>JAHKGY010000009.1:0-2487804 GCA_020736865.1 Ganoderma leucocontextum
TCTAAGAAATCGTCGTAAAACCATATCTGCCCATGGGCGCCGTATCGAGACTGGGCCATGGGATGTGGGTCAGAAGGATGTGCATAAGAGTGAAATAGGCGGCGTATATGGCGTCGCATGCGGACGACAAAGTTCTAGAAAAGCGGCGTCAGCGCAAGCCATGATAAGGTACGAGGGCGCGTGCCGGCGCAAGTGTGGAAGAGGTCGAGTTGGCGCTGAACTGCAGACTCGGAGCGTGCGATGAGGGCTGCGCCAGCGTGCCTTCGTGTGGCTGGCGTATATGAGCCAGTGCGCGACTTGAGCTTCATCTCTCCTTGGATGAATGCTTCTGTGCGAAGAGTTCCAACGCAATGTGGCGAGTGCGTCACGAGAGTGCCAGACTCGAGCCATGCCAGCTAAAGGGCGCGCGATCAGCTCGGATGTTGTGCGGTTCACGCCGGACAACAGATACTCACACTTAGCTTTGTGGCAGGCTCATGTGCAAGGTTGCGGAAGAGTCCGTCGATACAGCTATCCATACGGCAGCGCTCCCACTCGGTGTCGTAGAAGCGGTCAAGGAGGTCTCGACCACGGATGAGTCGGCAGTTCCGGATTTTGGATGAAGTGAAGGCTTTCAACGGCGTTGAGATGGCCCAGGGTGTGTAGGAGAGGTATGACGAGGTTGCGGGAGCTGGGTTTGTATCGGCTGGTACCTCGGGCGTCCGGGTCCCAAGGTGAGTTAGAACGACCGGAGAAGTCGGCGAACTTGGAGAAGGACCATGGGGCTGCATTGCCCATGTGTCGACCTTGCGTCCAGCCCAGGCGAGTTGGAGGGCGCCCAGAGGCGGTAAAGCGGAGGAGCAAGGCAGAAGAAGCGGAAGCGAACATCGCGATGAGGGGCGATGGCAGGTGACAAGAAGGGTGTGAAGCAGGGCAGTGGCGAGGTTGAATATAGCGGCAGCGGAGGGTAGTCGCAATGGCACAGGATTTAGGAAGTGATGGAAGGATGGTGAACGTATGGACCGATGGCCCTAATGTCACCATCACCAAGGGGACACATGGGGAGATCAACGGGTCGAACAAACACCATGACCGTGATGGCGCGATGAGGCGGTCTTGGAACCGATGGCGCTTTGTGAAAGGGGTCATGAGGGCGCGACTGAACTTGGGAACTGTGCGTGGACAGGAGATGTGGTAGAAGAGGCGATGCTGTTGCAGCGAAGCGATGGCTCCTGTGATCCTCAGAGAAACAGCCTGCTCGGGGCCATATCACGCAAAGATACGTTGATATGAACGGGGTGAACATAAATTTCTAGACGTGGAACAGAGTACAGCTAGTGAAGGCAGGTACTGGACTACCGGCCGGAGATGGGTTCGGAAAGCTAAGGGTGATAAGGCTATTGCAAAGCGGGTCGAAAGCACCGGAGTAAATATTAAGTGATGGGCTACTGGAATATTTTCAACACGGCGCGGGGATGAACGCTCGATGTTGAGATAGACATACCGGCTAAAGAACATATGCTTCCGATGTCTAAGGGACGTCGTGACCCAAGTCCTCGACGACATATGCGCTAGAACATCCTGCGCTTCATCCTGTGCCGTGAAGAATGCCTCGACCGTCTGGATGCTCCAACTCCCAGCGGTAGATTGTATCACTGTGGGCGTCCAACGAATCCCGGAAGGCCGTCATGTGGATGAAGGCGGGCCGGGGCTGGAACTCGTCTTCCCATTGCAACTCCTTATGGTCAGGGTGGGGAGGAGTATCAGCCGGAGGGGCGGGAATGGATCTTCGGAGGCGGATATGGGGTTTGGGAGAGCGGCGCGGCTGCCACAGGTCGCGGAGCAGAGAGGGAGTGTCGCAAGGTGGACAAACCGTCCGTGTTGATCTTGATGATGCGCGATGAGGAGTGGCGGAAGGCGAAGGAGTAGCAGGGCAGGTTCATGAGGCGTGTGCGATGTGGCGCGGGCGAGGTATCCATATCTGAAAGGGACCATATGAGCTGATAGACAGGCGAGGCGAAGATAAGCGTACCATGCGCGGCGGGATTGCCTATTCTTGAAACTAAGCCTTGGTGCCAAACCGAGAGGAGAGCGATAACCAAGCGGGCGTGAGATGCGCGACAAGGGAGAGAAGCGAAGCGCGGGGTGGGCGGCGATAATGGGCGGATGATGAGGAATATAGGAGGGCCAAGGGCTTGCAGGTCCGGCAGCATGTGGGATCGGGTGGCTGACTGGTGCGGGTAACAGGAAGCTATAAGTGAAAGCGGTCATAATCTGAACCGGGATACTGGGTCGGCATTCGGGCCTGGCGGCTCGCTCCTGGCAGGATAAAGTTAGCGTCGCGATCCACGGTACTCGGCGTCGACTGGCGAGCAGAGCAGGGTGTTAGAGGCGGCGGGTAACTAAGTAACAAATGAATGCCGCCCGTCGAGATAACCGCCATTCCGGTGGAGCCCAAGTGAACGAATGGATATGGGTCGGACCCGAGTTTGGAAGGCGGGAAGGGTGGACCGTGTGAGGGCGTGGAATCGGAGGCGTGGAATCGGAGTAGCGGGCGATGTGGCACGACAGTGATACTTGTTCCTGGATAGCAGCAGCGAGGTGGGCGGTAATCACTGGAACATTTGAGAGGATCGGAGATGCGATAAAGGAAAGAACCTGAGGACTTAAAGTAAGTGCAGCATACAGCGAGATCGGTAGAACAGGAGGAGGCCCTTATACTGTGAGTAAGAGCATTGGAGCTGAAAGATAAATGAACTTTTGCAGAACAGAAACACCTGGAATGTGCAATGCGCGAATGGGACAGTACTGGGAGGACTTGAACAGCTAACAGCATCCGCGCAATCGCGGGCGCTTAGTTTCGCGTCGCGTACTCCCATGTCCACCCCTCAGCACGAGCCCGGTTCGACAGCAATGTCCTCGGCACGGGATCTACCGGCTATGCTTGCCCAAGTCTACGCTACGTGCCCACCTAGGGTGGATACTGCGACATCCAAATCCCTGTTCGACGACTTCCTGGCCAGCTCGAGGAGGTACCCAGATACAGACCCCCCGGACAAATATTTGGAGAGTTTTGTGGACTTTCTAAAGGGGCGTATCGAAGGATCGTTAGATGACCTGCAGGCTTTCATTCAGGAGTACTCAACCGAGGCAGCGTGGCAGATGGCGGACCTACTGCATCCAAAAGGTCGAGGACGCCATGAATGTCTTGGAGGCGATGGACGGCGGAGATGAAGGCGACTCCATCGTGATCTATCCTCAGGAGGACAGCCGGACAAAGAAGGTGAAGATAGTGCCGTCCACGAAGAAGCAAGCGGTAGACGTTACAAAGCGGGCCTTGACTTGCGCGAACGAGGCGGACGAGAGGGGTACGAGCGGGAATTCATTTTGTATCGAGATGTGCCATAACTGACTGATAGCGATGTTCTGGCAGTGAAATTTGTTGAAACCCACGGCGCATACAGCTTACGCCTGGTGAACGTGTCTGTGGGTGTATCCGTTCAGGGCGCCGAGGATGACTGTGCAGCTGGTACCTTGGTGAGTGATCGGATAAGGAAAGTTTTGGGTAGTACCGATTAAACACTACCCTGTTGCAGTGCGTCCGTCATCGCCACCCAACGCCAGCAGCGGGATCAACGAGGTGTTACAAGTGCTCCCGGTGAGCGTCGCCAACGGGACAACAGAGCGTACGTCTTGGTACCTGCGCGCGTCAAAGCAAAGGGTGCGGGGACATCAACCCGTAAAGCGATTACCGACGCGAGCGGGCTCGTCCAACGGCGGGAGGCGGTGGTGGCGGTGGATGACGAGATCGACGAGTTGGCGGCGGCGATGGGGAGAATGACATGGCGGGGCCTAGCAGCGCGGAAAACCTCTCATCTGGAGGTGGGACTCGAGGAGGTGAGTGGCGGGGCGAGTGTCGGATCTGGAGCTTATGAATTAAATGCTGATGGAACTTCAGTGCGACAACTGCCTGATTAGCGGGGGCGGCGTTGAGTGCACGCCTGCCCCTGGGTCTGCGAGGTCTGCCTAAGCTGCCACAAGGGGCGTCAACGGTGCACTCGTTTCGG
This sequence comes from Ganoderma leucocontextum, assembly GCA_020736865.1. NCBI lineage: Eukaryota > Fungi > Basidiomycota > Agaricomycetes > Polyporales > Polyporaceae > Ganoderma > Ganoderma leucocontextum. The sequence goes on from JAHKGY010000009.1 coordinate 4,047, forward strand.
TAGAGACAGTCAAGGCGAGATCAAGGCGAGATTCCTCTCGGTCGCGATCGCGACCGAGAATGGTCAGCACGCGATACGAATGGACGTCCCATGCGCTTCTCGGGTCTGGGTGGAGGCCCTGTGCTACACGTTGGAAACGGATCCGACCGCGCCACAAGGACAACTGCTTGACGCGCAGGCGTTGAGGGCCAAGTTGAGCGCGGCCTCTTCGAAGTTCGAACTCACAGAAGACGGCCGCACTCCGTACACGAATGCTACCTCTCGCCTACCTCGTCTTACTCGCACCAAGTCGAAAGCGGTGGAAAACATGGCGCTGTTGAAAGCGCATGGACCGAAGAAGAACCGGGACAGGAGCACGGGAGAGAGACAGGGGGGGGAGACGTCGACGGGATCAGGGGGAGTACCAGCACAGAAGAATTCGTGTCCGACAGACGACGAAATACGCGCGCTATGGACAACCCAGAGTCGGTCGCGCCCAGATCAGATCGACATCACAAGGGCCTCGTGGACAAGCGGCGTTGGCACGCGACGATGCGCTGTTCCTGCCCACCCCACGGAAGATAGAAGCTCAGTCGCTGAGAGGACCAACCCTACGGCGTGCGCGTCCACAAGGCCCGGTCTGACCGGCGCAGGCGGCGGGAGTGACTTATTTCAGCTCGACCGGAAGCGCATTCGGATCCTTGCTAGTAGATGGAGGAGAGGCGATGCAGGCAGTCACGCCCAGAGGTCACAGGCACTGGCGGGCGCCTTCAAACACTGGCGGTAGAGAAGGGATGGGGCGGGACAGCCCAGAGGAGTGGGATGGTGGAGTGGGCGATGTCAAACAAGCTGCCAGGATGATGGCTGCTCAGATGAAATGCGATGTGGCAGCGCGTCGGCGCAAGAGATGCGGAAGTCGATTGAGGTCGGCGAAGGGCAGCGTTCAGCGATCGGGCGTCCGAGTCTGACTGGCAGGCACTGGGTCAACCGTCAAGCAGGCCCAACTCTGGCTCGTGAGAGCCAAATGAGTTACCTGCAGGCGACAGAGGAGTTGACAACGTCGCGGTTGCCAGCCACGGAGGAGTGAGGACCGACTGGGACCCTCGGGAGGATTGTATTTAGAGCAGGACGTGCGGCGTAGGAGAGCTGGCCTGGCAGGAACTTGATTTTCGATGTAGCACGCTGTGTGTATTTGAACGCGTTGTCGCATTGAACAGAGCAGGAGGAGCTAAATACCAAGTTAGTCAGAGTGGCGAGGGCGAGGTTGGCGTCCGAGTGTTTATATGACCAGGGAGAGTGTTACGGGAAAGGATCACAATGGCGAGTATGTGAGACATCTCATGTCCTAAGACTTCAAGGCGATTGATCGCCAAGACGCCATAGTAATGCTCAGGATGGTGGATGGAAGATGAACATGGACAATTTGCGGACAGTTGTGCGTACGATGGCGCAGTCACACCCAGGTTGATGGCAAGACGCAAGGCCGTGTGTGGATAGGTAGGCGCGATGCATCGCAAGAAATTCTAGCCCGATGAGCGTGAATTGATTACCTCCCCGCCCAAAGCGAATTACAAGCGGGAGGCGACCCAAACCTGCGGCGAAACTCATGACTGTGCGCCGTGTCGAATCTCATGAACCCTGGCGACAGATAGGCTGGCAAGCGGCGGGATAATAGTCCACATCGGAGGGTGCTCGCATACAGAGGGTGAACTTGATCGTTGCCGGGAATAGAGCTTGACAGGACAAAAGACTTGGTGAGGGCGCACAGGGGTAGGGTGCGGAAAGTTGTGGTGGGGCGTGTGGCCATGACACGGGTTGGACGAACAGCACACTTGCAAACCGTCAGAGGAGGATGAAAGCACCCTCTGTGGAGGATTGCGAGGACCCTAGGTCGAATTAAGGTGCCGGAGATTGTGCCGCTGTGATTCTTGGAGGCGGCGAAGCGAGAAGGGACTTGGGATAAAGTGTCGTTCCCTATAGGTAGACCAAGAACGTCGCTGCCGGTGACATGGTGTAAGTGGACGAATGACTCACAATAAACTTAGCACTCTAGATAATGAGAGACCGCCCGATCGACTTTGACCAGGATGGAGGAGGATGAAGCGGAAGTCAATCGGCGTAGGCAGAGCGGGAACATGACCGAGGGCGCCGCGGCCGTGAGGAGGGAGAAGCGGACAGCTGGCAAGGGAATATCTCTCAGCGTCTGGCGCTTGCGGAAAGAGGTGTGCAAACACAACCAAGCGGAATATGGGCGCGCGGGCTGCAGTGGATGGCGAGCGATGGGTGGGCGATTGGCGGAACAAAATGTAGCGAGGGCGACCGGATAAGGCGAATGCACTACGAGTCTGACCAGCCAGCGGAGTGGAGGACAGCCTGAGGAGTAAACACCAGCTCGGGGTGGGGAGATATGGTGATATCGACTGACCTTTGACCAGGAGCGGCTGCGATGGGCTGGACTTCATAGCATTCACGGCCATCCGTAGGTATTCCGTGTGAAGTGGTTCGATAGCAATCGGAGGTACGAGAAGGCAGGATGAAGGTGGAGGACGCAGGTGTAAACCCTAACCCGTCCACTCGATCGTCACGCTAACATGGAACATGCGAACTAAAGTCAGTAAAATCTTACACATACAACGTGGTAAGACCATACCGGGACTCGAGAACATAGCGACAAATACTGTGTTTATGGGTGTACATGGGCATGCTCGAGGAAGGCCTACGTGAGGTAACACGGGCCAGGCCACGCGAGGGGGGCCACGCGAGCAGGGCGCTAGTGCATAAAGCGAACGATCGTGCGTAAGTTAGGAAAAGTCGACTCTGACCGCGGTCTTGACCAGCTTACGCTTACAAGCTCCGATGTGGCCGGCCCATCCCAATAGTGTACACTCTGCTGTGCTTCCTCCATTCATCAGTACAGAAGATGCACAAGAACTCAATAGCATACTGATGGCTTGCCTGGCGTCGTGCGGGAAGCCCCCGTTAGACGACGACACCCTTTCTGCGTTGTACGATAGGTTCATGCACGTCGTGGAGTTATTCCCAGCAGATAACCCTCCTGACGAGTACTTGGAGACCATGGTCGCTTCTTGTGCACGAACGCGCCCAGCCACCACGACCGGATATCGAAAGTTTCATCAGGAGATCGTGGCCACCATTGGCGGCGAAGGTTACAGCGGCGATGGACCGCGGGTGAAGACACAAGCGTGGCTCGACAGGACAACAGGCGACTTGAAGAACTGGAACTGCACGACCACTTGAATGGCGACCTGGGCGCGAGAAGTGCGGTGGTAGAAGCGCGTTCAAGCTTTGGAGCAAGCGAATCAAGGCGCCGGGGCGCAATAGACTGTGCAACCGATTGGCCAGGTAAGTTAACTTGCCTAGAACCGGTTGGGTTTGTTTAAGTAGAAGCGGGCTGATGAATCATGATATCCTCAGATCGCTTTCGACAACCTTAGAAACGAAACCCTGATCTCGTCGAGATCGGCTCTGTGCCGTGTACAGCGGTCGATCCGATGGTGGTGATGGGCCAGGTAAACATCGCTATAGAAAGGGTTAGGACTTGGTTCGTAGAAAGTACTGATGAAGATTGATCTGCTCAGAGCTTTATCTCGACCACCATGTAGAAAGAAATCCCAGCCTCGTCAAGATCGGCACTGTTGACGTGGACACCACAGGCGATCCATACGGTGGCGGCTCAGAGACAGACAGACAGCAGCCATGGCTGCAAGTCGGCCAGTGCCAGCGAAGGCTTGAGTGCCAGGCGGGTTCGTCGCCTGCCCGTGCGGGCATCGGGACAGGTATTGTCGGACCTTGCGAGTCGCATTCGACAAGCAGGGGTCATCAAGGCGAGTGCCCTGTGCGCGCAAGTTCCACGTTACGTAGAGGTTGACCACGATGTGCAGGCGGACGGGTCATCCATGGCCGTGGGAGACGAGGATATGCTTCCGTCTAGCCCGAAGAGCTGTGGCGCGCAGCAGCGAACGGACCGGGATGCCTGGGTGCAACCACCGGACATGTCAGCAGGTAGAGATGATATCGCAGCGAACAGGAGCTCAGCCAAAAGCACGACAGCTCGGGAGGACGTGGCCACTATGGAGTCTGCGGGTCATCACGACGATGAGGGCCGGCGCACCCACATCACCCAGACGTACAGGCGGCAAGGGTTGAGAAGTCCTCAGACCGTCCCTCAGACCGTCGCTGGGTCCGTCGATGTAGTGCCCAAATTCACCGGCAGCAGCGCGCTGGAGGAGGACGCCGTAGAACCTGGCCGTGTCGAAGACCTCACTCTGAAGGCTCTTCCCATCCCTTATTTCTCTCCCAGCCCACCAGGATCCGACTTTTTTCGTGTCAACTCCTCCTCACCGGGATTCGCGTTGGGGATATAGTAGAGGTGGGACAGGCGGGTCGTGTGCCCGCCAACACCCACACCTTGCTTGGACCAGAAGACGGCGCCATGACGACAACCTTCGACCCACCTACGTCCTCGGCCTCTGTATTGCGCAAGCAAACACCTGATGACGTCGCCGGATCCGCATGGTTGGGGGGACCCCTGCCAATTCCGAGCACGCTACTAGCGCCTGCAACTACGGGGGTTGGAAGCGACGCTAGGCGAACGCGATCAGCGTGCAGTTCGAGTTCGCGCGATCACGGAATGAACAGCGCTGGCACAAGAGAGTGCGCCTCTTGGAAGAGCGGAGGGTACTCGAGAAAGCTCAGGGCGTGAGGCGCACCTATCGCCGGGATGCCGAGCCAGTAACCTCCGGGCGAAGCGATGGACAGAGGCGGTGTAGGACCCAAGGTCAAGGATGCTGGTAGGGAAGGCGGCTAGTATGGATGTTTTGGCGAACACGATGTATTCGAGTCTGTAGATAGCGTGAACCATGAACAGGCTCCCACGGGTACAGAGTTAAATGCGTGCGCAGTGAGCGGACAGGTTATCGGGTCAGTGGAGACTTAGTGAACCCCAATGTCGCATTGTTGCATATGTCAGATGTGATTAGCCTGGAATGAGCGCGTGTAACCCAGGTGCAAGTGGCACTAGCGTTATATTCACGACTTAACAAACTGGCGGCGAACCACGAGAATCAGAGGAACCTCATGGTTCGCGAGACTAAACTAAGTTGTGCAGCGGCGAGATCCCAGTATCGGAGTAGTACCGTGCACTGGCGAGTGCACTTAAGTGTGCTGACGGCGCAACCTGATGGGGATGGAGTCGATATGGCGTCACCCGACGTTCGGCGCGACGCGAATAGGATCCGCCGTTCCTGCTGCCTCCCCCCCAAACTGGGAGCATGCAGGCGGGCTCGGTGATGCGTACTAAGCGACTGGTCATGTCGGCATGAACGACAGCCGGATCGGTATGTAGGCGGGATCGGACCAAGGAAACGTGCAAGGTGACCCCGCTCGGAGCATCACCCGGGGAGCTGCGCGCTTAATGGCACCAGGTCTAGATGTACGCTCTCGGTTGTCCCTCGTTGAGGCACCCACCATGTCAACCGCAGCAGTAACCCTACCAACTGCAACACACCCGCAGAATCACGTTGAGAACATGGCACGCACGTTGGAGCAAATCTTCGCGCAATGTGCGAAGGACAGCCTCGAACCTGGAGATTGCAAAATAGCCTACGAGACTTTCGTGCAGGCAGTGTGGAAGTACCCACCATATGAAGCGCCTGACGACAGCTGCGAGCTCCTCGCCAACGTCTTGTGTGCGCCGCCAAGCCGCCCGATGGGCGACCTGCCGTCATTCGCCGCAGGTTACTCCAGATACACCCGAGGAAGATACCTCCGCTTGCGCGTGAGCAGAGCGTACAGCAAAGGCACAGCTGGCTCAGGTGGGTAAAGGAGACATGAAAGCGATCAGCCTCCAGCTAATGCCGGTTACAAAGGCTTCTCCTGAGCACAGAAGTAAGTGCGCGGAGGCCATGACCAGAGCGAGCAAGAACACGAGCATGCCAAGCATCTGTGTGAGTGGACCTAGAACTAAATGCGACCCACTGGCTTCCCTTACTCATGGATGTTCGATCAGATGACTATGTTAAGTTGCCACGGCGTCTGGGGCCCAGACTGCTGAAGATCGTCAACGCATGCAGCCGTCTGGGCAGTGAGGACAATGGGTCGAACCAGGCGGCGGATGGCCAGGTACCTGGGCGGCAGGTGCGAGAGGAGAGGGCAGTAATGGCGCAAAGTACAGGAGCCTGCATCGGTGAGTGATCTGCCCGTAACATGTGTGGATCGTGGGTGCCAACCGCATGTAAATACCGCCGCACTCTTGAATGTGGACAAAGCGGGCATCGCTCTTTCCGAGCGCCGTGGTTGCGGTGGACAGGGCTCGTGGACGGAGAGGCTGAACACAAAGTGCGTCGCTATCCGATGTTCCATCGTTCCCGGTGAACACTGTGACAACTCAGCACGACCAGGGCCTCTGACCCCAACCACCTGATCATCGAGCTACCCGCGCGAGAATGCGAAGTCAGGAGAGGAACCCCTAAGCCTCATGGACTCGAGTCGAGTCAGCCCAGCGCGTGCATCCCATTCAGCGATTGACCGGACAGCTGAGATTACGGCGCTGCGCTTGAGTCTGAAATCACCTGCGGAGGATCGAGATCATAAGAAAGGCAATGGAGATTATGGAGAAGCGAAGAGGTGCTGCTCACGGGGAACCGTTTGGGGAGTTCACAGACGAGTTCATCGAGAGCGCGAAGGACAGCAGGCGCTCTGACGAAGACTCCACTATGGAGTAGGCTAGGGCGGTAGGAATGACTCAATGAAGAGTAGGGTTCTTGCACGTAACACTGGAAGCACGAATAGGGTTTCCCTGGGCTGCTTGAAGAGGGCACGCTAAAGCCTCGTTGCGCGAATAATTCAGGCGGGCTCCATCCATGTAACACGTATCATTGAAACTTCTGGCTGGATACCAGGACAGCATACAGCAGCACCTGGGCGAGACCATCCCATCATCTTAGGCCACCAACGGCCAGAACTACTAACCGCAGACATGGTAAAGCGGGGGAGAGGATGTTTCAAATTGCAGGTAACGCTACTAGTAGAGCTAACAGTCGACCAGGGCCCAAGACAGCAGGTTGGAGTCAACTATCAGATCTTCAGAAACCCATCTTCTCAGCAAACCGTCTTCAATGGCGAGGCTGTGCCAAATGAGCTGCAATAAATGTAGACGGTATAGGAACACACCTGATGTATTGACAGTTGACGACCGCCACCGCGTTAAGGTTGGCCAGGGCCAGGCGACAGGCATGAGCAGCTCTACAGCCCGCAGCGGGATGGCCAATCCGAACGCGGGCAGAAGCGTCCTTCATGACTTGAATGGCGGCGTGCAAGCATCTCTCTGTCAATTGCCTTGCGGTCAACCTCTCGATACCGCGAGTCCGCCCGATGGATGAATAGGGGCAAACTGGAGAAGGATGTGGCGGATGAACTTGATGCGGCGCTAACAGAAGCGATTGTCAACCCAGCCTGTAAAACGGACTGCAGCTCACCTCTGAACGGATTCTTAAGGTCAAGTCACGCATCACTTCGGCGTACACAAAGTGTTGACTGATCGAGTCGAAGTCGACGATCCAGGGAGGCTCAAGCGTGGCGACCATCATAGACTGGCCGCCGTAAAAGTGTGTTAGGATGAGCAACCCGACCAGGGCGACGTGGACCCCAACCCTCGACGGTCGTTTAGACTTGAATACAACGCAAAAACACGGTGGACTCACTCGAGGCCTTCAAGACGCCCATCTTTCACAAGCGGTTCCACGGCGTAGTCGGTGCGAACCAGGCGGACCGTGCATTCTCCAGTGGCATCGGCAATTTTGAAATAGATGATCTCCGAGTGGTAAGTGATATCTGTTACAGTGCCGTAACATACGACCTGGAAACGGGGGGCAGCGTCAAGCTCTAGAAGCCATCTAAGCAAGAAAAGTACCCACAGTGGTGATGCGCGATCCCCACATACAGGCGTGTGATCATGTAACCGCGAGGCGAGAGGTTCAGCCGTTGACCCACTGCGCGGTGGCGGAAATCTGGCAATCCAGCTGCCCAGCTGCGTGAAGGACGCATCAGAGGGGTAACTGTATGATGAGGTGGTTCCGAGGTGACATACCAAGTCAGTACGCTGCGACAGCGGCATATCAGAGAGGGAATCGAAGCGGGTTAGATATCGCCAGTCACGTACCCTAACAAGCGGCCCTGGTGTTGGGCAGGTGTCGTATATCTCGAGCCTTATGTCTCCTAGCTCATCCAACGCAGCCTGTAGCGCAGGAGCCATGTAGGATTCCTCGCCCAATGCCTCTGGCACTGGACAATAGAAATGAGGGTGAGTTAGTAAGGGTGGGACTCGGATTCGGAGGGGAAACGCACAGGGGACGCTGTCGAGTGTGTTCTCGATCGCTAATGACAGTTCCAATAGCTTATCCTGGGCTGAGGACTGGCTGCCTGACTGGGAACCTTCAAGCCAAGGGGGCGTGGACGAACGACCGCTTTCGTCTTGGGTTGGTGCAAAGAAACAAGCTGCGAGCAGCTGAGGTGTATCATCAGTGTAGAGCTAAAGATGGGCTAACCTTAGGACACTTGCGGGTACGCGCTCGACTACATCAGAGTTTGCTTCTTCTGTGACACAGATCTAAGTTGGATATTGTGGGAGGCAGCGATGTGGTGGAACACGTCGTCGGACGGAAGGCGCATCGGCGCTGAAGCGGCTGCAATCCACGATTCATCATCCTCGCCCCAATACTCAGCTTCACTGGGCGTTGGAGAGGAGGAGGCATCGGAGGGTGAGGGAGATGGAATGATCATAGCCAAAGTCGCGGCGGTGCCAAGAAATGGAGACCTCAGAAGCACGTGCTTCAGACTGTCAAAGAACACGAACAGGCCAAATGCATTTTGCTCGGCGACCGCATTCTGCCCGTGGATCCACCGCAGGTAAAAATCACGAACCCAGGCCTGACAGGAAAAAGCTTGCTCACCGTTAATCAGGATGTCAAAGGGATCTGGTCAAACAAAATTTGGAGCGGACGGCCGAAGCGGGCGCTTGGAAGACCTTCAAAAGCTATTCGAACAAGGGCTCCCCTACCCGTGTGGATTGGAAAAGTGAGGCGTTAGGAGTCGAAGAGGAAAACAGGAACTGATGCTTATTCTCCAAGTACCCTGTACCGGCGAGCCCCTGCAGTGGCGGGTGTGAGTGGCGCTCTTGATTGATATCCAGGCTGGGCGTCGCGCTGACCTTGAGCAGATACTACATTCTGCCGGCGGGCGCGAGGCTCTGGCTAGAGCGGAGGGCCAAGGGGCCAGAATTACTTTGTTCTGGCTTCGAGGTGTCGCGCAGAACGAGAAGTGGCAACAGGTGAGTGCTCGCGAGCTAGAGGCGGGACCTTAAATGACTTGTAATCACGCATGAGACCGTCATGAAGATTGCGTGGGGCTATCGAGCGGCGGGTTGGTGGGGCGTTGGACACCGCAGACGAGAAAACGTCTGAAGCGATCGCGTTGGTGCTAGGAGAGGACGAGGTGTGTATGACCGAAGAAATTGGATATGTGGATGTCAAGTGCGTGGAAGCCTGCGCAGACGCGGCGCAGTTTGACCCAATCGAGACGTTGCTCCGTCCCCTGGTAAAAGGGCAGGCGTGGTGTCGACTCGACTTGGTGTTCGGATGCGATGAAGGACAGGGAGGGAAGATGAGGTTACAGACGGTGAGTGCGCCCCAACTTACGTGGCACGAGCCTGCTAACTAATAAAAAGCAAGCGGTTGCCAGAGTTTGCCGATGGTTGCATGAAGGATGGGATGTATTGTGCCTCCGCGGACACGATGCGGTTCTGCGAAGCTGCGCAATGTGGCTCCACCTGGACTGTCTGGCGGCGGTCATTGACAATGCCGACCTTGATTGGTTCGGCGAGGCGCGGAGTCCACAAAGCGGCGCTCTGGATGCCACCTCGGAACCCACCAATAAAGGCGCGAGGATGTGGCGAGCCATGCTCGGGCGCCCGATCCAACGTCGGTACGTCCACTTGTCGACGTGGACACCGATCTCATTCGAGATGGTTCTTCTCGGTGCACGTCAATATCACGTGGGATATGTCGAAGGGGGAGGCGGGGAGGCGTTGGACGTGCGAGGGTTTATACGTGGTTTAATGCTGGTCTCGGAGGAAAGGCAGGATCTGGTCGACACGCTTACGGAGCAGTTACTGGCCATAGTGAGCGACAATGGGAAGGAGTGGTGGGCTTGTAAGCAATGTGGGATGTATATATAACGTGGTCCGGTGAAACAGACTGTCCCAACAATCTTGAATTATGTGTTAGAAGGGCTGCTGAAAAAGGAAATGTCGATGGATCTGACATACGGCCTCGGGATTGCGGTGCATGCCATGCCCAGCAATCGCGCTCGGTCTCTCGTGCTCTTCTTCCACCATCTGCGATTAATTTCGACTGCGACTCCGTGGTGAGCATGGACCCTGTAACAGTGGTAGGAATGTGGCTGATTGCGCTTGGCAATCAAGATGGAACAAGTTAATAAGTCGACGAAAAAAAAAGTCCAAGCATCTAAACGGGCAGACAAAGCCGCCAGTGACGGGCTGGAAGATGTGCGAAAGGAGATGGAGAGACCGGTGAGCATATTCGGAGATAACCCTTTTGCCAATAATTGCTGAAATCGACAGGATGGGGAAGCGGAAGCGGACAGGCGGGCGAGGTGTGTCGCGAAAACAGATACCGATGGCTGATAGTCGACTAACAAGGCGGCAGTCTGGCGAGCGGCCCGTAAGCGAAACAGTGTCGCGCAAACAGTGGAGGTAAGGTGCGCAAACAACGTCGTACGGTTCATAAATGTTGATGGGAACGGGCGGCCAGACGGACAAGCAACGGTTGAACAAAGCCCGGGAACGCGCGCTAGAGGATGAAGTCAACCTCGCGTACATTGGCAAGGCGGTTATCAACATCGTCGACCCACCCTTTGGTGACACGGAGTTTGTGTGGGGGGTGGTCAACGAGAGACCGGTTGCGAAGAAGACTGTCAAGGAGCTGGCGAAGGCGTTCAACAGTGCGGGAAGATACCAGAAAAGGCCCGATCTCGGTGGGCATCGAAGCTGGGTGGATCAACCTGGCGGCGTTGGCGAAGGAGGATCGGCCGTGGGGATCTGCGCGGCTGGAGTGGAAGAAGCGTCCGCAGTGCGTTGTGGAATTCTCGACGGCCATCATCGAATGCTTGCATGCAAGGAGTGGGGAGGCATGCTGGACAATGCGAAGGAACAGTTGGAGAAGAAGAAGGCGAGGAAGGTGAAGAACAGCGAGGAGATCGACCGCGAACTCGACGTCGTCTCTAAGGACAGGAAGGAGGCACACTCGTGGGTGGTGAACTTTCACATCAAATGTAAGCGTCTTGCCAGTGGATGAGGGGCGGGCAAGCTGCTGACATCGTGCGTTGACACAGCGATGCTGGGGCCAGAAGCCAAGGCGCACCTGTCGGAGAACCTCGTGAGACCGTACCAGCCTCCATCGAAGGAGGAGATGATGTTCATGGCGCGTCAGAAGCTCTTGAATGCGACCGCTGCTTGGATAAACGATCACCAGGATGACGAAGCCCCGGAACCAGGTTCGAAACCCTGGCGAGAGGAGATCTACAACACCATTTTCTCCGAGACCGAGAGACGTGCACCTTACATGTTTCTGTTCACCAACCGACACACGTTCGCGATCCTAGGGGCCATGTGCAAGTTCTCGTACCTCAGGAATGGAACCAGCGTGACGTTGAAGACCCTCACTGCGGCCCTGAGACCGAACTCGCGCTCGTCGGGCTCCAGCGCGGTACCAACAGCGGGATATGTGAGTCGCTAACAGGTGACCGAGGTCAGCATGCTCACAAGAGCCACTTTGTAGCTGTGGGGATGGGTGCTGCGAGCCGGGGTCGAACAGATGGCGATAGTAGCCTCCGCGGCCGGTTACCCGGAGGACGTGCGGATCCAGGCCCCAGCGGGTCCAGGCCGTGTGTTGGGGTCGTACTTGGCCCTGTTGGAGGGTCCACGTTGGGCCGTGTCGAAAGCTACAAGAACCCAACTGGGTTTGGCTGGGGAGGACTGGAAAACCGACGAGGAATCTTTGCAGCTCGCGAAGCGTACAGAGCTGGCGAGGATACGGGAGATGTACGAGGAGATAGCGGCAGATAGTGCGGCGGCGAGAAGGTGCGCGGCGTGGTGTGGGCGAACAACATCCTGAAGCGCAATCAACCTGGAGTGCGAGGGGTGTTTGGAAGGCGGCGCGGTGGAGCGATAGGCGTGATGGGAGCAAATTGGGCGACCGCCATGCAATCCTACAGCTCAGCGGTCGGCACAGTGGGCCAACTGGTATGGAAGGCTGCGTTGGACGCGAAGAAGAGACGCGACCCAGACAGCGGCGGCCGGCGGCGACAGGGTAGCCCTGCGGAATGCGGGGAAGAAATGGGCCTTGCTTTGCGTTAGGCGAACGCGGCGAGACCTTAGACCTGCCACTTCCGACGCAGTCCTTCCTCCAGGACCTATGGAGCGAAATCGACGCGCACAAATTAGGCATCCAATGGGTAGGTCCACTCAGGATGAATAAGGTTAACTGAAGCTGACGATGATGATGGACGTCAGGTCGTGAGGAGCATTGACGGCCTAACCGATTCCGTCATACGGCTATTGAACAACCCGGCCTTCGACTACGTGTCGCATATGATCGAGCTCAAGAGGGATGTGCGACTGTTCAGGACATCTGAGGACGCTGGTGACGCCGTGAGTGAAATGCAACTAACCGCCAGATTGAGTATTGACGCTCACCATCACGTCGAGAAGTGGTGCAGGTGGCTGATTTCGAGTTTGCCGTTGCTGGCCCACGTCTCCGCGTTGCTGTCCAAGGTGGTCACCGAGGAGATGCAGGAGTACTACAACCTCACCCAGTACAGGTGGCGGGAGAAGATTCTGAAGAACCACGCGCCCGTCGGCAAAGTCCCAGAAGAGCTGCCTCCTCTGCTGCGGGATATGATGCCAGGTTTGGAGTGGTCTGAAGCAGATCGTTGTGCGGTCGCCGAGGCGAGTACGTGGATCCAGGAGGCACGAAGGGAGATGGAGATGAAGAAGAGCGATGGCGACGGCGCGATCATCAATGACGTATGCCGAACCTTGCCCCAGCTATCCTCGCCCATCGTCAAGAAGCATCCGGGACTGTACATGCTGTTCAGGACTGGCCGCGACTGGTGGAAGGACGATGGTGGCAAATCATGGGGAGACAAGCTGGATGTATGCGTACCAGTGCCTCATCGGGTTCAAGCTCTGGGCGCGAGGCGTCGGCAAGGATCATGGCCGACAGCAAGGCTAGAAGCGCTGAGGTTGGAGCTGCGAAAACTGCTCTCGTCTTCTTGCCAGCAGGCATGTGCAGCGTAACAGAGGCGACTGGGAATGGGTCTTCTGGGGCGACCTGGTGATCGGCGAGTTGGTGGAGGGCGCAGGGCTGCTACCTAAGGTTGGCCTTGAATGGGCGAGTCGGCGCCCGTGAGGAGCCGTCTGGCGGAGAAGAGAGAGGCGTTGCCAAAGGTCAGGAGATCGTCAACTCCGTCCGGAAGTTGGAGTGTGCGAGGCGAGGACAGTGAGGTTTGCATCCATGGGTGGCAGCGAAATTGAGAGGACTTTGTGAGGTGAGCATCCTAGCGGTTCAAAAGACAATTCTACTCACCAATGGAACAAAGGAACTGCTGGAGATCGGCGAGTTGAGAGATTCACGTAGAGAACCTGGACAGCAAGAGCGGCCGTACGTGCGGAGAGGCAGGAGCTTACTGGACAGTGGAACGATCGACTTCGGGCCCATAAGCACGAATGAAGCGCGTTCGCGAGCCTAGAAGATTTTGCGGATCGCGGCTCCTGATGCACATGGCGAATACCTGCGCCAGGTTGGCGCCGAAGGACCGGCTGGAAGATGGAACCCAGCCCCAGGACATCGATTGGTCCAAGCACCTCGACAACCCGCGACACCGGCGGCAATGACCCGCGACCGTAACACTCAGGGAGCTGATGTCGCCAATGGGAGCGACAAGCGTCGACAGCGACAACACCGACAACAACGCATCCGGCGGCGACAACATCGGCGATAACGCGTCCGGCGACAATGCCAACATCAGCGCCCGCGGCGTCGCATCTGGCGGAGTGCGCATCTGGCACATGCGGGAAGACATGTCGGGCGGGGCGAGGCCTGTCTGCACAGGACACATCCAGCGAGGACCGCGTTCTACCCGAAGATGGCGATGGCGATGAAGCCGGCGACAAAGCGAGAACACCCGGTCAGAGAGGGCGTGCCTACGGCGAACAGAGCGGCGAGGGCGAGGGCGTGTCTATGGCTGAACAGGATGGCGAGGCGAGGGCATTGGCCAGCTCAAGGGCGGGCCCCAGTATCCAAGCACGGCGGCGATAACACCGACGATAACCCTACGCGGCGAGGTGGAGGTCCTGGAGAATGTACTGGGTGAGGAAGACGAATGCGACTCGACCGCAGGTGCGATGGCTGAGGATGGGATAGCGGGCGATGGCGCCAAAACCGTGTCATATCGGACAGAAGGACGGAGCCAGGTTGGATTGGGGAAGGAGGCAGGGGAGCACCAATGCGTCTTGGAGGGAAAGGCTGAAGCGGGGCGGGAGACCGATGTGCCGGCGCTGCAGGATATAGAGGAGGGGAAGAAGATGGGGAAGGAGATGGCAAGGGTCGATGAAAGGGCAGTCGACGGTCAGAAAAGCTACGAGGACGCCATCCGGAGCCCAGGCAACGTCATGGAGGTGACGACATTTGGAAGGCTGGATAGTAGGGCTCGGCCTGTGTGGAAAAATCGGCTGCGCATACAGAAGTGTGGGGGGACCGGGGAGGGATTGGCTGCCAGTTCGTCACGGAAAATAGAGGCGCTTGGCGGCGAACGGGTATTTGAAGCAGGGGAGGGGACGGTAGTCAATGGGCGCGCGATGGGTTGGATGAGGCGAGGTTACGAGGCCTGGTCGGAAAGGATTGTGCAGGGGGCGCTGTATCAGGTGCGAGCAGCGGGGCTCAGGAGGAGAGAAGGGGGGGCAGGCTGTGCCAGACGGTGAAGGCGAGATGGAGGCGACAGCGGCCTGGTGGCGACTACGAACCTAGGGTGGAGGTGCGGAAGAGCACACAAGAAATGTCAGAGCGGGAGGGCTGCATCGTCAGGTGAGGGCTCAGGAATTCCAAGTAAACAGGATCGCAACACATGGTAGCGGTGCGCAATTGTACCGATTTGTGAATGGGTTCGCTGAAACTGCTGGAAAGCAGATTGTGACACAGGCGAGCGTGGCGGCGACAACGCCAGACCTGCATGATCGTGGCGGCGATCGAGGGCGCCATTCAACCTCTCTGACTCGACCGGAGCTCACGTATCAACGAGGGAGGACGTTTGCCATCAATGAGTGCGTGGGCGCGCCCGGACGAGCTGGACGAGTTCGTTTTGGAGGATATGGTATCTGCGGATAATGGGACAAGCACATACAGGGAAGAGCGACAAGGTGAGGTATGATCAGATTAAAAGTATGACAATAGTACTGACCTTTGCACCCGTCCACTTCAGCGCAGCTACCGGGAATCTTGCAAGCGGCGAGAGGACGCCCAGAGACCTCGGGGACGCACTCAGGTCTAGGGCCTCGCGCAGCACCGGTGCGTTGGAACTTTGATTGAGCTTGAGTGGACGCTCAAGATAGAACAGAGTCCCAAATGCTGGCCTCACTCAAACGAAGGCGGGAGGCGATGGATTCCGTCTCGGAGATGCCATCGACGCCGTCAGACGACGCTACGAGGATGGCAACAGGGGCAATAAAAACCCAAACATCGGAGCCCGTCGCGTCCTGGGCCAAGCGAGGCAAGCGGCTCGAAAGCATCGCGAGGACATGGTCTGTGGGAAAGAATGCGGCAGGCGTAACGTTGAAGAAAACCGATAAAGGGAAGGAAAAGGCAGCGACAGGTGGGAGAGGCATATCAGCAGAGAAGCTGCTTAGCAGGAAGGGGCATGGGCGTGGCGGCATGACAGGGATAGGTGGCAATGATAGCTGTTGACTTATATGGCGTGATGAGTTTCGTGCAAGTAGTAAGCGTGGGACTGACCGAGGTGTGGCGGCGCTTGGAATAATAAGAACTCAAAAGGAAGGTCGCGATCCGGACTGTGGTCACTGCGACAGTGTTGGACAGCTACCGTTCCGCTAACCTATATGCCAACAGGTGAGGCGACGGTGATGCGGCAGCGGACCAAGGACACTCTGGAGGGAGGATGGCGATGGGTGATAGTATTGGTGGATACAGTGCGTCGTGTAGCCTGGCGTGACAAGACAGCGGCAGGTTGAGCCGTGTTCTGTTGAAAGGGCATACTAGACACGGCGTGCGTACCTACTAGTTACTCCTCAGTGCGCGCTTGATGGAGAACAGAGGATCGTAGATGAGGCCGTGAGCGCCAAACCTGAAGGCTGTGGCGGTTGCGTAGAGCGATCGGCACCAGAGAAATCTGCTTGCTCTGGCGCACCGCACACTCGCGGTAAAATCCCGTCTGGGAGACGACTCGCTGCTCAACACTAACGCTAACCCTTACGCGGACCCTGGGCTATGTCCAACTGGGAGAACAACAGAGGGGATCTGGGCTGGTGAGCCACAATTAGAAAACATACTCAAAGGGAGTTGCTGAAGCCATCATCTTTGCTGGGGTTCAGGAACCGGAACAAGTATGACAGCGCGGCGATGGGGTAGGAGGCGAGCTGTGCGAAGACACCGAGGGCGCACCAAGGGATCTGCGGACAATCCACGAGGCCAGCGGTCCCACCAACCATGGGCGGCGAGGGCGGAGGCGATCAGGACAGAGTAGCGAGGAGGATTGTGACCGAAGGGATGTTGATGGGCGGTTGGGCGAGGGCTACAAGAGCTTGAGCGTGAAGAAGATCTCCGTGGCGGATCTGCGGGATATCTGGCAGAGAGCAAAGCAAGGCGTCGGCGATCAAGATGCTCATTAGCGGCGCGGCGAGAGGTCCACTCGAAGAGTTCATGTACCGGTCGGCCTGCGACCAGGCCTAGCGTGGAGGTTGGCGAGGTGAGGCTGTTGTTTAAAGAGGAATAAACTGGGACTTACAGACTGCAGCGGGTGAGCGTGCTTGGATTATCTTGCGCTGGTGCGAGAGAGATGGGTCTGGACTCGGTGCTGCCAAACATCACTCGGGAGGGCGTTGCGAGCGGACTGGATTGGACCTTCACAATAGACTCTGGTCGCCGCCACTGGGAATATCGAGCGATCTGGAAGCGCTGGGAGTCGGCGCGCGGGCAAGTTGCTCCGCGTTGGAACCACAGGCGCAGCCGGGGCGTCTGGCTGCTCTTCACAAAGGTCGAGCAAGTCGGTCGGGAGGTGGACATGCGCAAGGTGGAGGCGACGAAAGAGTCCACGAGGATGTCGCCCGTGGCTGCCAGGGTTGTGTGGGCGATGATCTCGTGGATGCTGGTCAAGATCCATTACGGCGCTCTGGATGTTGCAGGGTGGTACCCGGACGTGTCTTCGGACTACGCATTCGGGAACTCAAGCCCAGTACTGTGAGATACCTAAGCCAAGCAACGAACGACAGAGAGCTGACCGTGCGATGCTGCAGGGGCGAGAGGAGGAGGATGCTGCTTAACCTGCAGCAAGTGATCAGCTTGAACGAAGCGATCAAGAATCGTTACGACGAATGGTGGCAGGGCGCTCCTGAGGAGTACAAACTGGACGAGCTGGAAGGAACGGTGCCTTTGGCGATCCGAGTTCGCTACGGGCAGAATCAGGTGATCAGCTCCGATGGGCTCAGGGAGGAGGATGCACAGCATTGGGATAGGCTCTTCGACGTGAGCAAGATGTTACGCTTGCATATGGCGATTGCCAAGCACTACAGGTGAGTGCGTCCACTAGACTTGCAGGCGGAGGACCCACATGGCGACTTGGAGCAGCTGTTTGAGGCTACAGCTTGGGACCCCATCGGCGTAGAGGACATCACTGGGGCGTCTGGCGAGATCTATGAGGCGGCACCAGACAAGGCCGTGCATGATCTTGAAACCTTGCGTTTGGTGGGCGGCAGCGGAGAGAGATCCATATCTTCGACCGGGAAGGCTGGAGGATCCCGAAGACAGCCTGTTGTGGCGGTGGACCGAGGCGGCAATATCCAGGAGTGCGGTTTGCTCCAAAAGTTGTCAAAGGTACAGGGGCGACTGTTTGCGGAAGGCGGAGACTACGGGAGCTGGCGCCGTTCGTGGAGGACCTGGAGGAGACGAAGGAATGGACCTAATCCAAGTGGAGGGTGGCGAACCTGTGCCTTTGACCTTCGCTGCTTGGGCTGACGGTGCGTCCCTTGGAGGATGAGGTGGAGCAGCGGCTTTCCCCACTTGTACCACGAAAGACAGTGGGCAGTGGCAGCGGACGGGATCATCAAGCCGATGCGCCGGTTCGTGTACCAGGTCCACCGCGCTCTTCGCGCACAGGCAGGCCGAGGACTCTGTGTGGAACCGGTGCGTTCCCAGTGCTACAACACCCTAGCGCACCATACTAGGGCGTCCTCGAGGCTGCACGTCGCACAGAGGGGCATCTTGACAGGGGCGGCTGGAGCATGGGAGAGGCGCCAAGGGCGCTAGGACGGCCAAGACACTCTTCGACAAGACAAGCCTCCTGATGCCTCATCGGCGTCTGGAGGACCTGGTGGGCCACGCGGGGGAGACATTCCTGAGGCTGGAGGAAGAATACGTGTTCCACGTCACGCGCTTCTCAGAAGAAACGCAGACAGGCGCAGCGCTCTATACGGACGCGATCCACCCTTTGATCCGCGGGGAGGCATCCTGATGTGCTTGACGCGTTGAAGGATACAACTGTGGTGTTGACACAAGAGGTAGGTGCGGATCAGGGCGTGGACTGGGGCGACGCTGGCGCGACTGCAGGCCTGGCCAAATGTATACTCCTGGGTGACATACCCGATCACAGCGTTGATGACCACGACTTGGGATACGTATCTGAAGACTCCGCTGGAAGACAGGACACAGCTTCGAGGGTTGAGCCCGCGAAGCGCGCCTTCAAATGAGGCTATGGCGTTGACCCCACAGACACCATACGTGGAGTTGATCGCGGTGCTCGAGAGGCGTTGAACCGCGTACACGGCGCAGCAAGGTCCTCTGCCAGGCGCTGATGGGAAAACTTTGGGTCGGCAAGGCTCTCAGGGCGGTTTCATGCCAGTGTTCTGCAGGGATCTCAAGCTCGGGAGGAACCAGGAGCCTTTGATCGCATTGACAAAGTGGCCGATGTCGAAGAGGAAGCAACCTCTCGTGGCTTCGAAGCGTTCCCAGGTGCTGACGTACGGCGAAGATCACTTCCAGGTAAGCACGAGGTGGCGTAATAATGTGGCAGTGGAACTCACAAGCACCGCAGAGATACCTAGGACACATTACCATCATGCGCACACTTGCTGTGACGACGGACGACTCTGGCGGGACTCTGGCTATCGACGAGCAGCTCTTCCAGATTGGTTTGCTGGTCGTGAGGACATACATCCAGGATGTCCAGGCTCTCATCAAGTCTGAGTTGGACGCGCTCTCCCACGCACCAGGGCTCCAGGAGGGGAGTGTGGAGGACCTCCGCATTCAACAGCGGATGGCAGAGTTTGAGGCCTGGAAAGACGTTGATCACCCTCTGGACTGGGGCGAGGGGAAGAGGACTTACATGATGGTCACCCGTATTGCACGCGAGCAGGAGACCGACCTCGGCAACGGTCTTCCTCCTTCCAACAAGGAGAGGTCGTCGGTGGAAGACTTGGCAGCGAATGTTCAAGGTTGGAGTGCGGGGCAGACCGCGGTCTATCGTCGCTCGGTCTGGAAGGGAGGAGATCTCGCGGCATGCTGCAGATCGCTGTGGCGAGTCAGGCGCGCGTATCAGGCCTTCACGAGGCGACCAGCAGCAGATGATCGTTAGCGCATGGGTGAAGGCCTTGAAGCAGAGGAGGTCCAGTTTGTGCGGACCAAGTGGGGAGCGACCGTTCGCCCAGTTTGAAAGGCTGGGCGATCCTGGCGAAGCCCACGGCAGCGTTTGGGAGGATTGGTAGAGGCCAGCGGACACCTTTGGAGCGCCAGCACCGCGCAACTTGCGATCGCGCTCGCGAGGCCAGCAGGGCGGCGGTGAGCGCCAGGTTGGACAGCGGCGTCGTTGAAGATTGGGAATCTGGCGACTACCTCGACCGACAAGTCGCGCCAGATGGCGAGCGCGCGATCAAGAACAAGCGCTGGTAACAGTGGCGTGGGTGGATGGCGAGATCAGAACAAGCGCAACAGTGGCGATTTCGTGCTCGTGCCTTCCTTTTGACCAAAGTGGCGTAGCGGTGTTCCTGCCGGCGAAGGAATGGGAAGTTGGACTGGGTGAAGAAGGAGCTGGGAAACTTGATGAAGATCGCAACACAAGTCAGTGGGGATTATGCGGCAGGTCATTCTGGAGCGAAGCAAGGACGGCAAAGGGGCTACGGACAAGCGGAGGTACTTTGGTAGTGCGGTCGCGGTCATTCTTGCCTTCATTCACCCAGACTCGCCGCTACGCACTTTCTGGACAGCAAAGGGTCAGTTGAGCAACGATTGGACCAAAAAGCAGCGTGAGTGGCAACGCTGCGCTTACGTGGATACCGTGTTTGACCTGGATTTTAGGTGCTAAAGGCCTTGGGGTGGCGATGCTAGTGCGACTGGGAGTCTTGAAAGGGCACGGCGCTGCCTTGGTCGGCGCAGCGAAACTGCAACACTGGAGTGTTCAAGACGATAAAGCACTCCAGACTTGGTTACAGACCATCAAGGGCAGTGCGCATGACCCGAAAGGGCCTTGGGGTCTGATGACAGAGTTGTTTGGATTCGATGCAGCGAAGAAGTTGGCGACAAGGACGAGTTTCCTGGCCTGCCGCCAGTGCGGGAAAGGACAGGTAGTGACTCAGAGGGTGACGAAGAGACAAGTAGGAACAAGAAGGCGAGACATTCTTGACAGGTGAATGCAGCCGTATTACGTTGGCAGATATGTTGCAGGCGCGATGCGTAGCATGCAGCGCTTAGAGCCCCTGGCAACCCAACCCCAGCCAGACTCCTGAAATGCGGCAGCATAACCGTTTAACGCCAACAGGAGAAAGGGAAGAACTGATAGAGATTACGCATGGAGACTACATAGGAATAATGTTGGTTTTAGGGGATCAGTCTACGTCATCTGCCTGATAAGCAGCTAGAGCAGCTCGTTCTTCAGGAGTTAGGGGTTTCTTACCCACCAATCCCTTGCTAAAAGCTAAGGGTGGTTGGTCTTTGAGCCTAAGTAGAGAGCGAGCAGGAAAGAAAAAAACTGAGGAGATGCGACCAGGTGTGAGCCCGTAATTTAACTGAGATTTCCCTGGAGGAGCGGAGGAAGGGTACAGTAAGTGCGCTAGCGCGCCAAAGAAGCCGATGATGACGTCTCCTGCGACATATCTACAAGTACTGAAGTGAGCTGGTTTGATGCGGGAAGAGGCGGATAGGAAGGCATACCGAAAGCGAGCGTGGAGCCGTGGAATGGCCATCTCCCCTCCGACAAATGATCCCATGGGAATACATGCTGCTGGGCCTCCATCATTCATATCGTAGTGGATTCCAACATCCAGCTTCCAGACGATTGCGCGACCCAGCCATGGGCCAGGATCACCTTCAAACCACACCCCAGCGTCGAAGGCGTGTTGGAAGCGGATGTAGTAATCGGGGAATGCAACCTTGAACAGCTCAGCAAGAAAGACAGCGAACGGGTTGGTGCTCCGGAACCACCGGGAGACTGCTTGATGAGCCGTGGCGCCTCGAAGAGCATCATGGCTAACAAAAAGAGGCTGGGATGGAACATCAGAAAGGCATTGAACCTAAGCGCAGGAATCGGTGAACTCACCCCATACGGATGTCCTTGAGCTGGCCATGCATGGACCAGATGATGGACACCAGCACGCTCCGCCTGGTGCAAGCCGTAGGCGTCTTTGTAGGGGAAGAGATAGTTGCGGCGATCCTTAGGATCCGCGTCATGGCGTATGTCGCCAAGGGGCACCACTGGAGCCAAGGATGAACAAAGCTGTTGAGTATCGTGCCAGTATGGGAACAAGAGATGGTTCTATGGAAAGGGCGTGTGAGATAAATGCGAGAAGGAAGCGTGAAGAGGGAGCAGATATACCGGGATGCCGTCGTGATAGATTTTTTGGCCCTTCGCTTGGGCAGCCTCCAGATCCTTGAGAACGCGCCCCTCGTACTGACAGTTCACCGGCCGAGAGTTCTTAGCGTGCTCGCGAGCAACGTTCTGGTGCAAGCGATATAACATAATGTAAGCGGGATGCAAGCGTGTGTAGGTACTAACCGAGGGGTCATGGATTGGTGCGAAATGCGCAGGATGCGCTTTCCGTTGCGGTCGTTATACTTGGTAGAGAATGGAAGAATGTGTGCGTCGTCCGTCCAAGTGGCACCCTCAAAGCTATCGGCCATCTGTTGCAACAGGGGATTGTTCGTGCGTTCGGCATACAGCTCTGCAGCGTAAATGGGATGTGGAAAGTGGGGCGGTGTGTTCCCAATAGCGTGCTACCGTGGCCGCCTTTCTCTGTATATCTTTGAGCTGGTGTATGTGGGAGCGGCCAACCTCACGGAGTAACCCAAGCTGGGGAGGACCTGGGGCGGCGATGCGGCCGGCGTGTTGGGAAGCGACTGTCGGTTGGGTGGTGGGCGATTGGTGGCAAACACGAGGTCGAAAAGACTCACGGGCGCTTGAACTTCTCCGCTTCTTGGGGTCCATGATGGGGGCCATATAGATCTCCGGAAGCTATGCAGGAGTGGTATGGGAGATGATCCCCACAGCGAGGAGAGCACAATACAATGAGTGCGTACCTTTTGCTGTTCATTGGGTGCTTGCCGTGCGGGCTGTGGAGGGCGGCGTGGATAACGACTTGGGGAAGTTCAGAAGGCGAAGCAGCGTGGCGTCATCAAAGGCATACCTTGGTGTGTGCTCGTGGCCTGGTCTGCGCTTGAGCGATGCCTTCTTGCGCGCCACGGGCTGGCTGGTTGCGGTCGGGTGGCATGGCGGGGCCGAGGTAGAAGGGAGGCGGAGAGAGGCGGCAGCGGTGGCGGCGTGGCGAGCTGCGCCCAAATAGGCGCCCGTAAGCAGCAAGCATCAGCGGTCGTGCGTCGTTTGAGTTACAACTTCACAAGTTTGGCGGCAAGCACAGAACCGTTGTAACAATTATGCGCTACAAGCTCCTTCAAAGCGCGTCTCAGCCCTCCCGTGGAGCCCCTGCAGAAGCGCCACGAAGCGGCTGCTGCGCTTTTTCAGGAGCGTACATGACTGCGGCGGAGGCAAAGGTACTACTACTACTGCAATGACTACGTGGTGGGGGCTAGGGAGAGGCGGTTGGCAAAGGACCGTCAGCGGTGGTGCACAATTGGCAGAGGAGCGTGGAGGAACTCACCGCTGGCGCGCATGACATCCACCGCGGCGTAAGTTGCGGCGCTTGCAAGAAACCAAGTCTTGAACCCTGGATAACTTGAAGCACCGCAGCGTAAAGTCAAGTAAGCAGAAGCGAAATGTAGGCGATTAGAGGAGCACATACCTAAGGAGAAGGAACCACTTGCGATGCGGCGGCGCTCGCGAGGAACTCAAGTCTTGAACCCTGGAAAATCGCGCGCGTAAAGTCAGGTAAGCAGCGCGAAATGTAGGCGATTAGAGGGTGCACATACGGAAGGACAACGAACGCTTGCGGCGCGAATGAGGCTATGGCGGGCGGGGAAATCTTGGGAACCTGTGGGAGCGATGAGGCGTGCTCATGGGAGAAACGCTGGTACTCACCAGTGGCGGCGTGTAGAAGCGCGGCGGCTGGCGTGTGAGAGGAGCTGTTGGGGTATCTGTTGGAAGGGAGCTGAAAGAGCGAAGGTGAGGCACGATACGACACATTGAGAGAGGATTTACCAGAATGGGGTGCAGGCGGGCAGAATATGCGGCATCACAACCAACGCACGCACAACTCCAACCCGCCCACTGGTACCACAGCAAACCCTGAGGATGGGACGGAACCCCAACGCCACAACCAGCGTACACAAGGGGTTCCTCCGCGCGTGTAACGCTGCAGCCCTAAGCCACCCTAACGATATAAGCTCGGGCGTCCCCCTTGCGTATTGCGCGGCAGCCCCTCTAGTCCCGTTGCGGGCAGCTACTCCGCAGAGGATGAGAATGAGGTGGTACAAAGGAAAGAGTGAGGTGGCAGCGTCCGGTCTTTTGACAGCATCGGCGCCAGCGAGTTGTTGAGACGGGCGCTCGGCGGGAACCGTTGATGATGGCGGACTACTCAACGACCAGGCGAGGACAAGCACGATCTGGCGGTGGGGTAGGAGGGCCACAGCGAACACAACAACGAACAGCGGTGAGTACTGCAACAGCGATGAGTGGGCGAAGTGTAAGTGAAGATCACCGAAGATTCAAGAAGGGTAGCCCTTACAGTGTGGACGATGACGGCGTCAACGCTAATGGACGATCGTCGGTCCTCATCAAGTGGCTTCTGGGATGTGGCGGCGGCCGCCAGCGAGAAGAAATCCGTGGTGGAGTGCGTGGTGGGTACATGGCGCTGCTCGGCGTCGGTCGAAATCTATCGCGCCCTTTGCGCGCGTGCGGTGGGTTACAGACCCCGGTGTCGGCGCTGCCCGGCGCGTCGGTCGACATCCGCCGCCCTTTGCGCGCGTAAGTTACAGACCCCAGGCGAAGCGGGGACCGCAAACCACACTGTGTCGCTGTGCGCGAGGCGCGTCGATGGCGGGGCCATCTCCTGGTGCGCGTGGCCCGACGTCGACGCTGCCCGACAGCGTCAGTCGATATCCGCCGCCCTTTGCACGCGCGTGAGTTACAGACCCCAGAAGATGCGGGGACGCGAACCACACAGACCCCGATGTCGGCGCTGCCCGACGCGTGTAAGTTGGAGACCCCAGCAACACACCTCACGATGCGGGGCCGCGTCCCACACAGACCCGGTGTCGACGCTGCCCGACGCGTCAGTCGATATCCGCCGCCCTTTGCACGCGCGCGGTAAGTTACAGACCCCAGACGAAGCGGGGGGACCGCAAACCACACTGTGTCGCTGTGCGCGAGACGCATTCGATGGCGGGGCCATCTCCCTGGTGCGCGTGGCCCGACGTCGACGCTGCCCGACGCGTCAGTCGATATCCGCCGCCCTTTGCACGCGCGAGTTACAGACCCCACCAAAACACCTCACAATGCGGGGGCGCGAACCACACTGTGTCGCGTTGCTTGACATGAATGTGATCGTGGACATACCTACCGCAGTGCAAGAAGCCGGGTGTGTGGCAATGGGCAGAAGCGAACCGTTTTGCGGCCGTGAGTCGGGCGGGTGGGGAGATAGCGATAGCGCTTGCCAACTTGGATGTGGAACCCAGGTACGGCGGGTGCCCAGTCTCAACGCCTGGCCTCTCCGGATCCATCCGCAACCAATGGCACTATGCAGCAAGAAAGCACCAGCTGAAATGTGGTTGTACATTTGGAAATTGGTGAGTTCAATTAGTGGATGACGACTGGAGGAACTGCAACATGCTGAACCCCATGTCCAGGTGGGAGAGGATATTGAAGAGGAGCAGCCGTTGGGCGCCGGTTTTGGGCATGCGAAACCGTTGGATGTCTTTGAACACAGGTGGCCGGATAAGGGAGAGAAAGCGGTTGTGGCCCAAGGTGGTGTGGGCATCGTTATTCGAGATGGCCCTGGAGGTGTTCGGGCCTGATATATACGAGTACGTATGCGTCGTGAGCGAGGATGGAGTGGAGGCTTTCCTTGCAGGCGCGATGAAGGTCGTTGTGAGTGCGATCGCCTTAGTTTCTTGCGCTGACGGACCTTTGTGGCATGTGCAGAACGGACAAGGCGCCGCGATCGGGCGAGCCCGATGGGTGACCCACATCGATCTTGTGCTGTCTGACCTGATGACGGACAGCATCGATTGGACATCCACTCAGCAGGCGTGGCGGCATTCACCAACCTCAAGACACTGGCGATCGCGTACCACGTCTATGAGGTGGCCTTTGGGGCGATACCTGCCCATCGCGTCACACCTTCCGCAATCTTTGGAGCTGCTCGGCTCCGTCCGTGGGAGTGAATACTCGGTAAGTGACCTGTACTCTTTCTCTGACGCCCTGGGCTTATACCAACTGAGTTAGGCGGGTGTGGGGCCTATTGTGCAGGAGGTATCTGGTGGCCCGGACGGAAGGGTACCGTTCATGTGGTTCTCATATTCTCGTCGCGAGTTGTCTGATGGCCTGCATTATAGATCGAGTCAGGCGAGGACAGTTTCTGGGAGCAGGAGATCTGGGTGAGCATGTTCACGCCTTTCAGAACGTGCGGAAATGCTGCGTGCGCGGCAGTATCGTGGTCTGGCCGCCGTACTCTGAGCGGGATGCAAGGGAGGTATTCGAGGTGGACAAGTGCAGTCGGCGGTCGACTGCACAACATCTCTGTCACTCTCTTTCCACCTGAAGAGGGCGCAGACGTCGACAGGTGCCTCGAGGAGTTGGACAGCAGTGTAGAGGATGCGAAGAAGTATGGATATCTGCCCCACTCTGCGACAGATGTTGATGAACACGCCGGCTTGGGCAATATTCTGGCGTACAATTGGAAGTCGACAGGGGACAACGTGTGGCAGGTGGACATGGATGGCATGCGGGCGCGCGAGTGGGGACAGGACTATGGCGAGTTTAGTTACCAGGGGGTTGAGGAGCTGGACGGGGATCTTGAATGGTCAATCTGATGTATTACATGCGTCTGTAGCCCTCTGAAAGATGGACGTGGGTTGAGCC
This sequence comes from Ganoderma leucocontextum, assembly GCA_020736865.1. Classification (NCBI taxonomy): domain Eukaryota; kingdom Fungi; phylum Basidiomycota; class Agaricomycetes; order Polyporales; family Polyporaceae; genus Ganoderma; species Ganoderma leucocontextum. The sequence goes on from JAHKGY010000009.1 coordinate 30,867, forward strand.
TGGTTGGATGAAATGCCACACTTTGTTTTGCTATTGAGAAATTTCTCTTGACACGGAGCTGGGGACACTACAAGACAATTACATGGGTTGGGCGGGAATGGGAGCCTTGGGGCATACCATTCCGCGGCCGGACGATGGCGAGCGGCGCCTGCATATCGGTCGCTGAGATAGCAATTGCAACCTTGTGGCGAAGCAGTAGTGGCGTCGATTCTTGCTTGACTTTCGACCATCTGCTATGAACAACCCCAACCTGCGTGCGTTCGACGAACTGGTGTACTGCTACATGTGGCCTGGGTACCCGTGGGGCGCAAACCAGGTGGGCGCATGATGCACAAGTTTGCGGCGCTCCTGTCGAGCATGGCTGCGTCGACTCCTTCCCGACTACCAGTTCCAAACGCTGCACTCACTGGTGGCCAAGGCTGTGGAACAGGATAAGGTGCCCGCGTGGTGTCTACGCTCGATGGTGGTGGATTACTCAATCGACTCTCGAACGGCGCGAGCAAACAGGCTGGCCAAGCTCCTGTTGGTGGCCAAGGCAGACCTGGAGGGCGGAGGCGGCGCGGTGCAGCAGTGGAGAAGGAGACTGCATTGGCAGAGGGTGTTCGTAAGTCTGAAAACCGCATGGTCTGCTAGAGCATGACTGATGACGCTAGGTGTAGGTCAATGGGTAATTGCAAGCGGTACTCATGATCGCAACCTACCCTTGAGTGTTACCTCACAGGTGAGTCGACTGTGAGCTGGGAGAGTATCCTTGACTAAATTTCGCTTCTCGCCTCAGTCATCCTCTCCAGTACATAGCGTGACGCCGGGGTCAGGCGATCGAACCTCGACTCAGCAATCATATGCAAGCCCAAAGTACATCATGCGATTCATGCCAAGCGACAACGACTCGGAGGACATCGTGCCAAGCGACAATGAGGATATTGTGCCAAGCGACCACGAGGATATCGATTCAAGGGAGACATACGAGCGCATGGAGGCGGAGTGCGTATACAGCTTCATGTGCTCTGGCGTGTGCTCACCTAGGAGGAACAGTTCGATCTGCCTCGATTGGGACTGGGGTCGGACGGATGTGTGTCTCGACAGGGAGATGCCGGTGGGAATGCGGGAGGGCACCTTGATTGGCGGGCTTCGGCTGGCCCCAGGACCTCGGTCTCGGAAGTGACCTACAGGACTGCAGCGGGCGGGGAAGGACAGGCGCGGGGTGCAAAGCGCAAGGGAGGACCGAGTCAAAAGCTTTGCAAACTTTCTGGAAAACATTCGGGAGCAGCACACTGCGACACTTTCTGACGAGCTGCTCAGTCGGGAGAGCGGATGCGATTGGAGGCGTCGAGACTTATCACACCGGCCAGCATTTCGGAGCGTTCCAGAGCGCACACATCAAGCCCCTCGACACAACAGCTGTCAAGTCAAACGTGGCGAAACCGCAGGGTTTGACGGCCGCTGGGCCTGCCCGACAGTAGAGTAGGGCCCCTAAGTATATTGTATCCCGCCGGTGTTTGTCAGCTACTGGATGCTACAACTTGTACTGGACTTCTTCCAGCGCCGGTGCTGTATCGTCGTCGAAGCAACGCAGTTTCAGGCGAGCTCTGATCTCGTCTTCATTCTCGTGTTTTGGCGGGTATTCACAATTTCGATTGACCATCTTGGCCATATTGGAAAGTGTACGCACATGGACAAACTACAATCCACTGCGGATAATGCTATTGTAAATGGGAGTATGGGTGGTTTACACGCGCATAAGGGCCGATGATGACGTGCCAACATGGTACCGCCTGTGAGCCAAAATTAGACGCATGCGATGGGACCCGTGCGAGCGTAGACGTGGCGCAGGAGGGAAGCGGTTTGCATTCACGACGTGCTGTTGTCAGCCGTCACCCTTCCACTACCTACCCAAGCGCACCTCCCTCCGGTCCTCCTTCTTTGACCTCACCGTCGTGCACAAATGTCTGTGACCAAAGACCTCTCGAAGGGCGAGTCTGTGGTCCGAGTCGACGTGGATGGGTGGGCAACGATCTATAGAGCACCGTACCAACTACCCTCAGAGGCTGAGGTGAAAGAGGTTCGGGGTCTGATTCATCCTTAACCCTACTAAGCTGAACATGTGGCGAAAACAGCTCCGGCCTTGGTCTTCCCTGAGAGGCTTAGGGGACGAAGAGCTCTTCCAGCTCTTCATGGCCTGCCCCTGGGCTTACACCGACGAGACGACGGTGCGGCCAACCTCGGTCCGACGGATCGCAGCCGACGCCGTGGTGAAGATGTCCGCGTACCCACTAGACGGCGAGGTCACCGCACAGGTGCACGTCTGGGAGCATACCTCGATTTTACTGCCGGAGGTGTATCGGACGGGCGCTCAAGGGGACTGTTACTGGATGGTTATGGAGCACGTCGAAGGGGAGGCGCTATCAGATTGTTGGCATAGGCTGCACTGGGTTCGCAAAGGCCTGGTGCTGTTGACGCTGCGGAGATACATCCGGGAGCTGCGGCGCCACGGCGCCAGGAGACCAGTCGTTCCCTGGGAGGCTCGGGACCACACCGGGAAGTGCTATGGCTCGCCGTTCATATTTCAAGTGAGCACTATCCGTGGATGTGGCTAAGATTCAAGGCTGAGCTGACATAACCCAGCCTGCAGGTCCGTTTAACTCCGCGGCCGACATGGGACCATATTTCGACAGACGTCTCAGAGGGGTTGACTCTGATCGGATGTGGGAGAAACCAAAGAGCGGCGGGTCGAAGGTGGCCCGAAGATCCGCCCTCCTCTGGATCTCAAGCTCCCTTTGGTATTGACGCACCTTGACCTTCACGGCAAGAACATCATGCTCGACCGCGGAGGCAGAGTTTGGGTGCTGGATTGGGGGCTAGCGGGTATGTACCCGCGGTGCTTTGAATTTATCAGCATGATGTGGATGCCTTGGATGTTCGTACATGTGGCAGAAAAGTGGATCTACGGGTTTATCGCGGGCTGGTACTTCCTAGAGTACGAGCTGTGGTGTGTGTTGGACTTGGACAATCTTATGGGTTGACTTGGCGGACCCTGTAGCGTTACGTGCAAGTAGTGTTACCTATGGTACGCGCTGGCGTTCAATGGCGGAGGATGTACAGCACCTCTGAGACAGGTTAGATAGATCGTATTGTACAACAGAGTGACTGGATTGAATGCTAAGATAGCGATGTACGTTGCGTGTGCTGCGAAGAGTCTGATCGATGCACGGCAGGGACATCGTGGATATGGATCGTAGAGACTGACGAGGGACACGGGTAGAGACGGACGAGGGCCCACACGGCTTCAAGTTAGGGGGTCATCGTTTACGAAGGGTCAGAGAGCCGTTGTCGGAGTGGCTTCCCCTCGTACTGGGCCAGGGCTGTGACGTCGTTGTCTGGTCATCGTTGGGTGGTCAGGTGGCATCCGCCTTTCTAGGGAACGACGCGAATTAACTTTCCGGCAGAGACGGTGACCCATTTGTGTTGGCGAATCAGCCCGTGCACAGGACGAGAGAAGACGGGGGAAAGACGAATGGGTTTGGCAAACACGTGAGGAGCAGCGCGGAGCGAGTGGGATTAAATACATTAACGAGCGAGTCTATGGCTGAATGTACACACCGAGATGGGAAAAGCGCGAGAGAGGTAGCAAGAAGCAAACTGGCTTACAATGCGACAAACTGTGCGGCGGTGAGTGCGGAAGGTAGGGGAGAGGAGAGGACAGCGTATAGCAAACCTTGGAGGATAACGACATCTGGGTTGCACAGAGGTCGAGGCCGATGATGGGCGAGCGAGGTGCGGCGAGGACTAGGAACCGGGCAAAACAGTGCGTTGATCCCACGAGGATCACGAATGCGTGCGGTAGCTATATACTCGAGAGATCCGATGACGTAGCTGCGCGGGACTCAAAGGAGAACAAGGTACTAGGTGGAGTGAAAGGATACGGGCGCGGGACGACGATGGGAGAGTGCGGTTGAGCGGGAGAGGGTCGCGGCAGTCCGGATCTAGTAGCCGCCAGCTCGGACGTATTGGCGCGAGCCACTACAACATCGAGATATACCAGGCGGTGGGGGACCTAACCCTGCCTACGTCCATGTGGCCACAACCCTCTCACTGGCAACATAGTGTGAGGGCAGGGCGGTGAACGAGGGAACTTGGTCACTCACCCTGGTGCAAACCAGATGCCAAGTTCAGGATTGGACGGGTAGTTCTCAATGCCACCCTTCTTGCGTCGTGGACTAACGAACCCTATAGGGGGGCCACCGCCAGGGACCCAGCTATCGTACGCAGTCTTCATACGCGAGTGATGTTCCGGCGGGCAGTAGCCCCTCTGGGCGAGGACTTCCATGGCGCGGCGGCACCATCCTACACATCCGCCAGTGCCAAGGTCCTTGTGATACTAGATAAATAAGTTAGACCAGCAGCGGCAGCAAAAGTGATACATAGGAAGGCCACGCACTCGGAATGCAAAGCGGCGCAAAGGTGAATCAGATGCAGTGACGACGTCGACGAGAGCGCCCACAGTGAAGTCGGAGGACACTTCTAAGTCCGGGATTCCGTTGGCGGCAGGTTACGGAGGGCCCTCTAGGATCTGGGGACCGGGCGTGTTGCGGAAGTGGATGGCGATGGTGGCTCTCGTGAACCATCGCCGTAGGTGATCTGGTTGTCGACAACGACGTGGACGTGTATGGACAAGAAGGGTTGCCCGTGGGGGACGCGGTTGGGAAGGGGATCTTTGAGGGTGAAGTAGAGTCGGTGGTGGTATTTGGGGCCATCACCTTGATGGGTACCAATAGTCGCGTAGTAGGCAGCGCGGAAATGATAAGCTGGTCGAGGCGAGTGCCAAGAGGGCTTGGTCAGCCAGAGAGTTGTCTATAGCAGCGAGGAAATGAGTAACAACATTGGTGTGAACACTACGGGGCATGATGGAAATGATATACTGGGGGCGATGGGGATGAGTGCGGAGGGCAGCGGAGATACTGGGGATGAGGGGATGTGCGGCGATGGTGCGTGCAGAGGGCATAAATAACCTCTGCGGTGCAGTGTCTGACGAGATGTGCGGTATGATACCGAAAGGGGATACCATGTGACTTGCGAAGCTTAAGTGCCAGGAGAGCAGCGCGCGCGGCGAAGCGACACTTGGCCTGAGGAGGATGGAGGATGAAGAGAAGTGCGGAGCTAGAAAGGCAGTGTGGCGGTCAGTGGGAGAGAACCTTGGCGGAACCGAAGAGGTAAGATTCTGACACGCGCCAATGGTGCGAAGCTGGGCGAGAACAGCGGCGGCGATCATCTAAGCAGGAAACTAGGCATTCTGGGCCTTGGAATACACGCTGTCCTGGTATTTGTGGATATGAAGCTCTCACCCGCTAATTATGGCCAAGTCTGCGTGCGCTCACAGACGGGAAATATTAATGCTTGACCACTGAGGCGAGATGCCATCATGCCTGTGGACTACGATGACAATACGTGAAAATGGCACCTAATAGACCTGGCGGTAGGTTCTTGAGTGAGTGGGAGTGCCAGTGGGCAGCCGTTAGAATAGCGAACCTGCTGTAGGAGAAAGCGGGCGCGGGGAGGAGAGAAGCGCGTGAGAGGCGGCGCGCTGCGAGCCGTGCTAGATAGTAAGGCGGCGGGACAAGACAAGTCGGTGAGGCGAACACGGAGCATGCTTGCTGATGTAATACAATATTCTACACACCTGCAACAAATGAATTGATGGCTTCCTGGGGTTAAGTATCAGGCTGCAGGAGGGTTACCGACAGGATGAGCGAGGCGGCTGCGACAGGATCGCGAAGGCGGGAAGACTAGCCGGCGAGGCCGATCAGGAAGGTGGCACAGAATGGCAACAGATGTAGGGCTACCAGCGCGAACAAGACCTCATGAGGACAACTTGAATGATGGTCGGTGGGAGACATCGCCGTTTACATTTCGGGAGCGGAGGATGTGAACCACTGGCATGCGAGGAACCTTGGAAATGAGTATGTGAATGGAACAAGAAGAGAAAGTACGTACAAAGTTCAAATATGGCGACGCGCTCCAATGCGGCCTTTGCCGCGCCGAAAGGACTGCCACCACATGAGCCTACCGATTTGGGAGGCGGAGAACCGTGGCGGTGTTCCCATCCGTCAATGTCAACAACAGCCCTGCCAGCCAAGCTTGTGGATAATACTGTAGTGCATCTTCCGTTACAATCGGAATCGCAAGTTTCTGGTAAGGAAACTGGTGAGTATACTATGTACTGTTCATAACAGATCGGCATGTCACAGGCCGACTGCCGTGTGTAACAGGCGGTTGGGGGCCGCGATTCAAGCCAATGATCGATATGGCACTTTTGGCGCCTTATCATGGTGGCTGAGGCGCCAGCCCACCTCGCCAGATATCTTGAATCTGTCGGTGTGCGGTCTGTTACGAACAATCACGAACACAATGGTCTGTGAGGGTTATAGAGTCTTGGCAGCGTACAGAGCATCGAAGTCGAAGGTGCGGCGGTACAAAATGCGCATTTCCGCCTGTCATCGACATTTTCATCATCGTCCTTTGGCTAAGAATTGATTATGGTTGTTCCGAGAGAGCCGACGACTTGGAGTTCCAAATGTCTCATGTACGGCGGCGATCGTCGCGCTGACTGCAGTGGGAACCACACTGGAGCCAGGGACTCTGTTCATGTGCTGCTCGCGAGTCGCGCGTCGTGGGAACCTCGCGCATGCCACCTTATCCGATGTTGACCACGACTTTCACCACCCACCCCTCCCCAATGAAGCGCAGCGAACCTCCTTGTCTGTGCATCCTCTCTATCCCCAAATGCCTGCCGCCCCCTGGGACTCCGCTGACCTTTGAGTACGGCAAAGGCAACTCTCATCCAGGTCCTCCGCTCGCATTTGAAGACATAAACTACCACTTGGTGATCGAGAACCCCCCCCACGTTCTAAGGGTGAGCACTTTCTCAGTTATTGTCTGCGATGCACCCCACCTTACCATGTAGGTTCCCCTTCCTGTACATTGCTTCAACGCGATAATGGTCGGAGGTTAAACTGGTGCCTCGCATTCACCGAGTCTCGCTTGCTCGAGCAGGCAGATTTCCCCCCCCGCATGATGGACGTGATGAGATCCTATCTCCAGATCTTCATCGCCTTCTGGCAGGACAAAGAGGGCACGTTGAATGGGCTGTACAAGGAGGTCGGAGGAGCGATCGCTCGCATGGCCCCGTATAATCGGGTGCATTATCGTATAGACCAAACGAGTGCTCTCCGCGAGTTGTCTAACGCGATCGTTGCGAAGATGCCCAGTGGCAAGGTATGTAGCAAGGTTTTTGAGCACACCTCACCGCTAATGAGGCGAGTATGTAGGACGTGTTCGCGGTGGAATTCACTCTCGAGCAAAAGATCGCAGCGGAAGAGATCTTGTTGGGAGTCGCGAAGCCCTGCGAACTTCACAGGAGAATGGCCTGAAGACATGGAGGCAAGGGATCCACGGGCCTCTCTTCATGGCGATGGTAGTTTTGGGGCGTCGGATACCCTCTCCCTCTCACGGTCATCGTCGACTCCTTCCGGCCACGTCTCTCCCCTGCAAGTTCACGCTTGTCGTCCTAGTCCCCCACGCCCATACTCCTTCCTTAGCGGCCTTCCGCTTCTTGCTGGTTTTGGTGTCAGCGGGTGGCGCATGGCGGCGAGCACATGTCCTTCCCTTGGATCTTCCGACCATCCTCATCCCAACTGTAGTGCCTCGCGCCACTACGTCCGAGCCAGCCACCACCATATCCGGACTTCCGCGCGTCTCTCCCGCTCTTCTGCGCCTGCTCCCGATCATCTCGCCCTCATATCAGTTCTATCCGCTTCGTACCTTGTTCTCCTTTGAGCCCCGCGCAGCTACGTCATTGCGTCTCTCAAGTATATAGCACCCGTGTACGTACGTCGTATCTTCGTGGTATCAACGCACTGTTTTGCCCTGTTCCTAGTCCTCGCCGCGCACCTCGTTCCTCGCTCATCGGCCTGGACCTCTGTGCATTACACCAACCCCGGACGGTTAGCTGCGTTGCCCATTATTTTACATTCAGGACGTTCTCTCTCATGTGTTTGGTCTGTCACGGTCGGGCTCCTCGCTTGCACGATTTCTTACATTGTAACTGATGCAGCATGCACATTAAGCGCGGTGTTCCCGGGCCCGCCTTGCTCGCCTAGTGTGGCCGTGGCCCGCCTTGGCACGAGCTCGTCCCATTACTGCATAGCAGGGCGTGGCGTGGCGGGTGGGCTGCCGCTGGGCTTGCATGGCGAGCTTTGTGAGTAGGGTCTGAGGGATAACTTCAGTGCGTGGAAGGCAGAGTCATATTATATTCAGTGTGGGGGACACGGGAACTTGAAAGCGTTGGCCAACCTCAAAGGGGCTGGCCGAGTGGGTGAGGTTCGTTCTAGGGAGTACAAACAATCTGTGGTGGTAGTACTGGCACGTCGAATTTTCGGGATTACCGCATTGGTTGTATTGGTGCGTAGTAGCTCGCGACTCTTACTACACCCAGCGATTGAATAAGGCTCTGCAGCGGGGGGACAGTCGCAACTGAAGACAGCATTCAAGCTGTAAAGCCGTCGGAGGCCATGCACATATTAACAGAGTCTTGTTTGATTGGGCAGCACGTTGGACAATTACGCGCTGAGGTGCCTAAAATCTGGTGTTAGGGGCAGATCTGTGTTGCGTGCGCGCGTGCAGTCATTTTATTGACGCACTGCTTTGAGTTAATGCACATGGGCCGGATTTTACATTGAAATATCCAGAAATAGTGGCCGCGCTCAATCACATATGCGGGGTCTGTGAAGCAAAGGCTGGCTGGGTCTAAGTGCTCCAGGCTGTAGGCTGTGCAGCCTCGCTCCTGTGATGTTTACGGGCTGTGCAGCCCCGATCTGATCAGTGCTCCTTTTTCTCCTCCATCGATAACACGCAGAGCGTTATCGGTATTCCTTTGTCGGCGTCACAAAATACAGATCCTTTTTAATGGAAACCAGCTTCGTGAGTTACCGCTCAGCATGTTGCACTATTGCTCGTCCACTCTGTATGGCTCCGGATCTCAAATGACTCAAATTGCAGAGCCTAGGAGACACTGAATACCGTCGCTCAGTCGCGTTAGCCTGGTGGCAAGCAGGTGCCCCCATTAATCACCCGTTGGCTCGCTTGGTGTTTGCGCCATTCCCTGTGGCTTTCCCTCTGCCAAAGCGTGAGGCCGTAACCGATGGCCGCTTTTTTGATTTCATCGAGTTTAGCGGTCACCGTCTTGGGGTTGGGTCTCACCGCTGGGTAAGTCAGTCACCACCTGGCCGACTCTGCGATCGAGTGACTGAGCCGTATCACATTCCAGTCCCTAACGCATCCTCGTGCAGCAATCCCGTCCGTCTCCTTTGCATCTGACTTGCCAATCTTCAAGACTCGGTTCAGCACATATCAGGTGCTCTACATGGTGGACAAGACGTGCCTGCAGCTCCTTGTATTCCAGTGGCGGGCACAAGTTGTCGATGCTCAGAAGCGCTATATGTGCCGTATCGTCACAGGTGGGTTATACCCACTTGATCCTTGGCAAGGTCGACACTGACCGCAGGCTGATCTTGGTGCCGAACTAGCGGTCCAGGGTAAACACTGCACAGCGGCCGAGTTCAGTCGGTTTTTGGGGGTCATATATGAAGTTCTCGTCCATCTTCCCTTCCTCCCAACCCCACAGCGGTACTACGTCCATTTCAGAGTACTCCACGTTCTGCAAGCTGTTCGTTTGGGCCTCTCAGCTCCCAGACAGTGGACTCCTTTGATGGGTGCGTGTTTGATCATCCTGCCCTCACTGTTGTGAGGACCTCATTCCATTTTGTGCCCGTAGCCGGTCAGAAACAGTTCGATCACAACCTGCGCACGCTTCCCTCCAACGACGTTTCCAGTGTTCGTGCCATTCTTGATGCCTGCTTTCAACGACATACCCTAGCGCGGTGCAACCTGACTCCAGAAACGTACAAAACTTACATATCCTATCGCGTCGATCCATTCAACCCTGCTGCTGCTCTGTTCCAGCTCTATCGTCTAGGACAGTTCGGGACCTCGCACAGGTATTGAACGAACATTCATCGTCCTCCGTTCAGAGCACAGTGGACGCATTCGATCAATCTGCGAACAGGATGGTTATCACAATCTCTTGGTTCCCTGCAGCTCTCCCGCGGCCATAGGGCTGCAGGTGTTAGGACAGCTCTAGATATACTATTCTCATCGGCCTTTTCCCATTTTCTGGTTGTACCTTAGGTGTCCTGCAATACCATCTCGTTCCCCAAGTCCAATATCTAGGACACCTTTGAATGCCCACGCACTGCGCTCAACTGAATTATAATACTATGGCGACCGGCGCTAACCCTAGCGGCGGTTTCGCCATGCCGACGGAGAAGCGGCGTGTGGACAGTGACAATACAAGACGAGGAGGAAATCGAGATTGTGGCGACACTGAATGCATGAATATCGGCGCCCACTACTTCAATGTGCGGGAGAACGTGGAGCAGCCCAGTGATAGCTGGTACTCTTGGGAGTAAATTGAGCATTTATGCGGCTTTGCGTGTTCGGCGCCAGGACGACTGCCGCGGCGGTGTGCCTCGCTCGATCGAAACGACACTACGAAGTTGCAGTAGGCAAAAGACTAATAGGACGGACAACCTGGCGTGGCGCGTCCGGAGTTCTTCCACGTACCTCGCCTGGCTGCTCCAGCAAGACACGCGCGAAAGAGGTGACCAGCTCAGGATGTAGAACGAGATGAAGGAGCTCATCCTGCAGCCGTTGTAGCAGAAGTGGTACAAGTGTGCGGGGTACCAATGCAACGAAATGATTTGATGGACAGGAATTGGGATGGCGACGTTCAGTAAGGACAATTATAGATGTACATGTAGACTACACACGCAAAGGCGTGAATGGACTGGACTGCCTAAAAGTGGTGATTCGATGGCAAATGTAACAACTGTGTTCTCCCCTGGGTCCACTGGCAGCGGGTGCATGATGCTTTGGAGCAAGTTCCATGTGTGCCTCATGCCTGCGATGGGGTTTGATCCTAACGCTTTGCTTGGCGCAACGTCATTGCCGACAATGAGCTTGCCGAGCCTGAAGGAGGGCATGTGCATGTGCAAACTGCACACTGGATGACGTATAAGTAAGTGCGGCGCGGTGGGCTGTTCAAGAGGCTCACCACCGCATTTTGCAGTCCTTATCTTCCGGTGTTCAGCCATGGGCGTTAGGGGCATAGGGCTGAGTGGAAATGGAGGCTAACCTAAGAGACTCGAAACATGTGGAAGAGGAGGACGGTTCCCGCGAGAAGATTCGTGACAGGTGCCAGTCAGAATAATCAAAGTCGGGTTATCAGACTGCACGCCGACACGTTGCCTTGCTTGAATGCAGTTGCACAATGGATACCTGTTTGCATTTTCATTTGTTGATAAGAGGGAGGGTGTATTTACAGCTTACGACATGACGCAACACTCCTCCTCTACCACCCCTTGTTCACTCAAGCTTTCTCCATGACCGTCGATGCAATCCGATCGTCGCTTGTCTCCGTTTGTTTGAGTCTCTGGCGGGCCTGATCACACGATCCATGTTGTGCAGAAACAGCTTGGATACGGGCTGGAGGTAAAATTTGGTCAAGTGGCGCGTTTCGAGGAACCTGGTGCTGCTTGCGCGTTAGAGGGGGTCTTGTGACCATTTGTTGTAGGATTCCCCTGGATATGATTTGTCTACACTGCTCATCGTCAGTTCTCGAAGGATTATCCATCGAGAACTTGCCTATCTTGCCGGAATCACTAGCTGTCCATGTCAGCCCTGCTCTTCTCTTCCGCTCTCTGTGGATTATCCACAGAGAACTTGTGTCTGGTGGCGACAGAGGGAGTAACGGTGATAGTTCTCGAAGGATTATCCATCGAGAACTTGCCACCATGCTTGGAATCACTAGCTTTCCATGTCAGCCATGCTCTTCTCTTCCTCTCTGTGGATTATCCACAGAGAACTTGTGTCTGGTGGCGACAGAGGGGAGTAGTGATAGTGGAGGGTGAGGGAATCGACGTGGTGGGAGTGGAAGAATGGTGGAGCTGGAAATGGATGGAGGAGGGGGCAATGGAGAGAGATGCCAGGCGTAATGGCTGTAAAGATGACTGGCGTTTATTTCTGCTCACTTAGTGGCATGCACAAAGAGCGAAGCGCGCAATACACGAACAGTTCGACAAACATGTCGTGACCACTGCAGCAGCATCTCAGGATGCACACCATGTCATCCACTCAGACTGGCCACGGTGACCTCCGCAGTCGCTCATTCTCTGTGCACATGGATAATCCACAGAGACGGGTTCTGACTTGGTTATGACTGCCACAAATGCCAATATTAATCCTGCATCCGGTCCTCTGACCCATTTCGTCCGCTGGCCTACCACATTGGGTACATCAGCGTGCAGTTGCAAGGCTATGCAGTGACAGGTGCCGGGTGAGAGACGGGGAGGGGCCGGATCTGGTGAGAGAGGGCCATTCATAACAAGATGCCGGCGGATCCCAATCGGACTCGGAGTGAGGCACGCCCGAGCCATATAGGACAAGGGCGGTAGGACACGGTTGCCTGTTCGGACGATGGCGGCGAGTGGGCGAGTGACCCATAAGTATAGCATCGGTGCGCCCGTGCCACAATCACGTCAGGCGCTCCATGTTAGCATTGCCCCCACCCGGCGCGTTCCTATCCACATCGCATCGTATGATCAGCCAGCGATCAGCGCATAAATGTTACTTATTTGGTGCTGGAATATGGTCCTCAGGCATAATTGTGCTGATGATGCGGGGTGCATTTGGGGTTGGCGCTTGCGGGTAAACATGAGGAGCGAGGAGAGCCACGACCACGATGGAATATCACTTAGGGCAGGAGGGTAATGATCGTGGAAGTGCGATCATATAGGGTGCTCAAATATTGTGCCCACTGGCCACGGCGGCGTTCAGACGCAATTGATGGCCACTGATGCGCTGCCGAGACTCCCGGAAACGGTAGCGACCCTCCTCAGATCCTGCAGTCGTTTCATTCGAACGCGTCCACCGCGCCCTAGACAGCCCCGAAAAATGCGATTTTCGAGTATGTTAAGGGCAAGAGCATTGTGCACCGTTCGATACCAATGTCGGCTTGTCTTGCGTCAGACCAGAAACGAGCCGTGTTCGAATGTGTTCGAGGACAAATTCCGCCGGCTAATCTCGGCTAGCGCATCAATGGTCATCAATTGCGTCTGAGCCTCTCTGAACGCGGCCAGTGGCCAGTGGTATGTTGTGTTGCAAGGTTGACAAGGATGATCAACCGCTGCCCGATCATGCCTGTTAGGAAGCCTGAGAAATGAATATCATGTATCCTAGTTTGACGTAGTACAAGGGTTGGGCAGGATCATTTCTATAAGTACAGCCTGATTGACTTTGAACTTCTTGGCTGTGTGCAAACTATGCAGTCTGCCTCCTCGGCTGGAGCTTCAAAGCGGGTATATAGTCAATCTCATGTGTCCCTTCTAGTCCGTTGTTATACATTTTCCACCAATTGTTCACATATTTATCACATCTCTAGGGCCAGAACAATAACGGTGCTGATGAAGAGGACGGCGGTGCTCTGCAGAGGAAGCGGCTGCCAGGTCCCTTTGCCTCGCAGCAGGCTCATCGCAAGCGGGATGATACCTTCTGGTACCCTGATGGGAACCTTATCGTTCGTGTAGGGGGGACTGTCTTCAAACTGCACCGCTCCCGCCTCGCACGCTACTGCGCATACTTCAAAAACCTGTTCGAATCTGGCATCAGCGTGAACGAGCACATCGAGAGGTGCCCGGTTTACAACGCTCCAGAAGATCTGATGCCAGAGGTATTCAAGGACCTGCTCACTGCCATCGAGACACCTCTGTGAGTCTCTGACATATATTTAGGTGCACACTTGAACACGGCTGACCTTTGTCCTGCCCAGCGAAAATCTCAAGTCGCGCCTATCCGCATCAATACGGTCTCACTGCTCGAGGCCGCAGTCCTGCTCTCTTGTGGGGCCGTGCTCCGCCTAGCCAAGAACCGCATGTACGCACTCTGGGATTCACGCCTAGTACCAGAAAAGCTGGGCCTGGGCGACATCCGATCCTATACTACGACAATTGCCACCATCCACCTCGCTCGGAACCACAACATACCCTCCTGCTCAGCGCACATTCTACGAGCTACTCTCCAGCGAGGAGTACTGGGATGTGTACCACACCGACCGCGCGTCCATTGACCTATGCAGCACCGATCGCGGCGGCTGCTCTTCGCCGCGATGTGTTGGGAAGCTGTGGCGCGAGTTCATCCTTACAGTGCCAGACATGACTATCCCAGCTGTGAATAGGCACCCAGTGCTGAACAACATGTGTTGCCATCCATGTGGCAGCAGCGGGGATATTTGGCGGTCATACGTCATCGAGAAGGGGACCTAGAGAGGGTGGATTGGACCCACTGAGGTACAATGTGGTGAGTCTGAGGTGGCAGGAGCTGATCACGAGACTGGTGGTGCGATACATGCCTTAGAAACAAGGAGAGTGCTTGGAAGGTGAAGAGGGTGGAGTGGTGGGAGATGCTGGGCGGCCTGTTCAAGCTGTAATAATCAACTGTTTATATCTCATGCATAATGGCGAGCACTTACAGGCGAGCATATCATCCTGTAAGAGTGCGGCGTGCGTAAATGTTGATGGTCCTACTTAGGAGAGTCTGGCGTGACCTAGCAGTTGGTGGGATCAAAGTGGGAGCGGAGACAGACAACTTACTAGAATGTCGTCGCGCGCAGGACGAGATGATGGTATCACAAAACCATGAACATCAGACACACCGGCGCTTCGTGGCTACCGCATCGTCGGCTCCAGGCCCTTGGCTTCACCCGACTCCATCGCCAGCTCCACCATCTCCCAATCCTCTCGCTCCTCCTGTGCCACCAACACGAATCCTTCCTCGTCCTCGACCGCCTCAACTGTCGCCTTCCTCGATCCCTCCTGCATCCCTTTCGGCAACGCCCTGCCGCTCTTTCGTCCACCAACGCTCCCCTCACCACTCCTCAGCCGCTTCACGTACTCCGACTCCTTTCGGACACGCCGGCGCTCGATCACAGTCTCAAACCGTTCTCCGAGGGCGTCCTTCGCGCAACAGGCTTCAGGTCGCTGGATGGTTGGGAGGTAGGGGGATTGGCGGTAGGAGCGAGTTCGAGAGGCGGAGGTTCGTCGTTCGAGATATCAAGGATTGGCTGCAGCGACGGCGTGGAAGCACACTCGCCCAGGTGAGTTCCAGCTCCAGGTTCATCATCATCCCTCTCCCCCTCGAGCGGCACCACGACATTGATGCCAATGACGTTGAAACGAACACTCCGTTCGACCGTGACGATACGGCGGTCCGGCCAGTAGTGCGGTTAGGGTCAGAGGCCTCGTCCCAGCCCACCCAGCGTGCGATCCGGGCGCGGTCTGCAAGTTTCGAGCCACCGGGGGTGTGAACGCGCACCTCGCAACCCCAGGGATGGAGTGCGAGATGGTGGGCTTCGTGCCCCAGAACACCTCGTGCGGCGTCTTGCCGTCGAGGGCGCGGGTCGGCGTGCGGTTCTTCGTGTAGACCGCATAGTTGAGGGCCTCACCCCACAGCGCGTTCGGCAGCCCGCTGTCATGCAGCATGGCGTGCACCTTCTCGAAGTGCGTACGGTTGGCGCGCTCACTGACACCATTGTACTCAGGCGTGTCGTGCGCCGTGAGCTTGCGAATGGTGCCGTGCACCGCTAGGTGCTCTGAGAACTCCAGCGAGAGGTACTCGCCGCCGCGATCTGAATGAAGACATTTGATCTGGCGCCCCCTTCTGGAGTGCGATAGAAGGCCTCGACCATCTTATAGGATTCGAATGTCTCGGCCTTGGCGCGTTGGAGGTAAACTGTGGTGTGCCGACTGTGATCATCGATGAACAGCGAGTTGTAGAGGCGTCGTCCGAGTGTCTCAGTGCTTGCGGGCCCCAGACATCGGAATGAACCGTCGCCGACTGCAGTGGCGCGAGGTCAAACACGTTCCTTTGTGATCGGCTTCGCGTCATCTTTCCTGCCTCGCATGCATCGCAGAACCGTCGGCTTGCTGCCAGGGATCAGGCTGACCCCCTTCACCAGGCCCCTCGCGATCCCATCGGCGTGTCGGCGTCGTAGGAGATGTGGCCAAGCATCTGGTGTGCCTCGTCGGCGTGACAGCACGGGTCTCCATCGGCTCGTCCTCCTCGCGCTCCCCTCAAGGGTCGGCATGGCATCCTTGTCTCGGCGCATGAGTAAATGCGGTACAGCCCTCGGACAAACGGAATAGAGGTGACGATATCCCCACAGAGTTCGAGACCCGGCATCCCGTGGGAAGGAACGCGACCGTGGACCCGGCCAACGTGATGCGTCCGATGGACACAAGCGTGACGTCCATCGCTGGCGCGTGAAGGACGTTATGGAGGAGCACGCGTGTTGTCTCGGTGCCCTCCTCGTTGCTCGGAACGGTGATCCACATGTCACCACGGCCGACACCTCGAAAGGTGTGGTTATCGGCTGCATTGATGCGTTTGGGCGTGATCGGCCAGTAGCTGATGAAATGGTGGATGTGCGGGGACATGTGGCTGGTGGCACCAGAGTCGAAGATAACTTCTTCGTCCTCGGTTGGGGGGTTGCTTGCGAGCATCGCGCCATGGTGAGTCGTAAAGTCGGCGTTGAAATCATAGTCCTCGTCGTTAGTATCAGATTCGCACAAGGAGTCTGAGACCGTCTGGAGATCGGGGACAGAGTCTGTGTCCGAGTCTGGCGCAGTGCGCACATACCACGCCTCGTCCTTGTCCTTCTCCGACGCCGTCGAGGCCTTGTCTTTGGGCTTGGGCTTGTCCTTCGGATCCTGGCCTTCTTTTCCGCCGCCGGGCACCCAGCAGTCAGACTTGTAGTGGCCGCGCTTCTTGCAGTTGAAGCATTCCACGTTCTTCTTCTTCCCCTTCCCGCCCTTGTCGTTTGCTGACAACGCGACGTCGCCAGACTCACCGCCTGAGCGTCCTGACTTGGTCCGCAAGGCACGGCGATCGTACTCATCCGTCAAAGCGGCCATCAGCTGCTCCGGCGTCAGGATAGTACCAGTAATGGTCAACGTAGCAGTTAGGGAGGAGATGTATGTCTCGAAAGAGGTCGGCATGGAGCCAGTAATGGTCGACGTAGCAGTTAGGGAGGAGATGTATGTCTCGAAAGAGGTCGGCATGGAGCCGAGGACGATCGCGTAGAAGTCATCGTCCTCGGGGGTGTGGCCCATCGCAGCTAAGTCTTCGTACATCGTCCGAAGCTTCGCGAAGTGTGCTCTAACATCGGCCTTCTCCCCGCAGTGTTGCTCCTGCAGCCTCCGACGCAGGTCGAGTGAAATCATGCGTGAACGGCGCTCGAATTCTGCAGCCAACGCCGACCAGATCTCGCGCGCAGTTCCTTTGGCGCGGACCTTCATGAACAGTGAGTCCGGGATCGTGCTGCAATAAGCTGCTTGACGACCGCCTCTCCCTTCTTCCATGTATTCAACTCGGCCAGATCGCCACCTGTGCAGGATCGGCACGTGCCAGGACCCGGGTTACCGCCATCGAGCCGCAGCCACTGTCCCACCACCACGGTCCCTCCGGCAGCAGCGGCATCTGCTCCCCGCCAGCACCAGCGGTAGCGACAGCTGCACCTGCAGCGCGCCTCCCCTGGGCGTGGCGTTTCCCCGCCGTGGCGTGCAATAGGTTGGATGGACGTACCGTCGAGATGACCTGCGAGACTCTTCGTGTCTGCCGCCCAGGTAAGCCGCTCTTTGTAGAGCACCCAGTTGGCGCCGCCGACGTCGAGCTTTGGCACGCGAACGTGATCGTCGCCAAGCTTGATGGAAGACATGATGTGGGAAGATGTGATGGGCGTGTCGTTCGAGCTTTCGTACAGAGAGTCCGCCTAGAAGGCAGGGCTCATAACTTATAGAAGGATAACTCAGTCAATATGCGTGTACGCGGGACTGACAATATATTTGTAGTACCTATAGAAGGATAACTAATAATACAGTTAGCTAACGGAACGAAGTCTAGAGTAATCGCGGGGATGCTCACCTCAGTCCCGCATACCGGGACTGAGGTGAGCAGTACAATGATACCTGCTATAAGTACGCATATCGGAGACAAGACAATCATAGTAGAAGATGTCGATACACAAGATAATCGGATACAAGAAAGAAACTGACACACAACGTACGTGAGACAAGTCGCCGAGACACCATGAGCCGAGACACGTCGTCATCGGTCTCGCGCTCCTGCTTGCCCCACTACTCCAATCTCCAACACGACAGTGGATGAGCACATCCCTAGATTGTTGGAAGAGCGGGGATGGGCGAGCATGTGATGCGTGACGGCGACTCGAACAGCCTTGTGAGCAGGGAGTGGTCAACTTAATGGTCCCCACGAAGTCACTAGCCGAGCGAGGATGGACAAGCTCGAGGACAAAATTCATAGTAGTTGACAGCCTGAGGGCGGGATTTGCAATTCACTAAGCATTACAAACACTGGCAAATAGAACAAGCCTGCCAGTGGTGTGGTGGGAGACAGATACAGAGATAGGTGCAATCACCTAGAATCAAACAACGCTGCCAGTTGCATGGGGAGCAGGATAGAGAAGAGACTCGAGAGGGTTGTTGAGAACCTCCGTCATCTAACAGAGAAGAGAGGGTCGTTGAGAACCCTAGTCGTCTATAAGAGAACAACCCTATCAGTTGCATAGTGAGCAAGACAGAAACAGAAACTAGGTTGTTGAAAACCCCATTCATTCATATTTATTCATATCTAGTTATAGCTTGGACGAGTCTACACAGCTCTGTAGGGTGAGGTGAGTGGAGATAAATAAATATCAATGAAGCGGGTGGAGACACCGAGTAATGTAAGTAAGCACTATTTCAAGAGTTAGGTTTAGTGTGAGCAGTGGGTGAGGTGAGTGAGCATAATTCATGAGTGAGGATTAGTGCCAGCGGTGACCACAGAGGTCGTGGTCACGCGTGTGGTGAGTGAGCATAATTCAAGAGTGAGCACCGGTGACCACAGAGTCGTGGTCACTGGATGAGGTGAGTGAGCATAATTCAAGAGTGAGCACCGGTGACCACAGAGGTCGTGGGCACGGGTGTGGTGAGTGAGCATAATTCAGAGTGAGCACCGGTGACCACAGAGGTCGTGGTCACGGGTGTGGTGAGTGAGCATAATTCAAGAGTGAGCACCGGTGACCACAGAGGTCGTGGTCACGCGTGTGGTGAGTGAGCATAATTCAAGAGTGAGCACCGGTGACCACAGAGGTCGTGGTCACGGGTGTGGTGAGTGAGCATAATTCATGAGTGAGGATTAGTGCCAGCGGTGACCACAGAGGTCGTGGTCACTGGATGAGGTGATCAAGAGTGAGGACGGCGATCGCAGACAACAGGGAGCATAATTCAACTAGTGATTTAAGGTGCTAGTGGGACTATAAAGGTAATAAATGGTAGAGCCACCCTTGAGCTAAGGCCAACTAGGTACTTGTACCTGCTATCAATTGAGTGCGGTCCAGCAAGATTCGCGATGTGAATCATGGGCGCGCACACTTTGTCATTCCCTATTCGAGGCATTGCTGTGTGACATCATAATCCAGCACATACTGCACATGCGCGAAACTGACGAATGCTGAACAGACCATCTACAATTGTTTTCCCCATACTACGGTAGGCAGATATTGGGCTGCAAGTGGAAAAACTTGCCCCTGAATTCAGAATAAGACTGTTGTGCAGAACCGCGGGTTCGACGAAGCGTAATATATTCATATGAATCTCCCGCAGCTTTTACATGCCCACCACTCTTTCCGATCGTCCGAAACTATATCCAGCAGCTGTACTGTAAACGTCTCTACCAAATCGGCTGGAAGTGAGTCGGAACTGTCTAGGATATTCATTGATATGAACTGCCGTGCATCTGGGAACATATCGTCTGCCCCGCTATTGACGTGTTCCAAATGATACCGTCTGGCAGCGAGGAGGACCATCTCAAAGGACACTGGGGCCGAGGTCGTGAGATGATCGTATCGCCGTTGGATTGGGGTGCGAAGCAATGCCTGCCACCGCATACCATCCGCGAGGAGACTCCGATCTAGGGGTGGGAGCCAGAGCGCGGACTTGTGAACGGTAGCGGGATCGAACCAGTCGACATCGGCGTGGTCGATAACTGTCGTGAGGCAGTCGAGATGAAACCACTTGTTGCAGGAGTCACAGAATCGTAAAGTGTCTTCAGACGCGGAGTACATTCCCCGCTGGCGGCATCGGTCGAAACAAACGGTCGCAATGGTCTACTAGAATGAGCATAGAAATGATTAGATGATGGGAATGGGCACTCACAGACTGCAATTGCAAGGTCATTCCACCTTGAGCGGGACGGTATCCGAAGACGATATCTCGTCGAGACCAACACTGGCCATCTAACATAGGGACCCGCCGCGTCTCTGTCGGATGGAATACAACAATTGCAGGTGCCGAGTTGGCGAGACGTTGAATGTCACTGTAACCTTGAATCTGCGTCGAGCATATCTCACCCTGGTCTCCCAAGAATGACAGGGCCACGGCCGTTAAGGGATCCTTCTTGTCGGCCAAGGTCTTAATGTCGGAGGCTTGATAGCACCAAGTCACATGGATCGCAGTCTAATGTCCAAGAATCAGGTCATCTTACGATGCTTGACGACTTCAGAAACTCGCTCACCTGTGTATCGTTTCCGATTTCTAGTCTGGCAACAATTTGGAGCTGTACGGCGCACGGCGGAATCCCCTGAGCACTGCTTGTAGTCGGCGATGTGTCAGGCTCATCAGGGAACAGGGGGTAGCTCGTAGAGTAGTATCAGCATAAGAATCCCATAAATTCAGTGAGAGAGGGTATGACTACTTACATCGAATGTTTCTCAAGCGGTATGCGCCTGCCAGTGCCGGCCCCTGTGTTCGCTGCAGCTAGGCTATTGATGACAGCATGGAAATAATGCCACTGATAATGCTCACTTTGCCACTCTTCGTACGGCACGCGCGTCCCTTGTCGAAACGTCTCCTGAGGATCTATACAACGTGTGTTCTTGAGCCGCCTGCCGCCAGCGTGAGGCTGTCCGAGTCGTGTGTTAGGATCGGACATGCTGAGCGAATTTTGAGCAAAGTTGGCGGTGAAGCTGGTGTGTAGGAGATTTACCTGGCGTGTTCGATGAAAGAAATATAGCGTGAATAGGGGTTGGGATATCCGAGTGTCTGCACAGACTGCTTGTGGGTCTGTCTGGTCATATCTCGTGACATCTAATGTAATGGGGTTAGGGTCTGTTGTGAGAGGTGCTATGTCTGTCAAGCAAACTCGCAAAACATTTTCGTCCCCCCTCTCACCTTACGGTGACAGTGCACACTCTTTGACTTCTACACACTGTCTTGCTCTCGCACCTTGTCAATTCTGGGGTACGTTCGTGGATACTTGAAGATGCCCAGAGAGAGCGTTGGCTATAAGCGAGTACGTATTATGCACTGTTTGAGATGAATGTGGTCATTACGGCATTGTACCCATGCTGCTATTTCTAGCCCCACGATGCCGTCGATGCGAAGGATGCCGCAAACATAGAAGGCACTGTAAGCAAGGTTCAGAAAATCATGCAACCTCCCAGTCACTTGCTCGCTGACTGCACGATTATCACCAACCGGGATGACACGTTCTGGTACACCGATGGGAATGTTGTCATTCGGGTTGGAGATACGGTCTTCAAGCTGCACCGCTCCCGACTCCAACGAAACTGCGAATACTTCAAAACCCTGTTCGACTCTGGCACTAGAGTCGACGAGCGTATCGAAGCCTGTGCGGTATACAACGTACCAACGGAGGTTACACCGGAGGGATTCAAGGCCATTCTGATTGTGATAGAGATGCCTCTGTACGTTTTCTTTCGTTGACTTCTGAACAGAAATGCGTGACAGTTCAATTTGTCAACTACAGCGATGACATCACATCGAAGCTCACCCATACCACGACAATCTCCCTTCTCGAAGCCGCACATACCCTATCCTGCAATGCAGCACTCCGTCTGGCCAAAACCCACCTGCGCATGCTCTGGGATTCACGTCCGGTGCCACCGCAACTAGACCCAGGCGACATCAGATCTTGCGCGTCGATAATCGCTACAATCCACCTCGCCCGTGAGCATAAAGTTTCCTACATCCTAAAGCGCGCATTCTACGAGCTCCTCTCAAATGAGGAGTACTGGCACATCTACTACACGGACCGCGACTCTATCGATCTGTCGAGCAGCGACAGAGAGCGCCTGCTTTGTGCGCGCGACATCTTGGGCAAGCTCTGGCGCGAGTTCACCCTCACACCTCCAGAGGCCGCTCAACCCGCGAATGCGGTGAACAGGCCAAGTACTGCACTTAACTTGTGTTGCTACAGTCACAAAGACCGGAGGCACATGTGGTGGTCATCCATTGTGGAGAAGGACGATCTAGAGAGCGGGGCGTTGGATCCGCTCAGGTACAACATCATCAGTCTCAGATGGCAGGAGTTGCAGAACGAGTGGTGGTGCAGGGATTGTCTGCGTAACAAGGAGAGAGCTTGGAAAGAAAAGGCGGTGGAGTGGTGGAAGCTATTGGAAGATTTGTTGCAGCTGTAACTTAAAATATTCAATCGTTGTCTTAATCCAGGATTCCCAGGTGCCAGGCTCACCAGTAAACATCCAAATGGGATGAACATGTAGAAGAGTCTCGTATTATATCAGCGAGCTCGCACCGTGCTTGTCTTGTTCTACGACACGTCTCGGAGGTCTTGTAGTCTTGTTTTCCTGTGTATTTAGTACCACTCGCAGCGCATTGCTCCTTGGCACGCGTTTGCATGAGCATTCAAACATGCTCATCTTTCCGCCTTCTTCTCTCCTCCGGCGTGGCCCATTCTCCTACACAATCACGTTACCTATGCCTGAAGGACATCATGTCGTCGTCGCTGTGGTGAGGAGCCGTTCCTTTCCCCTTACACTTCGCATATTCAGCAATGTCATGCAAATGTTTACATTCATATGCAAGGGATACAACATGCGCGTCACATTCATAACTACACGAGCTGCTACTAGCTACTACATACGGCTGTATGGAGCGCGTCAGTGCCTGCTGAGCGGTGACAGGGGCCAGGAACTTGCCTGTACACATCGTAGAAGCCAGCGGCATCAGCGATCTAGTTGTCGAGTTCATCATTACCCAGAGAAACAGTGTCATCACCATCATCATCAGCAAGAGAGGTAGCGTCCTCACCATCGCTGAGAGAGGTGTTGGTCATCTCGACGTTCTCGTTCCACTCGTTCCGGTCGATGAGCGGAGTGGAGTGACGAGAGTGCTTGGAGGTGCGGCTCTCATCGTCAGAGTCGACGACTTCCTCGATGCGGGCGGAACTGGGTCCAGCCTCAGGGGTTGTGATGATGTCCTCAAGAGCGCGGACAACCTCGGCAGAGCCACGAATACTAAGCCGGTCAGCCAAGCTAATCGCTCGGACCATGGTGGGGTACATGCTGCCGCTGCCAGTAGGGACAACGATCGGCTGGTTCCCCAGCGCACGCGAATCCATGACGGTCGCGACGTCATCTTGGATGGTGGTGACGGTCGAAGCGATGTGCGCATGGGTGTGCTGACCATGGCTACAGTTGTGCTGGCCTTTGCCATTGCCGCGCTTGCCACGAGGGCGGAACTTGCCCTTGCCCTTGCCCTGTGCGCCGCGGCTGCTATCAAAGCGCTGCTGCTGCTGCTGGAATGAAGGGTCCGGCTGGTTGCATTTGATGGCGCTAAACTTGTTGGCAGAAGTTTCCTTCACCGGCGGCTTGCGATCAGCGCGCTGTTCCCAGTAGAAGATGATCGAGCGACGGATCTCGGCGAGGTTGAGGTCCTTGACCTTGGTGACCTTGCTTAAGGACTGGGCGATGTGCTCCATGGACGGAGGCAACTTCACAAGGAGGATCATCGCGCGGACGTACTTGGGGAAAATGCAGTCCTCGCTGGCGAGCTTGTCGAAGTGGACCTGGAACTTGTCGAGCATGTCGATAGGATTGGCGTTGGTAGGGATAGGAAGGGACAAGGCCTTCTTGAACTCGGAGTAGACAGCAGGGATAGCAGGTTGGCCGTACTCGTCCTTGAGGTAGTCCCAAGCCTGTTTGGCGCTGCCCTTCATCTTTACCGTGTAGCGGATGGAGGGGCGAACACGGAGGAGGATGAAGCGGAAGGCACGCTCATCGTGGTCCTTAAAGTCGGCGATGGCCTTGAGCTCCTCAGGAGTGGGAGTCTGGCCCGCGACAGGGACGGTTCCGGTGAGGACGTGCTTCAATGTCTGCGACATGAGGTAGGACTCCATGTCGAGGGCCCAGGCAGCGTAGTTGCCGCCAGTGAGCGTAGCAACGAAGGTGGCGACGTTGGAAGACATATTGTCGTTGGGATGAGAAGAGAGTTGTCTGTCAAAGACAAAGCATCAGCATCGTGTTAAAGAACGACGAAGAGCAATAAAAGAGCAGCCATCATGGCACTGCGCTCAATGCTGAGCCCTCTCTAGAGGTTGCATACAGCAGCGACGGAGACGTCTGCATGCTGTATCCGGCAGCGCCCATGATGGGCTGCACATCCGGTCGACGGTGCCCTTGAAGGGCTGCACATCGTGCTACATAGCGTCAAAGCCAGTTAAGGCGGCGCCGACAGGCGAGCTGGGAGCACAGGGCTGCAGCCATTGCGGCGCTGCCCGGCGTCGATCAGGGCTCATAACCTGTTGAAGTGGCAGCCCCACGCAGCGGTGCGCTCCGTATTCAACTCACCTGTCAAAGGGGGTTTCGGTTAGCACGATAGTGGTAGTTAGAGGCAGAAAGTGATCTATTGTCCAGCTCCTACAGAGCTGGTATATATACTACAGGCGATACATGATTATGTGAGGACACATGTGATCACAGCAGCGAGTACCGCATGGTACCGAACAGCCGTTCAGTAGGTGTGCCGTAAAAGGCAACAGGGCGCTTAAATAAGCGTCTGGCCTTCGGAACGGACTCCCGGTGAACCTTACTCTTGATGACAGGCGACATCAAAACCGGGACTCCTGGGAGAATTTTGATGGACGCTCACATACTGGCGCGGGGACGGAGGGGAGTGTCGTCCTGGGAGAGTTTTGATGGACACTGATACTGGAGCGGGGACGGTGAGGAGTGTTGTCCTGGGAGAGTTTTGATGGACGCCCATACTGGAGCGGGGACGGAGGGGAGTGTTGTCCTGGGAGAGTTTTGATGGACGCCCATACTGGCGCGGGGACGGAGGGGAGTGTCGTCCCAGAACAGTTTGATAAATGGTTGGGGCAGTATTGATACTGGCGCGGGGACGGAGGGGAGCGTCGTCCTGGGACAGTTTGATAAATGAATACGTAGTTGGGTAGTATCCCACAGAGTAGTTTTGCTTAAAGCTAATGCTGTTGAGAGTAGAGCTAAAGCAAAGGGGGGGCAATTATAAACCCTCTCAATAAGGACAGAGTAGCTCATAGGCAGGGTCCCATGAGCACTAGGGATATTGATGTCGCCCCCGGGCCTTTGAACTTACTTCCCGCGCGTCTTGAGGGCCCTAGCGCGAGCTTGGTCGTGAGCGAGGACATTTTGGCCGGCCCGGTAGCGTTGAAATGGCGCGCAAGGGGAAGGGTGACGAGGGAGTCGCGGACGACGATCGGCGTGGCTGTGACATGAATAGCAAGTGCCACGGTGCAAAGTGCGGTGAAGAGGGAGAAGAGGGTTATGATACGAAGAGTAGGAGGAAGGCTGGAGAGGAACGAAATGATCCTGCCCTGGAGCTGGGTCAGTATTATATGCGTCCAAAATTATCTGAGAGGGGCATACGAAGAAACTGGCAGAGCAAACATCAAAGGAACGTAGGCACGCGACAGATGTAAGACATGTTCGTGTCCAGTAACGTTTAGGCGGATTTCGTCGAAAGGTATATGTACTACCTTCGCGATTCCGATATGCGCGCTGAAAGAACTCGGTCATCAGATAACGTCAAACGGCAGGCACGACGAACCTTCAGCTAAATCTCATGTAGGCTGCTTGCCATCCGAAGCGGCATGCCGATGGGCTCTATCAACAGTCGTGGCATCAGCAAAATTGCAGAATGTGCGGGCTTCAACGGGCTTGAATACGCTCAAATACAACCCACCCGATCAGCCCAATTCTCAGTGGTAAGCCCCTTAAGTTTGATTTAATCGGCTTCAAGCCCAATTGGCCCAATTGAAGCCGATTGACCCGCGCAATCGGGTCAGTCGCAGCAATTTGCTAGGGCGGATAACAATAGCCGCGGATTACACGCGATTCAGTCATGTAAAACGAAGAATTATATTGGCTATACTAATACATTCAACCAAATACGCATCGTTTTACCTAGTCTCGCTGTTTTCCCAACCGGATGACATAAGCAGCCTGTCCGCTCAGAGTAAATGGGCATTTGACATACCTTGGGCCTGGGAATGACGTAGACCAGATGGGATTGTGGATGGCGACTGACCTTACAGAGGGGAATGCGCTTGAGACGAGACTCACCTTGACTACCACAGGCGCGGCTGGCAGACCACGTACCCGGACACGCTCAACATCTGGACAGCGTACTCACCTGCACAGCGCGGCAGCTCAGGAACAAGATAGTACGCACCGAAGCATATGCATATATGCGGGTATATGCGCATACATTCATTGAATTACGGACTCACCTTGGTAGTAATGCCAGTGTGCACGCCGGCGTGGCCCCAATGTATGCCAGTGGAGACCCGACTGTGCAGTGAAGCACGGTCACCCGACCGACTCGGGGGCTGGTGGCCGAAGTCAGCAGGCACTAGGCGGGGATCATGGTGGGGCGGGGAAGAGAATGTTTCGTCCAAAGTTGGATGACACGGCGGGTTTTATGTCGGGCAGAGGGTTCTGTCCTCGGAACCGAGCAACGTCGTTCGGCAGAGCGGCAGGTGCTAAATCGGGACCTTCCCGAATCCCGGTGCGGGTTTGTGCCCTCCGCGGTATGTTATGTTCTGTGCTATCCCATTTTGTAGCGAACGTAAGAAGGACATTAATAAACGAAATCATCATAGATGAACGGCGTAAGTCTTGGGGACCTGAAGCCTGTTTGAGCGCGTTAGCATGCAAGTGAACCAATCAATTCTCCCAAATCGGCTTCAATCGGCTTGCTTGGGTTCGAACCCAAGTGGCCCCGATTTGGAGTCCCAGACCCGATTGGCTCAATCTTGCCCGCGGATTTTGCACTTTTGCTGATGGGTCATCGAGATGCGGAAGCGACCGTGTCTTTGCGAGGACTCACCAGAATGATAGATGGGTCGGCCATCGTTTGACTTCATGGTACAGGGCGGTACTATATGCTGTTGCTTCCTTCTACTCTTCTTCTGTCTCATGCTTTTTGACGTTGGGAAGCAGCTTGGCAAGAGCAAGTATATCCAGGAGCCCAGAGGATGCGGAGCTTAGCTTACCTACCGCTACTCTTGGGTGCTTCCTATTGGAAAGTCAAGCATATAAGCATAGATTGGATCCTCAGTACCTTCTGTACAGGCAGCGATTCGCCCAAAAGGTGAAGGTATCAGACGGAACGGATGGAGCCGATCTCATTTACATAATCAGACACTGCGGACGACGATGTGTTCATAACGGGTGCTGCTCCCAACAGTCAAGACCTCCTCTTCTTCCTAGGGACTTGAGGCGGGGCACCGCTCTGCAATCCAAACCAATTAGCAGTGAAAGGCTCAGCACCGAGAACGAATGAACAAACAAGCAAACGAACGCACCACGTCATGGGCCCACCCACCACAGCAACATGTCGGCGTGCCCTCCAGGTTCCCGCAGCAAAACCGGAGCCTTTTGCCCTGCTCTAGGTTCTCCTTGAGCTGGTCCACCGGATGGCGGCACGACAGCCGCGCGTTCGCATGCCAGTCGTCGATCGCGAAGTGCTTCCAGAACGAGACGCCTTGCATGCCTCCAGGGTGCGCCTCGGGAGCCCCAAAGCAGACGACAAGCAGGTACGAGCCCATGCCCCAGTAGTCGGTCGGGTAGTCGCGTTTGCCGAGGGGGACGACGAGGTGGCGCTCCGCGAAGACGGGTGCGCAGTGGGCAGCGAACTCCGGGTCGTCTTTGTTGGGAAACAGAGCGCCGGGCATGCGGAACTTCTTCTCGGGCGGGAGCGATGGGTCGTTGAGGTACTGGAGCGGTACGGCCAGCAAGTGCTTCGAGGTGACGTCGTCGACGTGGTGCTTCATGTGGAGGTAGCATGCGAGCGCAGCGTTCACGAGGCTTGTGTGGTGGTACTCTGACCAGGCGACGAAGTCGTTCCAAGCGTTCGGATTGCCGGAGAGCGCGATAGCGACATCGCGCGAGTGGGTCCTGAGGAACTTGCAGAGATCGCGGTGATCTGTACGCCAGTGGTCTTTCTGGCACTCCTTCGACTGCGGACATTGTGAGACCAAGCTTGCTCCCAAAAAAAAACACAAGAGACGTGGCACGTACACAGTAAGTCGCGATCCCGCACCCCGCGCATCGTAACAGCTTCCAATTGGCATCGCTGCTCGCACAGCGGCGCTGGCGGCCGCAGTTCTTGCACTGGCCATGCTTGTGGATCGGTTCAACGTCGTGAAAGAGGCCCATCGTGCAATGGGTGTGGACTTCGTCAGGGTCAGGGTCGCTGGTGGGGAATATAATGTCCATGGTCGTCGACGGCGGAGATGAAGCGGTGGCATATCACCGGTATATATCACCTCCCAACCGACAACTTCCTCACAGCGTACGGGCCGGGCCGCCCGCCCCCCCGATGGGATCTCCAGCTCGAATCTCGACCTCATCAACCTGCGTCTGCCTTAATCCTCGACTCTCGAGCGTACTGCTCGAAGACTACAATGGTACCTCCTGTACATTAATTCCTGGTGCGTCGATAACTGATACGGTTGCTTGAGGTTTCCGCGATTTCTCGATCATGAATAAATCCTTGCACGGCGACTCACTCGCATCGTGCTCCCCCAGGTCCGAGTCAGCGTCCTGACCGGGTTCCACAGACTCCACAGCATGCAGCTCAACCATGTAAGTCAGCTCACCTTCTAGCCATGATCCCCGTCGACATCTCACTCCACGAATATATCAAGCCGTATGGATCCGTGTATGGGAAGCTCGCGTAAGACGTCGCTTTGGCTCGTGCCGTCGTTGGTGGAGCAAGGCTGGACAGCGTGCCACAAGGACGTCGCGCAGGAACTGGATGTGCTGTTCAGGTCAGGTCCGTCACTCCGTCTTCGTTCGTAGCCTCCGGTATTTGCGTAACTCCGACTTCCCTACTCGTCGCGTTTGCGAATGTTTGCACCGTGACGTTGATCAGCGCGCATATAGCGAGCGCGTTCTTGGGGGTAGTCGAAGTCGACGATTCGCGATTCGGAAAGATTGTTAACGGATGTTCGCAGAATCGCACACGTGTTCCAGTGATCACACCGGTCCCAACCAATGTGTTCTACAGTATAGTTGCTTCCGACTTGCGATTACGCCATCGATTCGCTCAGTAGCGCCGCTCAATGTTAAAGCAGGCAATTCTCCTGCAGAGAATCGCGAATGTTGCGCCTCTGACGGAACACCGGCGATTGGGTGCAATTAACTGCAAAATCCCTTGCCCGTGAATCGCCTCCAGAATCGTTTCGTCGAGTACCCTTTCGGGTGTTCCCCTTTGACTACCCCCATGTGACGAGTGTGCACCAAGTACTCGTGTACTCTCTGGGCTCCCTGTGGTCTATCAGTATGTAAACATCCATGTCGTAAAGCCTTAGTCACTCGCACGTTTCCTGATTGTTTCCCCAGAAATATCCTCTCTTCGACATTCCAGTCACGGTTGGCTACACCCCTGTAGGACCTCGATCAACTTTCACGGCACGACTGGTACTGCACCCGCAACTGTCCTCCCAAAGTTGTGGGTTAACAGGGAGTCTTGGCGACTTGTGACTCCCGTAGAGAAACTGGCAAAGTCGCCGAATCGAGAGCGAGGTCTCTCCTATAACAGTATCGTGGATGGTGCATGTTCCGCGCATCTCAGGCTTCCTCTGGTGAGTTCATATGCGAGATGCCATAGGAAAGCCGGTGGGTGTCAATGCTTCCTACACGTCGTAAACGTGCTTTGCGCGATAGGCTTTGCAGGTGCTAACTCGACACTTGGTCTAGACTTTGCCCTTTGGCCTTTCCTCTCGGATCGTACGCGGTGGGTCTGTGGAGATAATCACCGCTGCCCATGTCCGTCAAAATCGATCCCGTCCTCCATTCGGCCTATCGACGGCACGGCCGCGCGACGCGCCACCACCGGTTCCCGAACGTCTTCCATCGTGGCGAACATCCCATTTGTATTGTCCCGGGCTGCCTCACAGCTGGCTGAGAATGCGCATTACTTGGTGCGGACTGTGAAGCTGTTTCCCGTGCCGCTAAGGTGGAACACTGACACGGGAGTCAACACCTTCCATTCGGGGACTGATACCTACCCATCGTCATACAACGAAGCCAGAAACAGACCAAGGCATAGAGAGCAGGACACAACTGGGCAGGGTGAATACCCGTTCCTGATAGTTGTGTACGGCAAGCTCACCTTCTTTCCGCACCCGCGTTCGATGGTGTGCACACTGCTTCTCTTCTGTGACGATGCACTGACGCTCGTACAGGGTATACCTGAACGCCCCGGTTCTCTTTGTCATTCTACTTCTAACCCGACTCGCGCACACTTCTGCGTAATCCCCCACCTCTGTCGTAGCATGTCCCACCAACCGCCTCAACCCCGTACGCCAGTTGCTGCTCACATCGCCGCGAACGCCGAGCATGTCTCCATCCACACCACTCTCTACAATGGTCGGAAGGCTTCCCACCAGCTCCATGTCCTCATCATCGGCTGCGGCATGGGCGGGCTCGCCGCCGCACACTGTCTGGGCAAGGCAGGTCACAAGGTGACGCTGTTCGAGACCGCGTCCGCGATTGGCGAAGTTGGCGCGGGCATCCATCTCACTCCGAACGCGTCGCGATTGCTCCATCGATGGGGCGCAGGGCCCGCGCTCGGAGCAGTTGCCGTCCGATCGGAGGCGATCGTCCTTAGAAGGTACAGCACGGGCGAGCGGGTGAGCTACACGCGATTGGCGGGTATGGACGAGAAATACGGTGCACCCTAGTACCACCTCCACCGCGCGGACCTGCACAAGATCTTGTTCGACCTCGCCGCGCCGTTCATGACGCTCCGCATCAACTCGACCGTTGTGGCTGTCGACCCGGATGCGCCGTCCGTCACCCTCGCGTCCGGGGAGGTCGTGCGCGGGGACTTGGTCATCGGCGCCGACGTCATCAAGAGCTTGACGCAGCGGGTTGTTCTCGGCTACACCTAACCAGGCGAGATGTCGGGCGACGCTGCCTATCGCGTAATTTTGCCAACGCACCTGCTTTTGGATGACCCGGAGCTCAGAAGTCTGGTAGAGGTCCCGGAGATGACCGGCTGGATGGGTCCTGGCCGGCATATTAACATCGTACGTTGTTCCTCTAGTATGTTCTCACCCGCTACCCGTGTGTGCTATTGCTGAATTTCGGCCAAAGAGGGCGAAGAAAGAGTACTACTACCTCGCAGTCTTCCTCCCCGACGACGGTTCCGTGGAGGCGTGGAGGGCCCAGGGCAGCGTCGATAAGATGCGCGCCGAAATTGCCGATTACGAACCTAGGTGCGTGTGGCCTTGCTTCAAGAGTGTCGCTTAGACCACGTCTTGGTGGACGTGGCTTGTTCATACTTGATAGGATACGGAAACTCCTAGGGTTCGTGCAGTCAACGCCCAGGTGGAGACTCGTGGACCGAAAGCCGCTCAAGACTTGGATCCATCCTTCGTCCCGCGTCGTACTCCTAGGTGACGCCTGTCACCCGATGCTGGTCAGTCCCGTCATATACTACTCGCACTCGTCGAACGCTATCGAACTAACCTGCCGATCTTTCCCCACCGTCCTCCCATGTTTCGTCTGCGGTGGCCACAGCCGTACCGCACACAGGGCGCAGCGATGGCGATCGAAGACGCAGCCGTGCTCGGCAACCTCCTCTCGCGCCTTGCCCACCCCGAGCAGCTTTCCGTTCTCCTGCAGGCGTACCAGGACCTGCGGCTCCCGCGCACGGCAGATGCACAGCGCCAGTCGCGCTTGAACCAGAACATCTTCCACATGCCCGATGGACAGGAGCAGGAGCAGCGCGACACAAATATGCGCAATGCCGCCGAGCTCGAGCTGCGGCGGATGGGCGGAGACACGCGGCCTGCGGGGGAAGCCCTCGAGGGCCTGAGCGCGAACCAATGGGCGGACGAGAAGAAGACCCGCATTCAGTTTGGGTACGACGCGGACTCGGTGGCAGAGCAGTGGTGGCGGGACGTCGGTGAGCGGGCGCTGCAGTCGGATAGTTGCGCGGCGAAGGGGCGAGTCGATCGTGGCACGGCCCCTCTGATCCGCTCGCGACTGTGAGCGTTTTCTCGTGAGCGTTTGCTACATAGAGGTGACCCACGTTGTTCTTGACCTTAACTCGAGCGCGGGCGTAGACGTTTGCGTGTGTATTGCACTGATATCATCTTTCGCGGACCTGTACAATAAATTGCGCGAGGTTTCGGCAGAGTCGTTCGCTGTCTGAGTTAACGACGGGCTGGAGAGCACGCAAGCCTCGATGGTTGCGACATTGTGCTCAAGTACTATCTCCGCAGGTAAACATTCAATCGTCTACAGTCTTTCCGACTCGGACGGCCACTAATCCATGTGTGAAGGAATATGCACCGCTTGCATTGCCCATGCTGCAAAATCTAGACATCACGCTCGTGCGCTGCCAACAATACCGTGACGTGGAGGTTACGACTCCGAGGACGCGTCTCTGCCTCACTACGGCCATGTACGACGCGAATTCTACTTGCTGACTCGGCGTTGCTGGTTCACCAGTTTCAGAGCCCTGCAGGCCCTTAAGAACAGTGGCAGATGCGTTCCTGTGCGGTACATGAGAAGACAAGAAGCGACTGGGATGACCGACATGTATACCCTCAGAGCGCGATGACTCTCAGGCTGGGCGGGGAAGCGGCTTCTTCCATCGTCCCATCCCCGACCCCGACGACGGGACGTCTCATGCGCCGACAACTCCAGACTTGTATGCCAGCGTTGTTCTATGGCACCACCCGCCGACGCGGTCGTTTTGTTCTGGGCGGTAGGAACAGATCGCGCCAGTGGAGAACAAGTCCAACAGAAGCACGGAGAACAGAACACATTAAAGCAACAATTCAATTTTCAGACACAGAGTGCGACTGGCCCGAGAGTCTCGAATTTCATACAGTCGGAATGGCGATGCCCCTCCGCCGTAACAGCGAGCGCACATGCCGACTCTCGTTGGAAAACACTATGCGCTGCCGCCAAGCGTCCTCATCCTGATCCTCCTCCCTAACTTCCCCGCAACCGAAGTCGATAACCACCACGCGCGTAGGCCGCTCGCGGGGAGCAAACAGGATGTTGTTCATATGCATGTCCCAGTGTATCACGCCGTGCGACGCGAAGCTGTCGACAACCCGCAGAAGCGTGGCGCACAGCTCGGGCTCCAACACGTCCACCGGCACGTCAGCCAGGCTGACGGCGTCTGGGATGTACTCGATGACGACCGCATGCGGCTGGATGGCGCGCTCGTCAGGCGGGAGGAGGGTGCCGGTGAGGAGTAGGCGCGGGATCGTGGAGCCCTGGAGCGGGGCCAGCCGATCGTATACCTCCCGCTCGGACGTGAAAGAGTCGGTGGAGCAGATGCGGAAGTACTTCTCCCAGAGCGCAGCGCGCGCAGCTCGGCCTTCAGCATCCTCGAGCTCGACCTTGTAGAGGTCGACTATCTGGAAGGGGTCGTCCATGAGGGCGTCCGCTGCTCTCTCCGCTTCGAGACTCCACGGACGGGCGGGGTGATGGGGAGTGTCCATGAGCCTCTCGTCGAGGAAGCGGGGGTCGTATATTTTGACGACGACAGGATCGGGACCGAGCTGGGGAGAGCGGGCGAGGAGGACGACGGCCTTTGTGAATGGTGCGAAAGGTCTGTCGATGGTGAGGGTAAGCGTGCGATCTGAGGTTTGGATGGAGACCGTCTGGCCGGGGGAAAATATAGGGCTCGCCTCCATGGCGGATTCGGTGGTAGTAGTTTGAACCAAGTTCCCGTTCTCCTTCAAGGTAAAGCCAACGGGAGCCAGACACGCCACCGGGCACAGTGATGTGGACGTCTGTTATACGAACAGCAAGCGTTACGGCGGTAGTGGTTCGGAATATATGAGGGGGAAGTGGCGCTCTCAGACACGTTGACAGTGGGCTGGAACAGGACGTCGAAAGCAGTCGAAGACGGAAGCGGAGACAGAGAAACGAGCCTCAAGGTGTCGAGAGGAGGTGTCGAAAACATGCGACGGGAAGAGAGAGCGATGTGCGAGTCCTCGCGGGATCGGCGCGCGGCGTGTTCGAGGACAGGTGGGATCCCAAGGAGATGCTGTCCGCGACACTGTCGGTGTGACTGGGAGACTGAGCAAGCTCAAGACTAAGTAGCACTCGAGCAGGTGAACCGTACTTTTGAAGTAACTTGAGAAAATCAGGGGCGGTGCTAACAGCGGGCCGGGCGAGGCCGTCTGAGATGAACATGTTTCTGCTCCAGCCTCCAGCCGCCGACTCACTTAGTACTTGGTCTTCAGGCGGAACACCTCGACACCACCGTCTCCTCCGGCAGCCCTTCGCGCGGTACGTCGTCCACTTACCACCAGCGATCGTCAGCAGAGACGTGGATGCATACGAGGCCCTCGGTGCTCGCAACGCCGTTCGGGTTACGCTCCAGAGGGGGTAGGCCGGCGGATGCGCTCGGGTCTCCACGGCGGATCTCCTCGGGGACCCACTGCCTGGTCTCGTCCTCCTGTGCAGAAAGCTCAGCGATGGTGTCCGTCGTCCCTGCGACAGGAGGAAGATGATACGGGCCCGGCCGTCACGACGTCGGACCAGGGTTGAGCAGACCCATTGTGCGCGGCGAGCCCCCGAGTCGCCTGAAACACAAGTCGCTGCCTTGAAGATGATCGATGATGGTGCAACCCAGATAATTCGACCCTGTTTCGAGTCCCACACATAATGGCATTTCCTCGCAGGTGCTGGTGATCATATCTACTTCGGACACTCGCAACGAGCTCGACCGGGGTTTTGACGCCTTTGATTTTACCTGACCACCCCACCAAAACGCGCCTGGCTGACTCGTTTCGGTGCCGGTTACATCTACTTGACCGTATAGTACCCTACTGACTGGATAACCGCGGCGCTCTCAGCACAGCCCGATTTCTT
Source organism: Ganoderma leucocontextum (assembly GCA_020736865.1). NCBI lineage: Eukaryota > Fungi > Basidiomycota > Agaricomycetes > Polyporales > Polyporaceae > Ganoderma > Ganoderma leucocontextum. The sequence continues at coordinate 66,241 of JAHKGY010000009.1, forward strand.
CGTTCTCATTCATCTGCCGCTCGTCTCTCGACGCTCTTCGAAGACCAGTCTCGCACTAGTAGCTGTTGATAGTGCCCCTGACACTGAAGGAACTCCTCCCTTCAAAGCCATCCCACTTGTCCTCGAACAAGCTGGGCGCCGATTCTGCGAGGACTCGCACATCCAGTCCCCTGAACGGCTTTAGGCTCGTTTCTCCACCCGGACCCATCTCCGCTCCCGTCTCGGATCCGAGTCTCCGACCTCGTCCAGCCCGTTATCAACGCGTCAACTTCCCCCTTCACGCATTCCGAACCGCTGCCGGCGTGACGCTTGTCGTTCGCACAACAGACATCCACATCGATATCACGCCCAGCCCGGTTTCGTGACTCCTTGTCTTTTGCCTTATCTTGGAGAGAACCAGAACAAGTACTTGGTTCAAACTACCACTGAATCCGCCATGGAGGCGAGCCCTATATTCTTCCCCGGCCAGACGGTCTCCATCCAAACCCCACAACGCACGCTTACCCTCACCATCGACAGACCTTTCGCACCATTCACAAAGGCCGTCGTCCTCCTCGCCCGCTCTCCCCAGCTCGGTCCCGATCCCGTCGTCGTCAAAATATACGATCCCCGCTTCCTCGACGAGAGGCTCGTGGACACTCCCCATCTCGCCGCCCGTCCGTGGAGCCTCGAAGCGGAGAGAGCAGCGAACGCCCTCATGGACGACCCCTTCAGCAGGCGCGACCTCTACAAGGACGAGCCCGAGGATGCTGAGGGCCGAGCTGCGCGCGCCGCGCTCTGGGAAAAGTACTTCCGCCTCCTCTCCACCGACTTTTTCAAATCCGAGCGGGAGGTATACGATCGGCTGGGGCCCCTCCAGGGCTCCGCGATCCCGCACTTCCTCCTCGCCGGTACCGTCCTGCCGTCTGACGAGCGTGCCATCCAGCTACCTGCGGTGGTCATCGAGTACATCCCGGACGCCGTCAGCCTGGCCGACGTGCCGGTGGACGTGGTCGAGCCCGAGCTGTGCGCCACGCTCCTGCGGGTTGTCGACAGCTTCGCATCGTACGGCGTGATACACGTGGACGTGAATTGGAACAACATCCTGTTTACTCCCCGCGAGCGGCCTACGCGTGTGGTGGTTATCGACTTCGGTCACGGGAGAGTTAGGGAGGAGGATGAGGATGAGGACGCTTGGCGGGAGACCGTACTGATGAGCAACGACAGTTGGGGTGTGCGCTGGGTGTTAGAGCAGAGGGGCGTCAGCGTTCCAACTGTATGTACTTGTTCCTGCCGCCCAGAACAAACCAACAGCGTAGGCGCATGAGAGCCTTTGATCTGACGACTACGGCGCGGTGTAAGAGCTAGCACTTCACCAATACCACTGGCACTGCGAAACCCGTGTCCGTCCAGCCACCGCGCATCGCTCTGCGTTGAAACCTTTTTGACAGTAGCCATGCCTACATTCTTTCGCCAGTCTTAACTTGGCAAGCCATTAAAAAGCACCACGCTGACCTCCTCTTCGTCCGACAGAACGAGTTCCTCCTTCTCAATCATCGTCTCGGCATTCTCGTCCTACTAGGCTGGGAGACGCGCTAGGCCAAAGTAACATAACACCACACATATACCTTTCCAAGCCCAGGCAGGTCATCGATTTCGAGGTTCGGCGAGATTGAAAGTGTCGCCGACGTATGAGTGAGTGAGGAGTTGGTGCTGGGGTCGGCAACTTACTATGGCGACACGCGATGGTGCATGGCGCGTAAGATCCAAGGCTGCATTAAGGTCATGAGGTATATGGCAATGACTAGTGAGAGATACCAGGTGAACATGCTGAGTGGGAGAGAAGAGCAGAGAGAGAAATCGGAATTGGGCTGGCTGAGGACCCGTAGCGCTAAACCGGGCCGGAGGCGTCTGTTGTAAGCGTTGTGTTTCAGGCGAGCTCGTCGGGGACGACCGCCTGCTCGTTGTTTTCACCCATCATCCATGACTTTCTCTTCCTGCACCCTTCTCTCACCCTCGCATTGATTTCATTCCACATCCACCTCGATCACCATCGCCGTCCATGAGTGTACTAGCACCTCCACCTCCTCGGCGAGGTATGGCCTCCACGTCGCACCTTCTGTTCATCACTTACTGACTTCTACGCAGAGTCAACCGAGAACTGGGATGAGGACTTTGAGTTCAGCAGACCGACGTCGTCTGCCTCCCCCAACCCCGACGATGTCCAGTCTGACCCCCGTCCACGCGTCCCGCCTCTCCCGCCCAAGGACCCCTCAACGCCGCTGTCCAAACCTGCGAAAAGCACCCTCAACAACTGGGCAGAACCTGGCCCGTCCACTCCTTTGAAACGCCTCCACCACCCCGAGAATTGGGACGACGATTTTCAAGACACCGACTCCCCTAGGCCCTCCGCCCGCCGATCATCCCAGTCCCAAGCACCACCTAATGGCACATCACGTAGTCCCCCCGGCTCTGCATCTCCCGTAGAGAACTGGGACGAGGATTTTGAGGACCATGCCCGCACCGGCGCATCTCCTCGACGCAGGACGCCACGCAAGAGGGGGTCCTGGGGCTCCTCGGACGACGAGGACGAGTCTACCTTTGCTGACCGTGAAGACGATCGGACCGTCACTACCCGATCCAGAGGTGTGCCATTTCATATTCCTATTGACACACCCCCTCCCGTACCTCCCCTTCCTTCTCCCTTTCCCCGCTCTCCCACCGCGTCCGTCTTCTCCGTACCCGTCTCTTCGACCGGGCGCGAGTCCAGCGCCGGATACTCGTACTCCTCGCATGCCCATCTTCCCCTTCGGCCGACCGTCTCAGGCGGAAACTCCGCCGCTATCGCAGCCCGCCTTGCCCTTCTCCCGCCCAGTCCCCCGATCCACCGTGAACGAAGGCGCCTCCGCAAGAAGTCACGTCCTCCCCCCAATTTCGAGGAGGGTATATTCGAACTCGACGACCGCACCGAGTTCCCAGAGCCCTCGCGTCCGTCCACACCAGACAATTCGAATAGAGGCCGCGATCCGCCTACGACCTCACTCGACGACCCACCGCCCGAAGTCGGCAACACGTCCACAGGGAAGACCCCGCTCCTGTCACGTATCGGCTCCGTCGGGAAGAAGTGGGGCGCGGCGCGCAGGAAACGGGCAAGCACGGGTCCTGCCGAGGTGGCACTGAAGGAGCGCGACGAGCCCCCGCGCGATCGGTATGCGGACAGCGAGGGATCCCGCCCGACGAGCTTCATTGCGTCGAGCTCCCCCGGCCACGGCAGCAGCGGGCCCAAGTCGTGGTTTTTTCGCGGTGGTGGCGGCGGTCAGGGGCCAGGCTCACCACCGCAAGACGCGCCGTTGAAGCATGAGCGGAGCGTCGAGCGGCTCCTGCACCTCATGGGCGTCGATCGCGACCGCGTCCATGAGCCGGGCTCGCCGTCGCCGAAGAGGCGGGTGGCGCATGGGAAGCAGGGAACCGATTCGACGTTGCCGAAGGACTTGGAGGAGGCGGTGGATGGGTGCGCCGTCCCGACGTCAACGCTCTTGTTTGGCGGGACGCCGCGCAGGCCGACATCTATGCATGTCTCTATCACAGCGTCGTCCTCGGGCTCGAGCTGGAGCACCCGTCCGCCCGGGCCGCGACATGTGTCCTATGGGGACGGGCGCCACCGGCGACCAACCACTCCGAGCAGTCGCGCGAGCTCGAAGCATCGGTCCGCGTCCGCCAGCGTCGAGGACGTTCACCGCGCTAAGAAGAGCTCCACTACGACACGCGAGACGTTCGACGGGCAATCAAGCGACGCGCATAGTACCGCGCCTCACGAGAACCCCCCCGCGGAGGAGGAGAAGGGAGGTCGTCGGTTCATGGGTGGGATGCGGCGGATCAGTTTGGTAGGGAGCAAGCACAAGAGGCGGAAGAGTGTTGTTCAGGATGACGGGAAGAAGGTGAAGCGGCCCGGAATCGCGTCGTCTACGCATGACGGAGCAGAGAAGGTGAAACATCCTGGTACTACATCAGCTACACACGACGACACGGATACCACTCACGACAACACCACGCCTCGTCCCCCCTCGCGCGTCGTCCGAAGCTCTCATGACGTTCCCCTTCTTCCTCCCATCGAACTTCAGCCTCCGTCGCCACCTCGTCCCGCGGGCGAGCGAAGACCTCCACGATTACGTCCTGTGACCCCGCCGCGGACATCGCTCGAACATACGCTTGAGCTATCACACTCGCATCAGTCACTCGGCTCCCGATCCACTCAAGCTAGCTCTACCGCCTCCAGAGAAACCACGCTCCCGACCATCTCATCTCCGCTCCCGTCTCCCACCCGACCAACGCCGTCGACGTCTCCCGTCCAGACTGCGTCTCTTGGACGGACGGCTCTGCCGCCCAAAGAACGTGATGCCCCGAGCGGTGCCGCCGTCCCCCGACGGAACTCATTAGGTGATCTGAAGATTCCAGCACGGATCAGCCAAGCGCAGGTCGGCCTGAAGCGCGACTTAAGCATGGTTCGGGACTTTGCGATCAGTGTCGAGCGTAAGTGCCGGATTTTCCAGTTCAGAGACCATATCGCTAACTGTAGGAACAGAGCTGAAACAACTTCAGGCTGCGTACGCTACCTTGGCCAGCCAAATCCGGACGATTATGCATGACCCACATGAGTCGCATTCCCGGCCGGTTTCTCCCAGTTTCATCCATTTCCCCAAGCCCCCGACGCGATCCCGCGCTCACACGAACCCGACGACGAACCATCACCCAAGTCGTTCACAGCTGAACGCTGCGTTCCTCAACATCGAGGCCAAGTACCGGCTCACTTGGGAATGCGCCGAGCTGCTGATCGACTTGGGTGGCGGTGCGCCAAACCAAGAACTGACTCTAACTTCGCCACCACCGTCGTCGAGCCACTCCGTGCCGGCGGTTCATACTGTGCCAGATGGTCGCAAGAGTCGCGAACGCGCGATCACTTTGGCGGGCGACGAGCAGAAACCTGCCTTCGATCCCTCGACTCACGGAACTGCGTCACCCCCTCTCGCAAGTCCGTCTCCGTCTCAGTGGCGCGCATCGACGGGACGACACGATCTCAGCCATCGGCAACTTCTGTTGCTGCGCGAGATGTTGAACAACCCTGACCCATCCGCTACGATGTTCCTGGAACCGGGCATTCCGGAAGAGGAGGTCAACCGCAACTGGCGGTGGGGCGACGCTATGCACAGCACGATTACGCTCCCGAGCGAAGAGTCGGGCCCGGTCGGAGCCCAAACGTCTCCGATGAAGAAGCGGAGGACGGGCCGACTAGGTATGCGGGGCTTGCGCGATATGCTCAAGTCGCTCAAGAAGAACTACACTGACCACGCCCAGCATCCGCCCATCCCCCCGTCGACTCCGTCGATTTCCGCGAGCACGGATTCCTCCCTGAATCTTCCACGTGAGTCACATACTCTTTCACTTATCCAAGATCGGCGTACGAAGAGCAGCACAGGTCCCGAATCGGTGGCTTCGCGTCGCCGCGACATCCATCCCAACTCTCCGTACGGCACAACGCCGGCGCTGTCGCACAAGTCCTCCCCCCGTCGCCCTTCTCTCGCGTCCATCTTCCGCTTGGGCCAGAAGTCCAAGCCTACCATCGCGGGCCAGTCCCTTGACGATTTGTCGAACCAGGCTGGGCTTCCGAGCAGTAGCTCCGGCCACGCAAGCCGCAGCGGTACGAGCCTCGGCGACGAGGAAGAGTGGCACCGCGTCGAGTGCGCACCTGATCTCGACCACGCCGCGCGCTCCCTCGGCATATCATCTGACGGCACGGTCACAGTGCGAGGAAAGAAGGGAAAGTCGCCATACCTCTTCCAACGCCCGTTAGATCCAGATACCGGTCGTCGCGCTCCTGACGGCTCTCAATCATCCCTTTGGAATCCGATGGGCGAGTCGCCCCAAAAACCGTCTGCGATACCCCCTTCCGTCCTTCAGTCATATTCCCGCTCGATCAAGCTCTCCGACGTCCACGAGGTCGACTCCGATGCGGGCGAAGGAGCACATCGTCCCAAGTCGGCGGTGTCGCAAAGCAAGAACCGGCAGTCCGCTCCAAGTCCAAGTTCTCGACGCCCACCTTCACGCGGGCGCAAGAATCCGACAGGCTCTGTGCGCTCGGCTCCTCCTCAGGTGTTGGGGAATCCAAGCCCGAACCTCACCTCGGGACCGTTGCCGGACGTCAAGCTCGCTATGGCCCCCGAGAACATCAAGCCGCTGTTGGAGAACGCGCGGGAAGTGCATGTACGCTGCTCGGACTGCATTGCTGAGCTGGAGGCGTTGCTCGGGAGCAGCGCGGGTATCGTTGTTTAGCGATAATTTAAATAGTAAGTTTTGTCGTTCAGCGGTGGTTTGGCCTGGCGGTTCGCATTCTCTCCCATGATTTACGGACACTTTACGATCGATGCTTCGTCTACGTTTTCCCCAACTCGTACTTATGTCGCTGATGTTGATGTGCTGCTTTCGCTTGCATTCACGTTTCTACGCTATCACGCTGTTTTGTCACGATTGCCATGTAATTCATGTATCTACGTTCACGAATACATACTTGATAGTATCTCGTCATCATCCACAGCTCGGCGGGGGAAGGGGCTTTTTATCCGCGCGCGTGGACCCCTGGGCCCCTGTCGACAAATGTCAACCAGAGTCTATCTATTGTCCTTCTCCAGCTTGCACTCATTTGTAGAAACCTTCTCCCTCGCTGCCGCCTCCATCTATTCCACACCATTCACTTCGAGCCAACTCAGAATAGCAGACAGCCAAATGACCGCGGCCTCGCCCGGCCCGCTCTCAGCACCGCCTCAGCCTGAGGCTAATTTTCTCAAGTTAGGGTTCACCTGCCACTCCTCTCGCCCAGTCTCACATCACACTGACAGTGTCACGGACAGCATCTTTTCCGCAGGCCTAAGCCATCCCACTGGTCATCGAACACGCCAGGCGCTGATCCTGCGAGGACTCGCACATCGCCCCCTCTTCCCGTCGCGCGTTTTCGACACGCCCCAGTGTTGACGGCTTTAGGCTCGTTTCTCGACGCGTGTCCGCTTCCGTCTTCGACTGCTTTCGACTCCCTCGTCCTGGGTCCAGCCCACTGTCAACTGAGAACGCCACTTTCCCCCTCATATATTCCGGACCACTACCGCCGTAACGCTTGCCGTTCGGATAACAGACCTCCATATCACCGTGCCCGGTCTGGCTCCCGTTTGCTTTACCTTGAAGAGAACGAGAACTTGGTTCAAACTACTACCACCGAATCAGCTATGGAGGCGAGCCCTATATTCTTCCCTGGCCAGACGGTCTCCATCCAAACCCCAGATCGCACGCTTACCCTCACCATCGACAGACCTTTCGCACCATTCACAAAGGCCGTCGTCCTCCTCGCCCGCTCTCCCCAGCTCGGTCCCGATCCGGTCGTCGTCAAAATATATGACCCCCGCTTCCTCGACGAGAGGCTCGTGGACACTCCCAATCTCGCCGCCCGTCCGTGGAGCCTCGGAGCGGAGAGAGCAGCGGACGCCCTCATGGACGACCCCTTCGAGAGCCTCGACCTCTACAAGGATGAGCCCGAGGATGCTGAGGGCCGAGCTGCGCGCGCCGCGCTCTGGGAAAAGTACTTCCGCCTCCTCTCCACCGACTCCTTTAAGTCCGAGCGGGAGGTATACGATCGGCTGGGGCCCCTCCAGGGCTCCGCGATTCCGCGCTTCCTCCTCGCCGGCACCCTCCTCCCGCCCGACGAGCGTGCCATCCAGCCGCCTGCGGTGGTCATCGAGTACATCACGGACGCCGTCAGCCTGGCCGACGTGCCGGTGGACGTGGTCGAGCCCGAGCTGTGCGCCACGCTCCTGCGGGTTGTCGACAGCTTCGCGTCGTACGGCGTGATACACGCGGACGTGAATTGGAACAACGTCTTGTTTACTCCCCGCGAGCGGCCTACGCGTGTGGTGGTCATCGACTTCGGTTTAGGGGGAGTTAGGGATGAGGATCAAGATGAGGACTCTTGGCGGCAGACCGTACTGTACAGCACCGACAGTTGGGGTGTGCGCTGGGTGTTAGAGCAGAGGGGCATCAGCGTTCCGACTGTATGACAAAGTTCGAGACCCCTGCACATCTGTCGGGGAATTGGATTGTTGAACTTGTTCTCCAGCGGCGCGATCTGTTCCTGTCGCCCAGAACAAAACAACGGCATGGACGCGGGCCATAGAACGCTAGATACGTCTGGAGTTGTGGGCGCATGAGAGCGTTTGACCTGACAACTGCGACGCGATGTCAGAGCTTCCTGTTCACGGTTAGCATCCGGCCCGGCCCGGCCCGCCCTCCGCGCTACTGACTGCGATTGCCCAGTGACTTTCTTCGTTCTCGCTGACTCTCACCAGCTCTCACCTTGAGCTCAAGTCCTTCTCAAACCAATAGTTAGCTTCCAGTCTCAAACCAGCTCACCGACCCGCGTATCATCCACACGATCGTGGGCAATCAGAGCCTTCGATCGCTTCCTGTCTCCGCTTCAAGTTCCTGTCTATGGCGGGTTCGACTTGAAGCTCGTCACGCCCAGGTCTGTATCCTCACCATGCTATATCTATGGCTGGTACGTCAAGAGCGATTCTGGCAACCTGCTGCACCCGGAGAGTCCCTTGCTGATCTCGCGCAGACCCCGGAGAAAACCCGAGCCCGACGGCTTCGTGACCTGACACTGGCCACCCAAAACAATATTTCGGCGCGGTACGTGGCTGTCGGTTTTTTGTGCACGATAAATAATCTGGATGACCCCAATTAAACGGGCACAAAAAAGCAAAAGCAACAGCCACACCCCGCTCTCGCACAGTGGACGTCGTCTGCCATGCGGCCATGTTCTGAATCTGCGCTGTCCGATCCGGCTCGTCATCCTCGACTAACCGTACCGCCGTCCTGTCCATACAGAGCGTTATGCCGGACGCCCTGCATGAGAAGCTCGTTCCGCACCTGAAGCAGTCGCTCAAGCCGATCTACGGACTCGACGTGTTCACGGGCCGTTTTCCCCACACCTAGCGGGGACGCTCCCCCACCTCATAAATTTCTTGGTGTACGCTATTGGAGAGCGTGGAAGGATGAAGACGCACCCACTGCCATCCCTATCCGGTGGGAACACCTTCTGGTGCGCACCCCGACCTCACGTTAATGCAGCCTTCTTTCTGACATGGTGCACCATCGCGTACCGGTCTCGACAGAGCAAGTTGCTGTCTTCCCTGAAGGCCCTGCACTCCCTTTCGCGTGTCTGCGCGTCATCATCCACCTCAATATTATTGGTGTCGGCGCCGCCTCCTCATCTATGGTGCACTTGGCAAGGTGTGTGCGCGTCCTCCGCAGAGCTGCACTCGGCTTCGAACGACACTGCTGAGCCACTTGCCCCCTGCTCCCCTCTTGTAAGTCTTGCTTACGACTGGCGCGTTCGTCGCGAGCTCCGAAGGTGGCTCACGTCGAGTTTTGAAGGTTCCCGAGACGATCATTGGGAGGAGGGATTCGTTCTGTCGGATCAGGACGAGGTAGACGTGGCGCTTTACAATGGCTTGCCAAGTTGAGACTGAACGAAGTAATCAGGGATGCAGGCCTCGCCAAGGATCGAGGACGGTTCGACGCAGCGCCACGCGGCGGAGTGATCTTCATCGCGGATATTGTATGGAGATGGGTTTCGGAGACAAGAGCGAGTGCGTCGTAAGTCCGACGGCGCTGAGAGAAAAATCAGGCGCCCCCCCCACTTTGGGTTTTATGGCGGTCGAACGACTCCGCCACAAACGCTAACTTTAACCTATCTCCCCGACCATGCCTTTCGTCTACTTAAGCACGATTCTGTCCTCTTGCTCATACTAGCCCCGACTACCCGCCGCATCACTCGTACTCGATACCACCCTCTTCTCCCCATACCCCTTGTGCTCCTTCTCGTACCACCCACACCGATCAAATGGCCGACGCTAAAGCACAAAAGAGGCAGAAATTCGAGGGCGCCTTTGCCAGGCTTCGGGAGGAGCTCCTCGGCTATCTCAAGCAGGAGGGCATGCCGGAGGATGTCGTGAACTGGTTCCAGCGCGTGCGTCTACTTCCCTGCTTGTCGTTTTCTGCACGTACTGATGTGGATCACCGCCTGCGTTCGCGTGATGCTCGTGTCTAGAACCTGGACTACAACGTCCCCGGCGGGAAGCTCAATCGTGGTATGTCGGTCGTCGACTCCGTAGAGATCCTCAAAGGCCGCAAGCTTGATGACGACGAGTACTTCAAGGCAGCCCTCCTTGGCTGGTGTGTCGAGTTCGTGAGTCGTACATCTCCTCCCCACGTTCCACCCTACTACAGCCCGCTCTCTCTTTGTCATATCCTTGTCTTGCGGAGCCCGTATACATGCTGACCGTATGTGTCCGCTTTAGCTCCAAGCGTACTTCCTCATCTCCGATGACATGATGGATCAGTCCGTCACCCGTCGTGGACAGCCATGTTACTATCGCATTGAGGGCGTCAACCTCATCGCCATCAACGACTCCTTCATGATCGAGGGCGCGATCTACTACCTCCTCAAGAAGCACTTCCGCTCCGAACCGTACTACGTCTATCTCCTCGACGTCTTCCATGACACCACCTTCCAGACCCAGATTGGGCAGCTCATCGACATGGTCACCGCCCCCGAGGACCACGTCGACCTCAGCAAGTTCTCGCTTGCCAAGTTCGGCTTCTCTCCGCCTTTATCTCTTTCGTGCTTTCGTCTGACCCGACTGCGCGCGTAATCAGGCATCAGAAGATCGTCATCTTCAAGACGTCCTACTACTCCTTCTACCTCCCCGTCGCGTTGGCGATGTACATGTGCGGCATCCCCCATCCGCCTCTGGCAGCTTCCAACGACCCCTACGCGCTCGCCGAATCCATCCTCGTCCCGCTCGGCGAGTACTTCCAGGTCCAGGACGACTTCCTCGACTTCGCCGCGCCCCCGGAGGTGCTCGGCAAGATCGGGACGGACATCGTCGACAACAAGTGCTCGTGGTGCGTCAACACCGCGCTCGCGGTCGCGACGCCCGCACAGCGCAAGGTGCTCGACGACAACTACGGCATCAAGGACAAGGCGGCCGAGGCGCGCATCAAGGCGCTGTACGAGGAGCTCGGGATCCGGGAGAGGTACGCCGTGTACGAGGAGGGCGCGTACAAGCGCATCATGGGCCACATCGAGACGATCCCTGCCGAAGGCGCGGACGTCGGCGCGGGCGAGGTGAAGCTCAAGAGGGAGGTCTTCAAGGCGTTCCTCGACAAGATCTACAAGAGACAGAAATGAACCGGCGGGCGTGTAGTCAGGTGGGTTGTTCATGTGTCCGGAGGTCCTGTCGCGTTGTACTATCTAGCCATGCACATACAAGTGGATTTCGTCCTCGTTCTTCCATCGATGGCTGGCATCTGAGGCTTTAGTCACATCACCGGCGAGGACACAGGAACTGTCACCGCACAAAGATTTGAATGGACGTGCGTCAATAGTCGAGACTTGATTTATCGCGCGGCGCGCCCCTTGAGCTGGACGTTGCTGCGGCTAGCGCCAATGCTCGTCCTTCGTCTTTCTGCTCTTCCTGCTGCTCACCGTCAGAGACCTCAGCTAGTGCATCGACAGAGAGGGCTGGTTGTCTCGTACCTAAACTCGCATAGTTGTTAGCTGCGGTATGAGCATTACTACGGATCGGTACGAGACAACACCTCAGTGGGGGGTCTGACTTACTCATCTGTGCAGACCTTTGGCCCAGAATCAGAATCGTGTGCGCGACTAGAACCGCCGTACAGCCGAGGCATAACCCCGTTTTAACTTCTGCCACTACGGAGAAGATCGCATGTGATGATTTCAACGTTGGATGCTCCGATCACGATGCTGTAACCTCATCGAGCTCTTTCCTGTACAGCGAATGGCCAAGATGTACTCCGATGCCCATTGTAATCCAGATTCTAGTAGTGGGTACAGTGGGCATACGTACACATGCATGTACTAAGGACGTACGCAACGCGTATTCGACTGGGCATTGTTCATGACCTCGGGAGGGGAGGAGTTCTCCACAGAGCGCCCACCGTCGTACAGCGGAGGCTCGTCAATGAAGTCCAAGTGTCCCGCCACGACGTCGAACTCGTCGCTCATCACGGAGCGGGCCGGAAGACCAAACGGAAGGAAGAGCCACTCAGAGGCCCGCAAGACGTCGAAACCGTGAGTTCCGCCCATCTCCGACTGGGATTCCGGTCCGCCTAACGCAGGGTTCGACCAGTGTGACCCATCCTTTGCATAGTCGAGCAGATAAAAGTCCTCCCCGAGGGAGGGAGGTACCCGTGCCACCCGGAGACGACGGCCGCTTCTGTCTTGCTGGTCGAACATGGGGCGTTCCGGGAGTCCCGGTTCCAGCGCGCGGAAGGCTTCTCTCCAGTGTTGGTACTGCAGGTCGTCGGTGGGAGCGAGGCCGCGCGCGAAGTCCAGAAACTGAGCGAAAACGTCGGGAAAGCCATGAAAGAGGTCCATGCCGCTCACGGGACCTCCGCCGAGCCGCTCCGTAAATGACTGATAGAACCAAGGGAGAGTGCCTCTCAAAAGGTAGGCTACGGTGTACGCAAGGGACTCCAAATCATCACGGGGCAACGCAGCTGCGAGAACGAGTCAGAGGTCGGCCCCGCATTGGAGTCAGGAATAACTTCTTCCACGTACCTTCGCCCGCGAGAGCGCGCAAGCTGCAAAACGGTACGGTACCCCTCCGACCGCTGGGCGGGGAGTCCGTCGTCCATCGCCAAGCGAGCCCGAAGTCGATCAGGTAGGCCCGTCCGGCGGTATCGCCACGACCGAGGACGATGTTGGATGGTTTGATGTCGCCGTGGACGAACCCTTTCCCATGGACGTGTTCGAGCGCATCCAGCTGCGGAAATCATCGTCATCGTATTACTATTGGGTATGAGCGGAATGGTGAAAGGACGGTACCATTTGACATATCAGCGCGACAGCGTTTCGCTGGCTGAGGCCGACGCCTCCGGGCATGACGTCGTCAAGGTTCGGCCCGAGGAGTTCCATTGCCATGTACTCGAAGTACTGCGACCGTCCCCATGCGAGGGCACGGGGGATATTGGGATGCCCTGCGGATGAGGCCCATGAGCAACGACCAAATGAAACACAAGCGAAGACCCATGAGATCGAAGGTCCGGCTTACCGCCCACGAGAATGAGAACACACGCCTCGTGGAGCAAGAGGGGATGTCGTACATGGTTCGTAACCCTCATCTTTTTCAGAGCTACGTCCGTTTCTCCTTTTCCCCCGACTCCATTGTGGTCCACGCTGGTCTTGGCGGCGAAGACCTTCCCTTCAGGGGTTGAAGAATGAGAACACCTTTCAGCCTCTGTGTTCGATAAGCTTACCGTAGCTCCCCAATCCGACGAGATTCTCCCATTTATAGCTTAACCGCATCGTAGAAAGGTCTCCGCAAAATATCTAGATATATCTCGAAAGACGGTGACAAGAGGCCAGAGGTCATGGGGGTTGAGCGTTGAGAGAGAAAGAGGGGCCATCCGCGCGTACTGGTGCACAGTTGATGGGCGTCTAACAGGTCGAAGGAGTGGTGGCGCCTACGGAAAATAAGAAAAAGGGTCACAAGTACAGAGTTGAGCGAAATTCGGAGATGATGAGGAAGATGTCAACGCGGTGTGCTACTAGCTAGAAACGATAGCATTGATCCTTTGCGTCCGCCCCGCAAGAAGCCCTTCTTCCTTCGGTGCGCATTACAATCACCGTACTCGAGCCAAGGTGTTGTACAACCAGGAGAGTGTGAAGAGGCGGGACAAGGACGTCTTGCACCTGTCAATGGCGCGATCAACCCGTTGTGTAGCCGCGCAAAGAAGAGGGCACGCACGCACAATCAAACTCTGAAGCATATTTACTTCACACGAAGGTCCTGTCTACAAATCGTTCTTCGTCGAGGTCGGCTGGAAAGTGTGAACCGTGTCCTCACACTGGATAATATGAAACCAAGCCAGGGAGTTAGGATTCGGAGATTACATACCTCATCGCGCTCGACGGGCACGTCATCCGTGAAGGAATTGGCGGTTTGCAACCTCGCAGTCAGGGCAGCGACGTCGACCTTGACGTCCCGAAGGCTGCTGGCGACACCACGAAGCATCTCGCTTTGCCGAAGGGTGGCGGCCACTATCAGGTCGCCCTCGGTCTCCACCATCGTTTCATCCGTGTCCATGTCCGGCCAGTCATCAAATTCCGTGGTGATCTCGGCTTCCGGGGCCGCCTCCTCGTCCCCAAGACCTGAGAGGGCAGCGCTGAGTTGCAGGAGGTTGGCGGCAGTAAGCTCTTCCCGAAGCGATTTGAACGCGGCGATAAGCTGCTGGGCCCAGAAGGCTATGATCCCGTCAGTGTGAACGCCAGAAACTGAAAAGGGGGCAGTACATACGCGGAGCATCTGCGTCGACAGTGTGATGTGCGTCCGCAACGACTGCCGCTTCGGAATCTACGTTTTTGGTGTCTGCGAGAGGACGTACGATTACTATACGCAAGGAAAGTCCGGCGAAAAACCAAGACATACCCATGCTGGATACGTCCTCTGGGAAAAAAAAAAAAAAAGATAGAGACGTTGGTTGAATATCGCCGGGGTTCAGGGGTAGGCACTTCGTAGTCCAACAGGGGGGTGAACAGGCTGCGGCGGCGTCAGGTCAGTATAGCGACGCATGAAGGCAATAGAGCGATGGTGTCGGTGACAGAGGGAAGGACCCACCGGAAGGCGTTATGAGATATGTGCCACGGTCGCAGGGGTAGGGAACTGACCAAGACCGAGGTGAACCAGGTCAAAGCCTAGATCATCGAGCGGCAAGTCGGTGCACGAAGGGGGAGACAAACAGGACGGACGCATCACTCACATGGAGAACTTGAACCTATGACAAGCTCGAGGTCTTTGAGAAGCTGACGGGGTACTTAAGAGGGGCATCGCATTCCGCATTCTACTTTGCATTCTACGATGCTACAAATCCGCACGAGGATATCTTATCCAACAGACGGGTGAACGGGATCGTCCGCACCTTGCCAAACCGCCGATTTGCTCGTTGCTACCCCTCCTACTGATACCTCCGCACCCTCGTGGTCGCCGTCGTTCAAATCACCGTCTTTGCGCCTATTCAAAGCACCGTCTTCCTTCTCGACGCTGGGGTCTTCGGAGCCTCGTCGTCGTCGTCCTGCACTAGAACCTCACTGGTCGCATTGGCCCGGACTTGTACTGGACAGCACTAGACATTCAGTCTTCAAGGGATTGAGGGAGCGTTCGAAAGCGAAGACAAGCAGAACGGGGACCGAGATGGCGTCAGAGATGAAGACGGCGAGCATCCTCCGACGAGCGCAAGGTTGTGTGTGACCGCAAGCGTGACATGTTTGTCACACAGTAACCCTCACGCTTGTCTGCTTGAACATGACGGTGCCTCTCACCTTCAAGAACTTCAGCTTCAGGCTCGATGGATGGCGACCAGTTTCACTCGGCGGTACCGTCATCGCTTATTTAGTCACCTTCTTCAGCTTACAGGGCTGCTAGGTCTATCATGTTGTCCGCCAAATCCCTCCACAGCGCGCTACCTCTTACGGTTCGCGTTCTAGCTTCGCTTCACGTTATCATCCCCGTTTCACGACATCTGTTGCATAGGACACATCGCTAAACTGATTGGAAGGCCCTCTTATTCTCGCCACGTTGGGCAAGGTGTGTGCGCGAGCTCACTCCCTCGTCCCTGATGTGTCTGGTCTCCGGACGTCTTTGTTTATACGAACGGCCTACCAGCCCTCAAGTTCTTGTCCCCCGACGCGAATCCCCCAGTGCCTTGGCACCGTGTGCTCTCATCAACCGGTGTCATCTCTTCCCGTGGACCAGGCACGGACGGCGCCAACCGTCAGCGCGACGCTCTCGTCGCGGAGGGCATCGATGTCGTCACCACCCGTTCGGGTGAGCTCAAGGTCGACCTGCGTCAATACGGCTGGTTCCCCGCCCCCGGAACGGTTGATGTCGGTGTCGATTTGGAGGAGGGCGGGGATTCCGAAGCGGATGAAGGGGAGCAAGACGGAGCCTGAGATTGATGGCGCTCGAGCTCCGGGCTGGCTTACCGTACGTGGTTCTCCTTTGCACGTCTTCCAGAATGGACCTCTCCCATCGTTCTTGTCCGTTCCATTGTATGCATATGCGACGCTGTCTATCCATCTTCTTTCTTCGGTCGCGTGAGACTACTCGGAGCTCGCCGCGTCAGTGCAGCCGACACTCCGGCGATCTCCTTCTCTCAGGAGAACCCCGACTTTCCTCCAGGTTAGTTCCCATCAGCGTCCTCATCCCCAAGCTTTCTCGTTTCAGTGCTGAAACCTCCTCGACTTAGATGGATCGGCCTTTTGGCTCGCTGCGATGATGTCAGTCGATCCCACGCGCCGTTGCCGCACGAAGGTCCGTGTAGTGATCGTCCGCCATAACTCCCCAGGAAGAGCAGGATGACTCACGCCAGATGCTTCTTTGTATTTCGAGCTGTGCACTGCGGGTCCGCGGTTCCCAGGAATCCTTGGGTGGTCATGATCCGTCGTCTTCGGCGCAACCAGCCTCAAAATTGTTTCCAGACCACTTACAACAAAGAGGACGAGCATCGCGCACCACATTCCCAACACGATTCTGTGGTTACTACGGCGATTGCCTTCAGTTGCCGATTTTGCGCTAGCCCAGGCGACAGACACCCGATCGAAACACCGCGCCGAGATAGACTCCTCACGTACGGAATGATGGAAAGGTGTGTGTTATTACGTCTGACTTATTTAGACACACCGGCAGGAGCCACAGGCACTTGGACGTCCCCCTCGTTTCATGTTTGGGCGTCGTCATCGCATCCCGGTATCGCTGGGAACCTTCTCTAGTCAGTGTAGAAGACCTTCTGATCCTCGTTTCATGGCACCGCTGGTGTACATGACCCGTTGACGACAGGAACACGTAGGCCACCGTACCCCTCGAACAGGGTCGGGGGTATTCAATATCAGCTCTCAGTGCGTGTACGGTTAACAGTCTGCCAGCTGGACCCTTGTACGGTTGGTCGTCCCGCTTGGATCGGGAGTGTTGTTGAGTGTGACTGTTTGATCGAACCCCCGTGTCTTGCCAGACCTATGAATATCCGTTGAACCTCCGGCAACCCCGATTAGCGTCGCTCTCAACCGAGCCCTCCCGCTCGAGTATGGGTGTAGGCTTCAAAGTTTAGTCTCGCCACCAAGACAATTCCTGATGCTCTTCGAACCCCCTTGAATTCCTTGCCTACACCACGGAGCTCGGCGTACCTCTATGGCCATGCAACCGGACGAAATGTAGAATGACGGGTGTATCGCAATGTTCTGACTTTGCACTGCGAACTTGAAGGAGGGAAGGACACACGGTCAGCACCCACGACCGTCGATTGAGGGATGCTCGTAGGGTTTTGTGCGGGCTACATACACCAACGTGCGTGCCTTTCACTCCATGTCACTGCGACGCTGTACGCTACTCGCTTGCCGACTGACTTCCAGAGGGTTCACAAGCTATTAGCCCATCCACCGCTTGACTGCGACGAACGACCTCCACGACGAAGATTCACCGACTGACTCGGACCGCCCACGCCGGGTCCTTCTCCCGCCGGGGACCCGCATCGCATCGATGCCCATCTCATGCATCTTCCCGGTGCCCAGTTTACAGTACCGGCCGCGGCCCTGCAGATCATCGTCGGTGCATGTCAATGGCCGACGCTTCTCCGTCTTCTTCGAGAGACGTGCTCGTGGGCGTCTTCCCACTGCGCAAAGATAAGTACGAAAGGACCCTGGACAGCGAGGTGACCGTGTTATCCACCGCTATGCGATGCAGTCCCCTCTAAGTTCTAACACCTCTCCTCGTCGCAGTCTGGCTCTGCCCCGAGACGGCCTTTGGACGGCGATTATATTATATTGCAAAGGGGGCGCGCCGGCGCTCCAGCCCGAGTCCATCCTCGCGTATTCAAACATTCGGGCCATCGCTCGCGCCACGTGCACCCCATCCCCAAGAACTCGCCGGCCGCGCATTTCCGCATCTGGAGCATGAGGATGATCAGCACAACGGTGGACAAGGTCTCGCTGACGTTGTTCACGGTTCGCGCGGCCGGCGTCTGCAGCGGCCCCTCTGGTGCGTCGATGGCGGTGATCCGTCGGTCGTCGACGCAGTGTCTGCCAATAGTGGCAGTCCCAATGCTGGAGGCTGAGCCATATGCGAATGACCAACTTATGTAGGCTGCAAAAAAACAAACCGCGGTCCACATCGCCGCCCTGCAGGCTGCGAGTAGTACCGTACGCGGCGGTAACCAGATTTCTGCCAGTGTCTAGCGTGGAGCCCTCCCACCAATCTTCCTATCTCTCCGAGACGGTCTCGCATCCCACTCCAGACGCGCGTGCAGTCTTCTCGGAATCTCTCGGACAGCGAACCAACGACCAGCACAGCTACGAGGAGCTCCAGCCTCCAGCTAGTTCGAAAGGCCTCTTAGATCTGACAGGCACACTGCCTCCGAGCGACCGCCGTCACCCACGGTGACGAACGTTCATGAACGCTGGTGATAACCCAACCTTCGGCCGTCTAGGTCTAGATCTACAGAACTAGTTCTGCCGGCGTGGCGCATCGCAGTATCACCATCGAGGCAATGAAGCACATTACAAACACCATCCTTGAGCCTTCCAGCTCGCGAACTTCCGGATCCGACGGTGTGCTGATCGACAAACCATGCCCAGCCCACAGGTCCCACATTCACCGATAGCATGCATACATATATGCATCAAACCTGTCCCACATCACGACACCCTGACTCCAACCGGCCATCACGCGTACGGAACTCGACATGCGTATAAGCAAGTGCCATGCCACGGGCATGTCGGATACGAATATGATAGATAAAGATATATAGATATATCGAGGAGCGAGGGTATGTAGCAGGACGGCACCAGGACGCGTATACTATGATTACGATTAAGCGATACGTACGGAACGGCGACATGAGATGTAACATATATATATATATATATATACATGGCGGACCGGGGGGACAAGAAACCTCTGGATCTCTCTATGTTAGTGACAAAGCGCATCGCAAGCCGGAGACACAGGAAAAGGGACGAATTACGAAGGACGCCGCCGACGAGAATGGAAGCGGGGGCGAGAAGGGAAGGGAAGACCGGGGGATAGACGTAGCAGGTGATGGGGCTGGGAAGGGATTATCTTTGGTATGATGCGACGGGACACCGACGAAGCCGCAACGATGCTTGGAAGAGGATGGGGGTGGATGATCGAGGCGGTGAGCATCACCGTGTCGCAAATGGATAAGTGTGCCGCCGGTGCGCCGAGTGCGAAGGGTGGCAGCAAGCAAGCACGAAACGAGAACGGGCCCGAAACGGGGGTAATGTAGTGTGAATGCGAATGCGCAGAAGAGCACCAGACGATGAGCAGACAGATGTATACGAATCACAACCGCAAGACCATAGAGAGGTTTACAACAGCGATAATACATCTGGCAGGAGGCGATTATGGTGTGCGGTAGTGTGATAGGTATATTCGGACAGCGGGATGTGACCAGGGCAATAGCATGCGGTGCGAGATCGGTGTGTGGAGCGAGGTGAGCCAAGCATAGAACATTATTCAATCGGATAGCAATCAGCACATGAGCACGGCGCAGCGCGTTGTACGGCGGACAGAGTTCAGGAAGAGTGAGGGAGGAAGGAGAAGCGCGACTTTGGACAGCAAGGCTGTGAGGTGGCGAAGTGCCCAAGCGCCACAATTGCAGTGGCGACGGTGGGAGACGCTGCGGCGCACACTGGCGCAAGTGGTAGCGATAGGGAGAAGATCCGGAGAAGAAGACGCAGGATGGAGGGCCATTCATGTCCACGGTCGCCATCGAACACATCCAGAGTTCGAACGTGAATCAAATCACGTTGACGCTCTGGAGATGCGCACGCAGGATACCTTCCCGCACTGGATATCCAGAAGCCGGGTAGGGAGAGGGCAGTGGAGCGCGAACAAACCAAAGGTGATCAGCAACCCATTCCCACCAAACCGTAACAGCAGAAGCGGGCATAGGGACACAGCACTCACCCCCAACGAGGATCGCAGCGGTGGAGCGCGTATCCTGAACAAATGCAACTCATCAGCTGCCGGATACCGATAGCGGATAGGGGGAGAAGATAATGGTACGTACAATGACGGACGTCTCGTGCCAGTAGAACGGGCGCGCCTTCGGCGACAGTCGTTTCTATTGCATTCGGTTAGCACGCCGCCCACGCCCATCGACGCCCGCTGCCGATCGAGAGACAGGCACGTACATGGTACCCCCGGAACTTGTCCCTGAAGTCTACACGCGCACACACATACGTCAGCAAGCTGAAGCGAAACGGGAGCACTCGGGAAGGGTGCGTACACTTAGTAACTTGGGCGATGTCATTCGGCTGGTCACCGTAGCTCGGCACGTACTTGACGACGCGGATGCCTGCTGCGAGCGTCGCCTGCAGGATGTCCATCTGGATATCACATCATGAATTGTCAGCGTTCGATTCGCGCACGCAATGAGGGATGGAGTATCCGAGCGGAAGACGACGCCCGTGGGTGGATCTGCAAGATGCAAGGAACCGAGCTATGCACTGAAGATGTGGAGGTGGACGACACACCACAGTGCGAAGCATGGAACCAAACCACCAGATGCACTATCCACATCCACATGCGTGACCGGTATGGTGTCCGAAAGCTTTCCGGACGAGTGTCCCATCAGACAGCTCGACAGGCCGGACACCACGAACGCACGACCGGCCACAGGATTCCGTCCAACAAGCTGACAGCGAATCCGCCGCAGTGGCGCCCTCACCGCCAGCCGCGTACATTAGGCAATGCACATGCCCGGACCCGACTAGGGTCGGCGGTTTCGGGCGGTAAGTGGTGAGCGGAGAGGCAATGTTACTCCCAACGGCGGCGAGTCCAAGTTCCGGTCCAAGGACGAAGGCAAGAAGAAACGCACCTTATTCAAGAACAGGATGAGCGTTGTCTTGGCCAGGAGCGCGCTCTGGCACACTTCTCGCCACAGCGTAATCGAATCCTCCTGCATGCGGAAATCACAGCATCGCATCAGTCGAGGACACAACACGTCAGTAAACGCAGTTACGCACGAGCCGGTTGACCTTGGAGTCCTCCTCGAGCGTGAGGTTGAACGCGAGCGGGGCGAGGAAGATGATCGCCTGCACGTCGTCGAAAAATGGTATCCAGTGCTGGCGCTGTTGTTCGTCGTCGGACAATGTACCCACATCAGGATTCAGATTTATGACATACGCAGAGAAAAGAGAAGGTAGGGACGCACCGAGCTGCGGCTGCCACCGACGTCGTAGATGTACCACTCTGTTCCCGGAAGCGCACCGCTTTCCATCGTGAAATGGTGTTCTTCGACGCCCAGCGTGCGGACTCGTGCGCGGACGATATCGTCTGCTCGAACGTTTAGTGGGTGTATGCGGAACGGAAGGAAAATGGCGCACCGTCTGTTGGCTCGTAGTTGATCGCCGCAACCCGTGCCGCGTCATTCAAGAAGCTAGTCCCGCGCGTGAGCAACACAGAGACCACGAGCACCGAACGACTCACAAGCCAGGCATGTCCTGCAACCGCACGTTGTGCTTCTTGAGCACGTCCTGCACGATGTGGTCCTCCCAGATCGTGACAATGTCGTCCTTGCACGCGGCGAGCACCGCGGTCGGGTTATCCTTGAACCTCGCGTCGGCGGTGTTGGGGCGGCTGTTCGAGCCGCCCTTCATCGCGCTCACAAGGGGTTTGACAGGGACGACGGGGCCGAGCGTGCTGGTGTTTTCGCTGAGGGCGGAGACGATGCCCTTCCAGCCGCTGCCGGCACGGACGCATACGTCCTTGTTGGCAACGCCGCCGTCGGGGAGGAGCTTCCTCATGAGCTCGTCCTCGATCGGGAGAAGGGCGGAGAGACGCATGCGGACGCGGCGGTGGTTGTCGGTGAGCTTTGAGGTGGAGAAGCGGACGCCGGGGCTGGCAGGCGTGCGGCCTGCGACGCCCTTGCCCTTGGCGATGGAGGCGGCGGTCGTTGTCTGGAGGGACGACTCCCATTCTTCTTGGAGGACCTCGAGGAGGCGCTTGATGTTCCTGCGAGGACGAGGGAAGGAGGATGGGTGGGTAAATATATGCGGTGACAGTTGGGAGGACGTACCTGATGAGGTTGAGCTGGATGATGGTCTTCCACGCGGCACGCTCCTTATGAAAGTGGGATGGAGAGAAGGCGAGTTGAAAGTCTGCAATGCGGGACGCGCATCGGTCAGTGAAAAGCGCGGGGGACGAAAGGCGAGAGACGGACTCTTCAATGTGGTGCTCTTGCCGGACTCTGCCTGGCCTGCAAGCGAATGCCAAGAAGTCAATGGGGGACGGACGGCAGGAAGAGGACGCGAAACAGACCGAGAAGAAGGATCTTGATCGCTTTCTTGCGTCGCTCGTAGGCTTTTCTTGAGAGCGCAATGTCGTCGTCAATCTCCTTGGAGACACGTACGGCCTCCTCGTGCTGATGGATCCTGGCAGCGCGGTCCTCGGGCGACTCGTCGGGGGGCGGCTGGAGCGCCTGGGAGAGAGGGTCGTCGGGATCCTGCTGGGACCAGAAGGACTTGGTAGCCATCGTGGCCACGGCGTGGGAGACGGGGCAGAGGAGAGAAGGGGGAGGAGATGGGAGGAGAGACGAGGGCGAGGGCGCGCAATGAGAGCTGCACAGGAGGCGGTGCATGATTCTCCTTTCCGAGCACACGCCCCGGCCGACTGCCGACTCCGAGTTCGGTCCCGGCTTTCACCTCCCGTTTCGGGGCCAGCGCTCGGAACTTTGGGTGGCACTGCTCACCGTTGCTGCCGCGATCGGGGTTTGTAAGCGGATGGTCCCCGGGTACCGTCGATACCCTTCATCTTCTAATTCATATTCCTGCTCCTCTATGTACTCTCACACAACCCGCGGGTCGTCCAGCTGAGAACCGTATCACATCCTGAACTCCATCCAGTCACTCATGACGGACCGAAGATCGTAGTCCATGTCTGCAGGACTACATTTTCTCGATTACCTGAGGACCTTGGACACGCAGCTGTATAAGGACCTCCGAGTCCTTCTGTCTCACTCTGGGAGGCTAAGAAACAACAAATTATCCAACCTTCTACTTCGACGACCACGACGATGACGACGCGGCCCCCTCCGCGTGTTTCTGTGGAGGTCTACGCCATCGTGCTTGCTTTGATTCAGCGGCCTCCTCTCCGATCAGCACCCGTGTGCTGGCAAATGATACCTAGGCCTCGTCCGAATATCTTTCCAGCTTTTCAGCAGGCGAGGAGAAGCGGATGAGTGGATGGACGGTTGCGCTCGGAGCAGTACGAACGCTACGGACGATGCACGTCCCTAGTCCCTTTGCATCGGCGGCTCTAATGCCACCTACTTAATGTGTTCTCCGACTCCGAGTCAATACGATGAGCACGGAGTGCAAGACCCTCAGGGGGCGCACCGTCAACTCCGAAAGCATAGCATGCACAGAATTATTGCCATTCCACACAACCCATACTCTTCCCTTTACGAAGACAGGCCGTGGTATAAACGTCGAATGTCGCACAGGGCTCGCGATGATGCACCATCCCCATATCTAGACAAAATACGGCACAAGAAAATCGCGAACGGTAATGCCATACAGCTCCAGATATTCACGCCCCGCAGATAACAATTCCTGCCGTGCAAAAAGGATGAGAACGAGTGCGCTCTAGCTTGAAGACACAGACTCCGCGAGGTAGTACGAAATCGAAACGTCTTGAACTTTAACGAAGAGACTCACCCTCAACTCCTCCCGATTGAACAGAGGTCTCCGCAGGGCGACTTCGGGGATCGTCTCGAATGCAAAGTCGGCCGGCGTGAACTGCGCCAGGTCGCGGCACCGGTCTCCTCCGCCTTGCGGGATAAGCCCGTTCACGGTGTCGATGAACAGCTGGAGCCGCTCCCGGTCGCGGTCGGTCGGCCCTTGGTCTCGGAACTCGGAGCCATCACCAAAGTCGGTGGGATGAAGAGGCATCGCCCGAAGCGGTCCCCGAACTTGTCGTGCTTCACGATGTGGGTGAACGCTGTCAAAGTGCAGTGAGCGCAGTGCTTAGTTCGCCGGCGCGTGGCAACTCACAGTGGGGGAGCGCCAGATGCACTCTGACTCCCTGAGGAGCGTTGCTACGAAGACACCTGAACGAGCACTGGAAGCTTTGAGACAGCTGTTGCCGCGAATCCTCCTCCTGGCCCAGCAGGCGCTCCTCCTTGGATATGACCCTCCCGCCGACAGGCTGCCCCTCGGGATCGAAGCCGCTGTACATGTCGCAGGGTGTGAGGTCGCTGAAGGTCAAGTTGTGACCCTCGGCGAAGTATCATTTGCATGCATCGAGGTGGATGACGTAGCCGCTTCTGGACTCCGGTGTCGAGTCGAGCATCGGGGCGAATTGTTGTGTGTCGCCACGTCAAATTTAGCCATTTATTGAACCTGTATGCTGAAACCCCTGTACGACGCTGGATACGCGGCGGGCGAGCTGCTCCCGCACTTCCGCACCTTCTCGCCTTACTTCCGACCCGTTCCGCCGGAATAGTCCCGAAGGTGAAGTCGGCCCGCGGGGTGAACCGCGCCCGCTCGCGGTCTCCGTCTTGCTTAAGGAGCCCATAAAAATCTGGAGGCGCTGGCGGTCGACGTCGGTCGGGCCTGCCTGTCGGAACTTGGCGCCAATCCCGGAGTCGGTGGGGAGGAGGAGGCCGTGCTGGAGGCGCTTTCCGAACGTCGGGTTCTCGTACTGGACCCAGCGCATCCGCGCTGCAAAAGCGACCGATGGGTGGCCATGACTCGGACGTCAAGCTGATTTGGCGAGAAATGTGTGGGATGCTCACTGTGTGGAAGCACGAGCCGCACCCGGACTTTTGGAGGGGCATCGCGACGAAGGTTCCGGAAGTCGGTCTGGAACTCTTCGGACAGCAGGAACTGGAGATCCTCCTCCTTGTACAGCCGACGCTCCGCCGCGGACAGCTTCTTCCTCTTGCCGTAGCCGTGGTTGACGCAGGGAGTGCCGGTGGCCCACCCTGAAGTATTGCTGGCACGCGTCAAGATCGACGATGTAGCCACATCTGTACTGGTATCGCGTGAGATTACGCATCGTAGCAGAGTGTTGTGGTGTTTGAATGCAGCGGTATGATGGAACAACGTACCACAAACCAGGACGCTAGTACTTACCAGTCTAGTACTGGGAGGGGGGCGGACTGACGCTCATGTTTAGGGCCGGCGTTTGAAGACTTAACCTGTCGACAATCACTGATAAAATCACCACCGGGTAATTGTGGGTTTTCCAATGTCTAACTGGGGAATTTCCCAGGTTCCCAGCGATACCGGGATGCGATGACGACGCCCAAACATGAAACGAGGGGGACGTCCAAGTGCTCATACCGATGTCTAAATAAGTAAGTCGGAGATGTCGACGCCGCGAGACGTACGTCATGCATTGCGTCTATACCGCAGCTTGAATTAGTCGGATACGACACCAGGACAGACTCAGCCAACGCAAGGCCAGACATAATAACAAATTAACAATAACACACACCTTTCCACAATTCCGTACGTGAGGAGTCTATCTCGGCGCGGTGTTTCGATCGGGTGTCTGTCGCCTGGGCTAGCGCAAAATCGGCAACTGAAGGCAATCGCCGTAGTAACCACAGAATCGTGTTGGGAATGTGGTGCGCGATGCTCGTCCTCTTTGTTGTAAGTGGTCTGGAAACAATTTTGAGGCTGGTTGCGCCGAAGACGACGGATCATGACCACCCAAGGATTCCTGGGAACCGCGGACCCGCAGTGCACAGCTCGAAATACAAAGAAGCATCTGGCGTGAGTCATCCTGCTCTTCCTGGGGAGTTATGGCGGACGATCACTACACGGACCTTCGTGCGGCAACGGCGCGTGGGATCGACTGACATCATCGCAGCGAGCCAAAAGGCCGATCCATCTAAGTCGAGGAGGTTTCAGCACTGAAACGAGAAGGCTTGCGGATGAGGACGCTGATGGGAGCTAACCTGGAGGAAAGTCGGGGTTCTCCTGAGAGAAGGAGATCGACGGAGTCTCGGCTGCACTGACCCGGCGAGCTCCGAGTAGTCTAATGCGACCGAAGAAAGAAGATGGATAGACAGCGTCGCATATGCATACAATGGAACGGACAAGAACGATGGGAGAGGTCCATTCTGGAAGACGTGCAAAGGGAGAACCACGTACTGTAGGTCAGCCCGGACCTCGAGCGCCATCAACCTCCGTCTTGCTCGCCTTCATCCGCTTCGGAATCCCCGCCCTCCTCCAAATCGACGCCGACATCAACCGTTCCGGGGGCGGGGAACCAGCCGTATTGACGCAGGTCGACCTTGAGCTCACCCGAACGGGTGGTGACGACATCGATGCCCTCCGCGACGAGAGCGTCGCGCTGACGGTTGGCGCCGTCCGTGCCTGGACCACGGGAAGAGATGACACCGGTCGATGAGAGCACACGGTGCCAGGGCACTGGGGGATTCGCGTCGGGGGACAAGAACTTGAGGGCTGGTAGGCGGCTCGTATAAACAAAGACGTCCGGAGACCAGACACATCAGGGACGAGGGAGTGAGCTCGCGCACACACCTTGCCCAACGTGGCGAGAATAAGAGGGCCTTCCAATCAGTTTAGCGATGTGTCCTATGCAACAGATGTCGTGAAACGAGGATGATAACGTGAAGCGAAGCTAGAACGCGAACCGTAAGAGGTCGCGCGCTGTGGAGGGATTTGGCGGACAACATGATAGACCTAGCAGCCCTGTAAGCTGAATAAGGTGACTAAAGAAGCGATGACGGTACCGCCGAGTGAAACTGGTCGCCATCCATCGAGCCTCGGAGCTTTGAAGGACTCAGAAGGAGAGCTCCGAAGGTCAAGGCGAGAGGCGTTGCAGACGAGCGTGAGGGTGACCGTGTGACACACCTGTCACACTCGCGGTCACACACATCGTCGGAGGATGCTCGCCGACGCCATCTCGGTCCCCGTTCTGCTTGTCTTCGCTTTCGAACGCTCCGTCAATCCCTTGAAGACTGAACGTGCAGAGCTGTCCAGTACAAGCCCAGGCCTAGGCGACCAGTCTAGCGCAGGACCACGACGACGAGGCTCCGAAGAGAAGAACTGCCATCTCGTCCAGCGGTCGGCTCTCGCGTCGAGAAAGAAGACAGTGCTTTTGAATAGGTGACAACGAGGGTGCGGAGGTATCAGTAGGAGGTGTAGGAAGGAGCGAATCGGCTGTTTGGCAAGGTACTGTACCGACGATCCCCGTTCACCCGTCTGTTGGACAAGATATTCTCATGCGAGGGATTTGTAGCGTCGTATAGTAATGCAAAGTAGAATGCGGATAAGCACCTCATCACCTTCTCAAAGACGAGGCCTCGAGCTTGTCGTAGGTTCAAGTTCCCCATGTGAGTGATGCGTACGCCCTTCTTGTCTCCCCCTTCGTGCACCGAATTGCCGTTTGATGATCTAGGTCTCAACCTTGTCCGCCTTGGTCTTGTATAGAGTGATATCGGATATGACACGTAAGGCGTGTCTGTCCAAGGTGTTTAGCTTGTGCATCTCATGGTTACGCATGCACAATCGGCGCCTCGATGTCTGCTTCGTCTTCCGCGTTAATGTGTATCCTTACGAACTTGAGCATAAGTATTTGTGCCTTCTCATGAAGCCTTCCGGTGAGTCCTTCCCTCTGTCACCACTGACCCGACGCCGCCTACCCTCCTGTTGGAATGCGAAGTGCTTACTCCTGAGCCACAGCGATCTTCAACCAACTCTCTATTAAAAACACAGATTCCGGAGCTGCATTTCCGTGGATACTGGATACGCGCGCTGCTCCCGCACTTCCGCACGTTTGAATTGCACCTCGTTCCGCCTCGTACATACCATCACAAGCCGGTGTCTCTCATTCGCGCGCACGGTCCAAAAGATACACATCGAATCCTATACATGACTCACAATACTATATCTAGTCAAAGTATATCTTCAAGAACTCTCGAGGCGAGACCCCCCAGAACTCCATAAACTCGCGCCCCGCGGACAGCAATTCCTACACGCAAGGAAATGAGTTGTAGCACTCAGCAGCAAGAAACAGACTCCGCGAGGCAATGCACAGCAAGGTACGTAACAAATAGAGCAAGCCTCTGCTCACCTTCATCTCGTCGGCATCAAGTAGGGGGCCCGACACAGCGCGTTCAGGGATCATCTGAAACGTGAAGTTGGACAGGGTGAACTGCGCCGGCTCGTGGTCCGCGTCCTGCTTGAGAAGCGCGTTCAACATCGTGTCGACGAACATCTCGAGCCGCTGGCGGTCGAGGTCGGTCGGCCCCGCCTCTCGGAACTTGCAGCCGATCCCCGAGCCGGTGGGGAGGAAGAGGCCGCTGTGGAGGCGCTCTCCGAACTTTGGGTTCTCGTGCCGCACCTCGCGCATCCACGCTGCAAAAGTGGCCGGATGACGAGACGGACTTAGACGCGAAGCTGCCGATTTGGCCAGAACCCCTATGAGATGCTCACAGTGTGGAAGGACGAGGCAACCGGACCTCGGAAGGGGCTTTGCGACGAAGGTGCCGGAACGAGCTGGGGAAGTCTTGAGACAGCTGGAGCTGGAGATCCTCGTCCAAGTACAGCTGACGCTCCGCTGCGGATAGCTTCTTGCCCTTCCCGTAGGTGTGGTTGACGCACGGTATGAGGTGGTCGTACGAAAACTGGTGGCCCACCGCGAAGTATCGTTTGCACGATTCTAGATCGATGGTGTAGCCGCATCTGTACTTGTAGCGCGTGATGTCGAGCATTGTGGCAGAGTAACGCGTATGTATGACGATGGAGCAACGGAACAAATACTCACGGGGGGTGGCGTTCCGTATGGCGATTTCCTTATTGGAGTTGGGCGCTCACTAAGGTGCCAGACGCGACTGGTCTCCTCCCCCCCGTCTTCGCTCACCCGGCGCCGACTCGGACGCCAGTCACAACGCCCTGCTCGCGACGTACGGGCTCGCCGACCCTCTTCCGTCGGACCGTGACGAGGAGGCGCAGCAGCTGAAGGATCTTCAGGACTCGCTCGCAGCACGCGAACCGACCGGTGTGGATCCGACGATTCCCCCCGGTGAGTCCAGTGCCCACGCCGCATTCACGTCCCCGCCCGGGACATCATGTTGGCACAGGAGGTAGTGTTCACGTGAGCGCATCGCAGTTTACTACGTCGAGACACCAAGAGCGCCGGGCAGCGAGGAGAACTTGCGCCCCAGCTTGGCCGTTTGCGAGTACGCCACCGAAGGGCCCCTCTTGGGCGGCGACGAGGAGAAGGATCGAAGGCTTTGTCGTCGTCCTCGAGATCGCGCCCGACCCTACCAGCGAGACGGGCTCGGAGGAGGACAACGCGAGGCGCCTCCTGGAGGTGAAGCGCGAGGTTTGTACGCAGTTGCTGCGGTACATGGACAGGTTGAGCGACAGCGGAGGCAACGTTCTGGGGATCGCCGCGATCGGCCTCGAGGTCGCGTTCTTGCGACCGCTCAAGGTGACTGGCCGCGTCGGGCAGGGGAACCGATGGCGGTGGTACACAGGCGACGAGAGCGAGGACGATTACACCGGCGAGCGGGATGGCGATCGCGGGAGGTGGTTTTCTATCTACGGAACTGAGTTGCTGGACTTCCTGGAGGAGGCGAAGGAGTATTAGCAAGCGTGTTTTAGTATCCAGTATGTACCCGTCACGGACCCAGCAGAACGTCTACATAAATATAAATTTCCGTTATCGACCTTCATTCCGTGGCAGACAGGCTCGAGCCCGAGTGTCTTCTGATTTCCTCTGGAGCCCTCGGGCAAAGTGACTGTTACTTCCTTCTGCATGATATGTATGTGACATCCGGATAGGGCGATAGGTCGTTGTGTGTATACAGCCTGCAGGACTGCTGCGACGAGGCTAAAGTTGGGAGAATCCAGGTGGTGACAACGTTTTATTAATTTGCGCGAGAGACCGTGAGACCACGTACAAAGCGAGGATACGAGTGAACAAGTGCGTAGTAAACGACAGAGGGACGATTCAGAGGGTAACCAGCGCGAGAGACAACCAAACCAACGCTGAGAGCTATATTTATGTCGACAGTGCGAGCGCGATAGCGCGCTCGGCTGGAAGACGACCGAGAGGCGGGCCTTAGTCGTCGCCGATTTTGGGCGCGAGGTAGTACCGGATGTGGCCCTGGTTGAACGCATACGACACCTGCAGAGGCGCGCACACAGAACGCGTCGTCAGCGTCATTCCGCGTGCAGAGGGATGAGGAGGAGGCGAGAAAAAAAAAGACGCACGAGGAGCGGGACGTCGTTGGACATCATGAGCTGGACCTTCTTGCACAGGCTCGAGCTCTTGGAGAAGTTGACGAGGTACTTGAGCGAGAACGTGAGCGTCACCGCCTGGTTCATCTCGATCCGCACGCCCTCGAAATCGCCGTTGTCGTCGTCGTCGTCTTCCTTCTTCGCCTTCTTCGCGGGCTTGCTCTGTCGCCCCCCCCACACCCCGCGTCAGCGCCCACCAGGCGAAAGCGCGAAACAGATGGAGAAACGCACCTTGCCCGAGCTCCGCTTCCGCTTCTTGCTCGACCCCTCGTCATCGTCGTCGCCGTCGCCCTCCTCGTCGTCCTCGTCCTTCGTCGGCTTGAACTCGCCCCCGCCCTCCTCGTCCTCGTCCGCGCCGTTCATCTCGACGTCCTCCCCGCCCTCCTCCTTCTTCACCTTCTTCTCCTTCTTGATCTTCCGCTTCCCGCCCTCCCCGTCCGACATCTCCGCGCCCTCCTCCTCCTCCGGCTCGTCCGGCTCGTCCTCGTCCTCATCATCATCATCGTCGCCGCCGCCGCCGCCGCCCCGCCGCTTGCTCGACGAGCCCTTCTTCTTCCTGCCCGACGACGCGTCCGCGGACTGCTTGAGGAGGATGTTGCCGTTGGCGGCCTCGCCGTCCGATACGAAGCGGATGCCCTCCTTGGACACCTCGATCCGGACGGACTCGCCGAGCAACGACAGGTCGCGCACGATGCGCCCGAACTCGGCCGAGGGCATCGTCACCGACGCGTCGTAGTCGGTGTCGGGGATGCCGAGCTGGTCGGCGTCGATGTCCATCAGCTTCATCTCGTACTCGGCGATGCGGTCTGCGTCTGCGGTGGAGGACGGTGGGTCAGTACGGGTTCGTGAGTGTGGGGAGGTGGAACGGGTCAGGGAAAGGTGCGCGGTCGCGCGTACGGAATGCGTCAGACGCCACCAATACGGATTGGTCTCTCAGAGGTGTGGCTGCGACATTGAAACCAATCAAGGGCAACTAGCGAGCACCGAGTAGGATATGTGGCAGGGCTATGAAGCAGTCGCTGTCGATATTCGCGACGCCAGGTCTTTCCCCCCAAGCTGGACTCTGCATGGTGCACTCAGTACCACACGCAGCACACAGTGATCGCGCGCACTACCATGTCTCGTCTCCGGCTCCAGAACCCATACTGCAGGCGGCGCGTGGCAGGACCTCTCCCAAATATATACGCCAGTACCGTCGGCGGGGAGAGTTGCGGACCCTCCCATCGCCCGCTGGTGACGGGATGCGCGACGCACGCTGCGCAGGGTCCCAACAGGGACAAGGATGTACGTGCAGTAGCCACTGAAACGCGTCCCACGCGTCGAACAAGCCAGAGAGACGCGGAGGAACACGTACTTTTTGCCTCGTAGGTGAGGGAAAGGATATCAGCATCGTCGCCGGCTTTGAGAGTGCAAATGTCGTCGTCCTTTGCACACTTGAGAACCTTTGTGAGAGAGGTGAGGTTGACACCGAGGGGTATGGGGCGGTCGCAGCGGAAACGCTTAAAGCCGGCAGCCTCGAGCTTGACAGAGACGAGGGCGACGTGGGAGTTGTCCATGGCTTGGAGTTGCTGACGGGCGCGAAGGGGTCAGTCGCGTCGCGATTGGGGGAAGAGGACGAGGACTCACGATTCCCTCTTCATTGCAGTCGAAGTTGGCATCTGTGACGAGCTCCTTGACGGCTGGACGCGTTCTGTGAGCGTGGAGCAGGACAAACAAGGACGGGGGCGACGCACCATCGAGAAGACGCTTCAGGATGGCAGCCTCGGTCAACTTTGCTTCCAACATGGTGTACGGTGGTCGTGGAGTGG
The DNA here is from genome assembly GCA_020736865.1 of Ganoderma leucocontextum. Lineage (NCBI taxonomy): Eukaryota > Fungi > Basidiomycota > Agaricomycetes > Polyporales > Polyporaceae > Ganoderma > Ganoderma leucocontextum. Next base: position 98,455 of record JAHKGY010000009.1, read on the forward strand.
GTGGCGACGAGGGCAGAGACTGGGGGCGCGGTGGATGGCGGGAGAGGCGGCGGCGCGGGGTGAGGGAGAGGAGCAACAGAGACGCGTGCCAGTCCCCGCTTTTGCCCACGCGGAGTTCAAAACGCGTGCGTCACACAAGGTCACACACGCGTCGTCACACCGCGTCTGCCACCCAGACTTGACCTTCAGCCACTGACGCACCCTCCCCGCGGGGCCCTTGTTTTCTCCCTTGTTCCCCTTGTCAACTATCCACCACCACCCGCGCAGCACATTTCACCACCTTCTCTCGCACCCAAGTTGGCCGCCTTCAACTCCAGTCCCGACTACAATCCGTCAGCCGTCCACCCATTCAAAAGCCACCGCCACCCAAACTCGTCCCTCGTCTGCTTGCTGGTCATAGCAGTCCACCCATATGTCAGGACTTATTATCACCAGCCTACCTCCGTTCACAGACAACTGGAACGACATGGACCACAATGTCACCATTCGGCCCCCCAAGCGGCCTGCCCCCGCTAACTACAGCGACAGAGCTCAGGCCCGCATGATCAGGCAGAAGCTCATCGAACAGGAGCAGGAGATCGAGGATCGCGAGGCTTTGAAGATCACCCCCGTATGTTGCATTTCGTGCGCCCAATGTTTATCAACCCACCCTTTCTTTCTTGTCTTCTAACCACCCTTTGTTTTCACATCGTAAACCCTCCTGACTTACCGTCTTCAAAACCCCACAGGAAGAGCTTCGTATCCTCAGAGACTCATTCTCCTCGGTCAAGGCTGAATTCACAGACCTCGATGGTTTGTCCTGGGACACTCCAATCGCTCGCCAGGTCCTCCTCAACTGGGTCCGTCTTTCGCCGTCACTTCAACGATTATTTTATTCCTAAACAGCATCGCTAACTATATCAACAGCACGCCCAGCAAGCTGCCCGTGCCTCCCTCCGCAGCGAGCTCGATTTCGGCGACCTCGCCCACCGTATGCGCCGTGCCGGTCACACTCCCAGTCCCCGTCGCTCCCTTGCTTCCATAATCTGTCCACCCGGTCTGAGTGCGAGCGCCCCAGACTTGTCCGAGCTCTCAACGTCCAGGATTCACCCTGAGGATGACGTTTACGACCCCACAGCGACCGTGCGAGCTCCAAGAGACTCTCAGCACGAGAGCCGTGCGCTGGACGATGTCCACCCCAGCGCATTCGAGATGACGATCCGCGTCCGGGCCCAGGCCGTAGTGCCCTCCACCCCCGCCACGTCTCCGGCATCCCTCTCTCTCGGTATATCAATGGACAGCGAGAACGAGCGGACGCCCCTCCCCGCGCTCTTCAAGTCCGTCCCACGCGAGTGTGCAGACGTCGGTTGCACGCCTCAGCCTCGTCGCCCCAGTGCCGACGTAGAGCTCGCGACCCCCGTCCCCACCCGGTATGCGCGTCCCCGTCTTGCGGCGCTGCCTAACTCGCACTCTGCACCGTGCGTCCCGCTCGCCCGCAACGGACCTTGCCTCCGTAGCAGCTCCCCCGACTCCCCACGCTCGAAGGACATGCTCACGAAGAGCGAGCGGCCGATGAAGCGCCTCCCGCCCAGCCGCATCCCGATCCCCAGGAGCCAGTCCCTCGGCACGACGTCCACCGCCCAGCTCGCCGCTAGGTCCTCCAGCACGAGCGCGAGTGCATCCCTGCCCACCTCCGCCTCCGCCCCCGCCGTCCCGTCCCGCGCGCACGCGCACGCGCCCCGCTCTCCCTCCGGCCCCTTCCCGTGCGCCCGCTCCCCCGCACGTCCAGGGCACCGTTTTTCCCCAGTGGCACGCAAGCCCGTCCCCGCCCTCGTCCCCGTCCCCGGCCCCCCGGCCCGCTCCCCGCTCCGCCACTCGCCGCCCACGCTCAACCGCGACGACTCGGAGGCGCCCTTGAACTTGAACGTCGAGGAGGACGAGGACCCCGCGTCGCCCTCGGGGAAGAAGCTTTACCCGCTCTCGCCCGCGCACCGCGGCAGGGTCGGGTACAACTACCGCCCCGCGTCCCAGCGCGGCGGGTGAGGTGTGCGAGGCGTCGAGGAGCCCCGATCGCCCCAGCCGCTTTGATTTATGATTAAACTGTGCGTGTCTGTTCTGCCGCTCGCTGTCATTTATGATGTTTGTCGCCGGCGTTCAGCGACGCGCCGCTGTGTCGGTGAAACCGTGGGCTATCGGTTACTACTATATATGATCGAGTAGATATGTCTGCGCGCGCATCGCTATACTGTATCCATACATTATTACATACATCCCAACCCTTCTCGTCGAGCTGCACTGCGCAACGCTCACGTTACTTTTTTTGTTCTGCCCCTCCCTTTGTTTTGTTCAGAGTCCTTGCGATTGTATTATCAGATTGATACTAGATAGTAGCAGAGCCGGTGTTGAGGCGGCTGTATGCTAGTACATTGAATGCCCGCAGTGGCTTGTATACATATACATATACATATCCGATTTCGTCACTGGGCGTCCGAGTCGATCGAGCACCCAATACTTATTCTGATACTGTAGCACTACGATTATCACAACTTCCACCCTTGCGGCGTATATATCATACATGCATATATGTTCTACATGTCCTCAACGAATCTTCACTGGCCCGGCAAAGTCCGGATGCCTTTGCACCATCTCGCTTGAACGAGTCGCTTGAACATATTTTATGCATTACATATGAGATAGTGTACTACTGTCACATCTGCGCGTACTAACGGTAACTTGAATTTAGTAAACCAACAGAAGGCTTTCGCTTGTCCTTCTGACAGCAGACGGCCATCATCTCAACGCAGCTCACTCTCGACGGTGACTGTCCCTCTCAGACTCAGGCTCACCTGCTCGTCTCTCACACTGACAGCATCTCCTCGGCTCAAAGCCATCTCACTTGCCCTCGAACACGCCGGGCGCCGATATTGCGACGACCCGCACATTGCTCCCTCTTTAAGTTCCCGTTGCGCATTTTCGACACGCCCTCTTGATCACGGTCGTTTCTCGACGCGTCTCCCGGGCTGCTCTCGTCTTCGACTGTTTCCGACCTCGTCCAGCCGACCATCAACGCGTCAGAGCGCCACTTCCCCCTCACGCATTCCGAACCGCTGCCGGCGTGACGCTTGCCGTTCGAACACAAGAGACGTCCACATCGATATCACGCCCGGCCCCGTCGAGTCGTGACTCGTTCCCTTTTGATTTATCTTGGAGAGAACGGGTTCAAACTACCACCGAATTTGCCATGGAGGCGAGCCCTATATTCTCCCCCGGCCAAAAGGTCGTCATGCAAACTCCTGAACGCACGCTTACCCTCACCATCAACAGACCTTTCGCACCATTCACAAAGACCGTCGTCCTCGTCGCCCGTTCTCCCCAGCTCGGTCCCAACCCCGTCGTCGTCAAAATATATGACCCCCGCTTCCTCGACGAGAGGCTCATGGACACTCCCCATTTCGCCGCCCGTCCGTGGAGCCTCGAACTAGAGAGAGCAGCGAACGCCCTCATGGACGACCCCTTCGAGCTCTACGAGGACGACCCCGAGGATGCTGAGGGCCGAGCTGAAGACGCTGCTGGACAGGCTCTTCGAGCTGTCCGTGCCTGCGGCCACCGCCGACAAACAGGGTCACCCTTAGACTCGGAGTCCAACGCAGCCATGCTCTGTGTGTCCGTTTGTGACGCGCCCCAAGCTCCCGCGAATCCACGCGTGCATGCCAAGTTCGATGGAACTAGGACGGTGTCAGCGACCACATGAAACTTGACACACAATGTCGACCGACCTAGCGGCGACGAGGCCGTCGTATATATCTCCCCAACAGCGTGTTGCCCTCCTCTGTCAATTCGACGTAGCGGAGCGGCGTTGCGTGGGTATCCGCGCGAGACGCCGCGATGAGCACGCGGCCAGCTTGAATAAGAACAGTGGGTACTGTCTTGAGCCCAGCTCCGCGGACGAGCACGGACCAGAATGCCCTGCGAAATTCCTTCGACTCGGACGGACTATCCACTCTCGCGGCGAAGACCGGAAACACTTTGTTTATGCATAACATTAGCATTTCAGCTGCAACTCTCGGGCGCAACGCGGTCAGCCTAGCATACCACAGACTCGACTCACGGAGATATTGTTGTAGGACCCGAGCCGCCGGCATCCACTGCCAGAGTTATCGCCTGTGCACCACGAGCTGGCAATTGAAGCAATGTCCTGCGGCCCATCGAGAACGGGCCCGCATCTTCCTTGAAGGGGATACCGGACGTCGACACCTCAGTCGTCCTGCAACAAACAGATCATGATCGGACCACTCGTCAGACATCTTAGTCCCTGTCCAAACAAGATGGCTTACCTCCCTCAGCCGGTGCCAGGGTGATGCGACGGGGGCTCCCCGAATCATTAGTGCCAAATGGCTAGGCTCTATCCAGCCATTCGGGTTCAGACTGTTCAGACTCCCAAATGGCTGCGCGTAAGCCGTAAGTACTTACTATACATGGACCCATGTTGGTTCGCGACGGCGAAAACAAGACGGCGACCGTCGCTGAGCTCGAATCGCACCTCGTGAGCACCACTAGTAGAGTCTAGTCGCTCAACACGGCGGGCCCTGGTATTGGAAGGCCCCGGATACTCTACTTAGAATGCATTCCGCTCGAAGCGGAAAACTGCGGGGTCGGTTATGACGCGTCATGGATGCATGGCGCCAGTGCAGGCAACGCCAGCGCCATCGACTCGGTAACAAGACCCGAAGTAGAAATCAATCGCCAGTCCTGAGTCGCTCCATCGACAAGAATGCAAGCGCAGCGGGTATCTTGATAGCGTTGAAGAACCCCTAATCGTCATACGCGATATGGCTAAGTCAACAGAGGAGTACTATTATAGTCGAAGCCATCACTCATCAGAACCGCAATATTTTGTTCCAAATCGCGAGCCGCCACAAAGTCTGGGGTTTTTGAACTTTTGGACCACGCGTATACCGTTGCCCACAATTTCAAGACAGGAGTCGATACTAGAGGTTGCTGAGACGGCAGAAGAAAGGGTGGCAAGGTCAGATATCGAGCAAGGACCGCAGTGGGCGTCCAAGTCGATACCCAACAGGCGGACTAGCGACTCCGATTCAAAACGCTCAACGACCCAAGGCGCACCTTGGATAACACCACGGGCTGCTTTCCGAGCAGTTTGTCCTCTCAATTTCGGGAATGCGACGTGAAACAGATGCAAAGAGGAGCTACATCCGACTCAAGTGGATTTAGGAGAACCTGAGTGTATGAGGGACGGCCCGTCAAGTCCACAGCCAAGATTATACACAAGCACATACCTCAAACGATGGCCCCAAAAGTCTAGATTAATCCACTTATGCGCTGCAAGCTGCTTCAAGTGAGGTCATTCTGGGGGGAGGGAAAGAGAGAACGACTGGCGGCAACGCACTTTTTGGGGAGTTGCCTAAGCGGGATAAGTCCTCGGGTGGCACTGTGACATAGCCGCGGCCGTCAAGCGATTCAGCAACAACTGAGCAAGTCTCCTCCAGCTGTCATGGAGCCAAGACGGCGAACCCACGCTGTTACAATGCGTCTCTTCGCCAATGGTAGCGCACTGACGTACTCGACCCTGAAGGCCTGAAGATTTCCCCGAGTTGTCTTCGCCGGGCTTCAGCTTGGGTCCGCGACAACCCAGACCATATATAACTAAGGACGTCCGCTCGGCCGCACCGTCGTCGACGCCTTTTCCCTCCATCTCTGCCAGTCTCAAGCCAGTCCTAGCCCTGCAGCAGATATGTCCTCCAGCGAGGCACTTTTCCCCATCGCCCGAGCCTCGGTACCGTGTTCTTCCAGGTCTTACTAGCCAGGTCTGTGCTCAATCCGCATCCTCGCAGCTCATGGCTCTCTGGATAGAGTCCCTCGTCTTCGGGGCCTTCACTATCCTCTACGCCATCGCGATCTGGATTCTTCTCTACAAGGAGAAGAAGCGGGGCAACGGTACCCCCAACAAAAGGCTCTTCGCCACATCCACCTTCATGTGGCTCTTGTCGATCGCGGTATGTCAACCCCCCTCCCTTCGTCCCCATGATGGAACACGGCTCTGACCCCAGACAGCACCTGGCTATAGACGTGCAACGGGCGGACCAAGCGTTCGTGGTCAAGGGCGGCAACCCAGGCGGCACCACTGACTTCTTCAACACTCTCAACAACCCGACGCTGGTCGCCAAGGACGTCATATACGTCACCATGACTCTCGTCGGTGACACCTTCGTCACCTACCGGCTTTTCATGGTGTGGAACCGCGCCTGGTCGATCATCAGTTTTCCGATACTCTTGCTGCTCGGCACGGCTGGTGCGTCGCCAATCCTCATTCGGCCCGGTGCGTCCTGACATACGTCGATGCTCCTCTAGTCGCCGGTTACGGCGCGTGCACCGAGATCGGGCTTGTGGAGGGATACGGTATCGTCTTCGCTGCGAACATCGCCCCGTGGGGCAGGGTATTCTTCATCCTGTCGCTCACAACGAACGTGTTTGCCACAGGTGAGTGTGACCGACCGCGGTCTCTGTACACCCGTTATGGCGCAGCGATGTTCACAATCGCGCCCTACAGTCCTCATCGCGGCGCGCATCGTCTGGATGAATCGCCGTATAAAGAGCTTCCGCGCCGCGACGGGACTGTCCTACTGGGATGTCGTAGAAACCCTGGTCCAGTCCGCCGCCGTCTACTCGGCCGCGCTCGCCTCTCTGCTCGGCACGTACCTCGCCGGCTCGAACGCGCAGTACATCTGTCTTGATCTCCTCACCCCACTGATCGTGAGTTCCACCCCCCCCCCCACCTGTCGAAGAGTCCTTGCCCTCGAAGTGCTGAAAATACAATACACACAGGGCGTCGTGTTCACGTTGATCATCATCCGCGTCGGCCTGGGCGACACGATGAGCGAGGTTTCCGGCGGGCGGACTCGGACGTCGGAATTCCACGGGCAGACCATCGGCGGCACGGACTACAACCTCCGCCCCCTCGCGATCAACGTCTCGGTCTCGCGATCGCAGGCGCACGATCGTCAGTCGGTCGAGATGTATGATGATCGCAAGGACGACGGGACTCTAAACGACCTCGAGAGCGGGGCGGCTTCGGGCGCTGCCTCATAGCATCGCCCATTCGATCATTTAGTGTCTTGTGGGTGGCATGCATACAATGCATGTGCTCCCTGCGGATTTCACCCAGTTACCCGCGCCGTGCACGTCGTCGCCGTGGACCTCGCCGCTCCGCCGGTCCTTTCACACATATCTTCTTCTTCTTGTGACGAAGGTCTCGGGACCCAAGTTCACACCGCTGGCCGCGGCCCGCGCGCTGTCCACTCCTAGAAGACCTCATGCACATGCGCTCTTGTACCTTACGCTTCCCGGACTAACAACGACCCCGCAGTTCAATAGACGTCGTGACACCACCGGGTCGCCGAGACCATCGGTCAAACATCGCAAATCCGACGCCCTCGCTTTTGGTGAGGCTTGAGCTCAGCAGATGGAGGGGTCAGTTGGTCAGGCTGGTCAGGTACGGCGTCGTCTGGCGTCAGACGACGGACGCACACAAAATCAATGTAAGTATTCCCTTCTACGTCAACATCGAATGAACAGGCCCGGGTTGTTCAAGGACGTTGATGGTAGTGAAACCTTGGTGAAACCTGGTGTCGCGCCAAGAGCCCTTGAACTGCATTCCAGACCGTTCCTAAGTTACTGTCGTCCCCGGGTCCTCTAAACCCAGCCCCCCACAACTGTCCCGGGTGGAGCTGATGCCATTACGATTCATATCAGTTGAGACTTGAGTTAGCCTTTGGCGATCATGATGCTTCTGCCGTCCGATTGGGCCCGGATTACTTGCGTCAGTACTTAGGTGGAACCTCAAAAAAGGAAACTCTAGCGCCCATGATCCGATGTTCCCCCGGACGGCTACTCAAGGACGCCGGGAACCGGACACAGTGGAATCAGTGGTATTGGTGAAGTGATAGCTCTTACACCGCGCCGTAGTTGTCAGATCAAACGCTCTCATAGGTTGTTTTGTTCTGGGCGGCAGGAACAGATCGCGGGGGCCGCTGGAGAACAAGTACATACAGTCGGAACGCTGATGCCCCTCTGCTCTAACACCCAGCGCACACGCCGACTGTCGTTGCCCCACATTACGCTCTCCTGCCAAGCGTCGTCATCCTGATCCTCCTCCCGAACTCCCCCGCAAGCGAAGTCGATGACCACCCCACGCGTGGGCCGCGCGCTGGGAGTAAACAAGATGTTGTTCCAATTCACGTCCGCGTGCACCACGCCGTACGACGCGAAGCTGTCGACAACACGCAGGAGCGTGGCGCACAGCTCAGGCTCTACCGCACCCACCGGCACGTCGGCCAGGCTGACGGCGTCCGGGATGTACTCGATGACGACCGCAGGCGGCTGGATGGCACGCTCGTCAGGCGGCAGGAGGGTACCGGCGAGGAGGAAGCGCGGGATCGCGGAGCCCTGGAGGGGGGCCAGCCGATCGTACACCTCCCGCTCGGACTTGAAGCAGGCGTTGGAGAGGAGGCGGAAGTGCTTCTCCCAGAGCGCGGCGAGTGCAGCTCGGCCGTCGACATCCTCGGGCGGGTCCTCCCAGATGGAGAGCTCGTCGAAGGGGTCGTCCCAGAGGGCGTCCGCTGCTCTCTCGAGTTCGAGGCTCCACGGACGGGCGGGGCAAGTGGGAGTGTCCTGGAGCCTCTCGTCGAGGAAGCGGGGGTCGTATATTTTGACGACGACGGGATCGGGACCGAGCTGGGGAGAGCGGGCGAGGAGGACGACGGCCTTTGTGAATGGTGCGAATGGTCTGTCGATGGTGAGGGTAAGCGTGCGTTCTGGAGTTTGCACGACGACCTTTTGGCCGGGGGAGAATATAGGGCTCGCCTCCATGGAGGATTCGGTGCTAGTTTGAACCCGTTCTCTCCAAGATATAAAGCAAAAGGGAGCGAGTCAGGAGACGAGGCCGGGCGTGATATCGATGTTACTGTAGACGTCTGTTGTGTTCGAACGGCAAGCGTCACGTTCGGAATGCGTGAGGTGGAAGTGGCGCTCTGACGTGATGATGGTCGGCTGGATGAGGTCGGAAACTGTCGAAGAGGAGAGCAGCTCGGGAGACACGTTTAGAAACGACCGTCAAGAGGGCGTGCCGAAAACGCGCGACGAGAACTTCAGAGTTGTCTCCCAAGGCAGACGATTAATATGACCTGTGTGCGGGGAGGGAGGACGGTCATATAACTTCAGAGAGAGAGAGAGATAGTCTATTTGGCAAGCCCGGGCAGGCGCTTGCCAGGGATAGTAGAAAACCAGACACCCGCAGGCGCCCCAGAAATCGACCGCGCCGACTCCGCGGGATCAGCAACGCTACGGCCCTACGGGGCGCGCTGGCCGCGCTCTGTCGAACCTAGCCCTCTCTCTCTCTCTCTCAAGCTGTACAACATGGAAAACATCGAAATGTGCTTTCTCAACGTATGATCCATTCAACAGCTGCTAAGCACATGCAGGTGCGAGTAATGCGATCGATTGGGCTAGCATGACTGTTTCGTAGCGTCCAGGCGTCATCCAGTCACCCTGGATGCCATCCATCCTCAAATTTCAGTTCTCTTGGTCCTCCCTGGCGCAACCGAACCTGATCGAACACAATTGTTGACTCGGACTGTGATCATGACGGGACTGCCAGTCGCGGTCCCAACTAGGACACGGATCCGGGATGGGCTCGATCGCAACTTGAATGCATCCGCAAGCCATTCGATACGGACACCGACGCTGAACGTGAACTGCCTGCGTGCTCATTGGACTCGATCTTGGGAAAAGTGGACCGACAGTCATCGGCATGTCTCATCGATAGGACTGTAACTGCATCCATGCGCCCTCCTTGGCCGGGAACGTGTCGTCGTCCGGCCAGTCGCCGATCCCGGTCAGTTTCCTATTCCCTTCCCCTACAACCCTTCACTCATTCACATCCTGTCAGACTCCATCGAAAGTTGCGGAAACCTCTTCTTGTGTCAAAAGCCTGCCTTCTTGCTCGATTGTCCGCGCTACCAGTGGCTCAGGGTGGAGATCCAAATCTTTGAGATCCATGTCGGAAGCCGGTACGTCACCCCGATCTGGACTCGCCATGTCTAACCACGAACTTGAAGCGAATAGAACTTCGTGGGCAGCTCCTCCCTCGGCATCTTCACGCCTCCATGCGCTTCCATTGGCACAGTTAACGCCAGCGATCGACACATGCAGTGGATGTCACCCGCAGAAGCGTACTGGTTATCCTCTCGAGCGTCCTCGTACATGTTTCCGAAGGCGAGGATCATCTCATGGGACACCGTGAATGGCTTTGAGTTCCCTCCAGGATCAAGACCTGGTAGCTAACAGGAGCAACGTGTATACTCGCTCGGACGCAGTACTACATGAGAAGGGTGACGGAGTTTGGAGGCGGCCTCGATGGGCACACACGAAGAAGCGAATGGGGGCGGGATCCCCGCCGCGGCTGTCACCAAGTTCTAGGCGCAGGGGGATGGCGCATATACTCCCCGCCCGCCCTGCCCCAGCCTCCTTCCGAGCCCCTGCTTTTCGCTGCAACGCCCTTGCATTCTACAACCTACGCCCTCCCGGCCCTCCACGCTCCTTGTTCTCTTTCCATTCCATTCCCACCAACGATGCGTTACTCGACCGCCCTCCTTCCTGCCCTCTTGGCCGGTGCTCACCGTGCGTTCTTATTCTTTCTCCTCGTGGTCATTCCCCTCCCCCAATGTTGACCTCTTCCCTTCAGTCCCCGCCTTCGCCATGGGCAACGGTCTCGTTCCCGCAGTCAATGCTTTGATTGACGACGTTGGTTCCCATCCCTTTACGGCGTTCTATGCGATTCTCATCTTATCCATATCCTTCCAGAGTCCAAGTCTACCACTTGGAGGTGCCCGTGTAGCCTCTCCCCCGCCACACTATCGTACCGGACATGTCGTGCGTGCCATCCACCTCTCGGATCGTACCCACCCACTCACCATCTTGCTCAGGGTCTCGAGGCAATGCCGTCCGTCGCAAGCGGCATTTCCGCATCCGCGCCCGCCAGTAACACTCCAGGTGCCTCTCCGTCCCCGAGCTCCGCGGCAGCCTCCTCTCACCCTCCCAATGTGAACGCGAGTCCTGAAGCAAACCCAGCTACCCACAACGGCGCTTCCTCCAGCAGTTCGGTATGTCCTCCCGCCGTCTGCTCAACCCCTGCCGTCCAGGTTCCATCTCCTCCATCATCCTCATCCTCATTCCCCCCGATCCAACCTAACGCACCCAACGTTGTCCAAACTTCTTCCTCACAGACCGCCGCGAAGCCCTCCGTGCCCGTCGCCGCACCCGCACCCCCGCACCCGTCCGCCGCGTCGTCTCCGCCCGCCCGCGCGGCCCCGCACCCGCAGCGTCGCCGGCGCGAGCGGCGTCGTCGTCGTCGCACTTGCCGCCGCCGATGGCCGCGCACCCGCACGTCGTCTCGCCCACGCACGCCACGAGCACCGGCACCGGCAGCGCCGCCTCGCGCTCGTCACGCACACGACCCACGCGTCGGGTGCGCCGGGGAACCTCTCGGGCGCGCTCAACCCCGCCGCGAGCGGCAAGAACGCGGCCGCCATCGGCGTCGACGGGAACTTCAAGGTCACGGCTGTCGTGGGGGCCGTCTTCGCTGCCGCTGGGGTCTTGGTCGGGTTCGCGCTCTGAGGTTTGGGGGTGGAATGCGGTGTTTGCGAGGAGACGCGATGGTACTCTTTATCGTCGCTCGGTTCCGGCGGGCCGTGGGGATGGGAGTACGGGGGGTTCGCGTCTGGACTTGGCTGGGCTTGGCGGGTATGATATGGTTGTGGTTCTTTGGGTTTCAAGTGACTGCAGGGAAGTGGTGTACTGTTGTACTTTCGGTTGCCTTTAACGGCGTGTATATACTACTTGGCAACGCCGGGATTCGAACGTCGCACTTGCGTATTTGGTGTTTCGGGATCTGCCGGTGGGTTCTCCGCAACCGTGACGATGACGATGACTCCTTGCTTTCGCCTTTCTGGTTCAAGTATAGTACATGCTATGGTCTGCACGAGCGAAAGCCCACATATGGGTACGCGTCATATTATTTGCTGCTGATGCGTACAGGCTCTGGCACTCACGTTTTGGCCTTGTACCAGTCCTCTCGTGAACTGTGATGACAACCGGAAGCCATCCCCATCCTCTTCCCAGCGAACCCTAGGATCGAAGACCCCTTCACCGCCCGTATCTCCCATTGCAAGGAACTGTCCTGCTACTTTCTCCGGAGCATTTCTTGGAAACCACTGATAACCTGCATTGCGCCCAAACGAACCCACCTTTCTGCAGTATCGCGGGGCTTGATAGGACAACCAACACCTCGCCATGGAAGAATGCCGGCCTCGCGCGGCTCAGCGTCGGGGAACCGGCAGGCTTCCCTGTCCCCTGGCAGTCATAAGCTGGGGAGTACGAGTAAGTAGTCGATAGGGCACGCATCTCTCCCATCTTCCTCTGTTTACCTCTTCTCCTGTGCTTTTTGAAGTTGCAGTCTGCTCGGCTCGGATACGAAAACATGCAGTTCCTCAAGCAGTTCCTCAGTCTGGTCCTCGTCGTCGCTCAGGGTGAGCGCATACACCATGACTCCTCGTACGCGCTGGACTCACTCACTCACTCATGCCGTTCCTGTCTGTCTATGCAGCCCGCGCGATCGCAGGGCGCGCCGTCGTCCCCGAGGTGAGCTCAACGTCGACGCCAGCCCGCCGATAACGCTTACGCTTACCCGCGCGCCGGACCCGCAGGACGGCGTCGCACATGCGCAGCCCATCGGGCCCGGCACGGTCGACGCAGACACGACGGTCACCGCGACGACGACCGTGCGCGTCACCGTCACCGTCTCGTCCGCGCCCGCCCCCGCGCACTCGGCCACCGAGAGCGCCGCCCCGCCTCCGCCTCCGCCTCCTCGCACGCTATCCCCGAGTCCACTCTTGCCTCCGCGCACCCGACATCGGCGCCGCACACCACGTCGGAGGCGGTGCGGACGACGGCCGGGCACGCAAGCACGCGCACGGTGCACAAGGTCGCGACGGGCCCGAATGACGACCCCTCGCCGCCCGAGGAGGACCCAGCCCCCGAGCTCGGACCCCGCGCTACCGCCCGGCGCGACCCCGCCCGCGTCCAACCCGCCGCCCGCGCCCGTCTCTGGTTCGCTCTCCGGCTCGGGCTCGGCGCGGTTCAGCTCTGGGGCGGTACGTGACGTCCTTCCGTTCCGTTTGCGGGCCCTGTCCCCCCTACTTATCCCTCGTTGAACGAGTGTTGAATGCTGAATGCTGATGCTGATATTCGCAGCTGCCGTCCGGGTCGGGGTCGGGGTCGGTGAACGCGAGCGCGTCGGCGACGCTGAGCGCGTCGAATGGCACGAGCGCGAGCGCGGTGCTCTTCACGCCGGACCCGAGCCGGTCCGAGGGCACGGTACCGACGTTCCGCGATAACGGCGCCGCCGCGCGCGTCCGAGTGGGCGGGGGCTCTGAGTCGGCGTTGGGGATCGCGATGATGGCGGTCGCGGTGGTGGGGGGCGGGATGGTCGCGTTGGCGCTGTGAGCGTGGTGTTTGGGGGTTTTTTTTCTGGGGGGGGGGAGTGGGCTTCGGGCTTAGGGATTCAGGCCTCAGGTTCGGGGTGTGTGTTGGGGTCCTTTCTGGTTTTGCTGGCAGTGGTTCCGTCGGGCATGTCGTGTCGCGATTTGAAGGTGCTCTGGTAGAGTTTGTCTCGAGGCTGTGGTTCGGGTTTTTATAGGCCAAGTCTCAGTACTCAGTGCATGGTGGCTCGGCGGCTTCTCTTTTCTTCATGACTAGTACGTATGATCTTTCTTACGAGCTGAGTCTTGTGATGCCTTCATGATCATCTCTCGCGCGTGCCATGCGGTTGGACGCGATGACGCGCGTCTGCTTTGCCGAATGTGTAACTACCTATATATGTAGACTCCGATTCGGAGTCGGATTGTCGCTGAGAACTCAGACAGCTTGGAGTTGCCAGTGACTCGACATCGTCACTTAGTCGGTGCTCAGTGTCTGCCCATTCCTGACGATCATGTCCGATCTCCAAATCCCTTATCCCCTCCTATTCCCCTGGGATGTGATCTATCACATATCGTCGACACACTTGGGTCCGATGTGCGTGTCCTCCTTCGATTGGCACTCGTTTGTAGCAACCTCCTTCCCCGCTGCCGCCGCCATCTATTTTGGGCCATCCGCTTCGAGCCAACTCAAGACGACATCAATGCACTATGCAGCTTTCTCGAGGCAAATCCCCAACTTCCCCCACGAGTGCGTCAGGTTTCCGTCTACCCTACTTGCGACTTGAGCCGCCACAGACAAGTTACCGGCTTCATCTTCCCCTTCCAATTGATTCGGATGATTCCCCACCTCTCCCGCTGGAAGTTCTGCGGCGGATTCTATGATGATCTTCGACGCCTCGTCTTCCACCCAAAAACACTTGCATATATGAGAACGACCGTCATCCAACATCTGGAACTCAGCTTCGTCGTCTTCATATCACAAGCCGAGATGTTACGATTCCTGTCCTCATTCCCTCTACTCCGATCTCTTCGTTTCTCTCTCGAGTGCTTTCAAACGCCTCTAAATCGAAGTCTTGTGGATCCTGTCACACGTCATGGCTCATGGCCACAACTACGCCTGCGCAGTCTCTCTGTATGTACCTCAAATCAGTGCCGCCCGTTTTGCGTGAACCTAATCAAGGATTGACTACGCAGATCATGGCGCCGCCGGACAACGATACTGTACGGCGCATTATCCAGCTTTCACGGACTTCTCTCGAGGAACTGCGGATAGCAGTACCGGATGCCATCTCACTCTCCGCCTTGGGCTACGAAGACGACCCGGGGACTCCGATGATGGGATCCGGATCATTCGGTCAACGCTCACATGTCGATAGCTTTTTCCATGAAGCCATCAACCTGAATATGCCCTCTTTTCAACACCTGAGATTACATATTCCGGCATACATTGTTCAGGGAAAGTTTTGGCAGGGTTTCGAAACTGTCCTCGCCGAGTCACACGAGAAGCTGAAAATTACATGTGAGATCAAAGGAGGCCGTCCCAACACGTTGGCCCGATATAGGGCAGAGCTCGAGCGAGCAATGCCTACGCTGTCCGCTCAATCACGGCTAAAGGTAGAGTGTTCTACCCCATGTGCGTGATGTCTCTCTCTCTGTTGTGACTCATGTCGGCTCATGAGGGAAACAGATTCGGGCTCTCCCCTTGGCCACGACGGGAAACTCCACTGGCTAGCTATCTCCCCAGACTCTCGCTGGATTGCAACGGCTTCCAATATGGAGATCATGCTATGGGACGCGCAGGCTCGGGCGATCATCCATGACCAGCTAACTTGGAGTCATGCTGTCGCATATGGGGCCCCGGCCGGTGTCCACGTGACTCTCTTGCTCTTCGCACCTAATAGTAACAGTCGACAGCTCGCTTCCTGCACCACAGATAGCAGGGTCACAATTTGGGACGTCAAAGACGGTGAACACCTCGCAATGCTCGATATACGCGATGGTCTTGGATCGTCTCGTGACTATACTACTAGTCGCAGGACCCTATGCGCCTGGTCGATCGATGGCGGAGAGCTCGCGGCGTGCACGGAACACCCCTTTGACATAAAGGTATGGAACATGCGCACATACCACCAGATCTTTGCGTTCAGCATGCCCATGCCCCTTAACGAAATTTTCCGTTCTCCTGACGACTCATGGTGGGGCCTAATTCGCAACAAATGTCTCGTCACGCTTGGCGCGTTTTGCCCACAGGATAGATATCCTCGCATGCAGCCGCACCGTTCCTCAGCCTGTCGTTCTGGATTTGATCCTTCTGAGGTCAACGTGGTAACGTTTTCATCACAACCCTCGGAGATCCTTGTTGCCACCAAATATCCACGTGGCGACGTATGCATCGTCAACATCCAAACCGAAGACGAGCGAATGCTCCGCCGTCAGTGTTCCGTGGATGAAGAATCCGCTAGCAGGTTCCAGCGCCCCGACCGGCCCATTCGTGCATGGGATTTAGCCGATGAGGAATGGCCACCTACCAGTGGCAACCGCGTGTCGACTAAGAACATTGGCGCAGCCCTCGACATCTCGCCAGACAGCAAGCTCGCGCTCGCCATCCGCCATGGTGATTATCGGGTGGATATCTTGGACGTGCCCAGCGGCGTCCGGCTCGCGTCACTGGGCCAGTACGAGGTGCACCCAGCGGACCGAGACTTTTCGAAACCGCTCACGGCACGCTTCTCGCCGGATGGGAGGTACGTTGCCGTGGCGTTCGAGGGCGGGACCGTGCGGCTATGGAGCACGGCGGACTGGTCGTGCGTCGGAGTGCTCGCCGAACACTCTGAGGCGGCCGCCGTGACGTGGGTCGCGTTTTCTCCCGACGGCGAGCTGCTCGTGTCGGGGGCCGAGGATGGGACGGTCTGCATCCGGAAGGTGCGGGAACTCGAGGCGCAGGGGTGGATACAGGTCAGTACTCTCAGACAGGATTCGCGGCCCGACGTTCTGTAGGGCTCACGACTCGTGCTGTATACTGCAGGTTTCGCGCGCTGCAGAACCTTGAAGCCGGCTTCGACAAGTTCAAGAGAGACCGAAATTGCTACGTGATCAAGGGTATGGATAGCCTCGTTTCGGATTTGCAATGCCACTTACTACGTTAACGGTACAGCACGCAGCTCGCATCGGAATCATGTGCTCTCGCCTCTGTCCTTCTGTCTCTGAAAGTTTCTGGTTCTGTCTCCGCCTCCCCGTTGTAGTCTCTGTCGTCTCCGTACGTCTTCGCTTGGTATCATACACATACTCAGTCGTGCTCACCCCTGCTTGCAGATTCTATTTTCATCCGCGTCCACGAACTCCTCATCGACACTCACCGACTCGACCAGGCGGTCCTCTCCACGTCCAACCGGAGCCCGACCGAAGGCATGTACACCCCGCTACAACTTGGTCCCGCGTACGGTGGGCGTGCTCGTGCTCGCGTGGGTCCTAGTTCTCGACGGTGGTACCCCCGAGCAGTGTTCGTTCTGCGTGAAGTTGGTTCCAGGTGGTCACGAGTTAGGTTGTGTCAGACCACTCGTATCGCGGGCGAGGTTGGCCTGGCGTGTAGGATAGGCTCTGTTTGGATCTGTCTCGTCGCGGTGAAGTTCCTACCCTCGTGCGCCCGACCCGCGGATGCTACTATGTAGTACATCCGAGCTCGCGCGCGTCCACTTTCTCTCGTCTTCGTCCCGCCCTCGTACTCCTTCGTTCTGCCTCGTACCTATGCTTTTTCTTTGCCAGTTCCTCATGCCTACTTCTCGGTCCCCTCGAGTATACAGTTACCTTGTACATACGACATGATAGCGGGGTCAAGGTGGCATCGGCGCACTGTTTGCCTGCTTGCCCCGTCGAGTCCCCGCCTCGCGCCTCATTCTTCGTGCATTTGGCCTTCGTTCCGAGCTGCGATCGAGAGAACTGTACCACAACGTACGTGAATCTCAGCATGCGACTCGGGAGGAGAGTGCGAGTTGGGATCCAAGGCGCACCGGAAGCGTAGGCACGAATAGCTCGAGAATCACCAGAGACTTCGTACAGCAGTGTGCGTACGATACACGGATGGACCAGATGCGGAGAAGCCATCGTCACGGTGATTCTGTAGAGCTCGTCCGCTTGCGCTTGTTCGTCAGAAGGGAGATGCGATGTAGGTGGAGGGCAGACGAGGACGCACGTTCGTAAGTGCATATACTGTAGTTAGACAGTATGGGCGGCGGGCTAGAATCCGCGGCCGCGCTCGTTCCGACCCAAAGACGGAGCTTCGAATGCAACTGGCAGCGACCGCGAGCTGGCTACCCGGGTGGCGCGGCATAGGAAGGCCACATACTACTGTAGATGCAGGGCGTCAGAATGCTTCGGCGTCGATGGTCCTGAACGTTGGTTAGCATGAAGGACAGTACCTCTCCTCCGACGAAGACGTTCGCCTTGAGCTCTGTTGTATCCATTGCCCAGAGATGGGGTCCACACGTCTCCTTTGGCCGTGCATAAGGCTGATGATGACCTGGTGGGCATCTTGACCACGTACGCTGAGCGAACGCCGGAGTTGACGACTTACTTGGAGCTCTGCCGTCATACCCTCTGTGGTATTTTTGGCAGGCTCTCGTCGAGTTCTACTACTAGTTCACGTTGTGCTGAATTGTGTCGGGGCGCGTCACGACTGTCCAGGCCGTATCGCCGCCGTCAACGAGTAGCTTCTTCTCAATGTCGTCAGTTATGCCCGGATGGTGGTCATTTCGAATTCTCGCCGCTCTCACCGTGTAACGTTCTGACCTCGATATTCTGTGTCCTTTAGGGCCTTGCTATGATCGTCACTGTGAGTATGAGTAGACACTTAGCGTTTTGGGGCCGTATAAGCCCCCCAACGTTGACTTGAAGTTGTCGCCAGGTTCAAGTTCGCAGCGTGATAAAAATAGACCGGCGCTACTACCTGCTGATTGCGATCATAAACGACAGCCTCGGCGACGACAACCTTTCCTTGGCACACAACCTCGTGGCGCAAACCATTAGCCTTGGCTTGCTTCGTACAACACAGCAGGTGTGTATAAGTACTAATCGACGGCAAACGGCCTGTCGAAGCAACAATGATCAAGAGCTTGCGCGCGCGCATGGAGGTGAGCAACCTTGATGTCGTCTAGAACGGGCGAAACACTGGTCTCCACCGCTTGCATCAGTCCTCACCACTCCATACTTATTTACAATTTACAAAGCACCGTACTGAATGGTAAAATGCTTGGCGATCGCGCGGCTTGTGGTGCGTCTTGACACTCGCTGATGGCAGTTCGAACAGGTCGTCGTGGAGAGCCGCCGTGACAGACAGCTAAGTATATGTATATATGATAATGTATCGCGCCAAGGCAGCCGGGCTCTCTCTCTTCCCCTTTGGTCTCTCGCTGCTTCGAACTTCTCTGAACACGCCACACCGACGCCCGCTTCCCACTCGCGACCCTATTCGCACCGTTCTATTCTTGTGTGACACATACATAACCCCGCCTTGCATCCGGCGTCCTCGATCTGAGTCGTCTCTTCTCGCCCCCCACCCCTGTCGCCCTCATTCCTCCAACTGACCTCTCGCGATGTGCTGCCTCTTACTGTGTGTTTCGCGGGCTGCTCTCGTCTGCCTCTTCATGGCGATTCTCCAAGGTGAGCACCATCTCGTTCAACCGGCGCTTTTCTCATCCTCCTTGGCGGCATTAGTGCACGCGCTCGTCGTGATCCCTTCCGAAGCTTTGTCGGAGAGACATCGGACTCTAGTGCGTACATCCTCGTCTTCTCTCCTTCTCCCAGCGCGGTCTGACAGTGGGGGAATGCGCGCGCAGGAGGTAGACGATGCGTTTTCAGAACGCAGCCCGCTGGGCCTCGCGTCATACTCGGCCGGTTCCCTTCCAGTGTCGTCCATCCCCACGGTGACGCGCTTGCTTCCAAGTCACGCGGCATGGTATGCCCAAGTCGAGACGACGCCAGTATCGCTCGGACACGTCCCAGTAAGTCGGTTGCCTTTCTCAGCGAAAGGCCCAGGAACGTGCGCCCTTATCTGTTCGAACCAGGGAAAGCAGAGAATATGGGACGACGGTATTCGCCACGATGAAGATAACGCACTGCGTTCTCACCATCATTCACCATCCTTGACCGTCAACGATCGGGAGTCGGATCCACGGAGACGTCGACCCGGCGGCGTGGATGTTGCAGGCCGGTACGCGAGCGAGGACAGCAAGGTGTCCGTGCTCGCGGTAGCAGTGGTGGGTGTTGTGCTCGCATGTCACTGTCTGGATTACTTGTAGTGTAAGCTATTTATCTTATTTGATTCATCCCTGTAACATACCCTGTACCTCCTTCCCACCTCCGAAAAGCAGAAACTGAGCGTTCATGTGAGCTCGGAGCTCCTGTCGCGATCGCGGCCAGATTGATCTGAACCGGTAATGCTTGCATAATGCTCTCATTACTTTGTAACAGGCACACCCTCGCGACTGATGGTTCTTCGTGTGTCTTAGCTAGTAATACTTATAAGCTTGCATCATAGGTTGTGTGCTTACTGGCGCGACGAGCCCACCGGCCGGTTACCCGGCCCGGAACACGGTTCGGGTATTTGCCGAAGCCTCGAGGCAAGCGACATGAACCTCAGGCACAGATCATCCGTAACCCTCCCCGCCAATCCTTTCACCATTTTCGAACACTCGCCTACCACCGCCATCCGAAACGGATCCGAAAGCAAAACACTTCTACCGTCCTCCCGCGGACTTCGGCGACTGCATAGCGTCCTAACTGCGCCGTAACAACTGGTTTCAAGACCTTGAGCAATCCTTGGTCCCCCACTGGCTGTCTCCTCCTGCGGGAAGCACACGCCTCACTCTACTCAGGCTATATACGCATGCCTATATGCCGTCCGTCGAACCGTCTCGTCAACTCGGACATGGACGGTACGTCATGCTGGCTGTGCACCTCGAGATCATCTACTATCCGCAGCTCACATCCTTCCCCTGGCTTGCCGGTAGCCCGTACCAGAATTGCTTCGTGTCCACGCTGCACCGCCGCCGCCGACACAGCATGCTGGTCGCAGTGAATTCGTGTACGCGAAGTGGTAGTGGAAGCCGCAGGGCCTATTGGGTTCCTGGCCTCCGTAACCGCGCACGCTACCACGGTTTTACCTCACGTTCAGCCATCGGGGATGCGTGCCCGGTTCTTCTGAAACTTCTGGTCGACGGCATCAACCCAGCGTACACACGTACGTAGCCGTGCAGCATAGGCGAGTGTATCCTTCGCTTTCGATGTCGACGTCTGCTGACCAGCACGGGTGGCCCTGCAGTTAGTACATGCCCTGACCCATCCTCAAGGCCTTGTTTTCAGTCGCGGGAGAAGATGTGTATGCTGTGCCCGCCCATATCCGCAAATTGAATGCCAGCCGACCGACTGACCACTGGAGTGACGCGCATTGACGGCGACATCTGGCCTTGCCGTGCTGATCCATCCCTGTGTCCTGCCTGGCCGACCCGCTTCCTTTTCCCATGCTTCTCCTGCACCGGGCCTGCAGCAGCAGCCGCGGACGGCACGTTTCGTGATCAGTCTCGAATTCCACGCATATATGCACACCGATCGAGCCGCATATAAGAGGACGGGCGGACACCAGGGGAGGATCGTCGCCAGGATCCACACCCATCCATCGCTGCGTTCTCGCGTCTTCTGCACGACCGACCACCCCCCCTCCTTAACGACTTACTTTTCGTTTCCCGATCCACCCACTCGCACATACCGAAGTCGCGATGCGTTCGTTTGATGCCCTCCTCGCTGCCCTTCTCGTCGCCGTCCAAGGTCCGTGCCCAGCGTTTGGTGATGGGTCTCATGATCGCGCTGACGGCTGAACTGTTTTGATTTGCTCGTGCTGTAGTGAACGCGGGCCCCGTCGATGTCGCCGCGCGCGATGAGCCCACGATCATTTCGTCCGTCCTGCCTCCCGCGACCGCGACCTCCTCGGCCTCCTCTTCCTTCGGGGCTCCAACCCTTTCGTCCTGGTCGTCCTTCGGGGTTCCGACGCTTTCGTCGTCCACTTCCTTCCGGTCTACCGCCGTTTCATCCGTCTCATTTAGCACGGCATCGACGGTCACGGTCGCCTCCGAGTCAGCGGCGTCGTCGGTCCGCCCCAGCACCGTCTCGTCGTTCTCGTCCTTCGGCGTCATCACCACGTCCGTGGCCGCCTCGTCCACGTCATTCATCACCACATCCGTGGCCGCCTCGTCCACATCATTCATCACCACGTCCGTGGCCGCCTCGTCCACGTCATTCATCTCCATCCCCATCAGCACCGCCTCGTCCTCGACCGTGACGCTTACAACGCCGAGTGCGACGTCCTTCGCGTGCTCGTCCACGGCGCCCGCCATCACCTCCTCCCTCGTCGTCCCCAGCTCGAGCCCCACCACGCTCTCGTCGCCGGTCGGCGGCTCCGTCCCTGCGGTGACCAGCACCGTCACCGTGACGGAGACAATCGGGGCTGGGTGCGCGTGTGCGACCGCCACCACCTCGAGCGCCGTCCTGGCCTCGTCGACGACCATCACCATCGTGGGCACCGTTACGGCGTCGTCGTCGGTCCTTGTTAGTGGTTCGGTCGGCTGTGGGGGCGGCCCGGGTACGACGGCGCCGGTCGCTACTAGTACTACCGTCGTGGGGACGTCGATCCCTGCGACGTCGACGGGGGTCACTACTAGTACCGTCGTCGGGACGTCGATCCCTGCGACATCGACGGGGGTTATTACTACCGTCGTGGGGACGTCTATCCCTGCGACGTCGACGGGGGTCGTTATTAGTACGGTCGTGGGGACGTCTATCCCGGCGACGTCGACGGGGGTCGTTATTAGTACGGTCGTGGGGACGTCGATCCCTGAGTCGGCTTGCCTCGCGACGCCCTCGTCCTCCGTCAGCAGCCTGAGCGGCTTGTCCGCCCCTGCCACCACGGTTGACGGTCTTTCGTCCTCCTCTGTTATCGTCGTCAGTGCGACTTCGGTCCTGGGGAGCATCGGCAGTAGCGCTGCGGTGAGCGTTCATCTACCTCTCCTCCGTCTAAGATTTAAAGATTGTCGATCACGAGCGGTGCTGACCACCTCTCGTCGTCACGCCCCTCAGACCCCTTCCACCATCGCCTTCTGGTAAATCGCCACGGCGCTCACCTACTCACCTACTGGTCCGAGTGCAAAACAGGCAGGAGGCCGTTCGGGCCGCCGAGGCGTTGCCGCCGCAGGGACTTTGAACCGTTCGTGGCGGGACTCGGTGAGGTGGAACGACGGGACGTTTGGACACTGCGAATCCTATCTGGGACTTGATTCCGTATACATACAATGAATGGCTAATGGCGTATGATAACGTCGTCTTGCGATTCGGGGCTCGCGGGCTCGCGATGCAAGCCGGCATCAATGGACGGCCCAACGCTAGACTGCCCCCGGGCCCGCACGGGCCCTTCCCCCCTTCCACATAAATTTAACCGCCTTCCAAGTGGGCGGTACACGAGGGGTGTCCCGTCCGCTGACTCACACGTGGGCGCTCGCGGAAGTCGGCGGGGAGGAGGGGGATCGGAATAGAGCAGCAAGTTTTAACTCTCTTCAGCATGAGGCCGCCTGAGGTCTGCGCATTTGGCGGATCCCATCCTGCGTAACTTCGCTTTCGCCAAAGGTTTGACCGCAGTCATGGTGGTGTGTGTGTGTGCCAGTGGAGAAGGTTACCGTTAACGTTCGCAGGGCCCACTAATTATAAACCATCCTGGGCCGCCGAGCAAGCAGACCGGGACGCTGTCCAGGATTTTCTCTTACGGTTTGTTCTCTCCGTCCGACTTGTGTCCGTTATCCTTACGTTCAACCACCTCTGGCTCATGCTCTTGCCTCCAGGTCGTATACTCAGCACCGCGCCGACTAAATTTTTAAGTTGTTCTTCGGTTCGAATTGCGGCGGCGGTCCCTCTCTGACTGAATCGTAAGTGGCTGCCAGCATCGGAAACCGCAGCCATGGTTGACTAATGAAATTTTTCAAGGAACTCTCTTTCAGGGATTGGACGGCGAGGAGTGGGCTTTGCTCTCCGGACTGTGCAAGGCGCCACAGTGCATGCGTAAGTAGTATCCGAAGGAGTCCGAGCCATCCCGCAGTAGTAGCAAGCAGCCACCGTAGTACGCCGCAGCATCATAATCTGGCACGTCCGCAAATGCACTGCGTAAAGCTTACACGAGACACTGCGGTCTCGGAGCGGTCATCGAGAGTACGTCAGACGAAACGTTCCACCAACGTGCCGTTCATTCGTCCATTCTTGGCGTCAAAAGGGGTCGCAGTGGAGACGTAGTGAGTTTTGTCGAGGTATACTCGATGTTCTGTTGGGTGGTAGCTGACTTCACGCGGTGCTTTAGGGTCCCTATCGTTCGTTCCTTCAAGGCCCGGGATGGCGTTGAACCCAGAAGCGGTACGGAATGGATGTTAAGGCGTTGCGTGGCACTCTCCGACCTTTTCGAAGCTCCAACCCTCCATAATCCGGTTCAGGCCACGAGCCACAGCGACTAACGGCAAGCGCGTCGACGTCGTGGATTCCTCAGCCGGCGTGCTGCGGTTGTGCTTTGCGCCTTAATCCGCATCCGTAAGTAAGCTCTCTGTCCGGCTATATAGGAGGCCTGTGAGCTCATGAAAAACACCCAGGCTCTCTCCCGTCCCTCCCTCAGACTTATATGCACTTCTCCCAACTCAAGCACACCGTCGCTAACATGCGTTACTCAACCGCCATCCTTGCGGCCCTCATGGGCGTCCTTCAAGGTATTCGCCCTTCCGCTTCTCTTTTTACCTGTGCATCACTGAGCCATCCATTCCAGTGAGCGCGAGCCCCGTCAACGTCGTGGGCCGCGCCGGAGACTCTGCCGTCACCTCGATCCCGACCCCCACCCTCCCGGGGAGCACCGTCCTCCCATTCCCCAGCGCGAGCGGCGGCTTCCCCTCGGGGCCTGCTTTCCCCTCCGGCTCGTTCTCCTTGCCCTCTGGCATCTCCCTCCCGTCCTTCCCGAGCGGGAGCGCGTTCCCGGGCCCATCCGGCGGTTGCGGCGGCAAACCTTTCCCCTCGGGCGTGTCCATCACTGGCTTCCCCGGGCCAGAGTACACCGACAGCGGCTCTGATGCGTCGCTGGTGTCGGTCCCGACCGACTGCGCGCCTGGCGCATACTCGTACTCGTACTCGTACCCGTACCCGACTGGGGGGCCGTCCATCCCCACCCCCAGTGTTGCCCGACCGAGCGCGACGGGCAAGGGGGGCGTGCCAGACGAGCCGCTCACGGGGCCGTACGCCCTCTCCGGCGTGAGCAGCTTGTTTTGAGGGGCTACTGATCCTACCGAACTCGTAGCCTGCTTGAGCGAGGTAAGTGACGATGACAGGTCGACCCAGCATCTCACGCTTACTCCGTGTCCTTTTGGTTCACAGTCGGACTTGACATGATGCACACCTCAGG
Source organism: Ganoderma leucocontextum (assembly GCA_020736865.1). NCBI lineage: Eukaryota > Fungi > Basidiomycota > Agaricomycetes > Polyporales > Polyporaceae > Ganoderma > Ganoderma leucocontextum. The sequence continues at coordinate 123,454 of JAHKGY010000009.1, forward strand.
CTGTCCCCAGCTCGAGAGTCGACTCGCTACCAGCTCGCGGTCGGCGACGACCCTGTCATTCTTGGAAATAAGTAGACGATCGGATCGGATTGACGCCTTTGGACACTGTTCGGCGGATCGGACTTGTACTTAGATGGACATTTTCTTGCCTTCCGCCTCCGCCTCCGTATCAGTCGTGGACGCTCCTCTCGCTTTCTTTCGGACAGTGATGCTGCGTATGAGATGAACGATATCATGAAAGTATGATACATTTGTGCCAGTTACGGGCAGTAGACGATAGCGTGACCCGATGGACTCGGCATGTTCTTGGTTGAGACTCGTTGTCGATGAACCTTCCCGCTGTGAGGATGTATTTCGCTGACAATGAACCCAATTTACCGGGTCCTACTCATTTAAAGAGCCCCGAGTACCATCGTTCTCGTTCCTAATTTCCGGACGCCAGCTGGGACGGATCCCATCATAGTGCGCGTCCGTAGCCGGCGGCCCAAATAGGGAGAGGCAGGTAAGCAAGCCTGAGCGGCCGCTGTGGCGATAGCAGCAGCAACAGAACATGTACACTATATCTGCATGAAAACGGGCACGGTTTGGGCATGGTTGTCCGCTCGGAAGAGGACGTGGAGGGTGGTTACTATATCCGACTCAGATATTGATATTTGAGAGAATAGATGACGTCATAGAACCACGTACTCGAAAAGGCAGTAGAAGCGCCCACGACAAGGGTGTTTGCTTCAAGTTCAATCCGTTCTCCGTTCTCAAGTTCGGGCCCGGGCCAGCATCGTGCATCACACGGATGCGTGCGTGCGCAAATCCCGTAACGCTTAACCTCAGTGTTCCTGGTGCAGCTTCGACCCGGAGTGCATGTGGGACGTGGCATAAACTCCGCAAGGAAACAGGGTCCCACTGAGCGCACGCAGAAGTCTCGTCTCCTCAACGAGGCAAAATCAACGACCACGGCGATCGCTGTCCAGGGAAATGTAAAACTTGAGTCTTGGGATGAGGACGACGGAGCCGAGGGAAGATTCAGGGGGACTCTTCGGAATCGAAGCGAAGCCGCGGGAATTCATGTATCCCAGACGACGGCGACCATTACGTGACTCGCATAAGTACCCGCGCACCAGACCGATCTGACGGGCCCCAGGCACGCTATCCTGTGTCCGACGAGAGGCCCTAACGCTGCCTATAGGCTATCTGACCCCGGTTGGTGGGAATACATACATAATGGAGTGCGAGTCGCAGGTCGTTGGAGGACGCACAGCGGGACCGGGGGCCTCGCGACGATGCGCATATATGTAGTATGCGTGGCTCGGCGTGTTCCTGGCAAGACGCCAAAAATGGATAACAGGAATGCAGAAGAGGACGCAGCGCTCCGCGCCGGTGAAGGATTGGAAGAGGGAGAGACATCGCTGTCACGAACGGACGAACAAATAAGAGACCGGCTCGGCTGCAACATGCTCGCATACAAGGGCGAAGGGCGCGGAGCTGCGAACGGCCAGACCAACAAAGGGAGCAGGGGCAGACCACGAACGGGGATCGAAAGAGGCAGCGCATCGCATGGCGACCGTGTTCCTTGCGCAACCCGTGGATCGTGGTACATAGCCGTCGAAGCCAAGCCAGCCTCGGCCGCGGCGATGGACGGGACCGTGACTGTGGCCTGTGTCCCTACCTCACCTCGGTCTCCGCCCAACGCCCTGCTCCCTTCTGCCCCGAGGGACGCGCACGGGCATCACAATCCGAACACGACCGCAGCCCCAACGACCACCGCAGCAGCGGCAGCTGTCAGCCTCCCGGCATCCACTGGCAGCGCGCTCACGCCCGCGTTCGCGGCACCCAGTGCGCTCGAGTTGCTCGCGGCGGTCGACGTCTGTGTGACGACGGTGACGGGTACCGCGCTCGAGATCGACGTGGGCGGCACAGTGATGGTGGTGGGGAGGGAGGTCGAGGGCGTCGCGGTCACGGTCACGTTCAGGACGGTCGTCAGGGTCTATGTGGACGGGTAGGGGTGTTAGCCTCCTGGGATCGGGGCTGACGGTGAGAGTGGGGGGGGGGCGGAGGAGATGAACGACGACGGAAGGGAGAGGGACGAGATGAGGATGACCAGGGAGGGGAGGGGAGGGGAGGGGAGATGAATTCGGACGGGTCACGTACCGAGACCAATGGAGACTGGGACGCGCTTGTGTCCGTGTTGGTTGCCTGCGAGCTGGCCGCTCCCGGATTACCGCCGCTACTTGATCCCGTCGTGGTCGGAGAGGGCGAGCTCTGGCTGGGGCGAGTGCTGGACGTCGTCGTGGCACTGCTCACTGAAGTAGTGTCAGTTGACGACGTCGCACTGCTCGTGGAGGAAGAGGTCGTGCCCGTAGTACTGGTGGATGAGGACTCGGACGAGGAGGTATCCGTGCTAGTCGTGCTCGAGGTCGTTGCGATGAGCGAGGATCCCTGTGGGTGGACATTGAACAACAGAGCAGGACCAGCAGGAAGGACGCTGCGCACCAGGCTTCCACCACTGCTCGTCGGGAGCCCCACGCTCGGAAGTCCGACATTACTCTATGCATATGCGGACGGCTATCGGTATCGGCAATCCGGGGAAGCAAAAGAACGTACCAGTATGCCATTTACACTATCAATTATGTCGGCTGAAATGAGGGGGACTGTATGCGTGGGGATCGGGCATATCAGCACGCCGTTGAACTATGAATGGAGTACGGCGATCATACCTCGAGCGCCGATGAGGGCCACAGCAAGCACCGCGTTCCAGTAACGCATCTTGGACAAAGAATACACGTGATGGCTGGGAGAGGTTATGAGAGTTGAGACGGGGTAAATTGTTCTAGGCGGGGGCGAGAAAAGGCGGGAGCGAGGAAGAGAAGTGGGGGGAGGATGGGAGTGGAGTCCCGCGGATATAAACCGCGGCTGGCTGTTGGCAGCGCTGGACGGGAGCCGGGGAGTGGCAACGGTCTTGAGATTATGCTCTCCGCCTTTGCACTATAAATTGCGAGCATGTGGTCGTCGGGGGAGCCTGCGAACTTTGCTACGCTTCTCCCAGCATCTGACCGTCCGCGCATCACCACGCGAGTCCCCCAGTTGGTCCGCGTCCGAGTCGTTATGGGGTCGACGCCAAGACTAGCGGCACCGGTCCGAGTGTCAGGTGGCTCAAAAGCTTTCGAAGCAACAGGTGGAAGTGTTGCGAAGCACCGCCTAGGTTCTTGTGGGGAGAAGTAGTGTTGCCAGCTTGCCTGAGCTACCGGGCTGGGCACCTGAACCCGCGTCCCGCTGTTTGGCAGCATAACGGGCCAGGATGGAACGCATGGTACCTGTACGCTGGTCGTGATCCGTCTGCGGGGAGACCGTTCGAGCGGAGGTGTCCGTGACGACATTGAAGTCGGTGATATGGGTGAAAAACGGTTCTGTCCACGAAGGGCACAAGAAGATGACGCATGAAACGATCGGAGCGGCAGGGGCGGGTTCGATACCAAGGGAGAAGCGTCTACAATGGGGATGTCAATCTCTTCACAGGAGCGGACAACTCACCTGCAGATGGATGCGTTCCCGAGAGCATAAGAAGCTCACCTCAGAACCCAGAGCTCGACTGCTCTTGCACTTCAAGAGCATGTTCCAGGCAGGGACATGCCGAAGAAATCCATCGCAAATGTACTTCGTGTGTCCCAGGAGGGACCTCTATCCGTGGCCTTCACACGCCATGCATGCGTCCAGGGAGCAGTAGAGATGAATGTTGTATAAGATCTTGCGCAATCAACGCGATGGACCGACATTTCAGTGGATTAGAGGCGATACAAGTTGAAAAGGCAATGAAGCCAAGGGAGTGTGAGGACAGGTGGAAGTGAGGGGGCACCGTCGCCCTGCATGTTTTGGCGCCCAAATTATCTCGGCTAGATAACGCGGTGCGCTCAGCGCTCAGCAGCAACTCGACAGTTGCTCCGAGATAGCTCATCTTGAGATAGGAAAGCGATATACTTTACTATGATGAGAGAACTGGTTTACCGGCACGGCTGGTAGCAAACGTACTGTCGTACCGCGCTACATATATAAGTATGTTACAAGGACCGGAACAAGCCCTCCGGAACTTGGCAACATTCGACTTCGCGCGCCGTGAACATACGATCCCGGAGCAGACATATATACATATCTGCCGGTAGCTGCCACGCGCGTCCATAGACGGACTCCCGAAGCTCTCCGGTCGGCCGATGTCTACTGCGTTCCCTTTCATGACTGCGTCCTTACGGCAAGGCTCTTCCCGGGACCACACCAAGAGTTGCGCCACGCCCGTGCGGAAAGAAGGAAGATGCGTAAGCACACGACTCGCCGGATTTCGAGAGGTCGACACAAGCCCCAGCTAAATATTAATGGCACATGCTCACCTGGGTGACCACCAAGACCGTGGACGGAAAGCAGAGGAGGCCAGCTGGATACCTGCTCCGGCGTGTCTATGTTTCGACGTCAACAGGGCTCCAGACGATATCCGCCCTTCTCGGAGCCAAGGCTGAATCCACGCACCGTCGGGTATGACAGACCGGCTCCTGCTATGACGTCTCCCGCTGCACAAACAGCGTGCGCGATGTCTATCGATCAGCGACACCATCATTTCGGACGGTGTAGTGGCCCACACCTCCAAGCCCTGGCTGCGGTGGTCGCGCAGTCAGCCACTCGTCAAGTGACGCCCCGGATGCACGGCTTCGAATGCGCTTAGCGAAACGACTCGGATTTGGTTGCACTACTCACTGCACCAATCCTCCACCCCTCCCTGACCTCCACCCGATCCGTAACGCCGCGGAATGACAGCGTGCGGACGGCTCGATTGTGGGCAACTCCCGTCTGCGCGCATTCGATAGAACTGGCATCCAGGTCACGTAAGCAAGAACAGCGCTCTCAAGCGCCCCGACGCTCTACCCACCTACATAGTCGCAATCAGGTCCTCCACATCCCCGACAGGATGCACTGCGACGGTCCGGACTACGTCGCTGCGCGGATGTATGCGCCAGTATCCGGGGCAAGGCGCGTCCAGCGGGAACAGTTGGCACCGCGTCGCCGAGTCTCCGTCCCGGGCCCGCGGACGAGCACGAAGCAGATTGTCTTCCGAGACCCATTTGAGGCATCATCAGCCCTCCCTCGCGACCACAGCGACGGGACCGATTTGTCTGTACGCAGTGTGTCAGCAACTGCCAGGCCCACCTCCACACAACACACCCAAAACATTGCATACCTTGTGCCGTCCACCAACTCACCGAGATGCATGGTCGTGGATCGCAAAAGCTAATTCCCAATCTAATAGCCGTATCGCGTCCTTCCCATCCAGCCGCCTCCGAATCCCGATCTCCAGCACGCAGAGCGTGGCGATGTATGCGCCCCGTATAGTAGCAGTGACGATGGACCGTGCGTGGACCCCCGGGCGTACGCATCAGCGATAGAGGCACGCCGCATCGAAGGAGTGCGAGTGCGAGAGCGGGAAGACCGGCGGGACTGCCAGTGTGTCTCACCCAGTCACCAAAGTGCAGCTGGACGCCTGTTTCGGACAGCCTGGGCACTTATTTGCATGACAGGTCATCAGAGCAAGTGCAAAATGACAGTGACGAGGGCGCACGAGCACGCACCTGAGGCCTGAGGCCCGAGTCTCCAGCCAAAGCCCTCCGGGAAGCGCATGTGGATCCCATCCTTCTCCACGTCGTCGCCCGAGTCAGTGTCAACTTGAGAGGGGGATATCTGGCATCGGCAGACGGGGGATTTTGACCGCTTAGGACAGGAAACACTCTGGATTGTATCGACTTCGCTCCGCTGTATTCGCATCCCACGAGTGCATCGTTCGGCACAGAGGGAGAACCAGGTCGCGCACTACATAGTAGACCAGCCTGGCAAGGCTCGAAAGGCGCGGCGCCGACTGGGGTGGCAGAAGGCACATGGCGGGTCGAGCACCAGGCCGCCAGACTAGTGAGCATGGGTGGATGGATGATATCAACGATCAGTGAAGCAAAGCAGGTGAAAGCAGGTGTCCTATATATATCGTGAAAGTTGGACTGAAACGTCCAGAGCAGAACCCAGCAGCCCGAACTGCGCTTGAACTGCGCCAAATGATCTTGCACCGGATCCCGGCCCGGCCTGCCGCTGCCCCAGCAAGGAAACTCTAGCGCGCATAGTACGCGCGCGCGGCCAACTTTCAAATTTGCCATGCACGCGAATGATGATTGTAGTACGAAGGTCATATGTATTCCGTCCGAGACCGCAAGTCACTATCCACGGCATAAGAGAAAGCCCACCCACGCTATCTGCGGAAGACTGACGTCGCACATCGCATATCCCACGAGTCCAACCCAATCCACGAAACTACCATCTCGGAAAAAACCCAATCCCCGAGTCGCAACTCGTCCCTGCTCACAACTTGATCGAACAACCCAGGGCGACTCGTCGTGGTCGAGGTCGTGTTGCCCTCGGGCGAAGTTGACGAGCCACAGGTCGATTCAGAATCCTCTCTGTTTCAAGAAACTTGCAACTTGATCGAGAGCCGCAATGAGCTGCTGGATATTAGAGACCGCGTCGGGGGTTGAGCTGATGATGGGGATGGAAGGTGCGGACGACGGTGCACCCAAGGTCTGGGCGAGGGCAGCCACGTTGCTGGAGAGGGACAGGAGTACGCCGACGATGGCGGAGAGGACGCTGGAAGAGATAGCAGAGGGGACGCCAGTAGGACCGGTTCCAGAGGCAGGGAGCCTGGAGAGGATACTCTGGAGGGCTGCAACGATCTGGGCGATGAGATCGGACAGCGAGGCGTTCGAGGGAGGAATATCCACAGGGAGGGGACCCAATTCCAAGCCCCTGGAGAGGGCACCGACGTCGATAGAAAGCTGAAGGATGATGCAAACCACACTAGTAGGTAAGGGCGCGACGCCGCTCGGCAAAGGTTGGGCCAGGCCGGTAACGCTTGGGATCGGTGCGACGCCGACCAGACTGCCAAGGGCCCCTGGCAGGTTTGGAGGCAGGCAGAACGCAGGGAGGTTCACATCGGTGGGTACGGCGGTGGGTACCCCACCTTGACGCTTACTGAGGACTATATGCGAATACCAAAGAGGTCAATGGGTGCTTCTCAACGTCTGAAGAGAACGAATGGTACGAACCTGAGGCACCGACGCCTGTGCAGAGAAAGAGGCAGGCAGCGGCGATTGGGGCGTACTTGATAGCGACCATCGTGGTTGGGTAGGATGTGCGAAAACGAAGGTGGGGGTTAGCTGATGTGGGCGATGGTATCCGAGGAGGGAGCCACGAGAAGGGCGAGACGAACCAGGGGGGTTTTTGTGGGCCTCCCCCTAGAGGTCAGCCGCAACCGCGGTGGAGCGTTGTTCGCTCGCGGGTAATGAGGCGAACTTGGAGATTCACCGATCGCCGGTGCCGGTGCTACGATCGCGACGTCTTGTACGTTGCAAATACGAATCGAGGCAATGATAATTCTTGCCGAGCGCGGCCGGACGGGCTAAGCTGCTTCCAGTGGGGAGATGACTGTGGCGAAGCTGTTGTCCAATTGCCCAATGAGATCGTTCAAACCTCCGAAGCGTCGACGCCGCCACATTCTGTCGGAGGTTCCCAAACTAAGTTGAGCACTTCGCACTTCAACATTCCAAATCACGTTTTCCCCGCCGTGCTATCCTTCCAGACAATATCTGGCCGCCGGTCTCTGAAAGGTACTGGAACGTTATGATGAGGGCGCATCCCTGCTTCAACCCCAAGGACCCAGAGCACTCACCGCCGTCCGCAGAGTTTACGGAATGACCGTCCGGATACTTGCTCGCCTCCGAGGCTTCTTCTCGTGGGGCAGGTGTCCGGAAACACGCGGGACGCCACCCAGAAGCGCCGAACACGGTTCCAGTGGTTATCGATATCCTTGTTGGTGGCGCCGTGTGAAGGCCAGCCACCTATCGTGCGGAGAGCTTTCTTCGTCTAAACTCTATCGACATTGTCCTTCCCTCGGGCTAGTACTCCTGCTGCGATTGTGGGCAGGCCTCTGAGTTGTGCCTATATCGTTTGGCGTGGGGATCGATGCGGTTGGTCAAAGTGTGATACGGCCGACCTGCTTGCGCAAGGTCTACTGAATGGGACAGTTAGGAAGAGCTGCGACTCAAGTCCGACTGGATACCGAACATGAGCTGTGAAATCGCGTGGCACGGCGAGAGAGAAGGGCCGCCGCTTCTCCGATGCAGGCCCAGCAGTCGTCCAAATGTTCCATAGGCTGACGGCGCTCAGCCCACCGAACGGGTTCTGAAATCTCCGGTGACGCCACCCCGGTTGCGATTCCTTGAATACCCCCGGCATATACTGATGGGGAAACGAAGTCCTCTCCCTACTGCCACCGGAGTCCTCAAATGGGGACGCCATTTGCGAGGGATGGTCGCTCCCCCGTGCGCATGATCCTCCATGCAGCCACTCGGATACGGATACGCCATTCATACCGATTTGGACATGTGTGGAGCCGTTGAAATCCGTACTCGTATTCGTGAAGTCGATCGACGCGGTTGATCATGACCCCAGCTTTCTTGCGTCCCGGCTGATGCCGTTCTGCCCCTACGTCCGGCTTCAACGGAGTAAACGATGCAACGGAATCCCCGAGCATCACTGCATTACGTTCCGGACGCCGTGCAACCTACTGTATGTCCAGTATAGGTCGGTATCCAGACCACGACCACGACGAAGCTAATGGAGGGCGATTCTGCCCTCCACAACATGAGCCGTACGAGCGTGCGCCGTGACCTGTGCGACCCGGTATGTCGCAGAGGCCACGGGCACTCCCCTCTGGGCATGTGCACCCCTTTACGGTATCCTTTACGATATGCTCCAAACCCGGGGCTTCTCGAGTCTCGGCCGTCCCCAATGACCGCTCGCGCGTGAGGTCCCGCCATTGGCAAAGAGGCGACAATAGCAAACACGCACCGCTACCAATTGATCAGATCGGCCTGCTCACACGGTGCATAGGTCTGTCACGCAACCCTGGCCGGCATGCGTGCATGACTCGAAACAGTTGGATGACTGATCGAAGAAAGCCACGCACCGTTTCAACGCGCGCGATGTGTCTAGAAACGCACTCGATACTCTTGGGAATGGCTGCGGATGCAAAATATATCCCATTTAGCGTTGCACGCTGTTAGGTCATCAATGAGCGACACGACAACGAGGACGTCTGAGAAACACACGTACCGTGGCGCAGGCTCTGCGGAGCCACCACACGCATAGTTGGAAACCGTTCGTAGCTCCGAGTGGATATGGCAGGCCCCCGAAGACTCGAACAATCAGACTGGCATCTGAGCCCATATCCGCTGCAGCGCGTCGCGACGTGGGATCCACACTGCGCCGAGCAGGCCTCTAACATAACCTTAGCGAAGATCGAAGCGAATACGCTTGCGCTGCAGCATGGATCCGGGCTCTAGTCATAAGATTATAACTCGCCCTTTCAGCGGTGTAGTAGAATGTTACGCACCTGCCAAGACGTTTGACCTAGCGGACCAGCACATACAGGGGAGACAACCGTGCGTGCGAGGGGAGCATCAGCGATGGCGCTAGCGTACATCGACTTGAAAACTAGCTCAGGTAGCTGGATATCCGCACTGCAACCCTGCGTGAGAAAGGGAAAAGGTCGGACATGAATGGGAGGCCCGACTCGGACAACGCGACATACTAGTAGTTTTGTGGACAGCTCCAATGGGCATCTAAGGATTTATTAGCTGCAGTTGACGCCTAGTTGACGTGTGAGATGTTGTCGAGGATGGTTATGGATGCGTCCTCGACTCCTCGAGAACGGAACCAATTGAAAGAGGTTTGGTAAGAACATGGGCAAACCCGATCCCGGGCGGATACGGATCAGAGGATACGGGCGCTCCGAGTGCGGTCCTCGCTCCTGACCACAACACCATCATCCATGGCTGGTCTGTTTCTGTCTCTAGAGTCTCGCCAGCATGGGCCCAGGCCCATTTACAATCTACCCTAGCTCAGTTTCCCTCGTCGTGTCGGATGCTATGAACTGCATATGCATGGGGCCTCAAAAGTTCACCATCGCCAAGACTCCTGGACCGACCGAAGGCAGCGACTTGGCCGAAATCTGCAGCATATCCTCCTCCCCTAGTAGCACTACTACTAATTCTATTACCATGAATCTGTAAGTCTTCATTTCCTTCGTGCTCACACATATATATGTATCTCATGTCTACATCCCCCGTGTCTGTCTCCAGATCAGCATAGACAAGCTATCCCTCCGTCTCACTGGCTTAATTGGACCGCGACTCCCCGCCTCATGCGCCCTCGTTCACGTACCCCTGTCAATATACCTATACACGCAGGAAAGCGAGGCGACCGCGCTACGTAGTACCATTGTGAGTTTCCTCGCTGCCAACCGATCCCGGGCTTTTTTCCCTTGGTAAGGGATGCCGGCCCCAGGGTTCTCAATCCTCGAGCCGTGACGTCAACAGGCCAATTTCGAATGCCTCTACTCCACAAAAATCCCGCGTAACTGAGGCTCGAGCCCAAGGTCGGATGTCGGATGTCCCGAGTGCCCGATGCGCTTGTCCTCGACTCGGTCGTGTTCCCAACTAACTTAGGCCGGTCCAACGATCGATCCTTTCGATGTCGAGCGCGATGCCGGCAGCGCACCGGCACGCTCGAACTTCGTATCCACCTCGGGAGTTGCGCGTTTGGACAAGGAGGGATGGGGCTACGGGGTACACCAAGGTGCGCAATATCGTTGCCAGTGGGCACATCGAGCCCCCGTCGCCATTGCGGTGGCGCACGGCGCGAATCGCGCCACGCGCCACCGGAACGGGAACACCCCGTGGCTAGCCTAGTGGTGCTCTTAATCTTGAGCAGGCGTGCAGTCACTGGGTTCGGGTTCCCGTGCTCTTCCGCTTACGTCCGGTTGAGGTGCATTGGAACTTGGGTGTAAAGTACCTTCTCTAGTAAATAATGATCAATGTACCCGTCACCGTTCCGCGCGGTGTCATAAACGGAGCTCCATCTTTGAAGTTGTTGGCTCCGAGTTGGAGTCGCGCTATCACAAACTGTTGCCAAGCCCACGTAGGGGCCGACACCGAATCTCAATCGGCTACGACCTCGGTACGTCTGTCGTCCGATGCGTTCATGGATATCTCTGTTATTGAAGGAGTTTTCTCGTTCAATGGAACCTACAGAACATGTTGAACTGGCAACGAACCCTGGCGCGCCGATAGCAGTGGCGCCTGAACGACCAGTTCGAAACTAGACCAGTGCGACTATCCCAAGAGTTTCTCCACTTGTATTGCGAATACCCGGCCTCGGAACGAGACACGTCGTTCCGAAGACGCTCTCGGCTCGCTGGAGAATCGCAGTACGGACGACGCCTGTGGCAGTCTCCGCTGACACCCTCAGCGGATGGAGTCCACATTGGAGAACGAAATCTTCGCGATTTTTTCAAGTCCGCGATTTCACTGGTGCTCCCAATGGACCACCTTAGCGCTGAGGTGGTGGCTCGAAAGGTATAAATACCCCCATTCTCTCCCTCTAACTTCCCCCACACGTCCACTCGAATCGCACACGCATCCTTACCCAACCACACCCCAAGCAAGATCACATACACCACATTCAATAACACCTCCACCATGGTTTCCAACAAGTCAACCGCTCTTGCTACCTTGTTCTTCGTGACTTGCGTTGCGGCCCAATCCACCAACAGTGAGTGCCGGATGACTTGTGTACTCGCGCTGTCTCGGGCTGACATTCGTCTTGGTCAGACACCTCTGCTGTCTCCGATTCCGCTACTACATCGACTAGCACCACTGTTTCCTCCACCTCCACTGCGTCAAGTATGACTGCTCTTCCTGCCCTCTCCACCCCTTCTATGTCCAGTGTCAATGCTTCCGCCTCGAGCAACGCAATCTCCCAGGTTCCGTCTGGCTCCGCAACGACGTTCCTCCTGAGCCCCCCCACCCTTCCCACCAGTGTCCTCCCGTCCCCACTAGCGTCCTCGTCGTCCTCGAGCGTTTCTCAATCCCTGTTAGTGCCGCACCGGCGCGACCTGCATCCTCACGGGATCGTGAAGCGGCAATCGCAGGTGCCGTCCATCGCCATCCCCACGACCCTCGTCTCCACTCCCGCCGCAACGACCCAGACCTCGGAGACAGAAACGTCAGCCCCATCGTCGACCACGCCCGCCTCTGAGACATCTTCGTCCAGCGAAACCTCGGCGAGCGGGACGGACGCGGTCTCGTCCTTCACCGCCGTCACCGACACGACGCAGACGCAGTTCAGCAGCGACACTCCGCCCCCGAGTAGCTCCACGGCATCGGTGTCGGCTGGCGGAGATACCGTAAGCTCTTCGCCCTCGGGCTCCGAGTCGTCAGCAGGGTCGAGCGATGCCACGTTCTCGTCGTCTTCGTCGTCATCCTCGCCCTCCGAGTCGTCTCTCTCCCCCCTTCCGTCCCTCTCCTCCCCGTCTACGCCAACCTCGTTCTTGATCTCCCCAACGGGTTCGTAGTTCCCAACGTCCTCGCGAGTCGTCACTACCATCTAGCCTGAGCGAACTTGTTGCGCACTTCGAGCCCCAGGTCGGACGATAGAATCGGAATCGGAGTTGGACTAACGTTCTGATGGTTGTTTCCCATCATGTATTTATTTGCGTCCTATGCATAATTCAATGTACAATTTATACAGTTCGACACCCAACCTCGTTCGCGCCTGACGCGTTTGCGGCGTCTTGAAGTCGGGGGTTACTCTGACTGTGGACGGTGACATCGAGCTCGTGTGGGACTGCGTAACATGAGGCCACTACACTCTTTTCACAAGCCGGAGCGATGATGGGAGACCGTTCAAGACGAGTTTTCATGGTCAGCTTTATAATTATATGAGCTCCGGTGATTTCAAGTTGGCCGTGAATAGAGGATGGTTGGCGCCGTCTTGGCGCCTTGTCCGGGCTTGGCGGTCGACGTCGCAGCAACAAGCTTCCTTCGCCCATCCCCACCACACATGTACATGCTCTATACCATCAATGCTGTAAAGACCTTCTCGGGGAGAACAGATGTATCCTGACGCGGATTTGGGCCCAGTGTGACCGACTTGACGGACCAACCCCTTTCCGAGTCCGCCGAGGCTCCTTTCTCGCTCCCCCTTTCTCTTCCTCTCTACTTATCTTTCCACCTCTAGCTTAGCCAGCGTTGCATCTGGAAGGGTTGAAAACCATGCTGCTTAAGCACAGAAGAGTAAGTCATCGCGCCATTCAAACATTCAAATTGTCAAACCGCCGGTCCCTGCTGGTTTCTTCACTAAACTTGGCCCATGCTCACAGCCTTAGCATGCGCAGATGAGGCGTTCTTTGGACGCGGAATCTACTCTTCCGCCGGTGTCTACCCTCATGACATCGGTGTACTGGGGTCAGTCTACTCCTGACGTCCTCCGTCAGGCGATCGCTCGGCGGATGGCAGAGCCAGGTGTGAAGCACGAGGTCGCTAAAGCAATCTCGAACGAACGGCTCGAGTTCAGAACCATCTGGAACCGCTCGCTTCCCATTAACCAGCTTCCCAATGAACTCCTCACATACATCTTCAACTTCCACATGCACTACTACCTCGCGACTACCATCGACATGACCTCCGCAGGGACATTCGAGACCCCGAATTGGAGATTCTGGAGGCTCATGAGGGTATGTCGTCACTGGTGCGAGCTCATAGTCGGAACTCCCGCCTTCTGGAGCTCAGTCCACCTCACAAAGGCCACCAATTGGACCGAGCTTTGCCTTGATCGTTCCGTCCCCGCTCCTATCGACGTCTTGGCACGAATACCAGCTTGGTGTCCCGTCGCGCACCTCAGTGTTGTGTATCCCCTCGTACACCGTATCGGGAGCCTCTACTTCCGAGTCCACGTCAAGGTTGGCGACATGGATCCGGACGTGCTCGCCGCACTGGCACTCCTCTTTGGCGATGGGATGCCCGGGCTGGAGAGGCTCGATTTGGCCATCACCCACGATAAGCGTCGCCCGTACCACCTGCCTATCGGATTCGATGTCGACCTTACCTGCCAACGCTTCCCCCACCTTCGCCGTCTCGCGTTGACTCGAGTTGTGGCACCTCAAGACGCCCCCCTCTACACGCAACTGCAGACGCTCTCCCTGACGACATGCTCGCACAATCTCTCATTCGACGGCTTCCTCGACGCACTCGCGTCGTGCACTGGGCTCAGACGCCTGCACCTAGACAACACTCTCGATCGCCTCTCAGGCGACTGGATGCAACGGGACCGAGCACACAGCCGGCCACTCGTATCCTTTCCGCACCTCAATAGCTTCGCGCTATCAGGGCACGGGGCCGTCTGCACCTCCCGATTCCTGGCACATTTCCACATCCATTCGTCTGTGCGTATGGGGATATCAGCCGACGCCGAGGACATTGAAGAAGCCGACTCGCCCTCCTCGAATGGGCCCCACTCGGTGGCTGCCATGCTCCCTCCCAGCCACGCTGTCACCCTCGAGCCTTTGGGTATGGCCAAGGACATCCACATGTGGATGTCCTTTGGCCGCGGCGTCGAGATCCACACGCCTGTTACCCTCCCGACCGTCGTCTATTTGGGGATGCAGCTGGCTGCTGATGCCCCGTACGGTACGGCCACGCCGTCTCGGTGGGGTTCGGTGGCGGACCTCGTGCAGTTTCTGGGGCGCGCTCCGCTGACGTCCCTTCGGGTCTCGCATGTTCTCCCCGATACGGTGGCGGCATGGGCGGGTGTGTTCCGGACGTTCCCTCTCCTGGAGCGGCTGTCCATCCACGGGTTCTTGGAGGAAGCGTGTGCTGTCGGGATGGAGCACGCGTTTCTCGGGCTCCACGCCGCGTCGGCGGCCGACCCCGATTCTCCGGTGGCCTGCCCCAACCTAGCGCATGTCAGCGTCCGCGGCCATGGGAATATGGCGGTGTACGAGGCGATACGCACTTGCATCCGACACCGCGGGGACAGAGGCGTCGTTCTGGTGGAACTCAACCTCCGGGATCTCTGGCGGGGTTGGGGCTTGTCCCGGGCCCAGTGTCGCGCATGTGTCAAGGATATCGTAGACTGCACGGAGCGACTGAGTTTGCCGGAGATCAGCTTGGACGAGAGTGAGGAAGGTGAGAATTTGAGAGCGGACTCGGGCCGCCAGCAGGGTGAGTGAACAAGCAACAGGCGAGCAGTCGGTTTCGAGTTAATGCTTACTGAGATGGCATGTTCGTGTGCTGTAGGTGACACGCGGTGCTGAAAGGCACTGAGAGGTAACAACGTCGAAAGCAACCCTTCTCGCGTGCCTGAGGCTGGCGCACGTCGCGGTGGATGGCCTGGAGACCACGGCGTACAAGGCGATGCGCACTTGCGTCCGATACCGCAGGGACCGGGGAGTCGCTAGGCTTCTGGAACTCGACCTGTTCCTCTTTAGATACCCGTCTGTGCCCGATCGCGCATGTATCAAGGATATTTTGAGCCACACGGAGTGGCTGAGGCTGCGGGGGGCCATGGACTTGGTCCTTGGACGAGGGGGAGGATCCAGGATGAGATACTTATTTTGCATGCTGGTAGATGTGGATCACGTTGAAATCTCCCCGACTGATTCCGGGAGATAGGGTGTTGGGGATAGAATATTTGAGGACGAGAGATGCATATCCTGAGCACTACGTGAGTCGCTGCGCCAGAGTCGGAATAAGTACTTACTGTATACAATTGGACGCGTCTGGCAAAGCCGTGGGCGCCTATCCCATTGAATCCTCGCCCTCAGCCTACAGTACTCTGTCTCTCCTCCCGCCATCATTGTCTGTTGCCCCGCTCTCCTCGACCGCACGCGTATCTTCTTAGCGAATGTGGCTCTCTGCTGCTGCAGGCTTTCTTCAGCCGTTGACTTTGGTGCTCAAGACTCGCTCGGCCGACTCGCGACTGCCCTGGGCTTTGACTTGAGGCGCCGCGCGGGAGCACAAGTCCATCACGCTGGCATGTTGGGGGAAGGTCGAGATTTCGCGTGCATGTCGTGGCTGCATGTGGGGCGACCCTTCGTAGTCGACGGTTCTGGGAGACTTTGGAGTAAGGCGAGGCGTTGGGTAGGAGGTACGCGCATAGTCCACAATGGCTGACTTGGTTTTGCAGGTCCTGGACCCTCGCCTCGCGCCGCTATGAGGCAATGAACACAACATTCTAGGAGTGGCTGGGATGTCTAGGGAGGTGCCAATATTAATGCGAGACGCAGCATAAGGTGCGGGTTGCACCGGATCCGGGAGAGATAGATGTCCGGATACGAAATCACGGCGCCCGGGACCACCATCGACCTCCCGACTGGGAGGTTTGAAACACGGAGGACCCGGGTACCTTGGGTCAGGAGTGCCGGAGGCCACTGAGCTTTGTTAGGTGGGTCATGCGTGGTCGAGCCTTCGAAGTCGATGACGGCGCACAAGGATAAGGAGTGCGAGGTGAGGGGAGCAGAGAAGTACACGCGCCATGGCTGACCTCAATTCGTCTCCAGGACGCCCGCTTCCTTCCGCGGCGAGGGACATCGACGAACTCTAAATCGGCGGCATCGCGAGCGATTCGAAGTTGCTCGGAGATCCACCAACAAGCCTCCGCCGTCGGGTACGGCTGTTGAGGCGTCCGCTGATATGCTCGACGATGAGTGAAGAATGGAGTGCCGGGATGTACGGCGAGGAGGTAGAACGTGAGCCCACGTACCGGGGAAGTGTCCGAGATGTCAAATGCGAATACCATGGCGGCCGTCCCGGCCGGGAGACCTGCCTTCTTAGTGGTACGTTCAGGAGTTCAGGCGCGTACATGTGCTAACGTTTGCGTTTCAGATGTAGATATCCATAACTCCGCCGTTCTCAAATGGGGCCAACCCCTTTCTGGACGAGAACCTCGAGGCTCCTCTTACACACCCCCTTTTTTCTTCTTCCTCGCTATCTTACCACCTCCGGCTTAGCCAACGTTACACCCGGAAGCCTTGACAACTATGCTGCTTAAGCACGGAAGGGTAAGTCATCGCACCATTCAAACGGTCAGATTGCCGAACCGTGCTGACTCGATGACTTTATGTCTGTTGGTCCTTGTATTATGTCCTCACAACGACACCATGTTAGGTATGCCATTTTCGTCGTGTTGGTGGGCCATCCTGACAGCATTTTCAGATGAGGCGTCCTTCGGACACACAATCCACCGTTGCGCCGACGCCTACAGTCACGATATCGGAGTACTGGAGTCAGTCACCTCCCGACGTCCTCCGTTGGGAGATAGCTCGGCGGATGGCAGAACCAGGTGCGAAGCACGAGGTCGTCAAGGCAATCTCGAACGAACGGCTCGAGTTCAGAACCATCTGGAACCGCTCGCTTCCCATTAACCAGCTTCCCTACGAACTCCTCATTCAGATCTTCATTGCCATCCACTGGGAGTTCGACGACGCCAGCGAATTTTCGATGGAATGGAGGCAAGCACCTCAACCCAGTTTCTTGAAACTCACGGGAATATGTCGTCATTGGCGGGATATCATTATCGGAACTCCGGCATTCTGGTCCACAGTCGACCTGAAAAGCAACGTGAACTGGACAGAGCTTTGCCTTGCTCGGTCCCTCACGGCACCTATCGGGGTCTGGGCACGAGTGTCACGCCCCTGCTACCCCGATCGCCTGAGGGTTCCATATCCCCTGGTCCATCGTATCCGGAGCCTCTACTTCCAATCCGACACCCGGCTTGACAATCCGGAACGAGACTGGACCTTTCCGCTGCTCTTTGGCAACGGGATCCCAGTGATGCCCGTCCTAGAGAAGCTCGACTTCGCCATCACCCATAGTCTGTGGCCCTCGTCGCAGGGCTACTTGCCTATCGACGTTGAGGTCACCTTGCGACACTTCCCATGCCTTCGAAGCCTCACTCTGGACGGCACAGTGGCGCCTCAGGATACTGCGCTTTACGTGCAACTGCGAACGCTGTCCCTCACAACATGCTCCCACCGTCTCACATTCGACCACTTCCTCGACACACTCGCCCTGTGCCCCCGGCTCGAACAGTTGTGCCTGAGGGAGACTCTCGATCGCTTCTCGGACGACTGGATCCAACGCGACCCGGTCCCCCGCCAACCGTTGATATCTTTTCCGCGCCTCGACACACTCATGGTATTAGGACACGGGGCTGCCTGCACCTCCCGATTCCTAGCCTACATCCACATCCAGCCGTCCACCGTGCATCTCGACATAGTTGCCCAGGTCGACGGTCGTTCCCCGGATGATGGCGCCTTCACTATCGCCGCCGTGCTGCACGCCGCCACTCTCGAGCCTCTGGCCACAGTGAATGACATCGAGATATTCATGCGTTCTTGCGCCGGCCCCAGGTCGGTCTGGATCCGCATGAACCGCACCTCCAAGAGGGTCGTGGCGGCCTCCCTGATCATGGACGTTGCTGTTTCGGCCGATGATCCGTTCTGCGACCTAGTCCGGTACGCGCCGGCCGACTACTACGGGCGGGGCTCGGTGGGCGATCTCGTCGAGCCCCTGGGGCGCTCTCCGGTGACGTCCCTCTCGGTCGTCAACGTCTACCCCGACACGGTGGCAGCATGGGCGGCTGTCTTCCGGACCTTCCCTCTCCTGGAGCGGCTGTCTATCCGCGCGCCGGGGATAGGGTGTGAATATGCCGTTGGGATCCAGAACATCTTTCTCGGGCTGCACGCGGCGTCCACGACGGGCCCCGGCCCACCGGCGGTGGCCTGCCCAAACCTTAGGCATGTTAGTGTCGACGGATCGGGGAGCCCGGCAGTGTACGAGGCGATATGCACTTGCATCGGACACCGCGGGGGCAGGGGAGTCGTTCTGGGGCAACTCGATCTGTCTCTCTACAGGGATTGGGACTTCTCCTCGGCTTTGTGTCCCGCGCCGTGTATCAAGGATATTGTAGGCTGCACGGAGCGACTGAGCTTGCGGGGGGTCAACTTCGTGGACGGGCGTTTGGAAGACGGTGCGACCCTGGGAGCGGCAGAAACAGATCCGGGTGAGTGAATGGGCCAGCGTCTGTCGATTTTCGAGTTGTCGCTCAAGACAGATTCGCTACAGGTGACGCACAAGATGCTGCCCTCTTCAACACTGGACGTGACACCGCGACCGACATGCACTGCGGAGGAGTGTCAGAGGGATCGAGAGGGGAGAGTATGGGCAAACAGCCCTTCAAGAGTTCTTTGCGACGACTCCTTGGGGGTAGATTCAGAGGGCGTGTCAAGCTCAGTCGGCAGGCGAAGCAGATTTAGAGCGTCTAAACCTCTACAGAACCATACATTGTCATAGAATATGATTATTGCCGCACAACCTGACCCATACGAGACTGTACTGGAGATAAGTCGTTCAAGTTAGGCAAACGAAGATATGCTAGTCCTCAATGCGTACATTGGCTGAGGTGTGCCATGCCTACGACCGTAGATGATGTTGCCCAGCGGCGCCCAGCCCTGACCGTCGCTCGGCATGGGCTATGACGATTCGCAAAGTGACGTTCGCAGAGGCAAACTTTGGGCAAACTTGCGAGTTGGAGGACGCAGCGAGCGCTAGACCCGCCGCCGTACCAACGGTCGCTAGCTCAGTCAGCTGCAAAGCTGAGTACGTCGGAGAACTGACCATACCGCCCTCGGAGAACTGACCATACGAGTAGGAGGATTAGTTCCGACAGTCTCGGTCGGATGTAAGTATGTGAATGGGTTGTTATCGCCGGTGGCCCCCTCGGGATCTGAGCGCCCTTTCTTCGCCCTCGGCCATTCCGCCCTCTTCCACCCTCTGTCCAGGACCCATTCCCCCCTTCATCACCCCACCCGTCATTCCTCGACTGTCCGAGAATACGATTGGCCGCGAACGAAGCTGGAGAGCATGGGCGGCCCGCGTTCATTAATATTGCAGGAATGAGATGAGTGCAGAGTGGTTGGGCCATTCAACGGCGGGGGGTGTTGACCGCCTCCCTTCTCCCCTGCCATCACTCAAGCCTGGAGACCGCCCAATCGTGGGTCCGACTCTCACACCGACCGTATAAAATGAGGATTGCTCACGCCGAGCTGTCCCCAAACGGCGTTGGTTCGCTCAAGCTCCCAAGTGGCCCGCCCGTCCTAGCACGCCACCATGGCCATCGCCCTTGAACGGCATCCTCTGCGCGGCCGAATGGCCTCGACTTTCAACGGGTTATGTCAGCTTCGGATCTTGTGATGCGCCGTTCTCTGTGACACGCTCGGACGTCGGGGAAGCTGCCACCCTTCCCGTGAGTTCCAACCAGTGTACAAGCATACTACGGCACTCCACACCATCCACATGCACATCCGCTACAATCCGATCCGTTTTCGAAGGGGTTCGAACGGCCAGACTGGAAGATTGTGTAAACAGTACCGTACCAACGGACCAACCCCTTTCCGCACGAGAACCCCTCTAGGCTCCCCCTTTTCTTCCCATCTATCTTTCCCCGCAAACGGTACATCCGGACACGTTGACACCCATGCTGCTTAGGCTCCGAAGGGTAAGTTATCGCGCCATTCAACGTTCAAATTGTCAAACCTGCTGACTCGACGACCTTATTTTTCTCCGACCCTGTCTCGCCTACAACACCGCTATGATAGGTATGCGACTGCGGTTTTCTTCATCAATGTTAGCCCATGCTCACAGCCTTAGCAGATGAGGCGTCCTTTGGATGCAGAATCTACCCCCGCGCCGGTGTCTACCCTCACGACATCGGTGTACTGGGGTCAGTCTCCTCCCGACGTCCTCCGTCAGGCGATCGCTCGGCAGATGGCAGAACCAGGTGTGAAGCACGAGGTCACTAAGGCAATCTCGAACGAACGGCTCGAGTTCAAGATCCTCTGGAACCGCTCGCTCCCCATTAACCAGCTTCCCAATGAACTCCTCATTCACATCTTCAACTTCCACATGCACTACTACCTCGCGACTGCCATCGACATGACCTTCGCAGGGACATTCGAGACCCCGAATTGGAGATTCTGGAGGCTCATGAGGGTATGTCGTCACTGGCGCGAGCTCATAGTCGGAACTCCGGCCTTCTGGTGCTCGGTCCACCTCACAAACGCCACCAATTGGACCCAGCTTTGCCTTGATCGTTCCGTCCCCGCTCCTATCGACGTCTTGGCACGAATACCAGCTTCGTGTCGCGTCGCGCACCTCAGTGTTGTGTATCCCCTCGTACACCGTATCGGGAGCCTCTACTTCCGAGTCCAGGTCAAGGTTGGCGACATGGATCCGGACGTGCTCGCCGCACTTGCGCTCCTCTTTGGCGATGGGATGCCCGGGCTAGAGAGGCTCGATTTGGCCATCACCCACGATAAGCGTCGCCCGTATCACCTGCCTATCGATGTCGACCTTAACTGCCAACGCTTCCCCCACCTTCGCCGTCTCGCGTTGACTGGAGTTGTGGCACCTCAAGACGCCCCCCTCTACACGCAACTGCAGACGCTCTCCCTGACGACATGCTCGCACAATCTCTCATTCGACGGCTTCCTCGACGCACTCGCGTCGTGCACTGGGCTCAGACGCCTGCACCTAGACAACACTCTCGATCGCCTCTCAGGCGACTGGATGCAACGGGACCGAGCACACAGCCGGCCACTCGTATCCTTTCCGCACCTCAATAGCTTCGCGCTATCAGGGCACGGGGCTGTCTGCACCTCCCGATTCCTGGCACATTTCCACATCCATTCGTCTGTGTGTATGGGGATATCAGCCGACGCCGAGGACATTGAAGAAGCCAACTCGCCCTCCTCGAATGGGCCCCACTCGGTGGCTGCCATGCTCCCTCCCAGCCACGCTGTCACCCTCGAGCCTTTGGGTATGGCCAAGGACATCCACATGTGGATGTCCTTTGGCCGCGGCGTCGAGATCCACACGCCTGTTACCCTCCCGACCGTCGTCTATTTGGGGATGCAGCTGGCTGCTGATGCCCCGTACGGTACGGCCACGCCGTCTCGGTGGGGTTCGGTGGCGGACCTCGTGCAGTTTCTGGGGCGCGCTCCGCTGACGTCCCTTCGGGTCTCGCATGTTCTCCCCGATACGGTGGCGGCGTGGGCGGGTGTGTTCCGGACGTTCCCTCTCCTGGAGCGGCTGTCCATCCACGGGTTCTTGGAGGAAGCGTGTGCTGTCGGGATGGAGCGCGCGTTTCTCGGGCTCCACGCCGCGTCGGCGGCCGACCCCGATTCTCCGGTGGCCTGCCCCAACCTAGCGCATGTCAGCGTCCGCGGCCATGGGAATATGGCGGTGTACGAGGCGATACGCACTTGCATCCGACACCGCGGGGACAGAGGCGTCGTTCTGGTGGAACTCAACCTCCGGGATCTCTGGCGGGGTTGGGGCTTGTCCCGGGCCCAGTGTCGCGCATGTGTCAAGGATATCGTAGACTGCACGGAGCGACTGAGTTTGCCGGAGATCAGCTTGGACGAGAGTGAGGAAGGTGAGAATTTGAGAGCGGACTCGGGCCGCCGGCAGGGTGAGTGAACAAGCAACAGGCGAGCAGTCGCTTTCGAGTCAATGCTCACTGAGATGGCATGTTCGTGTGCTGTAGGTGACACGCGGTGCTGAAAGGCACTGAGAGGTAACAACGTCGAAAGCAACCCTTCTCGCGTGCCTGAGGCTGGCGCACGTCGCGGTGGATGGCCTGGAGACCACGGCGTACAAGGCGATGCGCACTTGCGTCCGATACCGCAGGGACCGGGGAGTCGCTAGGCTTCTGGAACTCGACCTGTTCCTCTTTAGATACCCGTCTGTGCCCGATCGCGCATGTATCAAGGATATTTTGAGCCACACGGAGTGGCTGAGGCTGCGGGGGGCCATGGACTTGGTCCTTGGACGAGGGGGAGGATCCAGGATGAGATACTTATTTTGCATGCTGGTAGATGTGGATCACGTTGAAATCTCCCCGACTGATTCCGGGAGATAGGGTGTTGGGGGATAGAATATTTGAGGGACGAGAGATGCATATCCTGAGCACTACGTGAGTCGCTGCGCCAGAGTCGGAATAAGTACTTACTGTATACAATTGGACGCGTCTGGCAAAGCCGTGGGCGCCTATCCCATTGAATCCTCGCCCTCAGCCTACAGTACTCTGTCTCTCCTCCCGCCATCATTGTCTGTTGCCCCGCTCTCCTCGACCGCACGCGTATCTTCTTAGCGAATGTGGCTCTCTGCTGCTGCAGGCTTTCTTCAGCCGTTGACTTTGGTGCTCAAGACTCGCTCGGCCGACTTGCGACTGCCCTGGGCTTTGACTTGAGGCGCCGCGCGGGGAGCACAAGTCCATCACGCTGGCATGTTGGGGGGAAGGTCGAGATTTCGCGTGCATGTCGTGGCTGCATGTGGGGGCGACCCTTCGTAGTCGACGGTTCTGGGGAGACTTTGGAGTAAGGCGAGGCGTTGGGTAGGAGGTACGCGCATAGTCCACAATGGCTGACTTGGTTTTGCAGGTCCTGGACCCTCGCCTCGCGCCGCTATGAGGCAATGAACACAACATTCTAGGAGTGGCTGGGATGTCTAGGGAGGTGCCAATATTAATGCGAGACGCAGCATAAGGTGCGGGTTGCACCGGATCCGGGAGAGATAGATGTCCGGATACGAAATCACGGCGCCCGGGACCACCATCGACCTCCCGACTGGGAGGTTTGAAACACGGAGGACCCGGGTACCTTGGGTCAGGAGTGCCGGAGGCCACTGAGCTTTGTTAGGTGGGTCATGCGTGGTCGAGCCTTCGAAGTCGATGACGGCGCACAAGGATAAGGAGTGCGAGGTGAGGGGAGCAGAGAAGTACACGCGCCATGGCTGACCTCAATTCGTCTCCAGGACGCCCGCTTCCTTCCGCGGCGAGGGACATCGACGAACTCTAAATCGGCGGCATCGCGAGCGATTCGAAGTTGCTCGGAGATCCACCAACAAGCCTCCGCCGTCGGGTACGGCTGTTGAGGCGTCCGCTGATATGCTCGACGATGAGTGAAGAATGGAGTGCCGGGATGTACGGCGAGGAGGTAGAACGTGAGCCCACGTACCGGGGAAGTGTCCGAGATGTCAAATGCGAATACCATGGCGGCCGTCCCGGCCGGGAGACCTGCCTTCTTAGTGGTACGTTCAGGAGTTCAGGCGCGTACATGTGCTAACGTTTGCGTTTCAGATGTAGATATCCATAACTCCGCCGTTCTCAAATGGGGGCCAACCCCTTTCTGGACGAGAACCTCGAGGCTCCTCTTACACACCCCCTTTTTTCTTCTTCCTCGCTATCTTACCACCTCCGGCTTAGCCAACGTTACACCCGGAAGCCTTGACAACTATGCTGCTTAAGCACGGAAGGGTAAGTCATCGCACCATTCAAACGGTCAGATTGCCGAACCGTGCTGACTCGATGACTTTATGTCTGTTGGTCCTTGTATTATGTCCTCACAACGACACCATGTTAGGTATGCCATTTTCGTCGCGTTGGTGGGCCATCCTGACAGCATTTTCAGATGAGGCGTCCTTCGGACACACAATCCACCGTTGCGCCGACGCCTACAGTCACGATATCGGAGTACTGGAGTCAGTCACCTCCCGACGTCCTCCGTTGGGAGATAGCTCGGCGGATGGCAGAACCAGGTGCGAAGCACGAGGTCGTCAAGGCAATCTCGAACGAACGGCTCGAGTTCAGAACCATCTGGAACCGCTCGCTTCCCATTAACCAGCTTCCCTACGAACTCCTCATTCAGATCTTCATTGCCATCCACTGGGAGTTCGACGACGCCAGCGAATTTTCGATGGAATGGAGGCAAGCACCTCAACCCAGTTTCTTGAAACTCACGGGAATATGTCGTCATTGGCGGGATATCATTATCGGAACTCCGGCATTCTGGTCCACAGTCGACCTGAAAAGCAACGTGAACTGGACAGAGCTTTGCCTTGCTCGGTCCCTCACGGCACCTATCGGGGTCTGGGCACGAGTGTCACGCCCCTGCTACCCCGATCGCCTGAGGGTTCCATATCCCCTGGTCCATCGTATCCGGAGCCTCTACTTCCAATCCGACACCCGGCTTGACAATCCGGAACGAGACTGGACCTTTCCGCTGCTCTTTGGCAACGGGATCCCAGTGATGCCCGTCCTAGAGAAGCTCGACTTCGCCATCACCCATAGTCTGTGGCCCTCGTCGCAGGGCTACTTGCCTATCGACGTTGAGGTCACCTTGCGACACTTCCCATGCCTTCGAAGCCTCACTCTGGACGGCACAGTGGCGCCTCAGGATACTGCGCTTTACGTGCAACTGCGAACGCTGTCCCTCACAACATGCTCCCACCGTCTCACATTCGACCACTTCCTCGACACACTCGCCCTGTGCCCCCGGCTCGAACAGTTGTGCCTGAGGGAGACTCTCGATCGCTTCTCGGACGACTGGATCCAACGCGACCCGGTCCCCCGCCAACCGTTGATATCTTTTCCGCGCCTCGACACACTCATGGTATTAGGACACGGGGCTGCCTGCACCTCCCGAGTCCTAGCCTACATCCACATCCAGCCGTCCACCGTGCATCTCGACATAGTTGCCCAGGTCGACGGTCGTTCCCGGATGATGGCGCCTTCACTATCGCCGCCGTGCTGCACGCCGCCACTCTCGAGCCTCTGGCCACAGTGAATGACATCGAGATATTCATGCGTTCTTGCGCCGGCCCCAGGTCGGTCTGGATCCGCATGAACCGCACCTCCAAGAGGGTCGTGGCGGCCTCCCTGATCATGGACGTTGCTGTTTCGGCCGATGATCCGTTCTGCGACCTAGTCCGGTACGCGCCGGCCGACTACTACGGGCGGGGCTCGGTGGGCGATCTCGTCGAGTCCCTGGGGCGCTCTCCGGTGACGTCCTCTCGGTCGTCAACGTCTACCCCGACACGGTGGCAGCATGGGCGGCTGTCTTCCGGACCTTCCCTCTCCTGGAGCGGCTGTCTATCCGCGCGCCGGGGATAGGGTGTGAATATGCCGTTGGGATCCAGAACATCTTTCTCGGGCTGCACGCGGCGTCCACGACGGGCCCCGGCCCACCGGCGGTGGCCTGCCCAAACCTTAGGCATGTTAGTGTCGACGGATCGGGGAGCCCGGCAGTGTACGAGGCGATATGCACTTGCATCGGACACCGCGGGGCAGGGGAGTCGTTCTGGGGCAACTCGATCTGTCTCTCTACAGGGATTGGGACTTCTCCTCGGCTTTGTGTCCCGCGCCGTGTATCAAGGATATTGTAGGCTGCACGGAGCGACTGAGCTTGCGGGGGGTCAACTTCGTGGACGGGCGTTTGGAAGACGGTGCGACCCTGGGAGCGGCAGAAACAGATCCGGGTGAGTGAATGGGCCAGCGTCTGTCGATTTTCGAGTTGTCGCTCAAGACAGATTCGCTACAGGTGACGCACAAGATGCTGCCCTCTTCAACACTGGACGTGACACCGCGACCGACATGCACTGCGGAGGAGTGTCAGAGGGATCGAGAGGGGAGAGTATGGGCAAACAGCCCTTCAAGAGTTCTTTGCGACGACTCCTTGGGGGTAGATTCAGAGGGCGTGTCAAGCTCAGTCGGCAGGCGAAGCAGATTTAGAGCGTCTAAACCTCTACAGAACCATACATTGTCATAGAATATGATTATTGCCGCACAACCTGACCCATACGAGACTGTACTGGAGATAAGTCGTTCAAGTTAGGCAAACGAAGATATGCTAGTCCTCAATGCGTACATTGGCTGAGGTGTGCCATGCCTACGACCGTAGATGATGTTGCCCAGCGCGCCCAGCCCTGACCGCTGCTCGGCATGGGCTATGACGATTCGCAAAGTGACGTTCGCAGAGGCAAACTTTGGGCAAACTTGCGAGTTGGAGGACGCAGCGAAGCGCTAGACCCGCCGCCGTACCAACGGTCGCTAGCTCAGTCAGCTGCAAAGCTGAGTACGTCGGAGAACTGACCATACCGCCCTCGGAGAACTGACCATACGAGTAGGAGGATTAGTTCCGACAGTCTCGGTCGGATGTAAGTATGTGAATGGGTTGTTATCGCGGTGGCCCCTCGGGATCTGAGCGCCCTTTCTTCGCCCTCGGCCATTCCGCCCTCTTCCACCCTCTGTCCAGGACCCATTCCCCCCTTCATCACCCCACCCGTCATTCCTCGACTGTCCGAGAATACGATTGGCCGCGAACGAAGCTGGAGAGCATGGGCGGCCCGCGTTCATTAATATTGCAGGAATGAGATGAGTGCAGAGTGGTTGGGCCATTCAACGGCGGCATCACCGATTTAGCCCACGTTTAAGGACCACTCCCAAGGGCGATGCAGCGGGTTACAATCACATTATAAAGGATCTGATTATTGGTATTTCGCAATCCATTAGAATCACACTATTCTGGCACTGGAAGACTTCCAATGTAGTTCCAATCAGATGCCAAGCAATACAATATCTGTTCAAGTAAGACCTTGCCCAATTGTTTCGCACCTTCATTTCGAATATTAGCGGTATAACTGTCCAAGCCCTCCTCAGTTCAAGGACTATTTCGTCCCTTCAAGCCACTTATGAGGGATAGAATCATATGGATCTACGCAAGTGTTCCTTGAGAGTTTACTGTTCTATTTGATTGGCACCCGGTTGTCACACATTATGAAGATTATAGAGAAGCAAATGTATTGCCGCGGATCCCTCATTTGCCGGCAAATGAGGGAATGCCGAATCGAAACAATAGCGAACAAGCGGTACAGTGCATTACTACAAGGGGGCTACATCAACGCTACTAATCCCTACTGAGTTGGAGACTCGGACGAGGCGGCGCCACGGCGCTGAGCAGCCTGCTTCTTCATCTGGGCCATCACAGAAGGACGGTCAGTGTCTTCCTCGTCGCCGGACTCGTCGACAGCTCCGAACATTTGTCTGTTGGAGAAGCACTGAGAGCAGGATCAAACAGATGAATGGAGAATAGTACTTACATCGTCCACCAGATCAAGAGCTCGTTGCGCTCATCCTCGGACATTGTCTCCTCCATGTAGCGGACGAGGGACTGGTAGAATGCCTCGTACTGGAAGGTGCCGGGCGTCGTGCCGTCACCAAAGGATTCCTGAGAGCTCAAGGAGAAGTGGACCTATCAAAGTGTGAGCATCGTCGGGCAAATTGATGATGACAATGTTCCTTACCAGGACGGCAGTATACGCCACAAAACCTGTGGTGATGGAACGGATGCGATGAATCTTGGCCTTGGGCTTCCGAGTGGGAATCTTCGATGGGACCCCAGCCGACGCGCCAGGTCCCAGAAGCGAATAGCGTCCCGCCTAGAGAGAGATTCTCGTGAGTAAACCGAACATAGGCCCCTAACCAGGATTCTAGCACGCACCTGTGTCAACCGGCGGTTCATCAAAAAACCGTCATTGAGGTTGTCCTTGTTGACCTTCTCGTCGCGCCAAAGCACGCGAGCGTAGTCCTTCGGCCCGGCGGGGAATTTGCGGCTCCTATTCTGCAACCCTTTGCGAACCCTATTGCATAGCGTGAGCACGGGGGAAAAAGCAAACTATACAACACTCACTCGGTGTCGTCCCAGTCATGTGTTATCGGGCACAGAAGGAACCCGCACATGGGGTGATTGAAGCCACGAACCGACTTGGCTTCCGGGAGAATCGGGGGATCGAAGTGGTCCCACGTCAAGATCGCCCTTTTGATGCCGTGCAAATCGACGCTGCGAACACCGGAGCGACCAAAATCGAGCTAAGGATGATGTCAGGCCGCAGATGACATGGAGAAGAGCCTAAAACCCAGTTGAGCGTACCTCACGAGCGACTGCCAGGGTGCCTTTGGGTCCCCGCTGCACAATCTCGTCGACAATCCACGGTGCCATGATTTTGACCATGTCGTAAAGGTCGAGATACTTCCGCTCCCTGTTTAAGCATGCATTTAAGCAGGATAGAAATTGCAGGGAAAATGTTACATACGTGTAAGTCATGGCGCTCGGTGGGGTTTCCGGGTTGGCTTGGAGTCCCATATCAAAAATGGCCTGGAAGTCACGGAAAAGATCGCCCATCATGCCTACAGCGGCACCGACACCATTCAAGGCTGCCTCCTTCGACGACCTGACAACACATTAAATGTGTTTGGTGGCAACTGTAAATAACCGAAGAGACTCACTTTGACTTTCGTGACCGCTTGCGGTGGGGTTTGATGCTGTCGTCCTCAGATCCAGACCCTTCGGAGTCTGGTTCACGTGCTCGGCGGCCACGCTGCGTTGAGGGGGTGATAGACATTGAGGATGGCGAAAGAGCATTGTTCGCAGTCGAAAGAGGGGCGACGACGGGAGCAGACGATGGAGAAGAGGTGCTCGTAGACATGATGGCACGGCGATGTAGCAAAGAAAAGGTTGTAGAGGAAAATGACTTGAAGTGAGAGAGAGAAGGCGAAAAGGCGAACTTGAGGGGCAGGCAAATGGGGGGCACCGGGCAACGATCCCGAGAGGCTCTGTTGGGGTTTAAAAGACAAGGATACCATCAGTAGCGCTCGGAGTCTCAGATCGCTGTAGGCCGATGCGTGATGAAGCATGCATACCAGGGGTACACGCTGCACCTTGCCAGCCTACGCCAGCCCATTAAAGGTCTGGAAAATATTCTTCCGGCTCCATGGAACTAAAATTGTCGTCGTCCTGCATGGGCCTGTCGTCGTCTGCACGGTCACCTGGTAGTACTTGGTCCAAGTCGTCCCCTGGGCCGGTGCCCAGACGCGTTTGCGGTGAAGTAGATGGCGAAGTGTCCTGAGACATAGGCACCGCCTCAGGGTCAAAGCCGTCAAATATGATGTGCTCCATGCGGGAAGCTTGAAGGTTGAGATGACCAATGCCACATCCCAAATGGCGAACGAACATGTCCCGATCCACAAAGCTACACAGTGAAAAGACGTCAGTCATTTGCACAAGTCAGTGCCAGCACACACACCGGTTGACGTAAAAATATTTCCAGTCGCCGTCGGCTTCGCGGGCCATGGATGGACCCAGGCAGTCGAACGTTCGTCCATAATGGAAGGCAGGGATCAGATGGCAGGCACGGATAATATGACCCGGGTCTACGAAGCCGAATACCTCCCCTGACTCGGAGTTTGGGGGGATGAACTGGATGCGCTCGAGCCGCCTTGCCTGCGTGCCAGAGATATGTGTGGGGTCTGTCTGAAACCAACGAACGTGGAAAAAATTAGCACGCTGTGAGACAATTGTTCCTGGAAGAATAATGTTAGCATGATAGATCCCCAGCACACGTGCATACATCCAAGGGAACGGAGATATTGATGACCCGTCAGAAGCGACCCCGGGCGTATAAACCAACACATCTGCCTTGTGCGCCGAAGGATGGATGATGTCGCAGTCCCGCTGGAGATCATAAGTTGTGTAGTTGATATGCGCGGTGGCATGCTCGAAAATACGGTCGTTCTGCAGGATGATGGGGATGTCGTCATTCTCGAGAGCAGGGCAAGATGCCACAAAATGCCGCCGGAGGTGATCTTTCAGAAGCGGGATGAAAGTCTGATGGGACGTAAAATGAGCACATCCACACTGACAGCAGACCAAATGGTGTGAGTTGAATACCTGAACGGCAGGATCGTCAGGATGTTCTTGATTCCATTCAGCAAATGTAACTGGGTTCTTCTGAGAAACTGCGATGCGATGATGTTCGGAGGGCTGCATCACGCGTGGATCGCGAACATCGTCTTGATGGGACGGAAGTCCCCGAACAGCGACACCATGTTCTTGAAGCTCATTTGCCATCCGATACATGCGTGTCTCGCGGGCGTCCAGGTTGATGACTTGTTGCTCGGGACCAATGTTGTTGGTACGCTGCCAGCGCGCCTTCACCCGCCGATGCTCGAGTTCACCCTGTATGCTTGACCGTGAGCGGGAAACACAAGCAATGCAGTGTTCAGGAATCATGCTCACCGTCTGCGTTGAGTAGGAGTCAGTTGACCCATATGCCTTGATAGTACTACAGTAGTCGCCGAGGAAGTGGAGCTTGATCGTATTAGGGTTGAAAGTTCGCAAGCGTCGACCGGAAGTTGACAACACAGTCGGCTGTGCATTTGAAGTCGGCGTCGGGTTTGGAGCGCGGGCAGCTTGCTGACGACGGGCTTCGGCGCGCTTGCGGGCATCGTACTCTTTCTGAGTCTCTCTGGTTGGGAACGCCGCACAAGTGACCTGTGAGAAGCACCGAATTTCGCAGCCTAGAACTGTGGTTGTACTGTCGAGCAGGGCAAGAGAGGCCTCGGTGTGCATACGCATCTTGGCCAGAGCGTGCCAGTAAGCAGAGACGAATAGAAGTGTTAGGATGGCGTCGTTGTGGGCTTCTGGAAGCAGACCCTCGAAGCACGGGATGATGCACTGTCAAAGAATCAGCACAACTTGATGGTAAACACGGTCGGCGTGTACGCATACCTTCAGGATGTTCTCAAAGTCACGCGCTGCCATGTGCTTCATGGCACAGACGTCTGCCACAAACTTCCGCACGGTAGACCATGCGAAACTAGGGACTTGGCGGAAGCTTTGAGACCTAGCTATTAGCCTGGGTGCCAAAGGATACTAGTCGGCGAGGGGGATACTGACCGGCGATTTAACTCATGTACTAAATCTGCTCCGGCCGACTCTAGAATACGAACTAGGTGTGTGAAAAGACTCTTCCACACACCCAACTCGAACTCGTGGAGTTGATCGACAACCAATGCCTTCTGAATGTCAAAACCCAAATCTCCGAGCCGCTGAGCGAACACATTCTGCCAACAAGGAGGTGAGATGGAGATGCCTGGGAATCTACTACGGATGAAGAATGACCTTCACTGGAACCAAGGATTCTTCCTGAAGCAGCTTCTCCACATGCTCGGAGGTCACGACGTAGCCATCCCGGTAGATAATCTCACGAGCATCCGCCACCTTCTGCTGGCTGACCACACTGCTCGGGCGTGCTTGCGAAGTACGCGCATCCCGATCCTTGGAAGTTCCCAGTGCCGGAATATCTGGAAATTTCGTGAGACAGCGCGGGCATGGGCACCGGCCTTGGTCACGAATCGTGGCAAGCAAGACCCTACAATAGTTGTTAGCTTGGACACAAGTTTGACTAGGGAAGACCGTGACGTACTTTTCCGGATAGTCTGCCGAGTATGTGAATATCCGGGGGTACAGTCGACGTCTCACACCATCAATGCAGTCCACCACGATGCCATGCTTGTACGCCTCCACAAACTCGTCATCCAGTAGCATCTCCCAAGCTGCATGAAAGAGCTCGCGACGACAGTGCGTCAAAAGCGCTCCAGACGCGGGCTTTCCGTCGTTACGCTCGCGAATGAAATCCTGAATGCGGTCGGGAAGCTGTAACATTACATAAGGCCTTCCATATGCAAACTATCATATAATGCCAGTGTATAACTCACCGCAGGAAAAAAGGCAATGTGACGAGCGGCACGGGCCGTGGGTCGTGCCCGCGTGTACTTCGACTGATTCCCGTAGAACATGTAGCCAGGCCAAGCCTTCATCTGCCCGAACTGCGAGACAACTGTGGCATCTGACCAGAACATGAGCGCCACGATAGCCCGCTCCAACGTACAGTCAGGTTCCGGTGGAGAGTTCTGGAGCCGGAGGTCTTCGTCGACGAAAGCCTGAGAGTTGTAGAGTTCGCCAAACACTTGCTCGGCTTTTCCGGTGAGAGGATCGACGTGCTCGACAAGATGAGGGTCCAACACAAAATCACGAGCCGCGGGGTCAGAGGAGAAGGTCTTCTTGATCTCCTCACAGAGGTTCTTGTGGTGGAACTCGACACCGAAGTGGTGTCCAGGGATGGCATGTTCAGCAGGCGTGTCTGCGGCGGTCTCGTGACGATTAATCCGGCGTTGTGCGGCGGCATCGCTGCGTCGCGATGCTTGCGTGGACTTCTGACCGGTGGGAATGCCGATGGTGATCGTTGATGTACGCCATCCCTCCCGTTCGTTCGCCCAGGGAACATCTTCCGACTCCCCCGCAGCGAGAACCTCATTGATCTTGTGAAAGTTTGTGTCAACAAGATCAGACGCCACGAAGTCCGGCGCCGTAATGGTCGCCTTCATGTCATCTTGATCTGCGAGGGTCTTCTTGTAGCCGCGAGCGTAGTGCCACGAGAAGCGCCATGAGCTGAGGTTCGGGAAGGGAAAGATGATGTCGGCGATGGTGCGAGGGGTTCTGCTGGCGACAGCCGCATTGGCAGTGGGTGCATAGCACGCCTCGAGATCAATGTGCGCCTTAGGGGGTCGGTGGGGACGTCGCTTGTAAAACCGCCGGAGGCCGAATGTGTTGGTGACCGTGCGGACGTAGTCGGTCAGAAGAAGGACGACCCTCCGAACCGGCCGTGTGGGTGAGTCCTCGAGCGAACGCGTACCCGTATCTTCCTCGCAAGATTCCGCCTCTGTGGCGTCGCCTGGTTCCTCCGGAAGCGAGTTGAGAACCTTCCACGTCGGAAAGAGCCGCCGACCTCTGCGGCTCGTGGTGAACGAGTTTTCAGGCGCGTCCGGAGGAGCGGAATCCACCTCGGCAGGGCCCCCAAGGATCTCTGTGTCAACATGAAACTGAGATGACACTGATGTTAGCCCATGGACTACTGCCAATCGAGTTGTTGAACGCACATTGAACTCCTGTGAGGGCTGGTGCGCGTCCTCCAGCGGCTCCTGCTGCCGTGTGGATGTCCGCTGAGAAAGCTTCTTAAGTGGACGCATCCAGGCCTACATATGTCAGGGAGAAATCGTCTCAGCCACTGAGGGATCACTTACTGGCGAGGCATCCACTCGCGCCCTCTTTAGTGGGGGTTCAGGCGTAGCGTCAAGTTCCCGCTGGGCTAGGCGATGGGTCTCGGCGGATGCGACTTCCAAGAATGTGCATTTCCCTTGGTGGGATGAAAGGACCTGCTTGTTAACGCACACCTTTCCGCAACGGCAGACCGGCATTGTAGTCCTAGCCAGTCCAGTAGGCGTCAGTTTGACATAGATGATGTGAAGGAAAACGAAACTCATTACCTTAATCCACGCACTTGGATTTTAAAAGACTGCGGATGTTGGGCGGGCGAAAGTACCGTGGCTAGGGATCATGAAGACTCGTCAGTTCAATAGTCTGCCCAGCAAATTTCGCAATCATGCCCGGAAGCTGGTATCCCGAGCAGGGACTCGCGCAATACTCACATCCTATACTTGTTACTGCCACATAAATGCGCACTCGATCAGCGGGATCGAAACCTGTCAGGGATTTAACGTTTAACTCACAGAGGTGCAACACGGTGTCGGTCACGGTCAGTTGGAAAGAAGAGATAAGGAGGCGCCCGGCGAGAACTGCCATCTCACACAGCCACGCGCGCTCATCCTCCTCCGCCCGAGTCCGCCGCATCGTTCCGACCTTCGATCGTCCGTCCCTGCTCTGCAAGACAAAAAATAAGTTTCAATCAGTAGATCAATGCATTTTTATGCCTGAGTCGCATTGTTGGAACTTACCAATTTATGCCTCGAGCTGCAGACGTGATGCCAGTCGGCGCTTCCCCGTCCATACTACTAGGTATCCAGCCTGACCAGGAGTCGAAAGTCGCGACATACCGATCCACCGACCTCCTGACCACCGACCTAATTATTGGCTTCAAGTTCGGGAGCATACAACCTTTTCTCACTTTCCAACCATCTTCGAATGGACATGAAATTCCTGCGTAAACTTGGGAGCGGTACATCGGAGTCGTAAACCTAACAGGGTCCTCCCAAGCCTCACATCATCATTCCATTAACTTGGAACAAAATCGCGATGTCGTACCAACCAGAGGCAAGATTGCATCGCATTGGGAGTCTCTTCGATGATGGTATGCCCTTGTAAGCGATTTCGAGCTGATGGCAAGGCGATTGCAGTGCTTAGGAGGCGTGCGATTTTTGGGCGCCTCACGACTTCGTCGCCGTTTTCGTGATGGGGGGGTGTTGACCGCCTCCCTTCTCCCCTGCCATCACTCAAGCCTGGAGACCGCCCAATCGTGGGTCCGACTCTCACACCGACCGTATAAAATGAGGATTGCTCACGCCGAGCTGTCCCCAAACGGCGTTGGTTCGCTCAAGCTCCCAAGTGGCCCGCCCGTCCTAGCACGCCACCATGGCCATCGCCCTTGAACGGCATCCTCTGCGCGGCCGAATGGCCTCGACTTTCAACGGGTTATGTCAGCTTCGGATCTTGTGATGCGCCGTTCTCTGTGACACGCTCGGACGTCGGGGAAGCTGCCACCCTTCCCGTGAGTTCCAACCAGTGTACAAGCATACTACGGCACTCCACACCATCCACATGCACATCCGCTACAATCCGATCCGTTTTCGAAGGGGTTCGAACGGCCAGACTGGAAGATTGTGTAAACAGTACCGTACCAACGGACCAACCCCTTTCCGCACGAGAACCCCTCTAGGCTCCCCCTTTTCTTCCCATCTATCTTTCCCCGCAAACGGTACATCCGGACACGTTGACACCCATGCTGCTTAGGCTCCGAAGGGTAAGTTATCGCGCCATTCAACGTTCAAATTGTCAAACCTGCTGACTCGACGACCTTATTTTTCTCCGACCCTGTCTCGCCTACAACACCGCTATGATAGGTATGCGACTGCGGTTTTCTTCATCAATGTTAGCCCATGCTCACAGCCTTAGCAGATGAGGCGTCCTTTGGATGCAGAATCTACCCCCGCGCCGGTGTCTACCCTCACGACATCGGTGTACTGGGGTCAGTCTCCTCCCGACGTCCTCCGTCAGGCGATCGCTCGGCAGATGGCAGAACCAGGTGTGA
Organism: Ganoderma leucocontextum; assembly: GCA_020736865.1. Classification (NCBI taxonomy): domain Eukaryota; kingdom Fungi; phylum Basidiomycota; class Agaricomycetes; order Polyporales; family Polyporaceae; genus Ganoderma; species Ganoderma leucocontextum. Next base: position 159,204 of record JAHKGY010000009.1, read on the forward strand.
AGCACGAGGTCACTAAGGCAATCTCGAACGAACGGCTCGAGTTCAAGATCCTCTGGAACCGCTCGCTCCCCATTAACCAGCTTCCCAATGAACTCCTCATTCACATCTTCAACTTCCACATGCACTACTACCTCGCGACTGCCATCGACATGACCTTCGCAGGGACATTCGAGACCCCGAATTGGAGATTCTGGAGGCTCATGAGGGTATGTCGTCACTGGCGCGAGCTCATAGTCGGAACTCCGGCCTTCTGGTGCTCGGTCCACCTCACAAACGCCACCAATTGGACCCAGCTTTGCCTTGATCGTTCCGTCCCCGCTCCTATCGACGTCTTGGCACGAATACCAGCTTCGTGTCGCGTCGCGCACCTCAGTGTTGTGTATCCCCTCGTACACCGTATCGGGAGCCTCTACTTCCGAGTCCAGGTCAAGGTTGGCGACATGGATCCGGACGTGCTCGCCGCACTTGCGCTCCTCTTTGGCGATGGGATGCCCGGGCTAGAGAGGCTCGATTTGGCCATCACCCACGATAAGCGTCGCCCGTATCACCTGCCTATCGATGTCGACCTTAACTGCCAACGCTTCCCCCACCTTCGCCGTCTCGCGTTGACTGGAGTTGTGGCACCTCAAGACGCCCCCCTCTACACGCAACTGCAGACGCTCTCCCTGACGACATGCTCGCACAATCTCTCATTCGACGGCTTCCTCGACGCACTCGCGTCGTGCACTGGGCTCAGACGCCTGCACCTAGACAACACTCTCGATCGCCTCTCAGGCGACTGGATGCAACGGGACCGAGCACACAGCCGGCCGCTCGTATCCTTTCCGCACCTCAATAGCTTCGCGCTATCAGGGCACGGGGCCGTCTGCACCTCCCGATTCCTGGCACATTTCCACATCCATTCGTCTGTGTGTATGGGGATATCAGCCGACGCCGAGGACATTGAAGAAGCCAACTCGCCCTCCTCGAATGGGCCCCACTCGGTGGCTGCCATGCTCCCTCCCAGCCACGCTGTCACCCTCGAGCCTTTGGGTATGGCCAAGGACATCCACATGTGGATGTCCTTTGGCCGCGGCGTCGAGATCCACACGCCTGTTACCCTCCCGACCGTCGTCTATTTGGGGATGCAGCTGGCTGCTGATGCCCCGTACGGTACGGCCACGCCGTCTCGGTGGGGTTCGGTGGCGGACCTCGTGCAGTTTCTGGGGCGCGCTCCGCTGACGTCCCTTCGGGTCTCGCATGTTCTCCCCGATACGGTGGCGGCGTGGGCGGGTGTGTTCCGGACGTTCCCTCTCCTGGAGCGGCTGTCCATCCACGGGTTCTTGGAGGAAGCGTGTGCTGTCGGGATGGAGCACGCGTTTCTCGGGCTCCACGCCGCGTCGGCGGCCGACCCCGATTCTCCGGTGGCCTGCCCCAACCTAGCGCATGTCAGCGTCCGCGGCCATGGGAATATGGCGGTGTACGAGGCGATACGCACTTGCATCCGACACCGCGGGGATAGAGGCGTCGTTCTGGCGGAACTCAACCTCCGGGATCTCTGGCGGGGTTGGGGCTTGTCCCGGGCCCAGTGTCGCGCATGTGTCAAGGATATCGTAGACTGCACGGAGCGACTGAGCTTGCCGGGGATCAGCTTGGACGAGAGTGAAGAAGGTGAGAATTTGAGAGCGGACTTGGGGCCGCCAGCAGGGTGAGTGAACAAGCAACAGGCGAGCAGTCGCTTTCGAGTCAATGCTCACTGTTCGTGTGCTGTAGGTGACACGCGGTGCTGAAAGGCACTGAGAGGTAACAACGTCGAAAGCAACCCTTCAAGGGCCCGCCATCATGTAACAGTCATGCCAGTACGCACGCCTCATTGACCCTCGAAAGGGTTTGTCTGCTGATGTCAGGACTCACGGGTCCCCGGACTCTCCGACAGCCCTACCGCCAGTGAGATGGTCGGCCGGGTCCACCTGCACCATCCTGGTGCTACTCGCCCTCTGAACTCCATCCTCACACATTCTGCACACGCCGCGTTCAAAACTAAGGCTAATAATTCTCCTCCCGGTTCTGAATAGAACTCATCCTCCTCTGCTGTCTCCGCTTCTCGTCGTCGCAGCCGCAGCGCTCCTGCAGTCACGTCGCCTGCCCCTCCACCCTCTGCGCCAGAACCTGTTTGAATATGGGGTCAAACTTGCCCGTGAGCTTTGAGTCATTAGTCTGGCGGAGGTTGTATGGGTGGCATGGCTTGCGGCCTTGCTTCGTGTCGGTGCACTTCATTGGCCCATAGTCATCGTGTATATGTATTAGTATTGCTATACTAAGCGTACGGTGCCAACATACTACCGCGCATCCTTGTGTCATGGTCTATTGTGATATCTCCGTTCCCCCTCCGGCCCTCCAGCGTACCACGGACATTGTCCAAGAACGAATTGCAGGGATAATGCGCCTGACCAACCTCTCCGGACCAACGAAACCCGACAAGTTGTATAGGTGTGTCTGCGGCCGGATTCCGCGGAACTAGAATATTCTCTCGGCAAATGTCTCCGTGAACCAAGGGACGAACTTGAAGCCCAGGGACCGAGGCATGGAGAATGTCCAGCGCCCGGTCTACCTCCGTTATGACACTTTCGGGGAGTCCGCGACCGAAGTATTTGTCATATGCGGACATCATCTCGGGATGGAACTCCATAACAACCATGGTAAGCCCTCCTACGAGAGGCTCTACGTGGTGGAGCTCAGGGGCTAGAGCTACTCCCGCGAGGCGTACGTGAGCCTGGGCACCGTAGTCGTCGCAGAATTTGACGAGCACGCTTCGGTCTAGAAGGCTCGCCCGGAATAGCGATCGCGACGTATCTCGGCTGAGCCTGTCGCTGAACTTGAGGTCGTGGAACCACGTGTTCGAGGGATCGACTAGTGTTGGGTTAGGGAGGTAGGGAGGAGGACGTGTGGCTGTGGAGGAGAGTCCCTTGTAGAATGTCTGGAGGCCCTCTATCCCGTCTCGCACAGCTGAAACAACTCTGGCGAGGTTCTGTATATTGGCACGCTGTTGCTTCGGGGTGGCGCCACCAAGCGGAAACCAATGTTGGTCGATTGGTTTGGAGATAAACGTGTCAACCAGTATGCCATACGCGAGGTGCAAGAAGGTACCCGAGAGGGTGAGCAGGATGGTTGGACAGGGAGTATTTTCGCGGACGAAGGCGCTCTGGAAAACAGGCATTAGGCATATGAAGGTACACTTATCTTAATCAGGACTTACTATTGGGTGCACTATGATCTTCATATGTGTCATTGCGACTTGGACGTCCCCGACGCCAACCATTCCCAGCTCCTTTTTGAGCTCAAGGATGACGGGGCGCGCATCAACCCCTTGCCGTATGGTGGTGACCATCACGGCATCGGCGCGTGCACCGGGGGGACCTTTCGGGTTCCGGCGTCGACGCTTGCGTTTACGGTGCGGGGTTCGGCGACGCTCCTCAGACTCGGAATCGAATGAGACTTCGAATTGCGGGACGAGATGGACCCCGAAAAGCTGCTCAAGGATGGGAGTGACGGCTTGGGAGCGAGCGTCTTCGTTGTCGTAGACCACGGCGGACACCGAAAACAGTTTGGTAACTGTATCCAGTGTCTCACCGTCAGGGTCAGCCTGAGGCTGGTTTAGCGCTTGGGAGAGGTACGCCAAGGGAGGAGAGAAAATGGATGGGTCTGGTGCCGTGACGTCCAACGGGCGCCCCATAAGAACGAGGTGATCGTTGAAGGCAGTGCGAAGGCCGTTAACGTCCTTCGATATGTCCGAGGGGGCCGGGGCCCACTTAGCGCGATCGATGCTTCGTTCCCTTTCTGGTTCTGCAGTCTGAGTTGGATGAACGCATAACAGACGAGGTGCTTACCACGCTGCGCAAGATTGACGCCAGGTGGAATCTGAGGCACAAGATGGTCCACTATGGGGATTGGATCTTTAGCACTAGATAGCTTCGTGCACAAGGACCACGTACCGTAAATTGCAGCTATATCTATTATGTTCGATTGGGAGACAGTGATCGGCGACTCCTCCATGAGCAGGATAGCATCCTCGCGGCCGAGGCGCTCGGTGAATCGCTTCTCTTTAGCGAATGGCTTGCCCTCGACGGCGGCACGAAGCAGCTCCGAAAGCCCACCCTCCGCTGTCACCTAGTAGAGTGAGAGGCGATAGAGGGTTCAAGTACTAGACAACGACGTACCTGGAATATACGCAGGTCCGCATAATCTGGGAACCTGCCCAGATACTCGTCTTCCACGATTTGCACAATGGCCTCTTGTATGTGCGCGAGTGTGAGTTCGTCCGGAGGCCCGGGGAGTTTGAACTCGCGACAGTCGACAACCTCATGCGGCCCAAAGGTTCGGGTCGCGTGTGCAAGGAAGAACCGGACAGTTACAGGATCGCCAAGGCCGCAGACCCTGGCCAAGAGCTTCGCAAGGGAAAGAATGTTGTGCCACATGAAAGAGAGTACAAGCGGAGGGGGAGAGAGTGGTGTTGTCGTGGCCGTTGCAAACAACTGCAAGACCACGATTAATATTCTCTTGACTTTGGTGGCTTACACAACTGGAATACCCTGTCCGATCTCAGCCCAACCAATCGCCGGTGGTCGCATTTTCGGTCGCGGTCTGTTATTCGGCTACGTTTCAACGCTCCAAACCAGTCCTGTTCCGAAGGATTCAGCAGAAATTGCCATTGCATCGTCATGTCAGACTGCCTGACCGTAACCCCCACTCGTCACCATGTCAAAGTGCTGAGAGGAACCACTGAAGGCTCACGTGTCCCACTGTTCGCAGGTCTGGGGTCTACCCGCAAGACAGCCCGGGGTCCGTCATGCTTAGCGCCATTAACGGCCGCATAGGACATATCTACGACACTTTGGCAGCAAGACGAGGAGGAAAGCGCAATGATACATAAGGACGTTTGAGGAGGAAGACAAGATGAAGCGAAACTGCGGTCGAGCCCTTTTCGTTACGCCCACCCTCCAACCTCTGCAGATCCCATGTCGGCGTCAGCCAAAGATATATGCGGGCATGATGAGGGAGTACACTTACGTTCTACCATGACATCGATCGTATCTGAAGAGGGAAGAGGGTAAGAGTCAGTGACGACACAGGAAACGTGCCCGGCAGGAAAGCGACATACCGTTGTCCTCCATGTCCAAAGATGCTGGTGTGTCCTCATCGCTTATCCTGGAGCCGTCGTAAAGGAATCTGCGACGTAAAATCGACGAGGCACCCAGTCAGCACGCCGCTCAAACTGATCTTCCCAGCTTCCAAGCCCAGAAGCACAGCGATGCTGATCTACCGATCTCTCCTGTCCTACTCCCCCTCCCAGCAGAGCAAACGAGGCGCCAGGCCACAAAACCAAAACCGCACAGGGGCCTATGGCAGAGGAAGAGCGACTCACCGGATGCTGCTGACATCCTTGCCGACTTTGTTCACGTACGCGCCTTGGAGCTTGCTCAGCTTCGTATTCCGCTTAATCTTGAAGAACACCTCCTCGCCGTTCTGCGTCGTCACCTGTACGCCAAAAAAAACCGAACCTTTCAGCATCGCGACCTTCACAACGCGACGTCCACATCTCGCATTCGTCGCCACGCCCGCTACTCGGATACGGGGGAGAGCCACTGACGACAAACTTGCAGGTCCGAGGATGACGACTTACCAAAAATCGCAAAAGACTGTTAGACCCGCCGTACCATATATTGGTCACGATGTTCGAACCCCCGTTCGAAAAAGGGTCGGAACGCAGCGGATGCGCGCGCGGATGGTGTGGAGGCGCCGCAGTATGCTTGTACACCGGTTGAAACTCACCGGAAGAGTCTCTCCTCCGCCGGCAGCCCAGATGTCTTTCGTGCACACCTAACGGCTGCTCCGGTAGTGGGTATCTAGTCACGGGGCAGTTAGCTTGCAGCAAGATCGTGCAGTCTGTGGTGATAAAACACGTACCTGGGCGGGCCAAAGGACGGAGGTTTGGCCGCTGTGAACACTCTGGACTCGTGCGCGGGGACATCACACTAGGAACAGTACTGTGAACTTCAGAACACGCGCGATATATGTCATGCATGAATGCATATACATACCTGGAGGGCGCGGAGAGTGCCTGGAGCCTTCCCAACGTCCGAGCGTGCCACGGACAGCGACGCACCACAAGATCCGAAGTCGATATATCCCGTAGAAAGTCGAGGCCACCCGGCCGTGTGGAGGGTGTTGTTGCGATGGCGATGGTCCATGGTCGCGTGCTGGGACGGGCTGGTCACCTGGGAGACGGAGAAGGTCGCTTGCGCGAACCAACGCTGACTGGGATGGCGCTCTCCAGTCTCAGGGTGGTAAAACCTCATTTTTTGCGGTCTGTGCGTGCCGTCGGATGCAGGATTAGGCAGTCTCTCGACTTGAGAGGAGGCATAGAGGCTGGAGGGCAGAGGAGAAGGGAGGCCGTCAACTTCCCCGCCTTCAGACGGCTCTTTGCACTCACGTCGTTCGCGTAATGGACGCTGTCTGCCAATGCTGCCCTCCCTCTGGGTTCACGTTGTTTGTGCGTTGACTGCCGATCTATTCGGTTATGCTGCATGATCATGGTGAGTGTTGAAGGACAGGCCATGCGAGGGTCTGACAGTAACTCACCTGCTATTGCACCAGTTGGGCGGGAGCGTTTGCCATTCTCAGGTTGAGGACGATGTAGTGCGCAAGGGGCATCGATGTCGATCATCACGCTTATCGGTCTGGTGTGGATACGGCTGGTATGAGCAGGGGAGGGGCGTGCAGAGAGTCGAGCGGTCGAAGGGCGGGGCGAGGCGGCATGGGGACCCGACGGTAGCATACTGGTACTGGAACAGACAGCGGCGGGAGCAATGGGGTTTATGGGGAGATATCATAGTGCGCAAGGAGCGTCGACGTCGAATGTCGCGCCGATCGAGCTGGCGTCGGCCGGAGGGAGATGGGTGAGCAGAGGGTCGACTCAAGGGAAGAGGGTGGAATGGCTGAGAGAGAAGAGCCGCGCGGGAAAAGGTAAAAGCAGAACTGAGCGCATTGAGAGAGAGAGGGCTGTATGTATACGTTCGACAGAGCGCGGAAGGGGCTACGATGTCGCCGGCAAAAGCCGACAGCCGGACCAGGCCCCTTTCTCCCCCGCGCCCCGGTTTCTTCCTTCCACATTGGCCTACGGACCTGGTGACAACAATGCCGTATACTTGGATCGCTTCCAACTGTAACCCCACGGCCATAGGTATGCGATCATCTTCGTATCGTCTGTCCATGCTCACAGCGTTAGCAGATGAGGCGTCCTTGGGACACCCCCTTCCGCCCGTGTCTACGCTCATGACATCGGAGTACTGGAGTAACTCTACTCCCGATGTCCCTTCTCAGGAGATCTCTCGACGGCTTGCGGGACCAGGTACTACGAAGGAAGAAACTGTCGACACACTCTCTCATGAACGACTCGAGGTCAACAACCTCTGGAACCGCTCCCTCCCTATTAACCGACTTCCCAGCGAACTCCTCGTTCACATCTTCGCCAACTTCCATTCAGAGTTCAATTCAGACCCCGAACTTTTGGCGACTTGGAGGCGAGAGCCTAAACCCGGTGTCGCAAAGCTCATGGGGACATGTCGTCACTGGCGGGACATCATTATCGGAACTCCGGCGTTGTGGCGCATAGTCAACTTGGAAAGCAACACAAACTGGACAGAGCTTTGCCTTGCTCGGTCTGTTGCCGCACCTGTCGAGGTCTGGGCACGAATACCATCTCCATGCCATCCCGAGCGCCTCAAGGCTGCGTACCCCCTTGTTCACCGCATTCGGAGCCTCTACTTCGGAGTCCGAGTCGCCACCCGGCTTGACCATGCGAACCGAACCTTAACCCTTCCGCATCCCTTTGGCAGCGGAATGCCGGTGCTAGAGGACCTCAACTTCGCCATCACCGATAGTCTGGAGCAACAAATGTGCCCCCCCTTACCTATCGACGTTGATCTTACCGTGCGACGCTTTCCGCGGCTTCGACGGCTTGCTCTGGCTGGCATGGTGACACCTCTTGAAGATACCGCGCTCTACACGCAACTGCGAACGCTGTCACTCACGACATGCTCCCCTCCTCTCTCATTTGACCACTTCCTCGACACACTCGCCTTGTGCACTCAGCTCGAGGAGTTGTGCCTGAAGGACACTCTGGGCCGCCTCTGGGGCGACTTTGTGCGAGGGGACCCCGCCCCTTACCGGCCGTTGATATCGCTTCCACGTCTCGACAGGATCGTGCTATCAAGACACGGGGCTCTATGCACCTCCCGGTTCCTAGCCCACCTCCACATCCAGTCGTCAGTGCGCCTCGATATATCAGCCGATGTCAACTCTGGATCCCCCCTTTGCCCCTGCTCTATCACTGCCATGCTACCCGCCGTCACGCTCGAGCCTCTGGCTACAGTGAACGACATCCAGCTGTCCATGTCAACGTCCTCTGGCCCCGGAGCGCAGTCAGTCTGGATCCGCACGGACCGCACCCCTGATATGGTTTCGACTGCCTCTCTGACGGTGGTCCTTGCTGCTTGGGGTCCACACTGTGGTCCGCACGCCGCGCTGTCTGGGTGGGGCTCAGTGAGCGACTTGCCCAAGGTTCTGGGATGCTCCCCGGCGACGTCCCTCTCTGTCGTGAATGTGCAACCCGATGCCGTGGCGGCATGGGCGGGTGTCTTCCGGAGCTGTCCTCTCCTGGAGCGGCTGTCCATCCAAGGTATCTTCTGGTCGAGCACATGTGCGGTGGGGATCGAGAACGCGTTTCTCGGGCTTCACGCGGCGTCCATGGGGGCGGACCCTGGCTCTCCTCAGGCTATCGCGTGCCCAAGGCTGGCGCACGTCGCAGTGGATGGCCTGGAGACCACGGCGGTGTACGAGGCGATACGCACTTGCGTACGATACCGCAGGGACCACTCACTTCGCTCTCGCAGTCAAAACAAAAGAACCTATAGTACTCATCGGAGCGCAAGAATCGCGTCCGAGGACACGAGCGCCTACTGTCACCCAGAATCCTCTAAGCGAAGCACGGCAGTCCGTCTCTCCTTCCACCACCATCGCCTACCCCTCCGTTCTTCGTTCCCGCCCCACTCGTGTTCGTATGTTCTTGTAAAACTGTGGTTCTCTGCCGCAGGCTCTCGTCAGCTCCTGGCTTTGCTACCTAGGTCTCGTCTGGACTCACCTCAACTCGCGCCAGCTGACCTGGTCGAACGCTCGAAATCTCGCTCTTTCCGGCTCTCTGCTTCCCCTCGAGGTGGCTCCCGGGACCTGTGCACTGCGCGAAGAGTCTGGTCGACCATGCCGAGACATCGGAGGAACGAGGATAACCGGCCGGGGTTTCACGGATGGTGAGTCTGTCCTTGCGTGCTGGGTGACTGGTACAGAAGGTTGAGGTACCTTGCGTCGTGCGTGCCGAAGTTTACTGAGGCTTGTGAACGGGACCATCTATGGCTCGGCGTTCAAGGTCGGTGGCCGGGGAAAGTTGGGCGGCGAGACCATAGGCAGAAGAGTACCGCCTCAGTACGCGCCGGACGCGCCATGGCTGACGTCTGATTTGATAGGTCCCGCACGCTCGCATCGCGCCACCGTGAGGAGGTGAATGCGGCATTCGAGATGTGTAGCCGGAGCGTCCCAATGCGAGACGTGGGTGCGCGTTAGGACACGTCGATCCAGGAGGCCAGGATGTCCCGACGCGAAGTCACGGTGCGCGGGACTGGGACCACGTCCGACCTCCATCCCGGCTGGGAGGTTTGCAACACGGAGAACTCGGGTACCTCGCGTGGGATGAAGTTGGGAGTCCCGGTGAATGGGACGCGCATGTTCGAGCCTTCGAAGTTGACGACGGGTAGGAATCGGGAGTACGAGGTAAGGGGTAGAGCGAGAAATCCGCGCGCTATGGCTGACTCCTAATACGACAGATCCAATCGCTTCCCTCTGCGACGAGGGACATCGACGGACTCTGAATCGGCTGTATCGAGAGTCGACCAATCAGCCTCCGCCGTCCGATACGGCTGTTGAGGCGTCCGTTGAGCACCGTTTGGCGGTCGGGCTCCTGTCTGTGTCAGCAGCTGGTTCTGCCCGACGCCGGCTATCGGGTTATGTGGTTGTGGACACTCGGCGATGAGTGAAGAACAGTGTGCCGGGGTGTATGGCGAGGAGATCAGAACGTGAGACACGTGCCGCGAAAGGTATCCGAGTTGTCAAATGCTTGGAATACCAGGGCGGGTGCGGCGTCCGTCCCGGCCGGGAGACTTGTCGCATCTGTCTTCTAGTGGTACGTTCAGGAGTTCAGGCGCGTACATGTGCTCACGATTGCGTTTCAGAAGGAGATTTGCACGAAAAATGTCCGTAACTCGCCGTTTTCAAACGTGACCGACGGACCCGGGCCAACTCCTTTCTGGACGAACCTCTGAGGCTCCTCTTACACGCCCCTTTTTTCTTCCTCTCTATCTTTCCACCCCCACCTTAGCCAACGTTACACCCGGAAGCCTTGACAACTATGCTGCTTAAGCACAGAAGGGTAAGTCATCGCGCCATTCAAACGGTCAGATTGCCGAACCGCCCTGCTGACTCGACGACTTTATGTCTATTGGTCCTTGTATTATGCACAACGACACCATCATAGGTATGCCATTTTCGTCGCGTTGGTGGGCCATCTTGACAGAATTTTCAGAAGAGGCGTCCTTCGGACTCACAATCCACCGTTGCGCCGACGCCTACAGTCACGATATCGGAGTACTGGAGTCAGTCACCTCCCGACGTCCTACGTCAGGAGATCTCCCAACGGCTTGCGCGACTAGGTGCGAAGGAAGAGGTAGTCAAGGCAATCTCTCGCGAACGACTAGAATTCAAGAACCTCTGGAATTGCTCGCTCCCCATTAACCAGCTTCCCTATGAACTCCTCGTCCACGTCTTCACCTTCATCCTCTGCAAGACTGTGACCATGACAGACTGGGAAATCCCGTGGTTCGACATGAGACTCTGGAGGCTCATGGGGGTATGTCGTCATTGGCGAGATGTAGTAATCACAACCCCGGCGTTGTGGTGCACAGTCGACCTGGACAAGCACACGAATTGGATTAACCTTTGCCTTTCTCGTTCCCTCACGACTCCTATCGACATTCACGCACGGGTCCCGGATTTACGTTATCGCACTGGCCTCAGGATTGCGTATCCCCTCCTCCACCGTATCCGGAGCCTCGACTTCGGCCTCTACGGCCCGGTTGATGATCGGGAAGGAGGCATGCTCGCGACACTTCGACTACTCTTCAGCGACAGAATTCCTGCGCTAAAGAAGCTCCGTTTCAACATCGACCCTCAATTGCGTGACATATACTACACGCCCACCGACATCGAGCTTACCTCGCGACGCCTCCCCTGCCTTCAAAGGTTGATCTTCATTGGAATGGTGGCACCTCGAGACACCTCGCTCTACACGCAATTGCGAACACTCTCGCTCACGGCATCCCCCCACAATCTGTCATTCAACCACTTCCTCGATGTACTCGGGTCTTGCACCAGGCTCGAGGACTTGTGCCTGGAAAGCACTCTACATCGCCTCTCGGGCGACTGGATGCAAGGGGACCCGAGCCCTCGTCGGCCGCTGATATCCCATCCGCGACTCGAGAGGTTCGTGGTATCAGGACACGGAGCCGTCTGCACCTCCCGATTCCTGGCACACTTCCACATCCATTCGTCCGTGTGTCTCAAGATATCGGCGGACATCGGGGACAATGAAGTCGGCACCCCCGACCCAGGCCCCGACGGTGCCCGCTCTGTGGCTGCCATGCTTCCTCCAAGCCACGCCGTCGATCTCGAACCTCTGGCGGCAGGTAACGAGATCGTCATGTGCATGTTTGCCCCCCACGGCCGGATCTCGATCAACGCAACTCGTTCCCCACCCCATGCTGCCTGGATGGTTGGAACGGCTTTTTTGAGCATCGGGGGTCAGTCCGGGCCATCGCGGGGTTCAGTGAGCGACCTCATCGAGGTTTTCGGACGCTGTCCGGTGACATCCCTCTCCGTCAACCAGATTCGTCCTGATGCGGTGGCCCTGTGGACGAATGTCTTCTGCACCTTCCCTCTCCTGGAAAGGCTGGACGTCAGCGGGTACTGTGAGGATGATTGTGGCCCTGCGATCGAGAATGTTTTTCTCGGGCTTCACGCGGCTTCTACGGCCGACTCTGGCTCTCTGGTTGCATGCCCGAACCTGAGGCATGTCAGGGCGCAGGGTGTGGGGACGACAGCGGTATACGAGGCAATACGCGCTTGTGTCCGATACCGCGGGGACAAGGGAGTCGTTCTTGTGGAACTCGAGCTGGATCTGTTCGATGGTTCGGATGTCTGCTCGGCTATGCGCCGCGCATGTATCAAGGATAGTTTACACGGTACAATGGGACTGAAGGTGTGTGACGGGGAGTAAGACGAGCGCTGGGGGGTGGCGGAAATCCGACCAGGTTACGTCCAAGGTGAGTGGATGGAGCATGTTTTAGTTGATTAGCTACTCGACCGTGTCTGTGAAGATCGCATATGCGATACGAATGTATCCGTCCGAGATGTTGACGAGGATCGTCGGACACAGGGAGTTGTCCCGTATAGGACGGTACTAGAGAGGGGGGGCGTTAGTAGGCATGATACAATACTACAAGATGTTTGTCTCAAATCGGAATGATACCGCCTCCTGACATACGAGGTTCTGGAATGTGAACTCGATATGCAAATGTCCAGGACCGGCCTTGCCGAGCTCGTTCTTGACCTCGACGCAGAGGATGAATGCGTCGGGCTTGCCATCCCCCGTGCGGACAACTTCGACGAGGTCGAAAGCCACTGGTGTACCCTTGGTCGGCATCGGATTGCCACGTTCGGAGGTAGTGACGCCAAAGAGGCGGTCGAGGATAGGCTGTGCAGCTCGTCTGCGTTCCGCTTCGGTCGAGTAAAACTTGGCGCACACGTCAGATAGTGCGGCACAGGCATCGTAGAGATCGGGGTCGACAGGCTCGCGTCCAAGGTTTTGGACGTGTTCGAGAAGAAGGGCAGCCGGACCGGAGAAGATTACGACGTTGGGGCCCGAGACTTCGGGAGGCCGTCCGGCGCTGGAAATTGGATGGACTCGCATAGCGGTGCGTAGCTTGTCGATGTTGCTGCAGGTCTCCGAGGGACTCTTGGCTTCGCGAGCGCGCTGAAGGTTCCACTCTCGCACTTCCTCAGTGTAAGATAGACGAACAAATGAAAGATAGAGAAAGAGATACTTACCGCTCTTCGCGATGTTCCCGGGATGCTGCGTCAAGACAGGGTTGGCTAAGAGAGTTGGATTTTTAGTGCTAGTTGGCTTTGTCGAGAAGGATCACGCACCGTATAGAACGCCAAAGTCCAATGTTCCCTCGGACAGCGTAGGAGAATCGGGATCAATCAAGATCGCGCGACCATCGCGAGGGTTCTTGAACAGCTCCTCGAGATCTTTGGCGTTCATACCACCGGTCCCTCGTAGCTAGTACAGGTGAGAAGGTATAGAGAGATTAAGCGTACAGCGACGTACCTCGAACATGGTTGTAACTAGGTATGTTGATATCGTTCGTCGACCAGTTGGAGAATTTCGCCCGCTAGGTTCTCCCAGGAGACGGGTTCTTTCGGTAGCGTGATGTTGTGATTCCCAGAATATGGCGAGGGTCAGAAAACCGGTTCGCGTTTGCGATAACGAGGCGAACAGTGGTTCTCCGGGGAGACAAGCTGAAGTTCCGAGTAGAGGCCCTTGCAGCGATGGTCGCCAGAGAAAGTGCAGACTTCATAGTGTAGTCACGCTGGGGAGCGGAGGGCAAGAGAAGGGTGTGATGAAAGCGGTCGCGGACGGTTCAAAGAGCACTCGGTTCACCGCGGGGGCTGACACTACTCGAACATCCAGCTCGATCTCAAGGAATGTCGATCGACTGGACGATCGAATCAGAAGTGGCGGCATGTCGGCCGCGGTCTGGTATTCGGCTGCTTTTTCAAACGTCCAAACCAGTCCTCTACCGAAGGGTTCCGCACAATCATCCTTCAGGAAGAGGACTGGCTTGTACAGAAATGCAGGGAGCCAAAAGCAGTCCGCAAAATTGAAACCATACACCGAAACAGGAATACCCGTCCCAGTCGAAGGCCAACCATGCCACTGTGGTGACCGAAGTCCGGTCTATCAATACGCACCGGAGACATCAGTGAGCGCCATCTTGACCAGTATTGTCATTACGTACATTATCAAGGGTTCAGCCATAAAGCTGCATGCCTGCCGAAGTTTCATCTGATCCTCTTCATGTAGAGCTCATGCTTGCCACGACATGCGAGACAGCAGAGTCAATGGAAGGAACACGAGTGCAGCTGGACAGCTGGAAGGCGTTTTCCTATCGTACTTGATTGAACAGTGTTGCCGCGATGGTTTATTTGGTTTCAACTTTCAAGTCCCCTTCGACTGTAAGGATTGACATGACCGCAACGAGCGCGTTCATTGGACACATCGGGACAGTAGTCAAATTCATACGGACGACAACGCAGGTACGCCTACGGTTCGTCTATCATCGTGCAGATGGAGACCAAACATAGGAGCGCCTTACGAGACTGGAAGGCACATCTGTCAATGTGGGATTCATATACGTCAACTGCGAGGATGCACGTACCGACGTTCAAAGTTAACGAGATGACAGACAATAGACACGATTCTCCGGTGAACTGTCAGAGGCTCCATTCGAGAGAATTGCCTGAATGCACAAAGAGGGAAAGCCGGCAGATCGAAGAGTGACTGCACATTGACCACTGGACGTTGATCATCTCCGGGTAACGCATCTCCGCGTCGCCTCAGTAGGGGGAACATGGTACGTCGATATCCAACTTGAAGACAATCGCTGTTAAGATGGGTGAGGTCAGGCGCGGCGGCTCCTCGAATGCTACAGGACTCACTGTCATCGCAGACAGGCAGCCCCGGCGTCGTAATGTCGGAATGCTGGAATGGATGAAAGTCAGGACTCAAACGCCTCAACGAAGGGGATAGTAAGCAACCTCCTCAACATCACGTCCCCGGTCTACTCGCAGGATTAGGCGGAATCGATGTACACGCCGTTGACAGCGGCCGAGGACGTACCCTGCCCTGCCATGACGCGTGACGCTTCGTGATCAAACGAAATCACCTAAAGTCGGGAATGGAAGGAAAACGCTACGGATGAGAATCGGGAACTCAGTTTCAATGCGCAGGATTCCAAGGCAGGACGAATTTACTATTCCACGAAGATGTATATCGTCCCAACCTCGTTGATGCTCCCTGCCATCCGGCCCCTTTTGCTTCTATTCAGCCTCGACTGCGTGAACGAGATAGGCATCCTTCTCTCATCCGAGGACGGAGAATATATTGCGTCAGTGGCGGCCTAGATGACCACTACGTTGAGCATCGCGATGCCCGAAATGTTGGAACACCTCACCTGGAAATAATAGCCGGCACACATCGTTTCTCTTCTTTTCCTCAACTCCGCTCAACAGTTGTTCCCCGATGAGGAAATTCGGCGCAAACCCCATCAGCGGGCTGGGAACGGGCTATGTCACAACATCAAGCTTTCAACGAGAGGTAACAACCAGGGGGCAAGATGATACATTGAATTGTGACTTCACGTACGACAACAAAACGAGGAGGAAAGCGCAATGATACATAAGGACGTTTGAGGAGGAAGACAAGATGAAGCGAAACTGCGGTCGAGACCCTTTCGCTACGCCGACCCCCCAACCTCTACAGAGTCCATGACGAAGTCAGCCAAAGATATGCGGGCATGATGAGCGAGTGCACTTACGTTCTACCATGACATCGATCGTATCTGAAGAGGGAAGAGGGTAAGAGTCAGTGACGACACAGGAAACGTGCCCGGCAGGAAAGCGACATACCGTTGTCCTCCATGTCCAAAGATGCTGGTGTGTCCTCATCGCTTATCCTGGAGCCGTCGTAAAGGAATCTGCGACGTAAAATCGACGAGGCACCCAGTCAGCACACCGTTCAAACTGATCTTCCCATCTTCCAAGCCCAGAAGCCCCGCGATGCTGATCTACCGATCTCTCCTGTCCTACTCCCCCTCCCAGCAGAGCAAACGAGGCGCCAGGCCACAAAACCAAAACCGCACAGGGGTCCACGGCAGAGGAAGAGCGAATACTCACCGGATGCTGCTGACATCCTTGCCGACTTTGTTCGCGTACGCGCCTTGGAGCTTGCTCAGCTTCGTATTCCGCTTAATCTTGAAGAACACCTCCTCGCCGTTCTGCGTCGTCACCTGTATGCCATAGAACCCGAACCTGTCAGCATGGCGACCTTCACGACGGAACGTCCACATCTCGCATTCGCTGCCGCCGTGTTCGCCACTCGCACACGAAGGCAGAGCCACCAACGGCAAACTTGCAAGTTTGAGGCGAGGCTGAACACGGTCGGACGTACCTTGATATTGATGGGCGCGTTAGCGTCCTCCTGCTTGGGCTCAGCTTCCTGGGACGTCCCCGGTTCGTGGTCAGCCATGTCGTGTGCGAGTGTATGCGCGTCGGTGGGAGGTAGAGTCTGCGGTTATGCGAGTGGTTCGCGGGTAAAAGACGACGCCGCCCACGACGTCAAACACCCTCCCAGCCCCGGCGCCAAACCCATTCATTACGTAAGAGCGCCGCTCTCCAAGTGCCCCTCTCACTGCCCAACGTCGGCCATGGGCCGTCCAGCGTCGTCGGCCGAGCTTCATACTAGTATTACACGGATAAGCTAGGGTAGAGAATAAGGACGCCTACACTACGTAGAATATATAGTCGCTTCGACACTACATGGAAATCCAACCAGGCTGGTACAAACAAAATTAGGCAGACATTCCTTCCCATCGCATCGGAAGTGCTCTCAAAAACAAGGAGAGACAAAAGCCAGACGTGACACACCAGCTGAGAAAACGATGCAAACCAACGCCAACCAAAAATAAGCAAAAAAAAACAATTGCAGCCAACCAACCACAGCTGTGCGCCGACACCCACCCACCCGCTCACCGCCTCCCGCCGCCCAGCCGCGCCAGCATCCTCTTCGCCGCGCTGTACTCTGCCGCCTCCTCGTCGCTGTCCGCCCACATGTCCCGCTGGGTCTCCTCCTCGATCCGCGACCCCCACCCGCCCCGCTGCGGCGGCGGCGGCGCCCACGGACGACGCCGCTCCCCTCCTCGCCCTCGTCCGCATCGTCCATCGCGGGCGGCGTCGCCGAGAACGTCGGCGGCAGCGACATCCGCACGCTCTTCCGCCGCCGAGGCGGCTCGGGCTGCGCCTGGACGGCGGTCGACGTGGTCGAGTGCGAGAGCTCGCTCCCATTCTGCTGCGGCTGCTGCTGCTGCTGGTGCGCGTCGCCGTTCTGGACTGCGAAGACATGTGCGTGTCCGTTCGGGGGCTGGAGCATGGGCGTCGGCAGAGGGATCGGTGGAAGGGGAGGCGATTCCCCAGACTCGCGCTCGTCGTCGACGAACACCTCCCGGCCCGTCTCGTACGACGATATCGACGAGATGTCGCTATCTCGACGTTTCATTGGTACAGGCTCAGCACCGACAGCCGGCACGACGGGTGCCGGGGCGGCTGCGAGTTCAGGAGAGCGTACAGGTCGCGCTGGACCATTCGCTGTTACTTGGGCTTGGGCTGGCGCCTTAACTGGAGTGGTCTGCGGAATCGCTCCGTTCATCGCCTTGTCGAGCGAGGCACCCGCAGGGGGGTTGGGCGACGGCGAGCGACTCGGGTTGCGCAACGCGGACCTAAGAGGCATCTTCAGACTAGGGCTGTCCGGGAGCGGCTTCGATGGCCCCGCCTTCGCGTGGTTGGCAGCTCCAGATAGGGGTAGAGTCGGCGCGGACATCGACGCAGACAGCAGCAGCGAGTCACGGTAGTTGTTCTCCTCCGGCTTCCGCTGCTCGCCTTCCTTCTTCTTCCTCGGACGCGCGGTCCCGTTTGACTGCGGCTGGGGATGCGATGGGGCCCCGGGTGTGGGCGGGGTCGCACGGATGACAGGCAGCTCGCCCAAGCTCTCGCTGTACGCGATGTTGATCGGCCCCGGCGCCTGTGGGACGACGAGCATGCGGTTCGGGTCCTGCTTGAACGCTGCCTCCCTGTTCATGCGCGAGATGCCCTCGACGATGCTCATGAGGCTGGATTCGCCGTTCGCAGTCGTCAGCGACGACCTGACAGTCGGCACGGGTGCACCGTTGGGGGTCGACACCGACGCCGTTCGTTTGTGGCTGGGGCCCGCCTTGGATGGTTGTACGTCCAGCGATGCGGTCCGTTTGCGCACCGAGTCCGACTTCGCGCGACCGAGGCTCGCTTGTGTCGTAGGCGATATCCGTGGGGGCGCGCTCGCAGCGCTGATCACCGACTGCTTGGACATAGACGAGTTGCGTGACAACGACGGCGGCGACCCTACCGGCGGAGGGCCCGTCCTCTTCAACCGATGGGCTGAGGACGGGCCTGCCTCGCCCGGGATCCTCAACGAACCCCCTATCCCGTCGATGGCAGGCGGCTTCGACACCGTGCGTTTCCGAGCCCGGGTAGCCTTGCTCACCGACTCGCTGACCGTGTCGCTCGCGTATCCCTTGTCCGTTCCCGGCGCCATCCGCGAGGGTCCTGGAGCCTGGACAGAGCCCCTCTTCGTGCGCTTTTTCAGCCTAGCCAGCTCCGCGTCCTCCCGGTCGTTCTTCGCCGGTGACGGTGAGCTCGCGCGCATCGGGTACGCATGCGAGGGTACGTCGTCCTCCGAGCTGTCCCCGTGCTGCGCCGCCGCGAGGTTCTGGTCAATCCGCGTCCGCCAGCGGCCGGTCTTCGACGGCGACCCGTTCGGAGACTCCGCGTCGGAGCCGCGCGAGCCCCCCACGTGAAAGAGGGCCGCCAAGCTACCGAGCACCCCCCGCCGCTTGGTCGGCGACTCGCTACGCATCGCGTGCGAAGCTGGTCCGTCCATCTCGCTAGTCTTGGGGTGGCGGAGGGAGAACGAGTGATGGCGCGACGGAGGTGTCGACTTCGCTTTGCCTTTGCTGAAGCGCGGATTCTCGTGCACCTCGAACTGGACGCCTCCGGAGTTTTCGTTTTCGTCTTCACTGCTACCTCCTTCCTCGACAATGGTGGATGGGTGCGCGATGCCATTCGGAACAGCATATTCAGAGATGGAGTGGGCGGCAGGAATTTGGAGGGTGTATGGTTGTGGAGATGTCGCGCGAGGCGGAGGCGAAGTGGAGCGCCATGTTGGGTCGACAAGGGTGCCAGGCGGTGAGCCGTGCCCGATTTGCGACGCGGATTGAGACGGCGCTATAGACGAGACTTCAGATCCTGCCTTATCGTTGCCATTAAGGCCCAGATGAAGGTATGGATGCATCGAAGGGCTGCCTATAATCGTAGCGTTAGCAACCTCTTCGAGACATCCGAATCCGGTCCAGGCGTCGACGCGAATTCGGATCTGCGCCTTCATATATTACTGTTCTGATGAAGGTGTGATGCGGAACGGTACGCATTTACGCACAGAAACGGAGATATGAACAGAGAAGAGGAAATGAGACGCACCGTATCCGTTGGCCGTATCCAAGCCCTCCAGGGCGCGCATACCCTCCTTCCCCATCTCGCCCCACGCCCACCCGCATTCCACCATCGCTTTGCAACGCGCCTCGAGGCCGGACTTGATCGTGTGCGCACGGAACGCGCTCAGCTCCTGTTCCTTCGCCGCGAGGTGCGCCTCGCATGCCTGGAGTTCCGCCTGGGCCACGGAGAGCTTCTGGCCGACCTGGACCTCGGGCTTGGTTACGTTGAGCGAGGAGCCGGACGGGGAGGACGTGCCCCCGAGGATAGAGCTGGTGT
This sequence comes from Ganoderma leucocontextum, assembly GCA_020736865.1. Classification (NCBI taxonomy): domain Eukaryota; kingdom Fungi; phylum Basidiomycota; class Agaricomycetes; order Polyporales; family Polyporaceae; genus Ganoderma; species Ganoderma leucocontextum. Next base: position 179,043 of record JAHKGY010000009.1, read on the forward strand.
CCCGGGCGGGCTTCTGGGACGACTTGGATGCCTTGATGAGGCGTGTCACCCTGTCCAGGTAGGTACCGAGTGGGCTTCTGTTCAATAGACCGAGCATGGGGCGACATCAGACGGGGACTCACAGGATCTCGCGGTCACGCATGATGTTCCCAACGCCGTCCTCCATGGTCTTCAACGCCCTCAGCTGCTCCTGCCATCGTTGCACGGCCGCGGCATAGTTCCGCAGCGCATCGTCGGCACCGGCGAGTACGCCCGCGACGGCGATGATCACCTGAGAGGTAGGAGGACTGGAAGCGGAGGCATAGGCGGAGAAGGACGCGAGGGAGGCATGGGAATAGTCGAGGAGGATGGAGAGGTGCTTCGAGTAGTCCTTCTCGTGGTTTAGGAGGTTGGTCAGGAGTCGCGAATCCGCGGGTCGGTGAACCATCCGCGCGGCCGGTGGCGAGGAATTCGGTGTTCTTGTGATGCCCTGATGCCTTCCTGAGTTGGAACGAAGTGTTTTGGAATGGAGGCTGGCGCCTCTGAAGGCGCGTTGCCGTGCACCTGCTTGCAATGAATCCGTCGACGGGTTGGAGCAGTTGGTTTCCTCCCGCCCTTCGAACTGGAATCAGGCCGTTCCCACAGAGAACAATGTGGATGAGAGGGGGAGGTGTAGGGAGACAGAGAGAAAGGAGGAGACGGCGGAGGGAAATACTAATCCGTTGGGGGGAGGGTGTGACGTAGAGAGTATGGAAAGAGCCATGTTTGTCAACTCAACGCCGCCACATGGCTCCATCGCGTCCCGATATAGCAGACGTAGTGATCGTCCGCCCCTAACCGCACCCACCATAGTGACCTCCCACCAGACGGACCTACCATGAGCACAGAAAGAAAATCAAAGTACTGTTTTATTACTGCTGTTTTCACAAACGGTAACTAGCATCCCAGCGAGGGCTCTCATCACAGTATCCACAGCGAAACCTGACGAAACTAGCTGCGGACTGCAAGAACTTGAACACAAGATACTGTTGGGGTGTCGCGTAACGTATCGTAGATGCATGAAGGTCAGTGGGTGGAGGTATGCGAGATGTGGGGTTTTGTAGTTTACAGGGCGCGGGGAAGGAAATAGGAAGGGGTGGGGGGTACGAGCAGGTGGGAAGAGGGTGCGGGTAGTACGACAAGGCTTAAGTATGCAACAAATGGAATGGTCTAGGGAGATGAGATGTGGAAAACGTGCGGTGAATACGTAAGAATAGTTGTAAGTATAAACAAGGAACAGATCCAGCAAATAACAGGTAAGTAATGTGCGGTCATGATCAGCGGCCCTGTGCAAAAACGCGGCACAGCAAGCCATCCAAGAAGGGTCCCGGAAGCGGTTCCATCCACGAAGACGAAGTCCGTGCAAGCAGCGGCCGCAGAGAACGATCAAAGAACGAGGGTCTCGCTCGAGGAACGGGAACCATCAGTCAGTCTTTCAAGGCAGGATCACCGAGGCTGCCAATCCGCATGCGGATAGTGGTCCATCGTGCCAAACGTCTGCTGCGTCCGCCCCGAGCTGCTCGTCGTGTCCTCCCGCGTCGTGGCCGCAGTGACGAACGACTGCGGCGCCGTGCTCAAGTCCGGCCTGCTCTCGATCGCCACCTCCCGCGCCCGCGCGATGGGCACAGGCACCCCGCCGCGCTCAGTCGCCAAGCTCACCTCAGACTGTGCGTGCGAAAGCGTCGATCGCGTCGTGTGCAGCTCCTGCTCCTCCGTCCCCGTCCCCGTCCCCGTCTCCTCCTCACCCTCGCCCGACGAAGACGACGGCAGCGGGATATTAGCCTCCGACTCCGCAATATCCGACATCTCGTGCAGGCCCTCCTCCGCGCGCCACTGCTCGCGCAGCGGGTGCCCAAACGTGTGGTTTTCCGGGCTCGACAGCACAGCCTCCGACGACGTGGACGCGTACGGCGAGTCCGCGAGACGCACGAGCGAGTTCGCGCGGGACCGCACGAGCTCGATCGACGATCGCGACGCCGCCCCGATCGACTGGATGAGCGACTGCGCCCGCGAGCGCGCCGCGTCCGACAGCGACGTGCCCGAATTCGTCCGCGAGCGCGACGCCGAGTTGGTGCGGGAGCGCGACGCCGACGCGCCAGAGCCAGAGCGCGAGCCATTCGAGCGACGGTGAGACAGCCCGCTCGCGCGATGGCGCAGATTCGCGAGCGACGCGCGCGGGCTCGGCGCGGCGGAGAGCAGGCCGACACTGTCCTGGCGTTCGGCCTCCTCGATAGAGCCCTCCGCCTCGGGCACTTCCATGAGCGACTCGTCGTTGAGGTCGTGCTCGTACACGTGCTCGTCCTCGTCCTCGCCGTCCGACTCGAACGAACCAATCGGGATGGGGCCGAACGTGGCAGAGGGGTCCGTCACCATGCTTTCTGTGCGTGTGCGCGCGCGTGGCCTCCCAGCCGGAAACACGACGGGCGAAGGTGAGCCTGGGGATGGGGGAATGGGCACCGTCCCTGCTCTTGCTCTTCTCTGTCCTGCCTGGGCCTGGGGATGCCGTGGGGGCATGGGAATGATGCTCCCGCTGAAGCTCGAATGGTGCGGGCTTGCGTTCGAGCTGGTGTTCGAGCGAGGTGAGTGCGAGTCCGACGACTCAACGTTGCCAGTTGATTGCGTAGACCGCGAGTGGCGCGCGGAACGCGACTGCGTCGACCGGGACTGCGTCGAGTGCGGCGTCGAGTGCGTCTGCGGGCTCGTGTGTGAAGCGGATGACAGGCTTCCTTGGGGTCGACGGAACTGGAATGGGTAGCGCGAGACGATAGGCCGACCCAAGCTCGACATAGATCCTGAGGTGCGTCTCTCCGACGACGGCACTTCACTCTCATCCTCCTCTTCCTCTTCCTCCTCCTCCTCCTCCTCTTCCTCCTCTTCGCCTTCGCCGTCCTCGTCCTCCTCGCCAGTATGGTGCGTCCCCTCGGCTTCGGTGGTGATATCCTTGTCCTCGATCGCAGGGGATGGCGGGAACGGCACGACGTCCTCCGAGGAAACCTGAGCACCGTACGCCGTGAACGGGTAGGGCAGCGCCATCAGCGGCCCTGACGGATCCGTACCTGTCCGTTCCTTCTGCTGTACAGCCGTGACCGGCGGGATGATGCTCGACAGCTCAGGCACCGTCAATGCCTTCGCCTTCCCAGCAGCCTTGTCCTCCAGCTCAGGCGTGTGCCGGGGACTCTCGAACAGCTCATCCGATAGGATCCCGCGGCGCGCGATGGGCGGAGTCGACTGCAGTCCAACAGCGGCGAAGATGCGGTCGATGCCCTCCAGCGGCGCCGATGCCTCCTGTGCCTCTTTCCCCTTCCCCTCCTTGCCCAGCGCGGACTCACCTCGCGGCGGCTTGTTCGTGAGACAGAAGTCGTACGCGTCCTTGATCCGTAAGATCGTGCACTCCTTCCATGACCAAGGGAGCGTGTCAAAGTCGGACACGTTGTCGTTAATCGCCGCCGCAGCCTTCTCCGCATCCTCCTCCTCCCAACGGTACCGAGGCCCACATAGGCCGGCACAGCCTTGTCCACTGAGGATCCAGAGACCAACCCTACAGAGTCGCGTCGAGTCGCGTCGTGACAACCCGTCAGCCCAGTTCCGATGGCAACAGAAACAGAAGACACATGACACGTACCAGCTTGTCAAGAGAACCAGGATGCGCCATGCCGTCCAAGCAGCATTCGCAATGAGCACACCGCGGGCGTAGTCCGTCAGTGTTCCGTCAGAGGAGCGGAAGAACGTCCCGTCTCTGCGGCTGATGCCTGCATCCGCGAGGGCGAGAGCGTTCGGATCGGGCGAGGAGAACGCGAAGAGCAAGGCCATGCACAGTGCCGCGCGCGGCATCAAGAGCGCAACCGTAGGCAAGTTCTGCGAGTGGAAGTATAAGGTCTCGGCGAGTCCGTCGGAGAGGCTGCCATGCTCGCCGGCGAAGGCAGAGAACCGGATATAGTAAATGAAACAGAAGTTCACGTAAGAAGACATCGCGGCGAAGTTAAACGCCGCGGAGGAGAAATATATGGGAAGGATCAGGGGACGCTCTGGAAACGCGCAGGCACAGACAGTCAGGTGTGTCAAATAAAGTTACGGAACAAATGGAGCACTCACTAACTCGCCAACGGCGGATGAAGGAATAGACGAGCTCGTACACGACGAAGACGACAGCGATCCACGCAAACCAGCATGCGATGTACGCTGCCGCACCGAGGGCCCAATTGCGGCCTGACCCAGGGATACCAGGAGCCTCAGGATTGGGGAACTTCGCAACGCTACGCTGAGAATAAGAAACAGTCACAGTAAAACGGAACATATACTCACGAAAGCAGTATAAATACAGCATTGAAGTCGAAGAACGTTTGAAGGGGGATGTGTCCGAAGACGAACAGCGGGAACAGATAGTACCATAGGCGCATCTTCCATGACGGATTTCGCAGGAGCTCGAGGTTGAGTGAAGGCGAGTTGAACCTAGGCCTCGGGAGTTGGCCTTCACCCCCTCCCGACGCGGAGAACAGCGTGGGGGTCAGAGCTGCGCTGGTCGCGCGCGACCAAGCACGGGCGTGTCCCGCACCAGAGACCGCGCGCGACTGCTCCGTGGGCTCCCGACGAGTGCTCTTCTCCGCTTGGCTCTGGAGGCTGACGATGCGTACGGACCGCGGGGTTGGTTTCCGACCAACCATGACGGGCTCAGGCTCATTTCTGGCGCTGGGACCCGCCTCGCTGAACATGCCAGCGACTGAGTGTATGGTGGAACGAGGAGCGGGGCCGGGAGGACGCTTGGGGAGCCAGGATGGGTAGCCTTCCGAACTAGAAGAGACGCCTTGCGGGGACTGGGGGGAAGACGATTGGCGTTCGGGTACGGGTGTTGGTCCGTGCGTGGGGCCGTTCGAGCGATCAGTGTTTCCTGACGAGCTTGGCCTCGAAGCAGAATGGGGCGAGGGCGAGGGGGCGGGACTAGGGGAATCGTACTCTTGTCGTGACATAGTCGTGGATTAGGGCGGAAGAAACCATGCAAAGTCAGTAGATTAGCGAGAGGAGTCGAGAGTGCGTGGCAGAGATTAGATGCGGTGTCGGGAGGAGGACGATGGGAGCGTGCAGGGGACAGCACGGCGAGCTGAACACGGGCTCCTTGGTGCCACTGCTGCTGAGGGCCTTGAACGCGAGGGCCTCGTGTTATGACGGCGGGCTGCCTCGTGTCGAGCGAGCAGTGGGAGACGACCGTCACGACCCGCAAAGAACTTCCACGCACGAGCGCGTAAGTACCAACCACAGCCAACCACTCACCAGTTTTGGAAACCCGTCCCGTGGCGGGCCGTGGCCGCCGCGATTTGCTTCCGCGTTTCCACGCCGGTGCCAAATGCCTCCGCCCCGGCGCTTGCTGCACTTGCACAACGGCAGACAACGGCGTTCAAGCGTTGGGAACTTGCAGACGAGATGAAGTAAAGAGTGTGAGCTTTTCTCAAACAGGGAGCAGCAGTACGACTGGCGATGAGCGGGTCAAGGTAGTAGTGGTAAATGGGCAAGAAAAAGGTGAGCGTGTCTGCGCCTGCGGAGCCTTGTGCGTTGCCATGTCAATGACGCTTCAATATTTCGCACAACGGGGCTCATCGATTGACGCGTTGTATGCCGCTGTAGGCGCAAGCGACACGCACCGACCCATACTATTAATGTGACGAGGTCCATTCGAAGTCAGAAGGTGAGTGTAACGGTCCCAGTCAATATGCAGGACGTGGGTAGTCTGAACCTCGTCATCAGACGTATTAGACCCCACAGAAAAAAAGGGAATGGAGACTGACGCATAGTAACCTAGATCTATGTATCCCACAGCGAACCATAGCGAAGAAACTGCCAGATGTCTGTCAGTCCACACAACATTGCAGACAAGGAAGCCTTGCCACTGCGCGACCCATTCTGCAGGTGCATACGCCCCCGGAGATTGTGTCCTGGACCGAGGCGTCGTGCGACGCCCGGCCATCGTTCTACTATATATGAAAACGTGGAGCATTTGAGTTTCTTGCTCCACTCTGCCGCCTGGTTCATGCGCCCCGTTGAATCATTGTCGCAGAGTTCTCCGAGGATAGCGATAACCGTATAGGGATCATCAGCCGGAATTCCGGTACTTAAGTAAATGACCTGCCTAGTCGCTCACGGACAGGCTACAGCGAGTCCGCCACCTGCGAGTCGCGACTTGAGTGAGGTAAGTATTATGTATTGTTACCTGAGCTATTTTCCATAGCATAGTTGGTTCAATATTATATGTTCTCCCTTCCAGACGAACAGGTCAGGCATTCGAGACTTAAGTTGTATGCTGACAACGACGAGGGCCGGGCCAAGTCGGAGCAGTGTTGGGGATGTACAGTCGCGTGGACAACGGCGGCCACCTCCCCCACTGCCAGTCCTCCCCCGCATAATTAAGGGGGGAGGGATCCCGCCGCTAGTATATAAGTCTGACCGAGGACCGTACTAACGAGCGGCGCCTACCCAGCGCTTGCGTAGCAGGTTCAGAGTCCGCCACCTGCTACGCAAGCGCTGGGTAGGCGCGGGACGAAATGAGCGCGACGACCTATCAGAAACGATCGACCATCATCGTTCCGTCCCGATAAAGGTCACTAGCGACGGACCCCTATTTCCCGATGCATGTACTGCCGCCAATGTCGCTCAATAAAGCTCTCGGACACCCTGGTTGGATCCCGCTCTCGTCCTCCGTGTCCCCCCATCTATCATGGCGGCACCTACGAATAGCGATGCAAGTTCACTCGCTCTCGCCCAAACGCTCAGCTCGACTCTGGTGGACGACCAAATCATCATCATTCTATCATCAGTGTTCTTCGGTACGCAGCCGGTCATTGCCAATGCTAGTCGTTGGGCTTATGAGCCCTCACAGGCGTGTTGACGATGCTGATTGTGGCTTCCACGTACATCCTATTGTAAGATAACCTCGCTCCCTGTGTTATTCTGCCGTTGAAAGACCATTGCTCCTCAGTTTGCAGGGCTTGCGGCGGCTAGCGGTCAGGCTATTGCTCGCCTGTACGATCGCGCTCTACGCCTCCTCCATCGTGTACTGGGCGACACTGCTGGAATTCTCCATCAACACAAGCAAACTCCTTGTCAGCGCGGTCAACCAAATTGGGACCTCATCCTCTTCCGAGGCGGGGTTTTCGATGGGCTTGTCGGAGGCTGCTCGCGCTTGTCTGTTGACTGCGGCATTCACGGTGAATGTGAGTGGTGCCCCTTCTCGTCGTGTTGGTTTGTGCTTTCTCATTCCTCTCGCCCTCGATCTCAGGTGTGCATCGGGGACGCAGTCGTGTGGTGGCGCGCACGGATGCTCTACCCTGGAAACAAGAAGATCCGTCACGTCTGCTGTGCCCTCCTCTCCAGCACCTTCGGTACGCATTCTCCCTGCGCACTCGCAATGTCAGTTTGTGAGGTTCGTTCTAGTACTCGGAATCGTGTCGACGCGACGATCGGTCTTTGTGGAGAACAAGCCCGGGACCATCCCGATGGTTTACAGCAGAGACCCGTTCGGGACCGCAGCCATCGCGTTGTCGCTCGCGACGAACGTCTTCTCGACCGCGCTGATTGGGTACAAGACATGGTGCGTACAAGCTCCTGCACAACGCCTCCCCTTCCGCGCGATGCACGCCATCGAGTCGCTGATGGTTGTATATGCAGGGAGCACAGACAGTTCTTGCGCCAGCATCTCGGCGGCGTAGGGAGCAGCACGCAAGTTCTCAAGGTCATGGCGTTGCTGGTGGAATCGGGGATGATATACTGTCTCGTTTGGGTACGCTTCACAGTCGCTTTGAGACAATGTGCAATGCCACTAACCGACAATTGACTTCATGATCCAGGTGGAATTCCTCGTCTACCACGTCGTCGCTGATATGAAGCCGGACTCCAATGGGGGCCGGTGGCGCGCAGCATCGTTCTACCACGAAGCCTGCGTCGCCCCCATCGTCGTACGTTCGCCCGTTCTCATCCGTCACACGAGCGGCGCGCTGATCCCGCTTTCTCCACAGGCTATATACCCCATGGTCATCGTCGTTCTCGTCGCGCTCAACCAATCCCAGCTCGAGCACGGCCTCACGCGCAGCCAGCAACTGGACCGCCGTTCGCTCTCGACCTGGGCCGTTGCTTCGCGCTCGTACGCACACACCGCGTCCACTCGTGTCTGGACGCGCGCCAGCGGCCTTGGCGGGTGCCCCATCTCCTCTGCGGGCACGCGCGTCGGGGACGAAGAGACCGTACACCAGGAGGGTATTGTCGAGACAAGGTCGAGCATGGAGTCAGATCCCTTGGCGCGACAGATGAAAGGGGATCAGGATGCAGACGACAAGGCATCCGCGGTGGAGACGATCAAACTTCCGACGCTGTCGCACGGGAAATAATAATGAGTGCGGGACGCTCTCTCGAGAGGGTGGAATGCGCTGTACGAATACTAATCGGCCTTGGTTTCGAAGTGTAATGTATGTAATGTTGGACTTATTAATTGTCAAGTAGACTCGCTCCGTCCGGCCCAGAAACGATGTCGATTTGCGCCGAGGAGGACAGTCACGCAAACACACCCTTAGTAGTACGGGGGATGAGTATGTACGTTGGAAAGCCTGCGTCAGCGCTTTCCAGGCCACATCGTTGCATAACTTATTGGTTCCTCGTATCTTCCCATCCGAGTCACTGCATATTCTTCCCCCAAAACCCCTACACTGCCTCCGTATCACGGTGCTTTTAAGGCTACTTGCTGATCTGAAGGTTAGGATAAAACACCCCGAAGCTCCAACTTCTTGAAGACTTGCACCGCCCAGTGGGTTCGCGTTTCCGAGTCCACGCCACAAAGCTCATCGCCTCGCACTAGTCGTGCTCGTTACAGCTCTTGATGCTCCCACCATCCTGCTGATGACAAGCTACAGGACTGAAACGCTGTTGTCATGATGCATGCATGTTGTTCCTGCTTCGGCTCTTCTACTGTACTGCAGGATCCGACTCGGAGTGTCGGAGTGCTCCGAGTTACTAACTGTCGACGCGAGACTTCCTTCCCCAAGAACTTCACACCCTTCGGACTTCCACCAGTTCGTCATCTGCTCTGAGTCAAGGCGTATTCCGAACGAGGGCGACGACAAGACAGAAACGTGCACCCGCAGGGTCTTGAAGGGTCGTCTAAGACCAATGCCCTTCCCTTCGAACGCCTCTGGAACTCTCCCGCCACACCTTTCAGCATCGGAGAATCGGCCCAGCGCACCTTGTTCGTCACCTATGGTTACGGTACTTACATCATATATCATGAGTCCCGATCGAACAGAAACATGCCCTGACATTTATTTATGTAAGTACTCAAATCGGCCGCGGCCCGGTCCCGTTTCTACGGTCACTCTCAGGCTCTCTTCCTCATCATTCTCGTCCAACCTAACCCCACGCAGGCTCAGCCGCTCCGTGCAATCTAAGTATGATGTCCGTCACACATGCGCGATACAGGGCTGCGGACGATCAAGTTCAGACTAGTCATGAACTCCAGCTCGAGTTCCGACAGGACAACCCCCGGGCCGTTGTCCCCACGGAATTGGAAGCAAGTGCGTACGTAGTACCCCCGGGCCGTACACCGCCGTGATTTGCATGTTAGCGTTCACCGGCACCGCGCGGACGCTTCGGGACGTGCGCCAACGTTGGGCAGGCCATCGAAGACTGACAGTACTCAGGATCGGCCCATGGACCACTGGGCGCCGCCTGCAGCCCGAGAAAGACGTTCTTGATTCCAACAGCACACCTCGCCGTCCCGCACCCTCTATTTATAGACAGCAGCTCCAGGAGGGGGAATGTCCGGAAGACGGTCGTCCCCCACGCCGCCAATGTATCGGGATGAACATCGGCGATCGAGAGGGACGTCACTGGGGAGCGCCCCAGAAGCTCGACGAGGTTGAGTCGCTCACGAGTCACCGAGCCCCCACCGGCGTGTGGTCGTGTCCGAGTCGGGATCGCGCAGATTCCGAGGCCTCAGCTCCATGCTCAAAGAGACGGCTGGGGGCAGGTCAGGGCTGCCGTCCGTGTACGTAGATCCAGACAGAGTAACGTTCGGGCCAAAGAGCGGGCGCTATCGGGCGAAGGGGCGTCGACGTCTTCGTCCGACCTCGGCATTGGCCGATCCGTATCACGAGACGCACGGACGAGTGGATGTGCAGGTGTGCGAGGAAACGGGAAGTGCGGGCAGCTCTGTGTGCTGAGTCGTAACACGAGCTTGTCGAGGTGCGGAAAGGATATCAGCGGCCGGTGAGGGGACGGATCCCGCTGCAACCAGTCGCCCGAGAGACGATCGAGAGTGTTTTCTAGGCGCAAGACCTCAGCAAGGCAAAGCTCGGTCCAGTTGGCGTTCTTTTGCAGGTCGAGTTCGCACCAGAATGCCGGGGTGTCGACTATGAGGTCCCGCCAGTACTAGTGACGACATACCGCCATGAGTGTCCAGAATCTGCAGGTGTCCCACCACCAAAAGTCCATGGCAATCGCGAAGTGGGCAGAGGCGAAGATCTGAATGAGGATTTCGTTGGGAAGCTGGTTGATGAGACGCGAGTGGTTTCAGAGGATCTTGAACTCGAGTCGTTCGTGTGAGATCGCCTTGACACTCTCTTCCTTTGCACCCGGTTCCGCAATCCGTCGACAAATCTCCTTATGGAGGGCGTCGGGAGTAGACTGACTCCAGCACTCCGATGTGAGCGTAGCCAAAGGCGCAGGAGGGGGATTGCGTGTCCGAAGCTTGACACGTCATCTGCTGAGGCTGTGAGATGGACCAATTATATGAAGATAATGGCATACCTATGGCGTCGGCGGTGTCGATGTAAGTGAGACAATATAACTTGAAGGACCACCAAACGTAAAGTTGTCAGTAGGGCGACTCGGACCTGCGGTTTGACTATTTTATGGTTGGATCACTAACCGTTCAGAGCTGAAGGGGCATTGTTGTTAACACACCGTGGGCTAAGATGGAGGGAGAGAAAGAAAGAGGAGCAGGAGAGAGGTGTCTCGAGGCTGTCGTCCAGAAGGGGGTTGGTTCATCAGTTACGGCGAACTTGAGCCGCAAGTCCGAGTGGGCATTTCCACTGGACAGGGTGTACATAAGAAATATGATAAGACGGGATTTTAAACAATGGATAGAGTTCGGAAGGTGAGGACCTTCCACTGGTTCCAGCGATGGGACGCTGAGTCGATTCAAGAAGTGAGCATGAACTTGTCGGCTTTTGCCGGAGACATCCCAGATCTCAGATCCCACCGCCAGGCTGCCTCGATAGTTTGGCGCCCTTGTTGCACTCTCATCCCACGTTCACGCTCAGCTGCGATTCGCCTTCTCGACCCGTCCTCGAATTCCGTTTTCGATCTCCTTCCAACATGTTCTAGCGCCATTTATTTCGCGCTCTCCGCACTCGAGCTTCTGCCCTCCGTCCAAATATTTCTCGCCGTCCACGACGTCTCAATCACATTCCCGGTCGTGAACTCGTTGTTCCTAGCTCCCTCTGACTGCCTCTTTGCGCCTTGTCTCGAGCTTCGCATCGCCGCCATCTCCCGTCACCCTCCACGGAACTAAACTACTCTGTCAAACATCTGGTAAATACCGATCCTGCAGCCTTTCTGAAAGAACGGCTCTCATATACTCACAGGATACACAACGCCATTTTGGACGCTCCTTGCGCACTATGGTGTCCCAAATCTTTATGACTGATGCCTGCGTCTGATGCAGGACCAGGTACGCTACTGTCAAGTCTTGTGCAGTCCCGCCCTTTGGAAATTCTGATCACTTGACCCTCTGTTCCACCATCTCCCACCAGCCGCATATGCGCGGCTCTCGACACCGACACCCCTTGCGCACCGTATTGCCCCGAAACTCGAGAATCGCACTTGCTTCTGCCGGCGGCTGATCAAACGCTCCCGCCTGTGTCTGAGGCAAAAGCAGGTGCGTCACTTCAGTTCCTCACACATCTTGTCCTCATGGTACACATCATGGGCAGGCAGCACAACCGAGGAGATCGATGAAACACACGATTGGCCGCGAACGAAGCGGGGGTGCATCAACGGGCGGCGTTCATTGCAGGAACGAGGTGTGTGCAGAATGGACACTCAATGGCGGGGGTGTTGAGGGCCTCCCTTCCTCCTGTCCCTCCGCTGTTTATGCACATTCTCAAGCCGCGAGAATGCCCAGTCCCGCCTCTGACAATTTGCACAGCCGGCCCGGTCGGTGTCGGTGGACACAAGGGAGCTTTTCTATCGTCCCGTCGGTCTCAGCGCGCGCACATGGCCACCGCGGCGAGTCCCGACCGACATCCTTTGCCAAACAGGATCAATTTGCCATGGGACGCGACATTCGCTTCGGGTCTTGCGGTATATGCAGGTGCGACTTTATGTCCGACATGTTGTACGTCGTCGATTCTGTAATGTCGCATCCTTGTGAGCCACTGAAAATTGGCGTCATGTGAAGCTTTCGTGGAGGGTCCGAGTTGCAGGAAGGAGACAAGGATGTTATTTGGGGAACGGCGGGCAACACAGAAGGGTGGGTCTTCGTCACTGGGGGCAGTACGTCATTCCAGCTGATAACATGGATCCAGGATATCGTTCTCCCTAGGCCAAAGTGCTTAAGTATATACCTCGGATATAGTCCGGGTACTGGAGGCCCCCTGAATATGGTACTCGAGCACCGCTAAAGAAGACGACGAAGCATCTTGCGAGAAGGTCTTCGAGCCGCGACCTCCGCTACCACCTGGCGCGCGTGTTCTGCGTAACTCGGAGGTCTGAAACGCGGCGTCTCTCCGTCTTCTCCATCTTCTCTCCCTCCTCAAGTGCTCCTATCATCGTGCTTTCCTCATTGTTTTGTTGTCGTACGTGAACTCACAACTTAATGTATCATCCTCCCGCCTGGTTCTGCTACCGTTTTGTGCGTTCAGTCCACTCTCATCTACTCAATCCTTTTGTGCCTGTCGTGTCGATCGCTTTGACTGGGTTGTATGTTTCAGAGGCAGCCGAGTAACAGCCCGCAGTCGAAAATGCGACTCCTGATTGGGTTATTCACCCGATCGGCATTTGCCTGCTCGGACAGGGGGGGGACTCTGCGGCTGGCACGACTTGGAGTTGTACCAGCCGCCGTAGTCAACTGAATGCTCGGTAAACTGTTTGCGATGGCCGTGAACAACACCCTCTATACTTGCCGTTCACTCTGTCACAACTTCAGTATGAAGGCAACCACTTCTGTCCGGAAGCTCGCCTGCCGACTTTCTAGCTCCGCCCTCTCGCCCCCGGGGGTCAGCATACCCATAAGGCTGATCATCGCATATCATGAGGCTCGGCAAGCCCTCGACCATCACCATGCCTTGTACAGCGGCCGCATCAGCCTCTTCCGCGATGAAATTTCTGGTGCAACCATCCGAAACGAAGTCACACGAATCGTCGCTCAGCGTTATCGGCCACGCGTTCCAGTTGGGTCCACTTTGCATCTCTTCCAAGTACGTCCTCTTCCCCTTGATCGTCATCTTCCGGCTCATGGACGTCTGTCTCGGCCTCGTGCTCCTCATGCCCCTCTTTGGCGTCATGCGTCTATACCATCTCATGTCACCCGCATACTAGCTACACGGCACGGGGGGACTCCAAACTGAAGACCTCGACGTCAAGTTTCCCGAGTTGATCTCTACGCCTCGGGCTACCCTGATAGATACTCAGTACGAGATCTCGGAGGCACCCAGCTATGATATAGCTGCAATATTCGGTGCGCAATCCTTCCTGATGAAGTGAGCTACTGCTAAATATTAAACTCTTATAGTCGACTCTCTCGAGGGTCGCCCCATTGTTCTCGTCAGGGACCTCGCGCGCCGGGGTAAGCACAACTTTTTTTCACCTTTGATCTGTTCATCATCAATCTTATACTGGGAAACAGAGCGGGACCGGAGTATCCAACGGGTTCTAGCATCCCCAGTGCCCTCCTCAATATCTACCTCCCCTGCCGCGCTCATCCGTACCAGTCCCAACCCTATAGGCAGACCGTCATTACGACTTGCAACGTCTGACGTCACAATTTATTCACCTCTGGCCGCCAAGCTCTTCGACCTGCTTCACAACCCCCTAGTCCCCCTCATCATCGATTCTGATGTCTATGGCCACGTCACGAAGCTCTTTGAAGTGTCCGCCCAGGCGTACCCCAACGAGGATGCTCGCGCAAATGCGATAGTGCCCATCATCGAGGACCTTGTCGGTGTCAAGCTCGAGCGCAAGTACAGCATCCCCATTCAAGGCAAAAGGGGACGGATATTGTTTGACGCCGCGGAAGTCACCACGTTGTCGGATGGGAGGACACAGGCGGTTTCCGTGTGCTTTGAATTCAAGAAGGGGCCTGGGAGCAGTGGGTCGGGTGATATCCAGCTCGTCGATGGATATCAGCAAATGGTCGCTCAGGATCTGGTATGTCCGAGTCCCATCTCAGACCGATCTCACTTTGCACATCTGACCGTGGACGTCTTCCTTCAGTACCGTGACATACGGGACCAAACAGACTGTTCGTCCATTCTCGTAAGCATAGCCGGCCCGAACATCGCTGTCTTCTACGCGGCCTTCGGCGACGTCGTCATGCGCCGCCCAATACTCCCGTACCTTGCGCTCAACGCCAGTGCTGTAGAAGAGCGCTGCGAGAGCATCGCGACGTTGGCCAAGGTTGTGCAAGCACTGCGCAACACCCGACGCGAGCTACGGGATCTGTACGAGCGCCTTCCCTTGCCTCCTGCCGAACCTCAAGCTCCTCCTCTTCCCTTCCTCCCTAACCCAGTGCTTCCTTCCGGGCACAGCGACCCGGGATTTCCATCGGATCTCGAGTTCGTCGACAGGTTTACCGGCGACGTCTCACGTTCACTCTTCTTTGGTCGGCGCGCCAATGGAAGGACGGTCGCCGTCGAATTTTCCCGATCGTACAACAGGGCCGCCCACGACACGCTCGCCGACGCTAATCTTGCACCAAAGCTCGACTGGGTAGGACCCATCGCGGGGGGTCTTACGATGGCCGTCATGTCCGTTGACGAGACCACCATGTTGGCGGCGGATCGGTGGCCCTACTACCGTCGGACACTGCCTGCCAAGATTCGGAGCGAGGCGCGGCGGGCAGTGGACGTGCTGCACCAGAAAGGCCGGGTTCACGGGAACGTCCGTCCCGAGAACATCCTCGTTTCGAAGGACGATCCTGAGAATGGACTCGGACACGTTCAGCTCATCGGGTTCGGTTCTCCGGGCACGGTCACCGGACGCTACCCGCTCGACCTGTCCATGGATCCGCTCCGTTCGGCTATGCCAGGGGCAAGGGCAGGGGGACCGATGACGGCTGCTCACGATAGATGGATGTGCGATAAGTTGTAACGTCTACGCTCAGTTCGGTACCTTCTCTGCTTACGCACATGGACATATAACACCGCGCCTGATACTGCATCGTGTTCCCCAGCATCAGAGTCTATTTTGGTTCTGTTCCGGTTCAAGTGTTCCATAGGTTACTTAGTTCAAGTAGTCGCCGTGCATCAGCTACTGTGCACCCCCTGTGTACGTATTGGCATGATTCAAGTCCACACGCATTCCGAACGAGAGCGACGACAAGACAGAACATATGCATGTAGACATAGACCAGAACTGCATCGCGAACGCAATCGAGAGTCTCTCATGGAATGGTTTCGAGGTTTCAAATCTCCTCCCCTCTCCCAATTTGCTTGCTTCGACGGCATTTCTCCACAAGTCGCCGCAGGCTCTTGAAGGGTCGTCTGAGGCCGATGCCCGTACCCGAGAACGCCTCTGGAACTCTTCCGTCATGCGTTTCAGCATTGCCAGAGACGACAGCACCTTGTTCGTCACCTATGGTACATGAGCCCCGATCGACTGAAATAAGCTCCTGCCTACTCACCTTGGTCGCGGCCCAGTCGGATTTCTGCTGGCGCTCTCACACACTCTTCTTCCTCACTCTCGTCCAAGCTGACTCCATACATGCTCAGCCGCTCCGTGCAATCCACGATGTCCTTCACACATGCGCGATACAGGGCCTGGGGCGATTTCGGACTAGTCAGGAACTCCAGCTTGAGCTCCGACAGGACCACCCCCTTGTCCCCACGGAACCGGAAGCAAGTGCGCAGTGCCCCGTACACCCTCGTGATCTGCATGTTCGCCGCCCGGACGCTGACGTGCGCCAAGTTCGGGCAGGCCACCGTTGAAGAGTCAGGATCGGCCGTGGACGCCGCGTGCAGCCCGAGAAAGACGTTCTTGAGCCCGACAGCGCACCCCGTGCCCCACCCTGCCTGTATAGACAGCCGCTCGAGGAGGGGGAAGGTCCGGAAGACGGTCGCCCACGCCGCCACTGTATCGGGATGAACATCGGCGATCGAGAGGGACGTGACTGGGGAGCGCCCGAAAAGCTCGACGAGGTCGCTCACCGAACCCCACCGCGACGACGTGTGGGGATTGGGCGGATTCCGAGGACCGAACGCCATTGTCAAAAGGACGGAAAAAAACATCTCGGGGGTGCGGTTAGTCGTGATCTGAGTCGAGTTGGAGTCCAAAGACATGTACATGTGAATGTCTCTCGCGGTAGCTAACGCCTCGAGATTGGCGGCAGCGCCCGGGATTGCCGGGGGTAGCATGGCAGCCATGGAGCAGGCACCGTCGGGGAAACGGGCATCGGCATCGTCGTCGTCGTCGTCGGCCTCGGCTGAGATGTGGAGATGCACGGATGAGCGGATGTGCAGGTGTGCGAGGAAACGGGAGGTGCAGGCGGCTCCGTGTGCTCGTAACACGAGCTTGTTGAGGTGCGGAAAGGAGATCAGCGGCCGGCGAAGGGACGGATCCCGCTGCATCCAGTCGCCCGAGAGACGATCGAGAGTGTTTTCTAGGTCCAGGTCCTCGAGCCGAGTGCACACGTCAAGCGCGTCGAGGAAGCGGTCGAACGAGAGTTTGTGGGAACACCCCTTGAGTGAGAGCGCCCTTAGTTGCGTGTAGAGTGAAGGGTCTTGAGGCGCCACTACTTCAGCGAGGGTGAGATTCCGGAGACGGGGGAAGCGCATCGACGTAAGCTCAATGTCGGTGTCGATAGGGAAGTGGTCCAGGTAATACCCATAACGGGTGACGGTGAAATCGAGCTTCTCTAACACGAGCATTCCGTCGCCAAAGAGAAGGCGAGGTGTCGCAGGTAGGTCTGAGTCCGGATCTCCAACTGGGGACCACAGGTGGAAGATGAGGCTCCGGATACGATGGACACGGGGGTACGCAACTCTGAGGCGATCGGGGTGACACGGGTCTGGTACGTGGGCCGAAATGTCGATGGGGATTGTGACGGAACGAGTAAGGCAAAGCTCGATCCAGTTGGCATTCTTGGTCAGGTCGAGCATGCACCAGATTGCCGGGGTGCCGACTATGAGCTCCCGCCAGTGACGGCATACCGCCATGAGTGTCCAGAACCTGGTTTTCCGCCCCCAATAGCGTGCCGCGACCATGATAAAGTGGATGCTGGCAAAGGCGAAGACCTGAAGGAGAACTTCATTGGGAAGCTGGTTGATGAGAAGCGTGTGGTTCCAGAGGATCTTGAACTCGAGCCGTTCGTGAGAGACTGCTTTGGCGATTGCTTCCTTCGCACCCGGTTCTGCAGTCCGCCGAGCTATCTCCTGACGGAGGACGCCGGCAGTAGACTGTCTCCAGTACTCCGATGTCAAGAGGGTAGACATCGGGGCAAGGGAGGATTGCTCGTCCAAACGATTCTTCTGACGAGGTTTGTGAGGATAGACTTACGAACAATGCAAAGACCCTTCGCATACCTATGACGGTGTCGTCACAATGTAGGAACCAAGAAACGTAGGGGCATCAGGAGGTGCTCGATGGTTGGAACATTTGGAATGGTATGATAGCTTACTGTTCTGTGCTCGAGGCGAATTGTATTGTTCGACAAGGGTTCGAATGAATCGTATGCTGAGATAGATGCGAGAAAGAGGGGCGCGAGAAAGGAGGTTCGTCGGGAGAGGGGTCCGGGGCCCCGGTACTCGAGCACGTTGTTTGTCGTAACATGAACTCGTCCTGAGACCTGACCCGCCTCTGCGGCCTGCGCCGGATAGTAAGCAATAGGACCTCATCTTCGCCCCGTAAGACTGAGTCGTGCGCTCCTCAGTGAGCCGTCTTTCCCTTCTTACCACCATCTCGGCCACTTTCTCACGGCCGAATCGCTCGTGAACCCAGGGCCACGAGCGCCATGAAGGCGTCTATTCCTATGTCCTTTACAAGGGGCCCGACTCCGAGCGAAGAAGGACTCCGCCTTGGCTGACACGGACACCTGGCTGACACTGATGTCAGCCTCTATGGACAACCTACAATAACCGCCGCACACCCTCGCGCACCATACGAATCTTAGACTCCTCCTCCCACTTATAGTCCGATGGATCCCTCTCAACCAGCAGCCTCCGCACCTACCTCCACATCGACCTCAACTGTGGCGATCACCCAACGGGAGGGCAGACACGACTGCCAGCAAGGCGCGAGTGCCGGAGAGAAGTTCGGGAGGGGGTCGGTAGAGGAGCAGCTACAGTTGATACTGAGGGAGGCAGAGCAGGAGCGGGACGATGCAGAGAGGGCTGGTATGTTTCCTGTTTGTTAGTGAAGAGTTGGGCTAGATGGCGCTGATTCGGTTGGCGTGCACAGCAAGAATGCACGGTTGGGGATTGACTGTCGCCTCTCGTGCGATGTACATCTCGGCCGGGGCCAGGATCGCCATTGGAGTCGTTGAGTTCACGACTGGACAGCTGGTAAGCACTTCCATCCTCTCAATTGCGAATTGATCGTGCTCACCTTTGCCCAATTCACCGCCGCTCTCGCTTTCGCTTTCTCTCTCTTGTTCTACCATCCCCAGAGACTCGAAGCTTGCATCGCTGGCCTGCTGGTGATCCTCATCTCATGCTACCAGTTGTTTGTGGAACCCAAGAGGTTCAGGTCTTTGCTGCGCGCGGACCAGCTCAAGTCGTTCATCATCGACCTCCAGGCGTTCTTGGCCGACCACGGGCGCTCCATGGTGGTTGGGCCAGAGACCGAAGCGAGGGTGGCGTACTACCGGCGATGGTTCCTGGTGATCATGGGGAACACGTTTGAGGCCTCCGAGGTTGCGGGGAAGGCAGAGGACGGATGGAGGTGGACGACAGTTGTCGAGAAGGGGAAGACGGAGATGTCGATGGCGTGACGACGCTGCAGAGCCTCCCAGGCGTCTTCTTGACACAGACATCGCTGCTTTGTTCACCTCCTCACGTACGTTAGTATTACGGGTTTCGTTTTCGCAGATGGGTTACAAGTGATTCGGAAATGATGGGACTGGACTTTTTTTCTTCGCCATTGAAATTTGAAAACCGACGTCATCGCAAGCCACCCAGCAGAGAAGAAGTTCCTGTATGGGTATGGCGCCGCCTTCGTGTACGAGATATGAGGACATGTTTAGAGCTCGATCGAATGAGCTGAGTCAGGCTGAGTCCCATGGCCATACTTACCGTAACTGTGGTGATGGGCAACCCCCGCCAGCGACAGCGTCCACGCTTATTCTGGGTCATGTGACTTGCCGCTCGTAGACGAGCCCTCGCCGAATGTTCTCTCTCATCTTACCGAACCTTGCCAAGGAGGTTTTGTCTTCACTGCTGACTCTCATCGTCTTCCCCGTGCTATTCTTAACTTCCTGATATCTGCTAGGCGACCTAATCGCAATCGAGAGGTCAACCCATCAAGCTCGGCAAATTTCCGGTGGCTGCTCGGTGGTAGCAGAACTGCACAGAACTGCACTCGCGGTATTTTGGGTCTCATGAGGCCCATGGGACGAGTAGAATTGCAAGGTAAGTCATCATACATATTTCCATCATTCCGTGCCATACAAGGCCAGTTCATGGCGCCCCTGTCGCTCTCCATGGGTAAGATATGGCCGAGCCAGATGCCCTTGCCCACAGGCTCAGCGGGACCTTCCCCCAAGGCTGCTCTGCTATACAGCGAGTCCACCTCCGGATATATCCATTGCATATATTTCTGTACTACTTATACATTTATTTTGACCTCATTCACGCGCTCCATTGCTTCGTTGTGTCCTGTACTTGGTGTGCCTCGTGTTCCGCCTGCCAGTGGCAGTCGCACGTGAATCCAGTCCCTCTATTGTCCTCCTGCTACAAAACCTCAAAGGATCTCACCTTGGAACTTTCAGCTTGGCTTGACAATCACAACCCTTGACTTTATTCGGCCCTAGTCTCGGTTTCGCGCTCTATTCCATGCTCACCGACCATATTTCGCAGTGCCTCGATGAGCGCTTGTCTCTATTACTAAGCATCTTCGACTCTTCCGACGCTGGACAGATTGTCCGATTTCTCGCATTTGCGCAACGTTAATGCCATGAATCTTTCACATGTACATTGTATAGCACATGGTGAATAAGTTCTCCGTGAAAAATGTCCACATGCAGTACCTTATTAAATAGATCATTTTTCTATCTCACTGACCGCATGAAGGATTTCAGATTTCTCACGGAGACTTTCATAATTGGGTCTATACAATGTTATCCTCCGAATTTCAGCGTGACTGGAGCATCCAGAGTGGCTACAGAAAGTGCGCCATTTTCACTACCATTCCCATTGGGCGCTTCAGCCACAGGATGTCGAGCCGAGTGTTAGTCGACGCGTAGATATGTCAGAGAGCCGGAACGGTAGACTCACAGTCTCGACGCCGAACCCAAAATAACGCAGCCCACCTCTTGGCATACCTCGGCCTCTGTCCCGCCGAATATTATCTCTCTCGGATATGAGATCTGGGGGATGAAGCGCCCCTTCGGCGCTTGGACGGCGCCTCCCTCGCTAACGCCGGGCGCTGCCCATCACCAGTAACTGTGGTCGGCTTAATTTGCAGGTGCTTGTGACTGCGGCCGGCTAATACCAGCTCCCGGGCTCGTCTCTCCTTCTGTTCTCGGCCTCACTCCAACCTGGTTTTCGTCCTCTCCACACTCGGCCATTCCGCCCTCTTCGCCCAACTCGACCCCCCCCCATGCATCGTGTTTTCCGGCTCCTTTCATCGTCTCCGCCCTCGCTTCAGTCCCTGCCTGAGTGCCTGACTCTTCGTCACCCCGCCTACTACCTTTGCGCTCGGATGAAAACGTGGTGAGCGAGACTCGTGCGCATTTCCTACCACTCCCATCTCATCACACAGCCGTCAACGCTCCTTGCACACTATGTGACCTCAACAGCAATCCCTGCCACCTGCATCCCGGCTTGCACGTTCATCCGAGGGCCGCGAGCACCCTCTGAGTCGGTCGTACAAGATGGTGACTGTGGGAGTAGCGGGGGATAAAGACACCTTGGATGGTGGCGAGGGGTGAGTGCTGTGACTGGTATGCTTGAGACGGGGCATGTTGAGCAGTCTTGCCCCCCAGTTTATATCCCCATTAGCTGCGCTTTGCACGGCGTGCACGGACCACAGTCCGCCTCTCCCATTCTCCGCTTCCCGTCTTCCATCTCCCAGGTACTCCCGCTTCGTGGCCACGGACGGACCATCGAGCAGTCGCCCACGCCCAGCCTCGAGGACCCGCCGCTATACTCCGAGTCCGGCCGCCGTCGCTTCGTCTCCCATCTCCCACTTGCCCTGCCTGCGCAAGAGACCGGTCAGACAATTTCGACTATCGAGGTGAAGGGATGACGCGCCGCGCCCCGATCTTATCAGCATGACAGCCAGTACGCGTTTCAAGTGCGTCCCGGGGTTGATCAGGACGTCTTCTCCATGCTGAAATGCGCTCTTTGTAACGTTTTGGGAACATCGCGCCGGTCTTCGAGAGGGAAGGACGACACTCGGACGCAATTGCGACGGGTTTATTTCCGTCACGCCTTACCAGCAGACGTAAAGATCCCCACCCACAACGTGTAGAACTAACGTGCAACCGTCCTGGAATGCCCTCGCGGCGCCGGATTCGATTTCGTGTCGGTCCGCCCCCGTTTCGAAATGTGGTCCGAAAACGCAGTCCCATATGCACCTTAGGCCACGGCAAGTTTTTCGACCGCCGGTATCCCATCCCGGGCGGCCTTTACCTGCGTTTACAAGACTTCTGGGGACCCTGCCAGGCTCGAAAGACACGGTTCAACGCCAATACGAGCCGATGGAAGCCGGATTTTGTGGGCTGGCAGTGGAAGGACCAAGGTGCGCCATATCTCCTCTGTCAGCTGTCGGTCTGCGGCGCAGTATTATGTATGCGCTGCGGTAACCCGCCCGCAACGTTTGCGGCCGTTCTTGTGGCGATCCGGTTTCATGGCGGCCGGAGTTGCGCGGGCTCTCCCACCACCCCTTCGTGTCGGATTGCCCGGCGGACGGTTGGAGTGGGCGAGGGCGGTCGTGTACTCCATGTACTACACGTTTGCGCGCCTGGAATATATGTTTTGAAAATTCACGTTTTGGCGCGACGCCAGACGGGCTCGATGTGCGTGATCGCCCCAGTTCCCGGGGGTGGGTCGAACGGGTTAGATGGACGCTCGGGGTCGGCTTTGTCTTGAGGCTTCTATCTAAAGAACCTTGCGTCAGCGTCCATGTTTGTTCCACCTTATAGGCACTTCTCATCGGAAACACCTATCTTCCACGCCACGAGAGACCTTGCACCGTAGCGGCGTGGTATATAGCAATCAGTGGGACGATTCTGCAGCTGCGACGGTCTCCTCACATCCCTGACCTTCTGGCGCTCAATATACAAGGTTTTCTCCATTGCCTGGGGCGATGGCCCGGGCGTCCTCCCTATCGTTTATATCTTGCCAACCAGTCGCACCTTGCTTCGTTCAACGCCACTCGTCAAGGCCACCCACACCGCCATCCCATTGCTATGGACGTGAAACTACCTATCTTCGCGGCTCTGGTGCGTTTTCTCTAGCCACGATCCTGCCTGATAATTCACCATCGCTGTCCTAGGCCGTGCATCAGCTTCTTCGTCGCTATGAGACGTACGCTTTCGCCTTCTATGGACTGGCTCTCTTCGTCCCACCCGCCTTGATTGTTTCCGTGCCGTTCTACAAGGGTCATTCTGCGACTCCCACCCTGGGCTCATTCCTTCAATGCCTTGCGCTCTACTTGGCTACGCTCGCTGGTTCGATCTTCGCCTATCGACTCTCCCCGTTCCATCCCCTCGCGCGCTACCCCGGCCCGCTCATCGGCAAGCTGTCCGGCTTCTGGATGGCGTACGTGAGCACGGGCGGACGCCAACAGCACTACCTCAAGGCGCTCCATGATCGTTACGGGGACGTAGTTCGGATAGGTGGGCTTGCGAGCGAGCTACGCTGTGACGCTGCGGCTGACAGGTCGGACCTACACTGGCAGGTCCGAACACCGTCGTGATTCGCAAACCGTCAACGGCGAACACCCTCATCGGAGGGTCCGGTCTCCCCAAGGGGCCTCGTACGTCTGCATGCTATGTTGATCGACGGAGGGAGGCTGACGCTAGGCTTTGCACAGAGCAGCTCGGAAGGTTTCTCTCCGACAGGAACCTCGCCATGATCGCGCTGCAGGACACGGAGCTCCACATCCAGCGGCGGCGAGCTTGGAACAGAGGCCTGAGCCCTGCCGCGTTGAAGGGATACGAGGACCAGATCGCGAAGAGGGCGAGCCAGCTTGTGAGTCGAATCGAGGAGCATAAGGGAGAGGTCCTCCTCGACCACTGGTTTGGCTACTTCACGTGAGTCCTTTTTGCTGCGCGGCATTGAGGTCGTCGGTACTAATCGGTTGCCTTCACGCGTTCTGCCAGGTACGACTTCATGTCTGACATGGCGTGAGTTCTCCTTCTATTCAGTTGGGAATATTATTCTGACAGCACATGCTAGTTTCGGAGGGGGAACCTCCGAGATGCTCAGTGGGAAGGGAGACACCAGTTTCTGGCAAGGCTTGGAGAAATCAGCCAGGTAACAACGCGTCCCGCATGCCAGGTTAGAAGCACGAGCTGAACACCTCTCAGGAATGCAACGTTCTTCGGGCACGTGCCATGGTTCGGGGTCCTGCTCGGACGTATCCCCTTCGTCATGACAGGTAGCAAGGACTTCCTCGGAAAGTGCAAGGACAGCGCCGCTCGCCGCCTCCAGCGAGGCTCTGTTACACGCGACTTGTTCCACTATCTGGTAAGTGTGGTCTAAATGTGTCATAGGCAGTCTCGCGCTAAGCTCGGTACAGAACTACGAGGACGTACAGGACTTGAAGCATCCCCGGCCGCCCTTCCAGCAGCTCGTCAGCGACGGCATCCTCGCGATGGTCGCCGGCTCGGACACGGTCGCCAGCACGATGACGAGCCTCTTCGCTTGTCTTTTCGCTCACCCTGAGACGTACGAGAGGCTGCAGGAGGAGGTCGACAGGTACTATCCGCCTGGCGAAGCTCTCCACACCAAGCACCACCGAGAGATGCACTACCTTACCGGAGTAATGTAAGGAACTACCTCTGGAGGCTACGTGCGCGATCGCTGACACTTCTTCCAGTAACGAGACGCTACGTATCTTCCCGGCTGTCCCCAATTGCACTCAGCGCCAGGTACCTCGGAACGGCAACGGTATCACGGTGGACGGAGTGTACGTCTCACTGAATTGCTATGTAACGCACTCAATTAATAGCGATTTCACCCATCCAGGTACCTCCCTGCGGGCACGGCGTTCTGGATGAACGCTTACTCGATGCACCTCGACCCGAACAACTTCTCGCCCTCGCCTGAAGCGTTCCTCCCCGAGCGCTGGCTCCCGAAGTCTGACAGCCGTTCGCTGTGCCACGGCCCAGGGTACGCGCACAACGAAACGGCGTTCATGCCGTTCTCGATCGGCCCGATGAACTGCGTCGGGAAGGCGCTCGCGATGCAGGAGATGCGGACGGTCGTGTGCGCGATCCTCCAGCGCGTCAAGCTGCGGCCGGTCAAAGGGTGGGCGTTGGAGGACTACGATCGCGGGTTCAAGGACTACTTCGTCACCGTGCGCGGAGAGTTGGCCGCTCTTGTGGAGGTGCGCGGACAGGCGTGAATGCGGCGAGGCGACTCGGATGTCTGGCTGCGGCTAGGGTGACTCGAAGTACTAGGAAGATGTACAAGGTGGGGTTATGTGGCTCGGTTCGTATAGATGTATTAGTATTGTGGTATAGGGGAGATCATGTTCCGACGATGCAAAGCTGGGTATGCATTGTTCGCCATCAGGATGGAGGTGGAGAAGGCAGTGAGGACTCTGCACAAAGCCGGATATGTGCACGGGGACATCCGGCGCGAGAACGTTCTTGTTCCTCGCGCGCAGGATTCTCATGTACCAATTATGCTCGTGGGAGTCGGATTGGCTGGACGGAGGGGACAGGCGCGTTACCCACCTGATCTGGCTCGGGACGCCGTTCGTTCAGGGCTAAGGGGCGCGGAGGGAGACGGGGAGATCTTGGAGGCTCACGATTTGGAGATGTGCAGGCTGCTATTGTAGGACAATGTATGGCCCATATTATCTGTATGCAATTTTTGGACGGTGATCTACGTCTGCTTGGCCTTCCGATCGAGCTTGACGTGCCTGCCGAAAACCCCCCCAAGTCGTCGCAGAGCGCTCTTGAAGGACTCCGAGTCCTTGCGGATACTCCCCCCTCTCGGACCCTCTGAAGCTCCTGCGTGTTGCGTGCAGGTCGCCGCGACACACCCACTGTTGGATAGGGCAGCAACTTGTGCGTCGCCTGCAGCGAGTCCGTCTTAGCGACCGCTCCGATCGCACGAAGTACTCACCTTGGCATACCGGACCAATGTCCGCCGCTCCCAGGACTGCACGCTCCTCACGGCCGTCAGCGTTGATCACCGACAACTCCAGTCGCCTCGTGCAGCCTACGATATCCTTGATAGCACACGCGCGACACACGCCGGCCAGGGACAAATCCAGTCCGAGTCGATTCAGGTCCAGTCGTTCCAGAACGACTCCCCTGCCCCTGCGGTATCCGATGCAGGTGCGTATCGCCTCGTACACCGGCGTGCTCCCAAAGCCGTCAACGCTAATATGCTTCAGGTTTGGGCAGGCCAGGCCCAGGGCCGCCGGTAAGCCGGGGCCCGTCGTCGTCGTAGATGCTGCATGCAGCCCAAGGAACACGTTCTCGAGCCCGAGCGCACGGTCACGTCCCCAGGTGCTGAGGACGGAGAGCCGCTCCAAGAGAGGGAAGGTCCGGAAGACACCCGCCCAGGTCGCGACCGCGTCGGGGTAGACATCGACGATGGAGAGGGACGTCACGGGGGAGCGCCCCAGAAATTCGACGAGCTCCTGCACCGAGCCCTGTCCGTAGTCCGACGGTGTGTAGGCCGGATCACGGAACACACCATCCATAATGGTGAGCGCAACGTCCATGCTCACGCAGGCCGTCACGGCCATCTCAGGGGTGCGGTCCGTGGAGATCCAGACTGACTTGGGGCCGGCGCGGGAAAGCATGCACATCCTGATATCGTTCACCGTGGCCAGGGGCTCGAGAGTGAGGACGTGGCGGGGGGGAAGCCAACTGGCGAGAGCGAAGGCGCCATCCGAGGAACGGGCGTCGACGTTGGCTGATATATCGATACGCGCGGATGACCGAATGTGGACGTGTTCTAGGAATCGGGAGGTGCAGACAGCCCCGTGCCCTGATATCACGAACGTGTCGAGGCGGGGAAAGGATATCAATGGCCGGCGAGGGGCGGGGCCGCGTTGCTTCCAGTCGTCCGAGAAGCGGTCGAGAGTGTCCTTCAGGGACAGCGTTTCGAGGCGGGTGCATAGGGCGAGTGTGTCGAGAAAGTGGTCAATTGAGAGACTGTGGGAGCATGTCGTGAGGGACAGCGTATGCAGGTCCACGTACAGTGCAGTGTCTTGAGGCGACACCATGCCAGCTAGAGTGAGACTTCGAAGGCACGGGAAGTGTGTCAGGGTAAGCTCGACATCGACAGGGAAGCGGCTCGGCGTCCGAGGCCCCATACCATGCTGCACCGCGAATTCCAGCTTCTCTAGGGCGGGCATCGCTGGGATTTCGCGGCCAAAGAGCAGCCGAAATGGCCAGTCACATTCCGGATTGTCAACGTTAAGCCGGGTGTCGACCGCGAAGTGGAGACTCCGGATACGATGAACGAGAGGATGCGCATCCTCGAGGCGATCGGGGTGGCACCATTCCGGTACTCGTGCCCAGACCTCGATAGGGGCTCCAAGAGACCGAGCAAGGCGGAGCCCCGTCCAGTTTGTGTTCCAATATTCCAGGCTGATTACGGACCAGAATGCTGGGGTTTCGATTATGGTGTCCCGCCAGCGACGACATGTCCCCATGAGTTTCAAGAAGTTGGGTGTTGGCCATCCTGTCCAGGACACCAAGTATCCGCTGTCACCCTGGTACTCCGAGTGTACGAGGATGAAGATCTGAACGAGGAGTTCGTAGGGAAGCTGGTTAATGGGGAGCGAGCGGTTCCAGAGGGTCTTGAACTCGAGTGGTTGGTTTGAGATTGCCTTGACTATCCCTTCCTTGGCACCTGGTTCCGCGATCCGCCGGGCTATCTCTTGACGGAGAGCCTTAGGAGTAGACTGGACCCAGTACTCTGATGTCGTGAAGGTAGACCGGGGTGCTTGAAGGGTAGATTCCGCGTCCAAAGGACGCTTCATCTGCCAATGCTGTGAGCACGTACCAAAGTTAATGAAGAAACCGCAGTCGCATACCTATGGCGGTGTCGCAATAGGCGAGACAACGAACGAATATGATAGAGCCACAGAATCAGCGCGGTGAAGCGTTGAATGTTTAAATACCGCGATGGCTTACACTTCTGTGCTTAAGCGGTATGTTTGTCATGTGGATGTGCTGCTGGCTGGGCTAGGCGTGGAAAGAGGAAGAGGAAGAAAAGAGAGGTGTGCGAGAGGAGCCTCCTCAGGCTCGAGGGGGTCTCGTCCAGAAAGGTAAATTAGTCATTCCAAGGGTGGCCGCGAAGCGGCCCGAATAGGTGCCCAGGGTGCGAGACTTGTTTGTCGCCAACATGAACTCGTCCTGAGCCCTGACCCGGAAGGAGCTGGTAGGGGTTGGCCACTGCAGTCATCTTCGTACGAGATATGAGGACGTATGGTTAAAGCCAAGTTAAAGCTCGAATGACCTGTGTCCCATGGCCATACCGTAACTGTGGTCGGCTTTTGCCGGTCCTGTGCGACTGCCCTCCGCTCACGACGAGCTCCTGGGCTCGTTTCTCGACGTCTCTCCTTCTGTTCTCGGCCTCACTTCCAACACGTTCCAACCTGGTTTTCGGCCTCTCCACACTCGGCCATTCCGCCCTCTTCACCCAACTCGACCCCCCGTCCGTGGCCTATGCATCGTGTTTTCCGGCTCCTTTCATCGTCTCCGCCCTCGCTTCAGTCCCTGCCTGAATGCCTGAACTCTTCGTCACCCCGTCTCCTACCTTTGCGCTCGGATGAAAACGTGGTGAGCGAGACTCATGCACATTTTCTACCACTCCCATCTCATCACACGGCCGTCAACGCTCCTTGCTCACTATGGTACCTCAACAGCAAACCCTGCCGCCTGCATCCCGACTTGCGCGTTCGTCCGAGGGCCGCGAGCACCCTCTGAGTCAGTCGTACGAGATGGTGACTGCGGGAGTAGCGGGGCATAAAGCACCTTGGATGGTGGCGAGAGGCGAGTGCTGTCATCAATATGCTTGAGACGGGGCATGCTAAGCAGTCCCGTCTTGCCCCTCCATTTGTATCCCCACCAGCTGCGCTTGGCACGGTGTGCGTGGAGGCCGTGGACCACAGTCCTGCCTCTCCCATTTTCCGCCTTCCGTGTTCCATCTCCCAGGTACTGACGGACCATCAAGCAGTCGCCCACGCCCAGACTCGAGGACCTGCCGCTGTACTTCGGTCGCCATCGCTTCGTCTCCCATCTCCCACCTGCCCTGCCTGCGCAAGACCCCGACCGATCAGACAATTTCGACTATCGATGTGAAGGGATGCCGCGCCGCGCCCCGATCTCATCAGCATGACAGAGTACGTGTTTCAAGTGCGTCCCGGGGTTGATCAGGACGTCTTCTCCATGCTGAAATGCGCTCTTTGTAACGTTTTAGGAACATCGCGCCGGTCTTCCAGAGGGAAGGACGACACTCGGACGCAGTTGGGACGGGGTTTCCCCCCAGCGTCTTACCAGCGGACGTGAAGATCCCCACCTACGGCGTGTAGAACCAATGTACACCTGTGCTGGCATGCGTTTGCGACGTTGGGTTTGATTTCGAGTCGATCTGCGTCGTTTTGAAATGTGGTCCGAAAACGATGCCAATACGAGCCGACGGAAGCCGGATTTTGTGGGCTGGAAGGGCCAAGGTGCGCCGTATGTCCTCTGTCACGCGTCGGTCTATGGCGCAATCACGTATTATGCGCTGCCGTAACCCGCCCGCAAACCGGCTGTTCAATTTGTGGCAATCCGCTTTCATGGTGGCTGGTTCTCCCACCGCCCCTTCGCGTCGGATTGCCCGGCGGACGGTTGGGGTGGGATAGGGCGGTCGTGTACTCCATGTACTACACGTTTGCGCGCCTGGAATAGATGTTTTGAAAAATTCACGTTTTGGCACGTTTCGACGCCAGACGGGCTCGTGCGCGATCACCCCAGTTCCCGGGGGTGGGTCGAACGGGTCAGATGGACGCTTGGGGTTAGCTTTTTCTTCAGGCTTCTATCTGAAGAACCTTTGTCTGTGTGATAGTACTTACGAGATATGAAGATGGTTGGGGCTCGAATGGTGCCGACCGTTTGCGGTTGACCATACGCGGCTGTCCCGCTGCCGACATGGTGCTAGCGTCAACGTAGCCACCCTCACCATCGGCTTGATGTTGACCACCATCTCTGAAAACCAAGTCCTTGCCAACGCTCAACGTTCAACCAACATCATGGAAAGAAGTCCGCTCGATGCAATCTATGCGCTCTAGCACGAACCGGTCTCATATTCGTACTCGGTAGTGCCGCTCACGATAACTACTGCTCAGGCGGAAGCTAACGGCGCGTGTTGGAATTTTGGGTCCAGCTCGCGCACCGCTGCACTACGACCTGCATATGGTTGCCATGCAGCGACACGTGCGCTCGGGCATGACCGCAACGGCCGCACGACCGCAACGACACGAGTGCAACGCCATACCGCCGCTCGCCTGACGCGTACGCCCTCTCGTTGTGTTGCACTCCCTTATCTAGGCTGACTCTCTCATGCATTTTCTTCTATAATCAGACCCTGTCGGCACCGTCGTCCTCCTCTCTCACACTACGGCCACGGGGATCGCGGGCATGACCACCCATCGCAGACGCAAACCCCATAGCACACGGTGCCGGCGGTGTGATGGCGCGCTCGGAGGTTTGATGCATCGGTTTGAAGGCCCGTCAAACCCTGCACAGACGTTATGTCTGCTGAACCGCCCAGCGCTGGGACGGTTGACACGACCACCGCCCAGATAGGATGTCCTTCCAGCGCTGCTTCTGGGTATTTATGTCGGGATCTGTTTTATGTTGCAACGACTCGAGTACTGGACTCGATGTCGTTGGCCCACCTCCCCGTCCCATTTGTCGAGGCATGTGAGTCGTCATTTTAGCCTGCTGAGTAGGGCTAGCCCCGTCGTTGTCGTCTGGGTCCTGACTTGTTGAGGAAGTGGCCGTCGGCAAACTATCTCGCGCTGGCGCACTTGGGTTGCTCATCTACGATTACCGTGAGTCTTGATTCTCGCGACTCTTGGGTATTGCGACGACTGACTTAAGTATATTCTTAATAGTGATCACCTTCGATCTTGAGGTGTGTTCCTGTCTTTCCCCCGACTGTCACCAAAGATGAAGCGCAGAGCAGGTCGACGTCGTCTGGAGGCAAAGCAAGCGGTCGCCGCTGTGCTGGCTCTATCTCTTCGTGCGTCCGGTCTCTTCGTCTTCTCGTTCAACTGTAGAAGCTGACTCGGACACTCTTCCAAAGAACCGCTTCTTTCCTCTCGTTTGGCTGGTTTTGGACCTCAGTTCGTATATGATGCACCACGTGTCGGCAGTCCCAGTGCTCATTCCTCTTTACTAGTACCATTTGCTCCCAAGGGAATTGCTTCTGCCAAGGTGCGGCTTTGAGTTTTCCCGTATCGTGCTTTCAGCTTGTGTTAAACGGACATATACTTGCAGATGTGCGTGACAGGCGGGGCCATTGCCGGGTATTAGCCATTGACTGCGTAATCCAGTTGTATCATTTACCTGGCCATCGACGACTTTGTCATCGTCGTTTCGACTCTCGCGGTTCAAGGTGAGCGAACCCACCTATATGACCGACACGGCCCTACTGACATTCGTGCTTGGAAAGTGATTCTCCAGCTGCGTGTAAGTCATCTCCACCATGCTCGCTGCCCCCCCATCAGTACCGACTATGGCGAGGATAGGTCTACGCCCTCTACCAGAAGAGTAGGCGTGTACGGCTATTCCTGACGTGCTGCTGTCTGGCCGAAGTCACAGTCATGGCAATATTCATAGGAATTACCCTCGCCGACATCAAGGGTAAGTTTATGTCGTACACGTGTGTCGAAAGTGACTTGTCTCATACGCTACCTGACAGGGCTGCCCGTCATCTCTACCAACACAGGGTGCTACTACACTGGCATATTCTCGATCTCCGCAGTCTTCTGGCTGCCGGCGTTGGTATACGAGCCGGTATTGTGCCTCATGGTCCTGTGGAAGGCGGGGGACGAGAACTGGTTGAACCGTTTCTGGCGGCAGAGGACGAGTACCGTCAACAAGGATTTCAATTCGGGAAAGCTGGTCAAAGCGTTCGCGCGAGACAGGTACGCCACGCTGGTGCTCTCGGAGCCGAACGCTGCTGACGGTCGTCCCCCGGGCCCAGTCTGATATATTTCGTTGGGTAAGTCCGAGTCGCTGGCACCGCACGCCAGTGTGGACGTCTGTGGACTGACGTGTGCGAACCTCTCGCCGACGTTCTCAGGGTTTTCATCGAGCTCGTGATCAACACCGTCATCTGGTCGCATTACAACCGGTACATCAATGTCGTTGTGCCGTGCGTCTTCCTCGTCCTGTTCGGAGCCCTCACTGACATGCGTGTGTTCAGGTGGTCCGGCGCGCTGCCTTCCGTCCTTGGTTCGCGCCTCTTTCTGCGCATGCGGGAAGCGATCCTGTTCCCGGAACGATATAGCAGCGATTTAGGTGCGACTACCTCGGGGATCGGCGCCCAGAGCACCATCCGTTTTACTGCGACATATCGGCCCGTTGCTATACGGACGACCGGGGCGGATAGGCGGTGAATCACGAGAAGCTCAGAGTGACGTGAGGCTCGCGTAGTCCTGCGCTGTGCGCTCGTTCTGCATTGTTCTTCTGCATACTGAATGCGATAAGATCTGCCACAGGGCAGCGTATACCTATCTCGATCGAGTTACTGGACGGGTGGCAACTCCAATGGTCGAAGCATCAAAATATATATATTGGACACTGCGGATGCGTTCCTCTCCCTACTACCCCAGGATACAAGCGCCCTCCCGCTCCTTCGTCTGGTCAAGTTCGGTGAAATCCAGAACTGGTACGATAGTTGCGAACTAGTGGGGCACATGGGGTGGTGCGTCGCGGGGCCAAAGATCAATCGATCACGCTCGGTCTCCAACTCGGCCCACTCCCGACGTGGTCGTTCTACCTCGAGAGCGCGCTTCGCGAGTTCTCGGTCATCTTTTCCGGAGCCCCCATCGACCGCCTTCACGTCGTCGGCGAGTACAAGCACGTCCGCCATTTCGATGCTTGGGTGCGGCTGTTCACTGCCTTCCCCACCGTGCAGCACCTCGAGCTCGACGGGGATCACTCACCTTTACCCGTGATTGGGGCGCTCGGACAACCACCGTATGACGAGTCCGGACTGGATGCAAATAGTACGGGAGCTACAACGGAGGCAGACGGTATGGATGGCGCCGGAGTGGGAGCGATTATCCTTCCTCGACTTCGTTGTTTGGAC
The DNA here is from genome assembly GCA_020736865.1 of Ganoderma leucocontextum. Taxonomy (NCBI): domain Eukaryota; kingdom Fungi; phylum Basidiomycota; class Agaricomycetes; order Polyporales; family Polyporaceae; genus Ganoderma; species Ganoderma leucocontextum. The sequence goes on from JAHKGY010000009.1 coordinate 211,970, forward strand.
ATCGGATGCCTGGATTGGTGCCCGGGTCTCGTCGAAACGATGGTGACGGTCCTTCAGCGCCGCGCTATGAGTGGTCTACCAAAGCTGGATAACTTGTGGCTTTCTATGAAGACGATGGATAAGAGAGCATACCGGAGGACGATGGAGGTATATAGGGCGTCGCTTGCCTCGCTGGTGGAAGAGCTCGAAGACATTTTACAGGACTAGTGGAAGTCGTTGATAGTAGGATAGTAGGATATACGTCGTTACAGCCATGTACAGCTTGATGGCCCTTTCCCGCCCGACTCAGAGGCCGAACACATGTCAAATCAACCGATATCATAATGATCACAGTAGGCCGGCGAGCACAGCAAACCACTCTCCTTATGCTACTCCTGACCCGTCGCTCTCTGACCCATCTCTCCCTAACCCATCGCTCTCTGACCCGTCCGATCCCGACTCCGGACCCTCCGTTTCCGACCCCGAGTCCTCTGATTCTGAGGCAAAAATCAAGTCCGAACCGGAACGCACCCAGCGAGAGACATAGCCCACGACGTCGCGCAAGTCTTTGATGTAGCCGCGACGTACATCCGAGGGCACATCGTCCGGATGGAGCACGAAACCCAAGTTGAGGGTCTCTAAGGCACTGACTTCTTTCTCCGCGCGATACCGGAAACAGTCGAGCATCGCCTCATACGTCTCCACCGTCTCCCTTCCTTCGACATTGACGGTCTTGAGGTTCGGGCAAGCGACCGACGAGCCTGGGTCCGTCTGGGTCGTCGCGATAGAAGCGGCATGAAGTCCGAGAAAGACGGTCTCTACGGAGACGTTGGGCTCCCCGCTTTGGACGTCGGGCTCCCCGCTTCGGACGTCGAGCACCTCAAGGAGGGGAAACGTCTGGAAAACTCTTGTCCATACATCCGGCGTAGCGTGGTGGTGATCTCCCTCGACGTTGAGGCGAGTTAGAGGAGATCGTCCGAATGCGTTGACGAGATCGTCGAGCCCCTGCCCCATGAAACAATCCCATCCACGACGGCCACTCGTGGTTAACATGAGGATTGCGTTCGGAATGTCCTTCTTCGTTTCGGTCCTTGGAGTGCCACAGCTGATCTCGTACACGTCTCCCCAGACCTCCATATTGACTGTCGTGGCGATAGAGAGGGCAGGAAGTGTGACGATGTGGTCGGGCGGCAGCATGGCACTGATGGCGTTCACGGTATCGGGAGAACCGTCGACGTAGTCGCTCTCTTCGAAGTTCCCTTCAATCCAGAGAGCGACGGAAGGGTGGAGGTGCAAGTGGGCCAGGAAAAGGGACGTGCGCACGATCCCATGCTCTTCGAGCCGGAGTTCGCGGAGGCGAGGGAAGGATATCGGCGCCCTGAGAGGAACGGCGGCCACCCTCACCCAATCGTCCGGGAAAAGGTGGAGGGCGGCGATAAGGGACAGCTCCTCCAGCTGTGCGCTTGCTGCGAGGACGTCGAGAAAGCGGTCGAAAGATAGATTGTGGGAGCAGCCGGACAGCGACAGCGTCCGAAGCTGGGCATGCAGGGAGACATCTTGAGGCGAGACCATTCCGGATAACGACAGAGCTCGAAGACGGGGGAATCGTTGCGAGGTAAGCTGGATGTCTATGTCCTCCTTCGTGGTGGAAAGCCTATGGGCAATGAAGTAGAGGTCCTCGAGAAGAGGCATGCCATTGCCGAAGAGGGGCGGGAGTGTAGCGAGCAAGCGAGGACATTCGACAGTGTCGAAACGGAAACTCCGAAATCTATGCACATGGGGATAAAGAATGTCGAGCGAAAACTCTCTCCGCAGATCTGGGTCGGCGTAGACGTCGATAGAGGCTGAGGCAGAAAGAGCGAGGCAACGCTCTGTCCAATCGGTGGGGCCGTCCATTCTGACGTGGACCTTCCGCCAAAACGCTGGAGTTGAGACCAATACATCGCGCCAGTGGCGGCATACCAGCATGAGACCCTGCCAGCCCATGTGGAACGATTCGGTATTTCCAACCCTCGACCTGAGAGCCCACAGCGGTCCCTCGGTTACATCCCGGAATTCGAGAAAGATCCGTACGAGGAGTTCGTTGGGGAGGTTGTTGATGGGGAGCGGGCGGTTTCTGAGTTCCCAACGGGAATGAGCCATCTCTTCGACGACTGCAGCCTCTTCCATATCTCGTTCCGCGATTGGTTGGGATAACTGCTCACGTAGTATGGCCCTGCAGTGGTGAGTTGATGCACGGCTTGATGCCGTGTTGAGGTAGGGGAACGAGATTGATTGATTGTCCCGAAAAGATCTCTGCGAGTTGCTCGTGTTAGCACTGTGACAAGACAACTTCGAAGGTGCAGTAAGCCTAGTACCTCAGGCTGGAATGGATGGACCTCGAGGTAGCCTCCGCTGGTACGTCCCTTGAGGCTTGCAAGACTGGTACCGTGGGGGACGATCTGAAGAAAAGATTGTTGCTAATGTCGACATGCGATATTGTTTCAACAACTAGCTAACCTTGGCTTCAAACCTCGAGCCCGCCAGTGTCCGTCGGTTGTTCTGAGAAAGTGGCCGCGAGGTACGGCCAACAAGTGATGTACTTAGGAGTCATGCATGATCCAACGCACGGCATAAATATTTGTGATGCCACTGCTGCGGTCCCTACAAGCGCCGTTTGAAATTTGAGACAGAAGTCGATCACGTAACTAAGCTCCGATGAGCACACTATTATTGACTTGTAAAGGAGTCCGAAGCGTGGACTCAAGAGTTTGGCACTCAGATTCCGAACTCGAGGATACGATTCCATACCTCACACATGGCGCAACTTGTCAAGGGAAGCCGGGTAAGCACATCGTTGCCCGTTATCCTCATGATTGGAAACTAATCTAGGGCGAATGTTGGAACTCCAAGTTGCGAGCCACAAGTCGTCATCGACATTCGCCACAGAAGCGGTCAGACGCTAGAGGAGCGCAGCCATCGCGACTCCAACCGCACTCACGACGGAAGCAACAGAAACACCAATGATGCCGGCATCGTTGCGGGCAAGGGGGTTCGAGTTTGCGCTAGAGCCCAGTAGAGGTGCTCGTCGTCACTGGCGTCGTGACCGGATCACTGGCCCCAGGAGCGGTGGGTGTACCAGACGAGCCATTGGGGAGGGTGAGGGTGAGAAGGGAGACCCCCACCCCGGCGATTCCACAGTTGTTCTCGTACTCTGCAGGTAGGACGGTCAGGTCCCAGGTCCGGCAAATGCGAAAGGACGAGCGGGAGTTGAGTCCGGATACTTACCGGTCAGGGTGGTTTGGAGAGTGTACATGAGGGACGCAGTGGGATGGACCTGCACCACGCATTCGAGGCAGACGTAGATGGCCGTGGCGTCAGTCACTATAAGTTCTGTTTAGGATGAGAACTTCCTGGAGAAGCACACCGGATCCAGCTTGCTCTCGACAGTGGTAGGGACAGTGCATTGAACACGCTACTTGCCATCCAACCGTTCTCACCATTCGCCATCCTTTCGTCACAGGAACTTCGCGCGGTTCCAGGCGAGAACGGATGCCGGTTCCTTAGCACCACCGTGAAGTGAGACTGCCTCGATGGTAAGCAAACGGTGAGCTTCGGGCGGGGTGTAGACGGCACGCTTACCTCCGCAAAATCGACAGCGATGATGGAATCGGGGAACGAACAGAACGGAATGCGGCTGCAAAACATGGGCGCCCAGAATCATCTGAGAACTATCTGAGAATCCTGTCGTCCGGCCTTCGCACTCTGCACAAATGGTAGTGGAAAAATGTTCGTGACAATTGTTAGAGTCCGTCATATCAAGTACACCTAAGGCAAACTGCAGATGGATCATATGATGATAGCATGTGTTGGAACCCTAGCGCAAAATAATCGAAGATGAACCCCCGAGATACCTCGAAAACCCACTGACAAGGGAGAGAGCGGACGCTCTAGACAAGGGCAGCCAACGCGACACCAACAGCGCCGGCAACGGAAGCCACCGAGACACCAACCATAGCGGCGCCGTTGGAGCCGGACGGGCTCGAGCTTGGGGAAGATGTGGTCGCAGCAGCCGCAGTGGTAGTCGCAGCTGGCGCGCTGTTGGCCGGGTTGGAACCAGCAGCGGTGGGACTACCGGACGAGCCATTGGGGAGAGTGAGAGTGATAGGAGTGACGGCGTGGCCAGCCTGAGTGCAGCCCTGGTCCAACTCTGCAGGTATGGCGGTCAGTCCGGGGAATCAGAACGCATGAAGCGGAGGATACTCACCGTCCAGACTTTCCTGCATTGCGGACAGGGAGGACGCGTCTAGGCTGACCGCGCACTCGAGGCAGTCGGAGAAGGCCTTGTTGATGGAGTCGCTGCACAGGCAGTTTAAGTCCGTGCCGCATGACTAAGTGCGAAATAGAGATCAGTGGTAACCCTTTGGGATTTAGTGAGGAATGCGGGCACTCACCTGAAGGGAGCTCTGCGCTGACGAACATGCAGCCTGGCACTGAGGAGGGATTTGCCCAGGGCTCAATTGCCTCTTGAAGAGGGATGGGGACGAGGCAGCAGCAGCCGCTACAAGTCATCGTCAAGAACGGACTGGGTGGGAAAGAGAAGTCGGGCTCACCCTGACCAGCGAGAAGCGCAACGGAAAGAACAGCAAGGCCGAACATCATGTCGAAAGGAGCTGGGCACGACGAAGGGTAGAGGGGAGGGGAAGTTGGAAGAGTGATGAGACTCTGAGGATCTCAACATTCTCCGAGGTAGCCTTATATACTCTTGATTGGTCTGGACGTCGTTCAGCGAGAACCAGAGAACAGCAGCGTTTGCCAAGCACAGGCCAAGCTCTCACGCACATGCACCAGTGGCAACGATGGACCGCCATCGAGGTTCAGTAAACGGTTTAGTCCAGGGCTACCTTCAAGTTTGACACTTATCACCGAGAGCCACACTGCCGCCGGATGTCTACCCATCAACAAGGACAAACACTGCGCCAGAAGCGCGTCTGGTGATCATTCAGTCGGACGATCCTCTGATCCCTGCATTTCCAGGTCAGGTTCATCCCGTACACGTTCAACTCGGAACGTTCGTCCAGTGTCCTCTCTCTATTGCACGTCGGATCCAAGTCTAATTCACGATGCGAATTTGTGTCATCGACAGGGCTGTCCATTGGCAGTACAGTACAGTTACATAGTATACGGCGGTGCCTTTCGGTTCATGGCATTTTTGGTGGCGGGAGCTGACACTCTGTTGGTGGCAAGTGGCGATGTCAAAGTTAAGGCCCAGGGCGACGCGACAGCCTAGGGTCTTTCTCGAGATCAATACCGCGACAAATTCCCCGTAAGTTGTCGAGTTTTTGTCGGAAGCCTAAACTCAAGTGGCACGCGTACTACGTCTGCTGAAGTACTACAGTATTCGTTCTGTTCAGGATGTGAACTTTCTGGACCGGATCCAGCTTGTTATCTCGATGGTCCGGGCAGTACACACTTGGCATCCACTAGGTAGTTCTCATCGATCATCATTCGCCGTCGACGTCCTTTCGTCGATCGCACAGTGGAGCTCGCCTCCAAACACGAACGGATGCCAGTTCTGTAAGTAGCACCACGGCGAGATACGACTTCCTCGATGGGAAGCACATCTTCTTCACAGGGCGAGGCATATAGACGGCATGCTTGTTCTCCGCAAAATTGAGAACGTCATGGGCCCCAACAGCTTGTCGGTGCGTGAATTCTCTTGTCTGAATATATCTGCACTGTACACCATCCCGGACCCGTTCGTTTCATAGGATGCGACGATACGTCGTCTTGAAAGATGTTGAGATCTAGTCGATTTTGTATGCCAAAGAGATACTATGGCCGCGATCCAGCGTGCATAGTGTAACGGAGCTCTGGCAAAAACCACAATGTCGGAAAGTGGGATGATTCCCGCGTGAAGATCACAGCTGATCGCACCAGCACTATTCCCCGCGTAAAACGGTTGGGCGTATTCGAATTCATTTATCTGTCAGAAGAGCGATGACGTCGACGGAGTCGGGGAACAACAGAATGGGCTAAGATCCGAAACATGGACGTCCAGTGGACGCTGAGACTCATCCTATTGTCCGGCCTTCGAACTGTGCGCAAATGGTAGCGGAAAAAAGGTTCGTGACGGTCGTTATCATTGTCCTCAGAGCAAGTATACTAAGGCGAACTGCGTGGATGATGATACCATGTGTTGAACCCGCTAGCCCAAAATAATCGAAGATGAACCTCCCAGCTATCTGGACAACCCACTGAAACGCGCGCGAGAGAGAGAGCGGACGCTCTAGAAGAGGGCAGCTATCGCGACACCTACGGCGCCGGCAACGGAAGCCACAGACACACCTACCATACCGGCGCCGTTGCGGGGGAGGGGGTTCGAGCCTGGGGAAGGGCTGTTCGTCGCGGCTGGTGGCGCGCTGGTGACCGGGTTGGTCGGAGCTGGCAGAGGGGTGATCGCGGTGCCCGCAGGGATGGTCGCAGGGCCTGTAGGGTTGCTACCAGCGGAGGGGTTGCTGCCAGCAGTGCTGGGACTGCCAAACGAGCCGCTGCTGGTGGCCGCCGAGCCGCTAGGCATGGTGAGGGTGAGAGGAGTAAGCGCCACACCAGCTTGGCTACAGGTGTTCTCGAACTCTGCATGTAGTTTTGGATTGGGGGAATGCGTGAAGATGGGATGAGGGATACGTACGAGTCAGGGTGGTCTGGGCTTGGCTCATGACGGATGCATCGGGCTGCAGGCTGAGCGCGCACTCGAAGCAGCTATAGATTCCTTTGTTCACGGTGTCACTGCACAAGCAGTTAATATCCGCACATGTCTGGGCGCGAAACCGAAATGAGGGCGGGTCCTGTGGGATACAAGGAGAAACGGGGGTGCTCACATTCATGGCGTTGATTGCCGAGCCGCATTGGCTCTCGCATTGAGCAGGGATTGACCCAGGGTCCAAAGTTGTGCCGCCTTGCCGCTTGAAAATGGCGACGAGAGGGGCAGCAGCAGCGACGGGAGTAGCAACCGCTGGAAGTCAACCGTCAAGAACCAACTCACTTGAAATGAATCATGAGCTAGACTCACTTTGACCAACGAGAACCGCAACCGAAAGAACAGCGAGGGCGTACATCGTAGCACGGAGCGGGCTGCGACGAAGAGAGACGGGACTCCGAGGTTTCCAAAACTCTTCGGGACGGCCTTATATGTTCTGGATCAATCAATCGGACGTCTCTCAGCGGAAACGACTCAACGAGAGAGCACTCGGTCAGGGCAGTCAGTCTACACATGTGCCAACAACGAGGACACGTCCGAAATGACTACTGGGCTGTGCTGACTCCTGAATTTGGTAAGATTGGCGAGGGATTGGGCTGGGATTGGGTACCTTCCTTGACGTCGACATAGCCTGACGGAAGCTTGCGGCGGTCAAGCTATATCGTTGGTCTGTGCGCTCCTTGAATTACTTATTACAAGTGTGTCCCAAGTCTTGTGGTCTTACATAGTCTGGCGTGGCAACCTGGGATGTTTCCGAAGTAAGCCTCTATACCGCAATTAAAAATGCCACAAACTTGACTGTACACTTTTGTCGTCCACTGCACCAGTACTGAATATTTTGTGTCATGAAATGAACGTTCAATTGCAAGTTGGCCTCCATGTTGCGATTGTTGAGCCATTTGAATGGCGCCGGCTCCGCAGCTGATGCATGACGCTTCCTCTCCGCCACCTCCTCGCCGTCGCACTGTTCGTCCCGTTCTTACTCGTCCCTGCCGCGGTGCTCGTGGCTGCGAGATACGCTCTCGACATACTCAATGACCAGCTGAACTTGAAGCTGGGCGCCGACGAAATGGAGAAGCCCCTCCCGGATTTGCCGGCGGGAAACGTAGCGGCATCCCGCCGCCGCTCGAACCTCGCGTTGACCGTCGAAGCCCGTGCGCACCTCCATCGCTTTGTATTGCGTGCTCTGGAAGAGGAGAGCGATGTTCGGGACAAGGGTATGTGGGCAGAGCGTGTGGGGGCGGCGTTGAACGAGTTGGGAGCGGCAGTGGAGCACGGGGGATGGCTTGCGGGGCTGAGGCGTGCGAGGTACGTCCGGAAACGTCTTCATGACGAGGAAGAGAAGCGACGGGTGGAGGAGCATACAAGGAAGGACAAGGAGGAAGAGGAGCGGGCGAGGGACCGGACAGCGAAGCGTCGGAGCAAGCTGAAGGAGGCGGTCACCGTCGAGGACGAACCCGTGGATGATGAGCCAAACGTCGAGGCTCTCGTTACGTCCCTCGAGCAGCTCCGGGAGGCTGCGCTGCGGCCTGCTGTCTCAACTGCGAAGCCGTCCTTGAAGCACCTGGTGCTGATGGTGTCGGGCGTGCCGTCCTCGGAACCCTCAGAAGATATGGGATTCAAGCTGATACGCTCGACCACACTCCACTGCTCGTTCAATCCGGGCGAGTTCGCATTCCCGAAGACGGTCTCTGGAGAGGACGTGACGGAGCCGGTGGTTCTTTATGGCTTGCACGAATGGGACGGTGCGTACATATCGGTCCCTCTTTGCGCACGCGACCGAGACCTTCGCAGCTTCACTCCTCTCAAGCGACGATCCCTTCAAAGTGGTCGGGGGCACCTTCGCGCTAAGGGGCGTCGTCTCTCTGCCTCAGTGTGATGCCCTTCGCCGTGTCCTCCGTCTTGCCGTCTTCACCTATCTTTCTTTGCTCCTCGAGCAAGCCCTTCTGTCAAACTCTGATGTCGAATTGCACTACCCCAAGGGTGCGATCCCTAATCTACCCACATTCCCGCCCACCGTTGAGCGCCCCTCGAGCTCGACGGACGTCAAGGAGAAGCTGCGACGCCAAGAGTCTGGCTCTGGCCTGTGGTCGTTCCTATCCAAGAAGACCGAGGACCTCCTACACCGCGCTGCCCACGCCGCTCCAATCGGAAGACGGGGATCTGTCGACCTCGCTTTTGACCCGAAGGTTTCGAGAGCCGCCTCTCTCCCCCAAGCTCCTGATGGTGGTTTCTTGTCGCGCAAGCTATCCATGCTCTCCGGGCCCGTCGCGCCGCGGGCACCTCAGGAGTCAGACGAAGCACATGCAGCTACGTTCGCGGCTGTCGTGAAGCGCATGGACGCGTGGAAGCACCTCCTGTCTACCTCTCCCGGCGTCGCGTTCCCTCCACCCCCGTTCCTTCTCTCCATCGCCGACAAGGAGACGAAAGATCCCGGTCGCAGGCCGCTTGGCGACGAGAAGGCCGCGCTAACGAGTCTCCTTGGCTGGCAGGGCAAGGAGTCTCTCGGGAAGGGCGTCGTCGGGGTCTCCGGGTTCGTACGACACCAAGGACTGACTGTGATGTACTCCGAGCATGTGCCCGGGGCGAGCGTCCTCGCGAACCTGCCCACGCTGAGCAAGTCGGACAGCGCTTCGGTTGAGACCCAGATTGCGGTGCGGACGCCGTGCTGGGGCCACCGGCGCAAGTGGATCAACTATCGCTACTACGGTCGCGGAAGACATTGGGATGAGTCGCTCGGCGAGGCCATTGTTCGGTGGTGCGAGGCGGCGGGGGACGCCTGTGGCCATCCGGACTGCCACTTCAATCGAGGCGAGCACGACATGCGGTGGATACACAACGGTGTGCGCCTGCTCGCCGCGGTGTCGCTACCGACTCCGAGCGACGCGTCCACTTCGGACGACTCGGTGCGCATGTGGGTGGGCTGCGCGGTGTGCGGCAAGGAGTCGCCGAAGCGGGTGATGCACGATGGCACATAGTAAGTACCTCCGTTCCTTCTGCCAGCGGCCGGCCGGCTCATTGTGAGCGGAACAGCCTGGTCTCGTTTGCCAAGTTCCTAGAGCTGCTCGTGTACTCGCCCGCGATCCACGCGCTGTCCCCGCAGCTGTGTGAGCACACAACGTTTCCCGAGAAACCGTGGGCCCCGGCGGATACCCCCATACCACAGGCGCGCTTCAACATCATCCGGCGGTTCTCACACAAGGGTCGCGCCGTGACCATGACTTTGGCCGACGTCAGGGATGTCTTCGAGGTCCACGTGCCGCGACTCCAGATCCTGCGACGGAAGGCTGGCGAGAAGGAGCCCAGGTGCGTGCGCGTCTCGGTGGCCGTAGCGGATGTAGGCTGTCGCGTTGAATGGAATACGCGTGTTGTCGATCTCCATCTCCCTGATCGATCACTTGTGTCTGTACGCTCAGAGGGAGACTATCTGCGCTCAGACCCAGAGGGGGGGTATTTGCGCTCACAGGGAGAATATTTGCACCCAGACTCAGAGGGAGAATATCTGCACTCAGCAGGATTTTTGGTGCACTTGCAGCCTGGGAGGGATATTTGCCCTCTTTGTACGCTCAGAGGGAGAGGAGACGTACAGTGGCTCGGAGCAAAGAATCGCATCCAGGGGAACGAGCGCCTACCACATCAAACTCGAGAGGCGCGTCCATCTACCACCGCCGCTGTCTGCTCTCCGCTCTTCTACCTCACTCGCTCATATGTTCTCGACGAAATGTGGCTTTTGGCTGCTCGATCTCGTCGGTTCTTACCTGAGCTCGGACTCACTCGCTCGACGGCTCTCTGGTTCGCTTTGACGTCGCTCCCGGACCTTGTGCGCCACGCGAATAGTATAAGTCATCCATGCGAGGATGTACGTGGGCCAGGGGTGACCTGGTGGGACTGTGGACACGGTGAGTGCGTCCTTGTGCCGAGCGGTGTCGTGCCTGGTGCGAGACCGTGAGCGTTCCACTGAGGTCGTATGGTGGGAGGCTGGATGGTCGCGTTCCAAGTCACCGGCTCGGGGCGCGACGCGCGTCGTTGGGTGGAAGGGCACGCGCCGCACGCACCCAAGATAGATGCCGCCGCCTCGCTCGAGAGCGCGACGCCCAAAATGCCGGGGCCCCAAGGTCTAGGTGCGCGTCGACCCAAATATGATGCCTGACACAGGGAACACGCGTCGTTGGGTGCTTGGACTCGAAGCTTGGGGGAGGCAAGAAAGGCGTTGAGCAGAAAAAGGAGACGCGCCGTACACATCGAGGCTCCCGGACACGCGCACCATTCCGCTGTGGGGGCCATCGACGGACTCGGATTGCCCGGAAGTCGACGGACAGCTGGCTGTTGAGGCGTCCGCTGAGCTCCCGGACGACCGTTCAACGGCACGCCTCCCATCTCCGCCTGCGACCATCGGGTTATGTGGCTGGGGTCCGCCGTGGGGATTCGGAGATGAGGACCGGACGGCGGCGCGAGGCCATCACGAAGAACACGCGCCGGGACAGATTCGCAAGCGTGGGACGTCGAATGCGCCCCTGGGAGGCCCAGGTGCGTTTACTGTTTAAAACACAGATCTACGTGGAAAGGTCAGTGACGCACCTCGTTGCCAGCCCAGCTCCCTCGCGTTGTCCTGCATGTTGTGGATCACAGCCCGGGAGATAGCACTCACGGTTTCCTCGGTGCAGGCGTCACTGACACGACGCGATGGACGGGAGTTGTGGCGGATAGCGACCAGCGAAGATGCGAGAGCAGGAAAGGGAGTGAACACTGCATCATGGTGCTTGGTGGACATATCTTGCAGACGTCGAGTCCCATCCAATGTACATTAGCGAAGGGAAAACGTAGCCCGCATTCGGATCATGAGGTTGTATTATCACACGTACAACGCAGGCCGCCCATTTCACATCCAGTCTGGGTCCCTGCCGCGGGCATCCTATATTCTTGGCACCTCACGCGCGCGTCCCGAGCGGGATACGTATTCATTCATACACGTAAAAGCAACCGCTAAGCCGCACCCGAGTGTTTCAAGTGTGGCCCGACAAGGCCGGGGAAATCGCACTCGGAACAAGATGAAGCTTTCCGCGAAAGGTATATATGCCTCGAGCAGGAACGGGAGCTCGGGCAGAGAGTGTCCCCAGTGTGTCCGACTCGCCTGCGGGCTCAGAACCGATCTGCAATTTACAGACATCCGTTAGGAATGGTTCACGAGGTGTAGTGTATTATTCGTGTTACGGACCGGCTGATATAGAACATGGAAGGTCGGAAGCATGTTGTGCAACGAGAGGGCGGAGCGCCTGAACACCGCGATAGCTGGCCGCGTCTCGAGTTTGCAACTGGCTTATGCACCGGTTCGCGCGGACGCATAGGCTCGGTGCGATCCACGGACACGGGCGGAGACGGCCCCAGATCGTCGGGTGTGCACTCACATGCAAACAGACACAACTATAAACATCCCCCCGCGCCCATGTTCGCTTCAATTGGCGATGTTTTACTCTTCCGTCACATCGGCAAAGGTTGTCTTTGGACGCGGACACGCCCCAGCGCCGCGAAGACTTGGCGCTGCCTTCGGACGTGAACGCGTGAACTCCCGTCCGTTCCCCCGCCCGAATGCCTGCGAGGCGAGTGGGATTAGTAGCACAACGCGCGTATTCGCAGGCGTAAGTACATGCGCGCCGGCGAAAGGGTCTCGGATGGTTGTTGTCTATGTAGCATCCCAAATGTATAATTGCGCGACACCGCCCGGGCCCGCAGACACCTTCCATCAGACACCTGAGCCCGGTTGGGTGGTTCTGTTGCCCCGCGCCACGGATGCATGGGGCCCGATGCTAGTGCTACACATGCTCGCAAGCGGCGTGCTAAGCATCCGGCCTGCTTGGCCTGCGAATTTGGGGAGGTGCACACCTGCCATCCTCCTTCAAGCTTCCAGCCGCGCGTGTCTGACGGCTGCGATCCATAAGAGGGCTGGCTCCCGCCCTAAACGAAGTCTATAGCTAACGTTAGCATCCTACTCTACGATTCCGCCATCGAATCTGCTCACCATTCGCCGACAACTTGCACGGTATGACCCCGACTCGGGGACGCGCTTCGGCAAGCACACGAGCGTGATCTTGAAACGGCTCGGACCATGGGCGAACGAGGCCCATCTCTCTCCTAAACGACTCACTGGGGAGAAACCAACTTTTCCACGTCATGGAAAGTCGATGGATAGCCTTCTGAATTGGACCCTTTCCATCAAAATTTCACCGTAACGGAAAGGCTTTGGAAAGGCGCCAATCTAGAGCCCCGAAAGGCTCATGGGCCTATTGTGCCCGAGGAAAGGCGCTTTTGCAAAGACTTTCCACCGCGGTGAAAGATCTAGGAAATGTTCATCATTTCCATAGGCTTTCCTTGCTGCAGAAAGGTTCATTTCTTCGCAGTGACTTGTTTCAGGCGTGGACTCGTGCGCTTGGGCTTGGGAGATGGGACGGCTCACCTGCGCGAACCGATGTCACTTGAGGAACGGCAAACGCACCGTTCACGGCCGGCCGCCCTCTCGCACTGAATCCGTCGATCGCGACAAAGAATAAAGGTCTTCATTGATCCTCTGTGTCCAGTAACGACATGCTACTACGGAGACAGGCTGACGGTTGGGCGGCACGTACCTAGAAATGGCCGGGATGCGAATCCATGTCTTCGCGATGGCCGCCACGAGTCGACTGCGTCCGTATGTTCTGAGTGATTGTCAGACCGGGTGAAACTGATCGGTCGGTCGGAACGCTGGACCAAGGAGTAGTTCGGTTGTCAGTTGGAGCCGATGCCCGCTCGGCGCAATCTCACCACCTACGCGCCCCGTCCGTAGCTCGACGACCCCTTCTCTGCTCCGTCTGGGGTGGCGACAGCCGTGCGTGAGGGGCGTCTGGGCGATCGTCACTGGCGAAGGAACGGCGGGAGAGGGTGCGCGCCGTCAGCACCCGTCCGCCGACGAATCCGTCCAAACACGGAATTCCAAAAGTCGTCCGGCGGCGGCGCAAACGTTCCAGACACGTCTCACAGGACGTACTGACTCGGCGAAAATACGTGGCATTGCGCTCCGACGGGGACCCGACCCGGGAGAGCTCGCGCATTCCGGGCGGCCATGGGGAACGCAACTTTGAAAACGCGGTTTCCACGACGTCCTCGGATCGTCGCGAAACCCATCCCGAACGGCGGGAAAGTGTGCAGGGATGCACGACGCTCGATATCTGCAGGAAGCGACGCCTACAACGTAAGTTACTACAAAATGTCTGGGCCCCGGCCTACGAAATGCGACGCCGCTCGATCATACCGACATCAAATCGCCCGTTTGAAGATCAGCATGATTGGCTGACGTCGCGGAAACATACGCACCGGCCGTGCGAGACGACGTACCGGAAGTCGAGGAGACCCCTTGGCCGGTCGTGCCGCCAGTCGCCTTTTCTAAGAAACCGTGTGAACCGGCTCAGATGGTGGCGGGTGCGAGAGTAGAGGGCGGGGAGGTTCTTCGGCGGGCCTGCACGGTCGTTGACTACGCGAGGAGGGGCGGCATTAGAGACTTGTGGGAAATATGGATCGTCGCACCTCCACTGCCCGGATCGAGCCCCAAAGTACTTCTGTTGAAGCAGTCAATCCTATTAACACGCAATGACACTCGTCGAGGGCAGGAGACACGCTCACGAAACTCAAGAATCCTCGAGTCGCGTACTCGGGATGGGAATTAATGTGAAGCGGTGTCTGTGCGACGCCCGCGGTCTCCTTCGATGAGCACCTCTATCCCCACCGCGATACGCCACTGCGCCGCCGAACTACACTACGGCTCCGAACGGTGGGTCAGAAGGTTGGATCAAGCAGTCGGTTGTCGGTTGGAGTCCGTTCTTCACCTGCTCCGCGCACGCCCCAGCGCAAAACACGCCTCTCCACTCGAACGGCTGCATGCACGCATTGCCTGGGACCACAAGCACCTGTCCAAGGCCTGCAGTCCACCGCCGGGAAGCGGAACAGGCCGGGAGAGACGAATATTGTGCCCAGGAAGCTCGTCTGGCGCCGAAACCCGCCCAAACGTGAAATTTCAAAACATCTATCTCGGGCGTGAAAACACGTCGTACATGCAGTACACGACCGCCCTAACCCGCTCCAACCGTCCGCCGGGCGATCCGACGCCAAGTGACGGCGGGAGAGCCCGCGCAATTCCGGCCGCCATGAAAACGCGGTTCTGTCGACCTCGCCTGATCGTCGCGAACCCGGCCGCAAACGATGCGGACGGTGGACGGGAGTGTAGGAAACTCGGTTGCGCCGCAAAGCGACGCCTGGGAGAGGAAGTGTGACGCACCTTGGCACTTCCGGCCCACAAAATCCGACCGCCATCGCTTCCGTCAGCTCGGCTTGGCATGGGACTCCGTGTGTTGAGCTTAGCAGGGTCCTCCGAAGTCCAGTGAACGCAGACGAACGTCGTCTGGGACGGTGCCATGGCCTGACGTGCATGGGACCGTGTTTTCGGACCGCCATGTCCACACGACGCGGACGGACGTGGGAGCAAGCCCAACGTCGCCGGCGTATCCCAGCATGCTCGCACGTTCGTCCTGCACGCGGTGGGCGGGGACGTTCATGCATTCCGGTAAGACACGGCGTGAGCAACCCGCTGCAAGGAGGCCGAATGCCGTCCGATCCTTCTTGATACCGACGCGTTGTTAAGATCCGGGCGCGGGGCGCGACATCTCTTCACGTCGGCAGTCGGACCTGACCCAAGGTTCTGCGGAGGCGGGACAGCTGGGAGATGGGAGACGAAGCGACGGCGGCCAAGGTGTAGCGGCAAGTCTGGGCGTGGGTGATGGTCCGTCCGAGGCGGCGAAGCGAAAATACCTGGGAGATGGAAGACGGCAAGCGGAAATGGGCGGGGTGGACTGTGGTCCGTGCACACGCTGGCGAGCGCTGCTGGGCGGGGATATAAACTGGCGGGGCAGGACTGGACGGGTCATCATCCCCCGTCTCGATCGCTCTGAGCAAGGCACTCACCTTCAACCCGTACGACTGTCACCACCTAACGGGTGCTTGCGTCCCGCTGCTGTCGCCATGCCGTGTGTCTGCCTCGACGTCCGACGGGGAACGACCGTTAGAGGGACTGTGCACACTCGCCGCCCTCGAACGAAGGTGCAAGCTGCGGTGCCGGCGACAGGGATCGCGGTGGGGGGCTTGGGGGTAACATAGTGTGCAAGGAGCGTCGACGGCGACATTGTTTACCGCGTAGTTAGATTGTCGTAGCGGAGAATGTCCACGGGAGTTGCTCACCAGGTGTTCGGCTGAGAGTACCCGCGTGGGGCGGGGCGAAACTGCGCTCGCTGAGACAGAAGACGGGGAGACGGAGCGTCAGGAACGGGCTACAGCGAGGGCGGAGACGGTGAAAAGAGGCTGAAACGCGATGAATGGGCCGTGGACGTCGGTCGATTTGCACGAGGAGGGCGGAATGGCCGAGTGCGAAGAGAGCGAAAACCGGGTTGGAACGCGTTGAAAGCGACGTCGACGATGCCGAAAGCGGAAGGAGAGACGAGGGCGAGAGCTGTCGGGAGCGCGACGGGAGCTGGAAAGGATCCTCCTGAGTCCTTGAGTGTCCTGTCCAACGTTAACCTCGCAGCCGGTGGGGGTGAAGGGCGCCGGTCCGTCTCGGGCCTTGCCAGAGCCATTTGGATGGCGCCGGCTCCGCAGCTGATGCATGACGCTTCCTCTCCGCCTCCTCCTCGCCGTCGCACTCTTCCTCCCGTTCTTACTCGGCCCTGCCGCGGTGCTCGTGGCGGCGAGATACGCTCTCGGCACACTCCATGACCAGCTGAACTCGAAGCCCGCCGCCGACGAAATGGAGAAGCCCCTCCCGGATTTGCCCGCGGGAACCGTAGCCGCATCCCGCCGCCGCTCGAACCTCGCGTTGACCGTCGAAGCCCGTGCGCACCTCCATCGCTTTGTATTGCGTGCTCTGGAAGAGGAGAGCGATGTTCGGGACAAGGGTATGTGGGCAGAGCGTGTGGGGGCGGCGTTGAACGAGTTGGGAGCGGCAGTGGAGCACGGGGGATGGCTTGCGGGGCTGAGGCGTGCGAGGTACGTCCGGAAACGTCTTCATGACGAGGAAGAGAAGCGACGGGTGGAGGAGCATACAAGGAAGGACAAGGAGGAAGAGGAGCGGGCGAGGGACCGGACAGCGAAGCGTCGGAGCAAGCTGAAGGAGGCGGTCACCGTCGAGGACGAACCCGTGGATGATGAGCCAAACGTCGAGGCTCTCGTTACGTCCCTCGAGCAGCTCCGGGAGGCTGCGCTGCGGCCTGCTGTCTCAACTGCGAAGCCGTCCTTGAAGCACCTGGTGCTGATGGTGTCGGGCGTGCCGTCCTCGGAACCCTCAGAAGATATGGGATTCAAGCTGATACGCTCGACCACACTCCACTGCTCGTTCAATCCGGGCGAGTTCGCATTCCCGAAGACGGTCTCTGGAGAGGACATGACGGAGCCGGTGGTTCTTTATGGCTTGCACGAATGGGACGGTGCGTACATATGGGTCCCTCTTTGCGCACGCGACCGAGACCTTCGCAGCTTCACTCCTGTCAAGCGACGATCCCTTCAAAGTAGTCGGGGGCACCTTCGCGCTAAGGGGCGTCGTCTCTCTGCCTCAGTGTGATGCCCTTCGCCGTGTCCTCCGTCTTGCCGTCTTCACCTATCTTTCTTTGCTCCTCGAGCAAGCCCTTCTGTCAAACTCTGATGTCGAATTGCACTACCCCAAGGTTGCGATCCCTAATCTACCCACATTCCCGCCCACCGTTGAGCGCCCCTCGAGCTCGACGGACGTCAAGGAGAAGCTGCGACGCCAAGAGTCTGGCTCTGGCCTGTGGTCGTTCCTATCCAAGAAGACCGAGGACCTCCTACACCGCGCTGCCCACGCCGCTCCAATCGGAAGACGGGGATCTGTCGACCTCGCTTTTGACCCAAAGGTTTCGAGAGCCGCCTCTCTCCCCCAAGCTCCTGATGGTGGTTTCTTATCGCGCAAGCTATCCATGCTCTCCGGGCCCGTCGCGCCGCGGGCACCTCAGGAGTCAGACGAAGCACATGCAGCTACGTTCGCGGCTGTCGTGAAGCGCATGGACGCGTGGAAGCACCTCCTGTCTACCTCTCCCGGCGTCGCGTTCCCTCCACCCCCTTTCCTTCTCTCCATCGCCGACAAGGAGACGAAAGATCCCGGTCGCAGGCCGCTTGGCGACGAGAAGGCCGCGCTAACGAGTCTCCTTGGCTGGCAGGGCAAGGAGTCTCTCGGGAAGGGCGTCGTCGGGGTCTCCGGGTTCGTACGACACCAAGGACTGACTGTCATGTACTCGGAGCATGTGCCCGGAGCGAGCGTCCTCGCGAACCTGCCCACGCTGAGCAAGTCGGACAGCGCTTCGGTCGAGACCCAGATTGCGGTGCGGACGCCGTGCTGGGGCCACCGGCGCAAGTGGATCAACTATCGCTACTACGGTCGCGGAAGACATTGGGATGAGTCGCTCGGCGAGGCCATCGTTCGGTGGTGCGAGGCGGCGGGGGACGCCTGTGGCCATCCGGACTGCCACTTCAGTCGAGGCGAGCACGACATGCGGTGGATACACAACGGTGTGCGCCTGCTCGCCGCTGTGTCGCTACCGACTTCGAGCGACGCGTCCACTTCGGACGACTCGGTGCGCATGTGGGTGGGCTGCGCGGTGTGCGGCAAGGAGTCGCCGAAGCGGGTGATGCACGATGGCACATAGTAAGTACCTCTGTTCCTTCTGCCAGCGGCCGGCCGGCTCATTGTGAGCGGAACAGCCTGGTCTCGTTTGCCAAGTTCCTGGAACTGCTCGTGTACTCGCCCGCGATCCACGCGCTGTCCCCGCAGCTGTGTGAGCACACAACGTTTCCCGAGAAACCGTGGGCCCCAGCGAATACCCCCATACCACAGGCGCGCTTCAACATCATCCGGCGGTTCTCACACAAGGGTCGCGTCGTGACCATGACATTGGCCGACGTCAGGGATGTCTTTGAGGTCCACGTGCCGCGACTCCAGATCCTGCGACGGAAGGCTGGCGAGAAGAAGCCTTTGCCGGACCCGCTCTCGACTCAACATGCCATGCGGTCTGGTTCGAGTGTTCTAGGCAACGCCCATAAAGTCCTGAGACGAGAGATCATGAGATGGTGGCAAGGGCTGTCTGACCGGATGGACCAACTCGTGAGTGCTGATGCCGCTTCCAGCCTATTCAAGTACTTATAAACTCGTAGGAGGAGAACTTCGTGTCTGACCATCCAAGCGCCTTTCACAAGTCTCTGCCACGATTACCCTCTGCCGATGACGCGTGCGAGCCTGAAGAAGACCCGCTGTCCACACCGAAAGTGCGACCCAAGCAACCTCCCGGGAACCCGTCAACGCCGAAGGCAGGCGGGAACGCCTCATATACCTTCCTTCCTTCAGCACGAGACAGTACACCCCACGCGTCTCAGTATGGGTCCACCTCGGCGTCTACCACCGACTCGGTGATCACGTCGAGCATCGATGTCTCGAGCACTTCTACGATGGACGACGCTGACTCGTTGCAGCTGCTCGCTGGTTTACGATACAAGTTCCAACGACTAGAGCAGGAGCTGTACTCGGAACTGTCGCACACGTCGGGGAAGAACCTCAACGACGTCCGACGATCGT
The DNA here is from genome assembly GCA_020736865.1 of Ganoderma leucocontextum. Taxonomy (NCBI): domain Eukaryota; kingdom Fungi; phylum Basidiomycota; class Agaricomycetes; order Polyporales; family Polyporaceae; genus Ganoderma; species Ganoderma leucocontextum. Next base: position 231,340 of record JAHKGY010000009.1, read on the forward strand.
TCGTGACCGCCGCCCGGGGTGCCACCAAACGACTTGCCGCATGGGAGAAGAAACACGCTTCGAACGCTCAAAGAGACCCGGGTACGCAGGCCGACGTGCATGACGTCCCGGAGCCAGAGTGGTGGAAGAGCGGATGCCATGCTGTCCCAGGCGGCAACATCATTGTCAGGGAAGATGATTGGGGGAGCATCATCGCCTTCACTCTCAGGTGCGCGTCACGGAGCGTGCTCCAATTGGTATTTATGCAGTTCATACATCTAATAATGGATTGGCGTACAGCACTGCTGACTACCAGAGAGAGCTGTTGAACATGTCAACGACACGAAGCGCACCTGCGCCTGCTGTCGCACCGACGGCGGAAGCAGCGATGACACGACCTTCGATATTCCGTACTCCAGAGTCGTTTAGGCGGTTCGTGTCTGGTTCGACCCCCCACCAACCAGATCCAGATCTTGATGACACGGGCTGGCAAGAACCAGAAACGTATTCAGCGGTGATCAGCCGCAAGGAGCACCCGCGAGAACCTGCAGCCCTTGCAGCGATCCGCGACGTCTTACGGCAGAAGACCTCCGTTGACTCAGGAACCTCGTCATCGCTGCTCACTGCTGCTGGCATGTCTATTGGGAGGACGAGCGGTACAGAGACCCTGCGTTCCGCTCGAGCGAAGCCTGCAGTCGAGGTTTCCACGCTCGCTGCTGATGGGCTGGTCGGCGGGATGCCCGCAACTGTGGAGTCCGCCGGTAAGATCCTGCACGACCTCGAGGCCGTCTCGAACGCCAATGCGTCGCGCACATCGTTGTCGGACAGCCACCGCTTGTCATCGGGATTCTTCGAGGCGACCATCCGCCGAGCCAAGGCGTCTTCAATCATGACAGACAGCGATGGATCTACCATCCAGGACGGCGAGGGAAGCAACACCGTCGCCACACCCCCGCCACCACCGCCCAAGGATGTCGCGGAACTCGGGGAAGGAGAGCAAGGATTCAGGGGCCCAGGGTCCGTCGCGAGTGACGCAGAGTCTCCCCCTACGCCCGCCAAGTCCGGCTTCACCTCCTCCTTCACGAACTCGCTCACGTCGGCGATGCGTTACGTCTTCAAGCCGGAAGAGCTTCCGCGTCCGTCGTCTGGGATGTCGCACCACGGCCTGCTGTCCACCGACGCGCCCGCGATCGACGAGCGTCCGCACATCAAGTACGATTGGACGATCGGGAAGCGTCTGCGCTTCAGCTGTACGGTGTACTACGCGAAGCAGTTCGACCAGCTGCGGAAGCGGTGCGGGGTCGACGACGTATTCGTGAAGAGCATGGCTCGGAGCGAGAACTGGGTCGCCGAGGGCGGGAAGAGCCGCTCGAACTTCTGGAAGACGGCGGACAACCGATTCATCATCAAGACCCTCGTCAACGCGTGGAACGTTGCCGACCTGTACGTCCTTTTTGACTCGTCCGTCAGTCTCTGCGGCTAATTGAGCGTGTCTTTTCACTAGCCAAGTCCTCATCGACCTGGGGCCGTCTTACTTCAGGTACATGGAGGCGACGGCGAGCAAGCCGACCGTGCTGGCGAAGTTGCTTGGATTCTACACCGTCGAGATCCGCAATCTCGAGAATGGGAACACGCAGGCGAAGGCCGACCTGCTCGTCATGGAGAACCTGTTCTACGACCGGAAGATCACGAAGACGTTCGACCTCAAGGGAATTCAAGGACGGAGGATCAAAGCCAGCAGCGGCTCGCACTCGAAGACATTATTCGACGGCGAATGGATTGAAGGCAAGTCAATGGAGTCATACCTCTCTCACTTTGGCTTACGTGGTATGGTAGGCCAACAGCGTGCACTGACGCTCGTGCGGACACATTCCAAAGTCGTCTTGCAGGAGGCCATCAAGGCTGATTGCGAGTTCCTTGCGAGGAGTAACATCATGGATTATTCGTAAGCTGCGCGTCTATTCTTCATGTCTGCGGGCCCTGCTTAGTACATTCTAGACTTTTGCTCGGTGTTGACGAGGAGAGCAAGGAGATGGTTTGCGGCCTCGTCGACACGATCGGTATGCCCCAAGTTTCTCCTCTCGTGGTTTACGCGCGCCGCTGATAGCCCGAATAGGCAGTTATACGTTCGCCAAGACTCTTGAGTATAAGGCCAAACAGGGCTTAAACTCATCCAAGGAGGTCACGGTCGTGCCCCCGAATGAGTATCAAGAGAGATTCGTAGGCGCTATGGACGATTATTTCCTCGCTTGCCCTGGTAAGTGCGGTCCTCGTGTCTACACGGGTACCTGACCAGTCACTCACCTCCCCGGATGTGGCGTTCCAGATAAATGGACCCGGCCTCTGGATAATACGCCGGTCCCCGAGGACTATAGAGATTTGCCTAGCGTGCTTTGAGGGTAGATCTAAGGGGTTCGCGCAGTACCGATCTCAGTGCGAGGAACGGAAGGTCGAACGATTGGCTCCGCAGCACTTCCGCAGTTAGACTCCCGGCGTTGTGGGTGTAGGAAGGTGTAGAGATGTTTGTCGGACCGGGGTTTGTTTGTACTTTGTGTAGCGTTATGCCCTCTTGATGCCTCATGGACGAGTCCTGGAACGTTTATGTTACTTTGGCTCGTCATTCGCTTACAGTTCCCTTCTCGACCCGGTTGGTCACGTCGGACGATTTGTATGGGCGCTTCACAGCAGAAGGCGGTGTTGCGCGCAACTTGACTAGCTTGACTCTTGACCACGACGAGGGCTTTTCCGAACACCCAAGCTTGCTCGCCGACATTCTCAATGTTCAGCCATGGGACTGTGACTTCGGACTCGCGTGGATAAACACTCTCTGTTCGATCACGCCTCCCCAAAAACTGACGCGCCCGATGAGCCTACTCCTCGCTTTTTCACGCCGACCCGACGTATATCTACTTGTGTGTGGGGAAACATATATCACCGAGCGCCCCTACCTCTCATCGTTATCGCTGGCGTTGGAAATGGTTCAGGTACGCACATCTCATCATTGCAGAGCATTCACTGCCCTATCATCGATGTGCAAAGGTGGCGCGTAAGCTTAATCGGAATTGGCCAGTTTCGTGCAAACTTGTGCGAGGCCGGAACGTGCACTGACGTAGGTTGGGGAAGAGAAAATTTGTGCACAGAGAACGGCCGATGTCCTTCATTCGTAAGGAGAGGCATAATCACGCGTCTTCCATCGGACTCATGCTTCTCCACAGTGGGTCTGAATATTGATCATTTCCAAAGCCTTTCCTGCCTCCGGAGGCGATGATTTCTTTGCTGTGCATCCTCGCGCAATCTAGCGGCTGAACGCTGAGCGCTCGCGTGTGTAACTTTACGGTCAGTTCGGACAATCCTTCAAGTATGTGCCCTCCGGATTTTCCTGGGGGACAGAGGAGTTTTGGTCCCTGGTGATCTTCGGTGCGAACCCATCGTCTTCTTTCCTCATCTATTTTACAAGACCCGGTATCGCCGCCTCACACTTATCGCCAGAGGGCCATGGGACAGGTTGAAGGAATATTGACGTCTAGGTCGCCGCGTTTCCATCGAATCACAGAGGTACCAAGACGCAACGAATGCTCTTACGGCGATCAAGGGTTACCAGTGGTCTTTCGGCGGTGTCACGGATATTCGAGAGGCCTTGTACAACGCTAGCTCAGGCATCCGAGAACCGTTCCTCGGCGAGACGAGCGAGTAGGGCTTGTAGAGAATGCTTGACGCGACCGTCAAACGGCGGATTTGCGTTCTCGGCCATGTCATAGAATATCTCAAGAGGAACGAGGGCAACGAGAAGGATAAACGAGGCACGCTGCACTTCATGTTGAACTCCCTTCGGGCAAACATATTTGGCGTGTCGCCTTTTGACGAAGTAAATATGTGTAAGTTGGCTATTGTGGGATGAGTACTAGGCTACTATAGCTAGTCAGACGTGTCATACCATTCCGTGCCGCCCCCGTTGCTAGATCATAGGACAGATGCTCCACATTGACACCTTTCAACGTTACATAACGCTATTGCAACCGCCCTCCCTGGCAGGTCGCAGGGCCGAGAGCATGGCCGCTGCACCAATGATGAAATTCACCGCACTTCACGGGAGCTGAATCATAACGTACAGTAGTACTTACATGATTGTGCTCCACAGCCGCAGTGAATGTCAGGTTCGTCGCGGACTCGAGTCATACTTAGGCGGAACACAAGGAAATGGCTGGAGATGGTTGACGGCTGTGACATGGAATGTCTGGCAAGCGCGTGACAAAAACGGACCTTCTGAGGATCATTCGTTTGCAGTGATGAGCGCCGTTCTGTCCGAAGCGATGTTGGCTGGATTCGCCGGAAGGCCTCGGGTTGGTGCGGGGTTGGTGGGAGGCCGCCCTCGGCGGACCGCTGTATCGAAGATCGATCGTCGCCAGGTCGGCGCGTGCCGCGTCGCCTCGGAAATGTGTCAAACAACATGCTTCGCCATTGCCCCCATTGCACCCCAAACTGCCAGTATAAGTAGTGCGCTGTGTTTGCGCTGTGTCTAGGCTTGTTTGCGATGGTGAGTAAGTAAACCAGGCTACGGTGCACCTCACATATTGGGCGATGCACTGATTATACGCACGAGGCTTGTGACTCGTGAGGGCAGTCCATGTGGGCCACTGGCGTCGTGGCGGTCGGAAAATCTGTCAACTCAAATCAGAATCATCCTCGGCGAGACATTGTGGCGAATGTCAAGGGATATCCCCGGTTCCTCGCCAATCTTACCAAATCCAGGAATCAGCACAGCCGAGATGGTCATGAATGTTGTCGGCGCGTGCCAAGATTGAATGCCCTGACCGGGTGCTTGTCTCAGTTCTCTCGTTTCCGCTGAGCGACGGCGAATTTATCAATCAGGAATATTTAAGTCGCCAGGAAGAGTTTGAAAATCCTGGAGTCTCTTGGCTCTTCCGACCCCTCTTCCCTTTCAAACCTCCTCGTCGTAGCCCACTCCCTGTCACGATGTACGCCCTCGCTGTTCTTTCCGTTGCAGTTCTCGCTGGCCAAGGCGAGTCTGAATTTTTATGACAAAGCAATCGGTTGTTGACCGTTGACTTGCAGCCGTTGCTACTCCCTTCGCTAGTGCCGGTCCTCTTGCGGCCCTTCTCAAGAGGCAAAGTACTTTGGACCCTTCTCAGATCCCTGCTCAGTGCCAGAGTGCCTGCGCTTCGACTGTGAACACCCTTAACGTGAGCGCACACTTTTCTCCTCATATCCCATAGGACTAGGACTCACCGTGATCTCGGTTTCGCACCTAGACATGCGCGGATGTTAACTGCCTGTGCACCGACGCCATCAACACGGGCCTCTACAACTGCCTCGAGTGCGCGCTCGGCCTCAGTTCCGATGCTGGCCTCCTGTCCGAGGCCCAGACCAGCCTGACCCGTAAGTAAATCCATTGTCATTTTTGCGCACTCCGGACCTCATCCGATCCGTCACCAGAGTTCGAGCAGACCTGTGCTGAGGCTGGCGTGAACCTCGCTCCCCTCACTCTCACCGTCCCCAACGGCTCATCGGCCACCGCCACTGGCTCGTCTGGCACTCACACCACTGCTGCTGGTTCCAACCCCACCGTGACTGCGTCCAACCCTGCGGCGACCGTCCCTGCGGGTACGGTCAACACCGCCGCGGCTTCGACGAACACCGCTGCTTCTTCGGGCTCGAACCCCCTCGGCAAGAACAGCGCCGGCATGGTTGGTGTTTCCGTGGCCTCCGTAGCCGGCGCCGTCGGCGTCGCGATGGCTGCTGCCCTCCTCTAGAGTGTCCGCTCTCTTTCTGGCGTTTCCGTGCGTTGCGGACATCCGTGGCTGGGAGGTCGATTTCGGGGTTATTCGTGGCTCGCGAGTTCCGACATATGCTCTCGTCATCCACTTCCAGTTTTCTTTTAGTTTACTTACCATGCGGACAACGATAATGGAACGATATGCCTTTTCCTCTACTACCCTTCCTCCAGTGTGCGAGTTCGGCACTCGAAAGTTCCTCGAGTGAACTTCGATCCCCTTCGTGATTGCTCATTGCAATATATGGCCTGCGGTCAAGTATACAGTCCCTCGTTAGTCCGGTTCTTCGACCAGCGACGCAAGCGTCCTCCTGTACACCTCGAGCGTCCGCCAGAACCCTCCCTCATCACCATTCTCCTTCGGATAGAGTCTCAAGCACTCCAGCTTCGGCAGCCCATTTGCAACGCGACGGTGTAAGACCACCACCACCGTTTCGACGAGGCCCGGACACCAATCCACGAAATCAACGTCCAAGGCACGCAGATCGGGAAGGACAAACTTGCTGTAAGCGCACCGCTCACGCCGGCGCCATCCACGATGTCCGCCTCCGTTCGTTCCATGGCCGGGTTCGGTACCTGCGTCCAGTCCGCAGGACTCGTCGTACGGCGGTTGCGCGAGGGCGGCCACCGCGGCCTTGGCGCCGCGGGTACGTGCTCCCCTTGGAGCTCGAGGTGCTGTACCGCCGGAAACGCGGTAAACAGCCGGACCTGGCCAAGCGTCGAGATGCCAGCGTACGTGGTTGTACTGGCCGTCGATCTGGAGGCGGTCGGGCGGCGCTCCGGAAAAGACGACGACGGCGAACTCGCGGAGCGCTCGCTCGAAGGTACTGTAAGACGGTGGTGCTTCGAGGACGAACTCGAGGCCGAGCGTGATCTGCGGGCCGACGTAGTGCCTCCGGGCGTGCCCCGTCAAGCGACAAGTGTCATACCTGGTATCCTGGGGGAGGAGGGAGACAAACGCATCTCGAGTGTCGGGGGTGGCATCTGGGATGTGGCCGGTGACGATGACGTCGGTGTCGGCGCCGAGCCGCACGCAGGAAAGGAATCGGGATAGAAGGCGGGGGTGGTCGTAGAGGGTCAACTTGCGCAAGTTCGGGAACAAGATGGTGGTCGCTTGGGCCTCCGAAGGGTCGCGCAATGCGGACAAGAAATCGTGGAGTCGAAGTTCTCGCAGCTCGACGCATCCGGCAAGGACGTCCAGCAGCTGATCGAAGGTGACGGTGCTGTCTTTGCAAGTACATTCGGCGAGGTCCAAGCGATGGAGTTTAGGCAGCATGGTAGGGATCCCCTTTATAGCGAGCAGGGAAAGACGTAGGGAGCGGAGTGCAGGCAAGTGTTCGGGCGATAGATCCAGGTGAGTGGTGCTACGACGACTGGCATGGACGTCGAGTTCGGACAAGAGGGGCATGCTTAAGCCAAAGATGGTCTCTAGTACCTGCTTTGGAACCTTCATGACATGGATGAAGATAGAACGGAGGCGGTGGATGTGCGGAAAGAGAAAGGTTATGGATTTGAAGGCCGTCGAGGTGGATTGAAAGAGAAGGTCGAGAGGTGAGTGCTCGGAGCGGGAAAGGACAAGCCTGAACCAGTTGACTTGGGCCCCACCTTGGCGGCCTGCCAGAGACACGGGGTGGAGACTGCAAGGTCGCGCCAATAGCGACAGACGAGCATGACCCTGGCCCCATTACACGCGTATGCGCGTCGAGGTATCGATCGGTCGGATCCAGAAGGTAAATCGTTATGTCGAAGAAAGAATTCTACTAGGATCTCGTTGGGCAGGTTGTGCATGGACATAGCAGGATGAGCTTAGACCCGGAGACGGTATCTGTTGGAATTTGTGTGAGATGATCGGCTCGAGCTTGAAGAAATAATACCGCACCAAGGACGTGTCGCCACGAAGTTGAGCAACGCCCGTGCGAGTGGTCGTCCCGCCCTAGGTGGTGGATATCGATGGAGGGGCGCAAAGCACGCCGCCGACACGGGTTCGCGACATCCGATAAGTACGATCACATATGTATCTGGCATTTCCGGAGGAGTTCGTGTGGGAGCAAGGCAACGTGGCTATATGATGAAAAACCTTGGTAGAGTTGATCAGAATGTGTACCCTCTGGGTAGTCCGGGACATGAGAATGCCATGTACGGGAACAGAGCATTGGGTTGCACACCGAAGTACATGGCAATTGTCGAATGATATTACCGAGGCTATCGCTACATTTCAACAGCTTTCGAACCATTACATCTCGCCACATTCTGGGGAAGGACCTGGTTAGGTGCTGCGCAAACGTATGATGAAAGAGGACACATACCGACTATCTTTACTGCGAGCTTCGGCCGGTTGTTGGGGCCCGTAGCGACGTTCTCAATCTTGCGGAGAGTGAGCATGCCGTCTATGACCCGACCGAAGACGACGTGCTTCCCGTCGAGGAAGTCGCACTTGGCCGTGGTGATGAAGAACTGGCACCCATTCGTGTTTGGGCCCGAGTTCGCCTGTATGATCGAAACGACGGGCGGTGATGAGTGCAATCGAATCATACATGGGAGGTGCGGTCGAGAAACCGTCGCACCATGGAGAGCAAGCCGGGCTCTGTGTGCTTGTCTTTGAAGTTCTCATCCTGAACGCGAACATACGGTTAGCAGACACATGGCGGAGGGACGCCGGAAACCGAGAGCTTACCGGGAACTTGTCGCCGTATATCGAGAAGGAGCCGGTGCCGTCGCCCTTGAGGAAGTCGCCGCCTGCATATATAGTGCGTCAGGGACCGCACGACGATGGCATGAGCCGAAAGCATACCTTGACACATGAAGTTTGGCACCCTGATTACGGGTCAGGATGTTCCGCAAATCTATGAGCATTGCGAGGGTACTTACACTCTAGAGGACCGCTCTGTATCAGCAAGCATGGGCGAAGCCGTCTTGCGAGACGAGTAGTGAAACGCACCGGTGGAACGTCGCCCCTTTGTACCCTTGTGGTCTCGAGTTCACCCTGTACTCTCCGGTGCACAGCTGCCGAAAGTTCTCTGCCGTCCTAGCAAACAATACAAATATACTTGTCTCAGAGACAGGGTAGCTGAATGTATGCACTGCAGGTGCTTACTTCGGTACGATGTCGCTGAACAACTCCATCTTCAAACGGCCCGCCGGGGTCTCTCCGATGTTGACGTCCATAAAAACAATGGGGCGGGTTGAATTTGTCGAGCTTGAAGACATCTTGTAGGCGGGCGGCCAGAGGGATCAAACAGCAGCAAGGAGTGGGAGTGGACACAGTGGAAGACCTGGAAATTGGAATGACCGGGACTGGGGCTCAAGCGCTCGTGCTCAGTCCGAGACAAACAGACGTAAACATCCCTGGTACCCCCGCCGCTTCCGACTGTACTACTACCCTTCAACTTATCCTCGACTGTGTCACATCCTTGGCTCCAGACACACCACTCGCAAGATGTCCTACTTCCTCCCGCACCTCCCTTCTGGCTGGCATGTCGACGAGGCGATCAAGTCCGAGGAGGATCGCGTCGTCGTGATCCGCTTCGGGCACGACTGGGACAGCCAGTGCATGACGATGGACGAGACCCTCCACGCTGTGGCAGACAAGGTCCAGAACTTCGCCGTCATCTACCTCGTCGATATCACCGACGTCCCGGACTTCAACAAGGTGCGTAGCGCATTCGGGGAGACGGACAGCTGTGTCTGACGGCGGGCGGGGCAGATGTATGAGTTGTACGACCCGTGCACGGTCATGTTCTTCTACCGGTGCGTCTGTGGTTTCTGGACAGAGCGGAAAGAACGACGGCTGACTTGGAGTATGCCAGGAACAAGCACATCATGATAGATCTGGGGACGGGTAACAACAATAAGATGTACGTTCCGCTACTCCTTCAGGTCCTGGCACGCGGCTTACCTCTCATCCTCCAACGCCTCAGTAACTGGCCAATGGATAATAAACAGGAGGTGAGTTGCCGCCATGCCAAGCATGCCCAATCGCTGATCTGGTTCCTCATCGTCCTCGCTATCCTATAGCTAATTGACATCATCGAAACCGTCTACCGTGGTGCTTCCAAAGGCCGCGGTCTCGTCGTTTCGCCCAAAGGTTCGTCCGCCGTTCATTTTAGCACCTGCGTGCGCACGCTTATCTGTCACCTCGCCAGACTACTCGACCCGTTACCGGTACTGAGCAAGATTCGATTCCTACACACGCGTGCGTTCCCCGTTCTGTACTTGTAGAACTCCGTCCTCCGCTGTGTATATTGTCGTGCAATCCATCGTGGCTTTCGTTCGTTGGGCCGAAATGCCTCGCGCTTCGAGCAACACTATATACCGCATACGGAGAAAGTTCCAGGGTATGTATTATATCTAGTCGTACAACATTACAGGCGCGGCTAGAGTGCCAAACGGCGGGCGGGCGACGATCATTGCCCCTTCAAAATGCTCGCAATACGTGCCTCTTGTATTTGCTTCCTGAGCACTAGTATGGTCGGGAAACCGACTAGCAATGCCGACAGCCAATATTGCAGCTTACAATACAGAAAGGATACGTGCATGTTAAACTGTGAACAGCATGGAGACAATACAGCATGTAACTCACCCCGACGACCAGTCCCGTGTGATGCTTCTTGCACAACGTAGCGACGTAGAGGGACTCGAGGCTGTGGAAGAAGAGCACAAGCCCCCAGGAAAACTGGACCATCCAGGGCGGGAGGAAGGACAGAACGGTATTGCCTGGGGCAAACAGGTGCGCGTATTCGGTGTGCTTCATCGACGGCGCGTATGTCGAGTACACCAGGAAACAAACCGCGGCGAGCGTGGTGAACATGTGTCGGTGGAACTGGAAGGACGTGACCTGAGGTGCCTTGACCTGTACCATCGACACCAACGGTGCCGTCAGTAAGCAGGACGTACGCAAGCAGCACATGTGAAGCACGTACCATCCCAAGCTGCTCCTCCGCGACCGCCTTCATCTCCATGAGACGGGGCTTCACCTCCTCGTACCCCGCCAGCGGAGGGTCGAACTCCACTCGGACCTCCTTGCTCGCCGCGCTGCCCTTGGGCTGGTACGTCAAGTTCATGCCCTGCCCGCGCGGTCCCATTAGCACTCCCGCGAGATGTCATAGTCCAGAGACGGGGGAATGCGGTATGCACCTTGGTGTCGATCGAGACGAGCTTCGCGGTGCTGATGTGACGCTGGCGATTCCTGATAAGGCAACCGGTCGCGGCACACGGTCGATAAGAGCGCACAGAGGCAGGGACAGTTGTACCGACTGATGATTCTGTTCCAAGTACGCTAACGATCCTCTCGTACAGGTAGGACTTATATACGGACTTCGGGGCAAGTACAGGATCAAGACATATGAGTAAGGACAGTAGGGAACCTCGTGGATACCAGGGGTAAGATGACGGAAGGTAAGACATACCAACGTAAGGAAAGGTAGTAAGCAAGGGATAGGAATAAGACAATGGATGGATGTAGGGATGGGAAGATGTAGAGTAACGAGTCCGAGCGAGAGAACGAGCACGGGCGGTTACATACGCCCTCCGGACGTCCTGAGAAGGAATGGAAGGACGTCCCACACACCGAATAGGAAGACCAAGCGCCTCAAGCCGTCTCCTTCCCCTTCCCCTTCATGTTGACTAACACAGCGCCGTTTTCATCGTCCGAGAACTCGATGAGCTCCTCATCCGGGTCGACCAGCCGGCTCTCGCCGTTCGTGTTTGTGGTCGTACCGGTGATCGGCGGCTGCTCCGGTTCATCCTCCAGCATCGGGCTCGGCGCGCGCGGAGCAGGAACCAAGACGGTCGACGATCCAGACCCGGAAGCCTCTGTAAGAGGCAAGGCGGGAACGGTGGAAGGACCGGCGATGTTCGAGGGCCCCGCGATGGCGACGGATGGAGCCGCGGACTTGCGAGCAGCGCGCTCAGCAGCGGCGGCAGCGATGGCAGCAGTGACCCGAGGACCGCCGCCGAGTGCGATGGAGATGATCTCGGTGTTGGTCAGAGGTCGAGCGTCGGGGTTCTTTTTGTTGGTGTAGGTGCGCGGCGGTCCCATGGCGGTGTCCCGAGCGCGGTACTCCTCTCGGCGAGTGCGGCGGTCCTCGACTTTCTTGGTGCGTGCGGCCTCGCGTTTGCGCTCGAAGAAGGACTCACGCCGGGCAGTGCTCCACAGCATGTGCTGGATGACGTCGTTCTGGCCCGCGGAGAACTCGAAGGTGGCAGGCGGGGTAACGGGACGTTGCACCGGCGGCGGGTCGATCATGTCGAGGAACCCGGCGGGAAACGGCGCACCGACGACAGTCACAGTCTTCGAGGCCGGGTCGTAGGTTGAAAACCGCCACGGGCAGTTCGGGTCCTGGTTCCAGCGGCCCGAGAAGTCGAGGTACCCGCCCGGAACAGGATGGTCGACACGGCCGGCGCGAACGTCGAGGTCGTGCTTGGCGTAGAGGCGAAACTGCGCGGGTAGGGTGTACTGGGAGGAACCGTCCGGGTTGGTCAAGGTGACGGGGTTCGCAGAGTGGTCGACGAAGGCATTGGGGATGTCCAGCGGGGGGTCCGGAGCAGCCATGGAGTAGAGAGGCGACGAGGGGGAGCGCGAGGAGTAAGAATGGGGAGTGGAAGTTGGAGTGGGGAGCTGAGGGGCGGAAGGTGAGCGAGTCTTTCGTTTTATAGCCTGGTGGCGCGTTGACTGCGCGTATAAGGCTCCTAGAAAGACTTGCGGGTCAGACGGAGGCGTCCCTTGTCCCTCAGACAGGTCCGCCACGCCTTCGATGCCCAACGCGTCGAAGTACGCGTTCAACGCAGCCAATTGCCGGGCTGTCTCAAACGGAATCCAGGTACGATCTCCTGACTTCCACATGGCCTCGAAAATCGCGTCCTCGCCCTTTCCACGATGACTAACGATTTTATCTATAGTCCACTCATTATCGTGAGCCTCGAGATCCGCAACTTGGCTGTCCAACCGGCCCGGAAATAGTCGATCATCATTGGGCTGGTGGACGCGCAGCAAGGACGAGTGAAACACGTCGTGAATCCCTCGGCGCCGGAGATAGGCGGGCAACTCCAACTTGAAGGAGTTGTTGCCGTAATCCTGTATGAGGCGGTAAGGCCCGATGTACCTAGGTGCGAGTTTTCGCGCATATCCCTTTGGTAATGACATGTTCTTAGTAGAGACATATACAAGGTCTCCGCGCTCGAACGGAGCTGGACGGCGCCGACGGTTTGCATCGCGAGTTTGCTTCACCCGAGCGGCGAGGATGGAGTCGTGTGCGGCCATCACGGCATTTTTCATCTTCTGCGCGAATGCCCTGACTCCAGGGTACTCCTCAGGTCCCGCAGAATCCCAGACCATCACACGAGGCAACCGACCAGTGTTCAAGAAGAATGGGGCGAAACCGGTGCTCTCGGACCGAGCAAGGTTGATCGCAAACTCGATGCCTGGTAGCTTACTGACCCAGTCCTTTTGGTTAGGACCAATGCACTGGCGGAGCATCTGCCCGACGGTGCGATGAGCACGTTCAGCTGACCCGTCAGACTCAGGGTGGTACGCGCTCGACATGCGCAACTCCACTCCCATCAACTTATTGAGGTGAGTCCAAAACAAGCTCGTAAACAGTACATCCCGATCGCTTACGATCGAACGAGGCAGGCCATGATGCTTATAAACCTCCGAGAACATCAACTCAGCAACTTGTGGGGCCTTGTAGTCTTGTCGACTAGGCACGAAGTGAACCATCCCAGTAAGCAAATCGATTATCGTCGTGATCTCGTCGAAAGTTCCGTCCCGGTTTCGGGACTCGGGCAGCGGACCAACGAAGTCAACCCCGATGGCCTCCCAAGGCTTCGAGGGGACTGCGAGCGGGTTCAGGAGCCCATACGGCTTCTGATTACTCGGTTTGCTCCGCTTGCAAGTCATGCATGAGTCGCAATACGACTGGACATCGGAAACCATTGATTTCCACCACATGTGGTCGCGCAATAGGCTGAGAGTGCGGTGCACTCCGAGATGAGCGAGCAGCGAGTGAGCATGCCGAATAACAAGCTCCCGCACGCTCCGATCGTTCACAAGGATGTTGGGTACGCAGAGAAGCGACCGCTTGCTGTCTCGGAGGAAGACTAATCCATCTTTTATCAGGAAATTCTTGTGGTGCTTCGGGCTAGCGAGAATAGTCTCGAAGAACTTATCTTCCGAGTAACGGCCTTGTAGCGTGCGAAGTAAGTCGATTCCCTCCGTATTATCGGCGAGAAACTCAAGGAACTGACTCTCTTGAGTTGTCAGAGGTGGAACTGGTTGGTACTCGCTCGATTCAGGCTGTTGGGACGGTCCTGATGACCGTTCTGCAGGCTGCACGCCCTCCCGTTGTTCAACACGAGGCCCGTGAAGAACAACGCGCTTGATACGCTTCGAAAACTCCTTCGCGGTCTCCGGACGACCGGTCTCTGGCGGAGGAATGGTTGGGCGCATCCGAACAGGACGCACGGTCGCCTCGCTGGCTGTCACCGGTGTCTCGGGGTGGGGAATAGGGCGGGACTTCTCGTGAGAGGTTTCCCTCGACTGTGAGACTGCCTTAAGGACTGACGCGCCCTCCAGGTTGTAGTCACCTTCTCCCCGCGACGAGCTAGCGGCCGGAAGGCTGCCCTCCTGCTTGGAGCGGCCTTTGCCCTTCGTTCGAGGAGCCACAGCAACCGCTGGGGTCAGCTTTGGCAGCCGTGGTCTAAGCACGCGCCCTCCGACCGTTGCATCGGGTTCAGGAGGTGAGTTCGGCTTTTCCAGCTCGACCAGTGACTCCGGATCGACACTGACAGGTGCCGAAATAGCAAAACTTTGCAAAACAGCGGAGAAGTCGCCCTCCTCGTCAAACTGCGTATACTCGGATGGAGCCCGCACTGTACCAGGCCGGTCGTGCGCGTAGATTCGCGACAGCGCGTCCGCGAGGACATTCTCGACCCCCGGTACGTACTCGATTGTAAAATCGAACTCGGAGATCCGTTCTAACCATCGCGCTTGACGGCCTGACAGGTTCTTCTGCTTCAACAAGTGGATAAGGCCCTTGTGGTCAGTCACCCAAGTGAATGGGCAGCCAAGTAAGATGTCGCGGTGCCGGCGCATAGCCTCGACTCCAGCTAACATCTCAATCTCGTGCACAGGATAATTCATCTGTGCCGAGGACAGCTTCGCTGAGAAGAACGCGGCAACATGACCACGACGAAAGTCGTCGCCCTGGGTCACTACACCAGCGATACCACCATGCGAACCATCCGTGACAAGCCAGATGCGAGGCGCGTCCTTCGAGTAGTTCAGCGGCACCCGGTGGTGCTCACGGTGGGCATGCAAGAGCTTCTTGATCTCGTCGAAGGCCCTCTGGTGAGTGTATTCCCACTTGAAGCTCGATTCAGAGCCCATCAATGAGCTCAGGATCCCCATAGGGATTCGGACGGTCGCAATGTCGTCAGCAAGATAACCAACGGAGCCGAGAAACCCCCGGAGGAGCTCACGGTTCGTCGGCACCTTCCAGCTTAGAACATTGTCGACCTTCTCGGGATCCATGCGGATGCCCTGGTCGTCAACGATGCGGCCAAGAATCTTCATTTCTCGGCAGAGAAACCGGAGCTTCGTCGCGCTCAGGTAAAGCTTCTCCCGCTTCAGGATGTCGATCACAAGTTTGACGTGCTGGATATGCTCCTCCAGGGTGTCCGAGTACACCGCGATGTCGTCCAAATAGACGTCCATGAAGACTCCGAGGTACGGAGCGAACATATGGTTCATGAGAGTCTGGTAAGTTGCAACTGCATTGCAGTCGCCCTGCTGAAGCACCAGGCTCACCATGTTTCCATCAGGTGTCGTCATAGCGGTCCTCGGAACGTGCGAAGGCTCAATCCGAATCTGCTCGTAGGCATCCTTGCCGTCGATCAAGGTCCGATACGGCTTCCGGGAGACCCGGCGAAGGATTGCTTCCATGTCCGGAAGCGGAGAAGTCACTTTGTGAGTGTTTGCGTTCCGTTCGCGCAGGTCGCAAACCACGCGGAGCCGATGTGGCACACCATTGACACCGGTCCCAGGCTTCGTCAAAAGAAGCATCGGCGAGGTGTTGCGCGCGTTGCTCATCTGCCAACGCCCGGACTTCAAGTAAGCGTCACGCTTCTCGATCCAGAGGTGACGCAGCGCGTCCGGACACTTGGATGGCCTCCATGAGTAGGTCATCGACTCATCCTTCAACGGAATTGTGTGGTTGATCGTCCGCAGCGGTGGCAAGGGTGAGTCGCTCGCATCCATGCAGATCGGAGCCGCATATTCACGCAGCTCGCGTCGTGCAGCTTCCAGCCGGTCGGCGAAGACCTCAGCGGCTCGGGATTCTAGGACCCGAGCCTGTTTGCCTTCGACCGGCAACGGTTTGGAGCTGCCAATGACAACCTTGATAGGGTTAAACCCGGCCAAGACGCGATGCTGGAAGAAGAACGGTGTTCCGAGGATAACATCATAGTTCAGTAAGTTGATGATATCAAAATACCGCTTCGAGCTGATCGACTGATACTCCAGTTGCGCAACACAACCATAGTTTATTTTCGCGCGGGATCCCTGAACAGCGAGATGCAGCGGCATAGGCTTAGCCAGCTCAAACGTCTCGACTCCGAGCTGGTGAGCAAGCTTCGCAGACATGAAGTCCGAGAGCGAACCAGTGTCTAACAATGCACGCGCAGGGTGCCCGTTGATCATCACCACAACCACGATAGGCTCCGGAATAACACGACGAAGGTCACGCGGAGCAGCGGCATTCCGCTGGATAATCAAGTCGTCCTGTTCCTGCTTCGGCTTCTTGTGTTGAGCAGCATTCAACTCGAGGTACGGCTTTGCTTGCTCATACCACTGCTCGTTCAGAAGCTCACCATACCAAGCTTCTTCGAACAGGCTGTCCAGGTCGCAGCCAAAGTCATCGCAATCTGACTCCTCCGAAGAGCTAGTCTCGGCCATCCGGTCGCAGTGAGCACGGCGCGCGGCGTGCGCATACCAATCGCGGAAGTCCAAGCGAGGGTTCCGTAACCTGTCGCACTCAATGCGAACACTTAGAGCTAAGTAGTTGTCTTGAATTTCGACGATGTCTCCGAGCTGAAAGCATTGGAAACGTTGCTCCGCAGGGTCTCGGAGGCTGCTGTCCGGGTAGGTGAGAGTCTCGTTGAGGCGGCGCTCGAGTACCACGGCCATTGCATCTCCAAACGGCTCGCTCGCGCCTTCCAGAACATCGGGGTCGCCTTCCTCTCGGAGCGACCGCAACATCCGTCGGAACGCGTTTGGTAAGTCCATATGCGGGTTCTCCAATTGCGTGGAGGTCACATAGAACTCGAGCTCACTTGCAGTGTTTTCAACAGCAAAGGTCGTATCTGATACCTGGTGGACGAGGAAGAACTCGCAGTCTTCCTCCTCGCTCGCGCCATCCCAGTACGGCCGGTGCCGGTTCAACACCTCAGCAGCACGCTGCTCGAAGACATTGCCAAGTGCATATTGGATGGCACCTTCAGCGCGGGTGCGCGGTAGCTCGAGCTCGTCCAAGTCGAGCTCCTGTACTCGGATACCATCATCCTCGACTGGGATTGGACAGTCTCCACCTCCGCCGGAGGAAGAGGTGAGATCGGAGTGTGGTTGTAGGCTCGGCATGCAGCCAGACAACACTGACCAGGTCTCGTCGGATTCACTTCCAGGCTCATCCGGCTCAGAACTAGAGTCTGAGACCGACTGCAGTGCCGGCATATCATCATACAAGTCCTCCTCCGAGTCGTCTGGCGACGGATCACCAACACTCACAAAACCCGTCCGGTAATCAGTTCGGAAACGGAGCTCAACCAGTTCCCAAGCCGGCCGCAATAGGGGTAGGTCCCGATAGTCAAACTCGATCGAGTTCAAGTGCAACTCGGTCGTCGCAGAGGTCGACTCGGCGAGGTTCCTGAGGATCTCAGCATCCTCTGGGGCCACTTCAACATTGTAAGTGGCTATTCCTGGAGCCTCATTCCGACGATCTGATCTAACCCAATTGTTCTGCGGGCAGTTCCGTGCCATATGGCCAGGTTGACCACACCGGAAGCATCGGCCGTCGCCTGCAGCGACAGCCTCTTCACGCTGCCTTTGAGGGCCCGGGTTCCGGTTCTGCTGACGGTTTCCACGGTGAGCCTGCCGATTGCGGTCGCGCGGCTCACGCCCTCCGTTCCTGTGGTTGCGCTGACGGTTTTGTTGTCGTTCAGCGGGTGCCCGGTTGACGTTACCGACGTAAATGCCGGGTTCGCGGTTACGGCGCTCAAAGCGTCTTCCGCGAGTCCCCCTTCCATGACCGTTGTGACGGTCATTGTTCCTCTGCGGTGGCATAACAGCGACTGGAGCTGGGGCATTGTCACGGCGACGGTGCGAGCCGCCATTGCGCTGGTGTCCGGTATGTTCAGCGCGTCCTCCGCCTGCTGCTTCGCGAGCTAACTCAATCACTTGAGCCTTAGCCTTCACGTCCTCGTACGGGCTCTTCAAGGTCATCATTTGCTTCCAGAGCTCGCTCTGGATGTACTTGTCAAGCCCGTACCAAAACGAGTCAACGCGCTCCTCGTTGCGGTCCATTCCGAGGATCAAAAACAAGTTCTCCAACTCATAGGCATATGCCTGGATGGAGCGACCATGCTGGCGAGTATTCCTCAGCTTTTCACGCATCTTCTGACGGAAGTTCATAGGGAAGCAATAATTGAACAATCCGACAAGAATATCCTTGAATTGGTAAGCACGCGGGTTGCGCGAGATGGTATTAACATAGAACTCGTGAGCGCGACCTCGCAAGAAGCGAGCAACTACTGATGGGTGGTCCCGCGGCCTGACACGGTACCCCTCGAGGTAATCGGACATCTGCCCGATAAACCGGTGGAAGGTCGGCAGGTCTGCTTCACCCTCGTACGGCTCTGGGTCCAGCGGCTTCAGGATCGGAATCCGCAACTTCGAACGTTTCGAATGCCTCGAACGCCTCTTCGAAGAGCGGTGTTTCTTCGATCCACGGCGGTGCTTCCGACGGTGACGACGTCGTCCACGCGAACGGCTCCCAGAGCTGTCCGAAGACGAGGACTCCGAGTCAGATGACGAAGGGTCCGACCCGGTACCTTCTGAGTCAGAGGAACTCGGCGAAGGCGAGCTTGGGGAACTCGACGAGCTGGACAAGCTCTTCCTAGCGCGCTTGGAGCGGCGAGAAGGCTTGGAAGGACCAGCGCGTGGAGGACCATCATCATCTCCAGATGAGCTACTGTCTGACGAGCCAGGGTCTCCCTTCGCGAGCCCGCGGAGGGTGCGTCCGACAAAGCTGCTGGGCTCGAGCTGGGAGATCGGCTGGGGGAGGCGGATGTGGGGCTCCGCCGTCCGAGAGTGACGGGCGGAGCTTCCGAGAGAAAGGGCTTCCTCCACAAAAGCGGTAGCCATGCCTTGAGAGGGATCAGGCATAGCGGCATTGGCCTTGGTAGGCTCAGACTTCTTCGATTTCTTGGCTTTGCGCTGGCGCGATTTCTTGGCCGAAATCGACGCTGCGGCTTCCTTAGGTACTGCTGTACTTATAGAATTTAATTTGGAAGTCTCATCCTCCGATTCGGAGGACTCAATCGCCACTCGCCTGCCCTTGTCGAGTTTGCGAGAGTGTTTAGCATGAGGCCGGCATGCACTCCGAACCCCTGCCAATTCCAGCTGGAGAGCGTCGATCTGACGCTGCAAATCCTCCTCGTGCGTGGGTCGAACAACCGAGCTCTCACGCGAGGTATTGTCCGAGAAGTCGGGATCTTCGTCGGACGAGCTGGTCGCCGTCTGCACAGTGGCCTTGGGCCGCTTCGAACGCTGTGCTTTCTTCATAGCACGCCAATACTCCAGGGCGGCGCGCTGTTCATCTGGGTCTGCGTCGCTATCATCGTCGCGCAAGGCCCTGCGGCCCGAGTATACCTCGAATTCCCGGCGTTGAGCTTCGGGATCTAAGTCTGTCTCATCGATTTCAGCAGCGCCCCAGTTGCGTGCATCGACGGTTTTGCCCTTTGCGAAGGTCGAAGGGCCTTCGCCGCGCGAGCTCAGACTAGTCGCGCCGTCGCGATGGACGTTCAGCATCCTCTGCTGGATGTGACCGCGTTGCTCCTTAGTGAGCGAGTTCTCAGCCGCCTTCACGGTGCGGCGTTGTTCACGGTTCAAGTTCGCGGCTGCGGAGGGATGGCCTTTCCCTCCGCCAACAGGCAGCTCACGAAGTGGCGCGCGGACGGGGGTGCGGGCGCGGTTCTTATGACGACGACGTACCTCGGTCCACTGACCGACATCCTCATCATCCTGAGGCTCCTCATGAGCCGTCGTCGGGTTCTCAAACGTGTCCGGGTTCGAAACGGAAGAGAAAATAATATTTTCCTTGCCCGAAGAGGGCAAGGGACTATCCCCCGCAGTACCAGACTGCGGGGCTACGCTACTCGGATATGCCTCCCGCTCGTTAGACGAGACGGTGTCTGCTCCGGCACGTGGGTCTGCCTCCTGGTCGCGAAGCGAACCAGTGTCTGCCCCAACGTAAATGCTGCCGTCCCGGCGAATGCTCGGGACATCAGAAAGCTCGCTGTCGGAAGAACCGTCAGCCACTTGAGACGACGGAGGCGGCAACGTACCGGGCGGTGGCGCAAGTCCCGTATGGACTCCCTGACGGGGACCTGAAGGTCTGTTGCGCAGGTTGTAATGGGCAGAAGACATAGGTTTTGATTTTTCGAGAGGGGAGAACCAGAGAGATAGAGATAGATAAGCAGAGGGGAGATAAGAGAACTAGAGAGACTGGGAGAGATAGCCGTCGCCGAGAAGGAAGGTCGAGTTGATCAGACTCGAGGGGATCCAGTCGACGAGGGAGTGTTTTTGGAGTTAAGCTTTAGAGAGAAGAGAGAGGTCAAGAGAGAGAGACGGTGGGTCTGTCAAAAATATGTGACGCTGGCGATTCCTGATAAGGCAACCGGTCGCGGCACACGGTCGATAAGAGCGCACAGAGGCAGGGACAGTTGTACCGACTGATGATTCTGTTCCAAGTACGCTAACGATCCTCTCGTACAGGTAGGACTTATATACGGACTTCGGGGCAAGTACAGGATCAAGACATATGAGTAAGGACAGTAGGGAACCTCGTGGATACCAGGGGTAAGATGACGGAAGGTAAGACATACCAACGTAAGGAAAGGTAGTAAGCAAGGGATAGGAATAAGACAATGGATGGATGTAGGGATGGGAAGATGTAGAGTAACGAGTCCGAGCGAGAGAACGAGCACGGGCGGTTACAGCTGACCTGCTCCTTGACCTTGCCCCAGTAACGCACGTACGAGACGAGCGTGTCGGGGTGGTTCGACATGTACATGCACAGGAACCCGGACTTCTCTGCGACTGGATCGCCGGCCATGGTGGTGAGCAGAATGTGAGGTGTTGGTGCTGGACGAGGGGAAAGAGTGCTAGTGAGAGCCTGCGGTGGAGAGTCCGCGCGAGGGCGCGACGTGTTATGTACGCAGTCTCACGATCGTGCGATCGCGTCCAGTTCGCGTCCGCGCGATGACACCGTTCTCTGTTCTCGGCGACGCGCTCGGCCCCTGGAATTCAACCGAGCCTCTCTCACCCATCCTCCTCCTCTCGGGACCTCGTCTCTTTCATTCAAAAATTCCAACTTGCACGGGGGAAAGGAAACTCCTTGTCCATACATCAAAAAAAGTTTCGTTACAACAAGTTACAAGTACTGGAAATTATCTACATTTTGTCGTCAGGCCTCCCTGCTACAAGCCTCCGGACATACCGCCAGTGGCCAAGACGCAGCAGTGAGTGGGCAGTGGGCCGCTGCAGCAACGTTAACGGTAGGCTTGCCGATGCTTCAAAATGGGTGGTCCATTGATCTATAAACCACTTCACAGATTGCTCCTTGTGAGGAGGAACCGCCTCCGCAACGGGCCCCTTCGACTCCGGACTTCGGTATGCTTTCTTACGCTCTCCATCATCATTGATCCATTGATGTGCAAACCTTTCACAGATGGCCCCTTCCGAGGACGCACCTCTCCACCCTCCTTCGGCACTTGGTGTCTACACTTCTTCGCGCCCGTTGATTGCATCGCACATCCTGCGTGAACGCATATCCCATGAACTCGCCGAACTAGCTGTCAAGGAGAAGGAGCTGATAGACCCGATATCTCGCAGACGTTTGGAGCTGAATCGGCTCTGGAACGGCTCGCTCCTCATTCACAGACTCCCCAATGAACTCTTCGTTCAAATCTTCGCCCACTTCCAGGATGTCACTTGTAGACCGCCGAAGCCATCTCTCCCTTCAGCAATTCTCCAGCGCGGACCGTCCCAGCCCGGCTGGCATGGTCTTATGCTGGTATGCCGCCACTGGCGCGACGTATTTGTCTCAACTCCAACGTTTTGGCGGAAGGTCGACTTGAAACGACATATCGACTGGACGAACCTCTGCCTCACCCGCTCTGCAGCAGCATCCATTGATGTATGTGCCGGGCGTCACGACCGCTGTTCTCTAGAAGTCCTGCACCCCCATATACATCGGTTTACAATCCTCCGCTTAGACGCCCAACGGCATCATATCGTATCCCTCTTCAAGAGCTCCATGCCTCTTCTAGAAGATTTATACCTCAACGTCCTCGAGCCCGAAGTCAACATTGACGCCCACCTTACCTCGCAGCGTTTTCCTCGCCTTCGAACCCTTGTGCTATGCGGGACCGTCGCGCCTCAGGAAACGTCACTCTTCGCTCAGCTCCGAGCACTCTCGCTCTCTTGTTGCTCCTACAATTTCTCCTTCGACACCTTCCTCGACATCCTCGTAACATGTGGGCGACTGGAAGAATTGACACTCAAGGGCACGCTCGACTATCTCTCCGACGAGTGGATGCACGGCGACCCCGCGGTCCCTCGCAGACCGCCCATATCCCTGCCGCGCCTCCGCACATTCACGATGGAAAAGCACGAGATAATTCGCACGTCCCGTTTCCTGGCTCATTTGCACCTTCAACCTTCCTTGATCCTCTCAATCGACGGGGACTTTCAGGAGTCAGACGCTCCGAGCGTGATCCCCGGTACCGTGAACACCATCAGCGCAATGCTACCGCCCAACTGCTCCACCACGCTCCCTATCCTCGCTATCGCCAACAAAGTCGACCTGGTGATCTGGAGTAACGACTACGAGATAGGCTGTGGCAACCACCCGAGGTTTCCACACGCTCGTTTTGCGTTGTCTATGGATGGTGATCCCGACTGGGGTGGGTTCATGTCGCAGGGACTAGTTGATCTCGTCGAGTGCTTCGGACGATCTCCTCTAACGCACCTCACGGTCAAGGGGGACCACAGCCACGGGACCGTGGAAGCCTGGGAGAGGGTGTTCCGGACGTTCCCGCTCCTCGAGGAGGTCGACCTCGGCGGGTCCTCTGGATCGGAGGTCACCGACGTTTTCCGCGGGCTTCACGCAGCGTCCACTGCCCATGAGGACTCCCCGGTCGCTTGTCACAACCTTAAACAACTTCACGTCGCAGGATTAGGTCTGGTGGAGACGTACGCGGCGATGAAGGAGTGCCTCTGGTATCGTAGCGGTAGGGGAGTTATCCTGCAGGTTCTCAACTTGAAATACTTGCCCGACGCGGAGGGTTTGACTCCGCAAGTGCGTCGTGCCTTCGTCAAGGATTTGTGCAAGGCAGCAGAATGCATCCAAGCGTTTCACGGCGAGTGGGATGTGGAACAAGAGGAGGGTGAAGGAGAGATGTAGCCATGGGGCGGGGTGCTGTATGGTTCGCAGTACTCCATATATAGATCAGGACATGAGCTTATGTAGTAGGTACAACATTGGTGTTCGACACATATGTTCACAGGAACCCAGACTTGCCTGCAGCGGGATCCCCAGTCATGGTGGTAAGTACGGCATTCAAATAAGGTGTGCGTCTCAGTGTTTGTGGGCAGCGTCACTAGTTGGGCCGCGCGGTGCGTTCGTGAAGGATTTACCAAAAGCAGTGGGCTGCCTTCACATAAGCTCGAGCGAGTAGGATGGAGAACAAGTGGAGGGCCGAGTCTGACATGTACAGACGTAGCCGGGAGGTTTAAAGCAGGCTTGAATTCAGGTGCCGCTTTCAAAATACGTATTTACTGCGGGTGCTACGTAAATCCAAACAGTAACCTAAGTTCATAGGTTTCAGTACGTTCTGCACGGCGGCGAGAAGACTGGCGCAGAGTCCACGTACGGCGAGAACAAGAGCTAGATCCACTCCCTGCCCCAGCACAAGCACGACTTCTTGCGGTCGCGATCGCGTCCCACCGCGCGCTGTACTCCAAGGCGACATCGTAGTTGTGAGTGGACGCACGGCGCACAGCTTCGATTCAAATATTCATATACACGGTGACTGTGCATACGCCCAGTGCCAACTAGTACCTCACCGTGACATCTCCGTCCACTAGCTGCCGAAGGGCCCGCAGCCCCATGTCAGACACGCCCTCGCTCCCAAGCGCAAGCTGAATGTCCAGCCGAGAGAGCCGCAAGCCCCGCGCCATGCGCATCTGCAGAACCTGAACCAAAACGGGTACCAACTCCCCGTTCCACTCTCGAAGCTGCAGGACGCGCATCCGGGGAAGCGCGACGCCCGCGAGCGCACCAAGGAGCTGCCTGTCGCTCGCCTCGTTCGCGCCACCGCCGTACGCCAGCTCCTCGAGCGCGGAAAACGCCTGAAACACATGCGCGAACATCCCGCGCGCCGCGCACGTCTCACCCGCGTATGGCCATGCCAGCCCGAGCTCGAGGGCGCGGAGGGGCGCGTGAGCGAGGAGAGCGCAAAAGTGCGCGACGGCCTGTGACGGCGTGTAGTGCCAGCCTTGGTCCGTCTCTGTGGCAGATGCAGGATTGAGGAAGGCCTGCAGCCGTCCGGGGCCGATGCACTCGATGAGAACGGCGCTGTCAGAGGTGAGCGAGGCCGACGTCGCAGATGCGAGGAGCGGGAGGCGGATCGGGTCGGTGGGGAGGATCTGGGGGATGGTGAGGACCGCTTCCTCCTCGATGTCGGTGTCGACATCCAAGTTGATGTCGAGGTCGACGTGCTCGCTGAGCTGCAAGTGGGCCAGCAGCGCGGACACCTCGGCGTAATCCGAGGACTCGAGGATGAGCGTCCGTAGGTTGGGGAGAGCAACTGTGCGCTCGGTTGGGGGGACGGGGGTCATGAATGGCGGCGAGCGCTCGATTTTGAGGTACTCAAGGGCGGCGCAGGACTGCAGGACGTCTAGGAAGCGGTCGAAAGTTAAAAAGGTGCGGGGGAATGAGTTGCACAAGGAGAGTCTGCGGAGGCGCGGGATCGTCGCAGACTTCCAGTCCAATCGCAGGATGCCTAGCTGTAGGGTTCGCAAATTGGGAACAAGAGCGTGGTCGACTGCGAACCGCATCTCGCCATGGCGGTGCAGGGGGATGTCGTGGTGAACGAGGTCGACCTGGCAAGTCGTCAGCGCCGGCATCGGTCGCGCGAGTAGGAATCGCAGCGCGGAGTCCGTGTCGCGGTCCGCCTCGATGACGACAAGCATTCGCACCCGCGCAGCATGCGTGGCCAGGAGCATGAATGCCGATGGTATGATGTGTGGCCGATGGAAGATCACGTCGATCTCCAGGTCTCCTGACCGGCAGAGCGCATTGTCGAGTCCCTCGGTGTTCGAGAAGACCGCGATTCGTCGCCAGAGGTGCTGAATGGAGGCGGCGACATCGTGCACGCGGTGTACGAGCGGAAGCCACGCATGAGATCCGCTTCGTAGTGGCCAAGATGACTGGTCGATCTCGCGTCCTGCGGAAAGGCTCACGAGAAGCAGAGCGATGAGCTCGTTAGGGAGGCTGAGCATCGGGTAGTTCCTATAGACGAGGCAAATCCCGGATGAGCCCCTGTAACGGAATCTGAACCAATGCATCACTCACCGGGGTACGTGGTGGGCAGCTGGCAAACCTTGGGATGCTGAGTACGCTCTGCAGTTTGTGCGTATATCGCCAACTTATACCCAGCAGTCCTTTGGCGACAATGAACTCAATCTCAAATAGACCTTGTAGGCCATTGCCCGTCTATCCCGGCCGTTGTTGTCTGGCCAGGGTAAGTCAGCAATCTTCATCTTCCGAGTCGCACACGAGAAAGTGGACCGCACCGTAATGCATAAACCTTGGAGGACCTGCCCCGAACGCCCACGCCCCGAGGACCACCAGAGACAACAGCATCGCGCTGGCAATTGCAAAATTGGTCGTTAGGACGCTCAGCAGACAATAACGGAACAAAGAGGCTATCCTGATGTTTCGCCTCTTAGGTGATAGCTTCAAGTTCGCCGTATCTAAATATGTCGTGCTTGGTTGCGAAGCCCAGACGGCTGGCTTCTCCGGGACTTGTTTCCACCCAATGCATGTTGAAGTTCAACCCGAGTTGCGACGTCGCGGCACAGTCCAGGCAGAGACAAAACGAACAGATACTGTACGTATACATCACGGAAATGGCGTCGAAGTCATAAGGATAGGCACTTATTCGAGACCTTGTAAGGGTTTATAAGCCAGGATAATAATCTGATAAGCTCGTAATCGGTAGTAAGATCAATGGAATTGTTCCGGTGATGGCGACGTCAGTTCATGGTTGCGCGCCTCACAGCCCTCTTCGAATCCACTTCCAATGTCCCTCCAATGTTCTTGCAACTCGCCGCAATTCCTCCTCGTCGTTGCCACTGCCTCGCACAATCAGCGTAAATGAGCGCTCCCCTTGGACTCCCGGACGGTCTCGGATGGCTACGGTTGTGGTACTGTACAGGACCACGTCGGAGCTTCAATCAAGTTGAGTCCCCTTCGTCCCGCTCGATTCTCCTTCGTCCAAGTCCCTCATTTCTCTCTTTCATCCTATACACACGGCTCACGCTAACCTAGTTACTTATACAGGAACCCTTACTTCTACCTCAAGCCTCCTACCAGTAGGTCACTACCCGGTGAAGTCCCACCCAGTCTCTTGCACCGTCCGGCTCTCGCGCTCGCCGTCTTCGAGTCTTGGGCTCGCCGTCGCTGCCACTGTCCTAGACTGGGCCTCTCCTAGGCTGTTGTTTTGGTATCGTCTGATCTATGGTCTGATGTCTCTGCTGGTACGTCTGGAGTGGATACCTTGGGCTCGCAGTCGCTCGGGGTGGTGCTCGCTGCTGCCATCATCTATAGTATACCTCTCTCGGCTCTTCGCTAGCCTATCTGGAGCATCAAGTTGCGCTGGCTAAGGCTGTTGTGTAGTCACACGTAAGGTAAGTCCCTATGTATTACTATTCATATCCGTTCTCTCCTCCGTCGTCCGCGCTGTATCGTCGAAGCTACTGGTAGCTGGTGCGTCTGCTTCTACATTGGTACGTCGTTCTCAGGCCCTGTCGTTGTCTGCAGCTGTTGCCTCCCGGCGACAGATTCGTGCCTGGGTTCCGTATATAGTTGATGTACAGTACTGTAGTTCGCGAGAAAATGCAGTCATTTCATTCGTAATCCGTGCGCTATCGTGTGTGGCAAACAGCATAGTAACCAGACCCAACCAATGGAAGCTCTACATATTGTTGGATGCCCAGGCACACTTGGACAACTTGGAACATGTACGGTCATTGCATTGATTTTGTCACATTGCAATGCCCTTGCGATGTACTTGGAAGCTTTCCAGTGCCGGAATAGCGGGATTATAATGCATTCCGAAGTGGCAATGATTACACTCATCAAAATCTGATTACAACGGTTTCTAACATCATAACAATGCCGTACAAAACCCGAGCCAAATCGGTGATGTACTTACCATGAGCGGAGGTGAGTTGGTCGGAGTATGTGCTGAGTACACACTGAGTTCTAAGAAAAACTGAGAATTTCAGGCGCCGCCTGTTCGGATAGAAGCTGGCAATTGAGCGCTTGCAAGTACGCTTGCCACCGGCGCCCACCGTCACGGTAATCCTTCAAGCTTCAGTACTTCAGTCCGCCGTGCAGTAAAATCCCGTAAGATCCTATTTTTTACCGATGTTCCGCTGAATAGTTTCAATTTCAATCATAGTTCAACGTCAAATCCCTTTACGACGCTGGGAACGCATCGCTACGGTCGTGCCAGAAGTCTGACTGTTCTGGACAAGTAACGTTGGTACCATTGCGGATCTCGTTATGATATATCTGGATGGGCAATCGGAGGCTGACATGAAAACGGCTTTCCCAGATGACTCCTTGCGAGGAGGCCCCTCTACGCCCCCCGTTATCACCCTATGTTTCCACATCCCCATCGATGGTACCGCACATCCTGCCAGTGCGAGAACACATATATCAAGCGCTTGCAGACCTCGATGCGGAAGAGAAGGCACTCGTCGACTTGATATCCCGCAAACGTCTGGAGCTGAAGAGGCTCTGGAACAGCTCGCTACCCATCCACAAACTCCCGAATGAACTTCTCGTACAGATCTTTGCGGACTTCCAGGAGGTCGTTCGGAGACCAGGAAAGCACACGTTTTGGCCACCAAACGTCCAGCGTGCGCGGTTCCGCCTGGCCCGCTGGCAGGGTCTTATGCTCGTATGCCACCATTGGCGTGACATCTTGATGTCAAGTACAACGTTCTGGAGGATTGTCAGCTTAGACCAGCATATCAATTGGACGAAACTCTGTCTTGATCGTTCTGCTGCAGCGCCACTCGACGTTTATGCCAGGCATCACGACCGCTGCCCTCTCGATCTCTTATACCCCCACATACATCGGCTCCAAACCTTCTCCTACGAAGTCGCTAGTGGCTCGCAGTCGCGGACAGCATTTCCACCCCTCTTCGGCAGAAGCATGCCCCTCCTAGAATGCTTGAACCTGAGCGTCCTCGAGCGGACGCCCTACGACAACATGGATGCCGGGCTCACGTCGCGACGGTTGCCCCGCCTTCAAACCATGATGCTATCTCGGACGATCGCACCCCAAGATGCATCGCTGTATGCTCAGCTTCGGATGCTGTCGCTCTCTCGTTGCCCCCATATTCTCCCCTTCGACGACTTCCTCGACGCGCTCGCAGCGAGCGTACAGCTGGAAGAATTGGCCCTCTCAGCCACGGTCCACCGTCTCTCCGGCGAATGGGCACACCGCGGACCTGTTCCTCGGAGACCGCCCATATCTCTGCCACGCCTTCGCACAATCGCGTTGAGCGGGCACGGGATCGTCCACACATCCCGTTTTCTCGCTCATCTGCAGCTACATCCTTCTGTGTCTCTTCGGATCGTTGGTGACGTTGAGGACTCTCAGGCTGACGATGACCATGATTTCCCCGTCGCGACGAGCATCAGTGCGATGCTGCCGCCCAACCACTCCACCACGCTCCCTGCCCTCGCTATCGCTACCGAAGTCCGCATGACGATGGTGGTCGATTACTACTCGATGGCCTGTGCCAACCCAAGCCGTGCCGACGCTGCGAAGAAGCACGCTATCCTTTCGTTGTTTATAAGAGACGGTTCTGATTGGACGCGTCCGGTCATGGCGCAGGGGCTGGAGGACCTCGTGGAGTGCTTGGGACGGTCTCCGCTCACAAGCCTCACGGTCGATGGGAACGACAGTTACGGGACCATCGACGCATGGGAGAGGGTCTTCCGGACGTTCCCGCTCCTCCAGGAGCTCAAGATTGGCGAAGAGCGCGATGTCACCAATGTTTTCCTTGGTCTCCATGCAGCTTCGACGCCTTTTCCCGATGGAGCGGTCGCTTGCCCACACCTGAGGCGCGTCGTTGTTGACGGACTCGGTCTTGCGGCGACGTACGCGGCGCTGCGCGAGTGTTTCGTGTATCGCAGTGACCGGGGAGTTGTGTTGGAGGTCCTTGACCTGGAATGCCTGTTTCACGGGGAGGACATGACTTCAGAAAGGCCGTTGTTGCCCTGAGGGGAGGGACGATCGACGATCAGTTCTCGACCAGGTCGAGAAGCCAAGCAAAACCACAACGAAAAACCCCTGCTTACGATGTAATAAACGTAGAATGCCCAGAGCTCGACGCGGGTGGTGGTCCACCGACGGGGCTCCGGGCCTGCACGATCGGCAACGGAGTCTAAGAGCTCGACGTCCTTGACAGGCTCCGTCTTCTCGGTCATCGTTCAGGATGCGTTCTGGACGGTGCAGAGTTGACCAAGCGACCGCCAGAAGCCGCCCGCTCGCGGCCATCTTTGAAAATTTGAGGTGCTCATAGCCAGGAATTGGGGAGCTTGTGGGGGGCGTTACGCGGTTGAGCGTAGCGCGATATGCGTTCATCGAGGACTTGCGTCGGGTGGTGGGGTGTGTCCAGATGGGGTGAAGGTGAAGAGCAGTGAGTGGGATGAAGAAAAACAGGAGAGCGATGGAGAGGCGTAGCGCTGTGAGTCGTATCGCATGGTCTTGTTTTTGAGGTCCCCACACGGTACATCTTACATAGACAAGAAAATGTCCTTGCATGGACTGTGTGAGTCAGGCTTCGAGGGCATTCAATCTATCTCGCTCCAGGCTGTCCAACCGGCAGGCGGTGGCTAACTGGGCTGACGAGTCCCCGCCTCCCACAGAGGGCGCTTGATGCGCCTTCGGTTGCCATATCAGGAAGCGTCGGGGAACGAGGCTCGGGTAGGTTCGGGGAAGTTTGCGGGCCGGAGCTGGAGGGCGCTTCAGGCGCTTGGTGATGCGCCTTGTACTTACATGTTGTGTGTACATGTTACCAACTTGAACTTGTGCGTCCAATTGTTCGTCGGCCACAGCAGCGACACCCTCCCTCGCCCCCGCCTTTTGAAGCCCATAACAACGGGCCAGTGTGCCCCACGCACCCTTGCACCCTACCACCATCATGCTCCCACATTCCGCATCCGACGGTCCTCCATCGACCTCCCCTGCGATCCACAACAAGCCTCTGAAGCGCAAGCGCAGCAAAGATTCAATGACCATCACCTCTGTGTCCCTCGCGGCGCCCGAAACAACCGCGAGGTCTCCGATACTCGCCCCAATCATCCTACCGGACATCCGCCGCAACCCCGACGAACCCTACGTCGAACCACCCTCCCCCGTTCCCACCGAGATCGTCGAAGAGCTCGTGGAGCTGTCCAACGAAGACCATGTGGTTGCCGCGAAGGAGGCTGGTGTCAAGGTGCGCGACTTCGCATACAAACCCCAGCCCAAGGCCCGCCGCGATATCCGTGCACCAGAGTACTGGAGCAGGCCTCTCGACAAGCTCGTCGTCCACGACCGCTACATCCGCCTTAACCCTTCAAGTGAGCGGTTTGGTCACGGTATCCCCGGGAAGGTGCTCTGGGGTCTTCTCTCCACGGGCTTGGTCTCGAAGGAGGAAGCGGAGATGAACTGGCGGCCTGGAGAATGGAAGGCGTACAAGGCGTATGTGAACCGCCCGCTCGGCCCCTACCCTATCTGCCTCCCGAAGGCGTTCAAGAAGCCTACCATCGCCTACCGCAAGAGGCTCCTCCAGGATACATTCGACCAGGAGCTCAGTCCCAAGGACCTGCGTCGGGAGGACGATGTTTACATGCCGCCCGACCTGCCGGGCATGGACGAAGGGCCGAAACACCTGCCAGAGCCAGAGCGCGCCCTTCGGAGGATCGTCCGTGCCCCTCCAAACACCGCCTATCGCACCGCGTACGACATGCCTTCGCAGCAGAAAACCGCATCCAAACCCTCCAAGTCGCCACGCGCGCCCTCCCAGCCGCGATCTGCGAAATCCACGCCCTCTCGTCCTGCGACCCCCACTCCACCGACGTCGGCGGTGGGCCACAACGCCACCGTCGACTCCGTGCACGTCGACAAGCGGCGCCGAACCAGCGGGCCTCCGGGACTCTCTAGCACTGGTGCGTCAGACACACCACCGGCGACGCCACCCGCAGGCCCTTCGCGCAACTTGGGCAGGGCCCTGTCTCGCAGCGCGAGCTACAGTCCCGCGGGCTCGTCGCGGTCGGAGACACCACCCACCGACGAGGCGCCTCGCCGCCCGCTTGGTCGCACCCTCGCCCGCACGGCGACGCTCAGCCGGATCCCTGTGCAATAAGCACAGTGCAATTGACATCGGGCAAGTCCTTCCACGTTAGGTTCAGCCAGTTTCGTCTCCTCTCCAGCCGTACATCTCATGTATCTGTAGCACTCGCGTTGCGCTCTCTGTTGCACCCGCCACTCGTGTTGTCATTCCCGAGCTGTATTGTTTTCCGTGCATGTGGCGTACGTAGACACTCACCACGTACTACCACCAAAAAACCTGTAGGTTTTTATACACACGGCTCTATGACTTAGACTCGGTGCCATGCATACCACTATTGGACCGTCGGTACCCGTGATTGTAGAATACTATACTCGCCTCTTTCGGCGCATGTTTGTAGTTTACCCGCTTCATTCTTGTGCGAATGTGTACGAGATATACGTACACCAAACGCAGGACGAAAGTAATCTTGAAGTTAAAAGTTACGATTGTTCTCCCGAGCGCTTGCGGCGCCGATCTTCTTGACCAACTACGACGCCGTCGCAACTCCGTCGAACTCAAATAAGCATCAAATGGACACCAGTCCAGAAACAAGATGTCCGTGCCGCTTCGAACAACCAAGCACGACATATTCGGACGCCGCGAAGTACCGCTCGAGAGGCGAAAGACCGCAGGCCAGGAACGCACGCACTACTAGCCCCTTTGTGAGCCCGTTGTTGTCTCCTCCCGACGATTTTTGCAATTCCGAGCGCGAGGCTGTTCAGGTCTGCCCATTACGGTGTTTGGGGCAGGTCATTCAAGGTTTATGCGTCATGGTGCGGTTCACTTTCTCGTGGGTGAAGGTGCGAAAGATTGCTGACTGAGCCTGGCCAGACAAGCACGGATGGACGGACAACGGACAGGCAGTGGTCCGGTTGATTCGAATGGGCACAATGTTGCCAACTTGCTCGTGGGTATAAGTTGGCGACATATACAGACCGCAGAGTGTGTCCGACACCCCAGGGTATATCAGTGGCCCAACACCCACAACGTACGCAACCCGCGATTCGTTGCCTTCGCGGCAATACGGCCGGTGAGCGACACCATGGTTCACATTCTGTCACAGTAGCTTATCCTACTTTTGGGCTGTCCGGAGACCCGTCCACTCTGTAGGAACTGCCCGACAGCATGCTCAGCCTGCCCAACGAGCTCATCGCTCTGCTTCTCGTGCGCCTTTCCGAAGGAGCCGAGATAGACGAGTCATCCTGGACACTACGAGGCAGCTCCCAGGCATGGCTCCCGCTCGCACAGACTTGCCACCGCGTGCACGAAGTCGCCGCCTCCACTCAGCACCTCTGGCGACGAATCGCCATCTTCTCGACGATTGGGGGACTCAACGTTGCGCTCTGCCGGTCAGGAGACCTCGAGATCGACGTGATCTTCCATCGGCCACACATCATACCATCGGCATTCATGCTGCTGGCCACGCATGCTGCGCGGGTGCGCATGCTTGTCGTCATCCAGGCGGACCGCGACACGCACTCCGCGCTGCGATTCCTACTCGCGCGACCCATGCCGGCGCTGACGACCTGCCAGGTCCACCTCGTTCGCCACGACATCCTCCAGCGCCGCCATGGCGAGATGCGGTTCGCAGT
This sequence comes from Ganoderma leucocontextum, assembly GCA_020736865.1. Taxonomy (NCBI): domain Eukaryota; kingdom Fungi; phylum Basidiomycota; class Agaricomycetes; order Polyporales; family Polyporaceae; genus Ganoderma; species Ganoderma leucocontextum. The sequence continues at coordinate 264,659 of JAHKGY010000009.1, forward strand.
CGACCACGCTCTCACTCCCAATTTGCGAACCCTGCAGCTAGGCATCCTCCGATTGGACTGGACGTCAGCGACGATCCCGCGCCTCCGCAGGCTGTCCTTGTGCAACTCATTCCCCCGCACCTTCCTAACCTTCGACCGCTTCCTGGACGTCCTGCAGTCCTGCGCCGCCCTCGAGTACCTCAAAATCAAGCGCTCGCCGCCATTCATGACCCCCGTCCCCCCAACCGAGCGCACAGTTGCTCTCCCCAACCTACGAACGCTCATCCTCGAGTCCTCGGATTACGCTGAGGTGTCCGCGCTGCTGGCCCACTTGCAGCTCAGCGAGCACGTCGACCTCGACATCAACTTGGATGTCGACACCGACATCGAGGAGGAAGCGGTCCTCACCATCCCCCAGATCCTCCCCACGGACCCAACCCGCCTCCCGCTCCTCGCGTCCGCGACGTCGGCCTCGCTCACCTCTGACAGCGCCGTTCTCATCGAGTGCATCGGCCCCGGACGGCTGCAGGCCTTCCTCAATCCCGCGTCGGCCACAGAGACGGACCAAGGCTGGCACTACACGCCGTCACAGGCCGTCGCGCACTTCTGCGCCCTCCTCGCTCACGCGCCCCTCCGCGCGCTCGAGCTTGGGCTGGCGTGGCCATACGCGGGGGAGACGTGCGCGGGGAGCGGGATGTTCGCGCATGTGTTTCAGGCGTTTTCTGCGCTCGAGGAGCTGGCGTATGGTGGTGGCGCGAACGAGGCGAGCGACAGGCAGTTCCTCCATGCGCTCGTGGGCGCCTCCGACTCGGAGTCGCCAGGCGTCGCGCTTCCGCAGCTGCGCGTACTCCGGCTTGGGGAGTGGAGTGGGGAGCTGCTCCCAGAGCTCGTTGAGGCTCTGCGAGTACGCGAGATGCGGGACTCGCGGCTGTCTGAGCTGGACGTGGAGCTTACCACGACGAGCGGGTCCACGGTAGACGAGGCAGCACCGCAGGCTGTGCAGCGGCTCTATGGGCTGGTCGATGGGGATGTGAAGGTGAGATGCAAGTCGTGACCATTGGTGCATCTACAATCGAGTAGGCACCCCCAGGCGCGTTAGGCAAAAGTGTACATTAATCGTAAAATCTTCAAAAAAAACACCTGAGCTGAGCCATGACATTAATGTGTCCGTACATCTGGGGAGGCTCTGCGTGCTACCCGTCGTTGTCGCCGCCCTTCTCATCGTCTGAATCGGGTTCCCCAGGCTGCACCGCGCCCCACTCCTTGAACTCCGCCCACGACATGTTCGCGATCTGCAAGTTGATGAACATGACACCGACCGCCGCCGGCCTGAACCGATGTGTGTCGTATCCCCGTGCCTGTGCCTCCACCTTCCAGTCCTTCGCCTCCTCTCCGTCCTCAATATCGTAATCGTATGCGCTCAGCGTCAGCGCGAGGATGCCTTCTTCGCCCCATTCGGCCGTCTCCGCGATCGCGAAGTAGTCCGCGTCCCATTTGCCAGTCTTGTCGAGCGCGCGATGGTACGCGATGGCGGCGGCGGCGGAGGCGTGCTTGTGTTGGGGCGCGGGGTGGGTGTAGCCTTTGAGCTCGCCGCAAGGAGGCCTCGCGCTGGACTTCTCGCATGCAGCACAGATCGCGGCGAGCTCCTCGGCAGAGGCATCGTAGAGGGTGTAGAGTGCGATTTCCTCGCCGGCGATGACGGATGCTGACTCTGGCATGGTGGTGGTATGACTCTGAGGTGGGGAAGTTGGGCGTGAATATCCCCAGACTACATAGCGCTGTGATGATTGATGCTTTTAACCGGACCGTGGCAGTGTAGCTCTTGTTCTCGCCGTACTTACTAGGTGCCATCGCCACCGTACCCAATCCATGGACGTTAAGCTCCTTCAGGTTCGCGCAAGCGATCAGAGAGTCTGTGTGGGCCGTGGATGCTCTGTGAAGCCCAAGGAAGACCTTGGAGACATCGTCGCCGCCACGCTCTAAACCATCGAGCTCGAGCTGTTCGCGCATCAATCAACAATAGTCAACTTCATTCCTGAGCATACTTACTTGGGCACTGTCCATGTTGCTGCGTGAGGACGCCGGTCGCAACTGCGTACTTATTTTCGGGCTTGTACAACGAGATTCATGTTCCGGGACCTAGGATTTAAAGACCAGAAATGTGCTCAGTGCGACATACTTCAGCCTCTTTCAGGATCTTACAAAATTAGGGACCTTCGCGGTGCAGCCAACCAGGGCGGACTTGGTGATGAGTGGTTCAAGCCAGGATCGGATTCGCTTGTGTGAGAGGCCGCCCCGGACTCGGGCCGGACCGCCCGTGTACTTGCCCCCTCCCTTGCCCCTCCCGCAACTTCGTCAACACCCCCGGGCCCGTAACCTCATGCCGCTCATGATCAATTGAGTCTTCAAATTTTCAATGCTTAAGTTTCACCTCCCGAATGCCTGAGTCTCCACCTCTCCAATGCTTGAGTCTCCGCCCGCCCGTCTCCCATCCTCTCCCCAACACCGTCAGATGCTCCCACAGCTTATGGTTGCGAAACTCACTATGCCCGTGCAGAATAGCTACGTAAATCGACGATAAACCCACGAGTGACGATGAATGCAGTGGGAGGACAGCATCTGACGGCACCAGCCGCGTGCATAGCAGGAACGAGGTGAGTGGCACAAAGGCGGGAGTGCTGGTGGCCTCCGTTCTGTCCCCCCCCCCAGCTTTTACGCCGTTTCTCGAGTCAAGAAGCAACCCGTCCCATCTCCCAATCATGCTTCTACATAACGGTCAGCAGAAGTCGCCTCCGCCGAGGCTCAAGCGCGCTGTCTCGGGTGAGTCTCCATCTCCCAGGTGGGCCGCCTGTTCAGGCGCGTCGACATGCTCGTCGGCGCTAGCTTGGATGGCACTCTTTGCGAGGCGAAACGGCCTCCATGTTCAGCGGGACATATCCGCTTCGGATCGGGTGGTGTGGCGCAGTGGGACATTGGAGAAGCGGCAGTCCTTCATCGCATCCTCCAGACATGTACGTCTATCCATTCACGTTGATGGGCATTCGTGTATGTATGGTCAGCCTCTCGCGCGTTGAACAAACGTGCATATGAATATTTGAACTGAACCTGAGGTGTACCGTGTAATCCAAGAATTAGAACAACGGCGTTGACTCTGGAGTCTGCTCACGATGTGCTGTCGCTTTTTCCACCCGGTACTCGTCCCTCCTCGTCTGAATCGGGCTCCCCAGGCTGCACCGCGCCCCACCCCTTGAACTCCGCCCACGACATGTTCGCGATCTGCAAGTTGATGAACATGACCCCGACCGCCGCCGGCCTGAACCGATGCGTGTCGTATCCCCGTGCCCGCGCCTCCTTCGACTCCTCCGAATCCACGTCGTCCATCTCCTCGTAATCGTAATGGCTCAGCGTCGCCGCGAGGATGCCTTCCTCGCGCCATTCGGCCGTCTCCGCGATCGCGAAGTAGGCCGCGTCCCATTTGCCAGCCTTGTCGAGCGCGCGATGGTACGCGATGACGGCGGCGACGGAGTCGTGCTTGTGTTGGGGCGCGGGATGGATGTAGCCTGTGTGCTCGCCGCAAATAGGTTTCGCGCTGGACTTTTCGCACGCAGTACAGATCGCGGCGAGTTCCTCGGCAGAGGCATCGTAGAGGGTATAAATTGCGATTTCCTCGCCGGCAATGTCGGATGATGACTCTGGCATGGTGTTGGTATGAGGTGGGGAAGTTGAGTTGGGTCGGATGTCCAACAGAGGGGTATCGATAGCAGGGGAGGCGTTGCACTGCGCGCGCGCCGCGGCGAGAAGTCAGTGGATGCAGTACAGCTATAGAGATGGCAGATTAACGTACGGGGAGTGAAGGATCTGGAGGGGAGGGAGAGGTTGGTGGCAGGCTCAAGGAGGTGCAAATTCGGGATTGGCACGTGGCCAACTTGGAGGGTGTCATGTCCCCGCAGCCAGCCACCCCTGGGGCCTTCCCTCGATCCCGCACTTCAATGTCTCTGAGTCCCACAACCCCTTCGACCCCGTTTATAACCTCACCCATCATGGTTAGCGATCCGGTTTTCTATGTCGAACTACCCCAACACATGTAACTGAGCCGCATGGCTCGGAGACGGGAGCTTCGGAAGACCAGGGTCTGTCTGTTATGAGGCTAGAGCAGCTCCAAGTCACGGCCGCAATCTCAGTGTATGGTTATGCTGCGGAAGTAGAAGTACAACATTCTTTTGCATCTCTAACAACCCTAATGATGCATTCATTTCCTATTAAGTGACTTCAAGGACCCCTCCCACCTTCGCCGCGATGCACAGAAGTAACTTCTTCGACGATGTGCGAGGGCCCATGACTACCCTCTCTGCGTGTCCAATTCGGCGACGTCTCGAGCTTCATCGCATCACAACCGTGAGCAGCACTGAGCCCCATCAGAGCCGTTAGGGAACGCAGGGGTGCTCCTGGTGTCGTTCGCCCCAGGGACGTCCATGCTCGGGTTGAACTCGAAGAAGTTCGTCGGCCTGAAGAGCACGCGCAGATGCTCGACCGGCATCACCGGCCAGTCCTCCGGTCGCGGAATGTGCGTAATGCCTGACGCCAACCGTCAGCCACGCGCACAGCCAAGTACACCGAACACAGCAAGCACCGCGACGCACCCATCGTGAGGTACAGCAAGATGTCCTGCCCGACGAGACTCAGGCTGTCGTCGCCCTTGACCCAGTTCGGCAGCGCGTCCTCAGGCGAGTCCCGCGTCTGCGGCACGTACTTGCCCGACGGCCACACGCGCCCGCCCTTGGGTCCCTCGACGTCCCGCACGACCCAGAGCGGCTTCGTCGCGAAGGCCGCGCGCTTCGCGACCGCGCTGTCCGGCAGCGCCATCAGCGGGGCGAGCGCGCCCTTGCCCATGATCGTGTACCCCGCGTTGCGCTTCGAGTGCGGGTGCACCCGCCCCGGGTTCACGATCGACCACCGCCGGTCCTTGTCGTAGTCCATGTCGCGCGCGCCGTCCGACGCGGTGGCCACAGGCGTCGCGCGCGTGATGAAGGCGTTGCCGTAGTAGTTGGCGGCGGAGCCCGTCGGCGCGTTGGGCAGCGGGAGGACGTCGGTCTCCACGACGGTGTTGGCGAGCCCGTCCACCATCGGGTCGACGCGGACGGAGAAGAGGTGCTGGTGGTAGTGCGCGTTGATGTTCGGCGCGACGGTTGTGCCGAAGGGGTTCGGCTCGCCGTCGTCCTGGACGTAGACCTGCACGATGCCCGTCAGGCGGACCTCGATCTCGACGTTGCCGTCCTGGTAGAAGAGGTAGTTGAAGAGATATTCTAAACCGCGCCCACTTAGTATGGTTTGGGCGCTAGGTTGTGCTCTGGGGCTCACCGTAGTTCGCGAGGGTGCAAATCTGCTGGACCACGAGCCTACGGCTTCGTACGGCTTGGGAACGCCCACCGGGGCGGTAGTCAGTATGCTTCCACAAGAGCCCCGCGTCCTCTTCGTGGATGCAAATCGTGTTCTTGACAACCACAGCAGAGCCGTCGTGCGCCGTGTACGCTCCATCCTGAACGAGCGTCGTAAGTACCCTGTCGGACGAGACGGGTTCGGAGGACTCACTATGTAATGGATCTTGCCGAGACAATCGCAACCCAGCGTGAGCGAGTTCGCCATCGTGCCCATGCCATATTCCCCGCTGGCCACTACGGTTAGCGCAAACACACAGACAGGTGTTCTGCAGCTACTTACACGTCGAATGCGTGCTTCCGAGGGTGAGGGTGATCCGGCGCGCCGTACGGAACAACCATCTCGGAGAGCGCCAGACGGTAGAAGATCGGTCGAACGACGCCGTTGTCGTTGTAAGTGATCGTCGAGATCGCAAGCCCTTCACGGTGGTGGAACGCTGGCCACGAATGAGACGGACGCGATGGCGATCGGTGTTTCGGTAGACTCACAAACGTGCATCTTCCACTTCTGCCACTCGAGCACATGCCCATCGACCTTGAAGCTTACGCCCTCCGGCTGGAGGACGTGCAGCGGCTTGATGTCGTCGCGGAACTTGAAGTTCTTGTCCTTCGCGAGGTAGTCGGGGAGCCAGTCATGCGACTTCATCGGCGGCGGGATGCGCGGCCTGTTCGCCTCCGCGAAGGCGTCTGCGTCGAGCGGAGGTGGGGCGGTGGTGGGCTGACTCAGGGCGACGTTGACTCCCGTGCCTTCGAACAGCGGTTCGAACGTCTTCTGCTTGTAGCGGGGAGGGAAGTCGATGTGGATGACCTTCTGAGTAATGGAGTCCACGACCGGGATAAAGTCCTGGATGGCGAGAGTTAGAAAAGACGTCGCATACAGCCCCACGTGGGCCCGAGAAACTTACCAAGGGATGCGCGTATAGGTTTTCATGTCGGTCCAAGCGCGCGAACACCAAGGCTTGTTGGATGCGTTTGCTCTCTGGGAAGCGGGTATCGTATCCGATCGCCCAGCCGTCGGCGAACAATTGCTCCGGCTTCAACCCTGTCTTGGCCGTCAGTAGGCGCAACGCGAGATACTATGCCGCCACGAGTACTGACCGACTTCAGCAGCAAGCTTGATAACCTGCGCGTCGCCCTTGATGATCTCCTCACACAACTGGAGGTCCTCGACAGAAATTTGCGGCTGTACGCCGTTTGGCAGCTTCTCAAGGGTGTCGACGACCCAGTCCTGGCCGTGCAGTGAGACGATAACGTTGTACGCCGCCCTAGCTCGGTGTCAGATTCTGATAACATCATGGGGGCACGCCGGTAGCACCTACCCGGTCACGGCATCGACGAACTGAGCATGGGAAGGTCGTCAGTTCACGTTCTAGATAGGTATCTTGAGAGCGTGAGACGCACATCTACTTCCGCTTTCCGGACGATCTCGGTGGGCGGCTCTGGTTTCTCTCCAGTAAGGAGGGGGATGCCGAGGAAAGCGAGAACTGTTTTCTTCGGTGGAGGCAGCAGGTAGTTCGTGATGAAGCGGACGGCTTTGATATCCGTGTTCTCCACGACATGCCGCCGCACACTATGGGAGACGGCGACGATCTAGGAGATCGGATGAGCCTAAGTTGGGACTCGGGATCGATTGGATGAGAGTTTCGCATAATTACCTCATCTGGCGTAAGGGGGTCAAGTGGATGCTTGAACGGTGGTACTTTCAGAGGCCCCGCAGAGGTCTGGAGGCCGGTCGCGGTGCTCGGTGCTGAGGAAGGGGACATGGTGCGATGTTACTAGTGAGCGATAAGAGTCAGTCTGAGCGTGAACTCTAGATGGCAGGAGAGATATCGGCCTACATTTATACAAAGGAGGCGCTTCGTTTCCTGTTCGCAAAAGTCGGGCACGGGCGGAACAGGGTTTTCTCATGTGCTTCGGCTGGCAGTGACCATCTATGGAGATCGAACTCACAGGGTTTGACAACTTGACGGAGGTAACGCACCTATTACAGTTATCCAGCCGCCGTATCTAGCCGCCGCGAGGGCCTCCTATGGGAAGTCAGCTGTTCTTCGCTCAACCGCTCACAATCCGATAACTCATGAAGAGGTACACATCCGTGGTCTCGGCCGACAAGACGGGTGAACGAAGGAGGCGTAGATAACGAGCCACCGATAGAGCTTTATAGCCGTGAATAATGAGTTAATCGCAAGCGCTATCTTCGGAACCTGAACCCCACATGATCAAGTCATTTGAAAGATAGCGCTGTCAGACTCGAGAGTCAGGGAGTTGGAGAAGCTGGAACATGACATGATGAAGGCTCTCACAAGCGCAATTGTATCTCGCGATCCCCGGAGAGAAGGTCAAAGAACTCGTTCAAATGACTTGACTAGAAGACGGCTTACAAGGAGCACTTCGTTAGGGAGGGGGAGGTTTAACCGTACGACCAACCTGTGGCCGCCACAAACGATATGTTCTGAGACGGCGCAGAACGTCGAAGGGGTTCATTTCCGGAACACACGGTCACCATTTCCCTCTCCCATGCTATGTAACATCAGTTCTGCCAATGGGGTAGGTTGACGATTTGGCAACCTGTACGCAGTCCCGCCATAGTCCTGTAGTCGATCATATATTCATGGCCGATCTCGAAAACCAAGTCAGTTTGAGTAGTGTTCATTATATAAGGTTTCACATCTCAGAGTCCAACAACGCTAGCAGCCACTGTAAAGTTGCAGTCTCCACCGTCTACGTAACCAGCTGCTGCATCGCGTGCAAGAAGACGAGTTCGAGCCAGAGCAAGGCTCCAAATCAGACTGTGGGCGGCCCGGGATTGGTGAACCTTACACATTATGTGCAATCATGTTCGCGAAATACGGTGCTTGCATCCCTCAAACGTTGTTGGACTCGGGACACCGTAACAGCAGTTCGAAACTCGGTACGGATCAATATCGAAAACGGAGAGTGCGTGACTTACTATGCTTCCGATATCGGAGTGGGGCGTTGGGAGCTCAACGTCGTGCGCAACTTGGTCGTTTTCGCTGACCACCGGTCCCCTGGGAGCTGTATGTTGACAGATAAAGGTAAGTATGGAAATGCGATTCTTGTATTGGTAGTGTCCACCTTTTAAGTCTAAGTAGCGCAGATGCCAGTGAAGAAAGTTGGGGGAAGATCCAAGAAGTCGTGCCCGTGTACTGCAGTCTGAGAGAGTGTGGTCATCCGGGCCGCAGAGCTGAAGAAACATACCGGCAATCGGTAAGTGCCGAGCGCTGAGCCACGATCTCTCGGCCGGCAGATTTTCAGGCGGCGACGGTGAGCTACATAGGCTCCGCCGAAGCGAGGCTTCGGAGTGGGCCAATGGCCTGAGTAGCACATACCTCTTGCTGCAGCCTGCCAGCCTGCCTGCACTGTAATCGCTCTCGTCTGCTGGTAAGTGCCAGAGATTAATATGAAATAATAATGGTTTTGACTGAAGAGATTACTTACAGGTCCGATCTCGTTTCCTCTCCAGCAAGGAACTTCACCACCCAGAAATCGACCGTCTCCCTGTCTACACGGTCATGTTCCGGGTCATCTGGTAAGTCCACATGCGCTCTTTTCCAACGTCTGGATCGCATAGTCAACCTTGTCACCCAAACCAGCCACAGTCACACGCAGAATATGTCATCGTATATGGGAGACCAGCAACCGATATCGCCCCCGCAACGAGGTTCCATTACTTCAACCTTCTCGGTCGCGTAGCCCTGGCCTTATTACTTGAAGGCCCTGGTACAGTTTCCCTTATCCCACAAGCATTCTCCATGGCTCTCAATCCCCTGCTCATTTCCTCTCAGTGGCTTTCCGTCTGCTCCTCTGCACTGCATCACGGAGACGTGAAGGCGGTTACGGATCTCTTCCTCCCCAACGGTTGGCTACGAGATATCCTCGTCTTCGCATGGGATATTCGCTCCTTGGAGGGTCGCGAGAAGATCAAGACTTACCTTGCGGACCGACTGCTCGACGCTCATATCACGAGTATCCAACTCGATGATACGCCTCACCTGGCACCTCATATGGAGCTTGGTGTCGAGTTCGCGTTCACCTTCGAGTGCCACCGCGGTCATGGGCGGGCCTACGTCCGTCTGACTCCCGACGAGGACAGTGTCCACCGTGCATTCACGATTCTGACCGAACTCGCCGACCTACGCGGGTACGAGGAGCTCGCCACACTTCCGTTGCGGGACGATGTCACAGGTGTGCCCGGGAAGGACATGCAGAAGGACTACACGGATATGGTCCGAAGCGTGGAAGCCAATCCGCACGTCATCATCGGTGAGCGTCCTCCTGACATGGCCACTTGCTCCACTAACTGGACTTTAACTTTGTCGGCAGTTGGAGCTGCCCATACCGGCCTACAGGTAGCTGCTCGATTCAAGCAGATGAACATACCTACGCTGGTGATTGAGCAGGCCGCCCGTATTGGAGACGTTTGGAGGCAGCGCTACCCAACTCTGACTCTGCACACTATTCGTAAACATCACACCCGTAAGCATCCAGCTGCCATTTTAATCCCGGCCACTAATCGAGAAGTAACAGTGCTATATCAGCCTTTCCCGACCAACTGGCCCGAGTTCACACCACGCGACAAGTTCGCCGACTGGCTCGAGCACTACGCTTCTATCCAGGACCTCATTGTTTGGACCAACTCCAAGCTCAAGCCACGCCCGACGTACAACGCTGAAGACCACCGGTGGGACGTTACCATCGTTCGGGATGGCGTCGAGGTCAAGCTCCGTCCAGCGCACATCGTCCTCGCCACCGGCACGTTTGGACGGCCGGTCGTTCCAGACGTGCTTGGCATGGAAGGCTTCCAAGGGCAAGTCGTGCATTCCGCTCGGTTCCCAGGTGGAGCGTTATTCGCGGCCCAGCACGCCGTCGTCGTCGGTGCGGGGAACAGCTCGATTGACATCTGCCAAGACCTCGCGCTCCGCAACGCCGCGTCGGTCACGATGGTCCAGCGTTCTGCATCGTGTGTCATGTCGCGCGACTACGCGTGTGCCTTCCTACAGGGTCTGTTCCCTGAAGACGTCCCACTCGAGGTCTCGGACTTCAAACTCGCGTCCGTGGGGTTGGGATTACGGAAACGGCTGACTATCGAAGCCCAAGCCCCGGTTTGGGAAGCTCATCGGGAGCTCCACGAGAAGCTACGTAAAGCTGGTGTCAGCGTCAACTTGGGCCCGGAGGGAGGGGGAATATACCCAAGTCCGGTGTTTGAACGACTCGGAGGTAGTTGCTCCCTCTGTGCATCCATGTTTCTGACCTGACGTATTGGCTACAGGCCACTGTCAGTCCGCGCATCCTCCAGCTATGTACGAACACTGACACGATTGCATGCCAGGGTTGGACAAGGGTGGTGCGAACTTGATCGCGGATGGGAGGATCAAAGTTAAGAGTGGCGTATCCGTCCAGCGTTTCACCAAGAACGGTCTCGTGCTCAGTGACGGCACGGAGCTCCCTGCAGACGTCGTCGTCTTTGCGTACGTGGTCATTTCGTTCATGCAAATACGACATTTGTTCTATCACTCACTCCTCTGGGATAAGCACGGGATACGTTCATATCCGCGAGACCAACCTTGAGTTGTTGGGCGAGGAGATCAAGGGCATCTACCGTCCGTGTGGACATCCTGGGGTTCGTCCGTCTGCTTATCGTCCCCACGAGCTTATGAAGTTCGAACCGCAGTGCCCCAGCTCTGGTTTGCCACGGGTGATGTCCCCACATCTCGCTACTTGTCGAAGGCTTTGGTGAGCACCTATTACTATTAACACCTACGACGCGCATGTACGTCCTGTGCTGACTGGGACAACCTATGCAGGCCCTTCAGATCAAAGCCATCGATATCGGTCTGATGCCAAACAAGGGGCGTAGGTTGACGGTTTGAACGAGAAGGAATGTGGAGTCATGCATTCAAACGCCCTATTTTTTATCTCCCCGGAACAAACACTACTTGTAGTGCAGCGAGCTCATCTGTTGAGGTCTAACGTGCCCGATCTCAAAGGTGCCCGTAATATTCAAGATCGAACAAAGCGTTCGCGGAGCCTGGATTCGCGTGTCGGTGCAACCTGACGGAGTCTGAAACATTGCACAGCTGCGGGATCCAACTTGAACTCAACCTTGCACGATCATGAGTCATGAGTCATGGCCTGCTTACCCTCGCAGAACATATATTCTTGCACGTTCTGGGCTTCGTGACTTTACAATGAAGCCCTGCTTGAATTGCAACATTGGACTCGGACTGGATACGTCATACAGCACACGCGGTGAGTCTTATCGCATTGACGGTTTGTCATTGATTTGAATACCTGTGTTGTCCAGGGATTGGCTCGACTCAGAATACCGGGCTCGGGCTCAAGCCCGGGATTCTGCCGGTGGGGGCAATTCGATGAATTCGGAAGATCACTATGCCCCGTTGACATCAGAGACTCGCTATACAGCGGTCTTTCCAGTATGGTGTTCCACTCCATGATCAATTAGTGGACGGGCTTGAGGGCCGCCGGGGAGGAGGACAAGCTGTCCTACAATCCGACCAGACGACGTCTGCGTGGTGCATGTTTTCCAACACCTACGTCGGGTTCCTTGTGTCTTGTTGTAGGTCGTTGCCACACCATGTCGCTCTACGGTCTAGAACTGAGGGACCACCCTATTGCAGATCCCGGCCCACCACGGTGCCGGCCTTCATGCAACACCCCAAGCCCGCCGTCGAGCCCGGCTGGGGGCTCGGACTCGGGAGCTGGGGCGCCAGGGCTTGGAGCCCGCCACGCACAACAGAAGACGATCGTTTTGCAGAACACAATTATACATCAGCAGAGTCCCAGTCTATTCATGGCTACTTCCCACCGATGTACTGGAGGAGTTCCGTGTGGCACCGAAGCGGTCTCGTGGGTGGGGTCCTGCCTTAGCAAAGGTAAAAGCTTAAGATTTTCCTGCTCGACTGCGACCATTGAGCACTCTTATTTTTTTTTTCCAGCTGGAGCTCGGAGGCCTTCCAGAGGCTCGGCAGACCGCCAATGTACCCTTCTCCGCATGCTGGACGCCACAGAAGCGACTTGGCTTTACGCTGTCGGCGTGCAGCCGCAAATAGTCCAATTGTGATCACATGGTATCTATGCGTCGGACACTGCGACTATCTCCCTACCATACGTGTCTCGCTTCGCATGCGACTAGGTCAGGGACACCATCTGAGGCGCGACTGGACGATAATCACCACGGTGGTAAGCCCATCTTCACTTTCTCCCAGTGACCTGATTCACTAATGAACCCGATCGCTCAGGCCGGCCGTTGCTTCCCTTTAGCTCCCATTGCCTGTAAGAATCCCGACGTCAGCATCTCTACAAAGAAGGGTCTTGAGTTCAAACTCTGAGGCCGCGCGCGTCTGGCTTTGGTACAAATACTAGGTACGCTTTCCCCTATCCTACGAACATCGCCCATGGCTCTCAATCCCCACCTCGTCGCCTCGCAGTGGCTTTCACAGTGCTCTTCTGCTTTGCGGGATGCGGACGCCAAAGCATTCGTGGAGCTGTTCCTCCCCAACGGCTGGCTACGAGACATCCTCGTCTTCACATGGGACATACGGGCCCTTGAGGGTCGGGAGAAGATCCAGGCTTATTTGACTGACCGGTTCGCCGATGCACACACCACGGACGTGCGGCTCGACGAGACGCCTGACCTCGCGCCTCGCACCTGCGAGATGCCCGGGTCCCGGGTGCCTGGTGTCGAGTTCGCGTTCATCTTCGAGTGCCAACGGGGTCATGGGCGCGCCTACGTTCGGCTTATGCCAGATGTCGCCGACGGTGCATACCGCGCTGTCACCGTCTTGGCGGAGTTGGTCGATCTGGGGGGCCATGAAGAGCTCAGCACACTGCCACTGCGAGCCGATATTACAGGCGTGCCTGGCCGGGACATGCAGAAGGACTACGCGGACTGGGTTCAGAGCGTTGAAACAAACCCGCACGTCATCATCGGTGAGCTCACTAGCGACGTGGATGGCGAGTACATTCTGCTGATCTTCCCTCCTACACCGCTACGCTAGTTGGAGCCGCCCAGACTGGTCTTCAAATAGCCGCTCGGTTCAAACAAATGAATATCCCTACCCTGATCATCGAGCGCGAGGCCCGCGTCGGAGATACTTGGAGGAAGCGCTATCCAACTGTGGTCCTGCATACGATTCGCCGACACCATACCCGTAAGTGCCCAGCCGTCGATTCTCATTCTAGCCGTTAACTAGCCGTACCAGTGCTATATCAGCCATTCCCCAGCAACTGGCCCGAGTTCACGCCTCGTGACAAGCTCGCTGACTGGCTCGAGCATTACGCTTCTATTGAAGACCTCGTTGTCTGGACTAACTCCGAACTGAAGCCGCGCCCGACATACAACGCTGAAGATCACCGCTGGGACGTAACCGTCGTTCGCAATGGAGTAGAGGTCAAGCTCCGCCCAGTTCATATCGTCCTCGCCACCGGTACCCTAGGGCGACCACTGCTTCCAGACGCGCCTGGAATGGAAGCCTTCCAAGGTCGGGTCGTGCACTCCTCCCGATTCCCAGGCGGAGCGCTGTTCTCTGGCCAACACGCCGTCGTCGTCGGCGCGGGGAACAGCTCCATCGACATCTGTCAGGACCTCGCGCTCCGCAACGCTGCGTCCGTCACGATGGTGCAGCGTTCGACGTCGTGCGTGATGTCGCTCGACTTTATCTCTGATATTTTTAGAGAGGCTTATTCGGAAGACGTCCCGCTCGAGGTCGCGGATTTGCGGTTCTTTTCCATTGGGCTCGGACTGCGGAAGAAGATGGCGATCGAGAACCAGGCCGTGGCGTGGGAGGCTCACAAGGAGCTTCATGAGAAGCTTCGTAAGGGCGGCGTCAGCTTCAACCTGGGTCCTGACGGACAGGGTGTGCCGATCTTGGTGTACGAGCGTCTCGGAGGTGGGTGCTTTTGTCATGTACCCGGTCCTCCTGAACCTAAACCAATATTTCGCCTTTAGGCTATTGTCAGTGCCCATGCCTGTCACCTCCGCTGCAGTAGGATTGATCTGAGCGCGTTCAATAGGGATGGACAAAGGCGCGGCCGACTTGATTGCGGATGGGAAGATTAAAGTCAGAAGCGGAGTGTCTCTGCAGCGCTTCACCAAGAAAGGTCTCGTGCTCAGCGATGGCACCGAGCTTCCTACGGATGTCGTCGTCTTTGCGTAAGTCCATTGCGAATTGTGCTGCCGCGGAGCCTGTCTCGGACTCAGCTTGCTTCCTTTGACCAGCACGGGCTATGTTCATATGCGCGAGGCCAGCGTTGAGTTGTTTGGCGAAGACGTCATCAATCGGACGGAAGAAGTCTATGGGCTCGACGAGGAAGGAGAAATCAAGGGCAGCTACCGCCCGTCTGGTCATCCTGGGGTATGTCCCCTCTTTTCCGCCCCCTTTTACGTTGCGCCTCACGATTCGCCATTCCCAGCTTTGGTTCGCCACCGGCGACTTTGCCGTTTCGCGGTTCCTGTCGAAGGCTTTGGTACGTAATTTCCATCGGAGAGCAGCCACCTTTTCTCATCCATGGAAAATACAGGCTATGCAAATCAAAGCGATTGAGATTGGCATGATGCCCAACGACGGTCGTCGATGTGTTTAAACCAGACGAGCTGAGGTGCCTCATTGATATGGCGAGCTGAGTGTGGCATATTGTATGCAGTGCCCCGCCCGTAACGGTGACGATTTAGCAGCACATCTATTTGAATCTCACCTGAACGATTGACCGCTCAATCCCCGTGATCGTCTTTGAACTCGCTCCCAGCCTGAGTCGCAAAAGTCCGCCGGAGTCTCGAATCAGATAGCAATGGAATAACGGCTACTCACGAACGTTCATCACCGTTTCCAAGGACTTGAATAACCTCCCTGGGCTGTGGCATCCTTTTCGTTCTCTCCGTTATATTTTTACATGAGCTTAGAGTCGTACATTCTCATGCTTCGAGCTAATCATTGACCATCATCGACAGCTGTTACGTCAATGGTGAATGGCGGTGCGTTGCATTGCCACCTTTGCATACTGGTATGGCGGCATCTTCGTACGAGCATCACGGCTACTCACAATTTTTCTCACAGGAGTCACGTTGCACTCCTGGCAGACCCAGTGGACTTTAGGAGGATCTATGTGACAGGCAAACCGTCGTGTTCAAGCAACTCTCGGAGAACGCTTGCTTAGTCCTTATGCCTCCCAGGCGCTCGCCGTAAACTTCGTCTACTGCGGTGCGCCAAATGTCTAAATTTTCAATAGTCATAATGGCAATTCACTGACTGTACAGAGACCTGCTGCCATCATTTTCGGGGGCATGACGTGAATTTAATACCAGCCACGCCTCCCTTGGCTCCGCACCCGACGCCATGGCTCTCAACCCCCTCTTTAGTCCTCTCAGTGGCTTTTCTAGTGCTCGTACGCTCGGCACAATACAGACGTAAAGCGCTAAGTAACCGGTCTCTTCTCCCCGAACCGCTCGGTTGGATACCAGACTCACTCACTCACGACATCCGCTCTGTCGAATCTCGCGAGAAAGACCATGGCTTACCTCACTCGCCGACTAGTCCGGCTCAAGGAGACGCCTGATCTCGCGTCTCGCGGATACAATGCACACATTTCCCCAGGAGTTCAGTGCGGAGCTCGCGTTCACCAGCGCGGTCCCGGGCGTGCCGAAGGTCGCCTATTACCTCCCAACGCCGATCGCGTCTACCGCGCATCCTGACTGAGGTGAAGGTTCTCGCGAGATAACTTCCGAATGCCAGCATCAAGACCTCTAGACAGGGCGTCCATCCCGCGATTACTCAGGTCGAGAACGTTCGTGCCCGTTCATTGTCGGAGGCGCGGGCGGTATAGACTAAGCGCCTTTTAACCGGTGGGGACAGGTAGCACTCCAATAGCATGTCACGGCATTGGGGGCTGGGGACTGCATCCCGTGTACACGGAGAAGAGTCAAAATTTCAAACTCCTAGGTGGCGCGCGTCCAGCCTTGGTACAAATACTAGGTACGCTTTCCCCCATGGGACGAATACCATCCATGGCTCTCAACCCCCACCTCGTCGCCTCACAGTGGCTTTCCCAGTGCTCCTCTGCCTTGCGGGATGCGGACGCCAAAGCGTTCGTAGATCTGTTCCTTCCCAACGGCTGGCTACGAGACATCCTCGTCTTCACATGGGACATCCGCGCACCCTCAGGTCGGGAGAAAATCCTGGCTTATTTGACTGACCGGTTCGCCGACGCACGTATCACGGACGTACGGCTCGACGAGACGCCTGACCTCGCGCCTCGTACCTGCAAGGTGCCCGTGTCCCAGCTGCCTGGTGTCGAGCTTGCGTTCACCTTCGAATGCCAACGCGGTCACGGCCGTGCGCACGTTCGGCTCGCGCCGGATGTCGACGGTGCACACCGCGCCTCCACCGTGTTCACTGAGTTGGTCGATTTGCCTGGGCACGAAGAGCTCAGCACACTCCCACCACGAGACGAGAGTATCGAGGCGAACCCCCACGTCATCATCGGTAAGCTTCAATGACGTGACCTGTCACCATATCGTACTCATGGCCCATCCCTACTGCGCTGTATAGTTGGGGCCGCTCAGACAGGTCTGCAGGTAGCCGCGCGGTTCAAACGAATGAATATCCCGACCCTCGTCGTCGAACGGAACGCCCGCATTGGCGACAATTGGAGGGAACGCTATCCGACTTTGATCCTCAACACCACTCGTCGACACCATACGTGTGAGTATAAAACATCGATTAGTATCCGGGCTGCTGATATATATTTGCGTACCAGTCCTCTACCAGCCATACCCTAGCGGCTGGCCCGAGTTCACACCTCGCGACAAGGTCGCCGACTGGCTCGAGCGTTACGCCTCCACGCAAGAGCTCGCCGTCTGGACAAACTCGGAGCTCAAGCCCCGTCCGACGTACAGCGCTGCGGATCATCGCTGGGACGTCACTGTCGTTCGGAACGGCGTCGAAGTCAAGCTCCGACCGGCTCACATTATCCTCGCCACCGGCTCCCTCGGACGGCCAACCGTCCCCGACGTGCCAGGCGTTGAAGGCTTCGAGGGGCGAGTCATACACTCCTCCCGGTTCCCCGGCGGAGCGCTGTTCTCGGGCCAGCACACCATCGTTGTCGGCGCAGGGAACAGCTCGATCGACGTCTGCGTGGACCTCGCGGAGCACCACGCGGCGTCGGTCACGATGGTCCAGCGTTCCACGTCGTGCGTCATGATGCGTGACTTCGTCGCCGACCAGCTTCGGGCCGTCTTCCGTGACGACGTTCCGCTCGACATCGTCGACTTCCGATTCTCGTCGATCAACCTCGGGCTGTACAAGAAAATGGCGATCGAGCACCAGGACGCGGCGTGGGAGGCTCACAAGGAGCTTCATGAAAAACTGCGTAAGGCCGGTGTCAGCTGTAACCTCGGTCCAGAGGGAGAAGGCGTCTCCCCTTTCGCGATGGAAAAGGGCGGAGGTGAGTAGCGTGCTCGTATCATTGGACGCTTGAGAGCTGACCAACTTGCGGCAGGCTACTGTGGGTTCACCTTATCATTGACCATGCCTTCGGGTGTACTGACATGACGACGCTATGATCAGGGATGGACAAGGGTGGTGCCGACCTGATCGCCGATGGAACGATCAAGGTGAAAAGTCTTGTGTCCATTGAACGCTTCACCAAGAACGGCCTCCTCCTTAGTGATGGAACGGAACTCCCCGCTGACCTCGTCGTCTTTGCGTGAGTACGACCTTTGTCTCCAGAGCAGATCCGAAGACTCACCAGCTGTCTGAGCAGCACGGGGTATAGTTACATCCGCGAGACCAACATCGGATTGTTGGGCGAGGACGTCATCAACCAGACGGAAGAAGTCTTCGGGCTCGACGGCGAAGGCGAGATCGAGGGCAGTTACCGCCCATGTGGATACCCCGGGGTGCGTTTGCCTTCACAAAGCCCGTAGTCTGCATGGTACTAAATTTACATACAGCTGTGGTTTGCGACTGGTGACTTCGCCAACTCGCGTTGTCTGTCGAAAGCTTTGGTAGGTGCTGTCCTTCGGAGGCCGAGTTCATTTCTCACCATCGTCCCTCTCTGGCACCCAGGCGCTCCAAATCAAGGCGATTGAACTCGGCGTGATGCCGTACAACGGCCGTCGGCAAGTCGGAATAGAGCTTGAACATCGACTGTGACATATGATTTGCAGTTGTGTGTTATAAGTTGTGACGTTGACCTGCGTGCATTGAATGTAATCACATGTATTTGTATACGCATGGGCGGATATTACTCACTCACTGGGTAAAGCCTCTCTGTTCGACACTGTTTGAACTTCAGGTTGTGTGGCACATCCAAGCGGTTAGACGACGGAGGGTGAGGCCGGTGAGGCGCTGCGCCGACGGCACATATGATGGGCCGAACTTCTCAGGCACTCTAGGCTAGAGTCTAGATCATTTCAACTGAATCAGCGCGCTACTGCGGAAGAACGAGAGCCTTCAATCCTGTTCTTCGAAGGTGTTCCGTAGTACCACCGACATGGAAGCACATCAGTGAGCTGTGCCTTGAATCACGTAACCACTACAGAGCATGCCGGCGTCATCCAACCAACGGGATATGTTAACGGTTAACCAAACCAAGAGAACGTTAATCCATCTGAAACCAGTGGTACATTCAGTAGCGTAATAGATCGGAATGTCTTAGGCAAGAATCGAAAAGGACATACGCAAATCTTGAGGATAAAATCACTCCGAGCGGCTGGGATTGATTGTTGCAACAAGCCTTGCTGACCCGCATACAAATGCGAGCACAAGTACGTGATGCGTGAGATACTGTAGGTATACGTTATAGAAGCTGGAGGCACGGAGTGCCTCGATGTCCCTGACGAAAGAGATAGGTTCGCGACTTGGTCCATACTTCAATTTGAAGACCTGATTGTTCAAGACCGACTAGGAGCCTGCATGAAATTGCATCGACGAAAGTAGATGCAATGTATGCAATGTAAGCTCAAAAAAGGGAAGCTTACACCAGAAGTTGGGGTGTTGCGACGCGGGGCATTGCTGTCCTCGACATTCTTGACAATCGGTCCGCGGAGGTTCTCACAACACCCTGTCGGCCTCAATCCGGCTCTCCGTGTTACGTCTGTTCAGGATCCGGCCACTGAGACACCCGGAGGCTACATGGTTGCGGTTACTGCGACGATCAAAACGTGTAGCTCTGCATTCATGTCGCCGGTCCGTGTGGAACGGTATCTGTATCCGCAATCGACTTATTACTTAATGCCGCCGTAGTCGAATGAACCACTCGCCGAGGTACACAGAGCCATATACGGCAGCTCACGTTCCAATGGCCTCCATGAGGGTCGGCATGGAGTGCTTCCGGTCAGCCAGTCGCTCGCGATCTCGAGTCCTCGGGCGGAGATCCTGTACGGCCCCGGCGCGAGAACGCCGACGTCGGGGAGGGTGAAGATAGCTCTCTTGCCATCGGATGTTGGCAACGCAAAAAGGATTATAGCCCGTCAATGCTTCAGTGCTCCATCCTCTCGGAGTGGGTTGCCCCAACGGCCAGCCGCGGGTCTGGGCTGGGGTCGTGGGGAGTGGAGTGTGAGGGCACGCAACGTCTCCTTGAACTCAGCGAAGCTACTCATAATCATCAGCATTTACATACTCCACGAAAGTATTCATACCTTCCTCAGGCTGTCCATCTAGTGCTTGAGCGTCCCACTTGCTTGGCCCCGGGTTCAACCTGGGTTCAACTATCCAGACCCGCCGACGCAATTGGGTATCTGGTTTCAGACTCCGCCGGACCTGGCACCGAGCGCCAACCGAGGCACAATCCCTCCCAGCCAAGTACCATACAATCAACCACTGTGTAGTACGTTCCACATTCAAAGGTGCGTATAAGCCCTACTATGATGCGTCGGACTGATACGCCTTTCCACGCCGTACGGCCAACTTGAAGGCGGCCAACTATCCACAGTGAAATGGCGGTACTATGCGGCAGTGCCACAGCCTGAGTGCTTTCGCTCGGGGACGACAGGGTATGTGCGGCATGTTAGGATGTGGATCGTCACCCATTCATCAGCAACTTTTCACTCCCAGTGCACTCTAGGAGGATAGCAGGCAAAGTACTAGACGGTCGCTCCGACCCCTCTCTTGTGCGTCAAGAAAGAGTGCTTCTATAATCCTCGCCCGGTTAGAGACTTAGTACTCGGCTCTTGCGGTACGTCAGGTGTCTATATCTTCCATCCAACTTTGGATATAATGGAGTATGGAACCGTACAGGGACTTCTTCATCACCGCAGCGGTCGCCGATAGGCCCTTGGCCAACCACGCTCCCATTATCCACACACTCAACACCATGGCTCTCAACCCCCTCCTCGTTTCCTCTCAGTGGCTTTCCCAGTGTTCTTCTGCGCTCCAAACTGCGGACGTCAAAGCCTTCGTGGATCTCTTCCTTCCCAGCGGCTGGTTGCGAGACATCCTCGTCTTCACGTGGGATATTCGCTCCCTCGACGGTCGCGAGAAGGTCGCCGCTTATCTGAACAACCGACTGCTCGACGCTGGTATCACGGATATTCGGCTCAATGACACGCCTGATCTCGCGCCTCGTCTGTACAATGCGCACATGTCCGAGGAGTTTGGTGTCGAGTTCGCGTTCACCTTCGAGTGCGAGCACGGCCATGGGCGCGGCTACGCTCGCCTGGCTCTCGACGCCGACGGTGTGTACCGCGCATTCACGGTTTTGACCGAACTCGCCGATCTGCGGGGCCACGAAGAACTCAGCACGCTTCCGTTGCGGGACGACGTCACAGGTGTACCGGGGAAGGACATGCAAAAAGACTACGCCGGCGATATGGTCCGCAGCATTGAAGCCAATCCGCACGTCATCATAGGTGAGCAGGTTCGTGCTTTAGCGGTCCAATGAACTAGCTAAAGTGTTGCCTTTACGGCAGTCGGAGCTGGGCAGACCGGCCTGCAGCTAGCCGCTAGGTTCAAGCAAATGAACATACCTACCCTGGTCATCGAGCGGGATGCCCGCATAGGAGACACCTGGAGGAAGCGGTACCCCTCCCTCATCCTCCATTCGGTTCGCAAACATCACACCTGTAAGTAAATGATTTCGTTGGATGAGTATCGCTAATAGGCGGGCTCGACCAACAGTGCTATACCAACCGTTCCCCGCAAACTGGCCCGAGTTCACGCCGCGCGACAAGCTCGTCGACTGGCTCGAGCATTACGCCTCCATCCAGGACCTCATTGTTTGGACCAACTCAGAGCTCAAGCCACACCCGATGTACAACGCCAAGGATCAACGATGGGAAGTCACCGTCGTCCGCAACGGCATCGAGGTCCACCTCCGCCCGTCTCACCTCGTCTTCGCTACTGGCACGCTCGGACGGCCTATCGTTCCAGACGTGCTTGGAATGGAAGCCTTCCAAGGGCGAATTTTTCACTCGTCTCGCTTCCCAGGCGGGGCGTTGTTCGCGAGCCAGCACGCCGTCGTCGTCGGAGCCGGAAACAGCTCGATCGACGTCTGCCAGGACCTCGCGCTCCGCAACGCGGCGTCAGTCACCATGGTTCAACGCTCGACGACGTGCATCATGTCGCGCGACTACGTCTGCGACGCGATTCGGGCTACTTTCCCTGAGGACGTGCCGCTGGACATCGCGGACTTCCGGTTCTTGTCTATCGGGCTCGGCCAGCGGAAGAAGATGGCGGTCGAGAACCAGGCCTCGGTGTGGGAGGCTAACAGGGAGCTTCATGAGAAGTTGCGCAAGGGGGGCGTCAGCTTCAACCTGGGTCCGGAGGGACAAGGGGTTTACCCGTTAGTGTTTGAACGACTCGGGGGTGAGTGGCATGCTCAATCATCGGCGGCCTTCGAGAGCTAACTAACGCGCGGCAGGATTCTGTTAGTGCGATTTATGTTTGACTCGGGTTTCGGGTTACTGATACGATGGCGCTAAGTTATAAGGGATGGACAAGGGTGGTGCCGACCTGATCGCAGACGGGAGGATCAAAGTTAAAAGTCTTGTATCGCTCCAACGCTTCACCAAGAACAGTGTTGTCCTCGGCGACGGAACGGAGCTCCCTGCGGACGTTGTCGTTTTTGCGTGAGTACAGCTTTTGTACACAGCACAGACCCGAAGACTCACTAATCGTCTGAGAAGCACGGGATACAGTCATATCCGCGAGACCAATACCGAGTTGTTGGGCGAAGATGTCCTCAACAAGACGGAAGAAGTTTACGGGCTTGACAACGAAGGCGAGCTCAAGGGCAGTTACCGTCCGTGTGGACATCCTGGGGTGTGTCCGCTTCAATATGTTCCTAATCCCTATGATGCTCAGTTCCAATACAACAGCTGTGGTTCGCGACGGGCGACTTCTCCATCTCGCGTTGTCTGTCGAAAGCTCTGGTAAGTACTATTACCATTCTTCGGAGCCTTGCACTTCCACCGCCTTACCTCGGCGCCACCTAGGCCCTGCAAATCAAGGCGATTGAGCTCGGCATGATGCCGAACGACGGACGTCGACAGCTCTGAAAGATATTTGAACATCGGTGATGTCTGTGTCCGTGTTTCGCCTGTGACGTTCCTAGGCAGAAATGGAACGGCTCGTATGTGGATATTGCCCACTGGGCGCCACATCAAGTTAGCGTGTACAACCCGTCCGTTCGGGATTGGTGGATCTTTGGTGCGGACAGTGCTCAAGCGACGGTGCCATTACGAAACACACGTGGCTCGGTGGCTTTGATTCTCAGACCGCCCGGGCCGCTGCATACTTACCTTGCGCAGCAATTGGCAACGAGGACGGTCCACTTGGTTAGTACATCGGCCTGTCTTGAAGTCCCTCTTTATATTTTGTCGACATACATATCGACTACAGTTTGCAGCGCTAGAGCTTCCTGGGGGGCCCCGTCGACTAAACGGTACTGGCCGCGCTTCAATTCATCAATCCTGTCATTGTACCAGTGTAGCCGTGGTTAACAGTTGCGTCACTGACTGCTCGAAAACTCGCCACATGCAGGCACCCGAGATCAGTCCTCAATATTCCTTCACGGGTCGAAACTTTGATGTCACCGCCCTATTGCAAGCGGGCTTCGCTGCTTCAGTCCTGACTTTGCTCGCCTCTAGGCTGGCCGCTCTACGTCAGGCCAACGGAAGCGTCGAGCTGATCAGCCACTAGCAGGTCATTTAATATTGCACTCGGAGGCTCCGAGTCCGCAACGAAGACTGGTCCATCCACGCTCTACTGCCCATTTGTCCGCTTGCACTGACTTGCAATTATCTTTGCCAGCCTGACATCACCAGCCACCGGTCCGAATCCCACAACGCCGCAAGAGTCAAGTGCCAGCTTGGGGGGGCCTAAGAACGATGTACCGTAGTTATCATCCGAGGTAGCTATCGTGGTGCCCTGCAGCTTAGATAATTCAATCGACACGAGTCCGCCGACCACGGAGTGTCCAACAAACGTGTGATGTTCATGCTTCGGGTCGTGCACCTCGGACTGCAGCCGTTCCATGAATGACAGGTTGCCACACCGAGGATTCCCATGAAGTCCGGATACTACATACGCACATCCAAAGCGGGCGATTTGAACGCGCCCGTTGAATCCTTCCTCACCGTCCCCGTCCACATGCTGCAATATTTATATTGTCGGAAGACCTATACAGAAGCTGGGACATACCCGAGTCAGTCCGAACCCGCGGCATCGGGGAGTTTGTCACTGCAGTCCGAAGGGCCCGGACGCGGAGCGAACCGTTAATTCCGACTCGACTCTCCTCCGATCGCCATCCCCGAGTCTCTCTGCTTGTTGATAAGGACATCCTCCCTCGGCTCGCCCAAATGGCGAAGCGCAAGCGAGCGAGGTCCGACCGAGTCCGATCCAAGGGCCCAAGGTAACCCTCCGGCCGGCGACCATCATCATCTTGGCCAATGCCAAGCGACCTTGAAGCACGGCTCGCGATCGCGGCTCCGTCCACTGCGCAGTGCAGCAGGAAAGAGCCTGAACGCCACACGTACGCGGCGCGCAATACCAGTGAAATCCTCCTGGTTGTACGTTTACAAGAAAGGGATATGCTACATAGTTTACACGATGCCCGACTCGGAATACAGCCCTGGGACATGAAACATTGGGTCCGGAAACACGGAACGTTAACACTGGTGCCCTGTAAATAATGAGAGATATAATGCGCGTCCGATGGGAACGGGGTGCCGCAGTCTGGAGAGAGGTGGGGTGGGGTGGGGTGGTGGAGGAGAGCGGACGGATGTACCGTATATGATGTCGTGGGTATGATAAGTGTCAGAGAGGTGGCGGGTGTCGTGCGAGAGCGAGGAACGAGGAGCGAGGGGCGTGGATGCGTCGCAACAAGTACACGTACAATCGGCGTAATCTCACCCACTGTTCAACCATTTTACCACCGCTACAGAGAGAAAACACAGTGAGAGGTGGGAAAAAGACAGAGAAGAGAGAGAGAGAGAGAAAACGTTGTGCACAGCAAGCGCGAGAGGATACTGTAACAAGGAGACAACACTGCAGCATAGCGACGACGAACGACGACGAACAGCTGGAAACGATGGAGACGAGCAGCCCTCGGGCTGCAATCCAATGTCAGGCCGGATACCAGTGCCCCTGCGACGGCGCGTAGACAGGCCCCATGTACCCGGCCCCGGGATAACCGTGACCGTAGTGCGCCGCCCAGACACCCCCACCGACCTGCGCATGCGCTCCGTGGCCGGGAGCAGGGAGAGACAGAGGGTAATCGCTGCCCGGGTATCCCGCCACATGATACGCCGGGTAGCCCCCGTCCTGGGACAGCGCGCCGTGCGGCTGAGGCGGGTGTGTCGGCGCCGGGGACAGAGCGGGGTAGTACTGCTGCTGCTCCTGCGCGCTCGGTGCGGGCACGTACGGCGGGCTGACGGCGGAGTGGATGGCGGGCGTCATGCTCGCCTGCATCGCGCCGGAGCGGATCGCCTCCTCGAAGTGCGCGTTGACGATCGCCTCGTACTCGGGCGTGACGACGAACGGCTGGTCGTCGCCGTTCTGGCTGTCGCTTTGGGGCGGGGCGGCGGGGAGCGACGATGTCGACGAGCTGCTGGGCGGGGAGCTGCCGTAGCCGGCGTAGTCGCTGCCGGCGAGCGAGGGCGTCGGGGGCGAGGTGGGCTGGAACGAGCGCGATGCGTCACTGTACGAGGACGAGCCGGTGTGCGTTGGGCTCGGGATGGAGGAATTCGAGTTCGGGGACATGGACATGGCAACGGAGCCGGGGTGTTGGCTCCACGTTGTGGCATTGTTGATGTAGTATGCGGTGTTAGGGTTCGCATCGGACGTTACGGGCACGGGCATGGCTGATTGTGTTACGACCGTGTAAGCAGCCCGAGGGTCGCTCGCGCCGGGAGTCATGCGCTCTTTCGTTACGAAGTCGGGTAGGCGGGGCGTCATGGATGCCAGGCTCTGGAGCGCGGCGAGTGTTCCGGGAGATGTCGCGGTCGTAGGGGAGGAAGGGGTAGATGAGACGAGAGGAGCTATAGGCAGCCAGGGCCCTCGTCTGCGTGCCCGCCGATCCTCGATGCTCGTCCTTACCACGAGGGAGCTCGAAGGGAGTTGATCGACTGAATGACGCCTTGGCGGAGGCAGCTGCGAGTCAGAAACGGGGGCTTGTCCTTCAAGACCCTGGGCAGCATCAAACGACGGGTAGGTGTATAAATCGGACTGGGATTGGGGCACTTCCAGACGAGGCAGGATGGGCCTACCAGAACCGGGCAGGCGAATATCAGCGTACGTCTTCTTCGGGGCCTTTATACCGTAGCTCTTCTTTTTCGTCAGCCCGTGCATCTGCTGCAGGTAGGACACCAGCCCTCCTCCCTCCGAGCCCGGGGGCGATTGCGGAGAATCGGGTGCACGAGGGCGCGTCCGGGGCGTTGTCGGGGAATGAGGCGATTTGCGACTGCCTGGAGAGGCCGTCAGCACGGGCGAACCAGGAGACGACGAGGTCGTTGGAGGAGAGGCTGGGCTGGGAGCTGACCCGGGCGGGCTCGGGTTGTTGGTTGGATCGTCGGGGAAGGGTGTCGAAACCAGAGCTATTGGCATGGCCGCTGTCAATGATAAGCCAGCAGGGATTAGCGTGCGTCATGGGAAGGAAGGGCACGGACCAGCTCCAGTCACACTTACCTGAGCCACGCACGTACTGTGGCCTGCCCGATAGTCGGATTGAGTATCGCCGGGAGTCCACTGGGAACCACGCTGGGACTTCCGAATTGTTTTGGAGTTGCAACTGAATCGCTATATTCAGCATGGTTGCGTCATCGGTGCTTCTGGCATCATGCGCACCGATCGCTTGAAGAGCTCATGGTACGTCCTCATTTCCGCGCCGATGTTGAGGATGACATGCAGTCGTATATATTGCTGATATGGACGACATGATTAGCAGCGGCGGCGTTCGGGAATAAACGACAAGGTAATCACCTGCTTGAGCGCGATGGCGATATCGTCCCATGGGTCAAAACCTGATGGCGTGGTGTCGCTGAGGCCATGCGTCTGTGGCCCGGTGGCTGCTATGAGGATGAGGTGCCTCGTGGTGTTTTGCCGCCGAGTGGCCGAGGAGAGTGTCTGCGGAAAGCATGGTGAGTGCGAGGAGTAATGGGAGGAGTAAAGGCGCAAAGCTACGGTAATTGCGTGCGAGATGGATGCCGGAGAGAGCCTTACGGCCCCAGCTGCGGCGAGGGGCAGCTCGGGAACGCTCCTCGCTTGAGCGGTATCCACGATGGGCATGGCGGATGCTGGAGAGGCGGAGGACGTCGTAAGCCATCGAGCTTCCATCTGAATCGGCGGAAAGACAATGAGAGGCGAGAATTACAGCAAGCTGGAGACGAACCTGTACGGATGGGTCTGCGGCACGGAGGCTCTCGAGTAAATTAGGTAAATACGCATCCCGAATGTCGGGCCACTTTGCGGTCATGGCGACTGAGTCCTCTACAAGTACGGAGACCGACACTGCATCGCCTGGCATAGCCGGCTTGGAGAAGGAGAAGGAGGGCGGAGAGGACATACTGGGGCGACTACTCGAAGAATCCCAGAAGGGACCTGGAAAGAAGAGAGGCGCTCAAATCAGGATGGAACGGTCCAGAGGGTGACATGAAGCGGGATGGTGAGAAGGCATGATAAGGCAAAGTGTATACCGGTATAGGTCCCAACCCAGTCGGACTTTCGAATATTTATTACACAATCGACTCGCCACCAATTGCCTTGGCTCCTTCCGGACGCTGATTCGCAGTCACTGCCGCCGAATGTTCAACCTTGCTCTCCGGATGGCCGGACGCCGCGCACTCGAGATCCTGCTAGAGCGATTCGTGTTCCGGGAAAACGTTTAAACCTTATGAAGGATCCTGTGCAGTGGGGCTAAGTACCTCACCAGAGAACTGATTGGTTATTTAGCACCAGCGGGCTTCCTGGCGGTTGGCCTCGAGAATGGATGATGGCGGTCGGTGGTAGCGGCGGTCTGCTGCTATTTAGCTGCTATCGCCTTGATATCTTGGTTATCCTGTCAATCTGAGCCGTCTGGCGTGGCCGCGTGGTGTACTTATTCTCGTTCGAACACGAGTGGACCTGGTGGCGTCAATTGGAAACGGACCAGGGGTGCGGGAGCTCTGATTTGCTCGCCACCCACCAAATTCTGTTGGCCACGCTCAACTGGTATTCGGCGGAGGTGTGCGAGGTCTGTCAACCCTTGTACTCTGCCAGTCACCCCTTTCACCGAGGAAACGGCTGCAGAAGGCGCGTTGGGTGGTCGACGCAAGAGTCCTGCCTCGTATGGACTAGCTGGACATGCAGAAGCAGTGGGGGCAGCGGGTGGACGCGTGCAGTCGCGGTCCAGGCCACCAAAGTCTGTCCAAACTCAATCAGGGTTCTCAGCGCTTGCATTTAACTTATGCTTATGCGCAGAAAATATTACTATTTGTATTACACAACAGTTCTCGGCCGAGGTTGCCGGGTGCGCGCGGCATTGCTGGGGTTGGCCAGAGACCATCCTCCTCCTGCTCGCCGATCCGTCCTCGTCATGGCTGCTGTAAACCTCTCCAACTCGCCCATTACTCAGGTTTCGCAGACCCCCGTCCAGACAAATCTCCAGCCCCAGCTCCTCACACGCCTCCTTCTCGATTTGCGTGGCAGGAGATTCACCGTCGAACGCGAGAACATCCTCAGCCTTCCCGAATCCGTCCTCCTCTGCTTGTTTCCCAACGGCCTCGTCCTCAGTCGTCAAAGCGCCGCCTTATCCGATGGAGGAGATAACGATGACTATGAGGAGCTCTACGGCGTTGACGTGCGTGCCCCCCGTGCCTACTACTTCCCGGCCCACACTCATGACCACACCTTCTCGCCCTGGCCACCTCTAGTTCGACCCAGATTGCTTCGACTACGTCCTCAACTTCTTCCAGCATGCTCGAGACGAGTTCTACGGCACCCCCAACAACCCCAGCGGCCTCCTTTCCGCACAGCAGCAGCTCCTTGAGGGTGGTTCGCCCACCTCCGACTTTGGCCCGTCTCCGTCCCAAAACCCTCTCCTGACCAAGCAGGCGATCATCGTCCTCCGCGAGGAGCTCGAGTACTTCTCAATCCCCCCCAAGGACGGCAGCGAGGGCACGGATGCGCGCGGCATCGCCAACGACCCGCTGCTCGACCTGAAGCGGAACTGTGGCAAGTACCTCCTCCACAAGCGGAACATCTTCACCGCGCTCCAGCGCAACGTCAACAAGGAGAACAACCTCGCGGAGCAACACCTGATCGACATGCTCTGCATGAGGTGCGTCCAGACCCCGTCGCCATGCGCGTCTCTCCCTGATCGTCTGTGGCTCCATATGTATGAAATGTATGTCTTTGCAGTGGCTTCGACCGCGAGGACGAGTGGGGCTACCGCGCAATGGAGCCTTCGAGGTGCTGCATATCGTCCATCGCGCTCGTCCTCCTCAAGACCGGCATCGTGCACTCCACGAGCCCGTCGGGCGAGCGGCACGTCACGGTCGACTACAACCAGATGGCTACCGCACAGAAGCTTCTGCTGTTCTGGAGGAAACCGGCGGTGCGTCATCATTACCCATGACCGCTCTTCGAATCTCACTCCCTTTGCAGCGCAAGTGCTGGTGGGACGGCATCGAAGTAGACGTCGCCGAACCCGGAGAATCCCCCAAAGTGATCAAACTCTGGGCCCGCCGTGTCTGGACGCTGGAGCTCAGCTTGGTATGTGGTCCCTGCGGCTGTCTTCCTGCTCGTCCCCTTTCGCTTACGGTGCTGCTCTTGAATAGGTATGATACAGAGCATATGGACATCGTTTCTGTTTCACAGGATACACGTTGGATACCCTATTCATATTCATGCGTTCTGGATGTACGATACCATGGAGTCTGCCTGGATGCCGATTCTGTTCTTCGAGTCCGCCTCTGTGCTGCAACCATTCAGGTTCTCTGGAATGCCACGCACGGCGGCAATACTAGTGTCATCAGTGTCCATCCCGCGTTCGTACGGTGGTTTGTTCTTAGCGTGCCCATCCTCTCGTCCTGTACGTCGATGCCACAATAACCAGGATCTTTGAGCTGCTGTGCTCCAGAGCTTCGACGAATCGACCCCATCCACAACGATAACCCCCTTATTGGCGAAAGAGATTTCAAAGTTAAGGTGGTCAATGGCGTGAGAATATGTCGGAGTTCCAACTTTCCAAGTACTTACAACCAAATGCGCGAATATATAAGTCAGAGGGCGTGCTTCGCGGTCGAGATCATCATCATCGACATCATCGACGGTGGACCTACACACCTTCAAAGTATTGCGACGAAACCCGTCTCAGCAACCGAACCCATACCACCCGCGCACGCGCACGCACCGCCGGCAGCAACTTCAAGCATGGCACACTCGGACTTGGACTTCGATCTCGAAGAGCTCGTCAACGTGGAACAAACGTGGGTACCACCGCTTCGATTCTTCGCTGCGGGAACTCGAACGGTTCGCTGAATCGACATTGACGATGTGGTTGTGCTGTGCGCATCATCTACGGGGTGTGTGTGTGCGACGCAGGTTCTACGAGCACGGCTACAGGGACGGGTTCGCGCACGGGCGCGTGCACGGCCTGATCGAGGGCCGCGCGCTCGGGCGCGAGAAGGGCTTCGAGATGTGGGAGGAGCTCGGGTTCTACGAGGGCTTTGCGCGCATGTGGGGCGCGCTCCTCGAGCTCCAGGCGGCGCAGGGTGCGGGGACGACGGACGAGTGAGTGTCACGTTTTTTTTGTTTTTCTCGTTTTCTGTCGTTCGTTTCGGGTGCTAGGTTGTGAGCCTCGTCCTCATTCTGAGGCTGATCAGAAAGACCGTGAACGTGAACGCGAACGTGCTCGTGCATGTCCGTTTGCGCTGAGGGTCGGGCGCGCTAGTCCCGCGTTCCCCCTTCGCCCGCGATCGGGACCTGCTTATGCAGAGTTCTGTGCGCTGTTTGGCCGTCCATGACCGCTTCGCGGACGGCGTCGTGGGTTCTCGCACTCGAGTTTGCTTCGCGCGATTTTCTCGTGCTCATTGCGCGAGCGGGCTAGGCCAGGCACGGCTGCGAATGCACAGGACAGTTCAGTTCCAGGGAAGGGGATATATTCCTCCAGTGTGCTGGTGCGACACACCGTCGTTGGGCTTTGCGTGGCCTAAGGCTCTTAGCGTATCGCGTTTCATGCATAGTAGCGTGTGCACTGTTAGCTGCATGAACGCCATCGAGAACGGCCTGGAAAGCGTTGTTGACCGTCGGGTTGCGTCGTGTCGTGGAGTTGGTTCTAATATCCCAACCCCTGTGTCGAATACACGCACCGTAGCATGTCGACCTGATCCAGCCTCGGTCATCGACGGCCGGAAGGACGGCGCAGAGGCCGGTACACACAAACCCGTTTTTTCGCTCCCAGAGCAGGGTTTCCTACATATCTCCCTGGAGCGGAGGGCGAAACATCCGTCGGAGCACAGGACGCACGCTGACCACACACACACCCACGCACGCCCCAAACAGACGCGCGCAGAACCACATCCGGCACCTTCTCGAGCTCGTCGCGCGCTTTCCACGCGTCAACCCGTCCGCAGGCCCAGATACCGATCCCGAGCGCGACGTCGACATCCCGAGGCTCTTCCGCCAGATCCGCTCGCGCTACAAGCTGCTCTGCGCCACGCTCGGCGTGCGGCCGTCGTTGCGCGCAGCGGACGAAGCCTCGCCCTCGCGTGCAGAAACGGAAGCGGGTACAGGCGCAGGTTCCCCTGATCGCCAGCCGGGACTGGGGCACGACGATCTCGGAGGAGGGATGGATATGGATATGGACATGGACGGGGACATGGCGAGGACGCCCTCCGCCACGGGTAGGGTCGCAACGCGGACGGAGCGGAAGAAGGTCGCGGTGTGGGCCGTGCGTGA
The DNA here is from genome assembly GCA_020736865.1 of Ganoderma leucocontextum. NCBI lineage: Eukaryota > Fungi > Basidiomycota > Agaricomycetes > Polyporales > Polyporaceae > Ganoderma > Ganoderma leucocontextum. The sequence continues at coordinate 296,484 of JAHKGY010000009.1, forward strand.
TCCGCGCGCGGACAGGACGCCAGGTGGTGGTGGTGGTGGTGGTGGTGGTGGTGGGGCCGAGCTCAGTTTCTGAAGACGTGGCGACGGAGACGGAAGGCGATTCGGAGGCCTTCACACTTCGCCGGACCACGCCAAGGCCAAGACCAGGTTGCCCCCTACCCTGTGGCAGGCTGCGCGGCGCACCCCTGTGTGGGGGAGGGTGTTGCGCGCGCCGCGACTGGCCACCACGGTGGCTGGTGACATGGGCATGTGCGAGGTACGATATGTCGGTGAGTTTCGATGTCCTCGGCTGCTTACTGTGATACACGGGTGCTGAAGGGACGTCCCTAGCTCGTGGAGGACGCGTGTCGTTCGCTGAGTGCACGCTCCGCGCGGGTCAGGGTTCGTGCTGCTTACCTTGAGTTTGTAGCCGGGGCCCTTGGTGCGGCGCGGAGCTGCTGCTTCACGGATGCTTGTGCTCCATGCTCCATGGTTCCGCTCCGAGAGCACGGGCGCCTCGAGGTTTGCGCCAAGAGGCGAAGGCATGAACGTGTCCTGCGAGAGAACACCTGCTGTACTTATCGATACGCGATTCTATCGACGGGCATCATGCATTCAGAAGCTCGCGCTAATCTGTGGGCTGCAAACGGATATCTGCAACGCACATCATCCCGCCGAAGAACCGTCGGGTGCTCCCAGTGCATACTCCTTACTTCTGCCCTCGCGCAGCGCACCTTGAACAGGGCCCGTCGCGGCGGGCGCAGATGCTGTCACACGGTGCATCTCCGTGCGGGTCCGAGGCGGCATGGCGAGAAGCACGCCAAAGTAGCTACAACCTCGGCGAGTTCTCCGTGCTTCGAACGAAGCTTGGAGTTGTCGCAACCAAAGCACGCGAACCGGGCTTCCAACGCTCTATGCTTCCTCGCGATGGCGGGACTGCACGATAACAGTTACAACTTACATCGTACGCGCACGTACGCCACACCTGCACACTTACTCAGCTTCAGGCACTCGGGAGTCGGAGTACGCGCCGCGTGCTGCGCTGGGGCTCACTGTAAACCCCGCGCGAGACGGGGAGGGAAAGCGGCGTTCGGCAACTTGGTCGTCTCGCCCTTGGCGTGAATATTCACCGGAGCCCAGGCTTTCATTAGCACTGTCAGCGGGTGGCCCTGGAGAGTACTTACGTGTTTCAACGAAACGAACGCAGCTGCCTTGAGTTATTGTATGACGGAGAGACGAAGGACCAGGGCTGGCGAAGTACCTGGCTACTCTGCACCTACGAGTACGACGTTCAAGGTGGGCGGTGGCTGTTCCGTTTTAGCAAGGCCCGTCTCACGCGAAGAATATCGCTGCTTGATGTCCCGTCAGGCGTGCACGAGACAAGAAGTTCGTCGAGTCAATAATAATGACGGAGCTGTTCCCTAAGACTTTAACTGTGCATCTCGTCAGTTTCTGTGTCCCAAACTCCCACTAGTAATGGGTATTCACACTTGCGGAACGAAGTTGCGAGACGAAGTTGACATGGACTTTTAGTCGCCATCGATCTTTAGTCGCCATCCTGAAGTCGGTGAGCGAGAGCAGAGAGAAAGAGAGACATAGTCGCAAGGCACGACTTAGCACCAGAGCAACAAGTGCCCACCTCGAACTTTAGCCTTTTGGTATCGAACTCGGCTTCGCCCCTTGAAAGTTCGTTAGCGTGTGACTTGTACTGGGCTGATAATTGAAAAATCACGCTATCGAACTTCATCACACGCGAAGTTAAGAGCACACATGAACACTGTTCATTGCAAAGTAAAAGTACATAGCACGTAAACGATCGAGTAGGGGTTATGGGAGCGTGGAGCGCGGAGGGTGGGAGGGTAGATAGTAATCGTACAATGGACACATGAGATACGCTGAGAAATGATCGAGAAGCAGAACGGCGCGATACCGTACAAGGGCTGACCAACATCGAACCGAGTCGTCCAAGACGTACACGACGAGGCGACGAGTATGAGAGGTCTACCTATGTATCGAGAACGGACGGCGTTAGTCATGTGCGAAAAGGAAAGGAAAAGAGAAAGAACAAGACGAACCTGGACCGTAATCCACCGCGTCAGCATCGATACGAGCTGACAATAGATAGACGAGCGGGACGGAATAGGACGGAAGGGGGGGAAGCGAGCGTGGAGACGAGACGAGACGAGACGAGATGAGATGAGACGGACGAGACGACAGAAAATGGGAAATGTCCATGGAAGAGCCCGTTGAGGAGTGCATTGAGAAGCCCGTTGAGGGGCCCGTTGCACGTCGAGCTCACCATCTACTCGACGACGTCGTAGAGGTAGCAGCCGGGAAGGACCTTCTTAATCTGCTCGTCGAGCCACCAGTACGGGGTCACGTAGGTGGTGTCGGTCTCTTCAGTCGCGCCGCCACCGCCGATGAGCATGCCGACGATGCCGCCGCCCCTCTCGAGGACGATGGCGCCAGAATCTCCGGGGGCAGAGAAGGTGCCCCTCTTCCTGTCGCAAGGCAGGACGGCTACCTCGACGGAGGTCTCCTTGATGCTGTATTCGGTGCAGACACGAGTGAACGAGTCCAGCCCGTTGACGCGACCTACGGTGGTGCCCGTGGTCAGGCCGTTCTTCACCACGAGGAGGCACTTGTAACCGTTGGCGTCGAGCTGCTGGGGCGAGCGGATCTCCTTGTCCTTCACGACGCCATAGGCCTGGAGGAGACCGTCGCGCGGGTACTTGTAGCCGGCCTGGTCCTCAGGTCTGGGGAACATGATTGTGCGGAAGTCGGACGGCGAGAGGTTCCCGCCTGCGGGGATAAATATCATAGTCAGCTAAAACTGCGGGACGATACTGTGGCTAGCGATGGAAAACGTACCAATATAGACCTTGTTGCCCTTGAACGAGTCCCATTCGATCTTTTCCTCGTAGAGTTCGACCAGCGCCCAATCGCGGGTGAACTTGTGGGGTCCGTCGCTGACGGCGATGGGTTCGGCGTGGAGGACGAAACCGATGGTGCGCTGTGCTGGGGTCGTCCTAAACCTGGTGACGCCGCCGTGAAGCTTGTTTATCTTCTCGATCTTCTTCTTCGCCTCGTCCACCAGGTCCAGGTACTCCTGGCGCTTTTCGGTCGTCTCCTCATCCTCCTCCTCGCCCTCGGCGGGCTTGGGCAACCTAGCAATATTGTCGTTCGAGATGTCGATCGAGCTAGCGAGATCACCGATCGCACTCAGCATACTCGTGATAGCTTTGCTATAGCCATCATCTCCGAGCGCGATGATCTCCTCGGCAGCCTGGCTGTTGTGCCTGCGCGACACGCCCGTGTCGGCGAACGCGGGAGGAGGACGAGCGACGTGGGCGGCGGTGAGGAGGACGGTGCGCTTGTTGGCGCTGCTGACGCGGAGGTATAGGGCGCCTGTGCCCTCATAGTACGGCGTCTTCAGCGGCGCTATGGAGACGCCGAGCGTGGGCGTGAAGGGCTTGAGGAGTTCGGGGACGGGTTCGCGAAGGGGGTCGAAGGGGAGCAACTTGGGACCCGGAGCGACAGACCGGGTGACGACCGACTCACGGAAGGCGACTTCGATCTCGGGGAAGCCAGCCTGAGCGAGGATATTCTTGACGGCCTCAGCTGCAGCCATGGCAGCGTCGTAGGGGAGAGACTCGGGATAGACCCCGATCCACATAAGGAGTGGGCAGAACGGCCTCACCTCCCCCTCTTCGGCAAAAGCGACGGGGTCGATCGAAGTCCACCTGACAGCTTGGGAGTCGAGGGACTGGTAGATGCTCGTTCCGATAGCGTGCCATTGGTCGGCGATGGGGTGGTCGTAGACAGGGCGAGCTTCACGAATAATACGATACGATTCCGGGCCCGTGCGTTCGCTCCAGGCTGGGCCCGACTTGTAGACGCATGGAGGGTTGCTAGGCAAGCCGTAGAAATCCTTGTACGCCGCCGGGTAGTGTTTGGTGAGGCGGGACGGGTCAGAGACTACGATGTCCTCTTTCATCAGAAGATCTGCATGGCGCTGAGAGCGAGCCGCCAGCACAGCCAGCGCACTCAGCACAGCGGGCGTCTAAACTCCCAATCTCTTTCCTCCGACCGTCCCTGTGGTTAAGCAACGTCTCCAAACTCCACTGCGCACCCGCTCCTTGCCACTGCGGACGCCACAACACGCCGCCGGAGCGCTCGATCGTTCAGCCAGCCCGGCGCAACAAAACTGCGGATTGTACACGTCGGTGGTTGCATGATGACAGAGCCTCGAACCTAGGAAACCTGCACATTCCAGCAGTTCGCTCTCATCGGTGGGAGACGTCGTCCGTGTGCCATTGCCTATCGTTAAACTTCTCAGTTCTGATGACGAGACAAACAAGAGTAAGTATCACATTCCGTCGATGACGTACGTACCGTGATTTAAAGTATGTGCATGGGAAGGACAAGTACCCAGGTTATCTGTCTCCACGTGAAGGCTTGACGGTCACCCGTCGCACACCACGGTGAGCATTTGGAAGCACTTGGCGTTTTGGTAAAAAATGACACCATTATCAACGGAGTGACGGTTGCGAGAAGTCCTAAGTATCGTTCAGAACCCACGAGTTGAGTCGAGCAAAGCGCGATGGCTCTCACAGGGCATAGAGTATTTTACATAACTGCCGGCTGCATCCGAATGCGTGCACTCGGCCCCATGGGGATCCCCGCCTCGAAGCAGCAGATATTGGCCATATGACGCGCCGAACCATTCTTCTGGGGGCACAAGCGACGGAAACACCTGCAAAGTGCAGGGGTTGACGACACCCTCTGCCCGCAGCAGGCTGAGACGATTCGCACGCAATAGGTTAATCTGAAAAGAATCACCCGGGATGGGCCATGGTAACGGCCTCCACTATATAGTGACGTAAGTGACACTTGCGACGAGTAGATGAGAAAGGTACGTACTTAGTGGTGTGAATTGGGTGTGAATGGCACTCATCCTCAGATGATAGCATGGTGACCCGAGGAGGTTGTGGAGAGACCTGTGTGCAAAATGAAGGCTGGCTGGAGATACGGGACGCATGTTTGAAGACTCTGCGGAGCATTCGCGTCGCATCTAGCTCCATCTAGTTCGGGTCTATTAGTTCAAGCAGGGGGCGCTCGGAGTACCGAGTCGGCCCCGAACTCGGGGTTCGCAGGCTGCGTCGCTCAGGGGACGTGCCTTGGGCTGTCAACGTTTCAACTCGACCGAGGATCTCGGAAGCCGCTTTGCCTTAACAAAGGTGTATCTGCTTCCGGGATCTATCGATATCCTACATATCAGTACTGAGTTACTTCGGAGGTTACGTTTAGACGTACCGTCGACGAGTGGACGTTGTCGACCTCAGTTCGTAAGCTAGCAGCTTGACAGTGACTGTCCGAGCTCGAGTCCGTGGGAGCTTTCGTCGTTGAATGGGATCATAAGATATGTGCGCCGTGCATGATCGAGCTCTTCTCGCTTCAGGCTGGCCACAGGCGAAGCCAGGTCTGACTAGATCTGACCCGGATCTGACTGGCCAACCCACAATGGTTAGCATGCGGGCCGATGACCGGGAGAAACGAACTTTGTCGATGAGCAAGCTATACAGACACAACGCCTTTTAGTATACCGACCAAGCAGTCCTTCAAAGGTGCAAAACAATGACATTGAACCCTACCGTTGACATTATTGAATATTGATATTGAGGTCCTATGCCCTGCCAGCGGTTGAGAACGGGGACGACGACCATATGCACCCAGTGTCGACGCGTGCGTGCAGTGATAGCACTAGTGTGCTGATGTCAGACACGACTGATAAAGTTCTACCTCGCTCAGGTACATACCTGTACGTCATGGGCCATAAGGCATCCCGTTTAAGTTAGCAGCGGCCCCTCCCACTGTAAAAGGAATGGCGGGGTTGCATGACCATGAGGAATACTTATTTTGAATAATATCCGCCCCCCAGGCGTTTAATCCACATCGGCGGCCGCAGGCCCTTCCAGTGGCACCGGAGGTTTGATACTCGCCCATGTTGCGGGGAGGAGCGGCTGGACAGGGAATGGTGGGGAGGTGGAGGAGGAAGGAGGACTTCCACTGTGGTCTTTTACACTGTCAGAATCGTGATGGCGGCGCCACAATCGGGAGATGGTCGAGGACGGTGTCATTATGGACTTGCGTCTGTGGCCGGCAAATGAATGGCAGCACACGGCGATCCTGTGCACGAGTGCAGTATGGCCGGACGCCGTCGGGAGACATTGATGAGGTGCATGTGCGTGTAGTCGTGGAGAATTTTGCGAAGTGATGGAAGAGAGACCGGTGCCCAAGCTGGGTTGGTCCGAGGCGCTGGCTGGGAACACGGCTCGCTTTTGAGCCCGCTCGCGAACTTGTGCTTACCACCACCGATGCGGCGGTGAGACTCCCTGGCTCGCTTTCTTCCTTCCTCCATCCCCTCTCGCTTCCTGTCCGCCCGCGACGTTCAAGCTTGCCAGGAGTCTTGCCCCCATCGCGCGCCCCTCGACTTCCGGATCGCGCGCATGCCGTACGGGCGGCTCGGGCACAATTGGATACCCTCTTCTGGCAAGGCTCCCTTCTCGAAAATTACGACGATACCCCCCGCTACGCTACCGTTGTCTAGTACGTACTTCCCAGTCTTCCCTCCTGCCATTGCAGCGTTTCACCACGCACCACAGACATCCTGGACTCCGATCGAGCTCTACGCGGCGCGTTCACGCCCTTCCACCACTAACTTTGGCAAAGCCGCCCGCGTTTGGAGACGAGTGTCAGTGAGGGTTTTAGATTCAGGCGCAAGGTAAGTCTTGCAGCTTTGTATGACATTGCCCTTGCCTCGTGGCGTGGCTTGGCCCGACGAGTTTCTGGTGCCCTTCATGGAGTACGACGCGTCTGCTCTACAGCGTTTGACCGCCCAATAGTGGCGAAATTGCGGCGTTGTAGGCTTGGGCGCGGCGCAATTTGACAACAGAGATTGGCTTCATCATGCAAATCATAGACATTCGTTAAACTATCGCACCTCTCTAACGCCTATGTTCACAAAGGACGTCGCTGACCGACATGCCGACAGGTAGTCCACCATGGCCACGACGTCGACCATCGAGACGCGGGTGCGCGGGAAGCGCGCCGCGGTCCCCGTTCTCCTCGAGGCTTTCCCCCTCCCTCCGTCCTTCATTCCGCATTCGCCCTTGGTCCCTAACGTCTCCTCATCCTCATTTCCTCGCTCCTCGTCACCGCTCATTTCGTCTCCTAAATCACCACCATCGGGTCCTCCTTCCGCCCCTCTTCCACCCGTCCCTGGTCCCTCTCCAATAACTGAGCACGAAGCACTCATGTTCATCTCTGCCGCTCGCTCCCGCCGTACATCCAAGATGTCTCTCGCGTCCGTCTCCACGCGCGACTCCATTATCAGTGCGGATGGCAATAGCCCCCCTTCCCTATCCCCTTCCAACGGAACCCCTTACGACTCCTCACGTTCTCTCCGCTCCTTCTCTTCTAGTAGCTCCCTTTCGGTTCCGCTCCCGCGCCATTCAGAGAGGTCACCAGTGATTCAGCCCCGTATCGCCGAAGAAGACGCCGCGGACTTGACACGGATGTCACTCGACGAAATCTTGATGCACTCGCCTCTCCCCGAGCACCTGAGCGACGACGAGAAGGTATTGGATATTGGCATTTCCCGCCGTGTTCCCCGCTACGAACCTCGCGACTCTATCTCCTCCGTGGACATGAGCGAAATCCCTCCTCTCTACGACGAGACGGACACCGAGGCGCCTGCGCCCGTTCTGCCCCCTATGTCCATTCCTCCGCGCACCAGGTCGTTACCGCGACATCTTCGGCATTTCGCGGAGAAAGCCCTCCCCCCACTACCGCCGCCACCGCTCACACAGCCACCCCCGCCTCCGTCTGAGACACCTCCGTCTGTGGCACCTTCTCAACCATTATCACATTCCGTGTTTAAGGCACTCAGTCACACGGACCGGTCGAATAGTCCGGACATCGGGGAAATCCTCGCGACCACGCCCCGCCCCCGACGCAAGTCATCGCACGGTTCGGGCCTGCGCTCCCGGTCGACTTCGCGTGCGGCGCGCGGCCTGAAGCGGACTTTCAGCGAAGCCCAGTCCGCGCCGGGCTCGCGGCGGGAGAGCGTAGTAAGCAGCGGAAGCGGCAGTCACCGGACGAGCGCGCCCAGCGTCCCATCTCTTCCGCACCCGCATGGACGCAGTCGGGAGCCACCGCGGCCAGTGTCTCCCAGCGAGCTCGCGTACGCGCAGACGGCAATGGCGCACGAGCCGCCCGAGTCGTGGAACGAGGACTCGTTCGCGTCGGACTATGGCGTCCCTCTCGACGAGACAGGCACGCCGTATGACGTCGTGGACGGAGATGAGGAGGCCCGGTTGGACCGAGAACTGGACGGAGATGGCGACGACTCGGATTCGAGCCTCGATTTGCACACGCCGCTTCCGTACGTGCTTACGTTCCGTTTCGTGGTTGGCGTTCGCATGCTGACAGAGTATCCAGGCAACTCATGGTGCGGGATGGACTGCTCTCGCCGAAATCGAAGCTCTTCGCCACGTCGCGGGGCACGACGCCGCTCCCCGACGACCGCCCGGGGAGCAGCTTCAGCGTCGCTTCCGCAGGTGGGTGGAAGGTTCTTTGCTGCTTATCGATCGCCGTGTGATTGACTGTGAGATGCAGCGGGTTCCGTTATGACGAAGAACGGGCTGTTCAAGGACGAACGTGACACGGTCACGCGTCGTACCCGTCATCGTGACGGCAAGCTGCTGCGGGGCGGCATCGGTCTCACGACTGGTCTCGGATGGAGCGACAGCGAAGACGAGGACGCGCCGTCTCCCCTGGTACGGCAGATGTCGAATGGCTCCCTCCAGAAGCGGGCGTCGGCCATGTCTTCCCGAAGTCTGAACTCCATATCGCGTTCATATAGCGGCGGACACGTGTCAAGGAGTGGCACGGACGAGTTCGGTGTACTTCCGAAGGTCTCTCCTTCCTCCGCACCACCGACTTCCTGGCAGCGGCCGCGGCTTGGTCCGAGCCTGAACAGGAGGACGAGTACGAGCAGCTCCTTGTCCAGTGGGTCTTCAACGTCTGCGATGTCCAGGACGACGATGTCGCGAGCATCGACATCTTCGTTCCGTTCCGCACCTGTGGGCTCGTCAAGCCGGCGCAATTTGGACGCGTTTGCCAAGTCACTTGGATACATCAACGAGGGTGCTGAGATGGGCTTCACCACCCCGTCAACATCGTCTTCGACCGCCAGCCTCGTCACGCCCATCACACCCGTGGACCCACCCTCTCAAAGCAGGCCGAGGCGGGGCTCGGCCTCGTTGAAGACGGCCCCGGCCCCGGTGCAGCTGGACTTGTTGAGCACGTCTGACCTGACTCCGCGGCCCGACGTCGTCTGCCTGAACTCACCCCCCAAGTCTTCCCCTGCTTTGACTCCTCGGAAACTGAGCGTGCCTCGGCCTCTCCGGCTACCTCAGGTACAAGGTAGTCTGCGCACGCCTTCCAGCGCATCATCGACGCCCTCGACTTGGACACCCCTCTCCGCGAGTGCCGGGCCATCAAGCACGCCGAGTCTCCGCCATGTCCCTTCGCAAGGACTGCGCCAGCCGCAGGCCACAACTCGCTCGACCTCGATGGCCTCGAGCGCGCCTTCGCATGGCAGTGTCGGGTTCCCGTCCCTATCCCCCGCCAAGCCCAGCCCCATACCCAGCTCGGTTCCGTCGAGCATGTCGAGATTGAAGCCGAGGACAGGCACAGGGATGGTCTACCGCACGACGCCGAGCGCACCCGCGCCGCCCGCACCAGTGGTGCGGGCGAGTATGATGCGGATGCCGAGCAACAAGTCGCTTCGGTCGGTCAAGGACGTGGGCATTGCGATCTGAGCCGATCGCCGGCGATTTCGGTCGCGTCTGAATCTACTTACGCCGGGTAGCCCGGGGCTTGGCTTCCGCTGGTCGTGCTGTAGCTACAGAACCATATTGCGTGCTCGGTCGGTCGACGCCGATTGGGGGCGCGTGTGTTAGTAAGGTGTAGGAGTAGTCCCCGTTACCGTGTTACTGCCAGCTACCGTTACCATTGAAACTACTTACTATACCATTAACGTTACTACCCCATCTCAACACACACGGCCCGGCCCAACCCGCCATTACCCTGCTCGACGTTACAAGACTTTGCGGGTGCTGCCTTGTTTCGTATTCGTAGTCACAGCGCCGCTTATCTCCACGCTTTATAGAGTTATAGGGTAGGAATTCTCGCTCGTTCGCATGCTCGCTGCACGGGTCGTCTCGGTTTAAACTTTGGAATCTTGGATGTACATATTACCATGGTGCTTCGGCCCTCTTGTCTCTCTGCCTACTATGATAGTAAGTACATACTGTCATATACCTCGCTTGCTCTGCAGATTCTCGCTCCTTGTACGGAAATCTCCACCGCCGTTTCAGAAGGACAGACACGCTGTCACCCCTGTCGCTCATTACACATATACCGTTGTCATTACCGTTTACCCCTACGTCGCCTCATCATGTCTTGTTTGTACACTCTCACCGTTATTGTAGTCATTATCATTACCGATTATTTACTTACTGTCCCTGTTGTCGTTGCGTTTCACAAGGTGCCTCGACCCTGTATCGGCTCTTTCTGCTCGCGAACTGATTTGCTGCACATGGGTGCTTTTTAATTGTCTCGTTGAAGGCCCCGATCAAACAATATTGCGCTTAAAGCTACCGTTTGAATGGAAGGTGTCGGCGATCAAGGTGACGGAGAGCTCAACGTTCAACGTTCAACGTCGAATGGGGCTTCGACCGGATCCATGACATGCTTTGACATTTAATATCTACAGGCACCAGCCCTGACAGCATACTTAGCCTCTGCTGGAACGGAGAACGGAGTTTACTTTGAGCGATACTGTATGACGAAAGTCAGATATTGAAATTCGGATATTGTCCCCTGAGTCATATTGATCGACACGACTTGGCATGCAACCTGTGCAGGACACACCTAGAACTTTCCCGGCGCATGAGTTATCAGAAGTCACGATTGTACATCTACTGGGTCGAGTTGGCAGAGGTGCTAGTTCGTTCGCGACAGTCCCAGGGCGACACGGCGTGTTCCACGTTTGTATGTTCTGCGGAATATGCCGCCAAATGACATGCGTGGCGGTGCGGGCGGAAGGAGTACTGAGTCAGAGTCATCTCGCCACAGTGGGCTGAACGCCAACTCTGCTTCACCTTCAAGTTACCCACAACGTGCCAAAGAACGAGAGAAATAAAGTGAGACACACTCAGCCCTAGGTTCTGTTGTGTGGAGATGCTGAAGCTAGCCAACAGGTGCTATGGTTGGGCTGACCGAACGAGACTTTCTGAAGCCCGGAGAGACGATCGCGGAGGGAGACTCTTATATCCTGCACGGCTTCCTCCCTCCGGAGCTGGCGGTGACTGCTTTTGAGAACCTAAGGAGGGAGGTTAAGTGGAACACGATGATGCACAGAGGTATGTCGTCATCTTGATCAGGAGGCGCTTGCAAGCAGGCCTATTCAAACGCGCTGCAGGCGGAGAGGTGCCCAGATTGGTAGCTGTAGAGGGCCGTGTTCTTGAAGATGGGAGGTCAGTACCGAGTGCAGATATCCGACCTATACGCCACAGTGTTGAAACGCCCTCGAAAACAGCTTCCCAATATACCGCCACCCCGCAGACGAGTCGCCTCCCTGTCTCCCATTCTCCCCGACAGTGGAGCGCATCCGACATCAGGTCGAAGACCTCCTTCACGAGCCCGTGAACCACGTCCTCATACAGCACTACCGTACAGGGGCTGACTACATCTCCGAGCACTCCGACAAGACCGTCGACGTCGTGCGCGGCTCCAAGATCGTGAACGTCAGCCTCGGCGCGCAGCGCTTCATGACCCTCCGCACCAAGAAAGACGCGCTCGCGAACCCCAAGGCCGACCTCGACGCCGTCCCAGACGACTCCGCTCCGCCAACGCCGTCAGACGCGGACAAGTCGAAGAAGCGCGGCGTGCAGCGCGTCCCGCTCCCGCACAACTCGATCTTCGTCATGGGCCTCGAGACGAACGCGCGGTGGCTGCACAGCGTCCGCACGGACAAGCGGCCGCTCAGGATCAAGAACGCCGCGGAGCAGCACCAGAACGGGGAGCGCATCAGCCTGACGTTCCGCACGATCGGCACGTTCTTGACCGAGGACGAGGAGCTGATCTACGGGCAGGGGGCGAAGGGGAAGACGCGCGAGGACGCGCGGCCGGTCGTGCGCGGGGGCCCGGAGGCTGAGAGGCTGATCGTGGCGTTTGGGGCGGAGAACCACCAGAGCGACTTCGACTGGGATGCCAACTATGGCGAGGGATCTGATGTGCTTCATTTCACGACAAAGGCGGCATGATATGCATGATATGCATGTTTGGTGAATTAACGCATAATTGGCATTTGTGACAGAGGGGAATCGCTATGTTGGACGGACATGAGGAAATGAATGAAATTGACCGCGGCGTAGACCAACTGATGGACGGAGACCCCGAGGATCGAGCCATTCTGATATGTTTCTGTAAGTAGATGATGATGTTTGTAGATTAGTAGAACTAATGAGAATCCATTGGATAGACTTGCCGTGAAAGCACTGCTCCAAGACTCGCTGTCTATGAACATGGCTGATGCTGAGGGATCAAGCTCAAGTCAGGGCCCATTGGGCCGCTCAGCAAGAACAAGAGGCTTTGATTCTGGTTGTCTACAGCATGTGAGAAGACTTCTTGTATACCATGATATCATAGTCACTGGTATCGTTTACAGGCAGGGGGGGATATACTACTTGCTACGCAACTTTTTGGATGGGTGATGGTAGTGGACGCGGATGGACGGATGGATGGACAGCCTCTCCTGACTCGATCTAGACTCCGGACCCCCAACCTCAATCCCTGCATCAATTTCGACAATGACCAGCACACGGACGACGGGAGAGCAAGAAGGGGAGCATCTAACGGTGGCGGCGATGACAGGCTACAGCCCTGCAGCCTGCCCCGCGCAGGCCTGCGTACAACAAGTCGATAGCACAGAACGAGCAGCAGAGGAAGCGAGACCATTGGCGCATGGGCGACGGAGAGCAATAGACGGACATGGAGCATTGGACGGGCGAGGGCCAAGAGCGGTAGACATGAGTGGTGGCATGGGATGGCCATGAGGGCAGTAGGCGAGGCGAGATTGCGCTCAGACAATAGCCTTGATGAGCAGGCCCTCGAGCCTACAGAACTCGGGGACGAGCGCGGCGTACGACATGAACGCATCCACGTCCGGCTCCGCGACTTTCGCAAGGCCCAGCTGGAGCTCCGCGTCCGAGGTGGGCATCGCGGTCACGGGCTGCAGCGCAGTCGGCGCAGTCGGCGTGGACGCCGGATCGCCCTGGGCGGCGCTCGGGCTCGTGAGCGCGCCAAGGTCTGGCGTGGTGAACGCCGTCGACGGCCCGTCTCCGAGCGTGCTCCCGCTGAGCGTCGTAGCCGTCGTCGAGCTCGTGATCGTCCGGAGCCTCGCGATGTCCGTCTCGCCGAACCCAAGGCCGAACCCGCTCTGCGCCTGCACCCGCTCCATCTCCTCGATCTCGTCTTCTTCTTCCTCCACGAGCACAGTCGAGCCGAGCGCGGAGCGCGATCCGTGGCCGTACGGCGTGCTCGCCCCGCTGCCCGCCGCACTGGGCGCCTTGCTCGTGCTTCCGGGTGCGTTGATGTTGGTGCGCAGCGGCGCCCCGTTCGTCGACGCCCAGCGCTTCCCGAGCAGCCTCCGGATCTCCTCCTCGAAACCGCCCCGGCCGGTGCCTGCAGGGGTGCCCTTCTCCTTGCCCCAGACCCATCGCGCTACGAACGCGCCACCGAGGGCAGCGCGAGCGGGGAATCCAATCGCAGGTGCGTTGCGATGGGGGATCACCTGCGCAGCGTCGATCTGGGTCGTGGGCATCATGACGGGCGCGTTGAACACGTCGCCCGCGAGGTTCGCGATCGCCGGGAAGTTCCCGGCCGCCCCGGTCGTCAGGATGCGTGCCGGGAGGGGCGAGTAGTCGTACGGGTCGAACGGGAGGCCCATGTTGTTGCTGTTGTTCACGCCCGGGGCGCGCTTCTGCGTCGCGCCGGAGATCGGGCTGGGTGTGCTGTTCGTGTTGCGCGCGCGGCCGGACGCGGCCCCGAAGACCCCAGTCGGGAGCGATCTCGACCAGCGCACGCGGAAGGAGATGATCTGGCTCTCGAGCAGACAGCGCGGGTTGGCGCGGAGGTCGCGGAATTCGTTGACCTTGACGCCGGTCTCAAAACGATAGATGCCCTTGACGTGCGAGTAAGGGTAGCTGTCGCCCTGGAGGAGCCAGAAGCTGAACAGCTTATCATCCAGGCTGCGTACCACATCAGTCATGCCCACGTTAGCTGCGCTATTTCCACCTACCCAATGGAACCGCCGGGGGGTACGATGGCGACAAGGCGGTCGAAAGCGCTCCAGCTCTTCGTGTACATGTCTCGCACCAGGGCCCGAGGAACGTCCGCATTCCTATCATTGTGGGTCACCCTCCCTTCAGGTACAGGTCGACGCAAGGTGGACGTACCTGCTGGAAAGCATGACAATGTAACGCTTCTTCTCGCTAGCATCCTGAGCGGGGTGTGGGTAAACGTTGTACAAGCGTGTGGGGATGTAGTTCGGCGCGGGAGCCATCAGGGAATCCATTGGACCGAACGCAAGCACTGCATCCGATGGCGACGGGCACAACGAGAGGTAGGATGAAAGGTAGTCGGACGTGAAAGGAGTGATGATCGTCTCTGCACACATCGCAATTGAATCAGCACAAGTCCATTTTCATCACGAATTTCGGACGGCAAACCTGGGTCAAAACCAAAGCGCTCCACAAGATATCTTGAAATGCTCCCGATGCGTCTCCGCCCGCCCGAGACGTCGACGTCCCCGAGCCATGCCCAAATGCGGTGCCCTTCCTCCCTGTTGCCACCGACGATCTCCATCACGCCTTCGTCCCAGTGGCTCTGGACGCCGGCCTGAGCTCCGGCGTGGACCCACAATCCTGTTGACGAGGCCTCCGCCTCGCCCATCCCCACCATCTGCCCTGTAAGCAAACTTGCAAGGAACGAGCTCGCCATCTGAACACGCCCAGTGCGCGCCCAGATGTCCGGCCACGCTTCTCGCACTCGAAGGACCTGCGCGGCGACGAGGGAGGGGTGTGCGCATGTGCCAACGCGTGAGGCCATCAGGTCGGGGCCGCCAAGAGCGGCCTCGAGAGCGAGTGCATGGGTGTGCGCGGAGGTATCTTGCGAGATTGGGCTATTTTGCAGCGAGAATGATTGAGAGGTGATTTGTGCGTGGATGGGTAGTCGGGGGTCGAGAGCGTGTAATGGGGGTACTGGTGCTTTCCACCAGACCAATGCTTGCTAGAGAGAGCGAGATTAGCGACGATGCCAAGGGAAAGATACAGGGCGGTGTCGTAGCTAAGGTCCCGATCACGGCTCGAAGTTGGTGAGGGCGGAACGGTTTCGTCTTCAACAGAACGAATCGACAAGAACTGGTGTCAGTCCCTTGCCATACACGGGTGGCTTGGCTAGCCCACTCTCCGTTGATTGCTTCTCGATGCAAACAGAGGCCAGCCGTCGTAGGAATTAAGCACCCCTATACAAGCGCAGCTCGGAGCAAAACCCCGCACCCTCTGTAGCCTCATAACCCATACCCACCGTATGGAAGGGCCAAAAATGTATGGGTCATCTGGGGTTACCGGTTAAAACAGTCGATCGGTTACTATACGACATGGGATGGTACGGAGGATTATGGGAATTATGGGCACGAAAAGTATGGGTTCAGAGGGTTCTGGCGTGCACGACGTCACACCTGGACAAGACGTGACGATCGGGCGATCGAACCACGTCGATCGAGTTGCCTGCGATAACCACCCCAAACCTAAAAAGACAAACGACTCACCTGCGCGGAACCTCCAATCGCTTTTATCCTCATCAACTCGTAGTTCTTGCTCAGCTTCTCGAGGAGGAGATCTTGATGTCACATCACGGATGACGTGTGACAGGGGTCGATCAGCAAATCGAGCGCGCAAGAAATGCTTCCGCGAAGGTAATAAGGGTATTTAGACTCACCAAAGGCCTTCAGCCACATCTCCACTGGGGTTGTGTAGGCATCTCCGGGTGTGGTGAAAATGCCACCTTGTGTTCTGGAATAAGAGATATATCCGTAAGCAAATTATGACGGCGAATTGGATGGACGAGGACATAAATGGGATCAAGCGCGAACGGTAAGTCCACCGGTTATCTGGTATCTTTAAGGAACGGGCGGACACACTGTCATGGCCCACACAACATCCTGAAAATATGTGACAGGAAGTCCAGAGAACATGTCTGGCTACAACAATGGCTCAGGGCCGCTTTTAACGACAAAGCAACGTGTGAATTATATCACATCCCTCCGTGCTCTCATTTCACCGCACAGGTATCGGGTTTCGGTCCAACGCCGTCGACGGAAAGCTACAAGCTCGCGGCTTGGTCAGCTGCTGAACGCATCGCGGGCAGGTAGACCCGGAGGCAGCCGGAGACAGACACGGGTTACGGGGAGATGGCAAATTTAAAGGGCGCGACGTGCGTCTGATACGATCCGTTGTGGAGTGCGGCGTAAGACGTAAAAAGGCCGAGGAGCGCACCCCAACAGACGCCTTTTGCGGAGGGAAGGGACACAAAGAATTTCTCCCCCCGGTGCTGCACGCTAGAACACGCTAGAACACTTTAAATGTCTACGGCCACTTCGAAAAGACCGACACATATGAAAAGAGACATGGGGATGACAGACATCGCCCTGGACCAAGTTGTTTGGCAAGACTCGCGATCGGTGGAAGAAAGGACCCTTCAGACGAAGGAGACGCTGCTCTGGGGGAAGCATAGGGCTGTAAACCCAGCAGCACGGGTCGTTGGCTTGCCTAGTGCACGTTACGCCCAGCGGTGGTCGTAGGGTATTATTGGAGGGCGATCGTCCTAAGACATTCGCCGGGGAAGAGGAAGCCATCGGAGACGGGATGGACACTCACTGGTACTCTGAAATCTCCGTGTCGAAGTCCACAACCTCTACGCCGACCAGTTCCAGGTTCTCGTCCACGATTGATGCCCTCAACTGATCCGTCGCGAGCTCCAAACCGAGGAAGAGCGTCGAAGGGGCCTTGGGCGGCATGTCGGTGCGGCGGACGTTTCGTGTGTGCCCAGAATTCCAGAAAACGAAAAACCAGAGAGAGACCTAGGAAGGGGGAGGGAGAGAAGGAAGCAAAGGGTCGTAGCGGTCGTGTAGTGGTCGTCGGAGAAAAAGAGCGGACGAGTTCCCAGCTTCTGCGAAACATCACCATCAAAGTTCATGGCGGGTTTGTTTGCCGCTCCCTCATGCCCGGTAAGCGTCTATGTTTTGTGGCGTTATGCCTCAATATGGTTCGGCTAACCCACATTATGCGCCATAATTGGCAGATAACTTTTTCTATCTCCCACCATCGTTCCAGACCGCCAAGGGCCCGTCGTATCGCGGAAGGGGTCAAAGGCCGACAATTGGTCTGTGTTAGCCATACATTTGAAGATTCTGGCTGTTCACAAGCGCCTCTTGAGACTCAAAGAGCAGCGCGACGGAATTCTTGACGGTCCTGCTATCAATCCAGGAAGTGCCACATGTCGTTGCCCGCCGATGCCAACCGCGAGTGGCTAAAACTTTTGCTTGTGACTGGGTGTAAGTACTTCAGTGTTGGGGCACTGCCACCGAAGCACTTTGTACTTCAAGTCACTTCCTGTTTGTCGCGACAGCATATCTGTCCCTTTTTGGAGATCGTCAACCCAAATCTGGATTGCGTCGGAGACATCTCCGCGCTGGGCCGTCCCCGACGCTGCGATGCAGACAACGTATACCATATACATATGTATGTGGTTTTTATTCTCATCCGCGATCAGTGTGCCGATGTGCAGTCGAGTCTATTGCACTCGGGAGTACGTCGAGAGTAGGAAGAATAAGACTCTGGAAAAGTACTAACCGAGTCCGAGTACTTACTATGACTTTCCTCTGTGGGGCATCGGAGGGTTGGTGGTGCCAGGTGGGAGCGACTCGGGAGTCTTACTGTCTTACGCCCTACACTGTCACGGTGGTAAAGATTACAGTAGAAACACTTGGAACATCTTTAACATCCTTTGCCATAGCGATTGTCACAAAGCCCTTTGTAAACATGTCGTAAAGAGCGGCACTTACGGAAGTTACGGTGAAGGGGGTGTATTCAATCACAAAGAGGTATTACAGTCGAAGTTGCGGCGGAGGATGATAAAGATATTCAGACTTATTTCACCAGACTCTGAGTAATCTCTACGGTACTGTAGTTCAGGCGAAGTATCCTGATTTGCACCTAGTGAAACACTGAAAAACGGCAGGTTGCGAGCGCTACATACACTCAACACTTGAACAAACAAGACATTACAAGACTTCTGAGACTAGGGGTGGTACAAGACGATGCAAGACAAATGGACTCGGAGAAGCGGCGGCGGCCGAGCGTGACTGCGGAGCGAGTTCGCTGACATAATTGAAGTTTCTGTGGACGCTGCACGACCGAGTACCGTCGTTATCGATCTCAGACTCCAAGCCTATGCCGCCATTCAACCCAGCCGACTTCCGTGGTTCGGCATCATGCCGAGCTCAATGGCCTTGATCTGCAGGGCCTAGGTACAAAGAGGTGAGACGTTAAGACGTGGGTGACTCCGAAGGACAGTACTTACCAAACGTTTCGAGAGGCAACGCGAAGTGGGGAAGCCTCCCGTCGCGAACCACAGCTGTCGTGTCGGAACTTAGCACCTTACGGAGTAGCAAATTCGAAGAGAAACACACCCCGGGATGTCCGCATGGACGGTAGCTGCCCTTGATCTCGCCTTCGCTATCAAGCCCGAAGACTTCTTCGGTCTGGTTGATCACCTCCTCGCCCAACAACGCGGCGTTGGTCTCGCGGATGTAGTCATATCCCGTGCTTCTCAGGCAATCAGTGAGTCTCCGAGTCCGTACTGGGTACAAATCGGGTACTCACGCAAATACGACCACGTCCGCAGGGAGCTCCGTTCCGTCGCTGAGGACGAGACTGTTCTTGGTGAAGCGTCGGAGTGACACCAGGCTTCTGACTTTGATCCTTCCGTCTGCGATCAGGTCTGCGCCACCCTTGTCCATCCCTATAACCTTGTCATGTCAGTAACCCCCAAAGGCTTGTTCAATCATACAGCACACGAACAGTATCCTGCAGGGCGTTCGTCAGCTCTCGGGCTTAAATGGTTGAATATGATGTCTCTCACCTCCGAAACGTTCGAACACTGAGGGGTAAACCACTTGTCCTTCAGGACCCAGCTCGAAGCTGACCCCACCCTTGCGCAGCTTCTCATAAAGCTCCTTGTTAGCCTCCCACGCCGCGGCCTGATCCTGTATCACGATCTTCTTCAACAGCCCGAACCCGGCGGACACGAACCGGAAGTCCAGGACCCCGAGCGGGACGTCTTCTGGCCACGAAGCGCGATACGGCTCACAGAAATAGTCGCGCGTCACGATGCGCGTCGTCGAGCGCTGCACCATCGTCACGGACGCGGCACCAGAGAGAGCGAGGTCCTCGCAGATGTCGATCGAGCTGTTCCCGGACCCGACGACGACGGCGCGCTGCCCGGCGAACGACGCCCCGCCTGGGAAGCGGGACGAGTGCACGACGCGTCCTTGGAAGCCTTCCATGCCGGGTACGGCTGGAACGACCGGCCGTCCTAGGGTACCCGTAGCGAGGACGATGTGAGCCGGGCGGAGCTTGACCTCGACGCCATCGCGGAGGACGGTGACGTCCCAGCGCTGATCTGCAGCGTTGTACGTCGGGCGCGGTTGAAGCTCCGAGTTTGTCCAGACGACCAGGTTTTGCGCGGACGCGTAATGCTCGAGCCAGTCGGCGAGCTTGTCGCGGGGCGTGAACTCGGGCCAGTCGCTAGGGTACGGCTGGTATAGCACTGGTACGCATGTATGTGTCAGATCCGAACCGACAGCTCAGCTGGATGCTTACGGGTATGGTGCCGGCGAATGGTATTCAGGGTCAAAGTTGGATAACGCTGCCTCCAATTGTCGCCAACGCGAGAGTTCCGCTCGATGACGAGAGTGGGGATGTTCATCCGTTTGAACCGTGCGGCTACCTGGAGACCTGTCTGGGCGGCCCCGACTATGGAGGAACGGCCAATCAGTGCGACGGGATAACCAGTCACAAGACTAGGAAATTCACCGATGATGACTTGAGGGTTGGTCTCGACGCTCTCGTCTCGGGGTGGAAGCGTACTGAGTTCCTCGTGCCCCCGCAGGTCGGCCAACTCGGTCAATACGGTGAAGGCGCGATATACACCGTCGGCATCGGGCGCGAGGCGAGCGTAGCCGCGTCCGTGACCGCGTTGGAATTCGAAGGTGAACGCGAACTGGACCCCGAGCTCTGTGGGGCATATTGTACACGCGAGGCGCAAGGTGAGGCATCTCGTTGAGGCGGATATCCTTGACCTCAGCACCCGGGAGCCGGTCTGCCAGGTAAGTCACGATCTTCTCGCGACCTTCGAAGGCACGGATGTCCCATGTAAAGACGAGGATGTCTCGGAGCCAGCCGCCTGGAAGAAAGAGGTCCGCGAACGCTTTCATGTCTGCATTGCGCAGCGCGGAGGAGCACCGGGAAAGCCACTGAGAAGATACGAGGACAGGGTCGAAGGCCATGATGTGGACTGGTAGGACAATGGGAGGGAGGGTTGTGGCTGGTATTTAAGCCCAGGTAAAAGCCCCACGAGCGACGGCGGCATCGATGTAGAGGACCCTGTACAGTCGAATCCACCGTTAGGTCCTTTGCATTGAA
The DNA here is from genome assembly GCA_020736865.1 of Ganoderma leucocontextum. Classification (NCBI taxonomy): domain Eukaryota; kingdom Fungi; phylum Basidiomycota; class Agaricomycetes; order Polyporales; family Polyporaceae; genus Ganoderma; species Ganoderma leucocontextum. The sequence continues at coordinate 317,360 of JAHKGY010000009.1, forward strand.
GCTATCAAACTTGGGCGCACCGCAATGACTGGAGTTCGAACTGAGCGCTGAACGGGGAATAAGTGGGCGTTCTCGAGGTAAAAGAGGGAACTTGCTTCAAGACGGCGGCAACTGCCCCCCGTGGAAGCGCGAAACGGTGGTGATGGATCGCACCGCCGTTCACCGTCGACGTATAATTTATCGAGAATGGTGCGGAGCATCCGATGGTCTTCTCCCAGCGAGCAGAACGCATGAATTAAATGATTGCAGAGACAACAATCGCAGAACAAATAGATTTGAGTATGGCGGCTTAGGGAAACAAGTCATTCAAGTGCTCGGAAACGCTGACGACGAAGCTACTCACGATCAGCAGTATCTTCAGTCGCCGATATCAATGCACGCCTTGGCGTCGATAGATCGAGTCGTATGCTCCTTTCTGCAAGACGGTTAGAATCGACGGACGCGATACAGAGCAAGTCTGAGTTTCAATGGCCCGGAGTCCAAAATCAGATGACGATCATACGATTCTGATGGTTCTCGGACACGCTTACACCCCAACCCATGCCCCCGGACTGTGGATGCTTACAGGTCATAGTACGTCTTTGTACATGATATTGTCGATTCGCGACACCTAGCATGACCATTTCTCCCGGCATCGGCTTGTCCGCGCAAGAGTTCGAGATCGTGCGGGACGACATAAAGTCACTAGAAGTACCTCGTCTTGACCTTCACGAAGGTCCGTCCGGGAAACACCGCCTTCTACCACTCAGTACGTCAGCAAGTCGACTTTGAACGAACACCCCATTCCAGAGGGGTCGACGACATACCAGGAAGGGGTTTCGAGCGGCTCGGGATCTTGATCGCATCCTGGAGAGCTGGATGAGGGCGATACGGGACTTCGACGGACCGGTGCTCAAGAATGTCGAGGCCTAGCCTGACAGTGAGACTCCGCATCATAAACCGGGGCGTATTTCCTAGTTTATATTGTAAGATTCCTGTCGTTTGAGCCTGCGTTGCATCTAGCCTTTTACGCACCATGAATAAAATAAGCTCGTGCACCTTCATGGACACTCATCCCTATGAATGACTTTGTCTTAATCGCCATATTTTAGTCCATAAAGCCTGAAAAGTTGGGCCGCCATGTTCGATGACAGGTGCGAAGATACGTTAGTAAAAGCACAACTCACATTTCAGTCTCGGACAAGTTGTTACGTACAGTAACACCGTGACCGAATCACACTGCACCCGCACAAGGAACTTGACGTGACGCTCCAAGTCCGACGCTGTCCGACTCGGACTTCTGCCTTAGCCTAGCTCTCACTTAACGCCTTCGCTGTTGCATGCTACTCTTTCACCCGATATCTGACACTTTCCTCCGACTGTAATCCTTGCCGACCATTGTTGCGCTGAGGCGAGATATCCCCGTTGTCTCATGACCCATAGTCCGCCAACAAAGCGAATCAAACTCGAGTCTTCCCCACACCTTGAATCAGGCATTGCTCTTCCTGTTGTTGAGGTTGATGGACATGATGAAGGGGAAGAGGCTGATGGCGAACACTGCAGCATCTGTTTGCAACCCTATGCGGACCGTACCATGATACCGACATGCTCGCACGAGTTCTGTTTCGAGTGCCTCCTCATTTGGACAGGTGAGTTGCGTCATTGTCATCATATCGCGGACGAACAACTGATCCGTTTAAACTAGACCAATCGCGACGTTGCCCTCTCTGCTCGCAGGATGTCGGCAAATACCTCATGCACAGCGTCCGGTCTAAATACGACTACCAGAAACACTACTTGACACCACTGCGCACATCTCCTCAACCTCAAGCCATAGCTGTTGTTCGCGCAGATGCACGAAGGCGTGCAGAGCGGCGCAGGGAGATTGAGTGGGGGCGGCGTCGGAGGAGGGAGGTAGAGCAAGCGGACGAGCTAGAGCAAGCAATCGAGAAAAGGCGATGGGTGTACAGGAATAAACTCTATGCTAAAGTAAGTCGCCATGCCTTCATCAGTGCGCGTAGCCTCCTGCGTTTGAACCACCCTGCAAACGCTTTGAGACCCCATTCAATTCAAAGTTGCTTGCGTCCATCGACCCAACCCTAACCTCGATTTCGCTGTAGCATGTAGCCTCAAATCCGTACACACGATACCGCCCGTTCCCAACCCCTACGCAATTTGCAGCTTCGCAGGACCTTATATCTAGAGCAACCGTGTTCATACGGCGGGAACTGCAGGTCTGGGTTGGGCTGGACGTCGAGGTTAGTTCGAGAACGGATAGTAATCGCTCGTGACATACTGCAGACCCTAAGCTGATTTCCTTGCGCAGTTTCTCACCACTTTCACAGTGTCTCTCATGAAGGCACTCGATATTCGTTCAGAGCCTGCTGTGCGGCTTCTTTCCGAATTCCTAGATATGGATGCCGAGGATGGACGAGAACGAGCCAATGCGGAGCATTTCGCACACGGTAAGTTCATTTATCTCTCGCGCCCTTCGCCATATCACTATCTGTGCGGTATTTCATTCATGCCATGTGGGATGCACGGGTACTTGTCTTAATTGTTGCCGTGCCAGTGGACCAGCCTCCCGCGAGGCACCAACTTCACGCCATGGGAGACCTCAGGACTTCTGCACCTCCTCTGCTCCGTTCGTATTCAGTGCGCCAAATTATTTCTGCCGCTAGTCATTCAGCCTCATTGTCTTCACGAAGCCCATGTGGCTATCTGCGCGTCTATGTAATTCAGAAGGCTCACCACGTTTTTCTTCTTGCAGAACTCTATTCTTACCTGCGATCCCCCTACCGTGACCTTTCGGCTTACGACAATAACGTACAGGTGGGCTTACTCCGATGGCCCATTCTTGTCCTAATCTCATCCAGGTCCTCTCCAGTATGATGTGCCAAATACTATTCCCCCACCGAATGCGCTTGAGCGCAGACAACGGTGGCGGTCACGCTCACGGTCCCGTTCTCATTCAAGTTCTAGGGAGGTTCCATCAGCACGTTCGCGCCGACACCCGCCGACTTCACGTTCTACATCTCGCGGTTCCTCTTCCCATTCCGAACATCTCAGCACCTTGCCGTTACGCTCTCGCCACCGGAGACACGAGTCCAATCATCATCCGAGCGAACCTCAGCATCTTCGTAGGGATGATTCGCGTTCAAGGCGGAGTTACAGGGCGCCATCTTCTGAGTCTCGCCCCTCTGGAACTTATCGCGCCGAACAGCGCCGTGATGCCACAGGACACGCCAGGTCGGGTCGTTCCCGCGGTAGTTATAATGAGAAGGGAAAGGACCGCGCCGAGGACGTTAGAGCGGGTGGGCCGAGCCTTCCTGCCTCCCGAAGGGATAGCGTCGTGGCTGTCGGTAGCAGTAGGTATCCCACCGCAATCGCCACCCCACGGCACAATTCCTCTTCTCGTGCTAGCGGCGAGAACAGTCCTGCGGCCTCTACGTTATCAACGCCGTACCATGCCTCCGATCTGTCCGCTGCAACACAGGATGTGGGGATGAATATACCGGCTCCTCTCGCCGTTCCTTGCGTCCCCCATGGAGACACGGGGCGATCCACTACCCATACACCAGAGGACCGAGGCGTCGCGTCGCCTTCAAGCCAACTCGACCCAATAGGACCAGTAAGACCTCCGGGACGTATCCGCCGGAACGCTTGGCAGACGATACAGGATCATCTCGCGAGCAGCGGACGAGACCCACGGTCAAGCAAGCCCCGAGAAGGAGCATCGGCACCGGAGCGTGCTTCCTCGTCGAAGTCACAAGCTCCAAGTACCCCGGCGTCTTTCCCCCCCGACGGAGCCCTGCGCCCTGAGCATCCCCCTCCAGCCGACGAGGCCGTTCCTTCATTGCTCTTGCGCCTGTCGGACCCAGTTCCAACAACCTCTGTGTACCCCAGCAATGCCAGCCATAATGCCCCCGATGGGAGCCCAACCTCACGCCGAGACGCCCTATCCGCCTCCAAAGGCAAAGGGATATCCGCTCCGGAGATGACGGTGCGCACGCGAGGTGGTCCTTGGACCCAATCGCCCGAACGGGTGGATCCTTCCTACGCCTCTCATGTTGCGCCGTCCCACCAGCCTCCCGGAGCCGCCGGACGTCAACTCGACTTAGACTATTACGATGCAGCCCCGGGCAGGGCAGGTGACGCGGACGCTGCGGGGGCGGTGGGGCCCATGTCCTCGGAGCACACATCAGGTCGGGCCACGCCTCTCTCTGCCACATTGACTGTGAACCCCGTAAGCTAATCAGGTCCTTTCTCTCTCTCTCTCTCCCCACCCCGGGCATTGCAGGTGTACCCCGGGCCAATCGAGCAGGACGCGGCGCACAGCCCTCGCATCCGCCGGCTGCTGATCCACGTTTTCTGCTCATGCAGAAGCTGGAGGTGGAGAAGCGCAGGGCGTTGGGCGTTCCCACCGCTGAGAAGGCGCAATTGTCCTCGTCCGCGACCGCAGGCCACGATGCCGGACGTGTTCCTACGGTGCCGCCTGCGGACGTGCGCCGGGAGGGGCTCACAAAGTCCGCCGTGTGGCCAGGCGCAGAGGGCGTGGCTGCGGGGCGGCAGGCCCCCGAGCGAAGGGAAGCAGAGTTGCGTAGCCAGGCACAGCTCCGTGTCAGGCTCGCCGCTGCGACGAGGGCTGCTGCTGCTCGGCAGGTGCGGGACGTGGACGTTGGTGCTTCGGGCAGGGCGGACGATGGTACGGGTACGGGTACGGGTACGGGTACGGGGACCGGACCTGGGAGCCCACCCGTTATTAGTATCGATGACGGCCTCATGTCGCACGAGATCGCACTGCGGGGTAAATTAAAGGCTCGGAAGGCTTGACTACAATTGCTCGATTGTATTGACAGTGGGTACGCTAGTTTATATCGAGCGAATATTACTACTTTTCTCTGTGTGTGGTACGCTACATGTTTACGGAATGCCGATTGATGATGACAAATGAGGAGGAGAGACATTGGGTACTATGGAGCCTTGGGTACTTATGCGGATGTATGGTATCGAGATTGTAATAAAAGGATTGACAGTATCATCGATGAGAGTGCCGAGGTCGAAAGCGGATTATACGTCGACTAGATATGGTATAAAGAGCGCGATTAGGACAAGGAAGCGGGGGGGACCGTCCTTTGAGCAGGATCCAGAGGAATTACTAGCGGGTACAGTTCGCTATTACGCGTAGAAGGAGCGTGACTGAGTTCGTGAAAAGACGTCGAAAACTTGAAAGGATCGTAGGGCGGCAATATACACAGGGAGCGGTCTTGTGTGCCGTTGTGCTGGCTCTCCATTAGTTGGCGATTAAAAATTACGGGGTGGTTCGTCTGTGTAGTCGTGGGTTCCGGGTCGTACAGGGTGCTCTGGCGGTGCACGTCCTGCCGTAGATCGTATCGGGTCGAAACGTGTGCGATGGCCAGGCGATAGCGGGCTGCGGACGGGCGAAGGCCCAGACGGTGCCATGGGAACGATGGTAGAGATGCTAGGAAGCGGCTCCGCACCGAAGGGAGAGTGTAGAGCCGTTGGCGATTCCCCAAACGACGGCGGTGCACCGTGCGGCTGCTCGGGCGACGACCGGCGGCGGTTGTACGGCGAAAAGGCGGGGTCGTCCCACAGCGGCTGCGGCTGGAGCGTGAACGGAGGCGGAATGTTGAGCGGCGGTCGCGGGGTGGAGAAGTCGACGTCCGCGGGCGGGAGGTTGCGACGAGCCTCATCCGAGGAACGTGTTCGATGAGCGGACGCGCTGAACTCGAGTGCGCTCAGGGACGCGAGTGTCGGGTACGGGCCAGCGCTCAGCGGGCTGATTGGGCTGGAACCGGGACCGCGCGTGCGCGTCGCAACCGGGGGCAAACTCAGGGTCAGCTCGGGACCCTGCTCGCCTGGAGGGCGGCCAGGACGCGGTGTTGCTCTGTACATCTCCAGCAGTTCGATGGCGGACGTGGATGGTGGCGCCGGAAAGCCCTGCGAGGGTCTCCTCCATCTAGGGTCGTCCAACAGGCCTCGTCGGCTCGAACCGGGGATACCAGGGCCTGCAAGCTGAGTGGGAGGTATGCCCGATCGTCCGTACTCCTCGGCAAGGTAGGCATCGCGATGGGTGGGCGCGAACCGCTCGGGAGGACCGCGAAAAGACGGCCCCGCGCTGCTGTATTGCATCTCGCTGATGCCACCGGGGCCGCGCGGGAAGAAGCCTTCTACACTGGACCCTGAGTGTATCATGGCTATTGGGCTGATGTCGCTCGCGGTGCCTGGCGGCGCGTTCGTGAATGGCCCAAACTGTGGTGGGCGCGTGAGGGGCGCAGAGGTGGTAGTCGCTTGTCCGCGGGGCCGACGTGCCTTCTGGCGTTGGTTCTACATGGGAAAGGTCAGTAGGAGCAACGAGCATATGGCTGAACGCGACTTGCCTGAAACCAGATCTTGATGGCGAACAGCGAAGATGAGTACTTCCGACACAATGTGGATAATGTTGGGGGGCGTACCTGGACTTTGCGAGCACTCAACCCGATTGACCTCCCCACCTCCTCGCGCATCTGGGTGGTAGGAAACCGAGACTACCAACGAGCGCGTGAGCGGACGTTGGAACATGTTGCGAGGGGGGACGTACCTGCGCGAGTAGTGCATGCAGGACAGCCGCCTGGTGTGGCGTAGTCAAAGTCCGCGTCCGCTTCTTCTTCGGTGGGGCACCTTCGGGCGCGCTCTCGGAGGTGGAAGGCTTGCTGGGCCCGCCTTCCATTTCCGTGTCCGCCATGTCGCCTTGCGAAGACGATCCGGAAGGGCTCGAGCGCTCACGTTTCCTTCTTCGATGGCTTGATTCGGGGTCGGAGGAAGGAGCGGGAGCGGAGGGGGTGTAGACGCGTGAGGAAGCGGTGGCGGGGTGGTCTTGCGAAACAATGTTGCTGGAGGTGGATGCTCCCTGGGTGGTGTGTGGGTCTGTAGGGAGCGTGTGTCTGGAGGGCGAACCCGAGGACGAGCGTCGAGGACTCTTCTGTCGTCGTCGTGCGTCGGTTGGATTGCTGGGAGCAGAGGATGTCGCGTCTGCGGCGCTGCGTGACATGTTCATAGAGATAGAAAGCGAGCGATTACAGTAGAGTTCCAGAGGCAGGAGCGTTGCGTTAATTAGGGGGCGTCGATAATTAAGAACCCGATTGAGTATACGGAGTTGGAGGGCGGCTCACGCCTTCGGCGGAGCAATGATACACATAGACCCAGAGAGCTTCAGCACATCGATTCGGGGGGAGGGAGGTTTGCCAGACCCGGAGACGGTCACGGAGGAGAAGAGGGGAAGAGCGCAAGGAGAACCGACCGCGTGGAAATAAACTTGGGAGTTTGACTATGGGCGGCCTGCATGATGGCCAGTTACCCGTCCGCGCCGCTACGAAATGGAGCCGAAACCTATCGACGCGATCGAGGTGAATAATTGCCAACCTTGGGCAAACCTTCAAGCCGTAGCCATTCAGGGAGGCTAGTCCCAAAACAGTATCCAGACGCCCGCCTCGGTCGTCACCGTCACTGAGATTCTGACGCGGGAAATTCCTGACGTGCACCTTCAAACACAGTCTAGAGCCTCTTGTTACTAAGGAGGACCAGTAATACATATCCGACGGCCCCGCCCCACGCTAAATCATCCCGATGGCGACCCGTCAAGTTACTACAGCATGGCCGCCATGTCCACTACACGTTGAGCTTGACCCAGCACGTTTTTGCATCCGCAGGTCCACCACCGCTGGAAAAGAAAGGCACGCAAACGACCGCAATACGATCGGTGGCCTTGCCCAGATTCGGGGACTATTAATCATGGGCAGGAGGAGCCATGTGCCTTTCCTGGCAGTCGGTGTCGTTGATGCGCTAGATAACAGATCGCGGCCCCCGCTCTTGTGTCTCCAGGAGCATTCAATTGATTCGAGTGAATTTGCCGATCGTCATCAGCGATGACAAGGCAACCGACCGGAAGCGCGTCAACCATTGCTTCGTATTTTCAAGCATCTCTTTCCCATGTGTATTGCGATGCGCGCTGCGAACTCGCAGCCTCCGGCGCAGTCCTATCGCAATTTACAGGCAATATTAAACAGCTTGGAGGATGACGGAACTTCATCGTGGGATGAGTCTCCATCGCGGTCATTTAACGCTCGGAGGCCGGTCGATCTCCACGTTTGTTATCGAGTCCGGGAGCGTCCCCATCAACTCTCTCGTAATTGGATGAGGCTCGCATGCCGTGGATAACGACAAATGACAGCCGTGGACGGTACTGCGAGAAGCCCGGATACTTTCGCGCTTGATTTCGGGGCCCTCCTCGTTATTGTGCGGCCTGAACACGAGGTTGCAGTCAGGTGTGAAGCATGAAGTTAGCGGCCGAGAACCTATGTATCGCATGTGCGGCTGTGATCGCAGCAGACGCCGCGGTCAGTTCAGTACGGCACTGTGCGGCGGCCGACTCTGAAGCGCTGTCGAAGATAATTGCAGTATGGAGTGAGTGTCATTCTTGGGACGGAGGAGTTGGTTTCAGAAAGGGAACTTTGAAAACACACAATCCAATACGTCAGGGCCTCAGAATGGATATTTGGTGGAAGCGCGACTTTGACTTACAAAATAGACATACCAGAACCATGACGTCCGATCCACACAGCCTTGAGGCTGGGCATACTCACCGTTCAAGCTAACGGGCAGCTAGAACAAATCTCGTGGGACAAGCTACTCATAAGTATTGAAGCGCAGGGAAGCCGTGGAATGCGGCATCCTGAAAGGCGAACGATGAGCGAGGCACAGAACGTTTTGGGGCAGCGAGAAGAACCTCGTCCTCAGATTGCTCACACGGAAAAGGAAGAAGGAGCCCTCTCCGGTGATTAACTAGCCAGCACATGCCTTGAGACCTGGGTGTGACAGTCATGATTACTCGTGGTCTTCTTTAAATTGAGGGTCTGGCTTTTCATCACAACCGGTATACAGTAACGCCTTGGCCGCCAATTGCTTGGATGTCACCAGCTTATTTGACCGATCAGCTCTGGGGTATAACGTTGTGGTCAATTTTAGTTCATTTAGGTAATGAATGGTGTTCCGCACCGAGAAAACATCCGTGTGGAGTGTCGGGGATAGCGAATGCCTAGCCGGGATCCCCGGAGGGAGTGCACCGAGTGTGCACCTCTGTGCCGCGGCGCCGAACGTCCACTGCGAGTCTTCTGTGGCCGTATTGACTCTTGCGATCAACGCGCGTACGGAGTCTACGGAACGCCGAAGGAACTTGTTGGCCGAGACGCAAGTGGATTAATTGCAAGTAGAATCTTCATGGCAACCAGGGTGTCGGAGGCCGCTCTGGACGCCGAGGACACGCCTACAAAATTTAAACAAGTCGAATGGCTCACGCCGAAGACGTATAATATGGCAACAGGGCGTCGATGAAGGACACACACACAGCATCCGCCCGAAGCCCGGGAAGATGGAAGGGAGGAGGAGGAGCACGAGGGTAGCAACGGAGAACCTTCAAGTTCCCGCATTCCTTGAAGGCGTTTGTCACGCGTCACAGGCAAGTACAATGTGCCACGTGATGAGCGCGTATGTCACAAACGCGCGACGCGTGAACAAGTTGAATGGCATCGCTGGGCTTGTCTCCCTTCCACCATCTCGTACTTTCCACTTAACCACCGCTCCTCTGCCTTCTCTGGCATGGTCTCCATAGCTTCCTTGCACTGCTCTTTACCAAAAAATCCGGCAGTAAAATGGCTAGCCACCCAAGAGCGCAACCTCAACAAGGAACTCCCATATCCCGAGGAAGCCACGGAGACGCCGGAAGAGTACGTCCGCCGCATGTATCTCCAATTTCTATGGTTACCACAGGTGAGTCCGAACAATTTTCCGTTGCCTTGTCCGATTTCCACGCATCTCCGGAGCGACCTTCGCTGTCACGACTTGCGGCGAAGTATAAATGCGCCTCGGAGTTTATTGGGTCTGGTCCCCAGAGCTCTGGATCTGTGAAATGCAACCTCAACACGATGTGGGGTACATGCAGGGTGATCTCTTCATGCACTTCACCCTATACAACACTGCTACTTGGACATATGTCGTGCCGTAATGCGTTGTTCAGCATCGTCTTCGGTGTCATTCTCGCATTTCAGCATCCCGTTATTTGTTCGCCTTCGGGGGGTGACATAATATTGCTATGATGGTCGGCGAAAAGTCTGAGCATAGCCCTAAAATGGCGTCGACGATGACTTTGGCCTGACTGGAATGAATTGTGGCTTGGTGTCAACTCGTCGCTCTGCATCTCAGTCGATTGAACATCGCGTGACTAGCCGGGGTCGTGTAATCGGCGCTTGCATAGGACTCGGCCGCGCGATCCTCGAGTTGCTCACACTCACCGTCTGCACCGCCGGTCCGTTCTCTCGACTGTACTCCGAAAGCCAATCTGTCTGACAGAACGTTGGGGGATCAAACCTCCTCGCGCTGTCAAGCTTGAAACGGCACATCCCGGACTATATAGTTCGCGCAGGTACAGTTAGCACCTCGGCGGTAACAGCAAGGGCTCACCGTAAATACGATCGGCGGCAACCTTTCGTCCCATTGCTGCAGGTTGACATACCAGCCGATCTGAGGCATCGTCCGTGTATTGTCTACACCCTCGTCTTGGCGCGCGCTGTTTCTAAGCTCCTCGGGTGCACCTCACGGTTATGTCACTCTTCTTTCGGGCCCCTTCTCGGCTCTGGACACCGCCATTCTACATGCACGAACCTCATGTCGGGGCACAGATGTCCTTGCACTATCTGCCTCGTTGCATTGTGTTTCCTGTTAGCGCATAGGGCAGGAGCAGTCTTACTGGATGAAGAGAAGCTCTCCGCCGCTCCTCGTTCCGCTGGCGGCCGCCGCTACCCCCTCAGGCACATTTTGCGTCAGCGGAGATTTTGACATATGTGAGAGAACGAGTTGCCCTTGCACCCAACCTCATTCGGCGAGTTAAACTCCCAGTGGTGTAGCTTTCAGGTGGCAGAGGGAGAGGGGACCTGTTCCCTGAGATTTCGCACGCAGCGCCGTAGATATGCGCTGCACAGGGTGGTCACAGCGATAGTTAGTTGGGGGAGTGCACATCGTGTCCCAAGGGTGGGGAAGTCCCACAAGTCTTGTTGGATAAACTCCGCCTTCATTCGAACTCCGGTCAAAACCTTGCAACGCCTGTTGTTTGCGCGCTCTCACTCTGGGGGTTGTTTGGCTCTTCGCGGCTCTCTAAACACAATATTCCGTTGAATGCTCGCCGCTGAACCAGATCGGTATCAATAGACGAGCATGAGTCTCCCCCCTAGCCAAAATGGAGACGGACGAGCCTTCCTGCGCGTGCGGCTATGTGGTTTTGATTCCTGATTTATTCCAGTCAATGGCACGGTGGCCGATCTCCGTGTTTAGTGCCAGAGCTTTCCGAGCTGCATGGCGCAACGAAGGCCACGTGTTTCGGAGATCGCCCAGACTGCCCGCGCTCTTGTACTTTGCCATGATCGCACTCCCTGCGCAATTCACGCTCCCCAAAGTTAATATGCTGTAAGCTTAGTCGGACAACGCTCAAAATCGCCGCTAACTCTGTCCACCGCATCGAGCCTCGCGTTGTGACAGACTTCATGGCTGCCGCAACACGAGGCTTTCTGTCAGCCCGCAGTTCTGGACCATCCTAGTTCCGGGAATAGCCTTCCGACGTTGTGTTTTATGATGCAAGGCTCAGTTCTCAACCTTTGTAGCTGACATAACTGTCCGGTTTGCTTGTGCGCTACATGTTCTCTCACTCGTCACATAAAGGTGACAGCTAGCCCCCATGCATGTCCACGGTAGAATCTTCGCGGATCACCTTAAGAACCCGAACGACTAGCTTTATGTGCCGGAGCTTTTGCACGCACCGCCAGCCTTCCGCCACATTCATTTGAGTTACGTTCAACGCTGGATAGCCTAGCTGTTCGTGAACACATCGACCTTCACTGGTGCCAGCAGGCCGTATCTCCCCGCCCTGTGCTATTTCCGCCGCTTCATTTTTGTGGATTTCATCTCACGTCTCATCATTCTCATGTTACGGCGTTCTGTTACGCTGGTGCTCAATTGCTGACCGCTCTATCCCCAGTCAATCATGCCGCTGCAATTCCTCATGCCCGCGTTGCTCCGCGCGACCTCGGCATCAGATCCCGCGGCAACCACCTCGCAGCAAGTTGCCGGCCATCCCCTGCATTCCCTCCTCCAGCCCGTATTGTTGACGTCCCGGGCCGTCTCGCACAAGTATCACACACGTATCCCCAGTATCATCTCCGAGGAGAGCGAACCGGCAGATCCCGAGGAGGAGTACGTGTGGTACGCCTATCACAAGGACAAGGTCGGCGAGGATGAGCGTCAGGAAGGGCAGGACGACTACGAGGCGCAGGAGCGTCTCAAGAACGCGTGGCTCGAGAAGTACGAGCGGAGAGAGTATGTGTTCCCCATGTGTTTCGAGATCGCGCCGTCCGCGCGCTGACACGTTCCGTGCCCTGCCCATCTGCCAGGGTTCAGATTCAGGTACTTCTGTACTTCTTGCTCGTCTCCTTACCGAAGGATCGCGCTGGGCCGTCGATTGAGGATGCTAGGACGGCCATCGCCGATTCGCTCCCTCTGCCGCCCTCTCTTTCGCCGTCCAAGCCAAAGAAGCGTAAACACAAAGATCGTGGGAGAGGTCGGGCGCAGGATCCGCCGCCGCAGCCACTCGAAGAACGCCTGGAGAGCTATATGGACAAGCTTGCCATGTGGCAGCTTATGCAGGCCGTGGATAGCTCGCTGGGACGAGGCGAGACGTCCAGATCGGCTGTAGGCAAAGAGAAGGATAAGCAGAAGGACGATCGGGACTGGATGCAGGCATTCTGCGAGGATGTGGTGGAGCCGTTGTTCGTACTTGACATTCGCTATGTCTCACGAAGGCTATGTTGACCTGCTTTGAGCACAGATTCAAGGCGAAGCTTCCCGAGCTTTGTGCTCTCTTTCGCTCGAAGCTCTTCCCCGACGCCGGCAATTCGGATACCTCGCTCGGCCTCTCGCCCCCCTTATCACCGAAACCCGCCACGAAGCGCCTCAAGTCTTCTGCGTCCGCGTCGGGATCTGCGTCGTCTTCGAGGGCGGCCTCCAAGCCTGCCGCGAATGGCAAGGCCAAAGACCCCATGCGCTCGCGCTCCAACTCTCTGGCACTCTCCCTCGAACAGGAGAAGCGCGAGCGCGAGCGGTCGCGATCCCTCAGCCTCGGGCCAAATGGGCTGCGCAAGCGCGCGATCATACCTGAGGTGACCATGACGACCAAGTTTGGCAAAGCCCGCGCGAAGCAGAAGGCGGAGCTAGAGCGCACGGCATCCGTTCCCGGTCCTTCGCTGTCGCGGACGCAGAGCCAGCAGGCAGCTTCTGGAGGAAGCACGGATGCGAAGCACGTGCAGAAGATGGGAAGCGTCCTCGTGGCGGCCACTCCGACCAAGCCGCGCGACGGGACGTCGAGGTCTCAATCTCAAAGGACGTCCCGGTCCCAAGCGCGACTCCCATCGCTTTTTGCTGGGCCGTCGACGTCTGCTTGGGCGACGTCGCGCTTGTCATCGCAGACTACTTTCACCCGTGTGGACAGCTTGAACATCGACACCGACGATGACGACGACGACGACGGCGGCGACGATGCGGGGTTAGTCGCGACTCCAACAAAGGCTCGTCAGAAGCTCGCGCTTCCCCAGGCCCTGGGAGAACATGAGAACGATATCGAGGGAAATGAGTGGAGCCTGAGTAATCCTTCGAGGACCCTCTCGCTTGGCGTCTCCAACTCTCAAGAGCAGCCGGAAAGTGAGGGCCATGGCCCGCCAACGAGTAGCAGTCCAGGAGACCTTGGAGGGTTTGGGGAAGCAATCACACCTCCACCACGACGTGCAACTCGATCTGGAGGCCTGATCATGGTCGAAGATACCCCGACCAAGAGTTGATATCGTGGTTTAGTATGTACTATGGGGTGGGATGGACTCATGGGACGGACTTTAGTATTTGGATTATGGTATCACCTTTCGACTCCACACGCAGATGCGAGTCTGTGCTTCGGAACTCACGCACAAGCTGCGGACTCTGTACTCTGTACTTCGACTTCGAGAAGCTCGTCATGTAGTCACGAGCTCTGCTGCCCCCCTTAGTCAACTGATTACTCGGCGGCTTTCACTTATCGTGCCTGTAAGAAGCGTTTCACCAGCTTCATCTCCGCCCCATTGCCTGTGCAAAGCAAGGGATCCGTACGCGATAACGAACTCGAAGTGAAGGATCGCTACTACATAGCCAAACACCATGGTAGGGGCACTTGCAGTCCACTTCTGAATGCAGATAGGGGCGGTTCTAATCATCACCGACATTCCCGGTAGGCGGACACGAAACCCACCGGGCATAGCCTCCCACAGGAATCCCTCGACTTCGCGCATCGCATGTTCGATGCTGCCCGTGACAACGATGCAGAGTTGTTATTGCAGGCCGTGGATGTCGGGCTTCCGGTTAATCTCACCAACGATAAGGGTGCGTCAAACCTCATTTCTCTCTATCCGAACTATCTCCCATAGTACGATATCGTCAGGAAACACACTGCTCATGCTGGCAGCCTACAACGGCCACGCCAGTCTTGTCTCGGAGCTCCTGACCAGGGGAGCAGACGGAAATCGGCTTAACGACCAAGGACAATCACCGCTTGCTGGGGCTGTCTTCAAAGGTCATGACGAAGTCGTGCGTGCCCTCGTCGAAAGTGGCCGCGCGGACCCACGAATTGGCACGCCTACCGCCATTCAGACAGCTCGCATGTTCAAGCAGGACGAACTATTGAAGACGATGGGCGCGACGGACGATGATTTCAAAGACCCAGTGCCCGGTATTCCTGGCCCGCCACATTAATCGTCGTCGAGCTGTTGAGCCAATGAATGGTATCGGTGATCCTTCATTACAAGACTAGTACGAAAGTATACAGGGTGGAATGTACGATCGAATGTAACATGAACACTTGTACAGTGATGGACAGAATGTCAGCGGCCAACACCAAGCTCCCTTCCGACCTCTCTCAAGCAATCTTTCGCCAATGTTCTTGCATCCAACTCCACTCCAGGGGCGGAACTCGAGGACTCCTCGTTTAAGCTTCCTCTGGGGTCATGAGAGGAAGAGCGAGATCCAGGAAGGACCCAAACTGTCGGAGGTTTCCGGGGAATAGAGACAATCTCGCACAGAACGGGGTAGATATGGAACAGGTGCGCCTTGGTAGACCGCTTGATCGCGTCGGCGATCAAAGTGGAGGGAGGGAGCGATTGATCCATGCCTACATCGAAGTTAATGAGTATGAGGACGGAATCTGCTTATCATGAAGACAAACCTGGTTGTTCGATACAGTATTTCGATGGTGCATCAGACAATGCTGCCCATAGGGTACCACGCCACAGCCGCAGAGCGAGAAGTTTCCTCAAGACGTATAGCAGTTCCTCTTCTCGAGCCCTAGTTACAACGTTCAACACGACGAACACGAACGTGAACTGCGGTACGCACCTTGGGAATGGTAGGTTGCCCCGTAGTGACTCGTCTGCAACGTAGCCAACAAGGGTCATTCGACATCGTTCCAGCAGGGAAGGTAAGCTTAGGGCTGCTATTCGCTTCTTCGACGGTATCTGGTCTGTAAATCGTTGAGCATGCACGTCTGTGGAAGGTTCGTCCACCACCGCATACTCACCTTGCGACGTATCAGAACATATCAGGAACAACAGATCAAAGCACCAGTATGAAAACCGTTCGCGCGGTAGGAAGCGGCCTGGAGACGTGGTGCCGGCGCCAATGGATCCGTGCCCGAACTTTTCCAGCTTGTCAGATGCCTCGGACAATTGGTCTGAACTCGACCTCTTTACCGCCTGAGGGAGGGAGACCTCTGGCAAGGAAGATGGTGAGGGTGGAAAGTCGTCGTCCGTCGATCGCAACCGGCTGCCTTGGTGCAAAACCCTCGCCAACTGCGAGATAATGTAATCCGGGACAGACGATTCCCCAACGTAGGGAACCACATCAATCTCGAGCGACGCGACAAGTGAGAGATCGAAATTCTCTTCCGCTTCCTGGAGGTCGAGAGGGAGATGTTCGACAGCAGAACTATAGTTTACCCGTCAGCGGACCCTCCCATGGGAATGAACCTTACACTCACCAATCTGCTAGGATACCACCACGGAAGGTGTCGACGACTTGACGCCAGATGCCTTCTATCCGATCGGCAGGGATGTCTGGCGTGCCTGGGTTCAATTCACACTGCCGACGTGCTTGAATGGTACGATACTCACCACTATGCAGCTGTCTCGTTTGGGGGCCGCATTCCTTGACGATTTTGAGGAAACTCGTGGTCGCAGTTCTCCATAGAGGCTGATCGTTGCCGAATTTCGATGGGGCAGGACACTCGTACTTCAACTTGATAGGAATGGAATATGCCTGGAGACGAGCTAGTGAGCGATGTTGCTAAGGTAAAGGACGACGACCAATCTTACAGCGAATAGTGCTTCGATGGTGCCATCCGCGTAGATGGATGCATCGGACTTGAATCGGAGGTAGAGGTCGACAAGGAGGGGCAGGGTCTTCTTCGACAACGCAATGTAGGTCACGCGATTCACTGTGGACCGAGGAACCTTGGACGCGGAGGGAAGACCGCTAAAGAGCGCGGGCTGGATATCGAAAGCCGCAAGGAAGGGAAGGGTGGCGTATTCGGACAGATCGCGAAGGACGAGGGAGATAACACCGCGCGCGGTAAGCTCAATGCTGTCGACCGATTCCATCACGACCGCCTGTCTCCCGCAAATCGGTCAGCAGTAGATAACCTAGTTGAAATGAAAGAACGTGCCTGGACAGGGCTCAGGGCGTCAATATCAGGCCTGAAGTCGGGAGAACTTGGATACGTCAAGACTCCTGGAGAAGATGGTGAACCTCTGGAATGTCATACGCAAACTCGACGAACCTTTGAGGACTGTCATGAGCCGGGTGAGACGCTCCAGAGACCACTCGTGGCCCTCAAGCTGTCTACCCATACTTCGTGTGCACCGTATAACGTCCACGTATGCCACCAAACTTTCCTGCGTCAGCGGCTTAATCGTTGAAATGGTCGCAGTCGAAGACTTCGCTCCGGGAGACGACGGATCTGGGTCAGCAACAACGTTCCCCATTGCGTCGCATGCATGCCATGCTATTTCGAGAGCTTCCATGGTGCGTGGCTTGAGCTCCGTGGCGGTTGAGAGCGCCTTGATCGCCTTCTCCAGACAACGCAAAGCTGGAGCCGTGATCGAGCGATTGTCGTTCGTCCATGAATCCTGTATATGCCCAACGAAAACGCTCCACGCCTTGGTGAAGGACTGGAGGTGCATTATCTTGCTGATCAAGAAGTCCTGGAAGATCGACCCAATGGACTGAAGCGCTAGGACCTTGGACTCGTCCCACTGTAGATCGGGCGCTGTGCCAGTTGGGGCGGTCGGTTCTTGTGCTTCTGCGGGTTCGACATCCAAATTCCGCCGTATAGATGCCGTGATAGAATCTAGAAGCGGGAACGTGACCTTCCAAATACACTCTTCCCAGGTTTCGAGGCTCAGAGTGGCGCCATACAGCTGCAACGTCCGGAAGAGCGTCTGGATTGCTCCGACGCGAACCTCAGGGCGAGCATCGGTACAGAGTCCGAGCACCTCGAGCAGGAGGAACATCCAAAGCGCGTTATACTCGGGCTCCTTGGTATCGTCCCTGCGTTTGGCCTGGATAGAATCGGATACACCCCAAAGCAGGCTTTCCGCCGCTGTCAGTGCGATGTTCGTGTCCGCCTGTCGCCCGAACTGGCCTAACGTACTGATGCACAGACGAAGGTGATCGGGAGATAGTGACGAAAGGGAGTCGCAAACCAGAGTGAGGGATTGGAAGGCAATCTTGACCAGCGAGTTATAGCCCTTCTCGTTGAGGTATCCGAGTGGCGGCGGCCGATTCTTGCCCAAGTCCTGCAACGATGGAGAAGGCGTAGGCGCTGCGGGGATGGCGGTTGGAACAGGGGCAGGTTTGCACACGCTGCTCAACATCTCGAAGATGGTCTCCCACCCAACGACCAAGGTGTGTCCAGATGACTGCAGGATCTGGTGCAGCGTCTCAAGCCCCATACGACGCAATTCAATCGACGTGGTAGTGATCGCCCATCCCGCAGGTTCCGGCACAACCTGCAGGGCGAGGACATCCAAGACCCTGCGCTGCACGACTGGCTGGAGGTCTCCGGACGACGTGACATTGCGAGGAACGACCACAAGGATGTCATCGAGAACCCGCGCAGCCTGGACTCGGATAGTCGGAGGAGCATGCTGGTGTCGGACAACGGAGAGGAGATGACCAGTGATGGGATCCCACGCCACGTCCGATGATCTGTATATGAGGCGGTGAATGTTCAACATGGCGACCCCGCCGAGCTTGCCAATGCCAAAGTCGCCGCTGCGCTACACGTTGAAGGTCATATTAGTTCCGTAATTAAGCAGTGAAACTTGGGACGCACCAGGGTACGGGGCAAGTGTATCCCGCTCACTCGCCTCCGATGGGCTGGCTCTGTGGACGCAGACGCAGACAAGGTTGAACTGGGGCTGATCGCCAGATCCTCCGCGGACTCGTTCACCGCGCCGAGCGTGTCAGACTGCATCCCGATCATGGCGGCGCTCAGCTTGCAGAGGGCCTTCACAAAATCGCAGAACGCCTCATCCTCCAGATTCTTGGACGCGTCAAACAGCCGCTGAATGGCATGCTGGAGGCTATGGGGGTCAAGGTCCGCCAGGAGTGGATGGCGTGGTATGGCGGAAGATGGCTGCGAAGTTCCCGTATGGGGAAGCGGCGATGTCGGGACGCTTGTCGAAGCAGACCGCGACGGGGGGAGAGACCCAGTCCCTGGGCCAATGGTGTTGCGTTTGTTGCTTGCACCGCGCGAGCCTTTCACGCTGAGAACATAGTCCGCGTTCTGCAACGCCTCGAGGATATCGAACCAGCTCTGGCCAAGGCTGCCGGCCAGAAACAGCGCGCTCGCGACCAAGACCTTCAAGCACGCCATGTTGCGCTCCGACAGGCCAGGCGGGTGCGTGTTCGCACCAGGTAAGCCTAAGCTCTCCGTGATGGCGCTCGCGGTAGTGCGAGGAGTGCTCGGCTCGACAGGGATGTACGACTCGATGCTCGACACGACGCGTGTCGGGATTGCGAGCCGTGCAAGGCTCGTGAAGAACGCATCGCGCGGAGTGGCCAGGCCGAGCATGCCCGAGACAGTGGTAAGCGCTTGGTAGCTCGCGAGCACGTCGACGAACAACTCGTCCGCAAGGTTCGTCGAGATCAGGAACGAGAGGGCTGCGAGGAGTGCGGGCCACCCACTCTCGACCATGCAATGAACTGTGCGCAGCTGTTGCGTCACGGTGTCCTCTTGCGGAAGTGTCGAGATATCGAGCGCGGGAGGAGCACGAATCACTGGTTCGCCGGCGGCGCGGGGCTTCTGGACCATGATGGAGTTGTATAGAGGTGCCGTGAAGGACGCGAAGCCCTCGCAAAGCGACACAAGACACTGTACGCATAGCAGGTAGATGTAGGACTCCGGAATTGGTGGAGAATCCGCCTTGTCGAGCTGATCGATGCTGACCAGTCCAGTGAGATAGGGGAATTATCGCAGAAATCATAGTGCTCACCACTGCAGCTTCATCGCTGAACCCTGCACACTCAGCCCCGCTTCCGTTGTCATCATGTTTGCGACTCCCGTGACAGTGGCGCTCGCTGCGCTAGCGACCATTCCGGCCACGCCGCCGACATCGAGAGCGTAGGCACCGTCCACAGTCGAAGTTGGATGGGTGGACACGCCGACGCCAAACATCTGTTGGCCTATACCAAGCAACGCGGGGCGCTCCGTGACCAGCCTCTTGAGCGCAGTGATAAGGGACGTGAACACTTTCGAGCCGCCCTCCTCGGCGTCATAGCGATCCCACACATTACGTATGAGCTCAGCATCGCTGCATAGTCTGCGAAGGTGAACGTTAGGAGACGACAATGCATAGGGACGCAGGACTTACCCACGCATGATCTCCATTGCGAGTACGCGCATCCATAACGGCCGAATTGTGTGTCCTTGAGCGGCGTCCGAGGGGTCAGCGTCGCTCGTCTCGGCGCCGACGATCCGGATAAGCAAGATGAGGAAGACCTCGGACTCTGTCTTTAGCTCTAATGAGAACTGTTTGAGTAGAAGGAACACCACTCGAGTGGATCGCAACGTCAGAGGGAAGTTTGGTCGATCTGACAGCGACTTGTGCACGAGTGGACATAGGTGGTGCCGCAATAGGAGTAGAAGTTCCGTGTGCTACGCAATAACTTCTTAGCGAAAACAAACATCGGGAGGTCAGACGCACGGCGCACCTTGCGGAACAGGTCATGGTAGTTCGTCAGCACACTCTCGATAAGCTCGAGCGCGAATGTCTTGCGGAGCGAGTCGAGCTTCAAGAACCGGGGTTGCTCAGAGTTGGCCAGCAGGCAGAGATCCTCGAAGACGGCGTACGCATCGTATGCCGAGGGGCCCAACTCTGCTGTTGTGCCATTCGGGAGAACTGTCTCAATCTTCGTGCTGTCCATGATTTCCTCTCGGCGATCCTCATCCACGACCTTGTCCACGACGAACATTACAAGTTGTCGCAATGTCGCGGCAGCTGTGGATGACACGACCGCGATACGAGACTCTTGTAACCGGAAGCACAGAAGAAGAGCCTAATAACAATCCAGACAGTCAGCGTGGCATAGAGGGAGGACGTTCCGTGCACTCACGTCGCCAAGCAACTGTCCGTGCACAGCCGGGAAGTTGGTGATGAGCGAGAGGAGTGTCTGGAGAATTCGGAGTTGAATGTCGACACCTTGGTTCATGCAGTCGCCCATTGTCGTTATAATGAGGGGGACGGCGGACTGGGGGACGGCTTTGAGGGCGATGAGGCGTTGGAGGGACCCGAGGGAGATCGCTACCACCTTGGCGTTCCTAGTCGCGCAACCCATGAACACGGGGCGGAGAAGGTCATCGGATTGGGGGCCATCTGGTATGTGGAGCAAATAGAGGAACAACGGAATGAGGCCGAAGGAAGAGGTCAATACGAGTAATGGGCGTACCGGACGCTAATGTCGCAGTAGCTTGTTCTGGTGAAGAACGCAGGATAGCGAGAGACTTTTCTGCAGCCTTAGGTAGATTTGGTGAGTTATTTACCAGTAGGCGGGCGAGTGGAAGTAGAGTAGGGATAAGGAAGCACTCACCTCTCGCACATCAGGGTGTTTCCTCCGAGTCTCGCTGGCAAGGGACTGGCAAACGGTTGGGCCTCGGTGTGTGAAGATAGCAGCTCCGTACTCACCTGCAGTTCCGTGACAAGAAAAGCTAAAGAACTCATCTCGAATACGC
Organism: Ganoderma leucocontextum; assembly: GCA_020736865.1. Classification (NCBI taxonomy): domain Eukaryota; kingdom Fungi; phylum Basidiomycota; class Agaricomycetes; order Polyporales; family Polyporaceae; genus Ganoderma; species Ganoderma leucocontextum. The sequence goes on from JAHKGY010000009.1 coordinate 338,745, forward strand.
CTCCAAGGGGACACCGGATGGATGAGATTCTGAAAACCAAGCGCGCCGAATGTTCGGAACCTTTGCCGATATACAGTAGACCATGCGCAGCCAAGCGTCAGCCTGAATAGTTTAGCTAGAGCCTAGAGACCGGAAAAGCCGAATTCAGAGTGGGAATATTAGGGGGCCCTAGGTAGTAGCGGTCCACTGGAGGATGGCGGTCCTATGACAGCATTGACAAGCTTTTCGCATCCTGAGGTAGCTGGGCGCTCCTCCCTCCTCACCCTCTGCGATGACGGCCACTTCGCGACCAATGCCAACTGCCTACATTCCATTTTCTCAAGTGGGTGGCACTGGCCCAGAAATTTATAACAGAACGGTAAGGTTCCTTCTTGCAGGACCATTGAAGTTCAACCACGTCTTTCCCCTTTCCGGTGTCAATACCAAACGGCCGTGGTGGGTAGTATAGCCTTTTCCACCATGTTGAGCGCAGCTAATCACAAAATATCTATGAAACGCGAATAGTGATACAGATACAATGACTCGATCCAGAGGGTTGTTGCCAACACCACATACAAGTACAAAGTCGCACAGCCGAGACAAGATATCCTCTCTTGTGACTCAGTCACTGATGAAGAGGAGCTGCTGGATCCACTCGAATAGGATACGAGGGTCCCCGCGACGGTCCCCAGGCTCCTGGACGCACTCCTTCACCACTGCCCCGGCATACCTCTCGAAGATCATGCGTGCTTCCTATCGAAAATTTCCGCGCTCGTCATTATCGACTGATGAGTTTTCGAACAAAGGTTAAAGGACGTACGTCTGGGTCATCGAGATCCACGCCTTCAGGGACCACCCACATCCTCGTCTTCCACCCGTACGCGTTGACCCAGTGGGCCACGAAGACCGGATAGTTAATGTCGATATATTGCTGTCTCCCATGGCATTTTTGTCTCGGTGAGTTTATACCCTCGACTTCAATATGGGAGGGACCAACCTTCAGCTGATCGGCACTCAAGTTGGGGCGTTTCTCCCTCAAAGCCGTCACATAGGCCATTTTGAGCATCGGCTCCCCCAACATCTGGAGTCTCGCCCCGTTCCCAAACGGTCCTTGTAGCTGAGATGATGCCGTATGGTGAACGAATACCTCAAGCATTGCGTCGCCTGAGAGCTGAGGTGCGGAAGGGATATTGGCAGCCATGGCCCGGCGAGTGTGCTCGTAGGTAACAGTACTTTAAGATGCTGGGGCGGAGCCTGAGGTAGGTGTGGTTGTGTTGAGCTAGCGAGATGTTGACACCGGCCCATGACTCGTTGTCTTATAGATTCGCCCACCACTGCGGGGGCAGCAAGTGCACGACTGCAGCCCCCGGTACTGCAGTACTAGGATCGCAGACTCGACACACCTGCAGTCCTTCATTGAGCCTGCGGGAGCCCTCGTACCACGAGCATTCCCTTGTATCTACCAGATGCTGCGGGAGTCGAACGTCAGCCGCAGTGGAGAGTGCGAATCAGCACGAGGCTCACGACCTGCATCTGGACAGCTCGGTGGTTAGTGACCGGCCTTGACAGGCAACTAACGCAGTTTTCCGGTGGTGGCACTGTGACGCAGGTCTGCAGCCTGAGGCAAGTCGGTGCGTCTGCAATCTACCCACCAAGTTTCCTCCCTCTACTCATCCCGCGAAGGAGTGCGTGTTTAGCTGCATGGTGTAGAGCCAGAGTCCGAACGGCCGAAAGCACCCGTCGTTGTGAACAGTCTTGCCAGTGGGTGAGGTGCGGGAGCGCTTCCTCGTAGGTTCAATGACTGTCAGAAGCGCTGCGAGAGCAGCCGCAGACTTCTCTTCGGAGGCTATCCCCCACGCAATCATCTTTGGTGCGCCCGCAGAACCCATATCTTCGGGGTAAAGAGCAGACTGATGTCTCGCAGGGTAATTAGCGCTATGCGATTTCCGCCTTGCGACCGCTTCGTTACTCGAATCGCCATGGTGCTGGAACAAGGGGACTGCGTCATTCGCTCCTCGCTGGACTTCAGGCCGTCAGGAGGTACAGTCAGCGCACATTATTTGCTTATAAGCTGCACTGGCCTACAAGTATTATGCCAGCCCTCTCAATAGAGTTACATTTCATCCCTTGCCTTGGCTGGCTGAATGTGTTCAAGACGTTAAACATACCGGGGCTGAGGTTTTCGCCCTGGGCCGGTGCATGTTCCACGTAAGTAAGTATCATAATACGGAGAAAATTGTTCCCCGGTCGTTGTATGATTTACCGTTCCTTTGTACCTGACCGTGGATATGTTACCTACCCCGGATCCGGACATGACAGCTTTAAGTTATACTGTAACCGCCGCGGGCGGTAAGTAAGGGGACCTTCGCTGGGGGTGCCAGTGAGGATCGCAGCTTGCCACACCACGCCATTCATTACATGCCACGGGTGATTTCATGTACAATCTGGTTTTTTACCATGCATAGAGGGCACCAAAACGCCGCGAAGAGCTCCTCACCTTCGTGTGAACAAACACTACGGTTTCCTATTGAGGATATGATACCATCCTCGATCGTGCTGCGGGCGGGTGCTTGGGCGGCCCGCGTGGGTACGGCGTTCCAAGCGTTTGATCGGCAACGATTGCTCCATGAGCGGTACTAGACAGCTCCAATGGTCCGCAGTCGGGACGCCTCGCCATTCGCGATGCCCAACGACCCTCGGACAGCCAGCACACCTGGCACTATCGTCTCTTACTACTACCTCTCCGTCTGACCCCCTCTCTTTCCGCGCGCTCCTTGCTTGCCTGGCGCGAACCGCACAGAAGCTCTCTATCGCGGGAAACGCAAAAACCTCCGCTGCATCCTTGCGCAGCCCGCCATGGTGCTCAAGCTCACCACGCCTGCGCGTTACGTGCTGCTGGTGCTCTTTATCATCGTGAGTTCCTCCCCTGTCGTGCCCTGCGGTGGAGGGAAAGGGCCCTCCCTCAGGAGATCGGCGAGCTCACACGCCGCGACAGCTCGGCCTGCACTCCATCCTCAGTTTCACACACGAAGACTATGGCCGTGCGACCTCCCTCAAGAGCATCGCAGCCCAGCTCCCGTGGGGCTCCTCGGGATCCATCCCAGAAGAGTACTATGTGCCGACAGAGCCGGGCTCGAAGCACCCCGACACGCTCCTCTCGCGGCGCGCGAACGCGACGCTCCTCATGCTCGCGCGGAACAGCGACGTGGACAGCGCGGTGAAGAGCGTCCGGCGGCTCGAGGACCGGTTCAACAGGAAGTTCGGGTACCCGTGGGTCTTCCTCAACGAGGAGCCGTTCTCCGAAGAGTTCAAAACGTACGTCGCCCCCTTTGCTCGTCGTCTCGCTGGGGCGTGCTGCTCTGCTGGGGGGGCCCGCTCCAAACGCGCGCATGAGGCGACCGGCGATGCACGTCGCTCCACTATGATGCATCTCGGGTGCGGCCTGATAGAAGACTGCGCCTGTCCATCCGCCAGGCTGTGATATGCGCTCGCTCGAGGTCAATCCTGCTACGCGACGGGCCGTATCTTTCTCGCGCGGTGGTCGCGGACACTCCGCACGGTAGGGGCCGATGATCAGTTCGGGGCGGGTGTACCACTCTGGGTTTTCCGGACAGTGTCAGGCTGGCTGCTTCCGCCGATCGAAGCAACTGCCCCTCTTTCATCCTTCGTATCCTCGCGCATGAACTCCTGAGGACCGTCTTCCGCTAACCATCCATATGTTGCAGACGCATGAGCAACGTGATCAGCAGCGAGGCCACCTTCGCCCAGATCCCGAACCACCACTGGTACCAGCCTGACTGGATCGACGAGGACAAGGCGCGCGCCGGACGGGAGAAGATGGTCGCGGACAACATCATCTACGGGGGCAGCGTGTCCTATCGCAATATGTGCCGCTTCAACTCTGGCGTACGTGGAATTCCTGTTTCAGAGCCATCGAGACGGCGCTGATTTATGGCTCCGCTTCAGTTCTTCTTCCGCCATCCGATCCTGCAAAAGTACAAGTGGTACTGGCGAGTAGAGTATGTGCCCCTTGCATCATGATCGTGCAGCGTATGTTCGCCTTACTGTGTCCAACAGACCCGACGTACACTTCCATTGCGACGTCAACTATGATCCCTTCCTGTACATGGAGGACCACAACAAGACCTATGGTGCGTCCACCCCTCCGTGGTGTCAGGATAAGCGTTCAAACGAGTCTTTGCAGGGTTTACAATCACGATGTATGAATTCGGCGCGACAATACCCACACTATGGGATGCGACCAAGGAGTTCATCAAAGCACACCCCGAATACGTCGCTAAGAACAACGCGATGGGGTACATGTCGGATGACAACGGCAACAGCTACAACCTATGTCACTGTGCGCACCGCTATCGTACTATGCCCTGACATGTCTGGTATCTAATCCGCGCCGCCTTTGCAGTCTGGAGCAACTTCGAGATCGCGAACATGGACTTCTGGCGAGGCGAGGCGTACACGAAGTACTTCGAGTTCCTCGACTCCAAAGGCGGGTTCTACTACGAGGTATGCCGTCATTGTTGTCCTCCGCCCCCATCACAGTCGACGTTTGTTTACCGACAATTGAAACGCTTCGTTAGCGATGGGGCGATGCGCCTGTGCACAGCATCGCGGTCTCGCTCTTCCAGAGCAAGGACCAGATCCAGTTCTTGGACGAGATCGGCTACGAGCACAACCCGTACATGCACTGTCCCAAGCGCGACGACGCGTGGCGACGCGGCAAGTGCGACTGCGACAGGAGCCGCAGCTTCGGTGCGCGCGCATTCCACCGCTCCCTCCCTCGAGTGTCAGCGCTGATGGTTGAACTTTGGCTTGGCTTCGCGTGCAGACTACAACGGGTACTCGTGCATGAGGCAATGGGACCGGATACAGTGACGACTCGGCGCCGACCGTGACACCGTCGTTCCGCCGGCCTTCCGGCATGCGCGGCGTGCAACCCCAACACTTTCCCTTTCCCTGGACACATAGATTCGATTCTCAGCACATTGTAGCACCTACCAGGTAATATGTAGATGTAGATAGTCCCATGGAATACTTACCACATACTAGACATTTGCTCCCTGCTAATTTATCTCTTTGCTTTCCCCTCCATATCGGCGCTCTTGGTTGACGGATCATACGACAGCAAACACGGACGCAGGTGCGTGTTCTTTACAGTTTCAGGTACTAATCAGTCCTCGATCGCAGTTTTGCCCGCGGACGGGTCAAGGTGAAGTCGTCTCAACCAAGACCTCTACGGTAGCTCTACCCGTGCGGGGGATAGTTACCGGCATGGGAAATGCGTCGCATGGCCCCTTGGTGGCGACAGTTGTAAATTCAATGGGCATCGCATCATGGTCCTCGAGCGCACACCAACGTGGTGGTCCCAAACTGCCCGGTTTGCGGCGAAAGGTCATGGAGTCGCATTCGCGCCAGTTCATCAGGAAAAAGAACTTGCAGTCCGAGCCTCTCTAGATCTAGAGGGCCGTGCCTGTGCTCGGCGAGTGCTCTTGAGACACTCCGAGACGTATGAACGTCCTTGGGTTTTCTGCTGTCCAGTTTGTATTCCCGCACGGAACTCGAATGACAAGCGGAACCCCATTTATTGTCCAAAACCGTACTAGATACTTGCACTAGAGCATTAACACGCTGCGGAATGACGTCGAGGAGCTGGGACACAGACTCGCCGCGATACCATGCATATTGAGAAGACGATGTCCTGCTCACCTGGATGTATGCACACCAGTGGCAGTATGTAGCGGTCGGGTTAAGCTGAGTCCGAGATGGGCCTGCATACCGTAACAGGATGCTTCCCTACCGGGAATTCACATGTACACTCGCAGCGGATAACTCACCAGGGAATCTTACCTCAAGGAGGCTGGAAAAAGCATTGGAGACAAAACTGACGGGAGATTCGAGAGCTCGAGGTCTGGGGTTTGCAAATTGAGGTGCTCAGCAGCTTGGCGATGCTCTGGAGCGCTCGCGAGTGATGCGCGTGACTCGAGATATCTCGGAAGGCTCGGGGAGCTCTCGAGATACTGGTTTTTCCCGATGTTCACGTCCCTTCAGATGCATCCCAGGACTTTCGTGAGCTCAGCTTCACGATACCGGTACGTACGTCATCGGTCGATCGAGGGAAGGCGATCGACACCAAAAAGGCAAACTACGCGCCCATGACGTCATCCCTTCCCCGGCCCGGTATGGCGGAAGAGACAGCTTTCTCAAACCCTTCCCCCGCCCACTCAGCCAGCACGTACCTTTTAACATGGCCGACAAGCTGCAGGAAGGACAGGATGTCTCGTAAGTGCACTCCCTTTGGTCTGCACAGACAGTCTGACGGGGATGCCGGCGAAGATGGAAATGGGGGAGCGGAACAGCTGAGGGAAAGGTCGCAGAGATCGTCGAGGAAGGGAAGGCCCAAGTCACAAGCAACAAGGTGTGCCCTTCACCCAGTGCGAGCATTTGCAGGGGATTCAACGTCAACGTCACCGCAGGGGAAGACGGTCAGTCGCAATGCTAAACCGGGGGATCCGGCGGTGAAGATTGCGAGAGACGGGGTACGGTTCCTGTTTAGCTCACCATATCATGGCCTGACTCGCACCCCTCCGTAGAACGACGTCGTGAAGCTTGCGCATGAGCTGAACGAGGTCACGGAGTCTTCCGAGTTGTAGAGGTCCCAAAGGTTGCTTGTACTCGGGTCCAGTTTGCAAGGAGAGGGGACTGACCATTCATCGGAAACGTGGATGTATGCGCCCTCTGTCGCAGTAATTCTTCAATGAAGACGTAATTCGGGGTTTTCATCACTGTAGGAACGAGTTCGCATCAGCCCGCGTGCTTTTTCTCTGACGCTGCCTGCATATGCATACATGGTCCTGGCCGCAAGTATATGGACGACAACGTGCCGTAACTTGCACCCTCCGATTGAACGATGACTGAATGCCGTTCAAAATTCATCCGTGGCTTGCTCACCGATTAGGCCCGCGGTATGCGGGCGTTTGGACTATCTCGAGCTCGGATCGCGGAAAAGAGCGCCAGGCGGGTGGGTGTCGCTGTCGCGTACAAGGGTAGGCGTGAGGCCTTGGGTTGGGAGATGGTGGTAGTCCGGGACCAAGTTGTGAAAAGACTCTTCTGACTGCAGTTATACATCTTTTATCGGGCTGAGACTGCGACCTCAGAGTGCCCAATCCCCCCGACGCGTTGTCACGGTCGCGTTAGGTCACACTTCCCGGAATCGATCCGGTTCAGTTCGATATACACATGCATGTGCTTTGCATGTGCTGTCCACTGCACTGTTTCATGGCAGTCCCGACCGAGGACACATCTCAAAAAACTTGGGCATATTCGGGGGTCCTGACTGCGATCGTCGGGGTTAACATGCAGTTGATGCAACTGATGCGCCATGTCTATGCCGGACAGGCGTCATTTTCGCCAACTGTGTCAAGCATACAGATTCATCGCATGGCACATGGTCGGCGCCGCGGCCACTCACGAGTCTTCAAGCTTCAAGCTTCACGCCAATGCATCAAGTCCACTACCTCAGGCTGTGCCGAAGATGAGTACTTACTGGGCCCTGGCCAGTTTCCCTCTCTTGAATGATCTCGCTGGCAGCTGCGAGTATAAAATGGTGAACAGTAACATGCTGTGGGCTCCTCTCCACTTCAACTTCGGCCCTCGGACGCTCCAGCTGCACGCTGTAGCTCCACTTTGCTTTGCACGTTCTTTCATTTTTTTTGTTCATCATGAAGCTCTTTTCCATCCTTTCGACCGTCGCATCACTCACGACCCTCGCGTTCGCCATCCCCAATCCGCTCAGCGGTAGCAGTACGTGTCTCTCTCACCCGGTCGCTCGCCTTGCTGATATCCGTGCGCAGGTAACATCCAACTCCGTGACCCCACAATCGCGTACAATCCCACGAGCAAGAAGTACGTCGTCTTCTCCACGGGCACAGGCATCCGGACGTACACGTCCACATCCCTCCGCGGCCCCTGGAAGGCCGTCGGCGCCGTGCTCCCGAACTGTACCGTCATCAAGGACATCTCGATCAAGAGCTGCAGCCTGTGGGCCCCCGATGTGCAGTTGATCAACGGACAGTACGTGCTGTACTACTCCGTCTCGCAGCTCGGGACACAGAATTCGGCGATCGGCGTCGCCACGAGCCCGTCGATGGAGCCGGGGTCCTGGAAGGACCACGGCGCGGTGATCAGGTCGAAGAAGGGGGACGCGTTCAACGCTAGTACGTCTTGCCTTCCTTTCCAGTGCTCTCCCGCCCCCGTTGTTCGTTCTCCATCTATCCTTCTTCTCTGAGTCTGACATGTTCTACGTCGCGTGCGCACAGTCGACGGAAACATCGTCGTGGACAACGGCAAGCTCAAGCTCGGCTTCGGCTCGTGGTGGGGCGGGATCTTCCAGATCAACCTCGAGACTATATCCACGAAGGCGCAGAACCCCCCGGGCACACACCTCGCCGGCGGGAACGGCCGTCCCTCCGAGGGCGGCTTCACCTACAAGCCCCCGAGCTCCCCCTACTGGTTCGAGTTCTTCTCCGACGGCCACACCCCCCTCACTGGCGTACGTGTCTCTCCCTCTCTCACTCCTCCCACCTCTCTATGTGTCTCTTCTTCTTCTTCTTCTGTACTTACACCCACCCGCGCGCTGCACAGGAGAAGACGCGCCCGGCCCCGGGGCAGGAGTACAAGGTGCGCGTCGGGCGCTCCAAGAGCTCCTCGGGGCCCTTCCTCGACGGCTCCGGGAACGCGATCACGGCGGGCACGCACTCGGGCTGGAACATCCTCGGCTCGCACGACAACATCTACGCGCCGGGCGGGCAGAGCCTCTTCCACGACCCGGTGAGCAAGCGCGACGTGATCGTGTACCACTACGTGAAGAAGGACGAGGTCGGCGGGCCGTCGTACCTCGGCATCAACTTTGTCGACTTCTCGAGCGGGGAGCCGAAGCTTGTGAACTGAACTGAGATGGGCTGGGATTGGGGACGACGACTTGAATGCCAGCGAGGAGTTACTTACGCGATGACGATCGACTGGACTTTGGTTTATTGGGTAACGTTTAATGTTTAAGTTATTGGGCTATCGGCATAAGGACTTCCGCCACCATTACCAAAAATGCCCTTTATATTGATAGCCTGCAAGCCCAAGCGGATACCACCATCGTAAGTGATAGTTTTCATCATCGTCCTGGAGGCAAGGAGAGCTCACTCATGCTGCGAAGTTGTAAAACTCGATATGCAGGTTATCGACGAGGTGCTGCAGCCTTGTGGCGTACACCTCCATCCGCCGTCGGTTTTCTTGCTCGTTGCTCCCACTCTTCCACCCGGGCCAGCCATACTTGAGGACCAAGCGCAGGTCCCTGAGCTGGCAACCCCGCGACTTCCTGCTCTGGAGGCAGCGCTCGAGCTCCTTCGACAACGTCTCGTCCTCCTTGTCCCACTCGCGCGACAGGAAGCTGAGCGACTGCAGCTGCGGCGCAAGAGGCGGGACGTCCGTCGCCGTCGAGCCCGACTTCCCCTTCTTCAACGGCCGCTCGCTCATCCGCAGGGCCTCGAGCAGCGTAGCCCGCGCGTCCCACCGCGTGTCGGGGGACGTGTCGACGATGGCGACACGCTCGAGCGTCGTGAAGGTGCGCAGCGCGCGCACCCAGTGGCCCGTTTCGAGCACGGACGAGCCGTGGCCCTCGACGCGGATCTCGACGAGGGGCGCCGTCCGGAATGTGTTCGTGATGTCCTCGAGGACGTGCAGCCCCTCGCGGAGCTCTTGCTCGGCGTCGTTGTGGACCTTTCCCGTGAGCTCGACGACGGTCCCCGCGGGCGTGCGTGCCGTGAGGGCGTACCGCGCCTCGAACTCCCGGCTGAGCTCGACCCTGTCGACGATGCCGAGGATCGGGAGCAGGCTGCGGTTGTCCGGGAGCAGCTGCGTCACCGTGTGCATCGCCTCGGAGTCGTAGTCGTCCATGTCGACGTCGCCGTGGTCCAGATAGTCGAGTGCGCGGGTGAGGTACAGGTCAACCGTGGGGGCGATGTGGAACGACGAGAGGAACGGTTTGACGTAGTGCGCGTTATCCTCGAGCGAGAACTTTCGAATGGTATGGGGGAGGGACAGAGGGGCAGGCACCGGAACGATGGCAGGACGATACTGGCGCAGGGAGAGCTCCTCGAGGTGCGGATTTTGAGACAAGAATTGGACGAACGTGACGATGGTGAACGGCGTATGAGTCCGGCGGTGGTGGAGTTCGAGCTGTCGCAGTGCGTGGTACACGGGAAGTTGCCCTACAATTTGGACTCCACGGCCTAAGGAAAGACGATGCAGATCCGGACTCTGATTGATCTCGGGGTTCCAGAGGAAGGGGTCCAGGTCTTCTGGGGGTCGCGCATCGTCGAATGCGAGGTAGGGAAGGGCTTCCATCTTCGGGATGAAGCAGAGCTCTAGATCCTTGAGGTTTGGCATAGGCTGGCACAGGAAAGCCGCTAGCGACTCGTCTCTGGTTGCGCGAACTCTCACGACGCGGACGCTGCGAAGGCGGGAAGCGTGCGGGGAGATGAGGGAAACCGAGACGGAAAGTTTCTCGGTTTCGATGAAGGAGATGTCAAGAGGCAAGGCACCCGACAGTTGGAGACTCAAACGTATCAGCTCGGCCTTGGGTTCTTTCCGGATGCTTACGGTACTCCACAGGACCGGGGAGGCACGAGCGACGGCGGCCCATCGCTGACATACGTGGAGTAGTAGTTGGTACCAGGAGTCGTCCCAGGAATCCAATCGCACATCGACGAAGATATTGGCCAATACTTTGTCCGGGAGTTCGTTGACGAAACACACTATCCCTCGGTTGATCGAGTTGGAGATCGGCGTTGTATTGGCATGTTGAGCGGTATCAGTGGGTGCGGCCTTTGATATGTTCCTCGTCATGAACTTGAACGCTCCTACCATGATGATGCACATGTTAGCCCTGACGATGGGTGCATGACAGATAAACTTACCTGCTCAGCGGGGCTCGTGAAACTTCTTCCGGTGTTTTTGCCACTGGGGTGTCCGATGGAGGTCGCAAGCAGGCTGAGGAAAATTTATCGCAACTTCCATCTGAGCCACCGTGACCTCCAAGACGACATCTTGACAGGGCTAGTCTGTAGATTGTCACAACAGTGTGACGAGGTGACACAACGCCGAAACAGTGTGCCGCCGCAAATCAGGGCCAACATCGGCACATCAGATCTAACAAGAACGAGAAAGAACATAAAACAAGTTCTAATAAAAGCTTCAATTCGATGGAGACGTTGTCTGGCGACTTTGGGGGCTACTGCAAACGACTCCGTGTCGGCATGTAACTAGACAAGCAGTATTAATCCCACTCAGGTGACAGGAAGGAACTGGACTGACCATAGTCCAAAGTACTAGTATCAACGTCAGTACTCCTACATTAGCAGTCAGGATCAAGCATCATCGGCATCATTAGTCGACATATTACTCACAATAACTTCGTAGATTGGCTCATTCCGCTCTTCGAAGCGCAGTGTCCTTACTACCAGCTTGAGCACGTCGGTGTACACCTTTTGACGCTCCTGGAACGTCGACAAAGCCTTGCGGCCTTTCCGTGGGCGCACGAGGATGACGCACAGGTCCTGGAGGCGGCACCCACGAGAAGCCCTCTCCGTCAAACACCCCGCAATCTCGGTGGCGAACTCCGCGTCGCGTCGAGGCTTCTGGGCCACGAGGGTGAGGGACTCCAGCTCGGCGCACGGAACTTCAAAGGTTTCAGACGGTACGGCACGGAGCGCCTTCAACAAGCCCGGCCGTGCGTCGAACTCCCCGTCCTTCGTGTTCAGAACCGCGATACGTCGTAGACGGGGGAAGACCGGAAGAGTACGCGCCCACTGCTCCTCATCCATCTTGTGCTCGTCGTGGCCGTTGACCCGAAGCTCCGTGACCGGCGCATTCTTGAAGGCGTCTGCGACGTCTGCGAGGTAATCTAACGGCTCGGGACAGTCCTCTGCGACCCAGGCAGCGATTTCGACTTTGGTTCCGGCGGGGGTGGTGCCGAACAGGCTGTAGTTTTCGAACCCGTCCTGGTATATGGTCACGGTCTCCACGAGGTCGAGGATCGGAAGAACGCTCCTGTCGTGCGGAAGGGAGTAAAGGGCGGTAACGGGGGACTCCGGATCCAAGTTTGGTCCAAAGTAGCGTAGCCGCCGCCTGAGGTGGACGTTCATGTCGCTGGGCAGCGGTGCTAGGCTGGAGAGGAAGCTTGCGACCGAGGGGGGGAAATGCTCGAACTCGAGCTTGCGGAGAGTGTGGGGGAATCTGAGAGCGGAACCTGGCGATGGCGAGATCTCCAGACGGCAGAGACGGAGCTCCTCTAGTGCCGGAAGCTTGACGATAAACTCTGCGATGAACTGTTCGAGCGGGATTGTCGGTGCAGCGATGCAGCGGTCCAACTCCAGTGCCTTCAGGGTGGGGATCACGGGAAAGCGGAGGGAAAAGCCAACGCATAGACCCAAGGAAAGGTGGGTGAGCCGCGGGAATTGTTCGGCTTGGGGGAACCAGAAGAAGGGGTACCGGATTGGGTTGCCCTCCTCGTCCTCTTTTACGTCGGGATCGAGTGGATCTAGTTCCTCATCACCATCATCCGCATCAGCGTCGAAGTCTAGATGGAGCTTTTCAAGAGCGGGCATGGGGTGATATAACAGGGAAGCCAGTGAGTGATCTGATATGCGGTAGATCAGGTCAAGTTGGAGGCTGCGAAGTCTGTGGACGTGTCGTGAAACGAGGGAAGTAACGGGGGCGAATTCCTCCACATAGAAGCAGCGAAGGATCAAGAGCATATCTCCGGAATACGTGAGGCTGTATTTCAGCCAGTCGATGTCATCCTTGAAGTCTATGACGCGCCAGAGGACCGGGGAGACGCGAGCGACGGCGAACCACCGTTTGCATACTTGCAAGAGCTTATACCAGGGGTTCTTTGGCGACGATTTGGCCTGAACCTCGAGGAATATTTCGACTAAGATTTCGTTTGGGAGCCGGTCGATCGCGCGGTTCATGCCTGTGAGCGCATTTTTTCAACATAAAAGACAGATTAAAGGTGATAGTCGCCATTGCAATTTGGAGGCTTACTGTGGGTTCAGTTGAGAGTCTGAAGTGACCGCAACTTGAGAGCCTAGTATTACTACGGCAGTACTGGTAAGCTGAAGGTCGTGGTTTGGGAGGAGGTCGGACGTCGATCATGATTTGAAAGACAAAGTCCGCACCGCCATCCCGCCACTCCGCGCCAGCTCCGCCGTCTGACTGACGCTCGATCAGCTGCCTGGCCTTCCGATGGTCGCGGGCCAGTAATCGACGGTTCCAACCACCAACACGCTTCTCCTTGCACATGTCTAACGGCGACTTCAAACGGCTATTTCTCCCGAGGAAGCTTGTCGTGCCTGGTTTCGGACTCCCGCCATAACGTCGTTCATCCATAAATAACCAGGCTGCGGACCACCTCGCCTGAAGCTTGAGTAAGTTCTGCTGCGGTGCTGCGTACGTAGTGCTCATCCGCCAACCGTTGGGATTGTATAGGTTCGAGCCTGATGCCTGAGGCCTAAGTTCTCAGAGCTCACCAGTTCTGTCTCCGAACCTCGGCCCATCCGATCTTACTCCCCACCAACTGGCAACAGTCGGATGATTGCCCTTCAGCCCATGGGGACCCTCTGTTGCGTGGCAGTTCGTGGGCTCCACTGGACCAGGTAATGTAACGAGATAACGCAATATCCGCTATCGCGCGACGTCGTCATTTGATAGGGTGGTCCGTTTCCCCCAAGTAGGATCCTCGGGACCGCTGACGACTCTCAAGTAGGATCCTCGGGACCGCTTAGATTCCTTCCTTCCGATCGCACACCATTGAGTCGCGTTCGAGAAAACATGGGTCCAGCGGCAATCTATAAGGACCACCATGGAGCACGTCGCCTCCGAACATCGTGTAAACCGCCCGACTGCGCATTGTTAGCACTGTCACTGCGCGGAGTACTGCGGCTTCAAAACAGTGTGGCGGTGGCATGCGCTGGAGCCCTATTATCTCCCGCTCACCGTTAGTGGGACACCATCAACATGTCTTCCTGGCTGCCCCTCCACCACAAAGAGTTCTACACGCGGTCGGTACGACACCGAGTGTCCAGGATCAACAGAACAGTATTGTGGCTGGGGTTGGCTGTTACATTCCTTGTGAGTACCCGTCCGGTCTCCAGAGTGGTCACTGCTTGCTGACATTGCTCGTTCGCGACGTAGTTTTCTCTACATTCTCTCCTCCGACACCTACGACCGGAGTACAACATCACAATCCGTGTATTCCGATGGCCAACAGGTAACGAGTCCTTCGTTGAATTCACCAACCTGAACGCCACTGCGTCCATCACCACTTCCGCTACAACTCTTCTATCCCCCTCGCCGACCCCTACCGCGGCCGTCTCTGAGTACGACCAAGGAACGAACAGCACACGACGGGCCAACGCCGTGCTCCTCATGCTCGTACGCAATTCCGAACTGTCCAGCGCCCTGTCCAGCGTCACACAACTCGAAGAACGCTTCAACAAGCGATTTGGGTACCCTTGGGTCTTCCTCAATGAGGTTCCATTCACACAGGAATTTAAGGAGTAAGTCTTCACCTCGCATGCATTGTCGACGATGCCTTGACGTTCGCGGCGACAGGAAGATGAGCAGTGCTATCTCGGGCCCCGTTTCCTTCGGCCTCATCCCGAAGGAACACTGGTACCAGCCGGATTGGATAGACGAGGAGAAGGCGGCTGCGGGCAGAGCTCAGATGGAGGCTGACAACGTCGTGTATGGAGGTGAGATCTCTGTCGTTTTGTTCATATGTTCTCCGACTCATCTGCTCTTCCATTCCAGGAAGCCTCTCGTCAGTCCCCACCGGCTATCTCTGCCCCACGTACAACTAACGCTTTCAACAGTTATCGTAATATGTGCCGCTTCAACTCCGGCGTAAGTGTCGTGTCGGTCTCGACTGTCCTATGATGTAGCTAACAGGTAGCAGTTCTTCTACAGACACCCACTCGTGCAGAGCTACAAGTGGTATTGGCGAGTAGAGTACGTGGTCCTCCAACCTTACTTTCGAGTCATCGTCTAATCTCTCAGCAGGCCGGGCGTCAATTTCTTCTGCGATACCGACTACGATCCTTTCCTTTACATGGAGGAGAACGATAAGATGTACGGTGAGTAGACGTTCTTATCCGGATATGTCTTTAGTTTCACACCCAATGCCGCAAGGGTTCACAATCTCGTTATACGAGTGGCCGCAAACAGTCGCGACCTTGTGGGATGCCGTCAAAGGTAACGTCCTAGTCATCCTCTTCACACTGGTCACTCGATAGTTAAACGTGTCGCAGAGTTCGCTCACGCGAATCCTCACTACCTCGATCCCGACAACGCTTTAGCCTTCCTGTCTGACGATGAAGGCGCCACTTACAACATGTGCCACTGTACGTATCGCGTCATCTATCCGTGTATGTTCCGACTCGCTAACTGGTGCGGCACAGTCTGGAGCAATTTCGAGATCGCGAATATGGATCTCTGGCGTGGCGAGGCGTACAGCAAGTTCTTCGAGCACCTCGAGTCCAAGGGCGGGTTCTACTACGAGGTTCGTCACCCTCACCCTTTTCACACTGTCTGACGTTGCTCATGCCCCGCCCCGCCCCGCCCCCTCCCTCTCGCACACCGTGCACGTCTATTCACGCAACCAATAACGACCCGTACGCCGAACGGCGCGATCAACACCCAACAGCGCTGGGGCGACGCACCCGTCCACAGCATCGGCGCAGCGCTCTTCGCACGCAAAGACCAGATCCACTTCTTCGACGACATAGGCTACCAGCACCCGCCCTTCATGCACTGCCCGCATCTTCCCTCCGTGCGCAAGGCGAAGAACTGCTCGTGCTCGAATGCCGGGAACTTCGGTGAGTCCCCCACCCCTCACCCTCCGAGCCCCAGTGGCACATCTCCGAGTCGGACGCCGCCGGTGCGCGCAGTGCCACGCCGGGCGTTCGGAGCGCACGGTGTGGGGGTGCATGACTGGAGCTGGAGAGAGCTGCGAGCTGACTGAGGCCCGGCCTCGGACTCTCCGACAGATTACAACATGTACTCCTGCCTGAACCTGTGGCGCCGAGTCGAGCGGTCGTGATGTCCTTCCGAGTGACCGATCCGTGGGCGCCGTCTTGCGCGCCCGGGACGTCTGCGCCGCCGCACACGAAGCCCGCCTGACACCGGTGCCGCCGGGACGCGCGCGGTGTCTTCCCATGCACTTCGGTCCGTGCCCGTTGAGTGTTTCGCCGGCGAAACCACTCGACGAGCGGGACCGGGACCGGGCCCCGTTCGGACGGGAAGTTGAGGTACGATGCGTCTGAGGTAACTTAACTCGCGCCGTCTGTTCGTAGGGGAGGGCGAGAAGATACGGATGGGCATGGGCTTTGTACATCGGCGCAATCGCGTTCGGCGGGTCTTGCGTCGCTCTCGGGCATGGACGATTGGGTTGTGCCAGATATGTACATTATATATATATACATACATAGTAGACAGGGCCGTCTTTGGATTAGCGTTGTTGAATAGCTGTCTGTGTCTGTCGTATTAACACATACCGTGTAGCACTCGCAGCCGGTGGCATGCCAGGTTCCTGCGAGAGCAATGCGAGAGACAAGTCCACACTTCAAGCTTCAGCGTTGGTCAGCGTTGGCGTTCACACAGCTTGGGGGGTAGGTGATAAACAAGGTCATGAATTCGTGAGCAAGAATCGTATGAACAGACATCGTGGTAGTATCGTACTGCCATGTGCTAGCATTAGGGTATAATGTCCACGGCAGAATCATAATCAGTAATACTAGGGTAGTGGGGGGAATCAATAGGGGATGGGGATCAAGGGGATAGCGCGAAGGTAGAGTGTAGGGGCAACGGAGATGTCTAAGTAACCAGCAGCAGAGCGACAAGATGATGACAGCAAAGAAATGATAACGATACAAAAAGCAAACGGAACCGCAGGGCACCAAACAGGAACGGGAGTACGATCGAAAACGAGCGTACGGCAGCGATCCGCAAGCCCCGCTCAGAATACGTTCACGGGACGCAACTGAGGCTGGGGCTGGGGATCCTGCGCGTACGCGAGGGCGATGGCGTGACGCATCTTTTGGCGGGTGGCATCCATTTGCCACGGCGCGTAGGCAGTATAGCCCATGGCACTGCACATCTGCACGAGCCAGTTCTCGAGCAAGGAGCGCGTCCACTTGACTTTCCGCTGGCGGTGGCCGAGGCGGAGGATGCTCGCGATGTCGTGCGGGTCGTGCTTTTCGTAGCGGACGAGCTTGAGCGCGATGCTCCACGCCCAGCTCACGCCGATGACGACGAGACCGGGGGACGTGAAGAGCGTGTTGATGCTCGCGTTCGTGGGCGAGACGGCGTCGGTGTAGATGGGGTCGAACGTCTTCCCGTACGGACTGCGCACGACAAAAAATAGAGAAAAACATGAGTCAGACTCTAGGCGCTTCCATTACGTTACAGCCGAGCTGTGGCTCAAAGAAAATTTTGACAAGAGACGAGGGACTCACTCTCTGGCCATGGGGAGCGCAACGTCGGCGGCGGAGTTCATCCAGTCCGCACCGAGCTTGAACTTGCGCGCGGTGGCCTTGATGCAGGTGGCCAGGCGGGCACCAGCGTCAGTGACACCATGCGCAATCCACTCGGTCTCGAATGAGCGCTTGAGGAAATCGACGTCGCGGGTTCCGGCGCGACAGGCAAGCAGGGGATGGAGGACCATTATGGCACCACCGTGAACGACCAAGCGCACGGTGGATGGAAAGTAGTTTTGGAGGCGAACCGAAAGGTCGTGCAGGGCACCTATGAGGACCTCGGGCGTGAGCAAGACGTCGTTGTGCTCGGGCAAAGGCGAAGGCGTGGATCTACGCGACGAGGACGACATGTTGGATACCGAAGAGCAAAAGGAGGAGATACGAAAGTGTAGAACATTAAAGGGGGTATAGAGGGCTCAAAGCCTTTGGTAGGGGTGAGGGAAGGAGGAGGCGAAGTTTTACGGCTTGGCTTTTGAGTCCGTTGCTAGCGCCGGAGGTACAGGGTATCTACATCAATAAGCGTATCCAATCTTCCAGATCATTTCGGCGGCAGTGTCACTTTTGATTCCGCGACAAACCTCCAGGCACGACATAGCCCGACGTCACAAAGTATCCCCCGCTGCAGCTCCCTCCTTCCTCATCCTTCATGACGGCCTCTCTTCCTTCCCGCACTAAATCTCCATCTTGTTTGACCAGAACACTCGTCCCCTTCCTCGGAGATGCGATATCCGACAAAAAGCCGTCCTCTGTCACCTCATCATGACCTCACGTCGCCACCCTCCCACGTTCATCAGGGCGACCACCGCAGTCCCTTGCTGTTTTCTCATGAACTCTAGTAGCCGCAGGCCTTTCAAGCTTCCATTACAGTAACGTACGGTGGCGTACCCGTCAAGCACGACAATAAAACGTGCCGGACTATACTCGTCCCAGGACATGCGCGGCACCCGTCCAGCCGCCACAGTGGCGTGGGTACCCATACATGTCTTCAACGTTTCACAGAAGCGGCGGAAAATGGAGATACGGAAGCCCACTGGGCACGCCTCGAGGCTCGCCGCTAGCAGAACGAGGACGACAGCGTGTTCTAGCAGTCACTTCACCCGAGCAACCGCCGCCAGGTGGAATGGAACTTCGGTGCGGTCTGCGGCGCTGAATACGGGAAAGCGTTGAAAGGATGACTCGTAACACGAGGTAACGGATCAACGAGAACCGTTCATCTCCGAAACCCTGAGCATGAGATCCGATTCCGAACGGGGATATTGGCAAGCGCACGTACGCGCTGCGCTTTCCGGCTCAATTGAGCTTGGATAGAACCTCGTCGAAACTGTTCCGCGTCTTGTACTTATTCCCTCCAGGCTTCCACTGAGGATGAACGCGAGGGATTGGTCAGTCGGCAAACAGCGCCTACTGCGGGGCCCCAGTCTTCTTCACCCATACGAGGCTTTGTGCGGCCATGATCCGTCAGAACTGCCGCCAGTGGACCAGTATCCAGACGACAGACCAAGAAACCACCGTCCCAACAAACCACTCGTCGGAACAGACGGGTCGGGAACGGATCATGTTAAACCTACTTTCGTGCGTGGCATCGAGCGACCCGGATGCGAATGGGGATCTCGGGAGCCTGGAAGCAGATATCTAGACACCCGTCCGCCAAACACCATTTAATTTGTCAACGAACCCTCGACGTTCATGTCAGCTACACTGCGCTGACTCACGGTTGGCCCGTTACAGTATTTCACCGGTCCTTTAGACACGAAATATCTGTTTCGTTGATGGCTGTAATTCCTGTCAACCCTTCGTTAATCGGGGATTACAGGCAGCATGTACCATCCATGTACTATCTTCCTATGAATTTATATGGTCCCTTCCCCCGACGTTGCAGAGATCGAAGCCTATCAGTTGGAAAAACTGTTATCGGGTCTTCACTCACGACGGGCAAGGCACCTGTTTCGGGAGTCGGTAAACGGTGTAGAAACTCCAGTGGAAACTTCAAGTTTCTTGGTAGTTTCCGGGGTGTTTCGGAGCTCGGGAAAACAACAAGTTCCCCGGGTGTTTCCAGCAAGTTTCCAGAGACCGGAAACGGTCCATGGTGTGTCCATACAAAGGAAATGCTCGGGAAACAATCCGGAAACGTGGTGTTTCGGGACAATGTCCCCCTGTAAGGCCTATGCCCTTCCTCGGCACTCCCCTTGCTTACATACGCGCATGGTATATTACCTTCCGCGCGCCTGATATCGTGTTCCCCAGTCTTTCTCACATGATATCAGGTATGCCCGCATACCCTCATGTATATCCAGTCTTTCTCACACGATATCAGAGCTTTCTCCTGTTCTGTTTCCTGTTCGAGTGTAGAAGGCCGGAGCCTTCTTCCACTTTTTTTTGAACATCGACCATCTCTGACCGTCGCTACCCGCGACGTCCAACACGCAACCCGCAGTCCACACATCCACCCGCCACACGGCCAACCTGTCTCCCCGAAACACCAGGAAGCATTTCCGCGACTTTGTTCTCCCTTTTCCGTTCGCGGAGATCGAGAAGGAAGAGCTCGTCAAGCTTTTCGCACCCACACACGCACCAGCACCGCCATCAGACGGCAGTGAGTCCTCCTTCTCGAACATCAGCCCCGTCGCCTCTGTCATCTCCCTGGCCTCTGGCGAATCCCTCCCGGAACCTGCCCCGGTCGAATCTTGCGCATACATCCATCCCCCGGACACATATAGCGACCTCTCATTTGCCACCTCAACCTCCACCACCCCGTCTTCACCCGACCCTTCACGTGCCTATAACCCCTCCATCATGAACACCGGTGATGCTATCGTGACCCCCGTCGCCAAACATGCGCCGACTCTCAGCGAGGGCAAGATTACGCCTGCTGTCACGAACGCATGGGAACACCACTGCCTCCGCTACTTCCGGGACCGTAACATCGACGCCGCCGACCACTGCGCCAAGGCCGCCATGGGCTTCAACAACGTCCTCGTCGCGGAATGGTTTGAAGCCGGAGAACCTCGTTTCGACGGCATGCCGTTCTCCCAATTCGTCGACGAATTCCGCACCCGCTTCCTCCCGACCAACTGGGCAAACGACATCATGAGCCAGCTCATCGGCACGAAGATGACCCCACAACAATCCTTCGAGGACTACGTTCTCATAGTCGAACACCTCAATGCCTTGCTCCGTGGCTCCGCACACCGTTTTGCTGATGAGTCTCTTCGTCTCTTCATGCGCGCTAATGCCTGCGACGACCTACGCGCCATGATCACGGAGGACATTGACGCCATTGCCGACTACGTCCAGTGGAAGTCAGCCGTCACCAAGTTGGACAAACAGCGCATCCGACAAGTCAACCTCGTGCAAAACCTCCTCGTCGCCAACTCCGCCGCAACGCGTCGTCAGATCCCCAAGTCACTAGCAGGAGGAACATCGACCAGTCTGCTCCCCAGGCTCACCTCCGATGAACGCTACATCCTCGAACACAACAACGGTTGCTTCAAGTGCAGACAGATCAAGGTCTACGACCCGAAGACGCACTACGGCAACATCTGCCCAGTCGGCGCACCGAACCCCACGACCTACATCCCTCTTGCTACTCGATACCCCGAGCTCGTCCCCGCAAAGGACAAAACCCCCAAGGAGAACATCCGCCCACGCAACCGCAATGCCGCCGCAATCAGCGGTATCACTGAGGAAACTGGTGGCGACAACATCACCATGGTCAATGTTGCTGCCGTCCGTGCGCCGTCGCCGGCAGCGGTCACGACTGGAGTCCTGTTGAAGGAAGCAGACTCCGGTTCCTCGTACGTCCCCCCCTTCTTTGCTGACCAGACCTTCCTCCGCGCGCGCACCACCCCCTACCCGGACTTCCCCCTCTACAACATGCTAATCGACGGTGGTGCCGGCCCAGTTCTGATTAGGCGTGACGTCGCGCTTGCGATGAACGTCCGACTCCGCCGACTGCCTACAACACATAGACTAGGGGACGCGTGGGGAAACAAAGGTTCCAGCGGCATTAAGAGTGAAGAATGGGTCAAACTCGCTGTATCACTACCGGATCTGTCTTGGACGTCTCGTGTCGTTCGCGCCCTCATCGTCGACGAGCTTTGCGCTCCTGTAATCTTAGGAAAAACATGGCTCGAATCAAATTCTATCGTCGAAGATCATGATGCACACACACTGCTCGACAAGAGATCCGGTCGCGACCTCCTGGCCCCAGCTCCGCCCCCCAAACCCCCTCCATCCACGCTCTCTCCCCGTGCTCGCCGCGCCGCAGCTGAAGTGTCGCGTGTCGCTGAGGCTGATACTGGCCGCCTCCGCCACCGCTCCTTCTTGCGAGAGCTCAAGGAACGCACCACTGCCCGTCGCGTCGAAGCCGATGCATGCGTGGTGGATGCCTCTGCATTAGCGACGAACGCGGTCCGCGCTCGCGTCGAGCATCTCGCTACGGTAGAAGTCCTCGAATGCGAGAACGCTGCCATGAAACTGCAATTCGCAGACTGCTTCCCGCTGGACATCCCTCACCTCAACCACTTGCCCACGAACGTCTTCCATCGTTTCGTGCTCAAAGACGCCAACTTAGTCATCTCACGCTGCCAATACGACTGTCCGAAGAAATACCGTGAGGTTTGGAAGTCGCTTCTAGATGAACACCTCGCTGCTGGCCGCATACGCCCTTCGGACAGCCCATACGCCTCGCCTGCCTTCTTAATACCTAAAAGCGACCCGAACGCGAAGCCAAGATGGGTCAACAACTATCGTGTCCTCAACTCCAACACGGTCCCTGACATGCACCCTCTTCCTCTGATCAGCGACATCCTCGCCGACTGCGCAAAGGGCAAAATTTGGGGCAAGCTCGACATGACGAACTCATTCTTCCAGACGCGTGTACACCCTGACGACGTCAAATACACCGCGGTTACGACACCCTTCGGCCTCTTCGAATGGACTGTCATGCCGCAGGGCTGCCGGAACGCGCCCTCCACGCACCAACGTCGCATGAACGCTGCCCTCCGTCCTTTCATCGGCAAGATTTGCCACGTGTACCTCGACGACATCATTATCTGGTCGCAGACGCTTGAGGAACACCGTTGCAACGTCGAAATCATTCTCCAAGCACTCCGGGACGCGCAACTCTACTGCTCAGACAAGAAGACGGCCCTTTTCCTCCTCGAAGTTGACTTCCTCGGACACCACATCTCGGAACGCGGCATCGAACCCGATGGCAAAAAGATCGACAAGATCCTCAACTGGCCGATTCCCCGCTCAGCGACCGACGTTCGCGCCTTCCTTGGTCTAGTTTGTTACGTTGCCGCCTTCCTGCCCAACCTCGCCGAATACACCCGCATTTTGAACCCGCTCACGACGAAGGACGCCGAAGCCTGTTGGCCGAGCTGGACCCTCGACCACCAGGTCGCCTTCGATCACATCAAGGCACTCGTATGCAGCCGCGAGTGTTTGACCGTCATCGACCACGACGCACTTGACACGAACCACATCTTCGTATCGTGCGATGCCAGCGACTACCGGACGGGAGCAATGCTCTCCTTCGGTCCGTCACTTGAGCTTGCCCGGCCAGTCGCATTCGACTCCCCCCCTCTCACAGGTGCACAACTGAACTACCCTGTGCACGAGAAGGAGTTGCTCGTGATTGTCCGAGCCCTCGAGAAATGGCGCGTGGATCTCCTTGGCGTACCGTTCACTGTCTACACCGACCACCGCACACTTGAGAACTTCAACCGACAGAAGAACCTCTCACACCGTCAATCTCGCTGGCAGGAATTCCTCGGTCAATACGACTTCAGCATCAAGTACGTCAAAGGCGAAGACAACGTCGTCGCGGATGCACTCTCCCGCGTCGACCTTGTTGACCCCGCTACTTGCGCACCCATTGCCGCAATTCGTGCTGCTTCACGCGGCCTACGTGACCGACCTGACCCCTCCCCTCCTCACATCTGCGCTGTTTCGGCTGGCACGCTCAAACTCGCGACCGACCCCACATGGCTCAATGCGATCCGCGACAGGTACCGTTCGGACAAGTGGTGCTTGAAACTACAGGCAAGTGTCGGCTCCCTCGGCATATCCGAACGGAATGGCCTCCTCTTCGTTGGTGATCGCCTCGCTATTCCCCGCGTAGCTAAGGTACACGAGGGCCTCTTCCGCTGTGCACACGACGCCCTCGGCCACTTCGGATTTGACAAATCTTACGCCTTCCTCCGCGATGCGTACTACTGGCCTCACATGCGCAAGGAGCTCGCTCTCATGTACATTCCGTCGTGCGAAGATTGCCAGCGAAACAAGAGCCTGACCACCAAACCTGCAGGCCCTTTACACCCTCTACCCGTCCCCGACGCACACGGAGACTCGATCGCAATCGACTTTGTCGGCCGCCTACCTGACGATAACGGTTTCGATTGCATCGCTACTGTCACGGACCGCCTCGGTGCTGATCTACGACTCATACCCACACGCACAGACGTCACTGCCGAAGAATTCGCCATCCAGTTCTTCGATCACTGGTACTGCGAAAACGGCCTCCCGGCCAGCATTGTGTCCAACCGTGACAAGCTTTTCGTTTCTGCCTTTTGGCGGGCTCTCCACAAGCTCTCCGGCGTGAAGATCAAAATGTCTTCGGCATACCACCCACAAACCGACGGGAGCTCAGAACGGACGAACAAGACGGTCATCCAAACTCTACGCTACCACGTCGCTCGGAACCAGCAAGGCTGGGTTCGTGCACTCCCTCGTGTTCGCTTCGCAATCATGTTAGCCGTTAACTCCTCGACGGGATTCTCCCGCTTCCAACTCCATCTCGGCCGCCAGCCGCATGTCCTACCCCCACTCTTCAATGCTGATGTCGATTCCGCCTCCGCCGATTCCCCTGCTGAGGGCCAGCTCGCAGCGGATATCATAAGGCGCATTGAGACCAATGTCATGGAAGCCCAGGACAACCTCGCCACCGCGAAACTAGCGCAGATGTCAGCAGCCAACCGCGGACGCACGGATGACCCCGGATACGCCGTTGGCGACCTCGTCCTGTTATCCACATTCCACCGCCGACAAGCATACATGCAACGCGGCGACAATTGTGTCGCCAAATTCATGGTACGCTACAATGGCCCATACAAAGTACTCCGCGCGTTCCCGGACTCTTCCGTATACACTCTCGAACTCCCTTCTTCGATGAAAATCTTCCCCACATTTCATGCTTCCCTACTGAAACCTTACCACCGCAACGACGACACACTCTTCCCTTCCCGCGCTTTCCAACCTCCGCCCCCGATCGTGACGGAAGACGGCGTCGAAGAACAAGAGGTCGAGGCAATCATCGACCACCAACGTCGCGGTCGCGGTTTCCGTTTCTTGGTCCATTGGAAAGATTTCCCTTCGTCTCATGACTCTTGGCTCCCGGGTATTATGTGTCGTGATCTTGCCGCTTTGGACACTTTAAGGCTGAGCACGGATCCAGCTCCTTGCATGGTTCGATCTGCACTGAGCCAGGCAATTGAGCCGTGGATACAGCTCCGATGGATCCAGCTCACCGCGGTGCGGCTCAAGTGCAGCTCTGGATCAGGCACTCAGAAAGCAGACGATCCGTGGCGGATTATCCGCAAGTTCAGCGCCAAAAGTGCTTTCAATTGGACCAAAGATGGGCATAAGGCATGTGTTCTATTGGCATACTGTGGCATAGTACATGATTGTTATCAGAGCATACAACATTTTCTTATATGACGACACCAGTATTCAAACTACCTGATGGACAGACATGCAGAGCAACTAATCATCACCCGGGTACAGTAAGTCTAAATCGGACATGATGTCGTCCGAGCTATCAGTCACGGTTCTAAGAGAAGGCATCGAATCATCGCTATCGGTAATGTCCTCACCGGCGGCACGCTGAGCAGCGCGAGCCGCTGCCCGGGCGGCGCGCTCCACCCGCTGCCTCGCCGGCGCGCTCGGTGGCAGCGCGGCGCGCAATCGCGGCCTCAACATCGATAGGCCTACGGCGGACACGAGCGCCAGCAGCGCCATGACCGCGAGGACGGGTGGCCCGGGGGGAAGAGGTCGCGGCAGGAGTCCCGAGAGGTGCCATGGAATAGGGTGGAGGCGCCGGGATTGTAATGGTGCCTGGACTGGGGACAGGAGTAGATGGCGCAGGGACCGGAGTAGACGGGACAGTGGGTGGAGTCGATGGCGCAGTGGGCGGAGTGGTGGGTGTGGCAAGAGAATGGGACGGAGCCGGAGGGCCGGTGAGAGGGGGAACAGCAAATGCAAGACTTGCGAGCACCTCGGACGTGCCATCGTCGTTGTGCTTATGGATGGAGCACTGCTGAATGATGTCGACGAGCGCAGTGTGCACAGATCCAACGAGGTAGGCGGGCACCTCCACTGTGACATAGAGTGGGCCCTGCCCAGGTACACCATCAGGCCGCGAGTGGAAGTCGCCTTCAACATCCGCCGCGTCGGCGGGCGTTGGGCTGGCTGTGTGCGGAGTAGCAGCGAGACGTCTGTCCTCCTCGCGCGCGTAATGGACGAGGGTCGGGCCGAAGTCCTCGGGGGGCGCACCCTCTGGGATGGTCCGCAGAACCTCATGGGCAAGACGGGAGATGTTGGCCTCGTGGTGCCGGCGAAGTGCGACCTGTTGGTCATGTGGGATGTCTTCGGGCTCAATGACAATGTTCTCGGGAAGAGTAGGCGGGGGGGAGTCATTGTACGTGATTGTCGGGATGGTCGGGTCGAGAAAGATGCTCTGTGCCAGAGGGCGTAGCGAGTTAGAATATGTGAGCTCAGAATGAGGGCTGATCGTGCACGTACTGCAGGGAGGGAGCTATGAATCCACTCGATTATCTCGCGGAGATGATCGTCCACACGCTCGTGCGGGGACACCTCGCATGCGATGATCACGAGCTGACTCGCGAACCTGTACCAGTGGTCGGGCTTCGTGCCAGGCAGCCCGCGAATGAAGGCGCGATAGGCAAGGAAGAGGTGGAGGAGCACCTCGCGCTGGTCATCGTCGATTCCGCAGGCACTGAGGACTGGGCCTTGGATGATATCCACCCACCGGTCGCAGGAGGCGAGGGCGATATGCTGTGGCACTGGTCCGGTGGGGATGAGGAGCTGAGAACATCAAAAAGTTAGTTGTGCGTCCGGAGGCGGATATTTGATAACTGTAATGCTCACTGAAACCTTGCGGTTGCGGCCTTGAACGTCGAGGGTGACGCAGGCATGCGGGCCGAGGTTAGGCGAGGTCCGAGGCTCGTAGCGCATGGTGATATTGGCGTAGTTTTCGAACATGATGCAGATGGGTAGAGGTAGGAGCGGTGTTTCTGTGCTTGACCATGCTCGATTGCATGGTCGGGTTTTATACTTGGTGGGGAGGACGCGAGGGAACGACTGCTCGAACGTAGTATACAGCTTTCTGTGACTCGGACTCACCGCGCGAAGAGTGGAGATTGCCTGTTCTGGTCTACAATCCCATAAATCCCACTTATCTCCCCGCCATCCCACGCCTATGGAGCCTTCCGTGTGGATCAAACCGACAACCGATGAATTGTGTTGAGGCGTGGAGGGCTCATGGTCGGGCTTCGTGATTCCGAGAGTTCGCCGAAGACGTAGACGCGCATAGATTGCGATCCTCGCATCTCGAAGCGAGGTGTGAGTGCAAGAAAGGTGTCCAGAGAGGTACATAGAGCCAGAGGAAGTGCGAGAGCTTAGAGCAATGGTGTGGAGACAGCCTTAGGACGTTCGTGGCATGCAGATGTGAGGTGCGCGCGGGCTTCACCGTGGGTTACTTGGATTTCGAAGCCTGTCAAGGGGGTAAGCGCTCTGCACACTACTCCCCTCCCCTCTTCGCCACGTCTCCTCCCCAACTTTTCCGCCCCATGTCCGTCCGATGTCCTGTCCTTCCATTTCCAAGCTCTTCCACATTCTTTTTTCACCACCTGAGGCCCATTCGAACTTCTCGTGTTTACGCAACTGACGGAGCGGGGGTTAAACCTCTACTGAACGCCCGGCGCTTCGGTCCACCATTTCCTTTGCCTGGATTGCGACGATCGGCCAGTGTGAACCAGTGAGTTCAATTTGTTATCTTTTTCTATCTCCTGCTCGACGAATTCTAGGGGTGGGGGCCCATTATTCCTCAATGGGAGTGCTCGTGTTTTCGAAAACACAGGCGCGGGACATGTGGGCGGAACACTTGAATATTCGAGACCGCTGCGAAGTGCAACACGCGAACAACACGCTCAGCCTTGTGGCGTTATGACTCGACATTGAGGTGGAACAAGGGACTCCGAACGGAGCCTTGGACATGCGCAAGCAGTCCGGAATGGGGGCCATGTTGGTATTTAACGAAGCAGGTGCGCCGATCACATTCCCCAGGATTCAGCTCTCGAAGCCGCTCTCTAACCTGTATACATCCCACACAGCAATCTTTCTTATCTGTCCCCCATGCCTCCTGGTCCCACCAACATGGTCAAACGCGCCCGGACGCTTACGCAGTCCAGTGGCTCTGCGGCCGAGAAGAAACGCGCCAAAACTATTGAGGTCTCCGACAAGGAGGCCTCCGACCGCGAGCATCCTCAGCGCAACGAGGATGGCGACGAGGACAACAACGACAAGAACGTCAACCCTCAGGATCCGATCGCCATGGTCGCAGCGCAGACTGCGCGGTCTGCGAAGGGCCTCACGGCTGCTGAAAAGCGCGCCCGCTTCCTCACCAAATTCGAGGGCAAGACTCCTGAGGAAGTCCTCGGTAAGTCCGGCAGAAATGCCCGTCTTCGCATGGACTCAACTCGTTCGCGTCTGCAGATGCTGTCTCGAAGACCTGGCGATCGGACGTCTACGCGCACTTTACGCATCCGCTGATCGTCGGGAAGAAGAATGGCGAGGTCGTCCATCGCTTTGTGTGCAAAGTGTAAGTCTTTTCCCCATGCGCTGCATTCGTTCTCGTCTTACACAACTCCAGCTACCCTAGCAAGCACGTCGACCGCAAGGACTACCAGGATTCCACCGGGAACTTGACCCGCCACCGCCTCCTTTGCGAGCCCGAGGAGATGCCGCAGACTGAGATGATCAACGCCTACGCCGCCGGTAGCGTGTACTCCGCAACGCGCCTGCGCTACCTGATCGCTATGTGGTGCGCTCATCGCCACCGCCCCTTCACGATTGTCGACGATCCGGAATTTCATGCCATGTTGCGCATGCTGTACGGGAAGGTCAAGATCCCGTCGCGCTTCACTGTCAGCCGCGACATCCGCGAGGTGATGGCATTCACGAGGCGCCGCGTCGCGGATATGCTCCAGGTAAGTCCACTACTTCAAAATGAAGGCCCGATGAAGTCGCTGACAGTATTGGATTCACAGGAACACCCAGGCCGAATTCATCTTTGCGTCGATGGGTGGACGTCCCCCAACGTGTTCGCTTTCCTTGGGATTACAGTGCACTGGTACAAGGGCGCGGAGCTCCAGCACATCATTTTGGATTTTATCAAGTACGTATGTCGGGCTTTCTTTATGCATTGGCAAGTCAACTAAAGTGACTTCACAGGTTAACGGCCGCCCACACGGGAGTATACCTCGCCGAGAAACTGGCTGAATGCCTCACCTCGTTCGGTATCGAAAAGAAGGTATGGGCCCCCCTCGCATAGTAGCGGCTCAAAACGTATGACTGACCTCCAATACTCCATAGGTCTTCGAGAACACGCTCGACAACGCTGCGAACAATGCGACTATGGTGAAGGAGCTCCAGGGCATCATCCCCGAGTTCCGTGGTCTAGAGGGCCATGTGCGATGCTTCGGCCACGTCCTGAACTTGGTCGTGAAGGTGCGCACAGTCTCCAATTGTGCAATGCCCCCCGCTCATCCACTATTACCCAGGCCTGCCTTTCTCAATTCGCATACAAGGGCCGGAAGCCGCGCCCGGTCCACAATGAGGCCGCCCAAGGACAAGGCGCGGTCAAGGATCAAGAGCTTGATGTCCTCGACGAGGCTCAGGCCTCCATGGATCGCGTCAACCTCGAGGATGCCGACGAAGACCTTGGAGAGGATGAGGAGGAGGTCACCGAAGGGGACGAAGAGGTGGACGCCGCTCGCGAGGCCGCGGACAACATAATCCTCGAGGCCCTCTATGAGGACGAGCCGGATTTTGTCCTCAGGAAGCAAGACCTCAAACATGGTCGCGTGGCCCTCCAGAAGGTGCCGTGCACTACTTAGCTC
The DNA here is from genome assembly GCA_020736865.1 of Ganoderma leucocontextum. Classification (NCBI taxonomy): domain Eukaryota; kingdom Fungi; phylum Basidiomycota; class Agaricomycetes; order Polyporales; family Polyporaceae; genus Ganoderma; species Ganoderma leucocontextum. The sequence goes on from JAHKGY010000009.1 coordinate 368,530, forward strand.
GCCGCCTCATCGCTCTGACTTCTTACGCGCGCCCACCCAGATCATACGGCTTTCACAGCTCATTTGGCACAACCCAACGCTGCGGGCTGCTCTCGCTGAGGCAGCGGAGAATGAGGACCTCAACAGCGAGGTCCTCGTTCGCGCTGTGCGGACGCGCTGGAACACCGTCACCCTTGTGCTTGAGCGCGCGCTCGACATGCGCGAGGTCCTCGGGCAAGTTTGCGACATGGCGCAATTCAACAACCGGCAGGGCAGGACCGCAGGGGGGGGGCGCCTTCGTCGATTCATCCTCGAAGATGAGGAATAGTTGGTTTTGGAAAAGCTCTACTACTTGTTGCACGTAAGTTGGAAACCTCTCGCTGACCGTACCTTGTCGAACTCGCTCATTCACATGCCTGACCCGCTGCAGCCCTTCTTATTTGTCACGAATACGGTTTCGAGCAGCAAGCGCGCCCTCGTCCACGAGGTCATTCCTTTCATCGACCTCCTCACCGACCACCTCGACCAGTTCCGCACGGATGAGGACCTCCCACCTATCGTGCGCGCCGCAGCCTACCGTGCACGCGCAGTCCTTGACAAGTACTACACACTCACGGATGATAGCATCGTCTACCGTGTCGCGATGAGTGAGCAAATCCCCCCTCCAGCCAATTCCCTACTAATTGTGTCATAAATCAAGTCCTCCACCCTCGCTACAAGCTCCAGTACTTCCGGAACAAGGGCTGGCCGGAGGACTGGGTCAATGAGGCCCGCGAGCTTGTCGTCTCCGAGTGGCGCGATAGCTACAAGCCGGCCGCCCAGGAGGAGCCTGTCGCTCAACCAGCGCGCGCATCTGGCACTGGGTCTGCCCGTCGCCCGGGAAGGCTTAGTGCGCAGGCATCTGCGAATGCGGTATGTACAATTGCCGGGATCGGATAACTTCACACACTGATCTATGACTTTGCAGGCGACGCGCGCGATGTTTGAAGGTGTACTCAAGCCCGCGGCCGCGCAGAATGTTGACGTGCTCGACGCCTACCTCGAGGCCCCACCTCTGGAGACAGTCACGGAGCCCTTGGGCTTCTGGAATGCCCTGCTCACCAGCCCGCATGATGCACCACTTGCGCGCATGGCTCTCGACTTCCTGTCGATCCCAGGTGCGTCCGCGTGCACCAGTCTTTTCCCCATCAATCTTGCCCACTCTGACACCTGTCCTGTCATACAGCCACCTCCGTCGAGGCTGAGCGCGCCTTCTCACGGGGTCGCCTTACAGTCTCCCGCCTCCGTCACTCCCTTGGCGATGAGTCCGTGCGCGCCAGCACCCTCCTCGGCTCCTGGGCGAACATCCCCGGCCTCATTCCGGACGAGGACGGCATCGCGGTGCTTCGCGAGGCCCGCCGCAAGGAGCGCCAGGCCCCCGGCCAGGATGGCGAGAACAGGGGGCCCGGCGCTGCTGGCCCATCTGGTGCTGCTCGCGAGGTAATCGAGGTCAAGTAAATTTGCATCATGTCAAGTCATGTAGCGCATTAGCACTGTGTATGAATAGCCATAAGGTGGTGAAATAGAATCAGTGTCTTTGTGTCTAATGTAGTGCCGGAAGTGCTTTGAACTTCCGATTGGATCGAAAACTTGAATGAGTAAGTCTTATCGGCCAGCCCTGTAACACTTGACTTGTATGCGGAGAAATGTGCCGGCGTGGACTTGAACCATTGCCATTGAAGTCTAGTAACTCCGAGTCTCCGTACTTCACTTGGACTTAAAGCAAGTAAGTAAATGTACTACACTTAGCCCTACAGCCGGACTTATGTCATATACTAGAAGACATGGTCAGATCCTATCCACGGATACAGCTCCAAATTGATCTGAATATATGGATAATATGGATAATCCGTGGATACAGCTCTATCCATGGCTTGAGCCATGGATTTCGGATACGGCTCTTCGGATACGGCTCAATTTCCAGCTCTGAGCCGCACAGATCTGGATCGAGCCCAAAAAAATTGCCTGATCCATGGATTCAGCTCTGGATTATCCACGGCTCGAGCCGTGCTCAGCCTTAGGACACTTACATACATGCGAACCCAGAATTACGTACAGCCTTTCCTCCATTGGTGTCTGCTTTAGAAGGGGAGAGGGTGTAAGGCCTACGCCCTTCCTCGGCACTCCCCTTGCTTACATACGCGCATGGTATATTACCTTCCGCGCGCCTGATATCGTGTTCCCCAGTCTTTCTCACACGATATCAGGTACGCCGGCATACCCTCATGTATATCCAGTCTTTCTCACACGATATCAGAGCTTTCTCCTGTTCTGTTTCCTGTTCGAGTGTAGAAGGCCGGAGCCTTCTTCCACCCCCGTTTCCGGCATGTTTTCCCAGAATTTCCCTTTGTTTCCCCTTTATGGATACACCGCAACCTGTTTCCAATCTCTGGAAACACATGAGAAACAATGGGGAAACGTGGCGTTTACACAACCAAAGAACACCCCGGAAACCACAAAGAAACTTGAAAATTCGACACTGGTTTCCCCTCCGTTTCCCTACTTCCGAACCGCCTGCCGTGCCTGTCGTGACTAGACCTTTAGACACCTCGCTTACGCTCAAAATTGCCTCTTATAGGCGGATTTTGAGCTATATCGGGTAATTTGATGCACATACGCGCTCACAACACGATGCGTCCTACTCCTTGACTTCTCATGTGGACACTATTCGTAGGAGGGCCTCAAGAATATTTGCATAGTATAATGGTCTCCATAAGCTGCGCATAAGAAAAGTTTGGGAGGGTTTCGAGAGGTATTGATGCCACCATCAGTGATAAACAGAAAACTGACCCCTTTTCCACCACAAAATCACCATCCCTTCAAGTTCTCGGTCGAGTGGTGACCCAAAACTCAGAATAGAGCCGCGCATGAAGTGGGTAAATACACTGAGGTACCGTTAGAGGTATCCTTTGGGAGGGGACAGGCGAAAAACTTCGTTGTCTAAAGGAGTGGTGCTGTCTAAAGGACCGGTGAAATACTGTACCCTCCCGAAGGTACTGCAGCGAACTGCAGTCTGCGGCACCATGCCACGGCCGGTAGGAAGTTCCGATTCACTCGGTACTGCGTCCCGCTGCCGCATCTTCTGCGACTTCGACGGGATGGCGCCGCCGCCACTCGGCCAGTCCCTGCTCAAACGAGCGGTCGTTGACGCCACTCGGGACGAGGCAGAAGGTGACTCCTAGTTCATCGAAGTCCGACGCCCAACAAACGTCCGCGCCATGCATCAGCTAGAAGACATGGGCGGACCGGCGGCGCGCTCACCCAGAGACTCCACCTCCTTGTTCCTATGCTCGTCATCAAAGAACAGCTGTTTGAGCAGCGGGGGGTCAGCCTCGCCCTGTGACGGCCTGGGAAGGCCGGGGAAAGAGTGACAGCGCCTTGCAAAACGATAGCTCGCGCTCCACACCCTTGCTCAGGCAACTTCGAGCCCCCCCCCCAATCTAGGCAGCAGCCCCCACCGTGCTCCACCGCGCCCGAGGGCCCGCTCTCCGTTTACCATAGACGTGTCCGCCGTAGGTACGGATATTCATGTGCTCTACCACCGAGCTTCTACTGTACAACCCTGAGAAGTTTGACTAGCAGTTTCTCGTCCTCGAAGAGGGTCGTTAAAGTGAAAATGGCGTATACTCGAGTACACGCTGGGGCGCCTAACGGCGTCGGACCTGGAAGATTGTTGTGGAGCGCGAGCTATCGTTTTGCAAGCTGGAACTCATGAGCGCGGCGGGAAGAAGGCTCACCATTTCCGAGTACGGAAGACCGGTCTGCTTGTGCAGCTGCTTGAAGTGTTTGATCTTTGAACCTGTGTGAGCAGGCTCGTGAGATATCCTGGGGGGCAGGTTCGAGATGGGCCGCAGGCCGCAGATAGCATGCGTACCGGGGTATATTTCCAGATGATCAAAGAACTGCACGGCGGGAGTCGGCGCCTCGCGCTTGTGCCCGGGTGGCGGCGGGACGAGCAGCAAGCCCAATGCCTGCCTCGCGCTGTGCACGAGTCATGTCAGGAATCCAGATATATCTGTATGACATATAAGTCTTCTGGGGGCTCACAGATCTGGGGCGTGCGTTCGCGAGGCCACGGCAATTGTTACGCCGCCTTCGCGCAGCCGATGCAAGATCTCGGCGACGTCGCGATAGAAGGCTATCTTGTGGTTATGCCTGCAGTGCACAGATCAGAAAGCACAGGTTGGCAGGAATCTCACGCAGCGGGAGGAGCAGGAAGAAGGACGGTACCTATCCCGGAGTTCGTTTACCGCATCGCTTGGACGTCGAATTGGGGCTGCGCAGAAGTGCCACTTCAGCCGAGCGCACGGAGCTGAGACTGACTATGACTCACGGTCGATATGTGTGTCGATCCAGAGGGTCCAGAGAGTGTAACTGGGGCACCCGGGAGCGCATAGGTCGAACTCGATCAGCCGGCCGGACACGGTTGACTGCCACTGGAGTTCGGCTTGGTCGTGCGCCGTGCGACGTACTCACTCTAGGTCAAACACAATCAGTTTCGGGAGCCTGCTCGTCATCGGAGCACGAGGTGGGGTGTTCGAAGGAGTTGGCGAAGATGGGGGTAAGTATGTGCTTGAGTGCCTTGTGGTAGGAATCCGAGTACACCATGCGGCTTGAAGCTTGAAGGTGCGGGGCTTCGTCGGAAGTTACCGATGCTGCAGCTGAACCAAGGTTTTGAGACAATGAGACGAGGAAAGTCCGGGTCGGTCAACCCAGGAATTTCTCGCGTGCGGCCCCGAAAACAGGATCGAAAAGCCATGTTGGACCAGGGGTTTCGCCCCCGGAAAAACGGGTACCTTTCCACTCGCGGTCAAATATTTGGACGGACATTCCGGGATAAAACCAAAACAGACACCAAGTAGCTATACACATTAAAAGTGACCGCAAGTGCCAAATGGTTGCCGCAAAAATCGACGTCGGAGGTCAGGGTATAAGAATGGGAGTGGTCACTGAGTAAATCAACGGTGGCTTGCCACAAAGTTCCGAGCGCTAGCGCTTAACTTGCAAGCCTTTGTGACTGACCACCATTCCGTCCAGTCCATATTCTCATCACAACTCCCCCACAAAGTTTCAGAGCGTCATCTGAAGCAACTACTCACCCGACCACTTGCCTCTCGACAACGAAATGTCAACGGAAGAAGATGTCAACCCTTACGAGCTCCTTGGACTGCCCCTTGAGGCGACGGAGCAGGAGATCAAGACAGCATACCGACAGAGGTCTTTAAAGGTTCATCCGGATCGCGTAAGTCCTTCTCCCTTGACCCGTTTTCGTCACGCACGAATTGAACACCGTGTCTAACCAAGTTCGTGGTGAAAGAACCGTGGTAATCCAGATGCAGGTGCGTTTGCGTTTCTTCATCCACCTTCTTGGCCATCCGGTCACTGACAGACGTACATCAGCTCGCAAGTTCCATGAACTACACCAAGCGCAAGAGCTCCTGCTCGACCCCCTCCGGCGCATGGCGCTGGATGCGAAGCTCCGCATCAAGGAGGCACGCAAAACCAGGTACGCCACCTACGACGCCAAGCGCAAAGGGCTTGTGGAGGAGCTAGAGGAGCGCGAGCGGACGCTGAAGAAGGCGCGGGTGGACAATGAGGCAGAGAAGAAGCAGAGGCTGCGCGAGAACGAGCGCATCATGGAGGAGGGGCGGCAGTTGCGGGAGCAGCGCGAGCGTGAATTGCAGAGGAGGGAGCAGGAGCGAGAGGCGTTGCAGCACAAGGGTCAACAAGAAGCGAACATTGGCCTGGAACCCCCACCTTCCGGTTCGTGTCTACTTTTCTGTCTCCAAGAACGTTTTCCCGTTAACGTGTGACGTCCTCCAGGTCCCTTGGACACGACCGTTCGCGCCAAGTATATCTTGTCATCGCGTCCGGCCCTCCTTGATGCCTCCTCAATAGGCGCGGTCCTTACAGCGTTCGGTGCAATCGATGAATCGTCTATCGTTGTCTCTCTGAAGCCTGCGCCCCCCAAGAAGCCAAAACGTGGAACCGCGCTCGTGCCGTTCACCCAAATCGGAGGCGCCTTCGCCGCTGTCTGTGCTAGCGAGCGTGCCGAACATGATCTCCAAGACATCGAGGTTACATGGGCGGGGGGATCGGAGCCGGAGGTTATCGGCTGGTTGAAGAAGATGGGCCAGCTGGGCGGGACCGCGAACGGCAAGCCACCACCGTCGGCAGACCACAAGTCCCCAGCTCCAACATCTGGGATAGCCACACCGGCATCGGATGGCGCATTCTCGTCATTCCCGTCGAGCTTCGTACGTTGCCTTTCTTTCGAAGCTTACAGCTCGATGCTCACCGGACGTTACATAGCCGGATCTCGATGCGGCCCCCCAGCGGCCAAGCGCACCTACCGCGGTTCCCGGGCTGGATTACGAGTCGCTCACGCTGATGCGCATGCGCCAGGCGGAGCGCGAACGGCTAGAGCGCGAGATTCGAGAACAGGAAGCGGCGGAAGGCGACTAGTGACGTCTGTATTCCAGCGTCACGACGGTGTATGTTTACACGCTCCAAGTAACAACCCTTGCTCATGTACACTGTACTGCTACGAATACCACGGCATCAACGTCAACACGGTGCTGCCGAACCCTCCTAATGCTCGCACATGTTCCACTCGATCTCAAAGACCTCCTTCCCGTGGTAGAAAGTAAACTCGGAGCGTTCGTCCATGAAGTCCTTCCTACGCTCCTCTGCCTCCGCTCGCGATATCGTGGTCCCCAGCGCAGCGCAGGAAATGACCTCGTTGTACAGCTCTCGTGGGAGCGTGCGGACGAGGGGTACCGCGGCGCACGCCACTTCGGCCCACGAGTCGGACGTCCACCACGACTCCTGCTGGGGTAGAACGTCGCTGGTCGAGATGACCTTCGTCGACGGATCCACGAGGAAGAAGCAGACGATCTTCCGAAATCCTGGCTTCGAAGGATCCGCGAGCTCGAACGGCTGGACGCGGTGCTGGTAGACGTTGGGGAACGCCACGCACTTTCCCTCCGCCGCGACGACGTGGCCAAGCTCTTGGTTCAGAGGCGACTCCTCCCCAAGTCCCCAGGCGACGACGGTCCCCTTGTGATCCGACTGCTCGTGGAACCTCAGCATATACCACGGGTTAGGCTTGCCAGCGGTGGCGCGGAAGGAAAGCCTCGACTCGGTGATGTTCTCGCACGCGTAATAGTACAGACCGGTGGCGACGATGTGCTCGTTCTCCATCCCTTCCACGTGCCAGCTTCCGCCCGGGTACTTGGGGTTCTCGGGCGTGAGGACGATGTTGGCGAGCTTGACGATGACCTGAAGCGTGCGCCCCTTCAGACTGAAGTCGACGCGTCCCTGCGTGGACGGTGGTTCGAACGGGGCGGGATCAGGGATGAGAGGCCAACGGTCGCGTTCCCACTCTTCCCAAACTTCATCGCTATCCGACATGCCGGGCGACGTCCCTTCGTACCAGCTCTTGCCGTCGACCTGGATAGCGTAGGGACGGCTGGGACTGAGCGCGTCCGAGACGACACGCTCGAAGAGAGGGAGGAAGCGCTCGAGGATCGCCGAGAGTGTCGCGTACGCCTCCCTATGGTCGATAGGGTGGAGGTTGTTGATGTATCCGAGAGGCCGGACTCGACCCGTGGCGGACACCTCGAAGTCTGTCGGCAGCCACTGGTGCTTCTTCGAGAATGGCTGCTCAAGCCGGCCGGCTAGGTCGTCGAATTCGAAGTCGTCTCTCAGCTTCTGGCGCTTTTCTGGGAGTGGGATTCTGTCCTGGTACTCTGGCAAGGTGATCACGCGCGAACCAAGGGAGCCGGCGGAGTCTCGGTAGAGGACGTGGGTATGATCGATGCGTAAGAAGTATAGGGAGGGATGGACGAGGTCGAGGACTTGTTGATTAGAGCCAGGATGCCAGTCCTTCTCGCCTTCTGGCACCGACTCCAACTTCGAGATATCCGCGAGCAGCGCCGATCTCAAGGTCGGCGAGACGAGAGAGACCGACTCATGCACCATTGGGATCACTGAAGGCTACATAAAAAGAAGGGGTTGAGCATTCAACGAGTCTGGTCGCTGATGACCTTAATGTATGCGCTCACATAGATCCCATCCTCCGACTTGGCAAATTGGCTGGCATCGTACCTGAGCTCGTCGAAGATGTAGTCGAGCTGAGCCGTCGTAATGGGGTCCCTTGGCCATTTCTTCTCCCCGTCGCCGGCTACGAACCTCTTCTCTCCGCCCCAGAACTTGTCGACGAGCACACGGTCCTGTTCGACCATCTCGTCTCGCCACTTCGATGCAATGGCCGTGTCGAACACCTTCTCCCACCAGCCGACCTTTTGGCGGACCTTCCCGGAGAACTGGCGCATGCGCAACTCGACGAGAGTGACAGGCTGGCGTTCTCCGAACTCGAATGGAGAGGGAAATTTGAGTCGTCCTGCCACGTCCGGGTTGGGTACGGTAGAGCTGAGAACGTCCGGAAGCATACTGGATGTGTGCATGTTGTAGTTGTTATGATCAATAGACAGAACGTCGAGCTAAGGAGATAGGATACCTGTGCTATCTATGCCGCGGTGTTGCGACTAGACCTGGAATGAGGAAGTAAGCGCAGGAGAAGCGGCTGGCGTCGGGCTCAGCTTGAGCTTTAACGTTCAGGACGACTTCGGGGTTAGACACACACCCGTCAAGCTTATCAAGCTTCAAGCTTCAGGCCTCAGGCCTCAGGCCTCAGGGGCTCCCTCTTACGATCGCCGCCCTCCTTTTCAAGGCTTGTTGGATTCCTTCGAGTCGAATACATGATCGTGTATGGTGAAAGCAAGCTAACATAGGTATGTAGTTCGTGAACGGCGACGACAGTGAGGAACAATACAAGGATGCGAGTAGACGGGAACGTGTTTCAAACAGTACTAGTCGTGAGCGGGACGGAGAGTGAGAGACAGACGGACGGACGGACGGACGGAAACGAAAAGTGCGTGGAACACAGAGCAGGAGATGATGGTAATACATGCACAAGGAGATGTCGAAAGCACAGAGGGCATAGGGTGGGACAATGGATAGGTGCCGCGAGACGGGAGGCAGGCAGAACAAACGAGATATCAAATGTGGTCACCGTCATCGGAACTCGCGCAAGAGAGCCTGCATGGGGAACGAGGAACGATGTTGCACGCGACTCCGCGCCAAGGCCATCTTCCGCTCGCCGGCAAGCTTGTTGATCGAGTTCATAAGATCGCTGCGACGTAGTGGCTCTGCAGGGAGCGTGAGTTTCCGTGACAAGACGACGTTGAATGCAGTACGCACTCGTGATATGGTCATCCATGCCTGCTTGCAAACACCTCTCGCGGTCGCCGATCACTGCGGAGACAAGTTGAGCTCTACGCCGATCAAAGCATAAAGAGGAATAGTACGTACTTGCGTGCGCGGTTAACGCGATAATTGGGGTTGGCTCCAGACCATGGGTCTGTTCGTAGGTACGGATGAGCTCCGTGGCCTCCATACCGCCCATGAATGGCATAGAAACGTCCATCTGCGCGGCGTGAAGCAATTAGTTCAGTAGTTCACACCAGCAATGAATAGAAGGAGAGGCTAGACTCACAAGAATGACGTCGAACGGCCGGTTTCTCTGCACGCGGGCCTTGAACGCGTCGACCGCGAGCTGACCGTTCTCCGCGATCTCGACCTGGTGACCGTACTTCTCGAGGATCTTTACAGCAAGCTTCTGGTTAACTAGGTTGTCCTCGGCGATCAGGATGTCGTACGGCACGTCGTTCTCGGCCACGACTGGCGTAACCGTATTTGACTCTAACGCCGAGATTAATGCCGAGGCCAGGTCCTGTTCCGAGACAGGTGTCGTTATTTGAGATGAAATGCCATTGTCCAGGCACCACTTGACTGTAGAACAAGTTAGCAAGACGGTGTTTAATGATGGAAAACCTATAAGACGCACGGTTCAGACGTGGGCTCGACTCCTGAAAGGGCAAGCCAATGATGAGTGCTAGCTAGCTCATATAAAATAGTCAAGCACACGCACCGGCGACAGCAAGACGATGGGTATATAACGCAGGTGTTCGTGCTCCCGCAGGTTCTCAGTCTGCGAAATACGGAGTCAGTCAAAGGCGTCCCTCAGAAAGAGAAGTAGCGACACGTACAACGCTGAGCGAGTCGACGACGATGGTATCAATGTGCGGGCAGGTGGTCTTGTCCGCAACTTCCGCGACAGAGTGCACGACATACGGCCGGAGCCCGAGCTCAAGGACGCGCTGGACGACGCCAGTGCGATCGAAGAATGTATCGACGAAGAGGATGCTCCGCTTCTGGAATGGCTGCATTTTGGTGAGTGTCGCCTCCATTGACAGCGGGCTGATTTGGGACGTGATCGTGAAGAAGAACTTGGAACCGTTGGCGACCTCCGATTCGACCCACATGTTACCCAACATGAGGGTGACAAGGCGTTTCGAGATGGATAATCCCAGGCCAGTACCACCGTATTCCTGTTATCGCCGTTGAGTGCATGATCTTACGAAACATGAGCAGATGTACGCACTCGGGTCGTGGAACCATCGGCTTGGCAGAACGTGTCGAAGATCATGGTCAACTTATCCTTGGCAATGCCGATACCCGTATCGGACACACAGAACTCCAGGGTGACATGTTGGTCGTCTTTGGCGAGCAGCCTGCAGCTCAGCGCGACGTGACCCTTGCGAGAGACCTTGGACGGGGTGAACTTGATCGCATTGCCAACCAAGTTTGTGATGACTTGGCGTAGGCGGAGCGAATCACCAATAAGCTGGTCGGGAATGTCTGGGTCAACGTCGTAGGTGAGGTCGAGCTGGTTCTGGGATGCCCGAACGACCAAGGTCTTGAGAATACCGAAGACGGTCTGCCTGATCGAGTAAGACACCTGTTCCATGGTCATCCGCCCGGCTTCGACTGCAAGCAATGTTCTGTCAGAGCTGAGCTTATCGCGAAGATATGAGCAAGGACGTACTCTTCGAGATATCTAAGATATCATCGATGATCAATAACAGGGAACGAGCTAAACTGTGCACCAAGAGCAGGTTCTCGCGCTGCGATCGGTTGAGGTCGCTGTCTAACGTGAGCTCCGTCATGCCGATTATACCGTTCATCGGTGTTCTGACAAACGGATCCAGTAAGCATTGGTGAGAATAAACCACCAACATGCATGACATACCGGATCTCGTGGGACATGTTTGCCAAAAACTCTGACTTCGACCTGTTCGCCAACTCGGCCGCCTCCCTTGCTGCGGTGTTCTTTTGGATACTGTCGCGCAAGTTGGACACCATCTGGTTGATCTGCGTCTTCAACGAGTCCATCTCGCCGCTAGCCTCTACCGTGATGAATCGACTGAAGTCGCCGTCCATCGCCGCCGCCGAGATCTGTGCGAAGCCTCGGACCTGGGTTGTCAAGTTGCTCGCCATGGTGTTGACGGACATCCTGGCGAGGACAGGGCTCAGCGTCCCCGCTCGAGTATACAGCGGGAACGGTGACGACTTACGTGATCTCCTGCCAGATACCCTCGACGTTGCCAACCTCTGCCTGACCACCGAGCTTACCCTCGGTACCGACTTCCCTAGCAACCTTCTTCACCTCGGCGGCGAAGATGGCCAACTGGTCGATCATGCTGTTGATAGTGTTGACGAGATCGAGTATTTCTCCGGAAACTGGCACGCCCGTGACCTTCTGTGTCAAGTCGCCCTTCGCGACAGCGCGCTACATTGGTGTTTGTGGATGAGGTTGTGCTTGCCAGTCACGTACGATGCGGATGACCTACCGTGGCCAAGGCGATTGTTCGCACTTGTAACGTCAACTGCACGAGAAGAACAAGTGTCAGAAGGCACCCTATCCTCGACGGTGCGCAAGCGCTTACGTTGGCCGCCATGACGTTGACATTGTCTGTCAAATCCTTCCAAGTACCGCCGACGTTGCTGACCTGAGCCTGGCCGCCCAAGAGACCTTCCGTTCCGACCTCCTTCGCGACACGCGTGACCTCGTCTGCGAAGAGACTCAAACTCTCCGTCATGCCGTTGACCGTCTCCTTCAAGTCGAGCATCTCTCCGCGCACATCGACGGTGATCCGCTTGGTCAAGTCTCCGCCCGCAACAGCCTTCGTCACCTCCGCGATGGACCGCACCTGGTTCGTCAAGTTCATGGCCATCAGGTTCACGTTGTCCGTCAAACCCTGTGGCGGTCATGCATGTCAACTGCGCCGCTGTGCTTCTAAACAGAACGACACGGCGTACCTTCCAAACGCCTTGGACATCGGGCACCGACGCCTGACCACCCATAATACCCTCGGTTCCGACCTCCAAGGAGACACGGGTGACTTCGCTAGCCAACGTCGATAACCGGGCCACCATCTGGTTGACAGTCGTCTTCAAGTCGAGCATCTCTCCTTGGACGTCAACGTTGACGGTCCGGCTCAAGTCTCCGTTGGCGACGGCCTTCGTGACATCTGAGATGGAGCGCACTTGATCCGTCAAATTCGTGGCCATTTTCTGCCCGGAAGAGCGTTGAGATAAGGAGAAGCGCTTGCCCAGACGACGGAAACGGCACGTACGTTGACATTCCTGGTCAAGTCCGCCCAAGTGCCCTGCACACCCTCGACACGCGCCTGACCGCCCAAGATACCCTGGGTACCGACTTCCAACGCGACACGGGTGACCTCGGAGGCGAATGCGCTCAACTGGTCCACCATGGAGTTGACGGTGCGCTTCAAGGTGAGCATCTCGCCCTCGACCTCGATGTCAATCTTCTGCGTCAAGTCTCCGCGCGCAACGGCCGTCGTGACCTTGGCGATAGACCGCACTTGATCCGTCAAACTGGAACACATTCGATTCACCTACCACGACATCTTCAAAATCAGCGTCTTACGAGACGCACTGAATGGACTTACGTTACGCGTCAACTCCAACCATACTCCCTCGACGTCCGGTACGTGTGCCTGACCGCCCAATTGACCTTTCGAACCGACCTCCATTGTAACCCGAGTGACTTCTGCCGATAACGCTCTCAATCTGCCGACCATGCCGTTGACCGTATTCTTGAGCTCCAGGATCTCGCCGCGCGCGTCGACCTCGATTTGTTTGGACAAATCGCCCAACGCGACAGCTTTTGTGACCTTTGCGATAGACCGTACCTGGTTTGTCAAGTTCGCCGCTAGCTTGTTGACCACGCCCGTGAGCTCGCGCCATGTGCCTTCGACGTCCAGAACGAGCGCCTGTCCGCCCAATTTGCTGCAACGTGGGTTGAGCATGCGGTGTGTGCAAACTCACGCGAGGAAGAACAACAGGGGTGCAAAAAAGGACCACGTACCCTTCCGTGCCGACTTCCTGGGAGACTCGAGTGACCTCCTTCGCGAATTGTCCGAGTTTGTCGACCTGTCAAACAACGAATGATCAGCGTGCGCCGCCCCCGCAGGCGAAAGAGCCGATCGACGCACCATCGCGTTGATGACGTCCTTGAGCTGGATCATCACCACGCCCTGCACGGGCACGGTGATCTTCTGGGACAAATCGCCGCGGGCGACGGCGTTGCAGACGCGCGCGACATCCTGGACCTGGGTCTTCAACAGTTTGAGCTCGTCGACCGCGCTCATGCCGCTCTCGAAAGCCGCCGCGGCGAGTGGGCCGGGGGGCACGACGAGGGGGGAGGAGACGTCGCCGGTAGACATGTTCACGATCTTGGTGATCGTAGCCGTATCCGTGATGATTCTGCCGCAACCGGGGCACGACACATGGTCGGCCTGGGTCGAAGGGGGTGCAGAGGCGACGTTCGTGGTGTTCATGCCTGTAGCCCTGCGGATCTTGTCGAGGGGGTTCACGACGCCGTCGAGGTTGATAGTCATGCCGTTCGGGGTGCGCGAGCTGCCGGTGCCAGTGCCGTGGAGGACTGGAGGGAGGGGGGTGGATTCGCTGCTAAAGGAGCTGTCTTCGCTGGAGCTGTCGGACATCTCGACGTCCTTGACGGAGTCGTCGAGCGTGCCGGGGATACTCTCGACTGAGCTCGTAGGGGTGAAAAAGGGAGACACTGATGATGAGCCGTTCGCAAATCCACTAGACTCGGCGCAGGAAGTGTCGGTGTGGGACGAACCGGAACTGAACATAGGAGGGCTGTCGCCGACGCTACGGCGCTTCTTGGATTCGGGACCACAGCTCTCTGCGTCTCTGATGGAGCTCAAGGCCTCCTCTGCGGTGTACATGCGGCGCGCCATCGCGCCGAGAGAGCGCAGGATGCTCTCGATCTGCCAATCTGTTGGGCCGTCATATTTCGGGATGGGAGTCGGGAGCGAGGGGCCGAGCTCGTAGACAGATAAGAGAGCGACGAGATGTGTGAAGAAGGGATGTTGCGAATGGTGGATTACGGACGCCATCGTCGCTCGAGGCGAGGACGACGATGGGCACAACGGGGAGGAGGAGGGAGGGAGTGATGGTGGATGGAATGTGCCGAGCAATGTTAACTGTTATTCTTCTAACCGATTTACTGTTCGCACGCGCCCGTCCCCGCACCCCCAGTGCGTGGCCCATCTCTCTCCGGATCCCCGCAGCTCAGTCTTCTCCGTCTCATCCATACCCCCTGGATCCGTCTTGTTCTCAAAAAAACGCAGGGATTGTGACGTCTCTCCACAAGCTGCATTGACCTGCTGGACAGAGCTCTCCTGGAGGGGACTCCCTCGGGGTGGCACAAGGGAGACTCCGGACACCGCGATATCCTATTGAAGCCGCCTCGGCGAAACAACAGGTCGCTGCCAAGTATGGTCGCTCCGTCACAATTACTCCATCAATGCTCCACACCTTGACAGTGACATATGTTCACGCCTACGGTGTTGTGCGATTCAATTCGCACTCAGTCACTAATCGTCGACGGCAAAGTACATTGGCGGCCGCAGCAGCATGCCACAACCTCGCATAGTACTGGTGCGTTACGTGCGTAGCCTAAGTATATATACGTATATCGGATGATACTGTACCGCTGACCTTGTGCTCCTCGCTCCCTGCTTCGCAACCACAAGCTCCATGCCTTACGTCCATCCGTTCTCAGTACTCAGTACTTAGCGGCGACTCGTTTAAAGTCTGATTGTCAAGGCGGTGCTCCAAGAATACTTAACGGCATCTGAGATGCTCCATACTGGCGTCGCGTACTTATAATAGCGGCAGGCGGAACGGAAGACCCCCGATGCTCCGTTCCGAAGTCGCGACGGACAGAGACAATGAGTAGGTCGTACCGAGCAAAAAGACGTTGCCTTCGCTCATGTCGCATTTCCTGAGGTCATGAGAAGCAGGAACATCCCGGGGACAGCACTCATCTGGTTGCGTTTGGCCCATGTTCTAACTCTGTATCCGTCGCTGCGCATGCAGCGAGGGCCATGCGCGCGTATATGTTCGTTCCCGGGGGTACAAGCTTTACGGCCATCAAGATGCGTTCATGTAAAGCCTGATAATGTGCCGGCCTCGGGAGGGAATCCCATGATACCGGCATCAAGGACGGCTTTCGCTTGCACACAGCATCTCTCTTCCTTGTCTCTTCCGCCTTACCACATGTACACTCACTCCGACGCCGGCACTGCGTCGAATTCGGAAGTCGTAGGAACAGATGTAAACGCCTTCGGAACGTCGGCCCCTCATCCGATTACTTATTTCTCCCAACCTCTCCACTCGCTGGTGCAAGGCGGCGACGATCCATAATGATAGCCCGATGAGCCTGACCTCGCCTCCCCTCCCCGTCGCCCTGGGGAGCTACTATATGATCACAACCATCTTAGCCACAGGTCATCGGGCCACGGACAGGTGGAGTGAGTTGGAAGTAAGTAAGTTACTAGTGATAATCGCTCGTATCCGCTGATATGAAAGTGTGCATGCCCTTGGCATGCCCGCACGTTCGCGTATGATCGGCTTTCAGTCAAAAACGACGGTTCTGAGCTGGGCGGCTGGCAACGCTATACTTAGCGCGATCGCTAGCCACAAAATTCCCGAATCTGAATGTTCCGGAAAACTTTGGGTCAGCTGCGTTGCGGAAGCCGCACGCCATCGATTGGAAACGTCGACGTTCCTCCTCCTGTAGAAGTCCGAGTCGATATCTGCACTGACCCATGATGCGTGCATGACGCATCGATGCGTCGTCAAATGAACTCGAAGACCAGGGTGGTACACGCACGGCAGGTGAGACGAAGCCATCGCTTTCTCGTTGACTAAAAATCGTTAACTTGAAGCCCCGACGCTCATGCAAAAAGTCTGACGCAAATACGGTAAGTACCACGCATCCCATGGAAGTCAGCCCCCAATTAATTGACGGCCCCGGAAGCGCTACGCGCGAGCCTCCCCGTGCGTTACTTATTAGACTTTACGCCCACGCCTACTCAAGGTTTGTCCGACTTCGCGACCTTCGAACATCGGGTGCCTTGAAGTTGAACGTGGGCACGATGCGCCAAACGTAACCTGACAAAGTTGGCAGCTTGCGTCCGCCACACCATGAAATCAGCGCGCCTTCCCCAAATTTAAACAAGATATACCTGTACGCAAGCTCCCATTGGCTTTCATGGTAATCAGTTTGTACCGAAGCTCATGTGGGCCTAGGTCAGTAACTTTGTGAACGGAAATGCGACAAGACGGAAATGTGTGTGCGATGTAGGGAAGTTCTCCAACGGCGGGGGTCAACGGGGAGAACGAGGGAATTTCCGATGCATCTGCCAGTGCAGCGGCGAGAACAGACCCTTCTTGTCAAGAAATTGCATCCGTGGATTACAAAGGATACCGAAGAACACCTTAAGCCTCCTTATTGGCGAAGACCTAGACCTTTCCACACTAGACTACCAGCGGGCTTAAGTTCAGGGACAAGATTTAGTTCCCAGAGTCTGCCTCGACGCGGTGAGCTCGAGGATGCCTGACTGAATGTAAATCTTTCCAAGAACCAAAAGGACCTAGGCCGACGTACCCCCACAACATGACATGCTCGTATTCAAACCTTGAATCTCCGGAAGCCTTCACCATTCTGGTTCTCGAGATGAACGGCAGTCGGAGACTTGCGTTCTGGGAAGATAGCAGGAAGTAGCTAGCGCCTTTCGACATTCCTCAATACCCACCGCTCGCCGTCCCCGACACACACACCTCAATGGACCCCTGTCCGGGGTCCGACACTCGGTATATCGGAGGAAGTTCCGCCATCGAACATTCGAAACGCCCGCGAACGCGCGTCTCACCGGTCCAAAGCGAGCAACGAGGAACCTCTCATTCGGCGGAGCCTTCGCATGAGCATGGTGGACTGTCCACAGAACGTGTTCGTCAGAAGCCTTGCCGCGATCAAAGATACCAGGCTCGTTGGGAACGCCCTATCGGAACGGAAACCTCAAGGGTTGAGGGAAAATGCGGCCGTGGCCCTGCCCTGCAGAGCAAGATGGTCAGGGAAAAATGAACCTATAATGAATGGTGGGAAGAGCTATGCTCGAATGGAGATGAAGCCCCGTCCGCAGCTGGGAAGGGAAGGGACACTTTGACATCCCGTGATGCTTCACATGAGGACCTTGTGGTCCGTAAACGCTTGAGTCAATTCAACACATCTATGGGTGGCCTCGAGGGACCGAAAAGTCGAGCTCACAGAGGTATGCGAAAGGAAAGAAAAGGGGCGGATGTTACGAGATGTTACGCCACGCCTTTCTCAAATGCCGACGTCGTTCAGGCCGCGAAGGTTCAAGGAGGGTAAAACATATCATGTTCCCACCTGCACGGCGTGGTGAGGGACCTAGTGACCAAAGGTTTTACCCCTTTGGGATCGGAGGCACCGATCGTCGATATTGAACGACCCACTCACGAAAGATGTTCGAGACCTCCGCGGAAGTCTCGAACGCCGAGGGCCAAAGAATACTGAATCCCTTGGGAATCCCAGAGTCAGTTAGAAGTCGACACCCTAACATGCCTTAATGAACGTGTCATCGCTACTGGAAGGCACTGGGATGTACTCCTCAATCACATGCATGTGAACGCCCTTTGTGGGTTTGAGTAGATACCTAAGTATGGGAGGCAGGGTAGAGGACCCATTCACTCCACGCTGTTAACGCTAAGGGCCGACCGGGTACGAGCTCAAAAGCAACAGAGATAGATCTCCAGCCTAGCAAACGGGCATGGCTCTAAGGATGCCTGTCAAGCTTTGCAAGACTCTAGTACCGGCGCATGTATGCGCGCAAAAGGCGCGGATCCAGCTCAAACCTCCAGTCTATTAAAGGGGCGAACCAATAGGAATCGCCCCTCATAGACTGTGATCTGGAACTGATAGGCGCATGCCATGAGAAAAGAGATGGAGTGCATAGCCCATACACTGACTCGTATGAAGCGGGAACGCCTTTGCCAGTGGGGCCGGGGGCTGACCCGTCGTCCAAGACATCGCTCGTATACAGGACGACACTCACCGGGACATGGGACAGAAGTATGTATTCCGAAGGTGGTTCCATTGTCCAGCCATGCATATATCCAAGCACTTTGGATCCCGGCTAGGGCAGAGTCAGCGCTGTCGAGACAACATTGAGACAGAAGTGCTCACGCTCGAACCCATGTCTCTCGGTGTCGCACGAGACGGTATACTCTCAGCAACGTGACGACGCATACATGGACCCATTGGGAGAGAGTAGGGGGGCGAAGATGGGGGATGGTAGTGGAAGAAAGGCAAGAGACGCGAGTTTAAGGTTCACGCCGAAAGACGCGTCCAAACGCGAATACGTCACGTGGTCGAAACGAATCAAGTCGGGTGATACAACGCCAGTCCCGCGAGCACTCCGACCAGCCTCCGAGGCGGGTCGTTTACAGCTCGGAGCCTGTGACCATGTGTCGTTGGAATGGGGAAGGATATATTGCAGATATATGTCATGCTCACATGGAAAAGCAGCATTGGCGTAGTAGAAGAAGGCATCGTTCGGTAAATCAACGACGAGGCCGGGGAACGAGTCCTTCCACGCTGAAGTTGGGACTGTAGTGAACATTGGGGAGGAAGAATTAGATGATGCGCTGGTGCTGTCGTCGTGGATGGAGGTCAAGCGTACCTCTAGCAATATCTCGGACGGCAGCGTAGCCACCCGATTCTAACGACAAGATTCCGGAGGCGTACATCGCCACGGGTAATATCGGGAGTGAAAGGCCTCGAAGCGCGTTGGGCAGAAGCCTGACGACAACGGTCGAATATCCAAATGTGCTTAACTCCGGAGAAGCGAATGGTGTCCCGTGGTACTTGCTTCGCACACTGAAGTCCAGAAGTCAGTAGACCTCGGGGCCCTTAGTGACGTGGGTATCCCATTGCAGAAGCTGCGAGGACATTTTAGTACAGAGTTTGCAAGGTACTTCACAGAACGAGACAGAACAATGCACCCGTGTCGTTCACCCGACAGTCGGAATTCCAACCAAGGCAGCGAGAAGGACCCTTGAACCATCGCAGGTCAAAGAACTTTCCAGATGGATGGAGCAACGGAAACCAGAGCTTGCGAGTCGTGAAGGAAGAGCCTAGTGCGGCCAGCTAAGGCATCGAATGCCCTACCGAGAATTCTCTCATGAGTATGCCCGCCACCGATCGTAAAAGACGCACGGGAAGTCCCCCCTCTGCCCGGCGGCTAATAGTCTTCTAGTCGCAGCGAAGACCCCAAGACCTCAATGAGCCCATCTCTTCTGATCATTCATGCTTGGACGTCTCGCCTGCAGCGTTTGCAGACCGCAAAAATCGACATGTGAGGCATCATGGGATGTCAATGCGTCAGTCAGCCAACGAATCCATGGTGCATCGCGAAACTCACCGTGCGGAGTCATATCCACGACAGCCATGTTGCTGAGACCTAGAACCCAGTCATGGAAGTGATCGGATGGCTCCGATGGCAAAATCACATCCACCAACGGCCCTGGTTGAACCAACTGGTTTCATGTCCGTACATGCACGGCTCGAGCCTCGCCGAGCGCGCGCGGCCGGCTGTTGGCCCGTTAACCCCGGGGAAACCTCTCCATTGTAAGGTGCGCAAAAAAAGATAGAGAGCGGGGAACATCGCAGCGTTATGACAAGAACGGTGAACGCTGACCGTCCTGGTCGCCCACTGCTGACCTATCACAAACCCAAGTCAGCAACGGGACAATGGCGGACTTTGAGTCGTGACCATGACGTACAGTGCAGCATCTGACTCGGAGTGTTTCGCTGTACTGAATGACCTCGGGATACTTCAAGCTGTACTGTAGGGGGTCTACCGCACGAAGGTATGACGATCTGGGTCAGGAACACCCCAGATGAACCGGGCGAGAATGGGGAAGCAACATGCTGCAGAAACACACACGCCTGATTCATTGGGGTTCGCATCGTAGGGACTACAGATAATGTGGACCCCATTCCAGCACTGCGGGACGGACGGTATCATTAGCGTGAGGTGTAAAGACAAATCATTGAATGGTGAACAGCCAACCTTGTCCCATGCACGACAATGTACCACCAATACGTACACGTAAGACTTCTGAACTCTGGGCAGACATAACCATCTCCACCACTCTTCGCCGCTGATCCGGGATGGGAATGTCGCCTCTTCACGGCGACCAACTAATGAAAAGCAACCAGTACTAAACGCTCGACGAGTTTGAAACGTACCTTCGACCCAGATGGCGGCCGCAGTCCCGAACGCGGCCAAGGCGTGGTGCCAGTGTGCCAGCTCAATGAACATGATAAGTGCACCAGTTCAGAACCAACCGCTTGGCACGAAACTACCGTCGATGGCAAGCGTGGGTAGAGCGATGGAGCGTGCGAGGATCTTCAAGTACTCCCCGCGTCACCTCAGCTCACCTGCTAACGGCATGCTGCATCTTCGCAAACGCCACCACGTCTTTGACCTCAATCGAAGCCTCTCCGCAACCTCTACTGCCCCACATCTTCTACTTGCAGCGATAGCAATAACATCCACGAAGTTGGGGCCCGTGGGGGAGTGTGGAGTGGAAGCCTAGAAGTACGTGAGCTCGGCGGAAACAGTCAAACAGATACCAAGGTGAGCCCCGGTCCATTCAGCCTACCTTGTGTTCGCATCTGCAGATGCGATGGCGACTTTTCTTTCTAGGCGGACAGCAACAATAATGCACGAACAAGACGCACAAGACATGGCAGTTTGCAGTCGATCGCGCGAATTCAAGGTGCGCGTTTGTCACCAGGCATCGGCATCGAGACGGCTTGGCCGCATCGCGGGCGGCGCACTTAGGAGCTCCACCTCAGCACCACGATGTTGCACGAGGTGCGAGACCCACGATAGGTGCCGTGACAACGTGCTGGAGCAGCGGACCGCAGTGGTGAGGGAGTGCAGCGGAATGGCTTGGAAGCACTGGTGGAGGTCTGTTTATAGCGTCGCTAAAATTTCGTGCGAAAGGGAGCATCGTGCGTCATGTCGTTCCGTACGTGACGATTCCAGGGCGATGGAGCTGGAAAACGCGTATTTTGAGGGTGCGACATGGTGCGACTTGTTCGCGGGGAATCCGGTACGCTACCGCGCTGAGGAATTTGGGAGATGTGGCATTAATATTGGGAGCGGCAGCATGGAAGTAGCCCGCCCTACTACTTATGCCAAGTTGGGCGGTAATAATCGCGGTATGGCGGCTGCATGATGGCGGGAGCTCGGGCCAAGGGAGGGAGGCAATTCCACCCGGTCCGGAGAGCGTCGGGTCGTGGTTAAGCTCGGTCTCGGTCTCGGTCTCGGCTTTCGCACTCCAAATTGCGTCGACTCGGGTGCGCTCGGCAATTCCTCGATCCCCCGCCAACCGAACCCTCGAGTGGTTCTGGTGGTGTATTTGGAAGAGGACGGTATATTTTGCCTTTCCTCTGCCACGCAGCACCTTCCTCTTACCCAAAGTCCCGATCGCGATTCCCTAACAAGCCCACATTACGTCCATCCGGCCGAGATTGAAAAATCTTCGTTGACCTAGTGATTATCGCTTCTCAGAACACGGAGGTTCTCGAATCTGTTTCAGGCCCGTCTGTTCCGTAAAGTCCGCCAGCAGTATTTGTGCAAGGTGAGCAGAGCCGTTTGTTCGACAGTGTCGTCCACCCTCCCGCCTGCCCAGGCTCTCACTGATGCCACCACCGCACCATGTCCCCTCTATAGCAAGTATCCTCTGCTCCCCGGACACGACCCCGCCGTCTACAAACGAGTCAGCCATGGACAGTCCTTCAAGCGTGACTGGCCCGGACCAAGCTGCTCAACCCGACACTCGCCCGCCCGGTGGCACACGCCGGTCGGGCAACAAGACGCCCCGGAGGGTTCAATGGATGTTTGACGAGAGGCAACCTTCGCCGTCTCCAAGGGCGTTGGACGAACATGGGCTAGATGTACGTTTTCATCATTTTCATTGTCTGCGTTTTCTAAGGGTTGTCTATCGCCCTTTAGCCGGAGGCGTTTGAGACCCTTACACATGCACTCGAGCGCCATCGATCCACATCAGTGGTCGGGGAACACACCGCGAACCCTTTGTCTCCGAGTCAGGTTCTGGCGGCTATGTCCCCCGGTACATCTCTTCCCTCGTCCCCTTCCCCAGAGGTTACCCCCATCCGCGAAGTCCCCGGCGAGACCTTTATCGACAAGGACGAGACGGCCGGCCTCCCAGGACGCGACATCGAGCAGTACTCTCACGCGCAAGCTCGGAAGGTCGTCCGCGCCCACAAGTACAACCTCTTCAAGTTCCGAGGCAAGCATCGATACCGCCGCTCGGAGTCGGAGGCACTTTCAGATACGGAACGCAAAGGGAAGCAGCCACACCAAGGCCTTTTCAAAGACCGCGAAACCTCGAGCGACGTTGAGAAGAGCGCGGAGACGCGTACGGAAACGAGAGGATCAGAGCCGAAGGGCATCCTGTCTGCGCTGCTGTCCTTCTACGAGCCCGCATCAGTACTGCACTCCGGCATGGCCACCCCCGCGCGCTCCGAGATGTCCTTCGACGAATCGCGGGCGGCGTCCATGTACAACACGCCGTCGTCGACGATCCCTCCCATTCCCGCCCCAGTACTAGGCGGGGGCTACTTTCCACCGCCAGCGAACGTGAACAGTTCGGCGTCGTCGTTGCGTCCGCCGAACCACTCATGGACTCGCGTTCCATTTGGCAACAGCCGTCCGCCGAAATCGCGAGGCGGCGCTGGTGTGTTCGGCCCTCTCATTGCTGGTACCGGCAACATCGCTGGCGTCGCCGCGCCCATGTCTGCCACCGTCGCGCCCGATCTGAAACGGCCTGGCTATCACCTCTCCAGGTAGGCTAGAAGTTCGAAGCTCTTCACCTGCTCTATTGACCCCACGTGCCTCGCAGATACTCTCTGGACGAGAGCAAACTGCCGAAGGCCGGCTCGACTGCGGAACGCAAGCCCCTTACCCGTTCGCGAAGCATCCACTTCGACTCGCAGTCGCTGCGTTCTCCATTTATGTCCGGTCCGCCAACGCCTGCTAGCGAAGAGACGCTGTCGCCCCATTCCTCGAGCGGTGGGTCGCAGTCGCCCATCACCCCGCTCATGGGCAAGCAGCGCTGGAGCGGGGTTCTCAAGGACCTGCCCAAGTTTACCGGTCGCACCCCGAGCACCGTGCCCAGCACGCCCGCGACGGAACTCGGGACGGACGACTTGGAGAGCGGCTCTGATGAAAAGAGGGAGAAGCGGCGGAAGCGCAGAAAGGCGGAGATATGGGTATGTTTTTAACGTTGCTGAATCGCACTGGTGCTTCGTGCATCTAATTTCTGTGCTTGCAGATCACACGGCACGTCGCGGAGATCGTCTGTCGCCAGGAGTTCATCCTGAAGCTCGCGCGCGCGATGATGATGTTCGGCGGGCCGACGCACCGGCTGCAGGCACAGATCAAGGCGACGGCGAAGGTCCTCGACATCGAGCTGTCGTGCATGTACCTGCCGGACATGATGCTCATCTCGTTCGACGACGTCGGGACTGGGACTAGCAACATCAAGTTCATCCGCCAGGGAAGCGCGCTCGATATCGGGAAGTTGCACGAGGCGCACGAACTTTACTGGGAGGTGTGCTCCCGGTTTTTCTCGCGCAACATGCTGGGGCGTTTGTTCATCCTCATGTTGCAGGTCATTCATGACAATGTCTCTGTCAAGGATGCATCTATCCAGCTCGACGAGCTAATGCGTCGCAAGCAAATTTATAAGAACTGGCAAATCGTTCTCTTTGGCGGCGCCTGTTCTGCGTCCATTTGCAGTGTTAGCTTTAACGGCTCTTTCATCGACTGCTTAGCGTCATTCCCCCTCGGCTGCCTGCTCATCCTGATCCAATTCTTCGCCGCTCGTAACGAGCTGTACTCCAATGTCTTCGAGTGCGCGTTGCTTTGCCTTCTTCAGTACGCCGCCGAGACTGACACATGCCTTTCAGGATCACTGTCGCCACCGTCTTCAGCTTCATCGCCGCCGCTCTCGCCTCCGCACCGTACTTCTGCTACTCCGCCATCGCATCGGGCTCCGTGGTGCTCATCCTCCCCGGTTTCATCGTCCTGTGCGGGAGTCTAGAGCTTTCGTCCCGCAACATCGTCTCGGGCGCTGTGCGCGTTTGCTTTGCGTGTATTTATTCGTTGTTCCTTGGATTCGGCTTGGCGATCGGTGCCACGGCCTTCTCCAAACTCACTAATCGCAGCCTCGCTGGCTCGAACGACCTCACGTGCGGCCTGAGCCACGATCCAAATGGGCCATGGTGGCAGCGCACTCCGTCCTTATGGTGGGGTGAGTATCTTCCTGTCGTGTATGATCCAGGCCTTTGCTGACCCATACCATGATTAACCTAGCATTCCTCACGGTTCCTTTATACTCGCTTTTCCTGAGCCTGAGGAATCACGCCCCGTGGAACCGGCGGGAATTGGTACGTTCACCAGCTTGCGTTTGTCTTGCCGCATACACGAATCTAACTTGAACCGACGCGTTCGGCTCCGAAGTACCTCCTCATCGCCATCTCCTGCATCGGGTGGGTGACGAACCACTTCACCGGCACCCGCTTCCACAATCAAAGCGACATCTCCGCCGCGGTCGGCGCGCTCGCCGTCGGGTTCGTCGCGAACATCTACGGACGGTTCTTCAATGGGAGCGCCTTCGTCGTCATGGTGAGTTCTCCTTCCCCGTTCTTGCCCTGGTCGGTCGACGTGCTGTGCTGTGTTGTGCTGTGCTCACTCGTTTTTTTGCAGATCACTGGCATCCTGTTCCAGCTTCCCTCTGGGCTCGCGAACGGGGGACTGTTCACGTTCGTCCAGCAGCAGGAGTCGGGATCGTCCACGAACGAGTCGTACCTGTCCGGGTTCCAGACCGCCCTCCAGCTCATCTCCGTGTGCATCGGCCTAACGGTCGGCCTGGGCATCTCCCTCGTGTTCGTGCACCCCATCCCGTCCCGGCGGCGCGCGGCGGGTCTGTTCACGCTGTGAACGTGAACAACGTCCCGCGGTGGTCGCACCATTTAGGCTTTTACCATGCACATGCTACATCACGGTCTTCAGCTGCGGCGGGATCATGGGCCGCGATTATCGCCGCCCTTAATATCGCTTCGCGTCCGCTCGTTTCAGTCTTTTATACTTACCCTCATATCTGCAGTGCTTACTACGGACATAGTCCCATCCCGCATCTCTTCCTAGTTACGTTACATGTTACGGTTCCTCGCCCTCGCGGTCTCATTGCTTTTGTATCCATGATCCTTACGAAGCCCCCACGAACACTCCATTTTGCGTTTTCCTATAGATATATAGAGGTCCTCATGCTCATGCCCAGACGTCTTAGACTCGCGTCTCTTGTACAGTTACTGACAGAACTCCGCGCCCTGAAACCCTTTTAGCGCATACCCTAGATTGTGCTTCCCATAGATCCCCGTTTCCTTGGCATTTCCATTTGTATCATCGTCGCAGGTTATATCTTTATTCCACATTTCACGCCCAACCTCGAGTCTCTCGTAACGCTCCAGGCGTTGCGGAGGCGCCCCCATACGTCATCAGTGATATACATATAGTACACCGTCGCGCATGCAGCGATTCTAGACCCTCAAACGTGGTTTCAAAGTTACTTACATTAATTGCCCATCCCTAGGCGGGTCCGGGCGCCTTAACATTGGTTCCTGCTCGTGTCCCAGATACTGTACCGCGTGCGTCTTGTATTCACGTCAATGTAGAAGATAAGGATGAGACCGTGTAAGCCAATTCTGCTGCCTCCCTGCCTCGGAGCCAGATTACAAATCAAATGATAAATCCTGGTATACGTGCCTTCCATGCCCAGGAAGGCGTGCTCAGCAGGAATACTGCATATGGTGACCGTGCCGGGAACGGATTCTGGAATGCAGTAACACCCTTACTACATGTTCCTTTAAAGCTTACTTATGCCACGCGCAACCGTGCATGGAGGATTGCGGCCACATGAGCAGCGGTTCCTTCGTATTGACAGGTAGTCTCGTTCCCATCCGTTCTAGCGCTTACTGGGCGTACCGCTAGAACAGCCCTCTCCCCCCGGCGCTCGTTGTCCTCCTCTCCAGATCTTTTCACGATCCGTTCCATCAATTCCCCCTTCCTTATCCGTCCTGAGGCTGCGGAGCGTAGCGAAGCTGCGAGTGCCGGGGGGAGAGGGCTGTATAACGTCTGGAGCCGAGACTAATTGACAGGTTGAGGTCCAGGGTCAAGTTTGAGCCTGAGGCCTGATGACCTACTAGACGCACCGTATAAGTACCTTGTGATCCCTCTCCTTCGACCGAATCGACGTCTCCGAGTCGTCGGTCGGAGACGAAGTCAAGTGATGGTGGCCCAGATGCTGCGAGCTCTCTTGATCTGACGAACGCGTGAATAAGGCGATACCAGACGTTGCTCAGGAGCAGTAAGCGTAAGACGTCATGGCACTAATGTCGAGTACGGCTAATATGGGCAATAGAAAATACATTCACGTCAGCAACCGTGAGCACCTCAATGAAGAGAGGAAGACGATTACCGATGTACGGGATATTATGGTAAGGGTTAGTAGTCATCCATGGTCACCTCAGATAGCGGCCTCTCAACGAGGCACGAGGCGTCAAAGGAAACTGAATGGTGGAACTCCACTACCAAACAACACCGAAGGTATGTGATTGAAGCGGAGGAGCTTTGGCGATTCGGAGGCCTAAGGAAGAGATTCGGGCATCAGCCTAGACATGCAAGAAGGGGGGACAGAAACGTCGTAAGTAGATTCGTGTGGCCGCGCTCGCCCACTTTTGGCATCGTTGCACTGTTCTTGAGAAGCAAAAGGCACGAAAACCTATGGATCGTCGTGTCGTATGATCGCACCATATTCAACTGAGGGCCCGGGGTAATCGCGTGTGCTTGATAACAAGGCTGACGTCAGATTCGTCGAAGGTTTCAGTATCATAGATTCGTTGGTGCCCATTGCGTGTGCGAGGCGTTCAGCATACTACATCCCATTCATGTGAGTTATCAACGCCGTCAGCTGAAGAGAAGGACAAGTCGCGAACGTACCTGCGTCCAAGTATAGTCGCCACACGCCACAGAAGTTCGCCGCGCTATCATACGCCGAACCGCGATCACGAGTAGACCCACATATGGCCATGGGGCATTCTCATGTCCAAGGCTCTACGATCAACGAGACGTAAGGATCGCATTGGATGTCACTTCGCACATTGCCCGTAACCTTTGCCTTGCCATTTGCGCGCACAGGCTTCTCCCGCCAAATGCATTGGATGAGATTGCGCCACACCTGGTGACCAAAGTTCCGATGTCGGGTCGTTCCCACTGCCCGCGCGGGTACCCGCACACGACGGTAACGCCGCAAGGGGATGAGAACGGACACGTCGCACTGTGTATTGGGCGGCCACCTGGCGGCCACTCTGGGTTGTCCGGACTGTGAGACGGTGCGTATCCTCGCACGTCGAGGCGCACGACCCTGAGATGGAAGTGCTTGGGGCAGACGGCGGCGGACTGGGGATATATTGGAGAGCGTCGGAGTGGTCGGGCGAAATCGCGGTGGGGAGACGAGATAACGCCTCATGTCGTTCGAGAGCCAATCGGCAGTCAGATTATCTGATATGGTCCCGGACTATCTGATAAGATTTTTGGGGCGAGCTGATCTCTCGGGAGGAGATCATCCAGACCCGGCCTCCCCAACCTTCCACCCTCCGACGTTCCCTAGGATGAGGCTCGTTCCCTAGGGCTCCTTATAACGCTCCCCTCTTTCCCTCTCTCGGATAGACTCCGCCTGGCCCACCTCTGCTTACTCTACCGTTACCGCCCTAATACGTACAATGCCTCTGATCCCCTCCAGGACCGTCGCAGTCATCGGAGCTAGCTATGGCGGCACCCGCGTTGCCCACCTCCTCGCACAAGGTCTCCCAGAAGCATGGAGAGTCGTCCTTATCGATAGGAACAGCCACATGAACCACCTCTACGTCCTACCCCGGTATGCCGTCCTCCCGGGCCACGAACACAAGGCTTTCATCCCGTACAACAACGTATTCCACCCCCTACCCGCTCCCGACGCTCCTTCCACCCGCCTGGCTCCTTCCCCCCGCCCAACTTCTTCCAATGTCTTCCTTCACGCTGCCGTAACATCGATCTCTCATCATTCCCTTGTTCTCGACAAGGCATACCCCGAGCACGGAGTCTCGGAATTGGACCGCACACTCCGTTTCGACTTCCTCGTCTACGCCCTCGGCAGCGATCTTCCTGCCCCGATCAATCTGTGGGGCCCAGTTGCGGACGAGGATCTCGAGAAGGCGGACGTGCTCGATGTTCCCCGCGGTACGAAGGAAGGCGGTATCGCCTGGCTGAAGATGTTCCAGAAGCGGATCGCGCGGGCCTCAAGCGTCCTCGTCGTCGGTGGTGGGGCCCTCGGTATCCGTGAGTCTCTTCACCTATCTTTCTTCGCCGGGGGTTTCTGCCCACCGTTCTCCCATGTCTCTACCACGCCGCGGCGCATCATGTTTTGTTTTGACAAGGGCCGGAGGCCAAGCCACCGGCTCGCGCGCGCTCGCCGAGATACGAGTGGTTAACCCGCGCCTCCCGCCACCCCAATATTTTGGCGATGCCGGCCGTAGCGGAGCTCTTGCTCCCCCGTCGGCGTTTACAAAGGAACGGGACCGTGTCACCCTCGCTGTTTTATTCGACTGTTTTTACCTTGCTTCCTTTGCTGACTATGCATACTATAG
Organism: Ganoderma leucocontextum; assembly: GCA_020736865.1. Lineage (NCBI taxonomy): Eukaryota > Fungi > Basidiomycota > Agaricomycetes > Polyporales > Polyporaceae > Ganoderma > Ganoderma leucocontextum. Next base: position 397,658 of record JAHKGY010000009.1, read on the forward strand.
AATTCGCCTCAGATATTGCGGAAATCCACCCCGCCGCGAGCGTCACGCTCCTTCATTCGCGATCCCGTCTGCTTCCACGCTTCGATGAGGGCATGCACTCTGAGAGTAAGTCCCTTCCCTTTATTAACCTTCGTAACACGGCTGCTTCGGTGGGAATCTGTGAATAATCACGGCCCGCCAAACGAGAGCCTGACATATATTTCTCACCGCTCTCCGGAAAACCCTGTTCTCTGCCCCATTTGGGGAGTAACTCGGGTCGAGGTGAGGTCGACCCGGGTACCCGCCGGTGGTGTCCTCACTCAGGGATAGGGGTCGTAGAGCCAGCTTATTCTTTCTATGTCGTTCCCGTCGACGAGGACGTTTTCTGTTGACTATACACTGCGAGGAGGACACGTCTCGCCCCGAGATGACTGGTGTCCGTGGACAAGGCTTGTGCGCTCGTTCTCACTAGCCCGCACGGTCGAACCCAGAATATCTGCGTCGGCCTCCATGAATCTGTGCGATTCGATGCTGAGTGGCCCGAAACGGGTAGGAGGGCTACTTACGGTGGCATGGCCGGCCTCTACAACGGACGCGAGTCCGTTTGTCCTGTTCAGACTGCAAATTGGTGTTAGACCGCTCTCATGCCTCACGATCCCCGTACCCGGAGGGGTACGTAACTCATCTCCACGAGCACGTACCCGTGCAGGTCCGGGCACAGGTAAGGTCAGAATGCCTGTGAGCGTACCCGTGTCCATCCTTACCTCGTCCCCTGTTCTGTTCCGCTCTCGTTACTGAGTGGAGAGGATGTCGCTGACGAAGTCAATCCAGTCTTGTCGACATTGTCAACCCTGAACATCTGCACGATCCTTGGCGACCGCCTCGACCTGTCCTCCCTCAAGAGCAAGGAGATGCGAGACGGCGAGCGTGTCGTGCGGACACAGAGCGGCCGCGAGATTCGCGCTGAGCTCGTCGTACGTGGCCATTCCAACTCCGTTGTCCGCCCAGGATTGACAAAACCATTTGGCACAGCTCCTGTGCACCGGGCAAACGCCAAACACCACTCTACTCCGCGAGACCTTTCCAGAGTCCGTGATCTCCCACGGCCCCGACAAGGGCATGGCGCAGGTCCGGCGGACGCTTCAGATCGCGAAGTGCGTGCCGGCCGATGACATCTGTGAACGTCTCAGGCGGCTGCCTCTTTCCGACGGCGACGTCCCGAGCCTTTCGCCGTGCACGAAGGATCCCGAAGATAAGGACGAGCGGCGGATCGAGATCGAGGAGGACCCGACGACCCGGGTCGCTGCGGAGCACATCTTCGCGATCGGGGACGCGGCGGACGCGTTCGGCGCGGTGAACGCGGGCCACAACGCGTTCTTCCAGGGCGAGGTCGCGGCGCGCAACGTCATCAAGCTCGTCCGGCGCGTGGAGCGGACGGCGAGCGCGGAGGACTGGAAGCTCGAGAAGTACTCCCCGGGCCCGCCTGCGATCAAGGTCTCGCTCGGTCTGGTGCGTGCTCTGAGTCGTGTCTGAGACCTGTGCACCGATTTGTTGTTTGCTGAACTTTGGCTGCACCGTAGACGAAGAGCGTGTACCAGTTCCAGGGCGTCATCGGCACGAAGGATGTGGAGGCGTTGGACCTCGACGCGCACCTGATTTGGCGGTACTATGGGTACCAGTACTCGCGCGAGGACATCGAGAGCGACCCTGAGGCGTCGTCTCCAGCCTTCAGCGAGGCATAGGCGTGTGGTGGTCGGATCCGCGTTGGAAGAAGGAAAGGGGTTCGATAGATTTGTAAATATTGAAGCAGGAAAAATTCTAGTCCTGAGTTCTGCACAGGCTCGCGTAGTGGCTTCCGGTCATAGACCTTCACTTGCGTGGAGTACGAATGGAGTCTTTCGCAGGAACGGAACAGCGGGGCCATCCTAATGGGCCCAGGGGAACACCATTTTTATGGGCGCTTTGGCAGCTGCAGCTTGACTGCAACCACCATGACCGAGTACTTACTTATCCCGTCCATTCCAACCCCGACCTGGGTTGCATTGGATAGTATACAGCACACAATTCGGTACACGTTGCTGGCACGACTCGTTCTCCTTCCATTTTTCATTTATCCCCCCACTTGTACTGCTGATGATTTTCCACACCGGTTAGTAAGTATGACTCAACATTATGCCCCATGTAGCCCTGCCGACCTTGAGGCAACTTTTGCTCATACAGATCGCGACAGGTTTGAATCAGGCCGGTCAAGCTCCCTGTGACTCAACTTCTCGCTCACCACGAGAAGCGCGGCCGCGCGCACTGCGGGTGAGCGAGGCGCGAGGGACTGATACTTGGTAGACGCATGCGAACCGGGACAACACAGCGCAGAACATGGCTCCCATCCTCTCATGGGTCTCAGGGACTGGGTATTGCGATGACACGGCTCGGAGGTCGATGTGTGGGCGGAGGTAGGCTACCCAAGTACTCTGTGGGAGCGATCATCTTCTGAAGTTCACTCAGCGTAGCGCCGGGATGGTACCGACTTCTCTAGTCTTCCAATGTCCGTTATCCCACCTCCTGCCCTTCTCCTAGGTACGGTCTCTCAGCTTGTGACTGGCTTCCCGCATATCCGTGCACAGGCTGTGGTTGGGAAGGTAGTAGGGTTCTTTCTCCTCGGCTAAGGCGGCCTGGCGGCCGGCCCATAAGTATACCCTTGAACTCCCGGGCCGAATCTAGTGCATTGCAATGTTAATTTTGAGGCAAGTACGTTCACCCTGCCCGTCATGAAGTGACACTAATGATTCGGAACTCACTTATGAAGCTTATGAAGGCCCACCTAAGTACTGACACGCTCAAAGCTTCAGAATGCCACATACTAGTAGTCGCCGGCGGCAAGGAGTTGCTTTGCTGCGATTCTAATGACTACTATGTGCTTGATTGGGTCTCGGACATCCGACGACAAGTCGCAGTTTCCCACCTGCAATTCAATTGCAACGTTCGCTTCCCTGGCGGCAAGGACTTCGTTTGTCGAACTGCCTCGAGGCGCAGCAGCACAGTATTAATTGTCACAAAACGCACGGTACCCACGTGTTCTGTCCTTCTGTGAGCGGCTGACGCAGGCTAATCCATCGTTGGTATCGTCAGCCAGGCTCAGCTCCGTTTACGGACCGCTTGCCTCAGCCGTACTGCGATCGTCATACCCGGAGTCCGGACTCCGCACAGGAACAAGGCGCCGGAAATCACCTTCACGTTCCGCCAGTATAAGGACGCCCACTCAGGCAACCTATTGTCGGTCCATCCACTGCCAACGGCGGCATGCCACCTCACTCTTCCCCACCGACCACTCCCCTTCCCGAGCATAACAACGTCGTGCTAACTCGGGAACTGCTTCTGGCTATTTTATATGACTTGTCTCTTCGTCTCTCGGCTTACTTCCCGTCCGCCGTGCGCCTGGTAGTGCACGGAGGGGCGGTCATGGTCCTCCATCCTCTGCTTGCCTGCCGCGACTCCACCCGAGACGTGGACTACATCCATCGCTCCTTCGAGGCGGAATGGATCGCGCGTGGCGTCACGGATGCAAGTGCACGACTCCTCACATGTATCAAGGCGACCGCGCGCAGGTTCAAGTTGGGTGCGGACTGGATGAACGCATGCGCGGACAGGGCGCTGCCTGTATCCCAAGAGTAAGTAGTGCCCATGCTCGCTACTTATTAGCGACCATTCATCCGACCGCCCCCTCCTCCCCCCCCCCATCACTCACTGTCCGCTTCCACTGCTGCAGTGTCTATGGGCGCTCGCACGATCCCATATCCAACGATGCGCTCTCCGCGAACAACGTCACGCTCAACACCATCTTCACGTCTCCCGGGCTGGTCCTCGTCGGCGTCGGCTGGGCGTGGGCGGTGGCGCTCAAGCTCGTGAGGTACGACAAGTACGATCCGCACGACATCGCGAGCATCCTCCGGCTTGGCCAGCGACAGCGGAACGTCAAGTGGACGCGTTCTCTGCTCGAGGCGTGGCTGTTGTCCATCTGCGGTGCAATGGGCTACATCGCATACCCGCCATGGGAGATGGAGGCTACCCGGCAGAAGATGCGCCACGCTATTGCCCTCGCATGTTCCCAGGAATCCGTGACACGCCGTCTTCCAAGCCTCCAAGTTATGAGGGCATACTGAACCCTATGATGCGTGTCTGTTGTATTTTGGCTCCACTGTATTATTGTATTTGACGGACGTTCTTGCGGAGGACTTTCTATGACTCTAGACTACTACCATGTGATCGTCTAATCATGTTCTGTATTGTAAGTATCATAACTTACTGCCATCGAACTCGCCGGGCTCGGGGATACACTATGTCCGGAATCCCGTGTGCCACCGGATTGCGATACCATGTTTCTCGAAAACAACGATACTCACAATGATACCGAAGGATCATACATATTTGCCGACCAAAACCAGCGAGCGAGTCCTAATGTGTTCAAGGCAAAAATGCACCCAAAATACATTTATTATACGTCTGTCGTACAACTAGTGCCGCAAACTCGTCAACTACATATGCCTCCGGTCCATCAAGCATCCGCTGTAGGCACGATATGTCTTAGGTGCGCTGGAACAAGCTCCAGGGGAAGCTTCATGATCTGGTCCAGCGGTGCCCTCTTGGCGAGCGCAAGGAGGTTCAGCCGGAGCTTCTTCATCTCTGGATCCTCGGCGTCCGCCTGAGGCTCGGAGGGCGCACCGTTGCCGGCAGGAGGCGCCGTGCCGCCGCCGTCCTCGTCTTCGGTCTTCATGACGACATCGCCATCTGCGTCTGCGCCGTCCGCCAGCACCCCGTTTTCCGCCTTCGTCTTCGTTTTCCCTTCTGCCCCCGCGCCCCCCGCGGCGGTCATCGCTCCGCGGCCGCTCGCGAACCTCGCAATCTCGTCTGCTGCCACCTCCAGCGCGTACGCCAGCATCACCGCGTCCTCCACCACGCCCGTGTCGCCCACACCGCCCCTCGTGGCGCCCGCCTCGGCCTGGCGGTGTTCAGCGATCGCCCACTGCAGGTACGCCGCGGCGTTCTTCTCGGGATCGCGCGCCAACGCCTCGTCCATCTCGCGCTTCCGCTTTTCACGGTACTCGCGTCCGGCCCAGACGTCCTCGGCGTGGAAGAGCTCGTCGGGTGTCTGGATGAGTGCGGGGAGGTCAATCTTCTCGGCATGGATTGCGCGCAACGTCTCGAGCGCCCGCGACGCAACAGGATAGGCGTGTAAGGATAGGTCGATCTGGTGGCGAATATCGACGTCGGAGGGCGGAGATGTGGAGGTGGTGGTGTCGGGCAGCACGAATGAAGGCGAGGGGGGCGTCTGCGGTGGGGTGAGGGGAAGACTGGTGAGCATACGCGCTGCGTCGCGCAGGACGCGGTGGCGCCCGCCGGTCAGAGGGTCGAGTAAGTTCTCCTCTACCCACTGTGCGACAGGCATGCCGAGCTCGCCGTAGGTGGGGGGCTCCCCGTTGCGCTGCTGAGCACAGCGTCAGGATGATACTACACCAGCGCGATTAGAAGATTGGCTCACCACAGGTTCCGAAGGGGTAAGGAACTCGGCCAGACTCCTCGCGTATGCAAACCCGTCAGCTCCGCCGTAGACGATATCCCTGATGTACGTCTCCGCTTCCGCAGCTCTCCCTCTCCAATAACCGTCTTCGTCTGCCACCGTCATATGATCAGGCGGTGAAGTTGCAGGACTGGGTGCGCACGGTGTGTGATCCAAACTTCGTCGCAGAACGTCGAACAATCTTGCTTCCGATCCCAGGTCCGCACCCACATCCTGCAGTTTGTTCTCGTTGGCGAGGACGCTCGGAAGAGCCGTGTAGGACCCAAAGTCGGTCGCGACTGGCTCTCGAGCGGTCCTCCAAGCTGGCACGGCGTCTTCGTCCCCCACGTCTTTGACCCGACTTCGAGTTGGGCCGTTCCGGTTGACAATCCAGTGGCGTCGCTTTGCCGGCTTCGCGCTCTTAATGGACCGAAGATGGGAGGAGCCCGCTGTCGACATGGATGGCTCGAGTATGTCTTGGGCAGGGACAATGGTGATCGGTGCGGGAAAGGGAGGTTGCGAGGGGTCCGCCGGTTCCGTTGTCGGATAGAGAGGGACGAGAAGAGGACGAGAGGGAGGGTCGGGAACCATGGCCGAGAGTACGGAAAAGGGATCTTCCACTAGGATGCATAGTTAGAATATCAGAGGAATTGTGTGATGGAAGCATGACTTACTCTCGGGGTAGTCGACACTTCCATCTGCAGCGACAGGAGGCCCGCCTCTCTCCATTCGCATCCGCTCCTTCTTGGTCCGATAGCGCTTGCCTGTAGCAATGACATGAGTTGCGGCAACCAACGTGTGAGTTCCAAGCACACGTACCCTTCAGCTTCAACGCAAGCATCAACTCCGCCCAATCCGAGCCGGGCGGGAAGGCACCGAGGCCGTCCTTAGCACCAGGCATACCACCATCGGCCTCCAGGCTCTCCGACAACGTTCCTGGCGACTTCTTCCCTTTCGACTTCTTCCCACCACCTGTTTGGGCAGACGGAGAGCCCGCGCGGCTCTCATCTATCGGGGCTGGAGTCCCCGCAGCGTCCTCTTCGTCGACCGCGACGAGTTCGTCGTCCTTCTCCACGTCTATGTTCCAGTCGGTCTCATACTCTATGACTGTGGCGGCAGCCTTCGAGATCTGGTCTAAAGCATAGCTCTCTATTCGGTCGGCTTCGGTGTGGTAGATCGAACCGGACGGGTTGAACGTTTTCGCGTTGGAAGTGACAAGTTTGAGATCGGACTGCAACAGGAAGTAAGTCACACACATTCAATCAAGAACACAGCAAAGAAGACAACATCTCTAGATCTCTAGCAGGTCGCGACGGTGGCGAGTGACGCGCTCTCCGTGGAACTCAGCCCGCCGCAATGTAGTGGGACTGTGGTATCCGGACGAGTTCCACCTTCACGGTTCTCGTCTATACTCGAGGAGACTGCGAGGTTCTCCTCAAAGATCGTCGCAAAGAAGCGGAGACAAGAGGACAGCGAAAGGAAACGCACGTCAATAGAAGAACAGGATGAGATTTGGTCCCAGATGAGGTCTCAAAAAGGTGAACGCAAAGGGCGTCGTTCAGCCACAGGACGGAATGAATGGGATCGCGTCGTGATTACCGCGCAGAGATCGCGACGGTTTCTCGGGTAGGAAAGGCTTTGGAAAGAACGAGGATCATCTAGAAATCTCCTCCGCCACGAAAGTGTTTGGAAAAGGCACGGAAACATCCCTCTCGCAACACAGGGCTCGGGCCTTGCGGAACGCATTGCCGCCGACTGGAAGTTTGCAAGGGAGGCTCAAAGCATAGGCCATGCAGGCGATCCACACAAACGGAACGTTTGATTTCTTTGCAGTAGATGCGGGAAGGGGAAATAGGACTTTGTACCGAGAGGTGGACACAAAAACCAAGACGGTTGAATGAAACTCACCGCAAACTCCTCGAGCGACCTGTATCTCCCCTTCTCCACTTTTGTAGTCATCGTTCCAAGATCCATAGGCCTTGAGATAACATCATTATAACCGGAGATTTGTGCGGGGTCCACCGGTTGCAGGAAGAAGGCATAGTCATCTTTCCTACGGGTGGAGCCGTATATCAGCAAACGATACGGCACGAATTGGTAGTGAGCGGCGTGCACAATGGGAAAACGTACTTCTTGATCTGTAGAATGAGCTTCGACAAGACCTCCTTCAGCGGTTTGAGCTTGATCGGCCGGGGCTGTTTCTTCGCGGGTTCCTCGTAGGTGAGCTTGACCTTCTTCTTGCTCTTCTGCGCCTTGAGAGCGCTGAGCGGTGGGAGGACGAAAGTAAGACCAGTCGAGGGCTTGGATGCATTTTGCGAGCTCTCTGGGTGGTCGTCGTGGGCAGGGAAGGGATTCGAGCTCATTTCTCAGCTCGTGCACACCTTGTTGAGGTTGCGGTTCGGCGTAGCGGTCGCTTCCCGGCCGTGAATGGCTCACAACGGCTCCGTGGTCCGGCCGGGACGCCCGTGCGATGGTCGGCGTTGCCGTGTAACGCCCATTGCTGCGCCGGGTGGCTGGCAGGTTCTGGAGAACCGCCTTGTATCGCCTTGAATTGGGTTCCAACTTCTCGAGAAACCTTGGCAATCCGCAGAACGCAGGTCCACTTCCAAATCTCCACATAAAAGCATGGCGCTGCGGTCAGTGCTTTGTGAGGCCATCCCCCACACCCTTGGAGTCCTTGAAGTCGTCCACACACCACGGCCCGCCTGTCCCCCCGCACATCCCCGCTGAGCATCTTCCCAAAGAATCATCTCTTCGTCGTTCAACGCAGGTAAGTACTAAGCTTATGTTGTTTTAGACAGTGGAAATACTGTGGGGGGAACGTGCTGAGCCTGCATTACAGGCCTCACCCCAACCTCACCAGCCGTTAAACTAACGGGTGCACTGCAGAATCTAGGATGTCCATTACAACTCAGCCGTTCGCAATCAACGCCCCCGCTGTGGCTCCCTGCGACCGTAACACCGAGAAGGGTTGCTCACACGAGCAGCATTATGGTCACCAGTACGCACACGTTCACGACACCGAATCACGCCGCTGCCGCTGCAACCGTACACGGGGACGTCGCACCATGATTACTATCGCCCTCGCCCTCTTTTCTGTCATCATGTTCTTGCTCGCCTTGTGCCTATGGGACGCTGCCTTCAACCAAGGGTCATGGTTGAACGCCCTCGGCTTGACCGTGGATGGTAGCGAGAACTCATGGACGGCTTTGAGCGGTTTGATGAAGAGGCAGTCCGATGGCAGCACGGCGAGCAGCAGCACTTTCGTGAACCACAAATGTTCGTGTCACTAGATGACCGTCTTACTGTTTGCGTTCGCTGACATATGTTTCCCCAGACTATCTGATCATCATCTTCGTCGGACTCTTCCTCGTGGTGCTTGCCGGAATCTGTCTGAGCGCTTGGTGCTGCCGAGGTGGGCATTCTGTAGTATGTCTGGACTGGAGGCGCGTCCTTTACTGACCACTTGCTTCGTATCACTAGAGAGTTTTGAGAACCCAATGTGCTGCCCTTGCTATCTTTGCGCCTGTTGCGGCGGCCTTGGTAGGTCCTGTGATCTCTGATGACATACTCATACGCTGACATCGTTGTCTAGCTTGCTTGGAATGCATCGGCTGTGGTCTATGCGCTGAAGGCATCGAACAATTGTAATGTTAGCCTGCCGGCGACGACCAAGCCGACCTTTCTATTAAACCATGAACGATTGTCATCGTGGTATATCCCAGCTCGCAAACGACGTACTCGTCACCAATTGTGTACAGTTCTCATCCAAGTCTACGAATGTTTCACAGTTTCCTAGACCGTAGCCTTGTTCGGACGTTACCCCACCACGAAGTGTTTACCCATTTGTATTTGTCTTCTGTCTCTCTACTGTCTCATTTGCATACTTCGTATGATATCTGTGCATATCCCCGGTTCTATTCAACTGTCTCGCTGACTGGGGTAATCATTGTGTTTTCGAGACTCAGCAGCATTTCTTTCGATCTGTCCCATTCTGTCGTGCTCATGCACTCAATAGCCATCATCTATTCAGTATACATTGCTGGATATAGACCCAGAAATGAATCATGATGCTCAACGACTCTTATGCGCAGCTAATACCGTTAACGTACAATCGGTGTCCTCGCACAAGCTTGGTCATATGCATGGCCTCGGAATAGAAAGCGCACGAGACATCGCAGCGCCGATTCTTCGCGCAATCGCGACGTCTTCTAATCGCAGTGTCATATAGTGCGCCTACGAATGGTCACGGATGCCTACCACCGACTCGCCACCGATATTTGGGCGGCTTGGGATATTCTGGGGCTCTGCATAAATGGCACCCCGCTGCGCCATGTCCAGTATCTGATCGGTTTGACCCAGTGCCCAGGTCCAGAGCAGGGTGTGGAACTACATATATATGACGGCCGGCGCCGGACTGGTCGTTATCACTGCAAGAAGGACCGCCGCTTCTCTGCTTACTGCCAACTGGAACGTGCATCCATATACCCCTCGCTCGATCCAGCGCCTCGATGACCGTGTAAGTAAACTCCGGGCGGAGAAGTTCGTGTGTGAGAGACTCTGCGCACTGGGAACGCTCGAGTAGCTTTCCGAGTCCGATACGCGCCTACTTTGGGCGAAAGGCGGGGTACAGATCGCCGCTGGGACGCCACTGAAGCTTTGAAGAGCGGCGCTATCATTGAAACTACGAAGAAGAAGAGACGGACGGAGCGTCGCGGAGGAAGTCTGGAGATATGGAGGAAGACCGGGATGGGGCACCCCGGCCGCGGGGCTAAGTGCGGCGTACTGTACCACGCCGCGTCTACTATTGTTGTCTATATCTGCGCTGAGATATCAGCCGATTGCATGTAGATCCAAGCATAACTACGAGCACTCAAGCTTACCTACTGGTCACAGAAGTTTCACGAGGCCGGGTTTACTGGAGTCGCAGTGCCCGAAGCTGGTTGGGACACCGGAGAAGGGGAGGGCACGCCTCCCAACGGATCCTTGAGGTACGCCTTCAAGAAGTTCCGCCAATTTGCCTTCGACGGCACAAAGTGCCCTACAAGGATGGCTCGTAAATCAAACGACAGAATGAGTGCAATTCAGTACGTACCCCCGTCATGCCACTCGATCCGCTTGTGACTTGAAACGTCCGACAACGTCTTGGCGCGTTCCTCGACCACAATCACGTCCGTGCGACCGAGCACGTGGAGTGTTGGGGTCGAAAACGATGGTAGGAAGATGGAATCGCATAGCGGACTCTTCGGCCGGAACCCTGCAGCTGCCACGCAAAATGTACTGGGGGATTGCTGTCCTCAGCGTATGCGAATTTGATGAGTTCGCGTTCCTTACAAAGGGGGATGTGGCGGCTTCCCGTCCACCAGGAATGGCGGGAAAACCTCAGGCTTCTCGAGCTATGCAGAAGATAAGCCTGTAGATTATCCGGGTTGAATTCAGGCCGGCTTACCAATGCGCTCATGAGCGCAGCCATCGCTGCACCTTGGCTGTCGTAGCAAATGCGGTGGTCAAATTTCGTAGGCAGATAGGCAGAGTCGTAACCTACCTGAAACCGAAGATACCGTCATAGCGATCTTTGTGAAGGATGTCACGAAGCTGCAGTATCGAGTCCTCCAAGCCTATGGTCTGCGTCCTAGCAGCATCGACCTTCCACCAGCCTCTAGGAAGCAACGCAGGGTCAGAGTCTGCCGTAGCTTCTTGTGCTCCAAGGTCATCCAAGGAAGAAGTCTCCGACGAAGATCTGAAAGCTTCCGCAAGATCTACGGGCGATAGTACGTGCGGTGCATCTATGAAAACTACAAGATCTTCAGAAAAGCACATCTCAGTGGCAAAACAGCATCAGAGCGAGTACTGAATTCGATGTCCTTCCCACAAGATTTGCGAACAGCTCCCATCTGAAAGTATCTGGTCAGTGTATCAACTCGGCGACTCGGGGATAGTACGCGTACGTACCCTCTTGCTGAAGGTCGCGGCATTCTGCGCATACCTAGAGAGGGGGTGAAATCAGGCTCACTACAAGCACCGTCGGGACAATTATAGGTTGTCGACCTACCCATGCAGCATCAACACTTTCTTCGTCGAGCTCGCAGCCATACTGTAGCATTGAGCAAAGAGTGGGTCAGAAGTTGACTCCGACGTCTTACGGGCCAGCCGGGCCACGAGTCCGAGGATCGCTTTAGATCTAGATTGTTAAGGCGGCTAAGTACTTACCGTCTTCGTCCGAAATGCGTTCTAGATCTGCCATCGTGCATTGCACTTGCCAAATCGCACCGACAATACAGTGAAACATAACGAGACTCGTTCACGGTAACGGTCCATTCTCGAGGCGGTAAGTTCTCCTCCAATGCTAACAGGATTCGTCGTTGCCTTCCGATTTCCCAGAAAATCAACATCCGACCGAGGAGGCGCTCAAACAGCGAGTCGCCGCCTGACAGCACTGCCCACGGCCCAAACTTGAATGCCAAATTCTGGCAGTGGAACTTCGGTCTACCCATCCGCCATGGGCGCCCTGCGAAAACTATCGTTCACCGCCATGGAATCAGTACAGCCGAAACCAGTACCCATGCGCCGCAAGTTCCTGAGGCTGAAGCTCCGCTCGAGGACCTTCGCAGTATGCACGAACAGGGCAGGTGTTCTTCCTGCGGTGAGCACGGATTATTGGTCATGAGGTTCTCAGTGAGCCCATCAAATCTAATGCCCGGACTTTCCAGCGCCCGTAGAGGGATGAAAGGCGGACGGGTGTCTAGAAACGACAATGTTTGAGGTTCAACATCGACATCCTCCACGCCTTTACTTGAGACTCCTGCCCGGCTCATGTCACACCAGCCATCCTCGGCCGTCGAGACGGTCGGAGATCGGGAGGTCCAAGCTGGCTGCTGGCCTCGTATATTTCGGAAGAGGGCTGACAAAACGCGGATCGCAGCTCGAAGCTTGAAGTTACCTGCGGAAGCGAGCAGCAACCAGGATTCACCTGCATTATTGGTACGTTCGAGTTGTCCTCAACGTCTGCGCAGCCCTCACCTCACCCGGCTTCTGTCTCCGTAGCCTCCTTATAGTCACTGGTACGGGTGGGACGAATGGGACAAGGTCGCCACGGGCGGTCTTGCTTATGACTCGTCGGAGAAGCCACCGTCGTACACGTCAGATGAGGGCTTGCCGTCTGACGCTATTCAGACGATAGAGGACACCCTGCGAGGGCTTTCTCCTGAGCTGCGCCAACTCAGCCTCGACATTTGGGGTGCGCATCCTCATGTCCACGCTTCTGTTGATATATCCAAGTCCATCCATATTTTTGTACAGAGCATCCGGAGATAGGGTTCAAAGAGGAGTATGCCACAACCCCTTGCTCGCTATGCCGTGCACACTGACTCGTCTTCCAGGTATGCGCACGACAGGCTGACGGGGTTCATGGCCGCGCACGGATTCTCCGTGACCCCGCACTACCTCGGCCTTGCGACAGCATGGCGTGCTGACTTCACACATAGCGTTTCCGAGCAGCACGGAAAGAAGGCACAAGGGCCCGCCCGCGTCATTGGCGTCAACTCCGAAATGGACGCCCTTCCGAACATTGGGCACGCTTGCGGACACAACCTCATCGCGATCTCGGGCGCGGCTGTGGCTATAGCGATCAAGGCAGCCCTCCAGAAGCACGATATCGCGGGGACGGTCGTCCTGCTCGGGACACCCGCTGAAGAGACCCGCGGCGGGAAGATCATCCTCCTCGAGCGTGGCGCCTACGAGGGAATGGCCGCGTGTATAATGTGAGTGTTTCCGGTCTGAACCCCGCCTGTATCCTCAGCCACTTTGTCCCATAGGAGCCACCCTTCATCTGGACCTGACAACTTCACTGCGCTATGGCCTGGAGTAGCGCGCCAGCCGGTCGATGTTGAATTCTTTGGCCATGGGTATATCGCTTACCGCACTCGATGACATTCAAGTTGTGGATGTTTAACTGTTCTCGTCGCAGCGCGCACGCAGCGGCGGCTCCTTGGGAGGCCCAGAACGCGCTCGACGCCGCGTTCGTCGCCTACGCGGGCATCTCCGCTCTGCGCCAGCAAATGAGACCCGACCATCGCGTGCATGGTATAATTCTCGGACGTGACTGGACAGCGAACGGTATGGCGGCCCTTGTTGGATAGATGGTTTCAGAAGGAAACTCATTGGCACGACGCAGTTATTCCGGACTACGCGAAGATGCGATACTACGTTCGGGCCCCGACATGGGCAGAGCTAGAGTCGCTGCGGGAGCGCGTGGTCGCATGCTTCCAGTATGTGGGACATTCGTGAACCAGAAAACGTCGAGACTGAGCGAGTTTATAGGGCCGCAGGCCTGGCTACAGCATGTAAAGTTGAGGTCAAGTTAGGTGCCGGATACTCCCAGGTGCGGAATAACCATGTTCTGGGTACGTTGCGTTCGTCTTGTTAGTGCCCTCTGGCAGCGTCATCCCGACTAACCACACTTACTTAGGCCAGGAATATGCTCGAGTGGTCGGAAATCGGTACGCCATGCGGACGGATACCGGAGAAGGGACGTCCTATTCAACCGATTTTGTACGTGCTCTCGAAACCTCGACTTTATTTGTCTTCGCGAGTTGAGATCCATACTAGGGAAACATCACTTTCGGTAATCGGGACCGACGCTACAGTGTCTTCTCAGACTGACTCTCCGCGGCGCAACAACAGCTCTCCCTGCCATCCATCCCGTGTACTCCATTCCGACAGAGCCAAACGGGTCAAACCACACACCCCAATTTGCGAAATCTGCTTCGACCCCTGAAGCGCACGAGGCGACCCTGAAGGTCGCTCTCGGCCTCGCATGCACTGGGTTGAGGGTCCTTTATGACACAGACTTTGCGAGACAAGTGAGTAATAGTCAGTGGCACGTCCCCAGTCATGGCGGCGGTAATCGAAGGCATTTGCTCCAGGTCAAGCTGGATTTCGAGCGCAAGTTGTAACAGGTCGAATAGCCGCATCTAGAAGGATACTTCCGCGCAACTGCAAGCCCTGGCCTTGTGGATCGAGTTCAAGTCGCGATTCAAGTTCTAGCAAATTAGGCGTGGTCATGGACCGTTTTTGCTAGTGTGTGAACGTTTCGCTATAAACGTTCTGCAGGCTGCAGACAAGCCCGGTCAGAAGTTATGTCAGTGTTGGTACAGTACTTCAAGTAATATGATAGACATAATAACCTCCCCCTTCTCCTATCGCATGTTCCGCGTACGCTCATTTTTAGACACAGCCGAGCTTGCCGCCAGCGAACATTTGACTCCCGCGTCACTGTCAAATGAACATCGCATTTGCCAACCTGACTCCCGAACGGCAACGTTTTTCTCACCCGAACTGAGGGTCCGGGGGTCACGGCGAAGATCTGTTTGGTCGCTGGCTTACCATGACCTTTCCTTACGCTTCGAATCCGCAAGGACACCCTCCTGCAGAGTAGTAACTCTGAGGACCGTCGCGCAGCTGTCGGCTGCGGCTACATTGAGCGGGAAAGCATGCA
Organism: Ganoderma leucocontextum; assembly: GCA_020736865.1. Lineage (NCBI taxonomy): Eukaryota > Fungi > Basidiomycota > Agaricomycetes > Polyporales > Polyporaceae > Ganoderma > Ganoderma leucocontextum. Next base: position 412,684 of record JAHKGY010000009.1, read on the forward strand.
AGAAGGTGGCGGAGGAACTCTTTTAGACCGACGTGTAAAATCTAAACATACAATGTGGTGATACAGGGATATAGGTTGCTAGTCGCCTTCTGCTACTTCTTGCTCTTGAATCTTGCGCGCTAGGCGTTCGCGCTCCGCTTCGTGCATGTGCATCAGCGTGAGCGATTCGTAGTCCAGCCCGGGAAGTGCGCTTGCCCGCTGAGGCGCAGCGTCGAGATCCGGCTACGGAAGGTCCAGTGAGCATGAAGCTGTAAGCTTCGAAATAAAGGCGACGTACGAAGGTTGATGGGAATGATGAAAATGCGTCCTCCGATGCTGGCGTGGCTAACCCGGGTGTTGGAGTTGAAGACACGCCATGCGGCGACGGTGGTGGCCTGCCGTTCGCGGTCCCGCCCAGCTGGCCCGTCTTCTTCAACCAGCCGATAAGCTCCGGCTCTGCTCCCCCCGCCCAGGTGACTTCGATGTCTTGGAGACCATGTTCCGCACGCCCACTCGCACAGACAGCGGCGAAGGCAGCTCCGATTTCTGTGAACGGCACGAGGGCGGTTCGGCGTTTCGGTTTCTTGGGGGCGGTGAGCTTCGGAGAGAGAACGATGGACGACTTGTCGATTGCACCGAACGGCGTAAGAACTGCGGCTATTGAAGCAGCGTCGACGAGCGCCAGGCGCGACGACAGGGTCCATTTGACGCGAACGGTCGTGTCTAAGGGACCTGAAACGACAGGCAATGTCAATGGGAGCAAATTCATGAGAAGGGTAGGAACGAACCGGAAGGTGGGGGCCCGACACCGGCGTTCGTTTCTTGTTGCGCCTTCTGCTGCAATGCCTCCCGCTGCTGCCCCCTCTTCTGCAACTCACGCTCGCGCAACTCCCGCCCCTCTTCCATGATGCGTTCGTTCTCGCGCAGCCGCTCATTCTCTGCCTCCTTCCGAACCCGCGCCTTCTCCGGTTCCCGTTCGCGCTCCTCCAGCTCCTTCACCAGCCGTTTGCGCTTGGCGTCGTAATTGGCGTACCTGGCTTTGAGGGCCTCCCTGCTCCGGAGCTCCGCATCCAGCGACGTACGCTGGAGCGGGTCGAGCAAGCGCTCTTGCGCTTGTTGTAATTCAAGGAATTTGCGAGCTGCCGTACGTACGTCAGTGGCCGATGACAAGGTGAAGGAGGAAACGCAAACACACCTGCATCTGGGTTACCACGGTTCTTTCGCCACGAACTTGGTTAGACACGGAGTTCAATTTGTGCGGGACGAAAACGGTTCAAGGAAGGAGAACTCACGCGATCCGGATGGACCTTCAAAGACCTCTGTCGGTAGGCTGTATTGATCTCCTGCTCCGTCGCCCCAACGGGCAGTTCAAGGAGCTCGTAGGGGTTGACATCTGCCGAGGGCATTTCGATATCGAGAAGGCGAAATGGTGAGAGTGTTTGTTATAAGCAAAGTTCTGTTAGGGGCTGTGAGAGCAGGGACTCGAAGTGGTGGTGGTGGTGGTGGTGGTGTTGCACGTATAAGTAGTTGAGGGTATAGAGCTCGTCGTAGAGAGGCTGTCGGTTTAAGGTTTAGAAACCGGGCGGAACAGTTTATGGTTCTCACGCCACCATTGAATATTGAAATATTGACCGCCCGTTCGCCCGTTTGCTAGCCGTCGAACTGGAAAACACTGGCCAGTTCTGCCAGTGCCCCGGTTGTGCGGTTTCCGCCCGTTTGCGATGCATACAGTCACCCATCCGAAGGTACATGTTGTTCATGTATTCCATCCGAAGGAATCCGTGAAACCTTGAAAAGGGCACTGACCAGGGCAGCGATAGCTGTGAAGAGGCCTAGGCTCCTTGACAGATATGCATCGTCCTCCTGAACGTTCAAGCTCAGCCCGACGCCAGTTCTTGGGCTGACAGTCATAACACAGATGTCCTGTCTGTCTCCTGGGCACCACGTTCTCTCCCTCATCGCGCTCGTCCAACATGCCCTCCAATATTCTCGGCTCTCCCGCTTCCACACCGGACACGGCAGGAGCACACCAATTTCCATCCCCATTTGACTTTCGAGAATGCCTACCCATTACTCTCGTCGAGTTGCGCATGCGCCAGTTCTCCGGGAAGGTCCGCCAAAAGGTCGGCTGGTGGGAGAAGGTGTTCGACACGGACATCGCATCGAAGTGGCGCGACGAGATGGTCGAACAAGATCGGGTGCTCGTCGACAAGTTCTGGGGCGGAGAGGAGAGGTTCAGAGCTGGCGACGGGGAGAAGAAATGGCCAAGGGACCCCATTACGACGGCTCAGCTCGACTACATATTCGACGAGCTCAGGTACGATGCCAGTCAACTTGCCCAGGGGGTTGGGATCTATGTGAGCGCATACATCTTCAAGGTCATCAGCGACCAGACTCGCGTCATTGAATACTCAACCCCTTCTTCTATGTAGCCTTCAGTGATCCCGATGGTGCATGAGTCGGTCTCTCTTGTCCCGCCGACCTTGAGATCGGCGCTGCTCGCGGATGTCTCGAAGTTGGAGTCGGTGCCAGAAGGCGAGAAGGACTGGCATCCTGGCTCTAATCAACAAGTCCTCGACCTCGTCCATCCCTCCCTATACTTCTTACGCATCGATCATACCCATGTCCTCTACCGAGACTCCGCCGGCTCACTTGGTTCGCGCGTGATCACCTTGCCAGAGTACCAGGACAGAATCGCACTCCCAGAAAAGCGCCAGGAGCTGACAGACGACCCCCAACGCGGCCATGGCGCCGTGCTGCGCCTCTTCGAGGACCTAGGAGTCGGCCGGCTTGAGCAGTCATTCTCGAAGAAGCACCAATGGCTGCCGACAGACTTCGAGGTATCCACCACGGGTCGAGTCCGGCCTCTCGGATACATCAACAACCTCCACCCTATCGACCATAGGGAGGCGTACGCGACACTCTCGGCGATCCTCGAGCGCTTCCTCCCTCTCTTCGAGCGTGTCGTCTCGGACGCGCTCAGTCCCAGCCGTCCCTACGCTATCCAGGTCGACGGCAAGAGCTGGTACGAAGGGACGTCGCCCGGCATGTCGGATAGCGATGAAGTTTGGGAAGAGTGGGAACGCGACCGTTGGCCTCTCATCCCTGATCCCGCCCCGTTCGAACCACCGTCCACGCAGGGACGCGTCGACTTCAGTCTGAAGGGGCGCACGCTTCAAGTCATCGTCAAGCTCGCCAACATCGTCCTCACGCCCGAGAACCCCAAGTACCCGGGCGGAAGCTGGCACGTGGAAGGGATGGAGAACGAGCACATCGTCGCCAGCGGTCTGTACTATTACGCGTGCGAGAACATCACCGAGTCGAGGCTTTCCTTCCGCGCCACCGCTGGCAAGCCTAGCCCGTGGTATATGCTGAGGTTCCACGAGCAGTCGGATCACAAGGGGACCGTCGTCGCCTGGGGACTTGGGCAGGAGTCGCCTCTGAACCAGGACCTCGGCCACGTCGTCGCGGCGGAGGGGAAGTGCGTGGCGTTCCCCAACGTCTACCAGCACCGCGTCCAGCCGTTCGAGCTCGCGGATCCTTCGAAGCCAGGATTTCGGAAGATCGTCTGCTTCTTCCTCGTGGACCCGTCGACGAAGGTCATCTCGACCAGCGACGTTCTACCGCAGCAGGAGTCGTGGTGGACGTCCGACTCGTGGGCCGAGGTGGCGTGCGCCGCGGTACCCCTCGTCCGCACGCTCCCACGAGAGCTGTACAATGAGGTCATTTCCTGCGCTGCGCTGGGGACCACGATATCGCGAGCGGAGGCAGAGGAGGGTAGGAAGGACTTCATGGATGAACGCTCCGATTTCACCTTCTACCACGGGAAGGAAGTCTTTGAGATCGAGTGGAATATGTGTGAGCATTAGGAGGGTCGGCAGCACCGTGTTGAGGGCGTCGGATTCATAGTAGCAGTATGGACATTGTACGTGGGCAGGAGTTGAAGCGTTTTAAAGGACCGGCTAAGCCGATAACCGGATAGAGCTCTGGTGTGACCAATGTGGCTCGGTCCAGTCCCCGTCTCCCCGAACTTCGAACACTAACACCATGAACTTGCCCTTCGCGCCTCCACCCCCTGGGACATATATTAGAGCTACTTCTGTGCGGCGAAATACGTCCCAACGACAACGAACACCCTAGGAATCTCCTTTCAGAGTCAAGAGCTACCATGTCCTCCGGCGTTCGACCTCTCATCGTTATCGCTGGCGTTGGAAATGGCTCAGGTACGCATAACACGTCTTTGCAAAGAAAGCACCGTCTCCTTCGACGTGGAAAGGGGTTGCCCATGCTAGTTTCCTGCAGAATTCTGCGAGAGCGTTGGGGAAGAGGGAATCCGACCTGTGCGAAGGCATAATTACGTGCCTCTCTTGTCCCTTGCATGTTTTCCCGAGTGAAAGGGTCCAAATTCTTTCCTACTTCCTTCCTACGGCAGCGGTGATTTCTTTGCTGTGCATCCGGGTCCTTGCATTCCAGCTGCGATGGGCTGACCACTCAGCTGCTTCCTTTCACAGGCACCGGTGGCGCTACCGCGTATGTAACTTTAAGTTCACTTCGTATAAGTACATACTATCGCTGTTCGCCCTCCCCATCTATCTGGCGAACAAGCGAGTTTTGGTCTCTGGTCATCTTCGGTGGTGCTAATTCGTCTCCTTCGCTCCATCACGTAGACGTCTGTTCGCGAAGCAGGGATATCGCGTCGCGCTCATCGCCAGAGGCCCAGATAAGCTGAAGAAGGTGGTCGACGATGTAGTCGCTGCATCCAGTGGAGCGGAGGTGACTAACAGCAGAACAACATTCCCTGGTCTTACCCTCCCTGCATGGCTACCTCGCGCGGCTACCTCGCATTTCGTCCCGTATCGCATCTCACACACTGAGTTTGTTTTTCCGATGCCAGGTCGCGGCGTTTCCCGTCGAATCATATGGGAATCAAGACATGACAGACGCTTTCACGGCGATCAAGGCCTACCAGTGGCCCTCTGGCGGTGCCACAGAGATCCGAGTGGCCTTGTACAACGCTAGCTCGGGCGTCCGGGGACCGTTCCTCGAGACGACCTACGAGCGCTTGCGGAGAATGCTCGACAGGACCATCGAAGGCGCGTTCGCGTTCTCGCGCCATGTCATCGAAGAGTTCCAGACGAACGAGCCCGACGAGAAAGGGAAGCGAGGCACGCTCCTCTTCACGGGCGCGACGAGCAGCACCCGAGGCAACGTCATGACCAGCGCATTCGCGGCGGGCAAGTCCGCCGTGCGCGCTTTGAGTCAGAGCTTGAACAAGGAGTTTGGCCCGCAGAACATCCACGTGAGTGACGGGGGCATGGTCGATGCCAGATTCGGCTGTTCTGACTTTCATACATGATCTGCCAGGTTGCCCATGTACGTCGTCATAGGTTTTTCCGACTCGCTGTTAACTTGGAGGATCTCACCATCTTGATGCTCCCCGCTTCAACAGATGATTCTCGACGGACGTGGGTACCCTACACATGCCTCAGGACGAGTTAACGATGCTGACCCCAACTCTGCTCTCTATCAAGCTGTTTTGGTTGACTTCCATGTTGCAACCTACGGTGAACCGTTCAAGAATAACCCCGACATCCGCTTGGATCCTGAGAGCATCGCTATGGTACGTAAACGACACACATGCGCCGGACTCGTTTCAGGCTAACGGGCCCTTCGGCTTTCGTCAGGGCTATCTCTACCTTGTGAACCAGGACAGATCGGCCTGGACGTGGGAGCTTGACCGTAAGTCGTCTTGAACCTCAAACCTCATTCGACATCCCACCTGACTTGCACTGGCATATTAGTCCGCCCGGCGCACGAGAAGTGGTAAAGCCTCGCAGCATCAAATATTGGACTGAATATATCGAATTATGGCTCTGAACCACTTGAATATTGTTATCGCTTCGTGCAATCGCCACCCCCATTCTCGATCATAAGACAGAGTCCGACAGACACTGCACGCCGGCAGCTGCGCCGATCAATGCGATCCCTCTCCGACTGCAACCGGGTCCCTCCCGCCGCACTATGGAGCTGATTGTATTATAACGATCATTATTTTTGTCTGAAGCACGTTTCCGTCTACTAACATCCTTGTATCGTTCCTCATTCCATCACCAGTCACGAACTCCATACTTATTTTAGCTTTCACCGTGCACATTCACGTATTCCATCTGAAGGAATCCACCAAACCTTGAGAAGGGCACTGACTAGTGACTAGGACGGCGATCGCTGCGAAGGAGCCGCTTGATGGATGTGTGTCTAACACGGAAGTCCTCCTGAACGTTCAAGTTCAGCCCGACGCCAAGCTACTGACCTTCCAAGGCCAGATCTTGGGCAGACCACACGGATAACCTTCACGGCGGCTCAGCTCGACTACATCCGATTCGACAAGCTCAGGTACGATGCCAGCCAACTTGCCCAAGGAGTTGGAACCTATGTAAGTACATCCTTGAGTGGCTAGACTTGCGTCGCTGAATACTTAACCCCTCCTCCTCCAGGTATCCAAGTTTCACGGTGCACATCGCTCAGGACTCTCGAAATTGGTTCGACCTCCCTATAATCACGGGCGTTGTCGCGCGTCCGGCCGACTGAGCTCGAGAACCTGTCTTCAACGTCCTATGCAACCCAGTAACGTCCGGTGAAAGAGCTTCAGGGTGTCGTCCTAGAGGGGATGAACCGCACAAACGTCGACGACCTCATCGCCGCTGACCATCAGCTATCTGAGCAACGACTCGAGCCGCCGGAAGTGGCTACTGCTCCAGGACGCGTCACTGTAGAAAGTTCACTTCGGAAACTGATCATCATGATCGTTTTCAAGCCCGCGGCCCCTCTGGACACGGATACCAAGGCCTGCTGCAAGCTGAGCCCTCCCCTCCGGCGTGCACTCGGCTATATACTGCCATGAACGCAGTACTGTGAACCGGTTTAAGTACCACATCCGCCAGCCTATCTGCTGGTTTCAGGTCTTTTGCTGTCTCAGGCTCGTCGTCGATGGTGGGCAACGCCAGTACACATCATCATCTGTCCATGCCCGGCTGATACCAGTCATTGCGTTCATCCACTGCGACGAAATTGGTGTATATTGCAAAACATCGATTGGTGGGATAGATTCGAATAAGACGTTGGGCATGAGCATACAAAACGTTGAGGGCCTACCGAATTTGCAGAGGCACGACGCGACGTGCAGAGTTGTGACGCGACGTGCAGAGTTGTGACGCGCTGGCGCCAAGCGACGCCACAGCCGCGTCCACGCGCGTCAGCACTCTTGCCCTCACACTTTACCCTGCCCACCAGCTTCTGTACTTCTACGAGAATGATTACCGCCTCTATTTCCCCCCTAAATATAGGTCACAGCTTGTGTCTAGGCTTGTCTTTTTCCTACCTGGCATTATGTTTCCGATTGTTTCGGCTGATACAGATTGTACCTCGCCGGGTCGGCCGAGACGGTTTGTCCTGGACGGGAGTGCCGCTCTCCGACCATACTTGTATTCCAGCGGGCTGATATAGCAAGATTTCCTGCCTGCAAAACTTTCCACATATGCCTGAAGGGCAGGTGGGGATCAATGCCTCTGGTCATGCCGGTCAGGTCCCATGCAATGGGCATATACTCGGAACCCACAGGTAAGTGTTCATTCGGGATTCGTGTCGTGGAACATCTAGGATGTTGTGTACATACTTCTCTGCCATGCTTGTTCGTTGCATCGTGGATGTGGACAGGCTACAGCAGGTACATTTCATGTTAGTGTCGCGGCATTGTCCAGTCAACGTTGCGTCTGTGTCATGTCAGTTCGCGTCGGTTCGCGTCAGTGTCGCGTTGGTGGTGCGTCTGGGTTGCGTCTGTGTTGCGCCACACCGCGTCACTGTCGCGTCGGAGTTGCGTCGGTGTCGCACCGCTCCGCGTTAGTGGTGCGTCAGTGTCGCGCCGCTCCGCGTTAGTGGTGCGTCGGTGTTGCGTCGGTGTTGCGTCGGAGTTGCGTCGGTGTCGCGCCGCTCCGCGTCAGTGATGCGTCGGTGTCGCGTCTGTGTTACGCCGCACCGCGTTGGGGTTGCGTCGGTGTCGCGTTGGGTTGCGTCGGTATCGCGCTGCTCCGTGTCAGTGGCGTGGCGTCGCTCGGCACCAGTGTTGCGCCCCCGTCAGTGTAAGTAGCGGCCCCCGCGTCAATGTGGCGTGCATGACTATTGCGCCAGCATGTGTTTGTTTGTTTAGGGGGCGGCTCGACACCCTGTTTCCTGACACCGCCCCCAGTGTCACACTTGGGTTGCTATATTGATATTGAGCTAACCCGGTTAGTATTTCCACGGAGGAGAATACGTACAAGGATTGGCTGCATATTATTCAGATCTTCCGCACGCGGGTGGGTCTCCATCATCGTGATATCTACGGATGTATAGTGCAGCGCCCCAAAGGCACAACAGTGATTGGAAGGTTTGAGGGTACACACTATTGCTGGAGGTACTACATATAGGACAGGCGGTCGAGATGTGAAAGAGATCATACCATTTAGTCCCTTCTTCTCCGAGTCGCCGCCGCTCATTGAATTGGAAACACGTTTGCAAGCTATGGTTTGGGTATGTAGCTGCCATGTGTTCGTCTACTGTGTCATGTATTAAAGCGGTTGCTTACAGGGTTTTGTCAAACACGTCCTGAAGTACTTCTCGCCGAGCAATGCATCAGGCGAGACGGCAGAGATCCCCCACATGACCGCCGAAAGGACTGTAGAGACATATCTCCCTCCAACTCGTCAAGGTATTGTAGTATTTACTTGAGTCAAACATTGTACTTATTATAGCGGTCTCCCAATAGATGAAGGAAACACTGTACAAGTTCAAAATGTTAGTCAGTGCCTCGTACCGATATACGATCAGCATGGTGAGCTCCTTGAAAGCGGCATACACCTTGGGAATTATAATTCATGAAGCAATAGGGAAACTGATGGGGCTTCAATACGGTTCAAATGCTCTTTCGGCGTCTGGAGGTAAGTCAGTTGTCCATGGCTGTTTGTTCAAACATCGTGTACATTTGTCGGAGGTTACAAGCTTCAAGTTCATTGAAGTCTGAGGTCTCACAATAATTTACAGGTTAACTACGGGTCGGCACGATTGACGAGTGTGGACACTCGTCAGGCTGGGAGCCTTTCCATTCCCCTCGTTGATAGTCGCCGAGTCAGACCGTCGACCACCGGGGACACTGAATTGGCAGGGAGTCCTTCCATTCCCCTGGTTGATAGTCGGCTCAGACTGCCGTCCGGCGGCGACACTGGTGTTGCTTGGAGCCTTTCCGCTCCTCAGGGCAATAGATATGGCGCGCTGTACACTGGTGGAGAAGAAGGTCGAGGTGAACTGAGCAGGGTTCGCCTCGGTGAACGGGAGAGCAGTGACATGGTTAGTGACCCCGTCATCAATGTTCCGAGACCCTGCGTGTGATACTGACTGGAGCGTGGTATCACAGCATCAACACAGGTCGACCGTACTAGAGCCCATTCAGTAAACATTCCCACTATAGTGGCCACCCGGATTTGACAAACGCCCTCTACAGTGGGCCACCCGGGCCCGGCCGGGCAGCATATATCGCACGCAATAGTGGCCGGCCTGGGATCGCCACCAGTACCCATAGAACTGGACCGGCCGGGCATCACCCTGTCAATAAGTATAAGGTCCGGCCGGGTACCGTAGTTGTTCCATAAATGTGTGCCAGCCAGAGGCATCTGGGTGTCAACGACAGTTGCCCGGCCGGGCACCTGCCCATTCTCATAACAAAGGCCCAGCCGGAGCGGGCATCCTGCTGTTCCTGCTGCCTCCATTGGGTTGCAACAGTTCTGCGCGGTTGGGTGAGGCCGTCCTGGGATCGCCGCCAGTACTCATAGAACTGGACCGGCCGGGCATCACCCTGTCAATAAGTATAAGGTCCGGCCGGGTACCATAGTTGTTCCATAAATGTGTGTCAGCCAGAGGCGTCTGGGTGTCAACGACAGTTGCCCGGCCGGGCACCTGCCCATTCTCATAACAAAGGCCCAGCCGGAGCGCGCATCCCGCTGTTCCTGCTGCCTTCATTGGGTTGCAACAGTTCTGCGCGGTTGGGTGCCCTGTACTATCCGTTCTGGTTAGCTTTTGTTGAATGTGCTCACCCCTCTTCTCCATACTTGCCTTACCAATTACCTAGCTCAGGAATGTACATATAGACTTAATCATGTTGCGCCCGGGCATTCAGACCCTGCTGGACAGTGCTGCATCCGGGTACTGCCCGGTAGGGGAGTGTTGTGCCCGACCGCATACTGCCCCAGTCGTATGGACTTAATTATGTCTTGCGCCCGGGCAGTCAGACACATCCGGGTACTGCCCGGTAGGGGAACGCTGTGCCCGACCGCATACTGCCCCAGTCGGGCACATGAAAAGATCATCAACGGGTGATGATACTGTGGCCGCTGACCTCAACACTCACCTCAATTCACCTCAATTCACCTCAATTCAGCTCCAACGAAGTTGGTTACATTACCTCCTGGCTTGTACCGATTCTTTTATGACTAAGTGACTATATTTATTCCATTGAGCACGGTTGCCTTCCTTTTAGCCAAAGTCAAAACCATCAGGCATCAAAATCGGGGAGCACGCAGCCGTTACTCATTTCTGCCAACCTCAGTAGGCCCAGCCGGGGCCGTTTAAGGGCATGTGGGTGCTCCGGGCGGGTCATGGTGTAATGCATCTCTCGATGCCAGGCCAGTGCATGTATTTGGCCAAATCCTTTGGTCGGCTGGTCCACGTACCTTTCCATATAGGTCCCGCCGGCCGGTTCACTTTGTACGGAACACTTGAAGGTCCCGCCTGACCTTGTCCCTAGACCAATGAACACCAACCATACAGTGGATGCTAAGAGATGCACAATGTCCCTCCGACTGGATTATAGTAGAGATTGTGCAGGTCACGCCGGGCAGGCATAGTGCCCAATGTGAACAGCCCGGCCTGGTCGTTCTGGTGACTTGCACATCTGCCCGGCCGGATCACTGCTGCGGTTACAAATATTTGTCCGGCTGGGACATCCTTGTGGGTACAGTGACCATGGCCGGCCGGGCCATGATAGTGGGAATAAAAAACATGCCGGGGCCGGGCACCCTGGCTGGCCGGACCATGATAGTGAGAATAGAATATGCGGGGCCGGGCCATGACAGTGGGTGCGCTCAGCTGTCCGGCCGGTTCGTTTTGGTGAGCATCGTAGGGTACCCGGCTGGGCCAGTGTACTACGTATATGTGTACTCCGGCTCAGGCACTTCAATGCATGTCTCATGCGTCCGGCCGGGCCATGTCTGTGAGTATATTGATCTGTCATGACAATTATTTTAGGAGGTGATATCTTCTCCATGGCGGACCCTCATGTCCACTTAGCACTGGGGCAGATATTCACTCCGGCTGGACTACTTCAGTTCTGGCCGGGAAATGCTACTGGTGACAGCATTGTCCCGGCCTGCCCACTTCCCCTGGGATATGGCTAGCCAGGCCGGGTCACTCCACAGGAATAGTACCATCGCTGGCCGGACCACCACCCTGTGCCCGATAAGGCACCCGGCTGAGCCATTATCATACCAATGACACACTCATCGGCCAGACCATGTCACTGGCATCAAATGCGCCTTCGGCCGGAACACATTTGCCTTAATCATACTCGATGGGCTGGACAAAGATGTCGTGAATTGCATTGCATACCTCTGGCTGGGCAAGCTGGATACCAACATCGACATACCGGCTGAGATATTTCGGGCATTCGCTTTTGGGCATTTGTTCGGGCACATTTTGATTTACGCATTTGTTCGGGCACTGACATTGTTGCAGACAGCCACTGAGTACAGGTGTCATTGCTCTGGAGTCCTATTACACCGCACAGTTACACCTATTGCATCGAGTTTTGCCCACTTCCGCCCTCCGCTGTACCGTTCCCCTCAGCCTCTGGAATGAACACATTTCCACCCATTGCCTGCACCACATTCTTCCGCAGCTGCTTCTCCAACTCCATGTGATAGTTCGCCTCAGATCCTTGGGCCATGGCCACACTGTAGATCTCCATGGGTACCGTACTTGCATGTGCAATGTCCTGTGGGTGAATGGACATTGGACGGGGCTCCACAAAGTGTGAGTAATGTACTTTTCGGGCATTCAACGAAGCGACGTACCACACATGGTGTGTCACAATACATCCAGGAGGGGGGATCTAAGACTTCGTACAGATCTTGGGGGAACTTCCACCACTGTTTCTCCCCAAGCGCACTGTCATCAAAGCGCCACTGGGGTGGATAGGTCTGGAGTAGGTATTTGCGATCGAGCTTGCCAATGTCAATGTAGATCTCTAGTCCACGCCACTCCACCTCCTGCAAGAGGACCTGAAGGAGCTTGGGAATGGAGATGTTTCGAGTGCCCGAGGCGAAACCTGCAGCGCCATACAAGCCCATCGCATTCGAGGCAGTCCACTAAAGATCATGCAATGTTAGCTGATAGCTGATAGACAGACGGGGTTGAGCAATGATCTTACGAGCTCCCGTCCAAGTCCATGCGAGAATCTTAGCCGCTGCCCCTCTGTAGCGTTTTCCGGGTAAGCGGAGAGTATTTCGGTGCACTTGAAGGCTTGAAGGTAGAGTTCGGTTGTGACAGCCCGTTGCGCCCGCTCTGCAGCTTTGACTTTGAGTGTTTGCTGAGCCGAGGCATACATGATGAGGGTGAATGGCAAAGGATGTGCTGAGGCCGAAGATTATCAAGATCATGATAAGGTTCGCTCCAACAGCAGGCACTCGAACGGCGACTCGGGCACTTGTTCACTCGGGCACTTGTTCACTCGGGCACTTGTTCGCTCGGGCACTCGGGCACTGTGTGAACATTCGCGTGTCATCGACTATGCCACCTTGCTACTGCTCACTTTATACAAGATCAAATCCTACTAATATACTGGAGGTTGGTACATAGCAATCGCATTGGCAAACGTGGTTGAGGCATGGGAATGCATTCCCTTCCAAAGTGAAGCTTGCCTTGCCGCAAATGCCGGTGTCCGGCGGATGTATGGGTGGAATAGCGCATGTCCCACGTCCGCGTAGTCTTCCTAAATGATTGTAGGACACATTCCATCTCGATAGGTAGGATAGTGATCTCCTCTTCCCATCGAGTCTTTCGTGCATAGGCCCTTAGCCACACCACCCGATACACTGCATAGATCACAAGTCAATGAGAGTTCAAACTCAGCAAGTGCGTTACGCACTCTCTTTCATCCATCCACTGCCTTCAGAATCCCCCTCGACATCTAGAGTCCAGAACCATGGGAGATGTACATGGCTGGTCCCCCTAACTGCTTGCTCGATGATGGCCGTATTGGCCTTTAAATCCTGTTTGGCTAAGGGTTGATACTTGGCAAGAATTGAGGTGAGTGCTTGTTTGTCTTCTCCATCATTATCGTCGTAGAGTTTGATGAGGGCGGATCGGGCCATTGTGTACAGTCGGGCACTGCTCAACACGGCATCGTTTGCGAGATGGACATCGTCGAAGCTTCGGAGTTTGGCCCGTTGAGATGTTGCTGTTCGGACAGAGTGCCTGTACAGGAAGGACTTGTATCCAACCCCAACACGGATTGCATGTAGGGCGTCATTCAATTGTCCAATTCGAAGCTTGCGTTCATGGGTGACGAGGGACTGCAGTTTGTACATCTTGCAGAACTGACTGCCCAGGTTAGATGGCAAGGCGATCACCATTTGCTCGGGTACTGGAAGCATCTCCTGCGTGGGGTCGTCATCTTGCTCCTCTGCAGCGTCCACCCGGTCCTCGCTGTCCTCCAGAGCATCCCACTCCATTCCGAGAGCGGAAACGTCATGGGGTAAGCTGAGTGCGCTCACATGGGCTTCTGAGCGGAGGAACTGCCGCGCAGTCTTGTGGAATTTCTCGATGTCCTTGAGGACTTTGCTGCGAGCTTGCTCTAGCGAGATCTTGTCGCTCAACGGACTACCCGATTTGACTGACCGGGCCTTGGAGGCTACTGCTAGCCTGCTATCTGTCAGAGTAGCCTCAGAATGATCATGTAATCACTTACCTGGCTTCATCAATCTTCAGGCCGCTCGAGATCCAGGATGCACACCCTTTCTGACCGTCCCTAGTGCTATTTTCTTTTTGCGATAGCTCCAACAGAATCTGTGCTCGGGTGGGCACTGCGAACCCGGTGTTCTGAGTACCCGAAGGGGGGCTGTATCGAAGGAATGATTTGCTCACGTTTGTGCGATTGTACCTCATATATATCCATTGCTTGCACATTGTTCTGTCGGGCTTCTGCAGCCTTATCTGCCATAGCAGTCCAGGCAACGACTTCACCGGGATCTGTTGTTTCGGTGAGCTTGGCCAGAGCATCCCGGGCAGGTCCAACTTGCTCGCAAGCCACTCGCCACTTCTTGACGATGTGCATCGCTGGAATAGGTTGTGAAAATAATGTAATGAGTTGCCAAAAATTAGGCGTACCTAGTCTTGTGAGTTTATTCCAGTTGGAATCGTTCATCGTGTCATCCAACACTTCCTGCCTGTGCCCATCTGACATCCCCTGGGTACTGTCTGATAAACGGTTTGTGTCGGGCCAGAGTGACTCAATTACCTCCCCAAGGAGAATGCCTGCGCCCGGAATGAAATTGGGTGAAAAACGGGGGTAGCATTCTCGGCGGTGGCCATGAACGTGGAACTGCCCGATCCCGCCGACGATCTCAAGGTTAGTCGGTAATGATAGCCCTGGGCTTTCCTTGATGCGTCGGAAGAGGTGGACGTAGTAGAAGCACCAAATATCATATAGTGCCAGGAGGATGTAAAGGCCGGTGAGATAGAGGCGACTTGACATAGACAATAGTCCATGTTCTTTTGCCTGTATCAACAATGCCGTCAATTGACATGAACCGACACACATATACCCAGACAACACTCACTGTTCCCCTTTTTGGAAGTCAACCACGCAGTGGGGGAAGAAAAAGCCATGTCTGCTGCAGGCGGCCGCACCGATGCCCGTAGCCTCAAGGGGCGCCTTCTGAGATGTAGCCGCTAGGACTGCCCGATGTTCGTGGCATTCCAGTTTCTACATAGACATCAAGATCATTATAGTTCCTTCAGAATGCAGAGTTCAGTTATATACCTGCCCGCGGATATGGACTGCTGTCTTCAGGTGGGCTTTGTATGGTTGACTGGTGACCATAAAACTGTGCCCATCGGCCAAACGGACGTCATCTTGAGGGTTCTTCATTCGCTGATGCTCGGCGCTGAAATTACCATCCATAATGATCCTGACCATATACTTCCATCTGCGATGCGTGAGCATCAGTCTGGATGGAGCAAAGTTAGGCTTACCGCTCGGGATCTTTCTCCCATCCTTCGGGTAGATTGATGCCCGGTCTCGGGCAGGCAGGACACGCGACCGCCAGAGATCCTGGTTTGGGCGCTGACACATCATTGAAGCCAACCCCGTTCCATTTGCGGAGCTTTAGGTTGCGCCATTGTCGAGATACTCGCAAAAGATCCCGGTAACGATCCTGTGTAATGAGGAATAATGTGCGGCTTCAGATGCATTGAACAGTACCCGAGGTGGCGGCATGGAGAGAATGACTTACGGGCACCATGTGCGGGAAGGTGTCATCGGTGATACGACGGATTTTATTCCAGTAATTCATGGCTGATGTCTTGCATTCCTTGTTAGTCAAGAGAAAGTCGTCTAGCAGGCGAAAGGTGAAGGCCGTCTTCGGCCTCCGGGCAGTTGCCGGATAGAATCCCATCCGGAGGAGCTGCACGTCTGGTGGATCTGCATTCGCGCAGGAACAGAATATCACCGGGAGTTCATGGACTCCTGAAATATCCACAATGACCATCATGCGAGGAGCTCCCAGCATATGTGTACCCATTCCAGCATCTCGGTGGGGATAGTCATCGCGTCCGGGCATATTCGCGGCGTCATCAGGATGGATACCATAGACATCATCGACATCGTCTTCATTATCTTCCATAGGGTCCTCGATGTCTGGCTCCTCCACTTCAAGGGTGGCGTCGGCGTCGGGCGTCGCATTCCATGCAGGCATTGGAAGTTCATACTCGACATCTTCGGGTGTTTGTGGAAAATCTTCGGGTGCAAAACGCTTTTTGGTTCGGGATTCTGGAATATATAGTCAGGACTCTGCATTGCAAAAATTGGGTTGAGAGATCGGGACCTTGGTGGTCAGATTTCCCGGGTGTGGCCAAAACAGCGGCAGATGGAGTAGTCCAAGCAACCGTGTCATCACGGCTGGCATGATTCCCCAATGCTTGATCGCCCCTCCTCGATGGAGGAGTCACATTCCAGGCCTGGACTCTTCGGTTGGTGGCTAGTCGTCGCTTTCCCGTTGAAGGTGGGGTCATTAGCCTAGCTGGGGTAGCGGGCGCTTCGAGGAATGCGGACTCAGTGCCCGACACTGGCGCACTTTCGGGCACTTGGGTAGATGTGCCCGACCCTGGGGTGGGGCCGGGTGCTATCGCAGGGACAGAGGGCGAACCATGACCGTCGCTCTCTGAAGGGTACCACGAGGCCGGTATGGGGCACGCTCTCCCACAGTGGCCCAGGCTGATAGAGATGTGAACAGAACGGAGGGAAGCCGGGGTGTAATGAGTGCCCGTCCAATGCTCTACACGGTGGAGGGGTTGGTAGATGTGGTTTGCTCGGCAGCATTTGGCGCAGAAAGTTCCCCACCCCACACAATCAAGGCACCTCCAAGAAGCTGAACGTCCGCAGGGACATTTGGCCACATCGCCGCCAGCTTCTAGGTCATAGAGTATGTCTTGATATATGGAACGATACTTCGCTGCCCAAAGGCGCAAGTAGTCATGGGGTTTCTGCTCTAGTGTTAGGCTGAGGCGTCGTGGAGCATGGATTTCAGTGACTCACCATGCGAGTTTTCTCAAATGGGATCTCGAACGTGAATTCCACATTGTCATTCAACCACAACTCCTGTGGTTGGGGTGGCAGTGCGGGATTGACCGGTACCCGGGGGAGGCGCCTAGGGGGCCTGCCCGGGGCACCGGTACTTTCCGTCTGGGCAGTCTCGATTCGGGGTTTCTTGGCGCGATATCGGGTACCACGGCGGGTGGCGACAGGTGCAACTTCATGATCCTCGCGTGCGTCATATGTCTCAATAGGTGGACGAACCATTCTGTATAGGATGAGATTACAGCAGGGAATGGTAGGAGGGCAACTAGTAGTAGGACGAAGTCATCCAAGGGACCCCCTCTACCCCATGGTTGTCATGCACCTCCTTACACATAAACCATGAGTAACACAAACGATCGGGATCTACAGGTCCAACCCCGTGATGAATCAGGTAGGCATTAATTACCGCCACAGTGCCCGGCTTATAGGATACCTGGACCCCCAAATTGCGCAAGCCAAGGGTGCCCCACCGATAAGTGCCTAAAGTCATTACCAGGTCGTACCAGGTAGAGAGACCCGAGCTGTCCCGATGAAAGGGTGACTCGCGATTGCTGATCAAGTGAACTTTGTCGAAGACTGCCGGCCAAGAGGCAACCGCCTCGGCCACATTGGGATTAGAGATCAGGCGCCGCATTGCATCCTGCCCTGCCCGATAAAGAGCTGGGTGCGCCACCCGAAGGACGGCACTAATCAATGCCCCTGAATCCCTCATGGCATTCGCCCAGTCTCGTGGACCTTCCCCCAGGTAAGAACGTGAAGGTTTTGGACTAAACTTGCGGTGCTGCAAAGTTTTGTCAGGAACAAGTCACTCAGGTAGTGTCCACGGGTGACCCTCGGGCACTGACCTTGTGTCCGACCGCATAGCCAGCGGGACTGGCCAGCCAATGTCCTGAGCGCCAGGCTTTCCCTTCTGAAAAGAACAAAGGCGAAAACCGCCACCTCTTGGACTCATCGGCAGAATCGGCGGGAATTTTGTCTTGCGTGAGGCCGTCGTTCAGAAAGGCGGTGGCGTACAAGATCTCAGCCTGATTACAATAGATCAGTCTCAGATATATTTATACATCGGGCACAATGCGCACCTGTCGCTCATCGGACAATATGTTGGTGAGGGCCCAGACCAAGATTCTTCCTTGACAGTCGACAAAAATTGCCGGGGGAGAGGACGATTGGCAGGTCGCCTTTTTCCACATCTTCCGGAGAACTGAGGGGAGGAAACTCGCGGAGCAGGCCATTTTCGAAAGACGCATCCATGCCTCTGGGCTGTTTGCCTAGCCGGGCACAAAGATCTTCGGCATCCCAGGGGAGAGGGACTTGATGACACCCGTCAGTCTCTTGATGGCAGTATGTGAGACTGATACATACTTTGGTTTTTCCAGGCTGATGCGAGGACCTTGGCAGCCCGAAAAAGATCGTCCTTCAGACATGCAGACCACGTAGGTCCCTCCAGGTGCCCGAGGAAACTGGCAGCCTCGCGAGCTTTTTTGACCACCCAGGATTGAGCGAAATAAAGCTATCAAATAGCTAGACACCTCGTTGTGGAAGGCAAGAGTGCCCTCCAGGGCAGCAGCATGGCAGGGTTCGGTCATGGCGGTGGGATGATGGGTGTTGTCAGAGGCCCATGTGAGCGCGCAACCACCCGATATCAGGGGCAGTGACACCGCGCTTGTGCCAACGCAAATGGGTCAAAGCAATGGAATAGGTGGAGGTTTCTCCAGGTTTCCTGCAAGATCCAGCGGCCTCTCTGGTCTTTGGATAGGGAGAAAGAGCCATTCCACGGTACTCAAGTAATTAAGTGCCATGTAGACACCCGATTGTACATACGGGCAGACATGCGGGCAGAAACTCACAAGGCGCGCCCTGATGAGCGAAGGCAAGGGTACAGCGCAAATGTCTCTCAATCGATATGCTACGGAGAGGTTCGGTCAAGCAGCATGCAGCTATGCGCTTGACCTCGCTCTGCAGTGATATCTTGTCAGTCGAGTGTGACATACGAGGGCTTGCGCACCACGGAAATCCATGTTCAAGGACCTTGGAGCTTCTCCATTTAATATCCTTTGGCCGAATCCAATGAACGTTACCCTCCGTGCACCTGAAACCCTCCCGGGCACTGTTGGTTTACCAAAGACCCATGAACATCCGACGTCTATTAACCTAAACGAATATATTCCAAATGTTGAAAGTCGACAAGGGATTCGGGAACTGACAATAGTGAGGGGGGCAGTGGGCATAAATTGGGAAAATGCGTGATGCATACAGTGGGTGCGCATCGTGCAATCACTTACATCGGAGTCTTACCGTTCAATCGATTCCACCTCTATTCCTGTCCCCTTACTTCGCGTGTTCTGTATCCTCCCTCGTCAGTCCTCGTCCACTGTTTATCCTGTGCTTGTGCAGAAATCTGCCCATCGTCTCGCACCCATGGAAGAAGTTCGCCTGACCAAAGAAGAAATCGAGACTCTCGTGGACGTCGCTGAAGACTGGAAGTCGAAGACCAGCACCGAGAAGAAAACTACTCGGGATATGCTTGTCGAGAAATTTCTGACGGCCAGGAACGAGCCTATTGACAAGTGGTCTAAAACATGCATGAAGACAGTAAGTCGGAAGCCCCGCAACGTTCACTTCATTATATTCATGACACCTTTGCAGAAAATCTCGAACTGGATCTCGAACCATGTCACAAGCAGGGCTAATCGCGTCCCCAAGCTCCTCAAGATGACGTGGTCTGGGCGCGACGTTTTCAACGAGGAAGAAAGTGCCCGGATTCAGACTCAGATTGATAAACTCAAGGGTCAAGGTTTCCACCACATCGCCGCTGTCAACAAGGCTCGGGCAGAGCTCTGGGATGAACTTAGTTCAGAGAAGCAGCAGGAGTATGAGGATACAGCCGAGCAGTGGACCATGGAGGGTCCTGCCCCTATGATGCGCGAACAGTACGTTCATTCAAGTGCCCGGCGGACCGGCGCCTCATGTCTACCCATAACAGAGTTATTGCGAAACGTGTTCCAGACTGGGTGTCCGCTTTTTGTGCCCTCCTGTGGGATCAAGCAGATGTCATGGCCTATGTCTCGTATGTGTGGCAGGACAGCGATGATAAGATCAAGCATGCCCGGTGAGTCTTTAGCTAAGCCTCTCGCTGGTCTCCAACTAACTGTTGTGGAGCTACGACATCAGCCTCGCATGGCACGATGACCAACCAGAGACGGTTAGGTTTACGGAGGCCCAGCCCAACTGGAAGAAAGACTTTCCTGACTCATTCAAAGCTTACTGCCACCAGATGCTTGCCACCCCCGACGACGACGATCTCGCGAATCTTCCACCAGTAAAGTCCAAGTTCGCGCCAGCAGAGATGGAACTTGACACTCGTGGCCTGCCGCTCCTTCCCCCCCTTGACTCGGTCAAAGGGCAGCCAGCCCGCCAGGCGACCATCCGTAAGCTCTTCTCTGCGCACTATGGTGAGTTCTGTCTGCCCGCGCACTGCACAAATGGAATACTGACCACCATTCCAGCCAGGGCTTGTGGAAAGAAAGACATTGCTGTGCCCTGGAAGGTAGTCTTTACCAACAAACACAACTTCTTCGCTGCCGACATCATCCCCGATGACATCGTCATCCAGGACCCCTCCCACATGGGACAGACGCCCCTCGAGAACCTTTGGAACCACATTCACCAGTTGCAGGACTGCGAGGACCCAGAAGAACAGTTTCAATTCTCGCAATATCTTCAGGGCACTACTTGGTTGCCCGCGCAGTATGACGCCGAGCCGGTCGTTCGTCAGAAGCCGAACCGCAAGCGGCCTAAGACTGCCCGGGGCCCTCCGGCCGCTTCTCGTCGGGCCGCAGACGATGGAAGGGAGGGGGATGACGAAGCCGAGGGAGTAGACGGGGACGAACAACATGGCACCCGTGGAGGGCGTAAATCCAAGGGTAAACGGCCGGAGAAGAGTCGAGGTTCAAAACCGGGAGGAGACAAGGTACAAGTGCCCGGCCCGGGTACCTCCCACAAGGGCAAGGGCAACGGGCGCCCGGGCACTGGCCGCTCAGGTTCGGACCCTCGTCGGGCACATGGAGAGGGCCAGTCCAAAGGCAAGGGGCGACAGATGGATGACAGATCCGACACCTCAGTGACATCTTATGAAGAAGAATCTGTGAGCAGCCGCGAATTCGAGGTGGAGCACATCAACATCGATGTCGTCAGTGAGGACTCGGATGCCGCTCCAAATCCCAGCATCGCCCGCAAGCCTGCGCCCCGTCCAGTAGCGCTGCAAGAGCGTGTACAAGGAGTAGTTCCCGTTATTCCACCTCAGGCGCGTCTGGTTCAGGAGGCGACTGAGAAGCCCCCCGCATGGGTGGGACACGTTCCGGAACGCGTCTTTCCCTTCCTCTGGGCACTCTCTCCAGAGCAGGCGTGGCGGGACCTACTGACCTCGTGGAAGCATATGGTATGTCACCCCATCGTAACCTGTATGAATGACTCGACCTCAACGTCTTAATAGCTAGGTCGTCGGGCCACCCTTAGCAGCGGTACCGTCCCGAATCAGGAATGGGCCCACTGGGATTATCCAGATGTGGCTATTCCCGAGAAGATCCATTCCAGTGACCGCGCATGGGGCAACCTGATTGAGTGGATCGAGGCAAATGCGCCAGTCGAACAAACCGCCCGGCAGGAAGTCCAACGGTGGTTCCTGGCCACAGGGATGGTCATCCGGGACACCCGGTGCGCAAACGACACGGAACCCGATGACGAACAACCGGTGCCCTATAGCGGGCCTCTCTACATGCGGTGGAGTCGAGCAGACCTCAGTCTCATCAAAGACCGTGTTCTCCCAGCCATCGAACATGCGTATTATCCTGTCCTCGACCAGCACGGCGACCAGATCATGCTCGATCCTGCTCTCTTCCCCGGTCAGCAAGCTGGACCATCGATCGGGCATTTTAGCGAATGCCCGATCGCGCTCTACAAAAGAAGGTATAGAACACATGTTCGACTTGGGCATGCAGCTTGCTCACAGTGTAACTACAGGGGTAGCTAAGGATGGCCAAGGTGCAGCTTCCCGCGCAGAGAAGGACGGCGAGTTAGCATCTGCCGCCCCATCTCGGCCCCCAAGACCGTCAACTTGCGGTGAAGGCGGTAGAGGACCAGCGGGCATTCGCGCTCAAGAGC
Organism: Ganoderma leucocontextum; assembly: GCA_020736865.1. Classification (NCBI taxonomy): domain Eukaryota; kingdom Fungi; phylum Basidiomycota; class Agaricomycetes; order Polyporales; family Polyporaceae; genus Ganoderma; species Ganoderma leucocontextum. The sequence goes on from JAHKGY010000009.1 coordinate 434,762, forward strand.
TTCCTCAGGATGGAGTGTCTGGCAGAGAGAGCGAAGTAAATTCGACGAGGGCGTCGGTTCGGGGACCCCGAGGGCATCCCCCAGGCGTCCCCGCTCTTAATCTACCCCAGAACTCGACATCTGCGGACGAAGTCGAGCGCGAGGTCGTCGGGATGGGTGGAGACGTGGGCTCCATTTCAGAGGCACTAGCGGCCAGTGGATCTCGCAAGAAGCGTAACCTGGGCACGCCGTATGTCCTTGTTCCATCCAGCGCAGTAGCCCAGAACACCCGTGGCAGGGTGCGGGCGAAGCAGCCCGTGGGCCAAGTGCCCGAGGGTCCAGTGCCCGAGGGTCCAGTGCCCGAGGGTCCAGTGCCCGCGGGTCCAGTGCCCGCGGCTCACGCCCCGCCGGCTGACGTGATAATGGAGGATGCAGTGGCCGAGCAGTCTGGCCAGCCCGCTCCAGCTCGCAAGTCCACTCGGGCGAAAAAGCTGCCGCAGAAGTTCAGGAACTGAGGTCTTTGTGCATATGTACCTGTATCCAATGTGGAGGAAATGCATTATTTCTTTTTCTCACTCTTGGGTCCCCCGAGGGCATTTGTTGAGCAGGGTTGCATTCATTACTAGTATGATTAAGGTACATTTGTGATATATAGCAGGAAGACATCGAACAGACACGAGAACAAGGGGAAATGGTGACAAGAAATATTGACTGAGTCCAACCACGTCGCGAGCACTAGCATATGGAACTACTGGAAGCTACCAAAACTAACATCTCGAGAGGGAGTACAAGTGTCATTAACCCAGGCTTGCGCATCCTCCTGGGCTTCATGCTCGGCAAGCGCAGCCATCGCATCAGCTGAACTACCCGAGACCCTGCCATCGAACTCAGTGCCCGAGGTGCCCGACGTTCGACACGGCGAAAAAATGCCCGGGGATGAGGCTGAGAGAGGTCCATCACCCCGCACTTCCCCAAAACCTATGCCACTTCCTGGTACGCCTTCTGTTGGACCCGGGGAGTGCGTTTGCAAGGGACTGCCCGCCGGCGGAGATGAGCTGATGGCTTGATCATCCGGCTGTCCAACGACGTGGTCGCCCTCAATGCTCCATCCCTGGGGGCGCCACAGGACCAAGGCTAAGGAGGTCGATGTCGACGGCTCAGGGATCCTCGTGTCCAGTCCAACACGCTGGGTATTCTCGATCGGCGTAACGATGAGGTTTCCGGACTCTTGTATGTCCGGGTTGACTGATTGCCCGTCTTCACTACCCGACCATGAGACACCGGGCACCGGGGCAAGGTGTCCGCGGCCTGGGTGGGGGTAGTTGAGATACCTGTCACCATCTCTCTCCAAGAGGTATACCTCCAGACAATCGCTACGCTGGCGTAGCTCTATGATCTCCTTGTGCTGGGCGGTGCACAAGAGATCCTGCATGTGCACTGTGTGTTGGAGCACCTGATTCTGGGACCGTAGTTCCGCCAGTGCACTCTCCAACCCAGCCACCCGAGCATCCAGCTGAGACCCCTGCCGTCCTACCTGCGCCTAGAGCATCCCACACGTGTCCAGCGTGTTCGCGTGACTGGCCAAAGTTCCAGTTGCGGGTCGTGAGCAAGGCTGAGCGGTCCAAATGGGGGAGAAGAGGCCGTTAATCCACCGGGAGGTGAACAAGAGCGCGCACGCTAGCCAGCCAATCTCCTTCAAGATCCACTGGCACGGAGAGGACAGCGCCGCAGCAGCGGCGGAGGGCGAATGATGATCGTTGAAGTTCATGTAGTCGTAGTCGGGAGCCCCGAGTACCCAGATGAGAACTCAACGTCCTCCTCGTCGGAGTCTCCGCTGTCCTGCTCTGCTTGGATGCGTGGGTGCGTGGGTTGCTTAAGTGCGTCGGGCACTTGGGGTGCGTCGGGCACTTGGGGTGCGTCGGACACTTGGGGTGCGTCGGACACTTGGGGGGAGTCGGGCACTTGGGGGGAGTCGGGCACTTGGGCGGCGTCGGGCACTTCGGTGGCGTCGGGCACTTGGGCGGGCAGACCTGTGAAGCGCAACCATTTCTTACTTGTTGGAACTTGGACGTATGCACCTGCGATCCCGGATTAGATCTTAGCTTACCTGGTACAAAATGATCGTTGCACTTACGCTGCGGCCGTTGGGCACGAAGAATACCCTTCAGCCCCTTACTCTTCACTGGGAGGGCCAAGGGGCTTCGTCGTCGTCCAAGTGAGGACGGACCGACGGCTGTACGGTCCCAGCGTCGTCGTGACTGAGGTGTTCAGCTCATCGACCTCCAGTTCGTCCTCCCGCCCGGACGACATCGCCGACCTGCTTGGGTTTCGCCTTCTCCTTCCCCTTTGCCTTCGCGGACAGGCGAGGGCGCCGATCATCAACTACGGCAGGAGATCGCCGTGCGAGACGCGCCCGACCGTTTGGGGGCAGTCTTGGTTGCGCTTGTGCGCTGCCGTTTGGCCCGGGGCTCCGCGGGGCTGACCTTCTCCTCATCCCCATCCAACTCCATGGGGTCTCCGATGTCATCTTCGTCATCCTCCTCTCCCTCGTCCTCGTTTTCGTTCTGCTCCTCCCGCTGCCGCTTCAAGGGGTTAACCGGGTGCGAGTCGATCTGAACCGGACGCGGTCCATGCTCATCGGCAAGGGTGGGGACAAGCGGGCGGTTGCGCTTCTGGGTACCTTGGCCCGTAGTACCCGCCGCCTGCTTCATCTTCTTGTCGTATGGCTGGTACTCCTTGAGACATGCTTTGCGGGCTTTGAAAAACCAGGGGGGTACCCTCGTGGACAAGAGCTGGGCGACTGGGACAGCCTGTTCCTTCAGGTGCACCGAAGTCTTGTTGGCCGTCAGGCACCACTTGAAGAGGAGGTAGAGGCGTTGCTCTTTGACCAACTTGTGCCCCGAAGATCCGACATCTCCGCTGGGTGCGAGGGAGCACTTTGCATGCTCCTTAGTGCAGTGAGCGCATGTCGTCGAGGTCGCCAGGTTGATGCGACAAACGACGTCATTTGCGACACATTTGCGGCAGCGAACGGGCTAAAATGGCCAGTGAGTGCAAAATCTACAAAGGAACAACGAGTGGCATACCGATGGCACCCAGCCAAATGGGAGGGTGTTGTCGACGGGGGCCCAACCGGGTGGCATGAGCTCCTTTGTCCAGGGGACGTCGCTCAGGGTCTGCGTCATTCGATGTGTCTGAAATGCGCTCGCCCGTTTCTTCGTTGGGCGCATCGCCTTGTGCATCCGCAATCACCTCAACTTTCTTCCGTCTGCCCGATGGATTCTTGGCGGGTGTTTCTTGGGCACATGGGTTTCGGCGTCATCGGACACACGGCTTTTCTTGCCACTGCCCGAAGCCTTCTGGACAGCATTTGATGGACCCGCCAGCTTGCTCTTCTTCTTGAAACCGGAAGGAGGGCCAACTTTGGTGAGAGGGACGGTGGTAGAAGAGGTGCCGGGGGTGGTAGAAGGACCAATAGTGGGCACGCTGGCGGGGGGAAGGGGTGCGGCGCGGCCGCGGGTAGACGGACGAGAGGGCTGGTTTGGGTCGTCGGTGGCGGGCACTTGGTTGGTGAGGGTAGCGGGCATTGCAGTGGTGCGGGCAGGTAACTTGATGCGCAGGATCGGTCCCGGCGTGGGCGGCGGAGGTGGGGGCGCTTGGGCACTTTGCTCACCGGGTGTGGCAGCTGGCGAAACGTCCATTTGCCGAGGCCCGACTATTGTGTTTCGAAGGTTAGCATTAAGTTTGAAGAAAGAAGGGCATCACGCACCTCGTCTGGACCACCAGCCGTGCACATTCACGAGACTCGTAACCCTCGATGGCGGGCGTGGGACTTGTAAATGCCGGCTTGGGTCCAAGTTCTCAAGGTCGAGATTTCGGGTATTTCCACCGCGCGCCAGAGCCGTCGCCTCGACAAGGCACGCAGAGATGAAGGGCGATACTGAGACGGGGCCCGTGGATCGGTGTGCAACAACGTACTGCACCAGCTCCTTCACCCGCTTCACAATCTCCTCCTCGTATTCAGCGCGTTTTGAGTTTCCAACGGGCGGACGGTGCTTCCAGACGTTGTACGCCACATCGCCGATAAGAAGAAATGTGTCGTAGTGTGTTGCCTGGGAGTTGGACATGGATAAATGGATGCGAGGTAAAGCACTGAAGATGAGGATAGTTGGCAAGGCTTCTTAGCGCTCCGACGCGGGTAGTCACAGAGGCGTGATGAAGTACCCACCGTGACTTCAACTTTCAGCGGCATTCGCAACACGTGGCCAACACACCCTGCTGTCTTCAACTTCTCGACCTTGCAGCATCCAAACGTATCTGACACTCCACTCGTGTTTAACTAGCCATGTCTGGCCGTAAGAAGAAGACGCGCCGCGTAAGCTAAAATGCCACAGACCGTTGCCCAAACCTGACTTCATTACAGACTGCCAGGAAGGGCACCAGTGCCGCTCCACAGGACCAGGACGAGGCCACTCGGGAAGGTATGTCCGATTGTTTTTTGCATGGACTCATTGGCTAACAAAGTAATAGGGACCGCCGCCACAGACTGGCTGGCTCTCATGGACGGTGTACCCCTTATGGCCGCAAACTCTGCTGCTGTAGCAAACACGGCCATTCATTCGCCGACTTTGCAGATCCCAGTACCAACTGGGGCCCCAAAAGATGTCAGGACCCCAGCCAGTCGCAGCCCTGCGGCTGGTGGTCCTTCCGGGATCTCAAGTGGTCCCGGCACTGAGGTCGCCTCAGGCACTGAGGCCGCCTCGGGCACCGAGGTCCCACCGGGCACTGAGGCCGCCTCGGGCACTGAGGCCGCCTCGGGCACTGAGGTCCCGTCGGGCACTGAGACTGCGTTGAGCACTCGGGTCTTGTCGGGCACTGCATCGGGCACCTTCCCATCCCCTCCAGCCCATCCCATGCCTGTCCTCCCCTACGTCCTGGATAGCGCAGTGCCTCTTTTTCATGGCTCCATCCCGGACGTTCTCCCGTCCTCCTCCCAAGACCGTGTCATGTCGATGGACTGCGCTCAAGATTTTGTGGAGGCAGGTACCTCAAAGGACGGGACAGTAGCATGGGAGAAGGGGTATTCAGAGAAGGAGATCGCTTGGCAGAAGAAGCACGGTCACTGGGACGGGATGCAGCTGGACCAAAAACTGCTGTCCCTTGGAGAGAAAGTTCTGAAAGAGGCTAGTCGTCGTGTTTCCTTCGCCGGACAGAGCAGCCGGGCGATGGACGACATCATGCGGATGGCAACCTCACTGCACTTCCGTTTGGATGTTGCAAGTTGCACGAGGTGGACAGACTACAACACTATGCTAGTGAAAATGGGAGATGAATGCTCTGAGGACATGGCGCGTATATTTGCCAAATAGTGTCTGTAGAGTGGATATGTATATATTGCCTTCTATCTGTACCCCATCATTTGTACCCAATTATGCCAGGCATTGGTCATCAGATGCCTTGGTGCTTTTGCTTAAGAAGTGCCTGAAAGCAGTGAATCCGATATACCCGCGCGCCGGTAACAACCTCAAGGTAGAGCATGCATTGATGGGCACAAGGTTACTTTACGTGATATGATACGTATTCAGACTGGAACCGAAGAGTAGCAATCCCAGGTGGGGTGGGTGAATGTGGAGATGAGCGTGAGTCCGCGTATGGGTGGTGATAAGGGAGGTACTTTGGTCCAGGTTATAGTTGCACTCCTACTGGTAACACTCACACCTGCTCAATAAGTGGAGATGAGGGTCTGTACACCTATCTCTACTCGCAGATGTGCACATACTACCCAACGCCAGCTGGCCCACCACACATGAGCATTGAGGCGACCCCAGCCGGGCCACGGACATGCATATACTACCCGACAGTGCATGTAGAAACGGCGCTAGCCGCCCACCCCACATGAGCATTGAGGCGACCCCAGCCGGGCCACGGACATGCATATACTACCCGTCGCTGCATGCAGCCCCACCCAGCCGGGCCACGAACATGAGCATTGAGGCCACCCCAGCCGGGCCACGGACATGCATATACTACCCGACGCTACATGCAGAACCACCCAGCCGGTCCACCGAACGTGAGCCTTGAGGCCACCGCCGCCGGGCCGCGGACATGCATATACTACCCGGCGCTACATGCAGAACCACCCAGCGGTCCACGAACGTGAGCATTGAGGCCACCCCAGCCGGGCCACAGACATGCATATACTACCCGACAGTGCATGTAGAACGACGCTAGCCGGCCCACCCCACATGAGCATTGAGGCGACCCCAGCCGGGCCACGGACATGCATATACTACCCGACGCTACATGCAGAACCACCCAGCCGGTCCACCGAACGTGAGCATTGAGGCCACCCCAGCCGGGCCACGGACATGCATATACTACCCGACGCTACATGCAGAACCACCCAGCCGGTCCACCGGACGTGAGCATTGGGGCCGCCCCAGCCGGGACACGTCTCTGCACACTACCCGCATCACCAGCCTGTCCATCTGTGTTGACCCAACAAGTACCCGGCCGAGCCCGGGTGACCCACTATGGAGGGCGTTTGTCAAGTCCGGGTGTCCACTATAGTGGTATATGCTTACTGAATTGTGTGCGTACTACTGACCAGCGGGGACACCCAGGCCCGGCGGGCCTTGTCAAACCCCGAGTCGATTGCACAGGACGTTCCACACGCTGCAGAAGGTGTGTCAGTTATAAGTACTAATTCGGGCTATGATACATCAATGCTCATTTGAATATAAATGTAGTCGATGCCCCAGGCGCCGTGCTAAATGCATGTCCCGTTTCCTGGGACGGTTGGCCAGATGGTCCTATCGAGCGCACCTTTACGGTCGAGGAGGTCAAGGACACGGACCACCTCGCTGTCAATTGGGCATCTCAGACGTCGGGTGCAAGGAGCGGGTTCAGTATTGCGGAGTCATGGTCGACGGGTCGCAAATCAGAGAGACGCTGCCTAGGTGTTATCTTCTGCACCAATGAACGGTGTACTATCATCATCCGCCCCGCTACCCATGCCAATCTCGTCGACAAGCAGCTCAGCAAGCCATGCGTGTGTGGGTCACCTCTGAAACGGTCGGAACCTGACTGTCCAACACGTCAAAGCTTGTGGTCATTCAAGCATGGCATCCACTTCATCCACGCTGGCTTCCATAACCACCCTCGTCCAACGCACCTCATCCACATGACGAAGTCGCAGCGGGAAAAGTTCAAACAGCTGGTCGAATACCATCCCAAGTCTGGACCTCTTCAGCTGCTTGTTGGGCCTCCGACACTACGTGGTCCGGGTCCAAGTGTTGCGGACATCTCTCCTGTTCTACTGAACAAGGACCGCATTGCCTATGAACTGGAGAAAGTTCGCCGGCCGAACAGACCTGGAGGTGGCGCACACGACCTGAACATCACCGAGTTCTCGAAGTTCTGTGTTGAGAATGAAGGCTTTATCATCCACTCCGTCATCCGAGACGTGGTTGTTATCTGCATGCACCAACCTCTTATGTTGGCCGAGCTCGTCAAGGAGACGCGTATATCCGAGTCAGACGAACCTGTGAATGGGATCATCTCCGATGCTGCACATGGGTTTTGGAGGGAGCGCAACTGCTTGCTCATTGTGAGCTCGGCATACTCGGCGACCTTGCGCTGTTGGATTCCTGGCATCCTCTCGTATACCAATGGCGCCACCACGGAGCATTATCGTCAACACTTTCTTGCGCTCTTCAACAGCATTGCGGAGGAGAGGCGGAGGCACGGCTGGGATGTCAGCGGAGATGAGCACTTCGGCAACGTGAGTGGAATGAATTGGTGATACTACATCCTGGGTTAATGGTGTGATGGCAACAGGTGGTCGACTTCAGCGAGGCAGAGCGCAATGGTTTCGTAGAAGCATTCGTCGACTTCCGTCAAAACCTTGGTACTTCGCGATCCTCGGATGACCTCCGCGCAGCTGCGTTGGGGTTACTGAGAGGTTGTCGGCAGCATTTTCGCTCAGGTGTCACCCGGGTTGCTCGCATAGGAGGGGTCATACCTCCAGAGAAGGAGGCCCACTTCCGACGCTTGACTGAGGAGCTGATATCCGCTCAAGATCTTGAGTCCTTCCATATCGTTGCACGGGAGCTCCTGGTGAATTTCCCCCATATCAAACCATGGCTTGAATGGTGGATGCGCGACAGTCATGCAGCTATGCTTTTCGAGTCACGGCGTCGCATGGACCCGATTCTATGGGACTCAATGCCCAGCACGACAAATGCCGAGGAGTCAATGCACTGGAGAATCTACTCAGCAGTCGGGCGCGACCACAACCTTATGGATGGGATCCGGCTATTCTCGCTTTGTGAAGCATTTTGATTCCCAACTCGCCGCGGCGCAAGGTATGGGGACTTCCACCTCTAGTACTAGCTCATGTGATGTGATGTCGACTGAATGACTATGATAGTGGGGACAAAGATCCGATACGGCCAACCGGAGCGGTGGAAACTGGTTGCCAAGGAGCACGGACGAACAAAGCTCCACAGAAAACCCCATGCTCAGCTCGATCGTCGTCCCTCTCGCGCTCGTCGTTCACTGGCAGAAGCCTATCGTTACAAGAATGATGGTCGTCCTCCAGACAGACCCAAGGACCTTCTTCGCGCACCTCAGAAGACTGGACGCATTAGGGATTCCGACAACTTACGCACCAAGCAGCTCTCACCACCACCTTCTCCTGAAGGCGACACAGGCTCTGAATGGGGCGAGTGGATGGGGATCTCTGGAGTGACTGCAACCCTGGCTGAACTCGACAAGATGGAGAACCACCGGTGATTCCTTCCCCGCTTGCCCCGCTCACAGGGGTGTCGACGACTGCTCCATCTCAGCACATACCCGCCGGCGACCGCATTGCACACAGTCAGTCCGAAGTTCTCACACGCCTTGTGGTGAGCTACAAGTGGTCACAAAATTCATGCTGGCTCGACACTGCCCTGGAAGCCATCTGGAATGCGACGATGCAAGACTTCGGTAGCTTTGCGCAGTGTTTTGATCATATCACTAGGCTCGAAGATGCGAGCAGTGCCATCTATGGACTTTACACAATGCTGGAATGCCGACGCACCCTGTATCTCGAGTCGAGTTCCAACTACTCCGTGGAAGTACTCAGCAACCAGCGCGATGAGTATCGGAAACTCCTCGCATCACAGACTGGGCAGCAGGTCGTCCACTCATTCCAGAGCGAGGAGAATGTCTTCGTGAGTATCCACCACCGTTTGTCCTTTCAGTCAGCATTGAATGGAGAACCTTTACAGGCATGGCTCAACACTGTACTTAGTATCTCGGAGAAACCTGACCCTGCACGGTTTTTCGAGGCACAGGCGTACTTCCGTGGATATTGGTTGAAGTTCAGAGGTTGCTATCATAAGGGAGCTAGATCCCGGAAGACTCCGCTCCACTATGACCTTTGCCGCCAACTCACTCTACAATTCCACTTTCAACTCTCGGAGGGAGAAGCTTTCCGATTTTGCTGCAAGTTCCGAGAGTGGCTACTCGACCTCATCACAATCAAGGGCAAGTCAACATACGATGACGAGGAGAACTGCTGGCGCAATACAGAGAACTTCCTTGACCCCTTGTCGAAATCAGAGCCCGTCTTTCGTTGTGGTGGCTCAAAGATTACCACCGTGCTCTACCTGTCTGTGCCTGTCGTACTGCTCATCGAAGCTCCTCACTCTGATGCATGGGACTTTCCCGAGAAGATCGCCCTCTTCCGGAAGACTGGGAAGCACAAACCACCGTCGGCCATCAGTAAAACATGCACAGGTCTGGATCTGGAAGCTCTGGACGGCGCTCTCCGCCCAAGTTGACCCCGGATGTCAGCCATCCTGCAGGCCTCCGCTTGGCTCCAAAATCGGGCAGTAGCTTGCCTCGAGTGGCCCCGTTTGGAGGCAAAGCTTCTCGCATGCTGGGGACTTGTTGTGGATGGCATAGAGACTGAACATGTCGAGTTCCGAGCACAGGTCTGAACTCGCTTCGAAAGCGCCAGGGTGGCAGTGCTTTAAGCGCCCTCGATTACTGCAAATGGCAGGTCTGGAAGCTCTGAAAGTACTTATTCAGCTCTTTCAGACCTTTGCACGTTTTACTGATGGCTTCCTATCGCCTCGTCACTCGTATCTTCCGAGACTCTGTTCTTGGTGATGTGGGCAGAGAGACAGGCAGACACTACATCTCTCGACATCTCTTTCAGAGTCCTCCAGGCTCGAGGCCGTCCCGGGTATTCATGTACGATGACATCAAGGACAAGGGCATGGGCATCATCCTATCGGATAGCAAGCCTTCCACACACCTGGCAGGGAAGGATTCTGACCTCGTCCCTCCTTTGCCGGGGCGGTACCGGACGTCGTTTGTGGTGTATCATCTTGAGGGTGGTCGCACAACTCAAGAAGCTGTCTATCGCTTCCAACTCTCAAAGATTCAAGACTTGCACAACATCACACCCTCCAGTTCTCACTTCTCAGATGCGCACACCACCGATTTCACTCTCCCTCTCGACAATCTTATTCCTGTCTCCGAGGAGCACAGGCCATGGTACTCCCCAACGGCGAGGGAACGCCAAAAGGTTATGGACTACGAAGTTCAACATCTAGCCAAGCAGGCGCAGCCACCTGCAGTGACTGCTTTTGAGTTCACACTAGATCCAAGTCCTCTTCCCGTCGAGTCTGAGTCCGAGTCCTCGCTCGGTAATACAGTGAGATTTCTTTAATATGTGCATTGTCTGTATATCATCTGTACTAAATTGTTTACCAGCATGTTGTGGCCCCAATTCCGAGAAGCACATCTCCACATCCTGTTCGCTGTCGATGCGGAGCACAAGGAGATGGTCGCTTGATGACTGACGGTCTTCAAACGATCCAGTGCATGCAATGCGAGAGCTACTCTCATGTTGCATGTCAGCGGGGCGGTAGAGCCAGCAACCTTTCCAAAGATTCGGATTTCGAGTGCGACAAGTGCACTGGGGCAGATTTCATACCCGAATACATGTCCAAGGCCAGGTGAGTAGTACTTGATTTTTGCATATAGTCCGACTAGGTCCCTGACTCGAATTGCACTGATAGCGACAAGCAACCTCCACGTCGCCCTGGCCTGCGAAATCCCCCTCTTACAAGTCGTCTGTGGCAAGTACTCACCGCCAAGCAATTTATAAAGTATATCTCTTACATCGCATCACAGCGTCGGCAAAGGGGCACTTGTAAGAGTTGGGGAGTTCTGGTATCCTGTCCGGCTCCTCCACCTTGAGTCAAAGGCTCCCAGGAAGTGGCGGGTGAAGCACTGGAGGCTTTCGCAGTTCCCCCAAGGGATTTCGTCTATTGCAGAAGTTGTTTCGGAATCGGATATCACAGACATCAGGAAAAAGCCGCTCAGCCTTGGCACAGCTTGAGGGATCCTAGAGGCGCCGCAGGGCGCTCGAGGGCACTCAAGGCGCCAAGGTTGCCAAGCACCGTGAGGCACCTTCGAAGGATTACCTCCTCAGAAGAATCGTCTTGAAGACCTCTTTAGGGGCCTTAAGATGCCTTACATCAAAGGGGTTTCCTCAGGCTAATAGCCTTCTGGGGTGCCTTGAGAAGTCTTGGGGCATTTTAGGGACAAGCCAGCAGCTCAGAAAAGTGCGTCCAGATTACGATTAGGCAGGTAATATATTATCCACGCAGTACTGGGGAATACGTAATGAGAGACTATAAAAGAGTGTACCGCAGATAGACAGACTGGGTGCTGAGGGCGAGAAGATGTAAGATAAGGGGCTTTACTACTAGGGAGGGAAACTTTAGAAGGTGCTAAGAGAAGCGTTAGCCCCAGTATATTGCAAGAGAGCAGAGTAATATACCTTAGAATCTACGCAGGGATCGAGGACGTGCCCTGCTGCTGGGCTCGACGAATAGCCCCAGCCTCTATAGCAGAAAGGTCCAGGTCGTCAAAATCGTCTACGGTAGGCTTGGATACTGTCAAGTGCTTCTTATAGCTAGATTTACTGCAAAACTGTCAATGATTTGAATGTGTGATAGGTGAAGAGAACGTACGCAATACTCTGAAAGGTGGTCTTCTCCAATTCCTGGATATACGTGGGAGAACGCTCAGTAAGAACTTTCCATTGTTGCATGGTGGCCCTATACCTAGAGCATAGGTGAACGTCAGGCGTGGCACGATTTTCTAGTAGTAGCTCACGCACGTAGCAGAATGTTGGTCGTCTGAAAACTGTAGCGGTTCGAAGTGCCCCTTAGACCACTCGCCAATGCAATGACCCAACTGGTGGCCAACGTTAGTACGGACTGGGGTCTTATAAACCTTTAGCACTCACAATCGTGGCGACCAGGACTATAGTGGGTCCAGGAATAGTCTGCGTACGGTTGAAGTAGTTGTACGCTAGAGTGTCGGCCTTTCCTCGCCCAAACCAATGCTGGCGTATGATGTCGCGGATAGCCTCACTTGCAAACGGCTCCTCCCTAGTAACCGTACGCTCCTGCTCAGTGCACGTTAGCAGCAGGGCCTCTACGCGAGCTTATACCACCTACCTGAGTCTTGACGTTTGCACACATAAAGTTGGACTTATCTTGCAACCATTTTACCACCTCAGCGATCTGTTCGACGTCCTTATCTCCCGGAATTTGGTAGTAGCCGCTAATAAGACCCTTGATCCTATGTTTCAGCTCGCTACGCAGCCCTCCAATGGCATATCCCACCTGGCAAACTTTGTGAGGGCTCGGTAAGAAGGCAAGTCAAGAGTTACGCACGTATCGGATCAGCTTGTCCTCCAAATCTTCATCCTTTTTCGCAGCAGCAAGCACGTCGTCCAAGCCTTGTTTGTGTGCCGCCTTGGTGAGAGAGTCGGCACATAGCTGCGCCGGGTCCTTGGGAAATGCGTCGTAGATAGCGATAGACTCACGGATGATGGGCTTTGCTGCACTTGCCAGGCGGTATTGGCGGGAGGTAAAGTCTTGTTCCGTAATCTTGCCAGACTTACGACCCCGCCCCTGACGGGGGGCAGTATCTTCGTCCTCGCTGAACACAATCTGAAAGAAAACGGTCTGAAAGAAGCGAACTTAGAGGAGCAAGGTAACGCACATCGTTGGTCTTTCCCACCGCCTGCTGCTCCCCTTCCCTTGTCTCTTCCCCTTCATCTTGAATGACATCGGAGAGGGGGCCATCTCCCTCTCTGTTATCGTCATCGCCTCCCTGCTCGCCGTCTTCACCCTCTTCACCGTCTGGCTGATCCTCCACCTCCGGCAAGAATAGGTTCTCTGTAAATAAGACCGTTTAATATCCTTGAACAACGAGGACTGAAGGTCACTTACCAGCGCGCCTGGAAGTAGACACAGGAGGGAGCGAGTGGGCAAAATGGAGTTCGTCACCCCCCAACTCGTACGATGACGTAGCAGGAGTGGGAGAAGAATTACGTCCAGTCTCCTCTGCCTGTTCTTCAGCCATTAGTTGCTCGTTTAATTGACGAATACCTAAGAAGTGGATGTTCAGTAAGTCAGCTTTCAACAAGTCATTCGTTCAAAATCTCACGTTGGTCGTTGGTCTCCCGCTGCTGCGCGGCAGACTTAGCAGGGGTGAGGAGACCAGCGCGATGCTGTCGTAAAAGCTCGGCCTCTTCCGCTGTGAGTGCTCCAACAGACACCGAAGAGGAATTGTTAGAAGGCTTGCGCGGGGTGGGCCGGGGGCGCTTGCGTGGAGGTGGCTCCTGGCTACTTTCAGGCGACTCGGCAGGCTCGGAATTGGACGCTGCTGCACGCTTCTTGACTAGACTTGACGGTGTGGTCTTTGAAGAGGCTGTGGTCTTGGAGGGAGTAGCACTGGTAGGTTTTCCTCGTGTTCGGGGAGCACTGGCGCTTGGAGTTTGAGCTGTCGCACCTGGGTTAGTGCTCCTGCCTCCAGCCTGAGTGCCAGCGGCGTCCTTCTGTGCCTTCCGACGGCGAGTTGTAGTAGTCATAGAATAAAGAGAAAGAGAGGGAAGGAGACAACACTGACAGCAAGACAAAGGAGAGATTATGCGAACCCTCGCAACACCCGCTGCATTAGTTGGAAACACGGGAGTACAAATATATCAAAACATCGGTACCCGGAGCTAGAACAAGTCTACCTGCCCTTCCGCCGGGCAGGAGTAACCTCCTGCGCGTCATCCAAATACGAGTTACCTCGCCAGCCCATCTTATGATCCACCCACTTCAACCCATCCCTATCAGAGTGACAAACCAGAGAGGCACGAGTACCGGTATAAGGGAGGTTAAAGTGCGTGATCTTGCAAGAAGGAAATACGATGCAATCCCCCGAGCGTAAGGGCAGGACCAGTCCAGGCTCCACCAAACACAATTCACCCCCGTCGAAGGTACCAATGGGAATGACAAGACATGCCTTGAGATCTTTGCCGTCGCGATGTCCCTTGGTGGCGACGTTGAAGTTGAGAACAAAGCCGGCAAAGGGATGGCAGGGCGACGCCTTTCGCCCTGGAATCTCCTCCGCGTAGCAGGCGATCTCGTAGTAGAGATCTCCGAGGTGAGCCTTCAACTACGAGAAGGTTAGTATATCCCTAACAGAGGAAAAGTAAGCAAACACGCAAACTCACCTTCTTCTCAATCCAGCTAAAGACTTGCTCTAACGCGTTGCAAAGCGCGTCGTACTCCGGGAAGTTGTCGAGCATCTCTTTGCTCTCGTAAGGCGTCATCTGAGTGTGGTTCGTCCTTGCAACTCCTGCACGTTTGAGAAACCAAGGGTGGATGTGCCTCGGAGCATCAGAGCCCTGGACTTAGAATTAGATCAGCAAATCTCTACGCAGACAATTCACTCACATCCTGGCCCATGCGCATGTAATGGCTAAAGTGCACGGTTACGAATTCGGCGAGCTCATCCGGAGACTGAATAGGTCGAAGTAGGGGTTGGTTCGATCTGGCTCCCATGCACGTCTCAATGTTTTGCTCCAGCGAGTCTCGCAACTCTGCCGGCATACTCCCCAAGAGTAAACATAGCAACGAATCGTCCTTCCCTTGGAAAATAACGTCCTTGCTGGTGGCGGTGTGCGCCGTTAACGTTACTCCTACTATTGCTCAGAAACCACTTCACTCACCCAGCAAAGACGGACGGTTCGACCCGTAGATACGAGTTCCGATTCTTCTTGATACCGGCTTTGGTATAGAAGGACTTCTTCAGCTACAGTGGTGCTTAGTTCACAACCGTTTAGAAAACCAAGGTAGTAGCGCACCTGCTGCTGAAGATCCTCCGCAGAGGCTAGCTTGCGTGCCTCCTGCGCGTACCCCCTCTGCGTGGTCGTCCAGTCGTCACGTTCAGGGCCTGGTGGGGGATAAGGCTTGCGCTTGTTGGTCTTGCAGGAAGGATTGAAGTTGGTCAAGATGGTGGTCCTGTTGGCCAGCTCTTCCAGAACGTAACCGTCCGAGATAGAGGGAACACCTGGGAGATCGTCCTGGAATTCTTCCTCCACACCAGAAACTGGGGACTCTGGGGAGAGAGCACGCGCAGATGAGGCAGGAGTGGTAGGCGGTGCAGAAGGGGATGCGCTCAGAAGGGTCTGCTGAAATTGATAGAAGGGAACTGGGGCGGGAAGACATGCGAGCTGAGCCTTGGAGGGAAAGACACCCCTCCATGCTTCCCAATTGCGGTCCAGGAGTTTGAAGTCCCTAGATAAGCATCGTGAGAACGGAGATACGCTGTGATTCATCCAACATACTTACATATTGTTGAGTGCATTGAAGACTTGGTCCGTTACCTCCAGATCGGCACAGTGCACGGTCCGTGGAAGCTTGTAAACGTCTAGCACGTGGATGGAGAATATGGATGACATGGAAAGAGGTACCTCCTGGGCCAAACACTTCAAGACAGGGAAGAGTCGTGAACGCAAGTCTCCCGCTAGCAGACTACGTCAGCTGGAGACACCAGAGGCCGCGTAGCGAAGTACTCACCTGGCGGACGTCGGAGAGCCCCACATATAGCTCGGATAGTTTCCCAAGGTGTTCTCGCACATGTGAAGCTCATTCGGCGTGCAGCAACGACCATAAGAAAATATATTGAGCCTAAGAGACTGGTCGGTCTCCACATCGGAAGTAGACAATAGAGATCCCGCTCACCCGCACCCGCCAGCGTCGCATACCTATAGCCTGCTGCCACCCAAGAGCGAAAGGTTCTGGGTTGAGGGGCTCCGGTGACGTTCTCCAGGTGTAGACGGTAAATCCCGGTGACGCTCGGCTTCTCGATCTTCTCCTTCTTTCCCTTCCGCTTTCCTTTTTTCTTTGGTTGCGAAGCTGCTTCTCCTTGTTTGACGCATGCCACGCTTTTAACATACTAGGAGAGCACTCAGTCCGGTGCACGTAGAAACAAGTGGTCAACCAACGTACCTATCTACCTTCATGCTGAGCTGGACCAGGTTGAGCATGGCGACGAAGTCGACCGCTCCGCGGACAGCAAACGCACGGTAACAGCGGTCAACCAAAGACCAGAGCGAGTCGGTGGAGTACGCCAGGAGTCCACTTTCCTAAGGCAAGCGGAAGGTAAGAGACTTCATCCCCGCGATCCACGATTGGCACTGGGGGTCGTTGACGTCGCTCTCGGGTCCTTGCGTGAGGTAGGACAGGAAAAGCTTGGAGTGGGGATCTGGACGTGTGGCGGGACACTCCGCGGTTACCCAGGGTATGCCTCCGTGCTCGTCCTCGGGCCCGTCAGCACCTATGATGCAGAAGTCTTCATCCAGGCCCTCCTCTTCGAGCATCTCGACGTCCTCGAGCCTAGGTATGAAAGAGTGTGCGAGGGGACCCTGTTTGGACGCTCTGATGGCGATACCACCCCGGATGCAGGTAGGTAGTGGCGGAGGAGGCAGTACGGGACCGAAGAAGTCGATAAGCCCTTGAAGTTCGTCGTCGTCCACGTCGAGATCGCCAACCTCGGGCTCGCCGTCGTCGTCGGGCTCTTCTTGAGGAGGAGGGGCATCGGCTGCTGGTGGGGGTGCGTCTTGCAGTGCCTGATCTGGCTGCTGATGGGGTCCGTGGGATGGTGGAACCACAGCGCGACGGCCAGCACGCCCTGTTTTCACCGATGCCTGTGCTTGGGCACTAGCACCGGCCAAAGCGAAGACGAACTGGGTGGGAGGACGGGACGGCCTCTGAGAGAATGGGAAACCAAACGGAAACCGACGCCGAGGACCGGTGTAACCAGGGAATGGGAGTTATATGATGAGGGAAAGGCGGCGCCCTCCAGTTAGTTTGGTCAAGCAAGCATAGAAGAGGGCCGCAAACATGGAACGTACCTCAGATACCCCAACTCCTGCACGACCGTGTCCACCTCCTACCTCCGCCGACGCCGTGGAAGTCGTGATATCGGGAGAGAGCATAGCGTCCTGACCACGTGGCGTGGATATAGGCGAAGGAATGAGAAGGGGAGTGGTAAGAGAATCCAGTTGCTGGAGCACCGGCTGGAGCGCTGGCCAGCTGCCCAGATCGAGGGAGCAGAGGACCTCTTGCAGAGCCCGTACTTGTTCGGGTGAGAGGTGTAGAATGCTGTCCTGTAGAGCACACGTCAGGATATAATTTGCGGTTAGAATAGTACAACCTTGACGCACCGTCATGAAGTCGTTGGCAGGGCAGAAAGAACACGGGAAAGCACGACGACGGCGGGAACGAGCAGGCGGACGAGCGCGCATTGCTCTGCCCGATTAGGAAGAGAAAAGCCGCTGGCACGCGCGTGCCACCAGAATGCATCGTGGAGAACGGGACGAACTCACTACGGTGTGCGCCCGTGCCACTGCTAACTCCAGAACGGCTCTGGAATTCCCTTCCGTGCCGAACGTCGATACCCTTCTTTAATTCCCACACCGAATCGTCCTGCAACCGGGCGCGAGGAACACGTACCGCGCCGAAGCCGAGCGCGAGAAATCCGTTGCGGTAGGAGGACAGAAATCCCGGAAAAACGCGAGTTGGAACCAGGATTGAGTCACACAGCACAGGACGAGCAGAGGTTGAGAACCAGGGGGTGAGCAGAGGAGACTCGAAGAGTGGCTGAAGAGGAAGGAGCCCGCGCGCTCAGCGATTGCCTACCGCCGCGGAGAGGTTGGGTGCTTTCCTGCTCGTTCCTCCTTCCCTCGCCACATCTCTCTCCCTCTCACATCGTGTTTTCTCAGGCTACCGTTCCCTCTCGTTCTGACATCCCTCCACCTTCACACTCAGTCCATTATTTCCAGACGAAGGCATCACAATGCGCAGGGAGGACGAGAAGACGTCCAAGCGCGTCCGCGTATCGCTCGACCGCCGGGGAAGGATGGTGCGCAGGCACGTTCCTTGCAGTCCACTTACAGCTTGTACGTACCTGCTATGTATTCACCGCTCGATCCTCGCCCTTCCCCCCGCGCACAACGGCGCCTGGTTTTCCCTCAGGCTGGCACACGGTTAGACGCTCAGCCTATCTACCCGTTTTGGACATGCTCGGACACTGGCACGCTCGTGCCAGCGTCAGAGCAGGTCTGACCGAAACCTCGACTTATCTGGTTTCTGATTGCTCCTCCATCTCGCTCAGCTCGCGTTCGGACTGGGTCACGACCCCGTCGTCTGGGAAGAAGACGGTTCTAGTCTGTGCTGGTTATCAGCTCAGAAGCCCCTTCGGGACGACCGTCGTGCCCTCAACCAGCACGCAGAGGTATCCTGAATGCGCTGATATCAACATCTCCGGCGGTGGATCCTCCCCAGGCCTCAGCGCAGAGCAGACCCTCCGAGAGGTGTGGACAGATGAGCCAGGGGTGGAGATGACGAGAAGGATAGCCTGGTGCGTCGCGCGGTAGGGCGAGGTCTAGCCTAGGTGCGTTTTATGTTCTCAGTCTGTGTCTCCCCCTGGCGCCCCCCGGTTTCGCGCAAGACTCGCATCCCCCGTGCCCATCCTCCCTCCTGTTTTCCAGCTGGTGCATCTCAACGAGGGCTAGTCCCTCTCGTCTTCCACGAGAACGGCCGAGGACACGCGAACGCTGTTCGCCAGTCTCCCACAGGCCGTCAATTACTGGCTGTTGCACAACGGCTTCAGTATCGGAATCGTGGACCTGATCGCAGAGCGCAAGCAGAACGTGCAGCGGACGGTCGACAAGGCGTACCTTGACCGTCTCAGGTCGTCACCGGTGTATAACGCTCCAAGAGTCGTTCGCAAAGAAGTTCAAGCGCGAGCCCAACCGGGCCTGCCATCACAGCGGTCAGCACGCGCAGAAGCACTTCAAGGAGGACAACAAGGTGAAGCGGACGGTGGTCGCCGGTTCCCCCGGATCCTTCGTCAACATCTCCCAGTGATCGGTGTCGGCCAGCGGTCCATGGAGGGCAAGCGTATTTCCCTCGGCTTCTGCTATTGTACCCTGCCGCACTGAACGAACGACCACTTCCACAGAAGGGCGCGGGTTCGTCGAGAAACCGTACGGGCGAGATCTCACTCCCCAGGAGTTCTTCTTCCACGCCGTTACTGGTCGTTAAGGTTCCATCTTAGGGTCTCATTCTCAACCCCCCGTAGTGGGAGCACAACTTCCACGTCGACGTGACAGATCTCTCCGTCGGCTTCGTTCCTCGCGGTCTGCAGGCTGGCGTATACGACAGTACCCTCGACCTTCACGCGAAGTTGCACGAGGAATTCACTCAGCTTTCCGAAGATCGTCAGTGCCTCCGTAACTGGACGTTCCCTCCGACGGACCCCTGCGCTCCTCGTTACCTCCCCGTCAACCTCCAACGGATCTCGAGCGCAACTCTATTGTCGATCCCGCATCCAAGGTCGGCTCCTTTGGCGATCTCTGCAACTGGTTCAACGTTATGCCGGGAGCCCATGCCGTCCACAACGGCCAGCAGAAGATGCCCCTCCGCTTCCCATGCTTCCATGTGCGACGCCGGCTGGCCGTCGCGTACTCCCACGCTCTGCCTTCCCCTGCGAGGCTGTCAAAGGGATGCCGGTGTGGTTGCGGCCAACTTCGACGGTCCAACGCAACTGTGAGATACTCGTCACCGTGGGGGAGGTGGACCCGAACACCTCCGGACAGGTCGAGGAGGACATCTTCCTCCCGTGCTGAGTTGTGTTCTGAGAGCAGGTGCTGAAGACGGAGAACGTCTACTAGAAGACCTGCGCGTCGAGGTGTGGACTTCACGCAGACGTACTCAGGCAACTGCGGGGAGACCGTCGACGTACCGTAGTCACTGGTGATTGAGCGGGATGACACGTGCAGGCCCTTTTGTTATCTGCGTATCGTACCGCAATATCAATTCCTTTGGGCCATCCTCCCTCCTCTCCTCTGCGTGTGCTGTAACATGGCGGATATGTTGGACGACGACGAACTTAGCTGCCCTGTCTGCCCCAAGGTCTTTACCACCAAACAAGGACGGAACTCACACTTAGCGAAAGCACGGTCTTGCTCTTGGTACCGACGCGGAAAGTTGCGTGCTCTGGATCTGGAGAGAGAAGGGGGAGATTTATTGCGGGACGTCCAGTCGGTTTTTTCCTCTGCCAGTTCAGATCCACAAGAGGAGGAGGATCCGGAGTATGTGATGGATCAATTCCCCTCTGACGACGTCTACCACTTTATCCCATCATCCAACCCCGCGAGGTTGAATCCCACCAGCCTCAGCAACTCTGCCGGCCCTTCCGCCGGCCCTTCGTCTGCAGGGCCGTCTTCCCGAACACTTGACGATGACGAGGACAGTCGGATAGTCGAGGAACATCCCACCGCAGGAAGACTTATCCAGATGAACGAGACTCTTCATGAGCGGTGGAGGCGATTGTTCGATAATCGCCAGGCAGAGGATCCTGACGTTGAGATGGTCGACGCAGAGGTGGATTCACGTCCACAATCAAAGAACCCCTTCTATCCCTTCGCCTCTCAACGGGACTGGGAGGTCGCGTACTGGTTCATCCGTGAAGACCCTGGGCACAAGGCCTTCGATCGTTTTCTATGCATACCTGGGGTGCGTTCATGGTTCTCCCTTCAGGTCTTCAAACTAACGTAGCCTCCAGGTTCAAGAGAGCCTGGGCCTCTCATACGACACGGTTCGAGCTATGTTGGAGCTTATCCAGTCGATCCCTGAAAGAGCTGGGCAGTGGTACGTGAAGCGACTGAGCTTCCAAGACCGACCGGACCAGAAGTTCATCATCCGCCATCGCAACGTCCTGGACGCCCTTCGTTCTCTCTGGGGGGATCCCGCACTGGCGAAATACCTTGTGTACAAGCCACGGCACGTTTTTGCAGACGCAACTAAGCAGAAGAGAATATACTCTGAGATGTGTACCGGTAATTGGTGGCATGCTATTCAGGTGAGTTCGAAAGTACGTTTTCCAGCCTCTCTCACTTATCGCCTGCAGTCGCGACTTCCTGCAGGCGCTACTCTGGCACCTGTCATCCTCGCCACCGACAAGATGCAGCTGACCCAGTTCAGCGGTGGCAAGTCCGCTTACCCCATCTATCTCACCCTGGGCAACCTTCCCAAAGCTGTCCGTCGCAAACCCAGTCTGCACCCCTGCGTCCTTCTAGGATACCTCTCAGTGGACAAGGTCGCTCGAGATAGTCTCACTCACCGAGAACTCACGGCTCGTAATCAACGCCTCTTCCACGAATCTATGAGGATCATCTTGGAGCCTCTGCAGGAGGCGGGGTTGAATGGAGTTCGGATGACGGGAGGTGATGGCGCGGTTCGCCTGGTGTTTCCTGTTCTTGCTGCCTACGTCGCGGACTACCCCGAACAGTGTCTCGTTACGTGCACCAAGTATGGAACCTGCCCCAAGTGCCGTGCTCCTGCAAAGGATCTTCAGAACCCCTCACCAGGGGAGGCGAGAACGCAGGCCTGGACTACAGGGGTCCTTGACGATGCGCGCACCAATAGCCCTTCTGTCCGCCAGTTCTACAAGGCCTGCATGGACCAGGAGGTGTCAGGTAGCGTGTACCGGCCCTTTTGGGACGGCCTCCCCCATACCGACATCCACACTGCCATTACCCCCGACGTTCTGCATCAGCTGTATCAAGGTGTGTTCAAGCACCTCACCACCTGGTGTTCACAAGTCCTCACCGCTGCCGAGCTTGACCGTCGCATCCGCACCCTACCTCCCGCTTTCGGTGTTCGCCACTTCAAGAACGGTATCTCAGCGCTCTCACAGGTCTCTGGATCGGAGAGAAAGAACATGGCAAAGATCCTCCTTGGCTGCCTCGTCGGACGCGTTCCTCGCCAGGCCCTTCTATCATACCACGCTATTCTCGACTTCATCTACCTAGCACAGTATAGCACCCACGACGACGACACACTGGGCTACCTGCAGGACGCCCTACAACAATTCCACACGAACAGAGCGTACTTCATTCGGGCGGGCATACGCGAGGACTTGAACATTCCAAAGTTCCATTCTCTTCTCCACTACCTCGACTCGATCAAGATGCTTGGGACCACAGACAACTACAATACAGAGATGTTCGAGCGTCTTCACATTGACTTCGCAAAGGCAGGCTGGAGAGCCTCCAACCAGCGGAACGAGTTCCCTCAAATGATCAACTGGCTTTCTCGCCAGGAAAAGATGTGGCAGTTTGAAAGCTACGTCTCCTCCTTGGATCCATCTACCACCCCCCGTCGTCCACCCACGCGTCGCCCCTGTCTCCCAAAACATCCCTCCCATCCTAATAAACACATCGTCCACGTCGAATCCCAGCACAACGCTGGCGGTTTCTCTAGGGCCCTTAAGGAATACTTAAACATCTTCCTAGCCCCACGTACCTCCAATCGTATTGCAGCCCTCCATCCTCTTCCTTTCAATGCGCTCGATGTCTACCACCAATTGAAGTTCAATCCGGAGTCTCTCGAAGATGATGAGGAAGAAAACGACGTAGTGAAAGCGATACCTGCTTTTGGACCACGCCCAGCCCGCTTCGACACTGTCGTCGTTCTTCATACAGATGAGGCAGAGTCTACTGGATTGCGAGGTATGGCTTCACATGATCGGTTGGTTGGCTGTTTAGACTGCCTGGCTCACGAGCTGTTTACTAGGTACACGCATTGCCAGAGTAAAGGTCATATTCCGCCTTCCACAGACCACGCAGGCAGGAGATGCACCTGCGGTCTGGCCTACAGAACCCCTAGCTTACGTAGAGTGGTATACGGCCTTGAAGTCGGTGGCAGAGCCTCATCATAAAATGTACGTGGTACGGCCTCACTTCCGATCTGATACTACTCCTTCTTCATCCATCATTCCTATTTCATCTTTCCGTCAAAGCTGTATGTTAATACCCGCATATGGTCGTGGGGAGTCTGATTCTACTTGGACGACAGATACCGTACTAGACCAGAATATCGATTTCTACGTTAACAACTGGTCCAGTTTATATGCTTACAAGACTATATGGTAGTGTGATAGTGCTAGAATGTAAATTACAGTGGCTGAGATTAGTATAGTACTCATGGGTCTATGGAAAATTTGAGAGGGAGCCTGAGGAACCTTGAGGCGCCTTGAGGAGCCTGGAGGCCTCTGTAGAAAGTGGCGGTGCGTGAAGGCTCCTCAGCGCCAAACAGTTTTTCCTGATGGATGAGCTATGGGGTGAGCGAATGGAGCGCAGAAAGATTCGAGTATGCACATACACTCTCATACTCCATGGGCATTTGCGCTTACAAGCTTCTCCCATTTCTCAGCTTGGACACTGGAACCTTGCAACTCTCCTACAGATCGACGACGAGGAGATCCTCGCTGACCCAAGCTCCGTGCCCTACTCCTCTTACACGGATACAATTCTCCACCCACATCTCCAGACGCTGTCCTCTCTCCTTGCCTGGGAGCCTGACCAGCCCACGACCCTTTTGGCACCCAACACCATTCCTGTTCTCTCGTACCTCAAGGCTTCAAGGATGTCTCGGGTCACGGCTGAGCGGAGTGGAGTCGTCCCCTTTGTGGGAAACCTAGACCTCTCAGCTCGAGCCGAAGTTCACAATTGGATTGATGTGAATATCTTAGGAGCCAGAAGCAGCCGTCATATCTGGATCGGGCGGCATGTTGTTGCTCATGCAATAACGCTAATCATAGCTGACAAGCTACGGAATGAAGCTCATCCTCAGGACGAACAGCAACTACTCGCACAGGCATGGGACCTGCAATGCAACTCATACGACGAGGACTCCACAGTGCACTCTATCGATGTCGACGGGGAGTGTCTCAGATCTTTCGAGCGTAGGCTCTTCGAACGTTCTGCTGCTGCTGGAGAAGCAGGCTGGTATCAATGGGGGCTTGATGCCGGAGATCATCAGGACGAGTGGGATCCGTACTCCGAAATCAGTGATGATTGGAATGTGGGGGATTTCTATCCCGATGACGACGAGGAGCTCCTTGAGGTGTGTACTACCATTCAAATATTTATTGAACGGCACCACTCAGCTACTACTATCTTTCTGTAGAAGGGGCCCAAGTACGAGAGCCTCCCAAAGTCAAAAAAGCGCAAGCGAGGAGATCCTCTGCCAGTGCCCAGTGACCCAGATTCACATGACAAAGCCAAGTCCACGAAAAAACCAAAGCCTGCACCGAGAGGAGTGTATAAGAACCCAAAGAAGTAAGGAGACATGTATACACTATGGCAGCCATTGTACTGGAGTAGTCGGACCAAATACTTGGTGCCCACACCTATAACAATGATAGAAACACACTGAATAGTAGTAGATTAAGCCGGCGTATTACCTCGAAGGCCAAATGTATTAAATGGCCAATATTGGTAGATTTAGTGACTATAGTAATCGAAGGTAATGCACTACTTACTCAATAGCGCCAATAGTAGCGCCAATAGTATATCATATTGCATCGGCCACACGGGCTAAACCGTGCCACTATTGCACTATAAAAGAAAATGTACACTTACTGGAGGTCCTACAGGACCCTTCAGTACATTTATATGGAAGGGTTAGTGTGCAAATGGTTGAACAATAATTCAGATATTGTAAATGCAGCGCGCTACTGTATGAGCGCTACAAGTCCGAGCTACAACTCGACAATGTGAATTCTTGTTCAACCGTTGGCACACTGACCCTTCAATATAAATGTACTGGAGGGTCCTGTACGACCTCCAGTAAGTGTACATTTTCTTATCTACTTCAGAGTAGTTGATGCATGCCGCTGTTCACTCATATGCCATCGAGCGCCGAGTTAACAATCAGCACTTATATGGTCTAACAAAGGCAGTTTATGCCCCATACTATTACAAGCTGACTCTATTCGGTGTTAGAATGCGGCTCCTTGCCGCCTTCCGCCAATTGCACTTGCTTCCGTCTCCCTCCCTTTGCTCGCTCAAGCCTATCCTTGACCATGCAACTACATTGCTAACTACAATCTATTGTCCATGCCAAGATCAACCTACTGCGCTTCCATCTTCTCTTCAGTCGCAGGCTTGTATTCCCATTCCGCACCGATGGTGTCTCGCGCGGTGTTCAGAGTGATTCGGCGAGGAGAATGCCTACAGCAAGGACACTGAGGATCTCGAGGACACAGGGTAGAACACATTGGCAAGGGTGCGTTCTTTTCTCTCAGTCTCTCTCCCTTATCTCCGAAATTCCCTTGCCATCCAACTCGATCTTCTGTGCCTCCCCCTTCGAACTTTGCATGATCATACAGGCAAGGATGCCACCCAAGGAAGGCCCACATTTTTTCATGGACACTGCCATCACCGTCAACTAGGTGAGTCCCCTCCCTCACCTCGCGCAGCTCAGTGAGGGTGTCCGCCTCTCTCCTCACTCGCATCTGCCAATCAGTCCCGGAGCCTACCACTATGCCTGCCAATGCTGCAACCACCCGCGTCGATCATCCCATTCATGAGCTGTCTCCCGCTCCACCTCCTTCTCGTACCTCTTCTAACACCACCGCTCTTGACTCCCATCCTACTGCCCTCACGAATTCTATGTGGCCCCAGCACTTCCCTCATCCCATTCAGCTCGTCTCCTCTGGACATATCCCGGTATGTTTTCGTGGTTTCCCATCCCTGCCTCGCAATATTGTCCACACACTCACCCCTTTGTTACGGCCCTGTTCGCGCTGGCTACCATCCACCGGCCATCCACAGAGTGGGTTCTAGACATTGCGCGCCACTCCAGACACGCGGTGGCAGTCTCCCGTCTCTTAACTCCGAGCGCAACCGCTGTCGACTTATCCTGCTCGCCACTTCTACATGTCTCCCATCGCTCATTCCGCTCGGACTGCTCTCCATGGGCACCTCCACGTTTATCCACACCGCGAGGCCCCCAGGCCGCCGGTCATTCCCTCGGCGTGGCCGTTCAAGTCCCCTGACGTATCTTCGGGGCAGTCCCTTGGCAAATTCACGCTGTATCTCCTATGCTATCCCTCGTCTGATTTATTTGTGGATGCACATTGGGGCGCCCGGCCGCATTTTGACGGTGTTCTCTTGGCGTCCGGCACCGTCGACCGTCGAACCAGGCCGGCCGTGCGTTAGAACACGCTCTCGACGAGCACCCCATTGACCATGTTACCTTTTCGCGTCCCAGGCGTACGCTCGGTCTCCATCCTCTGGACGACTATCTCAGGCTATGCGCCGCCGTAACCCCTTCATCCTCCCCATTCGTCCACGTCCACCAGCTTCTGCTCGTTGTTGACCACGTGTCTGGCCGCTGTATATTCTTGCTCATAGTCAACTCATGTTCTCAACACGGCTTGTTCTGTTCCGGTGCCGGGGGACATCCACGCGGACGCATGTCTTCGGCGGTACGTGATCGCTGCTGGTACCCATTTGTTTCATCGGAATCTAACTCTAGATTTTTGTGAGTAGCAATCACCGGAGCGCGCAAGGCTGCAATGGCGCAGAGTGTCCTGCTGCTTTGGAGACGACTGTCGCAGCTGCTACGACATTGAGCTTCGCCCGGCTGTCTCAGACGACTCGTGTGGGGCTTCGGAGTGCTCAATTGGTATGTCCCTTCCCCTTTGCACCGTCCCCTCGCGCTCTGACCCTGTTTCTCGCACTCGGCCGTGAAGGACTCCGAAGTACCCCATCGGGGTGCAATGGGGCACGCGGCAGTCCTCGGAGTCAATGATTACAAGTACGGCCGGCTTAATGGCGAACTTGGCGGCTGACGTCTCGACTACTCAAGTAGTCAACAATACAACTGACTTTTAGAACCCCCCGACCGCTTTCCGGTGTCGCGTGGACATAATTCCAATGCGCTGCTGTCAGATCGGGAGTCGTACCATTATTCGTGTTCTCCGGGCTGACCTGTTCGAGCAGTGGCTCAACCGGATTGCGCGTTTGCTGCGACTGGCCCCGCGCAAACTGGCCGTCCCGCTGATGTTCAAGTACGGAGATGCTGCCCGGGCTGCCTGAACGACAATGAACTTCCGAGGGAAGGTACGCACTTGGCTTTGCAGAACTCCTCAGCGTGCACTGACAAATTTCGACGGTTCCGAGCGGGGACGCGGTGCGACGCCCACTGTATATTTGGATGCATGGCTCTGCGAGCTCTCTCGGCGCGAAAACTGAGGTATTTACGTTGTGTGTGTAATGTGTATATGGAGTCTGCTCTGTGCGACGTCTACGTTTGCCATGTGCATTGGGGGAAAGAGACATATTTGTTGGACTAGTCTACATCGCGTACCCGACAGAGTCCCATGTCGGCGATCAAGTTCCTTGCAAGCGTGCCCGAGGCTCTCACTGCGGCCGAAGTCCTCACCCAGCCCTTCTTAACGTGACTCTCTGTGCGTCCTTATCCCCCACTGGCACGTATTCTCTGCATGTATCTCAGGCAGCTGTCCATCTCCCTACAAGACACTCGTCTCAGGTGCGCACACACGTCGATCAAGAATCACTAGAATATAATTTGTTTGGACATATAACTAGGCAGTAGCAAGGCGTGTCTGAGACCGAGTCACACGCTTCATAGATGAAGCAGCAACGCCTGTAGTAGGCAGCGAACCAGCCTTGCGTTTCACAGGCACCACAGAGGCCAGTGGAATCTCCATCTCACCATCGGAATCCTCGTCGTCATCGTGGAAGGCTTCTTCATCTGAGTCTGAGTCATTCTCTGTCCCCTCAAAGATCACTCCATCGCTCCCCAAGGAGGCGAGCTGTGCGCGAATGCGTTTGGCCAAACCATCTGCGACCCCAAGCAACTTCATGACATCACCCTTCCGGGGCGCTTTGAGGGGCCGTCCACGTTTCCCAGTGCGAATCTAAATAAACGATGATCAGTAGGCACAGTAAACCTAGATCACTGATTTTGTGACTACGTACCGTCCGTTTGCGCCCAGGTTTCCACTTGACTGTGATATCCTGGATATTCTGGACCATCTCCCGAAACGAAGCAAGACCTACAGTTGTGATATTCGCATGGGCACGCATGTCCGGTGCCAGAGTCTGACGATGACAATTAGCTAACATACACCGCCCCAATGCATCGTCGAACACACCAATGTCCCGTTCAACGCATACTTCCATGAATCCGGGCGCTGAGCACGATGCACGGAGAAGAACTTGACGCCTCCGAGGCGATACACGAACACCGGGCAGATCTTATATATGCTGTCCGTGTAGAAGCCGTTTTCTGGCTCGTATGCTGTCCCTGGGGCCCGCCGAGGGGCAGAGAATCAGCATACCAACGAAACAACAGAGACATGCTAGTGTGTTTACCCATGCAATGACTAGGGTCCAGATAACCGTTGCGCGCGAGTTCGTTGTACAGCTCCGTAGGTACCAAACACGCTGATTTGCGATACACATGGACGTACTGGCCGATGTAGTTTCTGTGCGACCGATAGTTGAACGCAAACGGGTTGAGGCTGTTGGCAGGACGGGCAACATTGCAGAGGTACTTCTCTGTTGCCCATATCCCCATGTACTGCACCAGCAAGGAATGGAAGCGAGCGAAGAGGCCGTCGTCCTGGCACAGCTCCCGACTAGGCATGCCTGGCCACACACCAAGGAGATGCAGGAAGTCGTTGGCTGTTTGCTTCCCCAGACCATTGAACACACTCTGCAGACCACACAGCGATGCGATGAGTGGCCGGGAATCAGCGTCGCCAGCCGAGCTCTCCGAGAGGACAAGGCTCCGCCAGCACTCCAACCCGGCCAACGCGTCCTTCGTTTCCTTGACCCAGTCCGGGCCATGGCCAGCATCCCAGAGCTTTGGCCACAACTGAGCGTCACGTTAATATGTATCACGGTGAAAGAAAACAGCAAGAGCCAGAAGAACGCACCTCCGAGCCCACCGCGAGATCTGCAGACGTCCACAATGTCTCGCGGCTGATAATGTGAAGCCGCACCAGTCGAGCGAAGTCCATGATGACGAAGGCCCGGTCACAGCAGACGAGGGCGCCGAAAATGTTGATGTAGCGATCCTCAGGCCGTTCCCAATTGGGGGAACCTGGAACGACGAACCGAGGAGGCAGAACGAAAGACCGCAGCCGCTGTGCCTTGGCCTTGTTCTTGTTGGGACCAGGGCGACAGTTCTCAATGAGAGCGTGATAGTCTTCGAGGCTGACCACGAATATTGAAGCCTCGAGACCCAGATGGACGCGCACGGCATGCTGGGACGGGTGAGATGACACACGAGAGCAGGCTGGGTAAGCGATCACTCACAAATCCTGCGGCCAACATAAGCTCCTTCCCACGTACAACCACGGAAACAGGTCCATCCTTCAACGGGTTGAGGAGGAATTTGAGGGGCTGAAATGCCTTCATCTTGACGCGAGCAACATCGAACCGGTTAGGCGCATAGCTGTCTGGAACCGGCGGCTCCAAAGACGTGTTGTACCCCCAAGACTCGACAGTCATGGTAGTATACTTCTTTTGCTTTGTACCGAGAGCAAATGTACGTGGAAAAAAATGGAAGTGGCCTATATATGGCCGGTCTGTGGGAGTACTGACACAGAGAGACAGATTCGAACTCACCAGTGAGGCGCACTCCGTGCTTGGCTTCATACTCAGCAATGGAGCTGGTGATAATATGTTCAAGGGCGGAAAGGACAGGAGCTTCAGGCATTTGAGTAATGAGATGACCAGCCCAGAAATGTGACAAGAGTGGGGGTTGGGAACACGGCCTAACGCGACGCGTCCCGCCGCGGTGCGTCGCGTCACAGCGCGTCACAGCATGTGATCCACTTCGATCACACATGAGAAATGAACTTGATTCCTTCCCTCACCCCCGCTCTCCAGGTCTCGAATCCAACATACATACGACAGGACAAGAATAAGGTATGTACATCTTTATCAAACACTTAGCAAGCTCTGTTGTCCGACAGAGTTACCACATGCGTACGTGCGGCGTTGATGACGCAGAATCGACGCGTCAGTTCTGCGTCGGGTCACGTCGATGTCGCGTCGGCGTCGCGTCGGTGTGCGTCGGTGCCGCGTCGGTGTCGCGTCGGTGCCGCGTCGGTGTCGCGTCGGTGCCGCGTCGGTGTCGCGTCGGTGCCGCGTCGGTGTCGCGTCGGTGCCGCGTCAGTGTCGCGTCGGTGCCGCGTCAGTGTCGCGTCGGTGCCGCGTCAGTGTCGCGTCGGTGTCGCGTCATGACGCGCCGCGCCGCGTCGTGTCGCGCCATGATTCTGCATTTTCGTTATGCCCGAACGTTGACCGTGTCGATTCAAGAACTGCTAGTCCAGGATACCGCTGGCCGCTACGTATTGTTCTCATACACGATTGTGGCCGGTCCCCTCTTCTCGACCCCCTAGCAAGACGTCAGCAAAATAGAACCACACGGAGATGTGTCGACAGTACTCACGTTATCCATCCAGCTGAGCTGCGCTTTCAGTTCTGTAAGACCAAACAACAGAACAAACTTGAAATCCTGCTGGTAGTAGGTCCCCAGAGACCCTTGCCGTGGCTGCCGGTAAATGAGGGATGTATCCGCATGTACGGTGAATAGATGGATAAAGTCTGAGACGATGAGCGTCAGACATTGACAGAAAGTTACGAAGCTAAAAAAAAAAACTCCTGACCCGCCGGATCGACGTCTGTCCATTTCGGATTGCCTGTCACTCCCTTGTAACAGGAGAAGCCGCAGAAGATATCCTTCAAGTTAGATGCATCTGGCGAATTTGCCTGTTGCGAGAGGGAGTGCAATATTTCGTGCTTCTCGCAAACAAGAGTGCCCTTAATACGTACGTGAGCGTGGCGTTTACACTATATCTACGAAGGACACACCTTCTTTAGAAGAACGTCATACCCAGTCGGCAAGGCGACAGTCCCGGATGCCCAAACGAACTGCTTGTCGCGTCGCGCAAGGTGCTCGGGATCATTGGGGTTGTATGTGACGCTTATCTCTAGGCCGTACGTCATCTTCGCAACGCGTGACAACACGAAGCGATCGAGGAAGAAATAGACGGCGCCGTCGGCGACCGCTTTGCTCCTATGTTTTCCAGTCCAGGTAAAGTTCTGCACACAGACAGCAAGGCGTGTAAAGCGTACGTGTGGGAATCCGGCCGGTAGAGAGTGACAGAGCACGATTTGAGCTTCTCCTTCAGCGACGAGTACAGCCACGCGTTAGCAGCAAATCCTCCGACGAGAAACACGGTCTATCCAAGCACGTAAGCGTGAGTGATTCGTGAACATATGATGGCCACTTACAGAAAGTGCAACACAAGTTTCTCCATTTCGTTGGTCTTTGATGGCGTTAAAGATAGAGTCGAGTGCAGGTCTGAAGAAGGACACCATATCCGACCTGCAGCCACAAGATCAATGTTGGAATACCCCACGACAGTCAACGTCGAATTGCATATGACTTGCCCGCTGAGCTTGAGCTGCCCACGAGATATGTTGACCGCTGGATCGTTGTCTCTCATGGTCCCGAACTTGATGTAGGATGACTCTCTCTCGTCTTTGAACACAGGTTTGGTGTACTGGTCGAACCTGTCGACCATCAAATTGATGTCCTCATCGTTTCCGAAGGTGGACGAGGCGAGATGACCTGAATGCTACTCGTTAGCACCCGCTCAAGACAATGAGACTTACGGCAAGTCTCACAATGCAGGAAGTCGCATAGGCGACAGTTCACTTGCGTGGAGCCCTGAAGGAGGCCTACATGTTGTTATCAGCACCATCGTCGCCGTCTCAGATGATTCATGCCTCACATGCCGGGGAGGTAACCTCCTCCACCGATATCGGAGACGTAGACAGAAACCGATAGCTGCTGATATCAACGGTGCCGCCGCCAGCGTCAACTATAATGACACTCTTCCCGTCCTCCTGCACGACAACGTCAGGCGGCAGCCAGGGCGTATAACAACGGGTATGCAATACGCACCTGCGCAGCGCTAGTTGTGAGTCCACTGGTGATGCAGAAGTTCAGGCTGGCCTCGCCCTCGGTGACCAAATGGATGCGCGAATGGCCCTCGCAGGTGTCCGGAATGAGGCCGGCGATAACAGCGGCCTTGCGCATCTTCTCCTGCTGCAGGCCTTCCCAGCCGTTAGGATGAGTAAGCACAAACTCGATGCTGTTTTGAACCGAGTTCCAGAGGCTCTCCCCGTTGCTGTGCGTCTCGCAGATGTAGGAGCGGGTGCATGCGACGAGGTAGCGCAGGAAATCGGCGAAGACGTCAACGACGGTCTTGTTGGGAGGCAGCGGAGGGATTTGGATTCTCTGCTGGCAATCGGAGTCCAGGCTCTCCGGACGCAGGTGCAGCTTGAACCTGAGTGTGAAATCAGAGAGTGTGGCGGCGCTCGGGGGGAAACGGAACGTACCATCGTGCAGGAGACAGACACTCGTCTTGTACGGTGAGCTCTATGCCGGGCGCCATGGCCTCAGCCCCAGCCGAGTGGACGCTACCGTCGGGGCGGTACCACAGGAAGGATGGAATTCTGGAGTTGCCGGCCTCGTCCTCTTGACCAGGGTAACTAGTAATGGCGATCAGCGAGAGACAAAGGTTTTCGCACTGTTTCGCGCACCGAGTAATGTTGTGGACGTTGGGCTCTTGTCCAGGGTCGAGTATGGCATAGGAGACGCCGGAAAAGGTGGTTCCGACATCTATCCCCAGAACCAAGTTGCGAACCGGTCCATCGTAGACTCGCGATGCATACATGAGGATGTTCGGTGGGAGTGAGAGTTGGGGTGAGAGTCGGATGCCTCGCGTCGGATGATCTTATAGAGGCCAACAACCTAGGTTCAGCACATTTGATGATGAGCCATTGTCGTGTCGCGGCAGTGCTGTACGGGGTCCAAGTTGACCTTGTCACGAGATGGCGAAAGAAGATGGAAGAGGACGAAGGTGGTCTTCAACACGTTGTTAGATCCACTAGGAACATCAGACTCCTTTTCGGGCCCCAGGCCAGGGCATCCGAAAACAGAGTTTCCAAACCTGCCATCAATCGCGCCGCCGCTTTCGCAGCTGGGCCCAAAACGGCAGTCTAAAAGGCCGAAATGATGCATTCATTCGTTCTCGGACAGAGTTGGGACGTCGATGTGCACACCGAGACTCGGAGAAAGAGCGAGCAGGCAGACTCTCAAGCTGAAGCCGGGCTGTCCCACCACCTCTGAGCCTCTTGCGGGGTCCAAGCCGCTTGTCAGGTGGCCAAAGAAGACAGCGAAGGGTTGTGATCGGACAGGATGAGGGAATCGACGAGCACATCCACGTCACCGAGACTCGGGAAGAGAGCGCGCGGGGAGCGCCTCAGGCTGAAGCCGGGCTGCCCCACGACCCCTCCGAGCCTCTTCAAGTTGTGGTTGTTCCTGGACGAGCACATCCACCTCACTGATACTCGGAGAGAGAGCGGGGAGCGCCTGAGGCTAAAGCCGGACTGCCCGTGATCACCCCTCCGAGCCTCTTGTGGGGTCCAAGCTGCTTGTCAGATGGCGAAAGAAGACAGCGAAGGGTTGTTATCGGACAGGATGAGGGAATCGACGAGCACATCCGCGTTACTGAGACTCGGGAAGAGGGCGAGCGGGGAGCGCCTCAGGCTGAAGCCGGACTCCCTGTGATCACCCCTCCGAGCCTCCTGTGAAGAGCACGAAGGTGGTCCTCACGTTGTAAGATCCACTAAGAACGTCGGACTCCATTCCAGGCCCCAGCTTACTCGGTGGTCGGACGGAGTTTCCAAACTTGCCATGAAACCCGCCGCTGCCTTGGCAGCTGGGTCCAAACCGGCAGTCCGAAAGCCTGAAATGACGAAATGACGCGCACGTTCGTTCTCGGGCAGAGTTGGGACGTCGATGCACACATCCAAGTCTCCGAGATTCGGAAGAGGGCTACCAGGGAGCGTCTGAGGCTGAAGCCGGACTGTTAAACCACCCCTCCGAGCCTCTTGCGGTCGTTTCTCGACGACGTACTCCTCTAGCTCACCGGCATCCTGCCATCCGACATGAACAACCACATCCAGGCTCACCAGCCAGCTCCGTCAAACGATCCCGCGTCATCGGGTACGGGCCCACGGCAACACGTCACCGTCGACTTCGACTCACTCGAGACCAGATCGCACCAGGCCGCCCTGCAGGACGGCGAGCACAACGTCAACGAGTTGAGGAAGAGGGAGCAGGAGGCCGCACACCGCGCACACTCGCTCCGAACCAGCCTGGCGGAGGCCAATCGGCGCGCCGATGCAGACCGCATTGCGTTCGAGCAGTGGGCACAGCAGGCCGACAGACGAGTGTCCGAGGCCGAACATCGCGCCAAATCCGCCGAGGCCGACGCCGCGCAGCTTTCCCGGGAGTTGCAACAAGCCAAAGGCGACCTGCAGACCAAGGCGGCTCTCCTCGAGACGAGGTCCGCGGAGCTATCCGATGCCCAAGAGTACCTGACGAAGCTGGACGACGTCCCCGATACCGAGATCGTTCAACTCGTCGGCGGAATCAACTCCAGCATATACCAGGCCGCCGCAAGCATCGCAGACGCGTTCCGCTCGCGATTCGGCGGGCAGAAGAACATGCAGGTGTCGCAGGAGGCCGCCGCGAGCTTGCAGGGCTTACTCGACAACGACCTCCTCCGCGCGCTCTGCTCCCTCGACCACGCCGACGATCCCTTCGTAGTGCAAACCGTCCTTCAAGCGGCTATGGTTTCTTATACTGGACGGTTGTGTGCTACGTGGGACTTCCACGTCGGGGACCCGCCGTGCTTGCTTCAGGAAGTTCATCGCGTCATCAGACGAACAGGTACGTACTTTGCGCGTATTGGGTCGGACGTCCTGTTGACGAGAAACTAGAGCAACAGTCAGTCGCTGGTAGATGGAGGGCGCTGGGTCGGACGTACCTGAAGGCGTTCCGTGCGGACGACGCCAACCGTCAGCGAGTCGCCAGCGACGCGCTGCTGGAGCACATCACGGATATCCTCCTAGCCAGCGGAATCGCAATGCCACGACGGGACCTTCGCATCGAGGTAGAGCGTAGCTACGCCAATATCCTAGGTGACGTCGTCCATCAGTCCTACGAACTCCAATCCATCGCCGGCGAAAGGATCATCTCCCGGGACCTCATGATGGTCACCGTCAACCCAGGGAAACCCTTCGATCCCTCTCGTATGGTCGACGAATGGGCGGATCCGAAGGGAGCAGGTCGTCGTGTGGACATCTATCCCGTGCTCTGTACCACGCAGCTTGGGCTTGTGCGAGAGGAGAGGAAGGCGACCGGAGGCGCAGGTGGCGAGGAGGGGATCTCGAAGGTCGTCTTGCTCAAGCCCAACGTCGTCTTGACGAGCTTCCTGCAGGAACTGTGGAACGAAAAAGGTCGCAAGTTGTGAGCGCATTGCCCGCGATCATGGTATGTGTGTCCATTACTTTTCCGGAAAAGTGTGCAAAGGCTGATCATATTCGCGAGGAAGCTAGCGCAGGAGTCTTGAAGGTCTAGCATGGTTGCTTATACGAAATTGGTCATCTTCCCAAAGTACTTCTTGCCGGCTGGATGCACTCGGAAGAGGACGGCGCCGAATTGGTGTTCATACTTGTACTTGTAGCTGCCGAATGTGTGATGACATGGTTGTTCCACTCATCATTGCGAAGCAGCTCTCCGAGCTCGCGTTAAGTCGCCTGCAGGATGCATCACGACCGATGGACAGAGCCATAGCAGACGAACGTGTGGTCAAGGGTGACGTACTATGGACCATATCGCCCTGCTGTTCGTCATTCACGTCTCGAGATGTCTCCAATGGCATTATTCCGATGAACGTTGATCTATGCGTAAGAGAGTCCGCGAAACGACGGGCAACAGGTCTTGATTGCAACGGGTGCGACAACGAAGTATCGTGCGGTTTGAGCATGCCTAGCTTGAACTGATGCGCATTGTCCCGCAGTTTTTGAAAGAAATCATACTTGCATTAATTAGAACGAAGTCTAGCTTACAGACGACTTATGGGTTTCAACTACCAGCACCTGGTTCCAGTCAACGTGAGGATACAGTCGCGAAGCTCCAAGACAGTAAGGACTCACCCATGCATCGACACACCCTTCCAACAACGTTCCGCGCCCATTATAATACCCCGTGAATCGCTCGTTGAGGGTCAAAGGTATGAGTTGTCTAGGCTGGCTGAGTGGACGAAGGAGACGGAAGAAACGAAGGGGCCATTGATCGCAAGCGCCCGCTTCGGGCTTGGATCAAACCTCCACCTTCAATCCGGGCAGGCGTGCGCGCTTCGCCGAACCTTTTTTTCTCTCTCTCTCTCTCTTCCTCTCCTCTGGGACCGCCCATTCAACTGCTGGCTATAACTTATTGTTTCTGGATCTTCATACCTGCATAATATGATAGAAACTATAATCCTGGATTGTGAAACACCGACTAATCCTACTACTATGGCTCGGATGCATCTCTCGGGCTCTGGCGGAACCGCCGGTCGCCAAATTCTTCAATAGACAGGGTCTTCGCACACCAAGGCAGGTTTGGTCTGCGCATCGAGATATTGGTTCAACTACAGGGTCCGTCTCATTCGCGATCGTCCATGAATGGCTGTACTAATGTGTTTAAACAGCACATGGCAAACGCCTTGGGGATGTACAGTCACACAAACATGCTCCATCCTCTCCCTTCGGTGCTACTCGCTACGCGGAGTAGCGTAAGACGCGATGTTTCAAAGCCGTAAATAATTGAGCACTGGACTCAATATGACCCTATCATTGGTGTGGCGGCGTGCTGTGTCCATGCTCTGGCCCCCGTACGTACCCTGGAGAGCTCCGGTTGCAGTCGGAGAGGGATCACGTCGAAAGGTGATGGGCGCAGCTGTCGGTGTGGAGGGTCTGTCTTATGACCGAGAATGGGTGGCGATTGCACGAAGCGATAACAATATATCCAAGTGGTTCACGCTTGCCGCACTCCACCGAGTTGAATGAATTATAGCGCTGTAATTGTGAGTATCAGAAGTGCCGTAGACCTACGGGCGGGATACCCAAGGAGCAAGCGAAGGTGATGGACCTTCTGGAGGTCATGAGCCACTTATGCGGGAACGTAAATGTGTCTGCTGATTGAAGTGCCTCAGACTCGTGTCAATCGCAGACAACGCCAGTACACATCCGTTCGCGCGCAACGGCAACCATTCATTCACTGCAACGAAATCGCTATGTATGTATTGGAAACAATCACTTGTGTGCGATATAAGTACTGCAATCGGACGTTGTGCGTGAGCATACAAGACGCGACGCGTACGTTGACCAGGATACCGCTGGCTGCTCAGTTTCAGCGTGAGACCTGGAGATCATCATCGTACACGATCCTGGCCGGCCCCCTCTTCTCGATCCCCTAGTTGAAAGTCAGCAAATACTAAGGCATGGAGACGCTTGGACAATCCTCACGTTCTCGACCCAGCTGAGCTGCGCTTGCATTTCCGTAAGGCCGCACAAGAGGACAATCTTGAACTTCTGCACGTAGTAGACCCCGTTGGTCCCCTGCCTTGACTGCCGGGAAACACGGGACGTGTCGGCAAAGATGGTGC
The DNA here is from genome assembly GCA_020736865.1 of Ganoderma leucocontextum. Classification (NCBI taxonomy): domain Eukaryota; kingdom Fungi; phylum Basidiomycota; class Agaricomycetes; order Polyporales; family Polyporaceae; genus Ganoderma; species Ganoderma leucocontextum. The sequence goes on from JAHKGY010000009.1 coordinate 472,562, forward strand.
ATAGAGGCGCGAACATCTCTGAAAGAGGATGGACGTCAGACAATCGCACGAAGCTCTGCCGCCATTACAAGTACTAACCCGGGTCGACGTCCACCCATGTCGGCGTGCCCCTTCCTTTGTAGCAGATCACATCGCAGCTGATACTGTTCAAGGTACGGGACTCCCGTGCCTCTTGGAGGAACGATTCCGATCTTTCCTCCTTCTCGCGCACACGGGTCCCCTGGATGGTATATGAGCATGACATTTCCGGCGGGCATGCAAAGTCGAAGAGCACACCTTCTGCAGAATGATGGAAAACCCGTTGGGCAAGTCCATCCCGGATGGACGGACGACCTGCTGGTATCGTCGCGCAAAGTGCTCGGGATCGTCGGGGTCATATCTCACGAAGACCTCCGTGCCATACGTCACCTTCATGACGCGCGATGAGACGAAGCGATCGAGGTAAAAGGAGACAGCGCCATGGGCAACCGCTTTGTTCCTGTGACGTCCATTTTAATGTGATGGTCTTCGCGCGGAGAGCAAGTCATGGACGACCTACGTGTGGGAGTCCGGCCGGTAGAGAGCGACGCCTCTCGCCTTGAGCTTCTCCTTGAGCGATGAATACAGCCAAGGGCTGGCCGCAAATCCGCCGACGAGGAACACCGTCTATCCGGGCGAGCGTGAGTGATCCGGGTGTAATGTAAAGGCATAGTGGCCACCTACAGAAAGCGCAGGACTTGCCCCACCTCGTTGGCCTTTAATGACGTCAAAGATAGAATCGAGCGCGGGTCTGAAGAAAGACGCCATCTCCGACCTGCGGCAAAGACATACTGTTAGAACCTCCGATGACAACCGATGTCGTCGAGTCGCAAACGACTCACCCACTGAGCGTGAGTTGCCCGCGACGGATATTGACTGCCGGGTCGTTGTCCTTCATGCCGCCGAACTTGATGTAGGATGGCTCTTTCTCATCTTTGAACACGGGCTTGGTGGACTTGTCGAAGTTGTCGAGCATCGACTTGATATCTTCCTCGTTCCCGAAAGCAGAGGACGCGAGGCGGTCTGAAAACCTGTCAGCAGTCGCCCGAGACAACGAGACTTGCGTCAGGTCTCACCTTTCAGAAATTGTTTTAGGCGAACATTCACGCGCGTCGAGCCCTGAAGGATGCCTACACCCTATGGTCAGCGAACGCCATGGTTGTCTCAGATGAACGACTCACATTCCGGCGAGCTGACCTCCTCCACCGACACCGGAGATGTAGACAAAAACAGGTAGCTGCTAACGTCAACGGTGCCTCCGCCAGCGTCGACTATGATGACGCTTTTCCCGTCCTGCATGACGCGGTCAAGCGGCGGCGCGTGTACCAATGGTCATGCAGTGCGCACCTGTATAATGTTTGCCGTGAGGCCGTTGGCAATACAGAAGTTGAGGCTGGCTTCGCCCTCCGTGACAAAGTAGATGCGAGAATGGCCTGCACTCGTGTCCGGGACGAGACCGGCGATCACGGCGGCTTGCCGCATCTTCCCCTGCTGGAGGCCTTCCCAGCCGTTAGGATGAGAGAGCACGAACTCGATCCGGTCCTTGACGGAGTTCCAGAGACTCTCCCCGTTGCTGTGCGTCTCCGAGATGTAGCGGCGGGTGCACGCGAAAAGGTAGCCTAGAAAGTCGGCGAAGACGTCGACGACGGTCTTCTTGGGAGGCAGCGGCGGGAGGTCCTTCCGGGAGATTGCGCTGGGATCTAAGCCCTCCGGACGTAGGTGGAGTTTGAACCTGCATGGATATCAGTAAGTGCCACGGCGCTCAGCAGGAAGCGGAACGGACCATTCCACGAAAATCAGGTCCTCGTCCTCTGCGACGAGGTCCATGCCTGGCGCCTTGGCCTCAGCCCCCGCAGAATGGAGGGTGCCGTCTTGACGGTAATACAGGATGGATGGGATCTTGGAGTTGCCGGCCTCGTTCTCTTGACCAGGGTAACTAGTGAGGCGGATCAGCCAAAGCTCAAGTGTTACACCCTGTAAATTGCGCTTACCGAGTGATGCCATGGATACTAGGGACCTCTCCGGGGTCGAGTAAGGCGTAGGAGACACCGGAGAAGGTGGTCCCGACGTCTATCCCCACGACGAGTTTGCGATCCAATCCGCGGTAGACTTGCGGTGAAGGCATGGCTGTGAGGTTCAGTGTGCGGCGAGGTTAAGACGCGGCGCGTCCGATGAGGGACTTATGAAGGGCCACAGGTAGTTCGGCCCACTTTGTGGCGCGGCCGAGCTGCGGTAAGGGGATCTACCCTGCTTCTTGTTAGACGGTGAACTAGCGTAGAACAGCAAGAAAGTGCTCTCGACCTTGTTGCACCCATTAGGAACAAGATACCGACTGAATCAGTTACATTGAACTCCTTTCCAAGCCCCGGCCCACGTCGTGGTCAACGCATCTGAAACCGATTCGCAAAACCTGCCACAGAACAACTCTTCGCTTCCACGGCTGGCTTCGATTTTGGAAGGACCTGTGGAGAATTGGTCAGACAAGCAATCCGAAAGGCCGAACTGACGTACGCTACTTCTGGGGCAGAAAGAGAACGGGGAGCGTCGAGAGCAACGCTGCCCCACCACCCCTGCGGACCTCTGACGGATGTTCCTGGACGGCGTACTCCCCTACCTCTCTTACATTCTGCCATCCGGCATGAAGGATCGTTTCCCGATTCTCCAGCTAGCTTCATCACACCGGCCCAACACTCCCGAGTCATCGCGCACCGGGTCCCGGGAAGAAATCTGCGTTCAAACCGACCTCGAGCAAGTCGAGAGCGAACGGCTCCAAGCAGCCCTCCAGGACAAGGAGCGCGAGGTGAAGAAATTGAGGAAGAAGGAGCAGGAGGATACCCGACATGCACAGTCGTTCAAAACCGAGTTAGAGGTGACTCGCCGACGATTGGAGAAGGCCGAGGCAGATCGCATCACGTTCGAGCGCTGGGCACAGCAGGCGGAGAGGGCCTTGTCCGAGGCGGAACATCGCGCCAAACACTCCGAGGCCAGCGTCGCGCAGCTTTCGCGGGAGTTGCGCCGATCCCAGGCCGAACTACAGAAGACAACCGCTCTCCTCGATACGCGGTCCGCCGAGTTACGCGATGCCCAAGCGTATCTGTGCAGGCTGGACGATGTCGCCGATACGGAAGTTCTCCAGCTCGTCGATAGCGTCAACTCCCGGGTCTTCCAGGCCGCGGCGAACATTGCAGACGCCTTTAAGCCACGTTACGGCGAGCAGAAGGACGCGGAGGTGTCCCAGGAAGCTGCCGCGCGCTTGCGAGGTTTACTCAACGACGACCTCCTGCACGCACTCGGCTCCATCGACCACACCGAGGATCCCCTCGTAGTGCAAACCGTCCTTCAAGCCGCGATGGTTTCCTACACCAGATGGTTGTGCGTTACATGGAACTTCCACCTGGGCGACCCCCCGTGCTTGCTTCAGGAAGTTTATCACGTCATCAGACGAACAGGTACGTACCTTCCGGATATTTGGTCGCCATTCCTACTGATGAGGAACTAGAGCAACAATCAATCGCTGGTAGATGGAGGGCACTGAGTCGCACGTACGTGAAGACGTTCCTCGCAGACGACGCAACCCGACAGTGTATGGCCACCGACGGGCTGCTGGACCATATCACCGACATTCTCCTAGCCAGTGGAATCTGCATGCCGCAACAGGACCTTCGCATGGAGATGGAGAGTAGCTATGCCGACGCATTACGTGAAGTCGTCCATCTGTCCCTCGAATTCCAGCGCATCACCGGCGAACGAATCATCTCCCGAGATCTCTTGGTCGTCACCGCCAACCCCGGGGCGCCATTCGATCCCTCTCGTATGGTTGACGAATGGGCCGAACCGAAGAGTGCGCGTCGTCATGTCGACCCTCATCCCGTGCTCTGCACCACCCAGCTTGGGCTTGTACGAGAGGAGAAGAAGGCGACCGAAGGAGCGGCTGACGAAGAGGGGATCTCAGCGGTGGTCTTGCTCAAACCCAAGGTTGTCCTGACGAGCCTCCTGGAGGAACTGTGGAACGAACAAGTTCGTGGTACACGCAAAGTATGAGTGCTTTGCCCGCGGTCATGGTACGTGGACCCGTTACCTTGATACCTTTCCTGCAAAGTTTAAAAGGCTGATCATGGTCGCCAGGAAGCTTGCGCAGGAGCCTTGAAGGTCTAGCATTGTTGCCTGTACGAAATCTGATGTCTTCTCGCATGTACTTCTTGCCGACTGGAGGGGGACGGCGCCGAATTGGTGTTCATACTTGTACTTGTAGCTGCCGAAATGATTGTTCCACTCACCATTGCGTCGACGAAATCCCACACCGTCGCGATCCTTGAAAAGAAACTCTCGGACCTCGCGTCAAATCTCCTGCAGGTTGGCATCGCCGCGACGGATGGACAGAGCTGTAGCAGACGAACCGTGTGGCCAAGACTGACGTGGAGTGGGAAGCAGACGTACTGTGCACCGCGTCGCTGTTCTATCCTTCGTTCACTCCTCAGGATATCTTCAATGACATGGTTGCGAGGAACGTGTAAGAGAGTTTGCGATACAGGGAAGGCGGTCTTGGTTGAAACGGATGCGACAACGGCGCAGCGTGCGGTTTGAGCATGCTTGAGCTTGTACCGATACGCATCGTCCCGCGGTTTTCGAAGGAGATCGTAGTTGCATTAGAACGAGGTCTAGTTTACATATCATGTTTCAACGTTTCTACCAGCACCTGGTTCCGATCGACATGAGGAGACAGGACGAAGCTCCAAAGCAGTATGGATTCACCGATGCTACCACACACAATTCCAACAACGCCGCAAGTTCCTGATGCTAGTCCTTGAACCTCTCGGTGATGATGAAAAGGTACGTGTTGCCTCTAAGTACAGGAAGGAAGAAGATGGAAGAAAACGAAGGAGCCATTCATCGCAAGCGCCGGCTTCGGGCTTGGACTAGACCACCGCCTTCCTCTCCTCTGGACTCGGAGTTTCGGATTTCCGCACCAAGTCACCTACCATCCAACTGCTCTCTGTAACTTATTCTTTCTGGACTCTCATATCTGCATTATATGATACAGACTCTAATCCCGGATGCTGGAACTCCGACTAGTCCTATTACTATGCCTCGCCTACATCGCCGGGGGTTTGGCAGAACCTGTCGCCGAATTCTTCAATAGACCAGGGTCTTCGCACACCAACAATTGGGCGGTTTTGGTGTGCGCATCAAGATATTGGTTCAACTACAGGGTTCGTCCCATTCGCGATCCTCAGCAAGTTATGCCATTGACATGCTGAGCAGCACATGGCAAACGCCTTGGGGATGTATGTGCTTCATCCTCTTTCCTTACGTGCCACTCGTTATGCGGCGTAGCGTAACATACGATGTTTCTATGCAATGCTGATTGCCTTGAGCAGGTATCGCACTGTGAAACGACTCGGAATCCCCGACTCAAATATCATCTTGATGCTCGCCGACGACGTGGCGTGTAACTCGCGAAACAAGTTCCCCGGCTGTGTCTACGCAAACCCAGGACGGAACCTCGACCTGTATGGGGACAACATTGAGGTGGACTACCGCGGGAACGAAGTCACTGTTGAGAACTTCCTTCGTGTCTTGACAGGTGAGTTCGTGTCACACTCCCCCCAGCCCAAGCTTAACGCGACCTCGCCGCCCATTTGCGACGCTTTCCCCCGTTGTTCAGGGCGTGTGGAGCCCTCAGTCCCTCGTTCCAAGAGGTTGTTGACGGACGACCGATCGAATGTTTTCATCTTCATGACGGGACACGGTGGAAACGAGTTCCTGAAGTTCCAGGACAACGAGGAGATTAGCGCGTTCGATATCGCTGACGCGGTGGCACAGATGTGGGAGAAGAAACGGTACGTATGCTACCACTACACCGTGTAATATCACTTACCGGGGACGAATCGGCAGCTACAACGAACTATTCTTCATGATCGACACCTGCCAGGCGAACACGATGTACTCGAAGTTTTACTCCCCAAACGTTCTTGCAACTGGCTCCTCGGTCATACACGAGAACTCCTACTCTGTACGTTGAACTATCTTCAGCGAAGCATGCCCCCCTGGCTTACGCTCAGCTTAGTACGAAAACGACTACGACATCGGAGTGGCCGTTATCGATACCTACACGCACTACATCCTGGAGTTCATGGAGGGCATCAACAAGACGAGCCAAACTACCATGGAAGATCTCGTACGCTACACCCTTACCTCCGGCCAACGAAGTTCCTGGCTAACCCTGTTTCCCCAGTTCAATACGTACGACCCCGTCAAGATTCGCTCGCACCCGGGCGTGCGTTCGGATCTCTTCAGGCGGCCACTCCACGACACGCTCGTCACCGACTTCTTCGGCGGCGTGGCCCAAGTGGAAGTCCTCCCTCCCTTGAACGCACCACCGCGGCCCCGATCCCGGTCCGATGAAGCGTACCAGGTACCTGAGCCGGATGCGCACGAAGAGAACCGGACGGAGGCCCTCCTCTCCGTCGGAGACGTTGATGGACAGGCTTTCTTGGCTGCCCTTGGAGACGCGCCGAAGTCGGAGGTCGGTGAACCACTCGTGCGAAAGGCAAGGGCCTGGGCGTCGACGCTGGTTGTGCTTGTATGGGCTTTTTGGGCCGCCTCGCGAAGGAAATAGACTTGTTGCGGCCCGCGCACTGTCGGACCTGCATCGTCTCTCTCTTAAGTTCCCAAGCAAGACGTGGCCGCTGAGGTAAGGCCTGAAGTCCAAATAACGCCCCGAAAGATGACGGCGGTCCGGTTCGTGGGGTACTGGATGTGACGACCTCCTCGGCCGATTTCGGGCTGACGGCGGTCCGTCAAAGCGAACCACTTAGCGCGCTGGCTCTAGTGCTTCTTCATCCGCTTCCAAGTAAGCAGACGACAAACGTGATCACCAAGTTACTCGGGCACTGATGCTGACGTCTCGTAGATGGCTCGTAATCTCCCAGGCGAGACCGCCTGGCACAACATTTGGTCACGTCAGCCACTCGCTTGCTGAACTCGCACAAATTCAAACGAAGCAGCCAAGTAGAATGTATTACGGTCTACATTAAGCGGGGAATTAACGTATCCTCCCCAAAACAAACGCGTTCGGAGCAGCTTAGAGCTGGATAGGAATGCAGCCAATGGAGATCAGACCCCCCTTAGAACCAGTGGTAAGCCTCTTGATCACACCTCTGAACGAGAGGACGCGACACTCACGACGTTGTTGTTCTGGCAGCAGACAGGCTGCTGGGAGCAGGCGGAGCCACCGCCGAGGCCAATAACGGAGAGCGGGGAGCACTGAAGACCGACCATGCCCGTGACGTCCTGCAGGTTGATGCCCAGGAGGCCGAGGATACCGGAGGCGGCCGCAGAGCTGGACTAGATCCCGAGTGTGAGCAGGGTGACCCTGAGGGCAGGGGACGGAGAATGAACTCACGTCTTCGACGCTGTTGCAGCACTGGACGGAACCGGTGTTGCAGCTGCCGGTAGGGGCAGCGAGGGCGGGGAGAGCGAAGAGGGCAGCAACGGCAACGAAGGGAGCGAACATGGTCGAGTTGGTCGATGAGGACGAAGGAATGGATCGGTGCGTTGTTTGGGTGTTGGACTGCAAGAAAAGAGCGACTGCGAACTGAGGTTTCTCTGCCTACTCCCCAGTGCTTCTTATACTCGAGGACAATGGTCTATGCGTCGGTACGCCAGCCTCGCACGGTGATTTGGCACCGTCGGGCAAGGGTCGGACTGCAGGGTGCTTTACGTTTGGCCAGTGCGCGTACCCTTCACCGGCAGCGATCCAATGGCACGCGAGGCGACGCCAGTAATGGGCGTTTACCTATTACCCGTACACGCCGTCCCCGTCGGCGGTGTGAAACTAGTTATAGCGCTCCTTAACCTTTAGCGTTGATCAGCGCCCCAACTTAACCGTCGGGTTCATTGGAGCGGGGCGCTCGCCGCTCGGAAGTATATGTTGAGTCGTCGCTTGCGGCGGCCGGAATCTGAACTGACATCGAGTATCCCGCCTGTTACAGCCAAGGTCTTCTTCCCAACCTCGTGTCGGCATCGTTTTTCATAAACTCGGCGGACGGAACCAGCGTGCAGTCGAGCCCTTGCGGGCGTCGGAGTCGATCATTACCTACCGAATACGTCCAGAGGGACCTGGGTCCTGAGCACAGCCGTTATTGGAAGACGGACCGACTTCGCTCGGTCAAACCACACCGATGGAGTTTGATGCCTCCCGTAATCGTCCGTAATAGCCCCCTAGACCACGATGACGGCGTTTCGATTGGTACAGAACAACACGGATTTGTCTACCTCGCACAGCTGATACTCGTACGCAGAAATCTAGGAAAATGATTCCGAGTGACTACGCCTTGGGACCCTTGCCTGCAGCCTTGGGGGCGGGCGGAGATCCCGCCGTGTTCTTCGCGGCCGAGGCTTGTGAGCGGGCGGGGAAGGAGCCCTTGCTAGTGTCGTTCCCGGCCTTAGCCTGTGAGAGCAAGCGTATGAGATTGTGACGTAATCTGAGGAAGATCTAGCGACGGGGGCTGACCTGGGTGGACTGGATGCGCGCAGCATCGGAGGCGGTCATCTTGGTGCCAGAGGCTGCAAAGGAAAATACGGAGTTGGTCGTCGTTGCAGCGTGCGGCAGCAAGCAAAGAGATGCTACTTACCCGCACCACCGCGAGATCCCTTGGGAGACATTGTGATATGAGAAGTGGTGCGATGGTTGTAGAAGTAGGTGGGCGAAGAGCGCGTTGGAGTCCTGCTGGGCAACGGCTCGACGAAGCCCTCTTTATACCGCGCGCCGAGGTGACTGGCAATGGCGCATCCGCAGACCGTACTCTTTGCCCCCGTACGTTCACATAGATCGTCTCAGACGAAAAGCGGTTCTAAGGGGACTTCGGGTGATGGGCGAAGTCCCCTGTTGGTCGTCTGCGAAACTCTAGTGCTCAATCTGGGGGAGCGACGGTCGAGTACGGTGCGGTCATGCCGCCATTGGGCGGGATGGTATGTAGAGCACCTAATAGATAAGTCAGGACGCGAGAAAGCACCACTGGCAAAAGACGAACAGGGTTGTAGATGAGCAGAGCGGCCCGGAGATGAACGATGTTCGCTGCCATCTTGACGTCTGAAAGATAGAAGTGGATGATCGGTGAGGACTGAGTGCACAGCGAATGCTAGCTGACCTATTGAAGCGCAGCGACCCTCGGATACCTGCGCCGTACTCGGTTGACGGACCTGCGAAGTGTATACGTCCCTCAGACTCTGGAATACGACGATCTCTGTTACACGGCACCACCCACGTTGAAGGCATGGTCCTTTGACAATGAACTAGATGCCTGCCTCTATGAATTGTCACCCAGATAGTGATATGCACGAAGACCTGACATCTTCAGGCTGAGACATTGCGTTTACATACGGCTCGAAGACAGTCAAAACCGTACCAGTCAAAAGGAGTCCCCATGGAGTGGGACTCGCCGCGCGAGAACTTCGCAGGAACCTCGCGGGAGATCGTGTCCGTATACGACGAAGGATGAGGTTATGCAGCATGGGCATTCACATGACTATTAGTGCTGGCTTCCATGGTACGACGATAGAAGGGTGCTTAGAATATGGGATGGGTGCGATTCGGTCTGGCATGTACCGATACGTGGATGACGATACATCATCGCAACCATCCGACAAGGATCACGCGAGCTTGTGTCATCTGTGGTCACTACCAAAACGATGTTGAGTAAATATCTCCGATCAAGTGCCAGTGGGCCCGGGACTTGAAGAGACTTGTACTTACTATAGTACTTAGCTGTCGGTGACGGCGTGCCACACGTGCCGTAAGGGAAAGGAGCACATATCGGACTGCTTCAGCCCGATCACGAATGGTGCAGAGCCCTCAGCGAGTGCGACGTGAAGGAAAACGGCACCGAGCCTGAGGCATAAAAACCGCGTACACAGACCAAGTATTGACGGGGCGTCGGGAAGAGTCGGTAATTTCCATACCGGTTCAAGCGCCGTTGATAGTCTTCTCACGGCAACGTCTACCTAAACCACTGCCAGCACCCCCTCGCTCGTACCATTGTCGCATTCTACGCTCTCAATCGCTCGTTAAAGTCTGTCAAGAGTTCAGAATCCGAATCATCATGTCAGGCGACTCGAATCGCATTGAACCTGAACCAACTTGTAAGTCCAGTTTCAACGTTCACCGTACTAGAGTCAAGAGCAAGTACTACGTATACTTGGTCCCGGTCTACCTGCAGCAGCAGCAGCAGCAGCTCCTGTAGTAAGTGGCCCACGAATCTCCATCGAACCACATCTCCCCGCAAGCATGGAATGTCGAATACCATGAGCTTCATGTACCTGGCACATATGGGAGACTAGATCCCCGCGCACGTTCCGGAAGTTCTGAACTCTGGACTCTCGGAACGGGCAGTAGTCCAGGGGACGCGTACGAAAAGCTTCCCATCCCCTTTTCATCGTATGTATGCATCAAAGGATTTATCCTTTTTGAACGCCTTAGTTTATCTGTCCGTCTACTGGGGGGAAGGCTATTCTCAGGACTCGAAGTTCACGCCTCGGTGCATGATGATGGAGTGCCATTGACGGGATGCGCTATGTATATTCACGATATTGCCTTCGTTTGTGGCCCGTGTACGGGTGCAACGGATGGCTCGAAGAGGCGATGAGTGTAAGGTTTAGGTTCCGTCTCTACCTCGATTCTCCATCTCCGCACGTTCTCCGGGCACAACAGTCAGTAGACGGGTCGCTGACATTCGAGCGCTGTAGATGCCGGGTACTTGTTCGACCTGCATGTGGTAACACAGTCACCATTCACCGTTGGCTGAGAGTTGGCTTACCAACTACTACGCCAATAGGGCCTCTCCACTGGTCAACATCTAGGAGTCTGTCTTGCTATCAGCCACTCGAGCGTCGGCGACTCGGAGAACCGCTCTCCGGCAGCAGTCATTCGCGTCCTTCCCCGTGGCTGAGAAGATTTGACAGAGTCTTCCCCACGCAACCGGGCTCCTTGGGCTACGCATTTCCCGGGTTCCGTCCAATGGCTTATCGGAAGTTCTGTGGATGGTGCGTACAGGCTGCGAAGTGAGCTTTAAGACTATATTTGCAATCTCATTGCACTGAATGTACTCTTCACGTCAGGCCAACTCACGAGCACAGTCTTTTCAGGGAAGGCGGTCCTTTATTTACTCCCGTCGATGTGAACGTATATGGGATCCTCGGAAGCACGACGCATGCCAGTCGTTCGTCAAGTGATTGCAGAAGCCACGGAACCACATGTTTTGCTCCTTCGGCGTATCCTACGAGCACAAGGTTGTTCGTCGAGATTGCATGCTGGGTTCCCAGTCCACCGCTTGTAAATCACTTCAATATCTGCCAAGCAGTTCCTTGACAACAGCAACGGAGAAGAAATCTAGAACAATTGTACGCATGCGGTGAATATAAAACACTCCAATCGCAATCGCCTCTTCCTCAGCTCGGGATCCACCCAAGCCCTCAAACACCCCATCTCCACTCGCTCCTCCTCATGTTCGCAGCGACTCTCCTCTGCCAGGTGCTCCTTGCCACCGCGGCGTTTGCCATCCCCACGTCCAAAGAGCGCCTCGCGCAGCGCGTTGCGCGTCGCACTTCTGGCCTCACCCACTTGACCACCCCGAACCAGGTGGTTACGCGTCCAGTGACCGAGGCGGGTTCTAACTCTACCCACGCCGAGTTCAGCAGCAACTGGTCGGGCGCCGTCTTGGTCGAAGGATCGGTTCGTAGCTCTCACGCAGATGGCAATTGTACTCACCGCTGACGGTTCATCCCCCCGGCCTAGAACACGTTCAAGTCCGTCACCGGCACCTTCACCGTCCCCGCTGCTCGCGAGCCCTCGGGCGGCTCTGGCACACACTCCGCTTCGGCGTGGGTCGGTATCGACGGTGACACCTGCGGCAGCGCCATCCTCCAGACCGGCGTCGACTTTACTGTCTCCGGTTCCCAGACCTCGTTCGACGGTATGCTTCTTCTTCCAGATGTCGCCGCCCTATCCGCGCTTATCGTCGCACTTCCATGCCTCGCCCGTTGGGAACGCCAGCCTGGTTCGAGTGGTTCCCGGACTTCGCCCACGACTTCACCGGGTTCACCGTCGCCGCCGGCAACTCGATCACCGCCTCCGTCGTCGCGACTTCGCTGACGGGCGGCACCGCGACGCTCATCAACCACTCCACCGGCCAGCAGGTGTCGCACACGTTCTCCGGCCAGCCCGCGCTCTGCCAGGAGAACGCGGAGTGGATCGTCGAGGACTTCTCCGAGGGCAACTCCCTCGTCCCCCTCGCCAACTGGGGGACGATCACGTTCACCGGCGTGTCCGCCGGGCTTGCGAGCGGCTCGCAGACCCCGTCTGGCGCGACCATCATCAACATGGAGCAGAACGGCCGTGTGCTGACCTCGGTGTCCTCGAGCTCGTCCTCGGTCACTGTTGAGTACACCGGCCCTTGAACGTTCAACCGAGTCCTCGGACGGCATAGAGTCATCGGCAGGAGACTTCGCGGAGACTGAGGAGCATCTTCAAGTGTGCACGCAAGTGCGGAGGAGGGTTGGACGAACTAGAACACGAATGATGTATCTGTACTACGTACGATACGAGAACGATTGTGTACGTTGTTGTGAAGAAATAACTCAAACCTGACAAATAGGCGCATCTAGGGTCGCAGGTGACGCATCATGGCTCTGGCTTGAAACGAAAGACCACCCCAGCCGGCGCTTATGACAGCCCGCCTCCAAGTTCTCTCTTTCATACAGTCTGCACACGCCAAAGCCTTTTATGACCCGCCAACTCTCCCGTAGCACTTGTGCACAAGGGAGGGACACCGCGAAGAAGCTGGACACCGGAGCGCTCAACGGTTCGGTAACTAAAATGAAATGTCTCCCTCGTGGACCTGCTACTGGCCACAGACTCCAATGGGCCTGTCCGACTTCCTGAAAATCACGAAAGCACTTTAATTAAATAAGTAGCACGGCATCTACTAAAACAACAACTGAAATGGATATACTCCACCCTCATGTTCTTCACGGCGGGAACTGCAAGTCGGGTTTCGCAAGGTTTCGTCAGTTCAAGTTGGGCAGGTCCACCGCTTGAATCACAAGTGGGAGGATGCCTAATAGTGCCATATGTCAGAGACCAGAAACAGTCATTGGCGGCTCGCTCACCTCCTGTGGGAAGTGGGTACCGGGATCGACCCATCGCTCTCAAGAAACCATTGATTAGTACCTACCTCCACGCCACGCGACGGTAGAAGCCATATACCATACTCCCACCACTCGCACGCATATAATATGAAAAACGACGGGTTTGGTCTAATAGTGGAGAGACAGCTATAGATAGCATTACAAACGACAGCGTACTTCTAATTGAGCACCTCACCAGTCGCCAATGACTCCAGGACAGAAATGAATGTCGGGGGAGGACGCCGGCGTCGGCACCCTGAAAGTATCGAATGAAAGACGCAGAATCTCCGAGCCGCCGAAATGACGGAGGAAGTGTGCGAAGGGATTCGAAGTGCGAAACAAAGATGGGAGAAGTGTCTAGCAAACTGGCGCGACGCACGCAACCCACTCCTAGTAGAGGCCGCGTACCGGATCAACTAACGTTTGGCAGTTAGTCGAGGTCCCAGGAGACCGTGAGCGCGTTGGTGTTGGCGGAGCCAAGCTGCTGGAAGACCGCAGCACTCAGCTCTGAAGGACAAATCGGTCAGCATCCGGGGGTGGAAGACTCGAAGAAAACACATTTACCGATGTCGCTCGCAGCGCAGGTGGCGCACTGGTCTTCCACAACGGCGGTTGTCTGCTGACCCGTGACGGTGTTCGTAATCGTGACAGTCTGTGCAATCGAGCGAATCAGCCATGACAGCCCGGAGGCCCAAAGAGAAAGCAAATCCGAACCTTGCCGCACTGCTCCCCGTTACCGTAGATGCCTGCCGGGATGGCGACGATACTGTCGCTGGCGACGTTGGTCTGGCCGCAGGCACCGGCGCCAACGTTCAAGAGGGTTGCGCTTCCGGTCGCGCTAGTAGCGCCGTTGTTGTTGGAAGTAGAACCACTTGCCGGAGAGGTAGCGCCATTAGTCGGGGAGGGAGCACCGTTCGCGGGGGAGGCGGCACCGTTGGCAATGGCCCTACCACGATTGTTGTTGGCTGCAGCGGCGTGGTTGGGAGGCGGGGTTGCGTTAGCAGGGGCGGCGCCACGTTTGGGATCAGGAGCGGTTGTTGGCAATGGCAGCTACCACTGGTTGGGTTCAGCAGCGGCGTTGGCGGCCCTACCCATTGTTCTTGGGCGCAGCGGCATTGGCGGGGGGAGGCGGCGGCGGCGTCGTGGTCGTTTGGGGAGGAGGGGGGTTGTTAACGGGAGCAGCGCCACGGTTGGGATCAGCAGCGGCGTTGGCAATGGCCCTACCCTGATTGTTCTTGGGCGCAGCGGCGTTGGCGGGGGGAGGCGGCGGCGGCGTCGTGGTCGTTTGGGGAGGAGGGGGGTTGTTAACGGGAGCAGCGCCACGGTTGGGGGCAGCAGCGGCGTTGGCAATGGCCCTACCCTGATTGTTCTTGGGCGCAGCGGCGTTGGCGGGGGGAGGCGGCGGCGGCGTCGTCGTCGTTTGGGGGGGAGGGGGGTTGTTAACGGGAGCATCGCCACGGTTGGGGGCAGCAGCGGCGTTGGGGATGGCCCTACCCCGATTGTTGGGGCGGGCAGCGTTGTTGTTAGCCGGAGCGGCGTTGTTGGGCGGGGCGTTGTTGTTAGGGGCAGCGGCGTTGGCGGGGGGAGGCGGCCTCGCCCCTTGGGGGGGAGCGGGGGCAGCGCCACGGTTGGGAGGAGCAGCGGCCCTACCCCGATTGTTGGGGCGGGCAGCATTGTTGTTGGCTGGAGCGACGTTGTTGGGCGGGGCGTTGTTGTTAGGGGCAGCGGGGTTGGCAGGGGGAGGCGGCGCCGCCGCTTGGGGGGGAGCGGGGTTATTAGCGGGGGCAGCAGCCGCGTTGGCGGCGGGCGCACCGTTGCGGGCAATAGGCGCGGCGAACGCGGTCGCGCTCAAGAGCAAGAAGACGAGGGAGAAGGACCACATGACGATCGAATGGGAAGCAAGGAAGTGAAGTGATGGCCTGCACCGAGAGTTGTGGCTAAGATAAGGTAGTGTCTGAAGTCAAGTACGAACTGGATGAGTGTGCTGAGGAATTTACATGCCAGCCCGACTCGTCTTTTATACCTATGCTGACCTACCTGGTCGCCATATGATACGGAAGGCATGCTTCTCCAGGGCACGCTCGCCTTCGGAGGCCGACGCTAGTCAGGACTGTGTAACAAGAGGTCTTGGGCCGATGTCCGGGGTGCGACGGGGCCCGCAGCGCCGCAGCCACCGGAAGCATAGAACTATTGTCAAATCTGGCCTACAGCGAAAGAAGATACTGCGGCGGCAGGACATACCGGGCTTTATGGTCATAATGGACAGTAGTGTTGAGAGGTAGAGGATATGGCCACGGATACAGAGTCCCGATGGGCGTGGTCTCATAGAAGGCGACCCGGATGTCAATACAATCTTCCTAAGATTTTCGTCGCTAGGACTTAGTCGGGGAAGCGGAGCCCTAAGTTGGAGGCGACGGGGCAATGTTCAAGCAAGCTTTAATCTTCAAGCTACAAGTCTCGACAAAACGTTTGGTTTCGTGGTAAAATGGCAGACACTACTGGTCCTTCTTGTGATGATTATTGATCTTCTTCTTGTTGTAATGCGTCAGCGCATACCCAATGCGGATAGCGGTCTTTACTGACCTATCAATCGTATTCGGACGACATATCGTTGTCTCCAAAGTCGACTCGACTTGAGCTTGAACCTGTGCCGCCAGCTCTGATCAGACGTCCAAGGCACATCCGAACAACGCATCACGCGCCCATTGGACCGAACACACTGACTACACAACTATATTGCTTGGTGGTAGACTCCATCTTGCAGCCATGGGGTTATATAACCACTGGAGCATCACGCCGCCTTCGTGAAACCCAGAAGCCAGCGCAAACCCTCTCGCGCCTCACGATCCACCTGCACAGCAGGAGATATGGCTGGGAAAGTGTAATAAAATCCGTGCAGCACTCCTGGATGTCTGACAACCCGTCCGTGTTAGTGACTGGTCAGAAGCCGTGTAGGGTCGTAGAGCTCACATGATAAGCCGAGTAGGAACCCCAGCTTCCCGCAGAGCCTTATCGTACACGACTCCGTCATCGCGAAGGGCATCCATACCCATAACTTGGATAAACGCAGGCGGTAGATTGGCATGGGAAGAGGCGACTAACGGGGCGAACCTGGGATCGGTGGACGGGGCGCCGTACCCATCTACACATAGACATTCGAATTCGAACGTCAGATGAGGGATGTAGTACGGGATCGGCGTAAAAGAGCTGCTGACCCATAGCCCTTATGATGGCTGCGCTCGGCAACGTGACCGCATCTTTGTTTTCCTCGAAAGAGCGCCATTCGGATTTGAATCTGCGGCGCGACGATAAGTAAGACTGGCCGCAGAATACGAGGCATGAAATTGTAAAACCCCACTTCTCGGGAACCGCGAACGGATGAACCACGATAGGTTCGCGGAGGTACTGGCCTGTGATGGGCTTCCCAGCGAAGAACGGGTCGTCCCGAGCCTGTAAGGAGACCGCAGCGGCCAGGTTCCCTCCTGAAGAGTCTCCGCCGACAAGGTAGCCCTTGTCCAAGGAGACTTTCAGGTCGGCAGCGTGCTCGGCGACCCACTTGACCGCCGCGTACGAGTCGTCGAATGGTATAGGGAACGGGTTCGTCGGAGCAAGCCTAGGCAGAACATGCTCAGCTCCGTACTATATGGACCGGATGGCTTGTGGGGAACACTGTACCTGTAGTCCACATTGATAATAACGATGTTCAGCTCAACGGCAATAGTTCGGAGGTGATAGTCATCCATGTCCACGTCTCCGACTTGCCATCCTAACGAGACGTTAGTCGTACAATGATAGAAATGGCTTGGTTTGGCATAAACCCACCTCCGCCATGGAGCCACACGAGCACGGGGTAGGTCGCACCGCTCCCGCCAGAGGTAGGCGTAATGATTCGGACCGTTATCTGGCCATCAGCGACGCCCACGGTCTTACGAGCTACTGTGTACTGCGATGCTGTCGTGCATGGATGAGCCGAATCCCTGCTTGCCGCGGTGGGGATCATGGAAAGCGACCTACCTTCTGGGAGTTTCTTCTCGTAGTGTTGAGCAAGCACCGCGACCATCATCTGCGTTTGCTGTGCATATTCGGGGAAGGATATTCCTTCCGGAGGCCCTTTGTGGAGGTGGGAGAATGGATCAGCTGCAAACGCTGCAGCGAACTCGGGGTCCATGATATCGTCTTTGCAAGCAAGTTGGGGACAGAGGGAGTGGTGGGTGTGTCGAAGTCAATCGATGGGGGAAATGGGGTGGTATGCCCATGTCGTCATGAGCATTGACCGCTTAAATAGGGCGACTTGGCGGTCTGGAAGGGAAGACGAACTTGAGTGTAAAGAGAAGGAAGCGGTGAGGCGACGGAAGACGCTGATTCTGACTCATATGATCAAAGAGTCACATAGACAGTCGCTCCCGCTTGGGGCATGAAACATGCATCCAGGTTGTCCATTTCAATGTTGAGCGTGTGGCGGGTAAGGGGCGTGTGTGTGTAGTAGCCTCATGGCGCGCGGCGCGCTCCGAGGGCAGTCCCCGCGTCCGGTTGCACCTCGCTTCTCCGATCGGGGTCGGCGGTGACCGTGTCTCGACAATGAGTCGATTTGGGCTTCTTCGCATCTGTGGGGCCGTTTCTTACTTGATGGCTGGGTAGCAAGTAATAGAAGTCATTCAGCTTTTCTCTCGGAAGAAGCTACATAACTCACAAGTTGTACAGGTACCGAGACTCGCGAGCTCCCCCGGGCCCAGCCTCAGAAACGGTCGAAACGAGTCTGAATCAATTGTAAATACACATAAAAATCACAACCATCCTATCGTACCTAGGGCGCCCACAGGGTATCTAAGATGAATCCCAGTACACCGTTACGTATGCAAAAGATTAGCGACGTGTATGGGACGGGTGGAGGAGAGTGGCATCGATTGGGACCCCGAGGCCAGCACCGCATCAGCTAGCGGCGAACGCGCACGGTATAGATAGGGGGGTATATATGCAAGCGCGACGACGCTGTCGTATGCGGGCCCCACGCGCGGAGAAGTGGAAGGAGGACAAGAAAGGCGGCAGTAAGACAAGTAATCAAGCACGTGGGGGGAAGAGACAGGTAGTCTGGGAAGAGCAGACGTGTGGATGGGTGGGTGAAGGCAGCACAGGAGACCAGACAATCGTAGGAATAATCAGTAGCACACTATGCGGCACAAGGATCAGGAGAACGGACATGTAGTAGGATATGATCGGATGGCAGAAAGGACAGTACTGCACAAAGGACGTAGAGGGAGTTATGGCGCTTCCCTCAGCTACTGATGTGCGGGAGAGGAACGGGAGGCACGTCAAATACCAGTACAAAATTCATACAACCGAGAGGTAACCGAGACAGGAGCATGATAGAGTCGGTGTCAGACGCTTACTCGGCAGTGCCGAGGTACGCATCCTCCTCGTCGTACTTGCTATACTCGGTGGGGGCAAGACTCTTCCTCTGGTTCGCTGCCTCGGCAGGGTATACCGACGTAGGAGCGGTAGTGCCAGGAGAGTACAGCACGCGCATGCCCATGTTGTTGTAGTTCGCGGCGGGTGCAGGAACAGTGGGGCTACCGGGGGCGGAACCCATCGCGCGACGCTCAGCATAAGCACGGAGCATGGCATCGGGAGACATCAGGTTGGCGTGCATGGGTTGCATCGGCATCACGCCCATTATGGGGGACTTCGGCACCTGGTGGGTCGGGCTCGGGGGAGTTGGCATCGGGCTGTCGAAAAGAAGTTCGTCCTTCCCGCCTTCTACCCCTCCAACGTGCATCACTGGAAACAAAGGTTAGAAAGCTGTACATACTGTTGCGAGCAGGAGAACATACTAGTCAGGGCGGGCATCACTTCATCGATGCTAGGACGAGCCTCGGCGTCCTGACCAGACATGTGAGCACGGATATCCTCCGAGGTAAGAGTAAGGGGGCCGTCGGTCTGAATCGGAGACAGTATCGGGGACCCGTTGCTTGAGCCTTCGGATGTGTATTGGCGATCAGGCAAGGGTGGGACGGGGACGCGGCCGTTGTGGTAGGCACGAGACTGGCGTGCGCGGCGTACCTCGGATAACGGGCGGGGGTCGGCAGCGAAGGAGATGCGGGAGACCCGGTTCTCGAACGCGGACGTGCGGACACCAGGACGAAGGTGTGACTTGTGGGGGGCATCCGAAGCGGTCGCGTCCTCAGCCATCCTGCCCTGAGCACCAATCCCAGCCTGGCCACCCTCGACAGCAACAGTGGAGGAGGGACGGATAGCACCGAAAGAGAACGACGATGCACGATTTCCAGGGATAGCCATGCTGTTGCGGATAGCCGCATTGGCACCCGCGCCGGAGAGCGACCTCCAGTCGGCGGAAATGGTCGACATGCGCTTGTCGACCATCTCGCTGAACTGCTTGCGCTTCTCCTTGCCCTTCTGACGCTTAATCCTGATGTAGGCCGCAGAGACGACACCGATGACGAGGAGAAGGGGGATGATCACGGCGGCTGCGACAGCTCCCTTGGACAGACCGTGCTTTTCGGTAGGCGTGTTGTTGACCTGTTCGACAGCGCCAGCGACGGCGGTGCTGTCAGTCGAGGTACCGGAGTACGTCGCGGTGAAGATTGGACCGGCAGGGATGGTGACGGCAAAGAGCGGTTGCCCGGCCGGAACAATGGTGAATTCGAGGTTCATGGAGGAAGTGGAGTTCCACCAGCCAGGTTTGAGAGTTGCATTGTAGCTACCAGTCTTGTAGTCGACATTTTCCCACTCGTGGACAACGGGGCGGGCAGCGCTTGGGGCGTACAGGTAGATGTCGATGGCGGTCGTGTTCAAGCAGGAGGTGTCCCAGGTGATGGCGACTGGCTGACTGGTATCAACGGTCTGGCCCTTCGTCGGCGTCTTGTAGAGCCCGCCGGTTGAACAGTCTGGTCGGGTAAACGTCAGTCAAGAACGGAGCTGGGGTTCCTTCCAAGGCAGGGTGGGTGTTGTCTGAGGATTCGCCGGAGAGCCAACTCTCAATAGGAACAGGATAGATCAACCTCCCTTCGAGCACCAAACGGCGGCCGAGCAGGACGCCAGAGCCACCAACGACGCTCCAACTCCTCCACCCTAGGCTGATATTTAGATGGTTGGAAGGGGATTGTACTCACCATCACGTTTGCTGTGTTGATGCGCACCGAGGGCGTGACCCAAGCGAATGGTTTTGAACCCGTTCTTCATGCTTGACGTTAAATGAATGTGAGGGGAAAGGAAGGGAGTGGAGAGGGGAGAGGGAAGGAGGGGGCGGCCTCGACGGCGAGAGCGGCGACGAGGAAGACCACAGGAACAGCGGCGACGATGATGGTGGCGGCGAACGAAGGTGGAATGCTCCGAGAACGCCCTCTTCCCCCTACCAGACGCCCGAATACAAATTACTTACACTCCGCACATTAACACCTATTAACACGGTCTAAATGGCTCGGACTTATGGGGCTTACTCCGTCTGGAATAATATGATTGATGTCTTTACCGGCAAATTTTATATTAGCGATCGGCCGCAATGATTAATGAATGCTACGCCACCCAGAATCTCTCCCGACTCAGACGGCGACCAATACAACATGAATGTTACTCCCAAATCTCATCTTGAACATGGAGCAAAAGCAACAATGCGAAATATGCCTTGATTACAACTCATCTCATGTCTACAAACGACACCATCTAACGTACATGAACAGTCAGTAACGCTACAAACCATGAGACTCCAGTGCTCAGAACATGATACTGCATCCACATCGTACACAGCAACGTCGCTCTCAAACAGGGCGATTGGGCGGGCGGATGAAGACACTAGCATGGGCCTGAACCTAGTATGCAATGCGATCCATCCCTCGAGGAACCTGCGACCGTTCTTCAGCTCGAGATTTCCACGGGGGACTGGCGATGCTTACCTTCCAGCCATGGGTGGCGGCTGCTCTTCTATAGCCGTCCAACGCCTCCTGCATTCCGTAAGGCCTTGTATGCGAACACGGCAGATTATCAGCCACCGAAGCGGCCAACATCATGGATGGGTACTCACGTATCCCAGTTGGAGGCAAGTCGCGCCGGCTTTGGATCCAAGTTCGAGATCGCAAGTTTGATCTGGATGAGAATCGCGGAGATGCTGAGCGGTGCATGTCAGTGACAATAATCACCGGTGGTGGTCTTTAGACGGACCTGTAGCTCGGGAGCCAGCCTATGATACCGTAACAATTAGGTTACAAAGCACTAGTTCGCCGAAGCTGAAAAGCTACTCACCATCGGCGGTTAAGAGATCCATGCACATTGAGCCTCCTGGAGGATGAGAATGTACTTAGCGAGAATGGAATGACACCAAGTGTATTGAGCACAAACCCAGCGTGACATGTCCGCCGCCACCCTAACACCATGGATGGGAATCGTTAGAAAGGGTGTACGCATGGAAGAGGTCACATTCACTAACCTGGCTAAAGCCCAAGAATCTAGGCTTCAGAATACGGAAGAACGGCGGTGCATGAGGGAATCCGGCAGGGAAGCGGATCTCGAATACCAGGGAGTTGATGCCACTAAACCGCCGCACCAACACCCCCATGGTAAGCGAACATTTTGGGACCAAAGTCCACGGAGACTCACCATCTCGTCATGTCCTGCGCCACTGGCAGTGTCGGATCAAAGGAGTGCAGCTCGATGATCCACTGGTACAGGTTGTCGCCGATGAGGTCCTCGGGCATGTACCACCCGAGCTCGCGTAGGCTCTTTGCCGTCTTCTGGTCCTTCAGGACGCCCTTCAGCTCCCTCTGGAGTGCGGTCGTCGCCTGCATGGACGATTCCGTCGGAGGGGGGATGAGGTGCGCAACACACTGCTCGACCCACGCCCGGTCGTGCTTCCAGTCGTCCACGACTTCCATCTCGTCCTCTACATGCGGCGCGATGGGTATCACCGGTGCCGCTTCGAATATTCTCATGTCTTCCACATCGTAGTCCACGGGGATGTATTCCTCGCGGCGCGCCGCCAGGATCTTCTCC
Source organism: Ganoderma leucocontextum (assembly GCA_020736865.1). NCBI lineage: Eukaryota > Fungi > Basidiomycota > Agaricomycetes > Polyporales > Polyporaceae > Ganoderma > Ganoderma leucocontextum. The sequence goes on from JAHKGY010000009.1 coordinate 494,765, forward strand.
AGGGCATGCGCAGGTTCAGGGATCCGGATAGCTTTCCTCGAAAGAGTGAGCGGAAATCCGGGGTCCAAGGGGACGTATGGAATCGATTCATCGACCTCGTCTACTTGAACGGGATCATTATTATTCCAACCGCCGAGGTAGTTGTTCTGGTAAGCAGGTCCCGGTGTCCATTGACTGGATCCACTACCCTTCACCATGAAGTATCGACTGAGCAGTGTCTATTAGGAGCAGACCAGACAATATGGGGTGAAGCTCACCAGATGATCCACTCCGTCTGTGCAACAACGAAGTACGGATTGGTGGAGACAAACTTGGTTGGCAAGTTAACGATCTCTGCGAGGGCGACGCAGTTGTTGATGCGTGCGGCGCTGTTCTTCCAGCAACTCTGCGCGCCGACCGCGTAGGCTCCAGTCGAGACGGCGCCGTCCCTCGCAAAGTAGACACCTCAATGGCAAATCAGCGGCATGTTCGCTTCCAGATTGGACAATCTTCGTACCATTCCCATACGCTCGTCCATGAACTATGTTCTTGAACCAGAGACCGTGCCGTATGATCTGTCGGGTGTCATAAAAAGCGTATTCTGTAACCCACTGGATGAGACTCACTGAGTGCCAATGTTTGGCGGGAGAGCCGTGGAAAGCCTGGAGCACGCAGTGAGTGCTTGCCTAAGTAATGTGAATAAGCTAGCCCCTTACATAGAGCGACGGGTATTGCCGTGCTTTGATGTTTTCCTCCTGCGCTCTCTGAACCGCCACGCGGAACTTGGCCTCCGCATCCGGCGCGCCAACGCTGAACCGGAACTGACGCCACTCGGGCCCTGCGAAGAGCGATCATGTGGAAACGTTGCAAACGATATCGCGGACAGTACGAACCGATATTCTTGACCCGCTCTTCGTCAGACGTGAGCTCCTCCAGGTGCGCCGTGCAGGAGGCGACAATCCAACGTAGGACAGACCACGCCGCGTGCGGAATCGTCTTGTCGACGTCTTGCAGACGTGTTTTCGCTCGACCAGCCGCTCGTGGCTGCCCCAGATGCTTCTTCATCTCGGCGATCTATGACACTTCTGTGTCAGCCACCGCACCAGCATCGAACCGAACGAGGCTTACTGGTGGGAGTGAGTCGATCAGTTGCACAATTGCGCTACGCATCTATAACACACTATGAGAAACGCTAACATAAAGAACTAAGGGTCCTACCTCGTTCGCTTGGAGCTGGTCAAATTCGCACAAGCCGTCTGGGCCCAGAGGGGCGCTGAAGGCTGTTTTGCCCTTGACGCGGAGACCCATGCCGATTGGAAGAGGCGAGTCGGGGCCGCCCTCAGCAGCGGCTACGTACGCTAATGAAACCAGGAGGTCGACGATGGTGGGATTGGCACAGATTTCGTACTGGCACAAGGAAGGTAAACGCGTGTTGAAATCCCTCGATCAGCGAAGACGCGTACCTCGAGGGAAGGCCCGCGATTGAGGTTGTAGTACTGGTATGTGCACAGCTTGGAGCTGCACACGTACGGCTTCAGAGCATCTAAGTCTTCCTTGAGCTGTTGGTGGCAGACTAGACAATAGCGAGGACAGAGCTACACGACAGCAAAATGCGGAACAGTCAGTGCTGCACGCGGGTTCGGTGGTGGGCGACTCACCGTGATGCGTCGTAAGAGGTAAGAGAACGCCAGTAAAGGAAGATTGGTGGGATCCTCCCGGTTGCGCTCGAGCAGCGGGTCCGGCGGGAGCACGTAGCTTTGCGCTAGCAGATCGTCCGCTACATCTGCACTCCGAATCTCCTATTGCTTAATGAGCCTCGGAGAGGCATGCAACATACGAATCGCGTACCTGTCCCCGTAATCGTATGATGTCTCCGGGTGGTTGCTGGGAGGTCTCTACTTCCCACCAGAGCGTCTCCGCGGCCGCCCACCCAAGACTATATTGTATACGTAGCTGGAGGATCCGGAGGAAGTGGCCGTTGAGCAAACCCTCAAGCGACGAGCTCAGACTGAACGGCTGGAAACCGCTCAATGTTTCCTCCTCTTGCGGCTCGTTAGCTTCTTGCTCTTGATCACTCCCGTCCAGTTCCATATTGTCCTCATCCTCGAAGTCGTCAAACGATGGTTCCTCGACAACATCTGCAGGACGCATGTCGTACTCCTCTTTCAAGCCATATCTACGGATCGTCTCCGCCGCTTCGATCGTCGTTGGCTTGTATTTGGGTGTCAACCCGACACGAAACTGCGGTGCAGAGCCATGGAAATGTGCAGAGTGGGTGTACGTCGCGTCTGACTGGACGACGGGGTACACGCCCCGTAGTCCTGAAATCAGGAGCGTGAGGTGCTGTGGACGCGAAAGCAGCTGTTTATCCCACGCCATGAGGGCGCGAGGAGGGATGGTGTCTGCCAGAAACCTCGCGGGGAGGGAAACGGACAACGCAAAGTCATCGATGCCGAAGGGAATGAATCCGGGATGATAACCGTAGGCAACAACCTCGTTGAACTCCCTACCACCATTGTCAGTAGACCTGGTAAGTTAAGCTAGTGAAGAGCCGAACGTACCGCTGGAGGACGGTCTGATCAACCTTGCTACGACCAGCCTCAGCTCCTAACATGCCTATGTCGTCATCTAACTCGTAATCTACAGCTTCATCTTCCTCATCGTCTTCTTGGTCTTCGTCCTCACTGTCCGGCTGACTGATCCCTGAACGACGTGCTGCAGCCGTCCTTTTAGCTAGCTTCTCGAGTAGCTTCATCAAGAGATCTTGGATGGTGAGAGAACCATCCTCGTGAATGGACTCGGTGACGCGCAAGATGTGTGCCGGAAGTTCGTCTTGCGAGGAACAAAAGAATGAATGGTCTGAAGGATATTCGGAGGCGTCTATCGAAGGGGAATGAGTTGCTGAAGCAAGTTGATGTGCATACCACATTGTGCGACATACCAGACACGAGGACAGTCAAGGAAGCGATCAACTCTCCATCCGTATGAGCAATAGTGCAATCAAAGGAGCCGTCCTCATCGCCAGAGACGACACCTGCCAGGGAGCCATCTCAGGCAGAGATTAACATAAACAAAACGAAATGGCGTACTGAAGATGCGAAGCCCTTGAACCGCAACTCCCTGCTCGGCCGTCCGTGAAGCATTCCGGAGGTCGAATAGGAAGCGTTTGCGACCTCTGGTGGGGATACTAGATGCGCTCGTCTCCATAGGTTTGAAGTCGTTGACGGTTCGTTTCAAGCTCACGGATGGCTCAGGATAGGACCGCAACTTGCCGCAGCAACGGGCGTAGGTTCGATGAACGTGCACCAGACTTGATCTTCGTTGATGCGAACGACAACAAGGAGGCTAAATGAATGCCTTTACGGGCTTGACAAGGCGGTAAAACGTCTCCTTGTCGCCTCAGCACGGCTGGGCAATTGCAGGCCCCTGAGCAACGAATGACAGCGAGGAGGTGGCGACGCTGGCCTTCCTCGTACACCCACAGCAACGAACGTCACAAACAGAAGGACGAATGAGCAAGTTTCAGAGTAAAACGCAGCCTGAGTGGGAGTGGCACTGGATAAGTAGATGGTCGTAATGGATTTACGAGGTACTGGACGCTGCAGCCAGAATTTGGTACCAAGGCACCGGAACCGGGCACTAGCCGAATCATCGTGGGAATCCTGCCTCAACGCCGAGCGCGGCCATCTGGGGGAGTCCTTTTTACATGGTAACATTATCAAACAGCGGAAGGACAATGGTAAGCATATTTTGAATCGCATCCAGACTAGAACACCTAAAATAGGACGTTGAACCACAGCTACGGTCGGGCAACGGTTCGGTCAATAGCCATGTCGATGCAAAAACGGAAGATTGCTGTAGAGCGCACCTCATATATAGCCGTTTGGGATGTCGGTCTTCAAAATAACCTTGGCCTTGAGAAGGATCGTCGTTCCCCCATCCTCGTTGCCTCCGCCGACTTTGGTCTCCAGCATGAGTCCTAGGTGAGTGGTACAGAGAACCCGTCCGAAAGACGCTTGAGCGGAAGGCGCATCCAGCAAGACAGCATCCTCTTTCTCCATGCGCGTCCGATCGTACGTTGCATCGGAATCGGCCACGAATACAACGAAATCCCGCAAGAGCACGCACTCGCCCGCAGTCCACTGGAACCTGAGTGCGAGGTCCACTACCTCGTGAAGCTCCGTCTCGAATTCGTGCACGACCATCCCCGAGATGCCATCCCACGTTCCTGCAGCACCACAGACGACGAGAATGTCTGCGACGATGATGGACAGGGTCTCGAACAGTCGCCGCGTTTGAGCCTCCCCGGTATCGAGGAGACTTTTGACGTGAGTGCGACAGAGGGCTCTCCACTTTCCAGCAATGGACTGTGGCTCTAATCTCGGGTCGGTCAGTGCATCCACTCCATATCACGAGTCGCTGAATCCATACCTCGCTCCCGGATACTCAGATAGATTCCTTCCAAGAGACCTCGCGAATCCAACACCCCTAGATCCCAGCTCGTGGCGAGCCACCGCGTGTACATCGTCATCCCCGCCTGGAGACTTGTCCGGATCATGCTGGGGTCATTGGTGCGACCAGTCGAGCGCAGTGTCGAGATGAGGGAAGGGGGAATCCAGGCGTACCGCTCCAGCCTCTTCGTCGCCTTTTGGGCCTTGAGCGTGTCTTCAGAAGATCCAAAGTGGAAATGCGGTCCGTGCGCAATCTTGTCCGCCGTTCGGGCTATTCGGGCGTTCAAGGTCTCGACGAGGTGAAGGACCTCGCTGTCGTCGACGGCGTCCTCCTTGGTCAAGAAGCTCCGTGCCTCCCGCAGCTCGGCCGTCCGAGCCTGGAGGAGCGCTGCGGTGGATCGTCGCTCCTTGTCGACATGTGCGTGCGCCCGCTCTAACTCAACGATCTTCGCTGTGCTGTTCTTCGCCTCGCCTTCGAACTGCGCCAATCGCCCTTGCAGCCGCTGAACCTCCATCGATGTTTCTTCACTCTGCGCCTCGCTCCGAAGTCGGGCCAGCCTCTCCCGCTCTACCCGCTCCCGGAGCTGCTCCGCCTCCTGTCCCGACGACTCCAGCTGAACGAGGCGCACCTGAAACTGCCTAGTTTCCTCCAACGCCGTCTCGAGCTGTTCGCGCTGCTCCTCCAAAGCCACCCTCTCGAGTTCGACCTGGTGACGAAGTTCGTCTACCTCGCGCTGTCTGCTCTCGGCCTCCTGGCTCAGCTTCCCCTCCCCCGCCGTCAACTGCTCGTTGGTGTCTGTGGATTTTCGAACGCTCCCTATGCCGTCACCGCAGAGTCTCTGGACGATCCAGGAAAAGATAACTGAGGGAAATTTCGAGACGTGGAAGGAATGCTTCAGCGAGTTCATGGCGGAGGTAGCGTGTGCTGAGGAGCTGGGGAGCCCATCATCGCGCCGGTATATATCCCGCCCACGCACTACGCAAGGTGCGTTCTACGTCGTCCTCAGTGATTTTGGATTTAATGCGATGCATCAGATACGATCCGCGGGTTAATGTCGCGCTCATGATCGCTGGATCGACGACCTCGGCACGACCTTGCTGATTCCACGTGGTTGGGTAGAGCACGCGAGAGGTCACTGTGGGCCTAAGAGGAAGCTATCTATGCAAGGCGGCGTGTTTCGTGACTATCCTTCCGACAATCCTAGTATCATCCTCGCAGACATCGATTAGCAATCAAGACCCGGGCTAGACCTTCCTGGTTTGCTCATTTGATTTCTTGACAGTGATCTTCGCTGCATTCTGTCCACTGGGATTCCGACTGCCCAAGGCCGGGCGGGCTTTGAGCATGAACTGAGTCCGTGTGGATTCCCAAAGGACCGAACAGCCCACTGGCATGCAGTCTGAGGCAGAAAGGGTCACAGTCGAGGTTGATCGGAAGTAAGACGTTCAATCAGCTGGCAGTTGCCAAACGATGATGTACAATCGCACGTATATATGTGGTTCCTCATGATCTCGTTGCAGGGCTCACTCATTAACCCGACAAAGAAGCCATTTTAAACCTTTGACGACGTCGTTCCTGACTGTCTCCGCGAGGGTGATGTCTGGGAAGTTGTAATGAAAACCATGACTGACACCAGGGTATCTATCGACTTCGTAAGAATCCCAAAAGCCCTAGCGTATGCAACGGAATACGCACAAGTCGATCCTGGTCTTGACTCCAGCTGCCCTCAGCGCCTTCTCGTACACGACACCATCGTCCCGGAGAGGATCGAGGCCCATGACCTGGATGTAAGCCGGTGGTAGACCTTCATGGGAGGGATATAGCAGAGGAGACATTCGCGGATCAGATGGAGGCGCGCCATACATGTCTGGAGGGTGTTAGTCATCTGCGAGACGTTCAACCTTGACAGCAACTTACGGAGGAGGCGGCGAAGCACTACTGCAGGAAGGGGTGGGTTTCCTCCATTCTCCTCAATGGAACGTAGCTCGTCCTTCATGCTAGACATCTCGTCAGATCACCCTCGTTCCTGACGAGGCCCTTGCGCTCACCTATCAGGATAGCCATCTGGATGGACGGTAACCGGTTCCCGGAGAAGTTGTCCGGTGATCTGTCGCCCAGCGAAGGAAGGATCGTCGCGTGCCTGTTGGGATAGCACAGCGCTGAAGTTTCCGCCTGCAGAATGACCGCCCACGAGGAACCCTTTGGAAAGATCGACCTTCAACGAGTGGGTATTTTCAACCGTCTAGTCACTGTCACGTCAGAATTACGCGATTCAGCACGCAAGCATGTCTAGTACATACCCACTTCAGAGCTGCATAGCAATCATTTATTCCTGTAGGGAACGGGAACTCTGGAGCCAACCTAAACGAGGGTCAGCGATGATCGAACGAGGCCCGGGAAACAGGGGAGGGTTCACCGATATTCCACATTTACCACGGTCATCTGGAGATCGACACTGATACGTCGGAGAGGGTAGTCATCTAACTTTATCGTACCGACACATCCGCCTAAATACATCATAAATGTGAGTCAACTACTAGGTTGAGCGTTCAAGTTGAGGATGAGTGTATCGCTCACCTCCTCCGTGGATATGCACGAGTACAGGAAATGTCTGGCGGTCGTCGTCCGAAACAGGTATGATGCAGCGAACAGGAATTTCGCCCCCATATACCGTCACGTTCCGATCGTTCACAGCGTATGTCGAAGCTGCAACAGAATCAGAACCATGACCAGTTGAGCGGTCGACAACAGAGTTTGAGGCGTACCGAGAGGTAGACGATTTACGTGAAACCTCTGCGTGGGCGTGACGACGTTCAGGAAGAAGTGGGCCCTGATTTCGTCCACCGTGAGTGGGATCTCTGGTTTCGGGGCATTGAGGAGTGGTGCGATGGCCACGGCGTATTCAGGATCCATGGCAGCGGTGTTTGCAGATGTCAGGGCATCACCCCCCGAGGCCTCATTCAATTGTGCTTTATATCCTGATGAATTTGATATCAGCCTTAGTGCCACCCTATGACCGAGTCACGCTCGAGATACTCACCTTTCAGAAGATTGCTGCGTAAGAGCCGCGGACAGGACGTAAACTTGATATGACGTGGATCATCCTGGTAGTAGAGCCCTTATGACAGGAACTTCAAACAATTGAAGATTATTCGTAACCAGCCCGGCGGCCGAACACGAGTCCGAGTCTGAGTCCCACTCGAAGCTCCGAGGGACGACAAATAAGTACGAGCAAAAGATGACCTGCTCAGCGAGTGGATGCAGTGACTGTGCGATCCGTGTGCGACCGTCCTACACGGTAGCCTCCCAGGATCCACCGGAAATCCGGCTGGTGGGAACTGGGAAGAGCCAGGGCCCAGCGGTTTGTGAGCAGTGGCGCGCCATCAGTGAACCGGGTGCGCGCCCAGCTGGAGTCCACAGCCGGCGGATTCCAATTGTCGAGCCTTCCGAAATATTGTCGATTCCACCTGGTCTTCAAGCTGGTGGCCGGGCAGCGTATCGAAGCCAGCTGCAAACCAGTGGCCTGCCCTAGTATGACAGTGGGGGGACGCGTAATGTCTCGTCATCCAAATCACGCCATCGTGAGGAGAGGCAGCGTTGAACTTCAACATTTTTCTTATGTATCCGCCCACCGTTCCGAAGCTTCTTCGGTGAGTACCACCACTATACCTGGACATGTGAGCTTGGCCATTATCATGTCTACCACGGTAAACACAGATCGTTTTCTTATAAGGCTTAGGGTGAGCAAAACGTTATGATTCCCCGCGAGTCTCGTAGAGTCCGGGTTGGATGAAGCGGGCGTACTAGAACGGTACCGCCTGAAAGCTATCGAGCGCGATGTGACGGACGTGCAATGTCGTAGCAGGAGCTATTATCCAGTCCTAGATGGAGCTGCACGACTTTGTGGAGGCAGAGGACCGAACGTGGGTTGTCCACTGGGAGCATGGCCTATACTAAGCGCTTAGACTAACCGGTTCCTTCGGCGTTTATTCTTAAGCCTCGGAGGTTTCTTCCGACCCCCCACACGCTCCCCTATATTCACCATAACTTCCGTGTTCTGTACTTCTTTCTGCTCTTTGATCGGGAAAAGGAATATTTTCGCGAGTCGAATCTCCCCAGCGTGCGCAGTGGCTGACTGGCAAGTCCGACGCACCGCCATGCCAGTGCCGCCGCGCCGAGCGGCCATACCGCTCCTGACATTACGAGCATCCGCGATGACTCTCCACCTTGAGTCCGCGAGACCCCTATGCCCGTACGGTTATGTAGGCAGCGGGGCACGCTCGGAGAACGCACTCTCCCGCTCCCGCACGCTGCCTACAGGTGAGATGTGTTCAGGTCTCACCAGAGTTACGCATTACTTACGCACGCTGGCTACAGCGGCACACCACGCGATCCGCGACTGCCTGCGAATGAACAAAGCGCCAGGAGATTTGAGTGAGGTCATCTCCGAGTCCCTTCCTCGACTTACATGCATTTCTAGCCATGGCAGACGACCAGGTCTGGCATTCAGCGAACGTCCCAGCAGACTTCCCGACCCACGACGACATCGTCATTTCGTGCGCTACAGCTGGTTTCAACCGGAACGGCATCTGCCTCTGGGTCGCAGGCAACCCTCGATTCTGGGTCAAATACGGCGAGGACTCCATCATCCGAGGTGAAGGCCGTACGCAGGCCCTCGTGGCAGGGGTCGTTAACGCCAACCCTGCGAGCGTCGTCCGCGTCCCCAACGTTCACCTTGGCTTTTCGCGCCGGAAGCGTGGGTATATCGTCATGGACCTCGTCCAAGGTGCGACAATCGCCCAACGCAAGTCGCCCAAGGGAAACTACTACAAGAACGACATCGATGCTGTTGCTGCCGCCGTTCAGCAGCTCATCAACGTCAAAATGCCCCCCGGCACCGCCCCCGGACCCGTTGGCGGCGGTCCCATTGGCCACGATTTCTTCGTCGATTGCTTGTCAAGTTTCAACGCTCGTGTACCCCACGGTTGGGCATCTTGAGGCACAGATAAACGAGGTATGCTTTCCGCTCGCTTCTGGCCCCTCGCATTGACACTCTCGTGCTCCGGTGGCAACAAGGTGCTTCGCCCTCTGGGGAATGGTCTTTGTGTAGATTTCCAAACCGACGCCGCAGATGGTCTGGTCCTTTGTCCGTCCTATCCCAACGATTCCAATTTTATGATCGATCGCGAGGGAAAACTGTGGGCCATCGACTTCGGCCCCACGTGCTTCCTACCGTCGTCCTTCGTGTCCTACTCGTTAACGATGTCATCAGACGGCTTTGTGCAAAGCGTGGCACGTCGCCTCAACTATCCGCGATCTGCCAACCTCCGAGCGATGATTGCAGCTTCGGGTCGGCTGGTCGTTTCCAACAACAACGCCTTGGGTAAGTAACCATGATCAATCCAGTCTCGCCATAGGGCATTACTCACCCATCGCATAGGTGCTGTCACGGGCCCTCCGTCTGGCTCTATCAAGCGCAGCGATGCCCAGGTTCAAGCGTTTTAATCCAAGAACTCGAGTAGCGTTAGCCCGGCAATGTGTATGGTGCAGACGGGAGATGGAAAGACTGCGCGGGGGTCGGTGCAGTGGACAGAGGGGGTATCTTCGAGGGCAAAGAGGCTTGGAGAATGCTCAGAAGATGGCAAGACACGCGGCGTTGGAAGGGGCGAGAAACAGATCGGAAATGTCGGTTTACGTGTGGAGAGAACTCACGAAATTGGCTGCTAAGAGGGCGAGAAAGCGCCTGGCGAGGGAGGAAAAACAAGCAGCAAACGAGCTTCAGCTCGGACGGCCAGCCACTCAACCGCGTTCTCTGCTTCTCCGAGAGGGCCAGGCCAGCGACAGATACTAGCAAATGCTGGCCGTCTAAGCGACTCGCACATGCGGCAGTGCTGTCCTCCTTCGAGAGTGACACATAACATACACATCGAGCCAGAGCATTATATACAGTCGCCACGAACAAGGGAAACAAGCCAGAACTCCCCCACAATGTACAAGGCTCGCGGAGGTGGCCATGCCTGCATCGTGTGTCGCGCGTGTCAGGCGCGTGGCATCTGTGAGTCCGCATTTCCGTGGCGCTTCACCGACTAATATCAGCTTTCGCACCGACTTCTCGGGAGTGCAGTCAACGGCTCGGGCCGCCCTCTTCGCGGTGCTACACGCAGTCCTCGCAGCACCACCGGCATCCCCGCTCCGCATATACACGACAGTCGACTATCTACCACGCGCTATCTGCCACTGGGCAGAGCAAAATGCAAGACTCCGCTGGAAGGTAGAAAACGGCGACCTCCTCCTCGCCCTGGCCTGGCTCATACGTGCACGAACCGGCCCGGTCGCGCTCTACCTAGTAGATGACACCGCCAATCCTTGGCTGCAGGCTGCCGACTCCCTGGCCCGCACTGGCTCAAAGTTACCTCCGTGCCCGATGGATATCCCAGCCATGCGCGCCCCGCCCTTGTGGCCCTTCCCACCGGCCGCCCATACTCCTGACTTTGCCGCCCTTTGTAAGGTGTACACACCCCTGCGCCCTGTGGGCTTTAATACGGCGGGTGCGGTGAGGAACAGGGCCGACGCGGTCGGAGCCCCGCCGATGACAGACCTCCTCTGGGACAACCCCACGCCACAGTCCGCATCTGCCCTTGAGATCAAACACCGGAACCTCCTCCGTGTCCTGGCCGTACCGCCTGGTGGAAACCTGTGGGGGGTACTCCGGTCATTCCTGGGTGCAAAGCCTCGCCCAACATACGTGACGACGACGCAGCTCCGTGCCACCTTCGAGACCCGCATGAACCCTCCCCGTGTCCTGCCTCCAGAGTTCAACCCCCTACGACATGCACTTAACCGTGTCACGGCACACTCCCTACCACGACGCACACTCGACACATCCGAGGGCAGCTTCTTCTCGAAGCCGTTCACCGTAGAGGAGGTGGATGCTGTAAAGAGCCACATACGGGCGCACTGCAAGGGCTCTGCAACCGGCCTCGATGGTCTCGACTACACTGCTGTGCTGAGCGTCCCATCAGATGTATTATGCTCTCTCTTCCAGCGCTGCGTAGATGAGGGCACCGCGCCACAGGCTTGGCTGACAGCCATCATCGCCGCGGTGAAGAAGCCGAACAAAGACGCCACGGACCCTGCTAGCTACCGGACGATCGGACTGGAGAGCTGTTTCCTGAAAACACTCACCCTACTCATAGATCGCCGTCTCCGTGAATGGGCCGAGTCGACTGGGCGCATCCCCGACAGCCAGAGTGGCTTTCGAAAAGGACACAGGACGACCAACAACGCCTTTGTCTTGCGCGCCATGATCGAGAAGGCGCGACACCTCAAAAAGACGCTGTACGTAGTGTTCCTGGACCTCACGAACGCCTTCCCATCCGTCGACCAGCCTACCCTCTGGCTCAAGCTCCTCCAATGGGGGGCCTCGGGACCGCTCATAGACTGGCTCCGCATGCTCTACTCCCACCTCAGCTACATAGTCCGCCACAACAACGAGCACTCGGACGTGTTTCGCGCAGCCGCGGGCATCCTGACTGGCGACCCTGCGTCTCCGATCCTATGGCTCCTGTTCATCTCGGACTTCCGCCTATACCCGCACCCTGACGACGTCGAGCTCTCGGGCACCCGGGTCTCAAACTTGGAACTGGCGGACGACATGACCCTGGCCAGCCTATCGCCTGCGGGGGCACAAGATAAGCTCAACCAGTTCTCGGAGTACACGGCCGAGACGTTTGTGCTCACGAATGTCCCAAAGACGCTGGCCCTCATGTTCGGCCCCCTGCCTGACCCCTTTCCCATCCTCTACCTCCGGGACGAGTGCCTCTCCTGGGTCGATTCTGCTAGGTATACCGGCATCCATTTCTCGACATCCCACGCCGTAGGTTGTCAGTGCGGCAGATGTATCCGGAAGGTTGGGGCAACCTTCCGCAGATACATCCGTTAGTACCAGATGTATCCGTTGCTAAGCGCGTACCAGAACCAATGAAAATCGGCCGGCCGCAGACGGATTCGAACACGGACACTCATGGGGAGATGAGTCGGGGTAAACCCCTACGCTAAGCGAGCATTAGACGCACCGTGTGCGGTAATGTTATAAAGCAGATCTAGGTTCTGTACTCACTGGAACTAGAAGCAACGTAAGTAAGTACACGGGGAAAGGATATGAATAAGTAAGTAGTCCAGGGCTGGCAGAAGGACGTTAACGTCAATGTCGCCGACCCAAACAGTTTCCCAATGTGTATCATTCCTAGAGCCAGCTAGATTGTCGAGGGCTTTGATCTCGAAGACGCCGGACATTGAACAATGCAAGCACTGGGGGGTCCTGGAACTCGGACGTCAATCGCGTCTTCTCTGTTCAGAGTAGTCGGACCGGACGGCTTCAAGATAGCAAAGGGTAGTTTGAAGCACTCCAGTCGATGTCCGAACCGTTGTGCGTCCAGAGAGGGTTGTGCATTTAGATCTTGAAATCAATGAGGGAGAAGTCGCTGGAGCTCGCACAACACGGCGAGGGTCAAATGACCTTAGCCAAGGTTGCACGAGCACCGTTGCTCCTCACCTCGAATGCACCACACATGTCTCAGGCAACGATCAGGGCCATGGGAGGTCCCCCCAAGATGAGTCAAAGGTGACAGAGATGGTGGGAGATGCACCCACATCTGCGTCCTGGGCTCATCTGGACGAATGCGCGCATGCCGCTGCCCCTCAATAAACAGCGGGCAAATATACAGGGACGATATGGAGCAAAGAATGCGAAGGTGCAAGAAAACAAGCCATAATGCACGAGTTCGGTGCAGGGGACGTGCAAGACAATCAGCGCGAAAGGATAACGTACCGTAAAACCCATAGTCCCCATGCTATGCATCGCCAGCAACTCCTCCGCCCTAGAGCCACCTAATCCACCCAAGTGCAACGAAATGAGGCAGCAGCCGATGAAGCATTGCATGATCTTGTGGCTCCGGGAGGTGCTCGTCACGTTGTTGGCATCATTGAACGAGAAGAAGGCCGCAAACTTGCTTGAAACTTTGGTGATAGGCCGGCCAGCACCTAGTCCTGCAAAGTAGGCCATGTTTGGGGGTGGGGGTAGGCGAGGACGAGATAAGGATGGCACGGCCAAAGACGCGCCGCGACCACCGAAGAACGCGTGCCGGAACGCGACTGGGAGCAAAATTTAGCTCCCAAAGTCATAAGAGCATACCTAAGACAATAAAGGCGCGTTGTAAAGCAGCCTGTGAACCTGCGAAGGCCCTCTTCGACAGCGAGTTACTCGAGTCTGGGAAGCGAAGGAGGAACTGGTTGAGGAGAATGCCTGTCTAATGGTGTTGGTGGCCCCAGAGGAAGCTCTGTCATGTCCGCCGACATCGAAGGCGAAAGACCGTCTGGAGGTGGTGGCAGTGGCAGCTGAGCGTTCTCCGACTCAGGAATACCAGTCTTCTCTGGTGTTGCACAAGGAGAGATGAGATGTGCGGGAGGGCTTTGTGGCTGGACTGGAGATGATGACCTGAGCGTATACGTTTCTGTCGCGTTCTGAACATTTTGGTCACTCACTCACCAGGTTGCGAGTTTTCCCAACCTCCACGGTGATTCCAGGAGTCGTCATAAGTATCCCGGATAGGATCTCGTCTGCGTGCCCAGTAACCATCTTCATCACCCCACCTCCTTGGTCGGATATTGCGCGGTAAGTTGCCGGTCTGGAACCACTGGCACGGGTCGGGACGGCACAAGCTTCTCCTTCGCTGAGCTTGTGGGCAACGGAGAGCGAGGCGGCAAAGCAAAGCGGGGCAAATGCGGTGAGCGCGAGCGTGACGGCGCGCGGCCGCGTCCTCTCTGGATGGTGAGGAGGCCTGGGGGACCGATACGGTGTTCGTGAGGACCGGGGAGCACTGGGCACATCCTGCCAAGGGAAACACGCAAGACAGGGAAGAAAAAGTTAATCCTCACCTTAATCTGCACTCCACAGGCCTCGTACCCTCCTCGTTGGAGATCTCATGCCTCTCGCCTATCCTTTCGTTCGTCCACCTTCCTGCCCGTCCTACGCGGGCGGTACAGCGACAGTTCGAGCCGCTGTCTTTTTCGTGTCCAGCATAGTTGGTGGCATGGGGGTTGGCGGGAGGGAAAAGAGGGGAATAGGAAAGCAGCTCCAGGGAGAAAGGAGGGAATGTGGAGGGAGTGACAGCGGAAGGGAGACCGGAAGGCGGCGCCACGGCGGGGTCGATCCACGGGAGCGAAAGGTTTCGGAAATGATGCCATGCGATCACGCTGAGCTACTGCTCGCAGATCAGCAATGACGGGTGCCCTTCGGATTCACGAGAGGGTATGTACCCAACTCGGCGGTCCGGGATGATGTCGAAAGCAAGAGGCATCGAAAGCAAGAGGCCAAAGGACTGCGAGTCACAAGGCGCTTAGATTTCCGGATTTGGACACATGCCAGCCGCGCGCGTCCAATTCCGAGTCCTGCTAGCACGCTCCGAGTCATGCGCACACTGTTTTGCAGGTCCCTGGACAGTGAGCGCGTGAGAACAGGGGCTGTATATATACTTCGTGTGAGGACAAAGATGCACCAATTACATTCATCGCTTGCAGGACATCCGGCTTCTCCCCGCGCGTTCTTTCTGCCTCCGCGATGCATCTCGTGCAGACATCTTCACTGGTACAGGATGGATTCTTCGCATATGCCAGTGAGGAATCAGAACACCCCCACCCTCATTCCCCATTGGGCATCCTGGCCGACATTCAGTTTCAGAAATTCGGAGGAGCATATTTCGCGCTCCATCTCCCATCCACCCACCCGCCTGCCTGTACTCCCTTTTCCGGAGATTGCTCCCCGACTCTCTCGGTAGGCGGCATTCTCCTTCTCTTATATCTTATGTTCATATCCGTTCCCTGTGTACTTACTTACATTGGTTCTAGTGAGTACAGAACCTAGATCTGCTTTATAATGTTACCATACACGGTGCGCGCGTCTAATGCTCACGTAGCGTAGGGGTTTACCCCGACTCATCTCCCCATGAGTGTCCGTGTTCGAATCCGTCTGCGGCCGGCCGATTTTCATTGGTTCTGGTACGCGCTTAGCAACGGATACATCTGGTACTAACGGATGTATCTGCGGAAGGTTGCCCCAACCTTCCGGATACATCTGCCGCACTGACACTGCTCCCACGCCGACATGTTCGCTGCGCACTACACCCGCAAAGAGCAAACAGCACGAGCGACAGCAAACGCGGCCCTGTCTGTGGAGTCCCACATCGGGACAATACCCGCCACGACGGCCAGGATGCTCTACCTCGCCCATGTCGAACCCCATCTCGTCTTTGGATGTGAAGTCGCCCTCGACGTCCGTGCGAACGCGCTGAAGTCTCTCGAAGACCTGCAACGGACGTACCTACGCCGCTTACTCAAGCTCAGCGCCCACTCACAAGTCATCCCCCTCTTCACGGAGACAGGCATCTGGCCGGTCAGATACCGCCGGATGGATCTGGTCCTGCGGTATGCGAAGTACCTGGTCGACAGCGGCCCCGTCCTGCCCCGCCTGGCCCTACAGGAAGTTGTCGCCCTCGCGCGGGCCCCGGGACATTCTGGTTCTTGGTGGAGCGACGTCCAACACGCCCTCGGAGCTCTCCCTGTGCCTGTCCGCATGGACTGGCATGGGGGCCCGACGTCAACAAACCTTGACAAGGCGCGTAACGACCTCGCCAGCTCCCTCTCGCAGTCACTGTGGGAAGGCGCGTTAGCGTCGTCTAGGCTCCCGCTGGTGACAACTCGGTTCCGTGCCACCCCGCGAACAGACCTGGCTGCGGTGGCCGCCTGGCGCCCCTACCTCAATGTGGAGCGCGCCCCGCTCAGAACGGCGCTGACGCGGCTAGTAGCGTCGGAGCACCCGTTCGCTGTGGAAGCGCTGCGGCATGCCCCACACAGGGTCCCACGCGAGCGGCGGGTGTGCCGGTTCTGCAGACACCAGACGTGCGTGGAGGACGAAATCCATGTGCTCTTGGTCTGTGAACATCCAACGCTGGCGGAACTCCGAGAGCGGTTTGCTGATCAGATGAACACCGAGTTTCGGGTTAACGTAGAATACTTACTTCGCTATTCCCCCCTGTCTCCAGGAGATGTGTTACATGTGCTGTTACACCGAGAGGATGCGCTGACGACAGTGGCGCAATACGTGCAGGACATCTTCGACGTGGTACAGCTCACCCCGTTGCTGATAATACAGAACGATGATGAGTGGACGAGGCTGGTACTAGAAGCTGTATAGTGGCTACTTACCATACCCTTTTCTCTTTGGCTATGTACTCGTTTGATTCGGTTTTGGAACCCCCCCCGGAGTGGCGGCAGGATCTCCGGACCGTGGCCTGGACGGGCCTTCCCCAACAGGCGCGAGACGAGGATCTAAGCCTCATTCCAGACAGGGCGCGCTGGCCGCGCTCGGTCGAACCTAGCCTTCTCTCTCTCTCTCTCTCTCCCTCCAGAAGGCGCAGCTGGCGGACGGGTACCTCCATTCATCGTCCGGCACCCGCCCAATGGCCGCTCATCTCGCCCATGCCGCGCTCCGAACCCGCCACGTTCCGCGTCTCTCTCACTCTGACCATCACCAGGCGGAACGCACGCCCTACGCGCTATTTTCGAATTCGAGCAGACGCTGCACGTCGGACGGAGGAGGCGTGTTCGCAGACGATATGTGACCGTGCACCGCGATGGCTCCCCCACTTCCTCCCCCCTGCATCGCTGATGGCACCCCCACCACACTAGTACTGAACAGAACGATCACAGCACTGGAGACGACACCGCGCTATGCCCCCCTCAGGCTCATTCATCTCCTTCGCGGCGACGGCGTGCAAGATCGCGCTCGTCCTGACGACATTTGGCTACGCCGGCGTGGTTGCGCACCGGATGCGCACCCAGAACGCACAGTTGCAGAAGGCCGTGGACGAGGCGAAGGCGGAACGCGAGAGGCTGCTCGAGCAGGTCGCCCTGGAGCGAAGCAGAGCGGAGGGCGTCGTCGAGGAGAAGCAGGCAGAGTCCGAGTTTTGGCGCAGGATGGAAGCGTTGGCACGGTCTGAGCTGAGGAACAGGGACGAGGCAAAGGGCGATGAAACCGAGCTCGCGCAAGGCTCTTGCTCTTCGCATGCTCCCGCTGAGGTTTCGCGGGCATCCGACGTTTCACCTATCCAACGCGCGCGGTCGACCATTTCCTCCTACGACGACATCGTCCTCGTGATGGTCCGCACCCTGAACTTCGAGATCTCTGAGGTCGCGTCTCAGGTCACGAACGCCTTCCGCGTTGCCGACGCCCCTGATCCCGACAAGGTCGGTCAGGCGTTCGAGCGTGCGCGCGAGGCGGTAGGCCCGGTGATGGCGGAGCTGCTCGAGTCGATACAGCACCAGGACGATCCGATCCTCATCGACATCGCGCTAAAGGCGGACATGGTCGGCTTCGCGGTGGAAGTGGCGTCGGCCTGGGACTTCCAGCACCAGAGCAGGTCCGTGTTCACGGGCGTGTACAAGCAGATGCGTCGCTCAGGTGCGTGGTTTCCAACCCTCCGGGCGACGTTTCTCATTGCGTCGTTTCCAGAGCCGCAGCTTGTATCGGGGCAGTGGCGCTCCCGTGCGCGGAAGTATTCGAAGCAGCGCCTGTACAACGGCCGCGACCTCGTCCCGGGCTTCTCGCACCAGCTTGCGGAGCGCATAGCGGATCTCCTCACCGTCGCCGGCGGATCATTCCTCGCGGAGGACATCCACGCACAGTACGCACAACATCTGGAAACTATCGTCCGCACCGCGCTCGATCTCCAGCGCATTACCGGCGAGGAGGTCGTCGAATGCGACTATGAGGTGCTCACCGCGCACTTCGACGAAGTCTTCGACCCGGAGCAGATGGAGGACATCTACAACGGAGAGATCGCCGCCACCGGTCCTCCTGGAACTATCCCCCACGTTCTCTCGACTGCTGACCTGGGCATGCAGCGTTCGGAAAGGGTATCCGATGCGGGAGACGGAGACGATGGTCTCTTGACGACGATGTTGTTGAAGCCGAAGGTCGTACTAGATACCGTCGTGTATGAGCTCGGACTTGTCGACGAAGAGGACACTAGCCCCTCGACCGCGGGACCATCTACGTGACTTTACTTGGACACACATAGTCATGCATTGTAATCATACCACTATGTAATCTGTAATGTCTACCCTACGTCAACTTACAACCCCATTAACTTCCAAATCTCATTCTAACGGCCCACGGACACGAATTCAAAGAGCCGGTTGTACAAAAGGGGGTTTGCTACTTTAGGATGAGATACAGTCGTCAAGGTGAACCTGCCAGGCTCAGGAGCCACCTGAGACCATCTCGAGCATCGCTATCGACCTTTTTGGCCGCAGATATCCATGGAAACGTGTAATGGAAGCCGTGGATAACCCCGTCATACCTAGCAGGCAATGTCAGTTCCGGCATCCGGCAGTGACCGTGATAACCTGGTGATGACGGTGGACGCGCACCGTACGAGTTTCGTCTTCACAGATGCCTCTCGTAAGACTTTCTCATAAACCACACCGTCGTCGCGCAATGGATCCTGATCCATGATCTGTAAGTAGGCCGGAGGTAGTCCCGCATGTGTAGGTGCGAGAAGAGGAGATGCACGGAGGTCCGTCGGCGGTGCACCGTATGTTTCTGGCCAACAGATTCAGTAACGCCCCGGACGGCCGTTGATCTCATGATTACGCACGATAGCTGCTGAGCACTCGCTCGCTATTAAGGAGCACAGTGTCGACATTCTCCTCAAAGGAGGTCATGATGGACCGATATCTGCCAACACGGGCAATTTCCACAAGATCAGCGACTACGTAACTGGCATGAATGAAGCACGCACTTGTCCGGATAAGCGAGTGGATGGACAACTGTTGGTTCACGAAGGTATTGTCCTGTAATTGGGCTTTCGGAGAAGAACGGGTCATCGCGAGCCTGGAGCACCACGGCAGCGGCCAGGCTGCCCCCTGCAGAGTCGCCTCCTACAATGAATCCCTTGTTTAGTGACACGCGAAGCCCCGATGCGTTCCCAACGACCTGAGGAAGATGCTCGTGGCGTGAGTTAAAGACCATCTGAGAAAGATGACCCACCTACCCATTTCATAGCAGCGTAGCAATCTTCGAACGCCGTTGGGAACAAGTGTTCCGGTGCCCGCCTAACATCAAGTCAACTCATCAACGGCGACCACCTAGGACAGTGGTAGTAACAATTGAACCAACCTATACTCTACATTGACAATCACGAGCTTCAAATCAACGCAAAGCGTTCGCAAATGGTTATCGTCCATGCTGATATCCCCCAATATCCATCCTAGTAGTGACAAGAGCATGAGCAGATAGTTGGGCCACTACAGAGTCCACGCACCGCCGCCATGTATCCAGACTAAAGCAGGGGACTGAACAGCGCCGGTTCCATCGGAAGGAGCTACCACGCGAACAGTTATCGCCCCGCCATTCACGGGGACAAGGCTGTTGGACACAGTGTATTCTGACTCTGTCAGATCGGATATCATCAGTCCACCAAACCGTCCTCATTCTTGAAGAGATTCAAACAGACCAGGTGGAAGTCGTTCCCCGTAATATTTCGAGAACGGAGAGAGGATGGCATCCGACTGTTGTCGCGCGAAGGTAGGAAGAGACATGCCCTCTGGGGGTGCGAGAGGCTGAGTGTACGTAGGGTCAGAGGCGAGAGCCTCAACGAGTTCAGGGTCCATGGCCATGTCCTCAGGTAGAGAGGATGGGGGTGTAGACGTCGACAGTATCGACGGTCGATTAAGCAAGAGCTGGCATCCCGGCGCCGAGTCGGTCGGATGAGCCCCTGATGCGATAGAGGGGGTATTACTTCGTAAGCAGTGGTTCGCAAACACCACGCGCGAACTCAGAGTAGCTTGAGGTGGGACTATTCAGCATAGGCGCCCAAAATCTTATATCCTATTGGGGGATGAACTACATAGTGTTAAAAAAGTTGTTGAGCCCGTCTGATCCCGCTTGAAACTCCGACGTCGCTGAAGGACAATGCAGCTGGAGGCCGCTTACTTACTCCGAGACACCGTGCACCACACCGAATCGACTGTTTTCCTCGTATCATCTATTGCCATCCTCTTCATTCCTTCGGTCGGGTGATACACAGTACCTGATGAATGGGAGCGGTGTGAAGCAACGCTCAGGCCTCAGCATCTCCAGCGCCGCGCTCGAACTTCCTCGAGGTACGGATACGAGTAGTTACGTACACTTGTCCAACCGTTGATTTCGCCGGCGCTGATCGAAGTTCCATTCAACCAGGATATAAGTAATTATAAGCAGTGGCGAAGGGGGTCATCCTGCAATTCTATCACCCATTCTTGTGTCGGCCACCTCTCTCTTGAAGTTCTGATACCATGTCCAGAGTGACAGCGGTTACAATCGGGCTCCTCTCCATCGCTTTTGGTGGCTACTACTCCGGCTACGTGCACATTTCGCTCGGAGGGCGCCACATAGATGGCGAGGTTGAGCGGTGGAGCTGCCGACCATTTCTGCCCCGCTTGTTCATTGACACGCCCCCATCTCCTCTCTATCCCGAACTCGTTCACGCCTCTGACAACCTGCACAAAACCCTCTCTCAGCGGTTCGCCATGGGCGACATAGACAGCCTTTCCTTCGCGGTCGTGACGTCGGACAGTATTCTCTTCGAACAGAACTTCGGAGTTATGAGAGCAAACGAAACGGGTTCTCCTCCCACCCACAGTCATTCCATGTATCGTATCGCTTCTGTCGCGAAGATGTTCAACGTCCTGGAGGGCTTCATACTCGAACAGAAGGGACTGATTTCATGGTGTGTGCGCAGACTCCTTCCCCTCAAATACCTCCTGACTTATTCCTAGGGACGACTCGATCGACAAGTACGCCCCAGGCTTCCGGTATGGTATAACCGGGTTAGACGAAGCATCCACCTCGAACGCAGAATCCAACCCTCCAATCACCCTTCGACAGCTCGCCACACACATGTCTGGACTAGGCAGGGATTGGCCACCTGGAACGGTGTCTGGATGGCCGCACGATATGTCTGGGATGGGGCCCCCACCGACGAATGGCCTTCCGTTCCCTTCTTACGACGACTTGTTCGACTCTATAGCCAAGCAACATCTCATTTCTCCTCCAGGCACATATCCTGCCTACTCAAACGCTGGCACAGCACTTCTGGCTTACGCTCTCGCCAAGGCGAGCACGACGGCTAGTGGTCTTTCGGAGAAGATCAGCTACGCAGACCTGCTGAAACGTGACATCTTCGAGCCCATGGGCTTGAATGACAGTCACTTCCTAGCTACGGCCGCCAATAAACATCTCGTGGTCGTCCCATCGCTGGCTCCAGAAGTCGCGGTAAGTTCTCGACCTCCTTACGGATAGGTTTAGCCTGATCCTCGTCTATTCCCAGGATCAGGACTTCTTGGACGCCATGAATCCTGCTGCCGGCCAATTCTCATCCCTCGCAGATCTGGTCGTCGTAACGCCGACGCTATTGAACCCACGTCATCCAAAGAGCCGCTTGTCGCGATACTCTCTGGATACTTGGTTCCATACTGTTCATGCTTTCGAGGAGGACGACTGGACCGAGATGGGCTTTGTCTGGGAGATCATCAAAGCGCGCGATTCGAATGGCCGTTTGCGCAAGATCTATTGGAAGTGTACGTAGGACCCGTTCTCACCGTGTCGGATGTGTCGCAACGTCTAACGAAGAGCAACGCAGTGGGCGCCATGGCTGGCTATCACGCCGCGCTCGCAGTACACCCTGGGACGGGGTACGGTGTTGTCGTGTTGATGGCAGGGCATTATCCTGACGCCGCGAAGCTGGCGTATGACGCGTTCGAAATCTTTCAGCCCGCCATCGACAATGCTCTCGCGTACATGGCGACCGAACTGTACGTCGGCGAGTGGCACGACATTCGGGCCAGGGAAGAACAACCGTCATCAGCGCGCATCGTTATTGATCAAGGGACGTGCATCGAGAACTTCACGCTGCGTGGCGTTGATGCGCTGAAGAACTTCGGTGCGCGTGGACGGATCGCTCTGCGCTCTAGTCAGCGCCGAGATGAGTTCAGGTCCGTCCGTCCCGCGCAGACTCTAGCGTTTTGCGAGTACTGACCTTTCTGGGCAGGATTGATACGGGTATCCCGGGATACAACGGCCAGAAACATATGGGCTGCTATCCATACTGGAACGGCCAAGATCTCTGGGGTACTCGAGAGAACGCTGCCGTGAACGCTATCTACTTCTCCGGACGCGGCGAGGGACGATTACTACATATCCCCTCTCTGTCGATCGCTATGGTTAGAAAATGAAGATGAATCGCGCCGAACCGCGCTGCTCCGCAACGCACTGCAGCTCTTGAAGACTCAAATCGAATTGCATGTCTGTGATAGGGTCGCGCACTGTCTGTCAGAGGCCGCCACCCACAGGATCACTGCCAATCAGTAAGTAGAGGATTGGACGGGGTCGTCAGGTATGTACATAGTACTAGTGAAGAACTTGTCTCGTGTAGCGTTAGCGTAGCCCGTCACTCCATCAACGAGCCCCAACCCCGAGAGTTGACCGTTGACGTTGAACGTTGAGATCATTGTGCCAAGAGAATAAAGCATCCGTTACGTAAGTTTAACGTGTCAGAAAGTTCGGCATCAATCAATATCCAATATCCAATATTTACCATTACCGGTTGCATCCAGTCTTCCAGCACCCGTCTGGCGCCAGTACAACAAGATCCAAGTTCGAATTCGAACTGTCGAATGTACAGTAGGGCCAATGATATTACTGTGAGTGGTAGTTGAGTGGTCTGTCCTCCCGCTGTCGCGCTTGAATATGTGCCTGACCCCGTACCCATGCTAGCTCTATTTTCGTAGGCACATTGCGTTTGCTCCGCCAATACGCAGTCGACTTGATCTCCCAGATCAAGTTGCCGTCAGAAGCCTCGTAGGGTTTCGCGAGAATGCCACGGGCCGTAAGTATAAGAACATCCGCTGGCCCATCTTTCCCACTGTCGATATCCTGCGACCCCCCTTTCCCTTCATTTCTGCCAGTCTCAAGCCTGTTCTAGATGTCCAGTAACGAAGCGCGCTTCCCTATCGCTCGAGCCTCGGTACTGTGTCGTTGCTCTGTCCCAGGGCCCGTGCTTGATTCTCATCCCCGTCTTCCAGCTCATCGCACTATTCACGGAATCGCTACTCTTCGGTGCCTTTACCGTTCTCTATGGCATCGCGATCTGGATTCTCCTCTACAGGGAGAAGAAACGGAGTCAGTCTACCCTCAACAAAAGGCTCTTCGCCACCTCAACGGTCATGTGGATATTATCAGTAACGGTATGTCTGGCTACCTTCCTTCGCAGTGAAACACGACCCCGACCCCGTACAGCACCTAGCTCTAGACTTGCAACGGGCAGACCAAGCGTTCGTGGTAGAAGGCGGCAAGCCAAATGGCGCTACAGATTTCTTTAATACTCTCAACAACCCGACGCTCGTCGCGAAGGACGTGATCTACGTCACGCTGACTCTCGTTGGTGATACCTTCGTCACGTACCGTCTTTTCGTGGTGTGGAACCACTCTTGGTTGATCATCGTGGCTTCGAGTGTTCTGGTTCTCGCCACAGCTGGTGCGTTACCGATCCTGATTCGGCTGGTTTCATGCTGACGTACGTTTATGTAGTCGCTGGTTATGGTGCATGCGCCGAGATTGGGCTTGTCAAGGGTGTTGGAGTCATCTTCGCAAAGAGCATCGCGGCCTGGGGCGAAGCATTCTTCGCTCTGTCGCTCACGACGAACATGTTGGCTACAAGTGAGTGCTGATTGCTTTCCACGCGATTGTCCGTATGCCTAGCTTTTGGCGTGGGTCGTTCAGGTTTCTATCAGCCCGTGAGGATGCGCGTTCACAATAATGTCTCACAGTTCTCATCGCTGGACGCATCATATGGATGAACCGCCGTGTGAAGACCTACTGCGCCGCGACGGGGATGTCCCACTGGGACGTCATAGAGACCTTGGTCCAATCCGCTGCTGTTTACTCAGCCGCGCTCGCCTCTCTGCTCGGCACGTACCTCGCTGGTTCGAACGCCCAGTATATCTGCCTTGATCTCATCAGCCCGCTCATTGTAAGTTCAGTTGTGCCGCTATCGCAGAGTCCTCCAACTAAATCGCGGTTATGCAGGGTGTTGTGTTCACGCTCATCATCATCCGCGTCGGTCTCGGCGACACGATGAGTGAGGTTTCCGGCAAGCAGACGTCTGATTTCCACGGCCAGACGATCGGCGGTACAGACTACAACCTCCGCCCCGTCGCGATCAACGTCTCGGTCACGCAGGCAGACGACCGTCTGTCGCTTGAGGTCGACCGCAAGGACAGCACGATGAACGACCTTGAAAGCGGGACCTCGCGTAGCTGACGGTTGAATGGGCGATGCCATCCGAAGATATGTACACGCCACGCGTGTTTTAGTACTCAGTTAGCTGTGCCGCGCATGCATATGTCGTTCCTATGTGGACCTCACCGCGCCGCCGCTCCTTTCACTCATCTTTTGTTGTTACGACGAGGGTCTGGACGCCGGCGCACTTCACATTGTATCTTCTCTTAGAGACACCTCATGAGCTGTACTAATGTACTTTCATTCTAATAAATACTAATATTAGTTGGACGGATGTCATCCCCTACCTCCAGAACAAACAGCGATTCTGATTGAACCTCGAGCACGCCACCAAGTCGCCACTGAACTTGACAAGCGTACATATAATCAGGATGGCGCGGTCAAATTTAATCTCAATTCCAACTCTGTCTTCGCATCGTTGCGCATAAGTAACCGTGGTGCCGAAGTGGTGCTTGCGAACTTGATATGCGGCTGCGCCAACCGTGTAGCCCATTATTGGCAGCTTGGACTCGGCAAGTTGGAGGGCTAGGGACATCTGACTTTCGGATGTAAGCGAAGTCAGTGTGGGGTTGTACTTATTTACCTATTGAAACAGCCAAGGGAGTCAGCGTTGATGGCAACGAGTTTTGGGATGTCGCGTCCAGGCTGACAGTTGGAGGGTTCCCGGTCATCCGTCACCGACCAGACCGGTCTAAGTACTGTAGAACCGACTTCAACCGAGAGGCGTCAACGTTGGGGCCTCAAGCTTATTAAATTTAAGGTCAGTAACGTTCCCGGAATCGGACACCGCGCAGCCAATATTGGATGAGCCTAAGGGAATGAATTAACTACGGTGAGAGGAGTCAGGGGAGCACCTGAGGGCCGCGTGACGGTCTCAGAAGCTGAGGATAAGGATAGGGTTTGAAGTACGAGGAGGGTGCTGCGGCACTGCAGCAGACTAAGGTATTACCCCCCGCGTGTTAGCCTTTCGGAAACATCTCCCCTTCCTCCCAACCAATGGCGACGACGACCGCCAAGGCGAAACCCGCGCGTACTACCCCGAAGAGAGCGTCGTCGGCCAATGCCAACGCGAACTCTAGCACAACCCTCACCCTTCATCTCAATGTGAACGCCGATGCGGGGAGTCGCGCCATAAGCATCGGTGGGAACAATGCCACCCGGCGTGCCAAGCCACAGGGAGGCCAAGTGAGTCCGACAGTGCACAAATACGCCTGGTCGCGGTGCTAATATTTCGCACGTTTTGGTAAGACCAAAGGACAGAACGGCCACCCTGTGCAAACGGCGACCAATAGCAACAACACCCCTCCTATCAACCAGCCCAGGCAGAACAGGCCGCGCACGCAACAGACGCAGAACAATACTACCGCTGCCGCGCCCAACCACGCTCCGCGCCCACAACAGCAGAGACAACCAGGCTCAAGCCAAGGCGCTGAGGGGCGATCTGGGAATGGAGGCCATGGATATGTTCCCAGAGCTAATTCGACGCCGCGCCAGCAGCCACCCTGGCAGGATGGGCAGGTGAGCAGTATGACTTGCTCTCCATC
The DNA here is from genome assembly GCA_020736865.1 of Ganoderma leucocontextum. Lineage (NCBI taxonomy): Eukaryota > Fungi > Basidiomycota > Agaricomycetes > Polyporales > Polyporaceae > Ganoderma > Ganoderma leucocontextum. Next base: position 521,135 of record JAHKGY010000009.1, read on the forward strand.
GACTCCGTCGAGCTGAGCGCAGCATTCAATCGCGTTAGCGCCTTACATCCACGACCGGCGCACTAGTTCCCACTTCTAAGGCGCTCGCAGTGGGTAACGGAAAGGGACGGCGGGCCTGATCGTGTACATAGGCATTCATCCGGAGGGAGCTGTGCGTGCGTAGAATGTAAATTGTGCAAGGCCGGACCCAACGGGCGAACGAATGGGGACATGAAGCCGCAATGTTCATGTACAATAGATTCTTTCCAGTGGCGATTGGACACCGTGTACATATGCCAGTAGTGTAAGGCAGCGCCGATTGCGACAGCGTCGAAGGCTGGAAGCCGAGCGACGAGCCAAGTAGGACTACTCACCTGGATAACGTATGATGCCTCGGCGAGATGAATGTTTGAATGTTTGAACATTAAGATGTCCCCATCATATGGGTTCGTGACTTGATTACTGACTCGCGTAAACGAGCTTGAGGCCTGAAGACTACGCCTGTGTCTAGAGCCGTAGAGCAATGCTCCGGTCAGTTGGCGTTCCGGACTCGGTCCACAAGAGAGTTTCCGCACCTGATAAGCCTGAAATGAGTCATCCGATGAGATGAAGCCTCCAACCGCGAGGCACACCGAAACAGCGTGCATGCAGCATGTCCGAGTGCCGGTGCTGGTCGACCTATGGTACCTATGTATATAGTATTACGGCCATGGGACGTCCGAGTGGATGTCATCAAGTATGACTGAGAAGCGATCATGGTTTCCACGAGCAGTCGGAGTGGGGATGCGAGGAGAATTGCCCTGCACAAGGCAGAGGGAAAACATACACATTCGAGGTTACCTTGCTGCAACCTACGACGTCATGTTGAACGGCGGAAGACACTAGCGAGGCTGTCGAGTATGCGAGCGCGGAAAGGGAACAACTGTTCCTCGGAACCCGCGCTACGTAACTTAGCGACCACGGAGCGCACGCTGCCGAGACCGTGATCGGTTCTCCGCAGGCATGCAGACGATGCCGCACAGCCAGGACCTTATTCTCTGCTGTATACCACCGCCCGGTGGGCGTCGCTCGCCCGCATACCCACTCCTTCTTCCGTCCCCTCTATACCTTTATCTTCACCTCGCTTGTGACTGGGACGACCGAGTCAGATTCCCCAATCCTCGACATGGTCGACACGAACAGCACTCTCTGTCCGTCGGACAACCTAGAAGTGATCGACCAAAGCAGCTTTTGGGACTCGAACGGGCTCAATTGGGATGCCCATAGGATAGGATGGTTGATAGCGGGGGCATGTGCAGCGGTGGTACGCAGTCCATCTCTCTAGGTTTCGTGCAGGGCTCACAAAGCGTGCATGATAGACTGTCATTTTGACTGTTATCAGCGTTTCATTCCATTGCAGGTGAGTATATGGCGGTCTAGTTGGACTCTCTTGACTTCAACAATCCATGTAGGAACTATACAAATCCTAGCGAACAGCGACAAATGTACGTGCGCGACAGCTACTATCACGAATGGAGTTATAACCAATGGAGTTCTAACCTGACCTTTGTTGCAGCATCCGAATATTGTACATGCCCGCCGTCTACGCCATAATTTCCTTCTTTTCCTACCGATTCTTCCACAGTTACACATACTACGACCTCATTGAGTGTGGTGCGTATACGGTTCTTGGTATCCGTTCCATCTGACCAACCATTCTCAATCCTTCCCAGTATATGAGGCGAGTTCTCTTTAAACTCTTTTCCTCTTCCCTCCAAACAAGCGATGCTGATACCATTTCCCTACAGTCCGTCACCCTCAGTGCCTTTCTGTGAGTCAAAGCGTTCCCGGTAACTACTTCTCGCAGACTCACACGGGCGTACCAAGTCTCCTCCTCATCGAGTATGTCGCCTCGACAGCAGTGGACCACGACGTCGACCATGCCATTCTCCGCAAAGACAAATCAAGTCTACCTATGCCTGTACGTGGACTGGCAACACTGCGCCTTACCCAAAACTGACCTCCATACCAGTTCTGTTGTTGGAGATATCGGCCAACGAAGGTGGGGTTCCTTGCACACTCGTTCTCGCGATGTCGCATTAATCCCCTTTCCCTGTACATGTCAGGCTTATTTCATGTACACCGTGAAGGTGCGCACACATCTGAGCGGCATCCTTGATCCTCCTTAAGACTACATCAACAGTGGTCCGTTCTCCAATACGTCATCCTGCGACCAGGTGAGCCTGAACAATATATGAAGCATGACACACCCGCACTCATGGTTACTTACAGCATTATCCATCGCGGGAATCATTTGCGAACACTATGGCGTGTTGTGCCAATCGGGGCCGTGGAGCTTCAGGACCGCGCATGCCTACTTTAGCGTCATCGACTGTATCAGTATCACGTACGTGGACAGCATCTCCTACCTTTTTCGCTGCGTCATTCACATCCACGCTTCTGCGCAGGATCGCCCTGTATGGACTGCTGCTCTTTTACGGGCTGACAAAGGATGAACTTGTGGGACGGAAACCGCTGGCGAAGTTCTTGTCGATCAAGCTCATCGTCATGTTCACCTTCTACCAATCGTTCGTGGTATGTTCTCGTCCTGAAACATCTCGTTCATCCGACGCGGTCACTGATACCCTCCACTTTCAACTACAGTTCAGTGCGCTGGAAGGGCGCGTGATCCATGCAACACAGTACTGGACGGCGACGAACATCGCGGATGGTTTGAATGCACTCGCCATTTGTATTGAGGTGCGCTATCGCTAAAGTCGATGACGGGTGAGTGTTCACACAGGCCGGCGCAGATGGTGATCTTCTCTGCCTTCATGATGTACGCCTACACCTGGAAGGAGTACGCCATCGCCGGCCGGCCCAAGACGAGCGTCGGGCGGCCACTCCTCGACAGCGTCAACTACTGTACGTCTCCCCCAGCCGACCGCTGCATCCCATCGCTGACACGCCAGACCTCTCAGCCGACTTCGCACACGAGATCTGGGGTTCGCTCAAGTTCTTCGTGGACTACGTGCGCGGCAAGCCGGGCACGCATGGCGCGCGCGTCACCATCATGGACGCGAACGGGAATGCGACCGTGAAGAAGACGTACGGCGAGGCGTTCGGCTTCGAACGCAGCGCGTCCGGCGTCAGCAGCCTCTCCAGCGCGGGCGGATCCCGGATTCGCGGAGGGGGCGGGGGTGAGTCCATGTCCATGTCCGCTGTGCGCGCGCCCCGGGAATCTTTCGAGGAAAATGTTAGATTAGCGCCGTACACGTACGCGGGCAGTGGCAACGGGTCGACCGCGGAGGGGTTTGGGAATCTGAACGGCCCGAGTGTGGAGAACATCAGTGCACCGCGGTACTGAGGCCAACCTGCCTTGTCTCGATCGGCGCGATGGGGTTAGGCGAGGAGACGGGAGAAGTGCTGCAGAAGAGGAGGCGCAGGTCGCTTGCGGCACGGTACAGGTACGATTTTGTAGATGGTGGGTGTAGGGGAGAGGAGGCATATCCGCTGCGTCACATTCGAATAGTTTCTTTCGTTGTCTGTCTCTCGAGCTCACTACCAATTCTTGTAATCCTTACGTCTCATTCTTGTGCCCACACATGCCAGTGAAGGACAACCGGTACCCTCCCGCCGCCTCGCCCCGCTATTTTATAACATAATATTCTTATCGGGCGTGGTGGGATAGAAGCATGGTCTACGTCCTGAGCGAGGTTCTATCCACCCAAAGGTGGATTATCAGACCCATGCAACGTTTGCTGGGAGTACATCATGCTATCATAGCAATTACGTACTAGTACAGTATACGTAGGCGACCTTAGCCTGCGACTCGGTCCTGGCGCTTGAGCCGATTAAGCCATCCAGTTGCAATTGCCAAGGGCTCTTTGCCTCTCGCCACCATGACTGAACTCCGAGTCGGACACTTGCGTTTTCGCTCCTCGTCGCTTGTGGGCTGATCTGTTGTCATCTAGCTGTGCCGCCGGACGCTCGGTTCCTCATCCACCTGGCACTCGAAATGGAACTTCGCGAATGGGTCGACGTTGCGTCAGTTGCGTCAACGTAGGCAAACATACAGTCACACATTTCGGCAGCTTCAAGTACAAGTACGAGCGACAACTCATTGCAGTCCCCCTCCGAGTCGATCCATCCGGTAAGATATACGTACAAGGAGCGTATCGGCAGCAAACTTAGACCTTCTTGCGCTAGTTTCTTTGCGGTCGTGATGAGCTAATGCAAAGTTTGGCAGAAAGGTAACAAGCACGCTCACCATAATCGCGGGGAAATGCATTTACGATTTGCGTGGATTACGAACTTGTTTCGTCCCACAGTTCATGCAGGAAGCTCGTCAAGACAACCTTGGGTTTGAGCAAGACGATAGAGGAGATCCCCCCTTCGCCGCCTGCTTCTTCGGTCGCCATCCTCTCCCCTCGTACAACCCCAAGCTGCGTGGTACAGAGCACGGGATAAATATCCACACGCCTCCGCGTTCTCTTGGGATCGGCCCATTCGTCGACCATGCAAGAGGGATCGAAGGGTTCCCCTGGAATGACGGTGTAGATCAGGAGGTCCCGGGAGATGATTCTCTCGACGGTGATGCACTGGAACTTGTAGGATAGATGGATGACCTCACGTAGCACATCGGCATGGATACGCTCCACCGTCCGGCGAAGGTCCTGTCGCGACACTGCGATTCCACTGGCTAGGAGGATGTCCGTGACGTGCTCCAGCAGCTCGTCCCTGGCGACGCGCCGACGTTCTCTGTCGTCCGCTCGGAACTTCTTCATGTACGTTAGACACAGCGCCCTCCATCTACCTGCAACTGATTGTTGTTCTAATTTGTCGTGAATAGGAATTCCTACCAAATATCTGAAAGGTGCGTACCTGTTTGTCTCATCAAGCGATAAACATTCTGAAGGAAGCACGAGGGGTTGCCGACGCAGAAGCTCCACGTGTCACACAGCGATCTCGTGTAGGACGCCATAGCGGCTTGAAGGACGGTTTGTACTACGAGGGGATCAGGGGCGTGGTCGACGGAGCTGAGCACGGGAAGAAGGTCGCTGCTGACTAGGCCCTGCAGGCGCGCGGCAGCTTCCTGCGCCACCTGCATGTCCTTCCGCTCGCCGTACCGCGACTGGAACGTGTCCGCAATGCTTGCCGCGACCTGGAAGATCCTGGAGTTGATCCCATCGATGAGCTGAAGAACTTCCGCATCGGCGACATCGTCCAGCCGGGTCAGATACGCTTGGGCATCCCGCAGCTCAGCGGACCTCGTGTCGAGCAGAACCTCTGTCTTCCTTAGTTCGTCTTTGGCTTGACGCAGCTCCTGTGCAAGTTGGGCGACGGCGACCTCGAGGTGTTTGGCGCGATCCTCTGCCTCGGACACCTGTCTCGTCGCCTGCTTCGTCTGCTGATCGAATTCAACCCGTTCTGCCTCGCGACGCCAGTTCGCCTCTATTACGTCGGCTTCGAATGAGCGCGCGTGTTGTGCGGCCTCGTACGGCCTCTTACTCCATGTCTCCACCGCCATCTCGGATTCCGTGTCCTGGAGGATGGGGTGGTGCGATTCGACATCAACGCGTTGGTCGGAGTCGGTTTGAGCGTCGGTGCCTTCCTTCCACGGGCCTGTTCGCGACAGACTGTCGGACGCGTCGTCGATGCTCGCGGAACTTCGCTGGCAAGTCGGACAGCGAGTGTCCGTACTCGGGGATCGCCGACGAAAGGGGTTGGAGAACTTTTGGAACATCCGCAAGAGGTGCGCAGAAGAGGGCGGGGAAGAGGTTCGCAGAGCAGGAGGGCAGGGGGCTTCAGATGCTCCTCGCTCCCTTTCTTCTGAGTCCCCAGTGATCGATATGCGAATCGCCGCTTCAACTCTGGCTAAAAGTAATGTGCGTCGACGCCTCCTTTCGGACTGGCCGTTTGACTAACAGGAGTCCACCGTCTGCCCATCTAATAAAGAAGAAGCAGGATACGTTGCGCACAGGAGGCCGCGTGGATCGATCTCCCACCAGCGTAGATCCCGTGTTCGCAGCATGGCCGAACAATGAACCTGTATGAAACCTAATTCTGGGCCGCCCATAAGATCATTCAACGCCCCTCATCGTACTGCCCACTGAGCCCCGTCATGCCTGCATCGGAAACCTATCGAGGACTAGTTCGCAAGTTGGTTGTGGGGATAGATGTCGGGACCACGTTTTCAGGTGTCTCTTACGCCATACTCGACCCCGGAGAAGTCCCTAGTATCCACAGCATTACCCGGTGCGCGAAACAGAGTGCAAAACCGTCCACTTCCACTGACCAGCATCGATAGGTACCCGGGGCAAGAGAGCGAGGCTGGCAACTGCAAAATCCCGTCCATTCTGTACTATCGTCAGGATGGCACCCTTCACTCTGCCGGCGCTGAGGCCACGGTTCCGGGCATGGAGCTCGTCGTAGAAGATGAGGATCTAATCTTCGTGGAATGGTACGTCCCGCCACCCGCTGAGCGCCGGGCACTGGCTAACATTCACGCAGGTTCAAGCTGCACCTGCGCCCGGAGCGGTTGGACTCGACCGCGATATCCCAGCAGGACCTTCGCCCGCTGCCTCCCAACAAGACCGCCACCGACGTTTTGGCCGATTTCTTGGGCTACCTCTTCGCATGCGCCCGCCGCTACATCTGCGAGACGCACAGCAACGGGGAGAGCCTCTGGGGCTCGGTCCAAGACCAGATCGCCTTCGTGCTCTCTCATCCCAACGGCTGGGAAGGCCTGCAGCAGAGCAAGATACGCCAGGCTGCGGTGACCGCCGGCCTTGTTCCGGACACGAGTGCGGGCTATTCGCGCATCCACTTCGTCACGGAGGGCGAGGCGAGCCTCAACTTCTGCATCAACAACGGGCTCGCGACCAACACTATCCAGGTGCGTGTTGCATGACCGTGTCAGTCGCGATGCTGTCTGAGGTTCTCCTTGTCATGCAGGAGGGTGAAAGTGTCATTATAGTCGACGCTGGCGGGGGTACTGTCGACGTCAGCAGCTATCGGTTTTTGTCTGTATCTCCGGTGTCGGTGGAGGAGGTTACCTCCCCGGAATGTGAGTCGTTCATCCGAGACGAGTATGACATTCGCCTTGACGACAGGACGTAGGCGTACTTCAGGGCTCGACGCGCGTGAACGTTCGTCTGCGAGAGTTCCTGCAGGGTGAGATCTGTCACAAGTCTCGTCATCTCTAGCGGATGCTGACAGCGTTCAACAGGCTTTCTCGCTTCGTCTGCGTTCGGGAACGACGAAGACCTTAAGTTGATGGTCGACAGTTTCGACAAGTCCACTAAGCCGGTGTTCAAAGACGAGAAGGAACCATCCTACATCAAGTTCGGCACCATGAAGGACAACGATCCGGCTGTGAACATTCGTCGCGGGCAGCTCATGCTCAGCGGGTACGTCAGACGGGGTTCAACGTTAAGGGTCATGGGGCATCCTAACATTGGTACCTTGTTGCTGCAGGTCGCAGGTCGCGTCCTTTTTCAGACCTGCGCTCGAATCTATCTTTGATGTCATCAAAAGCCAACGGGATGCGGGACCTGCGCTTTCGGTAGGTGGCCACCATGTGTTCACAAGTATGTTCACTCACGTTTGCTTGCTTTTGATAGACTGTGTTTCTTGTCGGTGGATTTGCGGCTAGCCCTTGGCTCTACTTGTCGCTGAAGGAAAAGCTCAGTCCCATCGGTGTCACTCTCTACCGACCGGACTCCCACACGTACGTCCTCCATGACTTACTGTCTACGCGACGCACTTCATCTGAGCTGGAACCACAGGAATAAAGCAGTCGCCGATGGTGCCGTCTCTTTCTTCCTCGACAACTGCGTGTCGTCGCGCGTTATGAAGATGACGTACGGCGTGCATGTTACCGTCGACTACAACCCCGATGATCCCGCGCACCTTGCGCGACAGGACCAGAAGTTCGTCCGTCCCTCTGGGCGTGTCATGTTACGGGAAGGGTTCTCTATACTTCTACAGAGGGTGCGTCCCTCCGCAGGCGTGTCAGAAACATCCGTATTCACGTGTGGTTTTAGGGTACCCGCGTTCATCAGAATGAAGAAATATCGCAACACCTCCAACACGAGGCGCACGAGTCACATACCTTGAACAAGATCGGCTCCGTAGTGCTGTCCTACACAGGAAAAGACAAGCCGAGATGGATGGACGTCGACCCGGGTCAGTATTCAATTCACTGGGTGATTTTCCTGCGCCATTGTCTGACGCTCATCCTCTCAGAGTTGTTCACCCCTCTGTGTACCATATATGCGGACACATCCCAGGTCCTCCGGGAGTCACGGCAAGGGCCTAACGGGGTCTACTACGTGCAGAAGTTCAAGATCGTTCTTCTGTGTGGTCTCACAGAAATGCAAGCGCAGCTGAGCTGGGTCGAGAACGTGAGGATTGCACAAGCATCTCCGCACTTTCGTATCTTGCTAACTCCCAGCTAGGGGATTGAGAAGAGAGGACTAGCCAAGGTCGTCTACGATGACGATGTCCGATCCTCACAGTGATACTAAGCAGCCAGCGGTACCCTGGACTAGCAAGCACACAGTCAATATCACGTCTTGTACGCTCACGCTCAATCAACATCCGATTGCACCACCAATGATTGTTTCTAATACGTACCAATTTCGTGAATGAACGCATTGACTGGTAGCCTTTGCGCGCGAACAGATGTGTACTAGCGTCGCCTGCGACATCTCGACGACGAGCCTTAGGCAGCAGATACGTTTGCGTACGCGCATAAGCAGCTCTCACTGCCTTCACGGGTTGCCGAGTCCATATATGCGTGGGGAACAACATCTTAGAGCAGACTTACACTGATGTCCATGTCCGGCGTCGAGTTGCTTTCTCAGGGACTGCCGCTCAGAGAAACGCGCGTGTAGTCACCCAAGGAGAGAATGTCCGGGAAATAGAGCGCATATATGCACTCACCATCTATACGATCCTCGTTCTCGTTCTCGTCCTCTGCCATGGTGTCCTACAAGCATCAGTAGCCTGTGGGTTTGGAAGGTGAAGTTCCTGGCCACTGGGAAGATCGCAGGAATCATCGACTGCAATAGCTGATAATGCACATACCTGGAAGTGTAGGGAGAAAAACGGTGGGAGGAACCGTGGTGGAGGCGGTCGGGGGGAAAGACGAGGAGGGACAGGTCGAGGAACGACGGGGCTTTTGAGGCTCGACGCGTTCAATTCGAACTCCGCTGAACGCGTCTCGATCATCACCCGCGTCGCGTTTAGTCACGTGGTACGTGTCCTAAGTACTCCAACGATCTGAGCAAGACCGAGCTCGAGGTCATGGCCCAAATGAACTTGATTTTTATTGAACTGAGATTCACGTCAAGTAATAATGCGCTCCTTATCGCGCTTTCCTAACCCGGCCGCTTGTTAACCGTTAGTAGAAGGACTGCAGCTACTTATCAACTTAGTTGCCCTACGTTGGCTTGCCACCCGTGCCATCGTACCCACACTTGCAGATATGGGGGCAGACTGGGACGGGGAGTGGTAAAGCTCCTGTCGTACTACTCAACCGTGCCATCCTGCACTGTACCGCTAGGAATCTGACGCCATCAACATCTGCTCGCACATGTTGCACTCGATCTCAGAGACCTCCTTTCCGTGATATGGAAGGTAAAATCGGCATCCTTCCTACGCTCCTCTGCCACCTCCGCTCGCGACACGGTCATCCCCAGAGAGGCATAGTAAATGACCTCATCGTCACACAGCTCTCGCAGGAGGGTACTGATGGCGCCAGGTAGGCGCGTGCTACCTCGATACACGAGTTGGACTTTCACCACGACTCCTGCTGGGGTAGGACGTCGCTGGCGGAGATGATCTTCGTCAACGGATTCACGAGGAAGAAGCAGAGGATCTCCCGAAAACCCGGCTTCAAAGGATCCGCGAGCTCGAATGGCTGGACGCGGTGTTGGTAGACATTGGGGATTGAAATATTGAAGGCCACGCACTTGCCCTCTGCCGCGACGATGTGGTCGATGTCTTGGTTCAGAGGCGACTCCTCCCCGGCGAGTGCCCAGCCGACGATGGTCCCCTTGTGATCTGACTGCTCGTGGGATTGCAACATACGCCACGGGTACAGCAAGCCGGCGGTGGCGTAGAAGGAAAGCCTCGACTCGGTGAGGTTGTCGCATGCGTAGTACTAGTAGTACAGACCCGTGACGACGGTGCGCTCGTTCTCCATCCCTTCCACGCGGTAGCTTCTACCTGCATACTTCGAGTTATCTGGTGTGAGTACGATGTTGGCGAGCTTGACGATGACCTGAAGCGTGCGCCCCTTCAGGCTGAAGTTGACGCGTCCCTGTGTGGAGGGTGGTTCGAACCGGGCGGGATCAGGGATGAAAGGCCAATGGTCGCAGAGGTACTGGGTGACCGAGAGGTCCCTTCGTACCAGTCGTGGCCGTTCACTGGGATGGCGTAAGGGCGGCTGGGACTGGGCGGCTGGGACTGAGCGCAACCGAGACGACACAGAGGGGGAGGAAGCGTTCCAGAATCTCCGACACGTGTCGCTTACGCCTCCCTGCGGTCGATAGAGTGGAAGTTGTTGATGCATACGAGCAGCCGTACTAGATTTGGGGCGGACACCTCGAAGTCTGTCAGAAGCCATTGGTGCTTCTTTGAGAATACCCGCTCAAGCCGGTCAACGGATTCGTCATCGAACCAGGTCGGCTTCTTCTTGCGCTTTTCTGATAGTGGGGTTCTTCGATACTCTGGCAAGGTGATTACTCGCGAAGTGAGTGAGTTGGTAGAATCTCGGCAGACTCGGACGCGGGTATGATCGATGCGTAAAACGTACAACGAGGGATGGACGAGGTCAAGAACTTGCTGATTGGAGTCAGGATGCCAGTCCTTCAGATCGTCTGGCATAGACCCCCACTTCGAGATGTCGGTGAGCAGCGCCGATTCCAGGGTCGGCGGAACGAGAGAGACCGACTCCTGCACCATGGGAACCACGGGCCGAAGGCTATACCGAATTCGAAGAAAGTCGTTGAGTGTCCCGCCACGCAAGTTTGCCAATCGCTGACGAGTAATATTGTACTCACATAGATCATATTCCCCCTGGCAAGTTGGCTGGCGTCGTATCTGAACTTGGCGAAGATGTAGTCGAGCTGAGCCGTCGTAATGGGGTCCCTTGTCAGTGGCCATTTATTCTCTCCTCTGAGATCTGAACTTCTCCTCTCCGCCCCAGAACTTGTCGACGAGCACATGATCCTGTTGAATCATTTCGTCGCGCCACTTCGATGCGATACCCATGTCAAACACCTTCTCCCACCAGCGAGCCTTTTGGCGGACCTTCCCAGAGAACGCATGCGCAACTCTACGAGAGTCACGGGCAGATGTTCTCGGAACTTGAATGGAGAAGGAAGTTGGAGTCGTCCTGTGGCGTCCGGGTTGGGCGCGGTAGAGTTGAGAAAGCCTGTTGGACCAGCAGCCAGTGCCATGAGGGATACAATGCCGTGCTAAGGAGGAGGACGAGTGGTCAGAGTGCTAGAGGAGTCCGTGCGATGTCCCCCGTGTGCTTGAATCTGGCCTTGGGAAGGCATCGGGCTAAGTTTGAACCCCAACCGCAAGGGGGAGGAGTCGACAATAAAATTATGACTCGTCGATTCATCCTGCTCCTACACTGAGGGGCGGCTTCGCTGTCATGGTCAGCGCGCTTTACTTGTGAGGCTCGGCATCGTCATCGACCGCGAACGGCGAATGCCGGCAAGCATGGACATATTGCTATCATAGACGACCATCGCACCGCTAAAGCATCTTTCCTCGCAACCACCATCCTACCACCTCCCTCCATGGCTAGTTTCTTCACCAAAATCGAGAACCTCGCGGAGAAGGTTCCGGAGGGCATCGGCCATGCTCGCGCGATGGCTATTGGTACGTAGCTCAAGTTCATATCGCAGTACTAACTGTACTGAATTGTTATCTAATCAGGCCTACTGAACCCGGATCGTCCGTACCTCTTCCGTCCAACTCTACTCGACGTCCAGTCCTGCTGACCAGTCGCTACAGGCCGCCACGATGATCCCGAGGAGAAGAGGGCGGACATGATCCGCGCCGAGATCATGTCCGACCACCGTTTCCATTCGTTCGCCAACCAGCGTTCTCACAACTTCGTCAAATGGTGCGTCGACATATCTTCCAGTTCCCTGCGTTGTGCTCACTCCATTGGTGCAGGCATATCGACGGGCACGACTACATGTGGGCCGTCTCAGAGTTGCTTGAGAGGGCGAAGGAGTCCATCTTCATCCTGGTATGTCCCTTTCCTTTGTGGTCCACGGCCTGTGCACTTCCCAACATCTGGGGGTGTGATGGGGAGGACGCCGGTGCGAGGCGTATCAGTTCGGGCGTTGCTCGTATCATCGCACGGACGTTGACCAGACCGGACGCTGCACACGTTGACGAGCTGTTGGTCCGACATGCGAGTCCTAGGGGTTTCTGGGCTTACATCATGCGCAGCACCTCCATACGCGTTTCCCCTGACCGTGTGACATGAGTTTGAGGGGCTATTTGCCACGAACGCCGTGTGACTGATCGTTGCCCCCTCTAGGATTGGTGGCTCACGCCTGAGCTGTACCTTCGTCGCCCTCCCGCGAAGTACCCGGAATGGCGTCTCGACCTGGTCCTCAGGCGCAAGGCTCAGCAGGGTGTGAAGATATACGTGATCGTCTACAAGGAGGTCACGCAGACGATGTCGATGAGCTCGCACCACACCAAAGTAACCCTGGAAGCGCTGCACCCGAACATTGCCTGCATGCGCCATCCCGACCACATTGGTAGCAAAGGTGACTAGACCATACACATTCCCGACGAAGACATGCTCATGGCGTTGTAACTCTGCCAGACGACGTCGAGTTCTGGTCGCACCACGAGAAAGTCGTTGTCGTCGATAACCACTACGCGTGCATCGGTGGGCTCGACCTCTGTTTCGGTCGCTGGGACACGCACTCTCACCCCCTCGCGGACGTGCATCCCACTAACCCGTTCGCGACCCTCTTCCCGGGTCAGGACTACAACAATGCCCGTATCATGGACTTCCAGGACGTCCCCAACTACGTCAGCAATGGCTTGAGCTCCATCGAGTCCGGACGCATGCCGTGGCACGATGTGCACATGACTCTCACTGGCGAGGTCGTGTTGGATATTGTCCAGCATTACGTCGAGCGCTGGAACGAGGTCAAGAAGCGCAAGGTGAGATTCTCCCGGACTACCTACGTCGCCGTTGCTGAGACCCATCTGCGGACAGTACCGTACCGACGCGTTTGTGTTTCCTCACACGCATTCCTACGATCTCGCTCATCTGAACCCGTGTCTGCAGGCGGTACGACTGGCTCGCACTTCCGCACAACATCGAGGCATCGCCCAATGAGGCCGTTGTCCGTACGTCGACCTGCTGTCGTGGTCATTTGCATCATTCTTACACCGCATGTGTCAGGCCACCCTCACCGCAACCAATGGCATGAGATAGGCAGACATTTCAAGGACCGCTTCCACCTGTCCTTCGGTGATGGTGATGAAGGAAGCACTGCTGGCACTGACAGCGACTATCCAATCACCCGTGGCACCTGCCGTGTGCAGGTTGTCCGGAGTGTCTCTGACTGGAGCCATGGTGTCCTGACGGAATGCAGCATCCAGAACGCCTGTACGTTCCACCAGCTTGAGTTTGGTCGCATGGAGGGGCTCTAACAGACGATACTAGACATCGAGTTGATCCGGCAGTCCCAGCACTTTATCTACATCGGTCAGCTTCGTTGTCCCTTTCTCCCTGCCGCTTGCTGACGAAACTTCCTACAGAGAACCAATTCTTGTTCGTGATCGTCGTTATAAGGCCAAGGACATGATTCGCTGACACGCACCGTAGCATCTCCAACACCCAGGATGACGGCCCTGTGAAGAACCGGATCGCGAAAGCGCTTGTGGAACGCATCATCCGGGCGGGCCGAGAGGGCAAGAAGTTCCGGGTTTGTTCTCTGCTTGAGCTTAGGCCCAAACGGACACTCAGGTCAACCTTACAGGTCGTCATTGTTATTCCCGAGGTCCCAGGATTCGCAGGACAAGGTGAGTGTACGACGATAAAGGCAGCGCAGATGACCGACCGTTTGGTCTTATAGTCAAGGATGAGACTTCTGTCAAGACCATCATGGCCGCCCAGTACCGCACCATGAACCGCGGCGGACACAGCATTTACGAGGAGGTCCGCAAGGCTGGATATGAGCCGTAGGTACCCAAGCGCCCTTCAGTCAACCCTATTGCTGACTTGTGTTTCGTTAGAACGGATTACATCCGCTTCTTCCACTTGCGTGCTTACGACCGTATCAACGCACCTTGGGGTACGCAGAGCCTGCATGATTAGGGCGTGAGATGTGCTGATTATACCATCTGCAGAGTCGTATTTGCACCGTATTGAGGAGCGCAGCGGCGTCACGTTCCATCAGGTCAACGTCGCGCTTGGCCGCCTCTGGATCGGGCTAGGTCTGGGTCCGGAGGATCCCAAGGAAGCTTCTGTCGCCATTCCAACGGGCAAGAGTCTCGAGGAACAGACAACGTCTGGCAAGAAGCCAGAGATGAAGACGGAAAAGTATCCGCTCCCCGCAAGCATCGCGGAGGCGCGCGAGACCATCGACCGCTGGAAGCAGGCCGCGGAGGACCTCCGTGCGGACGATGTGGTGTCTGACAATGTGGTGCAGCACATGCTGCACGACCGCACGCACCTCCTCGACGAGCAGTGGCTGGGCACCGAGGACGAGGAGCGGAACGCTTACGTGTCGGAGCTGCTGTACATCCACTCGAAGGTCATGATCGTGGATGACAGACGTGTCATCGTGAGTGTCGCCTGTTTGCTGTTCAGCGTCGATTGGCCTGACCGATTTTGTAGATGGGATCCGCCAACTTGAACGACCGCAGCCAGAAGGTGGGAGACAACAGCCATCGTTTTAGACGGCTGGTTTGCTAACACTGGATGCACAGGGCGATGGCGACTCTGAGATCGCTCTCGTTGTTGAGGACGAAGACATGGTCGAATCGACCATGGACGGAGAGCCGTACCAGGTTGGTCGCTTTGCCGCTACGCTCCGTCGCAAGCTGTATAGGGGTAAGTCTGTCGCTTCCTATCCTAGTACTGCTATTGACAGCCGGATGCAGAGCATCTCGGTCTCATCGCGCCGCAATCGTGCGGTTTGCACGATCGCCCCGACTCATTCATGCGCGCCGTGCCTGTCCCCAATGACGACGAGACGGACCAGGATGAAGACCGCATGGTCGCCGATCCCTTGGCCGACCCCACGAATGACCTCTGGAACAACACCGCACGCAAGAACCGCGAGATATTCACGGAGATCTTCAGGCCCGTGCCCACCAACCTAATCCGTTCTTGGAAGGACTACGGCGTAAGCGTTCACGAAAGTCGCCGTTGTTCGACCCTAACTCATTCATTGCATGTGGGTTTATAGAACTACGTGCCCAATGTGATGACCGGCCACGTCGTCCCCGATATGCCGCTTTCGCGTGTCAAGGACCGTCTGTCGGAAGTCCGCGGCGCGCTTGTCGAGTGCCCGATGGTGAGCGTCCTCCATCGTTGCGATTATTAGTTCCCATTCTGAAACCCTTCCTCCAGGACTTCTTGATTGACGAGAAGACCTTCGTCGAGGGACCGGAGTGGAAGGGATTAAACCCGACCCTCCCCATCTACATCTAAGGGGTCGTCCGGAAATTTGCTAGTGCTGATGGTAAGATAAGAACGACGAGAATGCAATGTGTATATTAGTATGATCTGTACGGATGGAATGATTTGTTTCAACCACTCGATATTATGGTTGCATCCGCGTGGTATTCACAAAAACAACAAACCCACCGAATGCATTCGTGCGTCAGCGTGATGATAAATACTACCTCTGGCCCGCCCGGTCCGTGTCCAGCTTGGCACCCGCCACTGCGGCAGCTGTACTGCAGCCTGAGCATCATCCCCGTCCCCCACCACCTCTGGAGCTGGCCAAGCACCTGGTTGGCACCATGGATGTCTATCCTGATTTTCCTTCGTCTAGTTCAGCAGATATTTCCTCTCTGGCGGCTCCAGACAGCGGTGCTTTGCCGAAACCTGAGTCAGACGCTAGTGACGCGCGCCCCGCCGTACCATTTGATCCTGCAGAAACCACTGGAACAGTGGCCGAAGCAGCCAATGTGGATGCTAGGGATGAACTTCCGTGCCTATGCTGTGCGTTATACCGTGTCAGATGGACTCATCTAGTGCAATCACATATCACATTTTTGTAGGGGACCGCCAAAGCTGGAAACATGCCCCCGTCAGCACTGCGAAGGAGATGTCGTTCAGCATGGTCCTGCCCCCTATCAAGACTGAGATATGCCGGGCGATAGAGGGGACGAACGCCCTCATCACCCTCCTCCAACAGTATCGTGATCCGCAATGCGAAGAAATCTCGTCCTTATCGCAGGCCGAGTTTCGAGAGAGATTGCTGTCTCAGCGGACAGTTGTTCTTGGGGTATGTCTAACCGACGCTGGAAAGGACTCTCACTCTGATATTCGTTGCCGTACAGGGTCTCCAAATGGCCGCCGCGCACATCGCAGTCACGCCCGGGTATGTTTGCAGGAGTACCAGCAAGAGACACCAGGCGCGTTTCGCGGAACATTACAAGGTCCTGTGCGAGGTGGAGGACGAGCTACAAAAGAGCATCGACGATGCCAAGGCTCTGTTTTCAGCACGCGACGAGCTGATCAAGGCAGAGAAGAGGATGCACCGACGCAAACTCCTGCAGAACACCGTTCGTGCCGTGGTGCGTACTTGACCCGATCCAGACAAATAAGGCTGCCCGATACTGACGTTAACGTCCCAAGTCCGTCATCACGGTGCCATTCTCGCCCCTCGCCTCCGCGATACTGACCGCGGTCGACGTCTTGGTCCTCTCCTTCGTCGTCGGCATCCACGAGGTCGTCCTCCCCGACGCCACTGCGCACGTCCGGGAGACGCTTGAGCGCGTGGCGGACCTCCAGGAGAGACTCGAAAGCAAGATCGCCGAGGTCAAGCGTCTGAGAGCCAACCTCGAGGCGGCGAAGGCGCTCACAGAAGAAGGGCAGCGGACTCCCAACGCCTCCCGGCTGGTGGAGCTCATGCAGAATGTGCAGGACACCAGGAAGACGGTCGAAGCCGTCTTCATCTTCTCGTGCGACGCCTGTGCGTCAACCGCACCTGCACCCACACCCGGGGTTCTGACGTCCATCCGTGAGGTTGCGGCGGCGTTCCGCAGGGTTGGGGACGCGCTTGATGCTCCGTCGATGATCGATGGCCCGCTAGGATCCATAGACGACGAGCGATGCAGTGTTTTGGACAGATATCTCGCGGACTTGCGGTGTTCGCCTAGTGAACCGGAATCGCAGACGGTCGTTTGACACCTTGACACAGGGATCTCCTTTTCGGTCTATGTTTTCGGATGTGATGTATTGCTATCCTGTTTGCTATCTGTTCTGTATTCCTATCCACCCAGCAATCGCTACCAATCAATGATTCGGTTTTCCCGCCCTACCGACTGCACCATCGCATCGTTACCACTACATCATCAGAAGACAGAGGCTCTCCTCAACTCAGATTCAATCGCGCCTGCGAGTAAACGGTGGACATGCGCTGTCGGGTGACCTGTGTCTGCGATCCGAGGAGAGTCAGAAACCATGACAGCTCTGCACAAAGATGCCATTTACTGAACCAGAAAAAAGTCGGGTCCGTACACTCGCAGAACCTGATCAGACCCGCATCTGAGCATCCAATACCTCAACCGAGTCGCACACGGTCCTCTTACCCGGTAATGTTCGTAAACCCGTAATTCGCCGCGGTGTCCAAGCTGTCGTTGAACCATGCGTGTGCGTCGAACGTCAGGATGTTGACGTCCCGGTGCGCCACCGCGAAACGCGCGGTGTGGTTCAGGAGGGCCGTGTTGTAGTCGATGATGTTCTGCTTGTAGAGCGGCGCGATGGACGTGCCGATGTGGTCCGGGGAGCGCTCGAGGGGCGGGAGGGTGATGAAGAGGTACGTCCCGCGGAGGTAGTGGTCGTATGCGTTTTGCTGTGGAGTTATAATTCCTACTTTGTCAGCGTAGAGAAACGCAGCAGACGTGGGGGTTTCGGTGCGTACCACAGCGCCGAAAAGGGATTGCATCTCGAGCTCCCAGAAAGCTTTGAAGTCGAGCTGAAACGTACCATTATCATGTCAGGAAGGTGTCTGGACTCGGAGGGTGTCAAAAGCATTACAGTGGTGTTGTGCAAGGTATCGCCAGTGTCGTTGATGCCGATCCAGAAGACGGTAAGGGTCTCCTCCGGAGGATGCGGAACGACGTCGGATGCGTACAACGCCCATTCCCGTACTTGATCGACGAGATCCACGGAGAAATTATGGTGAAGGAGAATTCTGGCGTGATGGAGGTGAGCATACTGATAACGCGTTCGGACAACGGACTTCGCCTTACAGAGCCTTGTCGACATCGGCGCCTGAGAAGGCAAAATTCCACAGCTGGTGTGGGGCGCAGTCCGAAGGTTTCCCTTCGAAGCAGCCGGTGAGATACTCAGTCTGCCGAGGGGATGAGTTGACGGTATGCCAAATATCTAACAGGGTTGCATACCCAAGTTCCGCTGTCAGAACCAGTCTAGAAACTAGGAATTAGTCTAGCAACCAAGAAATAGCATCACGGTGACATCGAAACCCCACCACATTCGCCTCGATTTCGTCGCTGAGAAGTTCCTCAGGCGTGAAAGAGAAGTTGAAGGCATTTCCAATGAAGCTAATAATATTCGTGAGTCGCCTTGTAGTTGATCCTCCGCTCGAGAAGGCGTACCTGAAACTTGGATAGCCGTTCGTCCCTCCTACGAAGGTATACGAGTCCCCGAACGCATAGACATATTTCGTGCTATCCCAGCTGAACTTGGGTTTCAGACTTGCATGGGCTGCGACGGCTACCGAGAGCGCAGCTGCGAGACCAATCAAAATGCGTGACTGTGAAAACATGAAGGACAGGATCATTAGGGCTTTGAGGGATTTCGGCTTCGCTCTCTCAGAGAAAGGGTGCTTACCTTCATATATCATCCCAGTGGTCGGTTGAGAGGCCATGGGCTCCCCACCTGACCTCTCCAATGACAATGGCTGCTCTGTGAATCTGTACGCACGGGCCGGACGGCGATCGCCTTATGCCTTTCGTTGTGTCAAAGTGTTTCGCTAACTGTGAGCTGGCCACGAGTGCAAGACATAACATATGGGCGAGAAGATAATGGCAGCACTCACCAGATGTCCCCCGCCTTCTTATAAGGTCACCAGGTCAGAAGATACGGAAGTCGCAGGCGAACCCGGCCCGCTTAATGTGCAATTCAAGTTGTCTTCCGTCGGGATTCGGGGTGTATGATCTCGCGATTATTATTCACATCTCGACAAATCGTGCCTGTCCCGTTCATTAAAATGAATGGACAGACGTAATGGTCAATGAGACGCGACGGGTCAGGATGGTGGAAGAAGTGCTGGTGGACTTCAAGTACTAGGCTCAACATACCGACGCTCCCACGCTCGCCTATCGCGTAGGACTCCGACCGAATATCCGAAACTCCAGGCTGAACTCCGACTTAATTTAGCCATTTATCTGAGTTCCAGTAAGTTTGACTGATTTTCAACAATTACGAGCTCGGCGGACACTCTGCTACTTGCCTTTACACAAGACCGCTGTGTTTTCTTATAAGGCGGCTCCCTGCTGCGGAGAGTGACCAGCTAAGCACTAGCATTGAATCAACATTTCCACTAGGTATACTGGCAAACAGGTACCCTCCATCACTACTCAACTTATCTGACCAGGACTCGTCCAACGTCGCATAAATATGGCAACTACCGCGGCCAGCGGATTTCCACCAACACCCACGGATGGCTATCAGACAGCAACATCCTCACTTCAGTCAGCCACGGAGAACACGATCAAGTCCCATCTGGCAAGTCCCACTCAAGTTGAATTACAGAGACGGTCCCACTTCGACTTTCTTCTGCGTAACCTCCGTCAAGGATTTCCAGAGCGCTACATCTCTCAGGACGCTAGTCAGCCATGGCTCATCTACTGGACTCTCCACGGATTCAGCATCCTTGGCGCTGGCCTCGACGATCAGACCAAGAAACGGTGAGTGGCGGTACGCCTCTCCGGATCCGTCAAACCACTCATGGCAACTTCGTGTGCAGGACGATCGAAACTTTGTTGGCACTCCAACACCCTGACGGTGGCTTTGCCGGGGGACCCGGCCAAGCTGCTCATCTCCTCCCTACTTACGCAGCGATTTCCGCTTTCGCCGTGGTGGGACGCCCCGGGGAGGGTGGGGGTTGGGATGCCATAGATCGGTGAGACTTGCAATCATCTGTCACTTTGAGCGCTCCTCCTGACGCCTAAGGGGAAACCTAGCAAAATGATGTATAAGTTTTTCATGTCCCTCAAGCAAGCAGATGGGTCCTTCCTTGTGAGCCATCATGGCGAGGTCGATGTTAGGCGAGTATCCACACAAGGCATTTTGACGTACACCGCTTAACCGTACTCGAACCAGAGGAATTTACTGCCTTCTCGTGGTAGCCACCCTGCTCAATCTGCTAACGCCGGAGCTTCTGGTCGGATTGCCTCAATTCCTCGCAACGTGCCAAACATATGAGGGCGGCTTCTGTAACGCATCTTTTCCAGGATGGGCGTTCGGGTCAGGTGGGGCGTCAACAACGTGTCTTCGGAGATCTGTGCTTCACCTCCCGTTTTAGATGACACGGAGACAGCGACGCCTTCTCCAAATCCGAGTGACCCGTCGGCGCCTCGCCCACCCCTCGGCGAAGCTCACGGAGGGTACACATTCTGCGTCGCGGCGTCATGGGTGCTCCTGCAACCATACATCAAATCCTATTTTTCTCCCGCGCCCGGAGGCCAGCTTCTCGAACCAAAGATCGATGCTCGTTCCCTTCTTCGTTGGTGCGTGCAGATGCAGGGTCTCCCGATCGAACTCGGGGGATTTAAAGGCCGGACGAACAAGCTCGTAGATGGATGCTACAGCTGGTGGATTGGCGGCTGTGTCGTCCTTGCGGAGTCGTTGCTCGGTGTCGCCGGGGCACATGAGGCTACAAGCGGAGAACATCCGGATGAGAACGAGGAGGACGGTGCGAAGGCGTGGGACGATGTCGATGGTGCGTACTCTTCGAGTTGCTTGGTCCCTGTTTTTGGTTTCGCTAAACGCCTCAAATCGGCGCCGCGCATTCATCATGGGGTGGTTCAGAATCCCTTTTCGACAGGCGCGCTCTACAAGAGTATATTCTATACGCCGGTCAGCACCCAGCCGGCGGACTGAGAGACAAGCCTCCCAAGTAGGGCCAATTACTTGCTCTTGCTCCGACGCACTCCGATCTGTGACCCTGAGCTGACGTCTATGCCCAGGCCTGCAGACGCATATCACACCCTCTATTGCGCGACTGGCCTATCCGCCGCCCAGCATCGCGTCACTCCCTCTGAGGCGCGCAAGAAGGCTGTCATATCCGTCTGGAATCCTGTGCAAGCTCGTACACGAGAAGGTATGGTCTTGTCTAGCCCGCTCCTTGTGCATGAAGCGCTGAGCTTTGTCTGCACCCAGACACGACCTATGTCCCGTCGTCGGATGTAGAGCGTGAGAGATTCGAGGAGGTGAAGAAACAAACGTTCGCACACGCGCTCTCGTGGTCCGAGGAGGAAGGCGCGGAAACGTACGTCGGCGGTGCGGCCAACCGCGTGGTGAGTTGTCGTCCTCCAGCATCCCGATTTACGTGAGCCGTGTTTCTTTCTCACCGTCCGCGCGCCGTCGCGTCTCCTGCAGAACGCAGTACACCCGATCTTCAATCTCACGTTTACGCACGCCGACGGGATGCTGGCACACTTCTACGGGCAAACGCCGCCGTTGCGCTACCCGCTCCACGCAAAGAAGTGAAGGATGCGTACTTCTGCCCGCGTAGAGCGGAGGCTCGCGGTATCGATCTCGAAGTGCGGAGGAACCGGACTCCCGAAGGCGGCGTAGGATGGTCGGATAGCCTCGGAATCTGATGGAACGCAATGACTCATGATTGTACTCAATAGCAGTCTGATTGGATGGCACCCCCAGTGTGCATGGAAATCGGGCGTGCGCGACCCCCTATGTGTGATGCGAGTAGTGCCTTTCAGTCGCACGGGAATCCTCGGACACTTCACCACACAGGACACGCTGGAGCTGGAATATGAAAATCGCCCTATGGCATCTAGCCAGTTTCAAGTATCGAACTTCGTGTGTTTTTCCAAGTCCCAAGCGTTGACGAGCATATCCGTGAGTCCATTGTCTCTCCCCGCCGGAGCATATCTCCACGAGGCAGAAGTGACGATGAGCAGGTGGTCGTTAACGCCTTGGCGTGGCTTCCATGAATGCCTTGCACACTTGCTTCTCTGCTCCTTGGCAACCCTCGCGGCCAAGATAGGATGATTTGTAGGATAATATCGTGGTGACAGTGAATGAGGTATATGAGGCATCAACGAGTCGGCGATTTTGAGTGGCTCTCTGCGGTGGCGTAATTGAGTCATAGAGTTCGGCGCAAAAGGCTGACATTGCATGGAGATTCGCAGACTACATAGAACGTACTGGATGAGGTACGGTAGATAGCAAGAAATGTTCTGTACGATGAGGGGCATTAGTGGTGATTAGGTGCAGGGCAAATATAGACCTTGGATGGGTAAAACGAAAAGCAGAAACGGCGGTAAGGTTCGCACCACCTTGGCGCGGTCCTTCTACCCAGCATGACCCTGTGAGGCGATAGTCTGGACATGCGTTCCCAATTTTGGGGCAACTTACGATAGCGGCGACTGAGTCCGCACAGCCTAGCCTTTACGGGGTCCTTCCGGTCCTCCCCCGCAGGTCCTGCACCTCCCGCTCCAGCGAATTCAGCCTCTGCCTATCCTCCTTCCTCGACAGCTCCAAGGCGACCATCTTCCTCTCCAACGCCTCGACGCGTGCCTTCTCCTCCAACCGTGCCTGGGTGGCGATGGGAAGAAGCTTCGACACCTCGTTCCAGCGTACCCAGCATGCCGACATCTCCGCGCGAAGGCAAACGGGGATGAGCGCGTGCTCCATGGCCACATTGAACGCATCGGGCCACCGTAGGCCGTAACACACGGAGCAGCTCAGGGGCAGGATCTGGCTGAGGAAGAGCGCAACAAGCTCGGCCCTGGAAATCGCCGACAGCCCAACAGCGAAGGTCTCGAGGCACCGGAAGCGAGGCACATCGTGGGAGTGGGGGTTTGGAGGGAGGGTGGGGACGGTCCTCGCGTCGATGTGGAGGCCGAGATGACGGAGATGAGGGCAGTGGCGGGCGAAAGGGAGCAACGCGCTCAGCGTCAAGCTTGGGCCGTTCGCCTCTGGAACGGGTTCGGCGTTGAGCTGTAGACTCTCCAGGGACGGCCAGCTTCTCGCGAACTCGTCAATGTCGTTGTCGCTGAGGTTCAGGGCGTAATCCCATCGTAGATCGAAGACGCGAAGGGACCGCGCGGAGAAGAGGGGACGAAAACATTCGATGGATGGTCGGTGTTGCAAGGGCGGGGGTGGAGACGGCAGTGGGGAGTCCGGCGCGATGATATAGTCGACAGACAGCTCTACAAGGGAGGTGCAACGGTCGCGAATGGCTATGAAGAATTCCTGGAGTGAGTCTGGCGTCGCGGTCACCACGCTCTTGAAGTGCAACTCCGTGAGCTGCCGAGGGAAGGAGGACAAACGAAGGAGCTGGGTGGCATTTGCTACCTGCGCGCTGAACGACAAGCTACGGAGTGCGGCAAAGGCGTCATTGGAAAACACCGGCGCGAGATGAGTGACATCTGCACGGTCCCCCGGTTCTGCCTGTGCAGGATCTGCAAGGGAAACGGTCCTCAAATGATGGAGTCTTGAAAGCTCCGTAAGCAGTCGCGAAGTAAGACAGTAGATGGGCAAGGAGATCGTCTGGAGCTGGGGGAAACCCTGTAGTAGGGTTGAGACGTCGTCCTCGAGTTGTCTCATAGGTTCGTCGAGGTGGAGGTCAAGACTAGTCAGGTCCTTGCATCGGCCACAGACTTCGCGGATATAGTCTGTGAGAGAGAGAGGTTCTGATCGATACAAATGGAGGCCAAGGTGTTTCACGCGCCAGTGCATGAAGGCAAGGCAGAGGGGCTGTCTCTCCGGAGCGTATGCATGCCAAACGATCGACTGTAGGTTGGGAAATATGTCTCCTGATGGACACGTCGCGGCCAGATCGTCGAAGACTTTTGTATGAAGGAGCATCGGTCGTTTGGACTTCTCCCCGGCGGAACGGACATGCCGTTGGTCGTGGCACAAGCGGCGCACCCTGCCCGAATAGCGTTGGAATCTCTGCCAGTCCGCGGGGACTAACGGTCGTTTGAAAGCCTATCAAAGGGGGGTCAGCGGAGGTCAAACAAAGGATGAGTCAAGCAACTTGAAAGTTCTACCGACATAAGCGCCAGGTAACCGTCCCATAGCGACCGAGACCCGCTCGGGTTTCAGGGTAAGCGGTGCGAGGACAGTTAGAACTCGTCTGAGGTCGTGAACTTCGAACCAGAGGGTGTCAAGGGCGATCTCTGCCCAATGCTTGCAGACGCATGCTGCCCTCGCGAGGTCGTGATCGTCGAGGTACGAAAATATCATCGTGAGGAGTTCGTGGATGTGGCCGAGGGAACGAGCATAGCTGGGATGCATGCGTGGCGTATGGATTGTTTGGAGAATGCAACGGTTCGAGGACGAGGGCGTGGGTTCGGGATAAGGAGGAGATTGAGAAGCTAGGGTCTTCGCCGGGAGAATTTGCCGGGCTATATACCGCATTGTACGGTTATGCACGGGATGGACACCGATAAGACCCCGGAATCACCTTTTGAATGGACTGGCTGTCCGAGAGCCTTGATCTAGATCTTGTACCCGTCTTCTCATGCCATTTGCCTTCCCTGAACAGCTCTCCCTCGCTGTCACCTCCCAAGCGCTCCCAGCTCCCAGGCAAGCTCCAGCAGACGTTATCCACCGCACGAGCTCGATGCGGAACCAACGCGCCTTGTACTCTCCGGCCTGGAGGCCGAGGAGTCACCGTGGGTACTAGTAGCGGCGGCGACGCGGCCGTCAAAAAAGCCAATAAAGGATGAATACCGGATTTCGATCAGCTGTCGTCTGATCGGTGGTTAGTAGCCGCCCGGCTTTCAACGTGTCGCTCTCGGCCTCTAAAATGATGCCCAGGCGGCCGCCGCTCAACCATCGCTAAACTACGCACACAGCCATCGACGTGATGGGATGAGTGGTCTTCAGACTGAGATTCTGTGTGTAGAGGCTCTCTCTTTGAGCTTTGCATCCACCCGCATGTGGCCATGCACGATGGTGGAAGGGACATCACGGAACTAATCCTCTTGGCACTCAGGTGCGGCGCGCTAGTACCGAATAGATACCGCCCGCATGCAACTTGCGTCCTTGCGAGCACAACATTAATTCCAAGGAACGCGCCTGGACATCGTATGTAGTACTGTGACGCCTGGCAGTCGACGCCCTTTGCTGACAGTCCCCGGCCATCGGCCATCGGCGACACCCAAAATAAGCTCGGACTAACTCCCTCGTCCTGATCCATCGAGTTCCTGGAATAGTGTCAGTATGAATTGCCAGGCACTCACATACATTCACCATCCTCGTTTGGGGCTGAAGGATTGCGAGGCCTCAAGTTCTGGATGAACATTTGGGGTGTATAGTTTTCTCTGTAGATGGCAATCTGTTCGTGCCAGGACTGGGGAACACGTAACAAGACGTAACGGTGCTTAAGTTCCCGAACATCCGGGGGCGGGGACCAAAGCCCAGAAGATTTCAACCCTTCGGTGCGGAGGCGATGCATCATCCATACAGTCGCCCAATCTGCGTTTCAAGGTGAGTTACCGGTGGGAATAGCGATACGGGACGGTGGAACGACGCTGATGAGATAACCTGCCTTCTCTTGACGCTTAAGTACGATCGAGATACTTGGAAGCGCTGCTAGTAACGTTGAACTTGATGCTGCGGGGATGCTAACGCACAGCGCGTTTGTATCGTTTCCCTTCTCAGGGAGCCTTGGCGAGTCGAGTATGTAGGCTGATTTTCATATGATCAAAATGGATGCGTCGGAGGTGGCAAAGTTGTGGCTGACGGTCAACTGGTTCGGTCAACTGGTTCGACCCACCCCTTTACCAAGCATGATGTCGACGTCCAAGCATGAAGTAGCGCCTGGTCATGCCATTATAGTTCCGCAGCGAGAGGCGGCGAGGCATTTCGGCGCATGTCTGTGGACAGCGATAACGGGAACCGGGCATGTCTTGAATGGCCATCAGGTTGGACCGGTGTGGCATCCACTGAGGGCGCTGAGGACACGGGGACCCCGGACGCCGCCAATTTGATGAACAGTGAGGCCAAACCCTTATTAAGTGCCCCATCTGGGAGATGCAATGGAGACGACCAAGACATTGGAGCGCTCGAATTATCCGGTTGAAGGTTGATCGAGATCGGTGAGTCGTCAACCTGGCCATGAACCCCGCCTACAGAATGATCCTTGAACCAGACCGACGTAACCTCTTGAGACAGTTTCAATTCCGCAATAGATGGCCGTCAAAGCGGCAAGGGACGAAGGAAGATTCGTGAGTTGAAGAGGGAGTTCCTCGAAAGGGGGAAGGATCATAGATGACGGTGATACGATAACATAGTAGGGTACCAGCATGCGCCCCGCCCCGCCCCAGTCTCTGCTATGCCCTTGGTCAACGAATCTCGCAAACGGGCAAAAGAGGACTTACGATTCACGATAATGACCCAACCTGACCTCACAATAGAACGCAACCTTTGTCCACCAGCGCACCAGCTCCCATGTCCAACCTCTCCTCGAGGACTCTGCACCTGGTCCTCAGATCCTCCACCTCGCGCTCCAGCTCCTCCCGCCGCGCCCTCTCCTCCATCCTCAGCTTCGTCAGCAACGGCAGCACGCGATTGACCTCCGCCCAATGATCGCACCACGTCGACGTGTCGCGCAGGACCCCCAGGAGGAACGCGGCATCCTCCTCCGTCGCGGCCTCCATCGCGGCGAAGAACTCGCCCCACTCGATGCCCGCGGTGATCTCGCACCCGGGCGGACACAGCTGGCTCAGGAAGAGCGCGACCGGCTCCGGCTCGGCGATGTGCGACAGCCCGAACGAGAGCGTGCGCAGCTTGCGGAACGGCGTGAGCGCGGGGACGGCGGATCCGCCCGGCGGCACCGCCGTCGTCGCCTTGACGCACAGTCCCAGCTCGCGGAGATTGGGGCAGTGCTGCGCGAACGGGAGGAGGGCGTCGAGGGTTAGCGCGACAGGCCGTGACGTGGGGGGCGCCTCGTTGTTGAGGACGAGGACCTCGAGTGAGGGCCAGCTCGCCGCGAGCTCTGCGACCTCGGCGTGGGAGATGATGAGCGGCGAGTCCCAGCGGAAGAGGAACGTCGTGAGGTTCGGACACTTGAGCACCGGGCGGAGGGTGTTCCAGGTGACGAGGTCGCCGTCGGCGTGGTCCTTGCTATACACGATAGGAAATGGAGTTCCAACGAAGTCGAGGTAGAGTTCGGATAGGATTTGGCAGGCTTCAGCGACTGCGGAAAGAAATTCGTGAAGGAACGAGGGATTGGTGGTGTTCAAGATGTGGAAGTACAGCGATTTGAGGTTGCATGGGAAGAATGGCCCTTGCACGAAACGAAGCATCTGCGGAATTTGCGCACTGATGGTGAACTCATAGAGCGCCGGAAAAGCACCTTCTTGGAGAGCCGGGTTCCAGTTACCGAGGTCCGTACCATCCCCACATCCCTGCTCCAGGAATTCGAATTGGATAACGCCTAGGTCCGGCAGAAGGGAAAGTGTCTCGATGACCTTGTTCGTCAACGTGAATCGCGGCATGGTCACCTTTTGCAACTTGGACAGCCCCTCCACGAGTTGACAGAGGTCGTTCTCGATCTCGCGCACGGAGAAGGAGAATCTGAGGTCGAGATGGGTCAACCTAGGCATTCGCAGCTTGATCTCTTGGAAGAAAGTTCCGAGTGAGTACCCTGGCGAGGGCACCAAAGCGACTGCGAACTCCTTGATGTTGTCGTGCATGAACATGAGGGACGAACGTAGACGGTCGCCTTCCTGAGACAACCACGTAAGAGAGGCGAGCTTCGGCAGTATGTTGAGCGCGGTGCGCGAGCGCGCCACTTCGTCGAAGACTAAGGGGCCGTTAAGGATGGTGTCCATGGCAGGTTGTACGCAGAGTGTTCGTACGCGGGAAGCGTAGTGCATGAATCTAGACCAGTCATTGGGTTCCAATGGTCTATGAAAACACTGGAAGACTGACTGAGAAAGGACCGGTTGCCACAGAATTCTGACACTTACCGTTCCATCTGGCCTATGATCCAGCTGAGCGAGAAGGCTGAACAGACGTGGAAGGTTGTCCACCCTCCGCCAGAGGAGATCGAGAGCGACTTCTGACCATCCCTTTGAAACGCGCGCATTGTTTGCATTCTCTACGTCGCCCAAGAACGAAAACACTAGCTCGACAATCTCCGGGATGGCGAGGACGCGGTGGGTGGTTGTTCCGTACAAGGAAGGATTCTGGGAGAGTGACATGTCTATCAAAGATTGATTAGTTTCGAGAATGAACCGTTTAAGACACTTGAGATGACATTATCAGTTCAACATCTCGCCAAGGTGTCCAACTCGGGGTATGAACGCGACGAGTGGCACCACGCCACTGCAGCCTGCTCCCACACTCGATGTTGGGCACAAACTCGTTGAAGGCGGTCCCTTCATGACAGTGAACACGAAGGAACGCGCTTCGACACTCTTTTTAGAGAAAATGCGTGGCACTTACCTGGTCGTCGCTGCAGTTCTGCTAGGTTCAAGTCGAACTTGGTGCCAGTCAGTGGCTACGGGCGTAGTACATACTTAAAACGACGAATTCGAACAAGTTTGATGCCGGTGCCAAGCGGACTGTGTGGGAATGTTGCCAAGCCGAAGTCCTGGATGGCCCCGGCCCGCGGCCCGATCAGCGCCGCAGATGTACTTACAGATTGGTTATTTCCGAGATCAGGCTATACGGCAGCTCACAGAGCTTGGTGAGGTACATGTCCAGCGAGCGTTCGACATTGAATGGGGGCGGGTGCCTGCAAGTGATCGAGTGTATTCGTATTTGTGTCAGATCCGTACCAGCGGGCTCACTGCTCGGCGCAAATAACTCTAATACCGGTGTACTATTCAATAGTCTGGTATAAGATAGGACGTCATGTATGTACTCCTGGTTGAAGAGATGGAAGTACGCTAGGATTGGGCCGACTATCATGTGGAACATGAAGACGTGCGTGGGCACTGATCATGCCTCGCGAAATTGTAACTCACGCGTGGAGCGCGGCGATGAGTGCCATGCCATGGCTTCCGATTGAACATGAACTTGATGCCCACAGCGGCAACTGCTCGCTTGAAATCCGTACTATCCAGGCTTCCCATTCTTCTGGTCCTGAATTGGGAAGTCGGGTCCGTAATCCATGAACAGCTCCGTTCCAGCCACGACATTCTTTTCTGCAAGCCATCGGATGAGCATCCCGTGGTGGGGAAACAAACTCATCTCGACTCACTCGCATAGATGCCGATCCTTTGCTCGCCGTGCACAAGCATGACTGGTGGACGCAGGGTGGACGTCCTGATCAGTCATCGGATGTCATCCAGGGACACTACGCGCAGACGTACTGGATACCTCCAAGTTGGCCTTCCGATGGGGTGCATGGTTGATGAATCTCGCGGGATTCCCGGCGTTGGTGCTGTCCACCGACATTTCGCTGTTCAGCCCGAACGCATAGGTACGCCCTGCGTGGTGGGCCAGTTGGCTTGGGAACAGGACTCAGATCCGAGAAACGCAACCATCTCGGGAGGGCGCACCTGCGACACTGGAACGTGGGCTCATAGATGAGCTCCCCGACGTATTCTATGATTGCGAGTCAATCTGCTGGATGATCTTCGCAGGAACGCCGAAGACACACCGGAGACGAGGTCGCCCTCTTTCGCGTCCTCTTCCAGGAACAGACCCAGCCCATGGTCGCTCTGTCTGACGGAAACGTTCTACGGACGGCGTCAGGGTGGAGATACCCAGAATGGCACCAGCCACAGCGCACCTTGGAAAGACGTTGCTGTATCTCCATGTTCCGACAGGATTTGCCGCACGGGGTACAGACGTCGGGGTCACATTCCCTCCGCGCCTTCTTGCACGGGCAGATGTCTGTGGAGCATGCTTTAATGGACGTGCTTTTCTTGTACTTTTTGTAGCCCTTCGCGATCATGCCGGGGCAGTGACAGCCCTTCCACCGCCTGGCACCTGCGACGAAGAATCACTCGAAGGTTCATTGAAGACATGATAGCATCACGTACAGGTGGTTGCACATCGACACGACCTGGTGCAATGTGTCCCGTTTATGGTGCACGCGCATTGCGTATCCACGGTACATGGTCCAATGTGGCTGCACGGTGCGTTGCTGTGAAGGCGGATCAATCGGAGCTCATGTGTGCGGCCGCAGGTGTACTCACGGAACGAACACCGGAGACCTCTCGTCCCCTAGAGTATCTATGAGCGCATGAAAGGGTCATCTGGGACGGGACTCACCGAAAACGGGGTCGACAGGTTCGTCACAGGGGGCTCCGTCTCCGGCGGGACCAGCGTTGCGGCACAGCACAGCAACCTAGCATAGACGTGAGTATGGAAACGAGGATATTGAAAACCGGCAATACCTCATGGCAAGGCTTGCGGCACAGGTGAGCTAAGACACAGGGCGTCGTGGGCGGGGATACGTAGCAGATGACCTTCAACTCGTTGATCTCCTCTTCGGTCCAACCCATGTCAGCCTGTATTGATGGTGAGCACGATGAGACTTCTACTTTGAGAACGCTGACCTCGATCATGGTTTCTTCAGCGGCATCACATTGTGGGCCACAGGAGACGGTCGCGGGGAGGAGCCTGAATGGCTCGTCTCCGGATTGGCGAGGCTGGCTTAGATCCAGTTCGTACTGCTCCGAAGCTGATGATCCTGTCAGTCGAGCTCTCAACTTGTTGCGGCAATCTGGAGCTCACCATGATGTAAGCAGTTAGCTTCCGTGCAATCAACGTTAGGACACCACACAGTAAGGTAGTCCTGCAGCCTTGTCTCAAGGCCGTGTCTTTCCGGTGGCGGTAAATCTGGGAGCGGAGGATACAATGACCGTGAAGATCCCGGCCACGGAATAGGATCACTTCTCGGAGTCAGCAGATATGTATATTTCAGCAACCCAACCGCACCTCATCCGTCCGTGCCAGATGGCACCCCAACCTGCTGACGTCCGCAACCGCGGCAGGATCCCGGTGTCATCGATATCCTCAATCGCCATGCCGTGTCCGAAATGCAGGCGACGCGCAGTCTCCAACACGATCTCGAGAACTGTGTTGAGACGTGAGTTGCGTAGTACGGCAATGAAGGTTGAAGGAACATCACGTACTGTCGGGATCGCGGTAGCCTTCTTGCCACGCGAAACTCTTGTGATCCAGGACATAGTCGGTACGATCGAATGAAGGGTCGTCGGAGAATGGTAGGAAAGGCATGGAATGTGGGTCGTCTCCGTGGAGGATGTTACGAGAGGTTGGGGTGCACGACTCGTAGGAAGGATATGGTGTAGGTGGTGGAGAAGGGGCGTTAATTATATCTGCGCCTACGAGCTCTATCTCCGATAGGCCACTGTCATGCACGATATAACGAGTGAATGACGCCCCCTGGGCAGCAGTGGATGCGCTTCTTGTTCCTGGCTGGATTTCTCTGGGCGCATTGAGGTGTACCACGTTGAAGTCAACGGTGGACGGAACCACAGGGGTGGAAATGCGGAGCGACGCAATCATCTCTGAGCAATGAATCGGGTCCCAAGCGTAGTATTCGCGCCAAACATCTTTGAACTGTTTCTTGACAACAGCCGAGGTCCCAGATGCCATCAACGTTTAACTGCTCGAACCACACCACCGTAGATGTCTCTGTGGGAAGAAGACTTGTTGGTGAAATCTTCTGTACACATGATGCATGCCCACCTTTTTTTCTGCCTTGTGGAACCTGCGCATAGATGGATATCGAGCGGTGGTTGACCGGTTGACCGACTGAGTCGGAGCCAGTGGCCCTAACAAAAGCTTGTTGGTTGTGCACTGCCATAAGCGCGCAGCATCGCTTTGGTCATGTTTGCGTCCCAGGCTGCAAGCGCCCAGGCCCCGGGCCCCCGCCGCGACCGAGTCGTCTCCCGTCACGGTGGTTTTGAATACGATCTCATCACATCTTGTGTACTGGCTGCTCAGCTTTACTTGAAATCCTTGTCGCGTCATGCTCGGAGTGTTAACGTACCCCCAACGCACCCAAACAAAATACGCAAATGACCGCGCTGTTGTCGGTCGCGGCCTAGGGTACCGGTCCCGGTGACGGTATGGTGACCCTCTGAGTCTTCGGTCCCAAATGGTCCTCGGGTCAATAGGTTGGACGGTCACTGGGCAAGCTTCATTACCCAGAAAACACTCCCTTCCTGTGTTCGTCCTCCCCGACCGGGCCGTCGCGCAGCTCGTGACCATAACATAACAGTTTAAATATTGCTCATGACGACTCCTTATTACACCAGGGGCCCCAGTTTGTTTCCTTGGATGCTACGTGATGCGCTTCGTACTCATCTCCTTCATCGCAGCTGTTTTCTCGGTAGTAGGGGTGGCCGTGGCTGCCGAGGCTGACCGTGGGGCTAGTAGGAACCTCTGCACTCTCCGACCGTTGGGTGAAGGACGGGACGATACAGACCAAGTCAGAGCATGCGGACCTGTCGCGTATCTGCTCTCAATTGATACGAACCCTGTACAGGTGGAGGCTGCGATCGCAAAATGTGGCCGCTTCGGGACAACCGTCTTCGAACCCGGTGAATACAACATCACAAGGTTGGCATATTCCCCCCCGATCCTACTGGACGAAACTGAACTCTACTTGTAGGAAGATGACGTGGAACCTTGTATCATCCCGAGTGGACTTGCACGGCTACCTCAGTGTGAGTGTCTCAATGTACCATTCAAAGTCATCTTTCCCTCATTTGCATACAGTTCAAACCGGACATCGAGTACTGGCTCAACGCGAACAACACTTACCGCGTTATATTCATACAGGACCAAGCGTCCTGGTTCGTGGTCACAGGGCACGACTTCGTCATCGACGCACACTCGTCCGGGGGTATCAACGGGAACGGCCAGCCTTGGTGGTCGTACTTTGCGACGCGCACCCGCGAGGACGGCGACGGACGCCCAGTTGCGTTCACGCTCAGCAACGTGACTCGTGGTCTCGTGAAGGACTTCCGGATCGAGGCGCAACCGTTCTGGTGCAACGCCGTGGCGGACTCGCGCGAGGTCGCGTACGACGGGATGTATTGCAACGCAACGAACCAGGACCCGACGTACGCAGGGACGAAGTGAGTCGTGTTTCCGATGTGCGCGCCCGTCTCCATCTAAGGTGTCATGGCCATGCAGCGTCGTACCAAACACGGATGGTCAGCTTCGCCGCCCCATCTGACCCTGATTATACACTGACCACTGGGCCATATACTAGGAATCGACACATACCGTTCCAACAAGATCACGCTTCTCCGCTGGGATGTGAGTCAGTATCTCCATCTTGAACTTGCGTTTTTTTAACATGCCTTCTGTGCAGATCACTTGTGGTGACGATTGTCTAGCAATCAAAGGGGTGAGCACTTGCAATCTATCGCGTCCCTGGAACCCTTCTAATGACAGGGTCTCGAAGAACTCGACAAACATCTTCGTCAAAGACGTTACCTGTCGTGGCGGGAATGGCATCGCGTTCGGGTCTCTTGGGCAGTACGTGCAATTCGTAAGTCATTTCTTCCCCACCTCACGCCTCTCTTCCTAAATCGCACTACCACCAGAATGATATCGTGGATAATGTGGTCATGGAAGACCTTAAAGTGTGCATGGCATTCGCAGCGACCTGAGACAGGGCACATGCTGACGCCATATCTTGCGCTGCGTACAGATGATCCGTCTCGATCCACAAGTACAGCCGAACATGGGCTCGGGAGTGTACCTCAAGACCTGGACGGGCACAGTGAACGGCTCTCCGCCGACCGGCGGAGGTGGCGGCGGCGGTGCGTACGCTCTTGCTCTCCCTCTGATTGGTTCACGCCCATGCGGCTGATTCGGCCACCTAACAGGTTCCGTGTCGAACGTGGTCGCCAAGAACGTTTCGCTCGACCGCGTCTCCCTCCCCATCCACCTCTATCAAACAAACGGCGGACACTCGTACGTCTGTCATCTTAGTTTTCAGCGATCGAGTCCAACCAGCTGAGGTGACTGTGATCAGAGGCGACGCACCGTCCACGCTGCAGTTCAGCAACCTGACGTTCCTCGACTGGACCGGGACGGCGGAAAGCAGCCTCCGTGCGTAACTTTCTCCCCCATGATCCCGTCTCGTCTCACGGAGCTAGGTTACCCGTTAGTCGTCGACCTGGAGTGCAGCTCCGCCGTCCCGTGCCCCAACATGCGTTTCGAGAACATCGACATCGCGGTCGTGAACGGGACCGCACCGACCTACACTTGCGTGAACGTCGTGAGCGAGACCGGGCTGCCAGGTAAGCTCTTCCCTACAATACCATGTTCGACATGGAAGAAACTCTGATGGCCCTTTGCACTGCGTACTACAGGCTGCAAGGTCATTGGGACTGCTTAGCGTGAACGGAGAGATTCACGGCGCTCGACAGACCGTGCGTTCAGAACTGCCGTGTAGTACCATGAAGACGTCTTCCTGTGGATGTAAAGGGAACGTGTATTGTGAATGGATGTGACTACCCGCGAGTCTCCAATCCAAGCTCCAATAATCGTTGTTAAGCGCTGAGCGATGGTAGGCACCGCGATGAGTGTTACTCCAGAGTTACTCCAGGCGTCGCGCTGAACTACGCAGGTTTCTACACCTTGCAATATTCTCTCGGCACAGTCTCACAGGCGAAGCTTGTGTTAGGCATCGCCAGACAATGCGATTCGGCTACCGGCGCGTGCGGAGCACTGTGAAGCTTCAAGTCCTGGACCTGAACTTCTATACAACAGTATTGATACAATCTAAACCTAAACCGCACTCATTTTCTTCACTTCTCGTCGTCCTCGGGCTTCAGGGCTACGCATCCAAGACTCAACGCGCCGCTCACAAGACCTTCTCGACGAGACCCATGCCCTGCTGCTCGAGGATCTCGCGGAGGGGGTCGCAGATCTCCTTCGAGTACGGCGCCAGGACTCCAGGGGTGTTGAGCTTCCCGTCGAGCACGAGCTGCACCGCGATGCCGCACGGCACGCCAACATAGAGCGCCATCGCCGAGTGTCCCGATGGGTCGCCGTACGCCTCGAGCGTCGACGTGATCGTGTCCTGCAAGGCCGAACCCCCGTTAGTCTCTGCTCGTAGGACATTACGGAACACCGGACACGTACGGTCTTGCCATCCGCCCACTCAACGACGAACTTGTGCTGGAGCATGACAAAGTCGCGCTCGCCAGGCCCGTACGCCATCAGCGTCTCGAGCTGCGCGCACAGCGTGTCCAGCAGGTTCCCGTCGCGCACCGTCGCTTTCTCCTGCGAGAACAGGCCGATCCAGCGCAGACCGGTGATGATCCGGTGCGCCTCGTCCTCGTCTGGGAACTGGCAGAGCGCCCGCACGCGCGCGATGAGCGTGCTAGATGATTACCCAACATGGTATGAGCATGCATAGGAAAGGCAAAGGAAATAAAGTTTTGGGACGTACCTCTCGTTCGCGTCGGACGCGCCGATCGCTTGCCGGAAGACCTCTGCCCACGTCAAGCCCTCTTCCAACCACTCCTTCTTCTCGATGTTCATCCATCCGAGCGCGACCAGCGCCTTGATGAACCCAGGGAAGCCCTGGTAGCGCAGCGTGCCGCGGACAACGGTCTCCGCCTCGGGGATGTTGTAAAACTCGCGGAAAGGAACCGAGTTGCGGTTGGGGTACGCAACGAAGGCGTACGCCGGGGTGATGAAGTAAGGCTTTGCGACGCTCATCAGGTCCTTGCCCGATATGGTAGCCTGCTGGCCGCGCGCAATGTAAGCGGCATCGTTGAGCAACGCGAGCAGACCACCCCGGGGTGACCACGAGAACTTGTATCCGAGCGGGTTGCCGGAGCACTCCGGTGCGGGAAGGCCACCGCAGTATGAGTGGAACTCCTTGATCTATGTGCCCTTGATAAGAGACTGCACGGAAGATATTGGATGCTAGATACTAACCTTGCCCCCTTTGGCATGCACCTCGTCAATTGTCTTGATCGCGTACAGGTGGTCGACGCCAGGGTCAAGGCCGATCTCGTTCATGACCACGATGCCCGCCTTCTTGATCTCGCCCTCGAGTTCGCGAATACCGGGGCTGATGTAGCTCGTCGTCACGACGTTCGTCTTGCCCTTGATCGCTGCCTTGATAACGTTGACGTGGTGGATGTACGGCACGAGCGAGATGACGAGGTCATGCTCCGCGATCGCCTTCTCCAGAGCGGCCTGCTTCGCGGGGTCTTCGGAGCCAGCATCGAGAGACTGGGCAGTGGTGTTCGGCAGGTCAGCCGCCAGAGTCTGTGCGCTTTTCAACGTACGGCAAGCTAGAGGACGTCAGTAACTGCCGCGGCGCCATAGTGTCTGATGGTTCTAACTTACCAATGGTGAGCGCGTTTCCAGGGTTGCGTACGACGTACTCCGCACAAGGACGTGCAACAGCACCGCTACCAAGAAGGAGGACCTTTTTGGTTGGGGCACCGGTAGCAGCCGCCGCGCCAAACTTGGGACGAACGTCCTTGCCCTCCTTGAGAAGCGCAGTACCAAACTCGGGGAGGACAAACGCGGCCTTGTGAACCTCGGCGTTGTAGTACCGCGTGTTCGGCACCTCCCGGAGCGGCTTCGAGAGATCACGGCCAGCCTCCTTCGACGCGACCATGAAACCAATCTGGCCGGAGGGGTAGGTGGGGATCGTGGTGAAAGCGTACTCTGCGACGGGGAACAGGCCGCGGGTGGTGGCAAGGAGATCCTGGATGAGGGAAAGATGGAGCCAGAGGCACTCGCCCTGGGTGGAGATGTGGCCGCCCGGGGTGAGCGCGTCACGGAGGAGCTCAAAGTATGGCTTTTGGAAGAGAGAGGCGGCGGGGCCGACGGGGTCCGAGGAGTCGGTGATGATCACGTCGTATGTGGAGGTGTTGTCGGCAAGGAACTTGAAGCCGTCGCCGACAAAGACCGTCACACGGGGATCGTTGAGGAGGGAGGACATGTGGGGAAGGTACTGCTTGGACACCCTGATGACGGCCTACGAAGGACTAAGCCTTCGGGCAACGAGTGGATAGGATGGACGTTACGAACCTCATCGATGTCGCAGAGCACGACCTCCTGCACGGACTGGTGCTTGAGAACCTCGCGGACAACACCGCCATCGCCGCCGCCGATAACGAGGACCTTCTTCGGGTTCGGGTGGCTTGCCAAAGGAATGTGGGCAATCATCTCCTGGTACCTAACCGCGCATGGAGCTCAGCTCGCTCCATCCGCGATGCCCGAAACGATTGCATGACGTACGAGAACTCATCGCGCTCGGTGCACTGGATGACACCATCGAGGATGAGGACGTTGCCGTACGTTTCGGACTCGAAGATGAGCACGTCCTGGTAGAGAGACTTCTCGACGTGGAGGATTTTGTTGACCTTGAGGGTCATGGCCTGGCCGGGCCACTGGGAGGAGATCTCACGGAACCAGCCATCTGCGAGTATCCTAGACGTCAGGGAACATATCACACACTCTACACATACATGCATACCTTTGATCGAAGGGTGGGTAAGGGGGGCCATGGCTCAGAGAGGGAAAAGGATGAGATGCTCGGTCAAAATTTGGAGAGCATCGAAAGCCTTGGTAGATAAGATAAACCTAGATTAAGATGGCGAGATCCAATCGGGTACAACCATGACTCGACTAGAAACTGTACTTACTGGATCAGTACTGTAAGTATGCGTGGTGCAAGCTCATTCCTGTCTCTGAACTGCCGCTAGTGGTCGATATATCGAGTGCAGCCACGCCCCGTCCTCTGCCCGAACATCCGTTTGCAGAACTTCAACACCATACCGGCTCCAAACGGGATGATGGCTGAGTACAAGCGCGTGAACGCGTCCGTCTTGCAGGTATTTCTGAGTTGTCCTCTTCCTTGAGGTGAAGCTGACGTCTCCAGACAACCTGAGGATGTGCTGCGACGGGAACCGCCTGATCGCGCGAGTTTTCGTAGCCCATTATCCAAACATGGATCCCCCATATGCTTTACACATCGAAGTTATTTCACAGGTCAGGTGTTCAGGCAGAAGCGACCTTGATCAGGCACTTTCCGGACGTCCTGCCCTCCCACAGAGCCTTCTCCGCCTCGCGCACGCCCTCCGCGCCGAGCGGGTACTCCTTGTACACGACCGGCTTATAGGTCCCGTTCGCGAGGAGCCGGAAAACCTCCGCGATGTACTCCCTCCCGGCCTTCTTGTCGGCGATGTACGCCGCAGCGCTGCACACAAGCGCGTGCGTCAGCGGCAGGAACCAAAGTGCAAACTTGACGTATTGGATGGAAAACTGAGAACTCACGAAGCGAAGACGAACTTCACCGCCTTGAACGCCGTGATGTGGGGAGCGAAGGACTCGACGAGCCCCGAAGCGAAGCCGAGCCAGACGATCGTGCCCTTCGCCCGGATGCACGCGAGGTCCGTCTCGAACCTGTGGTCGTACCCGTAACCCATCAGCCCCAGTCCAAGTCTAGACAACAGAGCACCCGGAAGAAGACGAACGCTCACATGTCCTTGCCGACCCCATCGAAGATCGCGTGCACCCCGAGACCGCCTGTGATCTCCAGCACGCGCTCGGCGACGTTCTCGCTCTTGTACAGGATGACGTGGTCCGCGCCGTTGGCCTTCGCGAGGGCCGCCTTCTCGGGCGTGCTCGTCGTGCCGATGACGATCCCGCCGCGCGCCTTCACGAGCTGGGCGAAGAAGAGGCCGACGCTGCCCGCGACGGTGTGCACGAGCACGTAGTCGCCCGCTTTCACGTTGTACGCCTCCGTGGCCAGCGGGAGGGTGGTGCAACCTGTAGTATGATGGCACGATATTGACAGTGGGTTCTCACAACACTGGCATGCTGGCACGGGCGATGGGCGACTCGGAAGTCGGACGAACCTGGTACCAAAGACGCTACCGCGCTGCGGTCCGAAATCTCGTTCGGAACAGGGAAGACGTCGCTCCAGTCCGCCAGGAAGTATTCTGCAAACGTGCCGGCCGATCCCTCGGCCCACTGCAGCGCGAGTTAGCCCTCAGATAGTACTCGGACGGCGCCGTGTTCAAGCCCGGAGAGAAGCGATACACCTACCGAGACCACCCTGCTGCCGACGGCGAATCCGCGCACTCTGTATTCCTCGTCGGAGAGCGCATCGTTATCCGTTGGGAGGGCAACGATGGTTCCTACGCACTCGATGCCGAGGGTGAAAGGGAACGGTGGAAGGGGCATGGGCCATGTGCCGAGGCGCTTCTGATTGTCAGCATAGTTTACCCCTGCCCATGCGACCTGACGTGTTGGAATGGTTAGCACTGGCGGCGGCTTACTAGTTTGGTTGCACAACTCGCCTTGATGAGGATCTGGGCGGGTGAGGGAGTAGGAACGCGAAGGCGGAACTCCTCGATGACGTCGAAGGA
Source organism: Ganoderma leucocontextum (assembly GCA_020736865.1). NCBI lineage: Eukaryota > Fungi > Basidiomycota > Agaricomycetes > Polyporales > Polyporaceae > Ganoderma > Ganoderma leucocontextum. The sequence continues at coordinate 560,909 of JAHKGY010000009.1, forward strand.
AGCTCCGGTCTTGGAGAGACCGACGGCGGCCATCTTGGCGGGGAGATCTAGAGCCATTGTTGAGTGGGCTTATTTCGAAGTCGGATGGAAAGGACTGCGTGCAAGCAACTCTGATGCTGAAAGTTGACTTGACCTTGCTGCCATTTAATACGACCGCTGCCGTTCCCAGGAAGGCCACTAGACCTCCGTCGACTTAACCTCCGTCGCAACTCACGGCCCGTTTGATCAACCACTTGTGGGCGTGATTACAGGTTGTGTATTCGACCTGCGCGTAATCCTGCTGATGGCGGAGGTTTGTCACTGGTGGTTGACCAAGAAGGGCCGGGAGGTAAGTACGACCCACTCACATCTCCGATGCCGATGTCATAGTCACCTGCGGCACGGTAGTGCAAGAACTCCTACCGTCTTCGTAGTTACAGCGGTCTCGTATTCCGACGTAGTAAGCTCACCACCCTGCTATCCGAGGTGGTGAGCCGCTACTTACTACGTCGCGCCGGTCGCGGTACCATCATGGCCCATCGGGCCCGGCGGGCGGAGGCTGCACAGATGCGAAGAAAATTGCCTCAGGGTTCCCACAATGCCAGGCGATCGCCTCCCACGAGTCCACGACATTGCTCTTGCTCAATCAAGACCGTGATTCCCTTCGGGCCCGCTGGGTCAAACGAAGTTCTTTGCCAAGCTCGAGCGCGTAGAGCGCAAGACGCGTAACGATACGCGTCGGGATCGAACCGGCGAGGACTTGGTCATGCTGCAGCACAAGTTCGTCGCTGAGAAGGCAGATGGCAAGACCGAACCTGTCCAGTTTCTTCTTTCTAAAGGGTGTTTCGGAGCAGCGTGGACTGACGGGGATTTGGATCGCAGGACACGATCACGTCGACCGACGTGAGTCGAAGCGTACGGCGACCCGTCGGGACATTCGGCGATGGCGCTCTACGTCGGGGTGCCATGCGGGATCGCGGCGCAGCTCGTGCTCGACGGCAAGTTCAACACCCCTCGAGTCCTGGCGCCGTATTCCAGGGAAATCTGCGACCCAATCCTCGAGTAGCAGGGCATGCCAGGTCTTGTGGGGAGCGTTGTCAAGTCTTGGGTACGCGAGCCTGAGGCGGAAGAGAAGTGTGGTTTAGATCATCGCACCAAGACCACCGCTGTCTCGCACGAGCACAGAGTCTCATCCCGCACAAGCATGCATTGTGCGTGGGATCCTATTTCACAGGCTACAGCCCAATTGTTCAGTCGGTAGCGACCTTGATCAAGCACTTTCCGAACGTCTTGCTCTCCCACATCGCCTGCTCTGCCTCGCGCACGCCCTCCGCGCCGAGCGGGTACTCCTTGTATACGACCGGCTTGTAGGTCCCGTTCGCGAGGAGCCGGAAAATCTCCGCGACGTACTCCCTACCGGCCGTCTTGTCGGCGAAGTACGCAGAAGAGCTGCACACGAGCGTGTACGCGTCAGTTGTACGAAACGAGATGCGGAGGATTGGATGGAAGACTGACGACGCGAAGATAAACTTGACCGCCTTGAATGCCGTGATGTGCGGCGAGAAGGGCTCGACGAGTCCCGAAGTGAAGCCGAGCCAGACAATTGTGCCCTTCGCACGGATGCACGCGAGGTCCGTCTCAAACCTATCGCGCGGGCACTCGTCAGTCCAAGTCTTGACAACGTTAGGGAAGGACGGAAGCTCACGTGTCCTTGCCAACACCATCGAAGATCGCGTGCACCCCGAGACCACCAGTGATCTCGAGCACGCGCGCGGCGACGTTCTCGCTCTTGTACAGGATGACATGGTCCGCGCCGTTGGCCTTCGCGAGGGCCGCCTTCTCGGGCGTGCTCGTCGTGCCGATGACGATCCCGCCGCGCGCCTTGACGAGCTGGGCGAAGAAGAGGCCGATGCTGCCCGCGACGGTGTGCACGAGCACGTAGTCGCCCGCTTGCACGTTGTACGCCTCCGTGCTTAGGGAGAGGCTGGTGCAACCTGTGGTATGGCACGACCGATGAGTACTGAGTTCTCACGACATGCTGGCACAGACGAAAGGCGAAGGACGAACCCGGTATGAAAGAGGCTACCGCAGTGCGGTCCGGAATCCCGTTCGGGATAGGGAAGACGTCGCTCCAGTCCGCCGGGAAGTATTCTGCGAACGTGCCGGCCGGTCCCATGGACGACTGTGGCGCAAGGTGGGAGTTAGCCCTGTGCGACGTGTTCGGGGAGGGAGAGAAGCAATACACTTACTGCAACCACCCTACTGCCGACGGCGAATCCGCGAACTCTGTATTCCTCGTCGGAGAGCGTACTCTTGTCCGTCGGGAGGGAGACGATGGTTCCTACGCACTCGCCACCGAGGGCGAAGGGGAACGGCGGAAGGGGCATGGGCCACGCGCCGAGGCGCTTCCTATTGTCGGCATAGTTTACTCCCGCCCACGCAACCTGACATGGACAAGCCAGGATGGTTAGGACTAGCGGCAGATTAGCTCGGTTCGAGCACAACTCGCCTTGATGAGGATCTGGGTGGGGGAGGGAGTAGGAACGGGAAACTTGAATTTCTCGATGACGTCGTAGGAAGCTCCGCACTTGGAGAGCCCGACGGCGATCATGTTGGCAGGGAGAGTCATTGTCGAGTGGGTTTCGTTCGAAGTCGGGGGGAAAGGACGACGTGCAAGTGATGCTGAGACTTGCCTCTATCCCGCTGCTATTTAACACAACCTTTCCATTTCAAAGAAACTTGAAGCCACTGAGCCTCCGTCGACTTAACGTCGGTATCGGTCCCGACCGATGGCCCGTTTTGGCATTCAGCTGTGGGCGTGATTACGGGTTGTGCACATCCGCTGCGCGTAATCCTCCTGATGGCCGAGCGTTGTCAGTGGCTCGGCGAGAAAGGAAGGGGGTACGACCCACCCACATCACCGGTGTCGACGGAAATGTCGCCCTCCGAGGCTTGTGACACAAGTCTCGTAACCACATGTATTTCAATGCTATTGACGCCGGACGGCAAGCCACGGCAAGACCGTTCTCGTTCGAAATACTCGGGAAACGAGTATGCCACTGTAAGGCACCCCTAATCGCATTTTCTGACAAGTGTTGTGCATTTCCGTTTATATGTTAAGCACTCCCGATGACCTTGCAGCCTGTAGTATGCGCACACGGGGCCGTCAGCTTCTTCTGACATGTTGCATAACGTATCGTGAAGGAAAGAGGGTTTACCTGGGAGCCCGGTCTCGCTCACGACATTGATGCAAGTGTAGCTCGGCGCGGTCCCGTTCTCTACCGCGATGTTGAAGTTCTCGAAGCGCATGTTGGGGCAAGGCGCAGCTGCGCTGCATTCGATGTCGACCACTACAGGAACCCCTGGGTTAGCGTTGTAAAAGGGGGCGACGAGAACGGTAACCCACGGTTGCTGCCCTCCGACGTCCCAGTCCAGTCGAGGAAGGTCAGGTTGCTGAACTGCAGCTTAGATGGTGCGTCGCCCCTGCGGCACGTAATACCCGATTCAATTTTGAGAAAGGATGGTTGTGGGACCGGGCTGACGAAGGACGTACGTCTGTCCGCCATTTGTCTGATAAAGGTGGACGGGGACCAAGACGCCCTCGAGCGTCACATTCTTGCTCACCACATTTGATACAAAACCTGTCAAATATCCAGAAGCTCTGCATTAATGGTGCGCATGGACATCCGGATTGCAGGGGCTTACGCACCGCCCGCGCCACCTCCGCCGGTTGGCGGAACACCGTTTACCGTGCCCGACCAGGATTTGAAGTAGACTCCCTGATGATGGTTTGGCTGGATCTGTGGGTCGAGGCGGATGATCTGTTCGCCGGGGAAGTAGCAGTGCGTCGTCAAGTCATGGGAGTATTCTATATGGCCATGGATGGGACGCTTACCTTGAGATTCTCCATGACCACGTTGTCTATGATATCGTTCTGGTGCGGGTAGCCAAGAGAAGGATGAGGTGGCATTGGCGAAGAAGTTATTCATGTAAGGCGAGACTTACGAATTGCACGTATTGCCCAACAGATCCGATCGCGATGCCATTTCCCCCACGACAGATAACGTCTTTGACGAAGATGTTTGTCGAGTTCTACAAAAGCTATCGTTAATAGTCCACCAAAGTGATGCGTCGCGCTCACTCACTCCTTTGAATGATATACAATCGTCACCGCAAGTGATCTACACCAAAAGCATGTCAAAAACGCAAGGTCAAGACGGAGGTGCAGACTCACATCCCAGCGGAGAAGCGTGATCCTGTCGGAACGGTACGAGTCGAATCCTATACGGCCAATGATCAGTGTATAAAAAGGGCATGATGCGGTTGAGGCTAACCATCCGTGTTCGGCACTATACTGCATGATACTTCAGATTGGGACGGACAGGCACGCTGTAGATAGAATGCGACTTACTTAACGCCTGCGTACGTTGGGTCCTGGTTGGTCGCATTGCAATACATCCCGTCGTACGTGACATCGCGCGAGTCCGCGACGATGTTGCACCAAAACGGTTGCGCCTCGATCCGGAAATCCCTCACGACAGCACGGGTCACGTTGCTGAGCGTGAACGCAATCGGGCGTCCATCGCCGTCCTCACGGACGCGTGTCGCAAAGTAGGACCACCAAGGCTGTCCATTGCCGTTGATGCCCCCAGACGAGTGCGCGTCGATGAGGAAGTCGTGCCCTGTGACGACGAACCAGGACGCTTGGTTCTGGAGGAATATGACGCGGTAGGTGTTATTCGCGTTGAGCCAGTACTCGATGTCGGGCTTGAACTGTACGCAAATGGGGGGAATGAATGACGATGCCGACCGCCAGATTCGAGACTCACACTCAGGTAGCCATGCAAGTCTACTCGAGATGAGACAAGATTCCACGTCATCTTCCTGCAAGTAGACTTCAGTCCAATCCAGTAGAATCGGGAGGGGAGATGCTAACCTCGTAATGTTGTATTCACCGGGCTCGAAAACAGTCGTCCCGAAATGACCACATTCTGCGATAGCGGCTTCTACCTGCATGGTGATCATGTCAATTAGTGGCGCCAGGGACACGACGTTTGCATGGCCTCACCTGGTTTGTATCATCCCGTCCCTCACCCAGCGGTCGGAGCGTACAAACCTTCGAGTGCCCACTGTCTTCCTCAACAAACACGGCACCCCCGAGAGTCGATAAAACCGTTGCAGCGAAGGCGATGAGTGCGAAACGCATCGTACACGGAGAAAATCCCTGGCTGCTAGTGTACCGTCGTCGGGAGCACATTTAAGCTGTTGTGCGGCGGTCACGAGCTGCACGGCGGCCCGGCTGAAAGAACAAAAATCAGAACGAAGTGCTTCGTTGGTACCTAAGCACATCCAGTGACCATCCCGCGTATCGGGAGAAGAATAATTTGCGACGGAGGAGTGTTGTACCTCCGTGAGCCCAGGCCACGACAACGGACAAGACGCTTCGAAAAATTGTAAGGTCGATACTCCCAATTTACGTGACCGTCCTCATGTGGGCTTGCAATCGAAACTGCATGACCCGAAGACATGCTGCGACGGATTCGCAGAGAGCGAGTTGCATAAATGAACACTACGTGGAACTGGAATCAGCATGTACTGTAAATCGGACAACTTGAACGCACGTAGTAAAACGATCATACCGCCGCCGGCTGGCCATGGTCACATTACCACCAGTTGCTCTTCCTTGTCTTACTAATGAAAGTGCGAAGATGGAGAGCACAAGATTTCAGTTGCATTCCCGGACCAGAGCCAGTAATGAGATTCAAGAGCCAGTGGTGGGCAAATGGTGGTGGTCTGGAAAGAGCAGTGGCAAGCGCTGAGTTGATTCGTCATCAGTCGGAAGCGCCTTCAGTGCGAGCCGGACCTTCGCGGCTCCCGCGTCCCGCCTTTTTTCAGCGCAACTCATGGCAGTCAGTATCGATGCTTACCACCAGCCTACCAGTACATACTAAGAACGTGCCAGTTCTTGAACGCTCTCGGAGACGGTGAGTCCATCCGCACATCGAGTCAAGGCTAGCGGAGCAAGGAGATCATTGAGCCTCAGAACAATACCCTCCGCGAGCTGAGCATGATGATACAGCTACATAGGACTGTAATCCTCCGGGTGTCTCTACCCGAATATGTTCTGTACCGCCCTCCGTCCGGATATCTGTGGCGTATGTGCAGGCTTTCATTCCGGTCTCGCTATGACCTGTCTTCAGGTCAAAGTCGTATCTGGATTTCGCGCCGGGGAGTCAACGCGATACACGAGCCGGAAATCAGGATGGGACAGTCCTGTACTGTGGCAGAGGTAAACGCAAGTTTATTTTGCTCCACTCATCCATTATGAGTCTGATTGCATTTCCAGCGCAGACCCGTGCCCCGAAGGATCGAGGTCACTCACAGAACTGCAAAGCATCCAAGCTCAGCAAACCATGGTCTCCCCTAGCCAGACCTAAGATGATCTGCGGAGGGGAGATCATCCTGAAGTGATAATCGGGCCGACGGGAAATCTTACTAAATGCTATCCCCCACTCTCAGGTCTAGCACTTTCGCCGCAGTCTTCCGCTGGCACTTCCGGCACCAGGGCTGGCTTCGAAGCAACGTGACGTCGAAACATCGGCGTAATCAGCTAGAAGAAGCAGGCACACAATAAGTGAGTTCGCGTTCACATAAAGTGTCTAAGGGTCGCAAAACGTGTCGTTCACGCTTTATTGGTATGGTAGGCGGGCGCATCAACTGCTGCGTCGAGGTCTATCTCGAGGTGTAGGCGACGGCTTGAAGGATTCTCGGACCTCCGTCGACGTGCGAAGCGGTATCGGTGAGAATTGGGGTGAAAATATGGGGATGGGCGCCGTCATATGCCTCTCGCCAATCACGGTACCGACTTCGTGTCGTTAGGTGCTCGAAGACGCGTTTGCAGCGGATGCGCCTTCGTGGGGGAAGCAATCAGTCGTACGTACTTAGTCTCATCGGGGGCCGGTGTACTGTAATTGCGGCTTATAGATGCTACAATGCGCAGGTTGTTTGGGAAACTGAGGGAACTTTGGCGATTGCTAGTGCTCACCGAGTTCCGTGGGAACCACAACGCCGTACCTGGTAGGCAATTGGTCTTCTGACTTCTTCGCTCCTCCGCTAATTACGGTATCGGTAGGAATGACTAGCAGAGACGGCCGCCTAGAAACAAGCCAGAACACATTGCTGAAGAGACCACGGGTCTTTGCAATGTCGTAGGGGTGAAAGTTCTGCAGGTCGGTACGGTACACACTCACTTGGGTAGGTCTCTCCCCGTTTGTAACTTGTAAGGGTAAGGGAGGATGATGCCGAGGAAAAGTTGGGAGTTCAACAGGTTCACCTCCACCGTCGACCGAGGCTCGCGTGTGGAACGGACACCATTTCGCTAGTCCATGTCACATAGCTGCGGGAGAAGCAAAGTTACGCAGTCCAGCGGCTCCCCGAAGCCTGTGCCTCAAGGCACGGACTCCAGCGCCGTTACGGAAGATGATGTTCCCAGTGCAGGTTCCCACCGCTCAAATGTTGTTGACATTTACTTACCCGTTCGCGACAGCAGGGTCGACTCGCCGAGCCGTTTTCACGCTAGATGCCGTTCGCTTCGTGTTCCTTCGGGCAGGCGGGGAAGGGCGGAAGAATCGAGCTTACGGGAACACATGTGACGCGTGCCGTACTTTCTTTCTGATCATGCTCGTTTTTCTGCTTCTCCATCTTCATGCCGCCCTTTAGCGATAAGCGCTACGGAGGAACAATGCCCCAAATCGGACGATATCACGACGGAAGCAAATGTAAAGTACTTGTTGCCATCATGATTAGCTCCATCCTAGACAACTTATAGACAAAACTTGTGGGAGGTTCGCCCTTCGTGACGCCAGGGATCTGCAATGGTCTTGGGCATATAGTACGCCTTGCCAGAGCGAGAGCCCGGGCCTGGCTATATTGTAATCTAGTCCGCATGTCGGCCTGAATGCAACACCCCAGATTCACTGCCATCAACGCGGGCACGAGCGCGCTCAGCGCTGCAGTAGTGTGCAACTGCGGAGGGATTGTTCGGAAAGCCAAACATACCTGGTTAGTACCTAGCCTTCCAACTTGCCAGTCCGTGCTACCCATAAGAATAGACACAGGGCGGGCGCCGCGGCTTCTTGAGCGGGCATAACGGCGATCATACTATTTCGCGACCCCCGATCGTAGAACCCCGATCACAGACGTGTCGAGCGAAGCGATGACTTGGTAGGTAGCGGAAGGCTTCATGTGGACAGCACTGTATAACATATGTCCAGTATATACCAGAATGTAATGTACATTACGACTTGTGAAGTGGTGCTAAGAAAACGAAAACAAGGCAGATAGCGGCGTTCAACTTAAACCATCTGAATCAGAGCAACAAAAATGAGTGGAAGGAGCACCGGGGCGTCCACACGGCAACAACAAGGACTGTCCGGATAACTTGAACTGAGTAACGTTATACAATACATCCATGCGCCTTGCGGTGACACGAGGTGTCTACACATCTATCCCATGGCAACCGCCTATTCAATCGATGCGCGAGGCCCCGCTCTCGATGTCGTTCATCGCGGTGCCCTTGCGGTCGTACGTCTCAAGCGACTGACGGTCGTGTGTCTGTGAGACCGAGACGTTGATCGCGACTGGGCGGAGGTTGTAGTCGGTGCCTCCGATGGTCTGGCCGTGGAAATCAGACGTCTGCTTGCCAGACACCACCTCCGCCATCGTGTAGCCGAGACCGACGCGGATGATGATGAGGGTGAAAACAACACCCTGCGAAACGCGCGATTTAGCTGGAGAAATCCACGGTGGTTGCACAACGGAACTTACAATAAGCGGCTGGAGGATGTCCAGGCAGACATACTGGGCATTCGAACCGGCGAGGTACGTGCCGAGGAGAGACGCGAGGGCGGCCGAGTAAACAGCAGCGGATTGGACCAAAGTCTCCACAACCTCCCAATGGGAACCTCCCGCCGCGGCGCGGTAGGTCTTCACACGGCGGTTCATCCAGACGATGCGCGCAGCGATGAGAACTGAGACATGATCGTGAATACCGAGCATTCCAACGTGTTTAAGGAAACCGGATCACGCGCTTTAATGTGCGGGAATACGGAAGGTCGCGCGTGAGGGAGCAATGAGTACTCACGTGTAGAAAGCAGGTTGGTTGTGAGCGACAGCGAGAAGAATGCTCGGATCCATGGCTGGAGGTTCTCAGCGAAGATAGCACCGACACCCTTGACGAGCCCAATCTCGACGCACGCGCCGTAACCGGCGACTAGACAAGTGTCAGCACGAACGCGACTGAATAAGTGTAGGTGGCGCACCAGCCGTGGCGAGAAGCATTATAACGGGAACCACGATTATCATCCAAGAGTGGTTCCACACCACGAAAAGACGGTACGTAACGAAGGTATCACCGACAATAGTCATGGTGATGTAGATCACGTTCTTCGCGACCTCCGTCGGGTTGCTGAGAGTCGCGTAGAACATTGAAGTTCCGCCGGGTGTGCCGCCGTTCACCACGAACGCTTGTATGGCTCGATCCACGTCTAAGGCTAAATGCTGTAAGGAGTCAGGGTCGCATCTTGCCATGGAGGAACGAGAATCGCACGCACTGCTACTGATAACAACCACATAATCGTGGATGTAGCGAAAAGCATTTTGTTAAGGGTAGATTTGCTCCGTTTCTTCTCCCGGTAGAGAAGAATCCAGATGGCGATGGCATAGAGGACAGTGAAGGCGCCGAAGACCAGCGACTCTGTGAATAGCGCAATGAGCTGCGAGACAGGGACGAGCCTGGTTAAGCACGCGGCCAACCTAAAACCTGGAAGAAGAAGAACGTACCTCAGCTCGGGCAATGGGGAAGCGCGCTTCATCAGACATCTCCGCAGGGCTGGAACAGGCTTAAGACTGGCAGAGATGAAGTGGAAGGGGGTCGCAGGATCGTGACGCCGCGAAAAAGGGCCAGGGGACGTTTATATGCTCCGGATCCCTACGAAGCTCAAGCTTCGAGGGCCCGGGCAAATTATCGAGATGATCTTCTCGCTCGACTGCGTCGCCGCATTGGTGGAGCGAATGCATTGCGCCCAGGAAACAGCGTGGGTTCAGCGTCCGGCTATACATTCAACCATGAGAAGTTTCGTTACCAGACCAGTGACCACCCACCCGGTTAACGCTGGCTTCGGACTGATGAAAGATGGCTGCTTTGACGCTGGATGATGTCCAACCAAGGATTGAACTTCTTCCTGAACATGTTACACTAGGTTACACTCACGAGTGAAGTTCAAGGCCGTCCACTCGCCGCAATGCGGCTCCGCGAGACTTGAGGGCGGTTCTATCGGATCACTGTAACAGCAAGTGCAGGCTCCAGTGCGCTGCTTAAATCACCCCTTCCGGTCGCTCCGCCACATCCATCCGTGTCGCGGCTTGCCTGCATGCCAGTCCACAGACGTGTCTGTGGCAGCATTCACACGTTATCTCGTCGAAGGGTATTCCCTGCGTTAGTGCCCGGAGTGCCCGGCGCACGCCAAATAACCAATTGCGTAGGCTTTCACGTGTTGCTCGCTTATCGACTTCGGTTGCGTCCAGGTTGCGTCCGTCACTACTTACCCCAGGCCTTAGTACCTTATAATCGTGGATCTCGCTACGCACTGCTCGCCAGATGTTTTGAATTTGTGTGCTCAGGGTTGGCTCAGGGTGCTACACGATTGTCGGACCCGCGACCATTGGCCGCGGTTGGCATGTGCCTGTTGGACTCGGAGGATAGTACATGATCCAAGGCGTTCCTCCAAATCGTCCAACTATTGTATACAAGTTATCCACGACAAAAGATCATCGACATTAGCACTGCTGAGTGTCCGCCGCGTCGGAAGGGGGGTTCATGTAATTTTTAGATACTTAGTAAGTACTATTCGAAATCGCTGTTCTTATACTTACGTCGTTTAGTCAGCCACGGGCACCGCCATTCCACTTACTCCCTTACTAGTCTTACTCCACGATCATTGGAAGTGCCTGTTCCAGCCGCTTTACTTATCTCCCGACATTTTCTGGTGCGGCAAGTACTAAGTAGGACGTTCATAGAGGGTACAAAGTTAAATTTATTTAGACTCAGCAGCAGGAGCCTGCCGAGATCGGGCATTGCCGGCTCGTTTGAATTTGCATCATGCGAGGCCGCGTCAACTCGGTTTCTCCGAGTCCGAGTCCTCGACTCGGTTCCTCGTTCCTCGTTTCCGAGCAGACCTCGTTCGCAGTGATTGGATGAGTCGCTGATGCATCGTATCCATGTAGGCCGGAACCCTCACTGCCAGTCGTAGTCGTGACATTATCATCAATAGCGATCCTCATTCCTTGGTATGTGGGATATGGATTTGCTTGACGAGTCTCGTCCGCTCTCTATGCTTATTTCCGTACGGCGTTTGCTAGGCGTACAAGAACACAGGATGCTTGAGGCGGGCAGCAGCCGCTTGGATGACGCACAACCTATCGCTAGCAGTCTACCTCAAGAATTGTTCGTGCAAATCCTCCGAGAGGTGTATTCGCTCATTCGGAGAGATGCACCAACTGGACGAGCCCATACCAGCTCGTCTGCTGCTTCTGGCGAGATGTCATCTGCTCAACACCCTGGTTTGGGGGTTAGGAGATCAAGGTCTCCAGCAGCCCGGAGTGGTTGGAAGTCTGTCTAGCACGATGCACCGGCTCACGGGCTACAGTCTATGTCCTCAGCCCCCACTCGCCGTCAGCCACATTTGCGACCCTCCGCCGCCACGCCTCGTCCATATGGGCATGTTACATCTAATCCGACGGCAGGGCGATGTGGTTGGCGGACCTCTCATCCTGGTCCTCATATCTCGTAGCTGCGGCGGCACCCACTTCTGTGCACCAGATGCCGGGACGGGTTGTCACTGGGGGGAAACCCGATCAGCCCTTGTTCTTCGGCATCTAGTGCACGGGCGATGAGCTCGCTTGAAGCGCGTACCTCGAGCCCAATATCAAAGCCACGATGGACTCCACGTTCTCCTACGGTGATCGCAGCGGCCCGAATCCCCTTTACCGCTATCCCGACACTCTTCGAGACCATGCGTGGCATACGTCGTCCTCGCGCCGATAGATGTAGTGCCCGCCTTCAGACGCTTACGGTGTATCGAAGATATACGGAGCTGTGGAACGAGACCACTGAGTTCGGCGACCCATTCGTAGAGGACATGGGGGCGTTGGTTGAAGAGTATGATTATGACAGTGTGCTGACCATGTAGAATGAACTTTCCCACTCTCCGTCGGCTCGCAAGCCTCCTTCTTTACGCAGCAAGACCGTCGGAAGACTTGGGATTGTATAACAACCTGCGCTTCCCGGAGGTGTCCGCGTTCCCATGGGATGTCTCTTGGGACAGGCGCTTGGAAGTCCTGAAGGCCTGCGCTCCCAAGCTGGAGAGACTAGGATTGGTCCATGTCCTCTCTAAGATGACGATACGGCCGATTTACATTCCGGTTCGTCCTCCATCACCGTCTCGCCGCAAAACAATAATTCAGGTCGCGAACAAACGATCATATCTCGCGCGCGTCCTCTCCCATCTCCGTGTTCCTATCGCTACCGACGTCTACCTAATGGACCACCTATCAGACGTCCGGGAAGAAGTGCTCGGCAACCTTGAGCAGGCTTTCTCACCAATGCTTCCTCCCGATTCTGCGGGCATCGTTCTAAACCTGTCAACCATTGCGGAAGTCCAGTCCACGGCTTAGCAAGCGGATACGGCACTCGTTTATCGGGCGAGGTGCTACCAGCCAGACTGTGGAGCTCAAGCTTTCAAGGCACGACGACTATATCCTACCAGGGACTCACGGAACTCCTCAGCTTGCTCTCTCGAGCGGACGTCAGGCGCTTCGAGATCGCCGTGGACTACAGCGCACTCAATGCAGATGACTTCGAGGCGGCGTTCAAAGCGTTCCCCAACCTCGAGGCGCTCCGAGTCAACCTGAATGGCGGGGGAAATTGTTGCGCGCGATGCTCGTTCGTCATGCAGCGCTCCCCCGATGTCACGGTTCTGCGGATGAGGGACACGGGGACATCGAAGCCTCGGAGACCGGAACGGGCGGATTGTGGTGTCCCAATCTGAAGACGCTAGTCATCGGCGACGTGGACGAGGAATGGGGACGTGATGACAAGCTCCTCGAGGTCCTACCGACGCGGGCCGTGCGGGGAGCCCGCCTGGATAGCTTCGATATTCGTTTGTCGCACGACACGGAGGAAGAGTACCAGGAGGCGGCGGTGAGGTACATCCCTCGATTTCAGGTGCTGGTCCGTGAGGTGGCGTACGAGAACCACAAACTCCACGATGATGGCTGTGATACCTACGAGAGCGACACGGACTCGGAGCCATAAAGCTGGGTCTCAAGCATTAGCAGTCGTGAGCCGTTTTGTGCCCAATTGCGAGTACTGAAGCTGACGTCGCCCAATGGACAAGTCGTGAACGGTCAGATACTGCCAGTGTGCGTCATGGACACCTGAGATAGCTTCGGACGAACTAGACTTCGATGGTCGATTCGTTCACGTTGCATCCGGACCTGCCCCCGGTCACCTCGAAACTTCTCTCGCCTCCAGACTCCCAACTTGCCGCGCTTATTGAAAACCGTTATTCCCTCGGCCACTCAGTCCTCACCGGTTACATCCTTGCAAGTTCATGTCCCGTTACCTCGCCATCGCCGTCGAGACATCATCTTGCAAGTTACCAACCAGCACATCCACCCATTGCTCCATCTTCGCCTCCTGTTTCATTGCGCTGTCGTTCATAGGTTTGGTACGCATATCCACCGATTGACGTTATCGATACCCACTCAGGCTCTCATTTGAAAACTCGTTCCGTACATTTCGAATAGAGTGGACTAATCATTAACATCGCGACGAATACTTGTATTATCATGGTATTACTAACGTAGAAATATAGCTTTGGACGGTGGTTCGATCACTAGACCGCCGCCGCCGCCGCATCGTTCTCCGAATCTACTGCCTGTCCAGGACGAGTCACTCGGATACCGTTTGTCCGCCTCGCATGCCGGAGAAGGTATATCATCGACGAAGGCGTCATGCCCTCCATCCGCTTCGCCGCTCCCTAGACACTCATCAGCTCTCATATCTCAAGAATGCACAAGCATAAATTGCTTACGATGCTCGTAGGGCGCACGTTGGCAAGCCGCTCTCTGACCTCAGAGCTCAGACCCTCGACACTCGAGTAGTCAAGGTACGGGTCTAAGGCAAGCGACTCGTCCTCCATGAACACCCGCAGGTCCGCCGCCTGACGGCGGAGATGCGAGCTGTATATGGCGTCGGTCTCGACGCGGCTCAGGATGTACGGATGTACGGACACGAGCTCTGGTATGACAGCCGTGAGCGCGCGGATCGGCATATTTCGATGGTGAAGGAGCTCAAATGCGCTGTCGGCGTAACTTGTTAGCATGGTCGCGAGGGGAGTGTGGACGAACACGGGCGCACCTCTTCAGGGCCCCGTCGCGCTTCCTGTCAAATCCATATGCATGCCATTTCTGCGCGAATTCAGCATAAATCGTCGGGAGAGACTGCACGTATAGCGTACCTGCGGAGACAACACGCAAGACTGGAGCAGCTCAGTCGCGCGTCCCAGCTCTGCGCGGGTTGCTTCAAACCGTGCCCAACGCGCATCCCCCACAGCACCCACCGCACGGCCCTTCTTAGTCATCCGTAAGTCGGCGTTGTCGCTGCGCAACGTCATGCGGTACTCCGAGCGCGACGTGAACATGCGATCTAGATGGTGCGTCGGCATTTGTGCGGAGCAGTAGGAGGGGAGGACACGTACACGGCTCTTCTGCACCCTTCACGATGAGGTCGTCAATCATTACCCCAATATACCCCTCCGCGCGCGTGATGACGAGCGGCGGCCGATGGAGGGCAGACAGGCCGGCGTTGATCCCTGCGACGACACCTTGACCTGCAGCTTCCTCGTATCCTGTCGTGCCGTTGATCTGGCCAGCGAGGAACAAACCCTGCAGGGAGCGTCAGCATGTGTGCTCGTTTCGACTCAATGAGTGAGATGCACACCTTGATCCGCTTGGTTTCCAGCGTCGGCCCGAGCTCCCTTGCGTCGATGTGATCGTACTCGACTCCGTATGCGGGTCGGACAAGCTTCGCGTTCTCAAGTCCAGGCACGGAGCGGTACATGCGCTCCTGCACGTCCTCCGGGAGACTGCACGAGAGACCGTTGGGGTAGATCAAGTCGGAGTCGTACCCCTCCGGCTCGAGCCAGACGTTGTGCGACGACTTGTGCGGGAAGCGCGTCACTTTCGCCTCAAGCGAAGGGCAGTACCGTGGGCCCTTCTTAGTCTCCTGGATGTGGACGCAACGATGGATGTTGTCACGGATGATCTGGTGGGTCGTTGGCGTGGTTGCCGTCATCCAGCACAAGACTTGGTTGTCCTGAGCGACACGGACAGGTGATCAGTGCTGCACTTTCATCGGACTTTGTGAACCCCTACCGCGTTGGCCACACGATCGTTCATGAAACTGAAGGGCAGAGGCGTGTCGTCGCCCTCCTGAACCACAAGCTTTGAGAAGTCGATGGAGTCCTTGGCCAGTCTCGCGGGGGTGCCGGTTTGGAGACGTCCCAGACGGAATCCCGCTGCACCGAGCGATGCAGACAGCCCGACAGAAGGGGCTTCATTCATGCGTCCGGCAGAGAAGCGTTTCATACCAATATGAATCTCGCCGGATAGGAACGTCCCAGTGCAGATAACGACTTGGGAACAGGTGATCACCTCCCCCGAATCTAGTTGAACGGTCAGCATGGGTACCTATGAATTAAGAATACAGACGCACCCAAAGCCACGCCGGAAACCTCCGAATGAGGAAATTCCGTCGACGTGGTGGGTTGGCTGAGCACGAGGTCGAAGACGCTTCCCCCGCGGATGTCGAGGTTGGGGTAGCTGTGCAACGCCGCCTGCATGTGCCTTTTGTACAGCTTCCTGTCTACTTGCGCTCGTGGACTCTGCACACAAACATTAGTACTGAAAGACCAATGCAGTCGGGTGGACGATGATTTACCCAAACAGCTGCACCCTTAGATCTGTTCAGTATCTGGAACTGGATTCCGGCCTCGTCTGAAGAAGGGACATCAGAAAAATATCGAATGTAATACTTGGGCCTACCATACCGGTAACCTTCGAACAGAGGCCGTCGAGTGCATCGACTTCACGCATGAGAGTGCCTTTCCCCACACCTCCCATGGAAGGATTGCATGAGAGCTCTCCGATGGTGTCGAGTTTCTGAGTTAAGAGGACTGTCTTGGCACCTGTGCGCGCTGCTCCTGCAGCAGCCTCACACCCCGCGTGGCCGCCGCCAATGACACAAACTAGAACGTCCGATGCTTCAGTCTACCGTCGTGAATCTGGGGAGTCACAAATATACTAGCGTACCATCATAGTGTGGATGTGTCGTCCGAGTCAGTGACGCATATCCTCTATAAGGCGAAAATTTTCCGCGCGACGCTATTCTGCCGAACCACCTGTGCATGCAGGTTGATCAGCGACCCCGTTCGTTTTGCGATGGTGGTTTGAGGGGAAAGCCTGACCTGGACTCGTGCTGGCGAGCGACAAGCGCCCCGATTAGATAAGCCAGGTTTGCCGCCCCTCTCCGAACGCGTTTTCGATCTTTGATCCAGTGCATCCTTTTACTCCGTGCCTCCACCATTCAATTCGCCATAGTTGTTGCTCTCGACGGCGCTGGGCCATTAGGCCATCTCAGGTTCCCACAAACATCTTTCTTGTGTTTGCCATGGGCGCATTCTATGACGAGGTCGAGATCGAGGACATGGTCTGGGACGAGGAGAAGCGCGTATACCATTACCCATGCCCTTGCGGGGACCGTTTCGAGGTATCGCGCAAGCAGCTCAAGAACTACGAGGATGTCGCGACGTGTCCAAGTTGCAGTTTGATCATTCGAGTTATCTATGATCCAGTGAGTATATCCAGACCTAAGTTACTCATGAAGGTGACTGATCGTCTGGCAGCTGGACTTTGAGGACGATCCGTCAGACGACGAGGACGAGGGCGCATCCGCGAGCGAAGAAGAGGACGGCGAAGAGGATGAATCTAGCGAGGAGGAGGCGTTCGAGGATGCAATGGAGCACCTGACCATTGCCGATGAGAAGCCACAGACGATTGCCGTTGCTGCATGAAAATGGTGAGTCGCAGGAGCCCCCATGTCCCGTTCTGAACTGACCTTTGGTTCTATACTGGGCTTCCGTACAGACAACGTTGAGTGTCTCCACTACTGCACCCATCCATTGAGTTATTCGGGACGATATCCCCTTTCGCATGTATCCACTAGTTCGTGAGTCGAATTTGTTCATCCGCTTCCCCACCTCTTCTTACCACAGACTCAAGTTTCTAGTATAAAGCATACACTGTATTACCAAATGCAATTCCTATATCTTGTCGTTCTCCTGAACCCTGGCACCCTTATGATCAGATGGCTGTCAACAATGCTTCTTGGATTTCTACGCAACACAGTATTAGCGACGCTCTAAACGACCTCTCGGCAAATAGCTTCTCCTACAACGATCCTATCATCTCTCAGCATTTACGTCTTGCTTCTCAGGGCAAGAGGGTGCGTCTAAGCGGTATAATCTTGCCCGTGGCTCTGTACTCACGTCCTCCGTCTCACCGATCACAGGACGATGTCAATTGCGTCTGGCACGCCTTTGTCCTCGACAGGGAAGCCATCGGATCTCTCATCGCCGCCAAACGGCACATGAAGTAAACTTGCCGATAAGTATTCCATATTCCCGTGATCCTTGTGAGTACCCGATGCCACACAACGTACTGCTCATCCCCGTTCACTACATGTGTTAAGGTACCAACTTGTACGCACCCGGCGTGCCCGGATCCCGCCATGAACAGCTAGACAGTTCGGCCTGTCAATACGTAGGTTCTGGCTCCGGTCCTGGTGCGCCTACACTTGACCCCCGTGGCACCATTCGTATATCGTACGCCAATGGTATGTTTGTTGTTGCCTGCCAGGTCGGTTCTTCTCATACGTCTCGGTACAGGGATAACCTTGACTCCGCTGATAGCACAAGAGCGCAGACTGGTCATCACGTCTTACGGGGACCCAGTTTGGCCTTCCAATTTTCAGTCCTCGAAATCATGGTTGAAGTAGCCCATGTCGGCGCTGTCAGACAACGCACATTCCAAATTTCCCTCAAATTTGGAACTCGGCACGCCGTTTTCTTCACTACAAGCGCGGTTTGTCATGCTCAAGTCCGACGAGATGCCCCACGAAGCGGTTCTCCGTCGACTTTTACCTGTATCATGGTCGACGCTCTCCCCTAATACTCCGTGTGGGCATTACCCAATTGACTCGATACCTACCATTCGATCGACTACGTCAAAGAAGTCGCGGCGATGCACAGTTCTGCGGAGGCACTAAACCGGCGTTGTCATGTGGCTTCTCACCGGTGCCGGGACTCCATGACATCGGGCGCGGTATCATGATCCGACACTCAATTCGTGTCCAACATCACATATTCTTCGGTCGATTTACAACCCTCGAGTTCTGGTTGGTGTTCATGGAGGACCTTATGGCGCGTGTTGGACTGGGAGAAGCCACACTCTAGATGGGGTAGGGTTTTCTCTCCTAGGTGCGTACCGTTTCTGCTTCTCCCGAGAATATTCTGAGAACGTATTTGGTGCTCTCTCCCCAGACGATGGACTGTTTCTCCTTCTGACCTTCCAATCCTGCAGATCATGTCCACTAAGGGTGTTTTTTCCCTGTTCTCGCCCATCCTGCCGTAAAGCTGTCATCGTTGACAGCACTGCGATGCACCAGCCGCAGTTACAGCCACTTGTTGACTCCCACTCTTCCGGAAAATCTGTCGAGTGCGAGTAAACATGTTTGGGCCCTCAAACCCTTGGCATGTGGAACCATGATGTTTCACTGCCCCGGGTTCGAATACGCGCACTCCCATTGCTCGAAACGGCAGACTCACGTGATGCGGGCACGTCAGCGCACAACATGCTCGCGCAATCGCTCCTTCGCCATTTGCTCGCCTGGAGATGCAAAACATACTTATCGTATTGTGGTCAAGATGGAGTTCAACACGACGCCTCCCTCGTCTTTGCCCCCGCACCACCCGTTGCCTAGTATCAATTCCTCTGAAGGCCAGCACCATCGATCGCAACCACCATGGACTCCCTCCCGCTCGAACTGCACACACAGATATTCGAGTTTGCGTGTACGGACGATGGCGCGACGGCCCGCGCACTCGCGCTCGTCTCGCGATACGTTCGCGACGCCGCCTCTCCTTTCCTCTTCCAGTCCCTCTCTGTCTCCGGACTCGCCCAAATGGAAGCCCTCGTCGCACGCCTCGACACACTTCCCCCACACTCCCGTCGCATCCGCCACGTATTCCTCGCCGACTGGGCGCACAAAGATACGCTGAAGCGTGGGGGAGCGTTCCCGGAAATGGAGCGGTACGACCAGGAGCGAGCGCTTGCGTCACGCATTTTGGAATACGCATCGCCCACGCTGGAGACCCTCGCCGTCGTCGCCGCGTGCCCCTACACGGCCCCGCCCCTCGTCGGTCACCTCTTTGCGCTGCCCTTACCACGCCTGGAGGAGCTCGCGATACACGGTTTCTACCCTTTCCCCCAGCCACACGACAACGGCGGGATGCCGCGCCTCGCCCGGCTGCACCTCTCTGGGAGCCGCAACCCGCACGGGCTGCTGCAGCTCGGGGCCCTCGAGGCGGCGTGCCCCACGCTGACACATCTCCGCGTCTCGGGAATCATGGGGGCGGCTTCCTTCGCGCGCGAGCTTTACGAGGCCGCGCTTCCTCGACCCCGAAGCGAGCACGAGCTTGATTTGTCACCGTTCCCCAGCGCGCTCCCCGCGCGTTTGCGCGAGCTCGTCGTCGAGGCCCTGCGGCCTCCCGAATGCGCCCCGAATACCAACCAGCACCGGCACCACCATCGGGCGGGGATGAAACGCGGCGCGCAGGCCGCGCACGAGAAGATGATGGCGCTGCTGAGAGAGGTAGAGCTCAGGAAGGCGGAGACGCGGTTGGAGAAGGTCGAGGTTGTTGAAGGGGACGGGGAGGATATGTTTGAGGTGTTGAGAAGCGACTGGTTGGTGCGTTTAGAGCCACAAAGACAGGGACAGGCGTAGTAGACCAGGAGAGGTTGAGATGGTTCTCGTCAGACATTAGACTTTCCGTAGTGTAATCACTATAGTATATTCAATCGATGGGAACAAGCAATGTTCTTGTAAATTGGGTAACAAAACATGCATGCGATCGACCGCGACAGGCTTCAACGACTACGGTGCGCTATAGGATAAGTAGAGTGTCCGGCGGAGCGTAATCCCGTTACTTCTCAGGAATGAAGCTTATCATAGCCAAACTCTACTTCCCCTTCGAAAACTGCTCCGACTTCGCCAAGAAAGTTCTTCTTTGTTTCCTCGAAGTCTTCGTATGAATCGAAGCCGAGCTGCAACTCTAGTTTCTCCAAGTTCGCCGCGTTACCACGGGCCCGGGTCGCAAGGCATTCGACGACGCACTCTAGCGTGTCGTCAGACCACAACGGCCCGCTCACGCACAACTCCCGCAAGTTCGGGCACACGACGCGGTCACCATCCTCGCCTGGTTGCGACTCGGCAAGAGCGTCGAACACCCTCACCGTATCGAGGCCAATGCAGGAGAGTGCGAAGCTCTCGAGGGTCCGAAATCCCGCGAAGAGCCGCGACCACTCCGCTTCCTCGAGATCGTCCACCATGTAGGCGACGATAGTGAGGGACGTCAGGGGGGCGTTCGAGAAAAGTTGTAGCGCCTCGTCCACTGTGCGCGACATGGGTATGTCTTGGTGACCATCCTTGATGTCGAGGGCAATTTCCACGCTCCCATGGTCCGAGAAAGCGCGGATCCCCAGGTCGATGTCAAGCGTAAGGGCGCGAACGGTGTCCAAGATGGGCAGGGTCTGGCGCCAGTTGAGGGGAAGGACGGGTATGAATAGACCAGGCTCGGCCCAGTCCTCTGACAGCGACTCCAGCTCTCCGACGAGCTGGACGCGGACATTCGGGGGGACGAGCAGGGAAGAGAGGGAACCGGAGACAACTTCGACCTTGTCCTGTATTGTGAGTTTGCGGAGCTTCGGGATGGAGACGATACGGGACTGTTGAATGGATTTTCCTAGGTGCTCAGGCTGGTCGTGGTGAAACTGGCTGAGCACCCCACACAGACTAACCTCCTCGAGTGCTGCGCACCTTGCGAGGACGTCGAGAAACGTAGACACTGTGAAGATGGGGGGGTCGCAGAGGAGAAGGCACCTGCTCACGTCGAGAACGCGAAGCCGGGAGAAGAAAGCCTGAGGGTCCTGCAGAGTCATCCGGACGCCCTCGATGGTAAGTGCGGTCATAGCTGGAAACCGCTGGCGGCCGAGGCTGACAGAGTGAAGTGCGTTGGGAAACGCATCCTGCCATGAAGCACGTTCGCGTGGCGTTCTTGCGAGGCACAGCTTGATGAGGCTGGATTGCGCAGAGTTGACGAGGCGAAGGGCAGCGGCAAGCTGATGTTCATACACATTGTTGAAGGTGAGGACAGTGATGCGTTCAGCGATGGGCAGCAGGATCGGGTGACTGGCGATGACTGACGCGTTCCACCAGAAGGATATGTCTAGCGTTGCGTTCTGCGAGCGAGATACGGCAAGCCCCATCCACTTCAAGTCCTTCCCAACTTCGATGACGCGCCATAGCCGCGGGGTAGAGAGGGCAACGTATCTCCAGTGGCGACATACGAGCATAAGGGGGGCCCAGGAAGCAGAGGCCGGTAAATGGATCTTTGTATCTCCACAGTTTCCGATAGGAAGGGGCAAGGCGAGAAGGAAAATCTCCACAGAGAGCTCGTTCGGGAGAGAATTGACCGGGGCCGCGGTGTTCCAGGGGGTCTGCTCCTTCGATACCCTGATCCTAATGTTCGCGCGACCCTCACGAGACTGGCCACTAGTATGGGTCCAGGGGTCGGGAGATGGTGGAAGGGACAAGGGGGTTGGGGACTCCGACGCAGGACGGCTGGGCTCCATTTCGATCAAAACAGGGAAACTCGGCTCAACAATGTCTACAGTCGTGATTAGCATAGCATGGTGCGAATTCCAGAGTGAACTTACCCTCTTCCAGTGGCGACGTGTAGAGAGCAAGCTCGAGAAACGCCGTCCGGCAGAGCGGTGAACCTGGAAGGCGAGTAGTATGAGAACCCAGAGAACAAAGGACAAGGACAATGGACGTTTACGAGCGCCATATTAGGCAGCGAGCAAGAGTAATCCCGCCAACGTGAATGCTTTCCGCCATCCACTCCCGCTTAAGTTTACACCTGGTACAAAGTCGGTTCCACCCATATATAAATATACGGTCACCCTTCGCGTACGCCCGGCGGGTCCTGCAAGACCTCACAAACCTCCATCGTGACTGACCGACGATGAGGTCAAGGAGACGGAGATGACCGCGTGCTGCCACAAGTTGAGGAGAATCCATGAAATATTATACACGTGAGCCGAAGACAAACACACCCGTCAATCCTCCTCTATAGCATCATCTGCATCCAGCCCCTTCTCGTCCCGCAGCTCCTCCTCCTCCAGCAGCGCCATCGTGTCCTCCGGCTCGTCCTCGTCTCCATCCTCGTCCTCCATCTCCTCGTCCACGTCCTCTCCGCCATCTTCCTGGTCCTCATCCAACATCTCCTGGTCCTCATCGACGTCTTCCGAGGGACGTTGCTCGTGGCCCGCCTCTGACGCGGGCTGCGTGGCTGAGGCCGGGGGGCGGATGTGGATTGTTGGGATGGCTTGCTGTTCTGTGTGCTCGGATGAGGCTGCTGCTTTGCCCTTGCCCTTGGGTTTGGACGCGGCCGACGCGGATTCGGATGTGTCTTTCGCTTTTGCTTTACCGCCTTTCCGCTTGTCTGCCCGTTGCATCTCGCGGTATGCTGTGAGAGGGTGGTAAGCAGAGGAAGGACTAAGAAGCGGCTGTACGTACTTGGTAGCTCCCCTTGGATGGCCTTCGCGATATCGGTGAATTCCACGAGTTCGAGGGCTTTGAGGACGTCAGTGGCAGAGATGCTCTTGTGTTGTTTCGAGCTCGCCACTTCGTGGGCTCTATTGAATACGCAAGGTCAATCCGAGTAACATTGATTGCTAGCGGATTCCATCTCACGTTGCAGCTGAAACGAGGTGGGATCCCGAGTGAGGCTTCAAACGGTCTGTACGTGTAGAGGCGGCGTACCAAGGTAGTTCACGAAGACGGTGGATGCCTTCAGGATGGATAGGATTACATCTTTTGAGAACTTCGTGTTCTCTGGAACCTGGCATATGTCTGAGCGCTGCTCAAACCATACGAAGCGTATGGACGCGTTTGGCGCGTCAAAGTCGGTGCTCACCTGCGACGCACGCGCCAGCTTCATGATCAAACTCCGGGGCAACTCGAAATTGTCTATTCCCTCCGAGACAGCATCCTGCTGAGCTTGTGCAGTTGATGCTCCTGCTGCGGACTCCTTGGCTCTAGGCATGATCAGAGAGAGGGGTTTGGGACGTCGGAGGGGGCGCGAGGTAATCGAGGTGGCGGTAGGAAGTTGAGGGACATGCAGTTGCTCCTTCGAGTCTGACTCGCGTGGTGTGCGAGCCTCAGCCAGCCCAAGCGCTGGCGACGACACGTTCTTCGCTTTCATCCATCACGACCTCCTCACCGGTCAACCTCCTAGACGGTCGGTATTCGATACTTTGAATTGACTCGACAGTGGACTCACTAGAAATGTAGGGTTCGCGGCAGGGCGGCACACATACCGACGACATACCCCAGGGAACTAGGTGCGTTGTACGTTGTTCCTCAGTGCCCCGCAACTGACGTGGTTTTGCCGGAAGATTCAATGTTCACATAATTCATACTACGCAGTCTCCTCCGCCCTATCTAGACTCATGGCCTCCAAAGGGCTCTCGCTCCTATTATGGGTGTTCTTCGTACACCTCGCTGGAATCTACCTCTACACTCGAGGCTTCCTCCTCACCCGGCTGTCTCTCTCAGACATCACTGCCTGCAGGAATGGAAGCTGTACCGTTACCCCATCGCACAAAAGAGCTGTGGTACTCGTCATCGACGCACTTCGATTCGACTTCCTCAGCCCTCATCCGCCTGAACCAGCCTCCCCCTACCATCACAACATCCTTGTTCTCCCCCAGGAACTCACGGCTGCCCAGCCGACTCGCTCTCTCCTTTTTGAGATGTTCTCCGACCCGCCAACGACGACTC
Source organism: Ganoderma leucocontextum (assembly GCA_020736865.1). Taxonomy (NCBI): domain Eukaryota; kingdom Fungi; phylum Basidiomycota; class Agaricomycetes; order Polyporales; family Polyporaceae; genus Ganoderma; species Ganoderma leucocontextum. Next base: position 585,189 of record JAHKGY010000009.1, read on the forward strand.
TCCAGCGGTTGAAGGGTATCACAACTGGATCCTTGCCCACCTTCATTGACATGGGATCGAACTTTGGAGGGTCGTCTATCACAGAGGATTCGTTTATTGGGCAGCTCCAGTTAGCAGGGAAGAAGGCGAGTCTCAAAGTTTACCAACCCACTGTCTTTACTCGTACTCCTTTTCGGGAAATGCGAGATACGCTTCTCCTGAGCCTCCATCCCAACAAGCACTCGTTTTCTTAGCCTAAGGAGTTATCCCATTGACCAATCCCGTCTCTTTCTCTTTTTCCGCGTTCGAAGGACTAGTTGCCAAACTAACCTTGCCAGTGACAGATCGCTTTCATGGGAGATGACACATGGACAAACGTCTTCCCCGATTCCTTCGCGCCGAACATGACATTCCCGTATGACTCTTTCAACGTCGAGGATCTACATACCGTCGACGAAGGGGTCATTGAGCACCTTTTCCCCCTCCTCCAGGACAAGAATGCTTCTTGGGACGTCATCATCGGACATTTCCTGGGCGTCGACCATGTTGGCCACCGAGTTGGTCCTGACCACCCCACCATGAAAGCAAAGCTGACGCAGATGGACGCCGTCATGCGTCGCGTCGTCGAGCTGCTTGACGACGATACGCTCCTAATCCTCATGGGAGACCATGGGATGGACAGGAAGGGCGACCACGGCGGCGACGGTGAACACGAGACCTCTGCCGCACTCTGGGTGTACAGCAAAGGCCTGCAGCTCGTCCACCCCAAGGCTTCCATTCCTGACTGGCTCCTCACCAGCCGTCTCTTCTCAGGGGCAACAGTTGAGCACCGACATATCCAACAGATTGACCTCGCGCCAACACTCTCCTTGGCGCTCGGCCTCCCTATCCCGTTTAACAATCTCGGCACCGTCATCCCCGAATTCTTCTGGCATGACAAAACGGGGAAGGAGTACACTCAAGCGCTTGTTCTCAACGCGAAGCAGGTTAACCAGTACCTCGACACGTACCGCGCGAGCCCATCTGGAGGAGAACTGGATAATGCGTGGGGCGAGCTCGAGCGCGTATGGAGGACCGTGGACTTCGAAGCACACACCACGGACAGTGAGGCCCACTGGCTCGCTATGACGATGTACACCCGTTTCGCTCTCGCAGCGTGTCGTCAACTTTGGGCGCAGTTCAATGTGTCCCTGATTGTCCTTGGCCTTGTCGTCTTGGTCACGAGCACAGTCGCGGCGACGTTTGTCTACTTCAAAGTTGACGCGCTGCAAGACAACTGGGAGAGCTGGGCCACAGAAGCAATGTGGTGGTCTATCTCGAGCGCCGTTGGTGGAGCTTGCCTTGGATTCGTCGGTTGCCTGGCCACCTCCCGCTACGTGAAGGGGCTTGGCCCGGTGGAGGCTCTGCTTTTCGGCGCGTCGTTCGCGTCCTCCCTTGCGGTCATGTTCTCTGCTCGACCATCATCTTCTATACCGTCTTTCCGCTCGCTCACTTCGATCCACCTACCGCTCGTACTTCATGCTGCGGCGTTCGCGTCGAACTCCTTCACGGTCTGGGAGGACCGTGTCGTCACATTCCTCCTAATCTCCTCCGTCGCCCCTTCCGTCCTCGTCGGCTTCACTGCACCAACGTCTCGACTGCGCTACCGCATCCTCGGCTTCTCTGCGCTCTTTGCGCTCTGTGTGCGGTTGATGGCGGCGAGCACGGTCTGCCGGGAGGAGCAACAGCCCTTCTGCCACGTCACGTTCTTTGCATCGTCATCACTGCCTTCCCCTCCTCTACCAGTCTTGTTGTTCTCAGTACCAGTCGCGCTTGTGTTGCCTTACATCACAAGGTGGTTCCTCAAGATCTCGAAGTCTGACAGAGGGACTGCGGCCCTCGTGCTCCCTTGGATCCTCCCCGCTGTTCTCCTCTCGGGCAGCTCGTTCTGGATACTCGAGCACTTCGATTCATCCGAGGTGTTTGGTCCCGAATGGGCAGGTACGCTCCGCCTCGCGAGGACGTGGTGTGCGCGGCTGGGTATGACAAGTGTGCTCTTCCTCGGCTACGGTCTGTGGTACCTCGTCCCCCTATGTCTCGAGATCTCGACCGAGACGACGGCCGATTCGAGTGCACATGGCAAGAGCAAGCGCGAGGTCACCGTGCTCGGGTTCGCAAACGCGTACGGGGCGCCTTATCTCGTCTTCTGGTGCCTGTTCCTAGGGCTAGTGTACCCCACGATGCAGCTCACAGGACAGGCCGTCCTCTCTCTCGCCGCGATCGCAGTGCTCTCGCACCTCGAGATCGTCGACAGCGTCCGCGATGTCCGCGGCCTCGAGGCCGTCTTCGCGTCTGGGAACCCATCCGCGATCCTCGACAACGACGCGCTCCGTACGCCGAGCGTCCCCCTCCGCTTCTCCGAGGTCGCTCCGCTCGCGACGCTGGCAATGCACGCGTTCTTCACGACAGGCCACCAGGCCGCGATCCCGTCCATACAATGGAAGACGGCGTTCGTCTTGACACCGACGCTCACGTACCCGCTCTCCCCCCTCCTCGTCATCCTCAACGCGTTCGGCCCGCACTTCCTCATCTCGCTCGCGGCGCCGCTCCTCGCCCTTTGGAACGTCTCCCCGCTGCCTCAGCCCTCTACGGACGTCAAAGCGCGTGCTGACGCCGTGCGTGCGTCGCTGGGGACGATGCTGTACCACGCGACGCTGCTCCTCAGCAGCGCGACGTGCGCGGCGTGGCTCCGGCGGCACCTGATGGTGTGGAAGATCTTCGCGCCGCGATTCATGCTAGCGGCTGCGACGGTGCTTGTCGTCGACCTGGCGGTCTTGTTCGGGGTTGCGGTCGGGGTTGGACGGGTGTCAGCCAGGGTCTCAAGGCTGTTCGCCGCGATGAACCAAAGCGCGAAATAGTCCGGGCCGGCGATCTTGTTTGCCCCTGTCAAGAATGGAGATCCTCACGACTTGGAGGGCGAGTGTTCAATTGTTTTGAAGGAGGGTGTTGGACGATGCATAGGCCATCCATCTGTGATAGAAGCGGGCGTCGGTTTGATAGGTTGCGCTAGTCCTCGTTTATGCACGATGCCTTTTGTATGGGGAACGTTTATTGCGGAAGGTGCAGTGCATTTTAGATCACGAGTCTGTCCTTGCTGCCTGCGTCGATCGGGGGCACTAGGCAAATGGGGAAAGCGTAGTATTCATTCGCCACTTGCGCCGTCCGCCTCCGCCTCCGCGTTCTTGTACGCAATGTCGCCGTTTCTCCTCTAGTTAATGTCCGCCTTATCGACGGTGAGAACAAAAGACTCAGGCATCAGCGGCTCTGGGCTGGTGATGGCGGATCTAGCGCGCAAATATCATTCTGCTGGAGCGTCTCTGCGTCCTTTCGCACAAGCCGCCACTCCCGGTACATGAACCTGATATGCATGGCCATGTGTCACCCTAGAACTCTATAGTATACTGGCCTCTGCCAATCTTTTGTGCTCTGCCTTGCTTCTCCAGATATCTACCCCAATTGTCTTCCCCGCTCGCCCCCCTCTGCTACCTCACCACATCGAACTCCGAACGGTCTCAATCCCTTCAATTCTGCCCAGGAAACCTACCTCAAGATCGCACGACTCTCGAACAAGGACACAGACACGCCCACACGCACACACCCAGGCCGCCCAGGTCTATCGTCACGGTCATGGGGAGCATCCGCATCCCAAATTTCCCGGCGTTCTGCAGCCCACACTTCGAATTACGGTGCAACGCCCACTGCCATTCCGTCACGCTTTCGTCCGAGAAGTGGGCCCTCGCGAATCCCCTCTTCCTTGATGCGGACGAAGAGTCTCGCCTGCGTGGCGCACGACTCGGCCTCCTGGCGGCGCTCTGCTTTCCCGCATGCGACGCGGGCCAGCTTCTGTCGATCGCCAAGTTCCTGATCATCCTGGTGCATTGGACAGACCGACCGCGGTCGCTCTACGCAGACGAGGAGATCTTTGACCCGTGAGTATTCCTTTGTGTTGTCTTGAGCATCCCCATTCCCCCTCGCCCGCCCATCGGCCTCGCGTGCGCGCCGGCCATTACGCCGTAAAGCCGCACCAAGTCCTCCAAGTCCAAACGTTAAGTTTAATCCCCCACTGATCTTCCACTGTCCTTTAGGATATGGACACGGTCTTTCCGCCCGACTACTCGCCGTGACTGGCAGAAACGCTTCCAGCGACATCTGGCGGCATTCCGGCTCGGTCAAGCGATCACCACGCGGGACGCAGCGGAAGGCGTAGTTCCAGATCTCGAGTCGTACATGTCAACTAGGCGCGACGCGGTCGGTATCAAGATGCTCCTCGACCTGGTTGTTTACGCCGGAGGATTGTGTATACCACCCCAAATCTACGAGCATCATACGTTACGACGACTACGGCAGGACGCCGGTAATATTATTGCATGGGCAACCGTACGTTGCGCATCATCCACTGGCGGTCGACGTATTTATGTGGCTGACTCAAGTCACTGTGCAGGACATCGCAGCTTACGCGCAGCATCCACACACGTCAAATCTCGTCGTCGTCCTCATGACTGAGCGAAAATTTGCCCCGCAAGGCGCTGTTCACTTCGCTGGCAATCTCATCAAGCAGACCATCTGCACATTCCTCGAGAATGAGGCGCAAGTGCCCGTGTTCGGCGACTGGGACGGTGACGTCCGCGCGTACGTACGAGGCCTGCGCGACTGCGTCGTCGGTTCGCTGCACTGGCTCTACGAGACGGATAGGTTTTTCGGGGAGGCCGGCGAAGACGTTCGATCTTCCGGTTGGGTCTTCGTTTCATGAAGGCTACCGTTGCTACGATCACGTACGCTGACCCTTTCACGATTATTTCACGCTGACGTCGCTGTTATGAATTGGCTTTCGTATATATGGACTAAGCCTATCGCATATTCGTTCGCACGCATTCTTCCCAATTGTCGGAAGGGTTAGACTACTATCACACATTGATTCGCTAACATCATTAGCGTCACGACATCTATTACGCATACTCAGCATCGCATAGTCTCATCCTGTTCATACCATCCCTCCCCCCCTTCGTCGTCGTACCACTCCTCATCAGTACTGTCTTCATAGTCGCATTTTTGTACATCGCCCATAGATACGCATTTGGCTCAGAGTTACGGTGGTATGATCGAAATGAATCTTGTAGGATGTTTCCATGAGGCCTCTAATCTCTAATAATCACTGGTCACCGTCTACTTGCATCTCAGACCATGTCATTCCAGCTGCAGCTTGGTGTCGGCTTTTCTGCTTTGGGGATCTAAAGCTGGATTGAAGTTGCTTTCACCGACGACTGCGCGGCTAGCGCCAGATGGATGGGCCAAACTCCGACGCCCGAAATGTGTCCGGTCACCTGTCACTTGAAACATACACGTCCGCCACGAACGACCAGAGGCAGAGTCGCTTCGACTCCAAGTAGTATCGCCAGCTTCTTGATCGATTTTAACACTGTCGGCCTATCTATCACTTACCACTGCTCTTGGATCGTTCAAGAGACTTTTCATTTGACGTAAGCACGGTTCTGCTGTTGCTGGAATCAATGTGCCCTAATTGAATTTGCAGCATTCGCAGGAACGTGGTGGGAAGAAGCCTATACCATGTCGTCCTCCAGGTCAACCACGCCTTCCCACCGTAGAATGAGGTCGGACATATCCTCTTCTCGCTCAACCAGTACCTACGGTCAGCTTATTGAGAGGCCATTTCGTCTCCCCTCCGTCCTTTCCGAACGTCCGACGATGCAACAGAGTCCCTCTTCAATGTCTCCATCGACCTCTCAGTCTCAGACCAGCACACAATCACAGTCTCGCACCCAATCTTTTCTGCAGTCTCGCTCACCACACCCACCGGAATCCCCACTCGGCGACGCGTTCGATCCCATCCGCGACCAAGTCGCACATACCATTGTCCTGCGTGCGCTCAAGAAGGCCGAGCTGGTCGACGGGACGCATGTCGGCGTCATCCTCACTCTGCCTCACCAGGATGGCGAGCAGTTCCTCAAGGCGGTCGCGTCCCGCCTGAAGCGTGCGATGCTCCCCAAGCAAGAGTCCTACCTCTTCATCCTCGCCCTCCCCCTCCAGGGACTCAGCCCAATGCTGATCTGCAGCTCCTCCGAGGGGCTGTCCGAGCGCGCGGGCCTCGTCGTGGGCTCCAAGTTCATGAACCGGATCGAACACCACGAACTGCGCAACGGACGCTGGGGTGGGCTCGTGCGCCACCTCTGCAGCACGACATACGACGAGGCTGCATTCTGGGACGCCGTGCGCAAGGCGGCGCGCAAGCCCATCGACCCGCTCGTCCCTCCCCCAGGGTCGCGCAGCATCTCGCAGGTCCTCAAGGACGCCCGCGCAAGGCTGCAGCGCATCACGCCGCAGCAGACGTACGAGGAGCTGCAGGATCCGACCGCGCCGTGGCCAGTCGTCCTGGTCGACATCCGCCCAGAGGCGCAGCGGCAGGCATGCGGTAGCATCGCAGGCGCCCTTACCGTCGAGCGGAACGTGCTGGAGTGGCGCTTTGACCCGCGTTGTGCGTCCCGCCTGCCCATCGCAGACCGCTACGACCTCCGCGTCATTATCTTCTGCCAGGAGAGCTACACGTCGTCGCTCGCAGCTGCTTCGCTGCACGATCTCGGGATGCTGAACGCGACGGATATGATCGGGGGATACGCGGCGTGGAAGGAGGCGGGCTTGCCTGACGAGGTGGAGGTTTCGTCGACCGCCCCACCAACGGAAGGCAGGATCTCTGTTCCCGTCGAGGAATAACTAACTTAACTTAAGCCAAGTCGCTGCCAGGTGCAGTTCCCTTCCTATACTATGCCGATATCAAATGGTCAATTGTAGATTTTTGTGTAGATGTCTGGTGTAGTTTTAGTGCTGGAAACATCGAACCAATGGATTGTATCCTCCTCATCTGAACACTTACTTATAGTGGGATGTTAATTCGGCGTACGCTTCACGTGAAGTATCACTCGGGTTAATGGTTTTGTGCAGCCATGGCACTCACGAAAACTTCGTCTGCCTACTATCTCACTTGCAGGCGATACTCTTCTTTGCCAGCCGCACAAAACACGAATTTATGTCGATGAGAACAGCCTTGCGTTTTGAAAGGTATTGGGAAGTTGAATTCCTGTCGCTCAGCACTCAGCCATCGTCGAGCGCTGGCTTATGCAATAGGTTCCTCTCTTCCACCATCAAGGTCTCTCTCGTCGCGTCTCTTCCGTATTATCTTGTCAGTCCAGTGTCAATCACTCCTTAGAACGCTTCGAAGAGCTTTCCATCACTCGCGCAGGGGACTGGAATGCGAGCAGAGAGCCGTACCTCTGCCATCCGCTGCTCATTCAGATCCCCCTTGAACGGAGACGATCGTGTCAACCTCAGCAGTTGCAAAGGTTGGGTCTGGGAGCTGACATGTCTGACACTCCGTCATCATGGTACGTCTGGACTTTATCTCTAGCTTGCCTTCTTATGTTTACTCGCGCGGCGATGGTGTAGATAGTCACTGAACCCTCGCTCGTTGTGCCGACGCTGGCATTCCGACCTACGCTCCTGCGCACCGAGGACAGAAGACGACTTCGCAGTTCGCGTTATGAAGGTTTATGGCTCACTGGGGGATCGTCAGTCTACTCGTGCGCAATGTTCGACCGGGAACGCCGGGAAGGAGTTCGTCGCTGGCAGTGCTCGTTGGGAAGGTCTGCTCAAGGACGGAAACTCACATTCACAATGCTTGTGTATGGCGCATTCCTCAGGTGCTTGATCGGGTGGACGACGTTTTGCCTCTTCCCTAGTAAGTTCCATGATAATGTTACCATTTGCTGTCTACTGATGCGCCGCGTCACAGCTCGTCAGAGGGGCCTCAGCGGAAAGACTGTACCAGCACATGGTCCCGCCCGACGCGTGCCTACACAATGCACTTTGCGGCTGCAGGATGGCGACGTTTCGGCGTAAAGTAAGCAATCGGTGGTTCCCTAAGTGGTCGGGTCGTATAACAGTGATGCGCTAGTTCGAATCAGGGACTTGATGCCAGACCTGACGATGGAGGCTGCTCATTTGAGATCGCTCAGGGAGAACGCGGCCCGCGTCAAGGCGTTGCTTTCGAAGCAGGAGATTTCTTCGTGTGTATTTCATGTCATGACACTCAACTCGCTGTGGCGAACAAGAGCTCAACGTCTCTTAGAACATCCCGTACTTACCTATCACCTGCCCCAATATGATTGGCTTACTGGACCTTACGTGCGATGTTGTGCTCATTAGCTCGGTCCTCGAAAGTCTATGCTCATTCGGGTCACCGTTCATCAACTTGCTCCTGGAGCGAGTCCTATGCTGATCCTCACTCGGACGTCACCACTGACGTGGACTTACTTCTGAGTGTCTGACAGTTTCTTACTGCTTCTAGAAACTGACGGGGTACCGGAGCCCCCGAAAAATGATATGGTGAGCCACCGCGATGAAGCAGAACCTTGGCTCAAGCCTCACATTGCGCTCACAGATCGTATGTGGCAGGATCGGTCGCCCTACCTCTCGCTCGCTCGATAGATGGCAACAGATGGAAAGTTGCCTCACGCACGCAACGCAAACGAGGGGGGGATGACCCGGCCAGGACATACCTTGGGTACAAGGAGCATGTCGACCGTTCTCGCTGGGACTGCACTCCCACCGCGCATATAGTCGCAGACCAGGCGGAAGTCGACGGGGTAAGGCGCATATATGCACTCACCGCACGTAGGATTGTCATCCCCGTCCTCCGACCCCTTGTTTTCAGCGGCCAGAAGTCCCTGGATGAATGCACGGCATCCGGTGAGTAGAGAATGCCCAGTCAATCCCCGTTACTGATTATACTCTCACCTCACATGTATGCGGGTTACGAGTGGGGGGAACGAGGAAAAGGAGAGGATCGGGAAAAAACCCAAGGGCCTCGGGTTTTGTGTTCAATTGAAACTCCGCTGGACGCGTCTTGATGACACGCGTCGCGTTTCGTCACGTGGTACGTGTTTCACCAAAGCGATCCAGTTCAAACGTACGTTAACGAAATGAACTTAGCCGCTGTAACTAAAGTAGCTGCCTGCGGCTTGCCGAATAAATGTGGCCACAGACACGAAGCCTCTGAATCCCATACCAGAATAGCGGCGGTCGACCGTATCAATTACATGGTCTTGAGCTCAAGTACTAGTGCTCGGACCTCAATATAACTATGTATCTGAACCTGAGCAACGGCCGGGCATCAGCAAGATTACATCTGCTTGAACGCTTCTGAGCGCCGTGGGTAAGCGTGACAGGACGTCCCAAGCTCGGGTTCTGCCTTAGAGCCTGGGACGTCCTGTCACGCTTACCCAGGAAGTCATGATCAGGGAAGCTCAGCGCCCGGCCAGCAAGGTGCGCATGCGCTTTCTCTTGTCGAATGGAACGGCGGCAAAACTCTCTTAATGACTCGTGAACTTTTGGCTAGAGAGTCGTCCGGTCAGTGCCTGCCAGTGCTCCAGTCACAATAGCCTCATGGGATAGGCGGACGCGACTTCGCCGACTCGTGACTCGGGATCAAACGACAGGGACAAAAAGCACGGTGGATTGTGTTCAACTCCCGAGACACTTTCTCAGCCGCTGTTCTCTCATGACAGTTCACTTGATGACTGGCTCTGGCGTCCTGTACTTACCACAAAAAAGTTCACGTACTAGTCCTTCCCAGCTCTGTCCATCTTGCAACCTGTCGACCTCACCGACTCACAACTACAACATCCCCATGTCTACCAGATCCTCTTCTTCCTGCGCGTGCTGTCCGACTTGATCCTTTCCGCGCCCTTCCTCAGCTCTCAACTTCTCGTTTTGCTCGCTCGTTCCAGTCGTCATATCCGCATCTACAGCGTTGGGGGCAACCATGTCCTGCCCGGCCGTACCCGCAACGTACCGCGCCTTTGACTCATAGTCGTCATCCATCTCGCCTCCCGTGTCATGGGACGTGTCTTTCACCTCCCCGACCACCACACCGACCGGCTGTATGGTACTCGTCGTCCCCCGCGCCGGCGCGCTTAGCTGTCCCCAGGTCGACACTGCCTCGGAGGGCGCGAGCGCGTTCGTCACCAATGCGCCCGCGACCAACGCCACACCCAGCACGGTTCCGCTCACCCCATGCGCGACGTCCGCCATGGACTGTATCCCTCTCTCCGCGCCACGAGAGACATTGTCGGCCACAGACGAGAACTCCGCAGATCGCAGGCAGACCTCGCGGATGCGTTGGGCGGTGCGCGTGCTGTCTTCGTGTATGGAACGCGCGACTTCATCCGCGGCGGCTTCGATACCGTCCTTGAGGAGGCCGTACTCCACTAAGACGAGCTCGAGCTCGTTCTGGGGCGAAGGGAGGTCCAAAGACGCGCCATGTGCGGCGTCAGCTTCTGGGAGGACGATTGCGACCAAGCTGGTGGAGCGTAGGTGATGGCATTAGCGCCAGGGAACACACGGGCCCTATGACGTATACTACTTACCCTTCGCTGGTTCCTTCCGACACTGGGTTGAAGACGTACGTCCGGGAATCGTCGGCGAGGGTTCCAAACAACGTGTTCTTGTATAACGGGAATGCAGACTTGCCGACTGTCAGAGTGAGTACCGCCTTGTCCTCCTTCTCCGATTTCGGCACCACGACCAAGGAAAGCGTCCCTTCGGACAGTATGGCGATCTCCTCGCCGAGTATTTGCGCGGCGATGCACCGAGGGATGTTCACCAAAGACTCCTCAGTCCCACTGCGTAGCAAACATCACGCACCGTACCCAAGCCATCCCAACGAAAACCAGAATAGTGATGAGTGATGGGTACCAAATACGAGATACATACGAACGAGCCCTACAGAGCAATCACATCCTCGAAGTGCTGTGTCGTGTGGTGCTCCTCCGCCCCTTCACCCATGCTCGGGTCGTTTCCGCCAGGCTGGAGCAGTCCATGGGCGATCAGAACCTGCTCGAACTTGGTCTGGAGCGCGGACAGCCGCGAGGCGTCCTCCTCCACGCCTTCCGGTAGCGTGATCTTCACGAATCTGCCCGCCCATTGCACTCCGAAGTCAGCGACGCGCCTTCCTATGCGTGGCGAGAAAGGTGAACGTACCCGCCCTGGACACCTTCGATCTCCGGGCTAAACACGTACGCCCTCGAGTCGCTCTCCAGTGTGCCGAACGTGGTATCGTGATGCAGCGAAAAACCCGCGCTGCCGACGGTGAGCATCAGGTCGTGTTTAGACCCCACCGGGGCTGGCAAGAGGTTGAGGTCTCCCGCGCCGAGGGTGACACTCGACTGGCCAAGGACGTGGTGCGCGGTGGCGCCTGGGATGGTGACAAGCGTTTCGTTCATTAAGGCGATTGATGCGTGCGTAGCGTGCGCCGGGTGTGGTACTTGGGTATGGATGGGGGTGTGGGTGGAAAGGGGTAAGTGCTGAGGAACATTGACAACGCCGGCTACAATGAGGAGTCAGCCTACTGTTGCGTCATTGGCTCACCTAACCCTAATCTGGGTGTCCCAATCGGCCCACATTGAGCACACTGCTGAGCCTCATGAAGGAGCCGCGACCTAGAGGTAAATACAAGGCTATCAAAAAGTGTACACCTCTAGGTTAACATAGCCCTCATCTCCAGACTGCGGAGGACATACATCAGTACACGACTGAGTCTAGGGACTACTGACCCAGCACTCACCTTCATCCCAATCAGCCGATCCTGGTCAATCATGAATCCTGTATAATCCAACACGTCGCGCACACCTTTTCTCGTCGACACCGCGTACGGGAGCCGGCTAATCACCGGGTACTCGAATATGTCCTCCGGGTCCGTCGTATGCTCCTTGTTCACAATCTCGTACTTCGCGCTCCCCTCTCCTCCCATCTCGTTGCCCGTCGCGTCCACAGGGTCGTCCAGCCGCTTCGGGTGCACGTTAAAGTCGATCATGAGCATCACCATCTCCCCGTCCCCGTCCGCCTCCGCCTCCGCCACCTGCAGTGGGATCGGCGGGAACATGACGCGTTGCCCATGGAGATACCTAGAGCATAAGCAATGAGCGGCGAGCTAGAACGTCCTTCCCGCAAGAAGGTTCGAGTCGCCCAGGGGGAAGGAGAAGGGACGCACCTCAGCCACTGGAAGTGCGTGATCCAGTTCACGAAGCGCGTGTTATCCGGGCCCCAGTCGTCCCACTGCTTCTCGATGACTTTCACCCCCTCCCCAGAGCCGACCCCAGGAGGAATGTGTGACAGCAAGAATCGGTTGTGCAGAAAGAGGTGGTAGTCGCGCGAGGGGTCGCCGTAGAAGAGCGACATTATGTGAACATGCGCATCGCGCGAGGTCTCGAACATTCGCCCTGGCGTTGGGTTCGCGACGAATGGCGCCGCATGCGTAAGGAACCGCTGTAGGGACACTCCAGGATTGGTCGGAGGCAGGCTGAGGATCGCGATCTGGGTCGGGAGCAAGCGATGGTCGATGGAGGGGGACTGCGGGGCACTGGAGGACGGGTTGTCTTCGTTGGCGTCGCTGAAAGTGTAGAGCGCAATCGAGCCACAGTTGGTCGTCACGGTGATCATGTAGGCGCGGTTTGAGATGAATGCGAAGTCATATGCGCCTGTTGGCAAGTCGAAACCGATGCAATTCTGCACGACGATCGGGATAAGCCGACGTATTCGCGCTGGATGAGGGGATGAGCACTCACCACGACGATCTTACCCGTCCGCCAATTCCATATGATGAGACCGGGGCCACGCACCCAGAAGAAAGCGCCAACGACATCGTCCACAATCTGAACGAACGAATTTCCGACCTGGAATGGGACGGGTGCTTGGAGCTGAGGAACGCGAGCCTGCGGGTGCGGCTTATTCCCACTGATGGTCCGCAGGCGGATGGTGAAGCTTAAGCCAACGAGATGACTTTAGAACACGGTCAGCCAGGAAGAGAAGCCGAAACAGACGCTGTGCTCCAGCATGACCTTCTTCGGAGCGTGACGAATGATAGGCACGGTATTTGACACCGAGTCGAAGGAGGCGTGAACGCGTCTGCGGAACAGAAATGACATACCTCGCCACGTCGTCCGCAATGACCAGCGCCATAAGATCCTGCGACGGATCAATCGCAAAGTCCCGCATCTGCACTCCCAGGTCGTCTCTCTCAATCGTCCTAGTAGCCTCGTCGGTGCTCGCGGGCAGCCATGTGAGCTGGAGGTGCCGTGAGCCAGAGAAGCCGTTGCCCATCGACGACGCAAACACTCCGTCGACGAGCTCGTAGGCCTGACATAGTGCTGGGGCGGCGATGGGAATAATATGTGTCCAATTGAGGTATCGCCATCTTGCGCGCCGCTGGAGGAGGAGTTTGAGACGTTCCGAGGTGGGCAAGGTGCAACCAACGCCTTCTATGAGCCCGTCTGCTCCAAGCTCGATGAGGTATTGAAGTTCGAGAGATTCTTTGATGGATTGGCGAAGTGTTTTGCAGACCTAAAGGTGGGCATGATGAAAGTGCAAGCGACTTGTGACGAATTCCTTACTTCGGTGCAACGCACGAGCGTCCTGTAATCCAGATACTTGGAGCACTCGAGAAGTAATTCGCGAGGTAAATCGAGAAGGCTAGCCTGGGTGAGAGACATGACCAGTCACAGTCGAAAGAGTCAGAACGTCTTTGGAAGGTCGCGAAGGTAGTGGCGAACGATACGGGAGATAGGAACGGAGACAGAGAAGAAATTGCAACAGCGGCCCGCCGATCCTGGTCACCGTGGAGCGTTTGAGGCTCAGTTCGAATGGCGAAGAGACTGAATTGTATTAAGTACCTTAGCAGCCAAGTTGGAACCCGCTGCTACTAGGCAGATAGGCTGATAGATCGTCCTCTTACCAAGCAGGGAGGTACTGCAGGAAAAGTTGCAAAGGATGGTAGGAGGTTCATGATAAGGGAAGAAGCTTGGCGCGAGAAATTGATCCCGCGGTCACCGGCACACCTGATGCTGGTTCGGAGCTCACAGCGCTCACACTAATACTGTGACGATAGTTGGCCAATTTCCTTGCTTTCCTCCCTCTCTCACCGCACTCAATGGATTCGTCCCTCCTCAAAGAGATTTTGCGCATGTCTCGGGGGCCGAGGCGATGTTTTGTCATTGCCGGAACCCTGGTTCATGTCGGCCCAGCATTCCAGCGAGGCGTTCAAGTCTGGAAAGCTTCAAGGTGGTCAGCGTCCACAGGCTCTATCTGACCTGACGGCAATCAGCTTCCACGCAGGAGCAGCGAGCGTCCTTCGGGAGACCCACCTTATCTTCCCTGCCATTTTGTATTTATGGTCAGCAGCACGCCGCCTCCGTCGATTCCGGTTCAAGTTCCCTTCCCTTCACTCTTCTGGCTCGACCCGAAACTATGTCCGCAAGAGAGCCCTCCACCGTTGACTCCGAGAAGAACGATGGCACGATAGTGAGCGGAGCACTCGACGATGAGAGGGAGTTGGCGCGTATGGGATACAAGCAGGAATTGAAGTACGTGATCCATCCGCCTCCATCGTCCTCGTCGTCTTCCATAGTGGCTAACGAACTGTGGCGGCGACAGACGCGATTTGACCCTGCTACAGGCAAGTGTTTGGGCCTGAGGATCCTGGTGTAAATACGCACGCGAGCTTCGTGATTGACGTCGGTGCAATCTCAGAATTTCGGTGTGTCCTTCTCGATCATCAGCGTTATCACGGGCATTCCTTCGCTGTTCCTTTACGGCTTGGTGCGTGTAGACCGTTTGTCGGCGCCTGCAAATGGATGCTGAAGTTGCGCGGTCATATAGAACACCGGAGGGCCAGCCGTGATGGTATGGGGGTTGGTTGTGGTTGGTAAGTTCTTCTGACATCCTTCGAGCATTCCGTGCCATTGAACAAGCTGCCCAGCCTTCTTCACTTGTATGGTCGGGTTGGCCATGGGCGAGGTATGCAGCGCACATCCTACAAGCGGTGGCCCATATTTCTGGGCAGCTATGCTCTCCGACCCCCAACACGCTGCTTTCGCATCCTGGGTCACGGGCTGGTTCAACCTCCTTGGACAGGTCGCCGTCACGACCGGCATCAGGTGTGAAAGCTTTCTTTTACGCTGGGACGGACTTGCTCGTTATTCACCCTCAGTGACAAAGTTTCGCAGCAGCAAATTTCATCTCGACAATTGCGACCCTCGGCACCTCCTTTGTCCCCGAACCGCGCATTACGATTGGCATCTACGCCGGAGTCCTTATTTGCCAGGGTCTCATTAACACATTCGGCGTGCACCTGCTCAAGTACATTAACAACGTCTCTATATGGTGGCACGCTGTTGGGACAACGGCCGTGGTCATCGCCATCCTCGCGGCCGCGCCGACCCACCAATCCGCCAAGTTTGTCTTCGCGACGTTCATCGACAACACCGGCGTCGACGGCGTCGGCTGGAGCGAACGAGCGAGCCCTGCATACGTCGTCGTCATTGGTACCCTCACGGCGCAGTACACCCTGACAGGTAAGTCCTTTTTTTACATTTTCTCGTCGGCCGTCCAAGAATAATGGTGCTGACACGTAAGCTCATTAGGGTTCGATGCCAGCGCACATGTGAGCCTTAGATATGAAAAGCTGGACCGAATAATCTGACAATGGGGGCAAGATGACCGAAGAGACGCACAACGCAGCCACGGCGGGCTCCATAGGCATCATCACGGCCATCGGAGTCTCTGCCGTCCTCGGCTTGTTCCTCCTCCTCGGCCTCCTATTTTCTATCCAGGACCTCGAACGTACTGTGAGCTCTCCCACTGGCCAGCCTGTCGCGCAGATATTCTTGGATACGGTCGGCGAGAAGGGGGCGATTGTTCTTATGGTACGTACACCGCCGACTTTAAGCTCGAGTCTTAATGGATAGAGGGCTGATGGAGGTGTGTGGTCAGGTGATTGTCATCGGCGCGATGTTCTTCTGCGGGACGTTCTCGATCACGTCCAACAGTCGTATGATGTACGCGTTCTCGCGCGACGGCGCCATCCCCGGACACAGATTTTTCCAAAAGGTGGATGAGAAAACTAGGACCCCCATCAGGACCGGTATGTTCCCTCAAGGGTTCGCTCGTTGGTGTCGACGCTAACAAAAAATCATAGTCTGGCTCGCATGCACGCTCAGCTTCATTCTAGGTCTTCCCAGCTTGGGAAGCTCGGTCGCCTTCTCGGCCGCCACGAGTATAGCCACCATTGGGCTATACATTTCTTACGGTACGGCCCGCCCTCTGCGGAACCTCCGACCTACCGACCGCTCATTGTCTTGCCTCTACTATAGGCATCCCAATCGCACTGCGCGTCGTATACGGAAAGCACTTCAAGCGCGGGCCGTTCCATCTCGGCCCGTTTTCCTATCCCGTTGCGATCATCTCCTGCTTGTGGATCGTCTTCATTTCAATCGCCTTCATCCTCCCGCAGGCAAATCCCGTCGACACTCAGACACTGAACTACGCCATCGTCGCTGTGGGCATTGTCGTCACCTATGCGCTTGGCTTCTGGCTTCTCAGTGCGCGAAAGTGGTTCACTGGGCCCATCAAGCAGATTACATGTGAGTTTGAATGGAGTCGTCGTTTGGTCTTTCTTCGTCAGCTAATGGTGGCATGCGGTTGCAGCGGAAATCGATGTAATGGACCCGGCGAACGCGAAGGCGGAAATGGTCCAGGTTTCCGAGGATCGGAAGTCATGATGAGGTGACCGATGTCTTTGTAAAAGTAGTTATCTGTGAGCGATTCGAGATCTCAACCCTAGCTGAGATGCGATCCGACATGACGAAATGCAGTACTCGTGAAGATTTGTTTCCTCCGCCGGATAGTTGTCGCCGAAGGAGGCACCGAATCATTTTCGCTTCCGCTTGGGCAAATCCTCACATAGGTTGCGGTTCAGCGTTCAACGTTGAACTAGGGAAAAAATCCGAAGCGTGTTGCCTTTGCGAGAGTGTTACAATACAAAACAGATGGTGTCAAGCAGACAGGGAAAACCTTGAGGAAGTGGAGAACGAGCGTAAGACGATTGCGGCGAAGGGAACTGATATGAGTTACAAAACATAACTAGTCCGGAACAACGGCATGCCGGGCGACAACGATAGGAAAGAAATACCCATGCATTCGCAACAAACTTGAACCTCCATGCTAGTACTCTTTTGATGAGCTATCATCTTGACATGGTTTGCCGTTGTCGTACACCCTTGCAACCAACCACTCGTTACAGGTTAGTGACGTCTCAAGCCATCTTCCCCTTCGCCCCTCCCATCCCGATTCCGAGCAGGAACGCTGCGCGGATCGTCCCAATCACCGCGTTTCCGGCAAGATTCTGCCACTCTCCGCCCAACCACACGCTAGGATCCGTCACTCGACCCTGCGAAACCAGCATCCGCGCGGTCGCTGCCGTCATGATGATGTCCAAGACGAGCGTGCTCCCTTGCAGCGCCGTCCAGATCGTCACGTCGTTGGGCCGTGCGCGCAACAGGCTCACTTGTAGGCAGCCGAGCATTGCGAAGAAGCCCATCAAAAAGTCGAGCAGGAGTACTGTGTCGGGGCCGGGTGGGACGACCGCGGAGGGAGAAAGACCAGCGATGACGTCGTTTTTGGTGAAGAGGTGGGTGGCGACACCCAAGACGCAGAAGAATGGGTCGATGATCGTGAAAACGATGCGGTAAAAGGTGGGGATGGGCGAGGAGGCCATTTTCGCTGTAGGCGGGGCAGAGGAGTGCTATGCGCGTAGAAGGCAAGCTGAGGTTGGCTCGAGCCTGAGCGCGCTTCAAATCGGCGCATCGTTGTCCGATCGGTAGCGTGACAACCGATGTATCCAGCGTCCGAAAGTTCTTTATTGTGGTCCACGCTGCACAATTCGACTTGGGTTCCTTTCTGGTCTCTGCAATAATCCACCAGCCGCGTACCGTAAGTCTGTACTATAGTACTTGTACATCTAAGGTCGACACATCAAGGGCGTTGGCGTATAAGTACTTATGTACTAGTACGTACGTACTGTACAGACAACCGAGCACCGCTGGTATTACATCTCGGCACAACAACAACATGGTTAGGGAGGCGGAAACGGGAGTACGAGGAAGAGCAAGGGTACGGCAAGTATCTGTGATAAGCAACGCACCAGAAACAGTAAGGTGCAGGATGCGAAGCAAGAAAACCGAAACCGAAACCAATGTCAGGGATCATTGATATGGTACGCATACGTAGGGGAAAAGGGTGAGGTGAGGGAGATCAAAAGTCCATCGTCCAAGAGGGCAAGAACCAGAAGTAAGAGCACCGAGCAGAAAGCATAAGCAATGTCAGTGTCAAGAGTTCAAGAGTGTTTGTACAGCGCGAGACGCGGCAAGTTCGCAAAAGGCCGAATGTACGACTAGCTAGAAGAGTAAAGTAAATGAAAGCCAATAAGTAAGGCACGTCGCTTTATGAGGACGTAAACAGATCGGCTTCTGCTTGTCCTGGTTGTCCTTTCTGGATGGGCAAGTGGCAGGCGCAGGGGGGAAGGAAATAGGGGTGGTAGAGTAGGTAGCAAGGTAGCGAGACAGGTTCAAAGTTCGTCGTCGTGACCATCGTCTCGGTTGTCGTTCGTGCTTCATCGTTGCCGCAAACGTAGTCGGCGTTGCACCGACTATCGCCTGCCGTGCGTTTTCGTCGCGTCGTGTCGCAGACCCCGGCTGTGGGGTCTGGCCGGATGATCAGTTGCTCACGAAGAACAGTGCCTACAGGAGGGCGTCCGCAGTCAGTGGATATGTTCAACACATTGGCGCTATAGGAGGTTTTCCCATGCGATGTCAAACGTCACTCACCACCTCCGAGACCGGAGAGCCCGGGTGTGCCCGGTTGTACGCACTAACGTCCCCAGTGAGTAGAAGCGCGTCATCAGACGCGCTATAGGCCAGAACTGAGCGTGCGTGCGAGCCGTCCGGGTTCACCCAGAGAGCTATAGTATGACGCCATGAGTTTGGAGGGCAGATCGTTGGTCAGGCTTGATTCACAACGTTGCATAACGAGATGAGACGCGGTACTTACGGGTGAGCTTCCCCGTATTTGCGTCCATGGTCCAGATGGCGGACTCACTCCCGGACAAGGTAGGCCGGGCGTGAGGCGATGCTGAAGGAATGTACAGTAAGTTCGATCAGCATTCCAATGTCGGAGGACGATAGCATAGATAGGGGCGGCCCTATTTTTTCGTCCGCGAAACAGCAACACCACCGTATGAGAGCGGACGGGCTCCACGCAGCACCGGAATGGCTAATCGTAGCGCCAGGACGACGCATATGGCAAAATAGGAATGGAGAAGCGCAAGAAACGAATGGATTAACTCAAAACTCACTTTGGAAGACATTGCTGAGCGCCGCCGCACTATCGACGCAGGAGAAGAAATGAGAGAAAAAGTTAGTACCCGGCAGTGGAGCATGAGAAGTCGCGAAGCACTCGCAAGCGATGCAAGTGACGCACCTTGCAGAACCATTCGCAATCGCAGCGTTGCCAACCGCACCGAGGAATGAGGGGACCTCATTCGTATTGTCAATCATCTACACAATTATTCCGCCAACGACCGGAAACAATGTCGCAACGAATGGTGCGACGCGTCGGCGATAGGAAAGCAAAACAGGGTGGTTGTGAGTCGGTGGCGCCTGTAAACACCAATCATAACGAGCGGACTCACCGTCGCGATGTTGAAGGGGAGGGTCCCGACGGCCGTAAAGGTAACGGATGTTCCGTTGTCGCCGCCAAGAGCGCTGCTTGGGCACCAGCCAAGGAAGAGCGCAGGCATGGCCAGCCGAGAATGACGCAACGAGATTCGGAATTGAAAAAATCAGGTACCGTTTGGGCGCTAATGAGCATCGACGAGCAATCAGAGGGCGATGAAGGCAAATGACACTCACACACCGGAGGACGAGAGCCGCAAGAACCCAAGAGAGGTGTTGCTAGAAACGGTACGCGCTTGAAGAGTACCAGTGTAAGAGTTCTCAACGGCTCTGTTTCCAGGCAGGGGATGAATATCTGGTGAGAAGGGTGTGGTTCAAAATGCAATGACACTTACAGATGGACACCATGATGGAAGGGATGCCTGCCATGGGCACTCGGACTCGGGCTTGGGGCGGCGCGCTTCCCGATGCCAGGCTCAGTAGGGGTGGCGCGCTTGAAACGGCGAGGAGCGAGCGGGGGCAGACCTGCGGCGAGGCGTTGAGCGTTGGTCCACGCCGTCTCGGGGCTTGACCGCGCAAGGTTCATATGGTCTAGTCCGACATGGGAGGCGAGCGCGGCAGGTGAATTCGAAGCGAAGAAAAATAATGCGAAGAAGATGGCGGAGAGGGACGAGAGGCTTAGCAAGAGCATGGTACCAGTGTGCGCGGAAGGAGGGGAAAGAAGGTAGGGAATGGACGGGTTGGGGAAAGAATATAAGACGAAGAGTAGATATCGGAAGGGAAGAAAGCAAACGCTGGACAGTACAATCCAGGTTCCCCTTACATCCTGCCAGGCCGCCGGACCGCGAACGCCACAAACGGCGAGGGCACAAATAATCCGAGATCAAGACCCATGGCACGAACAATCCATGATCTAGAATTCCCAGTTCGGCACGCGTGTGAGGCTGCGTCCGGGATCCCGATCAGCTCATCGGGTGATTTAAAAACAAATTTGTCGTTGGTCCTGACACGCCGTTGAACACTGCTCCCAAACCCCTCTCGATGGGTATGGAAAAGACTCCTCGATTGACCCCTCGTCGCGCGCCCAGGCATGTATCACGGTGTCCTATGACCGAACACTTGCAACGTTGCGTCAATGTGTCCCGGATAGTGCTGTGAAGTGGAGGCAAGTGGGGTTCCTAGAATGAAGCGGGTATGTCAAGGTAAACTCCGGCCACGGCCAGAAGGCCCGGAGGCTGAAGTCATGGTCATGCCCAGCGAGGAAGGTTCGAGAGCAAAGCGAGTGCATTGCCTAAAAGAAGCTGGTACACGAGGCATACGCGTGTATCCCATTGAAGGACTTCGGGAACCCGGACTTGGTGGTGCGAACTCTCGTCGGGGGAAGCGGTCCACTCCGGGAAATGTTGTCTGTTACAGCAGGGCCATGACATGAGTCTCGAGCAGCTGGAGTTGAAGCCGAAGCAGTAGAACAGGTCGAGGAGAGATTATCATTTGGGAAATAAGTCGTATGTTGCTGCAGGGCGTGAAGTTATCGGTGTTGATTTCGTGATTCCGTCCTGAAAAGAGCTGCCGAGTGGTGCCAGGAGATTCAAGTTGGCAGCATCATTGCATGGTGCGTGGCGGAATGGGGGTGTGCGCAGCACGCTGTCTGAATCTTTTCCCAGCACGTGTCCGATTATACGCGACGCGGTCTGCTACAAGGGAAATCCTTCCACAAAGTGCAAAAGCACGTCAGTGAGATCAGTGGCGTGAATATTGGAGAGTATCCTCACAAATCATGATCACTAGCCACCCAGCTAACAGCCCTTGCCAACCACTTTCATATCCAGCAAAAATTTGTAGGAGAAGATCCACTTCTCGTTTTCCCAAAGAGCAGACGCCGTTGATTCCTTTGTCGCTGGAAGAAGTACCTAAAGAGTCGCAGGGGTTGTAGCTTGAACAGTGCCATTTTCAACAGTTCAGAAGCGGAGTAGTGAAAAAACATACCTCACTTTTGAGATCCACCTACTCTGCGTGGACAAACTAGAACATCCATTTAAATATCATTGCAACGGAATATGTCGTGGCACGTCTATTATAACACTATGGACGATTCGATGTAGTCTCTATCCAAAATCACATTCCAAATGCAATCAAGAGCGGAAAGCGTAACGAAAGCGATGAAACGAAAGCAAAGCGACGATGACGATGGGAAACGCACCCTGACAGTGAAACTTCCGCTTATCCGACAATCCGCCACTACTCGTCGGCCTCGTCCTCCAAATCCATCATCCCCAGCACGTTTCCGTCCGCGTGCACAGGGGCCTCGTATACCGCAAACGCGGTCCTCACCCCCTTCGCGTCCGGCACCACTATCTTCGCCGAGGGGCCAACGGCCTCCGCACCTTCAACCTGTCCACCACTCGTCCAACCCTTCTGACGATCCAAGAACACCTCCGGGCTCCGATCCAGCAGCATCTCCAGCTCCTCGTCGCTGATGACACTCGCCTTGCCCGCCTCCGAGCTCGGCACGACCTGGATACGCTCGCCCTCCAGCCGGTGGAGCTGCATTGCAAGCTCGGCCAGCGCCTGGTTCTTGTTTCGCTTCGCCGCAATGGTGGGATTCACGAATTCGCCCTTGGCGATGACCAGGGCCTCGAGCTTGCGCTTGTCCGTCGCACGCTGCATGATCTTCGTCTCCACCGTGTGAGCGCAAAGGAGGCGGAAGATAAGCACCGGCCTCGTCTGCCCGATCCGGTGCGCGCGATCCTGTGCCTGGAGGTCCGCTTGTGGATTCTACGGCGCGCGTGGGTGAGCACGGGTTGTGGCAGCCGTAGAAAAAAATGGACTTACCCAGTCCTGGTCATAGAAGATGACCGTGTCAGCCTGGACGAGGTTGAGACCCAACCCGCCTGAACGCGTGCTGAGCAAGAACAGTCGGGGAGCGTCGGGCGCGTCACCGCCCTCTTGGAAGCGCCGAATGTCCTCCCTGCGTGACTCCATGCCCATGCTCCCGTCAATGCGGCAGATCGGCCAGCCCTTGTGCTCGACTGCCCAGTCCTCGATAATGTCGAGCATAGTCGTGAACTGGCTGAACAACAGAACCTTGTGGTCCCGAGCGAACAGGGCGTCGAGCAGCCGCTCAAGCACCATCATCTTCCCGCTCGTGGTCACAAGCTCGTCGCCTAGCACGGGCTCGCGGGTCCGCGCGTCCTTGGACCAGTGGAACAGGAACGGATGCTGGCAAACCTTACGCAGCTGCATGATAACGTTCTTGAGGTTCTTGTTGTTCACCTCCTTGACTGTGGAACAACAAATTCAGCATTCTGGCACTGCAGCCACGAGATAGAAGAAGAAAGACGGACCTGCAACACGCATCTGCCACTCCCTCCCAATATCTTCCCCGCTCCGCTCCTTCTCCTTTCGCATCTGTATCTGCCCCTCATCCAGCCTCTTGAAGTACCCTTCCCCATCCTCGTCCGAGCTCTCCACATAGTCCCTGTCGACCTTCTTCCTGAGACCTTTCCCCGTACGGACCTTGTCCTTCGCCGCCTGCTTCAACGGCCGTTCCTCTTCATCATCGGAGACTTTCCGACCCCCGCCGTTCAGCCGCTCCTCTTCCGCGCGTATCTCGTCGATGAGGTGCTGCCGCAGCGCCTTGTCGCCTTTGACGACGACGTCGTACAGCGCGCGCTGGGGCTCGGACAGCGGCGTGTAGAGTACGTACTCCTTCTTGGGCGGAAGTGCCATCTCGACGTCCGCCTTCATGCGGCGGAGGAGGAATGGGCGGAGGATATCGTGCAGGGAGTCGATGAGCTTCGTCTCCCGGTCCGAGGTCAGCTTGCTCTTCAGCCGACTCTCATCGAACCTGTATACGCGACCAACTGCGTCAGTTTCACACATTGATATGCACGGGGTGAAAACGCACCAAGACTGGAACATCGACAAGTCCCCAAATAGGTCCGGAAGCACAAAATTTAGCAGGGCCCACAGCTCTGCCAAGTTGTTCTGCAACGGCGTGCCCGTGAGGACCATCCGTGCATCAGCAGGTATCCTCTTGATTTCGCGCATAAGCACGCAGTCCATGTTCTTCAGCCGGTGACCTTCGTCCACGACGATAAATCCCCAATGGTAATGGGACAGTTCGGCGCGGTCGTTGATGATGATCTGGTACGTCGTCAGCACCACCGGGAAGTTCGTCCGCTGGTGCGGCTTCAGGGGATGCTTGTTGCGCTCCTCGGCTGGGGCCGGGATCTCCTCGTCTATGGTCATGGAGTCTTCAAACTCGTCCGAGTCCGCCTCAGACAAGGGCCGCCTGTGAGACCTCGCGGGTGCACGTCCTCCGCGACGACCGCGAGTGGCCGCCGTACGACGCGACTTGGCAGGAGGTGCCTCGTCCTCCGAACTGTCTTCGTCCCGGGTCGTGCGTCCACGTCCGGTGGCCTTCCCACGTCCACGCCCGCGAGTCTTTGGACCGCCGCGCGCCGTGGCCTTGCCCTTGCCTTTACCTTTGCGCTTCGAAGGGGTCGGGGCCGCCATTGCCGCTGCGTGCGATGTACTTGACCGCCGGTGGTACTCGAGGTCGACTTCGTCCATAACCATCTGTGTGCGACGGATTTCGGCGCGTTCCTCCTTCGTGCCGTAGTATGTGACCACGGGAATGTCGGGAGCGAAACGAGCGAATTCCTTCGCCCAATTGTCGAGCACAGCAAGTGGGCAGACGACCATGAAAGGGGCCGATGTGCGCTCGCGGAGGAATGCATGGAAGGAGATGGTTTGGATAGTCTGGGAGATATTCGCTATTGGCATGTTAGTCTACGGAAATGTATGTGTCATGCTCACCTTTCCGAGACCCATTTCGTCGGCTGTACGCACCCTTCAACCTCGAGTTCGGATCCAGGTCAACAAACCACGCACCGAGAATACCAGAAATCCCATTCTGGTGCAGCCCTGCCATCCACGCCACGCCCTCCAGCTGATAATCCTTGAGCGTCGCACCTGTAACCAAGGCAGGCTGCTGGAACGTGTACTGCTTCTCCTTCTCACCCTCATCTGCCTTCTCACCATCTTCCTCTTGCGCGCCGCCTGCCTTCGTGCGCTTCGCCTCACGTTCGTCCTCGGAGTCGGACACGACCCGCGAACGCTTCCGTGTATTCTTCGCTCTGGGCTTCAGCTTCGTTTTAACCTCCGACTTGGGCTTTTGGCGGCGGGCACCGTAGTTGACCTTGACCTGGTCCATCTGCGTCTTCAGCAGTTTCACGTATTCCCCCGACCTTTGGATGAGGTTCTCGAGCTCGACGAGGCGTTCCTTAACATCCTGATTCCTACGGCATCAGGCCAAAGAAAGGAGCATACAAAGGCTGAACCCACCTCGTCCTGTTCTTCAGGGTCATCCTGTGGAGCGATATGTTAGCTAGTAGATTCTGGGGTTATGTATTATGGGTATGATGGGTGCCTCCGTATATGATGTGCGGGTGGTTGGGTATATGCGTGCGCAAAATACTACGACAGGCTATCTGCGCACGACATGGTATTTGCACAAACGCATAGATGGAGATGTGTTTGCATCACGACACCAAGAGAGAATTGAAGGAAAGGGATCCACGATAGGGATACACACCTTCGGAGAATTCGCCTCCACGGCCTCGCTGCCAACCTCATTTTCATCTTCTGTCTTGATCTGCTATAATTTTCAGCGCCCCGTGTCGAGAATGATAGGAAAACAGCGCATACATCCTCGGGAATTGTGGCGGGGCTTGTGGGTGGGGACGTGGCGCGGGTTGACGGGATCGTTGGTGACGACCGTGAAGGCGGTGTGGAGCGGGACGAGGGCGCTGTGGACATCTGCGGCCTTTTGAAGTGTGGAGGTTGAGATGATCGTCGAGAACGACGGGGAGGGCGATGAGGAGAAGAGGAAGGGAGATCCGGAGAGGAATGGGTTGCTGGAACAAGGATGTGACGGCGGCCAACGCGCCTTGTCACGAGTGACGTAACGTGTCTGGATCACGTCTGTGACCCGACTCTGGCGGTCCGGCTTCCGAGCCCCGGCCACTCGCCAAGCCGACTGCCCTCGCCGAGCCACTGCTTGAACGTACTACAGTATTTAACGGCCAGATGAAACGGTGATTTCGCGCGTCGTGTACCGGGTTGACTAAGAGGTGCGGTGGGATGGAAGTGTAGCGGTTCGGTGGGATAGTATATCAACTGGTATATGATACAGAAAGCCAGGTCGTCCGTCGCGAGTGCGGGGCTGGAGAAGGACGTTTTTCGAGAGCAGGGTTTGTCACGTTTCCGGCCAGATGAAACGCGTCACATGTGACATGTCGCCTGGCGAAATCTGTGGTAGTCGACGATCCACTTGAACGGTTTTCTTCCGATCGCCTGTAGCCTTTGCAGAAACACCCGACATTAAGCTTCAGACATTTTGTGATTGGTGATAAATCTTCAGTCCTTGCATTACCTCCTAATCACCTTGCTAGTGCCAAATTAAACCACCGTGACCACCGTGACCAGCCTGACAGGATTCAAGAATGATTGCCATCTCAGAAGATGCCAGTGCATGATGAACCGATGTCTCTTATTAGTTCGGGGAGAAAGCACATAGCGGCCCATGAGAGAAGTTGGTCGCGAGAGACATTCAATGCGCGCGCGCCGAGTATGTATTGGATCACGTGGTCTATTTGATCCTCGCAAACCACAACTTGCGCCGCGCACCGAGACGACGATTCCTGCATCTCCTGAAAATACTGCAGGGTACTATGCCCGGGAGCAACGCTGTTACTAAATGTACTATGTAGCCCAACTGGACGCCCTCTGAAAATATTCATGCCTTTCAACCTGCACAGATGGCATAAATCCAGGTTCACCGTTGAATTCAGATGCGAGAAAATATCGCATTACCTACAAGTGTTTATTCGAATCCTACCACGTTGTATGGTACTCACGCGCCAGTGGTGCGGGGCGACTCTCTCTCTCGGACGCCGCCGTTTCATCTGACGGTAAAATTTCATCTGGCGCTTAAACACTGTATTCCTGATATTTCTGTTCTTCAGCTGCTCTCACTCAAGGTTTTTTTAACTATCCTGAGCTTGTATGCAGAGCTTGTTTTTGACAAATAGTGTGACGTAACTGACTATAAGTTCGAGCAGACCATGTCGGAAGATCATCGTTCCCGCCCACTGGCACCAAACACGACAACTTCCGCGTTTCAAAGGCGACCGACCGTTCGGAATGGCCGCAGTGGCATATACATACCCTACCCCTGTATGTGAACACTCTTGCAGAACTCTTACTGCGGCGCTGGTAGGCTGTTGAGCCCGGCGAGCGGTGCCAGAGGCCTACTAATCTGCCTGTCAGGTTGAGCTCGCTGGCCCTTGTTCAAGTGAGCAGCAGACTTGCCATGCTTCGTGGTGTTAGGCAGCGCTAACTACTACTGTTCAACGTTCAGTGGCGAACGTTTGGCAACTTGAAGTGGAGCCACGCCGCCTCCACCGTTACGAGCTCATCGTTCCGACCGCCATAACCTCGCGATCGGGACCAGGCGTTGCTAGTCATGGCTCGCGCGTCGGCAGTATCTCAGCCAGCGTTCTTTCGTTATCAGGCCCGGTTATCCGAATCGCGCACCCGCGCCAGCCCAATTCCGGGCTGCACACGGCAGTCCGAATGTTCTTTGCGGTCTCGCTGCAGTCTCATTTCAAAGTTTCCCTACCTCGCTCAGTGGGGCGCAACGCTAGGCTATCCGAAGAGAGACCAGAAACATACACCACAGCTTCCACGATATAAAGCCCAACTTGGTGCTCGCCTGTGCCCCTTCAACTCTGCCAATCCAATCCCACTCCTTCGCAATGTCGGACCTAAACGCTGCCTTTCAAAGTTTCTTCTATCTCGGCAACACATTCAATGCAATCCTCTACGGTTCGTGATGCTCAAAGTATTGCATGCATGCATTTTCACTGATACATACATCTGGCTCACAGGCGTCGAGGTCGTGTTCTACTTCGCGACCGCCACTCTCATCCTGCGCAATAAGGACGACCGAAATCGGCGGAGCTACCGACTGTTTTTCTACTGGAGCACGGGGATACTCGTCATGATCACCATCTACGTCGCCGTGCAAGCGATCTTTGGCCAGGAAATGTGGATCGAGAACGCCGACTATCCAGGAGGATCCGCCGCCTACTTCGTTGACCATGCGGCTGTATGGTATCAGACATTGGGCACGACGGCGTCGGTGTTTCTCAACATCTTGAGCGACGGGTTCCTAGTGCGTTCTTTCTCTTTATATCCGCATCATGTGTCTTAATGACCTATCCTGTAGCTGTACCGCTGCTACGTCGCCTGGGGCGACTGGCGCGTCGTCATTTTCCCCTCGTTCCTCTACTTCAGCAGCATCTGTAAGTCGTTTTCAGTCTCCATCTAAACGGCCA
Source organism: Ganoderma leucocontextum (assembly GCA_020736865.1). NCBI lineage: Eukaryota > Fungi > Basidiomycota > Agaricomycetes > Polyporales > Polyporaceae > Ganoderma > Ganoderma leucocontextum. The sequence continues at coordinate 613,183 of JAHKGY010000009.1, forward strand.
GCCTCACACGGTTCTCCGCCCAGGTCTCGGCATCACCACAAGCGTCATCACTGGCCTCCCGAACGCCAACTTCTTCGCCGGCGTCAGCAAGCACACCGCGCTCACCTACTCCTGCGTCGTCATCGCGCTCAACATCACCGTGTCCTCGCTCATCTGCATCCGCCTCCTGCACCACGCGCGGGAGATCGAGGGCGAGCTTGGCGAGCATGTCGCGAGCAAGTACACTGGGACCGTGTCGCTGATCGTCGAGTCGGCGCTGCCGTACACGCTGTTTGGGATCGTGTTCCTGGTTACGCTTGGCATAGACCATCCGTCGTCCATCTTGTTCTTGTCGTTGTACGTGATGTTCACGGTGAGTCTCATCCTCCTTCTCTACGACCTTGGTTAGGGGCTGTCGCAGTGGCTGACGGAGTTGCACATATAGTGCATCTCGCCGCAGATGATCGTCCTCCGCGTGGTCATGGGCCGAAGCTTCTCGGGGTTTAGCGAGGCTGCTGCTCCTGAAGCATGGCCGGCGGTCAATATGACGACGGCTATGCCCGAAGATCACGCTCAGGACTTTGCGCTCGGACTGACCCCTGCGTCACAGAAGGAGACGTACCGACAGTCAAGTAGTTCGAACACTTCTGAGCTTCATGCATCTAATCTCGTCTGAGCGGACTCGGGACCTCTCGGTGTGTTCGACGATGCGGGCATTGTACGAGTCGACTACGAGCATGATATATGAGGATTTTTAAGTGCTTCGTATCAGCAGCATGCGATCAACTCTCCACTATTGCGGTATCATCTTATCCACTTCAAAGTCTTTCTCCTTGTGCATTGGCTGGCAACTTGTAATTGAACGTCTACACTTCCACCTGGTCCGCATCATGGGTTTCACCCGGCCCTCTTCTGCTTATTTTCCTAAAGGTGGGTATTCCCACGCCTTGTCCGCCAACAAATATTGAGACAACCTGGCGCGAAGGATGGGGCCAAAATCTGGTGTTTGCGGTCATGACGTCACCGTCGTCCATCATTGGCGCTTTGATTACTAATTACTATTTAGAGCGGAAAGTTGACCAGCCTGCGGCTTGACATCCACCCTCATCCGACCTGGCATCTCAGATGATACTGATATCCTAACTAACGAGAGTATGATAAGAGCTAAGGAGAGGCACGACGCACGTCGGATATATGGAAAGCGGCGAGTGTATTAGTATGTAGCGTCCAAGTCAGCCTCAAGAATGCGCCGTTCGGACGGAGACCGTGTGTCCGGGAGAGATGAACGTCGAACGATGGGGCATATCGTAGAACGGGAGACGTGAGGTAAAATAGGTGTAGTAACGAGAGTGGATAGCAGCGAGGGTGAGTTAGGAGGCAAGCGCCTTCAAGACGGTCCGAGAAAATACTGAAAAAAGGACGGGAACAGGTTCGAGTAACGACGGAGGACAACAAACACACACCCAGAATTGCCGCGCACTGGCTAACGTTGACTATTGGTGCTCACGGACCTGGATGATCACCGTCACCGTCTCCTTCCCATTTTCCTGGTCGATCGTGTCGATGTCCGCTGACATCTCATCTGCTGAACAAGTATGATATGGCACCGTGAGCTGATACATGGAGACGAAGAGGCCCCTCACTTTAACTCACTTATGATCTGCTTGATGGGCCCAGTGAACCACCTCCGCGCACTCAGGAGCCAGAAGCCCAACGCGTAAGCGACGACGATGCCCACGGCGACGACGGCATAGTTCAGCGTCCGCGAGTTGACGGGATTCACTTGGGGGAGGAGGAAGGCGATCGAGATGAACAGGATCCACAAGCAGGCGACGATGGCAACGGGATATGAGAAGGCACCGAGATGGAACGGCCCGCGCTTGAAGCGCTTTCCATATAAGACCCGCAGTGCAATCGGGATGCCTGGTGTGGAGGCGCGGCGGTGAGTGGCAAGCAATCGCAACAGCAACCACGGATGATCTGAATACGGGGCGTACCGTAGGATATGTATAGTCCGATAGTGGATATACTCGTAGCGGCTGAGAACGCAACAGAGCTTCCCAAACTTGGGAGACCCAGAATGAAGCTCAGCGTGCATGCGAGCCAAACTACACACAATATTGTCAGTCCCGAGTCACAAGAGAAAACTTGACGTCAAGACACACCGGTTCTGACGGGAGACTTGCGCTTCTCGTCCACCTTGTGGAAGAACCTGTGTCCGGGAATGGCACCATCCCGCGCGAAAGCGTACATCATACGACTATTCGACATCATCGAGAAAGTTCCACAGAAGAACATCGCGCCGACGACAAGCACCTGACGGCGTCCGTGTTCGGGTCAGCGGCTGTAACTCAGAAGTCTCAGATAAACGCGTCAGCGCACGCACCATGAGGACGACTGCCCCCTTCTCGCCGACGGTGTCTAAGAATATCTGCGCGACGGGTTGGCCGGTGGACGTGTTTACGGTGCGGTCGAGGTCTTGGATAGAAAACAGGAGGCCGAGAAGGAGGAGCCAGCCGAGGACGGCGGAGACTCCGATAGACATGATGATGCCTATCGAGCCGGACATCGCTGCGTTGTGCGTTTCCTCGGTCATCTGGTGATCCTGCTGTCAGATCATTGAGTTTGCTTTAGGTCACGGGGAACCCACATGTGCGCTGCCGTCAAAGCCTGAGCATGTAGGGCGTCGGCGCCGATATTCCTCGGAGGGACCAAAGGAAAATATAAGAGAAAGAGCTCACCTGAAAGTGTGTATTGCGCCGTGAGGATACCAATGACAACAACGTATGCGTGGCTCGCTCGTTCGCTCCAGCCGACGCCGTCGACGCCGGTGTTGTCGATGAATGTCGCGAAGACGAACTTGGCGGACTGGTGTGTTGGCGCGGCGGCGGCGACGGTAATGACCACCACGGTTGTCCCGATGGCGTGCCACCAGACAGAGACGTCATTGATGTACTTTAGCAGGTGCATGCCGAAGGTGTTAATAAGGCCCTGGCAAATGAGGACTCCGGCGTAGATGCTAATCGTAATGCGCGGTTCGGGGACAAAGGAGGTGTCGAAGGTCGCGAGGGTGGAGACAAAATTGGCTATCGTGAAGCTGTTTTTCGAGGATGAACACTCAGTAAGTCAGTTCTACAATTAGGGAGCGGTCCTCACCTGATGCTTGTGGTGCAGGCAACCTGTCCGAGGAAGTTGAACCAGCCCGTGATCCAGGAAGCGAAAGCAGCATGTTGTGGGTCGGAGAGCATGGCTGCCCAGAAATATGGACCGCCGCTCGTAGGATGGGCGCTGCATACCTCACCCATGGCTAAACCGACTATAGAAGTGAAGAAGGCTGACAGACTTGATCGGTGATAAGCAAAGACCTGGAATGTGCCGGGAGAACTCACCAACCACGACCCATCCCCATACCATCACAGCTGGCCCTCCAGTGTTCTACGCGACCACGCATTCTCAGGCCATGCTTGTGTGCATCACAAATGACCCGTACGCACCAAACCATAAAGAAACATGGAGGAAACGCCAGTAATGACACTAATGATAGAGAAGGACACACCGAAGTTCTGAGATCGATGCGTCAACGTCAATCGTGAAGCTCGTACATGCTCGCACGAGGATTCACTTGCCTGTAGCAGGGTCAAATCTCGCCTGTTCAGCGCCACAGTTCGTCAGCATCTCATATCGAACACGACGAGGACAATGGACCACACACTTGAGTTCCTGCTTGTATCCCATGCGCGCCAGCTCCTTCTCATCGTCGAGCACCGTGTTCGCCATTGTCCCACCGCTCTCCTCTGAGTCAGCTGTGGAGGGTCCCCTTGCGAGCATAGTTTCTAGTCTTCAGCCTTGCGCAAGCGTGGTAGCCAGAGGACCCCGAGAACGATGGAGAGACGAAACCTTGAACCGCGAGCATGGCGCTAACCATAAATACAGAAGAGGCAAGATAACGTGGGTCTCCCGAAGGACGCCCGGTAGTGCAGGGAAGGCGGATTGCCCTTAGCGCAGATTGGGACTGGGGACGCTGCAGTGGCTTTAGAAGTTGCTAACCACGGCGTTGACGGTGCAAGACATGGAATGGGTGATCATTGCGACATTCCGAATTACTGCAGAGTGACGGTCGACCTAAGTAGTACGTGACTACGTGTGGATAGATTCATTAGCCACAGAAACTGGGCGGATATTGGGCAGTCCACTTTGAAGATCCAAGGAGATTGGAAGCCTTACTCACCATCTGAGGACCAAAAGCTGGGCGGCACAGTTAGCTGCTCGGCGGATGGGACCACGACCGACACTTTGAACCGACACTGTGAACGTTTTGAACCAGTGAACGTTTGAACGGTCGTCAGTGTCAAGGCTGTTGTCATTGACGTTGCGATCGCAGCTGATTTCCCTTTAGACGCTCTAGAGGACACGTCAATGCAGCACAGCCACCGCAGTGCTGTAGCCTGTCAGTGAACTTGGAGGTTTGACGAGTTACTATCATAGAAATCCTCTCTCTCAACCACGACGGATCTTGGAGGTGCGTTTCCACTGGTGCATGTGTCCGATGGGCCCAGAGGGCTAAATTTTACCCATTTGCGTGCTGAATAAGCGCCAGCGACAAGAGTCGGACAACGCTGATGTCGACTCTATCAGGCTCTCTCATCTGCCGCGCCTTCGAGATACGGACGAGTCCACGCCTCACGGCCTCAACAGAGAAGAGCGATAGGGTAACATTTTCTCGCCTGGCTTTCAGGGAACTTCAAGGCATTGACAGCGTGTAAGCCTGGTCATCCGAATGGAGATTAACTACGGATGCTGATTACACTCCCATCCAGGTGACCGTAGGGCCCCGGAGGCTCGCGAAACCGTTCGCGCAGGTTCGCACAGGTTGCATGCTTGCCATTGCGCAACGGGGGCCCGAGACGGCATCCCTGGTATACTGTCACCTTCGAGTCTTCGACGCTCTCATCTTGTTGCCACGGGCTCCCCGCGTGATCATTGGCCGTATTCGCATCGTTGGTTGCGCAGCTGTTATGTTTAGATATTTCAACGCCCATGTCGCCTTGGCTTTAAGGATCAAAAGCCGACGTGAAATCTCATGCCAAAGCAACATGGAAGGCCACATTTTAGCATCGCGCGACTGTCAAGGCAAGTGGCACACTGATCCTGTCCCCCTTGTATCGGACTCTACTTACAGCATTTACCGAGCCATTAGGAGACCGCCTGCGAAGTACACTTCGTGCCTACGACGGGAAGGCGGGAAGCACTGCAAATAACTGGGCCGAAATTGATCGCAGGCCCCATGCTTGTGAAGTCCCGATGGTCTGCCACTTCCACCGTGTCTCGCTGGAGCGGAACGGGGACTCTCACTGGTGACGGTTGCCAGAGGACTTTTACGTTGCAACCATCCTGAACTCAAACTGGATCCTCGGCAACGACACGTTGGCCGTTGGGCTACCACGCATGGCGGGAGTACGGAATTCGTGGCTATGCAATACAGTCGGCAGGACGGTCGGCACAAACGACCCAGTAAGGGCACGCTCTCTCGCTCTCTCTATCTCTCTACATAAATATCTGACTTATGTCCTCCAGTTCCCCAGCGACCCGGAGTCCACCTGCACATATTCTCCTCATCCTGCCCATTCTTTTTCGCGTTGATCGCTTTCCCGTTCATCCTAACCGGCCGGCTCCACCATGAAGCTCTCTTCCTCTCTCCTTCTCGTCTCTCTCGTTGTGGCGGCTTCGGCCGGCCCTCTGAAAGCTCCTCGCTTCGGCAAGAATGGCTTCCGGAGGCCTGGCTTCGGGGGTAAGCCCCCCGGGGCTGTTGGCGCAGGTAGCGCCACAACCAGCGTGGCCGTCGGCTCAGTAGCTGCCTCAGCAAGTGTCGCGGATACGACCATTGCCGCCGCCTCCACCGCGTTCGGCACTGCGACTGCCGTCGACACAGCTACCGCTGTCGACACCGCTACTGTCATCGATACAGCTACTGCTGTTGGTACCACGACAGCCGTTGCGACCTCCACAGACACCGCTGCAGTACGTGCCTAAACCTTCGCCACAACTTGAATATGGCTTGATGATATTCTTCACGCAGGCTACCAGTACTGCGAGCGCGGGTGACAACGCCGCCGGGAACGGCGCGGCCGCAGGCGGCGATGACCCCCAAACCTCGCTCACCCTTCTCAACTCTGTCATCGCCACCGGATTCGAGAACGACGGGCAAGATGTGGTGGAGGCCGGCCAGATCCCCTCCGCCACGTCCTCGAACAACTTCATCAACTTCTGCGCGACGGTGCCCAACCTCCCGATCACGAACGGCATCCAGATCACGTCCGGGTCGTGCAACCCCGCGCCGATGGGCATCATCGCCGCGACGACGAACATGCCCTCAGCCAAGTTCATCTTCCCCAAGAACGGGGGCACGATCCCGGCGAACACGAACTTCACGGTCCAGATGGCGATCCTGAACCTCGAGACGGGCAACTTCGTGAACGCGAACCAGAGCTACTTCGCCGCGCCGCAGCAGATCAACGCGCAGGGCAGCATCAAGGGCCACTCGCACATCACCATCGACCCGCTCCCGTCGCTCGACAGCACCGTGCCGACGGACCCGACCAAGTTCGTGTGGTTCAAGGGCTTGAACCTGCCGGACGTGAACGGTGTGCTCTCGGCGACGGTTGCGGGCCTCCCGGCTGGCGCGTACCGTATCGCGTCGATCAACACGGCTGCGAACCACCAGCCTGCGCTCGTCGCGGTCGCCCAGCACGGGTCCCTTGATGATATGGTCTAGTGAGTCCTTGGTCTCATTTCCTGTAGATCTGAACGTTGACACGCCGTATCCAGCTTCACAGTCGCGTAAGGGTTCCACTGTCGTGATTATGACCTCGTATGACGCGATAGTGTACTACCTATTTAACGGTTGAATCTAGAATATGTGCCGGCGTAGTGTCCCATGGACACTGCGTATGACTTCGAATGCAGTATGCTGTCTCGTTTCACATCTTAGTCCAAATTTTAGGCCAGGAGCTTCGAGGTCAAGATATTACGTCGAGAAACATAAGGAACGTTACAAGGGTATTATTCTAGCAAAGATATTCACTGGCAAAGGTATCTGAGTCCCGGAAGACGGAATCCAGCTCTCGGTGACGTTCAATATCCAACGCTGACCGAAACGTCGAGCGCGCAGCTCAGTATGTCGCCCCCGCCCTCCTCCTTCCCCATCGCCGACGGCCACCAGTGGAGGAGTGTCCCCGGCTTCTACTATGGCCTCGACCGCTTCTGCAGCATCTGCAGCAGAGGACAGCAAGGATGCAATCCCAAATGGCGACAAGAATCTAAGAGTCGAGTGTGTCAGAACAGAAAGGAAAGGGTAAACACCAGACAGAAATGGCATGACCGGGACATACAGATACAATGGCGGAGATAATCGTCTCAATGACGCCCGCGATAGCAGAGATGATGGCGTTTATGGCGCCCCCGATGGCAGATATGACGGAACCCTGGATGAGGACGGCGACGTTCAGCGATCACCACGGCCTTTTAAGAGAAATGGCACGTACCATGATGGCGTGTTGGTATGTCGTTCACGTAGTGGAGCGGTGATTCGAGTTATGTGTTGAGAATGTGAATATGCAGTGTGTGTGTGGCAGATACTGATGGACACACCATCCTCTGCTCGAGATTTATACCCTTCGGACGTCAGGAACGCTGGTGACGTATTGCTGGCCTCACTCTGGGTTTGCTCCCAGCAAACTCCATGACTTCGTAAACTCCACGACCTCGTGAACTCTCCCGGGCTGCGATGACGTCAGTCGATATGGATGTCAACATAGGCGTCAGCGTGTTGGCTGGAATAGGAAGACTTAAGTACCCTTGAATGGATCATCGATGCATCAACTTTAATTCACCTTACATAGCACCCCGTTCCGAGGCCGCCAGTTTGAGTTGAACGGCGCAAGCTTGGCCAGGTCACCATCAATGGGTGACTGAGTTTGCGATTTGAGCTGAGCTGAGGGACAGAGGCTCCCCTCAGTGTTCAAAAACAAGCGTTGGAACACCAACAAAAACTACACTACAATGACATCTTCCGAGAATGCCAAGAACCAAGGTGGCGTCGTACTGGCGATATCGATGGGAGTCGAAGAGGTCGAGTGCCGGTGTAAGCGCTCAGGCTGGGGACACCACCGACAATGAGCGTCTACCTTTCCTAATCCAGGGTCCGGATCAGTCCGCGATCAATTTGCTCACGCCGCCGGGTACAACGAGTTGGACTCGAGCCGCCGTTTTCAAGTTAACTACTTACTGCTAACTAGGCTGCCGCACACTTGACTCGAAGATCTCATGAGTTCAAGCCGTTGTAGAGCTTTGTGAGTATAATTTCATGAATAATCTTGGGAACTAGCGCTCACAACGTTTGCCAAAGGCGGTCAGTGAAGCCGTGTCGTAAGTTGATTCGGGTGACCCGTTCTTTTTCCGAATTCACTTCAGGCGTACCCGGGAGTCGCGAGTAAGTCTGCTTTCCTCCATTCATGACCATGTCACCCAGATTTAGCTTCGAGTCAGAAGTTGTTCATGTCGGGCAAGGATGGATAGGGACGTTGCCACTGTCAACCAGCCTCCTCGTCACTATATTCTCACATACGTACCTACACAAACTTCGGCAATGATGTCTGGCGGACTATCACGCATGATCCCCGTTGGCCTGTCATCCTACAGATCTGCAAATATTGGTATGACGCCACCTGTAACGCACCGCTCCCGTGGCAAGACCATGATCACCAAGGACATCCCGCAGTCATCCCCCTCTGGATCGATCATGCCGGTCGCCCCCGCACGCTCGCGATACTGGACTCAGAACACGGTGGGTTCCATATAGTACTCAAACGTCTCTTACTGAAGCTTCCGCCGAATCTCTAGAAGTTGCGCTTCGCTGGAGAGAACTACGCCAGAGAAGACGACCATGTCAAATTGAAGCCCCCGCTGGGCCGTTGGCCCTCCATCCGAGTCCTTCCCCTGACTCGCCTTGTCCTTGGGCCCTTCCCCCCCGAAACTCCATGTAATTTTCAACGGTTTCCGCATCCTGGACCTACTTAGCACACGTACAAGACGTTCAACCCGGGGTGCATCCCTTGCTGATCGATATCGCCCTCAGCGTGAGCGAGGCTTACCAAGACCTTCAGGAGCTGAGACTCAGCGCCGCGTTCCCAGAAGTGGTCTGACGGTCCGATCGCGCCGTGTTAGTGCCCCGCCTTCGTCGCCTGGAGATCATCTCGAAGGTGTCCCTAACGACACGGTCTCCCTGCCTCGCTCAAGTTGAAGTTCTTTGCGCAAATGGCTACAACTACCAGTCATTCATTCCCTCAGATGACCCGTCCAACATCCCATACGCGGCCAAACGACATTTTCTTGCCTTCGCCCTGACCCTTTCCGAAACTCGCAGCCCGGAGCGGGCACATTCGAAGTGGCGACGGTGGAGTCCGATGGCAGGCTGGCGCCGTGGTTCGATCAAGACCACCAGCTCATGGACATATGCTTCCTGCTCGCGCTCGCGGCGAGACGGACGGTACTGAGAACGCGGCAGAAGGAAGGAAACGTGTGGAGATGCTAGAGAGGCTTGTAGAGGGCCGTGTGGTGTACAAGGTTTGTGAACAGCCGGTTTCGTCGCATCCTCAGCGACTCGCGCCACATTCGGAGCGACATAATAGCCCGATAAGGTCGAACAAGTTGGTAACTTGTATAATCACACATCCGAGGAGCCGCCGCCGACGTCTAGTATCATACTGGGGTGAATCTACCTCAGAAGAGGACCCTAGGACCCCACCAGCCGATGTCGGAGGAACGCCTCTGGAACTCACTTGGATGCATGTTGCGGCGGCGGTGAGCGGTTCGAACCACTCTCCAGGTCTGATAGTAACCATGATCAGTCTCGCCAAGTCCACGCTATCTTGTTAGATAGTTGGAACTTGGATGCCACACCGAATGCTCGTCTGGCAACCATGATTGGATGAGGCGGTGTCTCACAAATGCCCACCCAAACGCCGCGGAACACATCTGTCAATGAAGCGTCAATCATGCGGCACATTTTCAGGGAAGGATCTTGAGCAAAGGGTTGATCATAGAGAACAGACATGATGAAGCGAGCACGACATATGATCAGGGAGTGGGTGGTGGTTGAACTACCGTACCCCACGCCACCAGGATGGCGGGGATATGTCTCAACCTGACAGTGGAAGGGGATGCCGAAGAGGAACAGTTCCTTCTGTGCGCGCGGCGGTTGAGCGCTAGATATCAACGTTTCGAAATCGGTTGGAAGATTTGAACTGTCGCTCGGCACACGGCGGAACGTCATGATGGAGTCCAACGTCGCACAATACCATTCCTCTACGAACTTTATACTCTACAGCGTAAATGTAAGGGGACCTGCGAAACAACGATACGCCGTCACGTAAGGGAGCTTGTCATGTCTAGCAATTCAAGCAACGGCGAAGCTAGACGCGGAATAATGAGCTTCCGAGCGTTTTGATGGAGATGCAGAGAAGCACTCACTAGGCCATATCGTCCAGCGCACCGTGCTGGGCGACAGCAACGAGAACAGGCTGGTGGTTCGCCGCCGAGTTGATCGAGGCGATGCGGTACGAACCCGCCGGAAGACCGCCAGGGACATCGGCGGTGAGGATGCCGCCCTGCGCCGCGGCGTTGAGACCCTTGAAGAAGACGAACTTGGTCGGGTCCGTGGGCGTTGTGCTGTTGAGGCTAGGGAGGGGGTCGATAACGACGTGGGAGTGGCCGTTGATGTTGCCCGTTGCGGAGTCGATCTGCTGGGGCGCGGAGAAGTAGTTCTCGGCCGCGTTCACGAAGTTGCCCGTCACGAGATTCTTTATGGCCATCTGTATCGTGAAGTCCTTGTTGGCGGGCACGGTGGCGCCGTTCTCCGGGAACACGAACTTGGCCGAGGGCATGTTCGTCGTCGCGGCAATAACGCCCATCGGCGCGGGGTTGCACGACCCGGTCGAGATCTGCAGGCCGTTCGTGATGGGCTTTTCGAGGGTGGCGCAGAAGTTGATGAAGTTGTTCGAGGATGTGAGCGAGGGGACTTGGCCTGCCTCGGGAACGTTCTGACCGTTGTTCTCGAAGCCGGTCGCAATGACGGAGTTGAGTAGCGTGAGCGAGGACTGGGGGTCCCCACCACCCGCAGCACTACCCGCCGCAGCGCCATTGCCTGCGATTACGGTGCTTGTAGCCTGTACGCGTAGCTTCAGTATGAGTAGGCTACGTAGAAAAGTAGAGACATACTGCCGCAGTGCCGGTTGTGCTTGCAACAGCGGTTGCGCTGTTTACCACACTTACTGTAGTACCAACCGCCTTCGAGGAAGCGATCGCCGCTGCTGAACGAACGACGCTCGACGAAGCAGCAACGGAAGCCGCACTGCTTGGGGCAGCAGAACCCTTGTGGTTTCCACCCTGTCCATGGCGACCTCGCTGGTCACCTCCCCTGCCCCTCGGGACGTGAAGCGGGCTGGCCGAAGCAGCCACCATGAGGGTGATAACAACGAGCGATGCAGAGAACTTCATGGTGGATCCAGCCCGAAGATGTCGAAGAGTAACGCGGTCTACGCGGCAGAGTGTGGGATGGTCGAGGAAGGCAAGTGCTCGAGGACTCCAGGTCGTCGAGGAGGGCAGAACGGAATAATGGGAGTATTTGTACTCCCAAGGAGGCTGCTAGAGGACGATACGGACCATCTGTCATTCGAACATTCGTTCATGAGCGTCCTTTTGCCGAGACAAGTCCCGAGATTCAGCGGTTATTCGCTGCTGTCAACCGTGTGGTGTGAAATCTGTAGATTTGAATAAGTAAGAAGGCAACAGGGAAGTACGGGACCACACGGGGAGCAGGCACAGATTGAGAAGTGGACAGAACGGGAGACGATGCTACGATCAACATGGGAAGACTGGTAGATTGGTTCGCGCTCAGGTTGGACTGCAGTGAGAACGTTATGATGAGATGCGGCGGGAGGCTGTATAGAGGGTGACGAGAGACAGTTGTGAGAGACAGGGACGTCTAGCGAATGGGCGAAGGGGGCTTAATATAGGGCATCAATACCAGGAGAAGATAAACCGCCGCCCGTCGTCGCGAACTGATGATCTCGAAGAGGGCATGGAATTTTCGCTCCGGCTTTCCAAAGTTCCACACCTATGGAGTTCATCGCGATGAGATGGAACTTACAACATGCCAAGGGTAGCACCGAAACCTGGAAGAGAAGACGATTTAGAGTGTCTATGTGATATACGACTCGAGGACACGGCATACGTACCAGGAAGAGAACGAATTAAGGCCGTGACGTCGCCTGCCACTGCCAGTGGCTGCCAGCACTGCTCAGGCTGGCCTAATTTGCCGGGCTCCGGAGTTTCAACTTACCCGGAGGCTGAGTGTGGAAAGGCGTTCGGCAGGGATGCCGCATCAACTGGACTATCGCGGACTTTGACGCGGAGCATGACTGAGTTCAAATTCCAGCCCCATCTTAGTCCGCCGCCTGACGGTGATAGCCTGACCGTGGAGTCCATGGGCAAACTTCGACTTGTGGTTCGGATCACTGCATGGAGTCAACTTAATTGCCCCTCGAACTTTCGTGATCCTTGAAGCTTGAGCCATAGAATTGAAAGTACTATCTTGAAACAATTGCATGGAGACGTGTGGCCGAAGACCAATAGTACATTTAGTAATGGGGAAAGAGCGGTAGATACTAGATACTAGTATACGGGACAGGGACAGGCATAAAACAAACACGGCATACATGTATACGAAGGAGCAGGCGGATAGAAAGACGCAACTTGAAGGGCACACGGGTCCATCATTACAACTCGTCCGACCCCATTTTGTTCAGTATCTGAGTGATAGCATGAGCCGCCTTTGACATGTCCTGCCGATCGTGTTCTCGCACCATGGGGAGAACACGGACGTCGAACTTGTCAAAATGCCATAGACGGCGCTCCGCCTTGATGCGCATCTTGCGCGTCTTGAGACCTGCGTCCGTCCGAAGCGGACTGAACACGAACTCCGCAACGGCCTCGTATGTGATAGCATCGGGGCGAGGCTTGAGAGCATTGCCGAAGATGGGGAAAGGGAAGGAGTCGTAGGTGAAGCTGTCGGGGTGACATTTCTTGGCCGCAATCGCGGCCGTAATCGCCTTCCACTGCTCCTCGTAGGTGGCGACGGCCTCCGCCCTGTACCTCGCGATGGCCTCCTCCATAGCGGCACGTCGCTCCCGCTCCGTGAGCTCACGAGCCAGGCGTTCCCGTTCGGCCTGGCGCTCAGTCTCCGCCTGCTGGGCTTCCTGCGCCCACCTCTCGTTCCAGATGCGCATCAGCTCTGCGTTCCTGCGCTCGCGCTCGATCGCCTCGTTATGTAGACGCAGCTCCTCCTCGCGGCGCTGCTGTTCCTCCAGCAGCACCTGCTGCGCCTCCCAGAGTTTGTGCTGCTCTTCCTCCTCCTGGATCCGAAGGAGTTCCTCCTCCACCGCCCTCCGACGATGCACCTCATCCCAAATGCGCTGCATGGAGAGACGATCCTGCTCCTCCCTCCACCGCTTCTCCAACAACGCCTGCTGGCGCCGCTCCTCTTGCTGTTTCGCCTCCTCCTCAGCACGCAGCCGCTCCTCCTCACGCAGCTTCGCCTCCCGCTCGGCCTGCAGCCGCTCTTCCTCCGCCCGCCGCTTCGCCTCCTCCTCGGCCTTCAGCCGCTCCTCCTCCTCGCGCCGCTGCTTCAGCTCCAGCTTGACAGCTTCGTATTCGCGCTCGTTCAAGCGGCCGGTCCTCTTGACACCCTTGTAGCGAACCAGCTTGGCGTGTACGTGGTGCAGGTCCTTCGCACGCTCGCACGCCTCGGCCGCGTTGTGGTAGTACTCGCGGGACTGGCCTCGCATGTCGATCTGCGTCAGGCGCGCGAGCATGATCTCGTCGTCTGGATCGAGGCCCTTCGCCTTGAGCTGGTCGACGAGGCTCGCGATGCCCGAGCAAGGGGCGGGGGACGAGGCAGACGGCGCGGACGGAGACGAAAGCGCGGAGGCGGACGAGGGCTTCTCTGGCTCGGGGTTCCGAACACGGCCGAAGCGGTTGGCGGGTTTGACGGCGTGCATCTTGGAAAACTCTTCGGGAGTGGGGTACAGGACGTGTGCCCGGATGACGCTCCCGTCCGGGCAGCTGATCCGCTTCTGGGGCAGGCGGAACGGTTGGCCAGTCACGTCATGGAGAGGGATTTTGCGGTCGAAAGGGTTGTACGTGTTGTATTCGGAACGTGCTTCGTGCTCAGCACGTCGCAAGGAGGGAAGATCGAGAGGGCTGGGCGGCGGAGGCGGGAACGGTTTGTGGGGGCGACGGTGGTTAGCCTTCTTGGAAGGCCCGGGAACGTTGAAATGCTTCTTGGAGATTCGATCGAGTTGGGGGGCCGACATTATGGCGGCCACGCTGTAGCTCGAGAAAGGATTCTACTCCCTATGAGACGCGATGATGCACGCGTAAGCAGGACTACTGATGAGAAGATAGACATGGTGGTTGGATGATTAGAAATGGACTGACCGACTTGTTCGATTGAACGCTGGATTAGCGGTCCTACCGACGCAACTCGATGGCGGCTGGGATATCGACGGACGTTTGAGTGAGGAAGCTGGGTGAGGCTGAGTTGGGAGTCGAGGTGGACGAATGGAGGGAAGGAACAATGGGGGTTTTATAGCGCGCCCGTGCCGGGAAAATGGTTGTTAATTTTCTCGCGCTTTGGTCCCTATCGGTGAGCGCTCCCGTGATCGCATTCGACTTGGTTGCTTTGCAAGCTTGGCCATTTACAGGCTGTCCGGACCTCGTCTACCAGGTTTGAGGACAAAGCGACTTGAATCGAATCGCCAAGCCACACGAATCGGATGGAATCCAACGACCGCATTTCGACGATCTCACCCATCTACATAAGGTTCCGCGATGAGCTCTACACGTGAATGGCAGATATGAGACGGTGCGATCTAGAAACAACTAGGCTACTGACATTCGCTTATGTCGCGGGGAACCGCAGCCGCCGTATGTCGTGCTTCAAGTTCATGCAAGAAGTAGTACTGTGTTACCTTCACTGGTATTAGTAGTCAAATGCTGTAGTTGTAATTCAACATACCTTGATGTCGAAAGTTGGGCTGGCAAGTGCGGCCGCAAGGCTCAGCTCATGAGTTGTAATCGTCAATCTCGGAAGTCCGACTGCTCGAGCCTCGCAGTAACTTACTACATAAGTTAGATTATGACGGTCGATTGCAGTGTGACCTATTAGCGCCGCGGCTAATGCCGTCCCGGACGGCGCCGATGGATTTGACTTTTCGGACGTGAAGCGCCGATCATTTCACCCACTGTCCGGGACAGTGTTGGGACAGTGACTTTGTCTAAGTCTCTTTCTTTTTCTTTCTTCTGTACATAAAGCTTATAGCTATAGCTAGCAGCCAGTGGTCGCCAGTGGATGATGCACCAGGATCCGAATCCACCGCTGCACAGCACAAGGAAAAAGCTTAGTTGCAACGCCTTCAGTCATCGCTGTACCAGTACACATCGCATCCAACTATCAAACGAGAGACAATGCGGCGTTGAGTCGTAGGACTGTGGTGGTGACTATCAGGCCCGCGGGAAGGTTGATTCAAATGGCTCAATGGCAAAATTCGCGTCCAATCTCGTGAAGCACAGCACTTCGGGCACCCGCTCGCGCAACTCTCTTCTCCCTAGACAAAGCAAAGTTCACGGCAGCATTCGATCGGCTAGAAGGGGATACGAGACGTGAGCCCCGCGCGTTTCCTCTGCAGAGTCGTGAGGCAACTTACCAAGTTCTCCCTAGGTCACTAGAGTGAATCGTCGGGGAGAGAGGGAAACAGGGGGTTCGCAGTCCTCGTACACGACAGGGCCATCTACAAGCGACTCCAACATTTCTATCTCTTCGTCATGTTTCTCCGTACGGTCGATATCGCCAGCCTCGCCCCCGTACATTGCGACGTAGAGCTCCGACAAGCGCGGCGCCCCCAAAGCGAAACGGGCGTAGAGGCACGCAAACACAAGGCCCAAAACGCGACTCTCCCAAAGCAAGGCGTTGAAACGCAGAACGCGCAGGGTCCGGAGGGGGAGGCGTGCTCTGAACTCCTCGTCCGATTCGTCCGTAGGCGCACTGGCACCGCGCACGTGTGCCTCGCGCGGCAGGAGGAGAGAGGAGAACAGCGCAGGAAAGCGCCAATCTTCGGCCTCGCCATCGTGCGTGGGGACCGTGGAGAACTCGAGGGTGGTCAGCCCAGGAAATGTCCCGAAGGCGATTGAGATGGATTCGGAGTACAGTCGCGCAGAAACGAGGGAGAGGTGCGTGATTGGTGCGCGCGCGAGCAGGAAGGACATGTCGACGAGCTGACGGTCTTGGTTGAACCATGGCTCGTCCTCGCCGTCGAACTCTACTGTCACCTCGAGCGTTCCGCCTCCGGGCTCAGAGCACAGGAAGGAATCGTGGCGGAGGCAGGCAAAAGTCGCGTGGTGGAGTATCGGGATGTAGGATGGGTCCTCCGGGGGTATGAAGGATCGATAACCCACCGGGGTGGAGGCCTTGACTTGGGACACGAATTTGAGGGCGGCATGAAGGGGGAATTGGACGTGACGCAGCAGCATGTTCGAGACGAGCGACGACATAGGGAAAGGCCATCGTGGTGTTGGGCCTATGTGGGAGGTGACCTCCAAGCGACGAAGGTGAGGAAGCGACACGAGGATCTCGGACTCTCCGACCAACTTTGGAAACACGCCGTTGAGCTTGAGCTCTTGGAGCTCGTGGCAAGCCTCGAGTACAGTGAGCGCAAAATCGAGTGGCATGGTGCTCATCTTTGGGACGTCGTGCATGTGCGCTAGATCCAGAACCCGAAGACTGCCGAAAATGGCAGATTTGACGGGAAGGACAAGGTGGGTCAGGCGAAGGACTCGGATGGAGGGCCAACGGCCCAGCGGAGGCTTCAAGTTGACGTGATCGTCGTCTTCGGCGTATTCCTCTCCGGCGATCCGCAACTCCTTCAGATTCGGAAGCTCCAGTAAAAGGAGGCGTTTGAGTAGATGGAAGCCACCGTGTTCTGAGTCCAGTGTCGCGAGCGTGCGGAGGCGATCGGCATGATCGATCAAGAGGGGAATGGCTGCAGCGTATCCTTGGCAACTTCGTAGCGTCACGTCGACGAGAGCCGTCTTGGATCGTTGCAACGAGAGCCTTAGCCAGTCAAGTTTGGTGTATGCTTGTATGTTTTGCCAAAGGAGCGGTGCGTCGCAGGCGGCGTCATACCAATATGTGCAGACGCGTAGGACGACTGGCCATCTTGTCCCATGGCTGATGGTTTGCCAATTATCGCCGTCATTGCTTGCATTGGGACATGGATCATCGATTTGTGAGAAAATGCGGATAAGTAGTTCGGGGGGAAGTTGGTTGACAGGAGCCTCCCTCATGCCTGCTGTGGAGATGTCCTCTGCTTGAAGCTACGCGATCCGGATGGATGTGAGCGTGAATGAAGAAAACTGTGTTAGCGACTATGCGCTCACATGGAGGGCGGCAAAGAGAACGGTGGGTGACCGGAATCGACGTCGCGCTTTCAGCCCTGCGATATTATTTCAGGAGCCGTACTTTCCAGGATGAAAGGCGGTGAATATGTGCTCACTCTTCTTCCCCATTTGTTGAGGTGCGGTTTCCCCTGATGGTCACGGTGTGGATGTGGCTGATCTTGAGGTGACTCGGGTAGCAGGGCTAGGTGGGCAAGCAGCGATCGATTGAGAGAGGGAAGTAAGTTCGGCAGCACGCGCAAGCGCACGCGATTGGATCACGGACCTCTTCGGTTGGAGATATTACTGTGCTAGGCAATCTCGACTCCACCTTTGCGGAGAGTCACCGTAGGGAATCGCGATTCACGAGGCTTTGTCTCAGGCTTCAGCACTGTCTCAACTCTCGAATCGTATTAGCGGAGCCCTACCAAAGCCAAAAACACCGTTGACCCGCAACGAAGTTGACAAGCCAGTAGTAGTGCTTATGACCGATCCATGGATGTGTCCTAATGCACAGATCCCTGCAACCTTTGTTCGAGACCAGCTCCCGACAACACAAACTCCTCCGGGCTAGCAATAGCCGCTTTGCCGTCCGGCCCGTCACCATCCTTCTTCCCCATCTCCCTGTCGAAGTCAGCGCCCAGAATCGGCCCCAGGAATCCCCCGAAATTGTTCGGGCTCTCCACGCCGTTGTCCTGCCTCTCACTCCAGCTTCTCGACAGGATGGCGTCGACCCTCTCCAGCGCCGTGTGCCGCGCGTAGTACCGCTCTGCAGGCGTCGTTCTGCCGAGCTTCTTCACGGCCGTAGCCTTCTCGGGCGAGCCCGTGGGCGCGGTCGCGAAAGACTCGGATGCAGCGTCCATAGAGTCGGTGCTGTCCGCCCGCGTAGCGTGTGACGCGAGAGGGATGTAAGCATGAGGCGGTCCATGGGGCGGTTTCTTCAGACGGTTACGGAAGGGAGACGACTCCGCCATCGTGGGGAAGGGGAGGAGCGGCGGAGAGCGCTGCGTCCTGAGTTTCTTGGGCTGCAGATGGCCCTGCTTCGCAGGGGGAGAGGCGGTCAGTGCGCTCGAGTCTGCCGTACCAGTTCGTTGCTTGGACACCTTGAGAGCGGAGATCTCGGGCAGCCGAGGCGGGTGCGGAGACACGATAGACCCGAAGAACAGTTGCGACTCGAGGGCGGGTGAAGTCACCAGGGGTGGGCTTGAGAGCAAGATCGAGGATTCGTATCGATTCATCGCCGGGCGCACAGGTCGAGGCTTAGAAGAAGGCGTCGGGGACGAATACTCAGAAGCAGACGCGGATGCGCCAGTGGCCGCGCGCTTCGGCGCGCTCATCCGAAGTGAGCGGGGCGTGCCACGCTTCTCTTCCGGGTTGCGGCGATCTGGGATCCTTGTGAACTTGTCGGGCGTCCGGCGATGTCTCCGGGAGGAAGACGACGACGCGGGGGTGAAATCGACATCTTCATCCATCAACGCACCCGACGTGGGATCTTCGACGAGGATGCGAAAGCCAGGCGGTGAGATTACCTCCTGCGATCTGGTCCGCGCGAGCGTTGGGTGCCTGGAGGAAGTAGACACGCCGTCCGTGGGAGGCGTGATCTGGCCATCCGTTCCCGTGCGCCGCTGTCCCTTGCGATGCTGGCTGCCGCGTCGTGGCGTCGCGCTGTCGGTACGGAGAGGCGTCTCCGCGTCATCTTCGGTGGTCTTGCCACGCTCGTAGTTGGGTTCGCGCATGGTGCCGAAGCGTATGCGCTCGAGGATGGCGCGCTTGATGGACTTATGTCGAATCGTCTCGTAGGGCACAGCATCCTCCGTGTCGCTGAGGGCGCTGTAGGGATCTGGAGAGGTCACCCTTCGCGACGTATTGACAGACCCTCCCACCGGCCGGCGCCCCGGCGGGGGCGATTCGGGGGGCGCGTCAGCCGCAGAGGACCCCATGTCCCCAAGGAAAGGATCGTCTTCCGCTAAGTCGACCTCCGAGCGATCTTGCGCACTAGGTTCCGAAGGATTGGGTAATGGCTTGTTGCGACGCAACATGGTACGGCTAAGCCAAGTACGGGTCCTGTCTGGGCCTCCAGAATAATTACCAGCAGAACGCGGCGAAGTATCAGCTCGTTGTTCGCGGCCTGCTTCCCCGTCCGAGAGAGGCGCCATAGCTGTAGATGCTCCTTGCTTGAAGCGCGAGGGCGGTGCGTAAGCTGGTCCGGGAAGGAGAGCCGACTCGCGAGCTCCGGAGCGGGGTCCCCGACGAGCAGGTAGGCCCAAGTATCGATAGATGAGCCAGGTAAGCACACCTCCAACGATTGCGCCGAGTACGGCGAAGAGAGGTGCGAGGTAGGCGATGGTGAAGCCATTGCCGGCCGGCTTCGAGCGAGCTGCGTGTGCCCGGCTGAGAGTGATGGAAGATTCCCTGCTAGCAGGAGGTAGAGCAGTGATGAGCACCAGGGACACCGATGAGCTAGAAGATGCCAAGCCAGTAACTGTTGTCGCAGTGCCACTGACAGCTGCAGCGTTTACAACAGTCACGGATGAGGTAGGGGATGGTTGTGAAGTGGATGCAGTGGCCGACGCGGTGGTGCTCAGTCCCCAGGACGGATAAGGCCACCAGTTGAACGAAGACGAGAGGGATGGAGTATTCTGTCTCCTGGACAGCGAACGGAGACTGGAGCCCGCGGCGAAGATTTGACCAGTTGGATGGCTATAGACGTGACCTGCCAGGACGATGGCCAAGCAAAGCAGCGTGCGGAAGCCGAGTCGCAAATATGGCCTGCATGTCGCTACGGTCGACCCCGCTGCTCTCATCTGCTCATGTCAGCTGTAAGACGCAAAATGTTCGAAAAGAGGTGATTCACCTTGCACGCTGTTGGAACGATAGTGCCAGATCAACTGAGACACTGGGGAGTGAAAGTCGCTGCTGATGCAGAAATGCTTTTAGATCGGGTTCATCCGAGGCTGACAAGGCATGGTCAGTACATGACGTAACGACATCGAGTTTCTTGTCCTTACCAGAATGCTGATGTCGAGCAGCCCTGTTTAGAATTGAATAACCGCAAAAGACTGCCCAATGCGTTGAACTTATTGCGACGTACTCCGGGAAACCACGGTTCGATGTGATTTTGTCAAGAGACAATCGTGCCATTTGTGCTCACAATTCGCCGCCCAGTGCTGGGGCCGCGGGCCGGGGTCGTCCTACGTCAAGTATCTCCCAGGGCGGCAACGTCGGCATCTATTCCTAGCCTTGGCAGGATGCTAAGTGGACGGTGGAAACATGATATCAACTCGAGAAAACAGGACATCAGCTCGAAAAAAGAGGGTTCCAGTGACTTCACTTACCATTATCGAAAGCCACCCCGACATCCGCACATGACATGGAGTATCCGGACGGTCGAGAGAAGCAGCCATCTGGATATCCGGATAGATCTGCGTTGAGTTCCGAACACCCACTGCCGCTCCGAACCAGCATATAAATGATGTGAACATGATCCCTCCCCTTTCTGCCTGAACATCCCCTTGCAAACCGTCTGTCACCATGCGAGTCCACGCCGCATCCCCCATACCGATCTTCTTCGTCCCCACCACGATCTGCTTGCTAAAGCCAAACGTACGGCAACACATCCTCGACCGTACCAGCCAAGAACTCGTCAGAGACGACTTCATCAATGCAGGCGCATCCCGCGTTGAGGTCGTGTAAGCCAGCTCCTGTCCACTGCCGCAGCACCATCGAACACTAACACCCTCTCAGGGGATCATACCATACCCATGGCGCGGCACCAGAATGGGTGACGGCCAGGATGTATGATCGTGATCAGCACGTTATTTGTCATCAAAAGCCAGACGGCTCGGCGTGGAACTGCCTCCACGTCTTCCGGAACCCAAAATTGAATGAAAGCCTGGCAGAACGTCCGGTCAGATTTTGGGCCGAGGATTTCTTGGAGGCGCGGAGGATGGGGTGAGTAGGCAGGCAACACAGCGAAGTCCAGGACGTACCTGACACAGACTCTTGAGATAGAAGGAGGAGCAGTCGAATGATTAAGCACATCCCGGGGTGAGTCCGAATAGCAGAGAGATTGTAGGATATATTGTGTACAAGAAGCAAAGGAAAGCAACGGTCTTGATCGAGTGTACAGAGAGATTGCGTCGCCGATGCGAAAGGAGAACGGTATGCCGTTATGTCCCGAGTGCAGTATAGCGCCGGGCGTCCTCGCGTCCCCGTTCCACGTCGACCGTCATGAGAATGGGGACCGCGGACCAAATCATGAAAACGAGGAAGAAAAAGGCATATCGAATGTTGCCCGTCGCGTCTGCGATAAGCCCTACAACAAGTGGCCCAACGAAGGAGCTGGACTACGACGAAGTCAGACATGGGTGGGGTGCTGGATGGCAGAACGTAGACCATACCTTGTCGGTGATAGAGAACAGCCCGTACCACCTTGCCTCCTCGCCAGGTGGGATAAACTCCGCATAAAACGCTCGCGCATAGCCCTGGAACGCGCCGTACACCGAACCCTGACCACGCTTCGTCAGTGCTGTCGCAATACATAGGTTGGATTAGACTTACGAAGTAGACCGCCAGCACATATATCTCCCCCGGAGTTGTCAGCCCGCCAAATTTGACGTTCGACTTCTGGAACACCGACAGGAACCCCAAACATCCATACGCTGGAATAGCTGACGCCATCACGACTAGAACCACGAGCACCTTCAGGTTCGACCAGCCCATGCGCCGCTGTAGCGCAGGCCACGCAAGCGAGCCAGCAATACCCGCCGATGGCGTGAGCGCCCCGATGAGG
Organism: Ganoderma leucocontextum; assembly: GCA_020736865.1. Classification (NCBI taxonomy): domain Eukaryota; kingdom Fungi; phylum Basidiomycota; class Agaricomycetes; order Polyporales; family Polyporaceae; genus Ganoderma; species Ganoderma leucocontextum. The sequence goes on from JAHKGY010000009.1 coordinate 635,501, forward strand.
ATGAGCGACGATGCGGGCATGTGCAGTGTCGTCTTCGCGAAAAGCAAAGCCGTGGACGTGATGGTCGTGAAGCCGTCCGAGAGCAGGAACCAAGCCGCGAGGTACACAAACGTGTTGCGGAGGCGTTTGATCTCGCGCCATTTGAGCATCTGACCGAGACGCTTCCACGCACGGACGATCTCGCGTGATATTGACCAGTCCTCCTCTTCGCGAAGGCGAGTAGCAATAACGTCGGGCTCGCTCTCTTCGAGTACGATCGCCCCCTGAGCGGGCACGGACGACGCGCCAGGGAGCCAAGCCGCGGCGGGGAGCGAGAACAATGCCCACCACAGTCCGCTTAGACCCACTGCCAGGCGAAGCGAGTCCGTCGAGCCCTTCATCATGCGCACCGGAATCAGTGCGAGCAGGAGCATCACAATTCCTGCAGCGTAACCAAGGGCGATACCCTGTGACGATATCCGCGACGTGGTAGCCGACAGCAGCTTGTCATGCCTCGCCTTCGCTTCGCTGACTGGCGCATCCACACCTCCGCCGCCACCAAGCAGCGGGTCGTGCGCATCCCCATAGGTGTCGTTCTCCGCTAGTTCATGCGGTGGTGATGCAGGGCTCGTGCGGGTGATTCGGATGAGATCTGCGCGTGCAGCAACAACTTCCTGTGCGCCTTGTGCGAGAGTGGGGATATACGCGTTGAGCGCGACGATCGATGCCCCGAAGCCGACGTTCGCGAAGATGGCTAGTAAAGCCACTACCGGCCATATTGCAGAGGAGGACGGGAGGAGAAGAAAGAGGATTGCGGAAAATGAGCCGAGGGCGGCGAAAGTGAGGAGGAGCTTTTTGCGATGTGGAGCTGGGTACAAGGCGTTAGAACTTGGACGGAAGACGCATATTATGGAAACATGAGCAATGGCGTATGCAGCGGGATCTGAATCAGTGTTCAAGTGCAGTTTCCGGCTATTGAACCGGCAGCGGTTTCGCCACCCATCCAACATTTCAGGAGAGCATGCCGCTCGAGGACCACTCATCTCCCCATGAATGCAATGGAAGGCTGGTTGAGACCTTAGCGGGCAGTCCTAGGCCGTCCGAACCCGACGTAGCCAGGTTTTAGCTTGGGATGCAGTCTTAGACACATCGGCAGTGTTGGCAGGAAAGGTCTGACCGGTCAGAGTTGGACTGACCGATCAGTCACTGACCACGAGGTGAAACTGGTCCATGAAGGAGTTGCGCTGTGAGCGCGAGCCAGAAGCCGAGGCGAAGCTGTGCAGCTCTTGGATGTCATTGTGCGACCTATCTGACCCCTAGTCAAACCGGTCAGAACTCGCGTGACTGTCTCAGCGCCGAGCGCGATGTCCTCGCCAACTTGTACGTAAATGGACGAGGGTCCTAGGCGCACGACGGAGAAAAGTGCCGCGCCGCTGAACAGCGCGGCCGGGGCGAGAACGAGGCGGTCGAGCCGACTGGTGGAGCATATGCTCATGCCCCTGTCACTCGTGAAGGGGAGCCTGTCGAGCCAAAGGAACTCGAAGGTCCAGAGACAGGTAGGATGATTTAATAATGGGATAGAGTGACGCGACCTCGACGCGACACCAGTTGCAGCGATGGTTGACACGCACTAATGCGTGGATTATGGCGAACCTGGACGTGCACGGAGGGTTCACGCTGCAGGACATAGGTCTACCGTTCACACTGCCTCGATGGCCTCGCGTTTTCCTCGTTTATGCATGAAATAATTTCGCAACCGAAGCTGTCCTTGCAGTTGAGACTACACCTTCCAAGCCTAGCTCTCAGACGAGGACATCAACCCGAGCGGTCAGACCGATCAGTCGCTGACCGCCTTGACAGGTCAAAGCGGTCTGACCGGTCTGACCGCCGGTCAGCGACAACGCTGCACATCGGCATAGCTCTGCCCCGAGCTATATGCGCATATGCGACCACGTGTGTGATATACGGACAGATCCAACAGACGAGAAAGAGACTTACGATGGTCTGCAATGCCTCCCATGGAGATTACCGTTAACGCCTGGAGCGCGACGGAGATGGAGTAGACATACAGGCTGGCCAGTTTTGATTAGCATGGCCCACAACATAACACAGTTTGCTCACCTGAAGCTCGCGCTGTCTATCCAAACCCAGCCCAATTTGACTACACACCGTGCATCCTGCTTCGCTTCATGCGCGACGGGTTGGGTGGTAACAGGAGTACAAGGGTATATCTTGTCTGGTAGAAGAAAGCCATTATCTCTGCAACATGGCATTGATGATATTGGTCGAGTCGGAGACGGGTTAAGCACGTACCGGGCGAATTGCTCGAGGCATATTGGGAGGAAGAGGGTCAAGGAGACGATCACAAACACTTCGCTTCGAACTGCGATTCATCATCATTTTCCTGAGGGTTGAGGGGTTTGAGGTACATACCTAGCGAACGCATAGCTGAACCATCCTCGCAATTGTCGACTGTACTTCGGCTTGTCAAACTTGGGAATATCCGTGTCCTCGAGATCGTTCATAGTCATGGTGCGTTGTAGGGGGTCTGAGAGTAGTAGTATTAGAGCATGTCAACAACTGTGATGACGGCCAGAGAATACGATGAGGAAACTGGGGAGAAGGTCACTGAGGACGACACCGCGTCCTGCAGCGGCGTGGGCCGAGGCTCGGCTAGATGTTAGCGCTCGCCGCCTCCATGCTTCGCGACTGCGTTTCTTCCGCCCACGACCCACCCGCCACCGACACCCGACACACTTCGTCGACACAACGCGGCCACGATGACAGAAGACCATCCCGAGCAACAGGAGGACGTCAAGCCGAAGATTAACCTTGTCGTCGACTTCGAGGGCCAAAGTGAGTGCCATTTTCAGCATGTCGAGCGACGCGCCGGACGCGACGGATGCATCGGTTGCGCTCAAGATGTACCCGAACTGCATCCATCGTCATTTTGATACTGATGCATCCAATTTCCAGCGTGTACAGTCAAGGTCAAGCCTGGGACGCCTTTCAAGAAGCTGTTCGAAGCCGCCGAGGTAAGCTCCACCAATTCCACCATGTCTGTGGCGTCTCTTGAATCTTCTGGCGTAGAAACGGTTCAGCAAGGATCCAGGTTAGACCTGGAAGGCATATATGCGCAGTACTTGGACTCATTGTTCACCCCGACGGCCAGGAACGTTCAAATTTACGTCTAGCGGTGTACGACTACGGCCGGAAGAGACTCCAGCTGAGGTATGTGTGTTATGTAGATTGCGTTATACTGCTTGCTAACCCTATCACAGCACGGTATGGAGGACGGTGATACGATTGATGCACATTTGCAGCAGGTGAGTCTGTACGTCTTTTAAGTGTGGCCATGGAGCAGGGGAAAGGGGAGGGGAGAGCCTGGGCCGACGGGGTTGGCGGATGCTGGGACACACCTGATTCTGTGAGATGTGATAGGCTGTGCCATACTGGATATCCCTCTTGACGGCCTTGCAGAGCCCGGAAGGGTATCCAGTAGTCACAATTCTCGCTCAAGATGCCTCGTTGCGCCACCATCCCCCAATTCCTAACCATAAGTTCCGCTTATCCCCCCGCCAAAGAGATGACGGTTTATCCCTCCGCTGCCATCGTTGCCATTCAGAACGTGACGAACGATATACGTTCTTCTGACTCTCCGTAGGGTATTTGCTGGCCGCAGTATTGGCAGACCCGTCGGGGACCGTGCCACGTCAATTGTGGCAGACAAGAGTTGTGCAGCCACATCGGTTGTAAAGTGACGAACTGCAGTTCTGCCACTCGGCTCGCCTCATTCCCCGTTTCGTCGATCACACTGTGAAATTGTGACAGCGCTACCTTCAGGCGTTGCGCAGGTCTACTGGGGTTCGTCCTCTTGTTGTTTTGCAAGGTGCATTCACTTCATGTCGTTGAAGTCGCAATTTTCTTGGCGAATTCTCTCCAGGTCCAAAAGGATGCCAAATGGAAAGAGACCCAAAGGGTGATGATACAGAGATCGAGCTTAGGGACTCAGAGCAAAGCTCAAGTCGCTGGGAGCTTTGGAGGCACGACGCTCTTACAACGGGCAGTGGCGAATTATCGCCAGCTGGAACAGGCTTGTACAAAGGAGCGGAAATGGTTTCGTATTACGACTCGAGCATATTCCGCACCTGAACTTTGGGGGCGCCCACCAACAATGGGATAATAATATTCTGTTTACTCTTTGTATACTGTGAACACGGAAGTAAGCATAGCTTTTTATGCAGTTCAAAGCACCATTTCTAGTCATTTTGCAAGCTTGTTCCGGTCAGCGGTATCCGCTGCCTGTCATGCCTTGGTCGCGCGGCCGGGCAAAGGTCTCTGATTGGCCGGTCAGTCTAAGCCGCAATTTCCTAACCATTCCATGACTCATGATGGTGTCGCTGGTGTTTAATCAGTGACAACCTGATGTGTTGAACGGTCCACCCTACCCTTTCGTTTGGACGGTAGACCGTCAATGTGGCTATGTAGAACTTGGAGCGGCGCTTACTTTTCGGGATTGCGTTGTGCGCTGCATTTACGATTATCTCTGCTGGTTTTACCACTAGTCTTGTGCGTGTTGCTGACTTATTATTTTCATAGCTTGGCGGCGCCTGTGTGTGGTAGCATACAAGGACTGGACCATGCAGGACTTCTCTATTGTATCATTCCCGGCTATTGTGTTGTATCTCATCCGTGCGTCATCATCATTATCAGTTATGTCTTTACGCATCTGTCCTCCTTGTTCGCTGCTTCGAAGTTCGGTCTGGCCTTGCAGATTCTGGGCTGCTTCCAGGCTGTAGACGCGCCCAAGCCAAGCGTTCATAGTTCTTGAGATTCTGAGCTGCTCCGAGGTTCTAGCTGATCTAGTTGTGTCCTAAAACGTGGTTGAAGAACACAACACGTTCACCAGCATATCGCAAAGCATTCAACGGGCAGGTGTTCACCGCATCTACACTGCTCGAAGCTGATCCACGTGTTCCCCAGCACGCATCGCCGGCTCCTACACGCATGTCCAATACATAGCATCCTCGCCTTTTATCGGCATTAACACGGGCTCCGGTTGCGTTGACGTAAAGTTGCGGGATCTACCCGTGAAGCTACAGTGTGAAGGTGCGTTCTCCGCACAGATAAGTGCTGTTCTCCAACCCCCCCCTCGCCCATGCTCCATTCGACTGCGTAGCCACGCCCAGTGCGTACGTTCACCTCACGACATCCATTCCTCGACTTTTCGGGCGCAATATTAGGTCCTCTTGCCCGCCGACCACCAAGGATGCCCACCCTTCACTCTCTCAGCATCCGTCGGCGCGGGACGACGCGCACCGATAATTCCACTAAACCTTCTACTGCGACTACCGCTCACACCGTCTACACAATCAAGAGCCTCTTCCACCGCAAGACCACCTCGAACCGCAAGACTTCCTCCGACAGCGACCGAAACGACACCAAGATGGGCAACGCTCCGAGCGACATGAACCAAGGCAAAGCCAATGGCGCCACCATAGTCGGCACGCCGCAGAAGACAAACCCCCAACTCGCCCGTGCCTCTACCATCAGCGACGGCAGTTCCTCCATCCGCTCGCGCCCGATGCCAGGTGCCGAGCCGCCAACTCCCATCCCAGCCGAGCCAGTCGTTACGAAGGACGAGCCGCCCAAGACGCCTCTTATGGAGCGGGTGCAGGTGCAGGACAACGCCAACGCGGGCCCAGCCGAGGAGGAGCGCAACCTTGAGGCAGGCGTCCTGCCCTCGGTGGGCACGTTCGAGGTGGGGGAAGCCCCCGCTGCGCAGGAAGCCCCTGCAACAGACGCCGCCCGGACCCCCCGCCCCGAACTCAAGACCGAAGAGCTCCTCGCCCCGCTTGACCTTACTCCGTCCTCCCCGCCTACGAGCCATACCCCCGAGCCGTCCGACGCTACCACAGTCGCTGTCTCCCCGACGCGCTCCGTGAAGGGGCTGATGGCGACGCTCCCGATGTGGACCCCCGGAACGTACGTGCTCCTGAACGCGCGGGGCGGGACGGCGATGGATCTACACGGCGGCGACAACACGAACGTCATCGGGTATCCGATGCACGGCGAGCAGAACCAGCAGTGGGAGTTCATCCCGAGCGGGCACGGCTACGTCATCCGCTGCGTGCGGTCATCAAAGGCCGGGCACGCGCTCTACTTGACCGTTGAGGGCGGGGTGCGGAACAATGCGCCAGTTGTGGCGAGCGCGTACCCCGTTGCGTGGAGCGTCGAACAGACCGAGGAGGGCATCAGGTGCGTTGGGCTCGGCCCGGGATCGATTTTCACAGGGGGCTCGAGGCTAACGTAGAATATCGTGGCCAAACTCGAACTTCGTGTTCGACCTGGCCGACTGGGGAGATAGCACAGCTGGTACGAAGGTACATCCGCCTTCTGCTCCCTGTCCGGCTGGCCACTGACTGGCATTCCCAGATCCAGCTGATGCCTCTTATCCCCGGCGAGCTCTGCCAGCTCTGGCACTACACCCGCTGCGCACCCGCCGACCGCGACGAGAAGGGCATGGAGATTGAGGTGCAGAGCGCGCGCGCCGTCTCGCCCCCGGCAACGACCGACACCGTCTTCGTCAGCGAGACGCACGACTTCGTCACCACGACGCGCACCACGATGACGAGCGTGATCACCACCGTTACAGAGGTGACGAGCACGCCGAAAGCGCTGCTGCGCCAGCCTGCCCAGCAGCAACCCCAGCCGCAGAGGCGGAGCATTAGTTACATGTGAGGTGGTGCATGGGTCGCCCTCGTCCGTGGGAAGGACTCTAACAAGCCCGTCGGACAGGGACCCGTTCCCTGAGAGGTGGTTGTACGATGTTCTGTTGCTCGTTGCGCTTACCCTGCTATCGTTGTCGTAAATTATTCTCGCCACTTTGCCATTTAACGGGATCTACTACCATGTCCGAGTCGCGCACATCGGAGTCGTCTGTCTCCAAATCCAGAGACTTTGCAAATACTGGCACGGCGTCCTATAGTGAGTTGGCCGGGAGTTGGCAATACAATGGCCCCAAAACGTAGCCGCACAAGAGGACCATCCTCTTCCCCCGCTTGAAAGACGTATCAATCGTCCGCCCCACGTCTGCGTTCAGGAAGACAACCTTTACTAAGTTGCAGCCTGCAGGGTAGTCTTGCAAGTAGTCTCAAGGCGGTGTCATCAAAGCGGTGCAATGAGCGGTCGAGACATTGCGCGCTTCATACTTAGTCACAGGACCCTCCAAGCACCTTACGGCCACCACATGGCAGCACATTTTCCTCCTCCGAACTTTCACTTGTACCCGTGCACATCCAGCATCCGAGAGTATAAATCAAACCTCTAAGAGCGGACGTCCATTCTCTTATCAACCGGTCGTTCCCACGTCCAGAAGCTGGGCATCATCCTCACCGGTTGGAGGTCATATAGTGAGTCCTTCCAGCACCGACCTTTAGGCTTCTCATCGAGCATGTGTACACCCTCTTCGCCATACATTGAAAATTTCACGTCGGCCATTACGAGCTCCCACCTCATGGATGCCATCGCCGAAACCTAATACACCGTTGACAGTGGGATGTTCAACCAGTCCTGAGTCCGGTCAGTGACCAATGCCACATCATAGTACGCCCGTTTACTTTAATTTCTCCTTTGGTCTTTATGTTGTACGTCTGGTCTCCTGAAGTTCGCCTAAGTTCTCAGAGAGGAGACATCTGTTCCCAGGGAAAGAACATCCTTTCCACGACACTCAGGCTGGAGGTCTGCTCGCAGCGCGCACATCCATTCTCCGAAGTGGATGCCTGCTCTACGATACTGGATGTTGACTTCCTCGTGAGAACGGATGCCCGTCCTCGTGGACTTGAATTCTGCTTGTATGCACGCTTTCTTCTGCAAGAGCGGAAGTCTATCATGCTCTGACAATGGAAGTCCACTTCTTCTGCCCTCCAGTGTGAAGATACTCCGGTTAAATACTGAGGAGAGCTAGTCAAAGCGCGTTAGAGACATACTGGAAGTGGGCAGCGCAAAATTAGCGAATGTGCATACAATGGGTCATGGCAAACCCGAAACCTAACCGGCTCCTTCCGCGATTGACTGGTCATGTTGGCGTGCGGTCTATCGTGCATCGGATGGGGACGCGCTTGTTCCTTTTGCGCTCTTTGCTTCTGCACTGAATCTGCTCCATCCTTTCCGTAAACCTCGTGTGGCTCTCCTTGGCTGGTCGGGGGATCGACAACTGGCGCGTGCCTCGCCTCGCGCCGGTTTCTTTCATTCTCGAAGACTTCGGGTATTTCCTTTCGAATGGAAAGCCGTTCACAAGTGTACGACAGTCACTTTGGTGCGCGATCCTGGTCGAGAGGACGGTTTGGAGAGTCGCAGTACACATGTATAAAAGCATAGCGGTGTCAGCGACTGGTTCCCCATCTCCCCTTCCTCTCACATCAGTCCATCTATCTCTAGGAAGGATCCGTCCTCGTTTTCGTATCATCACTTTTATTTCGCGTCATTCAACAATGTGTTTTGGGCTATGCTCAGGCTTGTGCAGTGAGCACTCCTTTCATCCCAGTCGTCCGGTTGCTAAGAGTCGATCGCTAGGGCTGGCACTTGCCCGCGCTGCATGCTGGCACAGGGTACCCGCCCCCGCTCCGTGCTACAGCGCACCCGCCCCCCGCACCTGCACCAGCTCCATGCCACAGTGCCCCCGCCCCTGCCCCCGCTCCAGTCAAAGCGCTCAGTCCTGGGATGTGCTACATCCTTCTGAACGCTCACTGTGAGACCGTGGTGGACCTCAGCGCGACTGACAGCACCAGCATCATCGGATACCCGATGCACGGTGGACCGAACCAGCAGTGGGACTTCATCCCCTGTGGGCTCGGCTACCTCATCCGCTGCCAGCGGCCGGACAACGACGGACACGCGCTCTACCTCACCGTCGACTGCGGCGGGGCGCGGGACCATGCGCCCGTCGTGGCGAGCGCGCACCCGGTCGTGTGGAGCGTCGAGCAGACCCAGCAGGGCATCATGTATGTCGGGTTCGGTCTGCCGTTTCCATCACGGGGCTAACGGGATTGATTACGCAGAATCTCATGGCCGAACTCGAACTATGTGTTCAACCTGGCCGACAAAGCGGCTTGTACGACGGTACGCCTGCGTTCTTCCGCCCTGATGGGTCTTGGTTGGCTGATCGCCTATGCCCTCAGATCCAGCTGATGCCGCGCATTCCTGGCGAACTCTGCCAGCTCTGGCGCCCCGACGGTAAGCACTCCGTCCATCGCAGTCGCCCGTGTGCTAAGACTTGCGTGTTAGAGCGGGGACGCGTCCCTGCCGCGAGCGAGACTCCCGCCGCCACGGTCTGCCACGCAGCACCAGCCTTCGCCCCTGGGACATACTACTTCCTGTCGAACGCTCGGGGCGGGACGGTGATGGACCTGAGCGGCGCCGACAGCACGAGCATCATCGGGTACCCCAAGCACGGCGGGCCGAACCAGCAGTGGGAGTTCATCCCCTGCGGACACGGCTGCTTCATCCGCGGCGCGCCGCCGTACAGCGGGCTCTACCTCGCTCTCGACTGCGGTGGCGCGCGGGACGGTGCGCCGGTTGTGGCGAGCGCGCACCCGGTTGCGTGGGACGTCGAGAAGACGGACGCGGGCATCATGTACGTCGGGTTCCGCCTGCCATGTTCTCTGTGACGCGCCGCTGATTATGACTGGATTCGACCACAGAATCTCGTGGCCGAACTCGCAGTACGTGTTCGACCTGGCCAATTGGGGAGACAAAACCCCTTGTACAAAGGTGCGCCTGACCCCGCTCCCATGCTGGTTGGCCGCTCACCTGTGTGTTCAGATCCAGCTGAAGAGCCTCATTCCCGGAGAGCTCTGTCAGCTCTGGTGCTCCACTGAAGTGGCGACGGCGTGCAAGTAGGGCGTAAGGTCGGAGTCATCACACAAGTCCATTTGGGACACCAAGGCACTATAGATGGGGGAGGTCTGTCGATGATCGCAGGTACAGGACTCGGAATGTTGCAGGTGTAAGACTGGGAATGCTGCAGGTACCAGACTCGGAATGTCGCGCGTATACAAAACAATAGAGAGGTCCTTGACTCGTTACTTCCTTACCCGCTGCGCACCTTGTACACCGGGTGAGAACAACAAGGGCCGGGCATGGAGGTCAGTGAGGCACACAGTGTGCCGTCTCGCCCCCGCCGCAACGTTCAGACGTGACACCGCTCACAACGACGATGACTACCGCGATTATTTATTTACGCCAGTGGAGGTGACGCGTATTGAAGTATGATGACGGTATATGCCAGCACATACATAGCCTACAACAACATCCCACCTTAATCTGAGGCTATGGCATCGCGACGTCTGTGTTGGAATTCGGGGATTGGGCAAGCGAGCGCTTGCCTGCCGGCAGTTTCCGATGTCGTCCGCGACGCGCTGTTGCAAAATTTTTTATTTTTGTATCCATCCGTTTGCCTTACTACGACGACCCCGTACAGGACAACCTGAATACACTCTGTGTGCTTCACTCGGACGATTATTTTGCTTGCTCTAACAGTCTGCTCCTCCTCCCCGTCCTCAGGAGCTCCACAAACAAATAATGAATGGTGAAGCTTCCCTCGAACGGCCGTTCGGGCTCCTCCACCGTCCTGCAATCTTTCCTCCGAATTGCGCCTCGAATGGGCCCATCCCTTTCGTCCGAACGTCATAGTAAGCCGACCCGATTTAGAGCCCCAGCGCAATCGCAGGCGCGCTATCCGCTTTTCAAGCTGATGCCATCGTCTAGATCTACTTTCATATACATTAAGTATATCTCCAACGCCGCCACCATATACCGTGTCCTTTTCGTTCGGGTACGACACGACGACTGGCCGAGAAGCGTACCTCATCCGAATCCCCGTCTCTTCAAACCGGGCATTTGTAAGTCTCCATTTGTAGCATCCCGTCCAGCATGAGGATGCTCTCCAGTCTTGAGGAGAGCAATACGAAGTACCAGAAAGGATACAGAAGTGAGGAGCGCAAACTTAACGAACTGTCCGGAGCGGACGCACAAGTCGGAGCAAAGCCGAGATCGAACTAGCCCCTTCCCGATCGAGTTGTGTCGGCGCACGGTCGATCGTGCATCGGATTGGGAGGTTTTGTTCCTCTTGCACTCCTCGCTTCTGCACTGAGTCTGCAGCGTCCCTTCCGTATACTCGGCGTTGCTCTCCTCTCCCAGTCGGGGGGTTGATAACTGGCGCGTCTGCCTTGCATCGTGCCGGTTCAGTCCTTCACAGATGGCGGGTGTTTGGCTTTATCGGAGACCGGTCTTTCCTTTGGAATGGATGGCCATTCATAAGTTTCAAGTTTCGCCGGTAATATTGTACGGTGACAGTCACCTTGGTGCGAGATCCCGGTAAGGAGTACAGCTTGGAGAGTCGCAGTAGACATGTATAAAAGCATGGCGGTTTGGCGACGTGTTCCCCATCTCCCCACCCTCTTACACCAGTCCATCTGTCCCTAGGGACTGTCTGTCTTTGTTTTCGTATCATCACTTTATTTCGCTTCATTCAACAATGTGTCATACCGCGCCATGCTCGGGCTTGTGCAGTGAGTGCTCCTTTTACCTCAATCGTCCAGCTGCTAAGAGTCGATTACTAGAGCCGGCACCTGCCCATACTCCTGCCCCCGCTCCGTGCCATACCGTGCCGGTACCTGCCCCCGCTCCGTGCCATAACGTGCCGGCACCTACTCCCGCTCCGTGCCACAAAGAGCCGGCGGCACCCACCCCCACTCCCGTCCCCGCTCCCGTCCCCGCTCCCGTCCCCGCTCCGTGCCCCAAGGAACCGGCCCCTGCTCCCCCTCCCGCCTCCGCTCCGTGCCACAACGAGCCGGCACCCGCCCCCGATGCATGCCACAACGCCACCGCCGTCGAAGCCTCCCAAGCATGCGCCATGCCAGTGAAAGCGTTCAGTCCTGGGACGTGCTATGTCCTTTTGAACGCCCGCGGCGGGACAGCGATGGACCTGAGCGGCGCCGACAACACGAGCATCATTGGGTACCCGATGCACGGCGGGGCTAACCAGCAGTGGGACTTCATCCCTTGCGGGCTCGGCTACGCCATCCGCTGTGTGCGGCCATCCAAGGATGGGAACGCGCTTTACCTCACTGTCGACTGCGGTGGGGTGCGGGACCGTGCGCCGATCGTGGCGGGCGTGTACCCGGTTGCGTGGACCGTCGAGCAGACAGAACAAGGCATCATGTGCGTCTGGTTCGGTCCGCGGTTTCTAGCACACACCGGGCTAACTGGATCATGCAGAATCTCATGGCCGAACTCAAAGTATGTGTTCGACCTGGCCAACTGGGGCGACAAAGCGGCTTGTACGAAGGTACGTCTGCGTTCGACCGCCCTGGTTGCAGTTGACTCATCACCTGTGTCCTCAGATCCAGCTCATGCCCCTCATTCCTGGTGAGCTCTGCCAGCTCTGGCACCTCGATGGTAAGTCCCCCTTTCATCACAGTCGTCTAGCCACTAACTTGAATGCTCCATGGTTAGCACGAGGACCTGCCCCCGATGCCTACGACGCTACCGCCGCCGCGGTCTCCTCGACGTGCTCGTTCACCCCCGGGACGTACCATGTCCTTTCGAACGCTCACTGCGGGACGGCGATGGACATGAGCGGAACCGACGACGCGAGCATTACTGGGTACCCTGTGCATGGTGGGGATAACTGGCAGCAGTGGGAGTTCATCCGCTGTGGACTCGGCCACGCCATCCGCTGCGTGCGGCCGTCCCAGGATGGGAACGCATGCTACCTCACTGTCGAGAGCGGCGGGGTGGGGGACTGTGCGCCGGTCGTGGCGAGCGCGCACCCGGTTGCGTGGAACGTCGAGCAGACCGAGGAGGGCACTAGGTGCGTCGGGCCCGGTCTCGGATTTCTGTGAACGTGCGGTTAACCATAACTGGCTCATGCAGAATCTCATGGCCGAACTCGCAGCATGTGTTTCACTTGGCCAATGAGGGAGACCAAGCTGCTTCCAAGAAGGTACGCCCCGTGCCTTCTTAAGTTCCCCTCCGACTTTGGCTGATCGCTCACCTGTACCCTCAGCTTCAGTTAATGCCTCTCATTCCCGGTGAGCTCTGCCAGCTCTGGCGCACCACTCAGGTGACGACGGCGTGCAAGTAACGTCGCAGTCAAGGCCACACAAGAACATTTAGAACAAGATAGACAGGGGTAGGGTTTGTCAATGATTGATTGCAGGTGCTATAAGAATGCTGGCGTGTGTCCGAGTCTCCAGTACATAACAAATACAATGACAGTAACAGTACAATGGTATTGGATTGTGGCAAGATGTTTCCAAATGTCACACAGATCCAAAATCAATTTGATACATTTCCGAGGCGCTATCGCGACGTCTGCTCCTCCTCCTCCTCCTCCTCCTCCTCCTCCTCGTCCGCATGAGCTCCAAAAACAAATAGTGAGTGAAGCCTCCCTCGAGCGGCCGTTCGGGCTCTTCCACCGTCAGGCGCACCATAACCTCGTCCCCGGCCATGGTGCTCAGGAAGATATCGGGCCCGTCAATGTCGTAGTTCAGTCGGCCGTTCCGAGACGCGTCCAACACCGTCACCGACTGGTCGACGTTGTCCTCGAACCCGAACCCCCCGCCCCCCTCATCCATGCTGGACGCGATGAAGCGTAGAAAGCCACGCTCCCGGCGGGTCGAGAGGTAGAACACCAGCTCGAACGCGGCGTAGCCGGGGCGCGACAGGACGAGACGGTGGATGGGGTAGTTGACGGGGGACATCCACCGGCACAGGTGCACGCCGAAGCCCTCGCCGCGCAGCGCGTCGGCGGCCCATGGCGCGAGAGTCATGTTGAGATTCGTCGGGAAGGCGCGAGGCCATCCCGCGTCGTGGGCCTGTACGTGCGGCCGCGACTCCCAGTCGCTCGTGTCTAGGTGGCGTATGTAAATGGGCTGGACGTGCAGCGTCGGGCGGGGATTGAGCTGCGCGGCACGGCTCGGGGACCACGGCAGCATGGTGTAGGCGTGCGCGAGGCTGCCGGTGCGCTTTTTCACGACACGGACGGAGGACGCGCAGCACAGGTCCGGGGCCGACTGGGGGCCAATGAGCATGCATACGCGGGCAAGGAGGCATCCTGGGTGCGCGGCGTGCTCGCAGGCGAGGAGAACGAGCCACAGGTGTGGAAGCCGTCCTCGGGAATGGGGGAGACGGGCGATGTAGTAGGGCTCGATGCATTCGCAAAATGGTATCATGGGGAACTCTACGCAAATGCCGTATGGCGAGGACGTGAATCCGATGAGCGGGAGGTTGGAGACGTTGCCGCAACGACGACTGAACTCGTCGAGAGGGACGGGGCGGATCGAGCCGGAGAGATGGAAGTCGCGCGGGGACGTTGCCATGAATCCGTCTGGGTCCTTAGGGTGCTCTCCGTCTAGGTGGGTGTCCGAGGATAGGAGGGGAAAGGTCGCCGCAAGGATCCCGCCGAGCGCGAAGATGCTCTGGTCTGGTATCCGTCTCATGATCTCTTCCTGCAACCTCCGGAACGCACCCCTGCCCTCCCCGTACACCGTCGGCATCTTGATGTTGAAGATTCCGAGTAACGAATATGCCTCGTCCTCCACCCTCGTCGTCTGCCGTTTCGACGCCCAAGACATCCGTCGCGCGACGCCGACATCATCCAGCGACTGCCTGTCCACCAGCACAAGATAGTCAATACCCGTGATCTTCTCCACCTTCCAAGCCAACGTCGTCTTCGTTCCCATCGTCCTCCACTCGGAAGTAAGGAAGACGAGGTGACGGGGAGCAATGAGCTCCTGAAGCGTCCAGCCACGCGTGAACCATCGGCTCTGGGGAAATTTCTCGTGGGCTGCTACTGCAGGAACGTCGGCGAGATACGCATAGCAGATCGCGGACTTGCGGTACCAGCTGAACATGGAATTGATTGCTTCGGAGAGCTCTGAACTGCTCGTCTTATCGATGCAGCAAGAGTCGATCCAGATGTAGCGGAAACCGTGGGCGCGCGCAACGACGCACGCGTTCCGTATCTTCTCGGAAAGATGGGAGTCGTCCCAAAAAGAAGAGGTGTCGTCTTGCGTGGAATGCAATCGGCGTCCATCGTGATCGTATTCAATACGCTTCTGGATTTCCCTCACTTCCTGGTAGCTCTGTTCTCCTTTGGCATCCCAGGTATGGGATAGGATGGCGTACTTGACGATGTCGACGCTCACAACGTCCTCGAACTGCCCCGTCTCGGTGTTGATTAATCGCATCGTTCAGGAAGAGGGCCGATTACTGGATAAAGCCGTGTTAGCGGAGGAAAGGATATGGATATGCGGACGATAGGCTAGTGAGAGCTCGAGCTCACTACCAATGATCGCTGAAGGATCACCGTGGGAACCATTAGTAGCGCCCAGTACACACATGTCGCTCCGAGTCGAGTCGTGGCCTTCTTGCCGACGGAATCCGGGGCTTCTTGCGCACGTAAAATCAATGCCTCAGCGGTCCGTCCCTCTATGGGCCCGGGATCCTCTCAACGTTAAGTATTCGCATCGCATATAAGGAGGTCCGTGGTTCATGCCTATTCTCAGGCCCTCCTGTCCTATTCACATCCACCCATCGTCTCCCCTATCATGGCGCAACTTGTGGTGCTAGTCGCATCGGGTCTTGTCCTCCACTTCATATGGCGTTTCGCCCGAAACTATCTCGTGAGATCTCCGCTGGACAAACTTCCCGGCCCTCCCTCCGGGTCGATCATTTCAGGTGCGTGAGATATCGGCTGTTATTAGAGTACGTGAAGGCTGAATCGCACCGCGGTGGCAACAGGGAACCTGTTTCAGATCATCAACCACAATAGTTGGAAATTCGTCGATGACCTCATTCAGACCTATGGCCCGCTCGCAAAGTGCCACGGTTTCTTCGGTGTAGGTCCCTCCACCGCTTGAAGGTCTTGGGTCAATGTTTAACACATTGTACAGACGAGGATGTTGCACATCTACGACCCGAAGGCGATGCATAGCATCTATGTCAAGGACCAGGACAACTACTACCGGGGAGAGAAACCGATTGGGTATGCTCAACGTCCAGCCTCGTACTCCGTGGAAGTCCTAACGTTTGGACAGCACGATACGCCTGCTCCTCGGTCCCGGTTTACTGGGAACGTATGGCGCCGCCCATAAGAAGCAGCGCAAGATGCTGAACCCAGTGTTCTCGGGAGCACACATGCGCAATCTGACGCCCCTGTTCTACGACGTCGCCGGTAGAGTAAGACCCTGTCCCTGTTTGTGCTTGCAACCCTCTCTGACGGTTCCACCAATGTAGCTTCGGACGGCCCTCGAGTCCCGAGTCAAGGACGGGCCGAAGGACCTCGACGTCCTCGCATGGATGGGACGCACCGCACTCGAGCTCGTCGGTCGGGGCGGCCTGGGCTATTCCTTCGACCCCCTCGTGGCTGAGACCCGGGATGTGCTTACGGAGTCTGTCAAAGCATTCATGTTTGTGTTCGACGTATACTTACTATCCTACGCATGCGAGCAACTAATCACATGTGGCGTTCGTTCTAGACCCGCGGCCAACGACGCACTGTGGATTCAGGAGATCATCCCGTACCTATCCTATCTCGGTCCCACCTGGTTCCGTCGTTTTCTTCTCGATCTCGTTCCCATCTCAAGCATCCAGCGTTTGAAGACCATTACCGATATCATGTCCAAGAGGACGGAAGATATATACTACGCGAAGAAGGCTGCGATCGAGAGTGGCGACAAGGACCTGCTGCACGCCCTGGGAGAGGGGAAGGACATCATGAGCGTGCTGTGTGAGTCACCCACGGTTGCATGTGCTATATTCAAGACAATCACATCCTGATGGCGGCTTCAATAGTGAAGGAGAACATGAAGGCATCTGAAGAAGACAGGCTCCCTGATGAAGAGGTCCTTGCGCAGATGGGGTACGTATCTGGAACCATCTTCGCAACCACTGGCCAGCACTGCCTGGACTAACCCTTGACTGCGAACACAGAACGTTCATCTTGGCCGGCGTCGACACCACCTCGAACGCACTCTCGCGGGTCCTGCACCTCCTCTGTATGAACCAGGACGTCCAAGGCAAGCTCCGCGCCGAGCTGTGTGAAGCGCAAGAGCAGTACGGCAAGGATATTCCGTACGACGAGCTGTGCGCTCTGCCATACCTCGATGCGGTCTGTCGCGAGACGCTCCGCCTGTAAGCCCTCCCCCTCTTCGCCTTACACATCCTGTGCCCCCTTCGGACTGACCGCTGCGCCGCGCACAGGTATGCCCCAGTCAATGTCAACGGTAGAGAGTGAGCCCCCACTCCACTGCTTACCCGTGACGACTTGAGCTGATTTATTTTATTTTCCATCCTCCAGAGCGAAGGTCGACACGGTCATTCCGCTCTCCGAGCCCGTGCGCTGCACTGACGGCACCCTCATAACGGAGGTTCCGGTCCCCAAGGGCACGAACATCCTCCTCAACGTGCGGGGGTGCAACACGAACAAGGCGCTGTGGGGCGAGGACGCGTGGGAGTGGAAGCCGGAGCGGTGGCTGCAGCCCCTGCCCAAGGCCGTGGAGGACGCGCGTATCCCCGGCATCTACGCCAACTTGTGCGTACTGCGTATTCATATACTGCGTGTGCTTCGATGCGTGTACGGTATATCTGACGCGGGGTGCGCGACAGGATGACTTTCGGCGGCGGCGGGAGTGCGTGCATGTGCGTTTCTCTTTCTGTCGTTCCACTTCGGAGTCGTGCTCAGAGGCTGACTCGTTCTCGTTACTTCTACGTATCCAGCGGTTTCAAGTTCTCTCAGCTGGAAATGAGTGAGTCACACCTTTTCCGTTTGACGCGTCTGACTCGCCTCCCCCCTCCTGACCGTCGTGCTCTTCAGAGATCGTCCTCTCCACCCTCGTGTCCACCTTCCACTTCCAGCTCTCGCCGGACAAGCCGATCTTCTGGAACTTCGCAGGCATTGCGTATCCCGTCACCGACCACGCGTCCTCGAAGCCCGAGATGAACCTCACCGTCAGCTTCGCGTCTCGCTGAAGTCGAGTATGAGTGGAGTGCACCGCACTGCAAGCCCCTTGCTTGTTGTGGTAAAGATCTAGCGGACTATGTTATTTATTAGTAGGTATCCTTTCTCACGATTCGGGCTCACGCGAGATATCCTTCGCGGGTAACTGCGTGGTGTTACCCGGTGGAGCAGTAATTTGGCACTGTACGGCTGAGATTTTGGGAACGAAAGATGGAGATAGAAAAACAAACAAGTACGGCTTGAAGACAATGCCCCATGTTTTTCGCGCAAGGCTCACCATAGTGACGGTCTTGGTATGACTAGGTGAACTGCCCAACTTGAACCACTTCCCGGGCCACCGCATACTTAAAAAGTGTTAAAGCCCTAAAGCCTGGGGATTAGGGAGCTGGAGACCGCACGCTGGCCGTGGTAGGAGGAGAAGAGCGAATGATGTTCATATTGTGATACACGACGAGATACTCCTCGGCGGGTGATGCCGTCGAGGGTCGTAAGCGCTAGCATTCTAACAAAAAGTAACTTTTCGCTGATTCTTCCCACTCCCGCACTGATCATGTTTCAGTCGTCCACCGGATTATTCTACAAGTCGCCCTCGGAAGTCACTGCGTGGACACCTGGGACGTACGTTCTGATCAATGCGCGGAGCAACACAGTGGCCGATCTCAGTGGCAGCGACTACAAGACCATCATCGGATACAACCTGCACGGACAAGAGAACCAGCAATGGGAGTTCATCCCGACCGGAAACGGGTACGCGATCCGCTGCATCAGAACCCCGCGCCACGTTGGGCAGGCAGTCTACATGAGCGTCGAAGGGGAGGTGAGGGAAAAGGCACTTGTGATGGGGACCATACACCGTACGGAGTGGATCGTGGAGCGGACTAGACTAATGAGAGTCTGCGGTATGTGATTCCTGCCATAGGTGTTTAGGGAGTGCTTTCTCGGCATCCCCGTTTGCTGACACGGATGGGGGCGCCGCATCCTAGGATATGATGGCCGAACTCAGACCTCGTTCTCGAGTTTGGCAATGGCGCATCGGGTCCGCAGGTACGTCTGGCCTGTATCTTAAAGTTGACGTCTAAAGCTCCCTGTTCACGCACACGCCATGGGCGTGTTCAATCTCAGCTCATGTTGCAGACCCTCGTTCTGGGCGAGCTCCGCCAGCTGTGGCGCTTTGTCCGCTGCTCCCAACCCGAACCGGAGCCCCAACCTAACTGGACGCCCCAGTTCCCAAAGACCATCGAGGCTGAGCCTCCGAGATCCCAGACAGCAGCGGCCCCCACGACGACGGAGCCGGGGAAGCCTGACGGGGAAGTCGTAGTGGAAAGCGCGCGCGCAGTGTCGGACCCCGCGACGACGGAGGCGGTCATTGTGAGCGAGTCGGCCGACTATATCACGACAACACGCACGACGACGACGACCGTCATCACGACCGTCACGGAGGTGATCCGCACGCCAAAGGCACTGCTGTCGCGCTGAGCTGTTGGTCTCTTGTCGGGGGTGCAAGGCGACCATTCTGTAATCCACGGGCACTATAATGCACCGATAAATGGTGGTAATGGCCACGTCCCGCCAACTACTACACAAACCCAAAATGAACTTGATACGTTTCCGGGGCGTCATCGCGACGGCGGCTCCTCCTTCCCGTCCGCATGAGCTCCACAAGCAGGTAATGAGTGAAGTCACATTCGAGCGGACGCTCACTGGCAGGCTCCTCCACCGTCAGGCGCGCCATCACCTCGTCCCCGGCCATGGTGCTCAGGAATATATCAGGCCCCTCCAGGTCGTAATTCAGGCGGCTGTTCCGAGACGTGTCCAACACCGTCACCGACTGGTCGACGTTGCCATGTCCTCGAACCCGAACCCCCCGCCCCCCTCATCCATGCTGGACGCAATGAAGCGTAGAAAGCCACGCTCCCGGTGGGTCGAGAGGTAGAACACCAGCTCGAACGCGGCATAGCCGGGGCGCGACAGGACGAGACGGTGGACCGGGTGGTTCACGGGCGACATCCACCGGCACAGGTGCACGGTGAAGCCCTCGTTGCGCAGCGCCTCAGCGGCCCACGGCGCGAGGACCATGTTGAGATCGGTCGGGAAGGCGCGAGGTTGTCCCGCGCTGTGCGACTTGACGTGTGGGCCTGCCTCCCAGTCGCTCGCGTCGAGGTGGGGTATGTAGATGGGTTGGACGTTCAGCGTCGGGCGAGGGCTGCACTGCGCGGCGCGGCCCGGGGACCACGGCAGCATGGCAGTGCGGGAGGGCGCGCTGCCCGCACCCGCACCTTCGTAGACGGCACGGATGGAGTACACGCAGGACAGGTCTTGGGCCCATCGGGAGCCCACAAGGATGCATATGCGCGCGAGGAGACATCCTGGGTGGGCGACGTGTTCGCAGGCGAGGAAGACGAGTGACAGGTACGGGAGCCATGGGCTGGAATGGGGGCGACGTGCGATGTAGTCGGGCTCTATGCATTCGCAGAGGGGTACTGTGGGGAACTGCACGCATATGCCGTACGGCGAGGATGTAAATCCGATGAGCGGGAGGTTGGAGATGTTGCCGCAGCGACGGCGGAACTCGTCGAGAGGGATGGGGCCGATCGATTCGGAGAGACGGAAGTCGTGTGGGGAATCCGCCATGAAGCAGTCCGGACTTTCCAAGCTATCCTCAGAGAGGTCAACGTTGGAGGGCAGGAGAGGGGCTGTGATTGGGAGGAGCCCGCCTAGCGCGAAGATGCTCTGGTCCGGTATCCGTCTCATGATCTCTTCCTGCAATCTCCGGAACGCACCCCTGCCCTCCCCGTACACCGTCGGCATCTTGATGTTGAAGATTCCAAGTAGCGAGTAAGCCTCGTCCTCAACCCTCGTCGTCTGTCGCTTCGATGCCCAAGACATCCGTCGTGCGACGCTGACGTCGTCGAGAGACTTCCTATCCACCAGCACAAGGTAGTCGATACACGTGATCGTCTCCACCTCACAAGCCAGCGTCGTCTTCGTTCCCATGATACGCCATTCAGAAGTCAAGAAAACGAGGTGACGAGGCGCGATCAGCTCCTGCAGCGTCCAACCGCGCGTGAACCATCGGCTCCTTGGAAACCGCTCATGGGTCTCCCCTGCAGGGACGTCGGCGAGGTATGCATAGCAGATCTCCGCCTTGCGGTACCAGACGAACATGGAGTTGATCGCTTCAGAGAGTTCGGAGCTGCTCGACTTGTCGATGCAGCAAGAGTCGATCCAGATGTAACGAAATCCGTGGGCGCGCGCAACGACGCATGCATTCCGGATCTTGTCGGAAAGATTGTGGTCGTCCAATAAAGAAGCGGTCTTTCCGGGACTGCCAGCCAGTAATTCACTGGCAGTTGACGTTGAACTGCCCAACCTCCTGCCAGCCAGTGAAGGAAGTTCAATGGCCATGGACTGGACCCTGCTTCCGATTTGCGCCCGTTGAACCCTATACCGGCGCTCTCATTGATGTCTCGGCGGTCCGTCCTCCACGACCTTCAGGGCACCATATTGAACGTCGTCCATGTACAAGTTCTCCGGATCCAATGCGGGAAACGAGGGGAAACCTTTAAAGCACAAGAGGAAAACCATTCAAGATCACGTCTCACTGGTTATGTACTTGCTGGAGCGGTCCCTACAGGCCCTCCACTTCATCGTCGTCTCTCTCTCCCCGGGCCATGGACACAGTTACCCCGTTCAGGAATATCTGGACGCCTGGAACATACGTCTTGATCAACGCACGGAACAAGTCAGTGGCGGATCTTAGTGCCCAGGACCACGATACGGTCATCGGGTACCCACTACACGGAGGCCCTAACCAGCAATGGGAGTTCATCCCAAGCGGAAACGGGTACGCCATCCGCTCCATGCGCCATCCAGGGGTCGACCTCTACATGTCCGTCGAAGGGGAAGTGAGGGTAAAGGCGCCAGTGGTTGCGACTGGCCACCATACGGTGTGGACCGTGGAGCAGACCGGGGACGGTCTTAGGTGCGTACCTCTTCCTTTCAACGATCGGGGCGGCTGGGATTGGTTATTGGTGTAACACTGGCCGACTGTGGGGCTGGGGATGCTTAGGATATCATGGCCGAACTCGAGCCTCGTCTTCGAGCTTGCGGACACCGTTTCGGGCCTGCGGGTACGTCTGAAACGTATTTATTCCTCTCGCAACGAAGGGTCTCACTGCGGATACGCATGGGCGTGCACTCAGCTCATGCTGAAGACTCTTGTCCCGGGTGAGCTCCAGCAACTCTGGCGCTTCATCCGCTGTTCCCAGCCCCAGCCTCAGCCTGCGGAGGCGATCGAGGTCGAGCCTATGAGAACCCAGACAGCACTGGCCCCCACGACCGTGACAGACGAGAGCGCGGGGGGCGTGGAAGTCGTAGTGGAGAGCGCGCGGGCAGCGTCGGACCCAGCGACGACGGAAACGGTCACTGCGAGCGAGTCGGACGACTTCATCACCACGACGCGCACGACGACCACGACCATCAGCACGACCGTCACTGAGGTGATACGCACACCGAAGCTACGGCTGCAACGCTAGGCGGTTAGTTTTCTGCCGCGAATGCGGAGGATTGAGCTTCGGGTGGCTCGCTCGCCGTCTTCTCTTCAGGTGTCTGAGGATAACTTGAGTCAGCGTATATCATCGGGATCAGACATACTCACGGGCAGATTTCCGTCAGCGAGGTTGTTGTACTGTATGCTACGACAGAGACACAAATTGTAACGCACGGGCGCTATAATGCACGGGAACGTAACGCACAAAGGGTGTTATACGTGGATGTCCTTCTCCGCATCGTCCGTGCCCAGCCCCGTCCTATGCATGTGCATCAGACGGCTCGATACCACCCAGTCGAAGCTGAGCGAGTCGAAGATGTCGGGACTGTGGCACACGATCGCCCGCCAGGAGCTCTGGTCGCCGAGCAGTGATGGTCTGAGTAGTACCAATCAGTAATACACTCCCGATATATAGACATAGCAGTTCGTACCCATGCGCTCGCCCTCAAGGCCGACGTCGACTAGGCGATTAAGCATGGGGGCGTGTAGTCTGTATACACGGATGTTCAGGGCCCAGGGGCAAGACGAAGGTCCGACACGGCCTCGCCCTGGCCTCGCCTCGCCGTCCGTAGACTACGGGCGTCAGTGAAAGCTCCGTCACTGTCGCCACCGTTGCCGACAACCTCGGTGCAACTTGATCTCTCTCTTTCATGCTTCGCTGCCTCGGAAGCTTTGTACCACGACCTCAGACTCGGTTTCACATATTGCGAGTGGCCCCGAGAGCAAGATACTACATTTCAGTGCGTCTGTCGTTCATCGGACATCCATTCCATTTATTCAGCCAGGTTTAATGCGGGACGCTGGCAGCAACGACTCACTGCAGGCAGGAAATCAAGCGACCCGTTCCTTGTACATAGGAGCACCATGGCTACCGTTCCAGACACCCAAAATTCCATGCGCACTAGTACTGGGAGACAGGATTGGCTGAGGCATGTTGGACTGCGATTCGGATGACGATGGTGAGCTCATACATGCCCTCTGACAGAATTTCCCCCCTTAAGAACCTCGCAACCCATTCTCGTTTCTTCCTTACACTACGTTCTGAAGAGGGCGACTACCACCCCCTAATTCTTTTCCGCCTCTCACCCGGCCAACTGCCCGAAAGCGGTCAGGATGAAGCATCCCACTCACCACAGAGTCTGCGCGACCAGATCTACGTCATGGAGGCCACCTGTCCGCACATGGGAGCGGACATGTCTCATGCGGAGATCGAGGAGTGCGATACCGGGGTCGTCGCTGTATGTCCGTGGCACAGGTCTGTCCCATCCTGATTTCCGGCTCGTGTATCGCGTTGACTCCCCGCGGAATCCAGATACGACTTTGACCTGAAGACAGGTCATAGCGAGACCGGAATGAAAGCCTGCACATACGCCACAGATATCCGGACGGAGGGCGGTACAGAGCATATTTGGGTAGAGACACCCGGAGGAGGGAGCGGATGGCGTTTGGTCGAGTTTCGGCCGGTATCAGAAGGTGCGCAGATATCTGTCTGTCCTATGAAAAATTTAGGATGGACCTCTGGAACAGAGTTTGCCGACCCACCACCACCACCTCCCGACCTCTCTCATCTCTCCATTTCCTCCCCCACCCAGAAGGAGCCAGAACGCTTGGTTCCCGTAGAGAACCCGCCGACGACTTTGATCCAATGGGCCGTTCTCATCCTCAATACCCCTGATCCGATGTTGAAGGTGCGTCTGCTTCCTGTCCGAATGTTAAGACTTCGACACGACCACAACTCGCGGCTTTTCGTCTTGGGGCCCGGTTCGGCCGGATACGATCACAATGCTTGAACAAGATCGACCCTCCACTCTTTGCCGAGATGGCTGGTTACCGTCGAAATGGCGTGGAGTCGCTCTTGCGCTACTTCGCACAACCTCCCATGCGCCTCTCGCGAGGTGGGACGAGAAATGGGCCGGCACCTCTTGACAATCCAACCTCGTTGGTTTGTACTGCCACTTGAGGCCGATAGCGTCCACCATTCGTTTATTCATATGCTCCCAAACTCTATTCAGCAGGCTCACACCGATGATGCAGTGCCAACGTACTAGACATGCCGTCCAGCTCTTCCGCACGGGACAGCTCAAGTCCATTGGCCACCGCTCGTCGAAGGCACCTCGGCCGCCGGACGTACCACCTCGTGAAGAGTTGTACGCCCGGAATACCGTGGACGTGAGCAAGATGAACAGGCGGAAGAACCGCGCCGTCATGCTCCACGCGCTCGCAAACATCGAACAATGGGCGTAAGTGACCTCTAGCACTACATCCACCCACCGTTGTCTTACTTCTACAGTTAGGATCGACCTTGCGTGAGTTCCTGTTCGCTATTGTGCATGACACACCCTCACTCAGTGCACGCAGATGGGACATCATCGCACGCTATGGCCCCTCGCACCCAGACCTCCCGCCCGCCTTCTTCGCCGACTTCACCAAGATGGCGCTCGACGAGTCCAAGCACTTCTCGCTGCTCACCGCGCGCCTCGCCGCTCTCTCGCCCTCCACCCCCTACGGGTCCCTCCCCGTGCACGCGGGCCTCTGGGAGTCCGCGCAGGTGACGTTCGCGTCGCTGCGCGCGCGCCTCGCGATCATCCACCTCGTGCACGAGGCGCGCGGGCTCGACGTCAACCCGGGCACAATCGAGAAGTTCCGCAAGGCGGGGGACGCAGAGAGCGTGACGGCGCTCGAGACGATCCACCACGACGAGGTGACGCACGTCACGACGGGGCACCGGTGGTTCACGTGGGTATGTGCGAAGGAGGGCGTGGACCCGGTGGCGACGTTCAGGGAGGAGGTGAAGAGGGGATGGAGGGGGGACGTAAAGGGCCCGTTCAACGCGGTCGACCGGGAGAAGGCGGGGTTGACGCCGGCGTTTTATGAGAATTTGAAGGGCGAGATGTGGAAGGGTGAGACTCTGGGGAAGAAACCGCAAGCGGATGTTGCGGTTGGTTATGAGGGTGCTGCTGTGTGAAGTGTGAAGTGTGAGTAGTTTTCGACTGCCACGTGTTAATCATTGACATCTTCAATCAGGTACGGTTGTATACACGCAAAACGCAGTATCGTTAATCAGGGACGGGGTCAGAACATGTTCGCTGTCCCGCTCAAGCCTACGCCATCGCAGGTCGTTCTCCCTAGTGCTTCTGAAATTCGGTCCACTCCAAGTAATTCGTCCGCATGTCCATGTAAAACGCGTCCCAGTCCATGCACACATGCTCTCCTCCCGCCCTCTCCCTCGTGTAGTTCCTCGCGAACGCGTCCGGCGGCTCGAGCGTGGTGTCCGCCGCGCACAGCGTGTGCATCCGCATGAAGTTCAGGCAGTGCGTGAGGTGGCCGATCGCGTGCCCGTGCGGGGTGCCCTCGTCCTCGAGCGCGACGCGGACCGAGCGCAGGCAGTGCATCTGGTGCGTCACGGAGACGACGAACAGGCGGCGGTTCGGGCCGTAGTGGACGTTGCCGTCGCCGACGGTGGCCGTCCAGAGCCACTCGTCGTATGCCTCTGGCGACGAGAGAGAGTAGCGGACACTCTCTTCTGGTGTCCACTTGACCCCGCCTCGCCGTGCGCTGGGGAGGGGCATGTGGGGGATGTAGTCTTCGTCGATGAAACCTATTCGCGAGGCACGGTCAGAGAATGGTGATCAGGTAAGGTAACTGGGTATCTTACTGTAATGGCTTAATGGTGGTGGTCGCGCGACGGCCACTCGACGGGTTTCCCGGACGTGGAGAAGGTCCACGTAGGCGTTGAGTGCGCCAAGCATGAGGACAATAACGATGGCTAGCCGTTGGGAGGTCATGGAGAGGGATGTCGTGGTAAGGAGGTGAACTCGATCCGCGTTACCAGAAAGATGTTAGGGAATTCACCTTTCGTGGCGGTCCCGCATAGCGCTGCAAATCAACAGTTACTACTGTCTCGCTGACTCCCCAACGTTTCGACAGGCAATGACCACCAGGCCTGGTACTGCCTAGAACCAGGGCGCTGACGTGTTCACGGACTGCCTGTATGCCACCTACAGCCACGGACACCATAGGAGCCTCTCAGAGAAGGCAACTGGTAACTCAGACAAGGTCTTGTCTCATGTACCGAACTATCGCCCGTTACGACAGGTCAGGTCGTACGCCAACTTATGATTCCGTGCACGGCACTGACGAGACGGTATATTTAGCAGGGACAGCCACAATTGCCTCAGTTGCCAGTCAAACCTGTCAAGCCTTAGCACGAACGTCAGCGGCGCAGCGCTCACACCGCGCTGATTACTGTATGTTGTCCTTGATTACTCCAATTTGACTGTAGGTGATCGTGGACGACTGCAACTAGTGTGGGGTACTATACTTCAAGTTTTACCCTTGGAAATTCGTCTGGGAGCCCAAGAGGAGGAAGGATCTGTGGGAACCGGAAGACGCTGACACTCAGTCCCAGGCTTCCTGTCGCCGGCCTTCGACATTGACACGTCTTCCGCTGAGGATGAGGGCCCCTTCCAAGCTGCGTACAACTTCCGTCCGTGTTCCGGTGCAGTACGTTGCGCATCCAAGGGGTACGGGCACAGTCCGTTGTCGACGTTGAGTGATCATTCCACACAGTATCGTGAACAGATCTGTTGATGATCATCGAAACATCCCATCATTTGTGTCATCCGGGCCTTGTTCACTTGTACAGGCCGCCGTCGCGAGCGCCCGCCAATGCATCAATATCAAGAAGTTATGCCAGAACATGGGCCGCCGAGGGCGCAAGGGGCGAAGACCGTCTGTCCCGCACATATTGCTTTCCGGCGGGACATGGTTATGGCAACGGGGTTTGCAGATCACGATCAGCATTGCATTGCCCGCCGGAGGTTTTGATCCCTTCTGCGTTAAAGTGGTGATAGGTATGTCATCCCATTCATCCCTTGAGATTGGTAAACCAGTACCAGTCTCTGGAATCCCGTGCTTGACCGTCATCGAGTTCAATGGATAAATTTAGGTACAATAATACAAGGTGCACTTTCTAGGCTGGCGAACATCCTGGTTAACGTTCAGGGTGCCCTATTTCCTAGTCCCTCACCGAGTATCAGGAGAGTCAGCGGCGCAGAGGTCCATGGGCGCGGGGTTCCATACTAGTCGTCGCTCGCTCGAGTTTCACTCTGAATGTTCCCACGTGCTGTGTGGGGATGCGAGATGGGGCGGAGGCGCAGAAAGTCCAATGAGTCGTTATTGTACAGTACACAGCACGTCATGAACTTCCATTCTGCAATGTATGTCTGGTCAAACGGTTTGATGCTGATACATGTAAATGCCTGCCAGACACCGAGTCAGCACACGCGTTGCTTCCGCACGACAGAGAAGCGAAAAAGTGCTCACCGTACGTCGTGTTCTGACTCGACCAGATGTCCAGCAAGCAATTCGAGCCCTCACCGCATACGACCTCGAACGTGTGCAGTGTTCCCCACGGGCATGGGAACGTCGTTACGAGGTTCTCCTCGCCACTTTTCAGGACGAGGGACGCGACCCTCTCCTGTGCAGGAGGCTTCGTGCTATACGACAGCTTCCGGACGTCCAGAGGCTTTGGCGCGTCGAGCCGATAAACGTCGAAGGCAGATAGCTGGTTGAATCGGAATGGCTCCTTTCCCTCGATACGGTCCCCGTGTCCTGGGAGCTGGATGACGAGCGAGCACTCCTCCATCCCGAAGTCGAGCGCGCGGAGCTGCGCTATCGTGTGGACCTGGAGTCATGCATCCAGCATGTCAGTCAGTTGAACATGGGAGACGACGCGCCGAGGACGTACGTTAGGCGCTACGTGGAGATGTTTCTCGTGTGGGGAAAGCGTCCCGAACACCTTGTTGAACAGGTCGTGCTCGCCGACGGGAGCTGGCTCCTTAGGGCGGTCGGGGAACACCTGCGCGACGACGCGCGGGATGTTCTGTATGGGGTCGATCTTGGACGAGTTGATCTTGCCCGAGCTGTAGAGGGCGTCGAGGCCATGGTAGGGATTCGCAAAGTCGAGCTTATCGGTGCTGAGGTCGGCGAAGACCGTGTCCATGATTCGGGACATGTAGAACAGCGCGATTCCGTCTGTGGCAGCGACGATGACCACGAGGGCCAGCACCCATGTCAAGGTCGACGTGCGAGTTTGGGGCTGGTACCATGCTGGCGGTTGTCCTTTGGATGCTGCGCACCGTGTAGTACATACGTAGTGAGGGAATGTACGCCATATAGCACGGAGATATGTACCTGCTTCGTGGTGAGGATACTCGTCATCAAAGTCTTGGGAGTCATTCTCCCCGTTCTGTAGGAGAGCGATATGTTCGTCTGGAGGGATTTGTCCGGAGGGCATGGTGGAGGAGAGTGTGTGAGAATGAAGTGGGAGGGGAGAGAACATCTTGAGTTTGCGGCGAGGGGTAGTTCTAATCAAGATGGCTACACCGCGCTGCAAACTCCCGAGACACTGATGACTGGGCTATGCAGGCCGACGTCCTTGTCCCGAAAATAACCGCCGATGTATGGGAAGAAATAAAGTTTGTCTGTTCACCAGCAAACGACTGTCGCACAGCTCGTAGATGAGACGGCGGAAGTTCGCGCGACTCGGAAGAGACGCTGTCCACCGCCTAATCAGCGCTTTGCAGGAACTGGAATTTGTGGTAAACTCTCACTGGCACGGTAATTTCGGCCCCCTTGAAATATTCAAGGGGACGGGACATAGTAAAGCCTGCAGTATCTCCATTACGAACTGCGACAAGTACACTGCCAGGGTGGGGTATCTGACACAAGGTTCCCATGAGTACACATGCATCGCTTGAGAAGGCTTCCAAGAACATACGGTACACACTTCAAACAACTTGAAAGTAGCTAGAAGATGATAATGTAACTGTCGGACGAAGGTATGGTTCAAGGTCAAGTTCGGACCAGACGAAGACCAGGATGACAATGATGAACATGCCACGTGGCGTAATTCACCGCTCCTGGCACTTGGCGCCACAACGCTTGTCAACGAACTGCCTTCTCCAGTATCATCCTCGAATGGCCGCGGTGCATATGAACAGCCCATGTCGTGCGATCTACGTCTGGGACGTTGAAACGGACAAGGAAATCCTGTCGGAATTGTGACGCAATCAACCTGTGAGTCACCCGAGCCCGGCGCGACGAAGAGAAGGTTCCTTCCTGTGCATCTAGTACGTCCCCTGCGAATTTGAATAGTATCATGGATCTAACTTGTGAGGAATATAGGCTCGGATCTGCTTTGGGAAATACTGAAGGTATTACCTCTGTTCCCGATTCCCCGGGGTTCTGGCAGGCGCAACCCTCGTATCGCCATCCCAGCATTCCTATGCCAAACCAGTGCCGTCCTCCCTGAGTAGACCTCCTCAAGGTGTTGAGTGCTCATCCTTTCCCTTGCTCTTACCTGTCCTCCCCTATTGTCTGCGAACATGCCCTCACCACGACGATTCGAGTCTTTCATCCTGTCCATTGCTATCCTCTTCCTTGGACTCAACTTCACGTACAAGTTCGTCAACCTCACGTTACTGTACCGTCAATCGAAACATCAGTTGAAACCAAACGGTAAGTCGATTGACCAAAGCTTCCCATGCACATCTGAACCCTCAACTGTCTTCTTTCCAGGCGGCGTATGGGACGTCGAGCGCAAGCCCGTCGCCTTCGCCTTCGACAGCGGCCTCCGCTACGACCTCAACGCCTCGCAGGCCTGGGGCGCGCTCGTCCCGGGCGAGGGCCTCGTCCACCTCGGCGCGCACCGCGAGCCGTTCATAGTGGCCATGTTCCACCACCTGCGCTGCCTCAACGTCATGCGCGACCAGCTGACGAAGCCGCGCGCGCAGCGCGACGAGCAGCCGGCGCGGCACTGCATGAACTACATCCGGCAGATGATCTTGTGTCGCGGCGACACGCATCTCGACCCGTACCAGTACCCGTCCAACATCCATCCCGTCGAGCCGCATCCCGTCCGCAGGTGCTTGGATTGGCGCGCGGTGTACGAGGCGGTGGAGGCGAATCAGAAGGAGTATGCCGAGTGGGCGCGTCCGCCACCCGCCGAATCTGAATTGCGGTCCGGATAGAGTTGGAGGGTTTGCGGAGATGGACAGTCCTTGTGGATGGTCACGTAACAGATGTCATCCTGTATCCTTGATTGCTAGATCCGAACTTATGCTGAAGCATTTTAGAGTCCTCGACGTCTCCTTGCCGCGGTCACTGCCAGCGAATCGTTGGCGTGGTGTCATCGGACAGTGCCCCGTGTGTTACGCGCAATCTCTTTGGCAGCTGCATCCTCTCGGGGATGTTCAAGTGCCATATTTATGTCCATGAGCTGTCGCCTCAGGACGTAAGTTATGGATGCCCCTTCTGATGCAGATTATGGCGCTCTAGTGGCCTTGTGTTCCAATTTGGAAACGGCGGATAATTCAGCCAAAGGTCTGTCGTCGTCTATTCCACACATTGTCCTACGACACTGAATGGGAGCACAGGTACAAATAAAGAATACAGATGCAGGTGGAATCGATGGGAAGTGTGGTCTATCGTGGGTGATCTATCAGGCAGTGAACGTCAGTGAGCAAACCACATTCGAACGCTGTTCTTTAGCTTACCATGGGGCATTGGAACCCCGCCAATCATATCTAGTGACAGGCTCCGAGGCTCAGTCGATGACGCTCAGCCTCGGGTTCCTTCGGAGGCCAAACGCCGTAATCGAGGATGATCGGAGTCAATGCCGCCTCGAGAATGCTATGGAAGGCGAGCAAGCGCACTGACCATCCCTTCGCTGGTTGTTGGCGCTGAGCCAGTCGGCCTCGGTGACCCCGATGGCCATGTCTTCTGGGGCTGCCGTGTCGGGTGAGCACGCCCACCCTAGTTCAGAAGACAACAAGTGCTCGTACCTGCGGGTATTGGTGCAGCATCAACGGCCAACGCCGTGAAGACGACGAGAAGAGTTGCGAGGAGGAGGTATCGAGTCGAAGGCATTGAGTGGTGCGTGTTGAATAGCTCAGTCTATCGGTGGTTGCGTCTCCCTGAGCATATGGACGGCTTTTATATAGCTCCTAAACGTGGTACCTGTATCCCGAAGGCCCTCTTCGCTTCGCGGGCCTCGAAACCACAAATGGAGACCGCGCAATTACTCGACTACCTGCATTCGGCATACATATGGACGGCTTCCAGTTGATAGAAGAGTGGGCAACGTCAAATAAGACAATCCGTGGTTCTCGGTGTCTATTATGGGCGTATACGGATATCCCAATCACCGCATCGGTGCTAGGTGCCTCCTAAAGAATAACAACCCGTATCCTCAGCAGGCGCGGAGCCTCGCGGAAGCTGTCAACCCCACAAAGGCGACGACCATGGCAGAGGCGCCAACCCCAGGTGGCAGGGACACGACGACTGGATATTGATTTCGACGGGCGTCAGCTTCTGACGGATCCTTAGTTCATATGCCTGCGAATGCATGGACGCAGGTCTCTCTAGCTCCCCCTTCCACGGCTGTGCTGCGAGTCACCTTCCAGATACTACGGCTGTCAAGCCGCGCCCAGTCATTAAACTCATACATGTCGAGCATAGTACGAAATGTAAGTACAGGAAAAGCTTAATACTCAGGGACGTTTGAGTCACAATCAGATCGGCTTCAACGTCGAGACGGATCCTACTACATGACAGGCCGGAGGTCCGAGATCTTGAGACCCTGTATTTGTCCATGATAGGAATCGTGGGCGGCGACGTGCGACGGTACAACATCCGCACATACTACATTGGCTATGCCTGATCATCACGCCCCAGCAAATCCCCGAAGTCCGCAGGCAATGTAGAGACTTCGAGAGTGAAGTCGAATATATGACCATTGTTGTGTCACAAACCCGGAACTCATTTTGCTTTCCGAGGAGCGAAGGTACTGGCTTCCTTGTATTCGGTTGTCAGGTGGGCTGCTGATTTGATAACATTTACGACCCTCCCCTTCAGGACGCGGGAGAGACGCTTCTTTCCACAGCAGGCTACGCACGCAACTGAGGTCCTACCGCACACGAGGTCTGCAGACGCAGAACTAGTCTGTCATATGTTGGATATACTGGGTAAAGACTGGTAACGGACTCGCAATGCAAATATAGCTTGAAGTATACCGTAACCGCCACACCCCGCCGACGTGTATTATAGTATGCATTAAACCTAGGAAGTTGTTGGAGCACACTGTGAGGGGCGAACAGAGGTAGTTTGAAAGTCCCTCACCTGAAACATAAGCCTCCGTCCTTACGCTGGCGATACTTTGAGTCGTGCGGAAACGAAGAACTTGCCTCATTCATCGGCACGAGAGAGCCATGAAGCCCCGGTCCTCGCGTCGTCTGCAGCGACTACAGGATGAATGCCACGTTAGACCCATAACAATGCACTGAAGCAGGAGAACGCACCGTCACGAGCCTCTACTGGAGCACTCATCGCAAGAGATGTCGCTTGGAATATGAAGAAAATAAGAGGAAGAATCGTGATGCGCATCCTCGAATACGTGCGTGGGGTGTAGTAGTCTTCATAGGGCCTGTTCCATACTCTTAAGACGAGAGGTCCCCCGCAGCAAACCGCAGTGGAGTGCCGAAACCATATCGGATACAGTATCATGTTGGCGCATCCCACCCGCTACAGGGCAGTGACCGCAAGTCTCGGAAATGTAGCGATACCGTCATTTCCATGGCCGCGGAGTAACCGACGGTGGATCAGACCGCAGACAATGTCTGTGCACTGGGCCACTGGCACCATAGGCGGTGTGAGACTGAGTACAGGAGAAAACAAAATCGTTGAATAGAATAACGTACGATAACCAAATTGAAGTTGCGCGTGGGGTCCCGGCGGGTTTGTTGAGTCAGCCACGTACTAATACTTGTCGTGACTGCCGAGTCCAGTGCCACAGAGTGAACGACAGGATTCAATGGGACTGAGTGCATTCCGCATACGATGCTTGAAAAGAGTTCAAGTACTTGGGGCGGATAGCGCCGCATTCGATGATCTAATAAGTACATGATGGGACCGCAACCCGAGTCCTCCCGAGACCCAAATGGTAATTTAGACGCGGGTCGGTCACAAAGCCGCCCGACACCGGGATGGAAGTGATCTAGATGCCGGTATGTATGTCAGCGCACCATTCATGACTCGTGAGAGGCGAGGGGAGCGTCGTGGTCACCGCCCTGTGGCTTGTTCTCCTCGCGGAAGAACCGGATCGCCTCCTGGGAGACGTGCACCGCGCCTCCGAAGTTCACCTGGAACATCGTCCGCGCGGCCTCGTCTTGGACTCCCTCCACCTACCTGGCATTGTTGAAGGCCATGTCAATGCGGCCGAAAGCTGCCTTGGCCTGGGAGAAGTCGTCCTTGATCTCACCGGGCTTGGGGACGTCGAGGCGGAGGACGAGGAGCTGCTCGGCAGTGTACTGTAAATTGTCTCCTTCATTACCATTACATCAGCAAAACCTGCGCTTTGCTGTCGTAAGCGACCGTTGTAGACAAACGCGATAGCCACCCGTCTCGCCGACTGGCTATGATCATCTATGATCAGAGAGCGTCTACACAGACTTTGTATGATGACCTACGACAGTCCACGACCAGTCAAGCCCGGGCGGATGATCTTACAAGATAGTTCATCCTCATACCGTTCCAACAAAGTCATGGCCGCGTCATCGGGGAGGCCAGAGTGGTGAGCGGCGTTATTGATTTCTGAAAGACGAAAAACATACAGCAGGGAAGCTGGGTTCAGCCTCACGGCCTCGCGCGGCGACGCGCATGCTGGCCTTTGAGACTGACAGATCACCACACATTGCAAAGCTGTCAATCTGGGGCATTTGATGGCGGCGGCTTGTTCCGAGACGCTCCAAAATGTACAAAGACTTGCTCCCCCCGCATCGCTCCCGCATGCCCTCTTCTCCTTCATTCCTCTTCGTCACCCAATCTTTGCATTGCCCCAAGACCGACCGTATCCAGACTCCTGCGTTCTCAACGCCCAGACCCCTCGACGTCTCGCAAGTTTCAAGGCTTGCTTCGGGCAAGACACTTTTCCTCAATATAGTCAACTCGCGCCGCGTCGACAAGGTGCCTACTGCGTTGTCGTGTCTCGCTCGCTAGGCCAGCGAACGTGCACCTGGGACCTCGGAAACAGTGGCCTCCTAGTATGTCCCCTGCCTGTAGGATGCCTTCTCTGGGATGTCGCGCTTCTCGCCCCCCTTCCTGGCTGCCATCTGTCTCCTGGCCTGGGTCCTTTGGGCTTTGTTTCGTCCCCGGGGCTCTGTAGACAGCTACTTGGTCTTTCAGCTGCTGCAATCTGCGAGCTCTTGGTGTCTACGTCCCTGTAGGCTGTGGCTTGGGTTTTCGAGACTAGGCTGTATGTCCGGTGTTGTCGTTGCGTTGCTACCTTACCCCGCCGTGGTGTGGGTTCCTGCTACGTTCCTCCTTCGCCGGAACCACGTCTCGTGTGATCATCATACAGTACCTCTTTATAGTCCCTGTCGTCGCCTTGTCCCTCCCCCATTGTTTGTACTTGCGACACGTCGTCTCTGTACTTGACATTGTACATATGTATTGTCGGTATTGGTCAAGTAATATATTTATTGATTGACTTAATTTGGCCTGTGAACTGCAAGGATAATTGCAAAGCCTGCGCGGTAATTTGCTACTACTTACGGACCGGGATTAGTCTGCATTGATCTATCCGCACCCCGCGTTCGACCAGATGGTGCGGGCCGTACGATCATACATGATCAGCCGTTGCGGGCGCTCCGATCAGCTCAGACGGACTCCGATCGTGTGCTACCAGCTCAAGTAGGTCTTCTATCATTAAATACAGGTCTGACCGTAGGCTACTAAGTAGATCATACATGATAGTTCACCATATTACGATACCCCCTTTTGCTGATGTAGTTGCCGGCATCGGGATTGAGACGACATTTGCCTGTGTGGATATGGGATGTGACTAAGTACTTACGTCTACTAGTACTTACATCCGACAGTTGCACATTTGTTCCGAATATTCTACTACCTGACGTTGTATTAAAGATGTTTGGTTTTTATTTTTCTGAAAAATTTCCACAAGTATCACGCCGATGCATTGGCATTAAGTGAGTAGTATGTTAGTCTATATCGATCCACCGTCCGGTGCTTATCAGGTTCAGAGTCATGGATCTGGCTCACTGTGTTGCCTACAGGGCCTTGACCTTCAGCAACATCTCAGACCGCGTGCTTTCCTCTCCCATCGTGGGGTACATGACAGCGGCGGAGTTCCATGTGATCTCTTGGTT
The DNA here is from genome assembly GCA_020736865.1 of Ganoderma leucocontextum. NCBI lineage: Eukaryota > Fungi > Basidiomycota > Agaricomycetes > Polyporales > Polyporaceae > Ganoderma > Ganoderma leucocontextum. Next base: position 671,280 of record JAHKGY010000009.1, read on the forward strand.
GGTCACCTCGAACGCGAAGCTTGGCAACAGAGTGGCAAGGACGACCTCTGGGATAAAGTGAATGCCGTGTCAGTCACGGTCCTAGACTCCTTAGACAAATCAATAGAACGTACTCATCTCGAGCTGTGAGAACTTGAAACCGCTAAAAGGAGTACCAGTATAAGTGCCGTAATTATAAGATAGAAAAGGACAACTTACATGCACGACCGCGCCCCTCCGGAGAACGTCATGCTGCATGTGCGGGTCAGCGCGCCTGACCAGAGAGTAGGAAACCCAATGCCAGGCACTCACAGATTGGAGTAGACTCCCGGAATGCGCGCGTCCTCCAGGGCCTTGGGGAAGGGGGACAGCCAACGCTCCGGCTTCCACTCATGCACGTCATCTCCCCACAGCTCCGCCGTGCTATTGCTAGCTTGATAATTCATGAGCATGCCCGTGCCCTTCGGGACGACGAGCTCGCTGATCATCGCGCCATCGTGTCCGCGAACGGGTGCCGACAGCGGCAGAACCATGTCCTTCGCAGCCCTACAGGAACGAGATAGTGTCGGTTGAGCTGCGAGGTGTTGAACAGCCTGGACAGAGACGTTGAAATACCTACAATCGAGGTGCAATGACTACCGGGGCATACAGGCGGAGCGTCTCGCGGCACACGGCGTCGAGGTATGGGAGCTTGATGAGGTCATCGTAAGAGATGTCAATTTCCCCTCCCGACCCGCCTTGCGCTTCTATGATCTCAGCCCGTAGCCTCTCCTGCACGGAGGGTTTCTGGGCCAAGACGTGTAGGATGCGCGAAAGCGCATTCGAGGTCGTGTCCATGCCCGCGAGAATGAAGGTCCTTGTGGCAAAAGCTCAGTCATGAGGGTAGGAGAGATTATGAAAGACGACTTACGATGTCTGGGCGAGAATCTCCTCGTCCGTCATCTTTTCCTTCTCTTCTGCCGCCATGTTCGCCTTGACTAACGTCGGCGTCAGCGTCATTGTTGATGCCTCCCGAATGCCGAGAGATACATACGACAGATACTCATAATATCCTTCCCCTCGCCTACTTCGTGCAGCAGTGCGTCATTTCCCTTCATCAATACCGCCTTCTTCTCGTCGATGATCCTTTGGGAGTGCTCGCGCATGGTGTCCGAGATCCTCATAAGGCGTTGGACATTTTCGCTAGGTATCAGCCTAAGGAACCGTCGAAGAGATGCGTCAGAGAAGACAAATGAGAGCTGTTCAATCAGGAACCCGAATTTCTGGAATGGGTTCAATGCGGGGCTTCACCATCACATTCAACCGAAACCAATCAGCGGGGCGAGTTATGCACAAAGCCGGAGAGAGAACCTACAAAAACATCTTGAGCGATTCTCCATACGGGTCGGTAGAGTCTTCGACCAAGTTGTCGAAGGAATACCCCAGGCCGGCCTGCCCGAGCATCTCCAGCGTCGTCCGCGCCATCCAGCTATTGACGTCCAGCACCTTCGTCGTACCGTCGCCAGGGACACGAGTAGTGAGGGCACTCCGCATCTACAACAGTCCCGTGCCACACTAAGGATGACATCTGAAAGAAGAGACAGAGAAGCACACACCTTGCGTGCGACGTTGTAGAACATGTGGGTCATATTGCGCAGGTGGGCCGCCGAGAACACGGGGTTCAACAGCTTCCGTTGTCTCCTGTGTTGAGCACCGATGGTCGTCAACACGCCTGGACCGAGAAAAAGATTCATCTCGCTGCAGAGTGTCAGATCTCGAAGCCCAAGCAGATGGAAGAAGATATGTACTTGGAAGGCATCAGGAAACCTGTGATTGCACTGAGGGCACTGAGGGCCACTGAGGGCCACTGAGGCAGTACACCCAGTAGCGCTCAGTACTTGCCTTGTCAGTAGTGGCTGTGCAATGACAACTGGAGTGGTGGAATTGCGACTTGTCTTGCTCTCTTGCCTCCATTTGCCATCTCTGCTGTACAGAAACTATTATACATGCTTAGGTGATGTCCTGGGAGGATGATTCCAACAGAAATATGTCTGCTGGGCTGAGCCAATCAGCACACAAGGCCAAAATCCCCACCCACCAACCCCGGAATATATGGCGAGCCTTTAGAAGATTGTTGGGACCTCTGTGAGTAAATCCTGTCCAGGTCATTTCATTTGATTCCTATATATGTCATACATTTGTTTTCTCACCTGTTTATACACTGGTCATCGAGGGAGACATGTTTGTGTCAGGCATATGCTCACTGGGCACCCATCAGTACCCTCAGTGCCTCAGCGTTTTACGGTTCTTCTGATGGGGGTGAGTGATTTGGGGTAGAACTCCTGCTCCTTGACCGCGACCGCGTGCAGGGCCATGGGGTCGTGAATCAACAAAAACCGCCTCTAGGTTGTGGCCCGTCAGATGGAATACAAACGAGAATGCATACTTTCAGTAACGTGGGACTTACACCGAAGAGACCTTTCAGCAAAGAGACGGGCCCATAGGTGGAAGCACTATGTGTCAAGAACTTCCAAGCCTTCCGGTTCAATATTTGGGGGAAGTGACCTGTGGGTCAAATAGCGTCATATACATTGCATCCACATGGGATGCACCACCCACCAGTCAAGAGCGAGGCGGGAGGAGGACCCGGGATGTTGTCGAGAGGTGATCGGAACAAGTAGTTGCCAAAGATCTTAAGCACGACGAACACAAGCACGACTATCGCCGCCAAAGGGAAATAGGCCATCACGTTGCGTGGTTCAAGAACTTGCGTCGAGGCTGAGGGGCCTCTGTGGTGACCTTATAAGCCTGCTGCGGTTGAACGGTGACTTGAACCCCGACTCGATCAACACGTCCCGAAGTCCCTTCTAGTAGGCCTACTACGGTCATCTCTATTTGCTGGACTTTTTCTGATCTTCACACGCGGCGCCCGTGACTGCGCTAGAAAGTCAGCGACTCAGCAGCGTATGTCGTACTCTCCGCAGTCGACTCACCAGTGTTCGGATTCTTCTCAGGAACCAGGAGGCAATGCATTATGGCATGGCGGTGCATGTGCTGAACGCATCAGCGGAGATTTAAAGGCGGCTGTTTTCAATTAAATGCAAACAAACGGGGTATGAATATTGAATCCCCCATTCTAGCTGAACCTGCCAGGGAGCTCGTAGCACACGAAGTACTAGTCCGGAGTCTAGAAAGTGGTTGAAGGCTAGCGCTATAAACTCAGGCCAAGCAAGCTGGCCATAGAACCTCGTAGTGATAGATTACTAGTAGAACCGGCTACGCTACGTAATACAAATATCTCCACGGTTCGATAGAGGGGTAATATACTTGTCCTCAAGTCGTTCGAGGCCTCTCCGTTGCTGATGTTACGTACTGTGACCAATTGAGGACGATATCCGGTCATGTTCCGACAGGAGCGGCGGAATTTGGGAAGAAGATTCGCAAAGGGCCCTGGCGTTTCACTCACAGCCTGGAGCTCACTGGTGGAAGACGCCAACGCCAATCCTCAGTCAAGCCCTTTTCAGTGGAATTTGGTCAAGAAAGGCCACAGGCGAAATGTTTGCTCCCGAAAACACCGTACTTACAACATGAGACCTCACAACGCCTTCACCTTCAACAGCATCTCCGGCTTTGTGCTTTCCTCCTCCATGGTCGGATAATCCACGGCCGAAGAGTTCCATGTGATCGGCATGTCGGTCAACTCGAACGAGAACCTTGGTAGCAGTACAGCCAGCACGACCTCTACAACCAGTGAATCGGGGGTAAGCCGCAATAGAAATCAACACGAGTCAAGAAGCACGTACTCATTTCTAACTCGGAGAACTTGAAGCCACTACCCGCGTCGAAGCAAGAGCATGAGCAATTGGATCCCCGCCATCATACTTACAAACTGCAGCACTTACATGCACGAGCGCGACCCGGCAGCAAAGGTCATACTACACCTTCGTCAGTACAAGCACAATTCTCGCGGAAAACAGGTCATGGACGCCTTACAGGTTGGAGTACACTCCGGGGATCCGGGCGTCCTCCACCACACTAGGCAGCGGCACGAGCCATCGCTCCGGCTTCCACTCATCCGCGTCTTCACCCCATACCGCCGGGTTGGTGTTGCTCGCCTGGTAGTGGACAATCACGATGGTCCCCTTCGGGACGATCACCTCGTGCATATCCTTCCCATCCCGCCCGCGGATCGGGGTCGCGAACGGGATCACCGAGTCCTTGGTGGCCCTACCAGTCGGTCATGTCAACCTGGCCATTCGATCACTGGTATAGTGGAAGTACTAACATCCGGCCGGAAAGGCTGACGGGCGCGAAGACACGTAACGTCTCACGGCACACTGCATCGAGGTACGGCAGCTTGACAAGCTCGTCGTAGGGGGTGTCCGTTTCGCCTCCGAGCGCGCCCTGAGCTTCAACAAGCTCGGCACGGAGCCTGTCCTGAACAGCTGGGTTCTGTGCGAGGAGGTGGAAGATACGCGAGAGCGCGTTCGCCGTCGTGTCCATGCCCGCGAGCGTGAATGTCCTATGCATGATACGTGATGCATGTAAGCGAGCGAACCCACCGTGTAGCAAAACGACGACGATACACTCACGACATCTGCGCAATGAGCTCCTCGTCCGAAAGCTTTCCTCCCTCCGAAGCTACCATGTTCGCCTTGACTGAGAATGCCGTTAGTGGTCTCGCACCGTCCCCGGTTGCGCATTACTCACGGCAGATACTCATGATGTCCTTGCCCTCGCCGACCTCCTGTAACATCGCACCTCCGCCCTTGCGAAGCGCAGCCTTCTTCTCCTCGATTATCTCCTGTGAACGCCTCCGCATTGTGCTTGATATCTCGATGAGATTACGGAGGTCCTTGGGAGGGAGCATCGACAGGAGTCGCCGCGTAGTGGCATCTGACATGTAATGAGAAAGATTTGCGACAATGAGGCCGAAGAGCGGGAAGCGGCTGAGCGCGACGCTACAAGCCCCACATCCAGGTACCGGGTTAGTCTAGGAACACTGACAGCGATAGGTAATAAAGAGACCGAACGTACAAAAACAGCTTCACCGACTCGCCGTATTGATCGTTCGAGCCTTCGACAAAGTTATCGAACGAGTACCCGAGGCCGGCTTGCCCGAGTATTTCGAGGGTCGTCCTTGCCATCCAACCATTCACGTCTTGTACTTCGGCCGTCCCGCCTACGGGAACGCGGGCACTGATCGCCCCCCGCACCTACGCCAATGTTACTGGAAATCTTGTAACAGTCGCATTTCGGAGACACACGAACCTTGTGCGCAACTTTGTAGAAGATGTGACTCATGTCGCGGAGATGGGAAGACGAAAACACAGGATTCAACAGCTTGCGCTGCCTCTTGTGCTGCATGCCTCTCGTAGACAGCAGGCCGGGGCCGAGGAGCACCATCAACTCACTACGGCAAGCACAAGTTATTGTCCCGTTCAAAAGTGGGATGAAGATAGCATGGGAGACCTACCTCGAAGGGCCGATGCCGTTGGTATAAAACTCCTGATCCTTAACCATTACGGTATGGAGCGCCTTCGGGTCATATATCACGAGCATACGCCTCTGTATATCGACCGTAAGTGCGTCATCAAGTCATCAACTCTACGCGAGTCGAACTTACCCCGATCTGCCCATAAATCAGAGACACAGGGCCATAGGTCTTAGCCAGGCTCTCCCAGAATTTACCCGCTTGCCGAGAAGCTAGTTGTCCATCCTGACCTGAACAAAGAGACGCCTGGTAAGCATTGTCACTTTGAGTAAGGATACTAGATCATGACGAACCATAGATCAGGAATGCGGGGGCAGGCCCTGGGAGGTTATCTAAGGGCGATCTCCCTAGATAGTGCCCGACTATGCACCAGAACGCATAGAGAATGATAGCGGCACCAGCCACTGCAGCAAGTAGAAGAAATTCTGCCATGATCATCAGCATGCGAAGGAAGTGTGTGAGGACTGTCGCAGCGGCAGGCGAGCTTTTTAACCGATAGTTCTTGCTACGATTTAGGGCCGTCAGGCGCGAGTTGTCGACAACAACCTGTTCCTCGATGCACTTGAGAACGCTCGATACTGAGGTATCGAACGTCCTTTGCCGCAGCGCCACTAGCAGTCGCCTTTGTCCATTCTGAAGATGTTTCCGTTCCTTCCGTTGACAGCAATGCTCGATATCGCGCCGATCGTTTGCAGGGCGGAGACCTAGCTTCTCGATCAAAGGACAACCATGTCAGAAGCAGACGCATTGGAGCTGCGATGGTACGTTAACCCTGGCACACTCTCAACCGGAGTGGTAAGCTCAAGGAATGTTCATGCTGCGAGGCCCACGTACTCGATGTATAGTGGGCCCACTCCTCGAACGCTTCCGATGACAAGGCAACGATCGTCAGCCCTGTTCGCGTTGTGGTGTGAGTTGTCTAGCTCCAAGGTGAAATTTTGCAAGCGAAAACAAAGGTGCTAGTTGCAAAGCGCACAGCGTTATTCATATTCAAACTCAGAAAGACCACGGGTAAGGGAGCGCATCAACGAACGACAAAGGCTGACTGACGCCTTATACGTTGCCTTGTCAGTATGGTAAGTTATAATACAGCACAACTTGAAAGACTTGCCAAGGGTGTGGAAAGATCTGGTATTGAGAGTCTTCTACAGATCGAGGCTCTATTCCTACAACCGCAAAATGGGAACTAGGCTTGATACATATAGAAACCGTACGACACATCCGAGATGGCTAAGGCGACGGCGGCGGCGGCGGCGGCGCAGGGAACACGATAGTAGCTACAACGTGCGTCTGAACGCATCCTCCATTCCAGATCGACGGCGATGAATGGAGCAAGTGACAGTGATATCGGGTAGGGGGAGGGGATTGAGGGGGATGCGAAGGAGGCTATTATTTGCAGGTGTAGAGGCATAAAAAATACGGGACGGACGGGGACGAGGGTGGAAGTGCGAAGACGTTGTGGGAGTCAAGGACGATGCGGCCAAATACAGACGGAGGCAGAAACAGAGACAGAGACAGGGTGGGATGAGAATGTACCAACTGAGGAGCATAACGAACACCAAGAATACCAAACGCGCGTGCATGTACCAACCCCCCCCGCTCCTCCTCCCTCCCCGAAATGCGCTCGGATGGGGGGTCTAATTAGAAGCCCGCAAGTTATCTACCCGCTGAGCGGCGCGGTCATCTGATAGTTGAACGTGCTGTCGAACCCGTTCGTCATTACGTGGTCCTGCATCGACGGCGGGCTCTCCGGCCACGTGAACCTACACACCCAGCCAGCATCAGTCACGCTACGCTACACGCATCATAGACGGCAAAAGCAGACAGACGCACCCAGGCATCATCATGTCCTTCCAGTAGTTCGGGTTCTGCAGCGCGAGCAGCGCGCCCCAATTCTCGTCCTGCTGCGTCCCGAACTGGAACATCCCCGCCGCGTCGTGACCGTTCGCATATCCGTTGCCATTCACAGCCATATACGCCGGCTCCGTCTCGAACACAGGCGACGGCGACGACGACGACAGGCCGCCGAGAGTGAACGAGGAGTCGCTCAACGCCGTCGGGCTGCTCCCCGCGATGTTGTCGTACGACGCGCCGCCCGCACCCGCGCCGCCCAGGTTACCGAATTGGGATGCCGCGGGCGCCCGCTGGAACGTGCTGGTGGTCGCGTTTGCGCTGCTGCTGCCAGAGGCGCCGCGGTTGCTCGCCTGTTGCGGGGGTTGTGAAGGGGGCCCGGGCTGATCGGACGGACGAGAACTCACCGCCAGGTCGCGGCGGTGCTTCCGAAGGAGCCCGTGAAGGAAGCGCGAGTGCAGCGCGGGCGTGTGCCGTTCGTCGATTGCGACGTCAGGCGAGCCGAGCTTCTCGATCAGGCGCGAGATGAGGTCGAAGATCTCTTGCTGACGCTCGCGGGGCACAAAGCCAGAGAACTCAGGTCGGAGGAGCTGACGATGGAGGTAGTGATCAGCGACGATATACGAGGGCAAGTAACAGAACATGGATGCATACCTTGAGCAAGAACGCGGATGCGAAGGAGGCGAACACGAAGTAGCCATCTGGAGATGTACGCATGTAGCCAGTCGGGATGAGCGAATCGATAAGAATGGTGATGACTGTCGTTGCCAACTCGTAGCACTATAATAGAGTTATAGCACCCCTCTAATCGTGAACATCATAATGACACACCTTCTCAAGGAAGATGTGGTCTTCGGGCTGGAAACCACGCTTGAACGCTTGCTGGAAGCCGAACGAGTACATGACCAGTCTGGAGTACCCAGTGAGGCTGACCAGAATCATCTTTGAGTATCAGCATTCCACGGAGGTCACAGGAGGGTCTTACAACGGCAGGAGCTCCGCCCTGAACTTGAGCATAGAATCTATGCATGTGTTAGCTGCTCGTATCACAGGACAGCTTATTGCTCAGAGAGACGAACCTGTCATGTCCGAGTCACGCTTGAAGCGATCCATCCACTCATTGAAGAAGACCGTGAGCTGCTCGTCGTGCTCGAGGATTACAGAGCGGAAATCCAGATTCTGTGCGACAACCTTCAGCACAAACGCTTGGAGCTTAGAAAGAGACGTAGTCACGCACCTGGTTCAAGCCGGTCGGGGACTCCGGATCGGAGTAGATCGCCTCGTGGAACCGAGACACCACGCGGAGCATCTGGGCGTACGCGGACGTGCCGATGTTCAGCGGCGAGTTCATCCTCGACGACTTGTACCAGTCGTTCGAATGGCGGATCGTGCTGAGCGGAACACCCGCAGATCAGCCACCTCATCCTCGAGAAAGGTCTCATACGATACACAGGCACTCACTAGTCCTCCTTGATCGTCGACGGCTTCCCAAACTGCGCCGCGGTGGACCGGTCCAGGTTGAAGCACAGCAGCCACACCCTTGTCTGGTTGACCATCTCGCGCTCCTGCTTCTCCGTCTTGGGCTTCACGTTCGACACCACGTGGAGGTTCAGATCCGTCGCGATCCGGATAGCGAGCCCCGTGTACAGCCAGTTGCGGTCCTCCTCCCAGCGGCGCGCGGGGACGCCGTACAGGCTCATGAGGATGTACGCTTGGGAGAGCTCGACGGACTTCCAGCCGTTGAGGAGTGCAGACGCGGCAGCGTGCTTGGCGAAGTGCATGGCGATCGGGTAGATCTCGGACTTTTCCGTGTAGTACCGCGACGAGATCGCGCACACTGCGACGTCATGCTGTTCAGTACAAGGCGATCGCGGGGCGCAGAGGGCAGAGGCAACATCGACTCACCGACTGTGAAGAGGAAGGGGCAGCGGGCGAACGTCGATGCGGGCGTGTGTAGAACGGGGTCGAGGACGTCGCAATGAGGATTCACTTTCTCGAAGAAGCTGCAGTAAGCACTTGTTAGTTTACGCTGGCCAGCGAAAGAAGCGAGCCATGTCGCACATTTTGAAGAGCTTCTCCACGTCGTCGGGCGTGACAAGCCCGTGAACCAGGATATCTGGCGGGCTAACGCTTTCGATCATCGTCGCGCGAAGCCCGAGGTTGAACGCGGGACCAGGATCGAAGAATGTCTCGCATGCAACGCCCTAACCCAATTGTCCCTCGTCAACACTGTCCCGGCCCACTCGACTGAGGTGCATGAGCTACTCACGACATCATCATCTGAAGACTCGTTATCCTTCGGCTTCGCGGTCGGCTTCTTCCTCCTCTTGCTCTTGTTGTCCAGCGCCAGGTTCGCCAGCAGCCCAATCGGGACCGCCTCGTTTGCCAGCGCCGTCGGCCTGTCCTCTGCGTCCTTGAGCGGCTCATCGTCCTCGGGCTGGCCGACACTCCCCCTCTCCGTCGGCTCGCCCCCCGCGCCATCAGCGCCATCCTCCTCTGAGTCGTCGCTGGCGCCGTCCGCGCGCGAGTCCATCTTGAACGCGTTGAGGCCGCCGGACGCCCTCGCGGCCTGCACACTCGCCTGGAGGCGGTCGAGCCACGCGAGGACGTTCTGGTTGTTCTGGTCCGTCGGCGACGTCGCCATCCGATAGGACGCGATCGACATCGGCGTTGCCAAATATGGGTTGTGAATCTGCGACGCGAAGCGTTGGTGAATACATACGGCCCAAAATGGATAGAAAGGTGCAGCGGCGTCGCGCCGCCGAATCCGGCGCCGGTGCCGCAACACGGAGGATGGGAAATGAGAAACATAACAGAAGGCGAGAACGCACCTGTTTGAGCAGGGACTCGATGATGGCATTCTTCTGGCGGATCTGGGCGAGAAGGTACTCTCGTTTGCTGTGGCGGGGCAGAATAAGGTTCCAGTCAGCGAGCGATTCGTCACCGTCAAGAAAGCCGCCAGACGAGGACGCAATCGACGAGGGTGACGACAGCGACGACCACGACTTGTCCGAGGAGTAGTCGGAGGACATTGACGTCATGGGGCCACGGGGCTATGGTCACCGGAGCAGGAAGAGATAACGCGCACGGGAGGGTCAAGCAGTTCGAAATCCCGACGCAGAAAGCGGAAAGAAAGGAGCCCGCGGCACATTGCCCATGTTATAAGTGCTAGAACCTCGGGAGCTGAGAGGCCAAGGGCCAGGCAGGCCGGCTGCCAAGGGAAAAGGACAGACAGAAAACAGTCAAGGAATCGCGCCCACTCACTTTGGTGCATTCCGGGGCTTTCTGCCTTCGACGATGCACTGGTGGCCGCCTGACTTGCAGCGCTTGCACGTGTTGTCCTCTGCGGGGAATTCGCACCTCATCTGTCGCACCGCCATATACGCTCGTCAGCCTCCGAACCGACACCAGCCATGCACGCTCCCTTAACGAGCCGTGGCGTCTGCCTCGATCGTTTGTGGGCACGCTGGGAGACGTACCTTGAGTTTCTTGCAGTGCTTGCACGCCCCGGGACTACCGATGTGCCCAGAAGTTCCCCGATGCCGAGGACGTGCACCCGAACACCGTGCACATCGAACGCCGACGCGGAACGGAGGACCGGACAAGCGCCCAGGTGTTGATATCGCCCGCCGAGGCGCACGTCACGGAGCACCCAAACACCGGAGGGCCATACGGTCGACAGCGGCGCCGCGAGCAATGGAAGGGAATTACAAACGTTCGCGCATGGCAGCACAAAAGAAGGAGATGAGGAAGGAGCGGAAGAGATGGTTTTATCAGTCGGGGACCGCCAACGGATCGGAACTCTGGAAAACACTCACAGCCTGATGGGGAGCGCACCCTGGCCATGCGGCGGGGGCACACTGACCGTCGAGAACCCGGTGGTGTTCTGCAGCGGCTCAGAGTCGCTCCCCGAGTCGCTGTCGCCGCCGTCTTGCGAGTCGTCCACCCGCGGGCGCTTCGAGGTCTTGCCGCCGCGCCCGCCACGACCAGCCCCGCCGCGCGCTCCGCTGCCGGAGGCGCGGCGGGAGGAGGACGCATTGGGCTGCTGTTGCTGCGTATGTGGATGTGCCGATGGAGGGCCGTGCTGAGATGCCAAGGGGGGATAAGCATGAGTTCGGTCGTCGTCGGTACCACCCACCGAAGGGGTCGAGCCGGATGACGGCAGGTTGGTGAAGTCGGAGCCCGGGGTGTACGCGGTCGAGGGCGTCGTGTACTGGTCGGGCTGGTACCCGACAAAGTTGTACGACGAGTGTTGCTGCTGCTGCTGCTGTTGTTGTTGTTGCTGCGGGGCTTGAGGGGGCTGTTGCGCATCCGGATAGTAGTATCCCTCGGTACCCGCTGGCGACTGCAGCCCGAAAGACTGCTGCTGTTGCGGCGGCGACTGCTGAGGCTGCTGGTACGCGCCGGTGGGCGCGCCAGGCATACGGAGCTGTGGAGCGGCAGGATAGTTGACGCCCCCGCCGCGACGTGACATGCGGGGCCCCGGTAGGGCGCGTAGCGGGCGATCAGCGGCCTGTGCCTGGTGGACGAGGTGGGAGTCGTAGGAGGGCCCCGGGTCAGGGCCGTACTGCTCCTGCACAAAGTTGTACTGGTTCTGGGCGGGGGTGACGGGGACGTGGTGGAGCTGTGATTGCTGCTGGAAAGGTACGTTACCGGACGCCTGTGCCTGTGCTGGCTCTGGCCCGTAGCTGTACTCCCCGCTGCTCCCTGGATAGTTTGCCATGATCCACTGCTGATAGTCGGGGCCGTCTGGGACGATGGCTTGGTTGGGGTCGTAGAAGGACGGCGGGGGCCCGATCATGGAGGGCGAGGATTGGGAGCGGGAGACTGACGGTGGAAGGGGCGGGTCGGGTCAGGCTGATGCTGAAGCGGAGCGAGGAGGAGGATGACAGAAAAGTGCGCGCACCTGAGGTGGGAAGATTGGCAAGCTCTGGAGGCTCGTATCCGGATGGCCCTTGTAAGTAAAGGAGGAAGTGATAGATCAGAGACAGATGGAGGCAGGCGCTTGCTTAAAGGAGTGCATACCTCCGGAGTCCCTCTGGCTCGTTGTGTTGCCCGGTGACCGACTGGCCCGCTGAGAACTAGACATGAAGCTGTCACCACCCACACGCCGTCTAATATGCTAGGAGATAATCGATGTCGTCCGAGCGTGGCGGTGTATCCCTTCGAGAACTGTCTGTGCCCCCACCCACGATGCTGCCCACGATGCCTCCGAGGAAGACGCGGAAGAACTTTGTAAGGGGAGTCCAACACCGCCTCGTTCGAAGTCGCTGGCCACTACCGATCCTCGTGTCGTCCTCGACCTTCAGATGCAGCGTAGAAAAGCGCGGGAAGGAGATGCAGAGGCACAGGACTGTAGATGACAATACTCCCGCCGAGATGTGTCAGGTGGGCTTATATTTGCACAAGCCGGGTGCGCGCTTGGGACATAAATGTCGAGATCCCGGAACTGAACGTGAACCCTAAGCCTGAGCTTCGCGAGAGATGCTGTCGCCAGAGATTCAGAACGCAGTAGGCTGGAGGTAGACTGTAGGACGTGGTTGCTGTCCAAGGTGTGCTTGCGGGGGACGTCGACGTCGAGTGCCAATGCCGGCCAAAACACTCTTCTGGATATACATATCGATCACCCTCTCCGATCACACTTGCTGTCCAAGTCTTCATGAAGCTGTCCGCTTACCCTTCTCTGCCGATTCAGATGCAGATAAGTAGATCATCGCCTCCCTGCACTGAACGTACTGAACCATTCCAGACGTTGCAATGTATGCCGGCATCTCATTGCATTGCCAACGTACTCCACAATCTATCCCCAGCATTTCCAGCACTCGCCAGCCCGCTTCATCCCCGGCGCCAATGTCCGCGGAAGCGCGAGCTTGTCATCATCGATCCGTGTCCTTAACGAGATCGGAGCCGCAACGCAATCGGGAATCGGAAACGATCGGGGTGGTGCTTACTTACCCTTGAAGGATATAGTACCGTACTCCAAGGGTGGTTCACGGGACATATCCATGTATCCTCTTCCTGAGCTTTGCAGGCTTGTATGGCTGAGAACGAGGGGAAGCCCCGAAGACCATATTAGAATGACGTCCAGCTGCATCAAGAAAGGGCCGCCCAGGTGTCCAGGCAGATCTGGATTGGAACATGCGCGAGATCTCGCCCCTCGCCCGTCGCGCGCGTATATTGCACTCGCGCCCAATTACAATGACATAGTGCGGAACGTCCGAGTCGGCGTTTTCACGATTCGGACGTTTACTGAAACGTGCCGAGGCGGTCGACTACCGTCCAGGTTGAGCCGCATGTCGTTGGAAACACATTGGCTACCTTGACGCGGCCTGAACCAAGGATAGGATCTACCACCGTTGAACTCTAGTCATACTATATATGGTGGATTACGCTGACTGTGCTCTGGCGTACCGCAAAATCGTACAGACAAGGTTCGTGCGCATGGCTGCTTCCCATAGCCCTGCGTGGTGGCCAACGGAGGGGGCGAGTGGCTATAGCAACCAGAAAAGGTTTGAGCTCGATGGAAGTTGTGCCATAGTTCAGCGCTGTTCTGCGGCTGGAGTCAAAAACCAAGTCGGAGCGCTGGGGTGGTACGAACGCCTTGCTGAAGGACGACCGTTCCTCATGGTCCATCATTCGTGTCATCAGAGAACGCCTTGGTTGCGACGCCATAAGCGCAAGACGGCCTAGCCGCTAAACAATGTTGATTGGCCAAGTTGAAATCCCTAACGAAACGGAGCGGTCGAGGGCAAATTCCTCTCCGGTGACAATCTATCGCCGGCTAACCGTGAGGGATTCAAGTGACGGTGGACGTAAGAAGCTAAGATCTAGGACTCGCCTGGGAGGGGATCTCTATTCAGCGAAGGACGGCGTGGTGAGGCGGTAACCAACCAGGGATCTGCACGTCTCTTTCCTTAGTTCGCCGTTCGGGTGGGTCAGGGGTGGTGGATGGCGTAGTCAGAACGTGGTGTTATAGGTGTCCGCGCAGTACATTCAGCGGGAACGACCGTAATGCGGCGGGGACATCCTTGACATCTTCTGAGCGATGTGTCACGGTAGTGTTCGAGTTAAGTTGAAGTTCAAGAGAGGGCCGGCATGTTCTACGGCTCACCACGCGCTCAACACAGTGTTGACTGTACCTTTCAATTGGGGACCCTCCGGCGTTCGAAAAGCTTGATATGAGACCTTGATTGGCCTTCAATGAGACGATTCATAACGCTTCGTCGCTTCCCCGGGTGTGTCAAGCCACCCGTGGATTGGTCGTGATGCAGATAACTGCTGTGAATGCGGCGCCACTTACGGCCGGTTCTTGCGTAGAATTGCGCCCCATTCGAAGTGGCGGGACAGACTGAAGATATGGCGGCACGTCAAAATCACGAGTGGCAGACAAGCAAGCATGAGTACCACGAACCGAATGTTGCGAACAGCGGCACGGGCGGTATTACTGCAGCCGGAGAAGAGTTTCTGAATGCCGTGCGCCACGAGGGAACCAAATGTCACGTTCGGTTCTACGGCACCTGATGATGACGCTACATCCATAAAATCGTTGACAGAAAATCAGCCTAAGAAAATGAGACTGTCAGCTCATGTCCCATTCAGCCAGAATACTGGTTACGCACGGAGAGGCGCAAACGCACGACACCGCACTATCCCGACATTGTCCAGCTATGAGAGTTGAAAACTTGAGGCCGAGTTTAACTGTCGCCTTGTAGGTAGTCAAGCTATGACATAACACATAACGGTGCGTTGCACAGCATTGTGTATTGTGCACTTGACGTTGCAGCGGATTCTTAGGCTCCAATGGACGTACAGTTAATCCATAACGTCAACTCTGGTCGCATATATGCGCAAAATCTGCCGCCCGTAAGGTAAACTGGTGGTGAGAGTGGCATACATGCGGTGAAATACACGTACCTGGCCCCCAAATTCGACACAAAGATCGCATTCCCCGCAATGCGTCGCGCAATTGCGGCGCCGGAACTGAGATTTTGTGGCGTAACAATCAACCTTTAGGCTGAAGACCGGCCTGGAAGTGGATATTGTGACGTACCTCTAACCACACTGGTGCTTCCGCCCTCCCTACTTGCGCACCCGGTCATGGAGGACTCATCACAAAAGTTGAAACCTTCGATCCGTTGGGGTGCGGGCGCTCCGATAAAGCCAAAACCTCCGGCTTCTTTCGCCGACCAACACGGAGATGGCGTTTTCCTTGATTTTGGCAGAGGAATATATGTCGTCTTGTGGACTGTGGTATGTGCTCGGAAGGTGGTGGGATGGGATAGGGACGGGGTCAGGTTTCGAGTTAACGATCGTGTGGAGTCCGAGCCTTCGTAAGTAACTTAAGTATAACTGGAACCCACGTGGCCTCGGTGCTTGCCGGTTAGGCGAAGACGTACAGGCGCCCGCCACCAAACGTTCCTTGCTCACCCTCACCCAACCCTCAAGGCCTCACCTCCTCCGTCCTCAGTCCGCCAGCTTTCTTCCCTCCGTCGATTCTGCGGGTTCACGGGCATGAGTGACATTCTGCAGCGCTATTTGGAGGGGAAGATAGTAAGTTCTTGTTCTCTGCGCCCTCCCCGAGACCTTATGCCTTCTCCCTATGCTAGGACTTCGAAGGTCAAGGGCTCGTAGAGCAGATTGCTAGGAATGCCCTAATCGTCGCCACAGTGAGTACACCGGACGTTTATTCTTTCTGTGGCTGAACCATGGGCAACCAGCTTGTGTCTTTCATGACCGGTTTCGCATTCCAGTCACTGCAGGTGCTGTTTGGCGTGTTCATAGTGTTCGTCGTGGGTTTGTGCCTGGTGAGTAGCTCTCTGTATTATTTTGTTTGATGCCATACGTCTCTCGTTGGTTCCCATATGGAACATGACGGTCGTCAAAGGTTGTTGGGGGGTCGTTCCTATACCGGAAGGCTCGGCTAGCCATCAGGCACAACCACTCCATCCAGCGTCCATCGTCCAGAAGTATCGAACATCAGTTTGAATACAGGATCCGAGATGCCCACACTGTGAGCTCAGCGACACATCTGTAGCTCTTAGCTACATGCTCATATAGCTACGCTGGACGATCAAAGGGTTTGGGTAATGCATGCGAGTTTCGAAGTGTCGCAGCACAAGGGTAGACTCCAGATCCCTAACTCTAACCTTTTGAAACTGGAACTCATTGATAGTCCGATGCTTTCTATGGCTGATGTTATCTCAACAGGCTGTCATTCCACCATGGCCAATGTATAGACGCCATCCGGTCAAGTGGTTACCAGTCAAGGACGCGAAAGCATGACTTCGGCGTACTTCGTTGGAGTCTCCCGCATACGGCGCGCTGTAAGCAGGCCTTATCCCTAACTTGATCGTGGCTAATCCCCTATGCCATCGGTTTCCGTAGGGTGCTCGCGATGCTCCCTCCCTAGCTTTTCCATGCTCAAGTATCACCTTATCTCGCGCCTTGTACGGTGAGACCACGCCGTGCTGCGACGTGACCGCAACAGCGAGACTACCGGACGCTTTACTGCCGCCACTGGCGCCGGCTAGTCGGCGTGTCCCAATCTTCCAGCCCCCGCATACAGTCCTTTGTACTTGTACCCGTAGCTTATTCAATATGATCCCTGTGATATACCATCGTTGTCTACGCTGTGGCCATCCTCAGGGACGAAGCGTGAATTTAATGGAAATTTAATCGGTTTGGATGCGTGGGGCGCTCGATTAGTACGCTGTGCGCGGGTAATTCCCCCGTCCACCATCAACGTTGAACCCCCACCACCGTCGTCTACAAAGTCCTCCACGTCGCCCAACTCGTCGTCGACAACCGTTTCTGCAGGTTTATGGACTCGTATCCTGCTACTCTCGGCTCCTCTGTTCGCCAACAAGGCCTTCCGACTCCTACCCACGGCGGGCTCGTCGCTGGTCCCGAATACGACATGCCCATAACCCAGAGGCCGACCGTACTTCCCCAAACCCCACCACTCGACCAACAGCGACGTACGCCGACGATGGAGCGTGGTGAGAGGACAGAGCGATACGCGCAGCCGAGGCCCCAGGCGACGTCGCAGAGACCGCGCCCTGTGTCAATGCCACCTCAGGCGTACGCCTCACTCCCTTCCGCGAACGGAGAACGCGATCAGCGACACGACGACGGCCGCCACGGACGCGCAGAAGGCAGCTCCTCGGGGAAATCGCGCAGCAGCACACGGATACTCGGAGACTATACCCTGAGCAAGACGTTGGGGGCGGGGAGCATGGGCAAGGTGAAGCTGGCACACCACAGCATCACTGGCGAGAAGGTGAGCACCCCTGTTTCGCACCGTCTATCTCTCTATCCGGAGTGTAATGCGGGATGGGTTGGGCGCAGCTCGCGGTGAAAATCCTGCCCCGGGTGGCTCCTAGTGGGACAGGGACCACGCCGACGTCGGAGGCGGCGGCGAAGCAGGCGTCCAAGGACGCCTCGAAGGAGATAAGGACGCTGCGCGAGGCTGCGCTGTCGATGCTCCTCCACCACCCGTACATCTGCGGGATGCGGGAGATGATCGTCCACCAACACCACTATTACATGGTGTTCGAGTACGTGAGTGGCGGGCAGATGCTCGACTACATCATCAGCCACGGACGGCTCCGGGAACGTGTGGCACGGAAGTTCGCGAGACAAATTGGCAGCGCGCTCGACTACTGCCACAAGAACAGTATTGTGCACCGAGGTAGGTCGTCCTTTTTTTTGCGGGGTTTGACGACGTCTCATCTGGTTTTCCAGACTTGAAGATCGAGAACATCCTCATCTCGCACTCGGGGAACATCAAGATTATCGACTTCGGTCTCTCGAACCTCTACAACCCCGCCGACCGTCTCAGCACGTTCTGCGGTTCGCTCTACTTTGCTGCGCCGGAGCTGCTCAACGCGAAGGTCTACACGGGTCCGGAGGTCGACGTGTGGAGTTTCGGAGTTGTGCTCTATGTGCTGGTGTGCGGGAAGGTGCCGTTCGATGACCAGAGCATGCCTGCGCTCCACGCGAAAATCAAGCGGGGGTTGGTCGAGTATCCTGTCTGGCTCAGTGCAGGTGCGTGGTGACTAGCTTATGTTCAACTTGATTGCTGAGAAACAAGCAGAGTGCAAACACTTGCTCATGCGGATGCTCGTGACAAACCCCGCGGCTCGTGCGCCGATGTCAGAGGTGCTCAACCACCCCTGGATGATCCGTGGCTACCATGGCGCCCCGGACTCGCACCTCGTCCACCGTGAGCCCCTCCGCGCAGACGAGCTGGACCGGAATGTGATCAAGGGCATGAAGGGCTTCGAGTTCGGGACGGAGGAGGAGATCGAACAGAAGCTTATCGAGGTCCTGGAGTCCGATTCCTATTACCGCGCGGTCCAGAACTGGGAGCGGAAACGGATGGCGAACGGGCGCAACGGCCACTCTCGCTGGGGCGAGTCGTTTTCCAACTCCTCGCTCGCTATCTCGCACGACGGGAGCTTCTCCACGACGGCGACGAAGGTGGACCAATCGCCTTCCAAGAAGTCCTTGAAACGCTTTTCGGGGCTCGACTTCTACCGCCGCAAACTATTCTCGCCCTCGTCATCTCCACCCAGCACGCCGATCGCACAATCTCCGCCTGGCTCGCAGTCCCACCTTTCCAACACGTCGCTCCTTGAGGGTTCGCGTGAACCGGGTGACCCAACGTTCAGCTTCCACCCACTAATCTCTATCTACTTCTTGGTTCGCGAGAAGATGGAGCGTGAAAGGGTATACGGACCAGGACATTTCGCGAACTCCCAGCTTTCGTTGGATGCTAGTTCTCGTCCAGATGCTGTCGCTGCGGCTGCGGAGGCACCCGTGCCTTTGCCAACGTCTGCCAAAATGCTCTCTCAGCCCGCCGTTCGCAAGCGCGACGCGCCCTTATCGGGCAAGCCGGACTACAGCATGCCGCTTCCTCGCCTCCCTGCGCCCGCGACGTCGCATTACTCTGGGCTCTCGTACGATGTCACTCCGGCAACACCTTCCCCCGCTACCGCCAACTTCCCTCAGCCGCGAGCGCGCGACGCCGCGCTCTCTCCGCCGAATGCCGCCACGGGTCAGAGCCCCACACTGCCCAAGAATGTCGCGGCTTCCCCCGCCCGTTTGTCTATGTCGATGTCGATGCCCCGCGAACCGGCAAATACGGCACATCGGCGGAGCCACAGCCTCAGCCAGCGTCCAACCGTGCGCGGGTGGCATGGAATGTTCGGGATGAGCGGCACGGAAGAGGTCAACGAGGACGGCACGCCACGCGCATCTCGAGCTTTCCCTGAGGCTCCACACACGGCGGGGCCCGAGATGTCGAGCTTCGCGGAGAAGATCGACCAGGCGGCGCCGCAAGAGGCTGGCCCTGCTCAGCCGAGTGAGGACGAGAACGAGCCACGCACGCCACTCATGCTGTCGGCGGGCGCGACGCTGGTGCGCAAGTTCGGCAGCATCCTCGGGGGCCGGAACGACGACTCGAGGCGGGCGAGCACCCCGACGAAGCGCGGGAGCATCCTCCAGGGCTTCTCGCCCAGGCCGTCAACAGACGG
This sequence comes from Ganoderma leucocontextum, assembly GCA_020736865.1. Taxonomy (NCBI): domain Eukaryota; kingdom Fungi; phylum Basidiomycota; class Agaricomycetes; order Polyporales; family Polyporaceae; genus Ganoderma; species Ganoderma leucocontextum. The sequence continues at coordinate 691,119 of JAHKGY010000009.1, forward strand.
GGGCCCGCAGGAGAAGGAGAAAGAGAAAGGAGTGCAGAAGAACGGGGCGACTGTCACGATCGCGGACGAGAAGGCTGCGCAGGGCCACGAGGGCGTTGGTGCGCTCACGCAGAGCCAGAGCCAGCCTGTGGGTGCAGTTCATCGTCGTGCGGCGACCATCCTTGACCCGCAGGGACGCTCGGCGCGCCATGAGCGGAGGAGCAGCACTGGGGCGGCGTTGATGTCGGGCGTTGGCGGCACGATTGGACGGCACAGGAGACCGTCGACTGGGAACTCGTACACGCAATCGAAGCCGTTGGGCGAGAGGTTGTTCGGGCGCACGGACGAGGAGGATGAGCATCAGACGGGAGAGAACGGTGCGACGGCAGGACGCCCTGGCGCCAATGGCGTGGAGGACGCCACGCAGGGCGAGGAGTCGCAAGGCGAGGACAAGGACTTCAAGCCTGTCTTCCTCAAAGGCCTGTTCAGGTATGTTTACTTTCTGAGATCGATTTTGAAGTAAGTTCTCATATCCGTTAATAGCGTTGCCACTACGTCAACAAAACCGCCACATGTCATCAAGACGGATATCAAGCGTGTCCTTGACCGCATGCAGGTGCAGTACCGCGAGACGAGGACCGGCTTCGAATGCATCCACATGCCGTCGATCGATGTTTCGTCCTTGGTACCGGCATCCGCCCACGGCAAGCGGCCGTCGAGCAGCTCTCACGAAGACCGTCAACGCATTCTCACGAAGAAGGCTTCCAAGCGGTCGTTCGGCTTGAAGAGCAAGGAGAGGGAGCGCGAGCCCCCGAAGGACAAGGAGCTGCCCAGCCGTCCCTCAGGCGCGACGACCCTGAGCACCACTGCCAGTAGTGCGTCTTCGTCGTTCTTCCACGTGTCTTCAAATGCACACACCGCCACTGTCGAAGCTGCCCACTCCAGTACGCTGGAGAACCTCGCGGCGCCCGAGGACACAACGCGCTCTCAGTCGCCTACCAAGGGCAAGAACTTGCCGCCTATACCTCACGACCAAGTTCCGGCAAGTCCCCAGCCCCCGCCGGCGTCGCCACTACCCACTGGGGAGGTCCGTCCCGATCTTTTTGAGACGATTGGTTCAAGTTCGCTCGCTGTACGATTCGAAGTTAACATCGTGAAGGTGCGTTTTCGTACGTATCTTCCAAAGCGCTCCGCTTATTTACTTTCCTGTCATCATAGGTCCCTTGGCTGCCCCTCCACGGCATTCAGTTCCGCAGACTGGGTGGCGACGGCTGGCAATATCACATGCTGGCCCGCCGCGTGCTCACGGAGCTGAAGTTATGACTCCAGCCCGGCCGCGGGTTCCTAGTTAGTTCCGTTTTTGTTTTGTGTGTATTCGGTTTCAGCTTCAGCTTCGGTTTCCGCCTCTCCTTCCCTCCTTCTCGACTAATCGTGTTCTCGTCCATATCGCCGTATCGTCGTATCCTCGAATATTTTGCGCGTTGAGCTGTGCCATGTGTCGTTTAAATTTGTCCTTGCTGGGTTCCCTTCGTGCTTCTCTAGTGCGGCGGGTTTGTTTTCGACCTGGGTTAGAACTTACCAACTCATGCCCCTCTTCATGACGACGACTCAGAAATGCTCCCTGTCTCTCTTTCTTTCTTTCTCTCCCTCTCTCTCTCCTCCTGCATATTATGCTGCCACGTACGTAACTACAGTAAGCTTACGCCCGACAACTTTCTACCACCTGTACGAATGCTATACCGACACAGATCAACAAGGTCTTCCCTTCTGCCGTTCGGCGGTGGATGAAATCTATCGGATACCATGGATGTTACGGTTGCCGTTGTAACCAGAGTTGCAGGTTGTTCAAATGGAAAGTTGGGACTTATTCTTGTGAGTTACAGGAGGACGGGACCTTCGGCACAGTAAGTAAGAGGCCACGGATCTATAAAAGTCGCGATTAAGTGTGGTTTACCTGGGCTCTTTCTGAGTTTCAATACGAACAACGGTGACAACATAAGCGCCCTAGCCGTACTTGCCAAATACCGTCCATGACGATCTTGCTGCTAAGCATTAACTCGTCCGCTACTCGAGTATGACTGCGTTTTTAAGGGTAGTGGTCAAGAGCGTACCATACGTCTACTTCAAGTGCGTGTACATTGCAGTATCCCTTAAACTGGGGCCCGGGTTGAGACCGCGTTGATTAACTTATAGCAGGTTACAGCAGTGCTTTGGCCTTTGAAGAACGCTATCAGCTCCTTGGCTAGTTGAAATGTCACGGTCTTCTCTCCGTCGTGCGAACAATGGGCGCGATTTCGGGCGCTGGTGTCAACGCGCGGAACTAAGACGATATTCAGGAAGACCAGGAGGATTGATTGTGGCGCTGTAACTCGCGTACGGAACAACTACGCCACGTCTGCAGTATTCGACAACTGCATTGGGAGACCACGTCACCACGAATCTGTTGCCGGACGGCCGCGTCAACTTCAAACAGTTGGAACTACGCATTGCAGTGAGAGCGGCGACAGGGACAAGGCAACGGGGACTCACGCCGGAGTCACGCGGTAGATAGAGTCGGCGTAAACCGGGTGCACAAACGCGGACAATTTCGAGGGTCCCGGTGACCTTGCAAACAAGGTAAGATCCTTGAAATTACTATAGGGATGACTCGATTCCTGACACCCACGGAGCCGCGCATCTCAGGAAGAGACAGAGGGCTATGGAGTACTCGCGCCGGTTACACACGGAGGATATGCTTATAAGGCCTGCCTGGGGTTGCGACAATCCCCACTTACCCCATTTCATTGTCGACTAACATGGCGGTTACACTTCTGGTCGGGGCAGCGGGTGTTGCTATCATCCCCTACACATTCTGGTGGATCTTCGGGGACTACCTGTTACGATCCCCACTGGACAACCTCCCCGGTCCAGCTCCTTCATTCTTGACCTATGGCTCGTCATAATTCTTGAATTCATCGGGGGGATAACACTCACACTTCCCTTTGTCCAGATCAGGTCGGGGAAGCAGCTGTTCGGCAAGCATGGAAGTTTTGGGCGAAGCACGCCAAGACATATGGCCCAGTTTCGCTGGTTTACGGACTGCTTGGAGTAAGCCTTTTGACTCGCTAGAATTGACGACAGGATGATGCACTGACGAGCAATCCACAGAGGCGTATGCTCGTGATACATGACCCAAAGGCGCTTCATACCGTCATGGTTAAGGATCAGGAGTTTTATACTAACAGCATCGCCCCTTCGAAGTACGTCGTCGTCGTCGTTGCCTTTATCTCAGGTTTCGCCGACGTGGACCAACAACATCCGTCTATTGTAGTGACTTCTCGGTGCTCCTTGGCCCCGGCCTACTTTCCACCACGGGAGCGCAGCACAAGAAGCAGCGCAAGCTGTTGAATCCGGTCTTCTCGTCGTCTCATCTCCGCGACATGAGTCACATCATCTACAATGTTGCCCACAAGGCTCGTGCATTTCTCTCATGCCGCGCAACGTAACTCAAATCTCGCGGTGTAGGCGCAGAAGGCGATCAGCACTCGCCTTCCGACAGATGGAACAGCTGAGATTCTGGACGTCAACGGGTGGATGGCAAGGACGACACTGGAGATGCTCGGACAAGCCGGCCTTGGATATTCGTTCGATAACTTTGTTGAAGACTCGACCGATCCATACGGCGAGTCGCTGAGAATGTTCTTGTGCGTTGGATCTCTTTACACGTCCACGTTTACATGTAGACTGACAACCGTGGCTGGATGTGGGGGCTGAAGTCCCGCGCAAAGCCGCTTCCTTGTCTTCAGCGCCATCGTTATGACGCTCTCTTATGTCATGTCAGATGCCACGCTACGGCGATTCCTGTCGATTATTCCTCATAAAGGCCTCCGGAATATCATGGAGATATCCATTACGATGCGCAGGCGTTCGCAGGAGATAATTGAAGAGAAGAAGGCTGCGCTTCGCATAGGCGATGATGTGATGTTGCAGGAAGTCGGAGAGGGCAAGGACCTCATGAGTATCTGCCGTGAGTGAAGCATAATTCGGGACCGTGCCAGATGGCTAATACTGTCCTTAGTCAAGGCGAACATGGTGGCTTCGGAGGGAGAAAGGCTTTCGGACGAGGAGCTCATTGCACAGATGTCGTGAGTATTTTGTCACAAAGTTGCTGCCCGCAGGTTCACTTGCTCACATGCATCACGTTACATGCATGTGTAGGACATTCACCCTTGCTGGTATGGACACGACGTCGAACGCGCTCTCACGCATCTTGCACCTCCTTGCACAGAACCCTGATGCTCAGGACAAGCTCCGTGCCGAGCTTGTCGAAGCTCAGGGCGGGCCTGACGGCGAAGCGAACATGCCCTACGACGAGCTGGTCAAGCTGCCATACCTCGATGCAGTGTGTCGCGAGACGTTGCGTGTCTACGCGCCCGTCGCCCTCTCAGGCCGCGTGTGAGTGTGCTTCTGGCTTACCACCCGTCATCCTCTGGTATTGACACGAATACCTGGCAGAGCGACCGTCGACTCGGTGATCCCTTTCTCGAACCCGATCCGCGGGCGGGACGGGAGGGACATGCACGAGGTGGTCGCCCCGAAGGGGACGGTTGTGATCACTCACTATCAGGCCAGCAACAGCGACCCAGCGCTCTGGGGCGAGGACGCGGAGGAGTGGAAGCCAGAACGGTGGCTCGCGCCGCTACCCAGCGCGGTGGAGGAGGCTAAGATACCTGGAGTGTATTCGAACCTGTAAGGCGTAGACCACCAGTGACCTATTCTCACCTAGCCTCGTGCTGACAGGTGACCCTTGCAGTATGACTTTTGCTGCAGGTTCGCGTTCATGCATGTGAGTACTGCAGCGGGTATGACCGGGGGACACGCGCGCTCACGCCTTGCTTTGACGCGTCTAGCGGATTCAAGTTCTCCCAGTTGGAAATGAGTACGTACATCCATCTCCGTAACCGCTCTGCTAGTAATGGCTTGTTCACGTTCATTGGTTGTAGAGGTCGTCCTGGCTGTACTGCTGCCAAAGTTCTCATTCGAGCTGACCGACAAGCCCATCACATGGAACTCCTCTGCGGTGACCTATCCGACCATGGGGGAGGAGAGCTCGAAGCCGGAGATGTTGTTGAAAGTCAGGCCGTTGTGACCTCCCGCCGTATGGTCTGCAACCACCACGTCTTGAAGGTGCACCCGCCATGCAACATCACCACTCTTTCGACGTCATTGTTCTTCGCGTAAGTTATCCCCTCTCCATTCCGTCTTCTTGGCCTCGCCTCCTTCGGTATTTTCGGAATTTCTCACTGGATTGTGGGTCGGCGAGTAGCTACTGGCCACCCTTATTTTCGGACAGAGGTACCTAATGACACTTCTTTCCCTTTCTGTCTCAGTAAACTACGAAGTGTCGTATATACCCTACTGCAACCCCACCCCCGTTCATCACACCTATCCCTCCTCATAATCCATCCCCTCTCACTCGCCCGCGTCGGATCGACTGCATCAATATTCTCTAGGATTCGAGATTTTCACAGGAACCGTAAACGTTCAGGCCGGGCTCTTCACGCGTGAGACTGGCGTGGCAACACAGTCCTCGTCCGGGGACGACGACAATGCCTTGAATGACATCATGGCGATGGCATGGTTCCGCTCGATATCGTCGCTCTCGTCCACTTCCGTGGCTGACGAGCAGGTGGCGGTCTGCCTGGAGAGACGGAAACGCAAGGACCGTTTGCCGGTCCTCCTGCATTCCGAGACAAACGTGGTGTCGACGGTCTTGCCTTGGTCGATGCGGACGATGATCAAGTTGAACGCGATGCCCTGGTAACAGCGACAGACATTGGACCCTCGTTAGGCATGACAGGGTTATGCGGATGCCAAAAAAGAGGGAACTTACGATGATCTGGACGACCTGAAGGAGGACGCTAAATCAGTACATTGGGACGGCGGGGGAAAGGGGTCAACTCACGCAATCGGAGACACCGTACTGAGCGTTATTCGAGGCGAGATATACGACAAAGAAAACGACGACGCTGACTGAGTACATCAGTCCGGACTCGATGATGATGTGCATGGCGCGTCTCAAGGCCGAGGTATCGCTACCACCTGTACCCGCAAAGACCGCTCTCGCACGGTGTTCGATTGACCATATCTTGTACACGATCAATGCTAAAAAGACGTAGATATCAGCACTGTTTCTCGGGGAAGGAAGAAACCCAAAATACAGGTGGCGATGAGATTGAGGGCAAGGGTGACGGAAAGAGTCGATGTAATGAATGGCGTGAGTTTCCCAGCATTGAGGAGTGTGTTGGCGTGTAAAGTGAACTCGATGTAACATGTGAACGCTTCCATAACTTATGGACAATAATAATGAGCTAAAGGTAAGCGATGGGCGACGATTACAGTTCTCACTAATCCCTGCAACCCACAGGACGCAGAGTGGGGCGACGACCAGCCAGCTGCCGCTGTACACGATGTAGCATCGGTAGACCTGCATTTAGAGATGCATGTTATTTTCTGGAGCGTAAACGCGGATGGTAACTCACAAGCATCCCATCAGCAATGCTTGTCTGGGCTACGTAGTTGACAGTTTTCATCGCGTTGACCCAGTAGGATATGTCGGAGAATTCGGTGATAGCACCACCCGGGCCGTGGTACCAGATAAAGGCGTCCAGAACATGGCGGAGGAGGAGGGCAACGTCTAATGTCGCAAAGACGAAGAGGAGCAAGGCGACAACGAGGAAGACGTTGCGCTGGCCCTGGCGGGATCGGCTTTTGACGAGCATGGTGTACATGCACATCCCGAAGGACACGAGGTAGAGTCCTTGAGAAGCAATTACGAGTTACGGGCATTGACACAGCTGAGCACGATAACCACTCACCATAGAATATGCTCTCGAGGAATAGAGCGACGATTTGAGCAACGTCGATGGGGAACTCGTCCGCCATGGCTAGTACTAGGCCCCGGGTGAGGGACAACCGGGGCAAGAAGCGGCCGTATCGCTCTCCATTAAAGCACCGACCACGGGTCTTGGGCGGCACGCCGGCGCAGAACCTTATACCGCTCTATGAGGTTGAGAACTGTAGGATGAGCTGTAGAAGTCGCCCACAAATGAGGTGATGGGAATCGAGTGTGAGATCATGTGCCAAGATTGAACGACTTGCCAGTGGCGAGCACGAGCAGCTGCCTCCCACCTTCTGGCAGCCACAGTCCCAGAAAATTCTTCGACAGTGGGGTTTCGATATCTTACCTGTAAGCATGTCGCAGAAGTAAACGTTCAGCATGTGGACTGCCCGTGACCGGGCCAGTACTTGCAAATTGAGTTAGTACAGTACTAGGAACGCGGTGTGCCCAGTACGGCCGGCCCTAAACAAGGGCGCCAATTGCGGTCGGACTTCGCTGTCTTCTAGTTGTAACTTAATATGTACTTTGGGTACCCTCCACACCAACCATTACCATTCCGACGCTGGGTATTCCTCATGGTCATGGGCGGCGTCCGGTGCATCGACGAGAAGCCGAATGAATGCTTCTATCGGCGTGACAGGCTCTTCCAGATAGCCATGCATCAACCTCACCCTCCTCTGGACCCTCCGCCATCCCTTCCCAAAATACCGTGACGGTCGCACTCACCTCGCCCCAGAAAATGGCAGAACCGTTGGCCATAGCCATTTCCATCTTCCTCGTGTCGCTCTCCTGGCTTATCATCGGCAGACGGCGGTGGAGTTTACCCCCGGGGCCAAAGCTGCTTCTTCTGGTCGGGAACGTCTTTCAGGTCTCAAAAGGATACGAGTGGCTGCAATATGCACACTGGGGGAAGGAATATGGTGCGTGGTCCATGCTGGTGTATACTTTGACTCTCCGTGACACGATACACCCACCCCCAGGTCCTGTCTTCTATCTCAGCGTCCTCGGAGAACGTGTCTTTGTTCTCAATTCGCAGCAGGCCGCCGCTGATATCCTGGAGAAGAACATGAACGTCTACTCTGACAGGCCTCGAAACATGGTCATGGCTTCTGAACTGTATGTACTGCGTGCTACCACCCCTCTCGTCTCTCGGCTTCTGAAGCGCCGCTTTGCAGCATTGGCTGGAACCGTGCCGTCGCCCTGAACCCAGGTGGTGCTCAACACCGCAAGTTCAGACGGCTCTTGAGCAAGTCGCTCAACTCCACCGCGGTCCGTGACTACCGGCTTCTGCAAGAGCAGTCTGCGCAAGCTCTCGTCCGCCTTCTGCTCGAATCGCCGCAGGACTTCCTCATGCACATTCGCACCACGGTGGGCAAGTCCATCATCGACATATCCTATGGACACAACGTGAAGGTCAAGGACCAGGACTACATCGACTATGCGGAACACGTTCACGAGGTATTCGGTATCGCTGCGAAGCCTTACGCGTTTCTCGTGGACCTCTTCCCTTTCCGTGCGTGTTCTCGAGTCGTCACTTGACAATAGACCCGTGTATATATTCTAATGCCAATTGTCAGTGCGATACCTGCCATCGTGGCTGCCCGGTCTTGGATTCAAGAGGCAGGCCGTGCAGTGGCGACGAGACCTAAATGATCTTGCCAAGATCCCATTTGACACGGTCAAGGCTGACATCGTACGTCGCTCATTAACGTCGTCTCTAGATAACTCTCAAGTTGCCTGGAACCAGGCGAACGGCGACGCACCTGACTCCTACGTAGCCTCGCACCTGCGCAACCACAATACGAAGCCAAATGCGGACACGCGCGAGGACGACGTCATGTGGACGGCGGCGAGTCTGTACACGGGCGGCTCCGACACGGTACGTTTTCATCGTCTTCGTGCCGTGCTGTCTTCTCATATCTACTGCTCTGTCTGCAGACGATAGCTGGTCTCACTGCGTTTGTCCTGATGATGTGCTCGCACCCGCCGGCGCAGAAGCATGCGCAGGAGGAGATCGACAAGATCGTCGGCAGCGACCGGCTCCCGTCATTTGCGGACATGCCAAATCTGCCATATGTCGGTGCGTGCGTCAAGGAGACGCTGCGACACTGGACCGTTGCGCCCCTCGGTATGTATCGTCATGCTTGACTGTTGATGTCTATAGCACTGCGCTCACACGGCGTTACCACAGGTCTCCCGCATCGCGCCATGGAGGACGGTCGTTACCAAGACTACGATATTCCTGCTGGTGCGTCACTGTAATGTCGGATCCCACATCTCCGAGGCGAGCACTTACCGCTTCTCCAGGATCGACCGTGGTGGCCAACATCTGGTGTGTAGTATAGCGTCCCCATCGTTCAAGGCACACCTTGCTCATGCGTCGTTCATGCCCTTGCTGTCACACAGGGGCATCATGCACGACGAAGCGGTCTACTCGGACCCGTTCGCCTTCAAGCCGGAGCGCTTCCTCCCCGCGAGCGCGGGCGGGCTGGGCGAGCCGGACTGTGCACCCGCGGTGTTTGGGTACGGGCGACGCATCTGCCCGGGCATGCACCTCGCCGAGGCGTCCCTGTGGGTGTACGCCGTGCGGATGCTCGCGGTGCTCGACATCGTGCCTGTGCGCGGCAAGGACGGCGAGGAGGTCCCGCCGCGCGCAGAGGCGGGGCCAGGGGTCATTAGGTGGGTGTTGATGTTCGACTTCGCTATTCGGGTGTCTCCCAGGGTGTGTCGGTGCTCATGTTTTTTTCTTCAATGCCGTTTCCTTCGTATGGTGGTTGGGTGCTGCAATAGCGTTCCAAAACCGTTCGTGTGCGATATTCGGCCGCGCTCGGCCGCGTCTGCTACTTTGGCCCGGCAGTGATGAGGAAGGCACTAGTAGTGCATTTTTGTATTTTAATTAAGTGTTGTACAAGGAGAAAGAGCACACGGCGGAGAATAACAAACGACCCATCTAACAGACATGCAGGAACTCCATATTCCAGACCAGGAACCCAGTGGTACTTGTGTAACGGAGAGCAACAAGAACGCGCAATTGTCATGATTGTGACTCTTCCTCCGAGTCAAAACCAGAAGCGCCTTGAAATGACTCCGACAGCGGCGATTGCCATCAGCTGGCATCGTCCATCGAAATTGTGAGTTGTTGCTTGGTGTGCGCTCTTCCTATTCATCGTGCCTGCATTCCGCACTAAAACTGCTCTTCAAGTATGGGTAGTGAACGCCGGGGTATAGCAACTTACAGCCTCCTTATCACCATGGGCCGTCGACCACGGTCCCAGTCCGGTAAGGTGGTTGTTAATACAAGCCTCGCCGTACCAACACGTTTACGTTGCTCGTCCCTATGTTGTAGAACGAATAGGCCTACCATATCAACCACTTCGAGCCCATGGGGGCGATTCGCCGCAGGGCTGTACCCCACCGTAATACATCGACAACTGCATCCCCTGGCCTCTCGGGACGCCATACACTGGCCCGATGACTGTCCCCGCGGCGGAGCGTGTGAAGGTCAAAAGAATGGAAGCTGTGAAACCGAGAGATGACAGGACTCGGACTTTAACAGTGACTCGTGCACCGGTCGTAGAACTCGCTCCCACTCGGCTCCACCGGCTCTTCACCTCTCGGTCCCGCCAAGAGGTTATAAGGTGCGCCCGGAGTCTGCAAGATCGACATCTCTCTGATCGACGTCACACGCGTCCACAAACCATCATGTCGACATACCTCCCACTGGCAGCAGCAGTTGTGGTTCTATTGGCTGGGCTGAAAGTCTTCAGCAACTACTTATTCCGTTCGCCTCTCGACAATATCCCGGGCCCGCCCTCAGCCTCGTTCTTGACCGGTGAGTAAGACGGCACGCCGTGCACATGGTGTTACGTCTGAGTAATGGACTGACGCTGATGTTGGTGGACTTGTAGGGAACCTCTCCCAATTTTTTGCAACTCGAAAGGCAGGGAAGTTTCGCGCGCACCTCGTTGAGACATATGGCGCCGTCTCTCTGATAAAGGGCTTCCTCGGTGTAAGTCTAGTTCTACTGTACGCGTCCGTTCTCCTCAGCTGTGATATTTAACGGATCGTGATGCAGAAACGTTTTCTGGTGATTCACGACGTGAAAGCCCTACAAGCGGTCGGGGTCAAAGATCAGGAGTCCTACGCCAAATCTATCGCTCCTTCTAAGTGCGGATTCTCCTTCATTCCCGTCGGCTTGAGCCTCGAAATTTTGACAACAATTTGTCTTCTTCAGTGATCTGATTGTCCTCCTCGGTCCCAGCCTGCTGACCACCGAAGGCGCGCAGCACAAGAGACAGAGGAAGCTGATGAACCCTGTGTTCTCGAACAACCACCTTCGCGATATGAGCAATATCTTCTACAGCGTTTCACGCAAGGTGAGCAGCGGGCAATTGTTATACTGCAGTCGTATCCTGAGCGCAATGGACGGCTGTGGCAGATGCGTAGTGCACTCTCTGCTCGTGTGCCTACGGACGGCAGTTCAAAGGTGTTTGACATCAACTCGTGGATGGCGCGGACGACGCTCGAGATTCTTGGGCAGGCAGGCCTGGGATATTCCTTTGACAACTTCCTCGACGACTCCAACGACCCATACGGAGAGTCCCTGAAGATGTTCTTGTACGTTTCCATCCAAGATTTTGCTTTGAGTGGTCGTTGATCCTGGCCATGAAGTCCTGTATACGGCCCCTTCCAGTTCTTCTGGTCCGCGATCGAACCGCTCACATACATCTGCTCCGATGCGTTCATCAAGCGGGCATTAGGCCTGATACCCCATCAGGAGCTCAAACACCTGTTGCATCTCTCGGACACTATTTACGAGCACTCGCTAAGGATTATCGAAGAAAGAAAGGCGGCCTTAAGCAAGGGAGACAATGCGCGGTTGCAGGAAGTCGGCGAGGGAAAGGATATCATGAGTGTCTGCCGTACGTCTCTCTCCGCGTTCAGCTTCCCCCCTACCGACACTGATGGGGTGGTATGTGTAGTCAAGGCGAATATGGCAGCGGCAGCGAAGGAAATGCTGTCGGACGAAGAACTCCTTGCACATATGTCGTGAGTGCTCGGTCATATTCCATATTTCGCCTTTATCACATTTTTGACTGACTGTTTCTCATCAGAACCTTCATTCTCGCGGGAATGGACACCACATCGAATGCTCTTTCTCGTATCCTCAATCTTCTGGCCGAGAACCCCTCCGTGCAGGAGAGGCTACGCGCCGAGATCGTAGAAGCACAAGGCGGGCCTGGAGGCGACACTGACATCCCCTACGACGACCTCACAAAGCTCCCCTACCTCGATGCCGTGTGTCGTGAGACTCTCCGTCTATACGCCCCGGTTACCTACGCACCCCGAATGTAAGTGCTCCATCTTTCTCCAACGCACCTCGCAGCCCTGACCCTCAGGGTGTCGGCACGCTCTCGTTACTACACACAGCGCTACAAAGGATACGGTTCTCCCGCTCTCTACACCCGTTCGCGGACGCGATGGCACGACCATGAACGAGCTCGTCATCTCGAAGGGCACATCCCTAATCCTGAATTATCAGGCCACGAACAACGCGCCAGAACTATGGGGCAACGACACCAATGAGTGGAAGCCGGAGCGCTGGCTGTCGCCCCTCCCCAAGGCCGTGGAGGATGCACACATTCCGGGAGTCTATTCGAATCTGTGAGTGCCTGCAACGGTCGTGGGTTGTGTCGTCTCTATGCCGTGCCTGTGCTGATGGACCCGTCCACAGCATGACGTTCGCCGCCGGGTCTCGCGCGTGCATGTAAGCCAGTCGTCCCATCCGTCTTTATTGGATAACGATGTTCATGCTCGTGCTGCTTCCCAGCGGTTTCATGTTCTCACAGGTCGAAACGAGTACGTCTTCCGTAGACCTTGTCTATAGAAGTCCGCGGTCTGACATCATCGTTCGCGTCTCTTTCTAGAGGTCATCCTTGCTACTCTGTTGCCGACCTTCGCGTTCGAGTTGACCGGCCAAGAGATAACGTGGAACTTCTCCGCGGTCAGCTACCCCACGATGGGCGAAGAGAGCACGAAGCCGGAGATGCGGTTGAAGGTGAAGGTACTGTAGAAAGTGGGTGGGTCCGGAGGTTCCGCGCACGAGACATATATAATTAGATCTCGTGTACTAGTAGAATATCCGGAGCGAGTATGCATAGGTATGCATTGATCTGACAGTCGTCTTGGCGACACTGGCAGGATGGTGACCGTGAATGACGCCACATTACAATGATTCAGACGAAAGTTTTGCGCGACTGAGGAAGGAAATACCGATCGGCATTCCGGTCGGACTCCCATAGACGGCCGTTAACAGTCCTCCTAAGCACGATTAAGAGGCTGTCAATTCAAGGTGAGTTACAAGTAGGCCGAGCGGGGAATCCGACTCAATGAGCCACTCTCGAAAGCCGAGCGCCAGGGCACAACTTTCTCACTGCAGACTCTTGTGTCCCCGTCAAAGTGCTACGGCATGAACATTAATGGGGACTGAGCCATTTGTAAGGAAAGACAAAGAACCATTGTTCGCAACTGTCCACATCATCTCCGGCCGCAAATTCGGCTTCCTGGCGTCGACGTCAACCTTCGACATCGAGAATCTACAACGTCTGTCGGGACCGTACCCGCCCCACCTGTTCATCACTTAGATCCACCAAGTGCAGACACGGATGACTGCTCGAAACTCTCGCTAGGATTGGGGGATGGTGCATCGCCGAGACCCCCCGGCGGGTATATAAGACGAACACTGCAGAGCGATGAGGCCTTATCCCTACACTCCTCCTTCAGCCATGTCTACTTCTCGCGTCTGGTTGAGTACGTCGCCGTCCTGGAATGGCAGTGATGTTCATTTACTGAATGTTTGCGCTCTGTAGTCACTGGTGCCTCCTCGGGCTTCGGCCTCGAGATGGCCCGCGTCGCCCTCGCCAAGGGCGAACGAGTCGTCGCAACCCTCCGTAAGCCCGACGCCCTTAAGGACTTCGCGTCCCAATACACTCCCAAGCAACTCCTCGTCCTCCGTCTCGACGTCTCCAAACCCGAGGAGATCAGGGACGCCTTCGCCAAGGCCAAGGCGGCCTTCGGCCGCATCGACGTCGTCTTCAACAACGCCGGGTACGCCGTTGTAGGAGAATTGGAGGGAATCCCCGACGAGCCCGCGCAGACGATGTTCGAGGTGAACTTCTGGGGTGCGGTGCACATCTCCCAGGAGGCGGTCCGATTCTTCCGGGATGAGAATAAGCCACAGGGCGGCCGCCTGATCCAGAACAGTGCCGGCGTTGGGCTGGTGACTATTCCGACGATGGGGTTCTATGCCTCTGCTAAGCACGGTGGGTATAAATCGCTATATATTCTCGTCGGCCTAGTGATGGGAGTATGTACTCATGCTCCTGTTTGGGGACCCCGGGGTGTAGCGCTCGAAGGGTTCACCGAAACCCTGAACAAGGAGTTGAGCCCTACATGGAACATCAAGGTGAGCAAGCACGACGCTCCCTTCCACCCCTATGATGCGCAGCGCTGATATGCTGCACGTACCGGCCCCTCAGATCTCTTCTGTCCTGTTCGGTGGCTTCGTGACTGAGTTCAGCACCAGTTCACTCCAAGTGCTCCCGCAGCACCCTGCGTATGCAGACGATGCGAACGCCGCGGCAGCCTTCCGCAAGCTGTTTGGGGGTGCCACTGTGGAAAGTCAGAAGAAGCACGGGTTCGGGGACCCCAAGAAGGGCGTCCAGAAAGTCTACGAGCTGAGCACGCTGCCGAACCCCCCGCTCCGGCTGTTGCTCGGGAAGGACATCAACCAGTATGTACGGCAGTACATCGCGCAGCTCACGAAGGAGGTGGACGAGTACGCGGCGTGGTCGGATAACCTGGGATATGACGTTAACTAAAGTTCGGAACTACGGAGGAACTTGTACAATACATACTCGAGTCGAATGGGACCGATGTGTAGATCGCTCTTGCATGCCATCGAAATTGCTCGACAAGCAAGGCTATGGCCAAGCAGGGTGCAAAGGCCCACCTGCCTAGTGACCCTAGCCCTCGCTGAGTCCCCAATGACGCCTCCACTGACAAGACTGCTTGGCGTTGACGTTACTATGTGGTACCGTGTCCCGGATGTGCACGGCTGCGGGGAGGAAGGGGACTCACCAGATTGAAGGGAAGTTGTCGCCTGCTCGGTCTTAAACGGTTGACCAGATGAGCGAGGGTTGAACATGGGGCAAGAATTGGACGACAAATCGAGCGAGGAATGAACGAAACCAAAATCCACTTGCCTCACAATATCTCGAGCACATCTTTCCACGCCCGACTGCCAGTGGGATGCCTCAGGCTGGATTTGGCCCGTGCCATCATCAGAAGTTTCCCAAGAGTATCTATTCCTGTTTGTAGAGGGGGGAGAAGAATGAGGAACCACTTCAAGAGTTGGCCGCTGATGAGGCGACGCGCGTCTACGTTACCATTTTGGACTTCGACTGCGCCGGTGCTCCAGGCCTTTTTCTCCTGCCATTACCATCGTCACCGCCCCTTGTACTTACACTCTTGATGACTCTGGATCATAAACTAGCCGACCTGTTCATTTCAAAAACATCTTAACTGGGAGTACCCTGTCGTATGTTGAAGTGCCAGTGGCGCGGACGGCGGGTTCCCTCCTGCCACTGAGGCCGCATGAGTGAAGTTCAATGTTACAGTAAACATAGCATTATTAACATCGGAGGACAGCCCACAGCTTCATGGAGACTCAACGGGTGCGGATTCTCAAGATCTCAAGCAGGGTCGGGGTAGCTAACGAGGGCCATGTTATACGTGATCATGTGACGGAGTATGTATTGTACAATTTGTTAGTCCTTGTGATCTCTAGCTACTAAACATCATATCCCAGGCTATCCGACCACGCCTCGTACTCGTCCGTCTCCTCCGTGAAGACCGCAATGTAGTCTCTCGCGCCCTTGCTGATGTCCTTGCCGAGCAACGGCCGAAGGGGCGGGCGGCAGCTTGCTCAGCTCGTAGATCTTCTGGACAACGGTACACGTACACCACAAACGTGAGTGTTCTCCTCAATTGCCGGACAAAAGGGATGACCGGCACAGGCCAGGCTCCACTTCTGAGCGCCGTGGCGGCCGAGCCCAGGTGGGATTGAACACCTCGGGCGGACGTCGCCCGCCCGAAGAACGCTTCCACTCGCCAGGTCGGCTTCGGCCTCCGTTAGCGCAACTGTGAGGCGCTGTCGATCGACTGCGCAAAGGACCCGAATGGGAAGGTGTTTCCTGCTTCGTCTTTCATGACTCCTCCTTCGACGAGGGGTCCGAGGGTTGCTCACAAAATCGTATAGTCAAGGCTGGCCCGACTATTCGATGACTCAGTCGCTCCCGCTCTATATATGAAGGGCATGAACGCAAGAGCAGACCAAATTACGACCCACTCCCCTGGCGACATCTCGAAGATTGCACGGTGCATCGAACATGACGGCTACCCCTAGAGTTTGGTTCAGTAAGTGCCCCTTTAACCCTCGGTACGCACAGACAACACTCACAAAGTCTTCCAGTCACCGGTTCCTCGTCCGGGCTCGGCCTGGACATCACGCGCGACGTCCTCTTAAAGGGCGACATCGCAGTGGCGACGCTCCGCAAGCCAGAGATCCTCAACGATCTCGCCGAGCAGTACCCCAAAGAGCGTCTCCTCGTCCTCAAGGTCGACGTCACCGTCCACCAAGACATCCTCGGTGCGTTCAAGAAGGCGAAGGAGGCGTTCGGCCGGATCGACGTCGTCGTCAGCAACGCCGGCACCGCCCTCCTGAGCGAGGTCGAGGGCACGCCTGACGATGTCGCCCGGGCGCTGTTCGAGGTCAACTTCTGGGGCTCGACCCACGTCTTGCAGGAGGCGGTGCGGTTTATGCGCGAGGAGAACGCACCCGGGAAGGGCGGACGTGTCTTCCAGATTACGTCTGGAACGGAACTGGTGGGCTATCCTGCTTGCGGCTTCTACTCAGCAACAAAGCATGGTAAGTCCAATCTCGAGACAATACAATGATTTCCTGACTCACGAATTCTTGGTGCCACAGCGATAGGCGGTCTCGCCGAGACACTTGCGAAGGAAGTGGACCCTGAATGGAACATCAAGGCGAGCTCTGCGTGTACTCGCACAATTTAAGGACGCACTCACAAGCTTACTGCTACACAGTTGACGATAATAAGTCTCGGCGCGTTTGGTACGAACGCAGTCGGCGCTATGACCAAGCTCCCCGTACATCCCGGCTACGATAAGCCTGACCTGGTCGTCGCCCAGTCGCGCAAAGCCATCCTCACAAGCCTAACTGGAAACTTCGACCCGATGTACGAGGTGAAGGGAGACGCCGCGAAGGCAGCGGACGCCATTTACCGGATGAGCGTGTTACCTTCGCCACCGCTCCGCGTCCCACTGGGGTGCGTAGATCTGGCCCGCGCTGCCATCAACAGTTTCTCGGAAGAGGTGGAGGAGTACGCGTCGTGGTCTGTGGGGTTAGAGAAGGATGAGTATCTGTAGTAGAACCGCCGATCGCACCTGGACATACTGTATAGAATTGATCGTTAGCCAACAGCCTATTGCAACGATGCATCGATATGTGACGACACAATGGCGAGTGTAGGAAAGTCTGATGAGGTGTCAGAACAAGCAACGCGCGTCTTGACCAAGTACGGTTTGGACAGTCTGCCAGTCAAAGAGTCAAAGAGCGTCTTGCACGCGAATGAGGAAACCCCGGCCGCCAATCAGTAACGCCGTTTCAGTGAATATCGTTGGCTCACATGCAGCACTAGAGGAAACGCACACGAACGGCATCAGGGGCACATATCCCTGTCGCCGGGGAATGCGAGAGGAAGCGCGTATCGTAATGCCGAGTAGCGTACGTACCCTTCCATCATCGGTGAGTACGTTGCACCAGCGTCCAACCTACTGCCATACAGCCATAGCCATACAGTATGAGAAGGTCCGGCTTCGCGTTCTCAATTTCTAGGCCTTGCGCTGATGTGAGCGTCCCCGATCGGACATGGATTTCGTGGTCATAACCATCCCTAGTCCGACAAAGACGATATAAAGGGGTGTCGCCGCACGAAAGGTGCGTGCACTGAAAAGTCTTCTTATCTCGCCATCGCCATGTCCCCTGCCCGCGTTTGGTTCAGTAAGTCCTTTGCTTTGAATATCAGATCGAACGCGCATTGAACGGACTTTTCAGTCACCGGCACGTCCTCGGGCTTCGGCCTCGAGATGGCGCGCTGCGCCCTCGCCCACGGCGACCGCGTCGTCGCGACCCTCCGCAAACCCGAGGCCCTCAATGACTTCGCGTCCCAGTACACCCCGGAGCAGCTCCTCGTCCTCCGCCTCGACGTATCCTTGGCCGAAGAGATCAAAGCCGCCTTCATCAAAGCAAAGGAGAAGTTCGGCCGCGTCGACGTCGTGTTCAACAACGCCGGATACGTCGTTGCGGGCGAGGCCGAGGCGGTCCCGGACGGGCCCGCGCGTGCTCTGTTCGACGTGAACTTCTGGGGCGCGGCGCACGTCTCGCAGGAGGCCGTCCGGTTCTTCCGCGAGGAGAACAGCCCGCAAGGGGGTCGGCTGATCCAGAACAGCGCGACTGTGGGCCTGGCGGCGACACCGACGATGGGGTTCTATTGTGCTGCGAAGCATGGTGAGTGGCGTGGTCTCGGGTGAATTATGGCGAGGATACGGACTCACTGCTTCTCTGCATGGGTGATAGCGCTTGAAGGGTTCACCGAGACGCTGAGCAAGGAGCTGGATCCTGCGTGGAACATCAAGGTTAGCGTGAAGCACGGTGTTGGGGAATATTGAGTTGTACCGGAGCTGACACATACCTTCCACAGATCTCCTCCGTCCTGCCTGGGGGCTTCGTCACCGAGGTCGCGGACAAGCTCGAGATGCTCCCGCAGCACCCCGCGTACGCCGACGACGCGAATCCAGCCGCCATCATGCGCAAGCTCTTCGGCGGGGCGATCGGGGACAAAGAGTACATGAAGGCGCGGTGGAGCGATCCGGTGAAGGGCGTCCAGAAGATCTACGAGCTGAGCGAGCTGTCGGACCCGCCGCTCCGGCTACTGCTGGGCAAGGACGCGCATCAGTACGTTGAAGACTACCTGGCGCAGCTCACGCGCGAGGTCGACCAGTACGCGTCGTGGTCGGATGATCTTCGGTACGAGGTCAACTAGCAGCAGAGTGGGGTACTAGGGACGGGGGCCTTTCTTGCGTCTTGAACTTTGTGTTTGGGTACAAGTTTGGGTACCTTCTTCTTGAAATGTCGATCGAGGTCGGAGCTTGGACTAGAGGACGCTCTAAAAGATAGCTGATGAGTAATAGTCTCGGAGGTGACATACAATTAGATGGTACAGACTGTCGAAAAAGCAAATCGCATTGGGTGGCGCCTGCCAGCACGTGCCGGACAAGGAAACCCCGGTCGGCGTTCAACGTTCAACGGTGCTCTCCAAGCCTTTATCCGCACTCGAGCATGACCGGCATACAGTATATTCCTGGCGGAAAACGCGAGAGGAAGCGCGCATCGTCATGCGGCTCATGCCGAGCAGCGTACGTACGTCGCACCACCGTCCAACGTCAGTCATGGCCATAGTAGTGTAGGAGACGGTATGGCTTGGTGTTTGTTCAGTGTCTCAGTGCGTTGTCGCCGGTCGGACATGTATTTCAAGGCCATCGGTCATGACCTTGCCGAGTCCAAAGACGATATAAAAGGGGATCTCGCCGCACGAAAGGAACCAGTGCGCACTGAAGCGTCTTCCTGTCTCGCCATCACCATGTCCTCTGCCCGCGTCTGGTTCAGTAAGTCCGCTACGTTAAATACCAGAGAGAACGTTCCCTGAACGAACTTATCAGTTACTGGTGCCTCCTCGGGCTTCGGCCTCGAGATGGCGCGCTGCGCCCTCGCCCACGGCGACCGCGTCGTCGCCACCCTCCGCAAGCCCGAGGTCCTCACCGACTTCGCGTCCAAGTACACCTCCAAGCAGCTCCTTGTCCTCCGCCTCGACGTCACCAAGACCGTCGAAATCAAGGACGCCTTCGCCAAGGTCAAGGAAGTGTTTGAGCGCGTCGACGTCGTCTTCAACAACGCCGGGTATATCTTCACGGGCGAGCTTGAGGGGGTCCCAGACGAGCCAGCCCGTGCTCTCTTCGACGTGAACTTCTGGGGGGCGGCGCACGTCTCCCAGGAGGCCGTCCGGTTCTTCCGGGATGAGAACAAGCCACAGGGCGGCCGCCTCATCCAGAACAGCGCGATCGCGGGCGTGGCGGCCGCACCCACCATGGGCTTCTATTGTGCTGCGAAGCATGGTGAGTGCAATGGACTCATGGTTGGCCTCCGGCAGAAGAGTGCGACGACACTCACTTCTTTGTTTGCCTTCCTAGCACTCGAAGGGTTCACCGAAACGCTGAGCAAGGAGCTGGACGCTGCGTGGAACATCAAGGTCAGCGCGAAGCGTGCTGCAGTATTTGGGGAACACCAAGTCGTACCAGAGCTGACACGCCACGTCTTGCCGCCCACAGATCTCGTCCGTCCTGCCTGGGGGCTTCGCCACCGAGATCATACAAAAGTTCCAGATCCTTCCGCAGCACCCCGCGTACACCGACCCCACGAACCCGGCCGCCGTTATCCGCCAGTACTTCAGCGAGGGCAAGAATATTGAGATCATGCAGGCGCGGTGGAGCGATCCCGTGAAGGGTGTCCAGAAGATCTACGAGCTGAGCGAGCTGTCGAACCCGCCACTCCGACTGCTGCTGGGCAAGGACGCGCATCAGTACGTTGAAGGGTACCTCGCGCAGCTCACGCGCGAGGTCAAGGAGTATGCGTCGTGGTCGGATAACCTTCAGAACGATGTTAACTAGTGATGCATATGATGATTGGGGCTGAGACGGTACCTTATCCAGAGGCTTGAACCCTGTAACGTGGTTGTGTACCTTAATATGTTTCGTACATGTTGATCGCTCTCAGCGGGTTCGGACGAGAAGATTTTCAAGAATATTGCTGCTGTGTTCTTAGTCTCGAAGACATACAAGAGGGTACTGGGCAAAATTGCAGATATGGATCGTCAGAAATGGAAGATATCGGTACGGCATGATGATGGATTGCGGAATGAAGGGAGGATGTGAATGTGCGTCCGAGGCGAGAGAGCATGAGGCTGTGTGTGGAGTCGCAGTACAGTAGCGCCGGCGAATACGTCGACAAGTAATAGTAGTATCAGACGGCAGAGATGGTAGCCATTGCTGCAGAGCGTCAGAGGCCCCACACCTCAGGCAATGTCGTCATTGCCGCGGGGAGGAGCACCATGGTCGTTGTTGCCGATTCTCCGGCATCCAGGAATGTCGAGACTCGAGATCGAGAAAGCGGATGGGAGCGAATCGAGGAGGGCGATGCAAGGCCTCCCGCGCTTGTCGACACGAAAACTATCGAGGCCGTCGAAAGTGTTGTTAGCAGCAGCGAAGGAGGAACCAAAGCCAGCTTCGAGGTCGGAAAGCGTCGTAGAGGGGCTCGGGCTCGGATGTTGATGCGTGGAGGTGACAAGGGGAGAGACAGACCAAGGAACAGAGTCCAGGCCGTAGCAGCCGCCCCTGCTGACGTTCAGTACGGCCTTTGAGTTGCCCTCCGGGACGCGTTGGGCCACGGCATCAACCCCGGAGGAAGGAATGGTCGATGGGAAGCGGCCAGTAGACCCGATCGGAATATCTGAGTCTGCACGTACGGCGGACACGCCAGCCTCCAAAGGTCGTAACTCCATGGACAGAGTGATTGGGGAATGGCCGAACACCAAGTGGTCGATGCTGGTAGACGAGACTTCAAATTTGGGAGGTGTCTGTGGCTCCCAGGAGGACGCTGTCCAGCGCGGGCTCGATGTGCCGCTTGTCAGAGAAGGAGTAGATGCTGTCGAAGTGGACGCATTCCCCGGAGTCGCGTAATGCAGGATGTCGTCGTCGTTTAAGCCATCGATGTCGATTGTCATGAGAGACGTCGCTGAGTTAGAGGCGGTATACAGACACAGCTGCGTGGCATTGACAGGAGGCCTGATGGGTACAGCGGATTTGGCTCGATCAGGAGAGATGCTTAACGAAGGCGTACCGGTGGCTGGCATGGTAGGGACCAGCTTGCTGACGATGTGACCGTAGAATGCTCCCAGGCGTGAAGTGCTCCTAGTAGCGGTGGACGCAGGAGAGAGCACGAGTCTGAGGGCCGTGGACGTTGAAGAGGCTGGGCCAGATTGGCGGCCACTTTCCTTCGTCATCTTGAACGAACTCGGGACTAGAAGAGCGTGAGTACTGAAGCAATGGGCGATGCTAGAACATGGGGACGGAGGATGATAGGAGGCGTCCTGAAGGAAAACACGATACCTCGTAACTCGGAGGCGATGTGGGCCATCGCACGGATAAGGGAGTTGTCAGGATGTCTCTTGAGGAAATCCGTCAATGGAGGAGGTTGAGGCAAAGCTATCCGTGGTTCCGGATATCACGCTCGTCGATATGTAAAATACTCGGGCCATGGCTGACACTGGTCAGCCATGCGGTTGGCGAGGTACAAGCCAGGCTACAAGCTCTATGGATGACATCAAAGGTTTGCCGTGAACATGACGACACGAATGGACATACCAGCAATATGCATCATCGTATCATGTTCGTCGCGATGTCGCCCCGAACCTCCTTCAAATGGTAGCAAATTTGAATACTATTTGGCCGCCAGGAGAATGAAATGCATGAGATGGGATGAACTCTTCCACATAGAGGGCGAATATAGTTTCGGCGAGCAGGAGGCTGGAGGAGGAGACGACAAACGTTGATCATGGTTGCGGACTCGGCCAACAAGGTGGCCAGCGCTCCGAAGTTTCCCCCGAGCGTCTCCGCGCAAAAAATTATTAGTACGGGATGCCGACAAAGACAAAGGCCTCCGAGTCCTAGACACACTCCGATCTGTACGTGGGGCTTCTGTATGCGCAAATCGAAGGCTGGGACACAAAAGGCGAGCGAAGTACGTCGGATATGGCGGCGGTAGTAGGCGCACGCGGATCGGAACACCGACCGTCCCCCTCCTCCTCCTCCTCCATTAAATTTCAACGGAGCTGCCACCATCGTTCGAGCATGGATTTTGCGGCTGCTGTGGCATGAGCTTCTTGCTCTCAATGGCCATTGATCGGTCGGCTGGCCACACAACGTACGTACTTTCTTCACACAGGTCGATTCAGCGAAAACTTACCAAAGCATAGGCTGCAGGAGAACCTAACTCCGAGATGGTGACTCGCCGACGGCACGGTTGACTTTTCTTAAGTGGTGAAACGACCGCAAATGGCGACAAAAGGCGTCTGAGACTGATTGGCTTCTGTCAACCCCGACCATCCATCTCTCGCCCCCCGCCCTGGAACCTGCCGTTGCTGCCCCTTATGTGCTGACCCTCCATCTTCGTGGTCTATCTCTCTTCCAACCCCTCCTTTCGCCGGGGCTCACCGCCCGCTTGCCTCCCATGCTACCCTCTGCACTATGGTCCCTCTTATTTCTCTCCGTTTTCTCGTCTCTCGTCCGCGCACAACGCCCCGTACAGACTCTCTTCCCCGGCGCCATCCCTCTCGCCGTCAAGACCCCATACATGAGTGTATGGTATGAGAGCTTGAACACTTCCGCCTCCCTGTCAAATTCTTGGCCGCTTGTCTGGGGCTGGGGCTCGGTGAGTCTTCCGTTCGATGTCAAGAGCGATATACGCTATAACGGGGCGGGTAGGCGATTATGGGCTGGGACGGCATGATCAGGGTGAACGGAACTACGTACATGTGGATGGGTAGCGATCCGGCAGGCACCGCCGCAAATGTCACCAACATTCAGATTACGCCCACACGATCCATCTTCGTTATGCAGGCAGGTCCGATGAACGTTACCATTACCTTCCTGAGTCCAATCGAAGTGCGTGGCTCTGTTGTTCGAATGGCATGACCTCTGTCTCAGAGAATTGACGGCGCCGTTAGCCCGACGACTGGGTGAAGCAGTCAATCCCATTCTCCTACGTATCCGTGGAAGCGCAGTCCCTTGACGGAAACAGCTATCCCGTGCAAGTGTATTCTGACATCACTGCAGGTACGACTTGGCGCGTCACCCCGACCCGCGTTCTTCGTTGACCTTTTCTTTTGCAGAGTGGGCATCCGGCGACAGGTCCAGTTTGGTCCGCTGGAGTAACACGAACACAGGCAAATCCGTCTATCACGAGATAGAGTTGCAGAATCCCCAACAGAACTCCGAGGTTGCGAACCAGGCGCAGGACGGTACTGTGTACTATGCGATCTCCACCGTGAGTACTCTCCCCGAACCATCTGCATCCCCGGTCTTTCCGCTCAACGTCAATCCAGTCGCAAGCTCGTATCACATGGCAAATGGACTTCGATGGGAATACCCGTAATCAGTTCCAGGCAAATGGTGTCCTTCCGAACGTCGGGTCCACCGCATTCACGACCATCACGCCGTAAGTCGGTTCCTTCGGCACGCCGCGTCTCGTCGCTCACGCACACCGCTGTATAGAGTTTTCCCCATATTCGCGCTGGCGGTGGACCTCGGGACGATCAAGTCGACGGGCTCTCCCGTGACATGGTCGGTTGGACACGTCCGAGACCCCTCCATCACGTACACCACCAGCACAGGAGCGGTCCAGCAGCGGCGACCGTACTATGTGACGCAATACTCGAACATCGACGATGCGGTGGGTGTTGATTGCTGTGTCTCCAGCAAGCCTCGGTGTTCTGACAGAGTTCGGTATTGCAGATTGACGCGTTCACGGGCGACTATGCGGGAGCGCACGACCGCGCCGTTGCTCTCGACCAGAAGATCATGAGCGCAGCGGCCAAGATCTCTTCGCAGTACTCGGACGTCGTCTCGCTCGCTACGCGCCAGACCATGAGCGCGCTCGACATCACCGTTGGCACGGACTCGAGCAGGAACCTCGTCTCCAGCGATGTCAAGATCTTCATGAAGAACCTCGGTACGGACCGGTGCGTGCCTCCGTTTTCGTTCAGTGTGCTTGTACATCGTGGCCCTCATGGTTGCTTGCATTCATAGCCTTGTGAACCCTGTGGAGCACATCTACCCGGCGTTCCCGGCATTCCTGTACCTGAACGCGTCAATCGGCGGCGCGCTGCTGGACCCGCTGTTGGCATCCCAGGACAGTCTGACGGACGGGACGTTTGCGGCGCAGAAGGTTGGGGACGCGTATCCCGCCGTGCCTGGCCCGGATGCGGTGCCGCAACAAGGGGTTGAACGTGAGTGCCCCTGCACCTTGCGCCACACCTCGCCGTCGGATGTGTGATGACCGGTGCTGCGTTTGCATTCGTTCAGAGTCCGGTAACATGCTCATCATGCAGTTGGCGCACGCGAGGATCTCGGGTGATGGGACGCTGCTCTCGCAATACGTACGTTGAGGCAAGTACGATTCGGAGTCCATGCGTACTCAACGGCGTTTTTTGCAGTACAACTTGACGAAGCGATGGGCGGACTACCTAGTCAGCAACGCGCTGAAGTCTGAGAACCAGTACGTCTCTCTAGCTCGAGATGGACAATGGGGTCGTGCTGATGTAGGCTTGTCAGGACAAACCAGGACGAGGACACTGCAGTGGCCGCGGCTGGCTTAGCGAACCTTGCTCTCAAGGGCATCATCGGCGTGAAGGCTATGGCTGAGATTGCATATGCGCTCGGCGAAGATCTCGACGCGAATCAGTACGGTGTGAGTTGCCGCTGGTCATGTGTTTGCATTCTGAGCGAGGTGGTGGACTAAATGAGGACTATAGAACCAAGCATCTACGCTCCTCAGTTCGTGGTTGTCGCTCGCGACGTCCTCAGGCGGGTCCCGCTTGCTTGGGAGCTATGGCGACCAGCAGTCGTGGTCGTTAATGTACAACCTCTTCGCCGATAAGATGCTTGGGCTAAACTTCGTGGACCAGTCGGTAAGCCATGAGTCGACGCAAACCCCTTGACCTATGTCTTATCCCCTTCGAATCGTGTCAGGTCATCGATATGCAGACGCAGTACTTGGGCGGCTTGTTGGCGACAGCCCCCCAGTGGGGCCTGGCCATCGACAGTACAGCTGAACCGTTCGGCAATGCGGGTGAGCGAGCGATCACGGCCCTGTCCCTCCCTAGATGCATGAGTTGATCACTGGATCCCTTTCAGCGTGGACCTTGTTCGTCTCTGCGTTCGTATCAGACACCACTGTGCGGGACAACATGATCATGGCCGTCTACAACCATGCGAACTTCAACCAGAGCTTAGGGTTATTTCCAGAGAGATACAACGTCTCAAATAACGCCGCCAGGAATGGTTTGGCTGGGTGAGCCTGGTCGTTTCCAACATTTCTGTGGTGTTGAACTTGCCATGACTGACAGGGAGTACTTCTCAGCCCTGCACTTGGCGGCACGTTCTGCCACCTCGCACTCACGTGAGTTCAAGTTAAGAACCCCGGTGAGATGTTTGGAGTTCTGAGCACCTCCTCTCGCAGTGTTCCCAACAAGACCATCTCTGTCGCTTCCACCAGCGGTTCTGGGGGCAAGCCAGACGGCAGATCTGGATCGGGTAGTAGTAACACCGGCGCGGTCGTCGGCGGTGTAATCGGAGGTCTGGTCATCGTTGGCATCGCTGTGGCCATCATCTTCGTCATCCTCCGCAAGAGGCGCAGACAGCAGCAGGACGAAAAAGCGGGGCGGGCCGAAGTTGTGGAACAGGCCCCGCATCGCCCTACGCTCGCACCGTACGGATCCCACCACGCCGGAAACGGCTCCGACTACGACGTGCCCGTCAACTCGCACTCTGACACGACAGCGGGTTCCGCAGGAATCGGCACGGGCGGCATGGGAGCGCACCAGGGACCGAGCACGTACGACCCGGACGCTCGGACGCGGACGAGAGCACCGCCATGTCGCCGGTGCCGTCGTCAAAGGCGCGCGAGGGGGCACGGAACAGGACGCCCCAATACGCGCCGTCGGTCGCCACGTCGTCTAATGTCGAGCAGGGACCCGCTCTCGCCGACCGACGTGCTGGGGCTCCGGGCGGAGGCGGAGAACTTGCGGAGGGTGATGCAGGAGATCCGGGCGGAGCGGTTGGAGCCGCCACCAGAGTACGTCGAGGAGTAGGCGTCGGTCATGGTGCGCCGGGCAGGGGGATGTCAACGGGGAGGACGCCCGTCGTGTTCAGCGTTGTTTGCTTTGCTTTTGCTTTCTTGTTGCGCCCGCTACCGTGCTGTGGGTTTGATCTGTGTTTCTATCTGTTCCTTTTCGGAGAGTACATGCACATCCATTGAATGCTGATCGTCCGTGCTAGTGACAGTGACGGTGCCAGCTCAACGCTCAGCCCTTACCGACACCGTGTACAGTACTAGCATTGCGCAGTTCCCGAACCCCGACGCTGGCATAGAGGACTGCCGCCTCGCCATCATCATCCTGTGCGTCGGCGCAGGGGACGGTCCTGCGTACATGTACGGGCGCGCGATGCATTGGCCCTAACATCTCGGCCTCCTCTCCAAGCGAGAAATCAATAAGTTGGCTGCGCCCTTGCGTGACTGCCTTTCTATCTCGTGTACTTATCATGATGCGCCGGGTTGCTAATCTTCGTAACGTCAAACCTGGGGTCCATGATCAAACAACGCAGACCTCTCCGATAGCGACAAGCTGTCCTTCTTCCACCCGCGGCCCCTCAGAACGCGCAGCATGATCATCTGCGGAGAGAGGCACTGAACCATGGATGAGCTCGACACTCCCAGATAAGAATATAATTTTTTTTGAAGAGACGCACCGTGAACATCACGTAGAGCGAGAGGAACAAAATCGCAACTGGGCTATTCAGCCCGAGCAGCGTCACGTACGCCACGCCGAACAGCGTGTACGGCAGCATCGACTCTACGACGATCGTGACGGCGTTGAGGGCGCCGCGGTTGGGCGCAATGGCCGCCGCCCCGGAAAAGCTCCACGGTGTCTCGCAGACGATGTACCAGCAGATCAGCGACGAGCACAGGACGTTCATCGCGATCCCGACCGCGGAGTACCCCAAGGCGATGTGCGGCGCGATCCCGACGAAGAAGTCGCCGCCTGGTCGGCCGGAATAGTAGCACGTCAGGATGCCGAGCACTGGATGAACCCACACACGGGGACATGTATCAGTGGCCTGGGTGGCATGCGGGAAGGATGGTGGTACATACCAACGGTCCCGACGTACAGTACTGACGGGAGGATGATCACGAACAGGTTCTGCTCCCAGACGGTGTAGACGCGATATATCTACCGCGGATAAGTCATAACCATAACCCACCATCTGTTCAGCGCAGTGAACCGATAATAGGGACGGGAAAGATCCTCACCAGAAACGCGTCGCTCATCCAGTTCATCACCACCGACGCCGCGCTGCCCATCGTCTGGTACCACACCGCCGCGTTGTCCGCATAGTACTGCCCCGACCCCCCGGGGTACCCCTCGTGGATGATCCACATCTCCTCGCCAAAGAAGTTCTGGGCGAAGAGGTAGACGGTGATCAGGCACAAGAGCCCGGTGCTGAGGAAGAGGAACCACCCGTGGTTCTCCGGGGAACCGTGCGCCGCACGCTGACGCTTCCGGGCGGCCTGGACGAGCGTGACGGTCTCGATGTACATCACTAACTCGGCTCCTACGTGAGACATGGTCGCGCACTGGCATCAGTTACGGGGATGCGACGGCTCTGAAGGCCGAGTTAATGCATACGTACCGTACAGGATACAGTTGAAATTGTTGCCGATATACCAGCAGTTTTGAAAGATTGCGTTCCAGCGGTCGGACATCAATATTGCCGTGCTCGAGGGGGGGCTTTAGGTTAGGTTGAACTGGAGTCGCACGGGAGCCTTTTGAGCCCAGACGGATGGCTCATTGGAGGCAATGCAGTACTGTGACTGTTCCGAGTCTTCGCGACCTAAGGACCACGGTGCCACGACGATCATCGCTTTATTGGGTTCCGAGCAATTGCTGTATGTGGAAAGCTTGGATATACCACCAATCGTGATCAGAAACCGGGTATCAGACGACCCAGCAGCGGGCCAGCCTCCGAGTCGAATCCAAGGATGCCGCAGTTTGCCCGAGCTGCTCGCCATCCGCGCAAAATCGAAATCTGGGAGAAGATGCTGTACGTTGAGTTAGCATTATCCTCACGGGAATAAAGTCTGAGAGGTCCGTAATATTACGATCTGAACGTTAACACTTACTAACAAATCCACTGGCAGGCCGGCTAAGACGCTGAACCGAACCGACCCTCCACGAACTCACGCCGCCGCATGCACGTCCAGGTGACAATTCCAAGTAGCAGAGCTGAGAGGGACTCAGGCCGTGCCGTCAATGTCAACCGAAGGAAGATCACTCCCGCGCCCATAACCCGTTTTCGATTACCCCCGGCGTCCGCCTCGCCCTGCCAAGATATGGTCAGCGGTACCGCAGATTAGCCATCGTGGATCGAGCATCGTATCGCAATAACGCAGACACTCACTCGCACAGGCACTACCAGCCCGACCATGGGGATAGTACCATGGGCCCTGGCACGATCGGACCCAATAGTATTCCTGTGCTGAGCACACAGCCTCCGATGAGCCGTCCCGAGGCAAAGATGGCCTGTCAATGACACGGTGGGCTTCGCCGGGGAGGATTACACCAGCAGGTGCCAGTGCCAGGACGAGGATACCGCATCTAAGGAGATGGGAGAGCACGGATCTGCAACGTTAATGTTTTTCGGAAAGTGCGAAACAGCCTAGTTATGATGTTATGCAACTCAGTTCCTCGCGACTTGATCTCAATCGTTGACCCTGCACAAGAACTTACTCACAGCAAACCTCACCGGTCACTGGCGAAACACAGCAAAGCGTGTTGCAAAAGTTGGCCTAGGACTCCGATTCAGTGGGGCTCCACCGAAAGAACACATGGACATGTGTACATACCGTCCCATACACTGAGCGCCTGGAACTTCGTGATATCCATGAAGTTGACCACGAAGGGTCTTCGGGGATTTCACCAATTGTCTTCGGGGGCTTCACGAATTGATGTCGTGGCGCCACGAAGATCAGTGCATTGCTAACTTCGTGAAAAACTTCGTGAAAAATCAGTAGGTTTTTGTCCACCATCACGAAGTTGTCAGGCCGGGCGGCTGAACGGGGTTCTTCGTGATTCCATGTATTTACTTCGTTACGACCCCGAAGTTCCCGTGCACGGCTGCCCGATACAGCATTGCCCGGTGGATTCTGTGCGTAAAAAGGTAGATAAAGCTGTATATACCCTTCAGGAGAAGGGAGCCTCGCACAGATACAATGTGGTGTAATACTACGGGCGGCCTATGCTATACCCCTCCCCACCACGAACCGACACTTACCACATGTGCAACCCAAATCCCTCCGGCCTCTCCAATCGCCCTCGCCGATACCTCAAATCAAAGGCTGCATGCAGGGTGGAGGCGGGGCAGACTTACCTGCAACATCTGTGGACGCCGTGAGCGTCAGCCAGTGTAGATGAAAGACAAAGGAGGGGGGTTACGCTCACCCTATCGTCTTGCACGCGCAGCCGTTGGAGATGTGGTGGATCTGTCATGAGGGTGGAGTACACGCGGCGTGAGTGAGGGACATTCGTGATCACATGGAAGCGTGCGTGCGAGATGACCCTCGGGAGATGGCGAAGTACTTACTTCGCATCACTGCACTGGCTATCTCCTCCAACCTGACCCCGGGCAATCTCATCTCTCATGCCTCCATACCTGGGAGGTCAGGAGGCGCGACTGTTTGTCGCCCGCAGCGGTCAGCCACTGGATGTAGTCCAGCTGCGAGTACATACCTCGAAACCAGCTCCGGGATGGACATGGGGGCCTATGTGTACCAGGAAATAAGCAAAGACCATGGCCCAGAAGCGATGTGCAAAGCCAGTTGCCAGGACCCGAGCACAAGAAAGCACAAGATCAAGCAGATCAAGCACCAGAGTCGACCGGAGGCAGCCACGGAAGCCTCAGCTGCAGAACATAGATGCAGGCCCAGTACCAGCCGAGACTCAACCAAATAAGCACGAGACAAGACAGATAAGGGAAGCCCAGGAATGCCAGTGAGCAACAGCAACAGGGCAGGCCGCACAGGAGCGACCTCAGCAATGGTGAAGTTTGCATTGATGGGCAAGAGACTGCAAGAGAGCGAGCCGCCGTCGTGTTTAGGGCAGACACGATGCTCCGTATTTGGCGCCGACCCACCGACCCTCTCAAGAATGAATTCGTGACACACAGAGGATAAATCGTGCTACCAGTATGATAGATACATCATGAAGTTCACCACGAGGATATACGTATCACGAATTCCCCACGAAGATACCTCAGATCTTCGTGGGACCCTCACATTACTTCATGGTTTTCACGAACTTACGGGCACACAGTGATAGCCTCGGCCCCGCAGCGGCAGCACCCCTTTCGGCTTCCCGACCACCACACAGAATGAGCCACCCACTCATGAGCAAAGTGTAGACGCACAGAGTGGGCGCACCGACGATTCCACGAGATACATAAACAGTTTCGCGAGCGCAGAACACTTCGAAAAACAACAAGGTAAAGCATGTGCATGCCTGCGCCAAGAATAGTCGAGACAAGTACTTGAAAACGATGGCTCTCGACTCACAGGGCCTAGACCCCCCACGCAGGCGGGTACCCATAAAGGCCAGGCATCCTGCGATCCAAAATCCTCCTCGAGTGTCGACACAAGAACGACAAGATGCAGAGACCCGCGTCGGCGAATCCCGAGCGGAACAAGGGTGACGGAACTCAGAAAGTCGGAAACTCCAGGGACGAAACGAAGGCTCAGAGAAGGAGAGATAGACAGAGGACTAGATCACGAGATCAATGTACAAACGGGATCGAGACGACAGACAGACAGACAGACGAAGACGAAAACAGAGAAGATTGAGAGATATCTGGGGGACAGTCATTGCGAAGATAGAACTAGTCGTGAACGTACGCAGACGGTTGGGGGTGGGGTTGGGTGGGGTATTACGAACAGTTACCGTGAGTATGTGTGTGAGGGACGTGGGCGACGGACAGAATAAGGAACAGGGCAGACAGGAGGACAGAGTCCGGGAAGAGGCGGGAGGCGGCAAGGTACCAGGAACGAACAGAAAAGGGGAGGAGGAGGGGGGAGGAGCAGAAGGAAAGAGCAAGCACGCAGACACGCACGCGCGCTCCCGTCTTCCAGTAGCAACGGAGCCAACCAACCAGCACACACATCTCAGCTACGACGACGCCCCCCCACCTCATTCCTCGCTCCGGGCGCACGGTCTACGGTCTACGGTGCAAGGTGAACGGGTAACACTGGAAGGGTGAAGACAGGACGCCGCCAGCCGACTCTGACTTCCTCCGTTCCCTCCCTGCCCCCATCCTTCGATCCATCCTTCTCCGAGATGATCCGGTGCCTCCTGTCTTGCCTTGCCGGCCGGGTGCGGGAGAGTCGTGCTCAGAGCACGATGCAGTGGCTCTTCTTCGAGCCCTTGGGCCGGCTGAGGAGCGCGGCCCGAGTCGCGTACTGGAACACCTCGCGGACGCCCTCACCCGATTTGGCTGAGCACTCGAGGTAGTGCCGCGCGCCGATCTTCTGCGCAACCGCCATACCCTGTAATCAGAGACGAAAGCAGCCCAAGATCAATATATCACTGTGATTATGGGGGATAACACAAATAGATGGAGGGGTTGCAAAGCGGTACATGGAAGCAACGCTGGCACGGCAGGTGCTCACGATGCACGTCAACCGAGCGACCCATATCAGGCGAACAGGCGCCGCCAAGAATATGACAGAAACAGGGGCAAGAAAGTTACAGCAGGCGAGAGGCGGTGGACGTACCTCCTCGGGGGTGACTGGCCTCTGGTTCGTCTTCCTGAGCTCCTCAATCACACGGGGGTCGCGCCTGAGATCCTTCTTGCAGCCGACAAGGATGATGGGGAGACCGGCGCAGAAGTGCATAACTTCGGAAATCCACTACACAACCGCCACGGGCGATACGAGGGTCAGGAGAGGAGACTTGGGGAGATGAGAGACGGGGACGCACCTTCTCCTGTACGTTGTCAAGCGAATCAGGAGAGTCTACGGCGAAGCAGATGAGGATGACGTGGGAGTCGGGGTAGCTGAGGGGTCGGAGGCGATCGTAGTCTTCCTGGCCGGCAGTATCCCACAAGGCAAGCTCGACATGCTTGCCGTCGACCTCGACATCGGCGACGTAGTTCTCGAACACGGTGGGGACGTAGACCTGTTTGTTGCGACACACGAGGAGAGGCGATTTAGCGCCAAGGGAATGCACAAGACAACGCCACGTCTTATGGTGTGGCTACGGAAAAGAGGAAGGAGGGGGACGCAGACTGACCTCTGGGAACGTTCCCTTGGAGAAGACAATCAAAAGACAGGTCTGGGTGGCTTGTTAGGATGGGGGTGGTACGATATGGAGGTGGAAAGAGAGTGCGTACCTTTCCGCAGGCACCATCGCCGACGATGACGAGCTTCCGGCGGATTTCAGACATGGGGGTCGTCGAAAGGAGAAGGAGAGGGGAAAGAAATGGGAGTTGGGCGGGAGCAGGCGGAGGAGGACAGGGGAGGGTTGGTCGTCGTTGTCGGAAACGTCGATGATGGCCAGCGACCGGTTTTCACCCGCTTTCAAACTCCCCCCCAACACAGCTTGGCCCCTGCTCACGTAAGCATCCAGGCCCGTGCGTGCGAACGCGGGCGGGCGCCTGGCACTGCTTGTGGGCGGCGCGCTGTCGGGGCTTGCTCTCCCCGACGGCGCATCTCGCGCAGAGCTGTGCGCATGCCCCATGGAGGACGCGCGCACTCCTCGCCTGCACCGCCCGCCCTGTCCCCTCGAGCTTCTCCGTTCGATAACCTCTTGCACCGCTTCACTTCGTCATAATCGTCTGATTCCCTCTCTGCGCGCCGCTGCCGTTCCCAGCTCGTGCCTTTCTCAATTCTTTCGCTTCACTTGCCGAGCTGTGCACCCCTCGTTGGCACTCTGTCGCGCGATATTCCTCGCCGAGCCCGATATGTCGCCGTCGCAGCCACTACGTCACACCCGTCTCTTCTCCATGTCAATGTTATCGGTCTCGCCGCTGTTGCTTTGACTCAAACAAGCACATGAACCAGTTGGCGGGTGTGACGGCGGCACGAGTAGGATCGCAGTCCACCGCTCCTCCCGGCGTTCAAACCACACCCATTTTGTTCCGAGTCGAACTCTCACAGTACCATCTCCGCGACGGTCGGGCCCCTTCGGCGTACATCTCGACAAACGCGCCCCATGAATTCCAGAAGACCGGTCTCCCTTTTCTAATTCCCTCGCGGTGCTTGGCCTCCTCGATCGGAACCCGGTTTTCTGTGCCGCGCGTCCTCGTTAATACCATGTACGTCGATAACGAGAGCCCCAAGTCCCCAAATATAATCACCGTGACATTTATGCAGTTCCACCTGAGCCTACTCAGTTCTTTTCAACGTTACGCATCTCCCTGCCCTGAGACGCATCCTGTTGACGCGAGGGGAACGGTCCAGCGTGATAAAGTCTTAAGGGCTTGGCAAGCGCGTCAGTTTCAACTGCCTCCCCGACGACGCCGCACTGGGACCGATCGCCTGGCATCCACAGCCGTCTGAAATGTCCACCCTTCCATTCTTACGATATTGCCTGCCATGGCGATCGCACTGCAGCTGCCTGTCACCATGGGGTCACCAACTATCGACGCAGGGGTAAGATCCCGCAAAGCTGCGTACAGTACTCTACAGCACCTCAAGAACGATCTGTGGGCGCTGCATTCTTCCTGTGATTAACCCCACTTCGATTCTCACTCATAAGAACTGCTCTCTACCTTTTAGCGGGCTTCCCTACACACGAACCCTCTGGTCACCGAAGCGCGCCAGCCACAAAAATCGGCCTCGCAAGCGGCAATCGACTCCATGCACCCCCATTCAGTCATGGTCCTGCCCTGGTCCTGCCAGTGTGTAGCAAGCCGCCGATGAGAGATCACCCGGCGGACGGGTGGTGCCAGGACCCCATCGCATCGGACAGATGCCATGAATTCTTGCACAGGTGTCCGAGTCAGACATGTCAAGCCCCTGCCGCTCTTGTCAGTGGAAACTCGTCAGCGGAAACTCGTCTGGGCGAGAATCCTGGACACCTTCGGCGGCACGCTCGCCTTTCCGCTTCAAGGCTCGGGAATGAGTCCAAGTGCCACCGGCCCTCTTGATCTCAGCCATCCATGATGCGCCGCTCGTGATCCTACAACCGTGGGTTCCCAGCCACCTCGCCGTCGACCAGGCCAGCGGTTGACGCGGAAACTCCGCGTTCCTTTGCGACAAGCCTCCGAATTCCCCTTCCCATACCCTCTATAACCATGCCGTGCCACGTCGTGGAGCTGGGTGGCCAGTCACACCGTGGAACCCCGACGTCGACCCTCCTTGCACACCATGTTGACCCCCAACCCCTAGCGTCGCACTCACTTTCGCCCCGCAGCTCATTCAACATTCTCGCCCATGTATAAAGCAAATGCGAGTGCGTCATTGTCAGATCCTGTATCCATCATGAGCAGGCCGCATGTATCCATCATGAGCAGGCCGCACACCGCAGTCAATACGCTCCATCACACCTCTACATGTATTGCTATACTAGTCGTACTGTATCAACAAATTGTCACGCATTACAACATCGTGTCCTACGAGGATCGGTCCATTCGCCCTTGGTCCTTCTAGCTTGCCACGGACCTCGTCCGAGAACAAATCGCAGGGATAACGCGCCTGACCGGCCACCCCAGACCAACGAAATCCTACGAGTCGGATGGGCGTGGCTTGATCCGGATTCCGGGGAACCAGAATGTTTTCCCGCCGAACGTCTCCGTGAACCAACTTTAAGACAGGTTGCGAGTCTTCACCGGCATCACCTCCGTCATGCAGGATGGCTAGTGCCCTATCCACTTCCGCCATGAGGCTCGGGGGGAGGTCACGACCAAAGTATTTGTCGTAGGCTGATGTCATCTCGGGGTCGAACGCCATAACGACCATTTTAAGCCCCCCTACGAGATTCTCTACGCAATGTAGCTCAGGGGCAAGATTGTGGCGGGCGAGGCGGTCGTGAGCGCTGCGATTGTAGTCGTCACAGAATTTGACGAGCACGCTTTGGTCTTGATAGGTCGCCCGGAATAGCGATCGCGACGGATCTCTGCTAAGCCTGTCGCGAAACTGGAGCTCGCGGAGACACATCTGACCCGAGGGATTGGCTGGCGTCGGGTCGGGGAGGTAGGGAGCAGGACGTGGGGGTGTGGAGCGGAGCTTCCGTATCGCCTGTCGTACGGCTGGAACGATGCTAGCGAGGTTGTATATATTGGCACGTCGCTGCGCGGGGGTGGCCCCAACAAGTGGAAACCAATGACCGGAGTCGCTGTCGATTGGTTTGGAGAGATATACATCTCCCAGCAAGCCATACGCGATGCACATCGCTGTACCGGATACGCTAAGCAAAATGGTTGCACAGGGGGTATTGTCGCGGACGAAGTTCCTCTGGAAAACAGTCGTTACGCATATGAAGAGACGCTTGTCTTAAACAGGACGTACTGTCGGATGTGCCATGATCTTCATGTGCGTCACTGCGACTTGCAAGTCTGCGACGCCAGCCAACCCCAGCTCCTTTTTAAGCTCAAAGACGAGGACGGGATACAGATCATCGGTTTGCACCACGGCATCGGCGCGTCCACCAGGGGGAGTCTCCGGGTCCCGGCGTTGACGCTTGTGTCCACTGCGCGCGGCGGGGTGACGCTCCTCAGCGTCGAATACGACTATCAATTGCGGGACGAGGTCGACCCCGAAAAGCTTCCCGACCACAGGGGCTATGGCATTGTAGCGAGCAGCTTCGCTGTCATAGATCGCGGCGGACACCGAAAACAGTTCTGTAACCGCGTCCAATGTTTCAGCATCGGGGACAGGTCGAGGCTCGTTAAGAGCTTGGGAGAGGTATGCCGAGGGAGGAGAGAATATGGAAGGGTCTGGAGCAGTGTCGTCCGATGGCCGCCCCATGACAACGAGGTGATCGTTGAGGGCGTTGCGAAGGCGGCCCTTAACGTCCTTCGCTATCTCTGAGGGGGCTGGGGCCCACTTAGCGCGATGGATGGTTTGGTCTCGGGCTGCCAGTGGTTTTGTAGTGTAAGTTGGATGAACGGACAAAAAGACGAGGTGCTTACCGCCCTGTGCGAGATTGACTCCGGAGGGAATCTGCGGGATGATGTGGTCGACTATGGAGAAAGTTGGAGGATCAGATCTTCAGCACCAGCTGGCTTTGTCACGGTGACGGTGCAGAAGGACCACGTACCATAGATAGCTGCTACGTCTATGCCATCGAGGGGTATCGGCGAGTTCTCCCTGAGAGATTGAGCATCCTTGCGGCTGAGGCGCTCCTCGAATCGCGTCATATCGTCCAACCCGCCCTCCGCCGTCACCTAGTAGACAGAGGTGAGATAAGAAGCGACAGAGGGTTCCAGTAGGCAACGACGTACGCGGAATATGCGCAGGTCCGCATAATCTGGGAATCCGTCACAGTCAGGCAAATCTTGTTGTTCCACAACTCGTCGAATGGCTTCTTGTATGTGTGTTAAGTTGAGTTCTTTAGGAATGAGTTGAAAGCTGCCATTGTGGACAACTTGGTGTGGCCCGAAGGTTCGTGGTGCGTGTGCGATGAAGAATCGTATAGTGATTGGATCGGCAGAGAGCCTGCGCCAAATCAGGATACAGAGCCCGACCGCCAGCTTCACAAGCGAAAGAAGCTTCTCCCACATGAAGGAGAGTAGACTGCAGGAGCGAGGGGGAAGAGACTGGTGTGGTCGCAAACAACTGCAAGAGCAACTTCGTTCTCTCGACTTTGGCGGTTTACGCAACTGGAACTGGAATGCCCTGTCCGATCTCAGCCCAACCAATCGGCGGAGGGTGGTCGCAATTTCGGCGGCGGTCTGTTATTCGACTGCATGTCAACCTGGCCGCGTCGCACCTGCGCGTGTTCCCAGGGAAGGAGATCCGCAAGGGCGAGCTCGCGATGCATCTCAAGAAGCTCAAGTGACAAGAAGGTGCAGGAAGAGATTCGCTGGCTGGTTCAAGTGGACGACCTGCCTATTGTGGGCTGGGACAAGTGCGAGTGCCCCTTCTGTCTCAGATCGGCCACTCGCGAAAGCCAAGGAGACGTTCGGCCGCATCGACGTCTTCAACAACGCCGGGTACGCGGTCGCGGGAGAGCTAGAGGGCGTGCCCGACGAGCCTGCTCGTGCGATGTTCAAAGTCAACTCCTAGGGCGCGGTGCACGTCTCGCAGAATGCGGTCCGCGAAGAGAACAGCCCGCAGGCCGGCCGCCTTATCCAGAACACCGCCGGAGTTATGCCCGTGTTCAGGTTCTATGCTGCTGCCAAGCACGATGAGTGCTGATCGTCCTTTGTTGTCCGGCAAACGAAGAGAGCAATCACGTTTGTGGCGTACGTGCACAGCACTCGAGGGCTCCACCGAGACTCTGAAGGACGATCGCAGCTGAACCCCGCATGGAACATCAAGGTGAGCACGACGCTCTCCCGGAGATGATGAGTGACGATGATGGCGGTGGTCAGAGAGGAGAGAGGGCTCGATTCGGGCTTAGATCAGTGTCTCACGGTGCCCATGACGTCCAAAATGGTAACGTAGACGCGCGTCGCCTCTTCCGACACGTCATCGGCGGCCAATTCTTGAAGTGGTTCCTTCACGACATCATATCGATCCATAGAATGCTTTTAGCCTGGCTTGACTTTAGTTGTGACACTAATTCTTCTCCTGCCTCTACAGACAGGAATAGACACTCTTCTGAAACTTCTGATGAGGGTATGCTGAATCCAGGCATCCCAGCCGCAGTCGGACGCTGGAGAGTCTCAACAGGCGGCGTTCATTACAGTATGGAAACGAGGCGAGTGCAGAGCAGGGTGTTGACGACCTGCCTTTTCCCTGCCCCTCCGCCGTTTACAGTGCACTCTCTCAACCAGCGAGACCGCCCAGTCCTGTTCGCACAGACCACCGTACGGATGACGAGGTCGTCCGCACCAATGCCCGAGACGAGACGAGAAGCTGGCAGTACTACTACTTCGTGTCGAAACCACGTCGCCGTCAAAAGCCGACAGCAGGATTACACAATCACTAGCTATGGTAAAGCACTGTCGCTGAAAGTATTGCTACAAACCTCATGCTGTGAATACGGACGGTACGGACAGCGCAGCATGCTGCGCCACCGTAGACTCAATGGAAATCCTACCCCTGACAGTCCTCCGAGCTCCTCTCTCCGACACCTCCTCTCTCGCGCCCCTCTTCCTTCCTCACTCTCTTCCTCTATCATAACCTACGACTCTACAGTCGACAACACTGCAACTGAAGCTCAGAAAGGTAAGCATTTAAACGGTCAGACTGCCGATCACCATGCTGACTGCTTTATGCTGATCGGACCTTGCATTATCTCTCTTACGACGGTACCGCCATAGGTATACAAATTTCGTCGTCGCATTTTTATCCATCCTCACAGCATGTTCAGATGAGGCGTCCTTCGGGCACACAATCCACCGTTGCGCCCGTGTTCACCCTCACGACGTCAGAGTACTGGAATCAATCTAAACCCGACGTCCTCCATCGGGAGATAGCTCGGCGGGTGGCGGAACCACGTGCCAAACAAGAGATCGCCAAGGCACTCTCTTGCGAACGACTCGAGTTCAAGGTCCTCTGGAACCGCTCACTCGACATTAACCAGCTTCCCAACGAACTGCTCATTCAGATCTTCAAGTTTCACACGGCCTGGCTCCCGCATCTCTTCGACGTTACGGCCGAAGGGCGAAGAGAGACCCCGAATGGGAGATTCTGGAGGCTCATGAGGGTATGTCGTCACTGGCGCGAGGTCATAGTCGGAACTCCGGCGTTCTGGTGCTCAGTTCTCCTGAAAAAAGCCACCAATTGGACCGAGCTTTGCCTTGCTCGTTCTGTCGCGGCTCCCATCGAGGTCATAGCAGATATGCCGCTTTGGTGTCGCATCGAGCACCTCACGGTCGTGTATCCTCTCATCCATCGTATCGGGAGCCTCTATTTTGGAGTCCAAGTCACAGCGATTGGCATTCTGGAACCGGACGTGCTCGCGACTGTCCCGCTTCTCTTTGGCAACGGAATGCCCGGGCTAGAGAGGCTCCACTTTGCCATCACCCATGACAGGCCAAGCCCGTACCACCTGCCTATCGATGTTGAGCTTACCTGCCAACGCTTCCCTCACCTTCGCCGTCTCGCGTTGACCGGGATAGTGGCACCCCAAGATGCTTCCTTCTACACCCAACTTCAGAAGCTCTCGCTCACAACATGCACCCACCATCTCTCTTTTGACCACTTCCTCGACACACTTGCGTCCTGCACTGGGCTCAAACTCCTGCACTTGCATGACACTGTGCATCGCCTCTCGGCGGGCGACTGGATGCAACGGGACCCAGGGCCCCCTTACCGGCGGTCGCTCGTATCCTTTCCGCACCTCGACAGGTTCGTGCTATCAGGACACCGGCCCGCCTGCACCTCCCGCTTCCTGGCCTACTTCCACATCCATTCGTCCACGTCGACTCTCGTGATAGCAGCCGATGCCGAGGACCAACAAGCCGACCTCCCTCCTGATGGCGCCTGCTCCATGGCTGCCATGTTCCCTCCAAGCCACGCCGTCACTCTCGAGCCGTTGGCCATGGCAAAGGACATCGAGATGGCGATGTGCGAGGGCCCCAGCGTCGAGATTCACACGCGTAGCACTCTCCCGGCCTTTGTCCGTTTGATGATGCAGCTCGGTCCCGACGATCATCGCGCATCGCCGTCTCGGTGGGGTTCGGTGGCGGACCTCGTCCAGTTTCTGGGCCGCTCTCCGCTGACGTCCTTGTCGGTCTTTTCTGTTCGCCCCGACGCAGTGGCGGCGTGGGCGGGTGTCTTCCGGACGTTTCCTCTCCTGGAGCGGCTGTCCCTCTGGGGGATCGATGATGCGGTCGGGAAGGAGAATGCCATTCTCGGGCTCCATGCGGCGTCCACGGCCGGGGTCGACCCCGACTCGGACTCTCCGACGGTGGCCTGCCCAAACCTGAAACATGTCAGGCTCCATGGCTTTGGGAGTACGGAATTGTGCGAGGCGATACAAAGATGCTTCCGATACCGTCGGGACAAGGGAATCGTGCTGGCGGGACTCGACCTCGAACTCTGGGGACCGGGCTGCTGACGAGGTGAGTGACTCATAAGCAACAGGCGAGCAGTCGCTTTCGAATTCAAGTCACTGCAATGCTTACTGACAGGGCATGTTCATGTGCTATAGGCGACACTCGCGGTGTTGTTGAGTGGGACTGAGAGGTAGTGACCACGTCTAAAAGCAACCCTCCAAGGGTCTGCGATCACGTAATTGCGGCAGACCACGCCATTATGCGCACTCCATTGACTCTGTTTGTTTTCGGATAGTAGTTAAGGACTGGCCATGCTGGCCAGTGCGCGTGCATCGCCGGTCGACACTCCACTTCCCATTGCATCAAGCAAGCTTCAAGTTCCGAGTTCTTCCATCCCTTTCACCCTCGACCACCACCGCCGACACTCGAAGGCTGGGTTCACCACGTCGTGCTATTCCGCGGAGCCGGGGCGGGCAACGGTGACGAGAGTCACCGCACCTTGTGCAGCTTCTTGGCAGCTCCATGGA
The DNA here is from genome assembly GCA_020736865.1 of Ganoderma leucocontextum. Classification (NCBI taxonomy): domain Eukaryota; kingdom Fungi; phylum Basidiomycota; class Agaricomycetes; order Polyporales; family Polyporaceae; genus Ganoderma; species Ganoderma leucocontextum. The sequence goes on from JAHKGY010000009.1 coordinate 732,693, forward strand.
ATGTAGACACGGAGCGTCACACGTGCACGTTCAATGCACGTTACACGCATACGGCAATTGGCCATAACCCCGGGCCAGTGGTCCCTACTACTACTAGTCAACGTTCATTATTTTAACGTTCACGTTCATTGGTCACTGGTCACCCCCCCCCCCCTTTTTCGCTTTCCGGCCCTCACATGCACTCCTCGCTAGCAACGAAGTCAGGATTCGTCTAATGCCACATAATATGCGTGTGCTTGCAATTGCCAACTTGACTCCCCGTCGCAACGACCATCTGGATAACTCTCCTCCAATTGCAGATATCGCACACGCCGAGTCACGGTGACATTCTGGATCCTGAACAGTCACGTCGAGACTACTTAAGTAAGTAAGTGTTATGTTTTTACCGTGCCCAGTGTTATGCAAGTTCAAGCCGTTTATTGATTTTGTAATGAGCAGACTGCCGTACACTTACACTTACTAGTTGCATTTAAACAACTTGGGTTAATGCCGAACACTAGTACCACCGCCTGCCGGGGCCCGGGGGCTAGGCCATAAGTACCAAGTACTCAATCTGAAATGTGCTTGGGCTTGACGATCACCATCAGGGTCCAGGGATGCGATTATCAACTCCAAGCTCAGTACGGTGGTCTCCGTGACTGACCGTCTTCCGGATATGGATGACGGCCGATCCACATATGTCCTACGTGACTCGAAGCAAACAAACTGGGGCAGCACGAGGCCGAAGGTGGCGTTGATATCTGTCACCGAGAAGGTCAGGTCGTGTGAAGGTACTTACATAGACTCGAGCGTGGACTCGGACAGCGAGCCAAACAGGTGCACACGAACTGGGGACCTGCCTCGACGGTATAAGTATGAACCCTCTCCACGGTTGCCCCCTCATTCTCGAATCTCAACCCCACCTCCGACACGACACCGCGAGCAACCATGGTTGAGAGCGGCAGGACGTACAAGCTCGTCAACGCCAAGGCGGGCACCGTGCTTGACCTCTCCGGCGCGGACAACAGGCAGACCATCGGCTACGGCTACCACGGCGGCGACAACCAGAAGGTGCGCATGTGCCCTTGTGAAGCGTGAAGATGGCGACGCGGAGCTGACCTGCGCACGACGCTGCTGCTCTTCTGTGTGCAGTGGGCCTTGGAGCAGGAGGACAACCAGTGGCTGCTCAGGAACGTCGCGAGCGGCCTCTACCTCAGCGTCGAGGGCCTCGCGGAGGACGGCACGTCCGTGCTGGCGACGGGAGAGCGCTTCAAGTGGGACATCTGGCCCGACGAGGAGGATTCGTCTACCTTCAGGTGCGCCGCCGCCGCTCGCTGTCGCCGTGGACGCTGAGCGCTGATCATGGGGGTCCGGGATACTTAGGCTGTTCGTCCCGAACACGCAGTTCAATATGGACTTGAGCGACCACGGGAGCGCGGTGCCGGGGACGCACGTCGTGATCTGGACCAAGTGGCATCCTGGCAAGAACCAGACGTGGCGCTTCGAGGAGGGTGAGTTCTCCCCTCACTAGCCCTCACTGCGGCTTTACCTCTCGTCCGTCCGTGCACGGGCACGCATGTCATGCATGTGCTAACTACTCGTGCCTGCTGTGACGGCTAGTTTGAATAGAAGTTCACCCCTTCCGGACCAACGCACGGCGAAGTTGCTTGCCAGGCCCCCAGCCTGAGGTATCGGCATCGTTGTGTATGATGATGATAAGTTGCCAGTACCACGAATGCAGAAGCAAACATTGTACCATACCTTTCAATCCTGTGGCCATAGTGCCTGGTATTGCTTCTGATTACTTGTGCGCGTGGGCCTCCAGCGGGGTGGCCGCGGTAAGTACTACTGTAGTACTTCGATGGAGGTTGTTTCTCTGGCACAGTGTGTCGGCGCCTACCACTACTGGGAGTTCCGGTTACTTCCGAGTGCTATGTCGAGTCTTCTTCCGTACCACGGTTGTACCGCAGCCTGCGTGCCGGTGCCACCTCGGCTCACTACTTCTATGTCTTTCTGCTGCTGGCCACCTCGAGGTTGTTCAGAGGATCGCTGGAGTAAGGTACGCGGCGCCTTCTTTCGACATGGTGTTAGTCGACGCGCTCAAGACAACAACAGCTTCATATACCGCACGGGTTGCAGCCGTGTATCGCTCGATGGCATCGGAACGGCTGGCACCACGCGTCCCCTGGATCACGTTGTACAAGCCTAGAAGCGTCTGCACCGACTGCCTAGCAGGACGGCTCGCGTGTCAAGCCTGAGAGGAGTTCGTGCCGAACGAACAACGGTAACCACTTGACGCAGGCGTTCATCCCCCCCGAAGTATGATGTACTCCGTCCTACTGTCTTCCTTTTTCCGACCATCTGACCAACTTCCCAACAGACTCGGAAATCCCCATCTCTCACCCGGGGTCCGTCCTATACCGTACGTGTACAGCCCATTCCGCCGCATCGCTGCCTTTCTGGGTTTCGTTTGATCTCCAATCGCTATGATCCTGCCGGGTACTTCCTTGGCCTGCTGTACGGTCTAGTGACGATCTACCGTAGAGTCCGACCTCTCTAATCATACTGCCACGACTCAGCAACCTAAGCCCCCCACCCACGATACATGTGCACCCGGCGGGCCTGACCAATCGCGCTCGCGTCAAGTTTTCCTGCGCAGGTTCGAGGCCATGCCATCCCATGGAGCTCGAAATACAGACTCGTACGCGGAAGCACGCAATATTCCTTTCCCCGGGGGCGACATCTCTGCGATCGCATGCTTCGGGTGGCTTCAACCGACTGTGACCCGTCCGCCTGACCCTTGAGTAGGCTTGGTACTAGACCTTACTTAGAGCTTACTCCAAACGGGCGAACCCCCGTCACGGTGCTGACTGCATCTGGATAGGGAACGTCAACACCTCGAGGCTGCTTGTGGCGAGAACGTCACCTGAGATGTGTGTTTGCAATTGGACTCGATGTTGCTCGTGCTCCGGTGGAGATAGTGATCAGGGGTACGATTGTCGACTCGAACGCCACATGAGGCCGCAGATGGCATCGATACTGTCACCGCCAAGGTATGGAAGCCGAGAGCGTACTTAGACTCGGACGCCTAGCCAAACAGGTGTAAACGGGGCGAGTGCTATATCAACCTTCCCCTTCACGGTTGCATCCTCATCCACGACCCCACACCCGACACCACACCGCACACAACCATGGTCGAGAGTGGAAGGACATACAAGCTCGTCAACGCCAAGGCGGGCAACGTGCTCGACCTCTCCGGGGGGGACAACAGGTCCCTCATCGGATACGATTGGCACGGCGGCGAGAACCAGAAGGTGTGTATTCCCGTCCCGTCCACCGTCCCCTGTGAATGTCACAAGCCCCACAGCGCGGAGCTGACCCCCTCTCCTGCGCAGTGGCACCTCGACCAGGAAGACAACGCCTGGGTTCTGAGGAACCTCGGGACGGGCCGCTTCCTCGGCATCGACGGCGAAGCCCGGGACGGCACCGTCGTGGTTGCGGTCGACGAGCCCTTCCGGTGGGATATCTGGCCGGACGAGGAGGACTCTTCTACCTTCAGGTGCGTACCAGCCGGCGCGTCGTCGATGCTCGGAGTTCCTGTTCCCCGCTGGCGCTGCTGATCGAATCGCCCGGATAGGTTGTTCGTTCCGAACACAAAATACAACCTGGACCTGGGCGATCACGGGAACCCGACGCCGGGCACGCCCGTCACGCTCTGGTCCAAGTGGCACCCTGGCAAGAACCAGACCTGGCGCTTCGAGGAGGGTGAGTTCTCCCTTCACGCCTTCTCTTCATGAATACGTGGGACGCGTGGATGTGCTCACGTTGCTTTCTCGATGTGAATTCTAGCTTGAGTCGACCGGATTGGCTCACGTCGGGCTTATGGTGGAGATACGTGAACAGTCCTCGGCATACAGATGCGGTAGCCCTAGCACGATTGTGTACGATAAATTACGCGTGTGCTTCTATACACGAGCGCAGAAGGAGAAACCGCTTCATACCTGTCATCCCGCAAACGTAAGTAGTGTCAGATATACCTTCCGATAGCTCTCTGCCCAACCACCAATGATCGAGCGAAACCTCGTTCTTCATGGGTTCGCGAGCAAGCCGCGCTCCATAAGTAGCATTGGTCCTGTTGAGGCGTCGACCGTGACTCCCAAACCCGTTCAGCTGCCTGTGTGGTAGGAAAATAAAAGCCAGGGGCCCCAACATAGTGTCATTGGCAGGTGCGACGGGGAGGTTAGTGACAGCACATCCATATCCCCGCCCGCCCGCGGGAGATAGTATACCGTAGTACTATTGGTCACCCATGTCCACGCGTGCACGTTTCGGATTCAATTTCTCGCACTGGAACCTTGAGGCCTCATTTTCAAGGCAAGGGGCTTAGGATGTGTTGCCGTAGAAACTAGGGGACAGTGGGGGTAGAGTAGGACAAGTCAAGGATCGACCTTCGAATAGCGCAGAGGCCGGCGTTCGTGACGGCTTTTGCCGAGAGTCCCGGATACTTCCGAGCGTTTTTTCAGTTGTTCAGGCGGCTTAGTACCTATACCCTCACCTCCAACTGCGTTCAAGAACTATACCCAAGCCGTTGCCTGAACTCGGAGATTTCTAGTGTTTCTGTTGTCGAAGCGTTTGTAGAGTCAAGATTCAAGACGAACACCCCCTAGTCTCGCTATGGTGCGATGCCATCCGGACCACCTCAGGGATCGCCAGTGATGATCGTCCACTTGCATCGCCGAGGATTGTGCTTCGAAGTAGCATCCATTCTTGAGTTTGTTTAGTACTGTACTTGTGTTAAGGTTCTTACAACTGATTCTATTTTCAGACGAATGCGGCTACCGATGTGGAGGGAGGGTGCACCATGCACGCTCACTCGTACACTTGCAGCCCTCCCGATCTTCAGCTCGCCCGGAAATGACTTTTGCAGAGTCGCGACGCCATCACGCTCGTCTATCAGGAAGTGCTCCTCCTCTATTTTCCTGTACGGGATGCACTCCGAGTCAATAACGAGTGGCGGGTCGGTCTTCCACTCGAGCACGCGCATACGCGGAGGAGCGCCAGGCTCCCATCCTTGAGCCATTCCTTGAAATTGTTAAGTGGGTCGCCCGCGTAAACTAGTATGTCTTCGACATTATGTCAGCAGACGTACGCGTAACAACTTCACACAGGCCGCAGGCCCATGTCGCAAGCGTCGCGCACCAGCCAAGCAACTCGCACGTGTGCGGTCTGAATCTGCATTGTACGTCAGGGCGGCCTCCTCTGGCATCTCCAAGCTGAGGATCTCGCTTGGTGTTTTGACTCGGCCTTCTCCTTCTCCTTCTCCCGCAGCGAGAACGCCAAGCTTCAAGTGCCTGGCCGGAATTCAATATCACAAGACGGCGCCGAGCAAGCGACTCGATCCGAGATTCGACGCTCGGCACGAATTCGAATCGACTTCTAGCTCGAGCATCCCAATCTTGATCCAAGTTCCTCGAGCGCATACACGGTGCGGTCCTTACAGCGGACGCGCTGTCGCGCACCTGTACTGACTACCCTTCACCAGATCAGGGAGCGCTCGAATACGGTTGCGAGCGGAGGAAAGAATCCAGGCTGACCTGCCGCTTGTCGCACTGAGCGCATCTGCTACACACCAAGCGTATCGCCGCGCTTTTGACAGTTTCACCTCACATTCAAAACAGCATCGTACCTGCGTATTGGGCGATCGCTGGGCTGTAGCCGCACACCTTTGCATGCTGCATCGTCCGGCCAGCCGCTCCATCCGCCGCGACCACCCATCAAGTCCACAGTCGCGCGTTTTCGTCATGTCGCGGAGCTCGAACTAGAAATACAGGGGCCTCGACGCGTCAGTTCGATCACTCGTGGATTGTGGCGCGGCGGTGTCTCCGAGTTTCCTCGCGTCGGGCTGCGTTCCTGGGCTAGAAGCTCGAACTCGGAGGTCGAAGGTCGAGAGCCGAGTGGGGAATGCCGCGCACGCTTGGTGTGTGTGCAGGCAACGCTGTGGAAGATCGTCTTCGTGCGCGCATTTCGCTCATCGTGTTGCCCTCCATAGAAGGTATATCCAAATTCCACCCGACTACCAGATGTTCGAGGTTGCGAATCTCCTATCCCCCTGTCCCACCTCTCCCGATCTAAAAACTGTTGGGACTGAGCGCTGAGCGTTGCAAGGGTGTGAGGTCACACTTACCGCTCGGACTAGCAGTGATGATGTCATCGCACACACCTTAGCGTCGCCACTTCACCGGTGCTTTATTACGTTGCGATGTGCGCACCTCCTCTTTCACCATCTTCTCCTCATACTACACGCACCGACGAGCAAACATGCAACTCGAGAACGGAAAGACGTACAAGGTCACGAACGCCAAGGGGGGCACCGTGCTTGACCTCTCCGGCGGCGAGGACCAGTCGCCCATCACCGGCTACAACTTCAGCGGCAACGACAACCAAAAGGTACGTGCTTCCGTTAGGCGCCCCTGACGCATGACGGTACACCTTGCTGACTTGCGCACGACGAACGTTGCGTCTGCCATGCCCAGTGGGTCGCTGAGCAGCAGGACCAGAACTGGCGTTTCAAGAACCCCGCCACGGGCCTCTTCATGGGGTACAGCGGCGACCCCAACAACGATACGCCCATCAAGGCCATGAGGAACCCCACCTTGTGGGACGTGCGGCCTGACCAAGAGAACCCGGACGCCTTCAGGTGCGTCGCGTCGTCGACTTCTGCCGTCCTCTCGAGTCGGTCTGCTGATCGCGGGGATAGGGCATTCGTTGCGGGCACGGAGTATTGTCTGGACTTGAGCGATCACGGGAACTCGACCCCAGGAACGCCCGTCACGCTCTGGAAGAAGTGGGGCGGGGCGAGCCAGACCTGGCGCTTCGAAGAGGGTGAGTTCTCCCCTTCACGCCTTCATCTCGCATCCACCGGATTGCGGGGACGCATGCATGTGCTCACCTCGCCTGCCCCTTGTACGGTCTAGTTTGAGTCGGCGTTTGCAACCATGGGCTTGGCGCACGTTTAACTTGAGGCGGAGATACGTGAGCAGTTCTAGGCCTTGGCAGTCCCAGTATCATTGTATAATAAGCCACGAGTGTACTTCTATGCACGAGCGCAGAAGCAGAATTTGAATCGTACCTGTTTATCCGGGGATAGTAGTGTCAGATATGCTTTCTGATAACTTGAGTGCGAGAAGGTCGCAATTTCCACAGCGTAGAACCTCCGTGCCCACTAGGCGCTGGGCACACACTGTGTTAACGTTAACTTGCGGTCAACGCCAAACCCAATCTGCAGAAGGTTATCACTTACCAATGCTCCTGCTACCCTCCGCCTTCGAGGGGCCCTTGAGAAGACATACCGCATGTCCTCGGCGGCAACCCTGGTGGGCACGAATCGCGAACCGTGACCTACGAACTCGGCAACTGCTCGCAGAAGCCGGTATTCAATTAGCATCGAGGCTCCTGTGGACCCTGCACAAGATGATGCCTAACGCTTACCTGCTTTCATTCCTTACACACCCTCGACCCATCCCAGGCGTGACGGTAAAACTGTCGCACATTTGTGGGGTCTCCATAAACGCGGTCGGGCCGGTGAATTCTTCAGCGTTGGGAAGCTTGGCCCGTGACCACGAAGCCCTGCAGGGAGACGCAAACCCCACAGTTCGGTGTCTCCCCACATGGGATGGTCTTGAGCATCGCCTATTCAGCTTGACGTGATCCGGCTGCGACACTGCGGGGTGGCACCGCAGGGAAGCGTTGCAACAGGACCGCACCAGGCAAGTGGCGAACCTCGTGACTGAGTCCCCACAGACAAAGGTTTAGCAACGTGCCTTCAAGCTTCCAGTCCGACAGCGATCGAGCGAGAACTCGTCCACCCGTTCATCTTCGTGTGCCCACGAGCGGGTGCTCCATAGCCTCGACCTGGTCGAGGCATCCTCCGTGGGCCCCATGCTCGGACGACCGCCGCAAGCACGGTCACCCCAGTACGGAGTCAGGCCCGAGAAGGTCAGCGGTGGCGCATAGATGGCACGGCTCGGAGAAAGTGTGTGGCCATTCGTGGTCCCTCGCCATGGTTCGGAGTCAATGTCGCGCACTCGAGGCCCGACCGTGAATGCCGGGGACCCTGAAAATTGTGGATGCCGGGGAAACTGGGGGTGGCTGCCGCGATCGACAACCGCGAAAGTGCAGGTTGACGGTGTTCCTCGAGCACCTGGATCTTCATGTACGAGTGCTCGACTATTACGCCACTGGGTCTTCTAATCGGGGATCGACGAGCGCATGTAACGTGGACTTGCCCGGTCCGGAAGCACGCTTTCTTGACTCGTGTATCTGCTAAGCCTCGATTTGCGGAGGATGTACGGTGTTCGTCCGACCGACAACGCGACATATCTAGATTAGATAGTATAAGTCGCGGAGCATTGCCAACTTGAGCGTACGAGCATCGACTCGCGCACTCGTCGCGACGAAGGAAAATTTCTACCTTGCTTTGCCTCGCATGACCGGGGGGCCCGGTGTGACGGCGACGGCGAATGCGACCGACTCCCGCGAAACGCATCTAGATGGTGGCCTAGGGTGGGTACCCCTTGAGGATCTATCCGGCTCCCGTTAGTCGAAAAGTCCATATAGAAAGCGCAACAGATCACGCACCTCTTCACGATCTTGATAGCCCGACATGCAGTAGGAGCGTATCCAATCGCGGAAGCTCATTGGCGCATCCCCGACTCGTCGCTGCGAAGTAACGAGCCAGTAATTCCGAGAGCCAGTCAGGCGTACATGTCACGGACCGCCTGTAATGGTATGATCGAGCTATGTGCGATTGAGGGTGCGATTGGGAGACGGACCCCTTGCCGGTCGGGTGCTCGTTGAGCGACAGCTCATGCTCTCAATTCCATAACACCGGTGGGCGTCCATGCCACTTAAGGATCGAGTTGTCCAAAGCGCATCACAGGATACCATCAGACGGTACAGATAAAGCGACCCAGCGTTTCAGAATGCTCACCAAGATATGCGCATGGTACAGCACCACAATTGTGGGATGGTACACGGGCCTGCGACGAAAGTTTAGCATTCAAGGACTACTTACCTGCCAACTTTCGCTGACTACCCTGACCGTTTGACGTACGAGTCCGCGACATGGATATGTAGAGTTCCAGCGACAGTGTGCAGCGTTGCGCGCAGCGCGAGGCGGGTCGAGGAAAGAAAGAGCCCTTCCCCTTCCGGAACTGATAGACGGAAGGGTCCACCTGATAAGGCCAGGGCCCAGCCGCGTGGTGTCCGCGCGTGTGCAAAAGTGCAAGGACGGCGACCCACGAAAGGCTCCTGGCCAAGCACGATGGTTGACAAACGTGACCTGGCATATGACGAGACTTAACGATTAAACGAACCCAAGTCGGCGCTCCGCGATCCCACATGAGCGGACTGGCCAATCAGGTGTGTGCGCTCTTGTCTGCTCGAGCGAGCCATGCGCCCGATGGTGTAAAGTCTCTAAGGCATTCAGCGCTATTCAGCTCTCGAGGGTGCGGAGATGATACGTCGACCAGGTCATACGTACTAAGACACATGGGCTTTCGCACCTGCCAGACTCCCATCAGAGAAAGCATTGAGTGCCGGTTTCCAGCCTCGCGTCCGAATCTGGGTATGTCAATGGGTGCAGGCTCGCCGGCCAGTAACTTGGCACAATACACTCAAAACACGTACGGCGACACGTACCTACAGTCAACTCGTCATCCGGACACCTCCTCGTTGGATCTTGATGTGCAGTTGAAGTGTCATGGCGAGGCAATCTTCCACTCTGGATCGTCGTTCCCTCGTTCTGGGCGTCACATTCAAACCCGGGACGGGAGCCGGATGAGGGAACAGCGCACCTCTGTACAGGATCGACTCAGGTTTCACGAAACGCTCGCTCGTGCACAGCGACCGTGGACCGTGACGGGCAGCGAGATGATGCAGCGGATTGCTATACTTCGCGCTCCTTCTCGCTTCGCACCCCAGATGAAGCATGAGATGCTCTGGCGAAATGCCGTACGCCCATCATCAAGGCCTGGGCCTCCACTCGAGAATGGTTTGGCGTACGTACGTACGGTCCCTCGATCGTGCGTAGTTGGGTAGCCCATTTGAGGTAAACGACACCCCGTTTCGGCGCTCATAGCAAGCCAAGGGGCCACCAGCACTCCAGCCACTGCCTTATAAGAGGGCGAAGCGGAATGTGTATTCTACATCCCCAGTACTGAGCTTTGGCGCACTCGCACTCAGGTTCTACGACCCACGGTTTCGTACCTACCCGTAGTACACCATCAGCATCAACCCCGCACGCCATGTCCGTCCAGATCAAGCCCGGCCACACCTACAGGTTCACCAACGGAAAGGCCGGCATCGTCCTCGACCTCTCCATGGCCGACTTCAAGTCGGTTGCGGGCGGCTCTTGGGCGAACGGCGATAACCAGAAGGTATGCTGCGAGTGGGCCCACCTTGCTGGAGTCGAAAAGAAGTGCTGATAGTCGCCTTTTACGCCAGTGGGTTGCGGAGCGCCCGAGGTCAACACCGCAGGCGAGCGCAACGCGCTGGACGTTCCGCAATGTTGCCACGGGTCTCTACCTTGGCATTGATGGCTCACCGAGAAGTGCAGCACGCGTCATCGCCACTCGGACGGAGACCGAATGGGACGTTCCCCATGACCGGGAAGACCCGTCGGCGCTGCGGTAAGCCAAGGCCTTAGGCTATCATCCCGCTATCATCCGTTGGGATCCCAGAGGCTGACAAAGAAGCAGGATCGTGGTACCGAACGCTCGCTTGGGTTTGCAGTTTGGAGGCGTTCCTCAACCAGGGGAACCTGCGATGTTGTGGGAAGTCCGTGACGGAGAGGAGCAACGTTGGCGTCTCGAAGAGGGTGAGCATTGAAACTAGATTCCAAAACCGGAGGAAGGAACTCACTTGACGCGCTTAGCTTGAGTGCTGTTTCTGCCCACCTCCGACGTTGTTCATTAGGGTTATGAGGGCTCTGGCTGTCGCAAGGCGGCTGCATGGACTCATTGTACGAGTACGCAGAGAGTTTCAACTTGCGGACTTGCCTTACGTTTGTCACTTGGTTTGCTTCATGTTCTTGTTTCTATGTATACATCCACGGACATTTCGAGCTTGACAATATACCACCACATCGATTACCACGAGAATAGGGGGTGGGCGTAGAACGTGCTCACTGCTTTGGTCTTCCGGTTAATCAAATGGCCACTACGAGCGCCCACATTTGAGGCTCGGTCCAAGTCTTCAGTGTTGCATTTCGCGCTATGTCACTACAAGCGCCTGACCTGCTCGTAAACTCGGATGTACGTGCGGACGAAAGCGTCTGTGTCGTGCCCGCGATTGGGAGCGATCGAGGGGGGTCTGACAGCTCGGCCAGGCCGCCGCGGCGCAGACTTACTGTAGGCTCACGGTGACGAAGGGGCTTCTATCATCCGAAGAGCTGGACGCAGACGCCGCGTTTGACCACGGGACGACGAGCTGGATGAGCTATTTGCTCGGCCTGCCCCCGGCTCGAGGGCGCGTTCGTGCGGTTCTAGCTCCTGTTGGTTCGATCGATTGGTCGATTTAAACTCTTGCCTTTAGCTGCATATTAGCGTTAGATTGAGACTAGGCAGCTACTTCACGGGAATCTGGGGCTCACTTACCTCAGCTTACTGTGTCACCACCACGAGGTGGATCCAGGTTTCAATGTAACCATATGCATGCTTGCTGTACAGTTGCTCATGACGTGAGTACTGTATAGATCTGTTACGAACAATACAGTATTAACGCATGCCTGAAGTCGGCCCTCGGACAAACGGGAGGGAGACGCAAGTAATGGACTGACAACGTGGATATGCTTGTTCGTGTTTCCGTTCACCCAGTGGCAGTAGAAGGTGCCTGTCTGCCGTCGGGACGAGTGCACGAAGCAGATACGTGATCCTGTGTTTCCGTATTTCAGTGAATCGCAATAGCTCGAAGGCTGGGGGTTGCCACATGAGAGTACGTACTGCGGACCTGCCATGGCGTCTGCGTCGAGCCAGTGTCGAGCCAGCCCTGGCGATATCCTCCGGGACGGTTAGAACATCCATTCGCAAAGTCTAGACACACGTCGAGATACCCGGGTGTCACCCTAGACTATAAGTACTATACACACGAGGCCAGAGATACAGTACTGCGCACCTGCCAGATCAATCTCCCCCGGCGCATATACCTTGCCATTTGAAGTTTGGCAACACTGGTGCTCTCTTGATATAGTGCAATCCGTAGCCACAATAAACATTGCAGGCGTAATTTTGTCCCGTCGAAGAGCCCAGTGGCGAGTGTTATGCAAGGTCGTGGATGATGGTGGTGTTTGGGAGAAAACAAGTCCGAAAATGGGTAAGCGCCCACATGCCCCACAACTTCCTTCATTGCCGACTTGGACTAGCAGAAGTACAGCCGAAAGGAATAATTACGTGCAAGGAGAGAGAGCAAGGAGAAAATACAATGTAGTATAGTAAACGGTGGGATATGATGAGGGGGATGGTGAGCCCTCTCGGACGCTTACGGCACTATGGTCTAGAATATTGACTGTAGGGCGGAAATGGGGGTAGGAAGGGAAAGTAGGGCAAGATAAGGATGGCAGCGAGCAGACAGTGGCACTGAGCGAGGGAACGTCTCCTGCCTCACGACTGGATGCGAGCCGATTACGAGAACTTCCATCTACGAGTACAGGCGTGAGTATACTGGTGCAAGACGTAAAAGGCCACACCAACCTATGATTACATACGGTACACCTGTGCATGTAGAGGAATAGCGGTCAGTGGGAAGGCGAAAGGAATGTAGAAATCGAGATATCACTGACGTTACAAAGGTCTGGAGGCAAAGAAGGCATGTCAACTCAGGGAAGTGGTATTCGAGAGAAGATAGCACGTACCGTCATCGGTTCATCGGCGCTCCGTGTCTGTTGTTGGCGATAACGGCACTTCCGCTAAGAGGCAGCTCAGCACACTGACAGAGTCCGCCGAAGCAACGGAGAGGGGAACAGGCGCACCTGTTTGCAACGACCACATTGGAAGGCGTCGGTTTCGGCCTGCTGCTCGCCCGCACCGAACGTCTTGAAGAGATTCTCCGCCGCAATCTTCGCATTCGCGGCTTTCCGTTCCTCTGAGGCCATTTCCTGTCGACAAGGCGTTTATTAGGGAGAGAGGACAATGCAACATTGAGAACAGGGATATATAACATACTGCGCTGGTCATTTTGCAGAGTTTGGAGACGGGGAGGTCGCCCGAGATGACGTTCTCTCGCAAACCAGGGTTGTTCTTGTCTTTCAGATTGACGAATAACGAGCGTATCTTTGCCTTGTAGTTGGCATTCGCACCGCCGTTATCGGAGAGGACGGTCTTCTCGATATCCTTCGCGCGGGTCAGGATGAGTTCGCTCGCTTGAATATCGTGTGAGCGTGATAAGACAGTCAGAAGGCCGAAGGAGAGCCGCTTACGTGCGCCAGAGTCGAAGACAAGGGCATCGTAGATGAGTTCCGCGCATTTGTCTCGTGTCTTGTCACCGGAGTAGTCCATCTTCACACCGTCGCTCTTCGCCGACCGCGAGTCGCTGAACTTTGCGCCACCGCCGGAGGTCGTGGGGGTCGCAGGGGTGGAAGGAGTGACTGTTGACGATGCGCTCGCAGCTTTCTTCGCAGCTGGGGTATCGCATGCTGAATAGATGGTGGATGTATGCGCAGTCCGAGAGCACGCACCTGGAGGCTTGGCCCCGCTCTTTCCTCCCGACGCCTGCTTTTCCCGCTCAACCTCCGTCTTCCATTTCTTCACAATCTCCTTCGCGAGCTCGGAGACCGGCTTTGAAGCATGCTGGCGCAATTTTCCAACTGCCAGGCCGGCTTTACTTTCCTGTACGACAGCTCCGTGTAAGCTACTGGCGGTCTCAATGGCGACGCCACATACCCTGAGAACCGCTTCGGTGATCTTCGCTTGCTGCTTGAGGGTGGTTAGGATAGTAACGATCTCCTACACATGCCCACGAGCAGAAAAACCGTCAGCAACGTCCAGAACAGTAAAAAAATGCAGGTGAACGGGGACGCCATAGGGAGATCAATAACACACCTCATCGGTCGAAGCGCTGTTCAGGGACTTGACAAGCGGCTTGAGCTCTGCGGCAGCAGACATGTTGTCTACACTCTACTGTACACAGAGAAACCCTTTTAAGTCCTTCGACAGCGACAATGGCAGCCCTCTCGTCGTCGACAACGGCGCATACAACGTGGCTCAGTCAAAGGGAGCGCGGCATATCGCCGTTGTGGACAAGAAAGGTGTTGCTGACAAAGACGAAACAAACAGAGACAAATAGCGCGCTCGCTGTTTGGCGCGTTGAGCTCGCCCGGGCCTCCGCCACCACTGTCCCCCGCTCCGTTGATTGTCATTCCCTCACCGCCTCTGCTTTCTGTTGACCTCTTTCTGGTGTTCTGGTGCCCTAACGTCTCCCTGTCCCCATCATGACCTCTTCACTACCTCCTTTGAACCCTCTCCTCCAGGTTTGCGGGAAGCGGACACGAGACATCTTCGCTTCAGGTTTGGATGACACATACAAAGATGAGGAAAAGAGGTGCGCGCATATATGCTGTCCCTGGCACACAGACCTCCTAAATGTGGCGTATGTAGTGCGAGGATACGACTCTCCGTGAAATTGACCGATGAATACAAGGAGGTCAGGCAACTGCCTGCTCCACTGCTCGCCCAGCAGGGTCCAGTGGGGCCCGCCAGGCCCAAGGAACAGAGAAAGATGATCACAGCGGGACGTGAGTATTGCTTTGCTCCCAGCGACATAACAGTGCTTAAACGGTGCCCTCCAGCGAGCACAGACACTGGCCGTATGATCGCTCAAATAGACAACACCCCCGCTCCGCAACTATCCACCTTTACGTCCAACAACAACCTTACCCGCGCGCTCCAGCTGCACAAAACAACGCGGACAATCAAGCCGACGTACCATCCACCATGGAAGCTCATGCGCGTCATTTCTGGACACCTTGGTTGGGTGCGGAGCGTCGCAGTCGAGCCGGGGAACAAGTGGTTTGCGACTGGAGCTGGGGACCGTGTGATCAAAATCTGGGACCTTGCGTCCGGCGAGCTCAAACTCTCGTTAACGGGTCACATCTCGACGGTCCGTGGGCTGGCGGTATCGTCAAGGCACCCATACCTTTTCTCGTGTGGAGAGGACAAGGTGCGTTCGTCCTGTACAATCTGCCCATCCTCTTGTATTCAGGATTTGCACGTAGATGGTTAAGTGCTGGGATCTGGAGGCGAACAAGGTCATCCGACACTACCACGGACACCTGTCCGGGGTGTATGCGCTCAGCTTGCACCCAACGCTCGACGTCCTCGTCACGTCCGGTCGTGATGCGTCGGCGCGCGTGTGGGACATGCGAACGAAGGCACAAATCCACGTCCTGTCCGGCCATACGGCAACTGTCGCGGATGTCAAGTGCCAGGAGTCAGACCCTCAGATCATCACTGGTAGTATGGACTCGACCGTACGGTACGCATACGGTCACCTCTTTTGCTGTGCTTGGGTCTAACATCAGCACATGTACAGGTTATGGGACCTCGCCGCGGGGAAGACCATGGTCACCCTTACCCACCACAAAAAGTCCGTGCGCGCGCTCGCCATCCACCCGACGGAGTACACCTTCGCGTCCGCCTCAGCGGGCGGCAACAACATCAAGAAGTGGAAGTGCCCGGAGGGCATGTTCGTCTTCAACTTCAGCGGGCAGAACGCGATCATCAACACGCTCTCTGTGAACTCAGAAGGCGTCTTCTTCTCGGCAGGCGACAACGGGTCGCTGGCGTTCTGGGACTGGAACACGGGCACGGCGTTCCAGAACATGGACGATATACCGCAACCGGGTTCGCTGGAGGCGGAGGCGGGTGTGTTCTGTTCGACGTTCGACGTCACGGGGACACGGTTGATCACGGGTGGGGCGGACAAGACCATCAAGGTGCGTCGTGATATTATCTGTGATATTTGAATGGTACTCACGTCGTCATCCCTCCAGGTTTATGCGGAGCAGGCAGGGCAGTAGTGCTCGATCGTTTGTATTGTATATGCTTGCATTCACTATATTACTTGCCGCTATCCGGATCGTTGTCTGTATTCGAGCTCTTGATGTGCTTGGGTTTTCGCTGGGACGGTGAGTATGCCATCCAATTTGCTGTCTGACTAGCCTTCAGAGGAGTTCGTGCCACATCGCGAGACTCATACGTGCTTATTGCTCGCAAGATGCGTTGGATCTGCGGACCTATGTGTGAGTCTCCTTCCGTCGACATGTCTCGTCCACACTCTGAAAGGTTCTATAGTCGTTGACTCACAGCAAGTTGGTCGGCGTTCGTGCCGAATTCATGGAAGGTCGGGCACCGTGATTACCACTTTCTACTCTCCCTCGGTCATTATATCGCGCTCATTCTCAGGCAACCAACCCGCGTTGCATCACCCATCGCTCAAGTACGACTTGTCAATGCGCGCGGACACGTTCCCCGCTTGGTCCTATTCACGGCGAAATCCGACCAGATTCTCATTGACCTCACGTCCTTTCTCCCGATTCACGTCGAACGAGGGTGACGGGACCTTGCGTCGATGCCGCTGCTTCTACTCGTCATGTTTTCCGTCCTCCCTAGGACCGATTTACCCTCCAATTCTCTACAAAATCTGTCGTTCAAACCGATTCCCCCGCGCGCCTCAACTGGGGAGCATACTCCCGCTGATTCTCCCAGACCTTCTCATACACCACTCGCCAGTCCTTGCATCTCCGGATCGGGTGTTGCGACAGCGACATCACCTTGTGCGCGTACTGGAACGGGTCCAGCTTCAGGCCCTCGTCGCGGCACATCAGCACCTGCCGCAGGTAGTTCAGGCAGTGCCGCGTCGGCTGCTCCTCGCGCTCGGCTCTCGGGCGCGCGAGTTGGGCGCGGATGACGTCGAGGCACCGGAGCTGGTGCATCATCCCCACGGTGTAGGTCGTGTTCTCAGGGCCGACGTGGACGACGCCGCCGTTGGGGAAGAGGGGGGCCCATTGTTGGGCGGAATCGAGCGGGTAGTGCTTCCAGCTATCGACAACGAGGAGCACCTCTTTCCTTTCGACGTCAAAGAGGGCTGTGGATGGGTCAGTTTCTCTGACATCGTACACCGTCAGAGATTAAGGAACTCACGATTCTTCTGTTCGGTTAGGGCTGTGTGGTCACGTCCACTCACGGCCGCAGTGGCCAGTTTAAGAGTGATCCTCAGGAGCAGCAGCAGGAAGATAGCAGCCGTCGCCGCTGCTCCTATAGTGCGGGTGGATACCTTCATTGGAAGAGGAGGGTGCAGTGGTGCTTAGTGCCTGCTACTCGCATCGGACGGTCTAGATAAGTGGGTATTTACGTCGGGCTCGCATCGCAGAGTTGCTATAGACCGCTCGTGTGGCCCCTAACAGATGATTGCGGCAGGCTCGGCAATCCATTCAATCCAGAACAACGTCTGTCGCGATCCCGCGGGCTTCATTTCTGGGCATCATTGGCGTTTGTAGCGTTAACGTTACGTCGGGCCTAGAGCACGGGTCATGCCACCCGGACGATGCTGCCAGCAGTGGTCTGATAGTCACACTATGTAAGTAGACTCACCACTTTGCACTCGGTGTGTTCTTTCCCGGCATCTTCGGGATCGCCCGGAGCCCAAAGAATGGTATTCATGTTATCCCCGTGCCAGACATTTTGCCTACATGGCGTCACTGCGGACAATCACCGCGAACTTCCCCAGCCACAAAGTGCCACCCGGAGCGCCGACGCGTCTGCAGACATCCAAATGAAAATCTGCAGCTCACCAATGTAAGTATCCCACGAGCATTTTCATTTCCCTCAGGCATCCGGATATCCATACTTTGCTGCGACTCTCTTATAGGGACCTTTGAGAGGCTGCCCGACATCTGAGAACCACGCTTCGTGTGCTTCTTGGCGTAGAATCGAGTCACGCATGGGATATCCAGTGGCACCTGGATCAGGCGGGCCAGGCAATGTGTAGGGTGTAGAACACCAGCGTTTTCCGGATATGCAGAGTGGTCCTCCAGCGCCGCGACCTTTCGGGATAACTGAACCCCTCGCTGCGAAGGGCCTCCATTTAGTGGCGAGATATCTTCCACCCGCGACTGTCTCTGTGCTGGTGGTAAGTCTGTTTTGATATCCGATGTGCTGCGTTGCCCTCCTGACCACCCTCGGTCAGTGCCCCCCCAATGATCCTATATATAAGCTCTATGATGGTGTCGGGATTTAACCCCTTCGAACACGCCCGAACCACTTTGCGGACGTTTCGACCGCAGATCTAGAGCTGTGATGTCCGACTCCTGGAACGATATCTTCCAAAACTGTTGGTATGTCGGCGACAATTTCAACTCCATCCTGTATGGTGTGTGTCTCTTCGTAGCATTCTCCGGGTCATCTGACGAGCGGTCATCACGATGCGTTGCGCAGGAGTCGAGCTGGTCATGTACTTCATAACTGTAAAGCTCGTACTAAATGCCCGGAAACGTCGGCGGCTCGCTGGCGGTATCGGGAATAGGGCGAGCCACCGGTTGTTCCTCTTCCTCAGCACCGGTCTCTTGTGCATGATCACCATCTACCTCTTCGCCCAGAACTTCTTTGGCGAGGAGATGTGGATCATTCACTCGGGCTATAGCGGGGGGTCAGGGCAATACTACGCAGACCATGCGGCGGTATGGTACCAAACGCTGGGCAGCGCCGCCTCAGTGGTGATGAACTGGATGAGCGATGCATTCCTGGTGAGTTTATCTTGCTCCCCGTCTCGTCCAAGCCCTGACTAATCCGAGTCGTCGGTCATTAGATATACCGTGTTTACACTGTTTGGGAGAAGAACATTGTCGTAATCATTATCCCGTCCATACTATATGTCGGGACCATTGGTATGTGCTAAATTGTGCACATGCCACCCACGCTGATCGCAACCTATGTCTCGCGTGCGGACGGACTACTCCAGTGCTCGGTGTTCTGACGTGCTACTATTCGGGGCGGCCAGGGGGCGACTTCTTTGTCGGCATCGCGCCGCGCATCGCCCTGGCATACTCCGCGGTCGGCATTGGGATGAACGTCATATGTTCGTCGCTGATCTGCGGCGTCATCATCTATCGAACACACAAGTTTTCCAAGATCCTCGCCCGTAATGATGACGATGAGCACTCCATCTCCGACAGGGTCGTTTCGATATTCGTGGAGTCCATGCTGCCGTACACGCTCTTCGGCGTGGCGTACGTGACGACGCTGGGACTGAACAGTCCGACGTCTATCCTGTTCCTCTCGCTGTACATCATGTTCACGGTGTGTGTCGTGTGGTTTTCCGATCTCCGTACTAGTTGAGGTGATACTCATACCTTGTCCAGTGCCTCTCTCCGCAGATGATCATGCTGCGCGTGCTCTTGGGTCGCGGATGGAGGAACGAGCGCACGCTCATCGCCGTACAGAACTCCTCGTTGAAATTCGCCCCCGGCCGTGCAAAGTCGCAGTTGGCCCAGGGCACCGCCAGGTATAGGGAGACTGTCGCACTCCCCGACCTGTCAATACATGAGAACGCATCTCGGTCGTTGACTGATACCCACGGGTGCACTCGGCTCGAAGACTATGCGTAATGTGTGTGGAGTTCTAGTTACAATTATCTTCTGGTGTCCTTCTGTACGATTAGCGGTTGCCTATCGCGTTCCTTGATATATCCCCCAACATGTAGCCTAGTACCCCCGAATGCTCCCACATCCATTTATAATCTGGATTTCTCGCTTCTAGGTAGTCCTTGTATACAATAGTCCTCGAACTCCGAGTCGGAGCACCTTGGTCCTGAATCTCTGACTAATTCGATCCATTGTAATACCACACAGTCCGATAGCAACTCTACAGGACGTTAGCGGTTCAAACAGTCTGATACTGTATGATGTTGATACCTACGAAACAGAGTCTCTGATAAGCACACCGTTCCGCGCCCACAAAGTATATCCCTGAGCCGGCACTCACCGAACGTCGTGTTCTGGCTCGACCATGCGTCTAAGAAACACTCGCGGGACCCCACCGCGCACGCGACCTCGAACGTGTGCAGCGACGCCCGCGGACACTTGAACCGGTAGACCGCGATGTCGCCTCCCCCCGACTCCGGGGATAGCGCGTCCGCGTGCACAGTGCCGACCTTCTCCGCTCCCTTCGGGCGCGTGCGGTACATGAGCGCCCCCGGATCGATCGGGCTGTTGGTCGTGAGGCGGAAGACGTCGAGATGGGATTGCGGGTGCATGGTGAAGGACGCGCCCGCTTCCAGCACCGTCCCGAGCTCCGGGACGGTGAGAACGAGATGGCAGTCCTCCATGCCGAAATCGATGGTGCGGAACTGTGCGATGGTGTGAACCTGCGTTGTGTTGTTACGGCGTGAGCTACGTGGACGTGCGCCAGGACCATAACCGGGAAGAACACGAGAACAGGCGCACCTCGGGGGTGACGTGAAGGCGCCGCTCGTTGGGCGAGAGCGTGCCCCAGCCGTCGATCCAGTGGTCGTGTTCCCCTCGCGGGGCGGGTCTGTCTGGCTCGTTGATGAACACTTGCGCGGAGAGGCGAGGACGGGTGATGATCGGCTCGATGTTTGACGCAACTGCCTGTCCGGATTCGTAGAGCTCCTTCAAGCCGATGTACGGGTTCGCGAACTCGAGGTCGGCGGGGAGGCCTCTGTCCTCAAAGACGGTGTTGAACATGTAGCCGACGTAGGCCATGGCGACGAGGTCGATGAGCACGAGTCCGGCGACAGTGAGAAGTCCCCATCGTAAGAGCGGCGAAAGTGAATGGTCGTTGCTGCGTTTACGAACATGACCTGTAGCCGTATTGCGTAGTCAGTTCATACTACGGTTTCCAGCACTCTCGCAGGAGACTTACCTCGTGTGAGAGGACTAGATTCGCTTGAATCATCGTACTCTGGCAACTCAAGGAGTTCATGTTGCCCGGGTGAGTCACCCGATGAGAAGCGCATCTTTTTTGGTGCTGCTGAGTGCTAGGTGGAGGCTGGTGCTGGGACGAGACTGCGAAAACAGTTTAATTGCGCCCACGTCCCCCTTCTCGCTTTTGTTCTGTGCGAGAACATACGGACATGCGACCATCACCGCTGATATAGCGATGTATCCGACCCGGAGACCCTATGTTTAAATGAGCCTGTGCATTTGCAGGTGCCTGAGCGCGTGGATTTGTGAGTCCCTGTGTATGCTGCGGAGGAATGGTGATGTGCTCACCAGCGCACCAAGCTCCGAGTGTCGGATGTCGGATCCCCTTGCGCCGATAAACTTACCGTTATGAAACGCTGATACAGGGCGGTGGTCAATGAGCGGGAATGACAAGGTGACTGGCAATGTGGAAAAGAAAAGAGGAAAATGAGTGCTCACCTAAGTCTGCACACGAGACGAAAACTATAAAGGGCGGGGTCACTTTGACTGGAATTCAGCAACACACCCACCACTTAGTTCGTACTCGCATCCACGCTACACTCCTCCTTTGCCCACCATGCAGTTTTCCGTCCCGCCCGTTCGTGCCCTTTGCGCCGTCTTCGCGTTCCTATTCGCCGCATCCACGGTGTCTGCCTTGCCGCAACCTACTGGGGTGGATAGTAAGCAGTTCTGATAACACGACTAGCGCATTTCTGATGTACCTTCCATACGAACAGCCGCTGCTAGGTTGAATCACCAGGAGAACTCGATGCTGAAGCGTCAGGAGAACACAATGTTGAAGCGTCAGGAGAATACTATGCTGTGAATACCAACCAATCTGCCTGCCAGCGGGAGAGGTCAGTGGCCAGCACGTCGACAGATTTGAATGCCACTGACATACTGCCTCTTGATCTCAGTTGGGTCCCTGCCCAGCGCTCTTGGGTTTCAGGCTATACGGAAGAGGTTGATCACTATTTAATCATTTGCATCCGTCAGAATGTAAATCGAAACGACTTGGTTGAATGCAGTGTTGGCGCACCAACCTTTGTTACGCATGAATCGATGGTTACCGGATGAGACCATGAAAAATGCATGGACTGATGGCCCATCCTGGCCTGCGTTAAGCATGCGCGCCAGGTACAAGATTGAACTTGAGGAGTCTATGTTGAGTCTATGTGACTGCCATGGGGACCATTCTTGCTAGCAGATGTGGTCGCCGGATTACTAAGTCGCTGCGAAGATACAGCGGACAAAAGCGAACGGCGACCAAAGAAAGATGTCAGAACAATTTTGTGCGGATACCGCGTTATAAGTCGAAGAGCTAATGATCGCTATACGCACCTCGGGGACTTGGCTATCGCTGTAAGGGATACAATATTCAATCGCAGCGCGAGTCACCATTCTCGGTGGTCCCGGGTTTTCCCGAAGCCAAACTGGAAGGGTTGACGCTCATGGCAGTCTGCATCGTGACTGCCGCATGCGTACGTCTATCCTCTACCCTCCGCTCACTGTCACTGCTGTTAATGGCTTTCGATAATATGAACTTCCACATAATACATCGCTCGAAGTGTGTCCGAGACCATGCCGCAACGTCCGACTGCGGAACGAGTATCGCCCCGATATCCTGAGGACCGGTCAGTGGATCTCCTACTATTAAGTCAAACAAATTCTAGGCACACCACCACGCATGGTCGTACTATCTCCGGTGCGCTCATAAATAGCATCCTTTTCTCTCCGATGTGATTCGGGATATGGGACAGTGCTCGTCAACTTGGCAACCACTCCCGCTGGGCCCGGTGGCATGCAAACGAACGCCCACAAAAAAGCAAGCGAAAAAACGCATTACATTTGATTGCGTAGGTCGTTATCCCAGAAAACCTCACACCATTTCCCTAGGTTCAGGGCTGTATCACCCACGTGTGTCGGTTGAAGGGGCTGCGGCCCCCGACAGGAGTCGGACGCAGTCTGCCTAGATATAACTTGGAACACCTCACGCGCGTACGGTTGTGCCCTCGCCTGCAAGGTACTACCTGCAAGATAGGACATTCAGCGACAGGACTCCGGCATGGTGTTCGCTCCAGCCACTCTCCTTCTCCTCACGTGCATTGGATTCGTCTATCTTTTCCTTACGTTTTCGATACTGGATGACATCCGCGCCATATTGAAGCGCAGGCCAACTCCGCTTTCTCACTATAGTGAGTGCCAACCATTCTG
This sequence comes from Ganoderma leucocontextum, assembly GCA_020736865.1. Taxonomy (NCBI): domain Eukaryota; kingdom Fungi; phylum Basidiomycota; class Agaricomycetes; order Polyporales; family Polyporaceae; genus Ganoderma; species Ganoderma leucocontextum. Next base: position 755,857 of record JAHKGY010000009.1, read on the forward strand.
TACGAAATTTCAACACTACTGATATGACCGGGAATCCATGAGCGTGGATTGAGGACGACGTTCCCGACCACCTTACCCTCCTAGGCTCGAGGACGCACGTCCTCATGCCTATGGAGGAGTCCGTCCGCTTCGGCATCCACGAGCCCGAAGCCTACGACGAGTGGCTGAGCATCATCTCGCCCGAGGACCAGGGCAACGTCCGGCTCGGACCCAACCACCGCTTCATGAACGTCGCGCTGATCCACCAGCAACACTGTCTCCGCTTCTTCCGCACGCACCTCGACGCGGACGACGACCTTCCCCTCTCGGACTCAGACGTACACCATGCGGAGCATTGCCTCAGCCTGTGGCGCGAGCACACGCTCTGTGCGGCCGATATCACGCTGGAGGTCGGGGACCCTTTCGCTCATAACTTCACGGTCCAGCGGGACATGGGAGTTCGGCAGTGCATGGACGTGGAGGCGTTTTACGGGACGATGCGGAAGCATTGGGGGGATTGGTTGCTATATCAAGAGAGCAGAACCTTGTGATGTGTTGTTCGAGATATTTATGTCTACTCGATGGTCAGACTGGCCCGCACAGGGGCGTAGCGTAGCGTACAGTCACAGCAGCGAGTGCATGTCAACGTCGTGAATTCATTCATAGTCGTCCTGAAACGCGTCCCCTTACATCGTGGATCAGACTCAAGCATGGAAGCTCAGCATCAAATTCGTGACCGTCATTAGACCGCATAAGCGGCCTCAGAGCTGTCCAATGGCAAGTCCTTCGTCGCCGTGACCTCCGCACTTGGGCCGGACAACGTGTATGGAGCCTTCATCTCGGTGGGTGAGTTTTCCAGACTCCGCGTCCACATTGTGGTCGTCTCCTCCGTCCACCCGCGTCCCATGAGCATCCGCAGGATGATCATCTGCGGCGAGAGGCACTAGTCACGCAACAAGCATCCGTCAGTTGTGGTCCGGAAGACAAGTATAAGTCATGGGTGGCACGCACGGTGAACATCACGTAGAGTGAGAGGAAAAGAATGGACACAGGGCCGTTCGCACCGAGCGTCGCCACGTACGCCACCCCAAACAGCGTGTACGGAAGCATGGACTCTACGGCGATACTGACCGCGCCCGTGTACGCCCTCGCCGCAGCGCTGCCGACGCCGACGGATTCCATTTTGCGTCGGGTCCAGAGGATGCGGGCGCAGATGAGCGTGGTGCAGAGGACGTTCGTGGCGATCACGACGGTCGAGTAGGCGAGCGCGACGTGCGGCGCCGTACCGACGAAGAAGTCGGCGTTGGGCCTGCCGGAGAAGTAGCATGTCATTATTCCCAGCGCTGTTGATCCACACAACTCCATGTCAGCGTTTGTACTGTGCCTTCCGAACCTCCTCGGAGAAATAGACGTACCCGCTGCGCCGAGGTACAGAATGGACGGGAAGATGACCACGCGCCAGTCTGTCCACACCACATAGGTCCGGTAGATCTGAAGCGATAGAGGGCGTCAAGGGTGTGGTTAGAGCGCTGCGGGTAAAGAACAGGATAGCGAGATATCTCACCAAGAATGCGTCGCTCATGAGGCAAAGGGCCACCGATGCGGCGCTGCCTAACGTCTGGTACCACACTGCGGCATGGTCGGCGTAGTACTGCCCCGAACCTCCAGGGTACCCCTCGTTGATGACCCACATCTCCTGGCCGAAGAAATTCTGCGCAATGAGATATATCGTGATCATGACGATGAGGCCGGTGTGGAGGAGTAGCAGCCATTTGTCGCTCTGTTTCCGGTGGCCAGCCCGCCGGCTCTTCAGGATCAGCCTCGCGCTCATGAGGTACAACGTCAGCGCGACGCCTGCAACTCGGCGTTAGCGTTGCCGCATGCATTAATGTGCCAGTGGAACTGAGCTCGCACCGTAGAGGATGGCGTTGAAGTTGTTTCCGACGTACCAACAGTTTTGGAAGATCGCATTCCAGTCCGCCATGTGTACAACTCGACAGCCAGCTCAGGGTGAGGAGAGCACGCGGTGAGGGGAGACGATTTTAAGTCTCTCATTGGCTCTGACATGAGAGGAACTTGCTAAGCGGGCACGAAATCTCATTCTCACTTCTGAAACGCGGAAGGCAGAGCGGGTCAAACCATTCCACCGTCATGGTGGTTTGTCGAGCGATGGATAGACGGTGGCACTCACCTCCCTGCCTAATATGAACAGTTCCCTGGCAGGACAGAACACTGACTGGCGCGTGTCTATGATACGCTGAGTCGTTTTGCCTCGCGCCGGGGTTTGGAAAACATGGTCCGAGGACTCATGACAGGTCAGGGGAGCAGGGCAGGACACCGCGTTCACCCTAGCGGGGTTGGGTAAGCACTATCCGGACCACTGCACCATGAGGAATGCGGTTTTCATGGGAAAAGATCTATTTTGATAGACACAGATGACTGTCCAGAGGGACGGGTGGATGACTCACTATCTGCAATTGAGAGTACTCATGATATGTCGGGCGACAGGAAAGTGATAGAATTGACTGTGCACACCATTGAGGTACCAAGCCGCCTCTACACCGTACAAGCGAGGCGCGGGTATCAGATAGGCTGTTGAACGTTGAGGCCCGGGAGTGCATTTCACTGTCAGTTCGGTATGCCACTGTTGCCGCCGTGTTTCTGCCGGTATGGTTCATTTCACCACCATACTTTCTTTCCAGTGCGCATGGAGAATTCAGGTAAATTTCAAGCAGTCTCGTGGAAAGAGAAACGTTGCATGAAGTGGAAGCACCAAGTAGCGACGGTAGTGGACAAGTCCGAGTTGAGGCTGAATTCGAACCTACTCGGCGCTTTCTCAAATCAGCTGCGGTCGTCGGGCGCTAGATCGGAGTTGCATGTACTCTTCTCTTCTCCCCCCATCTCGGTCACACAGGCGACGTTTAACGGGCACGCAGACCCTTTCAATCCATGGGTGGAACATCCTGGAACGACATGCCAACCCATAAACTGACATCTGAGCCAGCGGAATGACTCGAGCTCCGTGTCAATTGCGCGGTCCGAAGGCTGCGTCTTCCTCGACCGTTGGCCAGGTCCGAGCTGGGATTGGATTGAAACTCGGCATTCATAATATCCAGTACTGTGTAGATATCGAGGTTCCTTCGCGAGCTATCTACCCCTCCACTAACACTGCTGTCTAACATACAGCCTAATTACTTATGGCCCCTCCCGACGTGACCATCGAATTTGTTGCGAGTCCGACCGGTACGATAAAAATTTCCTTTCCCTCCCCTTGCCTTCTTCTAACTCGCGGAACCCAGAACCTCTCGCGGAGGAGGCCATCGATGTTTTCTCGCGTTTGATGGGAGCAGGTCTGTCCCGCCATTTTGCGCACCCACGTCAGGAAGAGGATTGAGTCCGACCGAGTCCACGACGCAGATCCATGCTCGATCGCGCTCACTGGCGGAAACATCTCCCTCCTGCCCGACTTTGGCGGGGTCATGGTCCGCTCTCTCATGTTGTGTCCTGGGGTGTCGCATGTGTACACCGCGAGAGACGGCACCGGCACGCTCGTGGGCTTCACGATCTTCGCCATCCCCGGCCAGTTGATGTGCTCCACGTACGTCCTCCCCCTTACGTCTGTCATGCCAGAACAACGAGATTGATGGTACTCGTGTAGGGACGAACAGAGAGAGAAGGGCAGGATGATGGAATATATGAACAAACTGTCGCCCGAAGGGCGAGCGTACTACGCGGAAACGGTGAGTCCCCCGACCGCTCGAGCGTCGCAAGCTACTTATTCATGCGGGGAGCTACTCCTAACATATGTGCGTCGCAGATGGGGAAGGAAGTGCCCAAGGCGAACGACGAAGCGTTCGGGATCGAGGCTGCCGAGCGCAACACTTACTGGTGCAACCTCGCGATGGTGCGGGCAGACTATCAGGGCAAGGGCATCGCGAAGGCGATGTTCGAACTGGCGTACAAAGAGGTCACCCTAATTTTCTCCCATTCCGATCACCGCTCATCCGTGTAACTCGATCTCAGGCTGCGAAGACTGGAGCGACAGTGGCCCTGACGACGACCAATATCCGTAACGTAAGGGTCATTTGTTCGATATCTGGAGGTTGTGGTCAACTCATTGTAGTGCCGAACGGCGATGGCTTGGAACAGATCCCCATCTACGAGAAGATAGGGCTTAAGCTATACGGTGAAAGGAAGTTCCCGTCTCCATGGGTGGAGTGGGTGCTCTGGTTCTTCGCGAGGGAGATCAAAGAAGATAGCCTTGTGGCTTAGGGTGCCATATCATTCGATCAAGGGGGGCGATTGTACATACATTCTTCTGAAGCGGATATAGTAGACGGTGTCCTGGAACGTCACCACCTTGGACTGTGTGTGGAAGTATAAATCGCTACCGCACACAAGAAGCCATCGTCGCAACCGCGGAGTCACGTCGCAAAAGAAGACATATGGTAAAACACTTGCCGAAACCCGTCTGCTTCCTCAAGGCAGCCGGCGTACCCGTCATGCCTACGACCATCGGGAACCGCCGGACAGCACGAGCCAGTCACGGTACACGGGGGAGTGCTCACTGAATCGCCAAGTCCACATACAGTAGCTCTCCAACGTTGTCTTCAGCTCTCGCGTGTCTAGCGAGCCCTCGCAGAAGCACAGAGCGAACACCAGTCTCCTCAACGGCGTGCCCATCGCGATCCTCGAGAAGGTCAAGGATGGCTCCCGTGGTGTCGGGATTCAGGGTGAGAGAGTGGAAGTCCAGGGTGCGGATTCGATGAGCCCGAGGCGGCGAGCAGGTTTTGCAGGACAGATACCCGCGCTCTTCCTTGCTCCCGCAGAAGCCCGCCCGGATGGTGTCGAGCGGGAAGCGTCCGAACAGCGTGCTCCACATTCCAGAGGTGATGTCTTGAGGAGAACAGATGTGGATGCAGAAGCGCGTGAGCGGCGCAGTCGAGAACGCATCGAGGATGGGTGACAGCCATACGTCTTCGGTGACCACAGCGCGTTGGGCGATGGACTGGTCCAAGGAGATGAGAGAGAAGAGGCAGCTCTTGGATCGGATGGAGGTGGACATGTTGGTGATGTTGTCCTGTATGGTGAGACTGGCGGAGGTCCAGTGGGGAAGCAAGGTTCGGAAGGCGAGCTGGCGGGGGAGGAGCTTATTGATTGGGTTGACAGCCTCATGCCACCCATCGTGATACGCGAGGATGCGACAGTGACCAGATGGGACAGTGAAACGGTCGATACACCCCAAAGATTCCACATCTTCGAGGTGTGCAAGAGACATGGGATCTATTTCGCTGGACGTAAGTATGGCGGGCGGTGATACCAGGTTGGTACCGAGCCGGAGAATGCGCAGTTCCGGGGAACGCTGCATGATGCGTAAGAGGCATGTGACGGGGGGACTTTTGGCAGGCATGGCTCAGACCGTCGTAGGGAGCTCTGGAAGACGCGCCGGGAGCGGAATCTCAGCAACCAACATGTCAAACGTGGTCCTCTGAAGCAGATCGACATTGACCATCGCATCGAGCAGGTCGCGCGTCCAGACGCGACAGCCGTCGACCCGAGAGTGCCTGTCAAACCTGATGGCCTTCGCGAGCAGTATGATCTGGTCCCGCTGTACACGGGTGTAGTGGCCAAGAGAATAAACCGTTACTTGATGCAAAGACTCCTGGGATTGCATCTTGACCTGGGGCGTGTAGAAGGCGTATGAACCCGGTCCACCGGTGAGGTGGATGACTTGAGTGTAGTACTTCGCAGACTCGGCTACGCCATTCGTCCAGCAAAGGAGGACGTGACGATCTTGGCCGGGTGCCCGCCGGACTAAGCCGTCAGCTTGCAGCACAATCTCCTTCGTGCTGTTGTCATCAGGGAATTGGTCTCCAAAGGGGTTGATGAGGCGACGACGAAGGTCTGCAGCCATGTCTTCGGAACGAAAGCTGCGCAATGAGATACTAGGACGTTATGAGTATGTCGCAAAAGACGTGCTCACCGAGAGCGGATGAGGAGGCCAGCAGGTAGAACGTTTGAACGTTGAAGACCTTATTTAAGCGAGGACTGAGCGAGGGCGCCTAGCCGCCAGCGCGTCGTGTCGTTGACAGAAAGCGCCTTGGTCTCGTCCACGTCGTCCGTTTCTTCTTACCCTCGCGTGGTCTGCTCTTGCATGTTGTGATTCTACCCCGGCTGGCCAATCTTTGTCTGCTACCATGGATTATCTGAACGCGGGCCTCGACCTAGTCCAATCCCGCCTCGCCTGGGTCGCCACGGACCCCTTCGACTGGAAGCTCTATCTCCAGGTCTCCTCCTGGGGTGTCTGCCTCTTTGAGTCTTACCTCCTGTGCGTCCCCCTTCCTATTCATATGTTGACCGCATTCCATCTGCGTTTGTGTTACATCTCTGCCCCGGAGGTGATGGCATTGGAAGTCGAGACTGATGAACGCGAACTGTTTCTAGGCTTCGCCAGTTCCCGCTCTATTCCAAGACCGAGCCGCCTGCGGCCCTGAAGGACCATTTCAAGGAGGGCGTGTTCAAGAAGAGCCAGACGTATGGCAAGGACAAGGCCAAGTTCTCCCTCGTCTCCGGCCTCTACAAGCAGGTCGTCGACTCGATCTTGATGCAGTTCGGGCTTGTTGCCTGGTCGTGGAAGGCTGGAGGGTGGATTGTTGGCAAGTTGGGTTATGGGCCGGAGTATGAGGTATGTCTCCATGTCCATGCCACCCTATCTTTTGCGAGAGGTTGGGGAATGTGTAGTGCATACACACTAGGAGCGGATGCGGGCAATGTTGCCGGGTCGCCCTCTGACTTCGCTCGACCCACGGAGTGCGCTGTGACGTCGTGTCCTGCGAGAAAAGTCATGAGCCTCACAACGCGATCTACCACGGACTGCACTGGACCTGAAGGTGCAGTCACATCCTATTTCGTGCGGGCACAGTCGACAGTGCACATGTATATCGGAACTGTGCTTCTCGGACATCGCGCCCTTCACGAGATGGCTCTAATTGGCATGCGCACGCGCATGCAACTAGTCTGACGATTGGCCATGCTGGTAAACGAGCCTTGTGCATACAACTAGTCTGGTGATTGGCTTCGACACGTCTCGCGCGGCCAGCTACAACGAACGGCGCTTACGCGTAACGCCTGGTTTAGAGCGAGAATACAGATGGTTGAAGTTGCTGTGTCGCGACGACAGCCAGGGTGGACCTCGTCGCGTGGTGTCTACCGCCACCTGCCAACGCCGATGGCACCTATGTTTCCGCCATATCGCGCATACAGCGTGATTTGTTTTTCTGGAGCCACATATTCGTTACTTGACCTTGCGCTGTCGCGCCTTGGTCTGAAACATATCGCCCCAACAAGTGCATTTACCCTGCAGGGAAATGCACACACGGTGTATGCGCGTTTTTCCCCCCGAACTTCTCGCATATACGCTCTCCACGATGCGGACACTCCAATACTTACACTCGCTTGCGCACACGCAGATCACGCAATCCATCGCCTTTGCCTTCGCTCTCTTTTTCGTCTCCTCCCTCCCGTCGCTGCCGCTCTCCGTGTACCAGACGTTCGTCCTCGAGGAGAAGCACGGCTTCAACAAGACGACCCGGTGGCTCTTCGTCACGGACTTGCTCAAGTCTTGGGCTGTCGGCTTCGCCATCGGCGGGCCCTTCCTTTCCGCGTTCCTCGCAATCTTCAAATGGGCCGGGGACCGCTTCGTCCCGTGGCTCATGGCGTTCTTGTGCGTCTCTCCGTCGTCTTGCTAGCAGGCTATTCACACCATTGGGTTGAAACAGGCTGACCTTCCAGATGTCGATGGTGGTTCTGTACCCGACGGTTATCCAGCCGTTGTTCAACAAGCTCTCACCGCTTGCCGGGGGCGACCTCCGCTCGCGCATCGAGGCCCTCGCGTCGAAGCTCAAGTTCCCACTAAAGCACCTGTACGAGATCGACGGCTCGAAGCGGTCGTCGCACTCGAATGCGTACTTCTTTGGTCTTCCCTGGGTGCGTAATGCTCGGTTTTGTTGTAGGGCTGGGACGTGATGCTAATGTGAGTGGGCTGCAGAGCAAGCACATCGTCATCTTCGACACGCTCATCAAGCAGAGCAAGCCCGAGGAGGTCGAAGCCGTTCTCGGTGTGTCTCCCTCCCTCTTCTTTCCTCCCTCTGTTCCTTCAGGCTGCTGACCACGGCAAACACGCAATATAGCGCACGAGCTGGGGCACTGGTACTACATGCACCCGACGAAGCTTCTCTCGGTCTCGCAGCTGCACATCTTCACGATCCTCGCCCTCTTCCCCGCGTTCCTCACCGCGCCGCCGCTCCTGCGCGCGTTTGACTTCCCGGCCTCTGTCGCCGCCAAGCCCCCCACGATAGTCGCGTTCCTCCTCTACCAGGTGCGTCCTCCTCTGACACCCCGTCCATCCTGGATGCAGGACTGACGACGCGGGATAGATGCTGCTGACGCCGATGGAGGCGATGGTCGGGATCGCGATGAACGCGGTGAGCCGGCGGTTCGAGTACGAGGCGGACCAGTTCGCGTGCGAGCTCGAGACGAAGCTCGGCGAGGAGAAGATGGCGGACATGGGCGACCGGCTGGGCCGCGCGCTCATCGCGCTGCACGTCGAGAACTTGTCGACCGTCTGGGTGGACTGGCTGTGAGTTTCTTGCACCTTTTTCCTTGTTGCTGGGCTACTGGTTGCTGACAGTTATGTTGGGTGGGGGCATTGAAGGTACTCGGCGTACCACCACTCGCACCCGACGCTGACGGAGCGGCTACGCGCGCTGGAGGGGTACAAGAGCGCGGCTGCTGCGAAGAAGGGCGCCGCGCAGAAAAAGGAGCTCTGATCGCTCTCGACTGGAGGCGATGGGTGGAGGTCGGTGGCCTTAAAGTGGGGGAAAATGCGAAAAACCGCTCTGCACGTACATTACTCAGAGGCTATTTATTTGGCTGTTTGCCGTCTTTGTGGCGGGTACTTGTGGAAGGAAATCCTGTTGTATGGGGGTCCCTTCAACATCGAGTCGCCTACAGTTGCAGCTCTCATTGACTCGGAGAGCCAGTTACATAAATGGACCGAGCACAAGATCGAGTCTCGACCGGCCGCGGGGAGGAAGGTACGCCGTGCACGAACTGTACATTGTGTCCGTCCGAGAACTTCCTGATATGCTAGGGAAATGGTATTGTTTCAAACAAGACACGACTCGTAGTCTACCTGGTAACAGTCCCAATCGATACACACTTCACCCAAAGAGAGGATTGTTGATATGGAGATAACGAAGGATATCTGACACAGCCCAGATCTCCTTCTCTCGACGAGGGCCCGGGAACACTCGCTCAAGGACATGCGCCCAGTCCGGGGTCATCCAGTCCGGGTGGTGCATCCTACAGTACTCCCAAAACTCGGGGTAAAACCCGGCGGTCTCCCAGTCGATGACGGCGGTGATCGTCGAGCCGTCGACGAGGATGTTGTGAGGGACCAGATCGCCATGTGTGAGGTGGACGGGAACGTCTGGCCCTTCCGGGAAGTAGCTGAAGAGCTCGTCGACGAACTCGGGCCCGCAGAACTCGCGGAAGACATCGCGGTAGTACTCGAGGTATTCGGCGACGCTCGAGAACGCGCGTGAGGGCTGCCACGGATAAGGCATAAAGCGGTTATCGTAGGGACCGCCTGAAACGGAACCGAGAGTCTTGCTCGTGCATGAGCGCATCTCCTTGAGGAGGACGATGAGTTGGTCGGCGATGTGGTTGAGTTGGGTGGGAGACATGCCGGCGATGACCGTGTCGAGAGGCACTCCGGGGCATTCGTCCATGAAAAGGTACCAGCATCCCTTTTGCCACTCCCAAGGCTCGACAGGGGCGTAGGGGAAGGGAGCGTGGTGTAAGACACGGGGCGTACGGATGGACAGTCGTCCGTAGACGAACTGGAGGGCGCGGATTTCAGCCTCCATGTGCCAGCGATACTTCACGAGAATGCCGGGCGCAAATCTGGAAGTAGCCTTCAAGCCAGTCTTTTGCAGACACTCCAGGCCGTGAAGCTCAGCCGTGCTGGTTAGTGAAGGTAAACCCAACCCCGAGCTGATCAAAAGGTTATCGGCCTAGGGCGAACAAGGACACTGAGCGAACGATCGCGAGATAGTGAAAGAAGTGCGAACGCTCACCATTACAAGGAACTGGCTCAAGATGAATAGTAAGACACAAGGGCTTAGGAGGAAACGTGGACGTTGTGGTTGAAGAACAAGAACCATATGTACTTATACCCAGGAAATACCCAGGCGGCAGAAACTGTGGGAATATTGGTAATGCCGAACAGGTACGGTGGGCGTCGCAACGTGGCCAGTTGAAGTTCGGCGCGCCGCGCAGTGGAAACGGTTCGCCTCGCGCCCAGCGTTACAATAATCCCGAGTCAGTGCTCACAGAGTCTGACCCTGGATGCGAGCGCGCGCACAGACTTGTGGTGGGTAAGGGTGACCATGGTCTTCCCCGCGGCGAGGTCCCATAACCTGTACATGTGCTGATGTTAGACCCAAGCACAGCAAAAGAGGTGACCGTATGCGTACCGTACGGTCGAGTCCATACTACCAGTGATGATCTGAGGGTCTGACTCCTGGCACTTAACATCCGCGACACTTAACATCCGCGACAGTTGCCGTATGGCCGGACAGGACGTGGATTTGTGCCTTCGTTCGCATGTCCCACACGCGCGCCGACGCATCACGACCGGACGTGACGAGGACGTCGAGCGTTGGGTGCAAGCTGAGCGCATACACCCCGGACAGTTGTCCGTGGTAGTGTCGGATGACCTTGTTCGCTTCTAGATCCTAGGATTTGACCATCTGCGCGCAAATCCTGAATACAAGAGGATGGGCAGATTGTACTGGACGAACGGACCTTGTCCTCTCCGCACGAGAAAAGGTATTGGCGTCTTGATGATACCGCCAACCCACGCACCGTCGAGACATGGTCGATTAGTGAGAGCTTGAGTTAGCCGGACGCAGGTCCCAGATTTTGATAACGCGGTCCCCGGCTCCGGTCGCGAACCACTTGTTCCCCGGCTCGACTGCGACGCTCCGCACCCAGCCAAGGTGTCCAGAAATGAGGCGCAAGGTGGATAGTTGGGGAGCGGGGGTGTAGTCTGTTTGGGCGATCATGCGGCCGGTGCCTGCGCTTGCTGGAGGACGTCATCAGGCACTGCCATACCACTGGGAGCAAAAACGAAGTAGACTTACGTCCCGCAGTGATTTATCTTTCTTGTTCCTTAGGTGGAGCGGGGCCGACTGGGCCTGTTGGGCGAGCGAGGGAGTTGCCTGACTTACTTGTACTCATCGGTCGTTTGTACGGACAGTCGTATCCTCGCACTACATGCGCCAGATTTAGGGTTTCTGCGTGCTACAGACAGCATATATGCGCGCACCTCTTTTCCTCATCCTTGTATGTGCCATCCAAACCTCAGGCTAAGATTTCTCGTGTCCGCGAAGCAGAGGGTTCAAAGGAGGTCCTGATGGGGACAAGGAGACCGTGCCAGGCCACCAGAACACCAGAAGGAGGTCAACAGAAAGCAAAAGCAGTGAGTGAAGGAACGAGAGCCAGCGACCCAGCTCAACGCGCCCAACGACGAGCGCGTTATTTGTCCCTATTTGTCTCGTCTTTGTCAGCAGCACTTTGGCTGAGCCAAAGACAAGAACAACCCCGGTTTGCGAGAGAACGTCATCTCCGACGACCTCCCCGTCTCCGAAATGTCCAGCGCAGTACGTCGAATATATCTCAATTCCTGTCCCCAGTGTCGCATTGTTTTCCTGTGTCGGTCACTTCAGAGACTTGACCATTCCGCTAGCCAAACAGCTTCGCCTTCGCGCGGCGTTTTGCATCCCAATCGCATGACGTTATGCATGTTCAGGGACACCCTTCTAACTGTGGTATCTCTACAGACTTCTCTTCAAGCAATGCGCCATGAGCATGCTCCTTTACTAATAAATTCCATGTCGACAGGAAATAGCCTCAGAGGAGCAGAAAGCCAAGAATGCGAAGATTGCGGCGGAAGACCTCTCCAAGATGTTCGGTGCGGGCGAGCAGCGGGCCGAAACCGACGCCTTCCAATGCGATCATTGCAAACAGGTGTGCCTGTCCCCCTCCGCTTGTCCCCTTCCGCCTGTCCCTCTCTCCCTTCCTCCGGCGGACTATGCTGAGCCCTCTTTTAGCGGAAGTGCCGTTATCGCCAACAACAGACACGGAGCGCTGATGAACCGATGACGGTACATACCATCTTGTCTTGATTGCCACCTTCCTGAGTTGACGTTTCTTCCCCGCCTCCAGACCTTTGTAACGTCAGTGATATCTCGTTCTGTGCATTTTTGCCGCTCTCTGACCAACTGCTGTCCCTCTACATGCGCAGGTGTACTGTGTGTAATTATAGGTCAATGTTATCTTTTACTTTCTGCCCTCCAGCGGACTCACGCCTGTACACGTAGATGGCAGTTCTCGTAATCAACTCGCGTCCAGTCGTGAGGCAGGAGACGTTCCCTCACTCAGTGGCACTGCCTGCTCGCTGCCATCCTTATCTTGTCCGAGTTTCCCTACCTCCATTTCCGTCCTACAGTCAATATCCTAGACCATAGGGGCTCGCCATCCCCCCTCATCATATCCCACCGTTTATCATTGTAGTTTATCCTTGCTCTTTCTCCTTGCACGTAATTATTCCTTTCGGCTGTACTTCTGCTGATGCAAGCCTGTCGGCAGTGAAGTTATGGGGCATATGGGCGCTTACCTATTTCGGACTTGTTTCTTTACCACCATCATCCACGACCTTGCATAACCCTCGCCACTGGCTTCGACGGGACATCATTATGCCGGAAATACTGGTTTCGTCCTGTGGCTACGGATTGCACCATATCAAGAGAGCACCAGTGTTGCCAAACTTCAAATGGCAAGGTATATGCGCCGGGGGGAGATTGATCTGGCAGGTGCGTACTATGTACATAGTACTGGATCTCAGGCTTCGTGTATACGGTCTGGGGTGACACCTGGGTGCCTCGACGTTTTTCTAGACTCGGTAGATGCTGATGTTCTAACCGGCCCGTAAGACGTCGCCACCGCAGGCTTGACGTGCCAGACGCCGGGGCAAGGCCATGGTATGTACTCCCTTGTGGCAACCCTCAGCCTTCGAACCATTGTGATTCACTGAAAATCGGAACCACAGGACACGTATGTGCTTCGTACACCTCGTTCTGACGGCAGACTGGCACCGTCGACTGCCACGGGGTGAACGGAAACACGAACAAGTATATCCACGCTGTCAGTCCATTACTTACGCCGTCTCCCTCCCATTTGTCCGGGGGCCGACTCCCATCTTCAGGCATGCGTTAGATCCCGGCTGAATCGCGGCGGTTAGTTTGCGACTGTGGCTCAGGAGAATCGACAAACCTAAATGGTGCGCCACCCCGTGCGAATACAGCTTCGCATAGAATGGATGAAATCCGATAGAAGCACATATTCTCTGTGATATATGGCGCTAGCTAGGGATGAGCGGGTGAAACCTGATTCATACACTCTGTCTCAAATACGCTACATGAAGGTGAGTAGGGCTTGACTCGAAGGATTCCTTCACCCCGCCCCGAACTGAACGGTCTTGCATCAAGCAGCTTAACCTTCTAACATCTACGTCCTCGAACCCGCCCGGCGCCGATCTCCACTTTCCCCCAACACCAGGTTGACCCATTTCCTACACCCGAACTTGAAACATGCTGTACGACGCTGTTGAGTACGAGACACTCTTAGACAAAGAGAATGCCCTGGACGCCCACAAGGAGGACATTGGCAAAACGCGTACGAAGACTCCCTCCTCTGAGCGGGTATCCCCTCTCCTCCCCTGGCTCGCGACCGCGATCCTCCTCGTCGCATGCATAGACCTGCTCTCTCTCGCATACGTCTATCACATGTCCGGCATCGTGTTTCAGGACAAGGACTTCGCCGCAAACCTCGAGTACGCCGACCCCTACATCGGCCTGACGGAGCTCTACGCGTCCGGGAAGGTCAACTCCTCGACCATAGAGCCCATCCTCATCCGCCCCCGCGTGTCCGCCCAGGTGTACGTAGACGAGCCCGACAAACTCGCGCCCCGCGGAGAGCGCGACTACTGGCACGAGACGTGGGGCACGCTCTCTCCGAACGAGAGACACCTCCACGTTACCCCGAATGTCAGTCTTTGACTCTATCATATAGGATATGTGGACTCACCGCATTTGAATTCGCAGGCCCACACCATAGTCCAATTCCGCGCCATCGACTTCGGGATGGAGGACTGCAGGCTCGTCTTCACCCTCCCGGCACTAGGCATCCCCTTGGAGGACCGCGCATCGTTCGCCATGACCCCGGCGTCCCGCTTCGACGTGTTTCGCCTCGCCGCATCGCGGCCGCTCGACGCGGGCGCGCTCTCGTACCGCACGCGGCCGAAGATCGCGGAGAGGGTGGCGGCCTCGCTGCAGGCGCGCGCGGACGAGGAGACGGAGATCCACCGCTTTCCGTGCCCCAGGGGGTCGCTGCATGTGTTCGAGGTGGCGTGTGCGGAGGGCGAGGCGTGCATGGTGGACGTGTGGTCGAGCCAGAACACGACCCATGGTGGGTGCGCGGTGTCGTTGAACTGTAATCGTGAGCCTGAGCTGACCGGGCCGTCATTCTAGGTGTGAATATGTATCAGCATCAGACAATTTGAGTCGCCTCTAGCCCTGCTGCCAGTGCTCGTAGTCCATACCAGACCCCTGCGTTGGAGCCTTGAAATTGAACCTAGTTGGCGTTTGTCTCGTCCAGCTAGTGGTCGTCATTGCAAGAAGGTCATATGAAATACATACATCAAAAACATTAACAATGTTCATAAATAATCATGAACGGAAGGCGAGCCCCATCACACCTCCTGAATAGACTTGTGGTCCACAGACACCGCGTCCGCCTCGTCCGCAAGGGCAGTGCTCGCACTCGGGGCCCCATCCGAACGGAGGTTCCCAAACTCGAGCGCAGTTATCGACTCGGCAGTCTTGTCCCTCGTCCACGCCGCCCCCGTCACAACGCGCAGTATAATAAGTTGTGGCGACACGCACTAGTCCATGAGACAATGACAACCGAATGAGCAAAACGCCGCACGATCGAAGGAAGGTCGAACGTTAACCCTGACTCGGACAGGGACACTCACCGTGAACATGCCGTACAGGGCCCCAAAGAGAATCGAGATATCGCTCTGCATGCCGTACGAAACGAGGAACGCCACGCCAGCCATGCTGTACGGTAGTGCCGACTCCACGACCACGGGGAGCGTCCCAGTGTACCGCAGCATCGCCGTCGAGCCGATGTCTTTCGGACTTCCTGCGGCGACCCGTGCGGGGTTCAAGGTGGCCGTGCGGGCGAAATAAACGAGGCGGGCGCAGATTACGCTCGTGGCGATAACGTTCAGCGAGATCGTGGTGGCGTAGTAGGCGACCCCGAGTTGCGCGGCCGTCCCGACAAAGAAGTTGGCGTCGGGCTTGCCCGAGCTGTATAGTTCAATGATTCCGAGCGCTGCGGGGAACGAGGGCAAGGTGGTGCGATACCCAGTTTCGAATGAGCATCCGACACATAAGTATGCTGTTGGAGATAATGATGACTCACCAATGCTTGCGACGTAGAGGAAGCACGGGAAGGCGACGACGCGAAAATCTGGCCAGACGACGTACATCCTGTATATCTGTTGGGCAGGATGGTAATCCCGATAGTCAGCATCTCGAAATGCGCGTCGTGCACCTTCAAAGTACGATGACAAGAACAGGAACTTACCAGGAGGCTAAGCATAATCAGGATGACCGACGCAGTCGTGCCCATCGTTTGGTACCAAACGTTTACATTGTCTGCGAAGAACGCCGCTGCGCCACCTGGGGCCCCGGAATGGACGATCCACATCTCCTGGCCGAATACGGCTTCAGTGGACATGTATATCGTGATCAAGACCAGCAGCGCCGTGCTGAACGCCACGTAGAATTTGTCGGTCGTTGACCATGCTTTCCGCTTATCGAGCAACGCCTTGATGGTCATCCAGTAGATGCCAAGCTCCGCGCCTGTGACAACATGCCAGAAATCGTGAGATCTAGAATGACCATGGGGCCATCAATCGAATGTATGAAGAACATACCGTACAGGATCGCATTGAAATTGATCGCAAGGTAATATGCGTTTTGGAAGAGGGACGACATGGCGCGGCAGCAAGATCGTGAAACTTGAAGGCGGCGGGTTACTAGCTCAGTCACACGCGGCGCGCAGGTCGCCGATGCCGCGACGAACAATCTTATAATATCACCGACATTCCAGCTCTTCTCCGATCGAGGAGGTTGTCAAACAGTTTTGTCGAAGTCCATCTCGGCATTGTCATGTGCCTCGGATTCAGCGAAATGAAGGGGACACCTGACAGTACTGCTGTGAGAGACAGGATGGCAAATTTCCTATTCAAATATTCTCTGTTGAGCGACACCTTCGAATCAGTGGAGGAAACGCTTAAGACGTACTAGATACCAAATCGAAGAGGCTTCGAGACCGCCGCCGGACATGCTGAGAAGAGAACTTAAATGTCAGTTTAATCCCAACATCCGGGAGTCAAGCAACGGTTCATCAACCCACCTGTGCTAGTTGAGCCCCTGCTCAGTTGACTCTTCATCATGGACAACTCCAGATGACGAAGCAGTCTCCAAGCTGTGAGGTGGCGGGAGGCAACCGCTGCCAGTGAGCGGACAGCGCCGCCATTAGCGCTAGTACTTAAACCCACCGCGTTTCGGGCTTAAAACCAGATTTTGGTATCGCTCTACATCCTAGACTCCACATTAATTTTAGTCGTGAAAAGCACGTCAGACGCGAGCTTTCCGTGCTACACTGCTACTCTAGGGCTACTTCTATAAGCAAACTTGAATGCTCTCCAGAAAGCGCCCCCAAATTCGAAAGATCATGATTTCCCGAACACTCTCGCTATTCCTATTAGCTCTCCTCGGCTTCGTCAACATCTGGATTGACTACTCGTTCGTCGAGGACGTCCGGAAGGTCCTCGAGAAGCGACCCCCACCACTCTCTCATTACAGTACGCTCCTCGGGCATCGTCGCAAATACAGAACCCGGCTGAGCTGATCATTATACGCTTCTAGCGTGGGTCGAGGACGACGTCCCCGAACGCTTCCCGCTCGTCTCGCCCCGGCCGCACGTCCGCATGTCCATCGAAGAGTCCGTGCGCTACTCCATCCGCGCGCCAGAAGCCCCCCTGGAGTGGCTCTGGACGGCCACCGCGAACGACATGGGAAACACCCACCTGGGCCCGACCCACCGCATCGGCGTCGTCGCCCTCGCCCACCAGCAGCACTGCATCCGCTCCCTCCGCGCCGCGCTCGATGCGGGCGACGTCCCGACGGAGCACGCCCTCCACCACGCCGAGCACTGTCTGAGCTTCCTGCGGGAGTCGACGCTCTGCGCTGCGGATACGACGCTCGAGCCTGGGGACGCGTTCGCGCGGAACTTCACGGCGGAGAGGGTGACGGGCGATCGGGAATGCATGGACGCGGAGGCTTTCTACGCTTCGATGATGCAGCGCTGGAATGACTGGGTAGAGGTGCGGGACCAACCGCCGAAGGCGGCTTGATGGAACTTTATGAGGAGGGAAGGAGTGTATTTCGTGATACGGTTGCAGCTCCTGTACGACTCGATCGGAAGAATGGATACATCGAGTCTAGCGAGAGTGGGGAGCGTGAAAGCAAGTCGGCGAGCGCGAGCGGACAGTTTATATACACTAATAAAACAACAAACGAAAGTGCATGGTTCTGGAGGGTTGTCGAGGAAGTGATCAAAGGGCAGCGCCGATGGTGGTATCAATCGTCCAGGTGCTAGGAGAAGGCGGGGCATCCGACAAGGTCTTGCGGTCCCCGAACTCGCGTGACCCAGACAAGGACAGTTTCGAGGTTGACAGCGTCTTGAGGTTGACAGCAGTGCCCTCGCTGCTGTAAGTGAAGCGCGCGCGATTGGGGCTTGGCACGGTAATCGCGGAGAAACGAGCCGTGTTCGAGTTTGAGTTCGAGGCGGACAGGGACGGTGGGGCTGTGCCTGAGGTCGCGTTCTTGGACCAGGCGCGGCCCATCAGCACGCGGAGGATGATCATCTGCGGGGAGACGCACTGTATGAAACGGAGAAGAACCAGGGATTCAGCACCCACCCGGAGGAAGGACGGAGATGAAAGGCACGTACGGTCATCATGACGTACACTGAGAGCCAGAAGATCGAGGTCGGGTGGTTGGCCCCGAGCGTCACAACGTACGCTATCCCGAAGAGAGTATACGGGAGCATCGACTCGATGATGAGGGCGACGATGCCCGTGTATGTGTGGGGGGCTTCGTGTCTGAGTGTCTTCTGCATGCGTTTCGAGACGTAAAGAATGCGGATGCAGATGAGCGTGGAGCACGTGAAGTTGAGCACGATGACGACGGAGGAGTACGAGAGCGCGATGAGTGCAGCAGATCCAGTGAAGAAATCGGAGTTGGGAGTGCCCGAAACGTAGCAGGTCAGAACGCCTAGAGCCGCTGTGGTGATGTAGAGGATGGAGGGAAAGATCGCGACGCGCCAGTCACTCCAGACGATGGAAGTGCGGTAGATCTGCGGCCATATTAGCATCGGCTGTCCCGCAAAAGTCGAAAAATGCACCCACCAACAGTCCATCGCCCATCAGGTTCAGCACGACGGAGGCGGCACTCCCGAGCGTCTGGTACCACACGGCCGCGTTATCCGCGAGGTACTGGCCAGAGCCTCCGGGGTACTCGACGTGTACGAGCCACATCTCCTCCCCGAACACCGCCTGGACGGCGACGTAGATCGTGATCATGAGAAGGAGACCCGTGCTGAGGTACAGGAAACGTCGATCGCTCCTCTTGCGAGCCTCTCCGACCATGGAACGGTTTTTCAGGATCAGCCGCACGCTAGCGAAGTACAGCACTAATTCAACGCCTATGCCGCATGCATCAAGGGTTATTGACGGTACATTGGGGTGAAGGGTGAAGAATGCATAAGATGCGTACCATAGAGAATCGCGTTGAAGTTGTTGCCGATATAATAGGAGTGCTGGAAGATCGCGTTGGAGTCGGACATCTTGAAGTTCTCAGTTGTTGGTTTGTCCTGGGCGATGTGTTTCAGGACCTCCGTTGGTCGAAGATGGTACAACCGGCAGCCAAGCAGGGCACAAAGGAGAGAGCGGATGCATCGGGGAACTGACGTGTGCTCTAGTTAAACACGTCCCGAGAGCATCCGGAGGGTCTCATCCTCCCCGAGACTAATCCTGTTCGAGAGTAGAGGAAGGGTGGGCCATCTTCCATCATACCTAGAGCTTGAAGCGCGCCAGACGACTTCTGCCCACGCGGAACCTATGATAGAGCAACGAGAGTTAAGATGCGCCCATAGAGAGCGGCATGATAGATGGTTGGTCAGGTCCGCCGGCGCGGTAAAGAGGATTCTGGGCGGGGCAGATATGAAAACAGCGCCATTGTTGAATCACTGGGACGTAAGAGGTGGTCTCTCAGAGCGGCGGGGGGTGCACTTGAGCAGCGGAAATGAAGTGAGCGTGTGGGAATGTAGCGAAACATCCGGGGAGTAGTACCTACTAGTTGATCGTACGCGCTGAGAAGGATGCATTCTGCGGACACTGGTCCGATACCTACTTACTGTACAGCCGATTCTTCTGGATCCAACCCCAAAGCATGCTTGGAAGCTGGATGCGTGTTTCGACGGCGACGGGCCTAAAAACCGCAGGATTGATGACGTGCAGTGGAGGTTAATTGATGCTGAATTCCTCGGCTCCGGTGAAGCTTCTAATGAATGGAGGATGGCAGGTTATAATCTGCGGGAACATATGTACTGCAAGCTCGAGTGGGTCCTGGAGGGAGAGGGAGGGACGCAGGTCGTCGTGGAGGAAATTTTAAATACGGAACTGCGCAAGCGTTGGTTGCGGCGGCTGGCAAACTCTGAACGGGCGCTACGGTTTGCAACAACGCACTGCCACGCTCGCCCCACGTAAATTGGAAAGCTCAAGCGTGCGGCGTATGCGCATCTTCAAGCTCGCCACTTGTGTCAATGCTGGAAGTCTTACGCAGAGTTGTCTTCTTTGTACATGACGGTGAGCGCTCTCAGAATATACCAAAAATCAACGTCCACAAGCTGATACAATTCCGCAGTTCTTCAAGCCAATTGACTCGGAGTCACCAGCACATCTCACAGTAGGCGTCCTGGTCATCCCTTCCGCTTCTACCGTATGTATGAAAAGCATGCAACAATAAGGTACGTCTATATACGTCTTTCAAGCTTCAACAGCGCTTCACACCAGTCAGGTATTTCTTCATACCACCGCTGGATTCTTCCCATCCGACCGTGACCAATCCCTGTGCTCCCGCTGGCTTTTCCACACCGCATCGTACACCGCTCTCCAATCCCTACATCTCCTCACGGCATGTGGATGGAGCGCGTTGACCTTGTGCGGGTACTGGATCGGGTCGAACTGCAAGTCGCCCCGGCATGTCGCCATCTGCCTGATGTAGTTTAGGCAGTGCCGCGTCGGCTCGGCGTCGCGTTCGCCCTGCGGCCGGGTGAGCTGGTTGCGGATGACGTCGAGGCAGCGGAGCTGGTGCATCATCGACACCGTGTACGGCGTGTGCGCTGGTCCGAGATGGATGATGCCGCCCTCGGGGAAGAGCGGGGCCCACTGTTGCGCGGAGTCGAGCTTGTAGCGCGTCCAGCTGTCGAACTCGAGCGCGACCTCCTTGCGCTCGATGTTCCATATCCCGCCTACGGCACCGTGCGCTGTTAGCATGTCGGCTATGGGAGTCGAAATACTCCAACGAACCGTTCTCGTCGCTGACGTCTTGGCCGCGGTTGATGATCATGGCGCGTGAAGCGAACTTGAAGATCGTGTTCAAGGCGAGAACGACGATGGAAAGCGTGATGAGTGCGTTTTCCAGGGTGCGCTTGGATAGCATAGGGCCTGTCAAGGAGGGATTGCTGATGTACATCCCTGGCCGCTTTTCGGTCCTTTGTGGTGCAGGAAACGTCGCGCCAGGTTTCAGGTCGCAGCGCGGACGCCGTACGGTGTCCTGATACTCACCGGTTCGCTGTCCTTGCATCTCGGGCATACCGAAGGTTCCTGCGACCCTGAGCACTGACCCTTGCAAGCGCCACATTGAACCCTATCGCCACGCACGCTTGATGCGTAAACACTCGTGTATTGCTTCAGCGACACACGTACCACGCACGAGAAAGCCCGATGCGACCATGGCACCGTTTTAATTGGCCCACAGTTGCAGGGCTTTGCAAAAAGAAAGGTTGCTATACAAGATGTTGTAACGGCCCGCGCAATATGATGAGGCATCAGCCATATTCGAGCAAGCGCCCTGGTAGGAGGTGAAGTCAGCGACGGGGTACTAATGGATAACATGTAATGTACCAGACAGCTATGGCATACGACCAAATATGCGGGTGACCTCCGCACAATTGACACCCTTCACTAACAGAGTAGCACCGCCAGGAAAGCATGTGTATCACGAAGGCTTAGAACATGCACAAAGTGAAGACGAGTAGTGCGCACCTCCCAGCTTGCAACCTCATGTTGGGCGTCGGGAGCATGCGAGGAGGCCTCATGTTCTAGCTTGTAACGTAGCCTGCATAAAGCCTGTGTAGCCGCGACGCCGTGCACATCGGTACGCCCACCCACTACTTTCCGCCCTGCTATAATATTCCCTCTTAATTCTTAAATTCCTGATGCAGCTGCAAAGGAGCTTCGCTTACCTCGCGCTGGTCGCCATCATGGTCGGTGTTCTGGCGACCTATGCCCTCCCCATGGAGTCGTCGCCGTCGTCGCCATCATCATTCCCCGACTCATCATCGCCACCGAAAGGCGCGCAACGTGAGTTATCCCGATTCCCGATTTGACGGGTATCCTTGTGAGACGGAACCTGAAACCTCTCCAGCGTCAGCCGACATACACTGGGAGACGGACTGGCTGTAGCAGTCACCAATCGCGATATGACGTCCTTGGAGAAATACGGACCGAAATGAGGCACGGGACGATGACGCCTGCACATTGTACCACTACCACCACGCATTGCGCTGCGGACTCGTGCGGATGTATGCTATCACACACAGACATTGGTGGGGTCGATCGCAACGGAGCCGTCTGTAATACACATACCGGGTATCAACCTTGTTGCCGCTGCAGTCTCGCCCTTGTTGAATTGGAATCCGGGTTCCGAGTCGGTGTCAGTAAGTCTGCAAAGTTGCAATGTTCCAAGTTCCTTTTCAGGGCGGGCGGCGTTCGTTTCGGCGGGCGCCCTACAAAACCTGTTTCTACGCCACCTCCGTTCAACCGTCCGAGTCGTCAGGCCACCATCGCGAATAACGCGGACCGCCCCTTCGTAAGCTTGCGCGCGATTGGTGCCGTAGGAATGCAGCCGCTGCCATCGTCTCGTACCTGTCGAAGCAGCACTACGACGCCGCCAGAGGTGCGCTAGCCAAAGGACTCGACTGTCAGCGGGGAGGGTCCCTCCATACATGCAAGGAAACCTCGATTGTGTGTGCAGGATAGGACGTCGGGGTTGCGTCACTGTACCTGCAGTATTTCCGTCCTCGGTCAGCGTATATAAGGATTGGGATTGTAGTCGGCCTCACCATCGAAACCCACCATCGAACTCGAACCCTACTACCGCTACCAATCGCACTCTCGACATGGAATTCTTCAAGAGCATCATCGCATACCTCTTGATCCTGGCCACGACCACGATGGCCGGCCTCGCTACGCCGCTGCCAGAGGACCAGCCCGAGGTCGTGCAGGTGCCTGCTGGAGGTAAGCCGTCTTCGCTACACGTATGAGGCATCCCTATGTTCTGAACTACGACCGCTTAGCCATGCACGCCGAAACCGATTGGCTGTAACTCACCGAGGGCGGGGCACACCATGTTCAACATTGCGCCACCACTTCTTGATGTACGAATATAATGCTTAGAAAGGAGCGGAAATGCTTTGTATGTAGTGTTCTCGTGAGGCCTTGCTCGTTTGTAAACAGTGGTGACGTTGTGGATCGCGTTCCTATGCATGGGAGATAACCTCGAAGAGCAGCCGAACGAAAGGTGGCATCGCTCGAACCTGTAGATACGAGGTTTAGCGTGCTTGTGCCATAAAGAAAGAGCAATCTCTACCTCAGTTTGGGTCTTCACTGAATATTGATGGACGGTGGTCTGCTCAGAGGTTTGCGTACCACTCCGCTGCCCGAGCGTAGCGGCCGCAAGTACATACGTTACGTGCGGCGCTGCAGCGCTGTTAAAAATGGTTCATCCCGGCGGCAAGTTGGTCGTGGGGGGAGGTGGGAAGGATTTTGGTGCAGTACACCGCGGGACCTCATGGCTGTTTCCGCCTATATCGAACTTGTCCTGCGTCTTCCCATCCTCCGCCTTCCATCGCCCCCGCATGAACGCGAAGTGCGGGTTCGCGCCGTGGTTCGCGAGGATCCGCATCTCGGGCTGTGCGGGGCCGTGCGGTGCATGCACTCGTGCTGCCCGTCGTCGGGCTGGATAGCATTCATGGGGAGATGGAAATGAGATCAGGGGCTGCGGACGAACACGGAATCGAGGACGACGCACCTCCTCGTCGCTGCCGCCCCAGTCCTCTCTGGGGTCTTTCGCCGTCGTCGCCTTCCTCGGCGCGGATGGCGCAGAGCCGTGCTTCGCGGTCGCGGCCAATGACGCGTCGTCGTGTCTCGCGGCGGGAGTCCTTCACCTCGGCGGAGAAGATGAACGCGTCTTGTGCATCGGAGGGGAGGTCCGACCAGCCTCCGGGTGAGCTGGGTCTTGTGCCGTGATCGGGCAGGGAAGACAGGTCTGGGAGAGACTCGAGCAGCAGTCGTGCATCGTACCTGTGCAAACAAGCATGAGAAAGCAGTCGACGAATGAGAGAAGACAGTAAACTGTATTTCGTACATCCATCCAAACATATGACCATACCCTCCGTCCCACAAGTCATACAGTCAAAGATGAAACATGCAGAACACGGATCGTGATTCGCAAACTCTCAGCAGGGTGCGTACCCGTTCACCCACACACCGGCCCTCCCAGACTGCTCGCTGCTAGGCAGCTCCTCCCCACCCAACCCAGACAAAGTCATCGGCTCGTCCGAATCCGCCCCATCCACCCGCAGCTCGACCCGCGGACCCCACCGAATGAGCCCATCTCCCACATGACCCTGCTCTTCGCCGTTACCCGCCTCTCGAACCTCCAGCGACCGAGCTGCTGCTGCCGCTTGGGGACCACGGACGAGATCCGCTTCATGCGCTTGGATGAACAACAGAGTGTCGGGCTAGACCCGGGGGTGGTCGTGCTCCTGGCCGTCAAACGGCCTGTTCTTGCGTTTCTTTGACACGGACGACATAGTAGGGAGGGGGCGGAAAGCAAACCCAACGGGGAACGGTGGTCGTGATAAGGGACGAAGAACGGCAGTACAAAGTAACTATACACCGAGTATAAGCGATTGATGTAAGTAAGCCTATATTTATAATTGTTCTACAAATGACTATAATGTCGGTAATATCAAACTGGCCCTGCCAGGCTAAACTCAAGTTAACGGTTCGATTCTTTGAGCCAATTTACGCCTCTGGTACTGCCAGCTCCATGATACCACTGGCATCGAATGCAACATAACATGTAAGGCTCCATCCTCGTTGTATGATACCAGTTTCACGGACTAACACACACTTCTCATGTATCTCCATGAAAGTAGTCATGGACGCGCTTCACCGAGAACCAGCAAAATGCCTACCCCCGACCGCGGTCCTTATCCGCGCGGACCTTTCAAGGTCCTGAACGCCATTCCTCCTGAAATCTATTACTGTATATTTGAACTGCTCAAGGACGACAAGGAAACACTCTCGTCATGCTCATGTGTCTCCCGACACTGGAGAGAGGTTTCGATCCCCTGGCTCTTCGCACAGATCGAGGTTCTCTCCGCTGAGCGGTTTACGGGCTTTCTCGAGTTCGCAAACACCCACCCACGCCTAGCAGCCCATGTCAAACGGTTGCGCTTCTACGCTCATGGTAATCCTTCAAAACCGTTCGAGCTCCACCCACCAATATCCGAAGACAGTCTTCGTACATCTTTGTCTTCCGCCATCTCTGGGCTCTCCTCATTACGGAGCCTATCCCTATACAATATCAGTCTAGCGTCCGACGCTGACCGCCCTTCGATGACCCCACTGGCAGATCTCGACCGCAAAACAATATCAAACCGGCATTTACGAAAGCTATCCATACACGGCAGCATCGGCGTGTTTCCATGGACCACCATCCTGATATGGTTTCTGTCGAGATACACCGTGGATACCCTAGAACTTGTCGGACTCACGATCCCCCCACTCGAGGAGTTGAATGACGCCGTCGCTGTCTCGGCCCTCGACCATCTCAGGAACTCTGTGCGTGTTCGGAAGCTTGTCCTCCGCCTCTCCGTCGCCTGGTTCAACAACCCGTACTCCTTCCTCGAGGCACTCCTCCAACCCGGTTCCGTTGAAGCGGTATCCTTATCTTGCGGATCATCTCCCACCATCACGCGCATCCTCCGCTTTATGGGCGTGGTCGGCCAGAACGTGACGTATGTCAGCCTCGACATCGCCTTTTTTTCAGTGGAGAACGGCCCCTTTGGTAAACACCTCGCCTCCTCATCCTTTACGCGACATTCCTGCTGACTTGCATTGCTTCTGCAACGCACTCTGCACTAGACCTGAACTGGACAGAGCTAGGGGAAAGCCTCACCTGCTGTCCGCGGCTCGAAAGCCTCCGGATCAGGATCTCAGCCTTCAGCATTTACGACTACTCCGGCTTTCCCCGCCACGCCGTCTTCACCACCATCGTCCCCTCCGCCTCGCGCACCCTGCACACGCTCACCGTCGAGTTGGCAGAGGAGCCCCCGTGGCACAACGACATGGGCGATTTCGAGACGTGGGACCTCCACGCCCTCGACGAGTACCTCACGCGCGAGCCCGCGGAGTTCCCCTCGCTCCGCAGCGTCGGCATCGAGCTCATGTTGTACCTCGCCGACGACAACGACGAGCTTGTGGAGATCCTTTTGACGGAGCTGTCGTCGCTGAAGGACGCGGGGCTGTTGCGCGTCTTCTGCGATGAGATGTGAGCGATTTCCGCACGTAGTCAGGGTGCGCCCAACGCTCACTGATGCTATGGCAGGACGCAGTCGTCCCGGACGGCCTTCGGAATCGAGCCGCTCCCGACACGCGAAGAGTGAAAGTTCAGAGCATAGCTCTTCGAATCTCCAGTATATTGGCAAGCCGCATTCATACTACACGAAAATTCTCGAGACTGTTTGCGTTCCATATTACCGCCCTTCCCAAGGTAGACACAAGCTCCGGTCGTCATTCAGTATTAGACGATATCTTCGAGCTTTCGCTCTTCTGCCGTATGAGTGCTTGAACCCTCTAAGCCTTCCCTGAATGGGAAATCCTGCTCGCCGATGACCAGCACCGTCTCGGACATCCCCCGGGGCTGGCTGTCGTAACGCGTCGTCACTGTGGTGTTGACCGCAACGGTGAGCGGGCGCAGCGGAAGGGCACAGACACTACTCTGGCTACTAGTCTTCGTAAACCCATTCTCGACGTGCGAACGGTTCAGTGCCACGAGCACGATGATGACGGTTGGATATATGGCCTATGAATAGGAGGTCGTAAGTTGAAACCATAAGTGGATGAAAGGATAGAATTGCGGCGAGACGTACTATGAGGGGCACCAGGGCGCCGTTCATGATGACATTGAATATATCCCAGAAACTATTGTCACCCGCGATCCACCCCATTCCCATGCATCAGCAAAATCGCACCCCATCCTATGGATCTTAAGAGAACTTACAACTTACAGCGCAACTTAGAACTTAAGCAAGCCATCTTACAGTGAACTTAGCCGTTGCAACCCATCTTAATTCACGTAGGCGCTGATGATATCTCCGCTCGGAGTATGTTTGACTGTGATGACAGCGGGTGGTACCCACCATGTCTAAAATACCCATATGCAT
The DNA here is from genome assembly GCA_020736865.1 of Ganoderma leucocontextum. Classification (NCBI taxonomy): domain Eukaryota; kingdom Fungi; phylum Basidiomycota; class Agaricomycetes; order Polyporales; family Polyporaceae; genus Ganoderma; species Ganoderma leucocontextum. The sequence continues at coordinate 782,896 of JAHKGY010000009.1, forward strand.
CCTAAAAATGAAGTGATTCGAATCTGAGCTCAGGCTAGAGGCATGCACACTTCCTCAAGTTTTCGTAAGCCTGCCCTTAATCCGAGCGCTAATCATCGACTCACCACCAAGCGCCGATGTTCATTTTTTCGTTTCTGCGTTCCGCTATGTGCACAGGCTACAGCACTGGCCCATTGATCCTCTTGTTCCCACTTCTTTGTTGCATATTCCCGTTGCTCACTCTGCTATCCATGCCGGCGACTTCTCTCATGCAAATAGGATCTCACCCCGGCATTCTCGATAGGGCCGCACCGGTTTTTGGTCTTTGGAATCCAGTCCTCCGACGTGGTGGCAAAGTCACAGGCACGGTTGAGGAAGGGGGTCAGATTAGTACCAATCGGGTTGCTGTTGTTGGGACCAACAAGTGAGTCTTATAATTCTCGGTTTGAAATCGGTGTATGGTGCGTGATTAAGCGTGGTTCGTGGTGCTGTACCTGACATATGTTAGGCCCACGACACAGTGTCCACCCGCATGCGCCACCGGTGACCAAGGTCAGTATTGCGTCCATTGCCCCATGTCCAAGAGTGTCATCCCACAAACTGGCGCAGGTTCCCCAGTCCCGACCCGCGCCCAACACCAAGTAGGAGGTCGGAGTGTATACCGCTACTCCTAGTGCGTCATCTCCCGCCTTTTCGCTTTCCCCCAGGTGGTCATTCATCCTCTCTCCCTGCCTCTGCCTCTTCCCCTCACTCTCTCGCACCCATCCCTATCGCCGGGCCCTCCCATCGTGCAAGCGCCATCCTGAGGCGGCGGAGGACGAGCGCCGTACGTCAAGGGTTCCATCGTCCCACCCCCGAGCCCCAGGCTAACGGAGATCTCCTTCCCTGCACCTTCCCCACACGGTCCTACCATGCGCTCTATCACCCCGCCTGCCTGCTCTGCACTGTAATCGGCACGACATTGAACGCCGCGCAGCGCGACGCTCTTCACGTTGGGCCTCATTGCGTGCATCTCGACCTCGTGCCCGGGCGACCTCGCCGCGGCGGAGAACATCGCGGAGCAGTTCTTTGCGCGCGCGTCGACGAGCACGTCCCTATCCTTCCCCACGCCCCCGCTCTCGACGTCGTTCTCGATTCCGTTCACGTCGTCCTCATCGTCGGCCTCGGCCTCGAACAGCTCTGGGGCGAGCGCCTCTGGATCCGCCACTTCGCCCAGCTTGTCGTCCACGTCTACAGGGTCGGCGGGCAACCGCGCGGGGTCGCTGCGGTTCTACTCGCGGGAGGCGGTCGTGGCGGGTGCGTGCTGTTTGCGTCAGTGGATGTGGAATCTGGATGTGGGGGAGTTGAGTGGTGGCGTAACTGACTATACCCATCCATCAATGTCGATGTCGACCGTCTGGTGCGTGATCAATACACAGTCTGCCTCCTCACCACATGTATGTTCCTCCCTCCTGCCTTCCGTGTGTGCAAACGCTGACACTTGTCCCCACCCGATTTGTGGGCTGTGCAGACACCAAAGATCTTCGCCATTGGGGTGCGAGTGCGTGGTCGTACAGGAGCAGAAGTGGATATGTGGCTTGAGACCGTGCCCGTGCTCATCGTTGATGAGACTTGTGCGCGCGGGTCGGGTTGGATGAGCCCAGGGCCCCGACGGTCGGACACTTTGAGCTGGGCCAACGGGTTATCAGCATCGGGATGTAAATAGTTTGCATATCTCCCATGTACTATACTCTATATCCAATCAAACAATGTTCTATTCAATCATTTATCATATTCTGAGTGGTATTGCGAGCCTGCAGTCGACATTGTAAGCTGTCTAAGATGGGGGATAAGATACCCATAGGATGCCCATAAGATGCCTGTAAGATGCCACGTCTTACCTAGGAAAGGTACATAGACTATGTAAGTTGTCTCCATCTTAGAACTTACGGCGGCTCATAAGTTCTAAGATGACCCCGTAAGTTCCATAAGATGGGGTGTGATTTTGCTGATGTGTATGTTCCTGCCTGCCAAGCGAGGACCATGACCTATACGTTGTCATTTAGTCACCTGATTCCTTGGCCTCGGCCAACGAAATTTAGCACTTACCCAGAGAGCACAATAGATCGCGCCCGATTCCATGAGTAATGAAAACACTTTCTCCGTTTGAGAGACCATAGGGCCTGTCACGACGTATCGCTTCAGTGTTCTCCTTGATTGCCTGCAACCTATCGATGAGTCCGTATGCCAAAGGCTTAAGCTTGCCAAAGTGGCTTACCATGCCTTGACCATGACAGCGGCCGTCGAAAATAGGTTCGTACTCAGCGACAGTACTGTGGCAGCGACACCGTAAGAAAATCCTTGATACAGGCTCCCAGTTCCGTCGGCATGTGGATCCGGTTGCCATGAACCGCCAGCCTCCCATGAGCAGGCATATTTGGTATCCGCAGTACCCAGAGCTATATATGACAGTTGAATCCGACAATATTCCAAGGTAGTGGAGATGCTTCGACTGAGGCCGACGTACCAAACGTTGTCAGAAGTAGCATGATACATGCACCCATAAGGATTCTGTTGCCCCGCCAGAGTACACATGCTCGCCAGCATACAATAGCATCACCCAAGAGTATCTTTAAATATGGTATTGTTAGTCAGAACAAGCAAAATGGCAAGGAAGAAACCCTCAAACATTGATTGTCAGTGTGGCGGTGGGTGCACAACTTATAAATTGCTCCGAGTCCATGCTGAAGTCGCTCGGCGGAGCGCCTCCCAGTCCAGAATCAATATTCCACAGGTCAAGTCCGTTGTAGACAACTTGGATGAAACTTTGTTCCAGGATTCCCAGAAATGAGATGACCGTGTAGACCGTTGTGGAGGAGAAGAGGGCGAGTAGCGCCAAGCTGAGTATCAGCGTAGTTGGTCGAGTCCGGTTATTGTGCCTATTTCCAAATGTCGATAGTCACGGTGTTATGGATAGGAGAGGGCGATAAAAATGGTAGAGTCTCACTGTACAAGGGAATATATAGAGGCACCACATAGTAAAACAAATATCCCTAAGTTGCAGATGTTAGGGTGGGATGAATGATGCATATTTGCCAGATGTTCCATACCGTACAAGGCGAATGGTAGTGCAACCCCCACCAGGTTTTCTCGAATCATAGGCCTTATTTCAGCCCAGACTTCAGCATCGAACACATACGGTGGGTGCTGGGACTGAGTACTGCTTGTCTGTGACATGTGCGAGCAAGAGTCTGGGGAATGTGAAGGTCTCGGAAACGTCGTATACGGGATCGCAGATTTATATACCAGCCTGCGTCAAAGCTGCCCACCAAACATCGCAAATGTGATTCGGATACCAGTTTGATATCAAACCTTGGAAGGTCGGAAGAGGACCTTGCAACAGACCCCAGCACGAATACGACAACCTTCGATTGACGAGTGCAGCGATGCCTGTACGACGTACGACAGACCGGTCCGATGTCTAAACCTTGCACTCATCAGAACAGTCCTCGCCACAGCATACTTGTCTGAACAGATCTAGATCGAAAACGATGGACATGCATAGCCCAGCCTCTGGATTGATCAGCGCCGTTCACGCCCCGGCCTTGCGACCACTAACCCTCAAGTCGTGCTGTAGTAGCCCGGTAATGACCACCACAAACCGTATGCACAGTGTGAAGAGATTGTCCGCTTGTCTGTCCATACACAAACGCAATGCAGGGGCGGAGTTACGCCGCGCACGGCGCTCGTATGAAGGGGCCAGTCCTCAGACACCCGTTTAAGGAGAGCAACAACTGCATGAAGGTTGGGCGGTTTAGCACAATGACAGATGAACGCGATCCCTAAACTGAATCTGACGTACCGTCGTCTCAATAATTGTGGAGAGGCGCCCTAAGAAGGACGCATCGGTGGGCGAGGAATATTGATTGCGATCATCATCGTATTCGCCAGACTCGGAACTTGCGGTTGGCGAACGGACCGTCACCCTCGAGCTGACGTGGCAGAAGACATGTCGCTTCCACAGCCCCGCTGTTCCCGCGAACAAGAACGAGAGAAGTGATGGTGGAGGCCGTAGGACGTGTAGCTAGTCAGTGGGGAAATTCAACGTGCGTCAGCTGAGTGGGGGAGGCCACACTTGCAGTGAAAAATCGGACTCACACTTTCTGACTGGTTGTCGTCAAGCCAGGGTGGTCGCTCGAGTAGTTGGCCGAAGTCTTTTCACGGTCCGCACTGTATCTGCACGTGAGCGAGCTCTGAAAGCGCGGCCACTCTGGTAATGTAAAGTCGGAAACGCCCTCTCCCGAGCCTGACAGCGCGTGCACCTTGCTCAACATTGCTGTGCGTTCTCGCAACTGTCTTGACGATGACCATGATCGCGGGCGGACCGGCCCCGTGCTTCGGGCTATTCTCAGTGGCTGACCTGCTCGAAGTGATGAGCAGGATTATGACCCCCCGGGTAAATGACCTGGCGAAATCGTTTAGCTTCTCAAGACCCGACCTAACGGCGCGACAGGGACTCCTGATGAGCGGACGAGACAACCCTCGGACCCCGCCCTCAGTCCAAAGGGGATCCCGGATCGCGGTACGAAAAGATCCACCACTGATCGAACCTGACCGCCGGACGATAACCATGACCTAGAGCAGCACCAGATTAGTGGATGCACCGTGCAATGCGCGCGATTAGGACACATACTGGTACCCAAAGCACACAACAGAGGGTGCCTTCTGTATGTGCCCATGGCATTGATTTCATCGACCCATACCTGCAGGCTGAAAATAAGTCAGCTTATTAGCCTGAGCACCGGTGTTTACGAGATACGAACGGATGAAAATGAATATGAGCCCGTACCAATCGAGAGAACATGGACGAGCTTTCTGGGCCCTGTGACGCAGGGCGCGCAACCAACTAGGACCGCGGTCAAGCGGATTTTGCTTGTAATAGCGTGCTTCGTGTATCGATTCTCGATCGTGATAGCTCATGTGCCTCTTAGCATCGTAGAAAGCCGTTCGTCTACCACCGTCATTCAACATGCCCGCGAGACCTGCCCACAGCAGGCCATAATGGGCTGTGATACTGTGACGTTGTTCCTGTTGAGATGAACGAGGCAACCCGTTTCAGTAAAGAAACTACTTACAGAGATGTACATGACCATGGGGCTACATTGGAAAGTGGCAGTGAAAGTCAGTTAAGGAAGTTCACGGTCGTTCAGGCGAAAGAGCTGCGACCACGCGGGATGGGCGCGGCGAAGATGGAGTCGGCCGAGCCGGTTCGGGCTATCAGATAAGATAAGGGGCGGCATGCGTGCGAGCGTTGTTCGCTTGCACTATCGCGCTTGCCCACGAAGTCGTTAAGTTTCGCTCAGTCAGCCATGGACACGCACACCTCTCACTTTCCCCTCTTCCTCGTCCATTTGACTGCCCCTCCATGACCGGACGGCCCAACGACGAGCGGGCTCCTCTCCTCGATCGAGACGCTCAGGCGGAAGCCGGTGAAACTCTCGTCACTCCTCAAGAGAAGCGGACATGGTGGCCTATCGCATGGTACACAGTCCTCACCCTTCTTGGTGTCTTCGTCCTGGGGGTGTTCGTCAAGGGTATCATAGACTCGGATGATGTTGATGTGAGTCCTTCGTTTGTCCCGGATTTGAGAGGAGACGTGCGTTGCACCACCCTGGGGTTGGGTATATGCATATATGCGCATCTCGAACGCGACATTTGCAAGTGGTGAGGGGTTCTATCGGAACGATCGGAGCTTGGGAGTGTTTGGGAGCGTCCCTCTGCATCCTACTGCGACGTATGCGCGGTAAGGACTGTAGGGGAATGCCTTCCACATTTCATATATGCTGTTACACGCAAATGCTTGTCCACCGATGTCAAAGCAACTCCGGTATTTGGAGGAAATCTTTCCTTCTGTCGCTGTTTCTCGGTCTTGCCACCAGCCGTATTGTACTACACCCATAGAAGGAAAGGGAACAACAGCCAGGAAGACGGAGTCAGGTCCAATACGCCTGGTGACTTTCTTATCGACGGTTCGGGGGCGTCTTTCCGTGCTTGGTCGCTTTTCGCCATGATCTACCTTCGCGACGCGTAGTTTTCTGCAGTACGCGGTCCCCGTGAACTGATCTCCCTGGCATGCCGAGTGCTACATGCGGTGCCCAACGATTCCGCTTCCATATGCGCTCGTATATCATCATATCCCCTCTCTAGATTATGAAGTGGACAACGCGTACCCTAGCAGTGCATGGGAGGACCCTCTCGAATACACATGCCCTGGGGATTGTGCGTCAGCGCCAATCCCGTTGCGACTGGTAGCGTCTTGGGCGTGCGGGAACCCGAGTTGCGCTCGCACGACTGGCTTAGCGGCAATGCTCCGCTTCGCGCGAAGGAGACGTGAGGGGCCGAGGGGGATCTTGGAGGAAGGAGGTTCAAGGGAGGCTTGCCTCCCGTAATCACCAGCCGCTCACGGGGAGTCTCTGTCGTATTTCTCTCTTCCTCGCCTTCGTCTTGGTATCAGAGTGGGGTACCATTGTAAGCGTCGGAGCTTAGGCGTGCTTGGAAGCGACCCTCCTATATGCGGAGGTATCTGCAACGCGTACTCTGGCGGGATCCGTAGAGGTCGAAGCAGCATGGTGCGCATCAGCGGCCCAGTACCAAGTGATGTCAACGTCGCTCTGGCGTTCGAAAGCAATCCTTCTGTGTCGCTGTTGCTGTTTCTCTCATTTATACCGTGTCAAGGGAATGAAACATGCTGACGAAAAGTAGTTCGACCTAGGCAAGGCGCTCAAGAGCGCCCTCGGCGGTGGTCTCAGCGGTGCCGCAGCGATGGTCCTGCAGGTTCTCACCCTCATGCCGCTCCGCACGGTCATGAACTACCAGTATCGCTACGGGACAACGATGACGCAGGCGACCAGGACGCTCTACTCTGATGGCGGTTGGACGCGGTACTATCAAGGCCTCGCCGCCGCGCTCATCCAGGGTCCCGTCTCGCGCTTCGGGGACACCGCGGCGAATGTCGGCATTCTTGCCCTCCTCAAGTCGAACAAGTACCTGAAAGACCTGCCTCCGCTCGTGAAGACAGTGTTTGCGTCCGTTGCGGCGGCGCTGTTCCGGATGGTCCTCACCCCGGTGGACACCGTCAAGACGACGATGCAGACAGACGGCAAGGCGGGGCTCGCGATCCTGCGCTCGAGGGTGCGTCCGCTAGACGTGCATTTGTGCAGCTGATCGCTCACGCGTGGACAGATCAAGCGGTACGGCGTCGGCACGCTCTGGTACGGGGCGTGGGCGACGGCGGCGGCGACCTTCGTGGGCCACTACCCGTGGTTCGGGACATACAACTACCTAGACGCGACGCTGCCGGCGCCGACGACGCTCGGCGAGAAACTACTGCGGCAGGCGTTCATCGGGTTCTTGGCGTCGGTCGTGTCGGACTCGGTGTCGAACTCTCTGCGCGTCGTGAAGACGTACCGGCAGGTGCACGAGACGCGGATCGGGTACGTCGCTGCGGCGGAGGCGGTCATCGCGCAGGACGGGCTGCGGGGCCTGCTCGGACGCGGACTGAAGACGCGTATCTTGGCGAACGGGCTGCAGGGGGTGATGTTCTCGATACTGTGGAGGCTGTTCCTCGACATGTGAGTGCTTGTTCGCTTTCGGTGTTTCTATAAACAGGTGGCTGATGGACTTGAACGTTGCAGATGGGAGGGAAACACTGGCAACAAGTAGACTTGAATAGATTTTCCGATGTGGCCGTCATACCAGCATGTCAGCATAGACTCGAACGTTTTTGTACAATATCTTGCACGCCCTGGGTTCGTCGTATGCACTACGGTTCTTCTTGGTGACTTTTACTGGGTGCATATCAGGGTAATCTGCCCTGCGTATGAATACAGTACCTCTGCCATCATTTGCCATAGCCATCCAAAAGCCCATTGTCGGCCTGTCGTCAAGTGCGTCGCTTACTGTGAGGGGTTCGTATTCCTCTGCAAAGGGTAAAGATATTCATACTTATTTTACCGTAATTTCTACAGTGCTCCAGGAGAAGATCACATGGACTGCATCTAATGATTGCTGCGTCGAACGGGTGGATGACTTCTGCCTAAGTATATAAAAATCCTTCGCCTCATAGCTGACGATTCCCGCCTTCAGGACCTGTACAGCGTGTACTCCGGTAGACAAATCAGCTCCCTCTTTCCCCCCTCCCAATCGTCCCAACACATGCTCAAGACCGCGGTATCCCTGCCCACCGTCCCCGCCCTGGGGTCTCCCTCTCTCCCCTTCACGCCGTTCCCGGGCTTATGCCCATCGAGTACCCGCTGCCAGCGCGCGACGCCCTCGAGGCGAAACCCCATCTTCTTCGCGAACGCGACAGATCGGTCGTTATCCGTGTTCGCCTGGTACTGCACGCGGCGCAGGCCGAGGCCACCTTCGGCCGGGAGGTTCAGGGAGTACTGCAGGAGGAGCGCGACGGCGGCGTAGGTGACGCGCCGGCGCTGGAACGTGGGAAGGCAGACGAGGACGCCGACTTCGACGGAGAGGTTCGCGGCGTCGGCGTGCAGGAAGCCCGCGAGGCCTGCGAGCGGCCAGGGCTGGACGGGGGATGTCTTGTCGAGGACGGCGAGGACGAGGCACTGAGGTGAGCGGTGGAAGCGTTCGTCGAGGTAGGCGAGGAGAGTGTCGGGGGAGGCGAAGGGGCCCCAGGGGAGGTAGTCGTAGACCTCCGGGTGGTCTTTCGTTCCCGACCAGTACTCTGTTGCGTGCACAGATGGCTGGGAAGAAGAGGTGAGTACTCAGACGGTTACGACTCGAGCTCGATGGAGAGGACGTTATTGATGTTGGGTCTCGATCTGTGGAACTTACGTTGAAGGGCACGAGCTTCACCCGATTATTCTCGAGGTCTCGCCAGGGGAAGGCGAAGTTGACATTGATGGATTGTGTGGTCATCGCGATCCCTAGCGCTGTTGGGCTGAGATGTGCGTAGGGTACGGATGTTTGAGGTTCGCCGTTCTGAGTCCTCGGCCGATCGTGCTCGATCTACGGGCAACTACTCTGCCACAACGGTCCCTCTATGTGGATCGCGGAGACTACACACCCAAATCGCCAGAAGAGCTCGAGGATTTGTGATCGAGACAGTGTGGGGATGTCCATCAAGAGACCGTAGGATATCCATCAGGAGATTCTACGGAGCTTCATCATGTCGGAAATCTTGGGGGAGATTCCTGGGCGAGCGCCCACCCGCAAGCTTCAAGGATTCAGACTCCGATAACAATCCCTCCGTCCTCGGCGCCAGCCGCCGTGGCACCCAGCGTACCCCATACACCAGCAATATGTATCATTGACGTCGGTGACAGCAATCTTACGGGGGAATCCAGGGTAAGTAGGCAGTAGAATAGTATTGGTGCAAGGGAAGCTACAGTACTCGATTGGTATGGTGGCGGAAATGTATCAAAGATATCTAATAGGGGAGGTCAGAGTAGGCGATTCTGCTCGTTTTTGGTCGATTCTGATGTCGATTCTGGGATTCGCTTTTTGCGAGAATCGAGGTCGGATTTATTCGGGAATCGGGCGCTAAGACAGAATCGACCCAGAAACGCCGTTTTTGCAGAAGCGACTCTGGAGTCGCTTCTGCAGCCAGAATCGCCGTTTTTTGCCTCCTCGATTCTCTGCCGGCGTCTGGCCAGTCTCAAACGCTCGTTGCAGCGGGTTTTAGCCCTCTGGATTAATCGTTGCAAAAGCGGGGCGGTCAAACTTGGCCCGATTCTGGGACGATTCACGTTTTCGATTTTTCAGAAAATCACTCGAACAGCGACCAAAAAGCGGTCGTAGAAACGCCTACTCTGACCGCTCCTAATCTACTGTGGGCCGGGCGATCAGCACGGAAGCGCTACATAGATATGTCTAGTCATAGCAGCTCGAAAACTCACGCCACCGGATAGATGTGAGAAAGAGTGGGATCTGAGGCCTGAGGCCCGAGGCCTGACCGGGACCCACTGATTGCAAGCGAAAGCGAAGGGCAAGCGCAGATGATGGTGGTGAGTAGAGAGAAAAACTTCACAAGTCCATCGCGCTGGCCTGATGCCCTCGACGAGTCGACAAGAGTATGATTCAAACTCCGATTACTCACAGACTGATTCTTCAGCTAACGTCAGCATGATCGAGGATATCCCAGGGAATCCCCTGATGAATATCCTACGAGCTCCTCGCTTAATCTCCCAGGATATTTCCGACATGATGGAGCTCATATGAACGTTTCAGGATTTGGGTGTGTAGTAAGTACTGTGGAGCTAGACAATGAAAGTATGCAGATTCAGATTGTAACCCAGCTATCAGGTCCGTCTAAGCGTGTAGTAATTTAATTTTCGTACGAAGCATAACAAACAAACCTTCCATTACTTATGGCGGACTTTAAAAATATGGCCTACCCTAAACTACTTATCATCGAATGCGCTGCTGCGCTGCCCCTTTGTTTTGTTTTCAGGTGGCGTCTCGGACTGCTCTCTCTTCGCCTTCCAAAAACTAAAACATACGGGCCCTACAGAAGCAACGTTGGTATGTTCCTGGAATTTGAAAGGACAACTTCTGAGGCCCAACACTAACATGGGCCTGCAGCTTAGCTTGAAGTGCGCAGTGCATATATCCATGGTGACTGCCCCCGGCTCGACCGTCCTAGACGGAACGCAAAACAACGGTCGGGGCGAAAACGAGGACAAGGTGTCACAACCGAACAAGTACAACAACAAACGTATCGATGGGCTTCCTGTCGAACTCCTCCTCGACGTATTTCGTTACGTGCTTCCGCCCAGCAGGCTTCTCGACCCTATATCCACGAGGGGCACGCACACTCCCTGGACACGCGCGATGGCTGCTAAAGCGACGATAGTTCAAGTCAATCGCCACTGGTATTCAGTCGTCCTCACCTTGCTGTACGAAGAGGCATCCCTCCGTCGTTCGGCCCAAGTTCGCTCGTTCGCAGATGCCTTACGAGGAAATGCGGGTCTTCCCCATCTGGTGAAAACCATAGTCTTCGACTGCCCGGCGGATACAGGGGAGGAACGAAACTTTGTTTTCAGCGATCTTGTCTACATCCTCACTCGGTGCACTCGATTGCGGACCCTCATCTTCACCGACGCTCTTTTCGTGAGGGACGTGAAGCGCAAGCGAGACCTGGGTATTGTGTTTGCGGATTCTTTGGATCTGTGTCAATATGCGATCCCCATGACACTCATCGATGCTGTCGAATCAGTACTGTCCAGGACGCTCGTCCGATTCGAGCATTGGCCTCAGGGCGGCGCCACGACTTTTACACGCCACTCCATGGCATGGCCTGTCCATCGCTTCACCGCTTCACCGCATCTTACCACGCTCGCTATCCACGTCGATAATCCCGCTGCTCTCGAACGGATTGTTCTGGCATCCCTCGAGGAGCTTGATCTCTCGCGCGACTACGTGACTCCCCGCGACTGGGACCGCTCCAAGTACTTCCTTTCGTGGGAGCTACCACGTTTGCGGCACCTCGTCCTACCAGTGATGAGCAACATCCATGGTAGTTTCCTGCAGCGATTCGGGAAGAGTATAACCTACCTCGAGTTCCGCGACCACCTGGACTTGCACATGCGGTACGCCGGCGGACCCCCCACGCCCCCCACCGACCACATCCACTTCTGCCCATCCTTGCAGCACCTCGTACTCCAAGCGGATGACCAGTCCTCCATACCCCGCCTCCCCAGCCTCCCGACGCCCGCGTACATCGATCTGTGGTTCTACTCGCCTGCCGGACACCTGCGATACGACCTAGTCGCCGCGCGGTCGCACGGGATGGTCGGGCGCGACGTCCGAGCGCAGAACGTGCGATTCCTCGACCGCGCGCTACATGGCATCCCTGGCCTGCCGGAGCTGTTCCCGCCCGGGACGCCCGAGGACGAACTGCCGCGCGTGCACGCTATATCCGGCCTAAGTATCACGCACGCCGCGTGGGGGGTTTATAGGAGCGACCTCGACGAGCTGTTCCCGCCTGCGCAGGAGCCATGGGACTCGGAGCCGGACTCGGAGGAGGAGTACGGAGAGTGGGACTGCTGGGTCCTCCCTGGGCACAGCGATTGCGAACCGGAAGACCCGGAATACAGCGGAAGTTCCGAGGATGAGGGGGACACCGAGAGCGAGGGCGATTGCGATGAACCAGGGCTGCTGACGATAAAGATGGAATTGGGAGATATCGATGCCGACGAGGACTTGTAAACATACCCAGGTATTCGATTGCCTTCCTCTGGATTGCAGGCTGCTATACACAGGGTTTGTTGAACATCTTATGTGTCTTCGCAGCAAGAACGGCAACCGGGAATCGGTGCCTCAAACGATAGCAAGGACAGGGCTGAGCACTTTCGTGGAAGGTGCAGTTCAGTTCTGGCCGATCTACCCTAATTGCTTCCAGGACTCACGCTTGCTCTCTTCTTCGGCGCGACTACGGCGCCTGACACCCCTACTTGAGGAAATCACGACCCAAATGAGCGGGCTTTTCTGATCATCGCAAAGTCTCTCAGGTAAGTAAGGCGGAAAAAAGCAGGATTTGACTGACGTTGGGAGTGAGAGATGGAGGTATTAGGTCTGCGCTCTACTGTCAACCCGTCTGACAACGCGACGGGAGCGGACGTTTCGGAGAGAGCTCTGAGCGGAGCCCGTTCTACATGCAAAATGCCGAATAGCGCTCCTGCGTCTCACCCCTGGCAGGAAGCCACCAGCTGGCATCCGGTTGTGCCTCGCCGGCGGAAGAATTCACCGTGAGTCTTCGGATTGGTTAAGATGGATACAATTCTGACTGCACGCTCAGGACCTTCTGACCACCGATGGGCGCACATCTGCACATTGGAGAGGAAGCCGGGCAGCCAGGAAAGGGGAATTTGAGTATGGGAATCCGAAGTGCAGCGCCCGACGTGATATCGGACTTCTCGTAAGCTCACCTCGAACTCTATCCTAGAGCGCCTTTCCTAGGCCCTCGACCCATGGTGCGTTGTCCCTTCCAGCCTTGGCTATCCAGAATATCTCAAGCGCATACGTTTGCTAAGTATCCAAAGGGCGACATGACCATCCGCCTTTTTGCTCCGGGTAAGCAAACGGTGCTATCCCTCTCGTTGAGAGTGTTCTGTCAGGGAGATAGCACGGTGCGAAGATCTGTCGAAGACGCCAAAACGTCATGAAGAGGTCCACCGTGGGTTTTCGTGCCACCAAGGACGCCATATGGTCAAGGGATCAACATCGCAGCGTGCATGTACATGTACATAAAGACGGGAAGGCGGTCCTCTAGGCAGGTGTCCGTCCTAGGTCCACCCACCCTCCGAGTTCCCGTACTCCCCCTCCTCTCCTCCCGATCTTCGGCACTAGCATACCATGGCCGAGTCACAAGCGGTGTTCCAGAATGCATTCTACATCGGGAACAATTTCAATGCTATCTTTTACGGTGAGCCAGACCCAACCTCACAGCGCTGATATTCAGTCTGACTTTCGCACAGGTGTGGAGCTCGTGCTGTACTTCATGACGATCCGCGTCATCCTCAGCCGGAAACGCAAGCACGCGCGGACCGACAAGTACTTCCTGCTGTTCAGCACCGTTCTCCTCTGCCTGAACACGGTCTTCGTCGCCACCGAAGCCGTGTTTGGGGAGGAGATGTGGATAGTGAACGCAAACTACCCCGGGGGGATGGATCAGTACCTCGGAGATTTCGCCTCCGTGTGGTATCAGACGTTCGGCACTGCGGCATCTATCGTGCTCAACCTCTGCAGCGACGGTCTTCTGGTGAGTTACTTCCGGCTGATGAGAACCGTCATGAACGACTGATGAAGCCCGATGTTCCGTGGTAGATCTACCGCTGCTATGTCGTGTGGAACGACCTCCGCGTCGTCGCGTTTCCCGCGCTCATATATCTCGCGTCATTCTGTACGTCTGCTCCACACTGCGCTCTGCGCTTGCGCGTGGATGTAGAATGCTGACGAGGCGCCGCCGACAGCGCTCGGAATCGCGCAGCTTATCGACTCGGGCCGGCCAGACGCGAACTACTTCGCGGGGCTCGCGAAGAACCTCGGGATCGCGTACACGTCGACCATCATCTCGCTCGAAATCATCGTGACCGCGCTCATCTGCGCGCGCATCTACTGGATGGGGCGCAGGTACGGGCAGGCGATGGGCAACGAGGTCGGGCGCGCGTACACGAGCGCGGCGGCGATCATCGTCGAGAGCATGCTGCTCTCGACGCTGACAGGCATCGCGTACATCATCACGTTCGCGCGCGGGGACCAGGTCGAGATCTTCTTCTTGTCGATATACGTCATGACGACGGTGAGTTCGCGCGGGTCCCGAAATGCTGAGATACGGTTGACGCATACTGATGATTCCTGATGCAGTGCATCGCACCACAGCTGGTTGTGCTCCGTGTCGTTGCCGGCCGTGCGTGGACTCGGGAAAAGACGTCGATGATCCAGTCTAAGCTCGAGTTCACAGATGGGTCGAGGACGCAGATCGAGGGTGGGTTTTCGGAAAACGAGAAGTCGCATGAGTTGGCTACGAGTCGTTCGCACTCCTCCTCGGAGGACGTGGAGGAAGTGGGCCACGTCTGATCGGACCTTCTGGCATCTTGTATATTGGGACTGGTAGGGCTTGAGATACCTAGGAGCGGCGCTGTTTTGATAGGTGCGGCTGATGCTTGTACTCTAACCCCATTGTTCGCGCAACTGTACTTCCGCATGAAATAAACATTTTAACAGCTCAAGGGCTCTATTGAGGAGGGAATCCACCCGCGCACTCCCCGCTTTGGAGCTGAGGAATCCGAAAGAATCGGCTTTGTACATCGTATGAAACTGAGTACAGGAAGCTTCCGTGCGATCCAAATCTGAAAGAGTCGCATCCCCAATTTCCACGTCCGCCAACCAGAAGGCCCTGAAGCGTGACCGTGTGTCATTGAGGCTATTCAATGTTTCGGTGAACTCGGTCGTCGGCGAAGTCATTGCTGTCAATCGCAACCACGTCCGACTGCCAGTACCAATTAATTCGAAGCACTGTCAGATACCAAAGTGTCGACGTGGGATGTTGCACCTTTCGAAAGGAAATTGGTAGCCTGTTGTTAGATAGAAGTGGCTGACCTCGAGTTCTTATGTGGGGGATGGTCGGCATGTTTCCACACGACGGCATTCCGTCCACTGGCCCGCGGAAAGGCACAGTGTACTACATGCCACCCCTGTACACCTTCATCATGCCAGCAGAAGAGGTCCGGGTCACGCCAGTCGGAGGGATCGATATGGGATGCATTGAAAACTTGGACCACTAGGTTGAGCTTGAGCGCGGTCACCAGCGATCCGACTCGGTGTCACGGAGAGAGGAGGAGGGGAAGGAGGACGGTGATTAAAACAATAAGTAGCGGTCTATGAATTTCTTATCCAGGTTTTAATGCAGTCTAATAATACGAGTATTGTATGAGTAAGTATCAATGTTCGGTGACTAATCGCGGACTTTCAAAATGCGGAATAGACTCACCGGGAGTCCGGACCACTGAGCGACTCCATCCCTCTCTTCGCCTTCTACCAGCCCACAACATACAAACCACATAGTAGAAGGTATTTACGATGCGGAAGGGATTCTGACGCCGCACAACGCTAACACAGGATCCACACCCTGACAGCCTATATTAATACTTAGCTGCACATCACTAGTCATATTGCTAGGTGAATAAATCGCCCAGGAACTTCCCCCCAATAATCTACGATGGCGCAACATGGAAGATGTCATAGCAGTACTGAGCCGTGTGCTGAACAGAGCAAGAATATGTGGTTTACCGGCGACAAGCTGGCTCTTCAACTCAACAAGGTTGGAGGTAGGCGAACAGAGTCCTGACATCGTAACGCGAAAATCAAAATCGCGAAGGATGGAGCATCTCCGAACGGTGCTATATAGATAGAAGCCCAGCCACTCTATGGATAAGCCTAAAGCTCGACCGGGTCGTTGCTGTACACCCAGCGTGCGGCGTGCGTGATGGCCTGAGGCCAGAAATGGCGTGGCAATCGATCAGCCTGACCCTGATCAGGAAGACGACTTGCTCTTCTACTCCCACTCCATCCGCAACCTGTGATCCTAACCACTGTCTGGAGCCGCTTTGCGATGCAATTACGAACATTCTGAAGCATTATAACCCTGATGATCACCCACAGCAAGGCGTATTCAAAGACCGGGTCCAACACGACAGTGATTCAGTGTTCCGCCGTCGCTACTACAGCCTCAAGATGCCGCAGCTCAAATCCACTGCACATTTACTTCTTCCTGTCCACTCCTGATCGCGAGAGCTCTTTGTCCACGTCTCTACTCCCTGGACTGACGATTTCTACCCCCAGCTTTACGGCCTAGTAGGTTATAGTCATAGCAACCATGACTGTGCTTTTCCAAAATGCATTCTACGTCGGAAACACTTTCAACGGCATCATGTACGGTGAGTGGCTCTCACATCTCAGTGCTTAGTGCATACAGGAGTGCTAATGACGGCGTCGTTCTGTAGGAGTTGAGCTCATGTTGTGCTTCTTAACTATAGAGGCGATGACAAGGAAACGGCGTGCACACCGAGTGCGCTCGGACTTCCTCTTCATGGCATTCAACGGGGTATCACTCCTTCTAAACACCATCTACGTGGCGTCCGAAGCCATCTTTGGCCAAGAAATGTGGATAATTAACGCTGGTTACCCAGGAGGACAAGACGCCTACCTTCGGGACCATGCGTCCGTCTGGTATCAGACACTTGGGACTTCCGCGTGCATCCTCCTTAACCTCCTCAGCCACGCTCTCATAGTGAGTGATAAGTTTTGTCAGAGTGCTATGGAGGGACTCATCCGCGCAGATACATCGGTGTAATGTCATCTGGGGAGATGTCCGTGCGATCATCGTCCCTTGTGTCCTGTATCTCGCCACATTGTGTGAGTACCATCTTCGTTTGGTCGTACTCTGGCAAAACCGATTGAAACTCTTTCTTCACGAGGCCTCGGCGTCGCTCAACTGGTTGAATCCGGTCGGCCCCGCTCCAGTTACTTCTCCGGTGTCGCACACGAGCTCGGAATCTCCTACACTGCGACGGTCATCGGCCTGGAAGTCATCGTGACTGCCCTCATCTGCGCGCGCATCCTCCAGATCAGGCGGTGGCACCGTAGATCCACTCCGGCGGCGTCTCAAGCCTCAAGCTGGGTCCAGGCAGTGACGCGCTCGTACACAGGCGCGGCGGCCATGATCGCCGAGTCCGCGCTGCCCTGCACGTTCTTCGGCGTCGCCTACCTCATCACGTTCGCGATCGAGAGCGACATCTCCGTCTTCTTCCTGTCCATCTACGCCATGTTCACCGTGAGCGGCGTCGCAACGTGCACGGGTGTGGCGACTGACACAGTTCTTCCGCAGTGCATCTCGCCACAGCTCATCATCCTGCGCGTCATGCGTGGCCGGGCGTGGACGCGCCACACGACGGAGACGATCATGACCGGGGCGCCGGGCGATATCTACCCTGACCGGATGGGCATGCTTTCGAGTGCGTTTACGGTGGGCTCCGATGGTGCGTCGTCGCACTTCTGCAAGGAGTGCGAAGCACGCTACCTCCATGGTCGGGTAGGGACGGAGTCGTTGGGACAGGTTTCTGTATAGTGTAGGGTTTTGATGGATTATCTTTGGGTTCGCCTGCTGCGCATGTCCAGTAAGCCCAGTGCCCACAGCTCGATGATCATGGCATACTGGACCTTCGTCTCGCAGCACCCGAGGTGTCTCCCACACTGCAGCACTGGCAAGCATCGGTACTCACCTCTCCGGGCACAGCTTGCTGCGAGTCCTCAACGAGGTCGGTTTTTCGAACCACCCACCGGCTCGGACGCATGTCATCTTCAACCCCAGGAGGCATTGAGGACGTCCCTGGCATGGGCTGTTGATATGCACGACCGTTTGAACGATGGACGAACCACATCCTGCCCTCTGAAGCCCCGACGTGATCGACATTTATGTCCGTCTCCAACGGAAGAACGTCGGCGTTCCATGAATTCCTTGATCGTGGTGCCCGGATAATTCTGCCAACCATGCTTGCGGTAGTCGAAAAGATCGATTTCTGGATCAGAGTGTCCTGCGGTCATCGAGAACTCGGAAATATATACCACTCGGAATTGTACACCCCAGCCCTCCTGGATCGCCTATGCTTCTAGCGTCCTTCTAAATGCCACCCAGTCCGACCAGTTCTGCTCCATTGCCTGGTACAACGCGTTCGAGTCCCTGCACATGTGCACCCCTCCGCCCCTGACCGCAGTGAAGTTCCGGCTGAAGCTTTCCGCAGGCTCCAGCGTCGTGTCCGCGGAGCACAGCGCGAACTGGCGGAGGACGTTCAGGCAGCGCGCGACGTGCTCGACCTCCCGAAATCGTGTGGGTGGCTCGTCCTGCTGGACGAACAGGACGAGGATCTTCGCACAGTGCAGCTGGTACGAGAAGCCGGTGTTGAAGAAGCGGTGGTTGGGTCCGAGGCGGATGTTGCCGTCTCCGCCGGGGCTCATGGACGTCCACTCGATATTCGTGTTGGGCTCGGTGAGGCCGTAGTGTGTGCTCTCTTCCGGCGGGAGAGAGATGGACTTGCGTGCGTTGGGGACGGGGAGGTGTGGGGGATAATCATCTTCGGAGAAGGCTGTGCGGACCGAGATATGTATGTCAGGTTTGGTCGTTCTGGAACATCGTATGCGGTAACATACTGTATTGCGAGAAGGGTGGGTGCCGCAGTGCTGCTACACGCCTGGTTTCTCGCACGAACGCGAGATCAGTGCTGAGGTTCGCAACAGCTAGAATTAAGAATAAGGCGAGTGATGCGGGGAAGAAGGGCGTAAACATTTGGAAGGTGCGTGATAGAGAATGGTCAAGTTACTTCCTGCAAGACGAACCGTACGCCCGCTTTCCCTGGACTGTGGGTAAGCTGTGGGACACGTTCCCCGCCTTCTGGACACTTGTCACTTTCAGGCAGGATCATGACGGGGGCAGTGCTCCTGGCGGTATTCAATCATCCAGTGGCCACAGCATCTCAGTACATTCGACTTCAGAGCACGTCACTTACCACAACGGTAAAACTGTCTCCTGGTAGAAGTGCCGTACCATCTCCGAGTTTCAGCTGGCTTTAAGCTTCGAAGGCGAGGGCTGGACTTGGACAGGAAACTTTGGGTAAATGCCGGCCCGGGGTCAGTGTTTCGACTTGAGAGAGATCACGCCGGTGCAACTTCTGTCTAATCCTTGAGCACAACGGAGATACGATCTTGCACATATCTTCGCTCTCGCCATCGTATTCGTGTAGTTGTGATGCTGCCAGTTGGTGGATATGCAGTACGAGAATTCGGCGAAGAGTCAGTGCGAAAAATTGAAGTCCGCCAGCACATAGGCTTAGACGCCGTATTACATAAACAAACTACCGCAGCGTCAGGAGCACTGTCGTAACCCTGCACAGTACCACATGCAAAAATCTGCCTTAGAATCGTTTACGCTTGCTTCCCATACGACATTTGCTCGATACTGGCGAGTCTTGGACCGTTGAACTCGTGAATCGTCCGCTAGTTCACCATCCAAACGGTTGGCGAAGGTTAGACCAAGTAAGTTGTTCGCGACTATTCGAAAGCCGTCATCAAAGTGTGCTGCAGGTGTTTGCCAGGACCTGCACGCTTTTATGTAAAGTTTCTTGCATGGTCTGCGGCCTTGTGACTCACGATGTGACTTCTGCCACGTAGATATAAACACACCATCCTCCGGCAGAACGCCTCTCCTCCACCCCTTCTCTTCCCAACCACCGCTACATCCCTAACTCTTCATCCCTATTGACAGAACCCCAATACTATGAGCCAGCAACAACGCGGCACGTCCAGAGCTCGAGCTCGAGGACCAGGACCAGGACAACCTCCCGGAAGGGGTCGAGGCTCCTCTCCGTCTACACGAGGCAGAGGGAGCCCCGCCCCTTCAAGTTCCGTGGCTGGAACAGAGTACAGCGGGACGACCGGAGGCGGGCGCGGACGCCCTCCTCGTGGATCTAGTCCCGCGTACAGTAGGGGCGGAGGCAGAGGAGGCTCAGGCTCTCGTGGTGGCCCCCCCGGCCCTGCGGCAGTCTTCGCACAAGGCCAGCCCCTCAACCAGGATGCTCGCCTCGCAGAGCCAGAGCTGAATCAACTCGTTCAGTCCTTCAAGCGCCTCACCGTCCAGGCGCCAGAGATGCCCCTTCGCCCTGGCTGGGGGAAGCTCGGTCAGCCTGGTGTCCTGCGCACAAATTTCTTCGCCGTGAGGTTGCCGAGAGACGCCACCTTCTACCAGTATGAGATTGCCATCAACCCGAAGGCTCAGGCAAAGGGCGACAGGCGGTTCCGTATTATGCAGCTCGTCGAGCAGTCGCCCCTGTTTGCTCCTTACGCGGCGCAAACTGCCCACGATCGGAGCCAGCGCCTCGTATCAGTCCAAAAGCTACCGCAGCCTCTCGAGATTCCTATTGTGTACCTCGAGGAAGATCAGGCCCAGGATCCCAACCCACTCAATTTCACCGTCGAGATCAAGCTCCTCCCGGATCTCGAACTGAAAATGTCGGACCTGGATCAGTGCGTTCAATGGCAACTTTATTGGACACTCATCGCTGACGTGCAGTTAGGTACATGAGTGGCGGACACCCCAGCATTGACACTCTACCGCTGGTCTCGGGGTTGAATCTCATTCTCCAGAAGTACGCGCAGAAGAATGGCGTCCGGGTCTCGAAGACCAAGTATTTCTTTCCGTCCTCTTCTCAGCACCATCACCTCTCCCTTGGCGTCGAGGCCTTCCGCGGCTTCTTCATGTCCGTGCGGCCGATGTACAAGCAGCTGATGGTCAACATCAATGTCTGTATGACCGCCTTCTATGTGCCAGGCCCTCTTGAGCAGAGAATGGACCAGTTCCTCCACGAGACCAGGGGAGCGATGCCTCAATCGTTCGCCGACAAGCTGAAGGTCTCGACGAGGCACCTCGGTTTTACTCGGAAGCACACGATCCATCGCATCATGACCGGGAAGACGGCGCGCACGGAGCGCTTCAACTGTGAGGAGTTTAAGGGCATGATATCCGTCGAGGACTTTTTCAAACGTAGTACGTCTCTCGTGCTTTTCCATCTGCGAGCCCACCGGCCAATTGACCATCGTACAGAATACCGCATCAATTTACGGCGCCACTCCGACTTGCCTCTTATTAACGTCAGCGCCAACCCTAAGAAACCGATCTACCTCCCCGCGGAGGTATGCGAGATCGTCCCAGGTCAAGCGTACCGTGGCAAGCTCGACCCCGACCAGACGGCGGCAATGATCAGGGTCGCCTGCAACCCGCCTGACTTCAACGGCGATGCCATCGTGAACCAAGGCTTCACTGATCTCGGTCTTCTTCCCAACACCCCTGGAGCGCCATTGAAGCCATTTGGCATCACGGTGAGCCGTGATATGCAAGTCGTACCCTACCGCATCCTGCCAGCCCCAAGTATCTCATATCGTAGCGCGGCGCGCCCTCCTCGCGTCCAGGACGCTGGCTGGAATATCCTCGAGGTGAAATTCCACGTCGGCGGCAACATGGCCAACTGGGCTGTCCTCGTCGTCAACGACGGCCGGCGCGGCGAGTTCCAAGGCCCAAACGACCCTGAGCTCATCACGTTCCTCAAGACGTTCCTCGCCAAATGCAACGCGAGCGGAATTCACGGCGCGGACAAGCCTCCGAAGATTTTGGGCGTTCGGCTCCCTCCCCCTCAGAACGACAACTCGGCCCGCGCCCAGGCCCTCGCCGCCATCGCCAAGACGCTGAGGGACGGCCTGGACCCTAAGCAGAAGCCGAGCTTCGTGCTCGTGCTGCTGTCCGGGGTCGACAAGTGCATTTACCCCGGCATCAAGCAGCTCGCGGACGTTAAGCTGGGCATCCACACCATCCATATGCTGCTTCCAAAGGCACGCAACACCCAAGGGAACAAGCAGGACCAATACTTCTCTAACGTCGCACTCAAGGTGAACGCGAAGCTTGGGGGGGTCAACCACCAGCTTGATCAGAACTCGATGAGATGGCTCACGGTGCAGAAGACAATGGTCATGGGCATCGACGTCACGCACCCCGGGCCGACGAGCACGCCCGGGACGCCGAGCATCGCAGCGGTCGTGGCGAGCGTGGACGACCACTTCGTCCAGTTCCCGGCCAGCGTGATGGTGCAAAAGCCCGACTGGAACAAGGAGAGTAAGGAGGTATGTCGCTCAGTGCTTTCTCTGGAAGGAAATGTGCGACGAGGGCTGATTGCGCATCTGGACAGATGGTCGAGGGTCTGACCCAAATGACGATAGAACGGCTCCAGCTGTACAAGAAGAAGAACAGCGGGAAGCTACCAGACAGGATCATCGTCTTCCGGGACGGTGTGTCGGAGGTATGTCTTCGCACCTCGCGCGCATACGCCAATCCCCCCCTTACGTGTTGTATCTCCTTTGCAGGGACAGTATGCCCAAGTCATCAGGCATGAGCTCCCGAGGCTCCAAGCGGCCTTCAAACAGATCTCCCCCGGGACGCCGTACAAGCCGAAGCTCAGCATCATCGTCTGTGGCAAACGCCACCACGCGCGATTCTGGGCTCCCGACTCCGAACACGCGACGAGGAACGGGAACACGCGCCCCGGCACCGTCGTCGACAAGGGCATAACGGATGTCTACTTGTTTGACTTCTACCTTCAGGTGCGTGCCCCCTCATCAAGTGCACTTCTGCATTTGCACTGACAGTAGCACATTGCAGGCGCACAACGGGCTGCAGGGGCACGTCAAGGCGACGCACTACGTCGTCGTCTACGACGAGAACAAGCTCGATGCGGACACGATCCAGCAGGGCACGCACACCGCGAGCTACCTGTACGCGCGCGCGACGAAGGCGGTGAGCCTCGTGCCCGCCGCGTACTACGCCGACATTGCGTGCGAGCGCGGGCGCGAGTACTTGAACGTGTTGATTAACGTCGGCGACGACCGTTCCTCTCAGGCGGCGAGGTCTAATACCACGGCGGACAGGGAGGCGCTGAAGGAGGAGACGTACCAGAACGCGGTGAGGATGTGGGGGAATGGCGTCCACAAGGACTTGAAGGACACGATGTTCTACATCTAGGGAGGTACACTTGAGTCGACGAACGATAACATCTAACTTCGCACTGGATATCTTGATGCATGTTTGTTTCTTGTTTTCCGATTGCATTCAGCGGCATCCGAGTTGTATTTGTATAGTATACTGCGTATGCAGACCGCATTGGAAGATTGTCCAGATTGTGAGTAGGACGTCATGCATGCATGTGCGAGTGTTTCTGAGGATCAGGAAGAATAACTGTTCAGGTAAATGTTAGATGGATTTCGTGGGGCTGGATCCGAGAGAACACTTGTGGCCGTCAGCACGCCTTCGCAATCGGTGGAATGCGATCTCATCGACACCATGTAATGGCAGACTGTGTACGATATGAGTTGCGATAATAATTACATGCATTTGGTTGGACAAACATTCCATTTTTCTCTCTTACGTTCATGGCTCGACAGCCGTTTAGGGGTGCTCCCCCGCGGAAAGACTGTGCCGTACAGGCTGCTCCCGGTGACAAAAACCAAAGGATAAGCAGTCTGAAAATACCCTGGTTCTGGGAATGCATCTAATGGAGGGATACGACTCTGCCCCACTCCCGATGAACAGGAACGAGAAAGGTAGCGTAGACACTAACAATCACAGTTAATGTTGCGTGGAACATGCCAGGTCTAGGTATGTACGTCTATAACGGTATAGCAATGAAACGTTTGGGCATGATGTGGTATCACTTAGATCCACACATTATTTTGACGTGCTTCACCGAGAAAGCGGCTTCTCCTTCACAAAGAACGAAGTGACGAGTGTCGCCGCGCTCAGAGCCGCTGTGAACCAGAACGTGACCTGCAAGCCGTCCTGGTACGAGCGCACCACCTTCGCGCGCACTGCAGGCTCGAGCTGGTTGAGGTATCCCAGCGACTCGCGCACACGCCTGATGATCTGGGGCAGGTCATCTTCAGAGGGCGGTTAAGTAGACAACGGGATGGTGCGCGCACCTCTTCGACATTTTCTCCCGACAGACGTTTGCGCAAACTATTGCGTAGCACGTCGTTGGTCAACGTCGTGCCCACGGAGAGGCCGACGACGGAGCCGAGGGAACGGAAGAGGTAGGACACGGCGGTGGCGACCGCCTGGTCCTCCGGCCCCGCATTTGCAACGAGCGCGACGAGGGTGCTGGTGACCCCTGCGCCAACACCGAGGTTATTCGCGATTATACCTGGACATCATAATCGTCAGCATGGTAGCAAGGTCTATAACCGCAGGCGTTTCGCACCGAAGGACAGGCCAGCAATGGTGTACTTCCAGGGGCCAGTCACGAGCGCGACGACGACATTGCCGAGGAGCATCAGCGCGAAGGACGCGACCGTCGCCACGTAGTACTTCCCCGTCGTCTGCATGATCAGCCCTATGCCCAAGCTGCCCGCGACGCCCCCAAAGATGGTCGGGAGGAGGATCAGCCCGACCTCGCTAGCGCGCGCGCCTTGCACCGCCTGGAGGTACAGCGACACGCTGAATATGAGCGTGATAGCTGCCGCGTTCGAGAACAGGTTCGCGAGGTAGCTCGCAAGCAGGGTCTGGTTCGTCACGATCCGCTTTGGGGCGCACGGCTCGCGCGCCCAGCGCAGCTCGATGAGCAGGAAGAGCAGGAAGAAAGCCACTGAGGTCGCGAGCGAGGTGATGGTGGTCGTGTCGTTCCAGGCGACGTTCCCGCCGCGGTCGAGCCCGAGGAGGAGGAGGAAGATCGACGCGACGAGCGTGAACGCCCCCGCGAAGTCTATGCGCGCGAAGTTGGTGCGGAAATCGCCAGTCGTGGAGCGGGGGAGCGTGAGGAAGACGCTGACGGTGAGGATCGCGAGGACGGCGAGGGGCACTTGGAGGATGAAAGCCCAGCGCCAGCCGATGTTGTCTGCGAGGAAGCCGCCGAGCGGTGCCCCGGTAGCTTGGCCGGCAGCCCAGGCGATGTTCGCAATTCCTGGAGGATGTGAATGGGTCAGCTTGCCAGAAAGGGGGGGGGGCTGCAACGGGTTTGCAAAACGACAGTCGCCCCCCAAAGAGAAATCCAGGCGATCCCCGGACGAGTTGCTTTCAGAGACGGCTATCGTCTTGCAAACCGCTTTAGAACAGGGAGACACCGACCTTGGAGCGTTCCCCGCTGTCTGAGCGTCGATATGTCGGACATGATGATCGACCCAACGCTGTCATCATCGTTAGCTTCGAGCCAAGGTCACAAATAGATTCACTTGCGTCGCCATCCCGCCTCCGCCGATGCCAGCAAGAGCACGAGCAGCAACGAGCTCTGTCATGTTTCGCGCAAGACCACAGAACAGGCATCCGAGCGCAAAGATGGTGTATGCAAAGAGCAGACATGACTTGCGGCCGAAAATGTCGCTCAACTTCCCATATAACGGCCTGTGTAAGCCGTGTGAGCTGTATGAACTCCGGGTCAAGGTCGCAATGCGTACTGGAAACTCGTTAACGAGAGCATATAGCCGGTCGCGATCCAGCTGGTGTTCTGTAGCTGCTCAAACTGGCTACCGATGGATGCATATGTGGAAGTCACGATCGTGCCGTCCATCGCCACGAGGAAGATCCCAAGAAGCATGGGGGCCATCTATGGAAAATGCATGTCAGCTTTCGATAGTAGGGATGGCGCACAGAGTCCAGGATGAATACGAAAAGCAGGAATATCACCAGAGAATCTGGCGGACACGGACGATCATTATTTAGATGGTATGGATTACCGCAACAGAGATGGCGGAGATGCCGCATGTAGCGCAGCAGCGACAGGGGAGAAAGCATCTCGCAACGCATCTGTCGCAGGAAGGAAGAGGGGAAGGGGGAGGGGGGGGGAGGATATAGTGATGGCCAGCACGTAGTGGTATGTTGACCACACCAAGACAGAAGTGCAGTTCAGAGGCAACGCGCTCCTTGTACACTGCGCCCGGTTTTACCTATCCGGCGACAAGGGTCACGGGGTAAGCTGGAAGCAAAGCAATTACCATCCCTTCCCTCCATGAGCTGATCGCGGGAAGGCATCGCGGGAAGGCATTGCGTCGTCAGTCCCAGTGTGCTAACTTGAGCCAACAAACTGCTATCAGAACGACAGACATCCATATCGACACATATATGCGAGACGTCTGGACCGCTTTTGCAACACCCAGCAGGCCTTCCGCCTTGGCAGAGAATGAGTTGTATCCCGACTTCGACGGGCGGACAGAGCAGAAGATGGAATGCGCCGTGAGATGATTGTGGTCGGAGCACTTCCGCGTACACCATATCCATAGATCTAGAAGCTTCATTGACTGGCGCCCCACTTGTCCAGCGGTCTGAGGAAGTACTGTATGAATGCCTTTTCGAGAGAGGGTTCGGGTGCTTACCACAGCGATCAGGGAGACGTGTGGCTTGACCGGGGCACCGTCGGCTTCCCCATTTCCATCCAAGCTGTCGTCCTGGGTGCTGTCCGCCTCAACGAGAGTACTGTGTCTCGAAACTGGCGTGTCCGTTGAGCCAGCGAGGAGTGGGGTTCGCTCGTTTCCCGAGTGGGTGCTCTTGGCAGGCTGCGACATCGCGCTCATGAGGCTGCTGGCGGGAGCGGCGATACCCCCGATTCCCCGAACTTGCTGCCAAATTACTCACTTAAGACAGGCACATGCCATTGTACCTTGATGTCTGTAATCTCACAAATCCGATATGGTGTAACGGCTAACATTA
Source organism: Ganoderma leucocontextum (assembly GCA_020736865.1). Lineage (NCBI taxonomy): Eukaryota > Fungi > Basidiomycota > Agaricomycetes > Polyporales > Polyporaceae > Ganoderma > Ganoderma leucocontextum. Next base: position 809,663 of record JAHKGY010000009.1, read on the forward strand.
CCGCCTTTCACGCGGTAGCTCGGGGTTCGATTCCCCGTATCGGAGCTATTTCTCGAGAACACGGTCTTTTGTTCAGAGCCGTTCCACTACCATGAATCGTTTTTGGATGTCTGTACACTGTACTTACCGCGTACGTTCCACATGCTCAATAATTACATAAACCCCGCGCCTCCAATGCTCGCGAACTACTCAGATCTGGCGGATGATTGACTCAGAATTGACGTCACGACTGATGAGAAACGGAGTGCGCGACGATGAGGGATCAACAACATACAGCACTACAGCTCGCGCGTTGTACAGTCATACCTGAGTATTCCGAAGGTGAGGACAGGCTGAGGAAATTCCCGATACCGTCAGGTAGCGGGTCTTTGCGACGAATCTCTTTCCGATCTTAAACCGCATGTCGTCATTGACCTGTCAAATTCACGTGCGTGTCGCGTGGCAGATCCCCTTTGCGCTTGTACTTAGCTGCCGCAGCTTTCCGCCTTCACTAGCTCGTCGCTTGCTTTCTCCTATCGTCGTCTTTACTTTTCTACTATGCTTGTTCTTGCTGGCTCGTGTAACGGTTTCCCTGCTTCGGTAGCGGTCGATGGATCTGAGACGCAAAACGTGGTGTCCTCGACGTTCGCCTTGTCCTACAATTTGCCTCGGATTCAGAATTCGGATTGCTCCCTTCTGACGACGTCCGTCGTCGTCTGGGTCCCTACACCGGGACGAGCGGCTCAGGCCGAACGAACGGTATCGGGCTCTGCCGCTCTCGAGCGGCGCTCCGCGCCTTATGGTGGACGACGGTGGTGACGACGCACGTGTGACATAGCTGTCTTGCAATGTGAGCTCCTAAGCCGCTTTAGCGTGGTCGCCGGGTTGATGATGAGCCATCCGTGGCTGGCGAAACAACCGGTACCAGTGTTCAAGTTGGTCGGTTCAGGCATGAGAGTGTAAGTAGTGGAACTACAAGACCTTCGGTGGAAGGTCGAGCAGCACCTGCGACGTGTACAAGGGGAGTGTCGTAAACGCTGGGGCCAATACGGTGCAAGGTCGCCTGGCGGGTAGAGGGGTCTCTCCCTCTGCAAAACGTGCATCTCCTCGGGGCTCTCTGCCTTCGGGCGGTCAGGTATATGACCACCGCTGCTGTGGCATCATGGGTCCAGCCGTACGGGTGAGGTATAGGGACCAGATGTAGGACGCAGACACCAGGAAGTTTTGACCACTATCTCCCTGACGAAGACGTCGACGTTCGACTAGCGAGGACCACGATCTATCATTGTCCCATAAAGCGGCTGAGATGAGAGCCATGTGGGGAAGGTAGCGGTGACCAGTCGTGTTGAATGGAGGAATCATTTCACGATTTCAGTGACGGACGGCCGGTCCTGAAGATGTGGAAAAGGTCCGATAGCACGGCGGCCGGACCTGCACTCCTGCGACATAAACAGTTTGAGGGAGAAACGAAGTTAATCTAGGAGGTACTACTACATTAGCTATGATAGCATGTAATGGGATAGCTGGCAGAGGACTCGCGAAGGCACGGTACCGACTCTCCAGCCCACGCCAGGATGTGTCTTCCACCCGAGTGAGCGCCGTTGCGGGAGTTACTCGGGGAGTACGGGGTGAGGTCGATCATGAGGACTGGGTCGATGGGTCGGCAGGCACGGCGGGGGTGCGACGGGCAACCTTGAAGAAGTATTCGCCGGTGAGACCGCCGCGGGGGAGTTTGCCCCCATACAGCTCCTTGTTGAACTCCTTCGACGCCGACGCGCGCACGGTTGTGGAGACGTAGGGCTTCAACTGAGGGAGGGAGGCAAGGCAGGGTACGCGTTCGAACAGTCAAGACGGCGAGCGACGCGGGAGGGGTAAGCATACGTACCGCTGAGTTCTCGATGTCCTGAATCGGAGGAGCCACGAACACCCTAACCTTCTCATCCACCAATCGGTACTTTGCCTTCCCGCGGACAACGTGCTTTCCGGGCGCGCCTGTGCGGTGACCACCAGGGAGGAATGCTTGTCGAGTGCCTGTGGTGACAGTGACGGAGGTGAGTTCGGTTTGGCTGGACACGCGGAGGCTCCTGGGGGTGCGACTGACCCTTGTAGAAGTCCTTGTTGCCGCGCTTTGGCGTGAGGGCCCTGCGGAGGGCTTTTGAGAGGACGGGGGCCGTTGGAATCATCGTCGACGACGAGAGAGCTGTCGGGGACTACTTAAGCGCCTCGTGGAGTACTGTTGGGGGCACCGCGCCGGATGCTGCCGCAGCGGGCGCTTGGAGATTCTGAATGGCGGGGAACGAATATTCGAGCTTTGTGCTCTACCACTGCGTTCAATTCATCTCCACAATCTCACTGGACCGACAGATACCCACACATCATGCCAAGACAAGGAGGGAGAGGCAAGCGAGGCGGTCGTGCCGCTATGGTGAGAGGAGGACATGCACAGAGAGGGAAAGGTCAGCGGCGATTCGACGACCATCGGTCGCACTCCCCCAGTGGCGACGACGAGCGGCCAGAAAGCGCAGTCGACGGTGAGCCGGAGGGAGGTGAGAGTGGAAGTGGGAGCGAACATGGTTAGTTTCCTGACTACTTTTCGACTGTGGACCTTGATGAGAGCCGTCTTGGGCCACACACAGAGGAGAAGGTGGACATTGAGGTCCCAGTGGCGATGTGGGTGAGTGACAGCAGCGAATATATACGGGAGATATAATGCGGATGAGTTGATGGAGATGGTAGGATTTTGACCACTGCGATCCCCGACGGTGTTCGGGCAAGAAGCTTGCCCGCCAGGGCCTCATCCACACCCTTCGGGTCGGGCAGAAGTTCCGGGGCATCGTGGTTTCGCGAGTACCTCGTTAATCCCTATTCGCATATGTTGACTAATGCCTTCGCTTCTCCAGGCCGAAGGGCACACAACCCGTAAGTCCCGCCGACAAGGACATTGTGGCGCAAACCGGTCTGGCAGTGGTTGAATGCTCGTGGGCACGCCTAGACGAAGTCCCGTTCAACCGAATATCAAGCCCACATGAACGGCTACGTGAGTACTATCCTATAGAGTCCGGTTACGCTCTATTGCATCCGTACGTCTATGGGCGTTGAACAGCCCGATCTGTGTCCGCATATACTCGGTCGCCTGGCACTCTTAGGGGAGGTCAGCGGCTCGGTGTGACTCTGAACGCGATTCTGTGGCGATTCTGGGTCTCGGTTCACTCTGACCAGCCCTCCATGGAAAGCAGGGGCAGTCAAAGTAGGCGATTCTGCTCGTTTTTCGATGATTCCGACGACGATTCCGCCAGTCCCTTTTTCCGAGAAGCCATGATTGACCCAAAATCTCCACTTTTCCCCATGAATCGACTCTGGAGTCGCTTCACGACCTGTAAGCTCGTACACTCCTCTCAGTGGGTTGTAGCCCCTTGGATATTGATTAGTTGCAAAAAAAATGGGCGGTCGAACTTGACCCGATTCTGGGACGATTCGTGCTCCCGCTTTTTGGCTAGGTTGTTCGTGAAATGACGGTAAATTGATTCAAAAAATGATTAGTCTGACCTCCTGATCGCACACATTTTCTCCCATCTGCCGTGGAAACCAAACGGCTGAACGCTGCGGTAGCATAGGGCGGAGAGGTACGAATCAGAACCTCAGTCGGAGATATGGCGGCGAGGAGTTTAATCCTGCGGTCTCGACTCGTGCGGAGTACAGGGCGCAATTTTTTCAGTCGCATCCTTTTTCTGGCCGTTGCATTGCGTTGGACTTACGTTGATGGATTGTCTGATACAGTGCCGTACCTCGTCGCGACAAACCCAGTCAACTACGGCAAACCATGGCGGTTGAACTGCGTCGAAGCCCTCGCGGCGGCGTTCTACATCACGGGCTTCGATTCCTACGCGGAGCGGCTGCTGAGCGGGTTCGGGTGGGGCCACTCGTTTTGGGAGGTCAACAAGTGCGCCTCTTCTCGTCTTCTCCGCCGACCTCGGCTCCTCTTTCTCTGTCTCCAAAATTTTACCTTCTACCTGAAGATGCTGATGGAAGGTTTCTGGCAGACACCTACTGGAACAGTACAAGACGTGCGAGAGCGCGGAGGCGGTGAGCGCGATGCAAGAGAAGATCCTCGCGGACTTGGAGAGGAGCTACGAAGAGTCCAGACGCACGTCGGGTGGGTGCTCTTTCGTCCTACCTTTGCTACTCGCTGCCTTCTCCCCCACGATGCAACGTGCCCTCTGCCCGGGTACCCTCTTTTTAGCGTCGCGTGGGGGAGGGTTTTTTCTTGTCGCTTTCGCGGGCGCGACGACTGGATGGGGTGGTTATCGGACAGGCTTCCGATTTTTCCAGCCGAGGACGCGCGTGATATTGAGGGTTGCCGGTCGGCTGGAATCATGTGTTTTTCGCAACCTCCGACCGGCTCACCTTTCCCCACTGCCAGGGCGACCGCATGGTCCAGCTGTGGCGTGGGCAGCCCTGAGTAAATGTTGCACGCATGTTTTGGGATCCAACAAGGCGTGCGGAAGGTGTGCAGATAACAAATACGTCGCATGCTTTGACCGTAGCCCGCTGCGACTACTGTACCATCGATCGTTGGTCACTGACATTATGTTTGCCAATAATAGACGGGGCAGAGACCGAGGACCTACTCGTGCCAAACCCGAACCATCACTATGTCGCTGACAGTTCCAGCGACGAGGAGGAAGAAGTGGAAGAAGAAGCCGAATGCGGAGGCGAGATCCATGAGGCTGCGCCTTGAAAATCGCGCCGCATGTGATTTCCACCGACGACCCGACCGTATGCTGGTATCAGCGCCTCGGCCCCCGCCCTCCCGCCCTTGGCGGCCCCGAAGGTTCTCGTCAACTCTGGCTGTATTCGTATCGATTCTGGTAGGCCGCGAGAAGTCGAGCCAATGATGTAACAGTATGCGGAGCGCTATCGTCCCGGCAACATGTACTCCGGATCCCTGTGATATCTGCCCGTGCCCGGGTATGTGTGGTATGATACCACTTGGAGAGAAGGATTGAGCGCGAGCGTGAAACAAATGTTCACGAAGACCAGCACCCGAGCCTCAATAATCAATGGAGCCGCCGAGGTCGGATGCATTTCGCCCCCATACTTATGTCGACCGATATTGCGGCCGCGCTCGGTTTGTCGCTACCTCTCTTCCGTGCGTCCATGGCTCAGAACACATTCCACGATCTCTCTCCCAGCTCCTTTCTGGTCCTGGCTGCACAGCGCGGTGTAGAGGTGCCGCGTGTGACAGTCGTGGGTCGACTAGCCTCAGCTGTTCCCTCTACCAAATGCGACAGGTCAGCCTCCTCTTTGGACGGTCATGCGCACGCCACCCTTGGCCCCTTTGGGGGTCCCGTGGACACGCCTAGGTGGTTAAGGATATTTGTCACCGCCGTTCTGGAGCCTGATACTTTGTGAGTAACCCCGTTGCACCATACCCGCCTCCACTAACCCCCGCCTGGCTTGGCCTCAACCTTCTCCGTCGAGAGGTGTAGGTTTGATATGCTCAGAGGCTGTCTGTCACCGGCGACGTCAGCGTGCACGTGGACCGTAACGCTTCTCCAAGTTCGTGCGCGGCGAGGGCATCACGGCCGAGTGGGAACATCGCGTCGTTGCCCGTTCGTCTGCGCTGCTCGCTCGTCATGGCAGCTATTCGGCTTTCTCGTCATGGATTAGATTCGCCTTCCATGCATTGCGGCGGCGTTGATGGTTCAGCGATCCAATAGGCAATCGTCGGCCCGCGGTCCTCTCCCTGTCGCTGCGACTGCCCCCAAGATCGCTTCGGCTGACGGGGCTTGTCGTCGTCGCACAGGCTGGCTGTCCACGTTCCGCCAGCCATCAAGCTTCGGTCCTCGCGCTGAGGTTATGTTACGTCCATATCCGGGACGCGCAACCCACCGTCACGAGGGCCGTCCGCTTCTCTTTTCTCGTCTTCCATCCGTCAACCCAGTGTTTTTCCGTTGCACATGCCGTAACTCGCCATGGCGACGGCGTTCGCCAAATATCTCAACCTGAGGCCCGGAGTCTATAGGTGCGTGCTTCTGTTTTTCTCGTCCGCTTCGCACGCATGTGCGGACCGCCCTGAGGCTATTTGCGAGGGGCGATTTCTGACGACGTTTCTCCGCCCAGTACACTCCAGTACACGACGGGTCGAGGCTCTTGTTCTCGCCACCGGAGCCGCTTGCTGTCCGCTTGTCATCCTCCTTATGTGCGCGCCCGCGCGCCGTTCTACCGCCGTCCTCTGTTCCGCCTGGACGCGCGCCGTGCCGTGCCGCGACTCTGAGGCCCGGCACTTTGCTTCTGGAATGGAAGGGAAGGCCGAACGCTGATCCGGCGCCGTCGATCGCCGGGACTTTGGCTTTGGCTTTGGCTCCAGGGATCTGCGTCACTGTACATGGTGTCGTCGTCTAGACACTCTCTGCCACCACCCCATTTGTGCATGTCGCGATGCGCAGACGGGGTGACGGCGGTCGAAACTGGGGAGGGTGCTTGTCGAGGGGTGCTCGAAATGGGCGGTACGCGCGAAGTGCTAGGAAGTACTATGGTTAGAGCTAAGTGGGGCGAGGATGAAAGGTTGATTGACTAGTGCGGGAACCCAGGGCTTTCGGCGTTCACGTTGGGTCCGCGTACCCGGAGGCCTAAGTAGCGGCCCGGTTGCGGTGAGTGGGGCACATGTCGTCACTCGTCGCGCTCATCGATGTTCTCGTCAGCCTCGTCCGGTTGAAGGAGAAGTTGGTGACTGCTTCCACTTCCACAGCGTGTTGGGGTTGTTCTAGCGTCGGGATTGCGGAGCAATTTAACCAGCTGTACCGTGACCGTGGATATCAGACTACATATATCAGATTGGACAAGACGCTTACACTAATACGTAACAGCTAACAAGGCAAGCGGGTCACAGGCGATCGCAACCTGTCGATGTTGCCCGGCGACGTTCGGGGTCCCGTGTCAGGTGTCCTGTATGGTGCGTGTCGTGCCTCTGCTCGGTGTCCTAAACTCCTGGCTGACCGGGCTTTTCACATGAAGTTCTGGGAAAACACGCTGAGCGAGTGCGCCCAATAATCTCCAATAATTGAATCGCGGGTGGTCATATGTTGTCGTGTGTGAGCGTCCAAGAAAGGTACGTCGTCGGGTGACCTCGTTAAGAGTTCGTCTGGTGCATTGGGCGAACAGATCTTCGTAGATTCAGAACACAGTCGGAAAATTTGGAAGATGGGAAGAGTGAACAGAAAACTTGGAAGATTGTGGGACTGGACCTGGTGGGCATGGGATCCTCAAAGTGCCGAATGTTGACGGTGAGTAGGATTCAGGTGCATGTCGGAGCATTTCATTGTGCGAGTCGGCGATGCGTTGATCGAGGTCGCGCGACGCAAAGCACGACGCGTCGACGGTCGACGCAGGGTCGACGATCAAGCTAAGGAGCGCGTTTTGGGCAGTTTTTGGATGGACCTGGGACGGGTCACGGATTGCACCGAGCGAGACGTCACTGGAGTTGCCCATCCACCCAAATTTGGGCTTCCCTGTCAACGGTGTGACGCGGAGCGAAATTGCACTGGCGTGTTGGAAGCGGTGGCGCGGTGCGAACCACGAGGCTCCCGTGACGGCTCCATGTGCGCGCTGGCTTTGAGGCGCTGACGCATGCTCAGGCCCTTCGATTTCCTCTGCGTTCGCGTTGCTCTCTCGCAGACCCTGGAGAACTGTGCTGACTTTGGTTTCCCTGCTTGCAGCGCGTTTTTGAAAACAGAGGATCTACACACAGATTGTTCAATGGCTGCGCTCTGTTTGGGTGGAAGATTTGACCCCACATCGATGGCATTGGCCGCGTCGGCATCAACGTTTGATTCACACTTTGATCATGGATTGATCACCCGCGCACCGCGCTCGGTCCCGATTTGGCAAAAATGCTTCCCCGCACTGTCACGAGACGTGTGGGACCAGCCGGCCCTGACGCCGATTCCTGGACCTTCCTCGCTTCGCCTCGCGACAGGCCACTGACCGGCGTCCGCACATACGGAGCCATTCGACCGTCACAGCAAAGATGATCCAGAGCTGTCAGTCAGTGACAGTCACCTGCAGAGAACCATATGGTTTTACTTATCCAGTTCCCCCTCAGTCCCTCCGCCGACTTGTCCTCTTCCTCTTCCTCTTCCTCCTCCCTCCCTCCTCTGTAGTCCGACCCTTCCCTCCTAGGACGAGGACTAGGTCCGCAGCCGTACGCAAGCAACGCACGCTCGGATCACCGTACGATGGAGGAGATCCGGAGAAACGGCCTTTATACCTCAGAGGACGGCCACGACCCCTTCGGTGAGTGCAACGCCTCAAGTATACCATGTCTTCTGTCCCTCTTCGGCGCGCCGTCGACGCATCCCACTTCCCTTTCCCGTCCTCTGCTCCCCGTTATGCATACGTATCCTCCGTGAGCCCGCGAACGACGCGCTTTCCCGCCTTGCCGCTTTTGCTGCTTCTGTGCGCTCTCATGATGTCCTGCTCGTGCGGCGTGTCTGCTTCGCATCCCTTCCCACCCACGCCCGCACTTTTTCTCATGCTGCTGCTTATTTTGCCTCCTTCTCCGGTCCTTGTATGTGCCGCGCTGTGCCCCTTCCTCGCGCTGTGCTGACCAATGCAGGCCCGGAGGTGGGAACGCCGGGATGCTTAGCCCCGGGAGAGTCATCATATGCGCATACACAAGAACGGTGTAGGCCGATGCAATTTGTCTTGGCTGTGTGCGCCCGAATGGGCCATCGTTGGTGGGGACTTTTCGCTCCCGGAGGGAGGGCGCCCATCGTTCTGTGCATTCTTCGTTGGCTGTAACGGTCCACAATCATGGAGCATTCAAACGCATATGCGCCATTGTCCGGTCGAAACGAAACCTGGCTGGCGCAGTGCAGTGCATACTCCCGAATTTGCAGTGCCCTTTCGCTGGACGTTGCAGGGTCGAGAATGCCCCCTTCTGGAGGACGTGCTTCTTTCCGTACCTTCATTGACGGTTGCCCGATGCTACCGCCATTTTCGATGTCCATCGGGATAGGCCTGATTTGAGGGTGGTGCATGTATGGGCGCCATCACCCGCTCAAAGTCCGGATGCCGTTATGCGCTCCGTCGCGTCGCAATTGAGTCACGGCCTTGTGGGTGGCTCAGCAGCCTAAATTGTTGTCTTCGAGAAGCAGGCCACGGCTTGACAGAGCCCCTGCTGGTCGGTCGATGTAATGCGTGCGCTTCCGTGTCGGGGCCGCACGCTTCATGATGGTTCAGGGTGCTTGGGCGTGCTGCCTACGTTGCTTTCACCTTTTCCATTGTGCGTTGCCTGGATGGCTAGGTTGCCTCTCTGGAAATTGGTTTTTGCATCTCGGCGTTCCTATTCGCGTGAAGCTGGTTAAGGCCACTAACCTGGCGGTATGAGTGCGGTGACTCCCGGACGCGGCTTGAATCGGGCGCTATCATGTCGTGGCATGGATCTCTACATGGAGGTGAGGTGTGTATTGGGAGCAGACGTTTCATGGACTGTCTGTGATACCCATTCTCCTCAGCCGCCTGGAGACGAGATATGCTCCCACTGGGGGGAGCACGATCTTCGCGTGCTGTGCCGCGCCAGGTTGGGATCACCGCAGCTCAGGAAGTAGAGTGCAGAAATCCATGCTTCGGGAAGATGGAGAACATCCGTTCTACACATCGTCGTGTGTTTGTGAGGTTAACTCTGCTCTCTGCCTCCTATCTGTTTCATTTTCGGGGCATGGTCCAATGCTGCTGGTGACGAGACTGATACGTGTGCGTTGAAGGTGGTTGAGCGCGACTGGTGCCCACCCTTTTTGAACCTTTTACCATCGAGGCACAGATATACGTTTCTCCCCCTGCGTCATGTTTGGTCGCCGTCTCCTGACTAGACAATTTACATGTTCTGTCTTCATCTTTTCCATCCTTCCTTTGTGGTAACCGTCGCTAACCCTGTTTCGCTTGGTAACCGCCAGACGATCCACGCGGAGCACCTATCGCGCGCACAACCGCCGCCGGAGGCCAGCCTTACTCGAACTCCGCGGCATCGTCTTCCGCGATGAACCATGCAGCCCGTGCAGGAGTGGCGTACGATGTCCGGCCCGAAGACGTCCCGCGCCAGCAGTCCCCGCCGAAGAAGCCACTATGGAAGCGGAGGTGGTTCATCATCACACAGATCGTCATCGCGCTCCTTGGCATCGCAATTTTGTTCATTTTGCTCTACCCGGTCATCCATGCTATTGCACAACACATTATCAACGTTTCGGTCCTTAACGTCGATGATGCCCAGATCATCAACCCCACGAATACCTCGTAAGTTTTTAGTGGCTCACGGCGGTGCACCGTTGGCTGATGGTCTTGCGCAGGTTCACACTCAAACTGGGTTCTTGGGTCTCGCATGCTGGCATCTTCGCTGCAACGATCAAGTTCAACAATGCGCTCACCGTCGCGTGGTACAACGCATCCGGCCACCAGAACGAAATCGGCACCTTCGCCCTGCAACCGCTTACGGTCAAGTCGAAGCGGGCGTACATCAACCAGACGGTCGCGTTCAATGTCACAGACGAGGCTGAGTTCGCGCGGTTCACGCAGTCGATGATCACCCAGCAGAACTTCACCTGGCACCTCTCCTCGGGTGGGCTCGACGTCCAGGCGCTCAAATTCCCGACCGCCCACGGGCTGAGCTTCAACAAGGACGTGACACTCAAGGGGATGAACAACTTCGCGGGCAACGTCTCGCTCGTGGACTTCCAGCTCCCCCGGGACGACCCTTCCGGTCATGGCATTGAGTTCTCCGCAACCACGGGACTCTTCAATCCGTCCGCGTTCGATGTCGACTTGGGCACCGTCATGTTCGACCTGTCGTACAAGGGCCTCTACCTCGGTACAGGCACGGGCACGGACACGGTCGTGAAGCCGGGGCCGAACAACATCACGCTCGCGGGTACACTTGTGCCGCAGAAGGGGACGACGAACCTCGCGACAGTCTCAGAGCTCTTCACGCAGTACCTGAACGGGGAGACGTCGGACGTTATCGCGACGGGGCGGTCGTCCGTCCAGAGCGACGGGAGCACGATTTCGTGGTTGAGCGACGGGCTGGCAGCCCTGAGCCTGCATGTACCGTTTAAAGCTCCCGGGGAGATTAGCCCAATCAAGACGATCTCCATCGGGGAGATGAACTTAGGGTTCACCCCGGGCACGGCGTGGGCGCCGGTGACCGAGTCGAGGACGGTGCGGGCGAGTCTGGTGCTGCCGTTTGGGTTCGGGGTAGAGATTGGGAGGATCTCCAACAGCTTCAACATCACGCAGGGTGGGGCGGTCGTCGGTGGTCTCTCTACGGTGCGTGTTTTTGGGAGGGACGGGTTGAACGTGGACTGACCTCGAGGCGCATACAGCCGGAGAGCGCGTCGTCGAGCGAGATCCACGTCGTGAACTCGACGTTCACCCAGGGCACGATCAACATTACCATTAACAATACGCCGCTCGAAATCCCCGACGCGTCGCACCCGACGTTCTCGCACTTTAGTGCGTCCCTTGACTTCCTTCTTGGTTGCCATATATGGATGCTGACGCCACATACATTTAGCTCGCGATCTGACGCAGAGCCAAGCGCTGCCGTTCCAGCTCGAGGGCCAGGCACGGGCGGTCGCGAACATGAGCATCGGACAGATCACGCTCGACCCGATCAAGTTCAACGTCACGTCAGGGCTAGGTGGTTTGCAAGGACTGAAGGACATGGTGAAGATCGGAACCGTGGACGTTGTTGGTGGTTCGACGGAGGCGATTCACTTGGCCATCCCCGGTGCGTTACGTTTCTCACTTCGAGTGGCGCATGGGAGATCCTGACTGGAGTTGTATATAGTGAATCTCATGAATCCTTCGAACTTGCAGCTCGCGACTGGCGATTTGAGTGAGTACAACGTTTACATAATTCGCTCTGTGTGCTGAGATGGATGTGTGGTAGTGCTGCAGCTGTTCCGTGGGGGTGGGCTTATTGGAACGACGCTCATGCCGAACCTGACACTCGCGGTGGGAAACAACTCGCTCGCGGCACAGGGTAACTTCACGGTATGTTGGTTACACCGTTCAATCTTGCACTGTAACCCTCATATCATGTTCCCTCCAGCCTAACGGTACCCCGCAAGGTAAACAGACGCTTAACGACTTTGTCGGCGGCACGGACGTCGAGGTTGCCATCTCAGGCTACAGCCAGAGCACTGCCGTCGCCTCGCTCTTGGAGGCGTTCGAGAGCCTGAACATCACAGCGAACCTCCCCGCGCTCAAGTCTAAGCTGCTCCAGTCAGCGTCGCTCGAGGTGCTCCCGACGACAGGGCGCACGAACGACATCGCGCACACGACGGTTGCGCTCGCGAACCCGTTCTCGGCCGACCTCCTCATCACGCATGTGCAGTCGAGCGTGACGTTCCGCGGGCTGACGCTCGGCACGATCGACCAGCAGGTGCAGTTTGCGTCAAAGGGCAAGTCGACAACGGACTCGCCGAACCTGGACCTCAACATGAACATGGATCCGCAGACTCTGTTCACGGTCACGCGGGTGCTGGCGCAGGAGGCGGGGCTTAACACGGCGCAGCTGGACGCGATCGTGCAGCTTGGTGGATACCAGTACTTGAACAACCTCACGTCAGGGCCAATCGAGGTCGGGAAGGGCGATAACACGTCGTTCACGTATGTCGGTTTCTTCTACGCTCGTGACGTCTGTGGTGGTGCACGCTGAACGCTGACTTATGCTTGGGGTGTGCATGTAGTGGTTTCGACCTGCCGACGTACGTCGACAAGGCGTTCGCGAAACTGACGGCGGACGTGGCGCTCGATTCGGATGTGTCGATCGGAGAGTATCAGACGACGTTGTCCTACACCCAGCACGACGTGACGATCAAGACTGACCAGAGCCTCAACCTCATCCTGCCCATACTCGCACAGCCGATCGTGCAGAAGATCGTCGCGGGCTCGGTGCTCGGCATCGAGACGGTGCTGATCAAGGACGTGCAGGAGAACTCGTTCGGGACGACGCTCAAGGGCTCTATCACGAACGCGGGGCCTTGTGCGTGATCTCCGTATCTGTCTCCCTTCTTCGTGTTGTTCGCTAATGCGCCTTGGTAGTTGATGCGAAGATCGCATTCCCTGAAGGTTTGACGATCCAATGGAACGGCGTGTCGTTGGGCAGCATGAACATGCCGGACATCAACCTGGTCGGGAACGTGGGTGCGAGCTTCCAGGTCGACGGGACGTTCAACGTCGCGGACGTCGGGCATTTGGCAGACTTCACGAAGATGATGCTCACGGAGGAGTCGTTTGAATGGGTGATCTCGGGCAGCAACCTCACTGGTGCGTTCTCTACCTGGTTTTGGGTTTGACTGAAGTTGATTCACGGGTCATTGGTAAAGTGTCGGCGATTGGGATCGAGGCCACGGGCATTGCGCTGGACGATAAGACGGTGACGTTGAAGGGTATGAACAACCTGAAGGGTGGCGTGAAGATCAACAGCTTCGACTTGCCGAGCAACGACCCCGCTGGTGGTATCCACCTCACGCTCGACACGAACGTTACCAACGTGAGCCCCTAGCGTCGTTATTTTTCTATCATTGCGCTGACGACCTCGTCTCATAGCCGTCGCAAGTCGGTATCGAGCTCTCGTCGATCGCGTTCCAAAATTTCTTCCAGAGCGTCAACATCGGTCCTGTGTCGTCGACCCAGGCGTTCAGCCTCTCACCACTCACGACTATTCATCTCCCGCTCGCCGGCCGCCTCGTCCCGCAGAGCTCGCAAGCCGGTCTCGCTGCTGTGTCGCAGATGTTCAGCACCTTTATCCATGGTCAAGACAGTAACATCGAGGTCCACGGCGACAGCGCTGGCCCAACTGACGTAAGTGGAAATGTCAAAGCTTGCCCGGGCGCTCTGTTAATGTTGTTATTATTTAGGTGACTTGGCTCAACGAGGGTATCAAGGCGCTCATTATCCAGACCATCCTCCCGAACCGCGGTGTCCTAGACATCATCAAATCCGTTAACCTGAACGAGCTCGACCTCCGCTTCTCCGAGCCGACCGCCTTTAGTCCCGCTATGGGCAGCGACGATACCACCGCCGCGTTCTCGCTCCCCTTCAACTTCCCTGTGGACATTGTTGCGGTTGAGCAGAACATCACGGTTGGCTCTGACGGCACGGACTTCGCCCAACTCGTCATACCCAAGGGTCCGAGTACTACAGACGTTGCGACGCGCATCATTCATCTCACGTTCTCTCACGTCCCCTTCGCTGCCTTCGGTGACCAGCACGGCGCGTTTGAGCAGTTCCTTGCGACGACCGCCACTGGGAAGGACGTCACGATGTCGCTGAAGGGCAACGCAAACACGGATGCTCAGACCGCCGTCGGTCTTCTCTCTCTGACGGGCATCGCGTTTAATGTACAGTCAACCATCGCTGGTCTCCAGGGCTTGGCTGCTAAACCTGCACTCGTGACGAGCTTGGACGTGAACCACGGCTTCCCGAACTACCTCCTCATCAAGGTCGATTCGTCATTGTTCAATCCGTCTAACCTCACTCTCGGTACTGGCGACATTTCGTTCGATTTGCAGTTCAACGGCGACACGATCGGTGAGGCGGATGCGTCCAACCTTGTCATCCTACCTGGCAACCAGAGTTACGCTCTCGACGTCCACTACCAGCCGCAGGGCAGCGCAGTTGCCTCGGGACAGAAGATGCTTGAGAACTTCCTCCAGGGCGTCACGTCTGCGGCCACCATCCGGGGCTCTACCCAATCAACCGACATCGAGTCGCTCCAGCTCGCCATGTCCAAGATCAACCTCTCGCCGGTGAACATCCCTGCCCTCCAACAAAACCTCATCACGACCGCTTCCCTCGTCTTCCCCACGGACATTGCCAAGACCGGACTCGCGCAGACATCGTTCACGCTCTCGAACCCGTTCACGGCGAGCATCAACCTCTTGGAAGTCACCGCGGCCGCGACGTTGGGCAACTTGAGCCTAGGCACGATCGATCACGTCGATCGCTCGAGCGACCCCATCCATGCGGACGGCCATTCGACCATCTCGTCACCGATGCTGCCATTCAAGTTCAACTTGGACCCTGTCACAATCATCGACCTCCTGTTCGTTGGGGCGCAGAACAACCATGTCGACCTCGGTCCTCTCCTGGAGGTATTCCAGGTCATCCTCCAGAACCCGGGCATGAAGACCAACATCGTCGCGACTGTCGACACTGGGACCCCCCCTTGCGTCAGTGGGAAGCAGTTCGACGTGAACGACGCGATCTTGAACGCGCTCAAGAACCTCGAGGTCTCGCTCGACATCGACACCTCGATCAAGATTGACGACTACGCCACCGAACTCGTGTTCAAGCAAAACAACGTCAAGGCGATCACGGACAAGACCGCGCTGTACCTCATCGGCGTCGTCGCACCCCCAGTCGTCCAGGAGCTCGTCACATCATCTCAGCTCTCCTTCAGCGCTGCGAACATCTCGAACATCTCGGACGGAGGTTTCGACCTGTCGCTCAAGGGCTCGCTCACCGGCACCGGGCCGTTCGACGCTCAGATCACGTTTGTCGAACCCGTCACCGTCACTTGGCAGGGCAGCAACATCGCACAGATTACGCTTCCTCCTGTCTGCGCGACTGCGAACGAGGGCGTTCCGAACTGGGAGACCAGCGGGCATCTGACCATCACGGACAACGACAAGTTCACCGACTTCACGACGTTCTTGCTCCACAACGAGGAGTTCACCTGGACGATCTCGACCGACAAGCTGCGCCTCACTGCCCTTGGTACCATATTCGACGGCGTCTCGCTCCAGAAGGACATCTCGTTCAAGGCGTTCAACAACCTGCCCGGCGTGACGATTAGCAACTTCAAGCTGCCGTCCGACGACCCTGCTGGTGGTATCCACATCGAGACCGACTCGATGATCCCGTCGCCTGCTCAGCTTGGTATCGACCTCGGTAGTGTCACCTTCGACGCCGCATTCAACGGCGTGACTGTCGGTCCACTCACCGGACAGAATGCAGTCCTCGCCCCGCAGGCGACGACCGACCTTCACCTCTCGGGCCGCATCACACCCAAGAGCGGCGACGAGCTCAACACGATGGGCGAGCTCTTCACCAACTTCCTCCAAGGGAAGAACCAGACGCTTAGCGTCCAGGGCGAGTCAGTCCAACCGCCCGGCGCAAATGGCCCCGTCGGGTGGCTGAGCACGGCGTTCAAGACGCTCAAGCTTGAGGTTACACTTCCGGGCCAGATCTTCGACGTCATCCAGTCGATCGACATGACCGACCTCGAGCTCGTCATGACGGAACAGAGTGAAGCGTTCGCGCCGCTCGCGAGTTCGCAGCAGGTACTTGCGCAGTACAAGAACCCATTCGGCTTCTCGCTCCAGGTCGTCAAGAGCGGTGAAGACCTTACGCTTTCTGCATTGGGTCTTGATATCGCCGAGGTTAGTGCAGTTTCTTGGTCCCGATCGCTTTTGTATTGTTGTTAACATAATTGGTACAGCTCAAACTTCCCCAGGTCGACGTCAATGGTGGTATCTCGACTGGCAATGTCGCACCTCTGGATCTAGCGTTCAAGAACCAGGCGTTGCAGTCGCTCAATAATGCGGCGTTCCCCGCTCTCTTCTCCCTCGTCACGGACACACCGGGTGTATCATTCGTGCTCAAGGGGACTGCAGACGTCGTCGCGCGCACCGCTATTGGTGACGTCCCGATCAACGACATTCCATTCAACGTCAACACCAGTTTGAAGGGCATAAACTCCTTCGGCCACACTGCCTCGCTCAGCAACGTCACGATCGCAGGCGGAGATACTGACAGCCAGGGCCCATTCATCAAGTCCCCACTCACTACCACGCTCAACAACCCGTCGAACATCTCGCTCGAGACCGTCGACGTCGCACTTCCGGTTTACTACAAGGATGTCATGCTCGGCCGCGCCGTTATCGACCCGCTCAATCTCGTCCCTGGGGATAACATCCTGTCCACCGAGTTCCGTTACGCACCCAACGACGCAAATGACACCACGGCCCAGGCGTTCCTGACAGAATTCTTGCAGACGAGTGACGCTATTCCCCTTTCCATCAAGGGTGATGGGAGCAGCTCGCCGTTTGCGTCCTTGGTCCCTGCTCTCGAGGGTGCGCAGATCAGCGCGAGCCTCAACGGTTTGAATGTTCCGGCGCTCGTGACGCACATCAACGCGTACATCACGCTTGGCACGCTCGTTACCAACATGATCTCAATTGACTTCGACCTCGCGAACCCGCTCGACACCGACATGGAGATCACGTTCCTACAGGTCGACTCGGGTGTCAACGGTGACACGTATGCGCACTTCGACCAGGCGTTCGACAACTTCGTTATCCCCGCGCACAGCACGCGAAACAGCGGCTCGATCCAGAACGTGCTCCTCACAAAGGGCGCGCTCGCCTCACTCGTCATCATCCCGCTCGGCAAGCTCGATGTGTTCAACGCTGCGACCGTCAAGATGGGGCCATACACTATCCCTTGGCTACACCTCACGACATTGGACGTCAAGACTGACTACCATGTCTCGCTCTAGCAGCGCGAGTAGATCGGCGTCGGCATCGGTTGTCTCTGGGAGCGCTCAGCCCTCGGACACTGCTAAGCCATCGCCATCGTTCAACGGCTCGTCGGAGAGCTCGCAATCCGCGTCTTCTGCTGACGTTCCCCAGTCTTCCGCACCCGCATAGTTTGTGTTTGATGTAATCTTGAGGTGTGCTTTTTTGTTTTCCCTCGCTGCAACGTTGCTAACCCTCGCCTGTCTAGCGTCTCTAGTGAGCACCCTTAGGTGTACTTGTTACCTGCATTTATCACGAACGGACTTCCCACCATCCCAATACCCCTCAGACGCTGTCTTTTTAGACTGTTCTGTATCATCTAGTTGCGAAAACCAGCAACATCAGCAGTGGGCGCTTTGCCCGTCTCGCGATGTGTTGAACTCGCGATCGCCACGTACTTATTCTTCATCGTATTCGATTCGACCATACCATTTACCCGCTGCCGACGCTCTTTGTGCTCCTTTGCTCGGTATGTGTGACAATGTTAGATCGTTCGCCCCCGCCGCATACCCCATGTAATAACCATCCCACTACTTTACGGACTCCACGTCGCATTTTTGCTATACGATTACCGTCATGTCTCTGCACGCGCGCGATCGTTGTTAGTGTCATACAAGTTGATAGGCAATAAACTGCTATGCATCGATGTTGGACGGACTTCGAGTGCGCGCGTCACGAGTCGAGGGCCCGTTGTTCCCCCGAACAAGCTACAATGGTTTTCGCAACCACAACTTAATTAGGATCTCGGACGTCGGTTGGACTCCTGAAGTCGCCGAGCTGCTTACCTTGGAGGACGTCGTCGAAGGGGTGGCGAGCTCGATGGATAGTGGGTGTAGCTATGTATATCGTGCGCGGGGAACAGGGAAGGATGACGGTGAAGTTGGCGTGGCGCCACGTGCACTGGCGCGGAAACACGGCGTAAGTAGTCGTAGAAACTGCAGCCTGCGACCTTGATCTCATTGCTGCACTACCATTCGCCTTGTAAGGTACGGACAGATACGCATTATTCATCTAACATTGACTCGGATTTGACCAAGATCGTGATCTGCAGGGATATATTTAATGTCATCATGAACGTCGATCGCCCGCGCCCTCGTGCCCCTCATAGTACGTCTTACTGCGATTCTATCCTTTCATCCACTTAGCACTATATAGTTTAAACTTTGCTCGTACTCATAGGCCATATATCCAACCATCATCATTGTGGTGGTGGCACTGGACTGTTCGCACGTGGAGAATGGGTTTACGAAGACTAGCAAGAGTAGTAGTGTCTATGCTCTTCCGCTGCCCCCGCTCACCGTTGCGATCAACACCACAGTGACTACGCGTCGCGACAGCAACCCCGATGGAGGTCCGAGAGGGTGCTGATCTTCGGAGAGCAGGATCTCTCATCCAGAGAAGGCCTAGTAGAGGGTTTAAGCACTCACACGGCTGAAGAGCGAAAGCTCGAAGCTATTGTCTAATACTGCACGACGACCGGAGCTCGTGTCTACCTTGGGAAGGGCCGTAATATGGAACGCAAACAGTCTCGAAAATTTTCGTGTAGTATGAATGCGGCTTGCCAATATACTGGAGATTCGAAGAGCTATGCTCCGAACTTTCACCCTTTGCGTGTCGGGAGCGGCTCGATTCCGAAGGCCGTCCGGGACGACTGCGTCCTGCCATAGGATCAGTGAGCGATGGACGTACCCTGACTACGTGCGGAAATCACTCACATCTCATCGCAGAAGACGCGCAACAGCCCCGCGTCCTTCAACGACGACAGCTCCGTCAAAAGGATCTCCGCAAGCTCGTCGTTGTCGTCGGCGAGGTACAACATGAGCACGATGCGGACGCTACGGAGCGAGGGGAACTCCGCAGGCTCGCGCGTGAGATACTCGCCAAGGGCGTGGAGGTCCCACGTCTCGAAATCGCCCATGCCGTTGTGCCACGGGGGCTCCTCGGCCAGCTCGACGGTGAGCGTGTGCAGGGTACGCGGGGCATAGGGGATGATGGTGGTGAAGACGGCGTGGCGGGGCAAACCGGAGTAGTCGTGGATGCTGAAGGCGGAGATCCTGATCCGGAGGCTTTCGAGCTGCGGGCAGCAGGCGAGGGTTTCCCCCAGCTCTGCCCAGTTCGGGTCTGGCCCTGAGCGCGTTGCAGAAGCAATGTGAAGCATCAGCGGGAATGTCACATAAGGGATCTGGAGGCGAAGGACTTACCAGACAGGCCGTCACTCTCCACTGAGAAAAAGGCAGCATCGAGGCTGAGATACCTCACGTTTTGGCCTACCATGCCCATGAAGCGGAGGATGCGGGTGACGTCGGAGGACGACCCGCAAGACGTAGATACTGCTTGAACGGAACCGGGTTGGAGGAGTATCTCGAGGAAGGCGTACGTGTCATGATACGAGGAGGCGGATACGTCGAGGACGAGCTTCGGAACGCGCACCGAGTTCCTGAGATGGTCGAGGACTGAGAGGGCAATGCTGCTGTTCGAGTCGTTGAGGAGAGGAATCCTGACCCGGCTAAGTTCTAGAGTGTCCATGGTGTGTCTCGACAGAAACCATATCAGGGTGGACGTCCATGAAGACATGTCAAGGGTGCTGCAGTGTATCGATAGCTTGCGTAGATGACGGTTTGATTGCGTTTCGCTCTCGAGGTCTACTGGTTGGAGCGTCGAAGGGCGGTCAGCATCAGAGGCCAGTCTGAGCTCACATAGGGATAGGCTCCGCAATGAGGGGAGCCCAGAGACAGCAGAAGATAAAATTGTACGAAGGCTGTCTTCGGATATCGGTGGGTGGAGCCTCGGTGGTTTTGAGGGACCGCTATGACCGTGGAAGCCTAATTGTTTGATATGGGCTCCTAGATGGGAGTGGGTGTCTACGAACTCGAGAAAGCCCGTGAACCGCTCCGCAGAGAGAACGTTGACTTTTGCGAAGAGCCAGGGTATCGAAACTTCTCTCCAGTGTCGGGAGACGCATGAGCACGACAAGAGTGTTTCCTTGTCGTCCTTGAGCAGTTCAAATATACAGTAATAGATTTCAGGAGGAATGGCGTTCAGGACCTTGAAAGGTCCGTGGGGATAAGGACCGCGGTCGGGGGTAGGCATTTTGCTGGTTCTCGGTGCGGGTGAAGCGCGTCCATGACTACTTTCATGGAGATACATGAGAAGTGTGTGTTAGTCCGTGAAACTGGTATCATACAACGAGGATGGAGCCTTACATGTTATGTTGCATTCGATACCAGTGGTATCATGGAGCTGGCAGTACCAGAGGCGTAAATGGCTTAAAGAATCGAACCGTTAACTTGAGTTTAGGGCAGGGCCAGTTTGACATTATAGTCATTTGTAGGACAATTATAAATCGAGGCTTACAAAACAACACTTGCTTAAACTCGGTGTATACTTTTGTACTGCCGTTCTTCGTCCCTTATCACGACCACCGTTCCCCGTTGGGTTTGCTTTCCGCCCCCTCCCTACTATGTCGTCCGTGTCAAAGAAACGCAAGAACAGGCCGTTTGACGGCCAGGAGCACGACCACCCCCGGGTCCAGCCCGACACTCTGTTGTTCATCCAAGCCCATGAAGCGGATCTCGTCCACGGCCCTCAGGCGGCCTCAGCAGCTAGGTCACTGGAGGTTCAAGAGGCAACCAACGGGGAAGAGCAGTGTCATGTGGGAGACGGGCTGATTCGGTGGGGTCCGCGGGTCGAGCTGCGGGTGGATAGGGCGGATTCGGACGAGCCAATGACTTTGTCTGGGTTGAGTGGGGAGGAGCTGCCTAGTAGTAGCGAGCAGTCTTGCGGGGCCGGCGTGTGGGTGGACAGGTACGCACCCTGCTGAGAGTTTGTTTTGAATCACGATCCGTGTTCTGCGTGTTTCATCTTTGACTGTATGACTTGTGGGACGGAGGGTATGGTCTTGATGTTTGGATGGATGTACGAAATACAGTCTGCCGTCTTCTCTCATGCGTCGACCGCTTTCTCATGCCCATTTGCACAGATACGATGCACGACTGCTGCTCGAGTCTCTCTCGGACCTGTCTTCCCTGCCCGACCACGGCACACGACCCAGCTCACCCGCAGGCTGGTCGGACCTCCCCTCCGATGCAGAAGACACGTTCTTCTTCTCCGTGGGGGAGGTGGAGGACTACCGCCGCGAGAAGCGACGGCGTGTCATGGACCGCGACCGCGAAGCACGGCTCCGCGCCATTCGCGCCGAGGAAGGCGACGACGTCGAGAGAGACCCCAAAGACGACTGGGGCGGCAGCGACGAGGAGGTGCGTCGTCCTCAATCCCGTGTTCGTCCGCACCCTCTGATCTCATTCCCATCTCCCGCATGAATGCTATCCAGCCCGACGACGCGCAGCACGAGTTCATGCGCCGCACGGCCGCGCACATCCTCGGGTCGCCCAACCCCGCGCAGCTCGAGATGCGCATCCTCGCGAACCACGGCGCAGACCCGCGCTTCGCGTTCCTGCGCGGGCGGTGGTCGCGCCTGTGGCGCCTGACGAAGGGGAAGGCGCGGCTCGAACTGGAGGCGGAGAAGCGGCGGAAGACGGAGGACGCGAAGACGCAGGGCAACCTCGGCATAGGCGGCCTCGCTGGGTACGGGGACAGCGATGAGGAGAGTGAGGGTGGGGGAGACGATCAGGACGCGGCTGCTGGGGAACCACAGGTCGGGGACGGTGGGGTAGCTGAGGTACCCGAAGTCGCGGATACCGTGACTGCACCTGAGCCGGACGAGGCGGTGAAGGCTGCTAGACGGGCGAGGGCACGGGAATGGGCGGAGAAGCGACGCGCCGCGAAGGAGGGGATGGATGCTCGAGCGCAGTTAGCGGACTGCGACTCTTGAAGGGAAGCGCAGTACCAAGCCTACTATTGCTGTACAAGGTAGAGCAATCACTCCTAATGTCCGATTCCGCCACGTAACTCTTCACTAATGACGACTTTGTTTGCTAGTGACAATTCCATTACTTCTCAGCCAGTATTTGGCGCCCTCGTACCAGGCAGCCCTCCGGAAGTGCTCACGTGTGCCTTTCAAAGTAGGACGTTTCATAACCTCGGACCATAAGCTGCCACAGACTGAAGTGGAGCATGGTCTCCGGGTTCTGTGGATACTGGCGAACGAGGTTGCCTTTGTCCTTGGGAATTTGGACGCGGAGCATGTGCCTCACGGCCCGTCACTCACGACAGTGGTGAGGATTCCGCGCTGACCTGTTCGGGAATCTGCATGTTCACCAGCTGGTCAATACCCGATGACCGTGGTCGGTCCGTAGTCATGTCCCTTGGCTGTTAAGCACGGTACGGAGAGGGGGAACTGCGAGAATGAATGTACCACAACGACCCTTGTCCGTACTGATACCCATACTCGGGCCCGTTCCCGTTCGCGGTTCAATGGCAGGATGAGGTGGTACTACTATACTAGTAGGCGCATACCCTGGTACATCATATAGCCAGAATTGTCTGAAAATGAATGACGGGCCCTTGTGTGCTATTAAGCCAGTCGTCCTACCATCAGGGATACACTGAGACGGTCGAATCGAGGTGGGAGGATGGGCGTCTAGACTACTTATTTTGGGTTTCCTGGCAATCAGTCACGGAACTAGGACCTCGTTTGTTTCCAACTTCCATCATCATCATGCGTATCATGCAGACTGCTGTTCTCTTACAACGCTCAGAGCAGCAGCCCTTCGATTGACATCATTGCACTCTATTTGGGACTTCTATCACTGAGATGCTTCCAGGAACTCGCACCACTGGCAGCTCAGTACGTACCTTACTACTTCGGACTTCCTACGTCTATCAACTAACTCGCGGCACTTCGTAGGTAGATCGCAACACGCCCTGGATCTTCTCAACCAGCCAAAAGCTATGCGATGTCATTACTATGCAATGCATGACCCGCCGGCTGGCAATGCGATCATGATTGCCTCGACGGGATGGAGGTGCAATCCCTGGTGGCATCACCGTTCCTTTGATGTTTCTGGCCGACATGGTGCGTCATTACTTGTCAGAAACCCGTCTGTGATGCTCCTTGAGCTGTGCACCTGCAAATAAGTGGTCTTCTGGGGGATACTGCCTCTGTCGCGTCGCTCCGCCTCCGCGGTGTTCGTCGTGGCGGTCGCAGTTGAATACAGGATGACTCCGTACGCGCGGGTTGAGGTCGGTTCTCGCCTCGGCATCCTTGGCGCAGGTGGCGAGACCCGAGTCAACAGGCTCCCCCGTCCCTGTCAGCGGACCACTGCTATGACCTCCCTTTGACTCCGGTGTACGAAGTTCACTGTCATCTTCCCGGGGCGCTTGGACCTGTGTCCAGGCCCGTGCAACCAGCCTTTCTGGCGCACGGTCCTTGAACCTGATGGGTTTCCTTCCTTCAAACGTGTGCCATCTGAGGTCGCGACGCTCTGGAGTGTCGCGAACTTTAAGTTTGACTGTTAAGGCGGTGTGTGTGTCGTCTATATCAGGCAGCTTTGACGCTTCGCGTCACAGCGCTCCATGTCATCACTACAGGCATGGCTGGCAGTGTCCGTGGCGCCCGCCTGCACAGACGTCGGCCGTTATTCATTATATTTTTTTCTTTCTCGACATTCGAGCATTCACCTTGTCGCTGGCACTGCGGTGCAACTGCGCGCCGACCATTCTTCCATATCGAGCGTGGGTATGCGTGTTCGAGATCCAGGAACCATGAGGCTCTGCGACTCCCTCGCAATATACGCTGTGCCTGTAGCTGGGTTACCTGGACGCCACGTTCCCTGACTCGTTTCTCCCTCTTGGTTGAGTCAGGTAAATGTTTTGGTGCTGTATTGGATTCCATCGTCCTCCAGGAATGCGAGGTATAAGAGATGCGCAGGTTCCATTCCACGGCTCCTCA
The DNA here is from genome assembly GCA_020736865.1 of Ganoderma leucocontextum. Classification (NCBI taxonomy): domain Eukaryota; kingdom Fungi; phylum Basidiomycota; class Agaricomycetes; order Polyporales; family Polyporaceae; genus Ganoderma; species Ganoderma leucocontextum. The sequence continues at coordinate 834,074 of JAHKGY010000009.1, forward strand.
TCTCCCCATCTCCAATTTCTCAACCTTCATAACCCTCCCAAGTCAACAGCACACTAGCAACCCACTAGCACACATGGCTCCCGTCGCTGCCGTCCTCTTCGTTTCCCTTGCCCTTGCGGGTGCATCGATGGCGGTTCCCATCCTGCCGCGCGCTGCGCCTACAACTGTCGACTCGGTATCCGCGTCGACATCGACATCGACGTCACCAAGCGATGCCTCTCCTACGCTCGCCTTCACTTTCGGTTCGTACACTACCCATTCCACTCGCGACTGGCCACTTATCGCTTTGAACACAGGCCCGGGCCCCAGCGGGCTCCCCCACGTGTCTGCATCCACCGCGGCCACTGCGCAAGGCACCGCGCCAGCGACCACTCTCGTCCTCGAGATGGACTGGCTGAGCTGAACGCCCTTCCCGTGCGACCATGCGAGTCACCTCGCATTGTTCGAGATGCGGTTGGTCCTGACGCTTGTTCAGGTCGCATCGCATATCCTTCGATATACCCCACTTTGCCGCATAGATTTTTGGACAAGTCGCACGAGCGTCCTCGCGCCGCGAACGGTCTCGGTACTATACCCATACATACCCCCGCTGTCTTTCATGATTTCTTGTATGACTAGTCGCTATTATCCTTCGGACCTTCTAACTAGAACCCAACCACCAGGCCAAGTGTATGCTCGACCCATCTCACCAGCTATTGTGTATCACTACATTCGATGAATTTCCTCCCTCCTCGTCCCTTTTCTGCCACGCTTCGTATGGCACGGTGACCCGTCGTCTGATTGTATTCGTCACTGTGTCCCTTCGTTTACGCTGGACTATATCACCGCTCTCAACCATGACCTAGTCGTGTTACTGTGCTTCCGTGGTTCGAAATACTTGCACTGTAAGCGCGAATTAACCTGCCCTGAAGCGGCGCGACTGACGCCCAGCGACGCGTCGCGATCTGAGTGCGCTGGCACCTTGGACTTGACCGACTTCCACACTACTCGCAGCCACGGCGTCCCGGAAAGATAGGGAATGGACGACTACTTGCTTCAGAAACAGATGTCCCCGGAGCGGGTCGACGAAAGATTGGACCGGTAAGTAATATCTCGCGAATGGCATGGCTGCCAGTGCCAGTGGATTCGGAGCTGAGCATGGGCACGAACTACGAACCGCGCCGGACGAAGGCTTGGAAGCCTTGGCGAAGAGTACGATGAACCTCCGCCTCTGCGTAGGAAGGTCCAAGACGTTCGAACTGGTGAGTAGGACCTACTTCTACGCTGTCCAGAGTCCTACGGGTACATATAAGTACCCGTGGCCATTTTGCCCTACCCGTACTCGCACAGATACGTACTCGAACTCCAGGGGTATGTATATGCGCGGGTGCGTGTATGCTCGGGACAGGCATTACGAGGATCGGGTGTCCAATTACACCACTATCCGAGTCTGCACCCTCGGGCCTCGGGCCAAATAATACCTCCCGTGTTTTATGTACCCCCTACTACGGGTCTTGGAACGACCCGTGTTCTCCCTCTTTATCTTTTAATTCGCAGACTAACTACGAACATCAGAATTCTTGGACGCCACCAAGCCGCGCCCAGTCCTTAGGCCTATCGTATCCAATTGCTCAGACACACCGCTCCAGCGCAACGGCCAAGCCGCTCCGCCCACCGGTTGGCTTGCTCCAGCACAGGGGTTTCCCAATTTACCGCTTGACGTCTTCATCGAAGTTGGTGTTCTCCATGTTTGTCGTGTGGCACACATCGCTCATCCTTGTGTCTTCTTAGATTGCATCTCATGCATATCCGTTAGACCTTCTTCGTCTCTCACGAACTTCGAAACAACTCCGGTGTCTGTTGATGTTGAGAAGTAGTCGCCCGATCTGGACTACCGCACTGGGCAACGCTGTCGAACTTCCTCCATGCCCCCCCGACATGTGCGAACCACTATATGCTGCCCTCGTATTTGATCATCATTGTTTTGTAGGTTTATACTTTGTTCTGCTATCCGCTAACTCTGAATCTAAGCTAATAGTTGTTCACAGGCTTGTGGGGCAAATGATGCGTTTTGGGTGGATTACGCCCTGAGGGTTCGGATGTGTAAACAGTGTTACAAGACGAAGTACCTGCAACAGCATTTGCAAGCGAGTTGGCTTTTGACCTTCTTTGACTCGTTAGTGTTGTTGAAGGCACCAAATCGCTCTTGTCATTGCCGAAGCGTTATCGCGAAACAGTTGGCGAGGTCGTCTTCATGCTTGTCCCATCCGCGGACTCATTCAGTGAGTGTCCAAAGCCGTTTAGTCCGTCTCTTATCTATAACGAGTTATATCCTCAGGGTTTTTGGATCCCCACAGATCATTCCATAGGATAAACCCACTATCGCACTTAACGCAAGGCTTCTACTTCAAGCCCGAACTCGAGACGGTGCTGCGTCTCTTCTGGCCCCTCCCCGAACCTGAAGACATCACAGAGCTCAAATCGTTCGTCCGAGCACGTGTGAATTACGTCATGAAGAGGCAAGCCGTAAGCAGTCTCCTGATCCATACCAACCCAGACACTTACTAGAAGATATGTCGCGTCACAGCATGCTAGCCTCATCCTTGCATGGAACAGTCATCTTTATATCCCATCTGAGGATGAGTACGGGTTGGACGTCTTCCCTAGGTAAATGCATGCATTTACGTTCGCCATCGCAGCAGGGCATATCTAACCCGACCAAGCCTCAAGGGCGCGTTCCGAGAAGTGGCGAACATCCAGCTTCGTGGCCGCGGTTGGGATGAAACCCCCTCTGACCCCGTGTTCGTCGATTACCTCGCCCGCGAGGCTGTCGAATGTACGTCCACAGTCCAAGAGTCGGCGACCCTCCCTATTCCCCTTTTAGCGAGAGCCTATCGTCCCACATCACCCTCCAGTCTTCCGAAGCCCAACAACCAAATTGCCAGGGAGAGACTCGTGCTTGGGCAGCGCGAGAAGGACGCGTGCGTCGTGCGCATCCGGGGCCGCTATGCCGAGATGGCGGACTGGTACACGTACCTCCTCGAGGAGCACTACGACAGCGGGGTCCTTGACCACGACGAGCTCCCGAATGCGCACGACGGCGCGCGGCTGTGGGATGACCTGGTGCTCGAGGACGACGCGCACGCGCTGCTCGATGTCGACGCCGTCATGGCCGAGTCGGTGCTTGAGCGCGTGGTCGAGTGCTTGAGGGAATACCCGCGCGACGTCAAGTGCTCCCTAGCGGGGACTCTCGAGCGCGCTGCGTCGGCCCGCGCGGAGGATCACGGCAGGGATAGTGAGGGTAAGCACGATCGAGGGAGGAAGGGCGCAGGCAACTTGATGGGGAAGGGAAGGATCGGCCGGCTGGAGGACCCACAGGACGCTGTCCGCCATCCGACGGCGCTCTTCCAGTGCGCGGCGTGTGACGACTACCCCTACGCGTGGCCAAAGATCAACGTCCATTGGCGCGAGGAGCACCCCGACAAGTCCGCCTGGGCCGTGGGGGACAATACCGGTTTTTATGGGCGGTGGCCAGTGTTCAAGGCCCAGGTGTGGGAAGCGGGCGTCGAGGTTGCAGAGACGGTCCTCGCAGCGCTGATTGAGCAAGGTCTCGGCAAGAAGGATAGGGACAAGGCGCGTCTGGACGGGCTGATCAAGGAAGGGCGAGTGTTTTGCGCATGTGGGGACCCGAGGATGGCGACTCCGGATGATGGCCTGAACTGGGCGGGGCTGGTGAGTAGCTGCGTCGACCGTTGTGTTGTCGGGAGGACGTTTGTCTGACAAATGAGGTGTAGGTGAAGCACGTCTCTATCCACCTGAACGACAGTGCCCGCCGGACTCTGACCCACCCGTGGTACGTGCTGGCGAGCTCTCTCCGCTCGGTTACTCCTCCCTTCTCATCTCCATGATCATATTCAGCCATCAAAGTGCAGGAGAGGAGGCCCCGACGTGGATCGACGATCACGAACTCGCGTCCTGCGTGAAGTGCCTTCCCAAAGGTGCAGACACGTCTCAAGCCGCGAAGCGCGTCCATGCCGACCCGTACACCCGCGCACGCATCAACCCATTCCTGAGCCAATGCCCGGAGATGTCGCGACCGGTGTGCAGCCTCTGCGACGCACTCACCCCCGACGACAAGAAGGATTCTACGCTCTTCTTACCGGAGCGCGCAGATGCGATTCTGTATCATATGCAGGCCAAGTAAGTGGCATAATCGTTGTACTAACAGGAAGAGGCACGTGCTGATCGTCGCCGACTGGATGACTGTGACTTCGTACTAGGCATGGCAAACGCTTCGAGGAGAAGAATATCGTGTTTTGGGAGGTGTCCGCACTGGACAAGGTGTAGCCTGTGCACTGATGGTGTTGTTTCTGTCTACGGCATGCTGTGAAAGTTGCGCTCGATATGTTTTCCCTGCTGCTTTTCTTGCTCTCGTTGCTTTCTTCGCCCTCGATGTCTTGACAAATCATAGTTAGTCTTTGTGAATGTACGGTACTTTTCAGGAGGGAACCATGGTCGACCACGTCCTGTTACAAAGCAAGAGGTTCGGACTGAGCTCGAGGCGGCGGAGCTCTTAGTCAGGATGTCGGACTTGGATGGGCTAGAACTGTACACCACTGCACCCTCACTGAGACCGGCAAGGAAGGTAAAGAACGTATGAGCACCGAGTAATCGGTGCGATGGCCGGTACAGGAGCGTGAGTACGACTACTACAAGTATAATCTATAGTCCGAGTCGACGTGGAAAGCGCAACCGCGGGGGTGTGATGCTCTATGTAGATCGAACATGGCTTCTCAATATAGAACGGGCATCCCGACAGTGGAACGTGTCTGGTGTGGGGCACGCTGGCGAGGACCGCAATGCCAAACCTAGCGATTTCAGGTCGGACTCTAGCGATACGTCGGTTTCGGTATGCACGGTCTCGGTGATCTCTACCGTAATGCCCCCGCTCCGACCTTGACTGCCGCGTGGGCGTTGGTGAATCGGGACAGCCCAGCTGATGGTAGTGTTGTGAGACAAACCAACGGCGGGGGCCATGCTGTCCTCTTCTTTGGATAGACCCACTCGCACAATGATCATGCTGAATACGATGGAGATGATGGGGGACAGCTGCGTAGTAGAATGAGACGTGAATATCTGCGTGGGATCACTGACCAAAATGACTCGAGACGTACCAGGTCGAGAATCACGAAAACGTAGTTCGACTTGGCCGCAAAGGTGATGAGAGCAGCCGTGATGGCGACCGAGTATATCGCGCCGCTCTCGACAATGACGCAAAGAACTGGCGTCAAGCTGCTCCGTGAGAGGTAATCTGTGGACCGACGCACGACCATCCAGATCCTATATGCAATTATGACTTTATGGTGGTCAGTGTCGACAGGGTATAATAGGGTATAGCAGATAGTAGGTCACGTACGTGTAGTCACAAGGTTCGTGAATAAGGTCAGCGAGAAGGCTGCGGCGACCCAGTGGCCAGTCGGGATGCCAAGTAAGTCTTGAGACTCGATATCGGACAATTGTCTCGCGAATGAGATGTTAAGGCCGAAACACGTTGCTTGTATAGCGTGTCAGTGATAGTGCGGACGCGTTATAGGGATAGGGTACACACCAATGAGGCCACACCAGCCGACAACTGGGATCACGATTACGCGGAGATTCTGCCAAACGACCCATGCTCGATAGATCTGCCATTACCCGTTAGCAAGACATGGGAGGAAGATGGATACCAATCAGACTTACCATGACTGCGTCGAGAATGACAGTCTGAGCGTTATACAGGCAGCTCTTGGTGAGAAACATCGCGTCTGGGGTAAAGGCGAAGTACTGTTCTGGACCACCTGCCAGTTTCGGACCTATAGAGATGAAACCTCGGTAAAGGCGTGCAATGTTGACGGCCATCTCCTAACGTACGTCTATGTGAGTGGCCAATAATTGATTTAAAGGACACTCTGACTCAACGAGCACGACAGATGGCGTCCACTCCCGAGTAACTTAGTACGTACCGCTGTGGATAAGAGAAGCAGCGCCCAAGCAACAAGGATCATGCCGTAATTCAATCGCCGTTGCCCGTAACCCCGGAAGAGCGTCTTCGTAGTGAGCATGAACATGAAGACAGAAAATCCTGGAGGAAGGATCACAGTCAGGTATCTAGCTGAAGGGGTGACTGAAAGAGAAAGCACTGACCATAGAAAATCGCTTCGAGCGACGTCGAGAAGATCGCAGCCTCACTCAAGGTCAGCATCACGCCGGGTAGCGAGAAATGGAGCCCGGGGCTCAGAGAAGAGTCGGGAAAAGGTTACCTGCGCCTCTTGAGCTGCGCTTATATACATAGTACTGAGCCGCATTCGCCGTCTCCACCAGGGGCCCGACGACGCCGTCAGGATGATTGTCGATGCAATCTGATGCTCTCTCTGGTTAAACGGTAAATCCTTTCGCGTAAGGTACGTTTAAAGTGTATTCAGGGCTCCGTGTGCTGTGGGAGTGGGCGCATGATTGCCTGCCCCGAGTGTGTTGCGATGCCGTACACTTGGCTTCCTTCGCTTATCGCCACGACAGCGTTGGGGTGACTATTGTTCGCGAATGAACCACAATGACTGCCGGGACATGTTTGTGAGCACAGGAAGGAGCAACAGGAAAGCCCATAGTTCACGCATCTGGGGTTCAGGAGGTATCCAGATAAGCCGTTTACTGTACAGCGAGTTTGCTAGCTGTAGCCAATACAGCAGCTGATGCGCAGTGGCCAAGAAGGCTGCGTCGGATATGTCGTAAGATGCCGACTAGGTGAACGTGTAAGCGCGGCGGTGAGAGCGGGGATGATCTTCCAGAAGAGGTACAGCCTGAAGGCGCGCTCGTACCTAAATGCACAGCGCCAGAACGCCTTTCGTCTCTGTCCCTTAACTCGCCACGTAAGCGCGGTACTCGGACGAACCTGGTCTCTGGCGTGGAAGACAAAATGCGGATGAGAGTTGCATTGAGGCGGGTGCAATGCGCAATTGTCTTCTAATGCCTCCGGCGGACCGAGCTTTTGACGAAAGCGGGACAAACCAAATTCGGGAGGCCGGTCGGGGAAGAGCTCGAGGCACGAGCCCCATCCATGCCGCCCACGCTCACGCAACGGCGTCCGCCCCTGGGCAGGTGAGAATCGAATAGAACCTATAATTGCAGTTTGATCGAAGTCCGTGCAAATGCGACAGAGGCCCAGGCCAAAATCAAAATCAGAACAGTAAAGTCCCCTGGAGTGCACGCAAGGGTCAGAGTTCCGCCATCTCAGGAGTGCGCGACCCTTACGGTATGTGGTAAACGTCGCCTCTTACACGGCGAAGCTCCGGTCCACGGCCTTTCCCAGTCCAAACGACCCCCTGGACGACTCGTCCTCGCCCACCTCCAAGTCCAGCGGCTCGGCCTCGAGGTCCGCGCGCGTGAGCGACACCGGCGCGCCCTTCATGTCTGCGCCGCTCGCGGCCAGCTCGTGCGCGTACTCGGCGTCGTTCTCGACGACCTGCGTGATCTCGACCTTGAGATCCCTCATTGCGAACGTCCCGTCCGGCCGCCGTCGTACTGCGGGGTTGGCGCTGCGGTCCGACACCACGGCGCCCCAGCCTGAGGAGACACCGTTGGTCGTGCCGCTCGTCCCTAGGCTGCGGTCGTTGGCGAGGCCGATGCGGATGATGAGCATGTTGAACACGATCGAGATGATTGGGGAGATCTGCGAGTATATATATATATGCCCAGCCGCCGGGGTAGGTCAGGGGCGATGCGGGTAAGACGACAAGCGAGAGCGGGGTTGGCAGGGTGAGGGAAAGCGTGTTGAGCAGGAAGCAATGATCGCACAGTCGAAGGCGGAGCTTACCATATCGAGGAGGACGTACACGCCGTTCGACTGGACGACGAATGAGATGAGCGCGGCGGTGATTGTCATCGAGTACACCGCGCCGCTCTCGATAATGACCCGGAGCACGGGCGTGAAGATGCTGCTTGAGCGGTACTGCGCGGACTTGCGGGCCACGTTCCAGATCTTGAACGCCAGCAGCGCTGCAAGGGCGCCGCGTCAGTGTGAATGTCAGGCACAAGCCAAGGACACGGCACGCACTTGTTGATGATAGATTTGTCGCGAGAGTCAAGGCGTAGACAGAAGTAATCCACTGGCCGGTCTGGGCGGCGAATACGTCTCCTTTGTGGGAAGAGGCCGTCGCAATCGCAACGTTCAATCCAATAGAACCAGCTAAACGTGGCGAGTCAGACACACACATTATTGGCTGCGGGACGAAGCTGGAGTGCATACCCAGGAGTCCGCACCACCCTAATATAGGCAGGATGCATACTAGAATATTTTGCCACACTACGTATGTGCGGTATATCTAGCAGAAGCGTTGACTCAGCATACGGCGATGATACTTGGGCGGAACTACGTACCACTACCGCGTCTAGAACGAGTGTTTGGGCGTTGTATAAGCTGCTCTTCATAACGAATGTGGGCTCCGATACGTCGGCAAAGTAAGCTTCAGGACCTCCGGCGATGTCGGGACCTTTCGACAAAAAGCCTTGATATACTCTAGCAATGTTGACGGCCATTTCCTGTTACCCAAGCTATTAGTCAGTCTGAGCAGTGGAAGTCGAACATAGTGATGTCGTACTGCGGTTGCCAAAGTCAACAGGGTGCACCCGGCGAAGACCATGTAGTAGTTGACATGACGCCTTTTCCTATCGCGAAGCATGATCCACATCGCGAGCGTGAACATGAAGACGGCGTACCCTGTGAATCAAAGAAAAGTTAATCTCGTGCTTCTCTTCCTATTGACGCAGCGCAGAATGGCGGGGCTCACCGTAGAGGATAGCCTCGATCGTCGTCGAAAAAATACCGGCTGCCCGCAGAGACAACATGATGGCGACGTTCACGGATACAACGATGTCCAGGCAGAGAGAGTTGGAGGAAAGAGGGCGCAGTGAGGTGGTAGGGCTACAGCGCCGGTAACATATAACGGACCCCTCAATTGAAAACTGCCGAGGCGTGAGTACGAGGGTTCCTGGTCACCTGCGATGCTCGTGAGGCTTGTTGTCGCGATGCATACTTGAGTACTCAGTTCTGAGTTCTCTGAGTTTGAAGCCCCAACGCCGGGCTTTGCTTCTCCACGCAGAATTCTGCCTGTCATGAGAACGAATTGATATCAGCGCCGGCCCCAACCTGCTTAACATTTGATTTTGACATGCTCATACATCATCAACTCAGCATCAAGCCCAGCCGATGTACAGGGAGCCGCTCCGTGGCGAAAGAGTGCGGATGCGCAGTAACATCGGCAGGACCAAGGACGTGGAGTCTTCTGAATACGTATGCATGAAAGGTTCCATTTGAATTCCATATAGACTTTGTGCGAAGGGAATCACCTTATGTGGGCGGAGCGGGAACCGCCGGATGCATGAGCACACCCTTGAGCAGCTTCGAGGGAGCTCGGACATCCCACCCGCACGGGTGTGAGAAGCCGAAAATACGGCGTAAAATGTTTGAGAAGGAATACTCAATCTGTGCCTATATGACACAGGGTGACGTGGTTCTGCAAGACAGCTTACGATGAGTGATCAGACCTCTGGTTGCGATTATGATTATGAGTCGGACGGAGGTGATGATGACGGTACTGCGGCACTCACGCAGGCTCTATGGTGTATGTATGCAGCAGGGGAAGGTGGGAGGACGAGGCTGTGGAGAGAGACGACCAGAACGGGACTCGGTCAATGCCGGCGGACTTCCCGCACATTGCCGATACTGTTGCCGATGTGAACGTGTGTACTCTCCTCCCACTCTCCTTGCTCGTTATGACTCCTTCACTCCCACCTAGCACGCACTCTCTGTTTCACATTGAGCGCTGCTACTTGTTAGGAAGACAATGCTCCACGCTGCCTGGGTGATATCGTGGGTATTAGTAAAAAGGCGCCTGGAACTTCAAATCAGTAGTGAATGACCTTGGCCGTCATCCACATTCCAGATGTGCCACCTTGTGTTCAGCCTGTCGACGAGGTTCCAGACGGCAGTCTTCGGCCCCAGTGCGATCTCATGGAAGGCTACGCAGGTTCGTCCTCCCTCTTACTAGTGCATCGTGTGTCCACCGTACTGATCCTATACTACCACTGGCTTCGGGTTTACACCACCAGTGGCCTGTTCTCATGATCCCTCAGGTCATATAGACACCGAAAGGGCTGGCCGCGATGTTGGGTAATTCTACATTCGCGGCTTCTCGTAGAAACCGTTCCCCAGAGCATCCGTGTTTTGCTCAGCCGTCCTTTACATCTGCCACTCGCGCTGCTATTAACACCGGCCGGTAACTGGGTGGGTCACAGGGTCCGGTAGAGAATTACCCTCGTCACTACGGTCGAAGCCCATTGTCAGGGTTAGCGGGGGGCCCACCTCCGCTCTCACTTCCTGATTCTCATCGTGTGGTATGGTGAAATCCTTCTCCTCCAGGGTCCTGAACTTCTCCCTCCACGAAGCTGATGTGACTGACGTGTTGTCAGGGCACTTCTGATCCATTCTTTGCAGATTAAATTTCGCGAACATTCTTCCCAGGGGAAACGACCGGCGAGGAGGGCAGCCTCAGGGTATCCCGATGAGAGCCTGGTCCGGAATTCGGTAATCTAAACGACGCCCGCATCGTTCCAAAGTATGAGCGGATCGCGCCCGCGGAAACCAACCTCTTTCGTTACAGCTTATAACCCACCGCCGAACTACCCTGTCTGCGTATTGGGCTTCGGGATCGGAACCTCAGGTTGTCTGGGACGCTGGCTTCGTATGACAAGGAGACTACCAGTACCGTATTCACAAGCTCTACGTTCAATGGTGAGCACCTGATACCATTTTGAGTCCGTACCTTCATAATGCCCCCACATCCACCAGCTACCTGAGCGACGACTACGCCGCGATGTTTCCTCGGTCCAACAACCGGGTTCGTCGGAAGAAACAATCGACATTTTCCGGGTCCCGCAGCACATCTCGTAAAACTCCAGCCAGAACCTCCGATTGTTTCCTGCCTCGAATTGACGACGAGGGCCCAGAATTAGGGAAAGTGGTTCACAATACTCAAGGCGATCTCGGCGTTGTGTGGAGGCTTCCCGGGCTTTCGCGACGGTCGACAAGGCCCCGGCAACTTCTACGGCGTATCTACGCCCCGGTGGATGGAAAGTCTCGTGCACCATACATCCCTCCATGAGCGCCCCATGTCCAAGCCAAACACCGTCTCCAGTCGTTCACCGGTCTTATAGTTGACTTCACCTGACCACGATTCTGACGCTTGTAACAGCCCCGAAGAATAGCGTTCTACTAGTAGATTGCCGGCCCTACATCCTATACTCCGACGCTTGTCCCGGACGGTTCCAGCACGAACACATTGCACGTGAGGGACCTGCGCTGCTGCTGAGCGTCCGGAGCATCCTGACGCATGCGCACTGTATCTACCAGAACGGCAGCCGAGCGCGCTGATAAACTTCATGGAGAACCTGAGCGGCGCCGGACCACCTCTCGGCCATCGGCATGGGTGGACAGCGATGATCATCCTGCCGCGCACCCAAGGTCAAAGTGAGTCATTTAACGTTGATACGCACAGCGTTGTGCACGACGTTGTGCTCATCCTGTGTTGCGGTTGATTTATACACCTCTTGGTGCAGTCTGGCTCGGAGAAAGGCAGCATCATTGGAGCTGAGCGGGAGGGGCTCCGCCTTATTGCTTCATGATCCTGTGGCGTCTGAACGCTCGCCGGGCACGCAGATCCCCCGCCGACCGTGACATGTCCAAGTGGACGGCCGCCTCAAGGCTCAGGAAACTGTGCGGACTGTGCGCTGCGCCCAAAACACCAGCGCGCGCGGAACCCTCGCCCCCGGGCGCGTCTTCTCAATCGAATCTTATCTCATTGCGTCCACCGGCAGGCTACATACCGCAAACTCGGGTGTGGTGACGAAGCTCCCCACAGCGGTCCTGACGAGACACGGGATTAATGCCATCTCGATGGATGCTTCGGTGGGCCGCGCGCGTCACCGAGAAGCCGCACGATCCTCAGGAACCTGACTAAGCGTCAGGGCGGCCAAAAGGGGTGGGCGCGTCGCTCGTGTTCGTCAGTCATCTTGCGGCGCTCGCTGGGCTTTCGCGGTGCCATAGAACGCTGGTGTTTGAGTTGTGTTTGGACCTACTGCGGATGCCGTCGCGGACTTGCTTCGGTGTTCATCTGTTCCAGCACTGGCAATGTCTCTCTGGCACTCATTTCCGGTCCCCTCCGCGACACGCTTGGACTACAGCTCGGACACGTGTGGATTTACGGTACGTTACAGTCAACACCATACATCAGAAAATAACGATTCATGGGATTCTAGATGCAGTGTAACTCAAGTTCCTCCCTTCAGCATACCACTTTTGTTTATGAAACAAGGAACGGGTTGTTGTCGGACATTGCCACCTCAATAGAGCCCGATCACATACGTCAAGTTCCTGCAGACGCCCATCGCGAGCGAAACACGAATGTTCGGAACGCGTGATAGTACAGCGGCACAGTTCAAGGTCTACTTCTGTTCCACCGGATTGTACGTCGATATGTACGACTTACCTCAGGTACGCGGCCTTATTCGGGGCCGACTCACTACTATCTGGCATGTCTGACGGTTGAAACTAGGATCGCCCTCGCACGCGTATGACGGACGGATTGTCCTTGTTTTTAGTGAGTCAAAGGACTTGCACATTTGTGACATTTCGCTGGCTCAAGTTAATCAGTATTGCAGGAGTAAATTGCGGGCGATGCATGAGCTCTCGGCTCACATGCCGTCCTCAAGGCGGCGGGTGTCTCGATGGACATTGGACCCTGTGGTGGGAGCACCAGGCACAGACCCCTATTATCGTGTAGTAGTTGGAGTCCAAAACCCTTCTAGGGGATGGTTTTACGGAGTCAGGACCCCGCCCACAACAGTACAGTACTAGGCAGTGCCGGTCCGTGTAGTGTGGAATGTTCGCCACGGTATGTATTATACTCTCGCGTACGCATAACCTGTGCTCTAACTAGCAGTAAAGAACATCCGTTACTGCATAGGCATTCTCACCCCACCCGCCCGATGGTGGCGACGGGAAAATGCGGGGCGTCGCCGCGAAACGGGGACCGCGACCCTATCTCTTGCAGCTGTGCCAACTGTATCTCGAAAATGGTGTGTCCTAAGTGACTTCGTTTGAATCAACTCATGAGCATGCAGGGCTTTCTATGCTCCCCAGGGGACGGGTATAAAAGACGACCTGCCGACATACCACCCTCCCCCATCCCAAGCTCTCACTTCGACAGTCATACTTCACTCTCGCCGCGAACATCCATTCACCACCATGCCGCGCATCTCAGCCATCCTCATCGTCTCCCTCCTTGTTGCACTCCTCTCTCCCGTGATGGCTACTCCCGTCCGCATCCCTGTCACCACTCCCGTTCGGAGGGACGATGCGCCGACTACCGGTTCGTACATTCGCGGGTCCTACTACAGTCGCCCACTAACAGAATCAACGCAGCGCTATCATCAGCGGCATCCACCTCGTCGCCTCTTGAGGTCGAGTGGCTCAGCTGAACTGCTACAGTACGCACGTGTTATATCCAAATACCCCTTCCTGCTCACAGACATATCTGGATAGGCAACCGTCGTCATTCTCTCGAGCGGCTTTCTGAAAACAATATCCTAAATTTACGTATATTCCCACTCCGTTCTCGACTGCGAGGAATATTGTCTCCATGTACATACAGTATTCATACCAACGGACTACTGGACCGCCTGAGAAGATGTTTTACATACCTCTGTATCACATGTACAGTGCATCTATATGCAGTATCGCTATTCGTTCGTCTAATGGGTTCAATTCAATTTGTGTATCACGGCTCCCCGAGATAGTTCTGTCCATGATTGTTCGATTATGCGACTCCTAATGGAAGATGGGGGTGGCTTAGTGTCAGCTGGCCTACGCAAGTATGAGTACACTTACTGTAGCTGTAACTTGTGACTAGTACCTGCATTGCACACGACACCGTCAGCTCCGCAACTGGCAGGGTGGCGCTCGGGTGAGTGCATGCAAGAAGAACGCGACGATAGAGGAACAACTCACCCTCTCGCGCACCCCGTCACTCCTTCGGAGAGTCGTCGATCAGCAGACGACCCTGCTGCTTCAACAGCAATAAGCCCTTCTCGGCCCTGTCCTTGATCATCCCGAACTGCTCCTCGGACAGTTTCCTCTTCGCGACGCCCAGGTCCAGAACGAACGTCATCCGCGTCCTCCCTCGAAGCTCGGGCGAGAACGTCTGGGCGAACTCGCGGAACTTGTTCCGAGGTCCCTCCCCGCCGTGCGTGAGCCTAAAGTAGCTGATGCCGACGGCGACGAATCGGGCCTCGCGGACGGTGTCGGGAAGAGCAGCGAAGACGTTGGCGATGTGCGGCTCGAGAGCCAGGGAGATGGTGGCCGGAGTACTGTCGACGAGCTGTCGAGCTGGAGGCGAGGAAGAGTGTCTGAATCGAGGAGAACAGTCCGAGCAAGCGGAAAAGATGGGCGTAGTTGGCGGTCGTAATGTCACATTCCAAGAGCTGGAGCTCTTCCAGTGCGAACGGGCCCTTTTCCTTTTGTCGCTTGTCTTGGGGAAGGCCGGGAGCGTTGTGACGACCCATGTCACGATTTCCAAGGCTCGCGGAGCATGTGCGCCCCGGGCCGCCATTCTTGAACGTAACTTTGTGGAGTTTGAGGCGGCGTAGATGAGGAAGACCAAGAAGTAAGGCCTTGAACGTTCCGAGGGCAAAGCCATGAATTCCTTCGCCGACGATCGTGAGTTGACGAACGTAGGTCCTCACGTCCGATGTTGTAGCAATGGTGCGAAGCGCGACTTCCAACCGCCTGGGGTCTCTGATGGTGGAGGAACGGAATAAATGGAAGCGACTGGAGGGCAACCAGGAGTGAGAGACGAGGGCACAAGCTAGGAGAGATTGTACGTCGTGGTGTAAAAAGTCAATGATGATATCTGTGATCTCCTGGGGAAAGCGGAGGTCCGGCTGATCATCTAGGAGAACTGTATGCGCCATGATATTTCAGACCGTGGTCAGTGGCTGGGTGAGACGGGATGAGGATGGACTGAGCTGCTTCGAAAGTCACTCAGACGACTCATTTAAGTGCCACCCATCGAAGGGAAGTTGCCGCAGCACTGACCGCACTGCGGCAGTCTATGTACTTCATTATACGTAGGCCTAAGACTCACACGAGCATCGTTCCTTATTACTGTGCAGTGCGAGCAAGTGGGAAACGCACTTTGTTTCTTTGAAGGAGATCCCGAAGGCTGATATTTCGATAAGTGGCAGTCGCGGTTTGACTGTGACATGCACATGTATTGTATGGACGCCAACCCGAGCGGATCAAAGCGGGCGGACGCGACCGGTATACGCCGGCAGAGCACTACCTCAGCGTCTGACCAGCCTGGTTGATACGTCTTTTGCCCTCTGTTTGCAATGGAGGATTTGGCTGGGCTGTGGGCACACTGGTATGAGCCTGGGTTGAGATTGTCGGGGAAAGGGGACGTGAAATCCGGCGTTGTGGCCATTGTCGCACCACGCTTGCCTATCCAGGGCGACCTGCTGACTTTAGGTTCTGCTATCACTTCGACCCTTGCTTCGACCTGCACTGTTACTGCACGCAGAACCTGCCCCGCGGCACTGCAGCCAGTTCATTCTGACACCAGATAATCTCTAGGGCACGCTCGGTGCTTCAGCCTCATCAGCGTTTGGCATCATGTCTTCCGGCGCGTCCACTGGCGGCCTATTGGGCATATTCCACGACACCGGCGCACCAGGAGATAGCACTGACTTTACGACGCTAGTGATCCTGCACGGACACAACTGGCACGGCGGTACACAGACCCATCCCTTCACTCTCGCTGTCCTCTACGCTTGATCGTCTCATCTACATCACAGGGACCTTTTCCAGGCTCATCCCACTTGCGGAGAAGTACAACACCCGCCTTGTTCTCGTGAACCGGCGCGACTACCCAGGGAGTACGCCCTACACCGACGAGGACCGCGCGATGGTCGCGAATCTCACTCCCGACTCGGACGAAACTACGTTAGCTCAAGCACGGAGGAACTTCGACTTGTTTCTGAAGGATCGCGCCCGCGAGGTGCTCGACTTTTTGGAGGACCTCGTCAGGCGCGACGATATACCGCCCGCGCAGCACAAGAAGAACACCGGCGGGATCGTCGTCGCCGGCTGGTCGCTCGGCGCGCTCTGGGTGACGTCGCTCCTCGCGTACGCACCCTCCTTCCCCGTCAACGATGTCAAGTTGTCGGGGTACGTGAGGCGTGTAATCGTGTTTGGTGAGTCGCGCCCTGCGCGGGCGGTCCGCAAGGTACTTATTGGTGGTCGACCATTCACTCATCCAACGATAGACACAGGAAATATCGTCATGGGCTACCCCCGGCGCAGCGACATGTACATCCGCGCCTTTGATCCCCAGCTTCCCCCGGAAGAGCGCGCGGCATCATACGATGTGTGGGACCGCGCCCTCGCGATCAGCAGCTACTACCCGCACGGCGGCACGCTGGACACGATCGCGCTGCGGCCGCTCAACCGCCCCCCTCCGACGCTGAGCACGCTGAGTGCGGAGGAGCGCTCGAATATGGCATTCAAGCCCGACGGGGACTTGGACTCGAGGATCATGCTCACCGGGATCCAGTCCGGGCTCTTCGCGGCCATCCGCGAGCGCGCGCTCCTGGTGCCCAATGATGGCGGGGCCGGCGACTCGGAGGATGCGGTGGTGGACGCGTGGGAGGACGTGGAGGCGCGCTTCGTGTGGGGCGGGAAGTCGCTGCCCGAGGTGTCCCACGCGATGCTGACGCTGCGCTCCGAGGTGGAGAATGGGAAGAAGGAAGGAGTGTCGCTGCGGAAGGTGAAATTCGTGACGGTGAAAGAGGGCAATCACTTCGTACGTGCATTCGAAAGCTGGCGCGAGTGGCACACTGACGTTGCGTCCAAGGTTCACTGGGACCACCCTGAGCACGCCATGCGTGCGCTGTTGGGAGACGATGAGGTGCTTTGAGCGACAGGTAGTATAGGGGTTTGCTGAAAGGTAAACACGACGTACTCCTACATTCTCAACTTGACTGTACAGGTATATTCCGCATACTGTCGAACCAGCGAAGGTGGCCTGGGCCTCCTGCTAGCCGCAGATGAACTCAGGCCATGTTATCTGCAACAACTTCTCAACGGTACCTTTTCGCAGTGCGCTTCGAATTCACGCGGGGAACCCTCCACAGCAGCTGCGGCGTGCGTATTGAATATGAAGAGTTCTCGAGCCTGCGTGATTTGCTGCGGCAGCTGCGTGCATCGGCATCAGGTAGCATAGAATGCCGTAGAATCGCCTGCTTGTAAGGAGGGAAGTTGACTTGACAGTCGGTCGTATATGCTGGACTTGGAGTCGGCAATCCGGGGCCTGAGCTCGTGCGCTGCCGAGGGTAGCTCCTTCCAAGTGGGAATCCAAAATGTAACTTTCCATGCTACCAACCCGTCGAGACTGACGATACCGTCGGTATCTGAGAGATCTTCTCGTTGGCGAAGGTCTTGAACTTTGGAACTCCAAATATCAGGACACTTACTGTCGGTCGGACTCGGAGACTGGAAGCCCCGGAGTCATCCGGCAGGGAGCGCTTATCCCTGCGCTTCATTTATTTCTGACCTTCACCACAACGAGTACATGTATACATGCAGTCTTCCAATCTACCGAAACTTCTCCCTAGCCAGCATCATGCTGAACGATCAATGCATGAACATCAAGGACTGGCAGATCGTTGAGAACCCGCCGCAGCTCATGGTGCATTTGTGGACCGGGAACTTGGATTGTTTTCCGGCTGCGGTGAGTGATCTTGACTGCACGCTGCCCTGTCGTGAGCTGATACCTCTGTTTAAGAACGATGAGCCTGCAATGAGGTTTGCCAGATGCAGAGCTACGCCCTCCATCCAAGGGGCCATCCGGGACCCCTCCAACGTACGCTCGTTGTCAATTGGCCGCGCCATGCGCTGTGACAAGATAGTCGAACGCGCCTCGGGCTGTTCTCCTTGTGTTCGTCAAGGTGTGATCTCTGGCATCATTATACTTCGCGGGCGCCGCGCCATCGTCTCTATTCCACAGTTTTGCGCAGTCGTGATGGCGGTGTGTTTGGTTGACCGGGTCCCCTCAGTGTCCCCATGACTCAGCATGCACTATATTCCCCGATGTATGCAACGCACGAAGTCGTCGAGATTACAACGGTTGCGATCGCGTTCCGGCGAGGTGATCAAACCTTCCGTGCTCCTGTCTGTGAGATGTGTTCAGCCACAGGCGAAGGTTCGTAACGTGCACAGCTTCTTCAACGACGGTTCTGAACTCTAACGCGTTCTCGCCGGACCGCAGCGTCGTGACACAACGCTTCCCTTCATGGCGGCTATGGAAGCCCCATGAACCATCACCAGCACCTTCCAGATCTTTCCGGTTTGTCCTCCATATGGGATAGGGACGGCCATGTTCCTCCTCGTTCATTGATCGCGTCTTCTCCCCGAAGCCGCGACCGGCACCCATCGGCTAGAACTTCGGGGGTGATCATCGCGCCCCAATCCTGTCCTCCTGTTCCCTGTGTAGCCAGGTGAATAGCGAGCAACTGCGACATTCCCGGATATCAAAGAAGCACCGAGAGCCGTTCCCTCCCTTGTTTCTGTCGACCGCTTTGTTTGTACCATCCCCTTCGCTGGTTCCCGACTTCACATCGCCCTGGAAGTAGAGCCGAACGACGGCGCAGGCCCATTAATAGGCAAGAGCCATCAGTGACAGCCATTGACTCCGGATCGCGTGCCCGGACTTGAGCCTCGTCCTCGCTTGGGCGCAGCCCATTAATATTGTCCATTGCCTCCATCTTGGTGAGTCGCACCCGAGCCACGTCCTCCGGTGGTCACGCTTGTATTCCGACTGATGTATCGGCTGGTGTTCCAGGGTTCATCTGCCGGAGCTTTTCGTCAAGGTGCCGCGAGATGCCGACATGTCTGAACGGAACGCCACGCGCTCCGCGACCGCGCAGCGCGCGCGGACAGATGCTGTGACACAAACCACAGATCTCATTGCTATCATCGCAGTCCTAGATCAGATCCTGCCGTGCCCAACTGCAAGCCGGCGGGCCTCTCGCCGTGGGAAGTCGAGGAGTCGAGCGATGGCCACCGGCTTCCTGGTCGTCCCAATCAGGTAACGTGGAACGTTCGCGCATTGTATCCTCTCACCGCAGCATGCTCTAATCTTGCATGGACCTTGAGCGTTCCCGACATTCGTACAGGGGTTGTCAAGGAACTTCGGAACCGCTAACCGCCTCCCCTCCAGCAACCAGCGCCACACACTGCTAGCGCTATAGTATCCTTCCATGTCCGGATGCTCAGTCGAGATTCGAACACTCCGCGACAATGCCAGTATCCTCGCTACGGCTCAGGCTCGGCGAGACTGTGCGAGCTGGTGTATGCGGACGCCACAACGTCACTGCGAGGCTCACGGCCCCGTCTTCGGGCATCCGCGCACGGAGCGGCTGGGGTCACGCAGCGTCCGCTCGTTTCCTCGTCCCCCTTCCCAGGAGACGACCCACGAATCCGATGACGATCGTTTCTCAGGGCAATATCACCACCCCCTCCTTCTCGCTCTCCGTCCCCCTACATAAAGCCGCAACCCTGTCGCCGTGTCTCTTTCCTCACAGATCTTACCCGCCGCAGTTCCCTCACTCATCCTCCCCCAAGTCCCCACCTCAACTCCAGCCGCAGATATCAGCTATGCCCCGCCTCAGCACCGCGCTTGTCTTCGCCCTCTCCCTCGTTCTCGCCCCGCTATCCACGGCTGGTCCCATCCCCCAGACCCTGAGCTCAGCCTCTGCGGCCACTACGGACACACCATCCGCCCCGAGCACCACGTTCGCCTTCACGCTCGGTGAGCAACCCCGTCACGGAGGCTTGTGACCCAGAGCCTAACTTCCTGCGGCGACTTTGTAGGTCCCGGCGGCCTCCCGCACCCCACCGCCAGCGCGCCCGCGCCGTCGTCGTCCGGGCTCAAGCTCGAGATGGACTGGCTGAGTTAAGCGCTGTACATGCGCATGAGAATGTGAGCACATCCCTTTCTCGTAACCACCCCTTCTTGCTCTGCGGCTCGCTGACACCCCGCAATGTCGTACAGGTAACCGTCGCCACCTACCCTCCGCCCCAAGACCGAACACTAGCCGCCGCATAATATCTAATATTTATTCCCGCCCTCGCGTGTATCGCTATCGCCATTCCTTTCCCTTGCATCCCCACTGTATCGCGCAACGCAACCATTCGCTCTTCTATCTAGTCGCTCACCGCCGACTGTACCACATCCCTTCATTATAACCTCCCTATCAATCTCTGTATCAACTATCGACCTTGCGCGTCGCCATTCCCTTATTTACCTTTTGTATTCAACACTTATCCGTGCATGGCACAATCCATTCCTTCGAATTGATGCTCCAGAAGTGTTACATCTAGTCATACATACACGACGCAGAATACCCTTGCGAGCCCATCGACGCAACACCGGGATCCGATCACCCTCGCGCACATGCACATCTACAGCCACTTCTCCCGCCGCCGCACCGTGACACCGCGCTTAGATCGCATTCAGGCCCTTGTCCTGCATCTCCCCCACCGCCTCCCTCGCCGCCTCCGCATACCCCCCGTTCGTGCCGCCCTTCTTCTGCTTCTTCCGCCGGTTGCCGTTCCCGCCCTTCGCCGCCGCTTTCCCGCCCTCGCCAGCTCCTGCCTTGCCGCCGTCCGATTCGAGCTCCCCCTCGCCCCTCTGCTCCGGGCCCCCGCCCCCTCCCTCGTCCTTGGCTTCCTTCACCTTCCAGTACCCGAGGACGTTCGAGAACCCGAACGCGAGCGCGCGGCAGGCGAGGGTGGACGTGTAGAGCGCGGTGCGGACGAGGGGCACGAGCGGGGGCGCGAGGAGCATCATGAGGTCCTCCTGCTGGTAGAGGTCCTCGTGCGCCGCGATCACGTACACGGTCCTGTCCGACTCCTTGTCCTTCTCCTGGCGCAGCTTGAGGTGCGTCACGAGCCTGTGCGCCGTTCAACACCGCAACGCTCGCTATGACTGCGAAGAGGACGAGGAGAGAACTTGAACTCACCGGGCGGGGCCAGGACGGAGGGGGGACCAGCGGAGGTGGAAGGTCTGGATGATGTTGAGGAAGACCTCGAGCTTGTCCTTGTCGTACGTCACGCTGCGGACTTCGAGGACGTGGCTGGGCGACATGATGCGGTACCACTGATAGATCGCGAGCAGGCTCTTGCGGTCGCTCGCCTCGCACACCGGATGGCGGAAGCTCACGTCGGGCGCATAGTATCTGTGTGGGCCCCGGACGTGGAGTGTTTCGGTGTCCAGTTGAGAAAACATTGCGCCAACAGATAGAAACTTGGTGAAAGGGGACGCACTTTTCGACTGCCCGCTTCTGGACATCGGGGTCGGTGCCCGTTGTGAGAAGGAGGACGACGTTGGCGATTTCTCTCTCAGGGTTTTCCATAGTGGGCGCGAGTGTAGAGTTTGCGAAGGAGGAGGAGGAAGAGGAAGAGGATCAGTATTCGGCGGCATAGGGGGATTTATGCCATATCCCTGCCCGTGATATTCGACGCCCGTATGCAATGACGTCATTCATCCATTCTAGGCACCTGCAGTGTGTCGTGTTGAAAACCGGCGCTGCTCGACAGCTGCAGCCGGCTACCAACATTTTGGTGAGTCTAACTCCCCAAGAAATGGAAAATGGACCGGTAATTCCTCCTTCTCGTCGGCAGCCGGTTCAAGAAGCTATCTGCCCCATTGCCAGTCTATATCTCATTCAACATGCATCACCTCGCCCTACATCGCCTAGCCCCCATGTGCGGTGACCCCCTCTTTGCCTTTCTTCCCTAACCCGAACATGTGGAATACCGGATACACCACGATGCAGAACCACGCTACACATTGAAGGACCACCTGCGCCAGCGGGACGAGCGGCGGCGCGAAGAGCATGAAGAGATCCTCGCCGCGGAGCAGGTCCGCCTGCCCCTCCCTCACCTGCACCTTCTTCCGCCCGCCGTCCTTGCGCAGCTCCTCCCTAATCTTCAGGTGCACGAACATTCTGGCCGGCGATTCGGACAGCATGAGAGGATAGAGAAGAGGGATTTGGTGAGGACACGCGCGTCAGTTGACGTTAAAGGGAAAGGGAAAGGGCAAGGGAAAGGGAGGACCCACCGGCAGGGCAACGGCTCGAACGGGGACCAGCGGACGCGGTACGTCAGAACGTCTTCGCGAAACTCGAGCTCGTCCTTGCCGCCGTGCGCGGCTGACATGACCTCGAGCTCGAGGCGTGCCTTGGGCATACCGCCTTGTGCAATCGGCACAGGAGCACTTGGGGAAGCGAGCTCGCGTCGTCCAGCACTGCCCAAAGCGGGTGTTGCTCAAGAGGCGGTGGGTGCCCGTCCCGGGTGTTGTGCCACCTGCACGCGTGAGTAAGATGCGTGCTGTCCCGCTGGCGGTACGGTGAGCCCACCTGGTGATGTTCTTCCATTTCAGGTCCAGCAGATGCATCCCCGCCGAGGAGCATGAGAAGACGCTCTTGACCTCCAGGTCTGGCTTCTCCATAATGTCTTCAATTAATGATGGCTACTTGCGTGCGCGAAGATGCGGAGACGAGGCTAGGCAACATGGGGATACGGGCAACAATGATGTAGCTCGCGGACCTTCTGAGCCCCTGTGCCGTCCCCGCGCAGGCGTAATGACGACGTTTTGCGCACCTACGTGCCCCTTACTGCTCCGGTTTTGCATCAGTCCTGAGTACTGAGTACTGAGTCTCTATGCACGTCATCTTGGGCGAGACTGTACATCGCCAGTCTCCGGAATCCGGGTCGTGATTACCGAGGTCCGGCCGTCAACTGGGCGACAAATGTCGCAAGGCCGACGTTACGCACATTCAATACGCGATTCGCGTGAGCCTCCAATGCGTCGTAATTATTATCATACCTCGCTAGAGAACGAAAAAAGCGTGCAAATTAGATGAAAAGTCCGGATACCACCACCACAATCGCGAGGCGTACGCGGCGAGCGAGGTGTCCGTCCTCGCCGCCCTCAAGGAACACCGTATGATCAAGTTTCGCGAATTACTCGCTGACATCTGTGGAAGTCGCCCGTCCGACCGTCAGACGCGCAGAGCGGTGAGATGGACCGAAAGACGCACCCCACCACGGCTCCTGCATCTCCCCCGCCTCGACGACCACCAGCCTTCCCTGCGCCCTCACCCTGCGCAGAGCCGCCTCGACGTGCGCCTTCGCCCGCGCGAACCTCTTCGGCTCCGACGCGACAGTCCCGGTGCAGCACGCGGACAGGTCGACGACGAGCATGATGCCCGCAAAGCGCGGCGCGGCGAACGCAGTGTCGAACGCCGCCCAGAGCCCCTCTGTGCGTCGCTCGAGCCGCACAAGGACGACACGGACGCGGCAGACGCTGTGTGGCAGGTGCGCGATGAGGGCGGCGTGGAGAGGGAGCAGGATGTGCGTGCGGAGGGTGAGCTCGACGAGGCCGTCCAGGCGCGCGAGGTTGAGGCGGTGCCATGGGGGGTTCGGAACTGTATTGCAAGGACGACGGATACGGAGGCGCAGGGGGGGGGGCGAGATGAGGAGGTGGTCTGCGATCAGGGTCCGGATATTTGGGCTGTATAGTATGGGGAACGTACCTGGGGGGGTATGGAGCATGTGCAGAGGAGGGTGCCCATACGGCGGGGGGACGAGGATGGGGATGGGGCCGAAGATGAGCTTCCGCAGGCTCCCGTGCCGACCGAGCGCGGCGAAGATGCGTCCGAGGAGCTTGACGTCCTCGTCCGTCCACCAGATGAGCACGTCGTTGAACCAGAGCACGCGGAGCGTCTCGGCGGTGCGCGTCTCCGTGACGAGCTTCGCGACGATGGGCAGCGGGATGTCGGACGTGCGCAGCTCGCGGAGCGCGATGTGCGCGGGGGCGCGCGCCCCGAGGCCAGGGATCCGGTGCTCGTGGAGGAGGCGGATGCGGCCGACGGTAAGCGAGAGCCGACGGATGGAGGAGAAGAGGGCGAGGAAGTGCAGGAGGATGGCGAAGTCGTACGTGACGAGATTGGATGTGTCGATGTGGATCTCCTCTATTGGGCCGGCGAGGGGGCACTGGAGGAGTGGCAGTCGGGATGGGATTCCGCCGCCCGAGCACGCGAGGCCGGGGCCATCGCGCTTGACTCCCAAGACGAATTGCGTGAGGTGCAGGACGCGGAGCCTAGGCAGGCGCGAGAGGAGGATTGAGAAGTGGTCCCATCTCAGGGACAGGTTCGTGATCTCCTCGCCGAGGATGACAAACCGCTCGACATACCACGCCACATCGGGGCAAGAGATGAGGAAGTCCACGGTGGACTTCAGCAACCTGTACTGGCTGATAGTGAGAGAGCGAAACAGGTGGTAGCGGCTGGGGTCGAGCCATGCACTGCATACCAGCGCGCAAGCCTGGAGCGAGGCACGGTCATCGTGCAAGTGGTCGATGATGGTGTCGGTGAGTTCCAGAGGGAGGTTAAGGCAGCGGGAGCGCGGTTTGCCAGGCATGATTGGGATTCCGGGGACATGCTCGAGAGACACGTTGATACTTATCCCAGCAAGGTCCGGCCCATAAGCCTCCGCTTAGCTGGTCCACATGTCTTGATCCCAACCGCAACAACAAAGGGGAAATAATATGAAGCACACGTACTTCTATTCGTGCGTTCTTATGGACAAGCCCGAACCTGGCAAAGGCGCATTCCACATGGAATGGAGCCCGGAAATGTTGTTCAACATAGGGGCCCTCGGTATCAGCCCTGAGAAAACCAAAGGCAGGGTCAGCTAAGGCGTGCAAAACACACCGCGGGTTCGTGAGGATGCGATGTATATAATGGGGAGTACGGCGTGGGATGAGAATGAAGGGGTCGAAAGCGCTAGCGGCATGTAAGTCGCAGGCCAGCCAATCAGCGCTTCGTGGGAATTGACCGGCGTTGGCCGAAGACAACCTCACCACGCCGGGCCCTGGCAGCACGAGTCTCGCCCGCAAAATTCCTTGAACTCGCCGTCACCGCATGACTTATCCTTGCACCCTTCCGTAGTGCTGTACATGTACAGTAGAACGTTGAACGTCTATGGATAAAGTAAGCATCTCCACTGAACAGCAAGATCGAATTGCTCATGGCCACATACTTATGTGGCGTTACATTTAGGTACTGAGACAACGTGCCAAGTGCAGGACTCGGGCCTGGCACAGCCTGGCACACAACCCACCTACTAGTAGAGTTGGGACTACCCTAAATCCGGGCATGTGAAATCAATATTCTCCGTGACAAGCAAAGACGACATTGGCGCTTCGAACTCGAGGAACTACTTAGCTGACCCAGAACATCACCGAGACTCACCAGGACTCACCAGCATCGCAGGCGATCACGATCGAGCAGAGCAGAGCACTACCGGTCAATTATATGTTGCGGGCTCTCTAGCGCCACTACTTCCCTGGATAGGTAGATCTTCTTTCCGCCGTCTCGGCTCTTCCTCGGACACCAAAAGGCTCCCGCAATCATGGTGTCTCTGTCGGCAGTCAGTTTGTTTTCCACGACGAGTCAGGCTATCCTCTACGGTGAGCTCTTCGATGTCCCACTGCCTCGGCGGGAAGCGAAGCGCAAGCCCCCAAGTTCACTACATGCGCAGGATACGCTGTCTTCATGTTCATGCTCGCGATGTGGATCGTGGTGCGCGACAGGCAAAGGGGTCGCATCAACTACTATATGATCGTCCCCGGATGTCTGTTGTTGGGTCTCGGAACCGCGGTGCGTTGTTGCAGTGTCCGGCTGCTCAGACTGGACATGGCTAACTTCATGTGCGTCAGGAAATGGCTGTCAACATCGCGAGGTTGTATATAGGCTTCATATCAAAAGGTCCTGGCTTGTCGGGAGGTCCCGATGCCTACTTTGCCGACGTGACGGAGCCCTCGTTCGTCGCGAAGAGCTGCTTATACAACGCCCAGACGGTCGTTCTAGACGCGGTGGTGGTGAGTGATTTCCCCTTCCAGAGTTTTCTTTTTTCAAGTCACTACGTGCTCACGTCGACGGTTCCGCTAGATATACCGCACATACGTAGTGTGGAACAATCTCCTGGTGTGCTTACTCCCCATAGCAGGGTGGTTCGGCCTCGTGGGTATGGACTCTAGCTTTTTTTCCCGTCTACACCACTCTCTCTGACCAGCGGTATTCAGCTACCTCCATCGGCTTGAACGTTGCACTCGCGAGCGACTCTTCCGAGAAAACAAACGTGTTCGCGATCCGGACCAGCGAATGGATTACCTCGCTCCTCGCCTTGACTCTCGCGACCAATCTGTCGTCAACAGGTGCGTATCGTGCAATGTTCTCCGCGTCTCGGCAATGCGCCTCCCCACGGCGCTGACACCATCCCCTTGCAGGGCTGCTCGCGCTCAAAATCTGGCTCGTGGCCCGCCAGTCCGCGCAGTACCGCTCGGGCACCGTCCTCACGCGTGTGCTCCGGGTCGCCATCGAGAGCGGCGCGATATACTCCCTGACGATCACTACCATGCTCATCCTGTTCCTGGCCAATTCCGACGGCGTGTTCGTCCTCCTCGATATGGTGAGCCCCGCATTCGAATCTGCGACCATGGCTTGGCGCTCAGCACACTCCCATCCTCCCCGCCACTTCGCGCATGGCACCCCTTGCGCCGTTCCCTCCCTGTTCCCCCCGCTGACCTGCCGCGCCCCCCTGTCGGACACCGCAGATCTCGCCGATCATCGCCATCGTGTTCAACATGCTCATCATCCGCATCGGCCTTGCGAAGCACCCCAGCTTCCCGTCCAGCGGCATGAACAACGCCGGCGTCAGTGCCTCCGACTGGGCCGCCGCGCTGGCGGAGCGCAGCCACAGCGGGGGCGTGCGTCGACGGCAAGACGGGTCACTCGAGATGCGGGACCTCAAGGTCGAGATCACGCAGGTCATCGAGCGCGAGACCGAGTACGGAGGCTCGGACATGGTGTCTTCCAGGGGGTCCTTTCGGCCGGCGGGGTCGAGTAAGGCCGCGGACCGGGGCGTCGTTCATCAGCAAAAGTGCAGAACGTACGTCTTTCAGCGGGCTTCAATAAGATGCATCCGACCAAACCCAACCGGCCCAATTTTTGATAGTAAGCCCCTTAAGTTTGATTCAATCCTGTTCAAACTCGCGCTGGTGGAGAAGGGCGCTTGAGAAGGACTGCCCCAATTGAAGCCGATTGGCACGAGCGCACGGCCGGATTCTTCCAATCGTGCTTGAACAGGCTCAATCGGATCGCATTCCCGTTGCTTGTAGCAATATCGAGGGCCTCGAGAAAACATAGCTAATAGCACGCATATATTGGGACAGTGAATGCAAATATATTGGTAATGTGCTCGCAGATACGATGAGGACATGCTTGTACAACAACTAGGTGGGGAGGGATCTGCGTTCGGAAGCCGCAAGGGCTATGTACCCGGTGCAAAGGTCGAGGGGAGGAGTGTAATGGGCATGAAACATTGGAAGACTGGTGAGTCAGACATGGGGGCAGTAATGTAGCAAGCATACCTTCTATCAGACGGAGACCGGCCGTCGGAGGGGCCACAGGTTGAGAGAATGGCATGATGACACACCTTCAGTCATGGAAAGCCAACAACTCACCTCGTTGAAACACGACTTCATGAGAATCGGCAGGTCTTCTCCACCCGCCCACACTGAGAGAACTTGGCAAACGTACCGGATAGTACTCTTATCACCAGTGGTACTTACCTTGCATCAGACTACACGAAAACGACGTTTAGGCACACGCATACATGCATATATGCGGTGCCAGAGCCACTAACATACCTGTTGCAGAGCCGGAACGAGAGATATCGACGGCGTACCATGCAGAACCACCGGTCATGGCCCCGAGGCGGGGAGGACCTCGAGCAGGACTGCGTGCTGCTGACCACGGGGACCCATTGGACTCGAAGGACGTGGGCCTCGAGCGGATTGACGAAGGTGGAGAAGAGGGTCCTGTCGGCCGCGCGTGCGAGAAGCTCAACGAGCGTAACGTGAGGGAAGCCGTGGGTCAGCTTGGCAGAGTCGTGAGCGTCGGAGAACTAGAGGCTGATGGCAGGAGCGGAAGGAGATGGGGGTTGAGGGTAAAGGTAAGGACAGCGGTCGGGAGGGTGAGCGACCGATTTTTATCACACGGATTCATGACGTCATCCGTCTTGGACCTAAATCGGGACTGCTTTCGACTCGTCAGGCAACCAACTTTGTATCGGGTTGACCGAGGTCATTTTCCCATGTCTCTGTTGCAGATATGGCTGATACTTGTTGTGTATATTAAGAACATTCGTTACATCGAGTTGTGGGCCCAATGACGCAACCGGGCAGATGGATTCAAACGGGCTCGCGTCCATTAAGAGCAGCATTCGTCCAATCAATTGGGCTAATTCTGACCAATTGGCTCCAATCGTACTCACTTGAGCGTGAACTCGATGTGTCCCGATTTGGGGTCCCAGACGCGATTGGACCAATCTTGGCCGTGCGTTTTGCACTTTTGCTGATGTTTGATGGCCGTACCTCTCTACTTACTTGCTATTAGGAGGGTCGTATTCCCGTAGGATGCGGGGGTGGGACATTGGTAGATCTTAGGTCAAGGTTCCGCCCTGGGTCAACCCGGGGCACTTTCTTGATTTTGATTTTGGCCCGGGCTTCTGTCGCGTTCGCGTGCGCTACAGTACGGACCTTGTCCGATTGGATTCTGCACGGGATGAGCGCACGCCATCGTCTCCGGTCGGCGCCGAGGGACCTTGCCTAGCGTCGTCCCAAGCACATGGACTTGCCAGTGTCTCCTCGCGATTCCCAGTTGCCACCCATCATGATTACCATCGAGTTCGGAATGATCATCGTGTACAAAGTTGGGCTATCCAAAGGACGATAGGGCAAGCTCCGGTGGTTTGTCCCGCCATGCGGCTAACTTATCGACTTGCTAATATTAATGTCCCCATTCCGCTGCACCTGGCGCGTCTTGCCCGTGCGTTTCGATTACCTCAGCCTGGCCCGGGGGTGTGGTTAGCCTGGGGCTTGGCAAGTGACTCAATGCCGCAGTCTTCGTCAGCTTGCCCCACACGAGACGCCGTTGTATCCAGACCGGTGACCGAGACACTTGATCTTCGAAACCCATGTCCAATCTGGGAATGATCCTGCGTTCGATCGTGGCATGAATTGAGTTCCACATGGTGGCGGTGCTCTCAATGACCTGCAGTCTGCAGATCACCCTTGGCGGCCATGCGCCCCCCAGGTTACCTATCATATACTCGCTAAAATCGCACCCTCTTTGTCTTGGTTTACCCGGGGTCCAGGGACGCGCTGTTGTCTCTTAAAAGTGTATCGGACGCGATCAGCTCGACCATCGCCGGTTCCCACCTCGAGTTCGTGGAGCCGTTTGCCGTTATTAATCTCCCGTGTCTCTGAAGCAGCAGAAACGGTCGGACCATCTCCGACGCCACGACTAAGCTCGGCGCGGTGCGTTCTATATTGGGGCGAGGTGAGTGCTGCTCCGTTGGTGGCGCGCGCTCTGCAAGCCCGGAGTGCCACAGGCAGACCACGGCGATCGATTTGTGAGTACTGTACACATTGCCGCGTGGTACTGTATTGCGTACTTAGCGGTCATCGAACTGAGGTGTCGGACGACAGCCTGAAAGATCTTGTTCAGGCACTTCAGCTCCATCTAACAAGCACGTCTGGGGCGCCAAGATGTTGAGGGCGACTCCGTAAGTGCATGTGAAAGCAAGAAAAACATATCGAGCGCAAATGGCACTGGCGGCATGCCTCAGATAGAAAGAAAATTGTACGTATAGGGCAGGCCACACATGCTCGAAAAAGACGGAGCCCTCTGAAAACGCGACGTCCCTCTCCTGAAAATCATGCGTTCCCTGCCGCCGCCATCAACGCGGGCCAGCTCCACCGCGTCAAGAGCTGCAGACTGCAGTGAGGCGTTTTGTGGCCCCTCTCGTGGAGGCCTTCACGCGTCACGCGCTCCGGACACGCGCGCAAGCTGGTGTTCGCCCAAGATGGAGTTGGCATCGAGAGGAGCCCGCATGCCGTCCTCCAGCACGAGCTCTTCTCCCACAATCATGATCACGCGCCATCCCGCATGCGGCGCGGACCCAGTCTGGGTGGCAGAAGTCCATGCGAGCCTCGAGGATAGCCATGGACGTAAGTAGCGGCCACGGACGCGAACGTCCACGTCGTGGCGACGGAGGGTAGCGGAGGGTACGGATCTCCGCGATCGGGACAAGGAGGAAGCTCGGTGGCGCGGCCCAACGCTGTTACCCAGATTGTGCGACTATTCGTCGACATCAGTGAATTTCTAGTGATTTATCAGGAAGGATAGCGAGAACTAGCGATATAACGAATCGTGAAAGACGACGTGGGTATCTATGGTTGTACGGAGACCAGAATTATACCAATACATGGGCTAACTGGCAGTGCGACGCGAAGACGCAGTCCAACGATGCGAGCTACAGAGCGGGGTATATCGACGGGTATACAATGGGACCTGGACAAGGATCAGGACCAATCGCCATCTCGAGCAATGAGAGAGAACTCACAAGGTCGAGCGCTGAGCGAAAGGCCTTCAGCTCAGCCAGTCCATCTCGAGGACGAGAGTGCTTGCTGGCGCGCTGGCGGTGGTGGGCGCAGACACGTGCGGGAGCCCGCTAGGTCCTATGACAGACGGTAAGTCATCTGGCGCGAACAATAGTGGCATTTCGCGCACCGAAGGTGAAGACGAGCGTAGGAGGGACATCGGTTGATGATGTCGATGTCGACATCAACGCAGATGGTGAGTCGACAGTTGTTGGTGCAGCGCGGGACAGGATGGGACCCGCTATCGACGCACGCGCAAGGATGAGAGAGACGAAGAGGACGGCAGCGACGGGAGTCATGGGTGCTATGGGCTGCTGGTGTGTTGTTGACTTGAGAGGAGATATACGGGTTGGGAGGGTTTGCGATGAGGAGTCAGGAAGCGGAACCTGCACATCTCTTATACATCGCGCTCTCGGGGGCCAACGGACCTCAATACAGCTTCAGAAGGTTGACTTGACTCGACCAAGAGGGAGCGCGAGTCAGGGAACGTGGCGTCCACGTAACCCAGCTACAGGCACAGCGCATATTGCGAGCGAATCGCAGAGCCCAGTGGTTCCTGGAACTCGAACACGCATAAACATGCTCGATATAAAAGGATGGTCGGTAGCGCAGTTGCGCGGTGCCGACAAGGTGAATGCTGGAGTGTCGAGAAAGAGAAAATACAACGAATAACAGCGGATATCTGTGCGGACAGGCGCCACGGACACTGCCAGACGTGTTTGTAGGGATGGCATTCGAAGCGTCAAAACTGCCCGATATGGACGACACACGCACTGCCTGAACAATCAAACATCCGTCCACGATTCTCCGGGGCGCCGCGAACTCAGATGACACGCATCTGAAACAGGGAAACACGTCAGAGTCAAGGTCTGCGTGATAGAAAGCGTGGTTGTACGGACGTTAACGCGGATCCAAGTGCACCAGGAGGATGAAGATAAACTTCGTGTCCTGGAGACAAAGGCAAGTCATAGACATAGCTCTGGTCCGGTGACAGCTCCAGGAGAGCCTGTTGAACCGCTACCCGGGCCTGCGTCATACATGCCGAAACGAGAGCAGGACTCAATACGGAGTCATACTGACATTGCCCCGCTACAGCCGCCACGACCGACACAGCGGAGGTGTAGGGGCGTAACAGAGGCAGTAACGGCGTAACGCCATTGATCTGCAGGAGCACAGCCCACGGCGTATCACATACATAATACTGACAAGCAATGACGCACCGTGTAGGCAAGAAACCTGGAACAGCGATGCCAGCCTGCGGGCGGGCCATACATCGCAATGAGTGCATCACAATAACACTGTATAGCTCTGGCCAGATGAGATGTTCCAGAGGTTGTTGCTGACAGGGCATCAAGGTCGCAACGGCGCTGATAGACGCATGAAGCAAGGCACTGAGCTGGAGCGAGTTCCGACCTGGAAGCGGCTCAGGGATAGAAGAAGTACTCAATGAATAAGATGCACTATTGTCAACAGCTTGCTGGGATGAGTATTGTCCGAGATCGTGTACGACATGTAGGATGATGATGGGAGCTGGAAACAGGTTGGAATTGGAATCGACCGACCTCGACCGACTCGCTGGCGCCGTGATTACGTGGACGTTCGAAATAGGCAAACCAGACGCCCGTTCCGAACGATGGTTGGGCGGCTTCAACACTCACATTTGTGGCCAGTTCGAAATGACAAGAAACTATCCGCACTCGGGGGAAAGTTGTTCTACCTGCATTAAGATGGCAAATATTGGGCAATTCAGAGACAAGGAAGACATAGTGGCGAGGGAACTTAGGAAACCAGATACAACTGCCAGTGCCAGAGAACGGCCCCCGTGGTAGTTTACAGAGGAAGTAAGCACTGTCCACTCAATCCGGGCTAGGAGCCACACATTGTCAAGATGACGAGGTCTAAAAAGCAATCAGAGCAAGAAACATCAGGCATTAGATGGAAAAGTCCCTGGGTCGTGCCAGTGGATGTTACTACGGCTTTCAAGTTCAAGGGCGGACTCCTCACGAAACACGATGTTCTTCTCTTGGAAGTCTTGGCCATGTCTATGATAGCCATTCAGTCATATAGTCAGCGACCAACCTCTCCGCAACACAACACTAAGGTCACTCACTTCGCCTGCATATGATACAGCACCCCATCCGCACCTTCCGGCAGGAAGAGCGTAATATTCTTCTTGTCGTCTGGGGTAAGTGCATCGCAGAGACAACACATTGGTCGCGAGTTATCCGGGCATTGGCTCAGGCATGCGTTGATGCGTGCGCGAGTGTCGGGGTCTGCGTAGACGCGCCACGGAGCTTGAGATGTCATCAGTAAAAGGTTGCACGCGTGGTAGCACCCGGTACTGTAGATGTAGACCATCATAGATCAAGTAGCACACCATTGCATGGGCGGTGCCACTGTGGTGCTCTGTAGCAAGGCATTGCAGACAGGTAATGTCACCGTAGTGCAGTGTAGCCACGCATAGGAGGTATATAGGCTTAGTTGTATAACGTGGTGGATGCGCGCATAACCAACGAAGAGCGAAGGAACCCGGCAGCTACTGGGCATCGGCGGCGCTAAAGGTTTGTCCAGGGTGTCGAAGGTGAGGCATAAATTACTAAGGTTAATGAAGCTGTTTTCCGTGCTCTTTAACTCCTTATGCACTGTACTAGATAGTTTATTAGTTCTGCAGAGAACGGTTGGCCTGAACACAAGGAGCACAATCTCGCACACCCGGCAAGCGCCCCCTGGTTTGCCGCCCATAGCCGTACCACCCTCTGCTCGTCGTGTATCTGCATCGCTATCTAGTAGGACTCCTCCTCCTCCTCCAGGTCCATTTCCCCAGGGCTCGTTGCCGTCACGGTCCCGCATCCAGTTCCGCACCTCAAGTTCCCGGTGGTCCTCAGTTCAAGCTCGACACCATCTACTCCGTCGCCGACAGGGTCTTGCTCGTGCGCCCTGACCATCGCCGAAAGTTTTGCGCCAGAGGGGGAGCATGGCGACGACATCCAACGAAATGTCTGCCACACGATCGAAGCGGCAGACATGGTGAACGCCAGCTGGATCGCGGCAATATAGGAGAGCAATAGTGAGCCGCTGACCTCGGCGCGTGAGGGAGTTGATCACCGTGAGCGGGGTCATGGATGGACTTGCACACGAGGTCGCGACGTCGGGTGGCTCTCTGCCTTGGCCACAGTGGCGGTCACAGTACCATGGGTTCGGGTGCTTCGCGGTTGGCGCAAGCGCGACCTGGAGGCTGTATCTGTGAGCGACGCACATCCGCCACGCAGAGTGAGATAGGGAGGACAATACCATGGTGCAAAACTGCCATAGTGTTTCTCCTGAATTGCATCGCGATGGACGCTTTGGTGTTCGGGTTCTTGTGGCGTCCAGACGCGCGGCCGCTTGACACCAACCGTGGCCCGCTTCGCGACTGTGGCAACCGGGCTCCATATCCTTCGTATCGCCCTTCCTCATGCACGTGTGGCATAAGTGTACCACATGCGCAGCACCTCAGACAGCACGATTGCTTCCTGAGATCATGCTACCATTAGCATGAGTATATTCAGATCGACGTGCAATGAATATCGGAAATACGCACCGGTCAACAGCCATGCGTCTATACGCCATCCGGGAACATGAGTTCGTGAAACATATGGAAATCGATGTAGGTATTGAGGAAGAAGTCGGTGCATTCGTCGAGAACATTGTGCGTCGTCCATTCGTGGTCCACCTCATCCACACCGTACTTCGGAATGAGGTGGCACGAGCGAAGAAGGGTGTTGGCGGAGACAATGGAATGGCGGCGCATCTTGTTGGATGTCGAATGACTGGTGGTGTAGAGGCCACTATGCGGTTCAGGGCCGCGGAATGGTCGGAACCACTGGACGTACATGAGGGGATGAGGGTAGTGACCAAGGTGGGAGGGAAGTAGGAAGATCGCTCGAACCCGAGCAGCGCAGAGACCTGCGCGATGGCATAAGGTGGACATAGTAGACAGCACCAGCAGATAATGACATACCGTTCAGTTTCCCTTTGCGCTGATGCTCACCCGCGTCCACGAGGAATAGCCCGCAGTCGAAGTGAGCGGGAACGGCACGCCGCACGCCCAATCTGGCCTTCGCAGGAGACGAACGAACCTTGCAGATGCGCTTGGTATTGTCGAAATACCGGAAGGCGGGTTGCAGGATGTTGATGTAGTGGAAGACACCATATGTGTCGTACTCGTTGGGTCGAGTCGCATTGGGAAGATGAGTGTCGAGGAACGTGGAGAGGTCAGCAAGGAAGCCGGCAGCACCGTAACAAGTTTCGAGGTCAGCCAGCGAGATGCGTCGAGCAGATGGAATAAGAGGAAGGTGGTACGCGCGACGGACGTTGGAGTCGAGGAGGGACTTGAGCGTCTTGTAGTCAGCTTCGCGGGCGTCACCCTGGTCACTTCGTGGGGATGCGCTTCCAGCTGGCAGCGCGTCTTCGTCTTCATCTTCTGTCTCTGTCTCATCCCCCTCACTCGCTAAGTTCTCATCTCCGGAGCCTATGTCTGAGTCAACTCCCTCCCGGTCCCCGAGAACCCAGGAAAGAAAACTGTCCCGTCGAACAAGTGCTTCTTGGCGCTGCAACCACGCCGTCATCTGTGCCGTATATTCGTTGCGGCTGCTTGCACGGTACGCATTTTTAGCGTAGTCGATGTGGAGTCGCTCTGACGTCTCCGTGTTGAGGCCATCGAGGCATCCTAGGGATTGAATTGCTTCGAGGTAGTGGAGGAGGGCGTGAAGCTTGGGTATGTCGAAGTGTTCTCGTATTCCCAGCTTGACAAAGGCGTGTTTGTGGCGGTGGAAGTCGCGGAGTGCATCGCGCATTCGTGCAAGGGTTGTGTCGCAGTGGACGTGGTATTGGGCTAGGTAGATGAAGTCGATGAGGGCCTTGATGGCGGCGACGACATCTGGTTCAACCTGGCCAACGACAATGCCGAGGAGAATCTTCTCGATCTCCTTGGCCTCCGCACCGGTCCACTGGCTGAGGACGGAGATGCCGTTCTTGAAGTGGCGGAGGCCGTGACACTGAGACAGCGACCTAAACCGCCGGTCGAGCTCGGTCTTCCCAACGATTTTACTAACCCACGCTACCAGATGATCTTTGAATACGCCTTTGTGCAACTGATGGAGGATATCGGGGGAGATGGTTGCGAAGATATCCGTATGAGGAAGCGCCGCCCAGAACGGCTCGGGCACGCTGGGGCGCAGGCCATGCTCTTCACACTCAGGTACGTTTTCGTTCTCGGCCACGCGTGTGAGAATGTCGAGTGTGAGGGACTGACTTCGCAAAGGGTAGGGGGTCACTTCACCACGTTCATCCCGAGGGACGACGCAGCGTGGACACCGGTTCTCCTTGCAGCAAGTTATCAGGCATTGTTCTGGGTGGTCGGCGACGTACGCAGCGAGGATGGGATATACCCGACGAATCAGGCCATCTGCGCAAGTCATGGGGACACCGCGATTCCCAGCATCGATAAGGGGAGCAAGGAGGATCTTCATACAAGCGTGAAACAGTCGTTGCTGGGCGTCGGAGCGGGTAGCGTCGGTGAAGCATCCAAGCTTGGCAACAGGGATGTAGCCGAGGAGAACGGAGGCGTGCATGGAGGGCTTCCGGCGGACTTCCTTGTCGATGTTCGCGAGCGTGAGATAGACTGGCCAAGCGGTCTTGTCCCCTCGAAAGACAGATAGATTCGTCTTATCGGAGGCCAGGACGATGGACGCAACAGCTGCGCCTTTTGGAAGACGCGTCTAAGAGAACGTGAGCACTCTGCGACGGTTCTCGCTAAAGAGAGTAAGTACCTGCATGTTCCACCACCAATCGCCAGTGCTCATCTCGCTATAGTATCGCTGACCATCGCGCTTAACGCGCACAGGTTCATAGACGATAAAATCTCTGAACGCAGGATTTCCGATGAGATCGGCGACGCAGGCAACAGGATCGCGGCGCCATAAATCCATCTCTTCGGTGAGCGGTTCCCCTTTAGGACCTGGGAGATCACCCGTAACCTCGACAATGTCGCAGTGCCAGAGTGGTCCGACCGCCAACTTGTCGACCTTCTTCAGCAGACTCTCCTTGTTCTTGAAGGACGGCTTTGTGACCTCGCGGGTCTAATCTTGGGGTAAGCGGTAGAACCAGCTACATGCAGCTCGAAGTACTTACGATCTCGAGCTTCAGATATTCATCTGCCCCGGTCTGGGTTGTCCGGCGCATCAGCCACTTCACCAACCCCCA
The DNA here is from genome assembly GCA_020736865.1 of Ganoderma leucocontextum. NCBI lineage: Eukaryota > Fungi > Basidiomycota > Agaricomycetes > Polyporales > Polyporaceae > Ganoderma > Ganoderma leucocontextum. Next base: position 871,015 of record JAHKGY010000009.1, read on the forward strand.
TTCTTTGCTATCCCGGAATGGTGAGTACGGGTCTTCACGCATTGACTTCTGCTCTGTGAGAAGGTCGCTGAAGACAGTGACTCCTTCACCGTGCGTGGTTGCGACAGGTCCGGGAAACTTCTCGTGGGTCCAGGATTGATCGTCATTGTCGTCTTCAACTTCCTCGATGGTCACTCGGCGTCGCTTCGGTGGGTTTTCTTCTGGATGAGCATCGCGAGGTGGTGAGGGCTGATCGTAAGCTATATCTGGCCAGACATGAGATGGTCCAGGGAGTGGTAAAGAGGGGAGACGATGGTCGGCGGCCTGTGATAGGAGTACAGGGGGAGGCTCGGGTCGAGTAGAATGGCGGGAGGATTCCTCATCATAGAAGTCAAGGCATGAAGGTGAGGCCCCAATGTGTTGATTCTTCGCTTTTTGATTATCGAACAACACCTTGCAGCCTCTGCAGCGTAGGCCGGCCATGGAGAAAGTACGAGGGGGAGGTTGCGATGGCAGAGCCTTGAGATTTGCCTAAGTCAGCACTGGCCTCGGCGCTTGCCCTTTCGCTCCTCTTCCGCCCCAACCACCATCGTCTTGAACACAACAACCCCACCTCTATCTATGTCATCTCAAGTGGCCCCTAAGACAACTCGTAGTGGGCGTCCACTCAAGGACACGGACAAGAAGAAACACATGCGTAAGTGTATTTAATACTTGTTGCGCACTCCTGTCGATAGCGTAAATTTTTAGAGGAGATGGAGGCCATGGAATCTGCTGCCCCTCTAAAGCGTAAGCGCAACGGTGCAAACAAGGAAAACCATGATGCATCTAAGGGGAAGGCCCCCGAGGTAAGCGATGCTCATGCCCATTGAGTTCTTTCGCTGACGTGGCACTCATCCTCCTCCCAGTTCAAGATCATCCCGCTCACCAGCAACTCGACTTCATTGAAGGGTGCCCCCGTCAATCTCCAGGCACGCAAAGCCGGATTGCCAATTCCGAGGCCTTCTGCAACCCCCGCCCCCAAACCCGCAAAGGTTATCGCAGGTCAACGTCACGTTGAATCACAGCCGGCTTCGGTAAAATCCCTATCTTTGACCATATCTTTGTAATCTGAGATGTCGTGTATAGTCCTCGCGCAAGCTTACACACGACAAGGCAGCCCAACTGGCCGCCGCTCGAAACCCATTTGGAGTGGTGCCGACCGGACGAAATGGTAAGTTTTGAAAATATATCTCTCTTCGTCTATGTCAACAAATTGCTGTCCCAGGTGTTTCGCCTGCGATGCATCGTCGAGCGGTTAGCCCGACTACACCACGTGTATCCAAGCCGGTCGCATCTTCGTCCAGACCATCCCAAGGCCATCAGACCCATGCACAGCTTCTGTCGTCGACCTCAAGAGGTATGACACCCTCTTCGTCTCGTCCTCGGAGCCAGACTACTGTTCCGAGCATGGCTAAGGTAAGTTATTTGTTTCTCCATAACCTTCGTGATGCGTAAGACCATTCACTCTGCACCCGTAGCGTGACAGTCAGCGCGTCAGCGAAGATAGCGCAGATCAGGCGTGTGCCACGGACCTCGCCGGGAATGACGAAGTTGATGTGCCATACCAAGCCCATTATCGCGTGTCCAACATCCGTATCCAGGCCATCAACGGTACACCAGCCCTTGTGCTTCTTGTACCTTTTAACGCTAATATGTTGCCTCCGACAGATGACGACAGCCTCGAGGACGAAGAGGCTGGCATCCCGCGTGAGTCGTGGATTCCTTCTCATCTTCGAGAACACGCCAAGAATGCCAAGGTCCTTCTCGATTCCGGCCATACAGAGGGAGAAGATGACGAAACTAGTGGCTTCGAGAACGTGGACGATGGCGATCATGAGTACAGTGACATCGTCGATGGTCAGTTCCGCTCTTTGCCTCATCAAGCACACTACTGATGGCTGATATCTGGCCTCTATCACCTAGGCCACGTCGACGACCTCCACGAGCATCCTGAATATGGTAAGACGAATATCTCCTCCTTTCCAAGCCTGTCATTCAACACATATCACTAGAGGGCGAGCATGATGATATGGCGGACATCCTCCGTGAAGACGAGCATCAGGGGGAGTTTGATGATGCCCCTGATCTTCAAGAGGAGGACTATGATAGCGACGCGCCTCTCGCGAAGCGTCGCCGTGTCACTAGTCGTGCGGAAGTCGATCCGCGTGCCGAGTATCCAAAGGCGTCCCGTATCCGGGAGCCCGTTGAAGGCAAGCGGCCCCGTATTGCTGACTATGAGCCTGACGCTCAGCACATCCTCGTGCAAGCGATCCGCATCTTCAAGAGTCTTGTCAGCACCGAGAATGCGTATCCGGACAAGCTTACAGAGTTGACCTGGGCGAAGCAAGCATGGTGGGAAGCAGCAGATGACCTTGACATTGAACTTGCACCTAACCGGGAGTGTGTCAAGATCGTAAGTTGCCATCTGTACGTTCACAATGTGCTAATCAAACTGCTATCAGATTACGGCATATTCATGGCACTTGCGCGGTGAAATGAAGACGGCAGCACGAAACCTTGTCGAGACGGTGTACAGGTTCCGCGCAAGTGGCCAGACAGCTATCCAGCTGCGCAACCGCGAGCGAGCTGCAGCACTGCGCCAAAATGATGCATTCGTCTATTACGTGCGTGTTGGTCTCGCTTCGTTGTCATTCTATGCTGATCACAAAAGTCCAGAAACGTGGCAAGACGGTGGACGAGCACGAGGGTTTATACCAAGCCGATGTCATCCAGCAGATGGCAAATCGTATATACTTCAAGAACAAGAAGGATGACGGCATCATTCTCAAGGACAAGTACTCGCCATTCCCCGTTGTGGCATTTGCTCTAATCCTCGCGGCGGTACGCTGTTTTCCTATTGGCTGATCTAGCTGCTGGCTGACACGATATCAGGTCGAGTGCGCAATCGACGAATGGAGCGACGGCTCATTCACCAAGGTTCCATTCACGGAAGAAAAGTACGCGCCCGTCTATAGGCACCATCTCCGTGAACTTCGGCAGTATGAAGCAGTCTCCGACGACATGCAGGTTGTGATGCAGCTCGCTCGGTGGATCTATGAGGACGGACGGTGTGTGCCTTTACCATTGCCAGCTTTGTGACACATTTAACCTATGCAATATGCAGAATTTATGCCAAAGCTGGTCCCGATGAGACCCTCGTCACACGTTCGTTGGGTGCAAAGGTCCATGCCAAGGCGCTTGCAGACTTCAAGCGGACAGGCGGGCGCTATGACCGGGCAAGTGGCGATGACATCGAAGATGACGAGAACTGAGAGTTACGCATTCATCTTTGTGTGATATATCCTATGTATATGCCCCCGTATGTTTATGCATCTTATGTGTCATGATCTGCTGTTCTTTGTGTGATATGGCCAGCTGTGTGGATGCTGGGCGGGGTGGAATAGGTCCCGGGATAGGCCGGTGCCTCGGCGCTCTATAGACCATATATATATCTACCGCACGCTACAGTGTGCTACAGTGCGCTACAATACTCACCCCCTCTCCTACCTGAAGCTCTATAAAGGGGGGGTTGCAACCTGGCTATGGCTACTATATAGACTACATAGAGCTCTCAGGGTAAGGGCAATTTTACTGATGGTGTCCGCGCCACGGGGAAGGTACTTGATGCAGGACGCGAGCTCGTGGTCATCGATCCACACTGGGGATTCTTCCTCCTCGCTTTCGAGTCTGATCAAGGATATAAGTAAGATGGTAGGCCACTCCCAAGCGGGTGATAGTCTGGCACATACCGCGCTGGTGGTGTCAGTGTCCGACGCGCATTTTCGTTCAGATGGCCAAACACATGTTTCACCTATCACACAATCATCGAGTGAGCATCCCCTAATCCCTTAGAACGAAAACGGATACACCTACTCACCAGTGCCACCCAATTCAAACCATTGTCAGGAGCTGCCATCCCCGGATCCCCACACGCGCAAAACACCCGTCCGTCCTCGATCAGGTCGTCCAGACTCATCCTGCCCCTGTCCCTTGTCCCAAGGCCGTGCTCGACCAACGCGCCGAGGACCGTCTCCGCAACTTCGACGCCAACCTCCCACACCTCGGCCTTGAACTCGCCCTCGTCGTCCCAGACGGACTCATCGCGGTGCTTCTCGCGCCAATGCACGTTGATCCCCGGCCAAGCGTAGGGGCAGTCACCGCACTTCATGCACCGAAAGAGCGCCGTCGGACGTCGGACAGCGGTCTCTGGGTCCTCGGGCCGCCAGGCCTTCTTCCCCTTCCCCTTGCCTCCGCCTCTCCGCCCTCTCTTACCCTCACTGTCCTCGGGCTCGCCGTGAGCAGCCATCTCCGCGCGGCGCAGCTTAGCGGCCTCAAGAGCTTTGCCGAGGCTCTTTACGACATCCTGCGGGTAGTCCTCTAAGGACTGGTCGGCTCCTAGCAGCTCGAAGTCGTTCATGATGATGTTGTCGTCGAACGGCCAGCGCGCATCGTCCGCCAGCACCAGGTCGTCCCATATCTTTCGGGCGTCGTAGAGGTTAGGGCACTCGTCGCAGTTCACGCGGTTGTCGACCGCGCAATCGTACCAGTAGTCCAGCTTTGCGTAGCGGGCGCAGATACGCGCGTCGCGCGCGTCACTTTCGCGCTCCTTGCGCAAGCGCATCTCCACCACCAGTTGGTCGTGGGATTTCGGGAGGTCGTACTCGAGCGGTGAGGCGGGATGAGCTTTCCCCACAAGGGAGATGAGTAGGTCAGGTGGGTCATCTATTCATGGCGGAGACAGACATACACTGTGGAGCCTCTCCGCCGAGGTAGTCGAAAAACGCCTGGTCTAGGTCAGATGTTGCTTCGTCCCAATTGTGACCACGAAGCTGGACATCATCCACATTCCGGAACAGCGCCTTGAACCTTTTCTCAGTTAGATTCATCCTGCAATTGTGGCGAGGGCAAGGTCACTTGCTTGGAATAGAGGTCCAACTGATCCGCATGCTCGCCTACAGTGCAATGGACTGTGTCCCATCCATGGACAAGGACAGCATGCTATAAAGCGAGCATCTCAGTGTCTCTTTCAGAAAATTGGAGAGTGGCTCACGGCCTGCCTCTTCATGACATAATTCACGCGCGCTCGGATGAATGACCTAAGCTCCACGACGATTTCGAGGTTAGGGAGAGGCCAGAAGAGACGGATTATGGCCTCAAGGTCAGGCTTGAAGTATGAGTCCTGCACGAGGTGCGAGAGCGGGTTTATCCTATGGATAGCTGCGCCGGGTTTTCGGAAATCTGAATATACGAGGATTGAACCAGATTTCAGTAAAAGACGAACGAATGGCCTTTAGTAGATACACACTGAATGTGTTCATAGAGGGGACAAGCATGAGGACAACGTTGCCGACCATCTCGCGATAGTCACTCGGCAATGACTGGAGCACCCCCGCCCCTTCAACGACGCTAGCAATTGGAGGAGTGTCAGTCCTACACCACTTGCGTGTGAATATCACCGATACATACTTTTCCTTGAAGCACCGTTCACACATCCGAACTCTAAGGGCGTAGTCCACCGAAAATGCGTCGCTGACGCTACAGGCCTGGGAGAGACTATTAGCCTGGATTGATAGTTATTGGATAGCACGGCGAGGTCTCGACTTACAAAGCAATGGTGATCAAACACGAGGGCCGCATACAGCGGTTCGGACATGTCAGTGGGACATGGAGGAAGCTCGACGATGTTGCCCAGTGCGGTCGTCCAGATTGGCCGACTACCTCTGGACATCAGTAGCGAACGGAGTGGTTTCGACGTCCGTGAGAGATTAATGACGTCCAGAGGATAAAGGTGAGGTGCAACCTAAGAAGAGTCAAAAATGAGCAGCGTGTCCCACAGCACAAAAAGGATACACACTAACTTCCAAGAAGACATCAAGCGGTAGATCGGTAAATTTGTGTGCTGGTGCAGACAGAAGGGAGGTTAACACGGATTCGCGGTTTCCTCTGAGGGGTGCGTTTGAGTAATTGAGTAGGGGCTGCTGAAGGACCGGCTGCGGCTTGGTCACTTCCAGGAATCCTGAGGTTCGTCAACATGCGAAGTGAAAACAGCACCACGGAAGTGCGTTCTACCCACTGGATCGAATGTCTTGGCACCTATCATGTGGTGGTGGAGATTCATCATAGTTCCCTACCTCTTCGCCCAGCCTTCCAAGCCTTCCAGCTCATGTTCAGCTCCGCGAGCTAATAATGACAGTACTTGCCGGTCTAGTCTTTCGTCGACCCGCCCGGGGGCCATCTCCCTCTCCAGTACCTCGTCGTAGTCCATCTCATACCAGCTTCAAAGTGTGGCTAATTTGGATGTTTGATAGCTAGGCTCGACGAGGAGGAGGAGGAGGAGAAGGCGGAGCTGAGGCGGAGGGGCCCGGGAGGTTGAATGAGCGCCGGTGCTGACTGCAGTGACGTCATGGGCAGGGCAACTTTAGGGCAGGTCGCGCCTTGATTAATTGATTCGTCGTGCGAGTCCTACGCTTCGCCCGCCATGCAGCCTGGATTTCACTGGACGTCATGAGTAACGACAGCATAATATTCAATTCACAATCCATTCAATACACTCTGAACACCGGTCAATAAACCGGGACACGTCACGTAGCAAAGCTCACGCCAATAATGATAGGCCAAGGAATCAAAACCCGCGGGAGTCCCAGCCCACCATTCAGAACAAATCATAGATCGCCCTGCGTTCGAGTCGGAAAGGATGCACCATATGCCAGCCATACGGAGCTTAAGTTACACCATGGACTCGGAGTGGCCATCAGAAGTGGGAGCGCTTGACCTTGGCCATACGGTGCGGCCAGGACGGGTGGCTGGTGTGGTGCCAGTGGTGCTCCCACTCGGGGTCCCAGCAGCTTTCCCAGCTCGTGCACGACGCAGGCGGGACCGGGACAGTGCTCGACGCCGGAACCACTGTGGAAGTGGACTCAACCTCGGATGTGGGAGCGGTCGAGGTAGACTCGACGGCGGTCGACGAAGGAAGGGAGGTCGAGACGGCGTGCGACGACCGTTGGGTGGTAGAGATGGCATGCGATGACCGGTGGGTAGAGGAAGCAGCATGCGACGAATGCGCGTGGCTAGAGACGGCGTGCGACGACGACTGGTGGTGAGAGGTGGAGACGGCGTGCGACGACGACCGGTGGTGAGAGGCGGAGACGGTGTGCGACGAGCGAGCGGAGGTAGAGATGTGGGTGATCGGAACCGTGGACGTCGGCGCAGAAGTCTCGGTCGAGCTTTCGGTTGTCGCGGTCGAGTTTTCCGTCGGAGACGTGGAGCTTTCCGCCGGCGCGGTCGAGCTTTCCGCTGGCGCAGTCGAGCTTTCGGTGGGCGCGGCCGAGGAGCTCCTACCGGTGGAACTAGAGGTGGACGCCGACGCCGACGCCGAACTCGAACTGCTGCCGCTCCCCGACCCTGACCCGCTGAAGGTCGCGAGGGCAGGGGCAGGGAACTGGTAGACGAACCCGGGCTGGTACACCTGCAAACGGACATCAACATCGCAAAGAAAAAAAAACCAGGGGAGTCCATGACAAGGGCAACGGACGCACATCGGGGGTGTAGAGACCGGGGTCCGTCTCCGTGTACCCCCCAGGGAAGTGGACAGTGGGGCTGGGGACCCCCTTGCCGTTCCCGCCCACGCGCACCTGCGTGCACGACGGGTAGAACTCGACACCGCCGATGGACGCGGCGTTCTGCAGCGCGATGATCTCGTGGCGGATGAGATAGTCGCCCGGCGCGACCTCGTCGGGGATGGTGACCGTGTATGATTTACCTTCCACTGTTCGCATCCAAATCCACAATCAGGCGCATACAGCGTACCCAGCCGTGATGTCACTCACTGATATCCATCATCCACCAGCCCGAACCGTCGCTCTTCTGACCCGCTTGGTCGATCTTGAACCAGTTGGCATTCGTCGCGTCGTACTTGTCGCACGTCGTGCCCTCGCACAGCGCCATGTAGGTCATGAGTGGACCGGTATTGTGTGGCCACTAGAGCATCGCAATGAGCCGAGCCTCTCGACCTTCCCGAGACATGACATCGACTCACGTTACCGCCATTGCCAGATACCCAAGTGAACGCAACCTTGCTCCCGGGGTTCGCAGGCACGACGGTGGCCGCGTTCTCCGCACCCTGGCCACACACAAGATTGATGTTCGACGTGCCCATGACGGGGTCGACGTCGTCGATCAAGCGGATAGGGCTGTCCGCTGGGAGGTGGGTTCACAAGTTAATAAGAGAGACATCACATGTGCTCAGGCGGATGGGACTCACTACTAGGAGTCCTGTAGGGAATGTTGCCGGCGTAGGACTGGCCGTCGATAGACACACTCTTGACGTACCCATGAGCGGCCACCTGTGCGACTAAGACGAAGGGGAAGAGAACGAAAAGGTGACCAGAGCGCATTTTCTGCGGTGTAAAAGGAATGTCAGGTGAAAACGAGTGCGGTAGGGCTGCCGGAGGTGGACCCGGAAAGACGGGCGAGGTGAGTGGGTTGCGAAGTTGCTCTGTAGGTGCAGCGTACTATATATGCCTCCGTTGTTGTTCCGAAAGGAAACTCCTGGAAAGCATTACGCTCACGATGCCCGAATGCTCGTGTGGTATGGCGGCGGCACAGAACAGTTGGCTGAAAGTACTGCATGATGGACGAAACCGATCGAGACGACATGCGCGGGTTTTGCGAGCGCCCTGTAGGTCTCGTAACCATAGATGGTTGCGAACCACGCTGCTCAAGATCCTTGGCTAGACACTGTACCATGAGGGAGGAGACCGCAGACTCGCCGAGACGATTCGACGCTTGCTCCGGAATAATAATGGAACAATCCTTCGCAAATTGGTCTGTGGACAAAGGAGAGTGGACATTGGCGAGCTAAGTGATGGGAAGACTATCGCGGCATGTCAGACTGTTCAAGCAGAGAACGCATACTACGTAGGCTATTGTTTCAAAGTAGGACCAGGCTCCAGTAGGTTGGCAAACCGCTGGCAACCACAGCGGAAACGCAGCCAACTACTTACCTTGATCTCGATTATCTCACGTAGTACCTGGTCAAATTGAGCGGAATTTTTAGCGGGACGAACATTCATGAGAGTAAGGAGCACCCCACCTGCGTGCACCTGCACCGTGTCACTCCTCGGCGCCCGCATGGGTTTTATATATTGCCCTGAGACCGTTCCAACGCTATTTCCATCGCCCGGAAAGCAGAACTTCCAATAAGACGCATTCCACCTGTCCACATGTTCCTACGGCCCGCAGAGGACGCCCATATCAGTAACATGCATGTGCATTCCACAACATGGACATCGCCAACCAAACCGCGCGATGATGAAGACACATACCCATCACATTGCTTCCGGGCTGAAATCCACGGTCTTCCGCGGTGATTTGTCTAACGAGAGGGTTACTACATACAGTACACATGTCTGCCGCTATCGACGACGTTCATGAGGGCTTGCGCTCGATCGAGACGTGGGACCCTTCTCACGATCGCGAGCGGGTTCGAGTAGGTTCGAGTCCGGAGGAGACCACCATGACGGCAATTCCCGGAGCGCATTCATGAGACGCCCAGAAGATCCCGGACAGTCCCGGACGCCGCGCCATCGAAGGAGGCTTTTCAAGAATCAACCTGAAGTTTTTGTTTCCTCCCGCCATCTTTCCCTTGCTCACACCTCGAAGAATACACAAAAACACTTCTGTTGGATTGCTTTTCGACGGTGCGCTCAGCATGGACACGTGAAGCCTGCATTTAGGAGGTGGACATTGCTGGGAACTGGCAAAGGTACTGGTACTCAGTACTCAGGCCCAGGATTCATATGTGCGTGACTCGTTTATCGCCGTTGGCTCAGGTTGGCTGACTTTCCTCCCAAACCGTGCAATAGGAGTGCCGACGCTGAGCTGAGAGGAGATGTATCGTGTGTGGATCTTCTTGGTAACCAACCGCCCTTTTATTTGTACTACAATATATGCGACTTGTCCTGGCAACCATGGAAGGTCAAGTGCGTGCGGCCACACAGTAGGGCGAAGAACAACGCTCCCGTACGTTATTGTTCAATTCTGGTCTTGGTCGTTTACCAAATACAACGCTCCCAGGGAACCGCAACCGCATACATCGGTCTTCAGATAAGCCTTCTCGCGGCCGTATCAGAATATGCACTCGTCAATCCTGCTAGGGGTACTCAAGCCTACTTCTCAGCGGCGCTATGTTTCCCAATTGTCTCGCAAGGTTCATAGATTCCCCATATGACGGTGCCGGAGCCATCGTCAGGCTCCCATTCCTCCTACATACCTCTCATCCCGCTGGTGGACCTTGTGCCTCTCACGACGGACAGTTTCGCAAGCACCCTCGCTCTCCACAGGTCAACGCATGCCTCCTAAGCGTTCACCGACGCACGCTGGTACATCACGAGGCTCGACTTAACACCGTGTTGTTGGCCTCGTTTAATGATATCTCGACAGGTGCCGGATTCGGTTCGTCTTCTCCGCCTGTAGATGTCGATCTGCCACAAAGCACGCCGCGCGGCCCCAAGTCACAATTCAAGGGTCCGATCGACCATGTCTTCTCATACGCGCCGACCCCACTCGGGACTCATCACCGCCGCCCGACGCCCGAACCAGACTGCGAAAGCAATGGGGAAGACAGGTGCGTGTGCTTCACCCGGCACCAAGTGTACATGTGACGAAGACTTTTGTGTCAGTTCTTCAACGGCCTCGAGCTCCGAAATGGCTGCCACATGCCTCGATCCTGGTGCTCCTCCCGCAACGTCGACGTTGTCTGGTCCGACCAACTGCATTCAAGGAGCTGCCCCAACTACAGTCCATTCGTGTGCAATTGCCCCGCCCGCCGTCACTCTGTAAGTCAAAGATCGACGTTGGTACCTTCCTGCGTGCCCGATACTCATTCAATTGTATACAGTCAAGATGTCGCTGCTCAACCCAACCCAGCGGCTGACCGACCGACCGGAACCCCTACAGACCACACCGAAGTAGAGCGAACTCACCCTGTATGGATGTTCGGCGGCGACATCCCGTCGATCACTCGCACCTCGCCCACACCCCCGCCCGTCTTTCGCCCTGCGCAACGTGCACTTCGGCGTCCTCCTAACCTCACGCATGCACACAACGCTCTCAGGCTGCCGGAGCGACATCAGTCTCGCCGTAGCCGCAGCTCAACAGACTTCGGTATCGAATCTGAGCGAGATAACGGAGACAATTCAGACTCCGGGGAGGACGACGACGACGACAGCTGGATACCCTGGCTTATGGCGAAACGGTATGAGATCTCTTCTGACATCGGCGAGCCAACAGGGTCAGTTTCAGTTTTCGCATGATCTCCTCCCGCTCGCTCCGGCTGAGGCTTCGATTTCGTGTGCAGATCCACCGTCGTAGCATGGCATACCGAAGCCGTGCTCGAGCTCCCAGCGCAAGGGCCTCTCTCCTGGGCGCAGCGACGGAAGTTGGCCGGCGACCCACCCACCGCCGGGCCCCGGACTCTTCGGAAGTCCTCGCACGGGAGAACGATTGCGGACTACGATCGGACCAACGCGCGCATCCGCGCGCTCAATGCGGAGCTGCTCGCCGACCCAGGTCTCCAACCGCTCAGTCACCAGTACCGGAGCCAACTCCATACGTCTGCATGCCGAACTCTGCGATCTGATAGCGGCGCAGGTGTGCGCTACCTCAACGTGCCCAGCGCCGCGGCTGAAACGATAATGGCTGTCCGTGCTCGAGGGTGGACGAGGCCGACGTCTTCTGCCGCCGACACTGGTATTATGGACATCAGCGACTCTGAGTCCTCCCAGTTTGAGTCGGACGAGGAGGAGGAATTCGGGCGGACGCCGGGTGGGACCGAGTCTGAGGCTCCCAAGGCCGAGGCTCTTTCTGATCCACCGGTCTACGGGGAGATCCCCCGCGCACGGCCAGAGCAAGCGGCCAATTCAGCGACTACTCCTGCGGACCCTGAAGACCGTGTTTCTATGGCAGGTCCATGTAGCTCCATCACCGATCCTGCGCCCCCGCCAGACGCACATGGACCGCAGGGGCAGCGTTTTCGCACTGTCCTTTCCGTTCATGATCGTGCTGAAGAAGACGATCGCCTTCAGCCTGGTCATCTCCCCGTCTTACCCCAGAACGGCACTCCGACATCTTCTACCCTCCCTCCGCCGGCTCTAAAAGGCAAAAAGCGGGCTCGCGACCCGGATACACACGGAGGGCCGCCGCCAGGCCGCGTTGGGACTCCGGGGATCACCAATAAGGACGCACCTTCAGCTACCCTTACCACACAGCACAGTGAGAGTGATGGTTCGTTACCCACAACGACGTCCCGGATTTCCGTGGAGACTTCGGACGGTCTCGCGAGGGAATGCAAGCGGAGGAAGACCACACTAGGAGCTACCTCGCTCACATCCAGGACTGCATATACCAGCGATTCCGCCTGGCGCAATCGTCTCGGTACCCCGGGCCCATCCGTCCGTCTCCCCGACTAAGAGACCGTCCCCGACGGCTCAGCCTCACGCGTCGCGCTTTCCAAGCTGGCCCTTCTTTATACCAGTCAGCAACCAGCCAAGTGGTCGGGATATCGATCGGGCGTCGACGCGCCATGATTAGTCGAGAAGCTCCAGGATGGTTGCGTCTCTCGATCTTCCGAGTCTTTCGGCTTCGATCGCCAGGCTTCGCCTCCGCTTTCCTCCTTCTCCAACTTCATCCTCACCTTCCGATTCGGAGACGTAGCCATGATTGGGGCGTATCTTGAAATCCGGACGTTCTACAGTATGCTGTGGTATGTGTCGACGCGATCTAATAGAATTTCTAAGGCTGACGGCTGCATGATGGACTGTTCGTGCGACGCCTCCATCTAAATAGAAGGAAGTAATACGTCATCGCTAGCAATTCAGTCGATCAAGCTAGCGAAGGTACGTAGGATTCATATGTGCGTACCTCATTTCCTAGTACTCGTCCATTTGCAATACCTGGCAGGTATGTCAGAGGACCTCCTGAGTCTCGGCCCCTTCACGATCGAGACTAAGGAGACCTATCAGGCATTTGCTGCAGTTGAAATATCCGGGGTGCATCTCGCTATTTCGGCAGTACGAGCATCACGGCGGTAGAGAGAAATTAGAATTAGCATGTCGGAAGAATGCATATGTCCGGGAGCCCCCGCATCAGGCTCAATCCTGAGGTCATCATGGCGACCGTTGCAGAAAGCGGACCAAGGATCTGATGGTCTCTCTCCTCATGCATGTGGCACAGCTTTGGGGCCTTGTCAGGTTAGCCACAGAGCTCATGGTAGGCGAGGAGTACGTTAGTATTCACGAGGTGCAGCGAGGTGCGATCATCCACGAACCCCAGCTATCCGAGGTCCTCTTGTTATGAGCCCGAGCAGCGGACTGTGATATATGCGAATCATTTGCGATGTTTGCTATAATTCTATAGCAGCTGAATGATTCCATATGCACCGCCATCCGAAGCGAATAGGCATCGGAGAAAATGAGCGGCCTTGTAGCGGAAGGAATTAATATTGATCATCTAGTTGTATGTGCACACACAGTACTTTTTCGGTGTTACGCAGCCGGGGAGTGACGTTATGTTTTATCAAACATATGGTGGTTGGTAGGTTTCCAAGGCCGTGCTTGGGATGCGCAGCGTTCGGTCCGTTGGCTCGCCTGATCCCCTTCCTTGTCGGCGAAGTTCTCCGACCACACGCATCCACCACCTTAGCAACTTGCTGTTGGCTCCACGCTGCCCCACCGCGGTCTTGCGTTGCATTCGTGAGACGTCATATCTGCCACCGCGTGCTTGGCTTTTGTCGACTTTGCACGTGTGTCGTGTGTCGGGAAGCTCCAACTGAAACTGCGGACGCACGCATGCCCTGATCGCGAAATGCATTTCCTCCGGCGGGGCCGTCCGATTGCAGTTGCGCACTCGTTGTCGATGCTGATCGTCGTTGGACGAGCGTTCCCGTATGGCTGCGAGATGTTCAAAAGGGGACCAGCTTGCGGCTGACATTCTCACATTTCCCTCTTCCGTCTTACTTTCTACTGTCTTATCCCACTCCGGGTTCAGCACACACTAGACCATAATCAGTATGAAGAGCTTTGTTGCCGCGACTGCCACCCTTGCGCTTGCCACTTCCGTGACTGCTCGCACCTTCACGGTCGTCAACAAGTGCTCCTACACTGTCTGGCCCGGGGTGCGTGCTTTTCCACCTGTTCAGATTACCTCATCCGGATTGCTTACGAACCACTCGACAGCTCTTCACTGACCTGAACGTCGGTACTGCCGTCCCCGACCAGCCCACTGGCTGGGAGCAGACCTCCGGCCAGACCGTCTCTTTCACGGTCCCTGACAACTGGACGGCGGGCCGCATCTGGGGTCGTCGCAACTGCGACTTCACCACCAACCCTGGGCCCAACTCCTGCCTTGACGGCGGCTGCAATGGCGGTCTCGAGTGCGACAAGGCCACTGGCACCGGGGTCCCCCCCGCCACCGTCGCGGAGTTCACCTTCGCGGGCTCCGGCAACCAGGACTGGTACGACGGTGAGTGAACCGCTGAGCCTACACATGCTTCAGCGCGCAGCAGCCGTAAGATGCTTACGAACATGTATGCCATCGCAGTCTCGCTTGTCGACGGATTCAACATTCCTATGAGCGTCACCAACAACCAGGGCTGCTCCGTCGCGGACTGCCCCGTTGACCTCAACGCCAACTGCCCGTCCGAGCTTGCGGGCCCGACGGACTCGTCCGGCACGGTCGTCGGCTGCAAGTCCGCGTGCGTCGCCGGCCTCGGCGACCAGACCAACAACCCCAACTGCTGCACGGGCACGCATAACACCGCCGCGACCTGCCCGACCTCCGGCGTTCAGGACTACACCTTCTTCAGTGCGTCTCCGTTTCCTCTGAGCTTTCATCCATCCTGTTCCGTGATTCATGGGTCATCGGGACGCGGAGCGCTGACCTGACGATTTTCGCAGAGACAAACTGCCCGAACTCGTACGCGTACGCTTACGACGAGGCCTCCGGCACCGCCCTCTGGACGTGCGACTCGAGCAAGGCGGCCGACTACACCGTCACCTTCTGCCCATGAGGCGGTTAACAATATACCACTGTACTCGTGATGTCGCGAACGGCGAAGCAACTTAGAGCGATCCGCCGTCGCCGTACATATTCCGGTCCGAGTCGTTGTTGTCACGTATCGCAATGCATCCTGCTATCGCCCATTTCGACTGCATATCCAATTCATTTCTGATCCGGTCCCTATTTCTTCCACTACGGTGCAGCTTGAAGTGTTTCGGCCGTGTGAGGAGCGCGGGTTGCAAGAGGTTCGATGTCTAGACAAAGTTCCCTGCGGACCATCTCTTGGAATGCCGTGCATGTCATCATGGCCATGCACCCAGACTTTACCCTGAGTCGGATCGCAGTATGTCGAGCGCTATGATGGTTTTCCAACCGGTATCCGACTGTTTGACCGGAACAGGGCCGGAGGCTTTGCTATGTATTGGCGATATCAAGAGCGCAAGCCCGTTCAAGTTGCTACCGTATCGAGAAGGGTAACTTCCATCCATGTATGTGCCAGATCCGGCTCGCTTTTACGCCGCCCAACGTACTCACACAACTCCTAAGTACAGAGGTATACCAAACTCAGCTGCGTCAAGTAATCCATCCCCTCCACGCGGAAATCATCCATCGTGACCTCCAGCACTGGTTCGGCGTCGTTCAACGTCAGCAAGCGTGGTGCATCCTTTCTGTACCGCGGCCACTCGAGCGCTCGGTCACCGTTCGGGTCAAGCGTCGCAGCGAACTAGATAATGCAGCCCCCATCGCAGTTTGATACACCATGTCAATATCCAATCCACGATTGGGCTAGTTTCAGTACGGTACATGGCCTCAAAGCCACCATTAAGCAAGCCATATACTCTGGAAGAACGTCATGTGAACACAAAATTCGGGTATATCTGAAGATCAACCAGCTTCCATCTAGCTCCAGCCTCGCCCGACAGGCTCAGCTCACAAACACCACCCTAAAGCGCTCCCGATGTCCCGCAACGGCCGTTTCTCCGACAGCGTCAACGCAAAGCATAGACATTCCCGCTCCCGGTCCTTCCTGCCCTGCTGCGCGTACATCTTCCCCAAGAAGTACCACGCCTCAGGCACGTCCCATCCCGCCCCCTTCGTGAGCTCCGACAACAAGCCGACGGAGAGGTCGACGTTGTCGCGATCGGCGTCCTCCAGGCGGTCCTGGGACTTTGGGTCGTTCTGCGCGGACGCGAGGTAGATGCGGCACAGGTGGATCGTCGCGGAGACGTCGTTCGGCGCGACGAAGAGCGCCTTCTGGAAGCACTCCATGGCCCGCCGGTCGTCGTCGAGCGCGAGGTGGTACAAACCCATCTGCGAGACGCGATTCAGCCAAAAAGCACGCGGCGCTATGAAGAGTAGAGAGAGATATTACCTGTACCCAAACAGCAGGGTTATTCTCGTCGCGCACCTCCGCCTCTTGGATGGCGCCTTTCGCCTGCTCGATTTTACCCAGTCTTCGGAATGTGGCGGAGGACATCAACCAAAGGTTGCTCAACAACCGCCGATCCTTCACAGCCCTGGCCTTCTGCCGCGGAATCGTAGTGGTGGGTTCAGGCGGCGGGAGAGAAGGCGGGGGAGGGGGCGCTTCAGATCCTCCGAGGTCAATCTGCGAAGTGGCGTAGATGCTCAGGTGCTGCCGCAAATGGATCGAAGAAGCCTGGAAAGGCGTGTGATCGTTGAGCAAGCCATGGAAGTCTGGGGTGACGAACAGTCAGTCAAACGCGAGCAAATGCATGTCAACAAAGGAACCGTACCTGGGGCCGAGGTCGACCGCTTGAGGTGCATGCTGTTGTGCCTTCCCACGTGCTGGACGTTGTGGCCGATCTTCTTCGAGATCGTCGTGACGCGCGCGCGGCCTTTGTGCACACCGCTAATGAACACCTCCCGCACCTTCTTGCCCTTGCCGCGGGTCGTATCGATAGACAGGCGAGACTTCTCCGACGGTTGAGCTTCGCGGGAGGGACTAGGCGCGGAAAAATCGCCACCTAGCTGTTCTTGGGAGAATGCCGGACTGTGCGCCATTGGAGATGCCGGAGTGACAGTGATTGGGATCGGAGGTTCCGGCACGGTAAGCATGTTCTCCGGCTGCTCCTGGACGGGCGGGAACATGGAGGAGGACCGCATTTCCTGTCGCCCGCCGCCCGAGAGCATGGACGAAGGACGAATGTTGTCCTGAGACCCTCGACTGTCGATCGACGTTCGTCCTGACCAAAGACAACGATCAGACGAGAGCTTGCGATGTAGTAAAAGACATGCGTACGGTCATCCGAAACCATCGATCTCCGCTCGGAGAACCACTGGAATACCTCTACCCACTTGTCGCCAGTACCTTCCGGACCCTCGACAAACTCCGTCAATGTAAGTTGCGACATTCTAAGCTGAAGTGCGTGCTCGAAGGCATCTTGCCTGCTCGGCCACGGACGGTCGACGTAGGGCTGGAGCAAAGACGCAGAGGAAGGAACCTCCGTCCAGCCCGGCTCTAGCAGCCGTACCGGCTCGCGAGGGGCAACAGGCTCCTCCGACTCGACATAGCCATTGCTTCTCGGCGGCGACGCCCCAGAGAAGTCAGGGGACGAGATACCATTCCCGGAAGCGTACCCATTGGCCGAAACGCTGTCTACCTCGTCGTCCACAACGTCGGCGTCTCCGACGCTGATGCCCATCTCGAGGACCTCCTTCGCAGCGCGCCACTCTCCTGACGACGTGAGTAGGAGGCCCAGCAGATGCCAATGGCGTGCCTCCGCGTGGTCGCCTTCGACGGCGGCACGAGCATGTACGATAGCCGTCTCGGTATCCTGTGTTACGCCTGGACGAAGATACGCAAGTGCGAGATGGTGATGGGTGGAGGAAGTGGGATGTGTTTTGAGCGACGCGTTGAGCAATGCCAACGAATCGTCGAAATGTTCTATCCTTGTCCGGGGGTCCTGGTCTGAGGAGAGGGATTAGCGCGAGATAGGACACGTCGCACAGGCACGCTCACCAGTGTAAGTTGTAGCGATGTGCCAGATCGCCTCCGCAAGCTGCACGCTGGCGACCAGCTCCTTGTCATTTTGGTCCAAGCGGGACTTTGCTTGCGCAAGAATCTCACCCGCCTCGCGCGCATTCTCGATTGCTTTACCGACGTCCTCTTCCGCAAGCGCCAGCCGCGAGAGCATCCGGGAACCAAGGACACAGGTCTGCACCCAAAGTAGGTCCGAGTCCACATCCGCACCTACACCAAATGCCCCACCGGCCTCAGGAGCCGCGGCGTCCTCTTCAGCCATACTCGTCTCGCGAGACTTGCTGACGACCTGGATGTACAAGCGCAGAGTCCGCTTCGCGAGCTCTGGATCGCCCGCGACGTAAAAGAGCCGGCTCATATGGCGGAATATCCGGAACGAGTTGAACGTGAGCCGTGTCGCCCACCACAGGACCTGCTCGACGTGTTCAGTCGCGACACGGAATATTGCTTCTTGCAACTCACGTCAATGACCCATCCCGCATACTCGCCAACTCCCCCGTCCGCCTCCCAAGCCGCAACAGAGAGATCCACCAGGTCCTCCACCTTACAGTTGCGCTCGCCTGCCTTCGGGAACTTCGTGCAGACGCTCAGAATCGCCCTATACTCCTGCACGATCGAGCGCGCCGTCCCTATCCACCGGTGCGAACGCGTTTTTGGTTGTGGAGCGGCATGCGCGCGGAGGATGAGGGCGCGGAGATGGAGCACTGCGATCACTGAGCGCTGGTCGGGACGGAAGGTCGGTGGCCAATGAGCGGAGCACGCATGGTACTGCTGGAAGAGCTGCCAGAGAGAGCCATTCTTTCCGTCCATGCGCGAGACGTCGCACAGTCGAGCACCGATTATGATACCTCTCCGCAGGACGCGTTCTGCCCATCGCCAGAGCTCGCGATAGCGGGCGAAGGAACTAGCGTCCGATGTCGCAGAGACCTGGGAGGTGGACGAGGGGACGGAGGCAGGGATTTCTGCCACCGCACTGGTGACGATGCTAGATGCGAGCAAGTACGTGGAAAAGGCCTTCTCCGGGTCGTCGGCGTGGAGGACCTCGTAAGACATGCCTGTGAAGCTCGTGCATAAATGGACCATGGCACTATGGGCGTTGGTGAATAACGTTGGGCTGTACCTTTCAGACAGATACTCCGGATGCGCTCCACCGCCGACCATGCACTTCCTTCATTGATGTCTGCTATTGATGCGGTCGATTGCGCAGATAGAAAGCTGCCTGTCCAAGACGAAGAGAGAGAAATGTCAGAGCCCGCCCCTGGGACGTGCAGCGTCGCAGCCGAGCGAGTCGTTCCAGTTGCAGAGGGTGGGAGGGAACCTTGAAAGTTTTGCTCGCCAGCCAGGTCCTTGACTTGCGACAAGTGTTCAAGGCAGTCTGATGGCCGACGTAGAGCGAAGGCGTAGAACGCCAGCGCAGCTTTCGTAGACTTCGGGCGGCACAGGTCAAAAAGCGTCTGAAATTGACTCACTGCTTCACGTACATCGGAGCGACTCGTATCCAGCAGCTTCAGAGAATCATACCCCACCGTCGCCTCCTCTATCCTCTCCTCCGGCAGCGCACACTCTTCACCCAACACCAAAGGACCCTGGGGGCCCACTTCGCCACCATCGAGGTTGGTAGCGTTGGCCGAGAGGAGGAGACACAAGGCTTGAGTTTGCGAGGCGAGTTCCGCGACGACCCGATGATCTGGGCTGTGTTTCAAGAATTTGCGGATGAGCTCAGACCAGGAGCAGGGTCGCTGGTGCCAGTCCTTCGCCGGGGTGTTCGCATCCCACTGTCCGGCCATCAGAGCACATCTGAGCTGCCGCCAGTAATGCTGAGACCGCGGTTGGGCCATGGTCCCCTCCAGTTGAAAGACCAGGGAACCAGACGAATGCGAGAACAGCAGGGGGAGGGGTCGAAGAGGAGGTCAAAGAGAAGTAAATAAGTAGACCAGGTCAACAAATCATTAATCGCTTACATAAACCCTAACCTTGAGATGCTCATGATACCCAGAAAGGGTTAAGTACTACGTGGTTCAGAGTTGCCAGCATCGTTCATTCATCTTAACATAATTTCAGAGACATACAGTACTCATAACCATACAAGCCAATCCTTGTGGCCGCCATTGCCAACCTTTTTAGGCAGTCCGAGCCGCAGTGGCACCCTCCAGCAGCTGGGAGTCGCCGGAGGGCAGCGTAAACTGGCAACTTGTCTGGGTCAGCCTCCCGGTCAATTTATTGTTAGGAAAATGTCAGACGAACGTCATAACAAAGCAACTCCCCTTTTGTTGATATCGACATCAATTATTAGGAACAACTTAGCAAGGCGCGCAGTTGTCACGGTCGCCCAGGGGGGACGCTTTGTTCTCCGTTGAGCCACTCGGCTCGTGCGAGTCCGCGCCACTCTGCCCACATACTTATACCACACCTATCTAGCATCTCTACTCGATCATTCTCCCCCATCTCACTTCGTCGCAATGCCTTCTGCCACCACCTCCACTAGACCGACCATAGAGCCTGTCGCCAGCTTCCCCTTGGAACTCCGGCAAATGATCACAGAGGACGGGAGGTTCGTCGACATACCCAAAGACCTGCTCCGCCAACCTGCTCCAAAACCCACGGAGTTCTTGTACTTCCAACATCACTACGAATCGCCCTCCTCGCTCCGCGAGGACCTTAAGGGATGCAAAACCACGGAAGACGCCATCGACCTCCTCGCCACAGAGCTCGAGACCATGCACGCTCTCGTCTCCGGTTACGTCAAGAACCTCAGCACGGTAACGACGCGCTTCGACGAAGACATCGCAAAAGTGCACCAGGAACACGCATCCCTCGAAACGAACTTCTTGTTCTGCCAGTATCTGCTCGAGCACACGAACCAAGTCCTCACCCAGCTCCAGTAAGTTTGCACCGGAACCGTCGACCCTTGCCAAAGTGCCCTTTTAATCCCCTCTCCACAACGCAAAAAAGATACGGGTACTCCCTCCTGAAAGCGAAGGTTGAGCTCAAGGTCAGCCAGCACTCCGACCTGAAGAAACTCCCCGTTATCAAGCCTTCAAACGGGAGGCTCCATCTTATCGCGGATCCGTCGATGACACCGAGGCAGAAGGCAAAGAATAACGACCAGGCAAACCGGATCCGCATAACGAAATCCGACTCTGCCCTCGTTGAGAGCACGGAAGCCTACGGTCACGAGAAAGCGATGGTCGACGAGCTCGCCCACCCAGAACTTCACCCGCCCAAGCCTTCCGAGAAGCGCAAGGTCACCGGCGAGACGAGCCAAGGCAGGAGGGACGCTAGCCCGTCGTTCGAGCCACACGTCATGGTGAAGGTGAACAAGCTCACGGAAGGCCTCGAGACGATGCGCGAGACGTTCCAGCGGGTGCAGGCGAAGACGGAGAAGGAGTTCGACAACATGCGCTTCCTCAGCGCCGCCGCGACCCAGGACGCGAACGAATTCTGGCACCTCCAGGACAACCTTTCGAACAGAACGTCCCTGGAAGCCGGTGAATGGGTGAAGCATCTTAAGTGCGTTGTCTGCAGCCCCGCTTAATAACGTGCGCCGTCACTCACCAAATGACTTGCTCCAGGCGTACGCAGGCTGCCTACACCGAGTGGGCAGAGCGGCCGAACCCCGGAAACGCAGCTAGCACCGATTCCACCAGCAGCCCCACGCCCGCCGCAAACGGCTCGTCCTCAGCGCCTTATCCCACGCCCTCGTCCTCGCAGACACCCGCTGGACCCTCCTCTTCGTCGTCGCCGGATACCACCGCTCCCGTGCCACCCAACCACCAACCACCCAAACCACACGTCCTCCCCTTCGTCTCAGACCCGTCCACCTCCGCGTACGCCATCCACATCACGGTGGAGCACGAGAAGCCCGTCGACGAGCTCACGCGCGAAGAGGCGATCGCCATGCTCAAGGCGCTCCCGCAGCAGCTCGAGTTCGTCCCATACGGCGCCATCGAGGCCCTCGAGACCCAGCAGCAGCTTGAGAAGCTCACCCAGGTGGAGGCGCAGGTCAAGATGTCTTTAGAGGTACTGGCCGATAAACTCGAGGTGGAGGCTGGCATTCGGCTTCCTCATGACACGGCCCCTCCGCCCATCATCCCCAAGAAGCGGACGGAGGTGTACGAGGAGCGTTTTCCGGCCGAGGGGCAGCCCGGGGCTGGCCCGCCGGGAACCGCGACCTCCGCTGCTAAGTTGTCTGTCGCGGCACGCGCGAAGGTTACGGTTGCAGGCATCTTGTCGAGCACGGGAATAGTCGGCGGGAAGGGGAATTCGCGCAAACGGCAGAGGGGTTCTACGATTGATGAGTCGGTGGGGGATGCTGTCGAAGCCGAGGATGTTCCGGAGCGGAAGATGAAGTCTCAAAAACACAAGCGAGTACGCAAAGATTGACTATCTGTAGTCCGGGCAGTGTATGAGATCATTAGGAGGCAGTTAATGTGTTGTACTTGCCTGTAGTCATCGCCAGTTTATTTATTTCCTCTCTCCTGTCCTGTTGCCCTGCCTGTCTCGTGTAGCTAATAGTCCCGCGGCGTGTAATGCATGGCCAGAGTTCGCAACTTGGCACTTGTCATCTCGAGCGGTGTGATCAAAGCCCAAGAATGCAACTCGTATCGTTGAGTATCGTAGTGTACAGTCGCGTTGCCATCACAGTCGCCATCTCCTCGCCCCTGGCTCTAGCCTTTTGTTGCGCTGGATGTACATTACCCTGAGTCCCAGCACGGCGAGAGCACCAACGAGCAAGAAGCCGGCGTTCGTATAATGGCCGGTTGGGTATCCCGGTGACTCGTTCGCCTTGTAGATGTAGACACCTGATGGCTCGAGAGCTCAGATAAATTACGGTGAGTAGGCGTAGATGGAATCGCACACACCGATGATCTGCCCGATCTGCCCGATAGAGACATTCAGAGGTACCGCTAGGGTCGCCGCGCCAGTGCCCCGCAGATTCGCGGTCAACCAACTCAGCAGAGGAGGTATACATGCGAACGCAAAGGACAGCGCGATGATGAAAAACACGTAGCGAAGCTTGAAGGATTCGGCGGGGAGAGCACCTATATGCCGACGATGATGAGGTTTCGTGTTCAAAGACTACGAAAACGCGGGATGTACTCACCTTCGACCACGAAGGAAGCTCCCGCGATCAACATCGAAATGGAGCACCCAAGCGTCCGGATCTCGTACTTATCCGACACCCATGCAACCGAGACCGTGATCACGAAGGCGATCGCATATGGGGGCACCGTGAACAGCTGCGCGTTCAGGCCCTCGTACCCCAGCCCCGAGACGATCGTCGGCGAAAATAGCGACATGCTGGAGAAAGGCACTGAGATCGTAATGTACGTCAAATAGTGCACGTACAACCGGTAGTCCCGCAGCGTCTCCTTCGCCTCTGCCCACGTAATGCGGTGGTGCCCCAGCGACGCGACGCCCTTCAGTCGCGCCATCGAGAGCTCGCGCTGCGCTTCCGACAGCCAGGGCACCGTCTCCGGATAGTCGGGGAAGAACATCCAGACGAGGACCGCGCCAGCGCACGATGGTGCGCCCTCGATGATGAAGAGGTAGCGCCATGCCTCGATGCCGTGCACGCTGTTCAGCTTGCCGACCCCGTATGCGATCGCGCCGCCAAAGGCACCGCCGAGCGTCGCGCTGGCAAGAATCAGCGCGATGCGCAACGCACGCTCCTCAGGTCGGTACCAGAAAGTGAGGACGTAAACCATGCCGGGGAATAAGCCTGCCTCGAACATCCCCAGGAGGAAGCGCACTGCGATGAGGCCGCCAAAGTTCTTGACGCCACCCAGTACCATCGTCATCGCGCCCCAGGAGAACATGAGGAACGCAATCCAGCGTGAGGGGTGAAATTTCTTGAGCATGTAGTTTGACGGTGTCTCAAAGACGGTGTACGAGACGAAAAATATCATGAGCGCGACCAGGTACCGCTGGTTCGTCATGTGCAACGTCTGTAGGAGGGAGTGTCCTGTGTTGGAGTTGAGGATCTTCGCATTTCCCTGCGATGGAATGATCCTCAGAGCGGCACACGCGATGTGGATCGAAAGGATGACTCACAATATTCGAGCGGTCGAGAGAGCATAATAGGTAAATGGCCATGGACGCGGGTACAATGCGCACGTCAATGCTCCTCACTAGCCTACACGCAGCAACTGTTAGTTGACGGTTGGTGGCGCGAAATTCTATTTGCTCACCTCCTTTCTGCCTCTGGGTCTAGCTCCGGGTCGTTCGTCGATAAGACCTCCTCCTGCTTGGCGGACTCCAAGACGCTGATTTCTTGTTTCTCGACATCTTGAGATGGCTCCGAGCCGCGGGTTCCATGCGTGTTGCAGCCTGGAGACGACATCGTTAGCGCTGCGTCGTTGAAGCGAAGGTCGGGGGTGCGCACCGCCAACGCAGCATGCCCTTCCCGCGGGCCCTCGCATTATATATTTTCTTCCCCGCACAACGTACGAGAGCCGCTTCTCCGGGTCGGCGTCAACTTGGGGAATGGTCACAAGAACCCCGAGCAGTTCGGCGCGCCGTGCACGATAGAAGACCAGGGCATCGTCAGCTGCTCTATCAAAGTGATTACCCGCCGTTTAGGCCGTTGTGCCTGCCAGGTCACATGTCGAAGCGCACTATTAAAGTGCTGATTTACTTCCGTGCATGTGTCATGATAAGGGTCAAATTGTTCAAACGTTGAACGTTCATCATTCTCACTGGCGTCCGTTCGTCGCGAGATGCAGCCGGGCCGGAACCCCGTCGACCTGGAATGGGATCATGCATATGAGTTGGGTTTTAAGTGGTGAATCCATGACCATTGAGAAGTAGGATAAAAATTCGCCCTAAGTCTCGAGTCAGGACCTTTGATTCGGAGATCCGGTGTTCAGATTACGCTATTAAGAAGTAACAAGGGGAAAAGACAGAGGGCAAGCCTTCATCACACAAGAGTCCGGCGAGCGGAATCAAGCGAAGGCGAGGGAAGCCAAGGGGAAGTGTAACAATATAAGGTGAGAGAGATGACCATGAAGTCGAGAGTCCCCGTCAGTCGATGAACTTGCGGGGGTATACGACGACCCGGAGGAGGAGACCGACGTCCTCGATCATCCTGTCAAAATTCGTGTTTGGGCATCGTATCGCGGCTAGCGTCGGTCGCGGGACGGCAGCAGGGAAAACCCAAGGAAAGAGGCACTAGGTCTTGGCGAGGAGACAGAGACACGCAAATGAAGCGGGATGGCGCGTTACGGGAGTAGGAGAACGCCACAGACATCGACGCGGGTGCGAGATGGTGTGCGCGGGAGCGTACTTTTTTATGGGAGTCTGGAATCCGGCGGCAGGACGGCGCACGCTGCCAAACCCATGTACATGCTTGTTACATCGATGTCGTAAACAGCATGCGACAATTGCAAGCATCAGACGGAAAGCAGCACCTTTGTCCCAAATGGCCAGAGGCCACAATTGATTCAAGATGTAACGTGGTGTCCCACAGGCCCATGCCCTGGTGTTACACCACTGTGTCTCATATAATATATTAGGGAAGCAGAGAACGCACGTTCAATGCTGCAATCGAACAATGCCCACAATGGCAGGAATCAGGAGGGAAAAAACGCATACAATCATCGAATGGAGGCCGAATCCGATACGACCAGACGGAAGCAGAGATTGTGAGACGCACCATGTGCTATATTCCGGGTGCATTGTAGAGCACGTCCGAGGGTCCCTTCCCTGCGAGCCATTCGCAAGGAATCCGGCAAATAACGACCCCATCTTGAACATCTGGCCGCTTTGAACTTTGACGTCTGACAGTCTCCACAACATTGATCTTGAATCGGTACGTGGAGCGAAATGGCTGCAGATAACGCAGTAGAACGGAGGTGGCACCATGAAGACGTAAGTCGCGTGCATACAATCAGGGTGCTTCGCCTTAAAAACGGTTCGGCTGGTGACTGTTGGGATAAGAAGAGGCGGTAGGAATGAGTTTGTCTGAAGGCCGTACCTAGCGACCCTCTTCCTTCATCCTCTCTATCATCCTCGCCGGCCTCGGCCATGACGTCTTGCCCATGCAAACTAGATTTTCATCGGCGGCCCTGAAGTTCCCGCACCCGGTGGAACGTTCGGACAGAAGAATGCAAGAAGCTAGAGGGTGCATGCTAGCAAGGACATATCAAGAAATGCAATGATGAAATGCAGGCGGCGTGAACTGGTGAGTGGGAGGAGGAAAAGAAGGGTCGAGTCGAATGCCCTAGACGCGCCTCAGGACGAGGGTGACGGGCCTGGCTCACGACTGCCGTCATCGCAGCTTGCACATTCTCCACGACGACCGCGGGCTGGAACGGCCTTAGAATAGGAGGTCCTTGATTCCTTCACCAGTGACGATTATCGAGCGCATATATATACCTACCGGTGAGCCTCGTCGAGTATTGCTCTGTCGTTCCTCCTCCGCGGTGATCGCTCGCGATCCCAAGGCGACCATGTCGAATTTCCTCTCTGACAACGTATTCCAGCAGGACCCGCCGCCTTACACGCCCCTAGTAGACATACTTCTAATACCCGCGGCCAACTTGTTCCCTCCACCACCCCTCCTTCGCGCATCGCCGTCTTCGACTTCGGCTTCGACTTCGGCTTCCCGGGCAACTGCACCCTCCCGCGTCCATTCGACCGCCAGACCTCAATTGACTCCGCTCCAAGCACACCGAACCAGCCCCAACTCGCCTCTATCTTCGCTTTCGCATCCTCCGGGTACCACACCTCGCCGACGCTCACACACCGTCAACGACTCCCCGAATCCGCGAAAAATCCGCGCGCGAGCTCGCCGCACTCCCGCTGTCGGCAAGATGAGCGCTCCGAGCAGCAGCCCCCCGCCATACTCCCTCACACCGCCCGAGGTGCCCCCCGTCGGGCCTGCGAGGCGCGCATCATCTTCACCTCATCTCCGCCTGTCTCTGTCCAACAGCCCGCCATCTAGTCCCCCGCTCTCATCGAATTCTCGCCAGGCGTTTTCAGATTATGCGCGTTCCCGCCGGAGGGCTGGTCCCACTTCAGACGACGAGACGTCCGGAGCCGAGACAGATGATGGCGTCATGGTCCGAAGATCACGCGGGGAGAGCCTCGCAGCGACATTGAGGAACAGGCTACTCGGGAAGGGGAAGGGAAGGTCGTTCGACGAAGGATGGTCGCGACCGATTACCACCGCGCCCGGCGCGCTGTGCGCAGGGGAGACGGAGACGGAGGGAGAGGATTCGGTACGTCGCCCTTCACTTTCAATCATGCTCCACCCCCGATGGTGAACGGACCCTCCCAGCCAAGGAACCTCCCTACTACGCGGATAACCCGGTCCTCCTTATCACAGGAACTCACGCTGCCGCCGCAAACTGCGTGGCTCGTCCCCATTCTCTTTCAGCTATTCCGTTTACTCGCTGTCGTACCTGCGGTGTTTGGGACGTTGTGGAACCTATCCTATGTGATTTGGCCGCCAGACGGGCTGGCTGAGTGGCGGGTTGATTTCGCCGTGAGTGTGCTGTGGGTGCGTCACACTTATCTCCGCAACCAAACCCCAACTGCCGGGCTAACATCTCCACCAGTCGATCCTCACAGGGTGGCAATGTCTACAACTGACAACAGGCCTACTCAAACGATGGCGAGTGTACTACTCTCCAGGAGCCACCCTCATCCGCCTCCTCGCGCTGCAAGGTACGCTCATCGTCGTATTTTTCCCCGACCTTAATGCGCACTAATGTCATCCCCGCGGCACAGCCATCTGCTGGCCCGCGACGCACCTCACCCTCTCCATCCTGTCGCACGAGGTCCGCCCTTTGATCTGCTGGGCCGCGATTGGCACCACGACGTGCTGCAGCCGCTCCATCCAGCTCTGGGTCACGTCCAACATCGTGCCCGTCCCTCCGCACCCCTCCAACTCGCATCACCCACACGGCCAGGAGGACGCGGAGGAGCACATGCGCAAACGCGGGCGGCGGCGCTGGGACTGGGCGCAGGTCGGCGTGAAGTGCGCACTCCCTGCGGGGGTCGTGTATGCGGTCATGGCGTGGGCGCTGGTGCTTAAGAGGGAGTTTCTCAGCTGCTGACGCGGACTGTTCAGGACTGGGGCCGGGGGATATCGGTGTGATGCGTGCGTGGGACCGGTGGTGCGTGACCTGGGTGCTGCTGCTGCTGGTGTTTCGCTTGTCTTCGGTATGTTGTCACGATGCCACCACAATTTTCTGTGTTCTGTTCTCGGATCTTTGCTCGCACTACGGGCTGCAATAACGGCGTATCGGAATCGCCGACGTGAATGCGCCTATGAGGGAACTGCTACTGTACGTTGCGACTCGGTCCGAGTCGAGAATGACTATGGCTATGTGTATGGTTGAGTCGGACCGAGTACTTAATGTACATCCATACCCACACTGGAGGCGCATCTGCCCGTTGGTCATCGGGTCCGACACAGCTCCAAGGACGGACTTCGGACCGTGCACTCGGCCCTCTTATACATATACAAAGGACGAGCGGCTCTCATCGAGGACGCCGTACGTCGATCCTTCTCCCCTCCGCGCTTCTCCCTGTTAACCATTTACTACCGGTGATCATCTACTGCCAGGCGCACGCAATGGTCCCCCACCAAGGCGCCGGGGTCGGCCACTGGCAAGCGTTCGAAGACGGCATCGTGCTCGCGACGATCCTCTCCCACGCCTCCGTCACGCCCGCGAACCTCTCCGCGGCACTCAAGATCTACGACGCCGTCCGCCGGCCATTCTCGCAGGGCGTGCAGCAGCGCTCGGACTGGAATGGGATGACGTACCGGCTGCAGCGCGCGGAGGCGGACAGCAGGGCGAGGCGGCGATACCCCCGCGAGCGGCTCCGAACGATCGCGGAGGAGGTGCGGGCACAGATGCGGTGGCAGTCCGAGACGACGATAGAGGACGACCGCGCGCGGCTGGCGGAGATGCTTGCAGGGCTCTGCGCGTGATCGCAGAGGGCGACGAGCTGAGGGCCGTCTAGTTATCATTTATGTACATATGTGGTTTGTCGTATCCTAAGGACAGCCCGCGCTATCGATGACACTTGTGAGTAGATATAGTGGCTCGTTCGGCCCCTCGTAGAGACATTAGTACCGCTCAGAATTGGCGGGATTTCGAGGCGCCCGTTATTTCGTACGCCCGTATTTTGAGATACGATCGGCGCGACGGTCACAGCCGCCCATGGCCAGTCACGGAGGACGCTTAGATCAGCCATCTCGTAGCGTCGTGTAGCGCGTTAGTAGCTGTCCTTCTCCTCTCTCATCTTGTAGTCTCTTTATTCTGCGGCTACTCTCTTTTAATACTATGGGCCATCAATCTACTACTGGGAAGAAGAAGACCGCACCCGCAATTCCCAGAAAGAAGATCAACCTCCCGGCCCGAGTCCGCCCAAGCCAAAACTTCCGAATATCGACTGGGGGGCAAATGACTCCCGTCTCCTTTGGCAAGTCCTCACAGAGGCCGAGAAGGAGGAGAACCGGAAGGTGTTGTTCGGGAAGAGGTCAGATCAGGTGAGTACAATGACGTGAAAAACGCGCGGGGAAACACGGAGCATGTGCTGGAAGCGACCGTGCTGCTCGGGATCCTTGGCATACTCCCAAACAAGTGAGAATGAAGCCGTCTCGAGTCTGGGGACAGGGTTCCGGGGGTTGAGGTATCGAGTTGAGCGGATGGTGTGGAGGATGCGCATGTCTGTCTGAAGGCGGGAAGCAAGTTCCTCCAGCTCAAGCTTGTATGGAGGGGCTCGAAGCATAGCATGAAGGATGTATGAACGGGTGACCCCGTCATGGAGGGTAGAGCGGCGTGGCATGGGTGTAACAGACAGTAAATACAGCAGAACTCAGACATATGATGATATGGTACAGCGGTATCGCTGATCTAAGCGACTTCCGTGACTGGCCATGGGCGGCTGTGACCGTCGCGCCGATCGTATCTCAAAATACGGGCGTACGAAATAACGGGCGCCTCGAAATCCCGCCAATTCTGAGCGGTACTATTGGTTCAGTAGAATCAGTACGTCGAATAACCGTATGGGGTCCCAGCATTAATCGATAAGGCACGATAAGCGTCTAAATTATGTATTACTACTCCTCGCCAGTGAATGGAGAAGTTGACCCAGAGTCGACTACCTCCTGCTCTGATCCAGCTCCTCATTCGAGTTTACCAAGTGTCGTGCTATTCGTACGCGCAATGGACTGGTTCCGCTTTATACTCATCCAGCTCGCAGGGACACATCAAGTAAAATACAGAGCCCGGGACGCCTCACGGATTACTGACGGCCATCATACGGAGTGCGGACGGTTTATACCTCCGTGACTTACGGTTGTCTTTATTTTGTGTGGGACTCACATAGATCGCTCGAAATGCGGCCAGTCTGGAAATTTCACATCCTTCGGACCGTCGTGGACCACGCCAGCACACTGGGTCGGTTGCCGGTCACACAAGCCTAAGGATCAGAACCTTAGCCCAGCAGGAACTTCAACTTCAAGGTTCAAACTAGCGCGTTGAGTACGATAGCGCCAATGGATTTCCTCACAGGGCTGCGGGCCAACGTTCCTTCGCTCAACACACCACCACTATCGAGTCAAAATACAGTGGCAGTAGTACGTCGCTGCTTATCCCGATACATCATGCCCTTGGCAAATACCGAATCGAAGTTCCGTGTGGCCATCATGTACGTACGCATCCAGATATCGATCGAACGTGCGGTTTGAATGCTGCCGATTCTTACAGTGGTGGTGGGATGGGCGGCCTCGTTCTCGGACTTTGCCTCAAGAAATACGCACCAGACCTAGATTTCGACATCTATGAGTCCGCCACTGAGCTCACCGAGCTCGGTGCCGGCATCAGCATGTCGCCGCGCACCTGGTCGATCATCAAGATGCTCGGACTCGGGGACGAACTTATCACAACCACCGGAACACAGGCCCCTACAGGGAAGTTGCTCTGGATTTCATGTGGATGCCACTGTTTGACATGTCCGGTATAGGTTCTCCTATCACTTACCGGAAGGGCGACGAAGAGCCGTCGATTGACGTGTTTCAATTGCCACAGCGTCGGTACGGTTTATCTGCAGGGACGGACACGCCTGACGATGCCAAGATCTCCGACAGTGCGCACCTTACAGCGGTCGATCTTGCAACAGCTCTTGACCAAGCACATCGGTGGCGGCGACAGGATCCACTTGTCGAAACGCCTCACTTCATACTCCGAGTCCTCCCCTACTGGCCCGATCACGCTGCACTTCAAAGACGGGCCGACCGCGACCTGTGACCTTGTCGTCGGCAGTGACGGAGTTCGTTCTGCAGTTCGGCGCACGATGTTCAACGATCTTGCGAACGACGCTGAGAGTCATGGTCAAGCCAAGGAGGCTGCGCGACTGCGTAAGATGGTGGAGCCCGTTTTCTCAGGTCAGATCGCGCATCGCGGTCTGGCACCTGCGAGCGCGCTGTCGGAGATCACCTGTGAACATACACGTACACCTCAGATCGTAAGTCTCCTTGGTTGATCTAACGTGCCCGGCTGTATTGACGAACATCTCACCTGACAGTTGATCGGAAAGAACGGCGTTCGTGGGTGGTTGGTATGCGCTTTTGGTACGACCATTGACGAGACATGCTGCAGGACATCGTCATTTACCCCGTCGCCGGCGGAAGATTTGTCAACGTACTAGCCATCAGGTATACTCCGGGTCATGATAGAGTATACGACGGCCCCTGGGTGGAGCCCATAACCGGAGAGGCCATCGCGAAACTGTTCGAAGACTGGCAAGCCTGGGCTTTGGACACCATCAAGGTACGCTTGCAGCTTACCGCGGTAAAGCAGGTGGCTGATCATGGGAATCATTCATCATAGGCGGTAGAGAGGCCATTCCGCTGGGCAATGCATACGGTCCCCGACCTGCCCACGTACGTCAAGGGACGAGTCGTGCTCGTCGGAGACGCGGTACGTCGATCCCGCTTCCCGCTTCCCTCCACGCCATGCCCGAGCTTAACCCATTTACCACCCGCGATCCGCTGGCAGGCACATGCCATGCTCCCACACCAAGGGGCGGGCGCGGGCCAGGCGTTCGAAGACGGCTTCGTCCTCTCCCTCATCCTCTCCCACCCCTCCGTCACGCTCGCGAACCTCCCCGCCGCACTCGAGATCTACGACGACCTCCGCCGGCCGTTCTCGCAGAGCGTGCAGCGGGGCTCGGAAAGGAACGGGGCGACGTACCACCTGCGACGAGCGGGCTCGGGGTGGGAGAACATCACCGCTGAGGACAGCAGGGCGGGGCGGTATCCGCGCGAGTGGCTGAGTGAAATTGCGGAGGACGTGCAGGCGCAGATGCGGTGGACGTTCGAAGCGAACATAGAAGACGACCGAGCCCGGGTGGCGGAGAGGCTTGCGGCGCTCTCAACGTGATCGCTGGGGGGGACGGGAGGGCACGAGGAGCTCGAGGACGCATCTACGTCTCCCCCTGTCTGACTCGGGCATTGCTTTACTTTTTGGACCCACATAGATGTGCCACAAGACAGCAATGGTGAAATTTTATGTTCTTCGCATCCTGGACCGTCCTGGCATACGCTTGTACACCGGCTCGGTCGCCGGTCACACAGGGATAAGTACTTGCTTAACCTGACAGAACCTCAAGCGCTCAAGGTTCAAGCCACTACGTCAAGTACGATGGCGCCGATGAATTTCCTCACAGTCCTTCGCTTACAGCTAGTTTCACAACGATACGGAAAACGCGTTTTCGTGCGAGCCGGCGTCTGCAAGGCGCTTTGGGACCAGAATGCTGTGCCGGGCTAACGGACACCAAAAAAGCCGGAGAACCGGAAGGTCACCCTGTCACAGCATGGCCTTTGAGCTCCCTTGGTGTCGTGTTCCTTCATGAAATGAGATAGAAATACCTCTGTTTGCATTTATAGAGACCCGTAGATGAAAGCTGTAGCGAAAGGGTTGTCTGAAGCTTGGAATTGTTGGGTTGAACCCCAATTGGTGGTCACCCTGCATAACACTGAGTAACTCGTCACACATTCTTGGCTTTCGGGTCCCGTGATCCCCTGGCGTCTACGGGAGCGCCTTAGAGGCGCCGGCTCGCACGAAAACGCGTTTTCCGTATCGTTGTGAAACTAGCTGTAACACACCACCATATCGCTTGAAGCCGAACCATCCATCTCGGTAATACACAACGGCCTGTGATCATGCAGGCGCTGCGGTACATCACTGCGGATCTTGATACACCATACCCCTCGTAACCAACGATTCAAAGTTCCGCGTGGCTATCATGTACGTGTGCATCCGCGGATATCGATCGAACTGCGATTCAAATGCTAACGATCCTTACAGTGGTGGTGGGATGGGAGGTCTCGTTATTGGACTATCCGTCAAGAAGTACCTGCCAGATGTGTACTTCGACATCTACGAGTCCGCCAATGAGCTTACCGAGGTCGGCGCTGGTACTTATCAGCGCGCACCTGGTCGATCATCAGGGAGCTCGGACTCGGGGACGAACTCATCACAACCACCGGTAACCAGGACCAGGCTACAGGATCGTTGCTCTTGATTTCATGTGCATGCTGCTATCTGACGTGTTTGGTACTTACAGGTTCTCCTGTCACTTACCGGAAGGGTGACGAAGACCCAGCTGTTGACGTGTTTCAGTTGCCATAGCGTCAGTACGGTTTACCTGCGGGGATTGACATGGCTGATGAAATGGAGATCTCCGACAGTGCACACGTTGCAGCGGTCGATTCTGCAGCAGGTCCTCACGAAGCACAGAGTCGGTGCCGGTGACAGGATCTCGAAACGCCTGACCTCGTACTGTGCGCCCTCATCCACTTCCCCGATCACGCTCAACTTCAAGCTCTCAAGGATGGCACGACCGCGACCTGTGACCTCGTCGTCGGCAGTGACGGGGTTCAATCTGCAGTTCGCCGGACGATGTTCAATCAGTATGCGGACGAGGCCGAGATGCGCGGTCAAGCCGAGGAAGCTGCGAAACTGCGTGAGATGGTGGAACCAGTTTTCTCGGGCCAGATCGCGCACTATCAGAGGACGCCTTGGAGTGTACGCGTGCACCTCAGATCGTAAGCCTGCGCCTCCTTTGCTCATCTATCATTCTCACTAACGAATGTCAGACCGCACAGTTGATCAGAAAGCGTGGTGTTCGTGGGCCGTCGTTCTGCGTTTTGGGACGTTCGTTGACGAAACACACTGCAGGACATCGTTATTTATCCTGTGACCGGCGGAAAATCCATTAACGTACTGCTGTCAGGATGCTCCGGGTCATGGGAGAGTGTATGACGGCCCGTGGGTTGCGTCCGTAACCGGGGAGGCCATCGCGAAGTTGTTCGAAGGGTGGTAGCATTGGGCCTTGGCCGTTATCAAGGTATGATTGTATCGTGCCTCGCAGAGCGAATGACTGATCGTGGAACCGTTCATCATATGCGGTGGAGAACCCATTCCGTTGGGCGATTCACACGGTCCCCCACCTGCCCACGTACGTCAAGGGACGAGTCGTGCTCGTCGGCGATGCCGTACGTCGATCCTGCCCCCCCCCCACTCCGCATCTGCTGACCCATTAACCGCTGTTTGCTGCCAGGCACACGCGCAGATGCGGTGGACGTTCGAGGCGAACATAGACGACGACCGAGCCCGGGTGGCGGAGAGGCTTGTGACTCTCTCTCAGCATGATAAGCTATCACTGCGTGCGCACGACCGTCTAGACTCTACACGGTTTTCAGTCATGCCCTAGGCAATTTCGAATTCATTCGTGAGTTGAAAGGGCGTCGTTTGGTCGCAGATGACAAATGACCCATTAGCAACGGTTGAACGTTGAACGGAGAGTCTTCGTGGCGGTGCG
This sequence comes from Ganoderma leucocontextum, assembly GCA_020736865.1. NCBI lineage: Eukaryota > Fungi > Basidiomycota > Agaricomycetes > Polyporales > Polyporaceae > Ganoderma > Ganoderma leucocontextum. Next base: position 905,933 of record JAHKGY010000009.1, read on the forward strand.
CTTCTGCATTCAATCCCCCGCTTCGCCGCCCCTCGTCCCCGCATTAGCATGCACGCATCCACCCCGCGTCCCGCCCCCACACCCCAGCTCTCACCAATTCGGCAGGCATGCACCAAGTCGCGAAGTTTTGGACTCACACGAATCGCCGAGGGCCTGGCTTGCGGCGCTATGTCAGTCATGCTGACGCTTCTCCGAGCAGTCAGTTTGAACGCTTTCGCACATCCATCAACATACTGCATACTGTATCGTCCTCTGCAGCTCGTGGACTGATAGAGTTTAATTGGATCACAGCATGGCTTCTTGGACCCCGTTAGGATGCTATGTCCGTCGGACAAGGATCAGAACCCATCCAAGTAGGAGCCCAAGCACAATAGAGCTGATAACTTCTCCAAAACAGCTTCGCAGCCGAGCGTATACGTACATATTTTTTTACCAGTCTGGTTCCCATCCGTTCTGACTCCAAAGAGAGTGCTACAAACGTTCCTCTCACCAGCGCTCACAAACGTCCGTGAGAACTTTACAAATCCATTCACAATCCCCAGACTGATGGATATCACAACGCCACCATGTGGCCTCGTATCTGCACCTGGATTCTTGACACTTGTACTGATACCCGGGAGCTCTGATGGCACCGTACCCCAGTTCCAGTCGCCCCTTCGCGACAAGCAAGTGGGGAGCGGTGACCTTGCGAGCCGCTGCGAGAGGAGCGTAGAACGTCTGGAGCCGAGACTGATTTTTACCATCATCTTGCGGAACGAAGCATATGTATCTGTCGGACAGTATCTCTTACACACATATATATAGGACTCACAGCTGGTATGCGAAGATTGTTACTACAGCACCCGATACAACATGTCTCTTGAAAACAGCCAGTCGAAGTTGCGCGTGGCCATCATGTACGTGCGCATCCCAATCGGCCAGGTCTAATGCTGATGTTTTTTTTGTTCAGTGGCGGGGGGATGGGGGGCCTCGTCCTTGCGCTATGCCTCAAGAAGTACGGGCCAGAGGTCCACTTCGACATCTACGAGTCCGCCTCCGAACTTACAGAGGTCGGTGCCGGGATCGGAGTGTTTCCGCGTATCTGGACGATCATAAAAGAGCTCGGAATCGAAGACGAGCTTCTTACAATCCAAGGCACACAGGGCCGTCAAGGTACGTACGCTGCTCTCGACTGCTTTCAAAGTTCGTATGCTGAGGCCTGAGTGGACATGCCATGTTCTGTGAAGGTTCGGGTTTCTGGATGAGAAAGGGCGATGAAGGGTCAACGATGGATGTCGTTGAATTCCCTGAGTGTGAGTGTGTGATATATGGATTCAGTGATGGACACGTTAAGCCTGCCCTCAGTCCACACGTTCCACAGATCTATCCTGCAACAGCTCCTGGCCAACCATCTCGATGCCGGCGACAGGATCCACTTCTCGAAACGCCTCGCTTCATACTCCGAAACCTCCTCGACTGAGCCCATCACGCTCAACTTCAAGGATGGGACGACCGCGACCTGTGACCTCGTCGTCGGCAGTGACGGGGTTCGATCCGCAGTTCGCCGGACGATGTTCAATGAGTATGCGGACGAGGCCGGGACGCGCGGTCAAGCCGAGGAAGCTGCGCGATTGCGCGAGATGGTGGAGCCTGGCTTCTCTGGCGAGGTCGTGTATCGCGGTTTGGCACCTGCGAGTGCGCTCTCGCCAGAGCTCGTGGACTATTCGCGTGTACCTCAAATTGTGCGCCTCCATCACCAGGCTTATTGTGACGTCTTCGTACTGACGGACGTCTTTCGCAACAGTTGCTCGGAAAGAATGGAGTGTGTAGCGTTCCCATGGTCTCATCTCCTTTGGAGCCTGCGTGTTGACGAAGCGTGTTACAGCAAATAACGATGTATCCCGTGTCCGGGGGAGACATGATCAATATAGCTGCCGTCAGGTACATTCCCGGTTCTACCACGGTGTATCCCGGCCCGTGGGTGGAGAACACGCCGGCAGAAACCGTAGCGAAGCTGTTCGAAGGCTGGGACCCCAGGGGCGTGGGCATTATCAAGGTGCGCTCATTCTCTCCAACAAGCATCCCCCGAGTCGAGTCCTTATTCATTCTCGAACCCCATCATAGGCGATCACAAGCCCATTCCGCTGGGCGATGCACACCGTGCGCAAGTTGCCGACCTACGTCAAAGGACGAGCCGCGCTCGTCGGAGACGCGGTACGTCGATTTCCCTCCTACCCTCCCGTCGCTCAAACCTAATTCGTGCGTTAACCATCTGTGACCCAGGGGCACGCAATGCTGCCTCACCAAGGCTCTGGCGTAGGTCAAGCGTTCGAGGACGGCTTGGTCCTCGCGATCATCCTTTCCCATGCCGCGGTCACGCGTGCGAACCTCCCTGCCGCGCTCGCTATTTACGACGACGTCCGGCGACCGTTCTCGCAAGAAGTCCAGGAAGGTTCGGCGCGCAATGGGATGAACTACCAGCTGCGCCGCGCGGGATGGGAGGACGTGAGCGTCGAAGACAGCAAGGCGGGACGGTACCCGCGCGAGCTTCTGGGCGTGCTCGGGGAAGAGCTGCTGAAGCAAACGAAGTGGTTGTTTGAGACGAGCATTCTCGACGAGCGTGCTGCCTTGTTGGAGAGGATTGGGGCTCTCGCTGCTTGATCACTCTGCGCGAAGAGGTTGACACCTCCTGTCGACGGTAGCTTAGTACATTACTACTCACAGAACAACGACGGGAATGACACTCGCAGACGAATTATTCTCGAGCTGCTACTCACGCCTTGAGCGTTTGAACGTTCAAGTTCAAGTTCAAGTTCAAGACCATCTTGGTCCATTGTTCCCTTGATTGGCGCCGCGCGAGTTTAGGGCAAGCGTTAGCGCACCCTCCCGAACAACGATAGCGCCGTACGCGTTGGGATTTGCATCTTTCTCCCAAGCCCTGCTCTGATACTGGCCATACGCGAGCTCCAGCTTAGAGCTAGGGCGTATCATGCGACACAGAAAAAACAAATCCTGGACGATGGACACCACACGATCCACGGATCACCGACGGCCACGCTAACGGCATGCCTATGGAAGAAGTTCGAGCTTGGTCACTCCGGGTGGGAACGCTTTCTCACATTTGTCATACTCCACGGTTATGTTCACCGTCGCGTGAAGACAGAAAACATTAAGCCTCGGTCCAACAGTACCCCTGGGATATATATAGGGCTCTGCAACATACTCATACTGGCAATCCTGCATATCCCGATAACATGTCTCTCGCGAACGACGAACCAAAGTTGCATGTGGCCATCATGTACGTGCCCGTCTGGATATCGAACGAACGTACAGCTGGAATACTGACGATTCATTGCAGCGGCGGAGGGATGGGAGGCCTCGTACTTGCTTTATGCCTCAAGAAGTACGCACCAGATGTACACTTTGACATCTACGAGTCCGCCGCCGAGCTCACCGAGGTCGGTGCCGGGATCGGAATGTCGCCGCGCATCTGGACCATCATGAGGGAGCTCGGACTCGCAGACGAGCTTCTCACAATCACCGGTACACGGGATCGAGGGGGTACGCTGTTCCTCATTTCATTTATGTGCTGGTATCTGACATGCCGGGGCAGGTTCCTCTCTTAGCATCCTCAAGGGCGATGAAGGACGCATCGTCGACGTCGTTCAGTTCAATCAAAGTGAGGGTTATTACTAAAGGCGGTAGAACGCATGACAGATTTCCCAGCAGTCCACACCTTCCACAGATCTATCCTGCAACAGCTCCTGGCCAAGCATCTCGATGCCGGCGACAGGATCCACTTCTCGAAACGCCTCGCTTCATACTCCGAAACCTCCTCGACTGAGCCCATCACGCTCACCTTCAAGGATGGGACGACTGCGGCTTGCGACCTCGTCGTTGGCAGCGACGGAATTCGTTCGGCCGTTCGCCGTACAATGTTCAACGAACTTGGGAATGAAGCCGAGAAGCGCGGTCAAGCTGAGGAAGCTGCTCGGTTGCGCGAGATGGTGGAGCCTGCCTTCTCTGGCCAGATCGCATATCGTGGTTTGGCACCTGCGAGCGCGCTCTCGCCAGAGCTCTTGGAATATTCCTGTACGGGGCCTCGAGTGGTACACATACATCTATTTCTAGTTCCCGTATGTTGGCTGACGAATGTTCGTCCCCACAGCTAGTCGGGAAGAACCGGGTTCGTATGAAGCTGTCAACCCTTCACCACGTTTACTGAACGTAACCGACGGCAGAACATAGTCATCTACCCCGTCTCCGGTGGGAAGTTCATCAATGTACTCGCCGCCAAGTATACCCCCGGTTGTGGTCCTGTGTATGACGGCCCGTGGTCAGAGCCCACGACCGGCGAGGCCGTCGCGGAGATGTTGGAAGGCTGGGAGCCCAGGGCTTTGGGCTTGATCAAGGCACGCTAACAGTTTTTATGGTAAGTTCTTGGCCACACTAACACTTACCACATAGGCGGTGAAGGAACCCTTCGGCTGGGCGATGCACACAGTGCGGGAGTTACCAACCTACGTCAATGGACGGGCAGCACTTGTCGGAGATGCCGTACGTCGATCCTCCTTTCCCCCTTTTTTCTCGAGCCTCCTTCGCTAACCATTCGTGACCCCAGGCTCACGGTATGCTCCCGCACCAAGGCTCCGGTGTCGGCCAAGCATTCGAGGACGGCTACATTCTCGCGACCATCCTCGCCCACCCCTCCGTCACGCTCGCCAACCTCCCTGCGGCGCTCACGGTCTATGACGACGTCCGCCGGCCGTTCTCGCAGAATGTTCAGCAAGGCTCGGATAAGAACGGGATGAACTACCAGCTGCGGCGCGCTGGCTGGGAGGACGTGAGCGTGGAGGATAGCCGGGCGGGGCGGTACCCGCCCGAGCTGCTGGGCGTACTCGCGGAAGAGCTGCGGAAGCAAATTGAGTGGACGTTCGAGACGAACATCCTGGGCGAGCGAGCGCGTGTGGAAGAGAGGCTTGTGGCGCTCTCTGCTTGACCGCTGCAGTCCGCGACGTACGAGGTCTTTGCCTTGGCACGCGCGTCGCAGTCGGTAGTGTTCGTATGTAGACAGTCTCTCGTTCGTGGCAGGAAGTATGGTAGGAATGATGGTCACAGACTAACTGTCAAGAAGGACTCCACGCTTTCGAACTTCCAGATAATAGATTGAGCCGATATCGTTCTTTCGATCCGTTGCTCGGTCCAGCGCGACACCTGCAACTTCACCGACTCGCGATCACTTTAACTGTGAGTCGTGATCCTCGGCATCCTGAACCCCTGCTCTTGTGGAGTTCCCCCACCGACTCGTAGGACTCGTGCTTCGCCAACCGCGCCACGAGATATCCGAGGTGGCCCGTTTTCTCGAACAGCGAGCCAGAGCGCGCAGCGAAAAACCTTAGGCCCGGACTTGCCATCCAGCCCGAAGAGGGGCGAGGGGTCCGTTGTGTCGCCCGGGAAAAGTCCCCTGTAGATGCGCACACTCGTGAGCTGCCCGTACCGCCTCGCGATCTCCAGGCTTCCAACGGCCGACGCCATGCCCGCTAACCGCGACATCCACTCCGAAGAAACCTGCGATACCCAACAAGTTGAGCGTGGACTTTGCGTTCGCAAGCAGATCAGCGATGACGCCGTGGAGCTGAGGAGCGGACTGGTCGACGGGAGCCATGGTGCCTTGGGCCGAAGAGGGTTGCTGTACGACTCGGGCCGATGGCGTAGACCGATGTGAAGAGCAGAAATGTCGTAAGGCGGCCTGGATCTGCTATCAGAGCGTTTTAGATATGGGCTTTGTGTCTGCGAGGTCGCGATCCGCTCACTTTTGTTTCTCAGGGCAGCTCCAGGCTGAGAGAGGGGCCCTCGCACCTCAAGGTTCTTAATCTGTACAGGGACTTGGAGAGGCGTGCGAGGCGATACAAGGTTCATGTTCTGTGAACGCACGTCTCGGCGCCGAGCCTGAGGGCCACACGAAAAGTTGCAGCCGCCGGCGTGGTGGATGTTCTGGCAGTTTCAGTGGATGAAGGTTCTTTTTCTGCTTGTACACGCGACTTCTTTGATGTTCGATGGTACAAAGTGCGGACGTTGAGAGGAACATGCTGGGCAGCGGACAGTCAACGTTGTGGACCTTGAAGGCGTGGTGCTCAGTGGAACATTCTCTTTGAAGCATGAAGGGATTCACAATATGAAATTATCAGCCTGTATCACGTTAGGGAGAGCGTCTCACCTCCACAACCTCTGTTTGTCAACTATGCTTTCGGCAAATGGCATTCGCGCTCGAGACGTTACGTGGCCTGTGCATTGTGCGGGTTAGTCACACGGGAAGAAGGATGTGAGAGGGCCGCCCAGGAACTCGATGAATCCGGCAGTCGGACGCAGGTCGTATGGCAGCTCGCCTGCACATCCCCCGCAAAGCCCTGTACGCAGGTCTCATGCATCCCAAGTTTAGCAGATTACGCGGCAACTGCCGCCTGGTTCGTCTCTCTGCCAGCCATACATTGCTCGTCGAATAGCGAGATGATCTCCCGAGTTTCGACACCAAGCTTGACATACCTACGTACCTCAGGCCAGATTTCCCTGCAGTTGTGGAAGAGCAACTGCGCCTTTTCGATTCTAGAGGACGCAGCGGGGTGAATACGCAAATGTAGAGGAAGCAAGGAGGGAACACGTACGCAGCGAGCAGACTGACGGGCTCGGGGACGCAGACACCGCTAAGTGCAAAGTACCCGAACAGCCTGTCCGAAGTGTTCAGGAAACCGCGAAACCGCAGAGATGTAAACGTTCGAACTCGCAGTACTGCATGACGTAGCCTCTGCGCCGAACAAGTCGTCCAGCACAACGCGCAGGATGTTGACTGTTCACCGGCGATGCGAGCGGCTTCCGCAACTTGTTCAGCATTCGCGAGTTCGCCTCGCCGTCCGCGAGGTTCCTTGACGTCGAGAAGCGGGTCACGAAGAATCAGGATGATGTGGAACGCGCAGGGCATACCGTATGCCGTCAGCAGATGGTGCATGCCCTCCTTGGGGGGTTCCTCCTCTAGCGCTTTTGGGACAGGTAGCTGGGGGATGATGCTGTAGCCTGTTTATGATCCACTCCTGGTACACAGAGATGGGGAATGCATGCATTAAGCAAGAAAAATGAGTGAAGAAATGTAAAGACTTACCTGCATGTCTTCCGATGGCTACTCCTCGTGCGTCCCAATGGGGTACAACAACGCTGATCCGTAACCCCGGACCACCAGGCCAAGACAGCTTCAAGGCGCCACTAGAAGGTACTAGCGTGTTGCTTCTCTACTTAATCGCGAATATCAGAGCTGCCGTCGAGGCAGTGGTGCAAATATGTATGAGCTCTCTTCACTCACCAGATGCGCCGATGAGTCTGCGATCGCCAATGCAAGTCGTTAACGTTCCTCCGGCAACCAAATCACAGGCGTCGAGCTTGACGCGGGTGAGCGCTGGAACGACAACGAAACCAACTCAGCTATCGCGGCAATGGTCAATCATGCGTTGAGACGTCTCACCAGATCGAGGATGGGGTCTGGGTGGGACGCTGCGTGGGCTTCCATACCTGGCCAAAGTTAACGTTCAAACATCGCCTCGTGTTGCCGGTGGCCCCCACATCGGTCCAGTTCGTCACGGTTTGCTTGGGTCAAGTATTTCGCTCCCCACACGTTGCAAGCAGATCTAAAGTTGGACGACAGCCACGCATATACATACATATGCATAGGTCATGAAGTCGTGTGTCGCTCCTGTCCAATATTATGCAGCGGCGCCTGGTCGGTGTCCAACCGGGTGCCGCGCGGGTATATAATACACGGGGGATATACACTACAATCTACGCACCGGAACTGTAATCTGTAACCGGACTCTAGACAAGAAAGATCTCCAAGAAGACGTCGACGTCGCGCCGCGATAGATCTCACGGACGGACCTCTGTCCACAGCAGTGGCAAAAACACTACGCACGCGGTATAGAACTGCGCGCAGAGAAACAAGGTGTCAGCCAACGCGAATACCAACACAATCCACAAGGGAGAAGATGTGACGCACCACCTGCACGCTCTTCAGCGCCAACAGTGGCCACTCGTCCGGGCGGGGGCGTTGGTAGAGCGGCTTGCCGTCCGACGTGCCAACTTTCCGTGGGTGCGTGAACAGGACCCATATGGAATACAGGGCCACACTGAAGAAGTGCCGGAAGAGCAGAACAGGCGCCTGCGCGATACTAGAAGAGCACGGGGAGTAGGATTAGGTACCGGGCACGGAGAGGAAGCAGGGAGAGGACGTACGCGGCAAGGAGAGCGACGGGGTCGCGCACGCACGCGCCGCCGAGCTCGAAATACTTGAAGCAGCCGGTCCGGAGGACCTCGAGATGCGGGTCTGCAAGGACGCGCTGATGAGCGGACGTTCAAACAAAGATGAAGCCGGGAGAACCGCGCGACGTACCATCTGCGCCGAACAGGTCGTACAGCGCGACGCTCAGGATGTTCACCGTCGACGCGAGCGGCTTGCGCGCCCAGAACCACCGGTTCAGCACGGGCGAGACCTCCTCCCAGTCCGCAAGGTTCTTGACGTCGAGCAAGAGGTCGCGAAGGATGACGACGTCATTGAACGCACACGTCATGCCGCCGCCCGTAAGCGGATGGCGCATGTTCCACGAGTCCCCCAGGAGGAACGCGCCCTCCCTCGTCTGCTTGCCCTGCTGGGCGGGCGGGATGAAGGTGTTGGGCATGCGCCGCAAGCGGTCCTGCTCGAGGGCTTTCTGGGCGGGGAGGTGGAGGGCGGCGGGGAGTTGGGGGATGATGTTGTGAAGGATTTGCTTCTAATGCGGAGGGAGGGAAAACCGGTAAGGGGCGCGAAAAGAAAAGAAAATGCATGCGCGACGACGGACCTTCAAATCTGCGGGTGGTGGATGCTTCACGTCAAAGAGCACCCTCGTCTCATGGGTCCCAATCTGGTACGACAGCACCGGCCCATACCCCTTCACCAGCATGACCGTCCCGTGCTTCGGGATCGGCAACGCCGCGTCCTCCAGTATGATCCCACAGAAGTGGCCCTTCGTCACGCCGGGATGTTGCGCCTTGCCGAGGACCTTGCTCCGGAAGTTCGAGAAGCACCCGTCCGCGACGACGGTCACGTCTGCAAAGAACGCCTCCTTCTCCACCGCGCGCTCCTCCTTGCGCGTCGCGCGCACACCGAGCACGCGGCCCGTCAGCGGGCACTCGATGAGCTCGGACACGGTCGCCTCGACGACCTCGACGCGCTCTGCCGCCTTCGCCTTCTTGCGGAGCTGCTGGATGAAGCGGCCGTGGTGGAACGCGCGGCCCTCGTGGCCGTCGGGGTAGGGGATGTGCACGGGCGTGCCGTCTAGGACGACACAGTAGCCGTAGGTCGGGATAGCGTCGATACCGTCGACGCAGTCCTCGAGGCCGAGCTTCTGGAGCGCCATGATGCCGCCGGGCTGGAGGAGCTCGCCGACGATCCTGTCGGGCTCCGCGAGAGACCGCTCGAGGAGGCATATCCGGAGCGGCCGGTTGCGCTTGACGGCGGCCGCGGAGAGGGCGTGGGCGAGGGCGCTGCCGGCGACGCCAGCACCGACGATGAGGATGTCGTAGGAAACGGACCACATAGCGTCGCGAGAGTTCGGTGTGGCGGGCATGGCGGGCGCAGGCTTATGAAGAGAAGAAGGGCCGCTCCAGCCCCGCCGTCAGTGGTCTCGTCGATGGCCTGGAATAAGCTCGAGAGTGGACTGAGGCCTGCTGGCGCAACACAACGCATTTCCAGGTGGCACGACTTTCCCCGATATCAGCTGCTCCACGACTCCTCCCACATTGGGACATCTTCGGCGTTTGCCGCGCGGGTATTCCCCTGTATTCCCTCCTCTGCTCCTCCTCCTCGAGCTCCGATTTAACACACCTTATTCACCGGCTCTGCGAAGAAGATATTCGCAGTACTGGACTCATGTCGGGCACCACAGAGGATGGAGGTTTTAGGTGTCCCTTTTCATGCTCCTGACGCAAGGGGCATCGAGGATAATTTTTTTCGACACGACGTTACATTTTTTGGGTGGCTGCCAAATCCCGACCCCCCACCCCTCCACCCCCCAAGATTTTTTTTCGACACAACATGTATCCCGACAGGACCACCCCCCCACCCCCCATCCCACGGCATTTTTCAAGCCTCAAATGCCTCCATGTTCACGTCATTCAATGTTTGTTACGATCTGCATCACTGCACAGCAGGTAAAAGCAGAGGAGGCATTCCGGCGCGGGTCCGGCATCCGACATTCCGCAAGGTTCCGGGCGCCAGCCTGATTAGACGCCCACCAGAACTTGGCTCTCCGTGAACGTACGGTCAATTTACATGACAAAGGCCATTTACGGTCCAATGCGACCGCAGAAGGTCTATACAGTGGAGATTTGCCCAAAGAGATTGTCTTTTGGGGGTCTGACATTATTTGACCACCCCGGGACAAAATTTCATTTTGGTAGAATTTCCATGGACCACCCCCCCTCCCCCCCCAACGTCGTGTCGGCGCTAGACTTCCTCGATGCCCCTTGCCTGACGGTGAGTATTTTCTGTCGCTTTCAGCCCTGATTGTTGATCTAGCGCAGCAGATAAGAATCCGGGGTTGTAGGCTGGCGGGCGGTCAGCCTTCAAGCTTTCAAGGGAGAGAACTGTCACTGCTGGCAGATCGCGAGTCCGAGTCATCCTCACATTCAAAAACGAACCCCGGGTTTCTCGCGACTCGGTCCAAGGCGAGACCCACTCAGATTAATGTCCAAGGCGAGACGCACCCATAATCAAGCTTAATCAAGGCTCTGCCTGGGGTTTGGGCAAGTCCATATCCTGACGTCGTGACCGTGACGCACTTGAACGCGACCTTCAACGCGTCGAGGTTTTAAGTTAACAAAATTTCCCAGACGGAATGCGCGATGCGTACATGTGTGTTGTGCTCTCCGGGGGGAGGGGTCTCTCTCATCCTGCAACTGTTCGAGTCTCTCATCCTCTACCTCTTCAAGTTCCTCCCCTCAGCCTCCTCGTCCTCCTCGTCTTCACCATATTCCATCGGTTGCTTGCATTGGCATAAGGCGACTGCTATCAAACTTGTATGTTGTTTACCTAGCCCTGCTGCACCAACTCACATTGCCGACCACCCAGACAACTAGTACTGTATGAAGCACCAGATCTACGACTCTTGCCCCCCTTCGACGTATTCCCCTCGCTATTTATATCGGTTTAACGCGACTGCTACCAAACTCGTACGCTTTCTACGTCGTTCTCTATGGTGCATCTCCTCGGACGAGTCTGCTGTGCCCCTTCCGTATCTGGGGTCAAGTTTTTGTAGAGCGGATGCATCCTGGTCTCTTCAATGGACTGGAAGGGTGATGACCATGACCGTCCCCAAGTCGAGGCTGCCGAGTTCGTCACCCTGTCGGTGGGAGCTCTCTGATGCCGCTCATCTACACTGGCAACGGTTGCTGCGGTATGCATGTCTCACCAATTCGGCCTGCACCATCTCGAGGTGTCCGCGCACTTGAATGCGTCCCCACAGGACGATCAACTTCTTGCTGAGGAGGAGGACAGGTACTCCCGAGCCCCGCAGCAGCCGCTTCCCCGCTGTAAACGAACCTGTGATTGCTCCGAGTCTTCGATTGCCAAAGCACGACAACCCGACCAGTCACTGACTCACAATCTCCCGGCCCGCGTCACAGCGCACAGTAGTAGTTCAAGACACCGTTACCATCGAGTACCAGGATACGCTCGAGAGCAATGGTCAACAGCTTACCATAGAAGCCCGGCCCCAATAATGAGATTCACCCATGGTCACTGATCGTTCCAGGAGATAGTGACGGGGACGACAGGGCGTCCCTCCAGCATCCCCGTGGCATGGGAGGCAGAGGGTCGTGTTGGACAACGGGGAACGCATCACGACGGAGGTGGAGCTCAGCCTGAGGTAATGTATCTCGCTCCGAAGCATTACGTGATAGATACCCATTCGGAGCGGAGTCTCGAGAGTCCCCGTCTTGAGGAGGATAGCGTATGTATATATGCATATGACCGAGGAAGGGAACTTTAATTCAAGTTGAAGGTTGAACATATTATCTAAGAACTGTATCATGCATTGCGTACCGTGGATTTGCGGATCCAATCCATCATTGAAGAAGTCGAGCACCATTGTAGGGCCTCAACGTTTAACCCAAATATCCACCGGAAGGTTTAAGTCCTGTACGAGGACCACTTGCAGAGCCCAAGGTGTGAGAGGCAACCGTTCGAACGTCACGCCCTGATGATAATTCACCCCACCCAAGGTAGCAGTAATCCCAACCAAGACCACCCAAAATCCAATTCCAAAAACATTCGAGGCAAAATATACAAAGCCCCATTCGACAGGCAATATGAGTCGCGGACCAAGACCCGAACAAACACTATGATCTACACCACCTCCATGAGTTAATGTCACGACGCCAGTCCAGTCCACGAACTCGAATAGCGAACTCCTGCGATCGAAACCTTCAGGAAAACAAACACGAAGCTCCCCAGGCCGCCTCCTTATTGAGAGCGGGTGCGAAGCTTCTTTACGGGGCGCGTCTCGCCCTCGCCCTCGCCCTCTAGATCTGTGTCTGTGCGCGACGAGCCTTCCTCGAACACCGCCCGAGAACGCTTTGCGCCCCCATGCTGTGTCGCCGCCTCCTCCTCTGACGGTGCAGGCGTGCTTTCAAGTTCAACGTCCAGGACCTCCACAGCAGCAGGACCAGCATCATCGCCGTCCGTCTCAGACACCCGCTGCCGCTTCGGCGACGAGACGACGGGCACAAGCGACACCCTGACCTTCATCGGGCCCGTCGACGACGCGTATCCCCAGAGCTGAAGCTCGGGCTCGGGCTCAGGCTCGCGCGCGCGCTTCTTGCCCTTGTCGAGCGAAGGCTCGACACGGCCGTTCGATACGCGACCGTCCTTCGCAACAGCCTTGCCCTTCGTCTGAGCGTTGGCGTTGGCGCTGGCGTTGGCCTTGCCTTTGCCCTTCCTGTTCCCAGCGGGCGCGAACAAGCTCATCCCAGACGACCCCGATGGCCTGGCTAGGGGACTAGGTGGAGCACCCCCGAAAATCGAAGTGGGTTTGGGGCCGGGAGGACGCTCGGCGCGTGCAGGCCGGAAGATCGAGGCAGTGGGTCTAGGGGCGGGAGGAGCGTCGGTGCGTGTGATCTGCACGCGAGACCCCGACGGCAAGGGGCGCGCGGCGCGCTCTTCCTCGACCTCCCGCATGACGTGTGCGAGGACCTGCTGGACGACAGCGTCATCGTCGTCGTGGTGAGCGGGGATCTCGCGTCCCTGCTTGTCGAAGAAGGAGGCGTGCTGCCGCGTGAGGACGGCGCGGGGCGGGGCCGCAGCAGCGGGACGGTTCGCGGTGGGTTCGGGGTTGGGGTCTAGGAGGTCGGCGGCGGGGTGGGCGTCCCCGTTGTCGAGGTCGAAGCTGATGGAGGCCTCGACTTCGGCGAGATCGGCGGACTCGTTCGAGGATGAAGACGGCGGCGGCGAATGCGAATGCAAAGCTGCGGTAGCGGGGGTTTGAGAAGCGGTGGCGGCGGGGGTTTGAAATGCGGCAGCGGTGGCAGATTGAGATGCGGCAGCGGCGGGGGATTGAGGAGGAGCATTCCTGGTCCCTGAGAGCGTGACCGATCCTGGGAGGAGATGGGGTGGAACCACGAGGGTGCCAGACGGCTCCCGGAAGACGTCGGGGTGGGTGGTGAGGCCGGTCGGGTCGATGACCGACGCCGGCCAGGGGGTTCGGGGTGTGTAGCCCTCAGGGTAGCCGAGAACGACCGCGTTCCAGCGTTGGAGGCGGGCGGGGGGGCGAGGCGCATCGGAGGCGGCCGCGTTTCCGTTCCTGGACGGAGCGGCGCCACTAGAGGTGGTTGGCAGGTTCGTGGATGCAGATGGTACGGTCGAGGAGGAAGAGGTCACGGGGCGCTCGTCGTCCTCGGACTCTGACTGGTCGTCATCGGGATGGTCCAAGTTGGCGGGCGCCGAGTCTCCTGCTTGCTGCGCCTTCCGGAGTCTCTCCTTGTAATATTCGGGGTAGCCCAAATTGACCGCACCCTCGCGCTTGAGTGTGGCACGCTTGGGCCCGGGGTTCGAGGGAACAACGGCCTGAGAGGTCGACGCGGCGGACGGTTGGGGGTTCCGATGCTCCTCACGCTGATCGCGAGCACTGACACGGACGGTGATCTGGTTGGAGTCGTTCGCGTGGTCGCGAGTGGATGACTGGTGCTGAACGTACGCTTGGCGGACCAGCCGCACTGCTTCCTTGGGTGTGTTAAGGTACTTGAGCGCGGCGTTTTCATAGACATAACTGTCGTACTCCTGCTCAACCATCTGGATCTGGTCGTCCGCGAGCAGGGTGGCGTTGAGGGTACGGAGGTCTGTGGTGATGCGCTCTATGTCCTCGATCGGCTTTGGAGACTTCGGGGAGGCGGGAGTGATGGGGACGGGGTCGACGGTGAGCTGGGGAGCCTGAACATCTTCGATCGGTGGTTCGGGCGCTTTAACCTTGCGGTTCGAGGCTTTCGATTGTGTCGATTTCGTGCGCTTGATGGTGCGCTTAGTGGGGGCAGGTGGGGGGATAGGTACAGCGTTTGAAGAGGAGGCGACACTGTGCGCCGACGACATGATCAACACAACGTGGCGCGAGAGGACAGGACTACAGACTTACGCATTACTAGACGCTATCTGTGGTTCGTTTTCATCTTTTTTCACAGCCTTTCCGCCGCGCTTGCGCGGGGGGGCCGGTGGTTGGGGGACGGTGGCGGGATCGGGATCGGTGGTTGGGACAACGCTAATGATAGATGGCGTGAAGTCAGGGTGGAATGCATACCTAGAAGAATACAGTACGCACTCGACGTTGTCCTCCACTTCTTGAATTGGGGCGGCCTTGCGCGCCCTACGGCCTCCGGTGAGTTTCGTCGCCACAGACTTGACCATTCCAAGGATTTTTCCAGAACGCGTTCGGCGGGGTGACGGACCGTCTGCAGGAGCTGCTTGGGGGACATTTGTGGCTACGGGGGCGGGGGTGGGGGCGGGGGCGGGGGGATTGGCGGGAGCAGTGGGGGGATTCGGCGCGGTGGCTGGGGCTTAACGGTGGACCGACGTGCTCTGCGAAAAGACCGAGATACTCACCACGTGCGGCGCGAGTGGAGCCTCTAGTTACACGCTTAGCGGGCATGTTGAGTGGATGAGAGGGATGGGGGATATGTGTGCGTGGAGAGTTGAGATGTGGTGAGCGCCAGAAACAGATGGTAGTGGATGGGAGGCAAGTTCAAGTGCAGTAGACGCCGATAGGTGTCGGGTTATACAGAATTCGCGGAACAATAGCCGAGGAGAGAGAATTGTGGGAGCCGAGCCGGGTTGGCCAAAGCGTCGCACCTCGAGTGGCGCGCGCAACTTCAATAAGCGTACTTGGGCGTGAGGCGATGTCGCGTCCGGGGCTGTTGCGGGTGGCCAACGAGCCCCCTCTTGCATGAGTTTACGACGCGGCCACATCTGCTAAAGAACAATGGACAGGGACGTCGCGACCGTCCCATGCAATGCGGTGTCGCCTATCGATCTTATTATCAGCGTGGCCCAGCAAGGAAAGTGGGCCGGATACCTTGACTCACGGACTATCGTCAGAAGATAGAATACTTATTTGGTTTGTCACGTCTGCTACTTCACAGTGGCCTCCGTAAGAGTCCCTAAGCTGAAGAATCGGGCGGGTGACGGCACATTCGAGCTATTGAGCGCACGAGTTTCCCGGACGATGCGATAGCATCCAGCTAGATCGGCACCCCTGCTATGCAGATGCCCTCCCGTTATCACCGTACAATAACATGGTAAAGAAGGGAAGATGTACTTAATGGCCAGTTTCCCGATCTTGAAGTCTTGTGAATGACACTCGCGGCACCGTCCGTTGATTGGCATCAGCGGGCTTCAAAATGTTCGTTTTAGGGCTGGTGCTTTATTCCGAGTTGGTATATAGCGGTTCCATTGTGTCGAGTTCGCCTCGGGGCAGACAGAGGGCGTTCAGGGCACGGAGGGGGTACACGTGGCAATGGTTGCTAACCACCTCCTTGACGCCCAGTGTGAGGTACGTATCCACGCGGCAGATAGGCGCCCAACCTTGCTTTGATCTTTTCCACCACACACAACAGGCGAATAGGACATGTCCCTCACAGACAGATCCTCCTTACAGTGGCCACCCCCTCGAGCCCGAGACCTCATGCTCCATAAAGCCCGTCCTCGCGGGGCGCAACCCGACTGTTGCGAGACGAGCAAAGTACGGCATTTGACGTTGCTAGCGCTAGCACTAGGTTACGGACAGACACTAGCAATCCATACGTCTACCATTTCTTCCTGACCTGAGAGAAACATGATCGCCCACTACCACTCCTAAAAGGTACGCAAACGAACTTGGTCGATATCTTGTTATGTGCGAGTGTCTAGGAGCGGTGGAATCCCATGACTTTGCCTTCCAGAATAAGGCGGGCGAGGGATGACTCGCTCTCTACGGCATCATACCAGCTGGCGCGACAATAAACTAATACCACTCCAGCCCATTTTACAATAGTTGTGAACATACGCAGAAACATCAAGTTCTTCCCCAGCTTCAAACCCACTGGTCGAAATATGGACGCTTACGCCACGTGAGAAGATTGTTTAAACAGAACAGGCTGAGCTTGGGAAGTTGGGCTGAGCGCTGAGAGGCGCCGCGACGCGCTTACTTACTTTCAGCGCTCCTCTTCCACTTTACTTCCAACAGCTTCCAACATCCTCGACGTCGACAACAATCCTGGATGTCTGAACAAGAGAAGCCTAACCCCTATGACTCAAATGTCACGGAGGAAGACCGAGATATGCTTGCAACTACAGTCAGAAGTGAGTATCTACGTGTATATTCTCGAAAACAACCGACACATCTCTCAAAAATTTCGTATGAACGTTTAAATCCGCGCAACAGTTGCGCAGCCACCCGGAAAGCGCCCTCGCAAAAGTCGCAGTAACGGTGCTGGTTTCGCCGTAATCGACACGGTCGCGAAGCGCAAGGGCAAAGGACGTCAGATGATCGGCACCCTCTCAGAATTCATGAACATGCCCCTCGACATCTTCTTTCAGGTGCGCCCCATCCGCCATTGCGTTGGCCTTGTTGAACAAGGCCAGATTGTTCCAGGTGGCTGCACACCTTCACCCTCTTGACATCTTGAACCTCGCACGCACGTCCAAGTCGCTCCGCTCCATCGTGCTTGCCAAGACCAGCCGATTGGCGTGGATCGTTTCCCTTGCTTCCGTGGACGCCCTTCCGCCATGTCCGGGGAACATGAGTGAGCCCTGTTATGCGGCGCTTCTGTTCGACCATCACTGTTTTGTGAGTCCTCGCCGTGAAAATCAGAGTTGGATGATTTGTGTAACCGTCTGCCGATAGTTGTGCGCCGCAAACCGCGCGAGATGGGTGGACTACGCAATCCGTTTGAGACTCTGCAAGCCCTGTTACAAGGTGAAGTGAGTACATTCAGCTGCATATATGCGCGGTGGGTCGTTGTTGATGGCTTTTTTGCGTCACCTTAGCATTCGTAAGGGGTCAGCGATTGTCCCGAAGGACGAATTGGAT
Organism: Ganoderma leucocontextum; assembly: GCA_020736865.1. Taxonomy (NCBI): domain Eukaryota; kingdom Fungi; phylum Basidiomycota; class Agaricomycetes; order Polyporales; family Polyporaceae; genus Ganoderma; species Ganoderma leucocontextum. Next base: position 923,539 of record JAHKGY010000009.1, read on the forward strand.
GTTTTCCGCACGCTGCCTCTCTTCCCGTGTGAAATTGGATCAGGTACGGCGCGACTGCATGGTTGGCTCAGAATGCCCCGAGTTCTCATTCGCGCCGCCAGACTGCAAGAGAACCGGATGGTTTACCCTTCCGGAGAACCGCACTGCTGCAAATAAATATTATACTGCACACGTCAATGCTACAATCAATCAATGCACCAGTTTGCAACATGAGGACCGCGAAGCGGCTGCGCTTTGGGTAGAGGAGACGTTAAAAGACGTCGCTACGACACATATGGTACGTTATCATGCATTAATCCAGATTCAGGTCCGATGAGCATGTTCCAGAGCGCGGACACAATTCTCGTTTGGTTCAGGCAGCGGAGTTCGTTGAAGAAGTGGGCCAAGGTCCAGATCATGTCAGACCGAAAGTCCAGGTAAGGATTTGTGCATCCTGAGAACCGTAACGCTCAGTCACTTCTGTGCTAGAATCATCGAGCGGTTGCAGGACCTAGGGTACAGTGAATATGATTTCCCCGAAGGCGAGGACTCGGACGCTTGGGATAAGTTGGTGCATCAGCCCAAGCTGCTCACAGATCGCAGTACGTTACGAACCCTCCTCCGCGGTCCTGCTTTGACGGTTCGCCATAGCCTGGAACAATATCCGTCCCAAGCTCCTGGAACAACTCGCCATTGAGAGGGAGCGCAGGCTTCAAGAAGCATTCGACGAGCGCGTGGACGCGCGTCTCGACGTCCTCGTGAAGTGGTACGAAGAATATCTCTACGAGAACCTCACCGACGCCGAGCTCGGTCTGATGCCAAACCGCTGTGATGCCCGCTCGCTCCCGAGCCTCTTCGACCTCGCCCTGGCTGATGACGCGCGAGGCTGTATCTCGCGGAGAGACTTCCGCGCGTTCACCGAGGACATGCTCCTCGAGGCGGACGCGTACAAGGCTCGTGCCCAGCGGGCCCTCGCAGACGTCCTGCTAAGCGACCAGACGTGCGCGGACCTGGAAGACGTCCCCGCCGCCGACGTCCTGCAGCGCCCCTGTGCGTACTTTGCGTGCGTCCGTGGGTGCAATGCCACTGTCGACGGCTGCCCGTACCTCACGTACGAGCAGCTGCATGCGCACTGGCGAGAGGCACACCCGGACGCGCCGTGGTTGCAGGGAGAGGAGGACCACGAGTGGGTTGAGGTGCCCGAGCTGCGGCCGCTGTCGCTGCCTAGGGCCACGCGGTTTGCACTCGAGGCGGCGGGCATCGCGCTCGACACGCCGAGGGAGGTGCTGGATGGGTGGGTGAGGGAGGGCCGGCTGTTCTGCTCGTGTGAGCACCCTGCGATGCCGCTGCCGAGGGAGATGAGCTGGGGCAAGCTTGTGAGTGCCCGCATCTTCATGTTGTCGGTCTGCCATGCGACCTGTTCGTGACAATCGCTGAATCTCCGATGCGTGCCCGCCCGCCCGCCATAGCTGTTCCACCTTCTGCACCACATCCACGAGTATGGCGAGCGCAGGTTGGAGATGTGCGTGTGCCGCCGTTCTGCGGCTTGAGGTGTCGTCCAGGGCTGATCCACAGGTTTGTGTTTCCTACAGGAAGTGGCTCGGCGCAAGGCGGAATCCGAACCATGTCCTCTGCGACGGGCACTGGCTCGCTGCGGGTGACGGCTGCTGCATCAAGTTCCTCCCCGAGGGGGCGGACACTGCCGCGGCATCCGTGCGGACCACCGTCGACGACGCGTATCGCGCGCAGATCGAGGCGAAGTTTGCCAGTGCGTGCCCTGACCCAGGGGCGGTCGCGGTCTGCCGGATATGCAAAGGCTTGGCGAGGAAGACGCCGCAGCAGGTGAGGCGGCATTTGCAGTACATGCGGCTTCCGGGGCAGGCGGAGGAGATAGTCTGGCATTTGCGATATTGGTGAGTGTGGATCGACCGTTTGCGGACGAGACGTTATGGGCTGACGAGCGTGCAGCCATGGGAAGGAGTTCGAGAAGAGGGACATTCTCTTCGTCAGCATTTGAACGGCCGAGATTTAGCTTGATGGATCTGCGCGTGGGCATCGCCTTTCAGCTTTTTGGGTCGTGCAATGACAGACGACGTGCTTTACCTGCTAGGCTGGATTTTTAATTCGGATTGCTGATACACTGTACATGTACGGCGCGCTTGATTCAGCCATGCGCTCAGGCTGCGCGCAGCATGCAAACCTCGGTCTGCAATCCCTCGCGCAGCGGTTTACCTTGCACTGGCCTCTTCATAGGGGTTATGTGACGAGAAGCCTAACGACGTATCCCGATCTGGAGAACCAGATACAGCATCGTATGAGACTCTATGAGATAATTTTTTCATCCTCTACTCTCATACCAACTTGAACGCCCCTTGGCATGCATAATCAGAGAAGGAGTAGCTTATGTAATCATATGAGCGCTTGCGCGATGTGGTTTAGGGCAGGTCTGGACGCGTTCAATACGACGCGCCGGTCCCCGCCTTTCGACGATCTCCCCCGTGCCGCCCACACACATCTTTCTCCCGTACTTCCACCCTCAGCTACCTAACATCCGCGACTTCGACCATACATACACCTCAAAGCTCCGGAATGCCTCAATATCAAGAGGCCGATGACTCACTGAACGTCGCGGAGGAAGTCCAAGGTTCGGATGCGCCCGCAGATGCAGGAGGTGACGACATAGTTCCCCAGCCACCCAGAAAGCGAGCCCGCAAAAGCCGCAGTAACGGTGCTGGTCCCTCAGCAACCGACACGATCGCGAAGCGCAAGCGCAAGGGACGGCAAACCGTTGGCTGGCTTTCGGGGCTCATGAACATGCCCCTCGATGTATTCTTCTAGGTGCGCCCTATTCACCCATCTAATTATCATATTATGCTAAGTCATCGCGCTCCTAGGTTGCTGCACACCTTCACCCTCTCGACATGGTGAACCTCGCGCGCACATCCAAATTGTTGAGTTCCATCGTCCTTGCCAAGAGCGCTTCTGTTTGATTGTCACTGCTTTGTGAGTCTTTGTTGTTGAGATTCAATCTTGATATCTTTGTGTGACAGCCCGCCGATAGCTGTGCGGCTCGGACCACGCGAAGTGGGTAGACTACGCAATTCGTCTGAGACTGTGCAAGACGTGTTACAAGGCCAAGTAAGTACTTTTTAGCTGCATATATCCCCTGCCGATAAATACCGATCATTCTGTTGAACCATTCTTGACGAAGCGAATGCGTACGTGCTGTCTCTCGTCCCATGCAAAACTGGATCAGGTATGGAGCGACAGGCTTAGATGAGGGTAACAAGAGTGCTCACCTTTCCTCCCCAGACTTGAAGAAAGCACAGAATTTTGCTTCGCCGGAGAACCGCACAGGTGGAAATAAATATTACGCTCCGCATGTCAATGCTACTGTCAGTAAGGTCATCACTTTGCACCGGCAAGACCGCGAAGCTGTGGCACGGTTGTTGAAAGAGACGTCATTGCGACACACCTGGTGCGCTCTCACGCGTTGATTCGTTCATTGCTGTTCAGTTCTGACGGGCACGTTGCAGTATGCAGTCATTATCCTTGCATGGTTCAGGGAGAAGAGTTTGCTGAAGGAGTTGGGTAACAACGAGACCATGTTAGACCGGAAGTACAAGTAAGGGCCTCTACTTCGACCTTAGAATCATGATGCTCAATCGCCCTCTGCCAGAATCACCGAGCGATTGCAAGAGCTGGGTTATACTGAAAACGACTTCCCCGAAGGCGAGGAGGCTTGGGATAGGTTAATGGACCAACCCAAGCCGCTCACGGATCGCAGTACGTTCCCGTCCCCAGTCCACAGACCGGTGTTGACATTGGTCTAGTTTGGAACAATATTCGTCCAAAGCTCGAGGAACAACTGACCATTGAGAAAGAGCGCAAGGCTCTGGAAGCCTTCGACCACCGCGTGGACCACCGGCTGGACGGTCATCGTGCAGTGGTACGATGACTACGTCAAAGAGCACTTCACCGATGTCGGGCGCAGTCTGATGCCAAACCTTTGCAATGCCTGCGAGCTCCCGAGTCTACTCTCCCTCGCTCGCGCGGATGATGCTCAAGAAGGGACCTCGAAGACATCCCGGCCGATGACGTCCTTCAGCGCTACTGCGCGTACTTCAAGTGTATTTGGAGGTGCAACCCTGTCGTCGACGGCTGTACATACCTGACGTACGAGCAGCTGCACGCGCACTGAGGTGCACCTCGAAGATCCGTGGTTGCAAGGGGACGAGGATAACCAGTGGGACAGGGTAGACGTTCCGGCGTTGTGGCCACACTCGGTGCCATCGGTCGGGAAGCGCGCGCTGGACGCGGTGGGGATCGCCCTCGACACTCCACGGTTGGTGCTGGATGGGTGGGTGAAGGAGGGCCAATTGTTCTGTGCTTGCGAGCACCCCGGTATGCCGTTGCCGGGGAACATGAGCTGGGCCAAGCTTGTGAGTTCGTGTCTTGTTCTGCCGTATGCCGTACTCACGATGGCCGGGCCTTCAACATGTGTGCACGTACCACAGCTCTTCCACCTTCTGCATCAGGTGCATCACCAAAGCGCGTGAGGACGAGATGTGCGTCAGCTACTGCCGTTCGGATGTGACACCCTAGCCTGATCCACAGCGTGTGTTGCAGGAGGCGACTCCTCGAAAAACAGAATCCGAACCACGTCCTCCGCGATGGGCACTCATTCGCCATGGGCGAAGGCTGCGTGAGGTTCCTCCCTGAGGGCGCGGACACCTCTGCGGCGTCTGTGCGGACCACCATCGACGACGAGTGTCGCGCGTAGATCGAGGCGAAGCCCGCGGCACGCCCGGAGCCGGAGATGGTCGCGGTCTGCCGGATATGCAAGGGTTTGACGAGGAAAACACCGCTGCAGGTGAGGGTGAATCTGAGCAACATGCGGCTGCCGGAGCAGCCGGAGGAGATCGTGTGGCATTTGCGCTGCTGGTACGTGCGGAATCATTGTATTGTGGCAGGCGTGGCGGTGTGGGCTGACGAGTGCGCGGCCTGCAGTCATGGGAAGGACTTTGAGAAGAGACTTCAAGAGAGATATTATTTTCGTCTCTGTTTGAAGGATAGGCCATTCGTCCTCCATGGATCACATTTGTCATCCGCCTACGTGCAAGTCTCAACGCAACATGGGCCCTTACATGACTGCCTCGGCAAGGACTGTGAAACCACCTGGACGGCTGACCTCATCGGGGAGCTGCTCCCAGCAATCACGCCGCAAGTCTCTCCACCACCCCTTCGCCCTCACTCAAGATGCTTGTGTCTACGGCCCAACTCGTTTGCATTCGCAGCGGGGGAGGATTCGTCTCTTGAATAAAATGCTAGGGCGCCACTGATCTAATTCTTAACGTGTACCATGTCTCGTAGCCATTATGAAGAGAGCATGGGCACGCGCCACATCACCATCTGGAGTCAGAGTTTGGCCAGAGTTATAATAAGTGTTGAACGTTGAACGTTGAGTCTGGGCGGCGGCAGTCGTATATCCGGAGTATGATCTATGCCGTGTGCGGCGTGGGAAGAGGATTTAGGGCAGGCTGCGACGCGTCGCGCGGTCACCGTTTTCGACGCTCTCCGCCTGCTTTCCCTGGCAGCGCCTCTTTCTCCCGTACACCCTCTCTGCCCCCAACATCCGCGACGTCGACCGCACCACTCTCACACCCCCAGCGTCTCAACGGTCCGTCATGTCTCACGAGCAGCCCGAGGGCGATGATTCAAATGTCGCGGCGGAAGTCCAAGATGAGCTTGCAGGCGCAGGAGGTAAGTATATGCGCGTAGAAACGAACAAAATTCCGTTCCAATTACCATGCATATTTACTCGCCCAACAGCTGCGCAGCCATCGAGAAAACGCGCTCGCAAAAGCCGGAATAACGGTGCTGGTCCCTCAGGAGCGGAAACGGTCGCGAAGCGCAAGGGCAAAAGCCGTCAAACGGCTGGCTCACTTTCAGAGCTGATGAATATGCCCCTTGACGTCTTCTTTGAGGTACGCCCCACCCGCCGTTCCGTTTATTGTGTTCAGAAAAACCTACTTGCACCTAGGTTGCTGGACACCTCCACCCTCTTGACATGCTCAATCTCGCGCGCACATCCAAGTCATTTCGCTCCGTTTTGCTCGCTAAGAGCAGTCGATCGGCGTGGATTGCTTCTCTTACTTCTGTTGATACACTGCCCTCATGTCCACACAACATGAGCGAACCGTTGTACGCTGCGCTTCTCTTTGATCATCATTGCTTTGTACGTGCCTCTGTTGAGTACTAGCTGCTAATGACTGATCGCCCATCGACAGTTGTGCGGTGCAGAGCGCGCGAAGTGGGTTGACTACGCGATCCGCCTGAGACTCTGCAAGGCGTGCTACAAGGCAAAGTGAGTACTGTCCTGCTGCATCTACGCATGACTGATCACTCTGCTGAACCACCTCAGCATTCGCAAAGGCTCAACGATTGTCGGGAAGGACGTTGTGGACCTCTTCCGCACGCTACCTCTTTTCCCGTGCGAAACAGGGTCAGGTACGGCGCGACATGCTGAACTCAAGATATGCAGTGTTTTCACCTGCGCCCCCAGACGACGAGCAAGCACAGACGTTTGCCCTACCAGAGAATCGTACAGCTGCAAAGAAATACTACATTGCCCACGTCAATGCCGTCATTGATAAATATACCAGCTTGGAACAGCAAGACCGCGAAGCTGCGAAGCGTCTGATGGAACAGACTTTGGAAGATGTCGCCGTAACGCAGCTTGTTCGTTCTCATCCCATTCTTTCAGGTCAGGTCTAATGCTCATTTCGCAGGACGGTACCGTGATGCTTGTATGGTCGAAGCATCAGATTTTATTGAAGGAGACAGCCGACATGCGAGTCATGGTAGATCGAAAGTCCAAGTGAGGATCTCCGCTTCATTTTGATATTGCGATGCTTAATCGCTCCGCTGCTAGAATCATCGAGCGTTTGCAGGACCTAGGTCATACTGTGGGCGACTTTCCTGACGGCGGGGAAGTTTGGGAGAAGTTAGTGCGCCAGCCCAAGCCGCTAACGGATCGGAGTACGTTATCGGCCCTACCAGTCCGCACCATTGTTTTGACGGCTCGCCTAGTTTGGAACAATATCCGCCCTAAGCTCGAGGAACAAATTGCCATTGAGAAGGACCGCAGGATCCGGCAAGCTTTCCAGCAACGGGTCGACAATCGGCTGGACGTCATCGTGCAGTGGTATGACAACTACGTCAAGGAGCATTTTACTGATGCTGAGCGGAGTCTCATGCCAAACGTTTGCGATGCCAGAGAGCTCCCGAGCCTTCACGGCCTTGCACTGGAAAATGATGCGCAAGGCGCCCTTCTGCACTCGACTTTCCTCACGCTCACCGAAAGGATGCTCACCGACGTGGAAGCGTACAAGACGAGTGCCAAACGCGCGCTTGTGGACACCCTGTTCAACGAGTCTGAATGGGATCCGCAGATGCGCAAGGAGCTCAAGGACGTTCCGATCGACGACGTCCTCCAGGGCTACTACGCGTACTTCAGGTGCATGTTGTGGTGCGACGCCGTTGTCGATAGCTGCGCGTGCCTCACATACGAGCAGCTGCACTCGCACTGGCGCGAGGCACACCCCCATGTGCTGTGGCTGCAGGCAGACGAAGACGACCCGTGGGATCGCGCATCGGTTGCAGCGCTCTGGCCGTACTTCCTGCCCACGCTCGCACGACGTACACTCGAGGCTGTGGGGATCCCGCTCAACACCTCGCGGTCGGTGCTTGACGGATGGGTGAAGGAGGGACGGTTGTTTTGTGCTTGCGAGTACCCTGGTATGCCGTTGCCGGGTGAAATGGACTGGGGCAAGCTGGTGAGTACTTGCCCTCGTGGCTGGGTCTCGCGTGCCAGTGTTCTCCTTACGACTACTGACTGTTCGACGCGTGCCCGCCACAGCTCTTCCACCTCTTACAGCAGGTTCAAGAATATCATCGGCGGGAGCGTGAGATGTGCGTCAGCTACCTCTTCGAGCCATCCTAGTCTGATATGCAATGTGCTATAGGATGCAGCTTTCTGGGAAGCGTAGCCCGAGCCACACCCTCCGCGAAAGTCATCCGGTCGCGGGTGATGGCTGCTGCTTCAAGTTCCTCCCCGATGGTGCAGACACTGCTGCGGCGTCCGTGCGGGCCACCGTTGACGACGCGTGTCGCGCGCAGATCGAGGCGAAGCTCGCAGCGCGCCCAGAGCCAGGGGCAATCGCAGTGTGTCGGATATGCAAGGGGCTGACGAGGAAGACGCCTTTGCAGATCAGGCTGAATCTGAGCAGTTTGCAGCTGCCTGAGCGGCCGGAGGAGATCGTGTGGCATTTGCGGACCTGGTGCGCGTGAAGTAAACATTTATGGGTGAAATGTTGTGAGCTGACGACCTTGTGTGCTTGCAGCCATGGGAAGGAGTTCGAGAAGAGGGATATTGTGTTTGTCTCGATTAATTTATAGGCTCTGCCTTCCGTACCCTCCCCCTTTCAAGGCCGTACACACTACACTTTCTGTCTATGGGAGCCTTATCTTGTCGATACGCTTCGGTTATGCCATCCACCTGTGCATCGTAGCCAGCCCGAAAATACCAACGACACGCACCATCTCACCATTCACCATCTCGGAGTCAGCGTAACGGGCAGCGCCGGCCGCGAGGAGACGAAATACTCCAGGTAGTCGGCCTCGAACTCCCTCGGGTCATACCCCTCCTTCAACTGGAACCGAAAGCGCTGCATCAACGCGCAGATGACCGTCTTCATCTCTTGCATCGCGAACCCTTTGCCTACGCAGTTCATGGGCCCGTGAGAGAAGCTCAGGAACGCAGATTCGTTGTGTTTGAATTCGAACTTGAAGTCCGGCTGGGAACACGAGGAAGCCGGTAACCCGGGGGTATCGCCGTCCAGGGAGTGGTGTCCCGATGCGATGAGCCAGCGTTCGGGCCAGAACTCGGCGGGGAAGGAGAAGTTCCGAGGGTCACGGTGCATAACCCATGGAGAGAAGTAGACCTGTGTACCCGGCGGGAGCATCCTGCGGGATGGTGCCGTTTGCGTTCTTGTTCGTAGTAGAGATTTGGATGAAGGGGAGCACGTACATGGATCCTACGTTAAAGCCGTTGCTATCGTGTGGTACCTGACGGCCGCTTCCCGTCGGGAGGGGCGGAAAAAGGCGGATTGTTTCCTGGCTTGATGAGAACACAGTCTAAGTACTCGGCGTGTCCGATGAGACAGAGGAAGAGCACTTACATCACCGCATGTAGATAAGGCATGTCGCGATGGTACGTGGCAGCATGTGCGTCCTCTTCTCGTGGGTAATATTGGTCTACTTCCTTCTGAAGCGCGGCATACGTCCTTGGATTCGCGAGGAGACAGAAGAAGAGGCTTGTGAGAGCGCTCGCGACGGTATCGGACCCTGCGACGATGACGAGCAACCCATCTTGGATGAGCTCGTTCGTTGGCGGCGGCGCGTTGGTGGGTACATCCTCGTTGTTCTGGATGCGCGAAGTGAGCACGCTGAGGTATCTTAAACAGAGAGAGACGGCATTCGCATACCAGGAAGTGAAAAAGGTCCTGCGTCTTCGAGCCTTGAGCCAAACGCCGTGTCGTGCGGGTAGCTCCGTACTTGGTCAGTGCATCGAGGGGTGCCACGGCGGATGCTATGAGCCCCATCCACACCCCAATGTGGGGGACATGGGCAAAGAATGATCCGATTCTGTACGGGAATAAAGTTCAGCGCTGATTAGTAAACTGGAAAGTCCACGATAGTTTCATGCGACTCACACTACGCCGTCTTCAAGCATCTTCCTAAAGTTATCCGTGTCTCCATCCTGCAATTGGTTTGACCCGCCGCCGAAGCTGGCCTGTAACGTCAGTCGTCGAGGTACCCAGTGCGATGAAGCAATGGGATCCGTACGCCATATCGGTCATGAGGTCATATCTGCAGTGAAGGCGAAGCCATCAGATGTGCAATGGCCACGCCGTGGAGGAGTACGCACGAAAACCAATCAAACCATTGCTCAAGACGAAATCCTCCTGGCTGGCCCTCCAATCTGTTTACGAGCTGCTGCGTCCTCTTGGCGATCAGCGGCTGGTACGCCTTCAGTGCGGATGTACCAAGCCCGCGTGCCCACGGACGGCGGCGTCGCATGTGCTCTCCGACGTCCTGGATACCAACGAGAGGTACGTCCGCGGCCGATAGTCGGGCCCCGGTAAAGTCTCAGAGAAAGGGAGGTCACTGCTGTGAGCGCAGGCGTTGAGTGTAACTGCGGTAGATGTACGCACGGGGACCTTTCGGAATGCCGGATGGACCCATACAAGGAGCTATCAGCGATGTATCCCGAATAGACAATTCGTTTGGGCCTGGTGGATGATGCTGAGCGATCGTGCTCTTGACAGAAGATGGTATGTATGCGCTCACCCACTCGAACGACGTCCCCGTATTTATCGTGCAGTGCCGCGAACCATCGGCTCTGCTTCCCGGTAGCCGCAATGCTCGCAAGCCAGAGTTTGGAGATGCGGCACCAGAATGGCCCAGGGTAGGGGGCGAGCGGGTGGACCGGAGAGAGGCGGTAGAGCACGACAGATGTGACCAGGGTCGAAAGATACGTTGCGTAGCAGAGGAAAAGAGTGGAAAATGTGGATGGGGGGACGGATGATGCGAAGATAGTGTAGCTGAAGACGAGACCAGGAGGAACAGAAAGCAGGAAGAAGTGGGCTATCGTAGAGTACGACTCATAGGTACGAAATACTCGATGTACGACCTAGACAGTGAAGGTAAGCATTGAGTTTGGGTCGCGGTCAAGGCGGAAATTAAAAGCCGCACCAGTGCAAGCAACGCTGAAGTAAGACCCAGCTGAAGATCCGTGCTGGGAATGTGCAAAGGTAGCATGTCTGAACAGAGGAGTGGTCAGTCGTGACTCGGGTTGGGTGGTAGTATTTGCCAACGTAGTGTTTATAATATACTTACCAGTAGGACGCCTCCACACCGTGAAAAGTCTCAGTATGAAGTTAGACTGATATGTGGTGCCGCTCAGCCTTGCTGCATGAACGATAGCATGCCGAGCAGGCCTTCGTGATGTAGCCCTAGGCCGCCATACTTTGGATACCATCGGCGATTGGCTCCCGGTCGAGCAATAAATCGCTTGAAAATCTGCATCTCAGTCATGCTTACAAACGGATCAAATATCATGAGGGATGGATCCTATGCACTGAGTTGCGTCAACCTCCCCGAGCACTGGCAGGATCAGAAATCAGCTATCCGCACGCCGCAAGTCGTTCGATCGTACACGTACCACCTCTATATATGAGCCCCGTAGGGTCCGTCCCGGGCCCAAGCGTAGACTGTGCAAACACAGAACCGACATGACCACGACATCCCTTCACCACTGTGTGCCGTAACGTGACGCCTTGAGCACTGAAGATATCCGCCGGGTACTCCGCGACGAGCAAGGGGAACTGTCATGCACACTGACTACGAGGTAGCCTAGCCACATAAGCGGTGTCGTCCGTGAGGACGGTGCGACGGCATCGTTCGAAACGTAGGGAACCGGTGGCACTCTTAGGCTAAGCGTCGTGGCACCTCTACATTCGATGTCGCGGTCCTAGTAGGGTTGTCGTTGGCTACCTCCCTCATAACTCCTACCATGTACTTGCAGTTTCGACACTAAGCGCGCTTGAAGTGGGCTCGAAAATTGAACCTTGAGCGTCGGGTGGAGGATCGGGCCGCAGCAGGTCCGAGCGGACATAGACACTGTCCGGGGAGGCCAGTAGCCCTCTGGATGGGTGTTACTATACTCTAAATGTTATAGGCATGACTCACCTCGACCGATTCCTGGGTGTACTCGTCGTGCGGCGTGGCAACTTTAGCAGCCAGGTTGTGTTGTGTCCGCGCACCGAGGAGTCTGGCAACAGATCGAGGATGGTCAGAACGTTCCCATACTTGTAATTTAACCCCAAAATCAGTGAAAAATGTTAAAGAACGGCCCCAGAGAGGAGTGGGAAGACGTACTTAAGGACAGCTCTGGCGGTAGCTTGGTACATGGGCGGCGAAGCTACTACTTTTGACCGTCGGACATTCACACTGCACCACCGCCACCCCACTCAAATGCTTGGTCCAAGACGAGAATGACCTCCTAGCGAACTCTATGACGAACATTAACAAGGTGTTATATGATCGTGCGACCGCTTCTCTGCACGTTTTACTGATGACGCCATGTGGACGATCGCCAGTTGAAGCTCCCGAGGCCGCTCGATTTTCGCAGTTTATCGATTATCCGTGGCATTCGCGACTGCCGCACGCTTCGTCTCTCCGCAAGCGATGCATTTTGCTCGTTGGCATACGGAGATAGTCTCCGCAGTCCTAGCACGTATGTCCCAGTCCTTCAAAGTCGACGCACTTGTCTGACGGTCATTTTTGTCCCGCCGCGATTTTCAGGTCGCTTCTCGGGCGCTCCCACGCGATACTGTACACGAGCCTGAGGCTCGTGTTCATCCTTGGTTCACCCCGCTTCCCTCCCAACCTCTTGTTTTCTTACAAAACATCAGTGACACTGCTCTCGAGTTCACCTCTTCTGGATTGCCTCCACCAACTTGGCCAAATTGTGGTTTGCGACGATCCCTTACGATTTTTAACGCCGCCTTTCCGCCCGTCGCATAGAGGTGGGTGCTCCCTCGCCCGAGAAGCGAGCACGTCTTGCGCGTGCCACCTTGCCGACCTGACCAAGCCTTTTCTTACATCATCCCCTCAACCTCGTGTATTCTGAAGCGAATGTCGGGCTTAAGCAACTGGAATAGAGCGCCGGAGGTGGGAGAAGCCAGCCATCTTTGCTTCTGCTCCCAGGTACCACCCACCAAAAATATCAAGATACGCTCAGAAGTGCGGGGCCGTGCGCCGGTGAAGACGCTCATATTTTGAAAACCGGGACATGCAGGGTATCTATAAAACTGGTGCGTCCGAGGTCGGTTAAGCGAACGGACCCCACTTCCTGTGCCACCGTATAGCCCTCACAACCATCTACGCTCCAGACATCAGTTCCGTTCACGATTGGTCGATAACTTGTGTATATAAGAGAGGGGAATTCACTGGCCATGGACAGCCCAACGAAACTGGTTGGGGACGTCGAGAAGCCGTCATCCTCTGCAGATTTCGCGTCGGCCGACGGTTCGGAGTATGTGGTGGACAAGGAGGCCGAACGAAGGTACGTACTATCGGTGCGTGTCCGACGTTATCGAATGGGCTGCTGATTGTGCGTCGACGCAGGCTAGTCAGGCGGATCGATACGCGCATCCTTCCTGCAGCAATGTTTATCCACCTGCTAAGCTCCATTGACAGGTCGAACATCGTAGGTGCATTTTTTCCGAATCCTCTCATTCGGCGTCGCGCTCACGAGCTTCGTACCGCCGCTGCCAAGGGTAATGCAAAGGTCCTGAATCGCGACGTGGGGGACTCAATAGTCCAGACGCTCAAGGTCTCCGACGAGCAGTACCTCGTCGCGCTCATGATCTTCATCGTCGCGTTCACCATCGTCCAGACGCCCTCCAACTACATGCTCAAAAAGTACCGGCCCTCGCGCTGGATGGCGCTCATGATGTTCTGCTGGGGCGCCATGACGATGGTACTCGCCGCCGTGCAGAACTTCAGCGGGCTTGTCGCGGTCCGCTTCTTCCTCGGGGCGTTCGAGTCCGGCCTATTCCCCGGGCAGGTCTACATCCTCACGTTCTGGTACCGCCCCGAGGAGCGCGCGGTGCGCATCGCGCTCATCGTCGCGTGCTCGTCCCTTGGGGGCGCGTTCGGCGGCGCGATCGCGTACGGGATCGGGCGGCACCTGAACATGGCGCACGGGCTCGAGGCGTGGCGCTGGCTCTTCCTCATCGAGGGCGCGCCGTCGTGCGCCGCGGCGGTGCTCTGCGCGCTCTTCTTCCCCGACTACCCCGAGACGGCCGCATGGCTGTCGGACTCGGAGCGCGAGCTCGCGACGCAGCGTATCAAGGGCGTCGCGTCGCTCGGGCACGATACGATCACCTGGGCGGAGACGCGGACGACGCTCACGGACTGGCGGCTGTACGGGCACTACGTCGCGTACATCTCGAACTCGGTCTCGTTCTCGAGCAACTCGCTCTTCGCGCCGACGATCGTCGCAGGCTTGGGCTTCACGGGGCTCGACGCGCAGCTGTTCACGGTGCCGCCGTACGTGGTCGGGTTCGTGGTGACGGTCGCGGTGTCGTGGGTCGCGGACAAGTACGAGGTGAGGTCTTTGGCGACGTTCTTCTCGATGCTGATCGCCGGGACGAGCTATATCGTGCAAGGTAGGGCCGAGCTGCTTCTGGTTTGCCCTCGTTCGTTCACCTTGTCCTTCGATAGGTGCACTTCCCCCAGACGCGTTCGTGGCGCGTTACGTGTTCTTGTGCTTCGCGCTGTCCTTCTCATTCGCCTGCAATCCGTGTTCGCTGAGCTGGCTGACCGCGAACCTGAGGAGCACCGGGGCTGCCACGCTCGCGATTCCGCTGAATGTCGCATTCGGGCAGTTGGGTCAAATCATTGGTGAGCCCAACCTATCTTGCATATATTCTTGGCCTAGTATAACCCTCATCTCTGCCGATGGGCAATGTAGGAGTGTATATTTACAAGGATTCTGAGGCGCCCGGATTTCCGACGGGCCACTTCACCAACGCCGGCTTCCTCATCGAGGGTGCCGTGCTCATCATGGCCCTCCGATTGTTCTATGTTTACAAGAATAAGGGTCTCGCGCCTGGAGAGCGGAAATGGCGCCTATGAGATGGATATTCTGCTTGGAGCTCTGTACGTTAGTCTGCCGGAACCTTGAGCCTGTGTTAAATGCTACCCCACCCTGCTCCAACATTTTGTATCCTCTCTGTGCTCCTACCAGGCGTGTACTTGTACTTCTTGCCTTGTTGTTTCCTGCCGTTCTCTCCGCCTTGGATCTCACTGGCTCCAGTACCTATACGGTTCAATCCACTGACACTTGTATCTACAGTACAGGCTGGCATTAGCTGGTCATTGAATAGCACTAATATAGCTGAGATTATCTTCGATAGTAGTGCCAATAATTGCACAGGGGGGATGACCGTTATGCTACTCATACGTACATACCTCCATCCGCTGAATGGGCGTGTTGAAATACGATAGTTAGTAGTTGTACGTGCCAGTGCATCGCCGGATACGGACGTACTACGTAGTACTTAGGCACCGACGACTTGTTTGGTTCTGTTTGTACCGCCGACGCTCTCTCTCGATGCATTTTCCTGCTCATCTTTCCTCAGCTGTTGTCACTCCGTGCACCAAACTCAGTTCGTGTCCCGCTAGGCCACTGCCCCACGTCTTCCGACACACGATGGTCGTCATCGTATCCTCGTGCGATACCGCTTCGTCCTTGCTCCAGCAGGCTGGGCGCGTCCTGTCCGATCCGTGTCTCCAGCCCTTGGTAAGTCCTTTGATGTAGGAATTGTGCTGTGATTCCCGCCCGTGAGCGTCCTCTCCTACCAAGGGAAACGGGAAAGCACGCACCTGACGCATTATCCTCCATCCTGGACAGCGCGTCCTCCTGGTTGCGCAGGATAAGGGCTGAGGAATCCACATCTCCGTTGGATGCACCCTCCTCTGTGCCTGGAGTTCGGGGGAAGGGGGGCGGTTGTCAGCTAAAAGCGAAAGCGGCGCCCGAGAGGCCATAAGAGGGTCATCTTACCGCCATAACGCTTCACGTGCCTGTACTTCCCACTGACGAGCGAAAATACTGGCTGGTCCAAGTCGTCCGGCTCCCCTGATGAGCCGTCTTCGCCCTCCGCAGCACCTGTCGGTTTTCATCGTTGAACCGTGGGCCATTTCAGGGTCCGAAAAAGGTCAGCGTGAAACCAGCCTAGGGAGAACGAAGCAGATGCGCACCCTCTAACCCTTCTGAGTCGAGCCCCTCCTTCTGCTCCCTCAACAGCTGCTCGAAGTCGAGCACATACCGGCCCGTCCACGTCTGCGTCGGCTGGAGCGCGACCTCGAGCTCGTACGGGGTGACGATCGGGCAGAGGAACTCCCTGGCGTCGAGGAGACTGTTCTCGGGGCACGCGACGAGTACGAACGCCTCGATCTCGAGGAAGTTGGCGAGCTTGGCGGGGTTGACCTTGCCGACGCTGATCGTGTACGACTTCTTGTGCGCGCGCTTGATAATCGTGCGCAGGTGCGCGATGAGTGGGAGGTAGCTCGCTATATGTAGATGGCCGGCGTGAGTGTGTGAGTATCGCTCGAGGGGTGAAGGGGGCGAAAGGGGGACGGACGTACCGACGCCGAGGGTGCCGACAAGAATGCCGATGACGTCTGCGTCGCGGGCCTTTTGGACGACGGCGTAGCGGCGCATGAGGAGCTTGTTCGTGCGTCCGGATTCCAGCCGTGCGAGGCCGGTCTTGGGATCGTATGTGTATACCTACCGTATCTTGTATGAGCTGGCGGTCGTACTTGTCTCCGAAGTGGAGACAGCACAAACCTCATAGGATGCATGTGTCAACAACAGGTTTGTGACAGTCAGGCTCTCTCCGCCAATGTACAGGATGATGCTGTCCTCGGGGGAGGCTTCCGGCTCCGTTGGAGGCTGCACACCGGCTTCTTGGAGGTGATGCGGTGTATGTTGTTCAGACGAGGCGGGTTGTGCAATCAGGGGAACGGGTGTGTGCAATATTCGTGTTGCCGGAGGTAGTCTGCTCTTGAGTGTCGCAATGATAGCATCTGTGAAGCACAGATGGTCAGCGCGGTCACTATACGAATGCATTCAAGCGCACCAGCTTGATGAGCGTAAGCTACATCGTACTTCAGCACTACGCTGTGCTTCTCCGAGAGATTTGGTACGGCTTCTGCGAACGTTTCCACACAATGCGCGGGATCAACAGGCTTCTTCCCGAGCACATAGATTATAGGCAGTCGCGATGTCCTGGACAAGAGGTAAGAACCTGGGGAAACGGGATCGATCTCGCGCAGAAACGCACTGACTCATGCAAGCATGACCGTAGTGGACCAACGCGTCTGCATCGACATGCTGCGCTGCAACCTCATCAACGCAACAACTGCCAGGGTGATTGAATTAGCTACGAGACCTGGTCACTGCTTCTCGGACATACCTTCCATATGATGTGTCCGCAAGTACATAGAATTCTCGTACTTCCTTTGTCCGGGTTTTGAGTGCCCGGAATATTGGAACAGAATGGGGCAGCAGCTCGTCTGGGAACTGCAAAGCGATCTATAGAAATGTCTATGAGCATTCATTCTTGATCAACGAACCTGTGTACCTACCCTCTTGTAGCCTTGTTTCTCGACTTCTTGCACCGTTCGAGTGATCTCGTAGGTCTCCTCGAACTGGTCCTGAGGAAGGGTATCGGGAATCTCTTCCTCGAGATCTATGGGGCGAGAAATGACATCTGCCCCAGACGACGAGAATGTAGTTATTTCTGCCATGTTGTCTCTGGCCTTGTCCTGGTCTGGCGTTCGCCAGCGATGGTTTGTGTGCAGGGCAATGAACGGAAGATTTTGAGACAGATGATGAGAGGTTAGGGTTATATTGTCATGGCCAACCCTAGATTAGGGCCAGACTCGGCCAAAATTCCGGCAAGCGACTGGCGTGAGTGTGTCGTGCCGACCGCATCCGTCCGCCAACCGCCATGTCCTCCTCCAGCTCATCCCAGGGCGTCGTCGAGCGCGTCCAGAACTTCGTCTCTGAGCACAAGCATGCTGTCTTGATCGCCACGGCTGCCGCGGTCGTCGCTGTCGGCGGTGTCGCGTACTACGCCTCGACCTCGCGCGGCCCCGGGGGTGACGTAGAGAAGGGCGAGGGCAAGAAGGACAAGAAGAAGAGCAAGAAGCGCAAGACGGTCAGGGACGACGACGGCCCCCTCCTCGAGGAGCGGAAACCGAAGCCTGCGCAGGTTGAAGACGGTGAGTAACACGTTCCTGCATGTTTGGCCCCAACATGGTCCCCTGTCACCTCGCGTCCTGGCATTGCTAGTCTCACAACGTCGGCGCGGTACACCTCCTTTGTGGCCATAGGCGACGGAGGGCGGTCATGATTTCGAGGAGGTATTACCTTCTCCGTCTTCTTGGTCGGTTTAATGCAGGTCGTGAGCCTATGCGCATGCATTTCCAACCGGCCATGGTTCCACCTTGCATGACACCGTTCTCAAGCGATCGTTGATGCTGGTGTGCGTATTTCTCGGTGTGATACTTACGCCACGCTTCAGAGGATAAGGAGTACACTGCGGAGGAAATTGCGCTTCTCCCCGAAGAGGTGTGTGTCCCGGGTGCGACTATCGGATTGTACTTACATCCTCGTTCTGTAGGAGCGTACAAAGATTGCTGCTAGCCTGAAGGCGAAAGGGAACGCTGCATACCAACAGCGGAAGTTCCCGACAGCGATTGAGCACTACACTCGCGCCATCGCCATCACTGCCAAACCTGAACCCGTCTTCTTCTCCAACCGTGCCGCGTGTTACGTCAACCTGAACCCTCCACAACACGACAAGGTCGTGGAGGACTGTGATGCGGCTCTTGCTCTGGACCGAAAATATCTCAAGGCCCTCAACCGTCGTGCCACCGCCCTGGAGGCGCTTGAGCGATATGAGGAGTCCTTGCGCGGTAAGCTCGTCCCGGTTATTGCTACAAGGTGTCCACACTGACTAGGCATACCCTAGACTTCACCGCGTCAGCGATTCTGAACCAGTTCCAGGACATGTCTGGGGCGGAAGCTGTGGAGCGTGTACTCAAAAAGCTTGCGACCGGAAAGGCGCAAAGCATTCTTTCGGTGAGCACCGAGTAGCGTCTGGCCTCTACCGTCCGATGCCAACGTTCTGTGTTGCAGACACGTGAGAGGCGGCTACCTTCCCACATGTTCACGTCCGCCTACTTCGGTGCCTTCCGCACAAGACCACTCCCTGAACTGCCGGAGAGCCACACCACCGGCGACAACACGCTCATCCTCGCGCTGGGGGCGCTTGCGGCGGCCGACTACGCGCACGCGTTCACGCTCGTGAACGAGGCCATTGAGCAGGGCATCTCGTGGGATGACGGCAAGGCGGAGGCCCTGAACCTGCGAGGCACGTTCAAGTTCCTTATGACGGACGTCGATGGCGCGAAGGAGGACTTCCAGGCGTCGTTGGACCTGCAGCCCTCGCTGACGCAGACGTGGGTCAAGATCGCGAGTGTGTGGATGGAGCAGGGTGACCCGAAGAAGGCGTTCGAGTGCTTCGACGAGGCGATCAAACACAACGCCGAGGACCCGGACATCTACTACCACCGCGGGCAGGTGCTGTTCATCATGAACGAGTTCACAGAGGCGGCGGACAACTACACGAAGTCCACGGAGCTCGATGAGAAGTTTGTGTTCAGCCACATCCAGCTCGCGGTCGCGCAGTACAAGTCGGACAACCTCGCGAACGGCATGGCGACGTTCCGCCGAACGCTCAAGGCGTTCCCTGAGCGCAGCGAGCCGCAAAATTACTAGTACGTCCGGTCTCCGCTATTTGCCACGGAATATTCGGTCTAACGCGGGGCCTCAGCGGTGAGCTGCTCCTGGATCAGCAACGCTACCCCGACGCGGTCGAGAAGTTCGAACGTGCCATCGAGATCGAACGTGCCAAGTACGACCATTCCTTAATCAACTTGTTCTCAATCTGACATCGTATTCCGTCCTTATGACAGGACTCCTCCCATGAACGTTCTCCCGATGGTTAACAAGGGTCTCGCGCTCTTCCAGTGGAAGCAGGACATCGAGGCCGCGGAGAAGTGCTGTCAGGAGGCCCTCGAGATCGACCCCGAGTGCGAGGCGGCCGTGGCGACGCTTGCGCAGCTGAGCCTGCAGCAGGGCAAGATCGACATCGCGATAAAGATGTTTGACAGGCAGAGCCAGCTGGCGAGGAGCGAGCCTGAGCTCATCAGCGCCCTGACCTACCAGTATGTGAGTGCCTATCTTATTTGCTGATCCTTTCTTTCATCCACGATAAATTATCCGCGCCTTTTCCTATCTCTTGGACATTGCGTCATCCTTGCTCGTCCTTGCGATGTGCTTGACGCTGACCACGTTTTGTTTTCCAGGCCACCTCGGCTCAGGTGCAGTTCATGCACGCGTACCCCGACATGGCTGCCCAGCTTGGGCAGATGGCTAGAATGCTCTGAATGTTATGCTCGTCGTAGTGCTGTCGTTGCCGGGTCGTCATGGCGAGGAACCTGCTTTTCGCATGCTATGTGACTGTTGCTTATATTTTACCGTAATCGCACTTTAAAATGCATCCTCACTCCCTCCCCCGTCGTTGTCTATGTCTGCCGTCATCTGTGTGATGAACAAGTCCTTCTTGAGGTCAAATGATAAGTATCCGCGGGATCTGCAAGAACGGTGATGGTGATCCCGCTGCTCGACTGCAAGCGCGTCTTTGTGCTGGTTCACTCTGCACCACCATCATTGCCCCGACGCCCACGCTATTCACGACACGTACGACTTCAGCTTTATCCAATACACTCTGGTCTGGTAATCTTGCTCTGCTCTGTCACGAAACAACTGTACCCCACTCTGTCACAAACTATACCTCTCGATCATGGATACCCTTGGCACCTCTCCGCCCGATCCCTCCACACCCGACTCTGAATCCTCATCCAGCAGCCAGAAGCGTCGGCGACAAGTCGCCTTTTACCCCAACATGAACAGCATGAACAAGCCGCAGAAACCGTTCAGCCGCAGCGCTGCGAAGCGGGAGAGCGTGATGGCCCTGGGGAGCATAGAGTACCTGCAGCACTATTTCACCAAGACCGGGATCGCTGCTGAGACCGAGTACGTCCCCGACATTCCTCCGAATGCTCTCAATTGACCCCCTTCGAGTCCCAAACCGAAGAGCGGGCTGGTGCCAGCGATAGGCGGCCTCGCCACCCTCAAGAAGCGGCCGAACGGTGGGCAGCCCTCCTTCGTCCTCCCTCCGTCCCCCGCTATCCCGCATGCGATCCAACCCAAGTTCCCCCCATATGTCAAGACATTCGAGACCGATCACGAGAACCTGCGCCCGGGAGTCATAGACGACCTCATCTCCGTCGCGTCCGGCTGGGACCTCGACCCGCAACGGCAGAGGCAGCGGCCGCAGACGGAGCAAGACCCGAACCTGCTCGGCGTCGGGGACAAGCGCCAAGGGCGGCCGTCGTCCGCCGTCGACGTGCTGGACCTGCTGAAGAAGACGACGCGCGCGGTGCGGAGCGTGCGCAACTACCTCGTCTCGCTGCCCGACGACCACGCCGTGCCGCAGAACCGCGTGCACTTCCGGCCGAACACGCTCTCGAGCTCCCCCCTCCCGAAGCGGCAGGTGTCGCAGCCGAGCTCGCCGCACGACCCGCTCACGCGCATCCGGGGGCGCGCGCTCGAGGTGCTGGCCGTGCTGCGGGAGCTCGAGGAGCGCGCGCGGCTGCCGCTCGACCACGACGCGTACGACGCGCAGAGCGACCACGGGTCGAGCACGAGCAACAGCAACACGGGGCCGGCATCGCGCGGGACGTCGCCGTCGTCACACCTCGAGGACGGCGAGTTCTTGGATGGGGACGGGGACACGTCCGTGTCGGTCTCGTTCATCGACGTCGTCGGGCGGACGCGGCAGGTGCCGGTGTGGGACGACGAGTCGGACGACTTCAACAGCCTGAGCGAGGGAGACCGCGAGAAGCGGGAGCGGTGGGACGAGCGACTCGTCCTGGGGGGAGGGTGGCTGTACAAGCAAGACGCAGAGATGGAGGACTTGGAGCGGGAGCGGGAGGTGGTGGGCAAGTACCTCGATGCGGTGGATGAGGTCCTGTTTGGGGGCGCGAAAGAGGGGCAACGGGGATGGGAGCGCGAGAAGGAGCGCGCGGCGAAGAAAGAGCACCTGGACAGGGAGGCGCGGTCGAAGGGACGGCGGGTCAGTGCTGGGGATGCGGTAAGCTCTGGTGAGAGTTCGGCGCGGGCGAACCGCCGCGTTGTCTCGACTGGCATGCTGGACGCAATGCGCAGTATGGTCGTGACTGAGGAACCGGAGGAGATGGCGTCGATCGAGGAGGAGGAAGAGGTTGACGACGGCGAGCTTCCTCCTTGGGCGAAGAGGACAACATTCCCAGACGATGAATATGGTACGTCCGTTCCGCTCGAAATAATCCTCATGAAACTCAAGAGTTTATAGGACGCCTGCAGGCTCTCCTCGTTGCCCTGCTACCTGCAACATTACTACGGTTACTGCCAATGTCCTCATCGGATCACGCCGAGGTCCTTAAAGCGCTATCGTCTGGTCAAGTCCTTTGCAATGCCTACAATACCGGGGTCCGCAGATCACGAAAACCATGGGGGTACGTGAGCAAGGACGCAATACACGACATCGCAGCGTTGGAAGAGGCGCAAGGTGGAGACGGCGGCGAGGGAGCGAAGCGTGGGTGGACGTTCCGTCGTACAGACAACCTACGACTATGGGCCGCGTAAGTTCCTTTCTGTGCCCAGTTGATGTGATGCACTCATGATGTTTTGACACTCAGAGCCTTGAAGCTACGATACTCCCTACCGATCGTCATGCCAAGTAGCAAACATAAGGACGGTCCCGGGACGCCCACGTCAGGGGGCGGGACGCCGATTGTTTCGCCGATAGCTTCCACAATAACCTTCCCCGCTGGGATTGCTCCGGACGACGCCATCGTCTTCGACGCCCCGCTTATCGCTCGCATGGAGGAGGGGTGGGAACTGATGTTAGAGAGGGTGATACTCAAGTGGATGGAGGCCGTGCTGAGCGAGCGGAGAGGAGAACGGTAGTCACGCTGCTGACTCCTGCGCCGTGGTCATCGCTGTCGCATCAGCGTCCCAGGTTTGGCTTCTCTGAAGCACCTGGGCTTCTGCAGACAATTTAGCTAGGATGCTCCAGCACAGTAGTTGGTAACAAGTATGTCCCAGTTATCATAGCGTAGTGGGCACCTGAATATGAATATAAAGATATAGCTATACTTTTCCAGTCTAATCCGATATGGTGTAACGGCTAACATTACCGCCTTTCACGCGGTAGCTCGGGGTTCGATTCCCCGTATCGGAGTCGGTGGGCTCCACTTTTTTGTGTAGTCTCATTTCGACAGGACCAACCCATGTCGGAAGTTCCCCTGAACATTCTCCTCTGGTTGCCTATGGTATGTAATTTGCGTATCTCTACTAAGAAAGTAGTGGTTCCTGTACAGCGACCGCTACATTCTAACAAGCGCCGCTTCCCGGGGACTCCGTACATCCACAACAACTCATCAAGTGCCCCTCCGGTACTGTATGTAATGAAGGCTTACTTGAGTCTATAGGTACCGAAGACGGACCACTACAAGGCGACGTCAGGGTCATGGAGATTCTTCACGAGAGTCAGATCTTTCACTATTCCCACTGGCTAAGGTGGTCCGACTCAATCCATCCATCCTATGTACCTTCCCCCAAGCCTCTCCGTCGTCATATCAATCCGGTGATGCAACGGTGATTCGAGCCTGGATGTTTTCACATTAACTTATCCTGTTCGGTACTAAGATAAGTAGTAAGTAGTAGTGCTGTTCAATCATTAAGTCTAGGTAAGTCTGCTTGTGCTCACGGATGCCAGTGGCTGTGACATTCGCCGATCACACTGATTCACAGCGCCTCCAGCGAGCTCCCTTCCTGCAGACATTACTGCTCTCCCTCTCGCCGGGTTCTACTTACAATCAACTTGGGGAGAGAAGAATACCTTGACTTTCCAATGAGATACCCAACACCGGCCTTCAAAAAGAGACGGGAGGTGCCCAAACAGCCCCAACAAATGCGCCATCATTCTTGTCAGTGGACTGACAACGTGAGGGACCCGGAGAACCCCTTCTGCACCCCACATCTGCCGCCCATTTTGCGCCTTCTGGCTGATCACCTCGATCCCACCAACGGCCACCATGGTCGCCTTCTTCAAGGCCAAATCGGTGCGCTACCGACCCATCGTCGCCGCCCCACGCTTGTTTCCCTCCAAGTTCCTCGTTCTCCTTGGCATTTTCTTCGTCTTGGGTCTTGCGAGCTACCTTTTGCACTTGGATTATAGGCACAGCTTCATTCCTTCTCGCCGACCATCCTCCGCCGGCAGTCACCGTGGGACGTGTCCGCCGCGATCGTGGGCCGCAGGCCAGTGGGTCTCCAAGCCACCACCGACGACACGGACCAATCTCACGAAGCCACAAGATGCGTACGAGTTCCTCGGCCTCGAGGGCTGCGCAAGCTCGCGCGAGCACTGGTGGCATCTCGCTGCCGATAAACCGGAGCTGTACGACCGCTTTCCTGGAGTGGCTTCATGGCAATGGTCACCGCCGTCCGACTGCAGGGTGCGCGAGCTAGATCCAACAGCAGTTGTAAAGGACCTTGTTGAGCAGGGTGGGTGGCTGCTCATCGGTGGTGAGTACGATGCATCTCGTGTGTCCTGATCGTCCAGTGCATTGTACGCTGCCGGTGGGCAGGTGTTCCGCAGACACGACGGGCATGGCGCTATTTTCGACGGAACAAAAGTTGACAAAAAGGTAAAGGCCTTTTTGAACACGTGACCAATTTGAGAAAAGTCGTTCGAAAGTCTCGCAAAAGAAAAGCTTGCTTCCCCTTTTTGCTCAACTTTTCACCGTCCCGAGAAAAGTTAAACACCTATATCGACCTTTTCTGGGCTTTTCGCTCATTGAGAATAGCGCCATGCCCGTCGTGAGAGGTTCGTGCATTGACAACCGACTCCGTTGACGCTCCTCGGTTGTTTGACGGTCTAAACATTACCCCGCTTCCGGAGCAACATTCCATGCGAACGGATTGGGTGAGACAAATTGGGCTGATATTTTCTCTTGGCTCGTCTAGATTCCGTGACCGAAAATCACTTCTTCTCGCTGTCGTGTCTGCTCTACCCGCACGTCCGTGCGACCCCAGACTACAACAAGCAGGACTATGGACGCGCTCATCCGCAAAATCTATACCTTGACAAGTCGTCTCCCCTCGTCTCGATGATAGAATTCCCACCCGGGTTCGACATCGAGAAGACACCACTTGTTACATTCCGCCGGATAGATCTCCTCATGTCCCAGTCTCAGCTCGACCATCTCTATCATGGATTGCATCCCGACTCGAAGTACGTCCGCGCAAACGAGAGTCTATTCAGCGACGAGGCGACGTGGACCCTCTCCCCTGCCGACTACGTTAAGATCTTCACGTCGCCGCTCCCGCAAGGCAACTACGCGACGATGGTCGTCAGCACCGGCGGCCACTGGACGACGACGCTCTTCAGCGGGCTCAAGGACGCGAGCATGTACAACGACGGCATCCAAAATGTGCTCGACTTCTTCAGCGAGGCCATGGACACCTGGGCGCGGCAGGTACAGACGATGCTCGACGACGCCGAGCAGGCAGATTGGGAGAAGCGACGCACTCAGGTCGGCCGCCCCGGCGCACGGCGTGCGCTGGAGCGGCGGATCGTCGTCCGCGCGTACCTTCCTGGCCACGAAGACTGCCACAGCTACAGGGCGCCGACGACGTCGTACGAAAAGGGCCGTTGGGGTTGGTACAACTGGAACGAGATCGGGCAGTACAACCACGCGTTCGAGGTGCGTTTCGTTGGCACGTCCGCGTCTCCCTCTGACGTGATTCTGTGCTCGCAGGCTGTCTTGAAGACAGGAAAGTTCTCCGGCATCCACTTCCTCCCGATCGACCGGCCAGCGCTGCTCCGGCCCGACGCCCACGCGACTGGGGACTGTCTACACATCATGTCTGGAGCGGGCGTGCTCGAGGGCTGGACGCACTACATCTGGCACTACGTCACTCGTGAGTTGCCCGAGCGCACTCGGGGGCCTGCGGGCGACCTCTGCGCTGACCCCAAAGGAGTGGCGCGGGGAACGCGTTTCTTGTGCCCTGACTCGTAGCTCGTCGACTAGCTGCCACACGGCCTCGGTTCCGACACTCCTTATGGACCTCACGACTTCAACGCTCGGATCGTCGTTGCAATTCTGAAACACACGTCACGCCAGTCCTCCAGCATACCGATGAATGCAAATGCATGTAGGTCTGCTTATACCTCTGCATACCCACCCCGCCGTCTCCCTCTCTGCATCCGCTCCGAGTCACTGCCACTCTCTCTTCATCCGACATCATCGACATACAGTTCACGCCATTGCCTCCTTCGTCACCCACGACGACTCCCGGTCTCCCATCCAATCCGGCCACAGCCAACATTTCGGTACTTACTAACGCTAACCAGGAACCTACCTGTATCCCGTAGAGTACGGACCTTACGCCTCCGCCGAAACGACTGCTTCATAATTCCATTCCCCTGGGGCATCTTGTCGATAACGCTTCTCTTTGGGTGTTTGCTATTCATGTATGTTACACCACGTCGAAGTAGAGTGAAATCTTGACTGTATATTATCGATAGTATTCAAGTATATCGGTCGACCTCCCCCCTTCTCGTCCTGCAGTCCTTCACCGTAAGTCCAACTTCAAATAGCATTCTTCCTACCGTCCGGATCTCGGCTCATCGACATGTTAGGATGGCATGTTCGTCTACGCCACGATGGTCGTGAGGCTGTTGATATCCCGTTCGCGGACCGCGGCAAAGACGAGGGTATTCAGGACAATCCTTCTCATGGCAGCTGGTGCTTTGCTGCTGCCTGTCGCAGGGATGACTCGACTTGCTGTGTCCGTCCCAAGCTCTAGGCCGGAGCCGGGAGTTTGCGCATCGTAGTAGAGGTTACGTGGATGATCTCTTACGAAGACATTTGAGTAATAGTACGATGGCCTCGGCCTACTAGTTCCAACGCATGCGGCCCGGCGAAAATTCATCGTCATCTTGGCCAAGGTCCGGCCACCGCCAAGCCTCGTCGGCGGAGATGCTGCAGGTGAGGATCAAGGAGGGAGCCGCCTCCGATGCCCAGCGTGTAAACGCCTTCAGCGCATCGCTTACCGCCGACTTGTTGGCAGGCCGAGCAGTAACCGGATTGGCGAAGAGAAGGTGAAGTTCGGCCAATCCGGCCGAGAGTGGCGGGAAGGAAGACTTCAAGAGGGAGTGGAACCGTTCCTGTAGCGTCCGTAGTGAGTCCTCCAAGTACAAGAGAGTGGGAGTCTGGACATACCAGAGTTTGTTCGGAAAGCCGATTGCACCAGAAGCTCCATGCGAGGGAGATGTTCAGGTCGATACGCGGAGGTGTGTAGGTCTGGAGGGTACGTAACGTGGCAAACACCTGTGGAATGTCGCCTATTGTGGTGCTGAGATAGAGGTGGCGTGGGCGGGTGTCTTCCAAAACCTCGCGGAGGGTTGGGAGGTCGTCAGCCTCGACGTGTTGCCAAAGACGGAGTGTCAAAAGAGGGTGGTTAAGGGCCAGCGCGTACACCGCGAAAAGCCCTCCTGAGCATTCGACGAGTGACGACAGCGACGGCAACACACCGTCTCCGGGTTGCGATCTCCAGGCTCGACGGCGCTCGCGGGATTGAATAACGCGTTCGAGTGTTGTGCTCGTTAGTGATTGATACCGATGAGGTGTTCCAGGAAGGTCGAGGGGGATGAGTTTGAGGTGGGTAATGCCGGGGAATGCCCGGACGAACGCCGGGCTGGCAAGAAGTGCAGGGACTAAGTCGCGGTACACGATGCCAAAAGTCCGCACGCGAGGGAAGTGGCAACATCCGTCATCAATTAGGAGGAAAGAATACGCAGGGATGGTTCCGAGTTGATCTGCAGTGTCTGGAGTGTGTCTGAGAAAGGTTTCAAAATTTCAACGTCGACAAAACGTCAAAAGGCCATTCGATGGGGACATCGACTGCGATCGATATGGACTTGAGTTTGGATGGAAGAGACTTGATCACGGCGGCACTTCTTCTCTGTACCCGGAGTGCGACCAGGTTTTTAACTGTCTTCAACCTGCCAAGCGCCTCGTGCAAGAGAGGAAATACGCCGTCTCCCAGCAAAGTTTCCGCATATTGCAGAATCAAAGTCTCCAGCGCAAGCGAGGGGTGTCCCAGAAGAACGCATAGCCGCAACTGGGCGGATAGATTCACGGGGGATTGAATGGACAAACCCAGTTTTCGCATGTACGCAAATCGTGAGGGGTCTTCGGTCAGCATGAAGTCCGCGAAGAGCGTGATTTGTTGCGCTGAATCAAGCTCAACTCCGTCGTGGAGGAGGTGCCTTGGTCCTTCCGTATAGAGAGCGTGGCATGACTTCATGAGCGCCGAAATAGTCGAGTGTTGGGATGCGGCCAAGACATTGCACATGACATCGAAGGGGAGTCTCCAGACTCCATTGATCTAGAGAGACATCTCTGAACAAGCTAGATCTATAGCATCGATGGGGTGCGTACCAGTGGGTTAATCATTGAGTCGTCCCAGAGGGTGATGGAGAGCGCAGATAGGGATGCAATGGCCGCATCTAGACTCTCGAGGAAAGTTAAGGTTCATCAGCCCCGTGGCTGCGATGTCATAGCTAGGTTTATGGCCATGCCCAATCCTGACACACACATTGATCAATGTTGCAACGACAACGAGGGGCCTCCACTGTCATAGAATGAAACCGACGGCGAGTAGATGAGCGAACGTGCGCGGGACGAGGGCAATACAACGAAAATCGCGCGTGGCTGTGGTGGAACCGAATGGATCGGCTACAATCCACCTGTCCCGTGTACAGAGGACGTTTGCGGACCAATAGATAGCATCGAATAGTAGCAGACGGCGACGCGCTATGACAATAATACAGGGACTGGTCAAGACAAGGAGTGTGAGAATTAATACAGCTTTTACATACCGTACAGGCGAACTCGCTATGATTGAGTCTTCAAGTGTTGATTGAGACACGTCTTAAATAGGTGCACGCATGGTATTAGGAATTCGAAATAAAGCGTAGCGTAACCGAGAAGCTGGAAAACGAGAACCCATGTACAAGGCTCGTTAAAGCCACAGGCTCCAACGTCCGTACCATTCAAATGTTGACAAAAAGAATGTCCCTCTTCTCGAACTCTTTGCCATGACTGTAAGTGCACGTGTCCAACGTCAGCCCATACCACTCATTTTGCCCGTAAAGGTGCACTGCGCACGCACCAGCTCTGCAAATGCCACACGATCTCCTCCGCCCGCGCAGGCAGCCGGATGACTGGCAAACGCCTATGGACCTGCCACGACGTCTTCCGCGTCAAACCCTTGCATATCCGACACACCGGGGCCACCCCCAGCTCCTGGCGGGTAGCGAGCTTCGCCTCGATCTGCGCGCGCACCGAGTCGCTGATGGTGGTGCGCATGGATGCCGGGGTGGTGTCTGCACCCTCGGGGAGGAACTCCAGGCAGCAGCCATCACCCGCGTCGAGCGGATGGTTGTCGCGGAGGACGTGGTTCGGGTTGTGCTTTCCGCGAAGGAGCTTCCTGTGACACGTTGAGGATCAGCTGGAATTGGACCTGAGAACAGAGGAGCCCGACGTACATCTCGGTCGCACGCACGCTATGCTCATGCGTCTGCTGCAGAAGATGGAAGAGCTGTGACGAGCGCGCACGCGTTGAGTATTCACACATCGCAAGTACCGGTGGTAGTTCACGACACCCGGGGGATTAGCACTCACCAGCTTACCCCAGCTCATCTGCGCCGGCAACGGCATCCCGGGGTGTTCGCACGCACAAAACAGCCGTCCGTCCCTCGTCCATCCATCCAGCACCGACCGCGGAGTGTCGAGCGGGATCCCCACGGCCTCCAGCGCGCACTTCCCGACCGACGGCACCGAGTGCTCTGACCAGGGCCAAAAGGTCGGGACCTGCACCCTATCATCCCTATCCCAATGGTAATCCTCGTCCCCATGGAGCCACGGGTTATCTGGGTGCACCTCCCGCCAGTGTGCGTGCAGCTGCTCGAACGTGAGGTACGCGCAGCCGTCAACAACGGGGTTACACTTCCAGATGCACTCGAAGTACGCGCAGTAACGCTGGAGGACGTCTTCCGCCGGGATGTCCTTGAGCTCACTGCACAATGAATGGTGGCACAGGACGTCAGCGAGCTCGCGTTTGGCACGCGCCTTGTACCCTTCCGCATCGGCGAGCATCTGCTCAGTGAGGGCGAGGAAGGCCTCCCGTGGAACATCGCCTTGCGCGTCGTTCGTCTGGGCAAGGGCGACGAGGCTCGGCAACTCGCGAGCATCGCAGAGGTTTGGCATGAGGCTGCGCTCGATATCGGTGAGATTCTCTTCGATGTATTCATCGTACCACTGCACGATGACCTCCAGACGATCATCGACGCGGTCCTCGAACGCCTCTTGAGTTCTGCGGTCCTTCTCGATGGCCAGTTGCTCCTCGAGCTTCGGACGAACATTGTTCCAAACTGAGCCAATCGTCAAAATTGAATTCCAGCC
Organism: Ganoderma leucocontextum; assembly: GCA_020736865.1. Taxonomy (NCBI): domain Eukaryota; kingdom Fungi; phylum Basidiomycota; class Agaricomycetes; order Polyporales; family Polyporaceae; genus Ganoderma; species Ganoderma leucocontextum. Next base: position 953,866 of record JAHKGY010000009.1, read on the forward strand.
AGAGAATCGTAACGTACTGCGGTCCGTCAGCACCTTGGGTTGGTCCACCAACTTATCCCAAGCCTCCTCCCCCTCAGGGAAGTCGTCCTCCGTGTAACCTAGCTCCTGCAATCGCTCGGTAATTCTACCAGAGGAGACTGAGTATCACGCTACTCAGAGCGAAGCCGAAGTGCTTACTTGGACTTTCGATCCAATGTGATCTGCATGTTAGTCAATTCTTTCGTCAAGCTCTTTTCCTTGAGCCATGCGAGAATCATTACTGCGTACTGCAACATGCTCGTCAGAACCGAACGGGGATCAATGCACGATAACGCACCTCATGTGTCACAGTGACGGCTAGTAAGGTTTCTTCCACGAAATGCGATGCAGCTTCGCCATCTTTCTGTTGCAAACTGGTGTACTTATCGATCATAGCATGAACGTGGGCAGCATAATATTTTTGGGCAGCGGTGCGGCACTCCTGTAAGGCAAACCTCTGTGCTTTCTTGTAGTCTGGGAGCGGGTGAGAATTCTGATATGTTAACCGAGCATGCAGTCGGGTCGTACCTGATCCAGTTTCGCATGAGAAGAGAGGAAGCGTTTGGAAGAAGTCCACCTGGTCTGGTCCGAGGATCGCTGATCCTTTGAGAATGCTGAGATAACCGGCGAAAGCCATCAATATTAATAATGGCCCACCGCGCACATATGCAGCTCAAAGTACTCACTTTGCCTTGTAACAGGTCTTGCAGAGCCTCAGACGAATTGCGTAGTCTACCCATCTCGCGCGATCTATGCCACACAACTACCGGCGGGGGTCACGGTCACGCAAATTATCGGAAGCCGATCTTCGGAACAAGGACTCACGAAGCAATACTGATCAAACAGAAGCGCGGCATGCAACGGCTCGCTCATGTTCTTTGGACACGATGGAAGGCTGTCAACAGTAGCAAGAGAAGCGATCCAGGCCGATCTGCTGCTCTTGGCGAGCACGATGGACCGCAACAATTTGGATGTGCGTGCGAGATTCAGCATGTCGAGAGGGTGAAGGTGTGCAGCAACCTAGGGGCAGACAGACGTGGCGGAACATGATAGAAGTAACGGCGGACGTGGCGTACCTGGAAGAAGACGTCGAGGGGCATGTTCATGAGTCCTGAAAGCGAGCCAGGGGTCTGACGTTCCTTGCCCTTGCGCTTCGGGACCGTGCCGGCTCCTGAGGGGCGAGCACCGTTACTACGGCTTTTGCGAGCCCGCTTTCTGGGTGGTTTGGCACCTGCATTGCACGTTTTATTCGGGTTCACAAGAACATATGCGCATACACTCACCTCCTGCACCTGCGAGCGCATCCGAGTCTTGGACTTCTTCCGCGACATTTGAGTCATCTGCCTGTGGAGATTCAGGCATTCCAGATCTTTGAGGTGCAGGTGCGGTCTACGTCGCGGACGTTGGGTAGAGGGTGGAAGTACGGGAGAAAGATGTATGGCACGGCGGAGCGCATCGAAAGCGGAACCCGTCGTCGCGACGCATCACGCGTCACGCGTCAAGACCTGCCCTAAACGACGTCGTCCAGATCTGTCCAGATGATTTGTCGGCATTTGCCGTGTTCACCTTGAAGCGCCTTTGCGTTTGAACTTTGCCTGCACCGTCTGAGTGATCGTCTCTCACCTACCATTGTACGCTCTCTCTGCTGAGGATTCACTGGTTACTCAGGTGAATAATAGCTGGTGCGCAAGGTTTGCTACTCTGAATCTGGAAAGCATCGGAGAAAGGTACCGCATCTGCCAGCAGTGGCCCTTCTTGTGGACAGGGATCGTTGACACCTTCCCGGACCAGATCTACTTCCAACCATCGATGCCTTTGATGTGTTCTTCCATCCGTACTAGCGACTGGCATGCTGCGTACTTAACGGCTCCTCGGGCGAATAGTCAGTTGGCCTCGATTGGGTCAGTAATGCGACCGGCAGCCCTGTCGTGAGGGTGACGAGGTACACCGTAACACGGGATCCATTCGGAAAGAAAGCACGCCAGCAAGCAATATCGAAAGAGATTGCTATGTCATCGCAGTGGCTCACAGACCTACCATAGAGAGGCCCCGGCAGCATTGTCTCTCAACTTTCCGGCTTCCCCGATCTCATTCCTCTCTCGTATTGCAGCCCGTACGACGCCCCACCTGTTCAACGGCGATGGCTGCTCAGCAAATGAGCGAATGCGGTGTGTATTCATTGTGGCTCTATATACACATATTTCTGTTACACTGACTTCAGTGTCGTCAATGCCAGCCTCGAATGAAGAGGGACTCGGACCAGCTCATACAAACACGCAGCGCAAGCGCGGCTGCACGAGCGATCCTTCCACCTGACCAACCAGTACGATAGCTCCAGAGGTCCACACCATTAAATAACGCCGCAGGGCCGGTGAGCTCTCAGGTATAATGCACTTGCCTACGGACGTATTTCTAGAAGTAGGCCGCGAGCCACTCGTATACAATACACCTTGTACTGATGCTTGTTTCCGTCATCATCTAGATCGCTTCTCGCTTCCACCCTCTTGACCTCCTCCATCTCGCTCGCACGTCGAAATTGCTGCGGGAAATCATGTTGGCGAGGAACAGCACCGCGGTCTGGAGGGATTCCATTACTTCAGTGGAAGGCCTCCCAGCGTGCCCGAAGGATGAGTGAGCCCGTGTACGCGGCCCTTGTGTTCGACAGACAATGCTTCGTGAGTATTTCAGCGCTCGCTATTTGGCTTGTCGTCTCCTCCACTCGAGAATGGCATCGCTCACAAGATCGCTGAGAGGCAGGAATGCCATGATAAGAACACATGCAGGGGGACGAGAATTTGCACGAGAGTGACTTCGTGCCTTCCTTGCGGGAACTTGGCATCTCGCGCTTGGTGGCGTTCGCGCCGTGCAGACAACAGACCAAGACTTACTTAACCGGCAGTCGATATTAGTACGTGCCCCCCGAATAGCTATTTACGTGTGAAGAATAGCGTCGAGGGTGCGTTCGGGGAGGTCCCACGGCATCTAGCGGACACGCGATGATCAGAACGAATCCACAAACCTCAGCCACCCGCACTCACAATATGGTTCCCGCCCTCGACCCGCGCAAACTTCACGTTCCTCACCCGCGTCCCCGCCTTCTTCTCCTTCTCCAGCTCAGCGCGCAACGCGTGCATCGCCCACATCATGGCCGCGACTGAGTGGTCGCCCCACACGTGCCGCACCTCCACCGCGTCCCAGCTCTCAGCCTCAGGCGCCGAGCCTTTCCCCTCAGGGAGGCGCAGGGCTGCTTCGCGCAGCGCTCCGAACGCGCCGACGGACATGCCAGCGCTCATGAGAGTGCTATCCATGCCGCCACGCACGTCGCCGGGGACGGGGTCGTAGATTGCCTCGACCTCCTCCGGTGTGAGCGTGTGCCACGTCGGGGCCGGATCCGCGAGGGGATTGTGGGTTTCGTACGTGTCTGGGTTGTCGATGTCTCCGTGCTTGAAGTACGCGCTATAGAAGAGGGAGAAGTCGCGGAGGAGGTCGGAGTACCGAGTCCCCGGCCGGAGTGCTTTCGTGGAGTCTAGCATCGGGGACAATGGAGCGAACCCAAGGGCGAAGTCAGGGGGGTCTGTGCGTGTGTGAAGGAATGGGAGTTAGCATTGGCGGGAAGACTCCGAAGGCTGGACTCAGAGGCAGCGTGCGCACCGAGGAAAACAACCCTGCGGAGGTATTTGGGGAGGTCGACGTCGCCCACGGGGAAGGACGCCATGTTCGCAAGGAGAGCAGTCATCAAGGTGGTGCCGAACGACCAGCCTCCTACCACGATACCACCTGTGTTCGCTTCAGGACAGGCAAGAGGAATCCCGTGCTCGCCGACGATGTGGACAAGGAGGTCATAGACCTCGCGGGCACGCTCCCGCATCCACGCGAGGGTGTTCATCCGTGCCGCTTCTGGCTCGGTCTGGGCCACTGACGCTGCGGTAAATAATTCCGTGCGCTCCTGGATGGTGAAAGGGGCGGCGCCAACGTAATCACGCCTGTTTGCGAGGATAAGGCGAGCATTGAACGCCTTTGCCAGCGGAAGCATCTTGCGGAAGGCCTCTGTTTACTTGACTGCATTAGCTCTGTGCCACGCAACACGGGTAGGTACTCACCGCTAGTCCATGCATACGCGTGAAACAGGACAACAGTTGTGTAGTCGGCGCTACCCTCCGGCGCACCGGAGTCAGCAATGATAGGGAGGGTGAGGGGTTTGTTCATCATGATGTCAAGTATTGGAAGGCGAGGGCTTGTCGTACCTCTGCTGGTGCTCGTGGTCTTTATCCTGCACACAAATGGTCCCTTTATAATGAAGGTTTTGAGGGGCTGACAGAAAATGAATGCAGAGCTGTGGCACGAAGCGACCAAGAAGCGATGCGACACGACACGACACGACACGACGACACGACACGACACGACACGACACGACACGACGCGGCGCACTGCAACAGGATACGACACAACATCAGCTTCTCGTCTTGATGAACGAGTGGTAAACGAGACTGACCAGTCTTCACTAAACCTCGAGATTGAATATGGGATTGAACAAAGACGAGCCAAGCAGAACAGCCTAAACAACGACGCCAGCGGCCAACACGTAGAGGTCGCGCTAGGTGCCAGCGGTGACGTGGAGCTCTGGCGTGGCGCGAGGTCCACGCTCTTCACCTCGTCCTCTTCGTCACTCCAAGTCCAACTCCATCGCAGTACTATGTCGTGGTCGTCCCACCGTCCACGTGTCAGCGTGGACGAGAGGGCGTGTCGACCCTACTTACGAGCTCGAGACAGCGATTGGCCTGACCCGCACTGACTGGCAAACGCGGAGATATTAAGTATAAGCCCCGCTTACGTAATATAACTCCGAAATTACTGATCGTCAATTGCCATTGAATCTGCTTGCACAGCGCTCCAGCTCTGCCTTATCCTATGAAGAACCTCACCCATGCGACCTCATTTCGCCCAGCATTTCCCAAGAACCTTGCAGAAGATACACTTCTGCGCGAGTATATCTAAATGTAACTTCTCTTGCAAGGCGGACAGGCGTTCCCTCGCGTGTTTGAAGCAGCGCTACAGGCCAGGGAAGTTTCCTGTGCGACGATTGTTATTGCGGTCTATTGTGGTATGACGCATGTCTCCGATGATCACACGAAGGACCTTCCCAACGGTCCCTAGGGTCGGAGCTAAGGAGATATTTAAGCTCATGGCTCTCTTGTGAAGTTCCAACTTGCGACCGAAGTGCGCAAGCTTGTGACGGTTTACTTCGTTGTTTCCGAGGTAGTCCGAGCCAAGCATGTCACCATTCCGCACAGACTATCTATGATCCTGGATGTAGTTTACGGTTCACCTCGATGTGATCCTGTCAATTACAAAGGGTGACGGGTCGCAGAACTCACCGTGATCAGAGACCCTTCTTGAATCCAGCGCATGTGGTTGAATGTTGGTTCAAGAGTTGCGTGACCGGGGGCGCCATTTCAGCTGCTGGCCACGAGCTGCAGTTGGGCTTCGCTCTCCTCAGCGTGGTCCAGGTTACGGTACAACCGGTAACTGAGATGTTTGGAGGCCGGAGGTGCTACTAGTGGACCGTGGAAAGTGAGCCTACGCTGGTAAATGAGCCTCGGTGGTAAATGATCCTACGGTGGTAAATGACCTTGCGATACACTTCAGGCCCTTTTTAAGGCTGAAGCTCTTTCCGACTCGAGTCAGCTCCGAGCTCGAGGAACACGAAACCACGCGGAATCAACCTCGACGTGGACTCGGAACAAGCACTGAAGCAGCAAGTTGCGCCCGAGCGAGGCGGACCTGCCCTAATGGCCCTTAGCGCTCAGTGACAGCGCCAATTTGGCCGCGCCATATTGCTCCTGCTTGCCAACCTGAACCTAGCCCTCTCTCTCTCTCTCGTACCTCATGATCATCGATCAGGCCTCGGGCTCCGAGTCCCTTCCATCTCCTGTGTATCAGCCTATCTGGAATGCACTACTGTTATTGCTTCTGGATGCTCTGAAGCATCGTCGATGTTACTCCGGATCCTCTTACCCACGGGCACTAACATCCGAGACCTGGGCAATTACTAGTACCCGACTCCGCAGTGGATTCTCAGGAAGACTACTGCGAGGTCCCTAGGCGGAGCATGGGGATTGAAATTACAACCTTTCCAGCCTTTGTTCCACTAGTAGTAGTTAACGTCCCCTGCCAGACGTTGATCCTCTTTCGTGATTCTCTGGCGCAGAGGTGAGTAACCCTCTTAAACTCTCTCATGTCTTATACTATTCGTATCATCATCATGTCAGACATATTCACTAAGCTGCGTTCCCCTTATACCCGTGCGCGTTCACATGATCCTCATCGACCGACGAGACTACCCTCGATCGCGCATTGGGGCGATGTTCAGCCAAAGGACTCTCCACCATAGTACAGGCGGAGTCCGACTTTCCGCATCGCAGCAGAGGTTACTCGCATCCCTGGTGGACGGGCGAGATAACCACTTCTTGTGCCAGTCCAAACCAATCACATCATCCTTCCTCGTTCTCAGTTGAAAAGGACTGTGCACGCTCGGAGGGCGGTCGTTCGATTCAATGTTGACGATCGCGCTCTGCTGGCGTGTTCGCTACGTCTGCGTGGCACCAGATTTTCGACACTGGTGACAGCGACGATGGATGGGCTGCCGGCGGTTGAACGTTGAACGTTAAACACTATCATGTCTTGCGCGATGGTGTTTCATGATTTGTCCGCGTTTAGTAAAAAAGTGCGTATCTCCATTACCGATATTCGAAGGGAGATTCGGTTCACGATTGATGCTCCAGCCAGGACACATAGCTTGTACTTATTCGATTTGATTCAAACATGCTGGGATGCATAGGTTGCCACAACATTGTTGCCATGCCAGTGGATTCTCGTGGGACGCCGTCCTGTCATTGCAGCTCGTTCAAAGCCCCGCAGATGCATACATATCCTTCGATTTGATCCGAGTGGCGTACAATATCGCCCACGACCGCAGCTCTGACCGGTCAGTTTCAGCCTCACACTCACGTAAACTGCGCCACGGTCCCATATACTGCACCTTCAAATTGCGCCTCGAACTACCATTCAGGGGACCGGGGCATAACGAAAATGCAGAATCATGGCGCGACACGACGCGGCGCGGCGCGTCATGACGCGACACCGACGCGACACTGACGCGGCACCGACGCGACACTGACGCGGCACCGACGCGGCACCGACGCGACACCGACGCGGCACCGACGCACACCGACGCGACGCCGACGCGACATCGACGTGACCCGACGCAGAACTGACGCGTCGATTCTGCGTCATCAACGCCGCACGTACGCATGTGGTAACTCTGTCGGACAACAGAGCTTGCTAAGTGTTTGATAAAGATGTACATACCTTATTCTTGTCCTGTCGTATGTATGTTGGATTCGAGACCTGGAGAGCGGGGGTGAGGGAAGGAATCAAGTTCATTTCTCATGTGTGATCGAAGTGGTTCACATGCTGTGACGCGCTGTGACGCGACGCGCCGCGGCGGGACGCGTCACGTTAGGCCGTGTTCCCAACCCCCACTCTTGTCATAGCAAGGGCCCTCCGGGCGCACCTGAACTACGAACGGTTAGGCGTGGAATGTATTCTAGTATAGTATATCACAATGTAAAGTTGGATGATCAATATTCAGCTACCATTTGTGTGACTATCTCTAGTATGTAATTGACCTGAGCAGCCTGCATAAACCTTTCCAAGCCCAGCCGGGTGCAACTTACTCAGAACACTAGGGGGTGCAGTCAACAATAGAATTTAATAACAAACAGTTGTTGCCAATGGAGGGTACCCGATGTTACCCGATGTTAATGACTTACTTAGACCCGTATCAGGCGCTAAAGCAGAGTAACAGCGGCTAACAATCAGTGTTACAGCAGATCCGGAAATGCTTGACACTCGTCGAAAAAAATTCGACGCGTTTGAATCTTCCGAGCAACCTTCCGACCCAATCTTCCGAGCCATAGATGCCTGTCGGCTCAACCGAGCCGGCGTGCCATGTTTGGCCACCTACTCGAAATGGTGTGGCTAGGGTTGATGTGACGTCACCCGGCCTCATTTTGGCAGTAAACTCTACTATTTTTGGCAGGCGACCAAACATGCCACACGGATCGGACTGGGCGACAGGCGCCTATGGCTTGGAAGATTGGCTCGGAAGGTCGGTGGGAAGGTTGGGACGCGTCGAAAAGTTCGACGAGTGTCATCCTTTTCCGGATCTGCTGTAACTGAGTTATTAACACACTTGATGACCTTCTTTCTATGTACTAATGGTTAATCAACACTAGTATTGTGTTAAAAAGTACAAGTTGTTGCCTGCACCCTAACACACTAAACGTAAAGCCTTAAAAGATGACCTAAGTGATAAGCAGAACCTACCAACTTCTCAAGATCTCAAGATCTCACCTCTCATCCCGTTCGGCCAACCGTCCATCCGACATGCGCGAATGTCACGAATGTCACAGAATGGTGACACAAGTGACAGACTCACCCCTTCCTCCCCAACCGGATCAACCCGGACACGTGGCGATTGATTGTAACAGTCACGGTCACAGTCACTTTCGCCCCCAAAACCTGTTCTACCGTAGCTAAGGAACATTTCTGGGCTGGTCATCTCATTACTCAAATGCCTGAAGCTCCTGTCCTTTCCGCCCTTGAACATATTATCACCAGCTCCATTGCTGAGTATGAAGCCAAGCACGGAGTGCGCCTCACTGGTGAGTTCGAATCTGTCTCTCTGTGTCAGTACTCCCACAGACCGGCCATATATAGGCCACTTCCATTTTTTTCCACGTACATTTGCTCTCGGTACAAAGCAAAAGAAGTATACTACCATGACTGTCGAGTCTTGGGGGTACAACACGTCTTTGGAGCCGCCGGTTCCAGACAGCTATGCGCCTAACCGGTTCGATGTTGCTCGCGTCAAGATGAAGGCATTTCAGCCCCTCAAATTCCTCCTCAACCCGTTGAAGGATGGACCTGTTTCCGTGGTTGTACGTGGGAAGGAGCTTATGTTGGCCGCAGGATTTGTGAGTGATCGCTTACCCAGCCTGCTCTCGTGTGTCATCTCACCCGTCCCAGCATGCCGTGCGCGTCCATCTGGGTCTCGAGGCTTCAATATTCGTGGTCAGCCTCGAAGACTATCACGCTCTCATTGAGAACTGTCGCCCTGGTCCCAACAAGAACAAGGCCAAGGCACAGCGGCTGCGGTCTTCGTTCTGCCTCCTCGGTTCGTCGTTCCAGGTTCCCCCAATTGGGAACGGCCTGAGGATCGCTACATCAACATTTTGGCGCCCTCGTCTGCTGTGACCGGGCGCCGTCATCATGGACTTCGCTCGACTGGTGCGGCTTCACATTATCAGCCGCGAGACATTGTGGGCGTCTGCAGATCTCGCGGTGGGCTCGGAGGTGCGTTCTTCTGGCTCTTGCTGTTTTCTTTCACCGTGATACATATTAACGTGGCGCTCAGTTGTGGCCAAAGCTCTGGGATGCTGGCCATGGCCGGACTGGGTCAAGGAAGCGAAGGGCGCGTTGGCCGGGTTGGAGTGCTGGCGGAGCCTTGTCCTCTCGGAGAGCTCGGCTGGCGGCGCTGATTCCCGGCCACTCATCGCATCGCTGTGTGGTCTGCAGAGTGTGTTCAATGGTCTGGGAAGCAAACAGCCAGCGACTTCCTGCATCTCCTTGGTGTGTGGCCAGGCATGCCTAGTCGGGAGCTGTGCCAGGGCGGCGGCCTCTTCGCTCGCTTCCATTCCTTGCTGGTGCAGTACATGGGGATATGGGCAACAGAGAAGTACCTCTGCAATGTTGCCCGTCCTGCCAACAGCCTCAACCCGTTTGCGTTCAACTATTGGTCGCACAGAAACTACATCGGCCAGTGCGTCCATGTGTATCGCAAATCAGCGTGTTTGGTACCTACGGGCTGTACAGCGAACTTCGCGCAAGCGGTTATCTGGACCCTAGTCATTGCATGGGTAAACACACTAGCATGTCTCTGTTGTTTCGTTGGTATGCTGATTCTCTGCCTCGGCGGGCCCAGGGACAGCATACGAGCCAGAAAGCGGCTTCTACGGACAGCATATATAAGATCTGCCCGGTGTTAGTGTATCGCCTCGGGGCGTCAAGTTCTTCTCCGTGCATCGTGCTCAGCGCCCGGATTCATGGAAGTATCGTTGAGCGGGACATTGGTGTGTTCGACGATGCATTGGGGCGGTGTATGTTAGCTAATTGTCATCGTCAGACTCTGGCACCGGACATGCGTGCCCATGCGAATATCACAACTGTAGGTCTTGCTTCGTTTCGGGAGATGGTCCAGAATATCCAGGATATCACAGTCAAGTGGAAACCTGGGCGCAAACGGACGGTACGTAGTCACAAAATCAGTGATCTAGGTTTACTGTGCCTACTGATCATCGTTTATTTAGATTCGCACTGGGAAACGTGGACGGCCCCTCAAAGCGCCCGGAAGGGTGATGTCATGAAGTTGCTTGGGGTCGCAGATGGTTTGGCCAAACGCATTCGCGCACAGCTCGCCTCCTTGGGGAGCGATGGAGTGATCTTGGAGGACAGAGAATGACTCAGACTCAGATGAAGAAGCCTTCCACGATGGCGGCGAGGATTCCGATGGTGAGATGGAGATTCCACTGGCCTCTGTGGTGCCTGTGAAACGCAAGGCTGGTTCGCTGCCTACTACAGGCGTTGCTGCTTCATCTATGAAGCGTGTGACTCGGTCTCAGACACGCCTTGCTACTGCCTAGTTATATGTCCAAACAAATTATATTCTAGTGATTCTTGATCGACGTGTGTGCGCACCTGAGACGAGTGTCTTGTAGGGAGATGGACAGCTGCCTGAGATACATGCAGAGAATACGTGCCAGTGGGGGAGAAGGACGCACAGAGAGTCACGTTAAGAAGGGCTGGGTGAGGACTTCGGCCGCAGTGAGAGCCTCGGGCACGCTTGCAAGGAACTTGATCGCCGACATGGGACTCTGTCGGTGCAGCGATGTAGACTAGTCCAACAAATATGTCTCTTTCCCCCAATGCACATGGCAAGCGTGAGGCGTCACACAGAGCAGACTCCATATACACATTACACACACAACGTAAATACCTCAGTTTTCGCGCCGAGAGAGCTCGCAGAGCCATGCATCAAATATACAGTGGCGTCGCACGCTCCGCTTCGGAACCGTCGAAATTTGTCAGTGCGCTGAGGAGTTCTGCAAAGCCAAGTCGCGTACCTTCCTCGGAAGTTCATTGTCGTTCAGGCAGCCCGGGCAGCATCTCCGTACTTGAACATCAGCGGGACGGCCAGTTTGCGTGGGGCCAGTCGCAGCAAACGCGCAATCCGGTTGAGCCACTGCTCGAACAGGTCAGCCCGGAGAACACGAATAATGGTACGTGTCACAGCCGAACGACTGTGCCACAAAACAAACAAAGGGGGAGGCTCACTGATGGAGACACACAGAGGGTGGCAACAGAAGTAGAGGATAGATTGGCCTAGACTAGAAGGCAGAGGATGGCAGGGGCTGTTAAGCTGCCTACAGATGATGGGAGAGCGAACAAGAGACAGAATCTAAGGTCTCTGAGCCCACATCACAGCCCTTATATACTATACATGACAGGTGCACAGACCATCTGCCTTTAGGACAGGCTAGAGTACTGATGGCAGGTGAGCCAGTCCGAAAGGAGAACAAAGAGGTAGCTACTATTACATAATGATGATCAGTGTACAGTATGGAGTCCGGAATGGGTCAACCCTGGGTTAGGGTTGGTGGCTGTGACTAGGGTACCAAACGTGGCGCGAAAAACCGTGACACTACCCCCTCCTCAAGGCTGAGCTCCAGCGAAGCGATCATACCAAACTTGACGATTAAACTGTGCTTGCACTGGTCGCGGGTTGGTAAGAGATATGGGCTGAACTGCGTCTGGGTGTGAGGCGTGGAATTCATCAAGCAGTTCCTTGCAGTGTTTGACGTTCCGTACAGGTTCCCAGGTGGCCTCGCTGATGTCGTACCCGACCCACTTCACAAGGTATCGGACATATCCATAGTAGGTCTTAGAGTCGAGGATCTTTTCAACCTCAAACTCGTCATGTCCTTCCACTTCCATGGCTGATGGTTTGGAGGGGTTACGGTTACCGATCTCATCCTCATGGTAAGGGATGAGCTTGGAGGCATGGAAAACGGGGTGGACCTTGTTCTTGGCTGGGAGTTGTAGACGGAAGTCAACAGGCCCTACTTGCTCGACGATTTCGTAGGGCCCATAGTTCTTTGCCGATAGCTTGGCGATGACTGTTTGATCTTGAGATCTCTTCCTTTGAGCAGGACCTTGTCCCCAACCTTGAACGGTACTTCACTCTTGTGCTTGTCATAGTACCACTTCATTCGTTCTGCAGCGAGTGTTAGGGACGCTTGAGCCTGTTCTCGGGCTTCCGTTCGGTACTGGAAGATGTCCTCGAGGGTCGGGAAGCCTAGTTCTCCTGTACGTCTGGGGCCATTTTGGGGTGGTATCCGTATTCCACAAAGAAGGGTGATAAGCCAGTGGACTCATGTGCAGCATTGTTGTAGGAAAACTCCGCAGTGGATAGGAGGGAGGCCCAATCGTCTGGGCGATGTTCGGTGAAGATCCGCAGGTACTGTTCCAATGACTGGTTAACTCGTTCCGTCTGGCCATCGGTCTGGGGGTGGTAGGCAGTCGACATTGAGGCTCGGATACCCAACTTTCCACAAAACTCCTTGAAGAGCGCACTAGCAAACTGTGTCCCTCGGTCCGAGATGATTTGTCGGGGTAGGCCATGGTGTTTGAGTATATGTTCATACACGAGTTCTGCCGCATCCGAGGCTGAGAAGTGGTCATCACACGCAAAGAAGTGGGCTCGCTTGGTCAACCGGTCTACTACTACTGCAATGGCTGTGTAAACGTTGCCGTGTCTGTCGCAGGACTCAGGAAGTTGAGTGATGAGGTCAATGCTCCAGATCTCCCATGGTCCAGCTGGGACTTCGTTTGGCTGCAATAGTCCGAAGGGAGGGTTGCGTGAGGTCTTGTTCCGTTGGCATGTATCGCACCCTTTGACATACTTCTTGACATCGACTGACATTCCAGGCCACCAGTAGTTGTGGCTGACAAGCTCCTGGGTCTTCCATCGGCCAGGGTGGCCTGCAAGTGTGGTGTCGTGGTGGAGTTTGAGCAGCTCCAGTCGTAGTTCCTGGTCCTTTGGGACGTAAACCTTTCCTCTGTAGAGCAGTAGGCGTTCTCGAAGTTCCATTCCTGCAGTGGTTTTCCAAACTCCCGTGGTCCGCTATCGAGCAGTGCCTTGTAGTCCTTGGTCATTGTGTCATCTTCGAGCGCCTTCTTGATCTTGTCCAGTAGTTGTCTATCATCGACCTCGGAGGCATGGGTGGTTTGCATGGCTTTGATGGTGAAAAACTCCGGCTTCAGCAGCGTTCGACCATCATTATCGCTGCTTACCCCCTCCTCATGATCTGGCCTCCTGGACAGAGGGTCAGCGCGAAGCATTGTCTTGCCGGGCCGATGCCGCAGGTTGAAGTTGAAACGGGAAAGGAACAAACTCCAGCGAGCTTGGCGACGAGTGAGCTTCTGGGCTTGTCGGAGTAGGTGAGGTTGAGGTGGTCTGACCAGATCTCAATTGGTTCAGGATGCCCTTCCAGGTAGTGGCGGTATTCCTCTAAGGCACGATATGATGGCCAACAGCTCCTTGTCGTAGATCTCATAGTTGCGTTCGTGCTCGTTCAAGGACTTGGAGTAGAGCGCTACTGGGTGCCATAGTTTATCTTCACCCAACTGCTCCAGTACTGCCCCTGTGGCGAAGTCAGGCGAGTCTGTTTCCAGGCGGAAGGGTGCAGTGTCATTGGGGATTTGGAGGATTGGAGCAGTGGTGAAGGCAGTCTTGAGGCTCTGGAAGGCGTTCTCCTGATCTTCTCCCCACTGCCAAGGCGCGTCCTTGCAGGTGAGAACCGTGGCGAGCGAGCTATCTTGAAAAGTCCTTGATGAAGCGCGGTAGAAATTAGCAAGGCCGAGGAAAGCTTGTACATGCTTGACTTTGGTAGGTGTTGGCCAAGTCTTCACGCCTTCGACCTTAGTCGGGTCCATGGTAATAGAATCGCCGAGATGATCAACCCCAGGAATTCGACCGACTGTTGCTCAAACTTGCACTTCTCAGGCTTGATGAAGAGGTCATTTGCTCGTAACTTCTGAAGCACCCGTTCCGTGAGTTGCGGTGAAGTGTGAGGTCGTCCGTGAAGATAAGAATGTCATCGATGTAAACTACCACATGTCGGTTGCAATTTCTTCCTTAAGGATCTCGTTCATCATGGCTTGGAAGGTGCTCGGGGCATTGCAAAGGCCAAACGTCATCACCGTTGGCTCGTACAGACCACGGTGGGTAATAAACGCTGCCTTCTCTTCATCTCCCTCACATATACGGACATTGTTATACCCCACCTCAGGTCCAATGAGGTGAAGATCGATGACTGGGATAAACGGTCGATAAGGTCCGGGATCCGTGGTATGGGAAACTTGTCCTTCTTGGTGACAGCGTTGAGGGCGCGGTAGTCCTGTACTAGTCGCAGGCTGCCATCCTTTTTCTTGACAAAGAATACAGGGGCGGCAGCTAGGCTCTTTGACCGTCGGATATATCCCTTAGCTTCCTGCTCATCGATCCATCCATCCAGGAGTTCCGTTCCTGGGGTTGAGTGGGTAAAGCTTGGCTGGCTTTGGCAGTGTTGCTCCTTCCACAAACTTCGATGGGGTGATCATAGGGCTTGCGAGTAGGCATTCGCTCCGAAGCTGTCTTGGAAAACACATCACCATACTGATGATAGTGGCGGGTACATGGTTAGACCAGTAGTCCTTGTCCTGGCTTCCTGGCAGCGGTGTTCCTTCCTTCTTCTCCTCGATCCGTGTTCGCAGCGTGCGGGCATCAGGGTCATCAGAAAACTGCATCCAATGTACAAATTGTTAGGTACTATCCCAGGGCTCGCGGTCTAGCTGACCGTAGGTGTCTCGTGCAAACTCCTCTAGTCGGGGCTCTTCCACAGTCTGGATTTCTTCGTCCTGTACTGAGACTGGCTTGGGTAGACAGGAGTGCGGACAGCGTGTAAACTTTACTTGACCAGCCTTCCAATCGACTTCTGGGTTATGTTCCGGAGGAAAGTCATGCTGGCGATGATATCCCGGTTTCCTATATCTGTGACCAGGAAAGACTGCCAACTAGTGTGGTTGTCAATTGTGACGAGACACGGGTGTAGTGCGTGATCAGACCCTTCTTGTTCTCTGTTGCATCGGCATTGAACACTCGTATCTCTCGTGAGAGCGTCGTAATTCAGGCCATGTTCCTGAACAAACCGGTAGTGTGCAAAACTCGAATAGGCTCCACAATCTAGGAGGCCTTCTGACTGGATTTCACGTATACCTTGCCTGAGGGTGAGCTTTAAATCGAGTGACTGTCGCTGTCTGCATGTGGCGAGATATACATAGTTCGATTTAGGCACAAACGACTCCTCTAGGTGGTTAACGCTACTAGTACATATGGATCGGATGTTACGGCCAGTCCCCGTCACATCCGCTGGAGAAAATCCTGCTCATCGGTCTCGATGATCCGTGCGGCAGTTTCCTGGTTCTCCTGCTTGTTCTTGAGTTCAAACTCCTTGAGTGCGTGGACAATAAACTCCATTCGGTCCTGGTCTTCGGTCTTGGGTTCTTCCTCGACAGCCCGTATCTTGGTCGGTGCGACACCCTTGCCTTTGAAGTCAGGGAGCTCGTAGTACCCCTTGTATACCGGGTTGCGACACTTAGTACCAGACTTGTATGGGTGTTTACCGCACCGGAAGCACATCTTCCTGGCTAACCAGTCTTCCTGTTCCTTGGAGAGCTTTTCCGGTTTGCGCATTGCATCAATGTCCATGGCATCGGGGTCCCTGGTGGATCTTGACGAGGCAGCCTTATGGTACTTGTTTCCTCGGTAGTTCATCTCGATCTCGAGCACCCAGTCAAGGAAGTTCTCCCGCCGTCGGGATAGTAACGGTGACATAGAGCGGTGGGTGATCATGGTGGTACGGAGATCACCCTTGCACTGAGCATCAATGCGGTGAATGAGTTCTACATCGGAATAGCCGGACTTGATCGCAAAACGGCGGAAGTTCTCCGCAAACGAGGCAATGGACGAGTGAGACTTGGCGCAGAGTTCTTCCAAGGACTGTTGGGCGGACTTCTCAGGTGCCAGTTCTCGGTATCCGCTCTTGAGTCGGTCGACAAAACTGGTCCATGTGCCGAGAGGGGTGTTGTCCGCGGCCTTTTGGGCATAGTCGTCCATGTATGACTGTGCTCCTCCTTCTAAGAACAGCAGTGCGGTGGTGATCCTGTCCTCGTCTGCCGTGATGTTCTGGTACCGGAACCAAATGCCGAGTTTTTGGAACCATTGCTCCACCGTAAGGTCCTGGGTCTTGCCTTTAAACTTGGGAGGGTCCGCGATTCTGGGGCGATGAGTGCCACCAGATGACCCAGTTGTCGAGGGTGTGTGGGCATGTACCGTGGTTGGGCGAGCAGTGAGGGAAGCAACTTGGGTTCTCAGCTCCTTGACTACATTGGCGAGCATCATGGTGTTGTTGTTGAGGACTTCCATCTCAGCCTTGAGAGTGTTGTTTGCTTTCTCCTAGTCATAGCATCGGGTTTCTAGGGTATTTGTGGTTTCTAGGTATGTTGTGTGGTTGTGAAAGTTTTCTTGCTGGGCTTGGATGTCGTGGATGTCCGTTGCAGTTGAGTTCCGGTGTTCGTACATTTTGTTTCCTAACTGGTTGTAAACTCCTATGATGTCCTGCCTAATCATATCGTTCATTACTGCCAGGATCCAGTCGATGTACTCATTGTCGATTTCGTAGTGTGCACCAGATGCTCGGACTGTCTCTTCAAGTGTGTCATATACTACACCCTTAAACACCCAGTTTGTTGGCCTCTGTATGGGTTCGAGAGTTGGCGTCGGTGACGGTGGGCGTGTGGGGTGCTGTGAGGTTGGCCGGGGGGTTCTTTCCGTCTCGGGCGGGCGTTCTCTGCCGGGTAGGGTGTGTGGTCCTTCAGGCCCAAAGGCATCTATTGGGAGGACTGTGGCGAGATCCAGAAGCCATGATGTATTCCAAACTCCGGGTGTTCTATGCCAAAGGAAACTACAAGACAATCCAATCTAAGTACCCAAACTTGTCGAGCTCGGCGATTGCGTTAAGCTACTCTAGGAAGTGTTGTCCTAAACCTGAAAACTTTATCTTCCCAAACTCCTTACAGAACCAGTCAATGCTCTGTTGCTGGCTGCGGGTCCAGCTGTGTCCGTTATGGCCGATGTTGTCGCTGATCCACTCGAGCTGGTCGCCAATGCGTTGGATGGCTGGCGATGGTCGTAGGGAGCTCGTCGAGGAGCACCTTGCGGTCAAAGGCGGCTTGGAGCGCTTAGGGCGGCGTGGACCTTGGGCTCGGCGATAGCGAGGTTGTCGTTGATGTTGGTGCGGATGAAAGCTGGGAGCGGTGCAGCAGAGATGCGACACGCCAAGGGAATAGGTGGTAGGACAGCGGTGGGTAGCGTGGGCGTGGGGGCCTGAGCAGCGGGGTTCGTTGGGCAGAGGTTGGGTGTATGGGATGAGTCGAGGCAGAGCCTTGCGACGAGGACTAGAGGTGCGTGCTCGAAGGCGGTAGCGGCGATCCTCAGCAGAGTCCGCAAGTGCGCAGGATATCTGATCCTGGACTGGGCGATGACCGTGCCTCTTGAAGTGGCGGCGGGTAAACTCCTGGAGGTCTTGCTCCTTGGAGGGAATGGGGATAATGATAAACATGTATAAAACTCCTGGGGAAGAGAGACGGCTGGCTAGTGTCTTGGGCACTGAGCCAGGGGCCTAGGTGTGAGATTCTGTCTAATGTCACAGCCGAGCGACTGTGCCACAAAACAAACAAAGGGGAGGCTCACTGATGGAGACACACAGAGGGTGGCAACAGAAGTAGAGGATAGATTGGCCTAGACTAGAAGGCAGAGGATGGCAGGGGCTGTTAAGCTGCCTACAGATGATGGGAGAGCGAACAAGAGACAGAATCTAAGGTCTCTGAGCCCACATCACAGCCCTTATATACTATACATGACAGGTGCACAGACCATCTGCCTTTAGGACAGGCTAGAGTACTGATGGCAGGTGAGCCAGTCCGAAAGGAGAACAAAGAGGTAGCTACTATTACATAATGATGATCAGTGTACAGTATGGAGTCGGAATGGGTCAACCCTGGGTTAGGGTTGGTGGCTGTGACTAGGGTACCAAGCGTGGCGCGAAAAACCGTGACACTACCCCTCCTCAAGGCTGAGCTCCAGCGGCGATCATACCAAACTTGACGATTAAACTGTGCTTGCACTGGTCGCGGGTTGGTAAGAGATATGGGCTGAACTGCGTCTGGGTGTGAGGCGTGGAATTCATCAAGCAGTTCCTTGCAGTGTTTGACGTTCGTACAGGTTCCCAGGTGGCCTCGCTGATGTCGTGCCCGACCCACTTCACAAGGTATCGGACATATCCATAGTAGGTCTTAGAGTCGAGGATCTTTTCAACCTCAAACTCGTCATGTCCTTCCACTTCCATGGCTGATGGTTTGGAGGGTTACGGTTACCGATCTCATCCTCATGGTAAGGGATGAGCTTGGAGGCATGGAAAGCGGGTGGACCTTGTTCTTGGCTGGGAGTTGTAGGCGGAAGTCAACAGGCCCTACTTGCTCGGCGATTTCGTAGGGCCCATAGTTCTTTGCCGATAGCTTGGCGATGACTGTTTGATCTTGAGATCTCTTCCTTTGAGCAGGACCTTGTCCCCAACCTTGAGCGGTACTTCACTCTTGTGCTTGTCATAGTACCACTTCATTCGTTCTGCAGCGAGTGTTAGGGGCGCTTGAGCCTGTTCTCGGGCTTCCGTTCGGTACTGGAAGATGTCCTCGAGGGTCGGGAAGCCTAGTTCTCCCTGTCGTCTGGGGCCATTTTGGGGTGGTATCCGTATTCCACAAAGAAGGGTGATAAGCCAGTGGACTCATGTGCAGCATTGTTGTAGGAAAACTCCGCAGTGGATAGGAGGGAGGCCCAATCGTCTGGGCGATGTTGGTGAAGATCCGCAGGTACTGTTCCAATGACTGGTTAACTTTCGTTCCGTCTGGCCATCGGTCTGGGGTGGTAGGCAGTCGACATTGAGGCTCGGATACCCAACTTTCCACAAAACTCCTTGAAGAGCGCACTAGCAAACAGTGTCCCTCGGTCCGAGATGATTTGTCGGGGTAGGCCATGGTGTTTGAGTATATGTTCATACACGAGTTCTGCGCATCGAGGCTGAGAAGTGGTCATCACACGCAAAGAAGTGGGCTCGCTTGGTCAACCGGTCTACTACTACTGCAATGGCTGTGTAAACGTTGCCGTGTCTGTCGCAGGACTCAGGAAGTTGAGTGATGAGGTCAATGCTCCAGATCTCCCATGGTCCAGCTGGGACTTCGTTTGGCTGCAATAGTCCGAAGGGAGGGTTGCGTGAGGTCTTGTTCCGTTGGCATGTATCGCACCCTTTGACATACTTCTTGACATCGACTGACATTCCAGGCCACCAGTAGTTGTGGCTGACAAGCTCCTGGGTCTTCCATCGGCCAGGGTGGCCTGCAAGTGTGGTGTCGTGGTGGAGTTTGAGCAGCTCCAGTCGTAGTTCCTGGTCCTTTGGGACGTAAACCTTTCCTCTGTAGAGCAGTAGGCGTTCTCGAAGTTCCATTCCTGCAGTGGTTTTCCAAACTCCGTGGTCCGCTATCGAGCAGTGCCTTGTAGTCCTTGGTCATTGTGTCATCTTGGCGCCTTCTTGATCTTGTCCAGTAGTTGTCTATCATCGACCTCGGAGGCATGGGTGGTTTGCATGGCTTTGATGGTGAAAAACTCCGGCTTCAGCAGCGTTCGACCATCATTATCGCTGCTTACCCCTCCTCATGATCTGGCCTCCTGGACAGAGGGTCAGCGCGAAGCATTGTCTTGCCGGGCGATGCCGCGGGTTGAAGTTGAAGCGGGAAAGGAACAAACTCCAGCGAGCTTGGCGGCGAGTGAGCTTCTGGGCTTGTCGGAAGTAGGTGAGGTTGAGGTGGTCTGACCAGATCTCAATTGGTTCAGGATGCCCTTCCAGGTAGTGGCGGTATTCCTCTAAGGCACGTATGATGGCCAACAGCTCCTTGTCGTAGATCTCATAGTTGCGTTCGTGCTCGTTCAAGGACTTGGAGTAGAACAGCTACTGGGTGCCATAGTTTATCTTCACCCAACTGCTCTAGTACTGCCCCTGTGGCGAAGTCAGACGAGTCTGTTTCCAGGCGGAAGGGTGCAGTGTCATTGGGGATTTGGAGGATTGGAGCAGTGGTGAAGGCAGTCTTGAGGCTCTGGAAGGCGTTCTCCTGATCTTCTCCCCACTGCCAAGCGCGTCCTTGCAGGTGAGAACCGTGAGCGGGCGAGCTATCTTCGAAAAGTCCTTGATGAAACGCCGGTAGAAATTAGCAAGGCCGAGGAAAGCTTGTACATGCTTGACTTTGGTAGGTGTTGGCCAATTCTTCACGCCTTCGACCTTAGTCGGGTCCATCGTAATAGAATCGCCGAGATGATCAACCCCAGGAATTCGACCGACTGTTGCTCAAACTTGCACTTCTCAGGCTTGATGAAGAGGTCATTTGCTCGTAACTTCTGAAGCACCCGTTCCGTGAGTTGCGGTGAAGTGTGAGGTCGTCCGTGAAGATAAGAATGTCATCGATGTAAACTACCACATGTCGGTTGCAATTTCCTCCTTAAGGATCTCGTTCATCATGGCTTGGAAGGTGCTCGGGGCATTGCAAAGGCCAAGCGTCATCACCGTTGGCTCGTACAGACCACGGTGGGTAATAACGCTGCCTTCTCTTCATCTCCCTCACATATCACGGACATTGTTATACCCCCACCTCAGGTCCAATGAGGTGAAGATCGATGACTGGGATAAACGGTCGATAAGGTCCGGGATCCGTGGTATGGGAAACTTGTCCTTCTTGGTGACAGCGTTGAGGCACGGTAGTCCTGTACTAGTCGCAGGCTGCCATCCTTTTTCTTGACAAAGAATACAGGGGCGGCAGCTAGGCTCTTTGACCGTCGGATATATCCCTTAGCTTCCTGCTCATCGATCCATCCATCCAGGGAGTTCCGTTCCTGGGGGTTGAGTGGGTAAAGCTTGGCTGGCTTTGGCAGTGTTGCTCCTTCCACAAACTCGATGGGGTGATCATAGGGCTTGCGGTAGGCATTCGCTCGAAGCTGTCTTGGAAAACACATCACCATACTGATGATAGTGGGCGGGTACATGGTTAGACCAGTAGTCCTTGTCCTGGCTTCCTGGCAGCGGTGTTCCTTCCTTCTTCTCCTCGATCCGTGTTCGCAGCGTGCGGGCATCAGGGTCATCAGAAAACTGCATCCAATGTACAAATTGTTCGGTACTATCCCAGGGCTCGCGGTCTAGCTGACCGTAGGTGTCTCGTGCAAACTCCTCTAGTCGGGGCTCTTCCACAGTCTGGATTTCTTCGTCCTGTACTGAGACTGGCTTGGGTAGACAGGAGTGCGGACAGCGTGTAAACTTTACTTGACCAGCCTTCCAATCGACTTCTGGGTTATGTTCCCGGAGGAAAGTCATGCTGACGATGATATCCCGGTTTCCTATATCTGTGACCAGGAAAGACTGCCAACTAGTGTGGTTGTCAATTGTGACGAGACACCGGGTGTAGTGCGTGATCAGACCCTTCTTGTTCTCTGTTGCATCGGCATTGAACACTCGTATCTCTCGTGAGAGCGTCGTAATTCAGGCCATGTTCCTGAACAAACCGGTAGTGTGCAAAACTCGAATAGGCTCCACAATCTAGGAGGCCTTCTGACTAGATTTCACGTATACCTTGCCTGAGGTGAGCTTTAAATCGAGTGACTGTCGCTGTCTGCATGAAGCGAGATATACATAGTTCGATTTAGGCACAAACGACTCCTCTAGGTGGTTAACGCTACTAGTACATATGGATCGGATGTTACGGCCAGTCCCCGTCACATCCGCTGGAGAAAATCCTGCTCATCGGTCTCGATGATCCGTGCGGCAGTTTCCTGGTTCTCCTGCTTGTTCTTGAGTTCAAACTCCTTGAGTGCGTGGACAATAAACTCCATTCGGTCCTGGTCTTGGTCTTGGGTTCTTCCTCGACAGCCCGTATCTTGGTCGGTGCGACACCCTTGCCTTTGAAGTCAGGGAGCTCGTAGTACCCCTTGTATACCGGGTTGCGACACTTAGTACCAGACTTGTATGGGTGTTTACCGCACCGGAAGCACATCTTCCTGGCTAACCAGTCTTCCTGTTCCTTGGAGAGCTTTTCGGTTTGCGCATTGCATCAATGTCCATGGCATCGGGGTCCCTGGTGGATCTTGGCGAGGCAGCCTTATGGTACTTGTTTCCTCGGTAGTTCATCTCGATCTCGAGCACCCAGTCAAGGAAGTTCTCCCACCGTCGGGATAGTAGCGGTGACATAGAGCGGTGGGTGATCATGGTGGTACGGAGATCACCCTTGCACTGAGCATCAATGCGGTGAATGAGTTCTACATCGGAATAGCGGACTTGATCGCAAAGCGGCGGAAGTTCTCCATAAGCGAGGCAATGGGCGAGTGAGACTTGGCGCAGAGTTCTTCCAAGGACTGTTGGGCGGACTTCTCAGGTGCCAGTTCTCGGTATCCGCTCTTGAGTCGGTCGACAAAACTGGTCCATGTGCCGAGAGGGGTGTTGTCCGCGGCCTTTTGGGCATAGTCGTCCATGTATGACTGTGCTCCTCCTTCTAAGAACAGCAGTGCGGTGGTGATCCTGTCCTCGTCTGCCGTGATGTTCTGGTACGGAACCAAATGCCGAGTTTTGGAACCATTGCTCCACCGTAGGTCCTGGGTCTTGCCTTTAAACTTGGGAGGGTCCGCGATTCTGGGGCGATGAGTGCCACCAGATGACCCAGTTGTCGAGGTGTGTGGGCATGTACCGTGGTTGGGCGAGCAGTGAGGGAAGCAACTTGGGTTCTCAGCTCCTTGACTACATTGGCGAGCATCATGGTGTTGTTGTTGAGGACTTCCATCTCAGCCTTGGCGTGTCGTTTGCTTTCTCCAAGTCATAGCAGCGGGTTTCTAGGGCATCTGTGGTCTCGCGGAATGTTGTGTGGGTGACAAACTTTTCTTGCTGGGCTTGGATGTCGTGGATGTCCGTTGCAGTTGAGTTCCGGTGTTCGTACATTTTGTTTCCTAACTGGTTGTAAACTCCTATGATGTCCTGCCTAATCATATCGTTCATTACTGCCAGGATCCAGTCGATGTACTCATTGTCGATTTCGTAGTGTGCACCAGATGCTCGGACTGTCTCTTCAAGTGTGTCATATACTACACCCTTAAACACCCAGTTTGTTGGCCTCTGTATGGGTTCGAGAGTTGGCGTCGGTGACGGTGGGCGTGTGGGGTGCTGTGAGGTTGGCCGGGGGGTTCTTTCCGTCTCGGGCGGGCGTTCTCTGCCGGGTAGGGTGTGTGGTCCTTCAGGCCCAAAGGCATCTATTGGGAGGACTGTGGCGAGATCCAGAAGCCATGATGTATTCCAAACTCGGGGTGTTCTATGCCAAAGGAAACTACAAGACAATCCAATCTAAGTACCCAAACTTGTCGAGCTCGACGATTGCGTTCGCTACTCTAGGGAAGTGTTGTCCTAAACCTGAAAACTTTATCTTCCCAAACTCCTTACAGAACCAGTCAATGCTCTGTTGCTGGCTGCGGGTCCAGCTGTGTCCGTTATGGCGATGTTGTCGCTGATCCACTCGAGCTGGTCGCCAATGCGTTGGATGGCTGGCGATGGTCGTAGGGAGCTCGTCGAGGAGCACCTTGCGGTCAAAGACGGCTTGAGGCGCTTAAGGGCGGCGTGGACCTTGGGCTCGGCGATAGCGAGGTTGTCGTTGATGTTGGTGCGGATGAAAGCTGGGAGCGGTGCAGCAGAGATGCGACACGCAAGGAATAGGTGGTAGGACAGCGGTGGGTAGCGTGGGCGTGGGGGCCTGAGCGCGGGGTTCGTTGGGCAGAGGTTGGGTGTATGGGATGAGTCGAGGCAGAGCCTTGCGACGAGGACTAGAGGTGCGTGCTCGAAGCGGTAGCGGCGATCCTCAGCAGAGTCGCAAGTGCGCAGGATATCTGATCCTGGACTGGGCGATGACCGTGCCTCTTGAAGTGGCGGCGGGTAAACTCCTGGAGGTCTTGCTCCTTGGAGGAATGGGGATAATGATAAGCGTGTATAAAACTCCTGGGGAAGAGAGACGGCTGGCTAGTGTCTTGGGCACTGAGCCAGGGGCCTAGGTGTGAGATTCTGTCTAATGTCACAGCCGAGCGACTGTGCCACAAAACAAACAAAGGGAGGCTCACTGATGGAGACACACAGAGGTGGCAACAGAAGTAGAGGATAGATTGGCCTAGACTAGAAGGCAGAGGATGGCAGGGGCTGTTAAGCTGCCTACAGATGATGGGAGAGCGAACAAGAGACAGAATCTAAGGTCTCTGAGCCCACATCACAGCCCTTATATACTATACATGACAGGTGCACAGACCATCTGCCTTTAGGACAGGCTAGAGTACTGATGGCAGGTGAGCCAGTCGAAAGGAGAACAAAGAGGTAGCTACTATTACATAATGATGATCAGTGTACAGTATGGAGTCGAATGGGTCAACCCTGGGTTAGGGTTGGTGGCTGTGACTAGGGTACCAAGCGTGGCGCGAAAAACCGTGACAATCGACTCGATCTGACAGCAGCGCATTGGAATCATGTCCGCGCGACACGGAAAGCGGTCGGGGTTCTAAAGTCAGTTGTATTGTTGACTACTTGAGTAGTCGAGGCGTCAGCCGCCAAGTTCGCCATTAAGCCGGCGTGCTTGTAATCATTGACTCCGAGGACTGCCGCGTGCCCCATTGCACCCGATGGGGTGCCGGAGTCCTTCACGGCGAGTCACGAGAAACAGGGTCAGAGCGCGAGGGCGGTGCAAAGGGAAGGGACATACCAATTGAGCACTCGAAGCCCCACGAGTCGTCTGAGACAGCGGGCGAAGCTCAATGTCGTAGCAGCTGCGACAGTCGTCTCCAAAGCAGCAGGACACTCTGCGCCATTGCAGCCTTGCGCGCTCCGGTGATTGCTACTCACAAAAATCTAGAGTTAGATTCCGATGAAACAAATGGGTACCAGCAGCGATCACGTACCGCCGAAGACATGCGTCCGCGTGGATGTCCCCCGGCACCGGAACAGAACAAGCCGTGTTGAGAACATGAGTTGACTATGAGCAAGAATATACAGCGGCCAGACACGTGGTCAACAACGAGCAGAAGCTGGTGGACGTGGACGAATGGGGAGGACGAAGGGGTTCTGGCGGCGCATAGCCTGAGATAGTCGTCCAGAGGATGGAGACCGGCGTCGCCTGGGACGCGAAAAGGTAACATGGTCAATGGGGTGCTCGTCGAGAGCGTGTTCTAACGCACGGCCGGCCTGGTTCGACCCTCGACGGTGCCGGACGCCAAGAGAACACCGTCAAAATGCGGCTGGGCGCCCCAACGTGCATCCACAAATAAATCAGACGAGGATAGCATAGGAGATACAGCGTGAATTTGCCAAGGGACTGCCCGAAGATACGTCAGGGGACTTGAACGGCCACGCCGAGGAATGACCGCGGCCTGGGGGCCTCGCGGTGTGGATAAACGTGGAGGTGCCCATGGAGAGCAGTCCGAGCGGAATGAGCGATGGGAGACATGTAGAAGTGGCGAGCAGGATAAGTCGACAGCGGTTGCGCTCGGAGTTAAGAGGCGGGAGACTGCCACGCGTGTCTGGAGTGGCGCGCAATGTCTAGAACCCACTCTGTGGATGGCCGGTGGATGGTAGCCAGCGCGAACAGGGCCGTAACAAAGGGGTGAGTGTGTGGACAATATTGCGAGGCAGGGATGGGAAACCACGAAACATACCGGGATATGTCCAGAGGAGGCGAGCTGAATGGGATGAGGAAGTGCTGGGGCCACATAGAATTCGTGAGGGCAGTAGGATGGGAGTCAAGAGCGGTGGTGTTAGAAGAGTGCGAGAAGGAGGTGGAGCGGGAGACAGCTCATGAATGGGATGATCGGCGGGTGGTTGCAGCATTGGCAGGCATAGTGGTAGGCTCCGGGACTGATTGGCAGATGCGAGTGAGGAGAGGCGGACACCCTCACTGAGCTGCGCGAGGTGAGGAGGACTCACCTAGTTGACGGTGATGGCAGTGTCCATGAAAAAATGTGGGCCTTCCTTGGGTGGCATCCTTGCCTGTATGATCATGCAAAGTTTGAAGGGGAGGCACAGAAGATCGAGTTGGATGGCGAGGAATTTCGGAGATAAGGAGAGAGACTGAGAGAAAAGAACGCACCCTTGCCAATGTGTTCTACCCTGTGTCCTCGAGATCCTCAGTGTCCTTGCTGTAGGCATTCTCCTCGCCGAATCACTCTGAACACCCGCGAGACACCATCGGTGCGGAATGGGAATACAAGCCTGCGACTGAAGAGAAGATGGAGCGCAGTAGGTTGATCTTGGCATGGACAATAGATTGTAGTTAGCAATGTAGTTGCATGGTCAAGGATAGGCTTGAGCGAGCAAAGGGAGGGAGACGGAAGCAAGTGCAATTGGCGGAAGGCGGCAAGGAGCCGCATTCTAACACCGAATAGAGTCAGCTTGTAATAGTATGGGGCATAAATGGGATAACACTGCCTTTGTTAGACCATATAAGTGCTGATTGTTAACTCGGCGCTCGATGGCATATGAGTGAACAGCGGCATGCATCAACTACTCTGAAGTAGATAAGAAAATGTACACTTACTGGAGGTCGTACAGGACCCTCCAGTACATTTATATTGAAGGGTCAGTGTGCCAACGGTTGAACAAGAATTCACATTGTCGAGTTGTAGCTCGGACTTGTAGCGCTCATACAGTAGCGCTGCATTTACAATATCTGAATTATTGTTCAACCATTTGCACACTAACCCTTCCATATAAATGTACTGAAGGGTCCTGTAGGACCTCCAGTAAATGTACATTTTCTTTATAGTGCAATAGTGGCGCGGTTTAGCCGTGTGGCGATGCAATATGATATACTATTGGCGCTACTATTGGCGCTATTGAGTAAGTAGTGCATTACCTTCGATTACTATAGTCACTAAATCTACCAATATTGGCCATTTAATACATTTGGCCTTCGAGGTATCGCGGCTTAATCTACTACTATTCAGTGTGTTTCTATCATTGTTATAGGTGTGGGCACCAAGTATTTGGTCCGACTACTCCAGTACAATGGCTGCCATAGTGTATACATGTCTCCTTACTTCTTTGGGTTCTTATACACTCCTCTCGGTGCAGGCTTTGGTTTTTTCGTGGACTTGGCTTTGTCATGTGAATCTGGGTCACTGGGCACTGGCAGAGGATCTCCTCGCTTGCGCTTTTTTGACTTTGGGAGGCTCTCGTACTTGGGCCCCTTCTACAGAAAGATAGTAGTAGCTGAGTGGTGCCGCTCAATAAATATTTGAATGGTAGTACACACCTCAAGGAGCTCCTCGTCGTCATCGGGATAGAAATCCCCCACATTCCAATCATCACTGATTTCGGAGTACGGATCCCACTCATCCTGATGATCTCCGGCATCAAGCCCCCATTGATACCAGCCTGCTTCTCCAGCAGCAGCAGAACGTTCGAAGAGCCTACGCTCGAAAGATCTGAGACACTCCCCGTCGACATCGATAGAGTGCACTGTGGAGTCCTCGTCGTATGAGTTGCATTGCAGGTCCCATGCCTGTGCGAGTAGTTGCTGTTCGTCCTGAGGATGAGCTTCATTCCGTAGCTTGTCAGCTATGATTAGCGTTATTGCATGAGCAACAACATGCCGCCCGATCCAGATATGACGGCTGCTTCTGGCTCCTAAGATATTCACATCAATCCAATTGCATCAGGAATCCGTCCGGTACTTTTCCGGACTTATTTCTACTGAACGCCTTGATTCCACTGGGGGACACTGGAGCGAGCTTATTCTCTGGATTCCTCTTAGCGCGACTGGGAACTCATCACTGTTTGCTGATGCTTTCATCACCTGTCCATCACCAGATGTCAGACATTCGACAGATGGCAGTTGAATGACCAAAATGATTTTCTCTCAAGGCCATTATGGCCTGCCCTGAACAATCCCGGCAGTACCGGGTCCTTTTGATGTCAGCGACACATGAAGTTTCTGCCCTCCAACGTCCGTCGTCCACCTTCTTCTCCGGCAACATCATCGCTCTCTTCTCCTCACCTCTCCTGCCCCCAAACACCTTGCACCTACCCACCAACCGGTCCACAGACATGCAAGGCACCCATCGAGCCAGCATGGCCATCTCAAGTGCTGATCAAAGATCCATCCATTGCCACGATTAGTCGCATTCAGATTAGACGTTTCACGGCGAGTCCGCCGTCATCACATAGTACGGTGGTCGGCAGCGCTTGCATGCTGTTTCCTGGTGAGTTTGCCTCAACATAGAGATCGCGAGTGTGGCTAGCGACAAGGTGAGTGATAGATGTATCGAGCGACGAAATGTGGCATCGTCAACCTTTGATGCTTGAAGGTCTCGCCTCGTGCGAGGATTCGGGGGCGACGATGTGAGGCGGCAGGATTCAATGGTTCGTTTCGTTGCCATCCCTAGCATGGCTGTCAAATCTAACGGCTACTGCAGGTCTTATAGTTAGGTGGCAACACGTCTGGGAGACTGGCGAGTCGTGGTCGGATACTCCTTCCAGTATGGCAAGGTTGTCGACTGCATCATAGTCTACTGTGCCGAGGCTCGAAGGGCTTCGGCCGTCACATCGAGGACGGGAGTAGCACGGACCAACTCGTTGGGCTGCTGGACTTATCCTAGATGACGAGCAGGTGTGTCACTGATCTACTCTTGTTGGTGCATCGCCCAGAAGACTCACGCTCGTGAAATTTTTTCCTTGCTAGATCGAGGTCAATGTTACCCAACCGCAAAGCCAGCGCGGCGGAGCGTGCTCCAGTGGCGGGGCACCAGCGGCAACTGCGGCGAGTGGCACGGACCTCACGGCGCCGGCGATTCACCGACAGCGCGATACATCCTGCTGGAGCACTCCGATGGCGCAGGAATTTGGTGGGAGGCTGTCGAGGTCGTCTTGGTGGCCCCAGGGATATCGGGATGATGATCAATGGTGAGCTGGTCACGCTGCCTGATTAGCTACTATGTAATTGTCGGTAATAAGCAAATGGGCGGGACTTGAGAGGACTTGCGGCCACTTGGGCGCACTGGAGCGAGCACTTAATCAGAACACGAACCTAATTATCCAGGAGAATCCAGGCGACTGGAATCATCTGAAGATTCCTGGATAAGTCCGGATAAGTCAGATCAGACGTGCCAAGTGGATCGGACGGATTGCTGATGTGTGAACTTCGGCTCGAGCTGAGAGGTCTAGGTTTCCCACAAAGGGGACGACTCCACTCCGCTCAGCCGTGACCCGAGACATCCTTGAAGCCTTGAGGTACGAGAGAACAGGAATGGTGTTGGGTGAAAGGGTCGTGGGCTGGTCAGGCTCCCAGGCAAGGAGAGAGGACAGCGTCTGGAGATTTGGGTGGAGAATTGTATCCGTGTAAGAGGAGTAGGGCACGGAGCTTGGGTCAGCGAGGATCTCCTCGTCGTCGATCTGTAGGAGAGTTGCAAGGTTCCAGTGTCCAAGCTGAGAAATGAGAGAAGCTTGTAAGCGCAAATGCCCATGGAGTATGAGAGTGTATGTGCATACTCGAATCTTTCTGCGCTCCATTCGCTCACCCCATAGCTCATCTGTGATATCCGATTCCGAAACAACTTCTGCAATAGACGAAATCCCTTGGGGGAACTGCGAAAGCCTCCAGTGCTTCACCCGCCACTTCCTGGGAGCCTTTGACTCAAGGTGGAGGAGCCGGACAGGATACCAGAACTCCCCAACTCTTACAAGTGCCCCTTTGCCGACGCTGTGATGCGATGTAAGAGATATACTTTATAAATTGCTGGGCGGTGAGTACTTGCCACAGGCGACTTGTAAGAGGGGATTTCGCAGGCCAGGGCGACGTGGAGGTTGCTTGTCGCTATCAGTGCAATTCGAGTCAGGGACCTAGTCGGACTATATGCAAAAATCAAGTACTACTCACCTGGCCTTGGACATGTATTCGGGTATGAAATCTGCCCCAGTGCACTTGTCGCACTCGAAATCCGAATCTTTGGAAAGGTTGCTGGCTCTACCGCCCCGCTGACATGCAACGTGAGAGTAGCTCTCGCATTGCATGCACTGGATCGTTTGAAGACCGTCAGTCATCAAGCGACCGTCTCCTTGTGCTCCGCATCGACAGCGAACAGGATGTGGAGATGTGCTTCTCGGAATTGGGGCCACAACATGCTGGTAAACAATTTAGTACAGATGATATACAGACAATGCACATATTAAAGAAATCTCACTGTATTACCGAGCGAGGACTCGGACTCAGACTCGACGGGAAGAGGACTTGGATCTAGTGTGAACTCAAAAGCAGTCACTGCAGGTGGCTGCGCCTGCTTGGCTGGATGTTGAACTTCGTAGTCCATAACCTTTTGGCGTTCCCTCGCCGTTGGGGAGTACCATGGCCTGTGCTCCTCGGAGACAGGAATAAGATTGTCGAGAGGGAGAGTGAAATCGGTGGTGTGCGCATCTGAGAAGTGAGAACTGGAGGGTGTGATGTTGTGCAAGTCTTGAATCTTTGAGAGTTGGAAGCGATAGACAGCTTCTTGAGTTGTGCGACCACCCTCAAGATGATACACCACAAACGACGTCCCGGTACCGCCCCGGCAAAGGAGGGACGAGGTCAGAATCCTTCCCTGCCAGGTGTGTGGAAGGCTTGCTATCCGATAGGATGATGCCCATGCCCTTGTCCTTGATGTCGTCGTACATGAATACCCGGGACGGCCTCGAGCCTGGAGGACTCTGAAAGAGATGTCGAGAGATGTAGTGTCTGCCTGTCTCTCTGCCCACATCACCAAGAACAGAGTCTCGGAAGATACGAGTGACGAGGCGATAGGAAGCCGACGGTGGTTTGTGCTTCCCAGTCTTCCGGAAGAGGGCGATCTTCTCGGGAAAGTCCCATGCATCAGAGTGAGGAGCTTGATGAGCAGTACGACAGGCACAGACAGGTAGAGCACGGTGGTAATCTTTGAGCCACCACAGCGAAGAGCGGGCTCTGATTTCGACAAGGGGTCAAGGAAGTTCTCTGTATTGCGCCAGCAGTTCTCCTCGTCATCGTATGTTGACTTGCCCTTGATTGTGATGAGGTCGAGTAGCCACTCTCGGAACTTGCAGCAAAATCGGAAAGCTTCTCCCTCCGAGAGTTGAAAGTGGAATTGTAGAGTGAGTTGGCGGCGAAGGTCATAGTGGAGCGGAGTCTTCCGGGATCTAGCTCCCTTATGATAGCAACCTCTGAACTTCAACCAATATCCACGGAAGTACGCCTGTGCCTCGAAAAACCGTGCAGGGTCAGGTTTCTCCGAGATACTAAGTACAGTGTTGAGCCATGCCTGTAAAGGTTCTCCATTCAATGCTGACTGAAAGGACAAACGGTGGTGGATACTCACGAAGACATTCTCCTCGCTCTGGAATGAGTGGACGACCTGCTGCCCAGTCTGTGATGCGAGGAGTTTCCGATACTCATCGCGCTGGTTGCTGAGTACTTCCACGGAGTAGTTAGAACTCGACTCGAGATACAGGGTGCGTCGGTGTTCCAGCATTGTGTAAAGTCCATAGATGGCACTGCTCGCATCTTCGAGCCTAGTGATATGATCAAAACACTGCGCAAAGCTACCGAAGTCTTGCATCGTCGCATTCCAGATGGCTTCCAGGGCAGTGTCGAGCCAGCATGAATTTTGTGACCACTTGTAGCTCACCACAAGGCGTGTGAGAACCGGACTGACTGTGTGCAATGCGGTCGCCAGCGGGTATGTGCTGAGATGGAGCAGTCGTCGACACCCCTGTGGCGGGGCAAGCGGGAAGGAATCACCAGTGGTTCTCCATCTTGTCGAGTTCAGCCAGGGTTGCAGTCACTCCAGAGATCCCCATCCACTCGCCCCATTCAGAGCCTGTGTCGCCTTCAGGAGAAGGTGGTGGTGAGAGCTGCTTGGTGCGTAAGTTGTCGGAATCCCTAATGCGTCCAGTCTTCTGAGGTGCGCGAAGAAGGTCCTTGGGTCTGTCTGGAGGACGACCATCATTCTTGTAACGATAGGCTTCTGCCAGTGAACGACGAGCGCGAGAGGGCGGCGGTCGAGCTGAGCATGGGGTTTTCTGTGGAGCTTTGTTCGTCCGTGCTCCTTGGCAACCAGTTTCCACCGCTCCGGTTGGCCGTATCGGATCTTTGTCCCCACTATCATAGTCATTCAGTCGACATCACATCACATGAGCTAGTACTAGAGGTGGAAGTCCCCATACCTTGCGCCGCGGCGAGTTGGGAATCAAAATGCTTCACAAAAGCGAGAATAGCCCGGATCCCATCCATAAGGTTGTGGTCGCGCCCGACTGCTGAGTAGATTCTCCAGTGCATTGACTCCTCGGCATTTGTCGTGCTGGGCATTGAGTCCCATAGAATCGGGTCCATGCGACGCCGTGACTCGAAAAGCATAGCTGCATGACTGTCGCGCATCCACCATTCAAGCCATGGTTTGATATGGGGGAAATTCACCAGGAGCTCCCGTGCAACGATATGGAAGGACTCAAGATCTTGAGCGGATATCAGCTCCTCAGTCAAGCGTCGGAAGTGGGCCTCCTTCTCTGGAGGTATGACCCCTCCCATGCGAGCAACCCGGGTGACACCTGAGCGAAAATGCTGCCGACAACCTCTCAGTAACCCCAACGCAGCTGCGCGGAGGTCATCCGAGGATCGCATCAGGAAACCTGTAATTGTACTGATGGCACTGAGGGCCACTGAGGCAGTACACTCAGTAGCGCTCAGTAGCACTCAGTAAATGCTTTGTCAGTAGTGGCTGTGCAAAGACAATTGGAGCGGTGAGATCGCAACTCCGAGTTGCTCCCTTACCTCCATTTGCTATCTTACCTTGACAGAAACTATACTACATGATTGTCTGATCATAGTGGAGAGTAATTCTAACAGAAATACCCTCATAGGACCAACTCGACAGGCACACAAGCCCAGAATCCCCACCCACCAGCCTCCGGGATACACGGCGAGTCTGGATAAGAATGCAAGGATATTGGTGAGTAAATTTCTTCTGAGACATTAGATTAGATCTATATGCATGCAATAAATGTGTTTTCTCGGAGGCTCATGCATTGGTTGTCGAGGACATGTGTTTGAATCTGGCACATGCCTACCGGGCGCCCGTCAGTACCCTCAGTGCCTCAGTGAATTACGGTTTTCCAGATGCGCGAAGTACCCAGGTTTTGCGGACGTCGACAAATGCTTCTCCGAAACCATTGCGCTCTGCCTCGCTGAAGTCGACCACCTGTTGCCATCACACCATTAACCCAGGATGTAGTATTACCAATTCATTCCACTCACGTTGCCGAAGTGCTCATCTCCGCTGACATCCCAGCCGTGCCTCCGCCTCCCCTCCGCAATGCTGTTGAAGAGCGCAAGAAAGTGTTGACGATAATGCTCCGTGGTGGCGCCATTGGTATACGAGAGGATGCCAGGAATCCAACAGCGCAAGGTCGCCGAGTATGCCGAGCTCACAATGAGCAAGCAGTTGCGCTCCCTCCAAAACTCATGTGCAGCATCGGAGATGATCCCATTCACAGGTTCGTCTGACTCGGATATACGCGTCTCCTTGACGAGCTCGGCCAACATAAGAGGTTGGTGCATGCAGATAACAACCACGTCTCGGATGACGGAGTGGATGATAAAGCCTTCATTCTCAACACAGAACTTCGAGAACTCGGTGACGTTCAGGTCGTGTGCGCCACCTCCAGGTCTGTTCGGCCGGCGAACTTTCTCCAGTTCATAGGCAATGCGGTCCTTGTTCAGTAGAACGGGAGAGATGTCCGCAACACTTGGACCCGGACCACGTAGTGTCGGAGGCCCAACAAGCAGCTGAAGAGGTCCAGACTTGGGATGGTGTTCGACCAGCTGTTTGAACTTTTCCCGCTGCGACTTCGTCATGTGGATGAGGTGCGTTGGACGAGGGTGGTTATGGAAGCCAGCGTGGATGAAGTGGATGCCATGCTTGAATGACCACAAGCTTTGACATGTTGGACAGTCAGGTTCCGACCGTTTCAGAGGTGACCCACACACGCATGGCTTGCTGAGCTGCTTGTCGACGAGATTGGCACGGGTAGCGGGGCGGATGATGATAGTACACCGTTCATTGGTGCAGAAGATAACACCTAGGCAGTGTCTCTCTGATTTGCGACCCGTCGACCATGACTCCGCAATACTGAACCCGCTCCTTGCACCCGACGTCTGAGATGCCCAATTGACAGCGAGGTGGTCCGTGTCCTTGACCTCCTCGACCGTAAAGGTGCGCTCGATAGGACCATCTGGCCAACCGTCCCAGGAAACGGGACATGCATTTAGCACGGCGCCTGGGGCATCGACTACATTTATATTCAAATGAGCATTGATGTCTCATAGCCCGAATTAGTACTTATAACTGACACACCTTCTGCAGCGTGTGGAACGTCCTGTGCAATCGACTCGGGGTTTGACAAGGCCCGCCGGGCCTGGGTGTCCCCGCTGGTCAGTAGTACGGTCGACCTGTGTTGATGCTGTGATACCACACTCCAGTCAGTATCACACGCAGGGTCTCGGAACATTGATGACGGGGTCACTAACCATGTCACTGCTCTCCCGTTCACGAGGCGAACCCTGCTCAGTTCACCTCGACCTTCTTCTCCACCAGTGTACAGCGCGCCATATCTATTGCCCTGAGGAGCGGAAAGGCTCCAAGCAACACCAGTGTCGCCGCCGTACGGCAGTCTGAGCCGACTATCAACCAGGGAATGGAAGGACTCCCTGCCAATTCAGTGTCCCCGGTGGTCGACGGTCTGACTCGGCGACTATCAACGAGGGAATGGAAAGGCTCCCAGCCTGACGAGTGTCCACACTCGTCAATCGTGCCGACCCGTAGTTAACCTGTAAATTATTGTGAGACCTCAGACTTCAATGAACTTGAAGCTTGTAACCTCCGACAAATGTACACGATGTTTGAACAAACAGCCATGGACAACTGACTTACCTCAGGCGTTCGAAAGAGCATTTGAACCGTATTGAAGCCCCATCAGTTTCCCTATTGCTTCATGAATTATAATTCCCAAGGTGTATGCCGCTTTCAAGGAGCTCACCATGCTGATCGTATATCGGTACGAGGCACTGACTAACATTTTGAACTTGTACAGTGTTTCCTTCATCTATTGGGAGACCGCTATAATAAGTACAATGTTTGACTCAAGTAAATACTACAATACCTTGACGAGTTGGAGGGAGATATGTCTCTACAGTCCTTTCGGCGGTCATGTGGGGGATCTCTGCCGTCTCGCCTGATGCATTGCTCGGCGAGAAGTACTTCAGGACGTGTTTGACAAAACCCTGTAAGCAACCGCTTTAATACATGACACAGTAAGCGAACACATGGCAGCTACATACCCAAACCATAGCTTGCAAGCGTGTTTCCAATTCAATGGCGCGACTCGGAGAAGAAGGGACTAAATGGTATGATCTCTTTCACATCTCGACCGCCTGTCCTATATGTAGTACCTCCAGCAATAGTGTGTACCCTCAAACCTTCCAATCACTGTTGTGCCTTTGGGGCGCTGCACTATACATCCGTAGATATCACGATGATGGAGACCCACCGCGTGCGGAAGATCTGAATAATATGCAGCCAATCCTTATGCGTATTCTCCTCCGTGGAAATACTAACCGGGTTAGCTCAATATCAATATAGCAACCCAAGTGTGACACTGGGGCGGTGTCAGAAACAGGGTGTCGAGCCGCCCCTAAACAAACAAACACATGCTGGCGCGATAGTCATGCACGCCACATTGGCGAGGGCCGCTACTTACACTGGCGGGCGCAACACTGGTGCGGCGGCGCCACGCCACTGACACGGAGCAGCGCGATACCGCGCAACCCAACGCGACACCGGCGCCTGTAGCCTGTCCACAACATCCACGATGCAACGAACAAGCATGGCAGAGAAGTATGTACACAACATCCTGAAAGATGTTGCTGTAGCACGTCCACATCCACGAATCCCGAACAACATGGCAGAGAAGTATTACACAACATCCTAGATGTTCCACGACACGAATCCCGAATGAACACTTACCTGTGGGTTCCGAGTATATGCCCATTGCATGGGACCTGACCGGCATGACCAGAGGCATCAGCCCGAGAGCGGCACTCCCGTCCAGGACAAACCGTCTCGGCCGACCCGGCGAGGTACAATCTGTATCAGCCGAAACAATCGGAAACATAATGCCAGGTAGGAAAAAGACAAGCCTAGACACAAGCTGTGACCTATATTTAGGGGGGAAATAGAGGCGGTAATCATTCTCGTAGAAGTACAGAAGCTGGTGGGCAGGGTAAAGTGTGAGGGCAAGAGTGCTGACGCACGTGGACGCGGCTGTGGCATCGCTTGGCGCCAGCGCGTCACAACTCTGCACGTCGCGTCACAACTCTGCACGTCGCGTCGTGCCTCTGCAAATTCGGTAGGCCCAGGGGACCGGGGCCCCCCATTGCAGTGTTCGGTTTGGCAAGAATGGGTAGGCTCATCCAAAACGCTCACACGTGAACGTTCGCATGTCAAAGGGGATGGTTTGATCAAGAATACTGACTAACATCTTGGCTTGGATGAACGCTCGGGCCTCGAGGAAATGCTGGATATATACATAGGTCACAGGAAGTGGTCGTGTCTTCCGTCTCCCAGTGACGCTTCCTGACTTATCATTGTATCATGCGGCGCCCCACCCGCTTCCACATCTTCTGCGACTCCGGCGCGCCGGAAGGCAGCACGGACTACACTACCCTCGTCATCATCCACGGCCT
The DNA here is from genome assembly GCA_020736865.1 of Ganoderma leucocontextum. Taxonomy (NCBI): domain Eukaryota; kingdom Fungi; phylum Basidiomycota; class Agaricomycetes; order Polyporales; family Polyporaceae; genus Ganoderma; species Ganoderma leucocontextum. The sequence goes on from JAHKGY010000009.1 coordinate 991,012, forward strand.
TGGATGGCACAGCGGTGAGTACACCTGCTGCTGTGATTTTTCCTTCATTTTTGACCACGATACGAAGGCGTCTTCACAAAGCTGATCCCACTCGTGCACGCGCAAAACGCCCGTCTCGTGCTCGTGAACAGACGCGACTACCCCGGAGCGACTCCCTATTCTCCAGTGGAGCGGGCGCATTTATTTACGGCGCGCGGAAGCTACGACCGGCGTAGCCGCGCAAGGCCAAGGTGGTGACGATCATGAAGGAGGGAGCGATCGACGTATCCAAGCTCCTTGCTCGTTTCATTGCCGATAACCATGTTCCTCCTGCTCAGCCCCAGGCTAACTCGGGTGGCATAGTGCTTGTGGGCTGGTCGCTCGGGACGGCCTGGTTGACTGCGCTCCTCGCGAGCGTTCCACCACTCTCCGCCGATGCTGTGGACCTGACCGAGTATGTGCGCGCATCGTATTTTACGGTATGTGCTCCCCGCATTAGGATTTATGGACACAATGCTCATGCGTGAAGTCGATTCTGCACCAGACCCTCCCTACCTCGCTCTGGGATTCCCACCCATCGATGGTGGATACCAGCCCTTTGTAGACTCCTCCATCCCGCCAGAGCACGTTGTGGAGGCGTTCAACGTCTGGGTCAGCGGGTTCATCGGGCACGGCGAGACTAAGGACACGCTCGAACTCGGAAAGCCACCCTCTTCTCTGCGTTCGACCTTCAAGACCCTGACCGCCGAGGAGTGCGTGTCTGCGCTCGATCCGGTACCGGTCGACCCCCGCGGAGGGTCGGACACGGCTCTCATGAATGCAGGCGCGTTCAGCGGGGCTTTTGCCACTTTGCGCGAGGAGGCGCTGCGTCTTCATGCTGCTGGAGATGGTACTATGAATGGATGGGACGCGGTCGAAGTTCGTCATGTATGGTGTGGCGCGTCACCGTGGGCGATGCCGTGGGCGGCGATGTGCCTTCAGGAGGAGATTGCAGAGAAGAGGAAGGCGGGAAGCCACCTTCGGGCCCTGACCTTCTCACGGCTGCGGGGTGCGAACCACTTGGTGAGTACTGTATTCCCCATGAGTGCATTGACGCGGCTTGCGACATCCGGCGGTATGCTCACGTTCTCGTAGGTGCACTGGGAAGAGCCTGAGCGCGCTCTCAAGGCATTCCTTGAATGAACGCCTACGCAGAGAGCAGGAGATATCGTAGCACCCACTAGTCCCCAGGATGGGGAAGTTTCTTCTCTTCCAGACATCTCCCTGAGTCGCGTGCTCGTAGAATTCTGTCTTGCAAGACACTGACCTGTTCTCCCTTCACGGGGCCCGCTCCGACTTAGAGAAGTTACATGCTTCCTACATGGGTTTGGGCGTCATCGATATCTAGTCATAGACCCGCGCCGAACAGGCCCTAATAAGGTAGACTCGTAGAGAAGTTGAATGAACGCTGAAAGACCTGGTCGCATGATACGCAGGGCGGAAGTATTGTAGATCCATTCCAATTTCCCACCGTCGCGGGGACTATATAGCGCGGATTCGAGGTGACCATCCGACTCGTCGTACATACCTGTTTTCCCTAGGCCTCACTGCTCGACCCAGCATGACTGACGCTATTGTTCGCCTCGGCATACTCAAGGATTCGGGCCCTCCTAAGGGTAGCGTCGACTACACGACAATTGTCTTGTTGCACGGTTATGCATGGAGCAGCGGTGAGTCGATCTCCATATCCACTGTGCACAGGACATGGTACTCACTTTACTTACACGTGCCAGCCATCTTCTCGAAGCTCATCCCCCTAGCTTCCCGACACAACGCGCGCGTCGTGCTCGTCAACCGGCGAGACTACCCAGCTTCCGCACCCTATACCATCGAAGAACGGGCTGTACTCTTGAACGCCGCCATCGAGGTCAAGACCAACCCGCTCGCCGCGCGAGAGAAACTGCACACGTTCATGCGAGAACGAGCGCGCGAAGTGTACGACTTGCTCGTCCAGTTCGTTGCCCAGCACAAGATCCCTCCCGCTCGCCCCGAAGAAAACACGGGAGGTATCGTGATTGGAGGGTGGTCGTTCGGGACTGGATGGATGACGTCTCTCTTGGCCAACGTCGCGTCGTTCCCCGTGCAACAGGTGGATTTGAGCAGATATGTCCGGCGGGTGATCTTCTACGGTGCGTGTTGCGTCCGACTCGACCGACCAAGCGATGGCCCAACACCGTATCTGCATGCTCCTGATGCTGGAACACGATTAGATGCTTCCTACTCTGTCTTGGGCTTCCCAACTATCCCAAACACGACCGCCCCGCTCAACGATCCCTCGATCCCGTATCAAGACGTCACGGCACGCTTCGCCGTCTGGTGCAGCGCGTACTTCGACAACGGAGAGTCGTCCGACAAGTACCAATACGACAACCATCTCGCCTCCCCGCCCCCGACCGTCAGCATCTTGACCCAAGAGGAGCGAGAGGCCACGTTCCACCCTGTGCCGGGCGATCCCCGAGGTGGCTCGGACCAGCTCCTCATGCGCTACGGTGCGCAATCTGGGGTATTTACGGTGCTCCGCAAGTCCGCGCTGCGTCTACCCCCCGCCAGTGCGCAATCCATGGGAGACCCGTGGAGAGACGTCGAAGTACGTCACCTGTGGTGCGACCGTTCTCCGTGGGTTATTCCGTGGGCAGAGACAAACATGCGGAGGGAGCTGGAGGAGGAAAGGAAGGCTGGGATTGTCCTGCGGAACGTGACATTCTTCCGGGTGCGAGGGGCGAACCACTTCGTGAGCGAAGCTTCAGCAGGCGGCACCGGGAGCTTGCATCGCTGACTTTCTTGAACAGGTCCATTGGGTCGAGCCAGAGCGGGCGATGGATGCCATCTTGGCAGTTGCTCCTGGCGATGGTGCCAACCTTGTTGCAAAATTGTGAGAACAGGTCCAGTTATGGTGGAGATATATGTTTACGACTGCACAAAATCGGCGTTTTGAGAATAAGTATGTGCATGTCACAGTGCGGTCATGTGTACCATACAAACAACTGAAGCCTGTCGCTGGTCAGTGCACGTCCTCAAGCCTGCGAACTGTATGACGTACACTTGTAACACTCTGTTGTTGACAGTCTGAGCTCAAGGAGTCTTTTCCACATGAACCACGAGCTTCGTCCCGCTCACCTGCCCGTCCCTGATTCTCCTCAGACCCTCCAGAATGCCCGCGAGACCGTTCGGCAGGACCTCAACCCGGAAGTTCGGCTGAGACTCCCCATTCTACATCAGCCTAATTTACCCCACCCCCAGCTAAGAGCGATTGCTTACATACCACGATGAGCCCCTTACTAGCAAGCCACTTCGTCACGCGGCGCCCGCAGATCTCAAACCCGAGCTGCTCGTTCCCGGGCCCAGGTGTGTTGTAGTCGCCCGTCGCCCTAGGCTCCTTGATCAGGCTGTCCGCGATCGACGAGGCAGAGTGGGTCCCCAAGAAGCCGCTACACCGCATTGTCAAACAATGTCACTGCGGTATCATACAGAGTCCGACTCGTCCTAGTCGTGACTGATCCGAGTGACCGTAGTACTTACTTACTTCAAAGTTCAGCGGACGGGGCTTTCGGCGTCTAGGTTGCCCGTTTTGTGTTTCGTGACGTAATCAGCCACGGCATTCCGAACTCTGAGGCCCAGTGCCAAGAGCTCGTAGGCTGTGTCTAGTTGTGTCTCGAGCTTTGTGCCGGCGACTTGTGGTTCTTCGCGCCAGTGCTGAGTGGAGCTTGCCCCTGGGGCCTGGCAGTGCTGATCATAGATCTAGATCATCTCAGATAAGTAAGTACTCGTTTTAAGTCATCGGGTTAGTATCCTCTCAATTTGCGGTTGACCATCTCTCGTGCCCGTCACTAAAGCAGCGCTAGGCATTCCTCGCAGCTTTGTCTGCACCGTAGCATACACGTACTCGATGACTAGACAGGTTTGATGGATGTAAGTAGTATTCTTTCGCCAACTGCCACTTATCCGAAACATTTCTTCTTCTCGTGAATTAGTAGAGAAGACAAAGAACTCAACAATTGAACCTCGTCGTGAGAAGTCGACTAGTTGCAATGCTTCACACCGCGGGTTCGTACGCAGCACCCCTTTCCCGTCACGAACTAAGGCCCCACGATCAACATCAGCAAAAGGGGGTATCGTAACATGGTGAGCCATCATATATGATATACTTAGTAGCCTACGGTCAGACCTGTATTTAATGATAGAAGACCTCGTGAGCTGGTAGTATTCGATCGAAACCCGTCTGAGCTGATCGGAGCGCCCGCAGCGTATGATCATGTATGATCTTACCACCGCACCGTCTGATCAAACCTGGGGCACAGATAGATCAATGTAGAGCGAAACCGGTCCATAATACGCATACAGTACAGGCTTGCAATTGTTCCAACAGAGGAAATTTTAGGTCAATAAAATATATTACTTGAGCTACGCTGATATTACATGCAACGTAAAGTACAAAGATTCGCGAGAAGTACAAACAATACACGAGCGACAAAGCGACGGACAAGGATCACGGGAGAGGGGGTCAGGGGAATCAGGGAGAAAGACGAGGAGGCCAGAGGAACGTAGTGGGGTAGGCAGGACAGATGATCGAGGTCTTGACGAGACAAAGGCACAGGGACAGAGACCCCGGGGCTCGCAGATCCGAGTAGCTCGAAGACCAGAAAACCACCAAGCGAGCCCAGACCAAGCGTCAGCACCAGATACAAAGCCGGGAGACACGAGACAGCAACCAAGGACGGTAGGCGAAATGCACGAGATCGAGGACAGAGGTATCTTACAGGCAGAACGCGGAGATCGCCACAGCTGCAGCCCTAGGAGTGTGTTCACTGGCCAGCGGGTTCCATACGGGCACACGGCAACACGGCACGGGGGAATCTTGGGGGAATCTTGTCGACGTGGTGGGGGTCGGAGACGAAGAACGACTTGCCCAAGTGGGTCTTGAGGCCTGAGGGACGTCCAGGAGTCCTGATAGGAGCGCAGTGGAGTCTGGTCTTGACCCGATACGGGGACTGAGTACTGAGTTCTCAGCGACAACGAGGTGAGAAGGAAAGAGGGAATGCAGGAGCGTCGGAGGGGGGAGCAAGACTTTGTACGTCCTGGAACAAGCCGGCGCCATCAAACGCCCCAGATGAGTGTTGCTCGGTGTCGCTGTCAGCTTGGCAACGTGTGGTGCTGAACGGCGGGCCTGGGATGTTCAAGTTATCGTCAGTGTCAAGTTAAGGCTGGTGTGCTCCGAGTCGTTTGTCTTTTCAGACTCAACAACTTTGCTCATTAATGCATCACTACTCATCTCCCCAGTGATACAGACACGGCTTTGTCACAGGAAGTGGTATGAGGATGAATGATATCATAAGATCATTCTCCCCGCATTAACTGGTCGGCGACTGTCGTAAGTTGTCGTACAGGGTCTTGGTAGACGCCCTCTGATCATATGCGATCATTACCAGTCGGTGAGACGGGTCGCTATCGCCTTCGTCTGCAGCGGTCGCTTACGATAGCAAAGTGCACATTTTGCTGATGAAGCCCACCAATGCCCACAATACACACGGCGACTTCCCTGTGGGTCTTACAGGACAAAAATGGCTAGAGCACATGCATGTCGACGTTACCTTAGCAAGGGTTGCCCCTGAATACAACCGTCGTAACAGTTAAAAGGAGTCCGGATCCTGCAGTCTCTTAAGAGCTTCGTCGTCTTCAGCGCTCAGCATCCGGTCAGTGACAGCAAGCAGTGTCAGCAACGTACAAGAGGCATGTCGAGTGTCACCCTCTCCATCTTCCAGGACTCTGGTCCACCGGCGGGAAGCACGGACTACACGACCGTAGTCCTGCTTCACGGGTTCGCTTGGCACAGCGGTGTGTTGACGCAGTGTGTTCTCGGAGCGCAAACCTGTAGCTTACCTGACTTCCAAGGGATCTTCGTGAAACTCGTACCCCTCGCCGCCGCCCACAACGCACGTATCGTCCTCGTCAACCGGCGGGACTACCCTGGCGCGACACCGTTCTCCTCGGAAGAGCGCACCATTCTCGAATCTGCAGCGAAAGGGGCCACGACATCCGATGCGTCCGCAGCCCACGCGCAGCTTGAGGCTTTCATGCGCGAGCGCGCGCGCGAGGTATACGATACACTGGCAAGCTTCGTGCACGGCAACAACATACCCCTATCGCAGCGCGAGGAGAACAAGGGCGGCATCGTCCTCGCGGGCTGGTCTTTCGGGACCGCGTGGATGACCGCATTCCTCGCGCACGCTCCCTCCTTCTCCGCACCCAACAGTGATATCGAGTTGAGCAAATACATGCGGCGCGTCGTCTTCTACGGTACGCAAACCTCCGCCTCATTGACCACCTGCGAAGTGATACTCACCAAAGTACCATGCGCCCGCGCTCCGCCGCATAGACAACCCGTACCTCGTCCTCGGCTTCCCGCCTCCCCCGGACCCGTACAACTACAACCCGCTCTTCGACCCCGCGATCCCGCCCGGGGACCAGACGCGTGTCTTCTCGAACTGGGTCAGCGGCTACTTCGCGCACCGCACCGGCACCCTCGCGCTCGCCCCCTCCTCCTCCTCCTCCTCCTTGGACGAGGAGAAGCAACGCGCGGCCTCCGCGTTCGAAGTCCGCACGTACCTCGCCGTGCCGCCGCCCACGCTCTCCACGCTCACACCCGAGGAGGCCGCGTCCGCGCTCTTCCCCTCGCCGGGCGACCCGGGCGGGTCGGACTCGCTCCTAGTCACGGGCGGGATAGCGAGCGGCGTGTTCGCGACGCTGCGCGAGGCCGCGCTTGCCGTTCCCAAGGACGCGGGATGGCGTGCGGTCGAGGTGCGGCACGTGTGGTGCGACCGCTCGGTCTGGGAGGCGACCTGGACGGCGTGGAACTTGCGGTGGCTGTTCGCCGAGGCTAAGAGGAGCGGAGCGCCGTTGAGGAGATCACGTCGGTGAGGCTGGAAGGGGCAAATCACTTCGTGAGTACTAGTGTCGTAGATTCAGAAGCAGCCGGCCGGTGCTAACTCAGGTTGGCAGGTGCACTGGGACGAGCCGGAGCGTGCGCTGGTGGCATTCCTCACAGATGCTGTTCAGACGTATTGAGCGCACAAAGAATCAAAATGTCATTATTATGTTCTATAGAAATCCAGAACAAAGAGCACGGTGGCGTGTATGCAACGAAGATAATTCAGAACAGGAATTTTTACGCCAACATATCCACTTCACTTGGTCCCCTGAGCGATCTTGTGCTGAGCATGAGCGGCCTGCTGCTGAGCGTGACCGCCCTTCTGATGACCTTGGCCGACCCTCTCCGACACCTCTTGACCAACCCTCTCTCGGGCCTGGCCGAACCGCCCAGCAACGTTCTGCTGAGCCTGGGCGCCCCACTCTTGAGCCTGGCCGAAACGCCCAGCGACACTTTGCTGAGCCTGAGCGCCCCACTCTTGAGCCTGACCGACCCGCCCAACGACCTTCTCTCGAGCCTGAGCGCCCCACTCTTGAGCCTGACCGACCCGCCCAGCAACCTTCTCCTGAGCCTGGGTACCCTTCTCTTCAGCCTGGGCGAACAACTGAGCACCCTTCTCCCGAGCCTGAGCGACCCTCTCCCGCTGGTACTCTTCCGGATACACGCCCCAGCCTTGCATGATGAAGAACACCCTGCGCGCGGCGATTCAGAACGACACAATGCATACGGAACGGCGAGAGTTCTGTGAGGATGAACACTCACCACTTCAAGCGGTCGATGCGGAGCACGTGGAACAGAAGAAGCCAGATCGCTGGTGTCGCCAACGTCGTCAGTAACCGCGGCCGCTGAGAGTAGTCCGGGAGATGATCACGCACTCAGCTCCATGTAGGTGAAGAAGCTCAACGCGCCTCCGCGGGCGCCGCGCTTGAGGAAGCGGATGACGTCGACCCAGAGCTTCATGTCCTTCGGGGTAGGGCGCACGTCAGGATCCATCAGGAAGGTGAGCAGGATGCGCATATCTGGTGGAGCAAAGTGTTCAATACGCGGCGTTCGGGAGGGGGAGATTGGACGTACAGATGCCGATGTGGCTGTGAACATCCGGGGGTGTTGTCAGCGACCCCGAGATACGTGCGAACGTAGTGCGAGGAAACTCACAAGTGACCGACAGTCCCAATTGCGTTAACGTACGCAGAGTTGGTCATGAGGACAGACCAGTCCTCGGTCGAAAAGTTCTGCAAGTACAGGTTGGGACGCTGTACCACCGAGAGCGGGATCAGCAAACGTATGAACAGGCTCAGACCGTCGAACGCACCTCGTAACTCTCCGGGAAGAGGTCTTCTTCGAAGAACGTGATCTCCGGCTTGTGAAACCCCGTCGCAAACACCAACGCGTCCCCCTCGTACTCCTTCGTCTCCTTCCCCTCCCCGGGCTTCTCGTCCCGGTTCCTCACCGAAACACGGATGCCGTGCCTTGTAAGCCGCTCAATGTCGCCCCGGACGTAATCGCACTTGCCCTCCCGCACCCAGTTGACGAACTCGTCGTTCACGACAGGGGTGCCCTCGAAGATCCCCACGCGCGCGGGGACGAGCTCGGGCGCGCCGCGGTAGTTGAGCAACACGATGAGCTTCTCCCAGAGGAACGAGAACGGCGTCTGGCGTCCGAACGGCTGTGCCGAGATGAGCGTGTCCATGACTATGTTGCGCGGGATGATCCACTGCGCGCGGGCGGAATGAGCGACATCAAACCTGCGCCAGCATGGCGGAGGTGCATACCTTGTCGCCGCGTGCGATCATGATGCAGTGCTCTGCGCCCCTCGCGAAGGCGGTCTCGACCGCCTCCACGCCGCTCGCGCCGCTGCCGATCACGAGCACCGTCCTCCCCTCGAGGTCCACCTTATCCAGCTCGCTCGAGTGGAGCACCTCGCCCTCATACACCTCGCCCCCTTTCCCGCCCCTGTGCTTCTCCTCGTGCGGGACGCCCTCCTCCTCCTCCTCGGCGCGCGGCAGCCCGGGGATGTCCATGCGCTTCGGCGCGCCGCACGTACCGACGGTGACGACAACCGCGTCGAACTCGCCGTCCGCGCCGTCGTTGATGGTCCACTTCGAGCGGGCGCCCACCTCCGCGCCGGGGTCGGAGAGGCGCTTGCCGGTGCCCGGGACGCGCTTGACGGAGGTGACGCGGGTGTTGAAGCGCGTGCGCGGCTCAAGCTGGTACTCTTCCCAGATGCGGCGCGTCTCTGTTCGTGGGCACGCCAGGCCGCGTGTCAGTGGTGCTTGGAGCAAGTGTGACGCGTGCAACGACGTACCTTCGAGGATTTCGTCGCGCTTGGGGAAGGTGCACGACCAGAGGACGCCGGGATGAAAGCGGTACAGGAGGGAGTTGAGCTGCAAGCCGGAAGTCTTATTCACGTGTGCCCAGATGCCGCCTACAGGTTGCACGAGGTGAGGGAGGTCTCCTATGATTCGGGAAGAACGAATGCACGCACCAACTTGATCTGTTTGCTCATACATGACGACGTCGAAGCCATGAGCGATGGCGTGAGCCGCACTCGAAACCCCAGTCAATCCGGCGCCGATGACAGCAATCCTACCGTTCGCTTGCTGAGGAAACTCGGGGGACGGCGGGGGCGGCTGTAGAAGTGAAAATGAGGAATAGGGTGACCACAGGAGACGAAGGGAGAACATACCGGCTTGAACAGCCAGATGATAACGCATTGAATGAGAACATAGAAGAAGTTGAAGCTTGCGACCACCCAGCGCGTGGGTGAAAGGCTTTGAGCGATAGTTTGAGCTTGCATCGCGATGGGTTGAAGTGTCCGACCATGCAGGAAGGGGGCTTTATACCGCCAGTGCTGAAACATGTGCAATTATTCCTCCATGACGTCGCGCCGTGGTGACGTCAGCCGTCTTTCAGAATATCCGTCAGTGGCGGTCAGAGGAGAGGGGCATCCGCGCACCGTTGTCGTCATTTTTGCAAAGGCCTTGATTCACCCTGGAAATGGAGCCAAGGTTCCAACGGACCCCTTCGCCAAGTGAGATTTTCGCAGTTGAGATTCTGATGTCGTCTGGATCCACAATTCCTTTCACATGTTTCTATGCCTACCGAGCTCCTGGTGCGGGCTACTAACACTCCGAAGACAGGTGAAGTGGAACCATGCTCAGCCGTCATATCCAATACTAACCTCTCCGCCTCAGAGAGCACCAGTTCTTTCCTAATGATTGTCTCCGAGACCTCATCGTGCGGCTCCACATGTACCGGCTCGCTACCATACGGCATAGTGGTAAAACCTGACTGAGGCTAGCTTAGTCTGGAGGTTTTTATAGGTGGTACCACGGCATTATCAGACATACCTGCTAGTATCTATCCGGCACAGCTTGATGAGGATTGGCACGGACGGATTAGAAGGGTGTCTATCAATTGAGGACTTGATTCTGTTGATACAGGCTTCAGGGCCACAGAGAGAACACAGAATCCCCCTTCCGCTTTGCGACCGTGTCGGTTCCTGTGGGACCAGCACCATTACTACGGCTTTTGCGAGCCCGCTTTCTGGGTGGCTGGGCTTTCACAAGAATACATGCGCATATACTCACCTGCGAGCACATCCGGGTCTTCGTCTTCCTCCGCCACATTTGAATCGGCCTCTTGAGAGTCAGGCATTCCGGATCTTTAAGGTGCAGGTGCGGTCTATATCGTGGACGTTGGGCAGAGGGTAGAAGTACGGGATAAAGATGCATGGCACGGCGGACTTGGGCGGAGAGCACAGAAAGCGGGGACCGTGTCGTCGCGACACGGCAACGACACGGTGACGTCGAGACCAGCACGGGCAAGCGCTTGTCCAGATGTTTTGTCGGCATTTGCCGCCTTTGCCGGCCAAGTCCAACTTGTGCACCTGAGCGACCGTCTCTCACCACTGCATATATCCAGTCTTGCCTTTGTACACCCTGTCTGCTGAGCAGTTATTGTTTACTCGGAGGAATAACTTGTAAATGCAAGATCTGCTACTCGGTATCTAGAAAACATTGGAGAAAGGTACGCATCCAGTGGCCGTTTCTCGTGGATGTACAAGGGCCATTGACGCCTTCCCGGACCAGATTTCCAATAATCGATGCCTTCGTCGTAGTATTCCATCCGTGCGATTGGCTTGTTCCATAATGGATCCTTGGACGAACAGTTATTTGGCCTCGATTGCGTCAATACTTAATGCGGCCGGCAAGTTCCGCCGCCTGTAGGAAAGCATGCCAGTAAGCAACCTCGAAGGAGACTGCTATGTCTTTTCAGTGGCTCATAGACCCTTGATTATCTAGAGCGTCCCTCCCAGCACCGCAAGATGCTTTGTACTCCCTTTCAAATTTCCTTTCATGAGCCGGTGTTGTACACGCCGCCTGACGTAGCCGAGACAATGTTGGTCCAATCCGCCCAACTTAATACTTGGCTTCCGCTCAGTATAAGTACCATAGAGAGGCTCAAGTGTGGCATTGTCCGTCTATTCCGACTTCCCAGATTTCATTCCTCTCTCGCATTGCAGCCCATACGGTTATCCACTTTCTCGAAGGCAAATATCGCACAACCTGACTTCAATCTGTAATGGTCATCAAGAGAGCTACCGAGCCCGGTGTGTATTTATTGTCGGCCATGCCACACATTGTTTTGCACACTAAAGTCAGTCAAGCTCATATGAGCACGCGCAAACGCGGCCGCACGAGCGATCCTTTACCCCGCCCCACCACCGCCAGTAACCTAACCCCGGTAGTCCACGTCCCTAAACGACCCCGCACGACCGGCGAACTGTCACGTATAATGAATTTGGACACAGACGTGTTCCGCGAAGTACGTTACGAGCCACCTGTATATAACCTATCGTGCACTGATGGTTTTCTTCGCCGTTGTCTAGATCGTCTCCCATCTCCATCCTCTCGACCTCCTTCATCTCGCTCGCACGTCGAGGTTGTTGCGTAAGACCATCCTAGCGAGGAACAGCATCGGGGCCTGGAAGAAGTCCATCGGTTCAGTGGAGGGCCTTCCGGCGTGCCCGAAGGATATGAGCGAGTCAGTGTATGTGGCCCTTGTGTTCGACAGACATTGCTTTGTGAGTACCTTAGTGATTGTTCTTCCGTTTGTCATTCCTCCAGTTAAGGTCGAGAGTGGTATCTCCCGGAAGGATTCTGGGAGGCAGCGGCCTCATTCCCGTCTTGCGGGGGATTGGAATCCGCGCTTGGTAGCTGTTGCGCCATGCGGACACGGGGCTTGGGGAATAGCCCTACACTCCGGGAGAGTATACCACGCCCATGTCGTTACTTAGATTTCAGGCAGACACTTGGGTTGTTACTAAAATCCATCACTGACTCTGGACACATACAGTTGTGCGGAGCCAACGGTAGCACCTGGGTCGACTATGCAATACGTCTTCGATTGTGCAAGACCTGCCACGCGGAGAAGTATGTTCCCTTGATACCCTGCGTATAAATGCCCTCCTCTCATATCCACGTATGCAGCATAAAAGAAGCCTCCGAGCTCATTGATGACCTGCCTCGGTACAAGCCCGGCCTACAGTTCATCGTGTGCCAAGGCGGAACTGGTATGTCCTAGTCTGGTCTCGCATACTCCATCAATTGGGTGCTAACTGGTATGCAGCCCTCTCTGCTGCGCGGCACTTCATGACGCCTGACACCAAGCACAAGACGAACAACAAATACTATGTGCTGGACGTTGAGAGGATGGTAAATGGATTTGACCGATTGCTCACAGAAGACAAGGCAACCAAAGGAGGCATAACTTCTGAAGTGAAGGCGAGGTATTCTGTACGCCCTGTTCCCGTCTATGGCGATGGAGAATATGCCCTGACGTTTTCCTGCAGCAAGCGGTGAATATCCTGACGTATCTGGGGGAGCGTGGTGTTGAGAAGGCGGAATTGAGGGCGGTAGCTAGGGAAAAGAGAATCTCGGAGTGCGCACAAATCATCAGGGCTCTGAATTGAAACTGACAGACAGATTCCGTACCATCGCCCTATTAGTATCAAGTTGAGACTCGCCGAGCGCGGATATGCAGAGGAGGACTTCCCACACCACGACACCAAGTGGAGAAAGCTCCTCGAGCAGCCCAAGGAACTCACCGACCGCAGTACGTCCGCGCTTCTCCATGGCTTGTGGCAAGTACCCAGGCTGATGTCTACGTATCGTGGCAGTCTGGAAGAAGCTCCTCCCCGAACTCACGACGCTTATCAAGACCAGCTATCAACGTCAAGCGGCCCGCGAGCGCGCCACGCGCATCTCTGCTCGCTTTGACGCGATCATCTATCACTACGGGAACTTCACCCAGTCCTTCACGGTGGAAGAGTATGGTTTCATGCCAAACACCTACGACGCGCGCAGGTTGCGCCCTATCATCGTCCTGGCGCGAGAGAACGGCGCACAGGCCACGGTCTCCTACGACGATTTCCTCACCATTTCCTCTCGCATCCTCGACGAAGTCGCGGCCTACAAGGCCGAGGTGCAGAGGGTGCTCGTCGCGCTCATCTGCGAGACGAGCCCCGCCGTCGCGGCCGACCTCGCGGGCCTCGATCCCGCCACTGCGCTCCGGCGGTATCCAGCGGCCTTCTGGTGCCACGAGGACTGCACGATGGGCTATTGGGTACGCCGGTACATGACGTGCCAGGACGTCCATGCGCACTGGCGCGCAATGCACACCGATATGCCGTTCGTGAAGCGGGTGCCCCGGATGGACCCTCACAAGCGGGTAAACGTGCCGACGCTGGGGCCTTTCTCGTTCCCGCAGCTAGCGAGGGAGATGCTGGAGGTGGCGTGTATCCCGCTGGACACGGAACGGGAGGTCCTGGACCAGTGGGTGAAGGATGGACGGCTGTTCTGTGACTGCGGGGACCCAGGGATGAGGGTCACCGCGAACAACATGGGCTGGATGAATCTTGTGAGTGTCTCTCGCGGGCACCTTCGTTCTCGTCTGGCCATAGGACGGCGCCTCACAACCGCTGCGAACAGGTCGGACACATCCTCCATCATACGTGGTTCTACTACGCCCGAAAGGAGCTCATGAAGTGCGTTCCCATTCTGTGTACATATGCCGCTATGCTGGCACTGAGCTCACGCACCATCTCTCTTCCGTATCATTCTAGGGACAACGGTCATCCCCTCCCCGACATCCCCATCGAAGGCCAGCCGTTCCTCTACGAAGATCACCCCCTCCCGGGCCTCGACAACCCCTCCAAGTGCGTCCTCAAGTTCCTGCCGGAAGGCGCTGGCATGGCCCCCGCATCCTACCGTCTGAAGATCGTGGACGACCGTGCGCAACGAGCTCAGGTCAACGAGTGGCTGAGAATCCCAAGGGGTTATAGGTTGCACGCGGCCCCGTTGTGCAGAGTGTGCTTGACGATGGTAGGGCTGACCATCGCAGACCGGAGGCAGGTGAACAGGAATTTGCGCCTGTTGAGGCTGTCGTCGGTGGCGGAGGAGTTTGTGTGGCACATATCCGTGTGGTGAGTGAATTTATTTATTGTGGGTGGCTTCGCGCGTTGTGGGATGTGCTGATGCGTGGTGTGTTTCGAACATAGTCATGGAAAGAAGTTCGAGAAGCAGGACATTGTGTGGTTCAATGGGGACAGTGAGCCCAACGATAACCCCGAGCAGTAGCTGTACGATAATGTGGTATATTCTCCGATATCTGCTGTAACATGCTAGGCTTGCAATATGTTCACTATGTAATTAATGATAGGGGTTGATATGATCTAGTATTTAGACCCAACCGCGATGCAAATATAAAGGCGCTTTCTGTCGGCGGGCTGAACAACGCCTCACGATCGTACCAATAAATAATAATATGCCGGTGGAATGTAGGCCCTCAAACGCACAGTCCCATTACGCACGAAGAATGGCTTCGAGGGTACGTTCAGGGAGGTCCCACGGCATCTGGCGGACATACGACGATCAGCACGACTCCACAATCACAATATGGTTCCCGCCCTCGACTCTCGCAAACGTCACGTTCCTCAACCGCGTCCCCGCCTTCTTCTCCTTCTCCAGCTCAGCGCGCATCGCGTGCATCGCCCACACCATGGCCCCCATTGAGTGGTCGCCCCACACATGCCGCGCCGCGTCGCAGCTTCCAGCCTCACGTTCAGGCCCGGAACCGTTCCCTTCACTCGCAGGGACGCTCAGGGCCGCTTCGCGCAGGGATCCGAACGCGCCAACGGACATGCAAGCGTTCATGAGAGTGCTGTCCATACCGCCACGTAGGTCGCCTGGCAAGGGGTCGTAGATCGCCTCGATCTCCTCTGCGGTTAACCTGCGCCACGTCGGGCCCGGCTCCGCGAGGGGGGCGCGGGTTTCGTACGTGTCCGGGCTGTCAATGTCGCCGTGCTTGAAATACGCGGTGTAGAAGAGTGGGGCGTCAGAGAGCTGGGTCCCCAGCGGGAGTGCGTCGAGGTCTGGCATGGGCGGCCAACCCAAGCACGAAGTCGGGAGGATCTATGCGTGTGTAAAGGGATGAGGGTGAGCATTCCAGGAAGGGTGGCTAGAGACAACACAGCAGTGCGCACCGAGGAAAACGACCCTGCGGAGATATCTGCGGAGGTCGACGTCACCCACAGGCAAGGACGCCATGTTGGCTAGGAGAGCAGTCATCAAGGTGGTGCCGAACGACCAGCCTGCCACCACGATACCGCCTGTGTTCGTTCCAGGACGGGAAAGGGGGGTCTTGTGCTCTGCGACGATGTGGACAAGGAGGTCATAGACCTCGCGGGCGCGCTCTCGCATCCACGCCAGGATCTTCATCCGTGCCGCTTCCACCTCGGTCTTGGCCACTGACGCTGCGGCAAATAATTCCACGCGCTCCTGGATGCTGAAACGGGTGGCACCAACATAATCACGCCTATTGGCGAGGATAAGGCGAGCATTGGAAGCCTTTGCGAGTGGAAGCATCTTGCGGAACGCCTCTGTTTCGTTGTGCATTAGCGCTGTCACGGTGCCAAACAATACGGATAGGCACTCACCGCTGGTCCATGTATATCCGTGAAACAAGACAACGGTGGTGTAGTCGGCGCTGCCCTGCGGGGCACCAGAGTCTGCGATGATAGGGGGGTGGCTCATGATGTCGAGTAGTATTGGGGGTTGTATGTATGTCCTGCGGCCCGGGTGGTGCTTGCGGTCCTGATACTTACTGCATACACTTCGGGAGGGTGCTCCTTTTAACCCAATGAACCTAGCCCAGTCCCTCGTATCAAATGCTCTGACCAAGCATGTTAGGACTTGTGCTGGGAGGGCATATGCCAATATATCCCGATATGTCCGACTTCTCCGACCCTACCGCGGTACCGTTTCTGAAGCCTGTACAAGTCAACGCAAAACTTGGGCAGTGGACGTTGAACGCTGACCAAGGGTTCCTCTGAGTCAGCGTCGGACCAGAGTTTGATTACATCTCGATTGTGTAGGGCCTAGTCCAGCCGGAACGCTTTGCAGAGCCTGGGCCTGGAGAAAATGTAGAGTCATCGTACGATACCACCCCACACAACACGAGACGACATCAGATCGTGTTGAGGAACGAGCGGTAAATGAACACTCACCAGTACTTATTCAAGCCCGGGGTTGAGAGTTGGAAGGTTTGAAGCTTCGAAATGGTCGCGGATAAGGGATAAGTATTGTACCGCCGGGATTGCACAAGGCCCTGGACAGCGAAAGCGCATCCTACTAAACATAAACGTTGGCATACTGGTACATTGTGCTATCATCTCTTCCAATGTCAGACTCGCAACACGAGCGGTCAATCATAACGCAAACAACATGCAGCTTACAATCAAAGTCCGGCATCACCCACAGCCTGCGCGAAACCAATTCGCCGGTCCGTCCTTCCAACAAAAGCAGCTCACCGCATTCAGCTCCACAACGAGACGGCGGTAGGCAGGCATCAAGTGAGGTCGCGCTCGGTGATGATGTGGAACGTGCTCGTGCGCGCGCTGTCCAGCGAGAAGTGCGCGCTCTTCACCTCGTCCTCCTCCTCGTCGCCTCCAAGTCCGAATCCAAGCCCCTCATCCCGCGCAGTGTCGAGGTCGTCCGGCGTCGGCGGGTCGTCGTCCTGCAGGGCCAGCCGTGCCAGCTTGAATGCGACGCTCCCCATCTCGACCTCGTCGCGCTCCACGCGGACGCTGTAACGGAGCGCGGTCTCGGACTCGGGGCGTTCGCGGATGTAGCTAGGGCGGGGCATCGAGATCGGCACGGTCACGGCGACGAAGCCCATCGTCTCGATGTCCGCGAGGGGTCGCGAGCGCGAGCGTGAGTGGCCGGAGCCGCAGCGCTTCTTGCGCTCCTTGGCGAGCCCGACGCGCACGACGATCATGTTCATGACGATGGAGATGATGGGCGAGGCCTAGTGTGCAGGGGCGCGTGGGTCAGTCTGATGGCGAAAGTAGAAGTTGAGGATGACATTACGAACGATGTCCATGATGATGTACACGCTCCTCGAGCGCAAGAGGAAGAGGATCAGTCCGGCGGACATCGTCATGGTGTAGATGATGCCGCTCTCGATTGCGACGCGGAGGACGGGCGCGAGGCCGTCGCTCGATCGGTAAGAGGAGGTGCTGCGGATCACTGTCCATAACTTGAAAGCGAGGAGCGCTGTGCCAGGTTTGAATGTGAGTGCCGATCGCAACTTCTGGCACAGATGATGCCTTACCGGTAGCAGAGAGGTTTGTGGCGAGGTCTAATGCGTATATCGCGGTCATCCACGGGTTGGTGCCGATTGTGAAAACTTCCGGGGGGCGCGTCCCAGTGAGTACGAGATTAGTACCTATTGAGGCCGCTAGTGACGGGGGTACGGTAAGAAAGAACCTCGAGCAAAGAGACAGGGACGTATATACCCACCGAGGAGGCCCCCCCATAAGAGAGTCGGGAAAATAATAACGAGGAAGCTCTGCCATACGATATATGCCCTGTATATCTGCAACCTTCATGTCAGCGTATCGAAAGACGAAAGCGATACACGAGAGAAACGCTCACCACTACGGCGTCAAGAATAAGACTTTGAGCGTTAAACAAACCGCTCTTGATAACGAACGTGGGGATGGAAACATTATCGAAATATTGCTCTGGCCCGCCAGGAAGTGAAGGTCCCAAGGTGACAAAGCCCTCGTATATTCGAGCCATGTTTAAAGCCATCTCCTATGATGATGGTAAGATGACAGGCAATGGCGGTATAGGAAACCACTGAGGACGAACCGCTGTGGACAGGAGCATAACCGTGCACGACGAAGCGACCATGACGACATTTGGTTTGCGTCTGCGACGGGTGCCAAGGAGGATCCACATGGTGAGAATGAACATCAAGACAGAAAAACCTGACGACGATCGGATGGGTGTCCAGGACAGTGTGAAGCTCGTGTATCGGGACGCACCATAAAGCATCGCCTGCACGAAGGTCGAAAAAATGCTCGCAATGCAGAGCGTTCCCATGCTGGCTGAAACGAAACGGCGTCGAAGGGCTAGTTGAGCACCACCGGGGGTCGGATGGGAACTAAACGGGGCGGAGACCCGCGCAGCCGCCTTTTAAGCGGCCGCCGCAGGGCAACGCTCTGAGCGAGCGTCCGGACGAGCTGAAGAAATTTGAACTCTCCAGGCCACCGTCTCCACTAAACAAGCTTCGTCCGCGGGAGGCACAGGATGGATTAGGGCAAGAATCCCGAGGCCCGCCCTAGAAGAGCGACGGTTGCCAGAGAAGTTGTCCATGGAAATCACCTTGTTTGGCAAAGCGCTCTTCGCAACGTAAGTCGCCACTTCCACGATCTGGGTGGCCCCACTTGGTGATGCAGAACCGCATCGAGTACAGAAGAATGGAAGAGAAGTGGGAAAGACTGTCAATAATTCGCGTAATACCGCCGGCAAACCTGCAGGGTAGATCTAAGAGGCCGTCCGTGTACGTGTCCAGTGTGGGCACTGATTGCCATCTCGAGCCTCGAGAACGTCTCGTCGACGAACTAAATGCCTGGCGAACAGCAATGCGACCGTCCTGTCAAAACGCACTATGATACGCTCGCCACGAGTGCGCCGAGGACGCCGCCTCCAGGCAATAAGAACAGATATCGTTGAGCAGTCCATGACGTGTTGGAGTGAGAAGGTTCGTGAGACCAATAAAACATATGAGGGTCGGAATGTACCTGCTGACACTGCAATTCAACACGGGGACAGATGGAGGAGCGGTATCTAGAAGAATACCTGGGACAGTATCATCGCTGAGTTGTTCCGTGACCGCTTTGCTAGATACGGTGAAGTCGGCGAAGAAGATCAGAAGCGTAATTCAACATATTCTTCCCAGGCGGCAGTTGCCATGAGTTTTCCGAGCGTGGAGAGTGCGCGCAATTGACGGATAGACATCAAGAGTAAGTAGGGAGAAGGGTATGTCCAGGGTATGTCATGGGTAAAAGGACGAAGGCAAGGTGCTGTGTTCAATGTTCGACTCGGCAGTCGACAGTCTCAGAATGCGGCTCAGAGTGAATCGTCCAAATAAGCGCCACCACACGTCACCGGCGTTTATATTACCTAAACCGTCGCGGTCGGAGATAAGCCCGCATCTCATCCCACCTTCCCCCCCCCCGCCGTCACCAATCTGTGCCAGAATACTTACAGTCCGTGGGCAAACACCGTAACTAACAACAGCCACGAAACCACTCGTCATCGCGGTTAGCATTCGCTTTTACATCTCTTTCACAGCGTCATAATTCATAAACTCTGAAGCGCACTGGCAACGAGTCACTGCTACATACCGTCCCACTTGCAGTGGCAATGAGCATCGTACTGACTCAGCAGCAATGACATCCCCCAACTTGTGGCCTCGACCATGTCCGAGGTACGTCCAGAACAACGATGCACCGGTATGCGTGAAATTATAATGAATTCGTCCATCTCCATGCCTCAGATCTCGCGTTCCTCCCCGATAAAAGCACGCATCGCCAAGTCCGGACGATCCCAGTGGACCTAATGACGAATATAGAATTAGTCCACAACGGTCTTCGCAGCGTCTTTCAGCCACGTACGAAATGATTCCCCTCTCGGACTCGCACTATGCTGATGTTCCGTATCCACGCGCCTTTCCTCCGCGCATCCTGCAACTCCAGCCCCAAGAGCATCATTCCATACGCCACCTCCATGACGGACTTCTCGCACCAGACCAACCGCATCTCCACCTCGCGCCACCCGTTCCGAGCCCCCGGCTCTCCAAGGACGTCCACAGGATCTCCATCTGGCCGTCCCGGAAAATAGAGCGAACGCTCACGGAGAGTTGCTATCAAGCCGGTTCTGGTCCCAATGTCCATCGTCCTCAGGTCAAAGTCGGTTACGTCCGGGCATGGGTGGGTCATAGCCGCCCTCTCTTCAGGAGTTAGCGTGCTGATCGTCGACGGGGGATCCACCAGCGGAATCTCGTCGAGCGAGTCCAGCGTGCTGCCGTGTGCGTAGTAACCACCGATCCACGCGTCGAGCGCGGCGGCGCGTTGCTCCTCCGGCAGCGACACGTCGAGCGCGGGCTGGTACACCCCTTCCTTCGCGGGGTATCCCATGATTCCGTATCCGGGATCTGTCAAACACGGTGCGTTTGTGTCGGTGTCAAGGACCCTAGCCGACGCTCACCATGCATGACGACGCGCCGCAGGTACTTGCCCAGCTCCACGTCGCTCTCTGGGAAGCTTGGAGCGTGCGCCATGATCGAGGGAACCATGAGCGCTGCGAAGGACCATCCGACCACGACGATCCCGCCGACGTTCTTCCCGGGTTGCGCTGGGGGGATGTCGTCCGCTCGCACCAGGTTTTCCAGAAAGTGGAGTAGCTCGCGCGTGCGTTCTCTCAGGAACAGCTCGAGCCGTTCCCTTGCGTTATCGACGTCCTCTTGGCACGCGTCCTTCGGGAGGAGCGCAGGGAACGCAGCGCGCTCTTCTTCTGTGTAGGGTGCGCTGCCAGGGTACCCACGGCGGTTCAAGAGAATGAGGCGGGTATTGTTCTCCTTCGTGAGGGGGATGAGCCTTGTGAAAATAGCTGAAATAGGAACGACAGCAGATAATTACGAGATGCAGCGAAACGAAGGAGACTACGTAAACGCACCGCTGTGCCATATATATCCGTGCAAAATCACGAGGGTCGTATAATCCGCGCTGCCTTCTGGGGCTCCGGTGTCATGGAATATGCCGAGTCGACATCCGGGAGATTGCTTCGATGACATGCTCAGGGAGACGATCTTCTCTGCCGGAATAGAATAGAAGATAATTGGCACTAGCCCGACGACTCGAAGGGTCGAGGGTAGACTATGGGGGGCAAGGTGACTTTAACCTTTGAGTCGTCGCATATATGGCCCTCGTATGCCACGAGAATGCTGGCTTTACTCAGCCTCTGAGGATAACTTATGACCAAACTTAGAACTGTTGAAATGCATGCTTTGGGGTCGGCGATCGAACGTGGCAAGGTTGGCTTCGAAAGCGAACAAGGTTTGGCAGGAATCGTACATCGTGACCATCAGTGAATACATACAGTATTTCACCGGTCCTTTAGACACGAAATATCTGTTTCGTTGATGGTTGTAATTCCTGTCAACCTTTCGTTAATCGGGGATTACAGGCAGCATGTACCATCCATGTACTATCTTCCTCTGAATTTATATGGTCCCTTCCCCCGACGTTGCAGAGATCGAAGCCTATCAGTTGGAAAAACTGTTATCGGGTCTTCACTAGACCTTTAGACACCTCGCTTACGCTCAAAATTGCCTCTTATAGGCGGATTTTGAGCTATATCGGGTAATTTGATGCACATAAGCGCTCACAACACGATGCGTCCTACTCCTTGACTTCTCATGTGGGCACTATTCGTAGGAGGGCTACAAGAATATTTGCATAGTATAATGGTCTCCATAAGCTGCGCATAAGAAAAGTTTGGGAGGGTTTCGAGAGGTATTGGTGCCACCATCAGTGATAAACAGAAAACTGACCCCTTTTCCACCACAAAATCACCATCCCTTCAAGTTCTCGGTCGAGTGGTGACCCAAAACTCAGAATAGAGCCGCGCATGAAGTGGGTAAATACACTGAGGTACCGTTAGAGGTATCATTTGGGAGGGGACAGGCGAAAAACTTCGTTGTCTAAAGGAGTGGTGCTGTCTAAAGGACCGGTGAAATACTGTATGTGAGAAGGACGTCCAGGCTCTTACAAAGAAACAAGGAACATGGATGCTCTCGCTTTGCGATCGGCCTCACGCATTGCCTGGAAGGCAAGCGATGAAGTGGGTCCTCCCAGAACTCCCGGGAGTCAGGCTGCCAGGGGACTGCATCAGCCACTTCGGCGCGGCTCTCGCATTCACATACCAGTCAGGTGTCACGCTCAGAGAACGCCCTCGTCCCCGAGGAGTGCGCGCATCGCCATGTCGGGCTGGTCCCATTGTATCTAGCACGATTGCGTGAGGGACCCGCACACGGGTCTTGGACATAGTAGGAGCACGCAGCAGAACACTCACGAAATGGTTTCCGCGTTTGACACGGACGATCCTCACGTTCCGAACAGGTGCTCCTCTCTTCTTCGCGTGCTCCAGCTCCGCGATGAGGAGCAGCATGATGTACGAGACCTCCGCATGAGACATCTGGCACCACACCACGCGCAGCTCCACGTCGCGCCAGGCGTCGCCTACGCTCTCGTCCTCGCCGTCGCCGACCTCTTCTCCACCGGGAAGCAAGAATGCGCGCTGTCGAAGGGTCGCCAATAGCCCGGACTGGATCCCGGGCATCATGATCGCCGAGTCGACGGCGCCCCCAGGGAGGTGCGTCAAACTCGCGCGTTCCTCCGCGCTGAGGGTGCTGACGGTAGACGGAGGATCCTCGAGGGCCTCGTGGGACAGGCTGTCGAGCGTGTCGCCGTGGGAGTAGTAGCTACTGATCTTGCGCGCGCGCTCCCAGATGTCGTAAGCCGCGGTCCGTTCCTCCTTCGGGAGCGTCGTGTCGAACGCGCGGTGGTACATGTCGCTCCGCACTGGAAAGCCCATCACGAGGTTTCCGGTATCTTGGAATTTTTAAGACCATAGCGGCTCCGTGTCAGCGGTTGTTGTGGTCGGGGAGGGAGGGGGTCGCTCACCGAAAATGACGACGCGCCGCACGTACTTTGAGAGCTCGACGTCGTTGACGGGGAAGGACGACACGTACGTCATGAGGGAGGTCATCCACAGAGCCGCAAACGACCAGCCCGCGACGACGATCCCGCCCGCGTTCCTCTCCGGCTGGGCGGGCGGTATGTCGTCGCGCCGCACCAGGTCCTCCAGGAAATCGTACACCTCGTGCGCGCGCTCTCGCATAAACATGCCGAGGTCTTCTTTCGCTTCTTCTAGCGCGTCTTCACCTGCATCATGGACGAGCTTGGGAATAGCGGCGAGCTCCTCGTTGGTGAATGGGGTACTCCCGGGGTAACCACGCCGATTGAGCAGGATGATGCGGGTGTTGTAGTTGCCCGCGAGCGGGATCACCCTCGAAAACGTGCCTGATAATAAACCGATACAAAGAACAAAACAAGTAAGCAAGCCGGTCGGCGTCATCATGAGATTCCGGATACGGAGACGTTCGCTCACCGCTGTGCCAGTTATGACCGTGCAAGACAACCAGCGTGGTGTAGTCGCGGCTGCCTGTAGGTGCCCCAGTGTCGCAGAGCACGCCGAGTAGGCTCCCCGTAGACGTCGTAGGCGACATGACGTGTACCTGGTATTGTCGTGGCCGCGAAGGAAATCCGGAGTGAGATAAGGCTGCTTTGTATAGATCTAGACGGGCTTATATACCGGACTCAGCATGGGAATCTTGAACGCCATCTCATCCCAGGGATGAAACCCCAAAGCCAATGGGCCGCCATTTCAGCCATCTCACTATTTAAACTAAGTACAGTCTCGATGGATATTGCAGTGGCCCATCGTACTACCGTTGATTACTCTGCCAGCCCAGCCCAGCGTAAGGAAGGTTGACACTCACATTAATCAAGCGCATACAACCAAAACTGCAGTGGTCCTTCGTCTCTTTCTCACAGAGTACTCGAGTCGGAAATGAAGACGAAGCGGAGAAGTCGAGTTGTAGACCATGGCCTACTAGTCTGTACATGGCCAGCAGGAAGTTCCAACAGCATCGAAGCGCTCACTCCGACTCCTCCCAGAGCGGAAAGTGCCGAGTCCCGACATTTACAGCTGCCCTCCAGCATCCGGATTCCGAGGCGATCAAGTCCGACGATCATCGTATTCGTCGTACATTTACACGAACTAGATAAATGGATTGCCGTAGGTAGTGCAATACAATAAGTACAGCCCGTCATCGTTCTCCAAATCGCCGGTAACATCTCATCGTCGCACCAAGACTGTAGTCCGAGGACTCCTGCGAAAGCCACTTACAACGCCTGTGACACCTGCGAGTCGGGAACAAAAGTGAACACCTGTGATTCGCAGTCGACCGATCAGCCTCGCGAACCTGGCTCGACCACCACACATACCACTGGCACCGCAGAAACCACGCCAACTGTGGACGTGTTCACAGGCAAGAGTGGGCGTTCCCCGACGAGCAGGAAATAGCCTTCCAATCCTTCTTTGAAATGTACCAAGCTCGGCAAAAAGAGACTTCCGTCCGGATTTATCCAGGCTGGGGTGAGGCGCATGGGCGCAGTGTAACCGGGGTCCGTAGTCCAGATACTCGACTCCACGGCCCTGGGGGTGGGCGGAACGACTGAGGAGTCAGTAGCGACAACCGCGGGTCCCCTGTGGGAACTTGAGGACGCAAGATGTTAGGTCTCCAGCCTTCGACTCACGGCGGGAGAGTAGAACATACCTTCCTGAGTTCCTGCGAGCCTGACATAGTCGATGGGGGTTGAATTCCGGTCGAGCTTGCTAGGGCTAATGGTGGCGCCAGTCCCTTGGACTCCGCCGAGGCACGGGTAGCCTGAGATGCCGTTCTAACGCGGGAAACAGGCACGTTAGAAAGAGGTTGGGCCAGCCACCAGGCAGTTGCGAACACAACACTCACAGAGGTGTAGATGCTGAAAGTCTTGTTACCCGATGCCTCGTCCGGGCAGAAAGAAGAACGGAGGGCGTTCTCAGTGGTGTTAGTCACCAAACCGTACTCGCCAAATTTATTCGGCTGGGCCGCCAAGTATCCGTTCAGGTCCGTAGTGTTGGAGGCTACCCTGATATACCCGGTCTGCAGGGCAGCGCATGGGGGGGACGGCCCAGAGTGAGCGTTGGCGGGAGCAACATCCTTCGCGGCCTCGATAGAATCGATCTTCCCCGATACGGGCGATGGGTTGCGGACAGCTTGAGAAGGAGCCCGAGATGTGAGACGCGCCAACGCGGACGTCACGCAGAGGGACAGGAGCAGCAGGCGGACCGGTGAGAAGACCATATTAGAGGGGAGTGGAGGGAATGAGGGTGGGGTAGTATGTGGGCCGGACGGAGGTCGACGGCGATAGTCAGCCAGTTGGGTACTGCGATGAGAGAGGGGGAGGGATGGAGGTCCGAGAGCGAGGGCGCCATAATTACTCGAAGAGTGTGATACGCTCCTTATATCACAGAACACGCCATGAACGCTTCGGCGTCGGATCGGGACGCAGTTCGGACGCCTGGCCAGGCGGCCGATGACCAGTACCTGGGAGACGGTTAAGCCAGAAAGCCATCAAGGAAAGGGAAGGACGGTACCGAGTATCATTCACGGTGGCTACCGCCGCATCTCCAGAGGTACAACATGGAGTCGCAAAGGATGCGTACGGGGAGAAAGAGGGTCGGTGCTCCAGGTCCCGGTTTTGGATCCGCTGGCCGCTGTGAAGAGTCGGTGTTCAAAACGTGCCTCTGTTTCTGTCTACGTATGCTCCGCAGTGTTCGTGGGGACCGCCTTTCTTTCTAGAGACCGTTGTCATCCTGTTTGGGATGGACACTTTACGATCCGGTTCCATTATCACAGAAGACGTCCTGAGATCATCCGGACAATACGACGACATGGTAATCGTATCGAGATAGTTTCGCTGCAAGTCTCCGGGGCAAAACGTTGCAAGACGATCTGTACAGATGGTCGATGACCAGTGGAACCGGGAGATAGTGAGCCTAATCCCGAGAACACTGCATGCAGACTGCGTTGACACTGTGACCAGACATAATTAGCAAGTCTCTTTGCTATACAGTAGACTGAGAATTTACTGGACTCATAGTAAACGTTAAACCATGGCGACCATTATATCTGCTGAAGACAGTGAACGTTCCGTTGTAGAGACTTGAAGACAAGATGGACTCAAAGAGAGAGATAGGTTCCGAGTCGGCACAGGCGCCGGCCAGCATGCGCCGCACTGCGCATGCGGCAATACCCGCTACCGAGCCGACCCAAGTTTCTACTACTTACCGTCACGATGTCTGCGCCGTCTCTCCACCATCCCGACGGAAATGTCTCTCAGAATTCTTTCTGCCTCCGATGTATCCAAAGTGACGACCAGATTCAGCCCTGACGAGCTCGTCGACCTCATGGCCGACGTCTTTTCCCGCCTTTCGAGATCTGATCCAGGAATCGTGCAGCCGCCGCGGACGACCGTGCCCTCCGGGAACCACACCTGTCTCTTCATGCCATCCAGGGTGTTGTCGACAGGGACGACGATGAAGGTCGTCGCTGTGCCGATGGTCACGGCGCCTCAAGATGTCAAGGAGCGCGGTCTCCCAGCGAGCACGATCGTCATGGACGAGAGGAGCGGAGGGGTGAAGGCGATCGTGAATGCGAGGAACTTGACTGCGCTCAGGAATGCTGCAGGTGTGTCAGAGCCCCTTGGTTGTTTTGGCGACTGTTTAGCAACACGCTTCCTCTCAATCGCTGTTCGGTGTTGTCTGTTTTCGTTTTCTCGTTACGAGGGCGTTACAATGACGATCCCATGCATGTGGTCCGAATGCTACTCTACTCAAATGAACGTGTATAGGCTCCCTTCTGGCTTCGCGACTCCTGCTGCCCGTCAACTCAGGGCCAGAGAGCATCGTAGTATTCGGAGCCGGGGCGCAAATCCAAGCGCATCTTTCGCTTTTCCTCACCGCATATCCATCCATCCGATCGTGCGCCATCTTCAACCGTTCGCTCGGTCCCCGAGTCGAGAAGCTACGCGATCTCGTCGAGAGAACATTTCCCACTGTTACAACTGCTGTTGCTGTGCTCTCGCGCCATGACAAGACGACGGATGCGAACCTGAGGGAGGAGGTCGGCCGAGCGGACATCATCGTCGCAGCGACCTCCTCTACAGAACCTCTTTTTCCATCCGAATACGTTCGGCCTGGAGCGCATCTATGCCTCATCGGATCGTACAAGCCCGAGATGTGAGCAGAACGGCGCATACCGCACGCACTGTTTGATTCGACTTCATTCATAGGCATGAAGTCGACACCGCTCTTGTCAAACGCGCGGGGAAGGTAGTGGTGGACCAGAAGTCGGCCTGTCTGGTGCGTTGTCGCTCGATTATGATATCTGCAGACCTAGCCGTGCTGAGAGGGAGATATTTCTTCCAGCATGAAGCCGGGGAACTCATTGCAGCAGGTTGTACCGACACAGACCTTGTGGAGCTAGGCCAACTGTACGACTACGCCGGCGAACACACGAACTGGTCGCCGAGAGGGGCCATGATTGAGGACATCCGTGCAAGCGGCGACGTCACGATCTTCAAGTCCGTAGGGGTTGGCGTGCAGGATGTCGTGATTGCGTGTGCGGTCGTTCAGCGGGCGATAGAGGAGGGTACCGGGCATATTATCGAAGGCTACGACGAGTAGTTACCCCCGGAGCGCCTGCATGTACGATGTGACGATGTGAGTGCCGTCTGGAAGCCTTGGGTTGGTCAATAGCTGAGAGGCTGGCGCGCAGATATCTTTAGAGGCGCAGGCGCGGTGGCGTCCGACGCCGTGTCCGATCGGCATCTCCTTGCTGCCCTGCAACACGTCCAGTACAACGAGGAGTTAGCATGGCACAGGAAGGCATCGAACTCGTGGCTCTTCCGTGTGGCGGTGCGTTGGCTTTTGAATATCTATTGCGGTGCTTTGCATGTCGCCGTGGTGGTTTTTTTGGGTCTGAGCTTTTTTCACGCTAGTTCACTTGTGTCACTTCCCTGGCGTTCACGCGCGAGCCATGACCGGTACTGGTGGTTTGAGACGTGCGCATCATGGGGGATGAGCATGAGGTTCTGCATGTAAGCCGAGGTCTGCCTCTTTTGTGCTTTGCTTCAGGACGGCGACTAGGCCTGGCGATGCATTCTTGCCAGTGATGTCTTGCACTCACCTCGCAGTAAACCATGTCTAGCCCATGCACGAACATGTTCCCTCCGAAGCCCAGGCAGGACGCTCACTCGCTCGCCGAGACGTCTGGTGACTGTCACCGACGGAGATACAAGCATCGGCACAAGGCGAGTCACCTCCGTGCTCCGGTACTCACTTTGCGGAAAGTACATTCATCTGACTAGTTTTCTCGCAGGTTCCGCTGAATCACAACACAAAGGTTCACATTGTTGGATGCAACGCGCTCAGGTCCAGGAAGCCACATTGGGGAGTTGCAGAGAAATCCGGGGAGGGTCACCGTCTTTTCGCGGTTGAGATCAGCCGCGTCTGCTGTCGAATGGTTGCTCCGTGAAGTTCCACAACCCCTCGCCGACGTTAACCCCTCACATTGTACCCTGCAACCAGGAAGCACGCCTCGAAGTCCTGTTCGATAGGGTCGAACTTCTGTGCCCTCCTGTCGAGCACACCACGATGGGTGGCTTCGATCTTCAGCTTGGAACCAACGCGATTGGTGTGTGTTCTCCGCAGTTTCCGGGCGATCCCAGCACTAACATCGCGCCGTCTTCATCTCATCTCATCGCTGTCCTGCTCACGAATTCGAATCTTCTCCTTTCTCTCCCTATCAAGTCTGCTGACAGCCCTCCTGAAGGAAAGGCGCGTGGAATCAACGCGTCCTCCGTGAGCCACGCCTTCGCGTTTGAGGTCACATATCTGAAATGGGCCGGAGCGCGTCAAGGGGAGAGTGGCGGACCTGTATTGGGAGAGCAAGCTTGCCGTTATCTGCGTGGTGCCCCCTCCGGTGTCTATGTGTCCGTCGACATCCCGATGCTCAGAGGACCGTTCGGTATGTATGGTCTTCGGGACGCTCGCAGAGGCGCATGCTGCATCCAGCACCTTAGGTGCGTTCACACCGCTATGCGCCGGCAAGGGTGCTAATCTTAGGAGGCCAGGTTCACTTCCGGTCTTCAAGCACCGATACCGGCATCTTGCCTCGCTGACACGTGCGCGCGAAGGACAAAGACGATCCCGAGGTCGGTCATAAGTATCATAAGTAAGCTGTGGGAATGCCTTGACGACGTCGTGGAGCATTTTTACTATTAGCTATCGCCCCGTGCTATGCACATGTTCGCGTTCACCTTGGAACAGCTTTACACCTCCGAGCGTCTACCGATTTCCAGCTATCCGGGCGAGTCGGGCCGAAGTTACGATCCACTTCAGTGTCAGGACCCGCCGCCCATGGTCTCACCCCATCATCGACTTCTTCATTATTCAGCACCATCCGAGTCTTCATGGAAGTTCTGAGTAGGTGAGTGAAGATGAGTTGATGCTGGTGTTTGTGTGAACCTATGCTGAGCGTGCGTTTATCGTGCTTGCCCGGCGATGACCAGGTCGTGGGATGCACATTCTCCTGATATGGGCGTCCTGTGAGAGGCCGATGACCACGCAGACAGGCAGAATGCATCATTCCTCAAGCCCTACTCCCGAGATGCATTGAACTAGGCGATGGAACAAGGTTGCGATTGGCTTCGGAGCGATACCGCCTTGAGCGGACGCGAACGGGTTGCAGGGTGAAGGTGAGATCCTATCCTCGCCAGCCTTCATTATACTGAAACGTGGATGGCATCCAGATTCGAGTCCATCGAGCAGCAGCATGTTCGGTTGACTTCGAAACGCGCTCGTATTCTGTTCTGCCAGCGTACGAGGCAAACGTCAGGACACCGTGAGCATGAAGCGTGCAGGCGGCCTCCTTTCGAACCATCTCGCATAGATATAAGGTATGGCTGTTTGCGTGGTGATCTCACAATCCACTCCCCTCATCCATCGAACCGTGCCCAGCATCAGCAACTCTTCACGACACATCCTACGAATCTCGCATCGCTCGACACCACTTCCGACGCTCTAGAAACATGTTGTTTTATCACATTTTGATGTTCTTCCTTTTCGCGTTCGTCACGCAAGTGACCGCACACGGATACCTCAAGGGCGTCTCCATCGACGGCCAGCTCTATCAAGGCAACGTTCCCAACCAGACTCCGAGTAGGTCCTATGGCCTCAGCATCCTCGAGGTCTTATGTAACTGACGAATACCGCTAGGCGACAGCCCTATCCGCCTAATCGACGACATCGACCCCGTCAAGGGCGCATCAAACCCCAATCTTTCATGCGGACAGAATGCGCAAAACGCGGCCCTTGTCGTCCCTGCCAACCCTGGAAGCCAAGTCGCTTTCTCTTGGGCATCGGGAAACGGCGGTAACGTGAGTCTATGTCGTCTCAGCTTGAAAAAGCGAGGCTTCATTTACTGACGTACTCTAGTGGCCGCACAACACCGGTCCCCTCATGACCTACATGGCCCTCTGTGAGGGCACTACGTGCGACAAGTACGACGCGACAAATGCGAACTGGTTCAAGATCGACGAGGCGGGCCTCAAGAGCGACGGCTCCGGTTGGTGGCAGCAAGATATCAGTGAGTGCGACCACGGCTTTGTACGGCGCATACGCCTGACTGACGATTTGGATGGGGATATTCAGTGAACGGCCAGTCGTACACGCTCACTCTCCCGGACGACATCGCGCCGGGCGACTATCTCATTCGCCACGAAATCATCGCACTGCAGATCGCCGTGTCCGTCGGCGGTGCCGAGTTTTACCCATCCTGCACGCAAGTGCGCATTGGCGGAAATGGAAACGATACGCCGAGCCCGACCGTCCACTTCCCCGGCGCGTACTCGGACACCGACCCCGGCATCTATACCCCAAACGTTCGTCCCTTCTCATGAAATTGCCGGCCTTCGTTAGATTACTTATAGCGGTTTACAGGTCTACAACCCGGGATTCGTCTACGTGTTCCCCGGTCCGGCGATCGCCTCGTTCGGAACGGGGTCCGGCGACAGCAGTTCCGCGTCCAACATCACCGCTCCTTCCGCGCCGACGTCTACAGGGTTCTCCTCTGCTCCCTCCTCTGCTCCCTCGGCGTCCCCCGTCTCGACCTCCGATTCGAGCGATCCCACATCCATCTCTGGTCCTAGTTCCACCGTGACTTCGACCTCTACCTCTACGGCCGATGCTGCACCTTCTGCATCGAGCACCAGCGAGTCTGGCAACTGTTGGGATGAGGACGCAAACTACAATTGGGCTCGCGACTGGCTCAGAACTCGTCGTATGATCAAGATCAGGCGCTCTAGGCTTCATTGAAGGCGTGTCTACCCATTCACGACCCTCATGGCAGACCCCATGCTCTCGATCTCCACGGCATGTTTTCCATTAGACAGATAGACGGAGGGCAGGCAGTATCTATGAAAGACGGTCTGGAACCGTAGGTGACGTTGGGCTTTCTTTGCTTTGTATCATTATCACCTTAGGATTCGTTGACCTTCGCAGCTTGTATCATTCTATGCTCTAGTGTTACATACTACATCGACTCCCGGTGGGGCTATCGCCATCATCCATGTATATGCTATGCACGCGATGGGTTATGGATTTTCCGATATGCTTATTACAATATCTCCGGACCCCCCGCGCGCGCCGCAGCGAACCTGCCCCAATTGAGCACCGAGGTAGGTTACCAATCCTACCCACGCATGGTCAAAGCAGTCTAAGTGTCTACTTCTGAGGTGAAGGACTCACATGCTGAGTGGAGAATACGGTAGCAGGTGGGCGTCGGCTGGGACTGATCGGATGGGCTTGCAAACTTTCACTACTTACAGTATATATATAAGTAGGTGAGAAAGCGGCCGGCAGAAAGGTGGATGTTAGCCTGGTACAAGCATGTTTCCGCCGAGTACTTGACGGAGTCATTGACGTTTTAGCATCGACGTAAGGTGACTGTGTACATACATCATCCGCCTTTTGATATCGGTTTGGCCTCACAATATGAGGGCTGGACTGGGTAGACCCTGCTTCGAATATATAGAGTCAACACGAACGCTACAACGCTAGGGGAAGATATTACACCCCTCCCCCTAGCTATGTCTTCTCGTGTCTCGTTAAGTACATTACGGCCCTGAAAAGGTCACCGTGCTTCGTTTACTGACCGCGTATCGTAGTCCTGGTGCATCCTCGGGCTTCGGCCTCGCGATGGCCCGCCTCGCCCTCGCCAAAGGCGAGCGCGTCGTCGCGACCCTCCGCCGACCCGAGGTCCTGCAAGACCTCGCGTCCCAGCATCCCCCCGAGCAGCTCCTCGTGCCCTGACTTGACGTCTCCCAGCACGCGGAGATCAAGGACGCCATCTCCAAAGCCAAGGCGACGTTCGACCGCGTCGACATCGTCTTCAACAACGCCGGGTACTCAACAACGCCGGGTACGGCGTGGCTGGTGAGGCGGAGGGTGTCCCCACCAAGCCCGCACGATCAATGTTCGACGTGGACTTCTGGGGTGCGGCGGCCGTCGCGGTGCGGTTCGTCCGGGAGGCTCATACAGAACAGCGCGGGGATGGGGCTGGTGACGATGCCCGCGTTTGCGTTCTACGCTTCTTCCAAGCATGGTGAGCATTCTGAGACGCCAGTGTTTGCGGAGAGAATGAGAAGACTCACGTTCGCCGATTGTCGTGATGGGGGGTTACTATAGCGCTGGAGGGGTTCACCGAAAGGCTTCAAAAGGAGTTGAACCCTGCTTGGAATATCAAGGCGAGCGCGACGACTCTGTCGTGATAAGTAATCTCACGCGTAAAACTCCGAGTCAGCGCTGACACACGTACCGGCATCATGTAGATCTCGTCCGTCCTGTGCGGAGGCTTTGCGTCCGAGTTCCAGGGCTCGATCCAAGTGTTCCCGCAGCACCCTGCATACGCAGACTGTGGGAACGCGGCCGCGGCTATATACGCGAACGCTTCTTGAAACACGCAGCCGTCAGCGTCGAAGACCAGAAGAAGTTGGGATTTTCGGACTCGGCGAAGGGCGTCCAGAAGATCTACATACGAGTTGAGCGAGCTGCTAACCCCGCCGCTCCGGTTGCTACTCGGCAAGAACATAAAGCCTCAAGCGCGTGCGACAGTACATCGCGTAGCTCACGCAGGAGGTGGACGAGTATGCGGCGTGGTCTGCTGATCTGGGATTTGATCACCAAGGAGAGATTGAGGAACTTGCCAAGAACCGACAGAAATGTACAATACACACCTGGGACAATCACCCATACACCCTTGCATATTCACCCCACAACCGCTAAGAAACTGGAGGAGTAACAAGTAGAGACCGCAGTGAGGTTTACCAATCAACCTCATAGTAGAACGTTGCGGTTATACTAGCAGCCTGAGCGATTCCTCGCGTTCCGGCGCCAGATGAATCCCAAATGTTTTCACATGCTGATTATGTTGCAAGATCATCGAAACAGTCGAGCTACCCCATGTACAGGCCTCCGAACTATGAGTATTGATCTGTCCGGCCTGGGAATATGTAGAACGAAATGTCCCCGTCGCCGAAAGGTCGTCCATGCCTAGATGGTTCAGAAACAATTAACACTGCGAAACCGTTGTGCATACACGTACGCACTTCACTTCCATGTGGTACGCGATCGCGTCGACAGAGTTGGGTATGATCAGGGTCGTATCCTTCCTCCCGCCGTTGCTCTCTTCCAAGAGCTTGTCGCAGATGGAACAGATAACAGACGACCCTTCAAGACGCTTCGACAGGACCGCCTGTATCTTAACTCGCGTTTCGCTGTCCGCGCGGCGACGAAAGGATGCAGGAGTGGTGTCCTCGTCCTTAGGCAGGAGTTTGATACATTCATCGAGGGAGTGGTCGTGAATCCAGTCTTCTCGGTCGCGATAACCAGGATCCATGAGGTCGGGCCTGATGAAACGAAAACAGCGTCAGTGGAATACGCAACTTGTGGCGTATCTGCGACGGGAGAAGACTGACTGTGGCACCAAACGAACACGGGACATCTCCCAATGCATCCACACGTGGTGCACCTAGAACCATTCAACGGACGGCTCCAAAATGGTGTGAGCGAGAGGGAGGCACGTACCAACTTCGCCCACGTGAGATCCTCAGGCGGCGGGAGCGCGGGGTCTCCGCACGCGCAGTACAGCCTCCCCGTCCGCACTAGCCTGTCCATCCGCGCCCTCTCCGTCCCCGTCTTCAGCCCGATCTCGTCCAGGATCGCCCGCGCCACCTCCCGCCCGTCCTTCCAAAGTCGCGCCTTCGGCCGCTCACCCGGGGGCCCCAACAACTTCCTGCCCCAGAACGACTCCTCCGGGTGTCGCTCGCACCAGTGCCCGTGTATCTCAGGCCATGGCAGCGCGCGCGCCCCGCACTCCTTGCACACGAACAGCGCGTCCGGCCGCGCTAGGGTGCGCATGTCCGCCCCGCCGCCCACCCCACGCGCGCCGTCCACGCGCTGTAACCTCACCCCCGAGATCATGCGCCAGTCGTAGGGAACGAGCGCGGCGAGCTGGCGCATCGTGTTCTGGATGTTCTGCTCTAGGAGCGCGGGCACGTTGTCCCCGACGAAGCCGTAAAAGGTCGCTTCGTCGATAGGCACGCGCCCCTCGTTCTCCCACACAAGCATGTGGAATATGCTCCCGCCATCGCACCTGTTCGGGAGCATGCGCCGGTCGTAGTCGGCGGCGTAGTTGTCAACCATGTGTTGGTACCAGCCCCGGAACTCGGCGCGGCGGGCGTCAAGGCAGGCCGCTCGCACGGCGTTGTCGCATTCCTCGCGTCGGTCGCGCTCTTTGTAGTACTGGATATGGGATATTGCGCCGCAAGAGCGAACGAGGTCTGGGTTTCGAGATCAATATACAACACACTGGCACGTCAGTTGATGACGGCGTTCAAGAGGGAGTGCTGGCGTCCTTACCTGCGCGGGCGTAGATATCCGGGTCGTAGTGCTTGCCCTGTACAAGGTTCGCATGACCCGGATCAGCAGGAGGTTCGTACGGCAGCAGGTACTTTTCTCCTTGAATGTCCTCCATAACGCTGATGTCGATGCATAAGTTTGAATGGTTAACGAAGAGCGACACAACTCACCGTGCATGGTCTCTAGCTATCCGCTCTCCGAAACTTGACATACATGTTGTCGCAAGATCTATCCACCAGTACAGCCGCACTGCGTGCTACAGGAGGCAATGAGTGAAGATGCCACAACATGATGTGGACATACTGACAATATGTCTCTGAACGATGTACTCGACCCGTTGAAGCAATGCCGGCCGAAGCGTTACCAAATCGGCCGGAGAAGGTGGGGGCCAGCAAAAGCGTAAGATCTTCTCGAGTTCCGGCCGGTAATACAAGTCCTGATGGACATGCGACACGGGATGTAGGTGGTGTGCCCAGGACCTCCCTTCGTCGACGACACTGCACTCTGTACAACCTGTTGAGGAAGGGATCACATATACCAAGACAAGAAGCGTACCAAATTCAAATGATGCCACGAGCATGGTCACTACATCGCAAACAGCCTCTGGGATATCTTCTAAAAGGTCGGTACCAGGACATACGCTGTGATACGGTGATCAGAGATAGCTGTGAACTCGTCAAGGTGTCTCACTTACAATTTTCCCCAGCACTCGTCACAAAGCCTGATCCGAAGCACATAGTCCACATAGTATGCCATGGCTGCGGCACACGACTACGTTGTGGATGGTCAGCGAGAGATAACAGGGTCCCAGGATTGATAGTACACACGAAGCAGTGATCGTCGAATACCAAGGCGACGTATGCTGGCTCACTCATATCCTCCGGACATGGTGGAAAGTCGGGAATCGACCGTAAGATAGTAATCCACACTGAGCGACTGCCTCTAGACAACAGGGCGGAGCGAAACGCTTTCGAAGTTCGACAGCAATTAAGGAGGTCAAGAGGGTGCATGTGCGATGAGATCTGAGGAAGGATCAGGTACGAGCTCACGCCAACGAATCGTGCACGACTCACTTCGAGGAGCACATCTAGGGGCAGGTTCGGAAGCTTTGGTCTCCAACCGTCGAAGAAATGTGGGATTTTTGTTTGCTTTATGGTGGTTGGTGGGGGTGGGGGGCTGAGGCAAGCAGGCGGAATGTACTGTGACGCCCGCGCGAATGCTATGATCACGCATCAGTATTTCGTCCCGGGTACATCGGGATCCATATATGAGCAGTACATACCATCGATCACGTCGTCGTAGTGGCATGGATGCCGTCCAGCTTCTCCGGGGGCGGTGAAGTAAGACTCTGTTCGTTCCAAGTATCTGCGGTGGTGTTAGCGTTTATGAAAAGACACGCATGCATAAGATGACCTACTTGGCCAACCTTGCATCGACTGTGCTCGGGCAAGACATTTTTGACCGGGTTGAGTGTCAATGATGGCAGGTTGAAGGACCTGTGCCTGTCGCTGTTTAGGGCAGGTCTGGCATCGTTGAGCGTCAGTCGCGCATTGACCTGCCCTAAATCAGCGCGACTGACGCTCGTCGTCGCGTCATTGCAGACTTTATCCTCTCTTGACCCTCACCTCCACAATCCTCACGACTGTCTAGGATGTTTGCAGAGCGCGAGATCCTTATGCTACCCGAACCAGTCGATAAAAGACTGGCCAGGTGAGTCACGCGCATACATGCCGCTGCGTAACCCCTGGAGTGCCAGTGGCTGAGCTCCAGTTTCAAGGCTTGTCGAGGGAGATCAAGGCGACGCGAAGATTGCA
This sequence comes from Ganoderma leucocontextum, assembly GCA_020736865.1. Taxonomy (NCBI): domain Eukaryota; kingdom Fungi; phylum Basidiomycota; class Agaricomycetes; order Polyporales; family Polyporaceae; genus Ganoderma; species Ganoderma leucocontextum. Next base: position 1,027,830 of record JAHKGY010000009.1, read on the forward strand.
CCCAAAACGCGTTGGGATATCCAGGCAGGTGAGCAGAGTATTTTGTACACCTCTTTTCGTCTCCTGAGTTGGGCGGGCCACAGAATTTCTGGAAGCAGCCACACTGCGATGCGTTTCCTCTGACGCGCCACACCCGGCCGAGTCCCACGAAGCAATGCCATCCTCTGTTCATTTCGCCACCGAGCTATGGAGATACCCCGACCTACCTCTTGATATCCTCATCGAGGTGCGTGCCTGATGCTCATCGTGCCCAGACATGTCATGTTTATACCCGGATCTTGGCTCTTTTAGATTGCATCCTACGTCTATCCATTGGACCTCGTTCACCTCTCACAGACGTCGAAAGCACTCCGTGGGCTGTTTATGTCGAGGAGCAGCCGTACAACCTGGAGGATCGTCCTAGGTAACGTCCCCGAGCTTCCTCCGTGTCCAGGCGACATGTGTGAGCCGTTGTATGCGGCACTCGTATTTGGGCAATATTGCTTCGTGCGTCTACACACTGTCTATGGTACTACACGAGTGCTGATGGTTGCATATAGGGATGCGGTGCAAAGGAAGCGTTTTGGGCGGACTACGCTCTCCGCCTGAGGACGTGCGAGCCGTGCTACAAAGCGAAGTGAGTGCCCTGTCAATTGATGCACAGCGTCCTTTGATCACCGTTCCCCGTCCATAAGCGTCACCGAAGGTACAGAAGTGTTCAAAGCCCTACCACGGGCCTCCCGCGACATGATCTGCGACGTCGTCCTCATGCTCGTCCCGTCTGCCAACGTCTTCGGTGCGTGTCCAGCTCCGCTCCCCTTCATTCTGGTTAACCTAATGCAACATCTGTATGTGCACAGACTTTGCCAATCTAGATTCGTCCTTCGATAGGATCAACCCGCTCTATCATCTCAAAGAAGACTTTTACTTCAAGCCTGAGCTGGAGGCGATGCTACGCCTCCTCTGGCCACTCCCTGCGCCCGAAGATATCGCGGAACTCAACCAACTCATGAAAACACGCGCAAACTACGTCATGATGAGGCAAATGGTGAGCCAGCGTTCTTTGGCACCGTCCTCGGGCTCATGTTAGATTCGCACCGCAGCACGCCGTCCTCATCCACGCATGGGACAACTACTGTGCTACGCCCGCCAGCGGGCCCGACTTCTTCCGGTGAGTGGTCTTGGGCTGACCTTTCGTTCCACACGGCGCCTGACTCGAACCAGCATCAAGGAACTGTTCCGACACGTGGAATCTCTCCAGGTGTTTGGCTGCGACTGGGACGAGGTCTGTGCACCGGAGAATCCCGTCTTCGCGGGCTACCTGAGAGGCAAAGGGCCGGAAGGTCGTCGTTCTGCCAGTGCGTCGACAAACACTGTCCCCCCAACCGCTCTTGCAGAAAACACCCACACCCCGTCGCGCCTGCACCGCGACCCCCCGAAATCGCACACCCAGCTCGCCGCGGAACGGCTCTCGCTCGAGCAGCGCGGCCTCGATGGCCGCGAAGCCCGCGTCCGGGGCCGCTTCGCGCAGGTGGCGGAGTGGCACCAGGCCCTCCTGCAGACGCACCCCGACCTCACGGCAATGGACCCCGCCCGGCTGCCCAACGCGCGCGACGAGTCGAAGCTGTGGGAGCCGTTGATGCGCGACGGCGACGGGCGGGGGCCGTTCGGCGCTGGCACGATCATGGACGAGCAGTTCGCCGGGCCGTTCATCGTGAACAGGCTGCTGGGCTACGAGCGGCGCGTGATGCGCTCTCTCGCGGGGGCGCTCGATCGGTGGGAGTGGCGCCGTGCTGAGGAGGAGGGGAGGCGGCGGCCGAGGCCGGGGAGGGGCTGGCGCAAGGAGGAGCTGAGGAGGCGGAGGAACGGGAGGGGCACGCAGGGGGAGCCGTGGATGGAGGACTGGCTGGCACACCAGGAGGAGATCCTCCTGCGCCCGACGTCGTTCTTCATGTGCGCGGAGTGCGGCAAGCACCCGTATGCCTATCCGGATATCAACGTGCATTGGCAGAACGAACACCGGGGGACGTCGGTGTGGATGGACGTCGGCACATGGGGAGAGAGTCAGGGGGAATACAAGGCTGAGGTGTGGGAGGAGGGTGCTGAGGTCGCAGAGAAGATCCTCGCGGTGTTGATGAAAAAAGGCCTGCCGAGGGATGATAGGGACATGGAGCGGCTGGACGAGCTCGTGGAGGAAGGGCGGGTGTTCTGTGCGTGCGGGGACCCGACGATGTCGACCTCCGAGGAAGACTTGAGCTGGGTGGCCCTGGTGAGTATTGGCTGTGTTGTCCTTCCTGTTTGGAGCACGTTGATCGGGCGTTCAACTGACGGGTGTCTGGGGGTAGGTGGACCATGTTTTCATCCATCTGAACGATGACACGCTGCGAACTAACACGGGTGTGCGGTACGTGCTACATATTCTTCCGTTCTTCCATATGTTTCCTCATAATGATTATCCCAGGAGTTCAAACGGCGCAGGGGACGATGATGCTCCAGTTTGGTTGAATGACCACGACCTCGCGTCATGCATCAGGTATCTTCCTGAAGGTGCAGACACGTCTGAAGCCACAAGGCGCGTCACGGCCGATGACTCCACTCGCGAGCGCATCAATGCGCTTCTCAACCAATGCTCCGGGACGTTGCTACCAGCGTGCCGCCTCTGCGACGCACTCACGCCGGATAACAAGAAGGATGATTCACTCTTCCTGACGGAGAGCGCAGATGCGGTAGTCTACCACATGCAAGCTAAGTAAGTGACTTTCGTGTGTGTGGCGTAAAGTCGTCGGACGCTGACCAGACGTCAAACTGTGCCAGACACGGGAAACAAGTCGAGGAGAAAGATATCGTGTTCTGGGAGGACTCTCGGGTTTTCAACAAGTCATAACCGCCCTATAGCGCTATTTATGACTTTCCTATCACAGTCAACTTCAGGGATCAAATTCTGGTCTCGATCCGGGCGCGGTACTTTCCGCTGCACGTCCTTTGAATTATCTACTGGTAGCCTATTTCGTAGTGATCGGGACATATAGCTCTACTTTGTCAATTCAACTACGGCTCATCAGGACGTCGGAGCTACGATAGCGGTGAAAACAAAACAAATGCACGCATGTCCATCCTTCTGTCTCTGTCTTGCTCCAAAATCGCCGGCACATGGAAGCGTGCGCTGCACTTCGGGCAAGCAAGCAGTTGGATGAGTGGCGCGCACATTGTCAGTGAAGAGGAAAACACTAGTACCGCTCAGAATTGGCGGGATTTCGAGCCGCCCGTTATTTCGTACGCCCGTATTTTGAGATACGATCGGCGCGACGGTCACCATGGCCAGTCACGGAGGACGCTTAGATCAGCGATCTCGTAGCGTCGTGTAGCGCGTCTAATAGTAGCTGTCCTTCTCCTCTCTCATCTTGTAGTCTCTTTATTCTGCGGCTACTCTCTTTTAATACTATGGGCGATCAATCTACTACTGGGAAGAAGAAGACCCGCACCCGCAATTCCCAGAAAGAAGACTGTAACGGCCCCGCCGTCACACGAGCCTCATGGCCTTTAGTTCCGATGCTCACGCGCTTGCTTGTAGTTACGTTCTGGTTCACGCGCCCGTCTCCGTGCTTTCGTTGTCTTGTATCCGATTCATTCTTGATGCTATGCTACGCCACGACTCGATCATGACTTACTGTACTTTATGTTCTCGCGCGCTCGGTCCTGTAAGCGTCGTCGAAGCAACGCAGTTTCGCCCGCTCTTGTTCTCGTCTTCGTTCTCGCGCGTGCCGCCCGCCAGTGACTCTCGCTCTCGTCCCTCGTCCCCGCTCTCTCGTTCTCGCCCCTCGGAAGCGAGCCGTTACAAGACCAACCTCCCGGCCCGAGTCCGCCCAAGCCAAAAATTCCGAATATCGACGGCAAATGACTCCCGTCTCCTTTGGCAAGTCCTCGCGGAGGCTGAGAAGGAGGAGAACCGAAAGTGTTGTTCGGGAAGAGGTCAGATCAGATGAGTACAATGACGTGAAGAACGCGCGGGGAAACACGGAGCATGTGCTGGAAGCGACCGTGCTGCTCGGGATCCTTGGCATACTCCCAAACAAGTGAGAGTGAAGCCGTCTCGAGTCTGGGGACAGGGTTCCGGGGGTTGAGGTATCGAGTTGAGCGGATGGTGTGGAGGATGCGCATGTCTGTCTGAAGGCGGGAAGCAAGTTCCTCCAGCTCAAGCTTGTATGGAGGGTCCACTAAGTCTCAAAGCATAGCATGAAGGATGTATGAATGGGTGACCCCGTCATGGAGGGTAGAGCGGCGTGGCATGGGTGTAACAGACAGTAAATACAGCAGAACTCAGACATACGATGATATGGTACAGCGGTATCGCTGATCTAAGCGACTTCCGTGACTGGGCGGCTGTGACCGTCGCGCCGATCGTATCTCAAAATACGGGCGTACGAAATAACGAGCGCCTCGAAATCCCGCCAATTCTGAGCGGTACTACTGATTTGCCCACATAACGTCTCAGGCCCGACAGAACCTGGGCAAATCGAGCTGGACCTTCTCAGGAGGTGGCCGCGGATACTGCTGGAACAACATATTCTTCTCGTCAAATGGTATCCCGTGCCTGCCACCGTGCGCAATGATGTGTAGCCGTCAGTCAATCTGAATCCTCAACACTCTCGGACCAGCACTCACTTCGCCTGCATATGGTACACAATCTCGTCTGCTATCGGCAGCAGAGACGGCGCCTTTTTGGGGTGGACCATTGCCGCGCAGAGCGAACACACCAGCCAGGCGCCGTCCGGCCGCGCCGCACAGAAGGAATCAATGCGCGCGGTCGTACCCGGGTCCGCAGAGATGCGTGCGAATGCGCTAAAAGTATCGGCATCCTTGGGGAGCAGTTTAATGCACGACTTGAGGTCGCGGTGGTCGTTGATCCACGGGAGGCCATTGCTGCGACATCCGTCAATGATGTAGCCCACACACTTGGTGAGGATATGCACACACCACGGCCTACGGCGTTCATCCATCTTGAGGTGATAGTGGACGTGACGGACCTGTGGCATAAGTACGTCGTCAGGCACATGTCGTGGCGTGTTGCGTGACTCGGAGTTCCAAAGGACACTCACCAGCTGGCCCCAGCCAGGGGAAGTCGATAGGCCCGGGTCCCCGCATGCGCAGTAGAGCCGCCCCTGCTTGCACAATTTGTCTAAACGATGCATCGCCGTATCCCGCGCCAACCCCACCGTATCCAGGATGGTATTCGCCAGCTCCGCGCCCTTGGCCCATACCGTTGCCCGTATGTACCTGTGCTGCGTCCCCCCAAACGCAGGGATCCAGACCGACTCGTCTTCGTGAGCGTCGCGCCAGTGCCAGTTGATCGCGGGCCACTGGAACCCGTGGTCACCGCGGCAGCCGAGGAAATCGCACACAAACAGCGCGGTCGGGCGCGCGAGCATGTCCCGAAGGAACGCGCGTGTTTCCTTCTGGTGTGTATGAGGAGGCGAGAGCAGCGCGGCCAGCGCACAGCGGACGTCAAAGGAATAGGTGCGGGCGCGCACGAGGGCGGTTTCTTGGCAGGCTCCGACTGAGATTTGGTGGATCTCCGCGCGGGCGTCATTCCTGGTCGCGAGGGCATCGAAAAGCCGCGCGCCATCGTAGGCGTTGGGCAGCTCGTCCTCGTTGAGGTGTTCATCGTCTTCAAGGATCTCCTCGTACCACTGCGAGAGTTCGTTGTAGCGATCTTCGAGACGCAGGTGGTAGGCAACACATTCCCTGTCCGCGCGTGAGCGGTGCTCCTTCGCGATTTGGGCCTTCGATTTTGGTGGATTGGTATTGAGTGCGACTGGGGATGCCGGATGAGGTCCATTTCGGGCCGAGAAAAAGAGGCAGAGTGTACCTCCTTGTGCTATTGCCTCTGGACTTGGAACAAGAATGTAGTCGGGATCGTCATCTACGGGAACCAGGTCCCAACGGGGATTCATGTGCCAACCTATCGAGAAACCAAAATCAAGGCTAACACCCGTTTTCAGTACATGTGTAAAAGGAACACAGAATAAGGTCTTACTAGTAACAGTCCTCCGTGGCTCTTTTCAATGTGGCATTTGATGCCATGTGCCCCTCTGCGCCTACAACGCGCTCCCATGCATACAGCTCAACGGCGTGCTGTAGGTCATATCAATGCACGCATTCCAGAGGCTTGTACAGAGGGTCTTCACCGTTTGTCTTCGCACAACATGCTCCGCTCTATCAAGGAACGCGGCTCTCAGTTTGGTTAGGTCTCCGGCGGTCAGCAGGTGTGGCCAGAAGAAGTCTAACAAAGCCTGCAGTTCAGGTTTGTAGTAGGAGTCTTGCATAATGTGGGTCTGAGGGTTGACACGAGTGATGGACCTTCTTATATCCTTGAAGCTTTTGAAGTCTGATTATAGGAGATATGCTGTGAGGAACCGAAGCAGAAATATATCGAGGTGCGTGCGACATACTGAATGTGTTTGCCGATGGAATAAGCATCAAGACAAAACGGTACACCGCACATGAGACTTCATCGAGAAGCTGAACGCCGTCGGTGACGCTGGAATACAATGTACATCAATCATTTATGTGGACACCGAGGAATGCACGTACTCACTTGACTTTCCAACACGACTCGCACAACCTGAGCCTCAGCGCGTAGTCAACAGAGAACGCGTCTGGTGCGCCGCAACCCTAGAGACCGTATAGTATTATGTCAAACGGCGATAATATTCATTAGAAAACACGTACGAAACAATGACGGTCGAAGACGAGGGCGGTGTAAAGCGCCTCGTTCAGGTCATCCGGACACGGCGGCAGTCCGGGGACCGTGCGGAGCGCTCCTTGCCACACCCAACGGCTCGCCTTGTTCATGAAGGTCTTTCTGAAAAGTCTGGATGTCCGGGAGAAATTTAGAAAGGCCAACGGCGTCAGATGAGATGCGATCTGTCACATACACGCCGCAAAGTCAGACGCCAACTATCCATACAGAGCTGTCGACTGACCTCCAAGATGACCTCCATGGGGAGGTCTGGGAACTTCCGTGGCCACTGAAAGTACTCCGTGATTTTAGTCTGTCTTCCGCTTGATAACGGTTGCCGAAGGGTGGGTGGCGGTGGCACATTCAAAGGCCGTCTGGTGATAGCGCGCCGGAAAGCTGCACCCTTCATCAGGTTACATCCTCACTGGCAGCGGGGGCCTCTTGCTACTCACCAGTACTGATACAATTATGATTGTAGGCTGCGTGGTGCGGAGCTATTTCCTGGAGTCTGCATATAGCGATCCATCAGCGGGGAATTACAACTTCGTATGTATGAAGGACTTACATTTCCAGCCTCTCACGAAAATCGTCGTTGTCCTCAAACATCCTGATCTTCTCCTCTTCTGCGTCCAAGTGGCGCATCTCTTGGCCATCATCGAGCATCATGCAGTACGGAGGCAAGGAGTGGAAGGCGATGGTGGTTACAAAACTCGGACATTGATCCGCTGGCGCCCGTGCCGTACCTGGCGCTCGACGCGTCGACTTAGGGCAGGCTTTTCCGCGTTTGTACGGTCGGCGCCTCCTCAAGCATCGTTCGGGCGACGTCTCAACGTCAACGATGTCCAGGGGACTGGGAAATGGTATGGACGGGCGAAAAGCGTGGTGGAACTAACCTTAGGTACTAGAATGTCAACTACAAAAGCGACAAAGCAAGACGGACAGCACCGTGCCAGGCAAAGTCAGTAGGTCTTGCATGTTTGTTTGTCGACGCTATAGTAAGGCTATATTCAACGAAGACTGTCCCATAGGCATGGCCTGGAGTTTAAAGAAGAGAATATGGTCTTTGATACTTCCATGGACCTTCGACGGTATCTGTACCTAGCTGACAAGATAATACGGTACGTGGATATCTCAGTATTGCATAAATGCAGTTCACGGATTGCCTCGCTCAGAACAAGACTGCGAGCATGCTTCCTTTCGTTCTTTCACACATAAGGTTGAGAATCTTTTCCCCTATGCAATATTAGTGTCATGGTCCCCAGTACACAGCCTTCGAAGCGGCGTAAGCAGTAAAGTACCACCTCCAGTAGCTCTCCTGGAACTACTTTTCGTGTCTGACGTTCACGGGTCTAGTAGGGATTCTTCATTGAGTTCGACTTTCTTAGTACCACACTCTATACTAATTCTACGTCACCGCTGGCAACCGCTAACATGAACATTGAAGCCCGAGAACTTAATAGGACAAGAACCCCGACTTCTTCCACGCTGCCAGCCACATCCTCGCCCGGTTTCCGTCCAGCTGCGGCAGCCGCGCCAGCGATTCGGACACTTGCACCGCCTTCTCGGTGGAGATGAACACGAGACCCATCGCCTCCCTGTCTGGCGTCATCGTCGCGTTCTGCACCTTGTAGAACGGTAGGAGGCGGAGGGCGGGGTTCAGTCGCATCGCCTCGACCTCTTCACCAGAGCCCTGCTTGACGCTACTCTCGAGCGCGGAGAGCCACTGCCCATAAGGGACGAGGGGAACATTGAGTTCCTTCGCGATCGGCGCGAGGACTGTACGCCACGAAACTGGCCGAGGATGCACGAGGTGGAGGATGGGCTCTGGGGAGTGGCGCATCTCAGTGAAGGCGCGCGCGGCTTCGTACGCAGGGAACCACGAGACTTCCTGCAGGGGACACACTCAGTACGATGAGTGCGAACGCCATGGGGAGTAGACGAAGCTCACCCCATCGAGGTCCGGGAGGCATTTTTGGAACAATGCCGACTTGATCAGGGACGGCATCCATTCGCGCTCGTTCCAGTAGCCCAACTTGTCGCCCGCGACCTGCCCGAGCCGCATCACGACAGTGTGCAGGCCCCGCTGCTGGGTGACGTTCTGTAGCAGATGCTCAGCGACCCACTTGCCCTCGGAGTAGCCGGTCCCGAAGGGCGAGGCGGGATCGTCGAGCGGGATTTCGGGTACGGGCGGGGCGATCTTGCAGTCTGCGCGTCAAAGAGCGGTGAGGATCCAGGCTGGTCGCAATCGCACGATGGAAGCCACTCACTCATGAAAACGCCGACAGAGCTCACGAGCATAACGGTCGGTGCTTTGGCATATGGGGAGCCCAGCGCGAGGTCGACGAAGTTACGGACACCCTGGATGTCCGGCTCGAACGACGCGATTGACATGTTAAAGTCCACCTTCCAGGCTGTTCCCCGGTCAGCACCCCCTCGCACTACAAAGAATCGCGTGCGCGCCCTTACCATTCAGCATGATGTGCGTGACCGACCCCCTGATCTCGTCCAACAGTTCTGCGTCGATCCCGAACCCAGGCTCGTGCAGCACCGCCTCGACCATCCTGAACTTCGGCGAGGCCAACAGTGTCCCATCGAGCCCCCGCGCGGAGAATTGCTTGCGCTGCCTCCCCAACGCGTCCATACCCTTCCGATTGAACGCGTACACGCGCTCGACGGTCTCATCGCGCAGTAGGTGCTCGAGCGCGTCGCATCCGAAGCCGCCGGTGGTGCCCGTGATGACAACGATGTCCTTCTGGCCGGTGGTGCGCTCGACGAGGTTCGCAGGGCGGGCGGGAAGGTCCACGGAGTACCGCTTGACGTACCGCCACAGGTCTTGCGGGGTGCGCGACTCCGCCGCCTCGGAGCTGTTGACGACACTGTGTACGAGTGCGGCGAGGGCTGCGATCGTGGGTGCGCTGAAGACGAGGTTCATGGGGAGTCGCTTCGCTGCGTCCTTGTCTGTCTCGCGGATCGCGCGGAGGAGCGTGTTCCGGATCCAGGTTGACTGGAGGCTGTCGCCGCCGTTCCGGAAGATGTCCGCGTCGTCAGGCAGCGTGCGATGGAGCGTACCCCGGACGACGGTGCGCACGAACGCGAGGGTGCTGACCTCATCCCAAGCGGCGGGCGGGGCGAATTCGCTCTGCGCGCTGCTCTCGACTTCCTTGTAGAGCGCCTCGATCTCGTCGTCGTACTCTTTGAGGATGATGCCGCGTCGGGGGAGGGCTTTGGCGTTGAACTGGAAGGGCTTGGCGGGATGAGTTACAAGGATCATCTGGGATTTTCTGGTCAGCTATATGCTGAGCGAGACGTGACGAAAACGCAGACCTCCTTGAAGATGCGAGAGTGCTGAGGAGCATACTCGTTCACGCGCTCAATAGTCCGCCTAGCGAATAAGCATTTTAGCAACGGAACTCGTGGTGCGTGCGCATATATGAACATACCAAATCTTGTTCCTATACTCCTCGACCTTCTTCAAGTCCGTCGGGTCGATAACGAAGTCTTCGCTCGGCTCAACAAGGAGGCCATTCTGGAACCTCCCTCGCCCAAACATAACAGAGCAGCGTACATGCGGATCCTCGTTAATTATCTTTTCTGTTGACCGTACCACCATGTGTCAGCGTTACCCCAAACTCGGGACAGAATGCGAGGCGAGGACTGACCGAGCGGAACCGGATTGGTCTTCTCGCCGTTGGACAGGATTATTTGTTCATCCGCGCGCCCCACGATCTTCCATAAGCCAGGTTGGGTAGGGTGTGGGGCGGCAAGGTCGCTTGTGGCATACGCATCTTGATCGCCGACCTTGGTGTTCGTGACCGGGAGCGGGAGCTCTGGCGGGGACTGTTTGGAACGGTCGTTATCAGTGCACATTGGGTGTGAATAATTGGTCAGAGAAAACTAACGAGGATGACGACCTCGTATGTGCCGTCGCCAGTGGGGCGGAAGGCGGCTTTCAGACTGGCCGTGACGGACCAGTATGCCCAGTCCATACCCGGGTTCGCTGCAACGAAAATTTAGCGGACAAGGACTATCACAAGCTGCAAATACTCGCTCACGTCTGGCAAAGGTGTTGACCAGCCCCACTTCGGTCGCTCCATAGATAGTGTAGAGCGGCACGCCTTGGGCAGCGAGCGCATTCCCGACCTGGTCGTTCAGTGCTGCGCCTCCGAAGATCTGCAGGGAGCTTTCATGTGAGTATCGTACCCAGCAGGAGATCTGGCTGTAAGAGCCTACCACACCACGCATCCTCTTCATGTAGAGCACCTTCTCGGGGTCGCGAGACCACTCCTAAGACGATGTTGTCATGAGCATACATGGTATGCGGACGCATGCTTGTGTGCATACCTCGATGAACGAGGGAACACTCCATGAGAAGTCGGACCTGGTCTTCGAAATGCCTTGCCAGACAGCGTCGGGAGTGGGAACCGTGGGGGGCGAAGCAGGCTTGAATACCGCTACAACAAAACCGTTGATTGGCTGTGGGGTTGGCAAGTACAGCATGAGCACCAACACGTTATTCCCCGGCGTTACCAGGTATGGACTTACCGCGCCAGTGTACATGAACGATCCTAGCCCATGGAACATGGGCGTTCCGTGGCCACCCATGATCGTCTGCTTCAGACTCATGTTGCACTTGACTGTAAGCACATTCTGTCAGTCAACAGGTCTGCAACCTAGAACACTGTGTGCACACATACATGGCTCCGATCCTAACGAAATCATCTGCTGATGGGTCCAGCCGATAGGCTTGGGGTGGCCGGTCGACCCTAAACGACAGTCAATTTGTGAATTGAACATACTTGCTTGATGCAGCGTACCGGAAGAGTGCATTATCGCGCTGTTTGCCTTAACATTATAGCTCGTCGGCAATTCGACCTCCTTCTCGTACAAACTGCGCTCGTCCCGGACCTCGGGGAACAGGTCTTCGAATGACGGCATCCCGTGCCTCTTGATATCCACGCCGTCGGCCGCAAGCAGCTTGATCGCCTCGTCGGCGAGTTCACTCATCGGAAGGTCAGGCGAGACAAAAAGATGAGTGGCCCCAGTGCGCTTCGCCATATCGGCCACGGCGGGGGGTGCATTGCGCGTTGAGATGAGGAAGGCACAGCACCCCGCGCGGAACGCACCGACAACCGTACAGGAGTAGGTTATAGTATCTGTTGGTTCATGGGACACATCAGCGCCGATGGGTCTCCCCGTTGTGTGGAAAGACGCACCAGTATTGGCAAGAATGCCGACAACAGGGAGTCCCGTGGGAGCGTTAAACTCCCTGCCCACACTATGGGTCAAGTACCGTGCAGCACGGTTGATAGCTTCGTTGGCCGTGGAGTAGGTGATATACTCGACCTTAGCGCTGGCGGGGTCGTGATAAAGGAAGAGAGGGTAGTTGGGGTTCTCCTTCGCGTTCCAATGATAGAGGTGTGAGAGCGTGGAGTCTTCGAGCTTGAGAAGCTCCCGTGGAACACGGAAGTCTGAACTGATATGCCCAGGGAGGTCCTGAGCAATCAACGGCATCTTGAGCTTCAACGGTGTGTAAGTGGCAGGAAGAAGATATCAGACGAACTTGGTGTTATGTCTGCACTCACGCCAACCATTATATAGACGGTCCATGCGAGGCGCGAATAGACCTGAGAACCAACTATGTAGTACTGAGAGTCTTCCCACCTTCGTCAGAGCAAATGACAGAAAGTGCGGACCCATCGCTGTGATCTGGAATAGAAGCCCGGCAATAATCCACCGGCGTGAAGGTTAAGGCGCAGGCGCAACACGTGGCTTTAGTTGCAACATCGAACCGAAGGTCGGAGGGGAAATAAATGATGGCGCCTAAATCCATCGAAAGTTCAAAGGTGTTCTAGATAGGCCGCTGCGGACGTTACATACTAGATACAACGCCGTAGGCGAATTGGTCACGCCGAATGGACGAGGGGTCCCGGGCGGCAGCCGAGGTACGTATGTACTTGGGGCTGCGGTTTTGTTGCGGTTTTTGACATCTGAAATAGATCGGCGACCATGGTTGCCGGTCGTTGGAGAGTCTCCTGAAAGTACGCGCAGAGGGTGGCCGACCTGAATTCATAATAAGGAGACCTTTGATCAGTGGCGACTTTCGACAAGCCTCGACGGCGAACGTACCGCCAAACTAAACGAAAGGTGTCATCACCGTTCCACACGCCATCCGATGATCATTTAGTACTTGGTCAAGAGTCATTACCATCCCATGAGTCCGATTACCTGCGGAGGGAGCGGTGGACCGACAACAAGCGTCCAACGTTAAGTCATGCGGATGACAAGCCGGACGATATTATCTACACTGCAAACTGACTGTCAACCGGATCGCTATGCATCAAAGAAGACCCATCGGGTCTAAATGCTCGCCGTATTGTCACGGTCGGCAATTCGGTTTCCTGTTAATGACATCATGAGCAAAAACAAGGGTGCAGACAGATGATCCCACAGGTTTATGGGCATGCAGCCTGCCATAGCGAAAGTCGCCAAGATGGCATATGCGAAACCGGATACTGCTGCGTGAGAAGTGTGCGTCGGAAAGAGCCCAAGAAAGAGCCACACGAGAACGCACGGACGGACGCACCTCGCTCACCGTCACGGTGGCCCCGAATCGTGACACAAGCACCATGTGTGGCCATGATTGTTGCCCACGGAGTCATGCTGTGTGACACGACGATTATCAGATAAGTACCAAATGCAGCTGCCCCTGCATGTCGCTTCGCCCGGGGTCGGGCAGGAGGGACGATCTGCATGAGCAGCCATAATCAATGGTAGATACTACCCGACTCCGTCGGATCCGGGGTTCTACTATAGCTAACTGCCTCGAGAGGGCGCTCGACCGTCGATCCTCTTCTCAGGAATCATAACATGGCATGTCCGAGGGCAGCGACGTGCCAGTCATGCAACCCCGGTCGGACAACGCTGGAATACTCGGGCGACCTGAGTCGAAAACAGTGTTCCATATAGGAACCTAGATAGAGGATTCCAACTAGTCACTGTACTGCGGCAGAAAAATTCATGATTAGTCGATATGCCCTCTGAGGTCTGTGTGTGAACATTCGCAAACAATCTACTCACATCAGACGCGCGGGACTGAGGTCTCGATGCGACTCTTCGAACAACGCCTTCAAGTCAATCGTTCAAGCGTCAATTTCATAACCTACACATTCATATACGACCCAGCCGCCGGTGGAGGATCTGCCCTCCGCTCGTCTACGTCCGCAGCCCTCGCCGCCGAATCCGAAGAGAACGCCGCAGGTACCTCCAGACTTGACCGCAAACTCCCTGCCGATACCTCCGTTGTGCCAAGCTCCACATATGGCAGCTCAGATTCAGCTGCAGATGCAGACGTTGAGATCGAGGTCGACGTCAACGCGGACGCCATCGACTTCCTCTTCCTCGAGGGATCGGCGAATGGCATGCTGATGAGGACGGAGACGCGGACCTTCTCCTCGGGGGGCTCCGGCGTCAGCGGCGGCTTCTCTGTTGACAAGAGAGAAAAGCGCGGGTCTGACCGGTCCGCCGTTGGGGAGGCGGTCGGTTCGGATGGCGGGGGAACGGGGGAGGGGGCTTGGTCATGACCACTACCGGACATGCGCAACCTCGACAAAGTTGAGAGCGAGAGGAGAGATAGTCTCCGGGGTGTCGCTGCTGCTGGCGTTGGTGTGGGTCCGGAATCAGCCGTAGCCGTTGGGGCAGGACTTTGCGAGTTGTCCGGAGCATTTAGCCACCTGCACGCGACAGGCTAGATCAAATTCGCATCGGCGCTGTGGCATCCACGCGATGAGGACCATACACGCACCATTATTCTGTCCCAATCCACAACAAGCTCGTCCCCGAACCGCTCCTTCTCCTTCTCCCTCTCGACCGACGGTTCCCCTCCTCCGCCCTGCTCTTGGGTCTCCTCGTCGCCTATATATATCTCGTACATCTTCGGCTTTTCTCCGACTCCTGGCTTCTTCGGCGGCACATATGTCCCGTTCGCGATCGCCTCAGCGATCATGGCCTGTTGTCGTCTCCGCAGGGCATAAGATCGTGCGACGATCGTTATGGAGACGAGTAAGAGCAGGACGATGGTGGCTACAACAATTACAATCAGAGCGATCCGCGTTAGAGAAGACATGCTGGGTTTTGATGTGTGCGTGGGCGAAGGCGTGGATGTGGACGTAGACGTGGACTCTGACACAGACGGGAAGGGGGCCATGAGAGGACATCAATCTGGGGTCGTGAAATGTAAACGGGGGTCGTAAGGGGGAGGTTGAGGGAGGGTGAGCAAGACGGGGATTAAAGGGAGGAGGGGGGGTCGCAGCGGCGCATTGGGATCAGAGGGAGCAATCCGCAACGACGAGCACCCCAGCAAGTATCTATACCGGCATCCCGCGTTCTCGTCGAAACTCGATGAGCGCAGTGCGTACGGCAGGTCCTCGACACGAGTCGCACTCGAACGTCCCCGCTCGCAGTCCAGTCCCGGACTCGACGGAGCACGCCAAGCCAACGGGACGCGTCCGATTCGCCCGGAAGGTAAAGCTCTTCGCAATGCTGTCGCAATGTCTCACCAGCATTCCACGCCTCGGTAAACGCCCAATTCATACCCAGTCGGGCATGTGAGAGAGAATGTGGGTCTGGGGATTTGCTACTCACCAAGGAAAGTGTACACTGCGGACAGCAGACGTATCGTCGCTCAGCAACCGCTCCATCCATCATCACTCGAGCGCAAACAGCGGTCGAGCGCAGACTGGTAATGGGACGTACAGTAGAGGGACGCGGATGACGTCAGCTGAGGAGGGGGCCCAAAGCTGTTCTGATTACCGCCATTGACATTACTTCCGTTGCCGGCGGGATTGGTGGGCGCTGGACCGTCAGGATGCTGGAGTGGCGGCGTAGGCGAGGTGAAAACGGACGAAATCGAGGACGAGGCTAACAGCGACGACGACAGCGAGCCAGAGACGGAGGACGAGGAGACCGAAGACATGGTGGCAATAGGACAAGCTCACGCGGAAACCAGGACTCCTGGCGACGTCGACCAGCCTGAGGGAACCAGGGTTGGGAAGGGAACCGGGACTGATGGCCCGTCCAGCGCTGATATGCGAAACGGAAGGCCTGGGGATCGTGGGGCTTACTTGAGCAATTGCGGTGAGCAGCCGTCGCGATGACCGCGTGTTCACGCGGATGGCAAGCTATCGACACCCGTCCGCCGGATATAGCGCCGCAGCAGCGGAAGCTGGGAGCGAGGGAAGAATGCGACGGCTGGTGGGAAGAACAAGACAGGTCGGGGATCCTGTAAATGCGCCGAAGAGGGAAGTGAGGGAAAGCCGTTCTGTCTGAGAGCGCAATGGAACGTACGTGAGCACACGCTGGGTGGGGCTGTTTGCGCAGCGGAAGTCGTGAGATGGGGCACGCAGAATGCTGATGTATCGTCTGAAATCTGGATACGGACGGTCGTTTCCGACGACAACTCGAAGCAGTCAGCAGATCTGGGGAGCCTTCTTTGATGCATCGCTTATTGAATACTACCCCGATAATCGCGTACTACAGCCATAATGTCGTGACTATGACGATTAGGACTTGAAGCTGATTTTGGTCTAGAGAGACGTGAGTAGAGGTCCACTGCGTTCCGCGGTTCGACGGCACCAACTACGAGTGCGTCGCGAAGCACATCCTAATAGTCCCTCGGGTCCATTGAATGTGAGTTCGATTGATTCACGGGCTACAGGGGACAGATCTCCAGAGGAGGGGAGCGACAAGGGTCGGCCAATGTCAAAAACGACCGTTAAGACAATGATACCAACATTGCGGATGAGACAAACGCTTCAATCATTGTGGGGGCCGTGATTTTCACTTGTTATGGCCCACTGGCATGGGCAGGCACGTCGAGCTCTTGCTGAGGGTCGCGCGCGGGTTGTCAACAGGGCGCAATGGTGAGGTTAATGGGAAAGTGGCGCACAACACGCGCAAAATGCAACGGAAGGAACTTAGCTAGACGGGAGGAGGAGAAGCAGGAGGAGAAAGCCCAGGAGTCACCCGGGAGAGTACTGATGGTGGCGACCCGTAAGTACGCTGGCGGATGTCAGCGGACGTTGACCTTTCCACTCCCGCGCATACAACTCCGGGCCGGTCCGTCCGACCATTGGGCGCTTGAGAAACATGTCGTGCTGGCACTAGGGCACTCACGGCAAGAGCACTAGTACTTCGTCCACAACTACTTACGTGCTCGGTGGTTAATAGCAGTCTGGAGTGTCGCATGCGTTGCCCCACAGCTGCATTGCGATTGAACGACTTCGCGTCCTCCTCGTTTCGATCCTCCATTATGGCGGGCCCTCCCCAGGTATCCCTGGTTGCAGGTAGGCGGGTCCTCGTTCTCCTCCGCATGACACGTTGTACTAATGACCGATTTATTCAGACATGGAAACCGTCACTTTTGCAGATGGCCGAGTTGCAGCGTGGGGGCCCGACAACGCCTTTCTCATAACCACCCCCAACGCGGCCTTCATCCCTGAGATTGTCCAAGGCATCGTCTCAGTTTACTTGAGGGACGATGGAGCGTTCGGTAAACATGATCCCACGCAGTGGCCCCAAGTTTTCACTCCGCGATTTCCCTACCTCGCTGCCATTCCAAAGGGAGTTGCGACCGCTACCCACCCTCACGCTGCGATCTGGGTTCTTCCCTCCAGAGAACAATTTATCTGCCTGCCTAATACCCCCGTCCGAGGATTCGGACGCTTCTATCCTCAATTCCTCCGCTCCCTGGAGCCTCTTGTAAGGGGTATGTCCTCCAGAGTGCGTGGATACGTTCCTACTATGCGGTCGACTGTTGATCTTGCACATTTGCGATCCTATGAAACCGGGCTGACCCGGGCCTGGGAGAGGCTCCAGACTATATGCGCTACTTATCGTGACCAACTGTTGCAAATCACGATGGTACGTCGCTACTGGCTGTTATGCTCCGCATTCATGACCTACTACGACCGTGTCTGCCAACCTTCCGTTCCCCAAGCCATTTCCGTGAATAGGCAACTGATGGGGGCGTGGACTTCGCAGCCTGAAGTCGCTCAGGGGCTGTTCGCCCTGGGCATTCCTGTCTGGCTGGTTCGCGCGTCTCACCTTGTTAGTTCTGGTATTCGCGTGTGCGCATTCGTTGCCCCGAGCCCGACGGATGCCTTGTGTCATGCCAAGTTTCACGGCGAGGAGCCCATCTACCAGGGTCTGGCTGGTGAACACCATTTGGCGGTCATGTTCGCCGCGCAAACCTATAGGGACGTCTCCCTAGTACCCACAGCGAATATCGTGGACCCTGACGACTACTGTGCTCTTCCGCGCCGTGATCGACTGCCCCACGGACATCACGGCCGGGTATCCGCGCTCCAGTCCGGGCAGCGGCGTGGTTCCAGCGCGAGGGATGGTCCCTCCTCTCGAGGTCTCCGAAAGGATAAAGCTAAGCCGAGATATATGCCTTGTAAGTGTTCACAGCGTTTGCGTTTGAAAAATGCTGAACTTTCTCGGTTTGCAGACAACCTGTTGGCACAAGACCGGACCAACTCCGTGCATCCTTCCCAAGTTCGTGGTCGTGACAAGTTCCTGGATGTCCCTCACCCATGGATGCCTCCCAGTCTGCCGAGTTGGGACGTTGCGATGCGAGCAGTGGATCGTTCCGACCAGGCTAAACCTGCCCCCGAGATTTGGGGCTACTGGATCCCCGAGCCAGCGCTGTTGCCCGGACCCAAGGACCCCGTTCGCCTCCAACGCTACGTTTTGAACTGGCTCAGGGCCCAGCCAATCTGGCTCTACATGCTACAAGTTCCGGGATCGGGCGCGGTGAAAGTGGCCACCCAGTCCTGGAGAAACTTTCTCAACGGCGTGCCGGATGACCCCAATTCCACCACCAAAGCCGGCAAGCGTGCCTTCGAGATCAAGCAGATCTTCGGCCGCGTCTTCGCCGACCAGGACCTGAGACCCGAGTCGGCCACCGGAGAAGTCGAGTGGCACCGGATTCGCCTTTCTGCCGTGGACGCTCGGCTCGGACCGTGCATCCTATGGGAGACGTTCGAGCTCGGGTTCCGCTACGAGCTTCTGCATCTGGACCGCTTCATGCGTCCCATCCGATCCCCTGAAGACATCATCGCCAGGGAGGCACTCTTGGCCCGAGTGTTCCCCTCCAACAGCCTCTGGGTCGTGTCCCATCTTCCCTCGGAGGACTCCTGGGGCCTATTCGCGCCTCTTCCGCACCGTAGAATCGATTCGCTCCACGCGCTCCGCGACATACTGCGGTCGTGGGTCCGGTGTCCTCGGGAGATCAGGGACGCAACACTCTTGCAACTTTCTGATTCCGTAGAGACAATCGAGGAGCTGGAGCTGTGGCTCGCGTTGTTTTATACCCAGACTTTCTTTGACGTGGCAGGGCGAGCACCGATTGTACCTCACCGTTGGCTGGGCCTAGGGCCTACACTTCAGAATAGTCAGGAAGCCTCGCGCCTAGTCGAGTATTCACGATAATACGTAGTAGATTAGGGACATACTATAGAATCAGATTCACCGCTCTTATGTCGTGGCAGGACGAGGGCCTTGTTATCGGCGCCGGCACTACATGTCCGGACAGCTTCGAGTTGTTGAGAAGGTAGGTGCAAATAAGCAGCTATGTTTCGAGCGACGAGACGGCTGGCATGGATAGAAGAACGCCGATGACGAATTAATTGTAAGTACTGCGTGGATGAGGAAAGACTGCCGCTGCGTCGACTACGTACACCCGGCCACCGCAGAGGTCTTCGACCTGATTTTGATCGACAGTTCTTCAAGGTCACCGTGAGCAATGCTCACGAAGATTGAGGATGATGCTTGAAGCGGAAGCGGAGTGGAGGTTATGGAGGTAGCAGAAAGTCTAAACACACAATACTGTTGGGCCGAATCCGGAACGACGAGAACGAGATAGGTGGCCAGTCCAAGATTCATTTCTGAGCTAGTACAATACATACATGGCGATGGAGGATATCTATAATTCACAGCCAAAACGACACAGTGTGAGAAAACATGCTACGACGGATTATGCGTGAGAGCCCGACCGAGAAGAAGAACGATACTTTTAGGGCCCGGGTGAACAGTGGAGATACTCTACTGGTAGATAAAGTTATACCTAGTGCATTCGCAGTCAGTCCGCATATAGACTAGGTATACGTTAGGAAAAGGAACGCACCGAGAGAGAAGGTGTGGGATGGCGGAGAGTTGAGGTCCGTAGCTATCGTAGGAGGTCAGCACACGGGAATGTGTGCGTGTATGCCCGTGGATCAGGGACGTACCGGGCTGCGTTGTCGTACAGCTCGAAAAGCGGGATAGCAAGTAACTTCATGTTCTTGGGGACAGCGAGCACTTCTGTTGGACACCGATCGGCGTGAGCACGCACTTTCAACATGAAAGTCTAGCCCCACTGACTTCGTTCTGGCATCTGCACGAGGAACAGTTTCTTGCACTCCTTTGGCTTGGTGATGTGCGCAGGAATGAATGGGTACTGTGTGACATATCACACATGTCGTGAGTTCCGGCGACATTGACGGTTGCGCCGTGGAGACATAGGAACTGGATGGACGAGAGAGCACACACCATGAAGGTCTCGAAGTTTGGGCGCCACCACTGCGCGAGGCAGTCGCCAATCTCCCACTCGTTATCCACACCATGCGACGCATTGAACTGTCGGGAGTCGGTTGGGGGCGCAAGTCGGTCGTCCAGGCGCTTCTTCAGTCCCTCAACTTCGTCTTCTCCTGGCTTCAAGTAGTCGCCGGGCCTGTGTATGCGGCGATATGACTGAGTCAGACCCACGGAGACGTCTTTTATGGGGAAACACGAAGGAAAAGGATGGAGCTAGGGTGGACGTACAGCTTGAAGAACGCGTTGGCGATCTGGAGCATGAGTATATGCGGGTGCCCGTGGTCGTGCACGACGAGGATGCCCTCCACTGTCCTCCGCATACCAAAGTCTTCATAGTTGTTCTGCAGACGTTGCAAACGCGCAGATACCGAGGGATCCTCCTCTGGCTGAGCCTCCTTCGTGCTATACAGGAAAACGGGTGAGTATATGCGTGCGAGGGCGAGCGGGCCGGTATACCTGAAGGTGAAGTTGGACAAGGGATACCTGCACGGAGGTCAGTTCCCTACAAAGCAGCGGACAGAGGATGATCCTCACAAGGCGATGGTGTTGGACATGGTCGAGAGGGGTACGCGGGGTAGAGTTCGTTGTGGCGAACGTTGAGGTCGTCGGCGGCAGCGGCAGTGGGAATGTGACCCCTTTGTGACAAACCCGTGACCAAGGACGTCACGGCGAGCACCCACGAAATTTCTGAAGTCCTCGTTGCTTTCGGTGTCGTCGCGTCGAGCTGAGCTTCTTTCACGATGTCCGCATCTTCGAGCATTTCCTCCTCATCTTTCAATGACTACAACGCACAACTACAAGGCTCGGCTCTCAAGGCAACTCGCGCTGCTGTTTCTCTACCTGCCGACATCCCATTCCACCGTTCCATTCACCCGGAGTTCGCCAAAGGACTTGACCAATGCTCCGCAAGAGTTCTATCTTTGACGAACAAGCTTTTGAGTCTTTCTACCACTGTTAATGCATCTACGAGCTCGCGCGGGAAGGGGAAGGCACGGTTGGACGCTCAGGACGATGTCGTTGACAACTTCCACTCGTTGGTTGTGGATGTAATGGATCAGCTGCTTGAAAACGCGGTGAGTAATTTATGTTGGGTTCCATACTATCCCCGGGAGACTCACCGTAAATTCAGGATATTGGCTTGGACGAATTCCTTGGGCACTCCAAGGCCCCAGCCATCGCCGTAAATCCAGCGCCCGCCACAACCCAGAAGGTACGTCGGCTTGCGTTGTGCTTCGTTCTTGTCTGTTCTTGATACATACATATTTGCAGAAGAAGCCGGCCGCCACTCAAACGCGTTTAGATCCCGTGCTTCAGCACGCGGCGCATCTCGCGAAGCCCCAACTCGCCTTCAAGAGGAAGGTCGACAACAGCAACCGTACGGTGTGGGCCCCCACTCTCAAACACAAGTACAATGCACAAGTTCCCCTGGGATGCAACTTTGGCGAGGAGGGGGAGGAGCCTTCAACGTCGTGAGTTGCTCGCATACCTGCCGTCGTCTATATTCTCACCCTGCTTCCAAGCCTACAACCCTACCGCTATGAAATCAAGCACATCTCCTACCCTTCGCGCATGTTCACGCCAACGCCGCCTATATCGCCTCGCTCATTCGATGAGACTCCGTTCTCATGGGTCTCAACCCCGCAAGAGTTTGCGAGCATGCTCGACAAGCTGCGTAGTGCGGCTGAAATCGCGATCGACTTGGAGCACCACAACTACCGCACGTTCAGCGGTTTCGTATGCTTGATGCAGATCAGCACGCGCGAGGAGGACTTCGTCGTCGACACGCTCGCATTGAGAGAGGAGTTGGAAGAGCTGAACGAGGTGTTCACAGACCCGAATATCGTCAAGGCATGTATATGTGCCTATGTCTTCAAGTTTCATGCATATATTGACTGTATGCAGGTTCTACATGGCGCCGAGAGTGATATTATTTGGCTGCAGCAAGATTTCAACCTCTACATCGTCAACATCTTCGATACATACCATGCCTCAAAGGTGTTGGGTATGTCCTCCGTCCTCATGGCTACTCTTGAACTCATTCCAGATTCTAGACTTCCCCAGGCATGGCCTCGCCGCATTGCTGGAGATGTACTGTGACTTCACTGCAGATAAACGGTATCAACTAGCAGATTGGCGTATACGGTACGTGTAGCCTCCTCATCGACCGGATGATCGTGCTTTAATCACCGCACATATCCAGTCCATTACCGGCAGAGATGCTCCAGTACGCGCGCTCGGACACCCACTTTCTCCTGTTCATCTACGACAACCTCCGCAACGCCCTTCTCGACCGTGCACAGTCACGCGCGCAATCTCGCGCGCAGAGCCCATCCTCCCCGACGTCGTCGCCACCACCTGACCCGTCCATTCCCGTTGCGCACCTGCTCGTCCGAGAGGTGCTAATGCGCTCAGAGGAGACCGCGCTGCGCGTGTATGAAAAGGAGATCTACGACGCCGAGTCCGGGTTAGGGCCTGGCGGATGGGATACTCTGGCTCGGAAGTGGAACAAGACCTTGCTGATGGGCACATCGGCCGGGACCGACGCGAGCAGCGCGGTGAACGTCCAGCGTGCGGTGTATCGTGCGGTGCATACGTGGCGAGACAAGATCGCTCGCGAGGAGGATGAGAGCACTCGGTATGTATCGCTCCCCTTTGTGAAGGACAACGTGAATGAGGATGGGACGCTGACGAATCCTTGGGGTAGATACGTTCTTCCGAACCATTACATCTTCTCGCTCGCCGAGCGCACGCCTGCCGACATGGCTGCACTATTGTCTGTATTTCGTCCCGCCCCGCCCATCATACGGCGGCGGGCCAAAGAGCTTCTAGATGCCATTCGGAACGCGGTCAAAGGAGCACTAGGCGCTGCTGGCCCCGCGAGTAGCAGCGCAGAACCAGTGACTTCGACTAAGGAGGCAGAGGTAGCCATGTCTGTCGACGAAAAAGTGGAGGGGGTTGTTACGACTTCGGTATCAAGTGTGGCGTCCGCTTCACTCTGGTCAAATGGTAAGCATCCTTTTGGGTCCGATACAGGCGCGGGATGTTAAATGTTGACGTTTTGGATCTGGGAACAGTATCCGCTATCACAGCCTCGTCTTCGAAGCTGTTTGGTCCGTCTTTGCTCCGGAACGCCCCATCGGTCCTTCCAATAGCGTCACAGAGCTCCCTTCTTGGTGGAACGTCAAGTGCTACCTCCGTACGTTTCCTTGGGTTTTATCGTATTACGTACCAATTATCTTTGTGATTTTAGAAACTGCCCAGGACTACTTCCAACAAGGCGCGTTTCCTCGAAACCGCTACCCGGATCCACAGTGCACTCGTCATCGCCCCGACCGTCCCGAAGATCGTCTCCATCGAGAAGGAGGTAGCTTCGGCAGCCACAGTGGCCGCGGCCGCCGACGACCCAGACGTACTGAAAAACGAAGGCGTGGAGGAACTTCCATTCGTGCCAGCGTCTCAGCGGAAACAGGCTGCGGAATCGATCGACGACACAATCGTGGTTGTTGGCCAGCCCAAACGGAAGAAGCGTAAACGTGTCGCGGAGAAGGCTACGGACGCCTCGGACGCCGTAGCTGGACAGGGGTCAAGTGTGAAGGAGGAGGAGGTCGAGGCGTTCGACTACGCGTCCGCCTCGAATATCTTGGATGATGGCTCGGACCATGAGCGCGCAGACGTCCGTAGCGCGAAGAAGAGACAGAAACATGTCAAGGGTGAGTCATGCTTCTGGTGCAGATACATTGCTGCGTGCCATCGCTGACAATTATGCGCAGGGTCGAACGCGTCCTTCTACGGCAATTTTGGTGCACCGCCGAAGGCTCACAGCCAGCTGAAGAGTGGGAACCAGTCGCAGACTTTCCGATGAAGCTTGTCGCGTCTCTCTCTTCGGTGATGTATCGTGACATACCACGATCATGTTATGTGTGATTTGGATCTTTCCTATCGTTCGTGTGCATATTCCGTTCAAACGCTTCGGAGTACGGCGGTTTTCCGCTGCTGACTCAGACTTATCACCAGCCTTGCAGGATATGGTGACAAACCCGAAGGGTCGTGGATCGGGCGAAAGTGGAAAACATTCATCTGGAAGGCGGTCGTATGCTTCGATATGTTGCGTCTAGAGGTTCACGACATCCCGCGAGAGTTGGTTGTCACAAGATGCGCTCGACATTGTAACCTTCAAGTTCTATCGTCGATACACATAAGTCCGCACTGATTCCTGCTCAAGGTAGGCCCCTGAACCCGTGAGGGGACACAACTGTAGCTTGACGCATGTTTGCCTTCTACTCGTATCAAACTATTCCTTCTCTGCTGACGATCTTATCTTTCCTGACAACGAACGAGGAGCCCACGGATCCTATGATATCCATTCCGGAAAGACATTCTTGGTATGCCTTCGCTTGATTGGCCTCATGTAGATCCAAGAGGAAATGAGAGATGAGCATCGCGTTGATGCTGTATCGGACCCAAATCCGAAATGAGTACAAGCTGAAGGCACGGAAGGGAGGAACTCAACGGTTCAGAGAACTTCGTGATGTACGATGTTTGGGTGAAGGGAACATGTAGTGCCGAACTCTATGGGATATGAGGCGCACCATAAGGAAGACCAGCACCAGGGAACTTACTGAGAGGATGACGAACATGATGTGGAGGACATTGAACACTAAGAGAGTGCTGGAAGACATTAGGATAGATAGTTGTGCCATGAGCAAAGGAGTCCCACAAGAAGTAGAGAGTGCCTGTAAAATGGGTTAATCTGGGTCGCCGAGAGAGGACTCTAATTGCTTACCATCCCTGAATATCACCTGTGTCAGTAATGACGCCTGTCCTCCCTTACGAGCGCGATAGGTGGTCTTCCAAGTAACCCCAATTACAGTTGCATCTGTGATGATTAACCCGCTCTGGATGACAATGCTGCCTATCGGAAGAGGTGAGTTGCAATGTCCAAACAAGGAGAACGAATTGAAGCACCGCTACAACGAATTAATTAGTCTCCGAGTCAAACAATTTTGTGAATAGATGATTCCTCACAGCAAGCTGAGGAAAGACGGTACAGTAGCTGCCGACAAACACCCGAAGATGGGGTCGGGATTGAACGCGATATGATGCAAATTTCCCTAACAAGGATAGTAAGTTGTCGTCCAAAAAAACTGCTTACCAGGTCAACATACGTAGTAGTTGAGCACAAGTGGGATGATGGACCAGAAGAACACAAACGCGCCGAGTGGCCAGCACTTGAAGCTGAGCACATATACCCTCACATCGGGGAATTGGCGGATTTCCGACACTGAGATAGAAGGCCTTGTAAGGTAGCCAAGGGCGAAAATTTGTGGAAGTCTTGTGAGGTTCCTTACACAGCCTTAGATGTGTATGTCCGCCTTGGCAATCGAACCAAGGGTTATGATATTCGACAAGTCTTGGACCGGGTTGTGAGCAATTGTAACACATTGGGTACCTTATAAGGGGCTTCCGCCAAGAGCAGCATCCGGCTGGATTTCGATTTCCTGCCAATACTTATTATTGAATTGATCACACAACATCAATTTTCGAAGGCGACCAACAAACTATATTTCGCAGATGGACAGACATACGCACATACATAACAGCCCATGACATACTGCAATGTACATACACGAAGGCGACCAACAAACTATATTTCGCAGATGGACAGACATACGCACATACATAACAGCCCATGACATACTGCAATGTACATACACGAAGTGCAACGTACCAGCTAGCCCTGGAACTCAAAGGACGAGTCCTCCCACTGCGACCTCACCGTCGCCGACCAGAATCGCACCGCTTGACCTCCACCCGGCAGTGGCCTCCTCTCCCGCAGCGCCGAGACATCCAGCGCCAAGAACGACCCGACGCAGCCCAGCCACAGTCGCCGGATGCGTGGCAGAGAATGTCGGAACGCACATCTCCCACACCACCTCGAGGTGTGGCCACACTGCGGTGAGCTCGCGCCAGAGGTCGTTCTCTGGGACGTACTTGCAGAAGAACGAGGCCTCAAAACATCTCGAGGTGGGCAAGGGAGAGGAAAGGAGCGAAGAGGGCGGAAAGTGGGAGTGGGGCCTCGGGCGGCCTGTAGTCAGGACACTGTTGGGACTTGGTGCCGAAACACGGTAACTGAGAGGACTCGGAATGCGCAGGGAGGGTGGAGCGGAGGATGCAAGAGGCAGGATAGCGAGCCCGTAGAGTCCCGGGTGTCCCTAATATAAGACGTCAGTCCGAAGGTGGTCCCTCCCCGACAACGACATGACCAGGTCATGGAGCAACCAACTCAGGAGGGACAAGCAATATAAACCGCATGAGTCCACCAACAAGGACAAGCTGTGGAGCGGAGACAGCTCTGGACTGAGTCGCCGACATAAAAAAACGAGCCGAGAGACTTCGTGAAGAAGGTGGGGGGAGAGCAAGAGGACGGCGAACGGCGACGATGCTAGCAAAATCGACTGTTTAGGGCAGGGCCAAGCAACCTTTTGATGATCAGCAGTTGATCAGCCCGCTCCTGTTACTGTAGAGGCACTCGTTGATGCGCCGAGAAAGTTCAACTAGGCCTTGAGAGCAAAGGGTAACCGGTTGTGTTCGGGGAGCAAGACTTCCAGCAAGTAGAGAATAGAATGTAGTGAAGACACATGCATTGAGAGGGTATTGTCGGCAAGCCCCAAGACTTAAGAGTGATCATGAGCAGTCACGGACAGAACGCAAGGCTTGCGGCGGCCGTACAAGGCCATGTAAGGAGGAAGAAGAGTTGCGGGTGCTTATAAACGCCACCAGGTCAAATCAGCGTTTGGCCGATTTCTCGATGCAGTGTTGAGAAGACTTGAGGTGAAGCGGGTTGTTATTGTCAGTGTCGAAGCAACTTCGTCGCCTTGAGTAAGTATGCCACTCACTCGCCCAAGGAAGGTACTCAAGGTACCGCAAGACCATATTGAAGATGTAACCAAATTTGCACCTAATAGAGCGGTGAGACCAAGAACAGGATGCGAAAGCGATATCATACTCCTAGTACAACATTGTCACATTTGAGATTTAAGGTTATTGCTGCGAGAGGGATACTCACGGGGTATGGGCGAATTAATGTCCTGTAGTACACCATGGCGACGTAGTAGAAAACAGCCAGGTAGCGGTTGGTGAAGAACAGCATAGATGTCACGGTTTTTCGCGCCACGTTTGGTACCCTAGTCACAGCCACCAACCCTAACCCAGGGTTGACCCATTCAGGACTCCATACTGTACACTGATCATCATTATGTAATAGCAGCTACCTCTTTGTTCCCCTTTCGGACTGGCTCACCTGCCATCAGTACTCTAGCCTGCCCTGAAGGCAGATGGTCTGTGCACCTGTCATGTATAGTATATAAGGGCTGTGATGTGGGCTCAGAGACCTTAGATTCTGTCTCTTGTTCGCTCTCCCATCATCTGTAGGCAGCTTAACAGCCCCTGCCATCCTCTGCCTTCTAGTCTAGGCCAATCTATCCTCTACTTCTGTTGCCATCCTCTGTGTGTCTCCATCAGTGAGCCTCCCCCTTTGTTTGTTTTGTGGCACAGTCGTTCGGCTGTGACATTAGACAGAATCTCACACCTAGGCCCCTGGCTCAGTGCCCAAGACACTAGCCAGCCGTCTCTCTTCCCCCTAGGAGTTTTATACACGTTTATCATTATCCCCCATTCCCTCCAAGGAGCAAGACCTCCAGGAGTTTACCCGTCGCCACTTCAAGAGGCACGGTCATCGTCCAGTCCAGGATCAGATATCCTGCGCACTTACGGACTCTGCTGAGGATCGCCTTCGCTACTGCCTTCGGGAGCACGCACCTCTAGTCCCTCGTCGCAAGGCTCTACCTCGACTGATCCCATACACCCAACCTCTGCCCAACGAACCCCGCATTCAGGCCCCCACGCCCACGCTACCCACCGCCGTCCTACCACCTATTCCCCTTGCGTGTCGCATCTCTGCTGCACCGCTCCCAGCTTTCATCCGCACCAACATCAACGACAACCTCGCTATTATCGAGCCCAAGGTCCACGCTGTCCTTAAGCGCCTCCAAGCCGTCTTTGACCGCAAGGCACTTCTCGACGACCTCCCCTACGACCATCGCCTAGCCATCCAACGCATTGGCGACCAGCTCGAGTGGATCAGCGACAACATCGGCCATAACGGACACAGCTGGACCCGCAGCCAGCAACAGAGCATTGACTGGTTCTGTAAGGAGTTTGGAAAGATAAAGTTTTCAGGTTTAGGACAACACTTCCCTAGAGTAGCGAACGCAATCGTCGAGCTCGACAAGTTTGGGTACTTAGATTGGATTGTCTTGTAGTTTCCCTTTTGGCATAGAACACCCCGGAGTTTGGAATACATCATGGCTTCTGGATCTCGCTTCACAGTCCTCCCAATAGATGCCTTTGGGCCTGAAGGACCACACACCCTACCCGGCAGAGAACGCCCGCCCGAGACGGAAAGAACCCCCCGGCCAACCTCACAGCACCCCACACGCCCACCGTTACCGACGCCAACTCTCGAACCCATACAGAGGCCAACAAACTGGATGTTTAAGGGTGTAGTATACGACACACTCGAAGAGACAGTCCGAGCATCTGGTGCACACTACGAAATCGACAATGAGTACATCGACTGGATCCTGGCAGTAATGAACGATATGATTAGGCAGGACATTATAGGAGTTTACAACCAGTTAGGAAACAAAATGTATGAACACCAGAACTCAACTGCAACGGACATCCACGATATCCAAGCCCAGCAAGAAAAGTTTGTCACCCACACAACATTCCGCGAGACCACAGATGCCCTAGAAACCCGTTGCTACGACTTGGAGAAAGCAAACGACACGCTCAAGGCTGAGATGGAAGTCCTCAACAACAACACCATGATGCTCGTCAATGTAGTCAAGGAGCTGAGAACCCAAGTTGCTTCCCTCACTGCTCGCCCAACCACGGTACATGCCCACGCACCCTTGACAACTGGGTCATCTGGTGGCACTCATCCCCCCAGAATCGCGGACCCTCCCAAGTTTAAAGGCAAGACCCAGGATCTTACGGTGGAGCAATGGTTCCAGAAACTCGGCATTTGGTTCCGGTACCAGAACATCACGGCAGACGAGGACAGGATCACCACTGCACTGCTGTTCTTAGAAGGAGGAGCGCAGTCATACATGGACGACTATGCCCAAAAGGCCGCGGACAACACCCCTCTCGGCACATGGACCAGTTTTGTCGACCGGCTCAAGAGCGGATACCGAGAACTGGCACCTGAGAAGTCCGCCCAACAGTCCTTAGAAGAACTCTGCGCCAAGTCTCACTCGTCCATCGCCTCGTTTGCGGAGAACTTCCGCCGTTTTGCGATCAAGTCTGGCTATTCCGATGTAGAACTCATTCACCGCATCAATGCTCAGTGCAAGGGTGATCTCCGTACCACCATGATCACCCACCGCTCTATGTCACCGTTTACTATCCCGACGAAGTGGGAGAACTTCCTTGACTGGGTGCTCGAGATCGAGATGAACTACCGAGGAAACAAGTACCACAAGGCCGCCTCCTCGTCAAGACCCACCAGGGACCCCGATGCCATGGACATTGATGCAATGCGCAAACCGGAAAAGCTCTCTAAGGAACAGGAAGACTGGTTAGCCAGGAAGATGTGCTTCCGGTGCGGTAAACACCCATACAAGTCTGGTACTAAGTGTCGCAACCCAGTATACAAGGGGTACTATGAGCTCCCTGACTTCAAAGGCAAGGGTGTCGCACCGACCAAGATACGGGCTGTCGAGGAAGAACCCAAGACCGAAGACCAGGACCGAATGGAGTTTATTGTCCACGCGCTCAAGGAGTTTGAACTCAAGAGCAAGCAGGAGAACCAGGAAACTGCCGCATGGATCATCGAGACCAATGAGCAGGATTTTCTCCAGCGGATGTGACGGGGACTGGCCGTAACATCCGATCCATATGTACTAGTAGCGTTAACCACCTAGAGGAGTCGTTTGTGCCTAAATTGAACTATGTATATCTCGCTTCATCATGCAGACAGCGACAGTCACTCGATTTAAAGCTCACCCTCAGGCAAGGTATACGTGAAATCCAGTCAGAAGGCCTCCTAGATTGTGGAGCCTATTCAAGTTTTGCACACTACCGGTTTGTTCAGGAACATGGTCTGGAACTACGACGACTCTCACGAGAGATACGAGTGTTCAATGCTGATGCGACGGAGAACAAGAAGGGTCTGATCACGCACTACGCCCGGTGTCTTGTCACAATCGACAACCACACTAGTTGGCAGTCTTTCCTGGTCACAGATATAGGAAACCGGGATATCATTGTCGGCATGACTTTCCTCCGGGAACACAACCCAGAAGTCGATTGGAAGGCTGGTCAAGTGAAGTTTACACGCTGTCCGCACACCTGCCTACCCAAGCCCGTCTCAGTACAGGACGAAGAAATCCGGACGGTAGAAGAGCCCCGACTAGAGGAGTTTGCACGAGACACCTACGGTCAGCTAGACCGCGAGCCCTGGGATAGTACCAAACAGTTTGTACATTGGACGCAGTTTTCTGATGACCCTGATGCCCGCACACTGCGAACACGGATCGAGGAGAAGAAGGAAGGAACACCGCTGCCAGGAGGCCAGGACAAGGACTACTGGTCTAACCATGTACCTGCCCACTATCATCAGTATGGTGATGTGTTTTCCAAGACAGCTTCGGAGCGAATGCCTACTCGCAAGCCCTATGATCACCCCATCGAGTTTGTGGAAGGAGCAACACTGCCAAAGCCGGCCAAGCTTTACCCACTCAACCCCCAGGAACGGAACTCCCTGGATGGATGGATCAATGAGCAGGAAGCTAAGGGATATATTCGACGGTCAAAGAGCCCGGCTGCCGCCCCTGTATTCTTTGTCAAGAAAAAGGATGGCAGCCTGCGACTAGTACAGGACTACCGTGCCCTCAACGCCGTCACCAAGAAGGACAAGTTTCCCATACCACGGATCCCGGACCTTATCGACCGTTTATCCCAGTCATCGATCTTCACCTCATTGGACCTGAGGTGGGGGTACAACAATGTCCGTATACATGAGGGAGATGAAGAGAAGGTAGCGTTTATTACCCACCGTGGTCTGTACGAGCCAACAGTGATGATGTTTGGCCTATGCAATGCCCCGAGCACCTTCCAAGCCATGATGAATGAGATCCTTAAGGAAGAAATTGCAACCGGACATGTGGTAGTTTACATCGATGACATTCTTATCTTCACGGACGACCTCACACTTCACCGGCAACTCACGGAACGGGTGCTCCAGAAGTTACGAGCAAATGACCTCTTCATCAAGCCTGAGAAGTGCAAGTTTGAGCAACAGTCGGTCGAGTTCCTGGGGTTGATCATCTCGAAGGATTCTATTACCATGGACCCAACTAAGGTCGAAGGCGTGAAGAATTGGCCAACACCTACCAAAGTCAAGCATGTACAAGCTTTCCTCGGCCTTGCCAATTTCTACCGGCGTTTCATCAAGGACTTTTCGAAGATAGCTCGCCCGCTCACAGTTCTCACCTGCAAGGACGCACCTTGGCAGTGGGGAGAAGATCAGGAGAACGCCTTCCAGAGCCTCAAGACTGCCTTCACCACTGCTCCAATCCTCCAAATCCCCAATGACACTACACCCTTCCGCCTGGAAACAGACTCGTCTGACTTTGCCACAGAGGCAGTACTGGAGCAGTTGGGTGAAGATAAACTATGGCACCCAGTAGCATTCTACTCCAAGTCCTTGAACGAGCACGAACGCAACTATGAGATCTACGACAAGGAGCTGTTGGCCATCATACGTGCCTTAGAGGAATACCGCCACTACCTGGAAGGGCATCCTGAACCAATTGAGATCTGGTCAGACCACCTCAACCTCACCTACTTCCGACAAGCCCAGAAGCTCACTCGTCGCCAAGCTCGCTGGAGTTTGTTCCTTTTACGTTTCAACTTCAACCTGCGGCATCGGCCCGGCAAGACAATGCTTCGCGCTGACCCTCTGTCCAGGAGGCCAGATCATGAGGAGGAGGTAAGCAGCGATAATGATGGTCGAACACTGCTGAAACCGGAGTTTTTCGCCATCAAAGCCATGCAAACCACCCATGCCTCCGAGGTCGATGATAGACAACTACTGGACAAGATCAAGAAGGCGCTCAAAGATGACACAATGACCAAGGACTACAAGGCACTGCTCGATAGCGGACCACGGGAGTTTGGAAAACCACTGCAGGAATGGAACTTCGAGAACGGCCTACTGCTCTACAGAGGAAAGGTTTACGTCCCAAAGGACCAGGAACTACGACTGGAGCTGCTCAAACTCCACCACGACACCACACTTGCAGGCCACCCTGGCCGATGGAAGACCCAGGAGCTTATCAGCCGCAACTACTGGTGGCCTGGAATGTCAGTTGATGTCAAGAAGTATGTCAAAGGGTGCGATACATGCCAACGGAACAAGACCTCACGCAACCCTCCCTTCGGACTATTGCAGCCAAACGAAGTCCCAGCTGGACCATGGGAGATATGGAGCATTGACCTCATCACTCAACTTCCTGAGTCCTGCGACAGACACGGCAACGTTTACACAGCCATTGCAGTAGTAGTAGACCGGTTGACCAAGTGAGCCCACTTCTTCGCGTGTGATGACCACTTCTCAGCCTCGGATGCAGCAGAACTCGTGTATGAACATATACTCAAACACCATGGCCTACCCCGACAAATCATCTCGGACCGAGGAACACAGTTTGCTAGTGCACTCTTCAAGGAGTTTTGTGGAAAGTTGGGTATCCGAGCCTCAATGTCGACTGCCTACCACCCCCAGACCGATGGCCAGACAGAACGAGTTAACCAGTCATTGGCATCAGGAAAAACCTCCAACGCTGTTTAGAGATATATTAGGGATGTTCCTGGCCTAAGTGCCCTAACGAGTCAATACATCAGATATGCCTTGGATATTCTCTGATAATGTCCACTACCATACTTGCCTGTGCTGTGAGTTTACAAAAGTATAGTACATTCAGTTTCCGATGCTATCAGGAGGTAGAGAGTACATTACAACACACTCTCCGTGTGTACGGCGACCAATTGTCCGTCAGGCGTCTCATTCCGAGCTTCAAGTGGGAGGTAGTACTAGCGTCCGCAGCTGGCGGCGGAAAGAATGCGCTCTCGAACACCAGGCATAAATTACTAAGGTCTGCTGTTGGCACAGCAGGGCTTTTGTCATCAGGACACACTGATTAAGATACTTGTTTGGTGCTGCACGAAGGGGGAAAGGTACGAGGGAGCAGCACTGTGTGTTAGACGCCGATGTCGGTTGCCACACGCAACCGACATCGGGCGCTCAACACACTGACGTGTCTTCGCCCGCCCTGCCATCCTGCCATCCTCTCCCTCCTCCAGCTCCCTCCCTTCACACGCACCATGTGAGCCCAACGGCTCCACTTCCGAAGACCTCCGCAAGCCAAGCGTAGCTGCTTAGGACAAGGAAGAGGAGGAGCCCCAGTAGGAGCAGATCGAGGAAGGGGCGAAAACGGTCGACGAGAGGAAGGGGTGGGAGTGAGAGGTGTGTGCCGCGTTGCGCACTCGGAGGTCGTGGTAAGTACTTACCTTTGCATCACGCGTAGAAGAGACGGACCCCATCCGTCTCTTCGCTCATCTCTTCATTTCCCGCCGCCACACTTGAGCCCAACAGCTCTGTGCACGCCACGCCTGCATCATTTCAGTGGCCTGCAACGCACCTCCCGTGTGACCTCGCTGCAGTCGCCGCCATCGTTTCCCACCAGCCACCAGCCCTTGTCGCCTGCCCGGTTCCTTGCGCGACTGAGTCGGCCCACGTGGCGCCGTCGCCCGACCGCAATCTCCCGCTCCTGCGCTGAACAGCCATGTCGCTTTTTGGACAGGACTTGGGCTGGCACGAACACTTGGCAACGGTCCTCGTCCTCACCCATCCGCCGCTGTTGACCCCGCCATCCTCCGCCCCTCCGATCCTTCCCTCCACATCCGTCGAAGGCTCTCGACGAGCCGATTCCAGGTATCCGGACGTGTAGGAGGAAGACGAGGAACAGGAACAGGAATGCAGTGGCGCAGAGGGCACCCTCGCCGTCTCTCTCGCCCCGCCCCGTCTCTCTCTAGCCCTCTCTCGCCCCGCTGCTGTCTCCCCCGCTGTCTCCCTCACCGCCGCTGCCGTCTTGCTTGTGCTGTCGTCTCCCTCGCTGTCTCCATTGCCCCCGCTCTCTCTCTCCCTCGTGCCGCCGTCTCCCTCGCCGCTACCTCGCCGCCGCTGCCATATGTCTCCCTCGCCGCTGCTGCCGTCTCCCTTGTGCCGCTGTCTCCCTCGCTGTCTCCCTCATCACCGCTGCCATCTGTCTCCCTCGCCGCCTCCCTCGCCGTCTCCCTCGCCGCCGCTGCCGTCTTGCTTCTGCTGTCATCTCCCTCGACATCTCCCTCGCCGCTGCTCTCTCCCTCGTGCCGCCGTCTCTCGCCCCATCGTCACTGTCTCTCGCCCGTCTCTCTCGCGCCCAGCCCTCAACGTGGCCTTCATTCTCACTGGGACAATCTGTTGCTCGCTACTAGCGCCAAAATGTACTGTACAAAGTTACTTCGTATAGTACGCATTAGTATACCCCATGTCTGCGTAGTCATAGCCCATCCATATAGCAGTCGTAGCACATGAATATACGTATTCTGCATGCAAACTGGTGGGACAATCGCGACCTATAGTTTCAATAACACATCAATAATATCGAAGCTAATGCATGATAAGCTTTCTATTTAGGCAGGGACCTTCCGAAATATCCGAAACACCTAATCGACCTGTTTATATGTTATTACCCTCGTATATCCCTCAATAGCCCGGGACATTTTTCCTGATGGGAACAGTACCTGCGGATCTTCACCGAACATCGCCCAGACGATTGGGCCTCCCTCCTATCCACTGCGGAGTTTTCCTACAACAATGCTGCACATGAGTCCACTGGCTTATCACCCTTCTTTGTGGAATACGAATACCACCCCAAAATGGCCCCAGACGTACAGGGAGAACTAGGCTTCCCGACCCTCAAGGACATCTTCCAGTACCGAACGGAAGCCCGAGAACAGGCTCAAGTGTCCCTAACACTCGCTGCAGAACGAATGAAGTGGTACTATGACAAGCACAAGAGTGAAGTACCGTTCAAGGTTGGGGACAAGGTCCTGCTCAAAGGAAGAGATCTCAAGATCAAACAGTCATCGGCCAAGCTATCGGCAAAGAACTATGGGCCCTACGAAATCGTCGAGCAAGTAGGGCCTGTTGACTTCCGTCTCCAACTCCCAGTCAAGAACAAGGTCCACCCCATTTTCCATGCCTCCAAGCTCATCCCTTACCACGAGGACGAGATCGGTAACTGTAACCCCTCCAAACCATCAGCCATGGAAGTGGAAGGACATGACAAGTTTGAGGTTGAAAAGATCCTCGACTCTAAGACCTACTATGGATATGTCCGATACCTTGTGAAGTGGGTCGGGTACGACATCAGCGAGGCCACCTGGGAACCTGTACGGAACGTCAAACACTGCAAGGAACTCCTTGATGAATTCCATGCCTCACACCCAGACGCGGTTCAGCCCATATCTCTTACCAACCCGCGACCAGTGCAAGCTCAGTTTAATTGTCAAGTTTGGTATGATCGCTTCGCTGGAGCTCAGCCTTGAGGAGGGGGTAGTGTCACGGTTTTTCGCGCCACGTTTGGTACCCTAGTCACAGCCACCAACCCTAACCCAGGGTTGACCCATTCAGGACTCCATACTGTACACTGATCATCATTATGTAATAGCAGCTACCTCTTTGTTCCCCTTTCGGACTGGCTCACCTGCCATCAGTACTCTAGCCTGCCCTGAAGGCAGATGGTCTGTGCACCTGTCATGTATAGTATATAAGGGCTGTGATGTGGGCTCAGAGACCTTAGATTCTGTCTCTTGTTCGCTCTCCCATCATCTGTAGGCAGCTTAACAGCCCCTGCCATCCTCTGCCTTCTAGTCTAGGCCAATCTATCCTCTACTTCTGTTGCCATCCTCTGTGTGTCTCCATCAGTGAGCCTCCCCCTTTGTTTGTTTTGTGGCACAGTCATTCGGCTGTGACAATAGAGGATACATTGACTCTATGTCCCCAAAACAATATGATCTCTTTTTTGAGTGTAAGCAAGTAGTCGTACGCTATCAAAGCTAAGGTTCGGGTTAGCTAGCGAGTGAATGGCGGTACTGGTGAAAGCATACCGGCGACAGAAACTGTGATGCAGTTATTGATAATGCTTCTGGGCTTGAGCGAACGACTGGAGGGTGAATAAAAGTCACATACATCGACTCCTGAGTCGCAATGATTTGAGAGACGGAGTACAAGCCAGACATGATGAAGAGCGATGTCGCGTCGAAAGGGGGGAAAGGAAAGAAGGGCCGGCCTGGCAGGATTGCGGAGCGGCCGATGAGGGATATGATATTTATCTGGTACATACTACCATCGGTCATGACCTACGTCCCTTGAATTTTGTCAACCGGGCATCTTGCCCATATGGGACCAACATCGACACTGGTATTCGCGAAGATTGCCAGGGTTGCGACGGGGCTATGCGGCGTCACTTCGAGGTAACTACTGAATACAGCGTGTTGAGTGCTGGTCATGACACACATCTGCAACCATCTGGAAGTGGGATGGCGATGAGCTTCAGTCTGTGGTCGAACGTGATCAGTGGAAGGGGAACCTGGATGTAGTGCACTGATAGAAGAAATGCGCATGTACATCTATCCGGCTATACCTCACTGCCCGCGAGAAGGATCAAGAGGTTGTTTGGTGAATGCAAATACCTGCTTGTCCATCATTGGACCGGATACCGGAAGTAGACTATCCGGGTGACAACATGGTACAGCCCCCGGCCACAAGCAAAGTTGTATCATGGTTACAGCTAGTTTCATAACGATACGGAAAACGCGATTTCGTGCGACTGGGCGCTTGAGTGACCAGTCGGGCATTCCCGGGACCATTAGTAAGCGCCTACCCTCGGTCGCACGAGTTCGCTGGCGCGAGACCTCTGGCCTCAGGCTCCGCTTTGGTGCTTCGCTCGCATCCATGGCTCACCGGTCTGTGTCTCAGGACCTAAAAGCACGGATTTCCGTGCTATATTTTGAGCAGAACCGCTCTATTGCAGAGATATGTAAGATACTGGGGGTCGGAAAGACATGTGTCTATCAGACTCTTCAGTACTTACAGCGGTTTGGGGTTGCCCACAATCCCCTTGCACGGCGCCATGGTCGGGACCGCATTCTCTCTAGCCCTGATGTCGAATATGTCCATGCTCTCCTTGCTGAGAAGCCTGATCTCTATCTTGATGAGATCCAAACGGACCTTTGGGAGACACAGGGGATTCGGGTGTCAATGGCGACCCTTGTGCGCACTCTCCGACGCATGCATTTTAGCTCTAAGCAGGTTACCAAAACTGCACGTGAATGCAATGATTTGCTCCGTGCTGAGTTTGCTGCTAGGATGGCTGCCGTAGTGCACAATCCGGCAATGCTTATGTTTGCGGACGAGAGTGCGGTGGACAAACAAAGTGCGGTGCGGAAGCATGGATGGGCACCTATTGGTGTTCGCTGTGTTCAACGTGCTTGCTTTGTTCGGGGGACCCGTTATTCACTCCTTCCGATTTTGACCATTGATGGTCTTGTTACATTCAAGATCTTCGAGGGGTCGGTAACGGGAGAAATGTTTGTTGAGTTTCTTAGAGAGTTCGTGGTACGTGTGCTCAATCAGGTATACATTGCGCTGTCATAACATGCATGTATAGATCCCGTTCACAAACCCATATCCTGGTCCTCGAAGTGTCCTTGTTTTGGACAACTGCAACATTCATCATATTGACGCAGTTCGTGTGCTTGTCGAGGAGGAAGCATGTATGTATTATTCAGCTATTTATTGATCACTATGCTCACATTTTGTAGTATGCAAGCTCATTTTCCTCCCGCCGTACTCACCAGACTTTAATCCAATTGAGATGGCATTCTTGTCCGTCAAAGCGCATCTTCGCTGCCACGCCGATGCAGCAGATCTATGTGTTTCTGATATTTCATATGCTTGTCATGCCGTAACTCCAACAATGGCTCAGGGGTGGTTCCAGGCATCAGGTTATATGTAGTTTGGCCACACGGCATTGATTACACAGCTCTACAATAGATTGCCACCGATACTGCATCGTCCGTTACATAAAGTTAAACTCTGACTCGAGCTCGGGAATGAAATGATCGGCAGGAAGCTCGACACACTCGCCCCCATTAGCTTCGTCAACAAAGAAAATCTTTCCAACACGTTCAAGGTCAGGGGGCGTCCTCGTCCCGTCGTACGACTCATCACGTTGCATTGGCAAACCCCAAAACGTAGCCAGCCCAATCACCTTCCCCTCCGAGTTTATGAACCGCCTCTCATACTGAACCCGCTTGTCAGACTCCGAGTCTGACAAGGGAGCTCTGACCGCCTCCTTAGAGCCAGTCAGAGCTGGCAGTGCTGCCGTTGTAGCTTCATTGCGCTGACACTTCCCATCTGGTGCATCCCACCAGTCCGAACAAGCACGCTTGAAGCGTTCAGCATCACCAATGTTCATCTTCACAGGAGAACGTGTCAGGTCATCCCGTGTGATGTACTTGATGACGTCAGGAGCAATGCCCTGCTGCCGGAGCGCTGGCTCATAGCGCTGGACATCCGGAAAACCAAAGGTTGGATGTCCAGCGATATAAGTCAGACAGCGGGTGAGATCAGATGGGCTCGCTACAACTTGGCTAGAGCCGTGCACAGACTCTGCACCAGACTGCCGGGTAGAGGCTCGAGGAGGAGTGGAAGGTGTGATGGACGTACGGGGATTCACCAGGCCTGCGACAGCGGCAATGAGGTTTGTGACCTGGGAAAGGTCAATCCCCGATGATGATGAGGGAGCCGTGGATATAGATGATTGGACGAGGGTGTGGTGGCGGCTCTTCGGGTCGAAGAGTGGGATGTGGGGGGGCATCTCGAGAGTCGCCTTGTGATCTGCCTACAACGTGTTACTGTCTAGGATACCATGTACAGAGACGAAATAATACATACTATGTACGTAGCCCACTCTCGATACATGAAGGGCGTAAGCGCAAACGCCTGCACGCCGGCGATTTTGGGGTCATAGGAACCCTTGTGCAGATCCTTGAGCTTCGTGATCCACGGTTTGACGGCCTTGTCGAAGGCCGACGAGTTCACTGCCTTAGGTTGAATAGCATACTAAATTACATGATCCACAGGCCCATCATGGTAGGACACTTACCAAGCTAGCAGCAGCACTCCCGGTCTCCTCGCGCTCTGAGTCGCTGTCCTCATCCTTGGAGGACTAGGCAAAATTGAGAAAAATCGAAAGCACAACAGAATGTGGACATACCTTCTTGGCACACTTGGCTGCAACATCAGCCATGTCTACCAAAAGGTTGACAGCACTGGGCTTCTTCGCTTCGAGGGTCTCGATAAACTCGTGGTACTCATCCTCCGTCTCGACAGTGGGTGCAGATGTTTTGCTTCCAGAATGGCATAGGTATGGCGAAAATATACTCATCAAGAGTACTCACCTTATGCCCTTGTAGTAGTATGCAAATGGGTAGACTGACCGTACCGAGATCTTCACCTTGTCCGCCTCGTTGAACTTCAAATCTGGAAAACCGTAATTCACTGAGGCACTGAGGGTACTGACGGGTGCCCGGTAGGCATGTGCCAGATTCAAACACATGTTCCTCGACAACCAATGCATGAGCCTCCGAGAAAACACATTTATTGCATGCATATAGATCTAATCTAATGTCTCAGAAGAAATTTACTCACCAATATCCTCGCATTCTTATCCAGACTCGCCGTGTATCCCGGAGGCTGGTGGGTGGGGATTCTGGGCTTGTGTGCCTGTTGAGTTGGTCCTATGAGGGTATTTCTGTTAGAATTACCCTCCACTATGATCGGACAATCATGTAGTATAGTTTCTGTCAAGGTAAGATAGCAAATGGAGGTAAGGGAGCAACTCGAAGTTGCGATCTCACCGCTCCAGTTGTCTTTGCACAGCCACTACTGACAAAGCATTTACTGAGCGCTACTGAGTGCTACTGAGTGTACTGCCTCAGTGGCCCTCAGTGCCATCAGTACAATTACAGGTTTCCTGAAGTTGGAAAGGATCGCGCGGAGAAACTCAAGATAATTCCCCGGACGAGGGGAAAACGAAAGCTTCTTGATCTTGGAATCCTTCCTATTCTTGCCTTTGCCCGTTGACGTCGTCTTGGTGACTGTGTGAACGATCAACGCGACCGAGAAATCGACCAGCTTCGAAGAGGCGCTCTCCTGCTGAGCCGGAGAATGGGTGGTGGCAGACGTCTCCGTAGGGGTCTCCCGAGTGGGTGAGGATGGAATGGAGGGACTGGACATGGTTTGGAATAAAGACAGTATGTTTCAGTAGTGACAGAGGGCAGTAGGACGGTGGATAAGCTGGTAGAACGGGCGCAGAGAGACCTCGACTTTACGATCGATGCCTCATGGTGGTGTAGGCGCCCGTGTCCTTGGACGAGTACGCATCGCGAGCCCGCCCGACGGCTGCACCGGCGCGGGATCCGACCATCCAAGCGCCGGAGTGCACGAATTTTCGTTTTCCGTATCGTTGTGAAAGGAGCTGTAAGGGACTCCGCGACAGATGACCACGATGACGAGCAAGGAAGAGGTACCGGAGCCTGTAGTCGGTGGGAATAGCGTCCGACAAGGGATGACCGACGTTGACCGACGGTGTTTAGGCGCATTGGTCTCGTACCCACCTAACGACGTGTTAATGTTAATTTGCGCCCACAATTATCACCATCATGATTGCTTCAATCCAGTATGAAAAAGAGATGCAGGTAGAAGGGGATAGACCGACAACGTACAGTGAAAGTGCAATAAGACGCGCAGCATATCGCCTTCTGCCATTCATAACGGGAAAACATCGTCGAATTCGAAGAGGATACGACTCATCTATAAATGGATAAAGTCCGACTTCTTCCACGCCGCCAACCACATCTTGGGCCGCTCATCATCCAACGGCACGAGCTCGGCCAGCGCTTTCATCGCCTTCTCGGTGGATAGGTACGCGAGACCCATCGCCTCCCGGTTCGGAGCCATCTCTTCGCCCTGAGCCTTGAAGAACGCAAGGATGCGGAGCGCTGGGTTGGCCTTCATCAACTCTACCTGTCCGGTCGCTCCTTCGCCCGTGCTCTGCTCCAACGTGGAAAGCCACGCCTTGTAGGGTACCAGAGGTACGTC
Source organism: Ganoderma leucocontextum (assembly GCA_020736865.1). Lineage (NCBI taxonomy): Eukaryota > Fungi > Basidiomycota > Agaricomycetes > Polyporales > Polyporaceae > Ganoderma > Ganoderma leucocontextum. Next base: position 1,069,517 of record JAHKGY010000009.1, read on the forward strand.
CAGTGCACGAGCGATCGGGGAAATGATGGTGTTCCACGCGACAGGACGGGGGTGGACGAGGTGAAGGATGGGCTCGGGCGAGTATCGCATCTCGGCGAAGGCCCTCGCGGCTTCGTACGCTGGGAACCAGGTTATGTTCTGCGCATATTCAGCGTCAGCCTGAGCGATGTTCCCCCTCGGTCGAGACAACGCCGCGCTAGCTCACCCCCTCATGTTGAGGCAGACACTTCTGGAAGAGCGCAGTCTTCACGAGGGACGGGAACCACTCCCTCTCGTTCCAGTAGCCTGTCCTGTCGCCGGCGACTTGGCCCAAGCGGACGACGACTGTGTGGAGCCCCGCTCGCTGCGTCGCGTGCTGGAGGACACGTTCGACGACCCACTTGGATTCGGAGTAACCCGTACCGAACGGCGAGGCAGGGTCATCAAGCGGTGTTTCGGGGATGGGTGCAGGGATGTTGCTGTCTACCAAAGCAAACAAGGTCGTTAAACCCCCGACGCGAGATGTTAACATATGACTACTCACTTGCAAATACGCCAACGGAACTGACGAAGATGAGAGGCGGCGGAGTCGCATACGGAGAACCGAGAGCGAGATCAACCAGATTGCGAGCGCCTTGGATGTCCGGCTCGAAGGACGGGATCGCCATGTTGAAATCGACCTTCCAAGCTGCTCATGAGGTCAGTACGTGCATACAGGTCGAGATTAGGACGATCTCACCGTTGTGCATGATGTGCGTAACAGTGCACCGGATCTCCTCGCGCAATGCATGCTCGATCCCGAAGTCAGGCTCATGCAGGACCGCTTCGACCATGACGAATTTCGACGAATCCAGCAGCGACGTATCCAGGCCACGCGCGGCGAACTGCACACGCTGCCTTTCTAGCGCGCGAGTGCCCTTCCGGTTGAAAGCGTACACCCGCGCGACGTTCACGTCCCGCAGGAGACGCTCGAGGGTGTCGCATCCGAACCCTCCAGTCGTTCCGGTGATTAGCACGACATCCTTGCCAGGGGGCCGTTCGACCAAGTCCGTTGGACGCGCCGGAAGATTTGCAGAGTACCGCTCGACGTACTTCCAAAGGTCTTCAGGAGTGTGCGTTACCTCGGGATGATGGGTGCTGTTTAGGACACCAAGGACTGCGTGCGCGAGGCCAGCGATAGTGGGCGATTGGAAGACGAGGTTCATCGGGAGACGCTTCGCGGCGTCCTGCTCCGTCTCGCGGAGGGCGCGGAGGATCGTGTTTCGGATCCAAGCCGCTTGCAGGCTGCAGGACAATGTCGGGTCAACGACAAACGCACGAGCTCAAGAACGGGACATTGACCTATCGCCCCCATTCCGGAAGATATCGGCGTCGTCGGCGAGGGAACGAGACAGAGTGCTCTTGACGATAGCCCGGACGAAGTCCAGCGTGCTCGTCGTGTCCCAGGCAGCAGGCGGCGCAAAGTCGCTTTGCGCGCTGTTCTCGACGGCCCTGTAAATTGCTTCGATTTCTTCACTGTACTGCTGGAGGATGACGCCGCGGCGAGGAATCGCCTTCGCGTTGAACTGGAAGGGTTTGGACGGGGAAGCGATCAAGATCATCTGTATCGCTAGCGGTCAGCAAGGTGCGATATTTCCCGTGCTGGCCGGACGAACACGAACCTCTTTGAAGATCCGCGAGTGCTGAGGCGCATAGGCGTTCACGCGCTCAATGGTGGGCCAAATCTTGTTTCTGAGCGCCTCGACTTGCGCCATGTTGCTAGGGTCGAGCGCGAAGTCCGCTGCGGGCTCGACCAGCACGCCATTCTGGAACTTCCCTCGTCCGAACATGAGCGAGGCCCTAACTCGTGGATCCTCGTTGATAATTTGCTCTGCAGGGTCGGCCAAGTGATTGTCATTTTGCTATGTCAGCCCTCCAGTTTCATACTCAAAAGATTACCGTACTGACCGAGAGGGACGGGGTTTGTCTTCTCCCCGTTCGACAAGACGATCTGCTCGTCTGCGCGTCCGACGATCTTCCACAGCCCAGGCTTGGTCGGGTGCGGAATCGCGATGTCGCTCGTCGCATATGCATCCTGGCCGTCGACCATCGTGTTCGTACGGGGGAGCGGAAGCTCCGGAGGGGACTGAAGCATGCGGGATGGGTAACTCAGGAAAAAGTGTAGTGTATCGAGAGAGAACTTACAAGCATGACGACCTCGTAAGTCCCATCTTCCATCGGTCGGAAACAAGCACGGTGGCCGGGTGAGATGGTCCAGTACATCCAGTCCGTTGGCGAGCCCACTGGTAGAGACTTTTTCATGAGCGGCGTAGAGCGAGATGTCCGGTGGTCAACACTCACGCTTCGCGAACGTATTGATAAACCCGGCTTCGGTACTACGATGAATACATTCAGTTCCGCGATACAATGAGAAAACGCGTTGATTTCGGCTCACCATCCATACACATTGAACAGCGACACCGCTTGGGCGGCCAAGAGATTCCCGATCTCCTCGTTGAGCATAGCACCCCCGAAGAACTGTCGCGGAGCATCGTATCAGCATCATAGTGTACACTGAGCGATGGACTACATCACATACGGCCCCACGCCTCTTCTTCATAACGAGCACCTTCTCTGGACCCCGAGCCCATTGCTGCGAATATAGAGTTTATTAACATGGGCTCGCATTCGTGTATCAACCGTGGTACCTCTATGAACGACGGGACGGTAAAGGAGAAATCCACGTCGGTGGAAGCAAGGCCCTCCCATACAGCATCAGGAGTAGGCACGGTCGGCGGAGCGGCGGGTTTGAACGCTGCAACGACGAGACCGTTCATGGGCTGAAGGAGAGTCAATTCCGACACCACGATTCTCATTACCCGGAGGTAGGGGTACATACCGCGGCCCAGCACATGAACGAACCCATGCCGTGGAACATCGGAATGCCGTGCCAACCCATGATAGCACCCTTGGTATCGTTGTCGGAGCGGACTGGGAACCAGAGGCGGTGAACGAGAGCTGCAAGGAGCAACACGCTGGATACGTACGTGGCTCCTTTCCCCAATCAAAAATACGCGCATGAGTCCAGTCGATCGGTTTGGGATGAGCGGTTGAACCTGTTGTACGCGTGCCGTTAATCGTCAGGACATGAAGCAACGGACGACAATTGCGACGCTCACCGGAAGAGTGCAAGATGACTGCAACCGCCTCCATGTCGTAGCTGGTCGGCAACTCAACTTCGGCTTCGAACGGACTTGCCGGGTCGACAGTTTCAGGGAAGAGGTCCTCGAACACCGGCATGGCAAGACGGTCGACGTGCACGCGGAGGTCACCGAGACTCTGGAACGCTTCGTCCGCAATGCCGCCCATGACGGCGTCCGGGGAGACCAAGAGGTGCGTCGCACCCGTCCGCGAGAGCATGTCCGCGACCGCTGCTGAAGTGTTGCGAGTCGAGATGAGGAACGCGGTGCATCCCGACCTGAGGATCCCGACGATGGTGCAGAAGTATGTGATCGTATCTGTAGCATGTTCTTGATCAGATCTTGCATGCTATGACCTCTAGAAGCCTGTGAGACGTACCAGCGTTTGCAAGGATGGCGACAACGGGGGGCTTTGCAGCGGACGACCTGTGATCCAAGGCAACGCTCCGCAGGACATATCGTGCGACACGGTCCATGGCGGCATCGGCAGCTGCATATGTGATGTATTCAAGCTTCCCGCCATCGTAGTAGACGAAAAGGGGGTAGTTCGGGTTCTCTACCGCATGCCACTGGTACAGCTGAGAGACAGAGACATCCTTGCGCTCGACAAGTTCCTTCGGGACTCGAAAGTCAATGGTGACGTTCTTCGGTACCTGTGTCGAGAGGAGAGGCATGCTGGCGGTGGGGTCGGGTGCGGCCCTGGAGAAGGTGTAATGTCAGATGATGATGATGTTAGCCGTATTGCCTCCGCACTCACTGGGGCCTGCCTTTTATAGGCTGGAGATTTTTGGAACCAGCGTGTGTCGACTACGAGTCACGATCCTGTGATTTCACGACGAATTCTGATGGGTCATGGTTATCCATATGCGAAACGGAAGAGGGCCGACCGAGGATCAAGCAGATCAGTCCATATTTCGAAGGCCCAACCACGTAGGATCAACTATAATCTAAATCAAAAGGTATGAGCTCGTAGAACAAGAGGGGGCTCAAGCAATTCGAGATGGGAATGCAGCGCACCTCAGTTTCAACGGACGACAGTAGTACTGTTCGTCATTCAATGGTAACAGCACGAACTGAAATGGGTGAGAGAAAATGACAGAGTAAGTCCAATCTACATGCGCTCCTCTGGCCAACAGTAGAAGTGCGCATCGGGCTTCGTGGGACTGGGCTTAGGTCTCCGCCATACCCCGGGCCGATACAAATGCGTTGACGCCTGCGAAGCACTCATCGGAGAGTCATCCACAAGAGGAGTGCACGGGTGTGATTTATAACAGACTATACCTATTTGAAAACCATGAGTTGGGCGAATCACGGAATCAGAATCACTCACAAGGCATACGATAGCCATCCCTGGGTCTGAACAAGGTCTGAACGTGGCGGCAGAAGCTGCGAGCGGGGGAAACGGAACTTCTTTTATCATACCGTCCTGGCCACCGTGGCGGTCGCCATCGATATCTGAGATACGTTATCCACTGCGAAGTCCGGTCCACGAGCTTTGCAACGAGGCGTCTCGAACTCGGTGGTTAACCAGCAAGAAACTGAGGAAACGGCAGTCACTGAACGTGATACGCTCGAAGCGCAGAACCGTAAGCGCAGAAGACGGAGGGCATCGGGGGTTTCCGGGATGCCAACCGAAGGGATCGCCCGATCGACCTCCGGCACAGAGTTCGATCCTGGGACACAACAATCCTCAGACAATACTCTAGACATTCTCCATGATGGATGATGGTCATTCAGGCATTCTGGAGAATTTAGAGGCTATAAATTTGAGGTGATAATTTATTTAGATTTTGGTGGTCTTTGGAATCGCACCCCCCAGTAGCACAGTGTGCCTACGAGAGTCGGCGTCATCTATAAGTAAACGAATTCGCAGGATGTACCCATAAGCCAAGCTACCTATTCATCGCGAGACCGTCACAACGTATTCAAACGGTTCACATGGAATATCCAGAATACAAAACACAACAGTACAGCTTGCTCTATTGGTACATGAGAGGGTCCCTTCCAAACACCTACTATGCACTGGCAGGCCGCAGGCTCTGCCTCAACATCCGGATCTCCTGCTCGACCGCCTCCCACGTGAACATCGCCGCCGGGAGCTGCTTCGCATCCCCCACGCCCATCTCCCTGTCGGTCAAGACAAGGTTCGGGAAGAGATGGTCGAGGTACTGCGCGATGATCGCCTTCTCCAACCTGCCCCCGTCGTAGTTGCGCGTGAACGTCATCTTCAGGTCCAGGAGGCGCAGCGGGTGCCGGCTCTCGCGCGGTGCGGCGGGGAGGTCGAGCACGTCGGGGATCCCGAGCTTCGTCATGCTCAGCTGCTGGAGTTGCGGACAATGGTCGGCGAAGTGCCGGAGGGAGGTGAGCGGGGGTCGCGTGTGCGGGCGGAAGGGCGCGTAGGCGATGTGCAACTTCTGTACGCGCGTCCACGCCTGCGCGATCGCGGCGACGTCAGAGTCGGCGAAAGGGGTAAGGCAGTTCGCGAGGCAGATGTCGACGTCCTCGAGGTCCTTGAGGGCGAAGAGCGGCTCGATGATCGTCGAGTACGAGCGCACATTCGGGTCGTTCCACACGACGTCCGAGGGGTCGTTGAGCAGCGTGATGCTGATCGAACGTAAAGATGGCGCGAAGCTCGCCTGGGCGATAATAGGGAACAGTTGGTGGCTCTTCTGGGAGTAGTTCTCGTCCGAGGCTTGGAGCGTCAGGCTGCGGAGGCCAGGCGCGTCTAGGTACCCGCATAGGAAACCGTGAAGGTGTGGCGAGTCGCCTCTGAGGCGCAGGCTGCGCAAGGAAGGGGCATGAGCCGTGAGCTCTGTGCTGGAAAAGTCGACGATATGAGCATAAAGTGTCTCGAGGTCGGCCATGTGCTCGAAGAGGGTGCTCATCTGCTCCGGGTTGAGGGTGATCGATTGGTTGTAGAGGAGGAGCTCGCGTAGATGCGTTAGTTGGAGGAGGTGGGGCACGATAGCAGGTCCGGGACCTTGTCTTCCGGATAGCGTCAGGCGATGGAGGAGGGGTGCACCTTCGGCAAGCCCAATGAACATTGGATCGACCTTGGGAAGTCCTGCGGGAATGATGGAGTTGATCGTGATACCGGACTCAGTACCGAGACGCGAGACAGCGACCTCAAGGTCACGAAGGGCCGACGAGCCGAGAAGGAGCACAGAAGTGTCGGCCGGAACGGCGTGTCTCCAAGAGAGGCGTTGCAGGGAGGGGAGGAGGGATTTGCCCTTGTTGTATTCCGTCAGAGCGCGGATAAGAGCAAGCTCATTCTGTCCGCAAGCCGCGATGTCAACTTCGCGGACGTGCGATGCGCGGTGAAGGAAGTGATTCCATCTCTCCCTGTCTCTCGCAACCACGTCTTTGACGAAGTCATCGGCATCGATGAACTGGGGAGAAAGCAGGTGAGTGTTGCCCCACTCATGGCTTGGATGCGCTCACTTACCTGCCAAAAGGCGGCGATCCATTTCGCTTCAGGCGAGAAGTTTCGCCCGGCGAGGAGATTCCACAGGGGGTGCAGAGCGGGTAAATTCCTCCAGAGGACGTAGGAAGCGGGATCTTGCCAGGCGCGAGAGACGCGTGCGCACGACGCGAGGGCCGAGCGACTGGAACCTTTATGGCAGGACTGGAGATGATCGAAGAGATGCAGGAGGATGTCATAGCTGTTCAATGCGACCTGGACGCAATCAGGACGCAAAATTGTTGCTCGGACCATCCGATGACTGGGTATAGGTGGTATCGATCTTCGGGGGTCGCAGGTATCCAAGAACAAGGAGAAGAGCGGATGAGTATCAAGCAGGTATTCGCAGGAGTGGAGAAGAGAAAGACCTTCTTATACTTGCCATATGCCGATGGACTTCCGGCGAATCCTGAGGGTCGATGCTCGGCGTCAGTGTTACGTTGGCCCGCGGCCGGCAAAGGAAAGCGACTACTCGTGTACTCGTCGGAACGAGTGTTCACATTCTCACGGGTGCGACTAACTTGCACCAGCCAAACGGCCAGATTTTCACGGGTGCTAGCTTTTTTGGCGGGGCAAGTTAGTTTGTCACCCGCGCGCTCAAGTTCACGGGTGCTCGCGTGAACTCACTTGCGCCGATATCCCTAGTTCCTGCGACCTCTCGGGCATACGTCCATGTATATCGGCATCTTCAAAGGGTCCATAATCAGTAGTGTAACGTACCCTCCTACATAGCGACGCTGAAAAGGTAGAACGTTAGAGATGGAATCCAGTTCACGGGAGTTCACGGGTACTCACGGGAAAGTGAACACCCGTGCGAACCAGTGAGCGCACGGGCGCTCCAGTGAACACCAGTGAGCTCACGCGAAAACGCCTCCCTCGCGGGTTCTCGCGTATGTTCACGTCCTCCAAGTGCAGCACAACATCTATGTGCTGGAATGTATCAAGGCGTATACTGAACCTACACCACATCCCTGTGCTATCTTTTACCACCGGTACCGCGAAGCGTCTCTTCACTGCCAGTGGCCGCGACCAATTTGCCGTCCTAGGTGCCCGCGGCGGTCCCAACTTGAACTTCTTGTCGTCTTCCGCCGCCTTCCATCTACCCCCGCGCCCGCCTCCCTCACCTAACCTATATGCGCCTCCATTCCCCTCCTTGCGCTCATCGCTCGTCTGTTGAGACTCTACCCATCTCCTCATGCACGTCTGCCAACACCGACGTCCAACACCGATGTCTTCTTGATCGGAAGGCTTCTGCATGGAGTGCGTACAGGGCCCTCTGTTGCATTGATTCAGTACGTCAGTTCTCAACTATAGACTCTGGTTCATGGACCATTTGGCCACTCGGTTCGCCACTGCCAGTGTATAGGCGTCGGAGGGCTCAATTTGGGAAGACATGGATGCCAGACTTCGACTGCAACTTTACTCACGGGAGTACAAGCCAGTACCAGTGCACTCCAGTGATATCTCACCAACATAAGTGAGCACCCGCGAGCACCAGTGAGTATCCGTGAGCACCCGTGAGCACCCGTGAGTACCAGTTAGGTCTCACTGTTGCTCACGGGTGGGCCGCACAGAATCCCGCAAAGTCTACTTGTCTACGAGCTTGATTCTTCAACATTCCTGACGTCAATACAATCAATCCTGACAAGCCTGAGCTGCAGGATGAAGCAACGTCAGAGGACCACAGCGGTGCCAGCACACACTGCCCGCAGCTCACCTGGCGGGACCGAGGTACGGAGTCCGATGCTTGAACCTCTCGCAATTGTTATTGGATTACGCTTGAATGCTGGTGATGAGTCGAGATAGCCATGCACGAGTCTGCCGTGTCTGAGAGCGGCTCGAGAGCTACTGTTGTTTCCGGTTTACGTGGACTGACGGTGTGGTACTGGTGTCCCGTACATTTACTCCGATCCAAACACAAATATGCGGCCAAGTCTCGATTGGGACAGACAGGTTGAAGATGGCCCAGACGGCAATGCGATAAGGATTTAAAAGTGGGCTACATTGACATTGCACGCTTGAAAATGATGTGGTGAGAGCAGGGATGAAGATGCAGCGTCCGGTGCCCACGTTGGCCAGTGCCTAAGGCGCGAGGGTGACGGGTGCAGAGAGAGGTAGCATAGAAGCGAGCCTAGAGATGGTTATAAAGGTCAGGCAGTACGTTGAACTATCGCCCGTGAGGTCTCACGCGACTCCCGAGTGTGAGGCTTAATATTAGGGGGCACAAGTTAGACAAGTGACTCACACCCGTGAGTATGCGCACACTCGTCGGAACGCGCAGCAATGGCGGTTCGTCGTCACTTCGGCTGAGTTAGTCTCCGAGTCGGCGAACATACGCGGCTTATCGGCTGCATACAATAATCGATCGCCTATGCATGACCTGCCAAGGATCCTGCGACATACCAGAACATACGTACCATCAAGGTCGCCGATGCGTGTAAAATGGTCTAAGGCCTGCTCAATGTTAGGCAGCACATGGCAGCAGCTTGCTGAGGTCGGCCAGATCGCGAACCCCGACTCCGGCGGCAATATTAATCTGGGGGCGCACAGCCACGTCTGCCTCCAATTCCCGATCACTCCGGGAATGGCTTGGTTCGGAACAAGCTGCCTCAACAGTCCTGGCCGACACGGTATATCGCATCTGGACCACCGGAAATCATAAAGAACAGGTTTCGGAAGACGCATATTCACGGATTGCCACTCAACATGCCAGATAAGTTAGTAAGTACTACTGACACTGGCATAGTAAGTACGCCGATACTATGCAGTTGCCTTCCCCCCCTATATTTCCCACTTACTAACAACTCTCCAGGCTTTAAAGTCCTCTTCAATCCGATTCTCACCTAGCAACTCGCTCCGCGGTTTCGATGCGCCCTGCTAGTGGTCTTGATCATAGGCACGCTGCAGTTCTGGAGAGGGAGTGGCGTGCCACCACCACCTGGCACGGTCCATTCTGGTGCAGCAGTGTCAACTTACTTCCATGCACTACAGAATCACATTCACAGCACTTCGTCTAATTCCGGAGTCGTAGGATATGCAGACGCGAGGCAGTAGGCGAGAAGAGTTACGAAGAGTTGATCGTCTCTTCCACATCCCTCGACCGTCTCGCCTTTCAGCCTCACCTGGCCAGTCAGCCTCATGCAACCATTGCGTCTCAGCCTCGCGTTCTGCTCCGAACCATTTCCATCACACCATGCGCCCCTCATCGGCCGCCATCATTTCCCTCCTCACTGCCGTGCCCCTCGTTGCCGGCCACGGCTATGTCGCCTACATCTCCGTAGACGGCAAGAAGTATCCCGGTAACACTCCCGGCGGCAGCAGCGGTGAGTATTCTATTAGGTTAGAGCTTAACCTCATGCTTAACTTCTCTTGTATTTCCAGTCCTGTCGCCTATCCGAGCTATTAACGCCGTTGATCCTGTCAAGGGCACGGCCAACCCGGAGATTTCTTGCGGTCACGGCGCGCAGAATGCAGCCGAACTCGCTGACGCCAACCTCGGCAGCACGGTGAGTTTCAAGTGGGTCAATGGTTTTGGGGGCGATGTACGTATCTTCCACATCTTTCCCGGCCTTGGCACCTTACGTGGTCTTATCAGACTCATCTGCTCCGTTCCTAGCAATGGCCTCACTTCGTCGGTCCGCTTATGACGTACATGGCGTCTTGCGGCCCAGGAAGCTGCCTCGACTTCGACTCCTCGTCTGCCAAATGGTTCAAGATCCAGGAGTCCGGGCTCCGCGCCGACGGCACGTGGGCGATGAAAGACCTCTACGACGGCCTCCCCGCCAACGTCAGCCTCCCGCAGAACATCGCCCCTGGAGAGTACCTCATCCGCCACGAGATCCTCGCCCTGCACACCGCACAGTCCATAGGCGGAGCCGAGTTCTACCCGTCATGTGCCCAGGTCAAGGTGGGCGGCGCCCGGACCGGCGTGCCCAATTCGACCGTCCCCTTCCCCGGTGCGTATTCAGACACCGACCCTGGCATCCTCATCGACCCCTACGACATGACCGGCGATTACCCGTTCCCCGGTCCGCCGGTGTCGCAGCTTGTAGACGGGCCGCCTGCGATGAGGGTTGCTATTGTCGACGATGCTGCGGCCATCGATTCTCCATATGAGCACGTCCGAGTTGGCATGCGCCTTCTCTGAGCGTTTGCAGACTGCAGACTGCTCCGGCGACCACTCAACCCCGGGTTCTTATCTATACCATACCCCGCCTCACCGCTTCCTATCTATGCGGCTCCAAGCACGAGAGCACCCCGACTCCTTCTAGACATGCCTCACTTCCCGATCAACGCTATCGTTCTTGCTGTCCTGTTGCTCTCGTCGAACGCTCGTCCTCGGGTCGCTGCACGGGCTCTGTCGTACCATCTGTTGTGCCTTGAATCTTAGTGGCTGGACGTAGAGCGCTGCAGGCTTTTCAATCCCTTCGCTCCAGAAATCGAAGTACTGTCTACCAAAATGTCTAAACGACTGGCAAATCATGGATCATACCGCTGTGGCGACACTTGCAGCGCTTGAAGACGGGCGCCTACGGCGCCGGCGTAGCACGGCCATTCCAAACATTGATCATTCCGCCTCGCGCATCCCATCGAGCAGCGTCGATCGAGGCCGAGAAGACGGCGTATACATAAATACTCGAACTTGGAAGTCGTTTCTGTTGATGGAGGGAAGCCTGGAGCGCTAGCCCGCCAGGTCTGCACCGCCGTGGCTGTGCTCCGCACCATCATCGCCCTTCCGAGTCACGTCAAGCTAATCTCCCACTTTGTTCCCCTGTTCCCACCATGTCCTCCGATCCTGCTCAGCCTACGTCGTACAATGCGGCCTTTGTCAGAAACAACTTTCCTGGGCTATTCGATATCCTCAGGACGCAGTCATATTCGTCAAACGATTCCCATACCCGCCGTGTCCGGGTTGCCACTGGCAGTGATCTTCAACGTAACTGCCAGCGCCACCTCAGGCCGCGGACGTGGACGTAACACCTTGAAGCACGAGGACAACACCCCCATCCGGCCTTTAGAATCCTCCATGACGCTGTGGGGAGCATTCTAATGTGGTTTCAGGAACGAATATCAATGCGTTCAGCGGAACCCAAGTATTTGCGGGCAGGACAGGGAGGTGGACTTTACTGGTGACTCTTCGCTCCCGTAATGCTCACTCTCCATCCGCGGCGACCGGTGACGTGGAACGTTAGTGCGACTCCGATGCGCGCCGCTAAGACGGTGTCTTCTTCCTTACGAAGCCAACTGTGGTCCGGCATAGCTCGGTCTAGTAGGGCGAGTGCTACTCATGACAATGACTTCAAGTGGGCCGTGCGGTAGGTCTTCCACCACTGCAATCGTTTCCGATGTTTGAGCTTGCACGACGTACCTTCCCTGTCGTTTTCCTGTGGCATCCGTGCCATTGTTCTCATACGTCTGACTGATCTCTTGTTGCGATGCATCTTCAAGTTAGGCTCCACGAGCTGTGCATTCATGTCCTGCGGTCGGCGCTCGATTCATGGAAGCAAGTGGCACTCATAGCAGGTAACGCCAGGCTAGTGTGGTGTGCGATACAGGTAAGCATCCTCTCTTTGCGACTTCAGCATTGCTGATATGGGCCTTGCATTTATCCGACGTCAGTAATCCCGCTTCCCAGGCCGCGAATCGTGCCGTCACAGTTCTTACATATCTATGTACCGGCATCGACTCCACTCGCAGCACCGTCCATGATCATGCATCCCAGTTCATCAAGGCGCTTCTGGAATATGAACTTACCAATCTGGCTGGCCTGTCACACCATGTCGTGAGCGGGATGCGGACCTCAAGCATGTGCGCCCTTCGCTTACCTCGCTCTACGGGTTACTTGCGTATTCGCCTCCCGCCTGACGGAAGACGAGCATACAGCCGATTTGCGGACCTGCAATTCGTCTCGTCCTCCCTTTGATTCCCCATTTAGAGCATCCTTATTCCACAGCGGGAACGCCCATCCCGAGCACGGCATATGTATTTACAACGACATCCGTTGGATAGTCAACATTCCTGGGGCCGCCTTGTGGCTAGCGCCCTTATCGGAACGTTACAGACACCGACAGGCCTGCACTTTCCCAGAAGAGTAGATATCGCTGTTATAACCCTGCGGCAACCAGGGTCTCTGGAAGCTTCGCAAGGTGTGCTGCTGGTATGTTCCATTCACCTTATCTCCATCACCTGGTGGGCCAACGTCATACCTTACAGGGAGCGCGCGCGGCTTTACGAGACAATATGCTGCTGTTGCCCGCCCGTCCTTTTAAAAAGGCTTGCAGACCATATCGTCCTGGGCACCACCACCTTCCAGTCCAGCGATGGTAGACGACCAGGCCGTCGGGTTCATTTGCATCGGGATACTGGTTTGCATCGTCGTATACCGATGGAACATCAGTCCCGTAAGTACTTCCCGCATATGATGGAGCCTGCCCGCGACTGAGTGCCCCGACATACAGTTGAACGACATACCCACCGTCGGGGGCTCCTGGGTGCCAGGCCTGTCCTATCTCTCTGCGATGGTCTTGATCCGTCGTATGAGGGAGATACTCCACGAAGGTTACAAGAAGGTAGACTCGCGCGTTCGCTTCCCTGCATGGGTCTCAACTTACATTGCCAATGGTTGCAGCATTACGGCTCTGCGTTCAAGATCCCGTTGCTGGACCGCTGGATGGTCATCGTCTGCGGCCCGAAGATGATAGAGGACATTCGGCGACGGCCCGAATACGAGCTATCCTTCACCGCGACCGTCGAAACGGTGAGTCCTCGTTATCATCTACGTGATAGTCCTGGCATCGTCCTCACTGAGATATTAACACTACTACTAGCTCCTGCAGTACAAGTACAACGTCAGCCGGAAGATGCGAGATGATCCGTACCACATCGCCATCATGAAGGAGAAGCTCCAGAATCGGATGCTTCCCGCCATCATGCCCGATTTGATAGACGAAGTCGGTCCCGCGGTACAGCGCTACATTCCAGCCAGGGGGGATGGTGGGTCCCCTCATTATCTCCGCTCCCAGGATGGCCTGACCATCAAGCGCCCCCAGAATGGGTCAGCATGGACGTGTCGTCCTCCGCTTCGAAGATTGTTGCGCGCACATGCAACCGGGTCTTTGTCGGCCTACCTGTCTGTGCGTGGTTCCCAACCTCGTTTTCGAAGAGCTTTGGCGTTGATTGGTATTCGATTGCAGGCCGGGACGAAGAGTATACCGATCTCTCTGTCAAGTTTGCCGTCGGGATTCTCAAAGCCGGAAGAGCTCTACGCATGTTCCCTGATCTTCTCAAACCGTCAGCGTTCACTTAATCTCCATGCTGTATAAATCATTGGACTAACACGCGGGTCGTGCTCGTGCAGAATTGCAGCACGGTTCGTAAGCAAAGCCGTGAAACAGACGCGTGAGCTCGCGGCGTTGCGCCTTCGGCCAATCATCCGTAAGCGGATAGCGGCCACCATGCGGGAGAAGGAAAAGGACCGATTCTACAGACCGGTACGTCGCCAAGAATCATATACAAGGTTCTGCGGATGCTGAGAGGCTATCTCCTTGCAGAATGATGCCCTGCAATGGATCATCGACAGAGCAGTAACCAGGCACGATACCGATGTCGACATCACAGAGAGGCTGCTTCTCCTGAACATCGCGGCCATCCATACTTCTGCTAGCGTGCGCGTTCCTCTGTCGCTTTATCCTTGGGTGAGATAGTGACTCCCTTCCCCCTCTGCCAGAGCATGGCCCAAGTGCTCTACCACCTCGCGGAACAACCAGAACTGCTCGCACCTCTCCGGGAGGAGATCGAGGCGGCAATAGACGCAGAGGGCTGGACCATGCCCTCCTTCGCCCGGATGTGGAAGCTCGATAGCCTCCTCCGCGAGTCACAGCGCTGCAACGGCCTCACCATCAGTGCGCTCTCCTCTCCCTTCTGCCCACGTCGAACGGGCCACGCTGACCGCGTTACAGCGTCCCTAATGCGAATCGCGCTCAAGGACGTCATCCTCCACAACGGCATGCTCATCCCCAAAGGCACCATCCTCGGCGCGCCAGCGCACCCCATGCACTACGACGCACACGTCCCGAACGCGGACGTCTTCGACCCCTTCCGCTTCGCGCGCATGCGCGAGGCGGCGTGCGACAGCGAGGGCGCAGCGCGCTACCAGTTCGCGAGCACCTCGTCCGAGTACATTCCGTTCGGCCATGGCCAGCTCGCCTGGTAAGCCCGCGCACCGAATGGCATCGAGTGCCATCATCAATGGACTGAACTAACGTGAATGCGAACTCACAGTCCGGGGCGATTCTTCGCGGCGAACCAGCTCAAGGCGGTGCTGTCCTACATCATCCTCAACTACGACCTGAAGCTCGGCGAGCCGGACGGCGGCAACCCTCAGCGCCCTCCGAATGAGTATGTCTCGCTCGCGGTCGTCCCGCCGACGGGCGGGACCATTCTCACGCGGAAGCGTGCCGCCGCCGCCGCCGCCGCCTAGCTCTATCCTGGCATATGCTGACTCGGACTCGATGTTGTTTGTATTCTGGTGTTGTATAGATGGCCCTGTTCCCGTGTGTACGCTGTATGATGGATGATATACATATATATATATCTTGTAGCCTACCAGGGTCCGGTACGAGTGGGTGGTACCGACGAAGGGAGTATCAGTGCCGTTTAGGCATACAATATATAGCATTGACATTTAGTCCAATCCGGGGAACGAAATTTCGGGACGCAATTGCGACCGACACGCACACGAGATGATACAGATGGCAAGAAAGACAGTATATGGTCCGGTCGAGGTCTACCTTATACTACAATTATACTACACTACATCGTGACTTGACATGAAACGCGTTGGGTCATTTGCGCGAGTGAGCGAAAGCATCTAGAACCTGAGTCGCTATTCAATCCAAGCTGCAAAAAGGTACACCGCATCAATATATGCGCTCTTAAACTCCATATACTGCCGTATGCACTCACAATCTATTCCGAATGCAAGGAATCGCCAAAGCGCCAAACGACCCAAGGCAGACCATCGCGATCAGACCGTCATCCTCCTAAAACACGCCGCACGCTAGCGGGAGACTCACCCGATGGCAGCCATGGCGATCACGCCCATGAACAGGCTCACGAGCGCGAGCACCTGCCGCCGCACGCTGCTCCGCCACAGGTGCGCGTCCATGACGAAGTCTCCCGCGAGCATCTCCACGCACGCTGCGTAGATGAGCATCCCCGCCGAGATCGCCGACATCACGCCCTGCGCCAGTATCAAGTGCGCTATATGCATATGCACACATCGGTAAGCTCACTATACTATATGCGCTTAGGAGGGGGGAAGGAGAGGAGATACGCACGTCCGCGGGTGTGGCCATGGAGGGTGAGGAGGCCGAGGCCGATGCCGAAGGGCGTGGTGGTGGCGAAGGTGAAGGCGAGGAGGGGCTTGAGCGTGTGCCCTGGGAAGTGGGGCATGCCATCTGTCCGCGGATGCGCATATAGTCAGGTTTCTGCTGTATATATGCGCCGGAAAGGGGGGCATATGCGTACGTTCGTGGTGGGACGAGGGGAGGCCCGCGATCCGGATGCCGAGTGAGAGGCCCTCGAACAGCTGGTGGAACACGATCGCGATGACGAGTGAGGCTGCAAGAGATGGCGCCCGTTTAGTGCGCGAAACGGCTACAACGAGGACAACGGCGAAGACGCACTGAACTCAGACCCGCGGGCTATCGACAGCGTCAAGCCGATGACCAGAGAGTGGACCATGATCCCTAATTGAAGCACCTACCCGCGCCCCAATCCCATGTCCCGGTCAGCAGTCACATTAATTGTCTTCTGCGCCGACACGACAAGGTGCTTACCAGGATCCCGATGACCTGCCTCCGCCTCCCCACCTTCGTTATCTCGTCTCCGCCCTGTTCCAATCCGTATTCCTCGTCCGCCACGTGCACGTGCCGAGGCGCTACACTGTCCCCGTCCACGTCGGTCATCCACTGCTCCATGTCCAAATGCGCGTGCCCGTGTCCGCGCCCGCGCCCATGACTGTGGTGGGAGCGCGGGTTCGGACTGGCGCAGTGGTGATGTTTGTGACTCCTATGCCTATGTGGGCGGAGACTCGTCGGTGGGGTCGTCGGTTTGCTTTTTGACGCCGTCGATATGTGCGCACCGTCGTGCGAAGGGACATACGAGTCCGAATACACACGCCCGTGCCCATCCTCCGTCCCCACATCCGTATCCGCACTCACCACGGCTCCCGATTCCGGTACTGCCCCCACCGCGGCCCCACTCCCGTTGTACCACGGGAAGGAGATCCCGAGGAAGCGCCAGCGCGACACGCGGGCGTGGTGGCTCGCGTGGGCGTCGCGCGGTTCGTGGCGGTGGTGTCCTCCAGAGAAGAACGAATCCGATACGTCTGTATGTGCGTGCGCGTGGGTGTGCTTATCGTGTGCGCCGGCAGCGCGCGGGAGCGTCGCACCGTAGCTGAACGTCTCCAGGTTGGAATAACGGGTTTGCAGGTCTCCACGCAGAGGCGCACGCTCGGACGTTAGAGTAGGGGAATGTGAACGGGAGTGTGGCTGCGAGTGTGAGTGCGAATGGTAGGGAGAGGGAGGCCGCTGCGCCTCCTCGTCGCCAAGCTCCGGGGCAGCGAGAGGGCGTGCGGCAGCGGAGGGATGGCCGACATCATCGAACCCTCCGATGGGGCGCACGTCTGGTGGGCCTGAACCTGTAGCGGGGAGGCCGTCGGTCCATGCGGTGGCGGAGCCGTGTGGGCTTCGGACGAGAATGGCGGGGTGCGATGGGAGAGGGCCGTCGAACTCCATCTGGATGGACTCGGCGGGAGATGGCACTATTGATTCGGTCGGCGTCGAGGGTGCCGAGGGGTATGATTGGAGGCGCTCGACGAACGCTGTTGAGATGTCTGGAGACGACGAGTGGGTTCAGTAGGTCCACACCGGGGGGCTGAGGGGGTACAAATTTGGTACGTACATTCGACAAGGAATATGATCAATAATGATATTAGGCTGTGGCAAAGGGTAGTCAATACCATGCGTGTCAAAATCATCGCTGGGGAAGGTTAATAGAGTCATAGCAGAGTGCTGCTTCAAAGAGGGCAGAAGGTAGCCTCGAAACAAGAAATTTGGGACACATCCCAGAAAGGAAACGAAAAGGCAGTAGAGGTGCCCCAAAACGTCTGGTGGATGTCTTTTAGACGGGTGGTAGGCTCCTCAGCGCGACCCTCTCATCGGCGTCCCAGTTGCTTCGCACACGTTCGCGACGGGTCTGCGCTAAGTTTTGCTAGGACGGCTCCCGCAGATGGGCGTACTTACGTAGCACAAGCAATATACTCAGTATATGTGCAGGCTGCGAGATCTCATCTGCAACGGACAACGCTCGGAAGCACGCATACAAGTACCAGGTACTGGCGGCATTCTCCTTGTGGAGCGCGTAGACGGCCTCCCGAAGAAGTCACGGTAGAGCGTGGAGTCGACGACGGGTCAACCTCGCGATCGTGGGCAAAAAGACTCAGGAGGAAAGCCCTCCATCCGTCTATGACAGACAAGCATAACAGACAAAACGTAGCCGAGTCCGCGTAGGTTATGCTTTCAGAGTGCAGCATATATACGGCGAAGCGTAGTGACATCCTTCACGTCCACTCGCTCTGCTCGTAACCAGGATAGATAGAGGAGAATCGCAGTCTAAAGAGACAGATAAACCATGCACTCACACAATCAGTCCTGTGAAATCCCCGATCCTCCATCGTTCGTTGACGATGGGCTTCTGCAATGCCTTGAAAGCGTCTTGGAGAAGGTGGACGAAGGCGGTGGACAGGATGACCCCAGTCCCAAAGTGTTTTCCGATGAAGAAAACGATACTGGGGACTCTGACTACGCGAAAGGTCGCTGTTACGGTGGGGAACGATACAGCTGACGGCCGAGCGCATTCTTTAGTCAGGGCGTAGCGAGGCGAGGGCGAGGTGGACGTACCGGTTAGAGAAACGGCAAATATGAGGACCATGGTCAGCAGTCGCTCGGTGGTTTCCTTCTCATTCTCCACGCGGACGAGTGCATCTTGGGACAGCGTCGTCGTCGCATCTCGGATGAAGATTCCAGACATCGCTGGGAGCAGTCGGATGCAGACCCAGGAGGTCGGCGAGCCGGTGGAGAAGAGACCCTACGCCTCAGGAAGAGCGAGACGATTTCGACGTGGCGAGAAGCGAGATGGGGGATAATAAGCAGAAGGCCAATGCTCGGGCAAGACGGGAACCGATGAGGACAGAATGACCGAGTGCAGTTGAGCAATTTACTTTTCTAAACCGGCCTCGCTTACGTCGGGGCATGAGGACCGCACCGGTCTGAGGTCATTATCCAACCAATCACAGCCCGCCTAGTCCAACCGACGACTTCTCGGCAAGCCCCGACTCGGCTTGTCTCGCTGAAGCGCCGGCATGGATCTGCGGCATGCTCTTGGACCCGCTCTCCTCTCGCTCGACGTTGGAATCAAAGCAATCAGCTCTGGGATACACTATCTTCTCCATCGTCATACAGTATGCTGCAACAAACTCACTCGTGCAAGGCGACGTTTGCATGCGCCCACCACAGTCGCCACGGTGATCGTAGGAAGCCTGAAAAACGATACTTCTGAGTACCCTCAAGGTCAGCCTCCTGCTGAGCAGTTGCTCCCATTTGAGCACACAATCCCCACACTCTCCTTCCGTAGCGGAGGGCTGTCTGAATAGAAACAAGGGGTGGTACTCCAGATATCCTTCTGTGGGTCGTCATATGCTCCGTTGAATTCATCGCTAACAAATGTGCGCTTCGTCTTTTAGTGTCTCTGACGCAAATGCCAACGCCCGCCCCTACAGTTGTCCCACAAACCTGGGAGTCAAACCCGTTCGTCGGACATGGAGGGCAGTGTTGATACAACGCACGATGGGTGAGTCATTAAGTGATCGTTTAGTTGACGACAAATCAAGGTGAGTATATGCGCATGTTTCGTAGCTGCATGTCGCTCTCAGGCTCACACTCTCTCACATTCCTACCTAACGGCCGGTCTAAACCCAGGATTCAATCTTCTACTTTCATTTGACTTCACACTCGAAAGCAAGACAAGACAGCCGTAGATGAACAAGCACAGGAATGATGAATCTAAATATTCAACGTCATCCGAAGCATCCACATTGCATTTATTATATCTACCAACGTGCGTTGTCAACGTCTAAGCTTCTCGAAGTCTGACGACTGACTCAGTTGGTAACTTGCCCCATCGCAGTGATTGCCTGGGTAGAAAGCTCTGAGGAGGAGCGGAGGATAATCGCCAGAAGCCCACACTGACAGGGACCCAGGGAGTGGTCATGCTGTTAGTCATCCTCGCCTTGTCTCACCGCCTACGCCCTACATACCCATCAAATCAAAAGAGTTCACGACAAGGGCTCCGCACCCCGGCCGATTAACCGCCCAAGATTATGCAGGTGTGGAGGACAGGTTTTCTTCGGGGACCTCGACGAGGCGGTGCACGCATATCTGTACAGTGTACTATCTCTGTGGAAGAACTGCGTCCACCAGCGGATCACAACGGCGTTTGCTGGGAGGATCTGATCGCACACCTCGAACCGGACGGGGCACTCCCGGGCCGCCGGGGCATGGCAAAACTGGGTGTGTACTTTGCTGTTGCGATATACATACGGCTGCATCGGCAGCTTCACAATCTGATCACAGACCACCGCAGGAAGAAGAACTCGCGGTCCACATACTCGTTCTTGTAATAGACCAAGGCGGCATCCACCTTCACCACCCCTTTCGCGAACAACTCCCCGTCCCAGAGCGCCGTCCAGCTCTCCGGCGAGTGCAGGAACTGCGTGAACGTGCTCTCGTCCGTCCCGCGCACGATGGTCTTCTCGCCCTTCTCCTTCCCGCCGATGTGCCAGCCTGCGATGATCGAGCCCGTCGGGGGAGAGCAGCCCGGCGAGTCCGCGGGCGAGGCGGAGCTGCTCGTGCTCTGAGAAGAGGTGGAAGACGTTTGTGACGTGGATCGCGGAGACGTGCCCGCGCAGAGGGTTCAGCGAGATCAGCGAGGAGAGGTCCGGGCGTGGGGCGTCCACTGTGGAGCCGGTTGGGAGGATCGGGAACGCTTGGAGGTGCTCGTCGGTCAGGGCATTTCCGGGAACGAACGGCGCTGGGAACGATGCAGGGGTCGTGTGGAAGAGCTTGTGGCCCATGGCCCAAAATTCTGTGGCAGTAGGCGTGAGCGAATGTCACGGCAGGGGATGGGGACGGGGACGGGGACGGGGACGGGGGTGGAAGGGAGGATCCATTCAGACCTGGGTTGATGTCCGTAGCTACGACATTCTTCACGTCCCACCCGTCTGAGACTACCTTCCGCAGGTCGGTGCCAACTGTTAGCAAAATACGTGAGTTCTGTGATCGGAATCGGTGTGATTTTAACACCCACAGCAGGCGCCTACATCGAGGAAGATTGCGCCTTCGCGCTCCTTGGCTAACTTCAGCATGTGGTCGTATTTCGGGATCCTATTCATCCTCGAACTGTGGATACTCCGAGTTACTCCTTTTAGCTCGTTTACGAGGCTACTGGTGCACGTACGCCGCGAAGGAGAAGTATCGAATGCACTGGTAGGGTATGACCTGTCCAATCCGACAAAGTGTAAGCAGATAGGCTGGTACCGATACTGACTCGTAAAAGCGTACCGGATACGCTTCCTTCTGAATGGCTATGATGTGCGCCTTGAGTTGCTCGTGGTCTTGAATTCCCGTGTACGTTTTGATGAGCTCTAGGTCCTGCTCACGAAGAAGCGTGAACATCCTCTCATCGAGGGGGAACGCGTTGGCATCCCGCTTCCACGGCTTTGGGCGCCTGACGTCGCTAGATGCACTGGTAGCCATGATGACCACTTGAAGGGAATATGTGAGTAACAAGAGGATACGTTTCTTGGAAGGTTGGCAATGAAGTGCGATTGTATATACATACCCTGGCGACGGACCTATGAGTCCGGCCGCATCCTCCGGTTATTGCACACGGAATCATTAGTACCCGGACGTGAGAAGGGGACAGTGTGCCTTGCATATCTTTAGCCCTGAATCTTTATCGCGGAAACAGAGCTATATGCCAGACGGGTATGTACTGTATGTATGTGTAGCATGATGGTACCGGGAACGTTCACAACCTCGTGATGGACCAGTACAGACTGTAATAGTCAGGAACGTCCTCCAGCGCGTCGGAGGGTTTGACGAGGGTCGCCTCAACCTTTACGCTCCCCTTCTCGAAGACATCCCCGTCCCACAGCTCAGCCCAGCGTTCCGGAGAGTGGCAGAACTGCGAGAGTGCGGGGGAAGTGGCTCGGGGACTGTGATCCGGGGCTCGAGTAATGACGCGAACGCCATTATGCGGGGCCCCCGCCTGCCACCCGACAATCATTGATCCGGGCTCGGATGAGAGAAGGCTCGCCAACGCGCGGGCAAGACTCGTTTGTCGTTCTTCAGAGAATAGATGAAAGAATGCGCCCGCATGGATCGCTGCGACGTGGCCTCGGAGTGCGTTGAGAGAGGTCAGCGACTTGAGAGGCGGCGCGACTCGGAGCGACGGAACACGGTGGGCTAGAGCCCGGTCGTTGACACCGTCGATAGAAGCAGGGGCGAGATGCGTTGTGTCGAAAACGTCGCCCGGGAGGAACACGGCAGGGAACGTCTCCGCGTTTGAGCGGAACAGCCTGTGTCCCAGTTCCCAGAACTCTGCACGATGCATTATTAACTTGGACTGACGATGCTGTATAATTAAACGCACCAGGTTGGATGTCCGTGGCCATTACACTGTCCATAGGCCATCCGTCAGCAACCGCCTTGCGGATATCCGTTCCGACTGTACATCGTGCGTCAGCTGGAACCATGATCATATCATACGACCCAACCTGCTACAGTACTCACAGCAACATCCGACGTCGAGCAGGATGGCCCCAGGACGCTCGCACCCCAATCTGATTAGCCTGTCGTAACCCGGCACACTGGCGATCCTCCAGCTGAAAAATAGCGTATATGACTGTCATATATCGGACTGTGAAGGAGACCTTAAACGCACCTAAGGAAGGAGAAATATCGAATGCAGCCATACGGGAATACCTACGAGTTAAGATAGTGAGGTTCATATCACTAATGCGATTTCATCGGGTCACTTACCGCGTATGCTTCATGTTGGATCTTGACGATATGTTGCTTGAGGTCGTCCGCGTCCTCTATCCCCGTTTGCTGCCTCCAGAAGTCGAATTCCTCTGCCTGGAGGGAAAATGAATCATTGAGAGGGAACTGGCTCCAAGTACGGAGAGTTGTTTCGAGCCTGACACGGTCGTTGGATGCAGGCATGGCGAATGAAGCAAGTCGGAGCTGGCGATGTAATCGAAGTTCAAATACCCTTTTATCCCCATGTTCGCATTGAGAGTTTACCATGGTGGTGGAACTACGACTCTCACGCTCAAGGGCCTGCCATGTCACATGTGCATCAGAGAGGTTAAGAGACAAGGAATCGAAAGAATAACACGGTACCTCTTTCTGACTGCCAGATTACCTACTGAAACACACGATCAGCAAGTCCAAACACTATATTCCGCGTACCTCCGCCTCGACATACGGAGGAAGGGGAGAATCGAATGGAAGGGAGAAATAAATAAAAACACCGGATAAATCTTACTGTCTGACAGTACGAAGACACATCTCAGAGTACATATTGGATAACATGCAGATCGTCACTGGGCCATCCCCGCACCGGAGGGTCCTGGCACGAAGAACGGCAAATGTGTCTCCTCCCTCTGCAGCTCCCGCAGCACCTGGTGGAACCTCAGCGTCCACCACCCACGCTCCTCGCGCTCGCCGTCCGCCGCGTCTCTTCGCGGGTCCTTCTGCGCTTCTTCGAACTGGATCGAGGGGCTCTTCGGCAGCGGCAGTCCAGAAGAGAGGATGCCGACGAGCGACTGGCGCGTGTCGATCTCGAGGTCTTCCATCAAAGTCCCAGGCAGCGTGGGCATCGACAGCGAGCGGAACGTGTGGTACTGGCATTTGCGCAATCCGTCCAAGAGCCGCTGGCGTTCTCCGCCGGCAGTTCCTGCTGGGAAACAAAGAGTGACTGGAGCGACGCGGGTGTCGTCCGCAATGAGACCAGTGTCGAGCTGTTCTGGCCTGACCGGAATCAAAGTCAGACTCAGACCTGCATCTAAGTGGATGGGAGTTAGACTGAGCAGTCAAACGTGAAGTCGAATCGGCCCTACATACCGCTCTCAGCGAAGTCAAGCACCCTGGAGAGTCCCAGCCCGTCCAGAAGGCGACACCTATCCATCCGCTCTTCATCATTCGATTGTGCGCGGGTGACCGCCGGCAGCGCTGTCGTCAGCACGATGACGTCGGTGAAGACCATGACCTTGAACATCCTATCCCGCGTGCGCTCCTGAGGATCGTCTCCCAAACGATTCCCACTCAGAATTTGGCGCAGCTCCTGACTCGGCTTCGGCGCATCGTGTACCCGGAGACCAGGCCGCCCCAGAAGATCGAATCCATGAAGACGCTGGCCCGACCGTGGAGTCGCCAGTTCAGAAGCGGAGGACGTCGAAGGGGTCATGTCCGGAGTCTGCACGGAGAGCAAGGAAGACTGAGAAGAGGAGATAGAGCCTCGTTGTGAGCGACGCTTGTCCCAGTCCCGTACCGCCGTGGCAAGCTTCGAGCCTCGTTGGGCTGGCGATCGAGTTAGTTTGTTGCCCCTAGGACTCCGTAGCACGTTTGGGTTAAGAGGAGACCCCGGCGGCTTGGCGACTACTTTCGGCGTACCGGCCGCGGTGGCTTCGGGATATAAGAGGGTGCCATACCAGAGAAGCCGACGCGCACGTCTAGCCAGGGGCACCGTACTCGACAGCCCGTCAATACGCCTGGCGAGGTCTTTCACGAAGTCGTACTCTTCCTCTCGCGCTTTGACTTCTTCCATGACGCGCACCGCCATATGTGTCGAATGGAGCAGCGAGAGGGAGGAAAGGTAGTCAGGGTGGTCTCGCGGCGTCGTATCACAGATACGCTAAAGCCCAAGTCAATCAGGCGCATTATCCCACATACCGCAAGGGGAGTAGGACACACCTGAAACAGCTCAACATACTTGTCGAGCCTCGAGCTGGGCTCCCTGACCAACCTCTCTAGCGCGCCCTCGCCGTCCGTCTCCGGTGCCGAGCCCGCCTTCATCCTGAGGTACTCTCCGAACACGCCCTCGTCCCTCTCAACGTACCATTTCAACGCCGCCTTCGCGCTCTCCAGCTTCACAAGATACGGCATATAGATCTCGAGCTGCGGAACGAATCCTCTCAGCGTCCCTGCCACGCGCTCAACGACCATCCCTTCCTTCCACACCACGACGAGCGGAGCGAGCGCGCGCGAGATCGCCGCGTGTAGGTTGACGATGTCCTCTAGCCAGTCGAAGAGCCTCGCCATGTCCGGCGGTATGCCAGGGAGCCACGCACGGGAGTCGCGCGTGCGCAGGGGCAGGAAGTAGGCGCGGATGACGTGCCGGGAGGACTTCACGAACTCCCTGTCGAAGGTGACCAGCTCGTGGATAACTTCCTGCCGTTCCATCTCCATTGCGCCGAACTGCATGCTTAGAGTGTTGAACATGCCTGGAGCAAGGGTAGACCTCCAGGGACCGATGCCATCCCGCGTACGACCTTGTACAATTGGCGCCGCAGGAGGATGCCCACGAACAACGGGGGGAGCAGGCGTAGGAAGCTCCTCGTAGACAGATCCCAGACTAGAACAGGAAGGCTCAGTAGTAGATTCCAGACATCGCCGCGCAGAACTGGGCAGAGGATTAGCAGGAGCCTCAGGACCAGAATTAAGACGAGGAGACCAAGCCGACGCATTCCGAGTTGCCCAGGGTTTCGGCTCCGCAACCGGCGTCCTTTCTTGCTCTCGGCTGGTTTCCTGTGGTTCGGGTTGGGCGCGAGCCTGGCGACCGTTGGACTTTACCACCTTCGATGTCAGCGTCTCGAAGAGTGCAGACGCGCCCCTGCTGAGCTCCTTGCTGAACTTCTGGTGGTGGTGTCTCCATCCGCCGTCCGACGCGTTGCTGTCCGCGCGCTGACGGGTGCGCTTTGAGGTTGTGGAAGTCGTGCTATTCATCCTGGACCATGGAGGCCTGACCGACTCGTCCTCTTCCAGACTGACGCTGCTACCACAGAATGACAACGAGTCCGGTATGCCGAAAGCCAGACGCTCGTCGCGTAGGCTGGCATCGTCACTAGTTTCCGAAGAACTAGGCACAGGGCAGGGAGAGAACGTATCGGACCCAGAATCCGGCGGAGAAGGACTCTTGAAACTTGGATTGTCGCAACGAACAGAAACAGACATCCGCCGAGACAGTCTACGCCTGTGGTTGCCAGATGCACGAGAATCCGCAGCCCGAGTACGAGCTTCACGAGACGTCGCTTCAGGCAGAGGGGACATCGACTGAGGTGACTTCGTGCCAGCTCTTGGAGACCTAGAACGAGGAGACGCGCCAGGCAATGTCGGAGTCACAGAGCGTCGACGACCATCAGAGTCCAAAAGGATCATTGCTGGCTGACCGTGCTGCTCCAGATAGATGCTCTCCCGCAAAGCCATTGCGCTAGTGGGGCGTTTCCACGAATGCCGAGTGCTTGTATGTCGTAGAGAACGTGTCGCTCTGCCGGGTATCTTGGTCTCGCGACCGTCTTCATCCGAATACGCGGACTCTTCTTCAAAATCCTCTTGAGTGCGTGAGCCACGTGAGTCCGAACTAGAGCTGTGTCCGATGTGCATCTCCGTCGAGTCGCTGATTGCCACTCCCTGGACACTGTAGTCGGCGCCCCCCGAGCTCTGCGCCATACTTGATCTCGGGTTAGTCCCGGTGCTCCTGCGGTAGTCGCGGTGAAAACCGTCCATAAGCCCCTTGAGCGCCTCTTCGCGTCGTCTGTCAAGATCACCCTCAGCGTAGTGTATAGAACGTCGATTTCGCTGAGTGAAGCCCGGGGGGATATTGGCGTCGTAGATGCTCTCGTCGTCGTCGTCGGTAGCAGGAAAAAGAACAGGTTCGTCCATCAGCGAGCTGTCAGAGTACTTGTCGTAGATCGCCTCCTCGTCCGAACCGCCAGAAGACCGCTTCACGCCCCGGCCGTCAACCTCCACACCATCGACATTCAAACCCAGGCCGACACTGGCACGATTCTGTCCGCGAAAGGGGGTTGCGACACCGCGGGAAAGGGGCATCCTGGACCTCTGCTGTGACGTACTCCGCGGGGTCCTGTCCACTAGGGGCGTTGAGGTAGGATGATTTTGTGGAGAACTCCAATGAGGCCGTCGATGAACGGATATGCTGTCCTCGCTCTCGGAAGAACTAGGGACGACGATCGCGTTCGTCACGACTAGCCGGCCGGGAGAGAGGATCCGATCCACCTTCCGCGCGAGTTCGGAACCGCTGTCGTTGGCGGGGAGGTTGTGGAACCTAGTGATCTTTGGACGCGGCAAGGAGGTCTGTACGAATGGCGATAGGGCGGTACGAGATGGTTGGGGTGTGGCAAACACGGCGCTGTTCGGGTTTTGAAGAGGAGTGCCAGGATTTGACTTGGGTTTTGTCTTGGCACGCAGCTTCTGGAGCGCCGTTGGTGTTCTGGGTGTCGGGATAGAGGAGACGGGCAGCTTCCCGGGACGCGGGCGGTTGGAAAGCGAGTTGCCTTCGTCCGACTGTCACACAACGGTGAGGGGCGGAAACCTGCGATGGGGAAGTACGTACGTTTGTCTCGGAGCCGGAGTATATACCGCGGGACGAACCCGACTGGTCAACTCTGCCACGACTCTGAGCTAGACTCTGTGTGGGCGTGTTGCGGCGCGCAGGCGACTTCAAGACCGACTTCGGACCGGGAGAGGGTGCAGGCGTAAATCGCGGGATGCCGGTCGCCGTGTTCAGTTCACCTGTGCTACGTGATGTGCGGGCGACGGGGGGAGGTAACGACGACATGGATGGAGACGTCTTTCTGTCTTCGCGCCTTCGGCGTGATGTCGACGAACGGGAGGAAGGGGTCGAATGCGGATCGGGAGAGCCTCCGTTATCCGACCGAGGGTGTGGAGACTGCGTCATGCGGTCCACGGTGTCCTTCAGAGAGGGGAGGAGGTGGGTTTCGAGGAGGGGGATGTCTGCGAATTGGCTGTTGTGCTGCTCTGCCGAGTCCATCTCCCTCTCCGTCCTAGACTCGGAGCGTGTAAGAGAAACGGTAAAGCGCTTACTAGACACCCTTCGCATGAGTCTTCCCATCGTGCTCGACTGCGACGTCTGTGATTCCGACGACTCCACGGCAGGTGTCTCCTCGGCGGGTGGTTGCGTTGAGCACGACGGCGCAGAAGAGTCATCCTTCACTGGCTCGCGAGATGGTCTCGGGTAGGCCAAACCAGCGGCAGCAGCGTAATGGGAAGGTGGAAGGAATGTAGGCGGGCGGGAAGATTGAGAGACGAATACTGTTGGGCTGCCGATAGCTGGAGAGCGAGATTTGTTACGAGCATTAGACCGACCAAAAGGCATGGCGCAAGTCGAAAACAAGAATGCGGAGCAGGAGGTGACGGAAAATATTCAAGTTCATGACCTGATCAAGTTTCAACGTAAGTGACAGCGCAGTGAAGGGCAGGTAATACCGGCAACTTACCATTAATTGATTGATACTAAAGGAACTATCCATGTTTAATCAATGGAACTGTATGGAATGTGATTATTGGTCCCTACGTCCGTTAAGTCCGCTACAAGTCCGTAGTTATGATGTCATTAAAACATCAATGTCTGCAGGCCATACACGGCCAGACAGCTTTTGGCGCGAGACTTAGACTGGGGCGAAATGGACGAGGCTTATCCTGGCTATTTGATGCCCAGTTTCATCACGGGTTGTGCGGGGCGTATCAGCCGCATTTTTAAACGTAGCTTAACCTGCAGGCACAAGCTTAGCTCAACCCTCCGTCGTCTCAAACTCAGCCTAACTTTCAGACACAACCCCAGCTCAAACCCCCGTTGTTTCAAGCTCGAGCTATATCTCACTGGGCGCCTGAACACATTGATATCCTGATGGTGATGGCTGAACTCGAAGTTTTCCTCGCTGGAGCCTGGAGGGAGCCCTTCTTGCCTTCTCTCCCCCATCTCCTCCTTCCGGCGGATCCGATGCACACTCTCCCCCGCCGGAAGTGTTCCTGCCTCAATCCTGGAGCCTTTGTATGGCGCACTGGGCCCGAAACTCCAAGCACTTTGCTTAGAGGGGCGACACGGATGGCAACAAGCTCGCTTTCGAGCTCGTTGCCTGACGTGTCGTCTTCTGTTTGGCTGGCTTGGGGTGTCGGGCCCCGTTGTATCGTTGTGAGGCATTCTCGGGCGGCGTGTAATGAGTCTTGGGCATATGGGACTTGCCCCACTCCCTGTGTGTCCGAGTTCATCGCGCATCTCACCTCACGCGTACGGTCCATCCTGCCTCACTGTGCGTCCCAAATGGTTTTGACGGCGCCAGGCTGAGTGCTGCGAGTCGGAGTGCCATCGGATGCCTTGTTCCCGTCTTTCCCTTAGATATCACATTGTAGGACGATTGTGCCGAAGGTAAATGGTCCTTAAATATACTTACACTCCTCGATTGAAACATCCGCACAAGACCAAGCGTGAATACGAACGTGGGGGCTGCCAGTGATACCGGGATCCTGAACCGCGCGTGAATGATCGGAACGTAGCAACCGCCTGCCAGGTCACGTGCCTCGCGTTTCAAGCCAGGCTCAAAACTCGGTTCATGCGGGGCATAGGTTTCTGGCGGTTTCTCCTGAGCGCAAAACTTCATAATAAGACTCAGCTTCATATCACACAACCTGAGCTTGTGCACCACCAGCTTAAGCCTAGCTTCGTAGCGCTGCATGCCCGTGTATCCTCAGCGTTCACGTAAGTACTTGTAACGTCAATGAGCAGATTGTGACATTGCCGATAGTCTGCGACATACCATCTGGGATAAATACCGATCATTTTCAGTCTAGACTAAAATAGGATATCCCCGTGTGCGCACTCCTCCTCCCCTTTCCGCTTCACTGCACATTGCAAGTCCACACCAACGTTGATCTCTGCATGTGCCTGTCTCATTACGGTTGTCTTCAGGGACTGCTGCGGTCAGCCGTGATCAAAGTTGAAGAGATCAGCCTCTTATCTAGCCGACTTTGAATTCTGCCACAAGCGATTCAGATACCGTCGCTGGTACTCTCTCCCGACGCTTGTCGTCTTCCACCACCTTCCCTGGCGAGCTCAATGCCCCGCACACTCCTCCCATAATGCCGCGAAATCCCCCTGCAGAGCCGCCGGACGTTACGCCCATCATGTCAGCCGTCTCTCCTGTGCACACCGAAGATGGAGGCGCACCCAACGCACGCGATATCGAGGTGTTTTTGCGACTGCAAAGCGGTTCACCCCCTTCGCGCTCAGGGTAGGTTCTTAGCTGTTCTTAGTTCTGTCGCGAATGTCCTCGCCGAATGCCCTCAGGTCTTCTGATCACGGATGGCCCCAGGTTGCTCGGCCCTCGAAGCTATCTCGCCACCAGCCCTCGCCCCGCACACCCCCGACATGCCTCCTTCGCCCTCCACTCTCAGAACACTATCCGCAACAGCACGATGGTGATCTCTAGCATCCCACTGAGCACGCGCGCCAGCACCGAGCCCTCGCGCTCCCAGGACACGGACTCAGACGCGTTCATCTTCCCCGACCTCGCTTCCAGCCCCCCGCACGCGCACGCCACGGACCTCCAGCCCCAGTCTGCTGCATCCTCCGTGATCTCGTTCAGGCATGCGGAAGACGCTAGCGACCTCGAGGCGTCCACCTCTACGCTTTCCACGCAAGGTGCTGGCGCCATGACACCGCGCCCTCACTCGGGGACGCCCCAGCCGTCCGCGTTGTCCCTCCTTCTCGCACGCCACGACGAGGAGATTCGCTCACGCGCACCCTCGCCTGTTGTGGACTCACAGGAACCGACGCCGACAACGGAGCGGCCGGCATGGATGGCGAGAACGCTGTCCACGGTGCGTGAACAGTCGGTGACGTCCAGGGCCGTCTCACATGCTGAGGAGGAAACGGCGCGCGAGTCTTCGGACGAGAACGTGCCGCTGCTGGCGGACCTCGAGGCGAATCATCAGACGTACCGTACCAATGGAGACTCGCAGCCAGAGCCTATTGGGAAGCGGAGCGCGCGAGGCGTGGTCAAGGACTTCGGCTTCCGGATCGCAAAGCAGTCTGGGCCCATTGCGAAGGATGCCTTGACGTCGATCCCTGCAGTCGTCCTGGGCACTCTGCTGAACATTTTGGACGGCATCTCATGTGAGTGCCTGACGTTATGGTGCGCTTGCGTGGTTCAGTGTTGACAAGGACCTGCCCAGATGGTATGATCATTTTCCCCGCTGCGGGTGTCTTTGAACACCTCGGTGGTGTCGGTGTGTCGATGTTCTTCGTAACGTCAGTGGCGATGCTTATGCCGTTTGAGTGTTCCTAACATGACCCTCCAAAGCGTCATTGTCTCTCAGCTCATATACTCGGCCGGGGCGAGCGGATTTGCAGGGGCAAACGGGAGCATGATGATTGAAGTCGTGGTAGGTTTCTACTAGAGTTCATTGGTGGGATCCGCATTCCCGCTCGGCTGACGGTACATTACAGCCATTCTTCCACCTCATCGCCAATGGAATTGCGTCGGAGATAGGAGAGGACAACCCTCGTGCTGTGATCGCAACGACGATGGTCGCATTCGCCTTCTCATCCATTCTCACCGGTATGAGAGAGTTTTCAGTTTACGTGTTTTCATTGCCTGCTGACCGGTGATTTTAGGTTTAACCTTCTTCATGCTGGGAGCGTTACGTCTAGGAACTTTGATCGGCTTCTTCCCTCGTCACATCCTAGTTGGGTAGGCCAATTTCTTTTCCGGACGCCATGCTTCGTACTCAGAAGATGCTTAGCTGTATAGGGGGCGTCGGCGTATTCTTGGTGATCACAGGGTCAGTGTCCCCGTCCAGACTGATGTGGAATATCTCATGACTTCCCCCATAGTCTCACCGTGAGCACAAGGATGTCCGACGATGACTTTTCGCTTTCCCTGGAGACGCTCAAGTACCTTTTCCTCAACGTTGGAAATGTCATCTTATGGCTTCCAGCGTTCTGTCTTGCTGCGCTCCTGCGCGTGATCACACATAAGTGGGATCACCAGCTTATCTTCCCTATATGTCAGCACGTCTCTTCCAGTTTTAGTGGGAAGTTCTGATCCAGATGCCCTCCGTTCAGATTTTTGTATCATCCCCGCAGTGTTTTATGTCGTTGTTGCAGTCGCCGGAATCGACCTCCACCGTCTCCGGACGGCCGGCTGGTTATTCGACATGGGCACGTCACGCGAGCCATGGTGGCACTTCTACACCCTCTTTGGTAACGCAGATGCTACGTGCCGTCCGCAACTTAGGCGCTTACTGAACGCGGCTAGATTTCAACTTGATGAGCTGGACGGCCTTTTGGTCCGTCATGCCAACTCAATTTGCTCTGTGAGGCGTCGACGACCATCCTTCAAAATGAGGAAGTAGTGCTTACGGTTAACGTCCACAGGTTGTTCTTCAACATTCTGCATCCACCATTGAACGTTCCGGCGCTGGGTAAGTGCACTCCACAAGCAGACTGAGAAATCGAAGACTGATTATGATTTTAGCTGTGTCCTTGGATCACGATGTCAACACGGACAAGGAGCTCGTTGCACACGGCTACTCGAACTTGCTTGCTGGCCTGCTCGGAACTGTGTAAGCTCTGTTGCGCTGACCGCGGTGGCTTTTCAACTAATAGCCTACTCAGACCTAACTATCTTGTATATGTGAACACCTTGCTGTTCTATCGGGTCGGCGGCGACACGCGCGTCTCCGGTTTCATGTTAGCCGGCACCACTGCGATGTTATTGCTGGTTGGAACTGGCCCCATTGCATTCATTCGTACGCTCCTACCTTGGTTCCAGAAGAAACCTGGGTACTGACACGTCGCCGGGTAGCGGTCATGGTTGTCGGTGCGCTCATATTCGTCCTCGGCATTGACCTCGTCAAGGAAGCCCTCTGGGACACTCGCCATCGCGTCAGCTGGATGGAATATATTACCATCGTCAGCATCATGATAGTCATGACCGTGTGGGACTTCGTCATCGGCGTCCTCTTCGGTATCATCGTCAGCTGTACGTCACCCCCTATCATAAGCAAGTTCGGCGTTAACGTTCGTGCCGCTACGCAGGTTTCTTCTTTGTCGTCCAGAGCTCTCAACGCCAAAGCATCCGCGCCCTCTACTCGGGCGACAGCATCATGTCCACTGTGCGGCGTCCGGGGGCACACCGGGCGTACCTCCGCGAAGCGTCGAAGCAGACGACCATCGTTCGCCTGCAGGGCTTCATGTTCTTCGGGACGATCACGCAAGTCGAGGAGGCGATCCGGCAACTATTCGACGAACACGCGTGGCACCGAACACCCATCCGCTTCCTCGTGCTCGACCTTGCGCTCGTTGCCGGTGTTGACATGAGCGCTGCAGAGGCATTCGTAAGGGTGCAGCGGTTGCTCGCGAGCAAGCGGGTTGTGCTGGTCTTGTGCGGTTTTACCGAGGACAGTGATGTCGGCCGCGCGCTGACCAATGTCGGGCTGCTCGAGATGGTTGGCGTCGAACTGTTCGAGACGTTCAGTGACGCAATGGAATGTGAGCTTGTTGGGCAGTTCTCCGATCAAAAACAACTGACGGATTCTGATGATGCCACGGCGCCATGCATACAGGGACGGAAAACATGTACCTTCGTGCCTGGTTTACTGCTCAGAAGACGGAGGTGCTCCCAGTTAGTGAGTGAACGCTGCTTTCGGATGTGACTCGGAAGGGTCTCACCTCAGTCTCCCAGCCCTCCCTGGCCGGCAAGACGACGTCATACCGTTTTCTGGCTCTGTTGTTGAAAGTCCCAGACGTGCTGCCCTCCTCAGTGCTGGATGGCGTACCATTGCGCGTGGTAGGTCTACTTTTACCTTTATCCAATAGGTTGCTGACTCAGTGCTTACGTAGATCATTCTGCGCGCGAGGAATTGCCCGCACCCGAACCGTTCAACACTCTCATCCGCGCATTTTCCCCGTACGAGCACATCGACCAGGAGACATACGCACCGTTGATACCTTACCTCGAGCGGATGTCTGTGCCCGAAGGGACCGTGCTCTGGAACCAAGACCAGCCCCCAGACGGCCTATACATAGTCGAGTCTGGAATCCTCCGCGCGACGTACTATTTTGCCGACCCAACGCCGCCGATGGTTGAGACGATGGTTCCCGGAACGATTGCCGGAGAGCTTTCGATGCTGTCCGGACTCGATCGGAACGCGACGTGCATGGTGGAGCGGGCGGCGGTTCTCTGGAAGCTGTCCACTGAGAGCCTCGCCCGGCTCCAGCAACAGAAGCCGGAGCTAGCGCGGGCGTTCACGAAGTTAATTTTGAAGGGTGAGTAGAGTTGATTGATGTTACTCGCGTAGGGCTGAGGCTCACAAAGGCGGTGTCGCTCCGCTTCTTCCAGTGGCCAAGTTGGACTACGACGTCCTCATCACAGCGCTGGCGACACGGCAGTAGCAGCGCCAAACAGTCTCCAAATCGATCTTGCCTTTTTACCGTCCGCTTCCTTCCCACCTATAGCTTCACTCCGAACACTACTTCAAGCAAATAGCATATGTCGCTTAATGTAGCAATATACTTAGATCTGTTCTGGATACCCTGAGTAATAGTACACTCTCTTGTTATCACTACACTTGCGTACGTACTCAAGTGCCGTATTTCCGACAGTCTCGCTAGGTTTGTCATTATCCCCCACCCAGATCTGTGATTTGTGTGACTGCTGGCCGGCGAGAGGGAACAGATCATGTCGTAAGTACGTCGATCTAAGTACTGTACATGCACTTGATGTGGGACCGCCCGGTCCCATGACAAACTCCGGAGTGCTTCAGAAACTCTGGCTCCGCTACTGGCCAGCTTAGTCCCCACAATGGCTCCCTCCCGCTCGATTGTGCGCTCTCCCCTTGCCGACGACTCCGTGCTTGCCGTTACCAACGATCAATCCGCCCATGCGGCACCTTCCGCGGCGCCGCCGCCTTCCCAACAAGGCAGGCACCACTGGACATCGAGAGGAAGACCAGGTGCTTTGGAGGTTAGGCGGCAGTTGGCTCGCGCGCGCATAGTAGCAACAAAGTAAATTACTTGTAACTACTCATTCGGATCGTCATGTGCTTCGTGCACCCGTCATGAAAACTCCAGCTGGTCGCACACTTGCAATTCGGCTGGCTTTAAGTTACGTTGCGACCGGATAGCGTCCACGATGTTCGCGATATTATTTTCGGCTCTTGGGTGAGAACTTGAGGACTCGGAGGACCTCCGTCCATATGGCGCTTGAAGAAGGGTGTCAGTCTCCTTGCTTGAGGAGAAGACGCGCTCTGATCCCACGTAGGAGGCCTGCACCGCGAGCATTGTCAATGAAGGATAGCACGCAAGCGATAGACGATCCTGGATAGAGAGGTAGATCCGAGTATCAGCGGGGGAGTACTTAGTGGTACACCTACATTCCAAAAGGATATGGCTCTGGGGTCGCGCTGTATGCCAAGCCCACCCCTGTAGGCTGTTCGACAGCTTCAAGTTCCAGAATCTCTGGCGGGGAACGTCGTTTCATAATATTACCGGTGTACTGGAATGCTAGATTCGAAGCTAATTTGCCTCGGGATCAGTGATGTCCTGGTACGGAATCGCATCGGGAGCACATGCATCGGTGCCTCATCTTACTGTCACCGCCGCAAGGCCTCGCCAAGCATCAATATTCAATATGGTACCTGATGAACCGTGAAACCAACTTGAACATGAACCCTGTCTCTTTCTATAGCCATGTACGTTAGAAGGTTATGGTACTGTGCATCTGAAGGACTAGGAGAATTATCGCTCGAAACGTTGAGGAATGCTTAGGTACTACTATTACTCGTAGCTTAGTCTGCGAGTGCGTGCATTTAGTTAACCTCTTCGAATTCCGCGGACGTACCGTTTGTTCATGAGACCATGGATGCTGGAATCGCGATCATGCTGCACTGTACATCTGCCTCCCACGCACAAGATCCAGCGGCGCGAGGACCCCTGACAATTCACCCATATCCCTGATGAGGTCCATGCCTGATTTCTGTTCGGACATCTGGCCAAAAGCCGAACGTTGTTGCCTGAGACGGATCGATGCCTGATCCAACGGCCGGTCCCGGGGCCGGTACTGCCGGCTCATTAGAAGCTTGTTCATTAACAATACTTACTATGTCAATAATGTTTTGGTAGATCGGACTCTTGAAAGGGGGGTACCGGTCAAGGGCTTGTCGGCGAGCACCGGAACAAGCGCCAAGCCTTGTCCGGCGCTAGACCTCCCAGCGTTGCTTGAACCGGCGGAAGCTCGCTCTTCGCACTGTAATGTCCCACAATCTCTGCTTTACGGTCGAAGA
Source organism: Ganoderma leucocontextum (assembly GCA_020736865.1). Taxonomy (NCBI): domain Eukaryota; kingdom Fungi; phylum Basidiomycota; class Agaricomycetes; order Polyporales; family Polyporaceae; genus Ganoderma; species Ganoderma leucocontextum. Next base: position 1,105,642 of record JAHKGY010000009.1, read on the forward strand.
CATCTGAATGGCTCAATTTGAGTATCATACAACGAAACGATGCGAAAGCGCACCTGGTCCTCCCAAGTCCGGACAAAATTGGGCTCCTGGACGCCTCATCCCCCGGTCCGCGAAAGCTTGATTTAATCCGAAATCGGCGGCCATTTCGGGCCAGATTAAGTATTCGGACAAATCTGAGGCAAAACGGGACTCAGGCATTTTGGTGGATTGTCAGGGGTCCTGCTGTACATTGAGCGTCTGTCTGACGGAAACCATCATGTGTGGACTCATGTGCAGTGCCCCCACATGGCGACTCAACTTTTAACTATGCCTCGTGTGGTGCATCAAGTATGAAGACATGACGCCTCCTAATATACCGCAGACATGAGCATTTAAACGAGCTTCACACCGCCTTGGAATGACATCTGTCCTTCCCCCCTCCTGTACGCTGTACGATTAGCTTCCTCGTCCCTGATCCCCGGTCAATATGTTGTTCAACTTCGACAAGCTCGTGTCCACGGCCACCCTGGTCACTCTTCTCTCCACGCTCAGCACATACCCCACCGCCGCTACCGCGTCCTCGGCACCGCTCTTAGTATCGCGCGCGCAATGTGCAGCGAAGCTGAGCACCGCCACAGTGAGTGTCAACTGATCGAGTCCGACGCACACCGCACTCGCTAATAAATAACCGACTCTGTGCTCCACTGTGCTCCCACCTACCACCCGCATCGCCACACCGCCGGCGACCAAAGAGCGTCGCCTCTCACCTTCAGAGCAAGTACTGGAACGGGGACGGATGGAACGGTGTGAAAGGGCGTATCTGCTGGACCGACGCCGTGCGTATCATTTCGCGCTTTCCAGTTCGAAGCTTTGAGGTACTGGCGACTGATCTGGGATGCCGCGCGATGGTGACAGAACACGATCGAGGACTTGTATAACCTCATGTTGGCCAAGGGCTCGACAGAGTTCAACATCGCGGACTCCACGACCATCGCCACGATCGCGATGAAGCAGGACAGCAGCACCTGGAAAACGCAGCTGCACGGCTACAACGACGACGCCGGCGTAAGTGCTCCAGCGCGCACGACCGCAAGTGGAGATGGCTGACGCGTTGGCCTGCGGCAGTGGGTTGTGCTTGCTCTGTTGAAGGTGGCGGACTACAAGAACATCCACAATCAGAATTCGACCGCATACATGGTACGTTGGCATTCACCATTGGTGTGCTCAGATCAAACCAATGGTCTGACTGCCCTTCGCAAATTTCAGAACAGTGCGAAAATCGTCTACGATCTGATCGCTGCGGAATGGGACAACACCTGTGGCGGTGGTGGTAAGTAGCCGAAACACTTCGTGCGTTCCAGGGGAGGATGTGCTTACCATTGACGAACGTAGTATGGTGGTCCAGTGCCCACGCCTACAAGAACGCGGTAACGAACGAATTGTTCTTGCACATCTCCGCGAAGCTGTACAACCATTACAAGGACGCCAAATACCTCACCAACGCGAAGAAGGCGAGTACTTGTTAAGTACAATTGACATGGTGTCGACACTGACGATCTGTCCTAATAGACATGGACTTGGCGTAAGCACACAAAGCATCGTCGTACAAACAAGATGTATTAAACACACTCACATAGTCCTTAACTCTGGCATGCGCAACTCCCAGGGCCTTTGGAACGATGGGTGGGTCGCCTCCCGTAATGCACGTATCCTCATCGGCTGATAGAGGTTGCAGCTTGACGCTGGGTACCTGCAAGAGCAACAATCGTACGACCTGGACATACAACCAGGGCGTCATCGCCTCCGGCCTCGCCCAGCTCTACCTCGCGACGAACGACTCCCACTATCTCACCCAAGCCGAGATCACCCTCGACGCCGCCATCGCCCACAAGACGGAGAACGGTATCCTCAAGGAGACGTGCGACAACGCGAGCCCGACCTCGACGTGCGGCACCGACGGGGAGATGTTCAAGGGCATCTGGATGAAGCACCTCCAATACTACCTCGACCTCGTGCCCAGCCGCGCGTCCAAGTACAAGACCTTCATCGGCAAGCAGGAGTCGGGGGTCGTCCACTACGGCACAGGCCCAAACTGGACGGTCGGCAACGTCTGGTATGCGGCGAACAAGGGCGGTTCTCTCTTCACTTCGCAGACGCAGACTTCGGGTCTTGCTGCCCATAACTGCGCTGCGAAGTACGGTCCCTGCTGATGATTGAGCGTGGAATGGATAACTTGGTCCCAGTGCTCATTGTATTAGTATAGCTGTCCACTGGCAATCTAGCTTTCGTAGATAACTACGCTTTGATGGTGCATAGACTTGTTCAGCCAACAAGAAGGGTGGGGGAGAAAACATTGGTGAGAGGCTTTGCAGTTGGCGTTGGTGCGGAACGTACGGCTCAAGACGCTTGGGGTACGCAATCATGCTCACGTACTCATCGTCCACTTCGATACATCATTTGCAGTCTTAGCAGCCTACGAGACAATAGTCTGTGCCCCCGGGAGAGACTCCGAGGACTCATCGGGGCAAGAACACAGGATTTGCGCGTTGCGAGCTGCAGACGTGCGGACGGGTTGCACTGCTGGCACTTGATACCGACAGCCTGGAGCAGCGCATTCGTTTTACCGACAACGGGTCTGGTTCAATATTCCTTCAATAACCATTCAATGCAATGTTGTACCACTGGGCCAACGGAGCACCCTGAGATCAATGCGTTTTTCACTGAGCAGGGGGTTTCACTCACGGCAAGGCAAAATCATCAAGGGTTAGATAGCGCCGCTCTCCACCAGCTTCCCGCAGACGATGTACTTGCTCGAAAAGTGTTCCATCCATCCTAAACATACCTCAATACACGAATCGAAGATGCATGAGGTGTGGGCGTACCTTTCATGTTTTCACTGTGAGATTGGGAGGGATTGGTAAGAACACTTGTTGCATACGACACTCAGAACTATACCCACATTTCCTCCGAGGTGAGATCTTCGAGTTTGTCGAGGGGCTGGTCGATGGGTGTGAGCATCTCTGTCTTCGTCGTCAGGGCCCTATCTAGCGAAACATAGCTGTGAGGAACGCGCCTTCATCAAACGACTGCTTGGCCATTCCGCGGGATGCGTCTCGACCGGCAAAATTGGCGTACATCCCATCTGGCAAACGTCACTATATGCACCCAAGGAGACCGCGCTCGGCACTCACTAGGACCGTAGAAATTCCTTCCCGCCGTCACATCATACACAATACCCTTAATCGCAAGCAGAATCCGCTTTCCTTCCTGGCCATTGAAGGGCAATAGAGTCTTGGGTGTGTAGGTCTGGTAGAGGAGTGTCGGAGGGTGGGATTTCGGCATCCATGTGTAGCCGTTCTTGAACTCGTTCGGAACGTTCTGCTGCAGCGAGTTCGAGGGGAAGATGATCCTCTGAATGGAGTAGAGGATGTAGAGCAGCAGAGCAGTGTTTACAGGAGTTCCGAGGTCGAAAGCCATGTTGCGCAAGTTCAAGACGATGGTGTCAGGCGTTAGGAAACATTCGTGGCACGGCCGGCGCAGTCGTCCGAGAGCAGTCCGCGGCCCGCTCGGGTGAACGACCACAATGACGTCCGTCACATGGTCTCTCCCGCCCACCTTCGCTTCCGAGTCCTGCTCGCCGGTCACGATGTCCTGGTCATGCAACCCCAGCGACCGTTCTCGCAGGGAATATCCTTGATTCCAGCTCACCCGGTCCGCTTTTTCGAGCTTCTCCGACAAACGATTTCGTGTTCAAAAGGCGGGGATGGAAACCGGAACCTGGCCGACAACTCGGAGGAAGTCCCCTCCCGCACCTAGGTTGCTGTATTCGCGCAGATGAGGCTCTTGGGCATACTTGGTGCGCTTTTCTGCTCTTCCGTGGGGGTGTATGCGGCTAGCCTGCGCGTTGTCAACGTGACGACGATTGGGGTGGACCCGAACACGACCAATCACCTCAACGGCGAGTCGTTCCAGCAGGACGCCCTCGTAACCTTCAACGGTGCGTCCCCATCGTCGCATTCTGAACCTGTGCAAGACAGCTGATGATATGTGGACGGAATGAAGGGTATCAATACGCTGCATACTACATCTCCGACTCCTCGAACGCGTCTGTGAGGCATCCCAGCCTTGCCCGGAGGGCTCTGACAAGCGACGATACGGCTTGGGAGTCATTCTCGTTTTTGGACTACAACCAGACAGAGGACGACGGACATGACATGTACGCCCTTTCCTCTGTTCTTTCTAGTGCTACGGTCTGACAGTCTGTACACAGCATATCCCTGGGTATCTCCCATGGAGATGGCACTCTGCACCTCGGCTGGGATCAGCACGACAACGACCTGAACTACCGAATATCGCAGTCCGATGTCGCGACTAACCCTTTGGAAGTCGAATGGTCTGCTGACTTGTTTGGAGTGACCTTGGTGTGTGACGTTCACCCTGCCTAATAGCATGTTTGGTCTAACCCGTGTTGTAGGACCAACTGCCGGGAACCGAGTCCCTCGACAAATCCGTCTATTTCATCAATGTCACTTACCCCCGCTTCCTTTCGGTCCCCACTGCTAAGGTTGACAATGGTAGCGCCGATCTCCTCCTCGAGTTGCGTGTTGGCCGTTCTGGACTCGGGGATGATTGGTTGTACAAATATACCCCCAACCAAGGATGGAGTTTGATTGGAAAATATCTCGAGGTACGAGGAATCGATACTGCACTCGCCTATTCCAGTGGCTTACGGAATGACGGCAGGGTGTAAACAGTCAGCGCAACCCTTTCAGTGCATATATGACGTTCTGACTGTTCCTAGACAATGCCTACATCAACGGCATTGACTTCGACCTTAATGGCAATCTCATGACCACCTGGTGGGGTATTATCCAGTCCGGTTTGACTGTAGCAATACTGACGCAACTTCCAGGACATACCGCGATTATGTCAACGATACCGGCCAGGACGTCGCTGTCCAGGCGGGCCCCAATGGCCCTGAGAATGTATGACGCCCCGCTCTACGTTTGCCATGTTCTAACCTCTTCTCAGAATCACGATCTCAACTTCGCGTTCAGCACGGATCTCGGCGAGACCTGGCAGAATAACTGGAATCAAAGCATTGCCAACATGACCGCTGAACAACCCATCCTCCCCGTCTCTGCTGGTATTGTCATCTTCGGCATTCCGAAGTATGGGTAAGTGACTTTGAGTCCAAGATCGTCGTCCATTGTGCTCATCCATGTGTAGAGGCATCCTCAACCAGGAAGCGCAGACAGTTGACTCGAAGGGCCGCATTCATGTTCTCAACCGGGAGAACACAACAGGCACCGAGCAATGGTAAGTTGGCGATCTCCCTCACCCTCGCCCGCTGAGTCGCTGACTTTGTCCCTCTCAGGTACCACTACTGGCGCAGCACAACCCACCACTGGACACGCACGGCCCTTCCCCTCCCCTCTGAGCTCCATAGCATCAACAATATCACCGGTACTCCCACCGTCATCGGCAAGCGCGGCAAGATCGTCGCCCCGCCCCAGTCCCCGCATGGCTCCATTCTGCTCATTCTGCCCGACAACGCCGCAAACTCGACCGGGCTCAGCATCCTCCACAGCACAGCTGCAGGCCACTTCCGCGACTGGGAGGTCGTGTGGGAGGCCGCGTCCGGGAACGCGTGGGAGCCGCTCTTCGATAGGTATAGGTTGGACACTAGCGCGGGCGGGGACGGGGTGCTGAGCTTGTTCGTGGTGAACGGGACGGCGATCCAGGTCGTCGACTTTGATCTGGGCGATTTATGAGCGAAGTGGTATTTGCGCTGTACAGTTTTTCTTTTTTTTTTGGTAGGCAATCGCACGGGTGTCTTAGAGCTCGCGTACCTGACATTGACACAATAAACAGCCTGGGTCACAACGATTTCTTATTCCGCGCAGTGGTGCTATCCGCCCACCCGCCCAGACCGAAAACTCCCTCGTGAATCTACCATCCGATGCCTACAAGATATAACATTCATGTCCAAGGATACCAACAACACCCATTTCGAACCGCCATAGTTAAGCCGCGAGGGCGCGCTTTCGCAGGAGGATGATACCGCCCATGGGCGGGAGGACCGCGAGCGAGACGTACGTGTTCTGGGGGCGCTGACGGTTGTCGCCTTCCGGCTCGGCAAGCTTCAGGTCGTAGTTAAGGATGATGTACGAGAGCACCGCCTTGAGCTGGTTCGCAGCGAAGTACCGTCCGGGGCTGCGTTCACGTTTCCCCGACGCCGTCAGTTCAATCAGCCGATATTCGGTACGCTATCATAAGTCCGGGGGGGGCTTACCAAGCGAGGTGCCCGTGTCCGAACGGGATGTACTCGGACGAGGTGCTCGCGAACTGGTGCCGCGCGGACCCTTCGCCGTCGCGCGCCGCCTCCCGCATGCGCGCGAAGCGGAACGGGTCGAAGACATCCGCGTTCGGGAAGTGCGCGTCATCGAAGTGCATCGGGTGCGCGGGCGCGCCGAGGATGGTTCCCTTGGGGATGAGCATGCCGTTGTCGAGGATGATGTCCTTCATCGCGACCCGCATTAGGGACGCTGTTCGGGCACGACGGAGTTAATGGGTTGGTGCAGGTGCAGTCAAAGTAAAGCAAAGTGCGCACCGAGTGTGAAGCCGTTGTAGCGCTGGGACTCGCGGAGGATGCTGTCGAGCTTCCACATCTGGGCAAAGGACGAGGTTGACCAGCCTTCTGCGTCGATGACCGCCTCGACCTCCTCACGGAGGGATAAGAGAAGGTCGGGTCGCTCTGCGAGGTGGTAGAGCACTTGCGACATGCTCTGGCAGCGGGAGCAGACAGTAAGGTTCTGGATAAAAAACCAAACGACCCGAGGTATACGTACGCTAGAGGATGTATGGACGGCAGCTAGGTTCAGCAGGAGCAGTCTTTCCGTGATCTCGGCATCGGTCTCTTGTTTGGCCACTGCTCTATCGATGATCCATTGGAGGATGTCATTCTGGACGGTGGGCCGAGGCAGCCTCTGAGCGGTCAAGGAACGTTTCAGAGAAGCTGTGGCAGCATACGGGTTTATCGAGCCACTCCTTCTCCTTCTCCTTCTCCTGCATGGCCGCGATGCGCTGGCGAATGATTGGTTGGAGGTGTAACAATGCCCGCTCTGTCGTTTGTTTCACTTTGCTGACGAACGGTGCCGCGAACCTACACGAGTACAATCCATGTGTAAGCCCGATATCTGACAGAGGAGCGGTAGATCGGACACCTACGGTTTGAGAACGTCAGGGAAGAGGAACAGAGCTGTCCCGGCCTTGACGATTTCGACGGCAAACTGGACCGAGATGTCGTTGTACTCTTCGTTACGGCCTGCAATGGAGTGCTAATCAGCGCGACAATGCTACTTTTCAAATCGGGTCTGGGAGAACCACGCACAGACAGGTAGGCCGACGAAGACGCGGTTGCTCGTGCGCGCAACGATCTTCAAGGCGGAGGACAACACATCAACGCTGACCCATTCTGGAAAGAGTCTCATTAACATGTATTATTTCCATTTCCCGAGACCAATTGGAGGACCTACCGTTTCCCTCCGCCGGAAAGTACTTTTGCACCGTGGTGCCGACCTCGTCTATCAAATCGGGCATTATAGCGGGAAGCATCCGATTCTGGAGCTTCTCCTTCACGATCGCGACGTGGTACGGATCATCGTGCATCTTTTGGCTGACTGTGTACCTGTACTGCAGGAGCTAGTGTGAAACGCCCAGTCAGGAGGACCGTCACATTATATCCATAACAACGAGGACTAACCGTTTCGACGGTGGCAGTGAAGGACAGCTCATCTTCTGGCCGCCGCCTGATGTCTTCTACCATCTTCGGGCCGGAGACTATTACCATCCAGCGGTCCAGTAACGGGATCTTGAACGCAGAGCCGTAGTGCTGCAACCCCCAGCGACGATCATTGAGACAGGTGCACGGACACGGACAAGGAAAAGGGGACGAGTATGGTGGCGTACCTTCTTGTACCCTTCGTGCAGGGTCTCCCTGCCGCGACGGATGAAGGAAACGGCACCGACATAGGAAAGCGGTGGCGTCGAAAAGCCACCCACAGTAGGTATGGCGTTCAACTATATGGGCGGGCACTCAGCCACGGGAATGCTACATTACATGCGCGGAGTACTTACGGGGTTAGTGTGCCATCGGTATATGACGACCCAGAATAATATCCCGGCGGAGATGAACAGTACGGCTTGATCGTCCGCCATAGCTTGGCCAGTGGAAGATGGGTGTATGCGGGATGATGTGGTCCGCAAGCCACTTAAAAGGGCGAGCGGGTGGGGGTGATATACCCCTCATCAAGGCGCGCGCTCGGGCTACAGGAGAGGTCATTGGCCGTTAGCATCAGGCGATGAGGCTGAGGTTGAACGTTGAACACACCAGCAACATAACTGGAGAACCTTGCCACCACCGAAACCATTATTGGCATAGGTTCGTGGCTACCTGTCCTATTCTGGGAACGTGCAAGCCTATCGGGGTGTGTAAGAGCGATGCTTTTACGATACGGACCGCTAGTCGCTCACTCAAAGCGGGTCCGGGAATGTTATCTACCCAACGGATGCCGTTGTGCATGCGCCGCATGAATTGTAGGTCCGCCAGTCGGCTGCATGCTTGTCTACCGTCATGTCGGAGGTATACACACAACTATCCTGCGAAGTGAGATAAGTGAAGAGTGCCAAACTTGGAGCCCCGTACCTCGCTTACGGTTTGGAGTGCCAGTCGAACTGGAGTGGACGCCGACACATATGTAAGAGCCGCGGCTGTTCGATCACAGCCTATTAGACGGGAACATTCATGAGTTTACTGCACACCTTCAATGTCTAAACGATTCAGAGTCGATGTCAACACTCACTGGCACCTCTACCGCCCGTGGCGACACCAGCCTGGTGTAATCCATTCGGGGGATCGTCGGGGAACATGGTTGCATGATTTGACAAACCTAGGGTTACAAGGCATGATGTCGGTCAACTGTTTGAGAAAATTTTACGGATGCCGTTAGGAACTCACAGAGAATGTTAGTGATAAAATCTCCGGGAGTTCGGAAACGACAACTGTGGTAGCAGAAAAATTCCGGCTGGTGAATCATTAACATCGCACTCTCCCCGGAGCGATCTACGTTGTATCATAGTTGGTTGGTAGGACAAAACGCACCGTCTTATCAACACATATCGTCGCACGTACAGGCGCTCCACGTCACCGGTCGCCCGAGACTGAGAGCAAGCATGACGGGAGCGAAGAGCACACATTACTCGTAAACTCCGCCTTCCAGTCCTCCCGACAAAGACTCCACACTCCGGTGATCTACGTTCGTTCCTAAAAGCGTTCATCCCGTAATATTTGGCATGATGTCATGGAATCATGTGAAGGGCCGGTATGGGGTGTTGTCTTCGCGCCGGTGTTAAGTTGGCGGCCGCGGGTGGGCCACCGGGAACGTTGAACGATCCACTGGGAGAATGTAGGAGCCGTTTCACGAGTATCAACGCCCCCATATCCCAGAAAAGTGGTTTACAACAAAGGCCGCACTGCACGATGATCAGAGGAGGTGGTGGGAGGAGGAGATCAAGCCAGCCAGAACACTGCCACCACCGTTGTGGCGAAACTTGTTCGATTATCTATGATCAAACTGTGGACATTGATGCATACCTCTCCACCTGGATCGACGGCATTCAATTCGATGAGGTGCCTGAAGCGAAAATGATTGCCCCCTTGAATGACTTGGTACTAATAGTAATACTAAATGCACCGCCGCGGACCGGCCATAAGGCGCCCCGTTGAAGCCTGGGCTTCAAGAGGCCTCAGTGGCCATCTACAGTCGTCGTGTCGACAACATTTCGAGGACTAAGTTCTGGAACAAAGTCCATCCTTAGGCCGTGAAGTTCCACTTATGTGCAACATCGGAGTTGCAACAGATACTCAACAGATCGTACGACAGGGCTCCTGCCGCGCGACCCAACAGCAGGGCGGCGCCTCGCCATGTTTCAAGTTCCGACCAAGACAGTTCGCCGGGAGAAACGGAATCGCGAGGAGAATGACTTTTAGGAGGATGCAAACCAAGTCTGGAACCGATCCCGGGAGGAAATATGGTAGATAAGGGCCGCCCGGGATTGAAGGGTGGCTGAGCGGAGTGCGCTTGGAGAGCTCGAGGACATGGGCTAACTGGGACACGCCGTGTCATTACAATGACAACGCTCTCCACTTTCTGCCGCGGATGTCCTTTCCGTAGGGTGCGAAACCGCCGGGCAAGGGGATGGGTAACTGCCGGCTACGCCACGGCGACGCCAAGCAAGGAGCCGCACACCTCGGGGTCGATGGCCCGGGTGCTGATCGGCGACTCAGTTCAGCGTTGGACAGAGCTCAAGACCACAGTAAGAATATTCAACTCTGTTGCTGCTAAGCGTGTGGGGTGTTACTGCGACACCTTTCACCGCCTAGTGCGGAGACAGAGTCATGGCCTGCAACGATGCGAATGACACTCGACGACCTGCCATCTAGAGTTGCTGTGGGGGCTATATTAAGTGAGTGTGCGAATAGTTGAAGAAAATTCACAAGGTTGCACACGCACCGAACGCTGACTTGGCACAAACAGTTCACATTTGACTCGCCGGAGTTCAAGCCGAGGGTAGAGACCGTCGCGGCTACAGAGCTGTTGCCAGTGTACTGAGTGTAGGTCCCCCCGTCGCTCGGAGGAGGAGGAGTGTAGGTGCATGTGTCCGTCGGAGGGTTTTCAAGGTGCTGGGTTCGGAACAAGCTGTTCTCCGAACGGAATTTCCTGCTCCGCACGAGCCTTCCATCGAGTCATTCCTCGAACTGCGGATCACAGTCCCCGCGATAGTATCACCAAGGCTCTGTCGTAATTCTCCTCTTCCCTATCAAGCTGGCTTTAATTTTCTGGCAGATTTGGGGCGGTTGAGGTAGGGCTCGTCAAACCCGATGACCTTAAGCTTCTCGATGGCATCACGGTGTAAACCTAGGCTCACTGGCAACAACTTGCCCACTTCGCTCTCGACGACCATCCAAGTAACCTACCCTCGTCACTAACGTACTTCCCAAGTTACCTATGACTACCGATACAGCAAGCAGCGACGCTAGCTCAAACCCGCCGAAGCGCGACCCCAATGCGTTTCCTCTGGACGAGAAGATGTTCAAGCTTCTTCGCGAGCAAGATCTGGACCTCGTCAAACAATATACGGGGATACGCGATAATGAGCAAGTGAAGGCCCACATCATTAACATCCAGAAGGAAGCGTACCCGGTACGACTTGCAAGACGAGTTGGTGCCAATACCAGATCCACTTACATTTTGCCCAACATTTTCAGATCATGCCTTACCAGTGCATCCGATTCTTCTCCTTCGCGGCGTACGCGCTCAGATTTCCCAGCCGATACACTCCAAGGGCTAACTCAAAGACTTTGCTGCAGGTCAAGGATACATGAAATCGTGTCCAACTACGATCATATCCTGAAGCTGGGGAAGGACCGCGATGGTGCGATCTTCCTCGATGTCGGCACTTGCTGTGAGTGGATCAGATGTCGGGATCCCAATCACAGAACTCATGAGGCTATCTCGGTCATAGTCGGCACTGACTTACGGAAGGTAGTCACGGATGGGTGGGACGCGAAGAACGTCGTAGCCACGGACATCAACCCAGGTCTGAATTGACTTCCGACCCATCCCCATCCACTTACGTGTGCTGACGCCTCCTGCGACAGACTTTTGGGCGATGGGCCACAAGCTCTTTCACACAGACCCAACGTCGTTCCCAGCGATGTTCGTCCCTGGGAACGCACTGACCGACGAACACCTCCAAATATTCCCGATCCTCCCAACCGGGTCCGCAGCGAACACCCCACGCCCTGACCTCCCGTCGCTGACCTCGCTCAACCCCCTGCGCGGCCACGTCTCCGCGATCTACCTCGGGAACGTCTTCCACCTCTTCACCGAGCAGGAGCAGGTCCGCCTTGCGCGCGGACTCGCCGGGCTCCTCTCGCCGGAGCTGGGCTCTGTCATCACGGGTTGGCATGCGGGCGCGCCGCAGAAGGGCGAGAAAACGATGGTCCTCGGGCTGAACAACAGCGCGATCACGCAGTTCCTCCACTCGCCGGAGACCTGGAAGGAGCTCTGGGACGGGGAGGTGTTTGAGAAAGGGACGGTGAGGGTGGAGGCGGACCTGCTGAGCTACAAGACCGAGTTTGCGGCCGGCGAGTTCTACTTCTTGCGCTGGTCCATCACCAGAGTGTGACGCTGTTGAAGCCCATGTATAACAGTATAGCTGGTATTCCGAACGAACGAAGAACACGGACCCATTGTACGATACACGCTGCAGCCCGTCGCAATGCACGCGCGCCCGTGGAAGACAACACGTCCCCCAGCCCACGTTCCCACATTCACAAAGAAGCGGCCTTCTCCTTGACCCACGCGGCGACCCACTCGCCCCACTCCTCCCCCTCCCCGCTGAGCAGCGCCCAATGCGGGCTGATGTGGTTGTGCCCCTTCATGAAGTCGTACCCCACCTTCTTGCCCAGCCTCTCCTCCAGGACCTGCACGAACGCGTCGCTCGACACGCGCACGTCCGGCGGCTCCCTTTCGCTCGCGAGCACGAACCACTCCGGGAGGCCCTCGATGAGCGCGTCCGGCGCGCGCTTGAGCAGCTCGAGCGGGACGTTCTCGAGCGTGCGCGCGCGCGAGCCGTAGTACCCCTCGAGCACCGCGGGGTCGCCGTTCGGCTCGGGCTCGAAGTAGAAGCGGAATGCGCCGCCCTGGGGCACGAGCCCTCGCGTTGCGGCGCGCACGGGGTGGTCGAGGGACATGACGTCGGGCGAGAGGTAGAGCGAGGCGAGGTGGTTCCCGCCCGCGGAGTGCGCGAGGATAAAAATGTTGGACAGGTCGGCGGTCGCGGGGAACTGGCCGTTCGAGGCGGCGGCGACGGCGGGGCCGTGTGCGAGGAACCAGGAGAGGGCGTCGCGGACGTCTTCGGGCGGTGTGGGGAAGGTGACTTCGGGCCAGAGACGGTAGTCGGCTATGACGGTAAGTAAACTGGTTCGAGAACGCGTGATCAATACGTGCGGCATGGTGGAAGAGGGAGAGGACGCACCCTCGCTGTGCGAAAAACACACCCAGGTTGGAATACCCGAGGTCGTAGGGCTTCGCAATTTGGCGGTCACCTTCGACGAAGGCACCGCCGTAGACAAAGAACAAGACTGGCTGTGGGCCCTGGGTGGGAACTACCTTCAGGTCGGGATAGTAGACGTCGAGCTGCGTTGGTAGTTCAAAACTAAGCACCAACGTGTTGAGTGCTTAACAAAGAGATTGACTGCAGACCTTGTGCCGTGGCGCACTACCGAACTGGAAGGTTTGACGAGGGTGGCTCTCTATCTCTTCGCGACGCTTCTCGAGTAGCTTCATAAACGCAACACGAGCTTGCATTGGGAAGAACGGGTTAGTATTTACTAGTGCGCGGAAGAAAGGACTTCACTTACTGGGATCAAGGACTTTGTAAATCCCGTCATCCGTGAAGGCGGCAACGACGTCCATAATTCTTACTTCGCGGCAGTGGTGAGGGGGGTGCGTCGAAGATGGGGAGCGGTGTAAGCCCTCCTTGTCGGTTCTGAGTACTTTATGGCGATGTGCAGTGCGTCCGAGAGATGTGACCAGGGCCTCATGCGCGGGAACGATTTGCTGGCCACACCTTGCAGCGTGAAAGACATGGTCTCCCATAGATACAAATGACATCTGTCATGGGATGATAAATCCCTTAAGAAGGGGAACGGATTCTCACTGTTTGAACTTGGTAAGTAACCAACATTTAGGAACTTGAATGAGATGGGAGTGGATCATCATGCTCGAAAAACCCAGAATCCGGACCGTGAACCCCAGCCGTTACCTCAACGAAACAGCTATGTGCTCTCGGGACTTGAGAGACACACTCACGGTGGCGGGCAATGAGCATCGCTGCAGTGAGAAGTCCAATAGACACACCAGGCTCATTGACACCCGTATAGGTTCCGAGAAAGACAACGATGTCCCGACAATTCATTAACGCAAATGCGAGGGGCGAGCGAGCCTCAGGACCGAGGTAGAGGGACATACAACGGATTTCTCGTCACATGTCGCGCATGCATGATTCCGGCCCCTCGGCAGAAGAGCCAGTTTCGCCATGGAATACCTGGCAATAAGTTACACAGAAAAAAGTTCGTTGGAATCATGAAAATGACTGTAGAGAAAGGACACTCACGAGGCAACGAACATCTCATGCGATGAGTATGTTACTGACGTGGTCGAACAGTCGTCTGGCACAAGGTATAAGTCTGAAACTAGGTCATTCGGTGCATCGTGCGGTACGGATAGGCAGTGGTGGTTTGCAACGAGTCTGGCTTAGTGGCCACGTAGCGGGAGCCGGCGATTGCCGGGATGTCTGGGTCCCCATTAATATTCGCACGACGACGTGCGCGCTCGAGGTGGATCCCCGTCTTGATGATATTGTGTCCTGTGTACCCTCCTTGACCCTTTCTAAGTATTCATCGGCTGGCGCAAACACTGAAAATGAAAGGGTGAGTTTGGGTGAGTGAAAGTGATCAGTGACCAGCCTGCTCGTTGACCGTCGCGACCACACTGAAGTCACTCCGCTTGACGGTCACACCCTGTAGACTAACTTAGCCCCCTGGACACTCCTGGACATCGCGGTAAGTGCAACCGGGAATCAGTTCCTTAACTTCCTTTACCAGAGAGACGCAACATCAGCTGACGAGGCTATACTCATTTGGCACTTTTCCCTCCCAGGCTCTTCTTTTGGACTCGCCAGGTTCCATGGCCACTCGTTATCATCCCTTCGTTATCGCACCGTCTTCCCAGCAATTCCGCCTCTTTGGAACAGAACATCAGGAGGGTCTTTGCGATTTTACTCTGCCCGAGGAGTAACACGACGACCATGTCTATCCACTCTGTCAAGCGCGCTCAGACCCATCTTGCTTGGGACAACAGGTACGCATCCAACGTATTCTTGCTCTTCGTGCTTCTCCCTTACTACATGGAATAGTATTCCTCCAGTGATCCACGTCTCCTCGGGAGACACAATCACCTTCGACTGTCTCGACGCCTCCAACGGCCAAATCACCCCTTCGTCCGACATTACAACCCTCGCCTCACTAAACTTCTCCCTGCTCGACCAAGTAAACGGCCCGGTGCACATCGCCGACGCCCACCCAGGCGACACCCTCCGCGTCGACGTGTGCGGCCTCGAGACGGCGGACTGGGGTTGGTCCGCGCTCATCCCGGGGTTCGGGCTCCTCGCAGACGAGTTCCCGGAGCCGGTTTTGAAGCTGTGGAAGCTCGTCCACAACGCGGAGGGAAAGGACGTTGTTGGAGATGGCGAGTATGGGTATGCGTGGTTCGACGAAGAGAAGGGCATCAAGATCCCCCTGAAGCCGTTCTGTGGCGAGATGGGCGTTGCGCCGGGGAAGAGCGGGCCGCATTCGACTATCCCGCCTTACGCAACTGGGGGCAACATCGATACGAGGCACTTAACTGCAGGATCGACGCTGTATTTGCCGATAGAGGTGCCCGGGGCGTTGTTCTCTATCGGTGTACGTGTAATCTCGTGTATAGAGCGCAGGGCCATGCTTACTGATGACCTCTCCTTGTAGGATGGTCATGCAGCCCAGGGAGACGGCGAAGTCTGCGGTACGTTTCCAACGTCCGGCCGTCCTTGCGCACTACTGAAGTGACCGGCCTCATATTTCCTTCGACAGGGACCGCAATCGAGACACCCATGAAGGTAACAGTCAGACTGACGGTGTTGAAAGACAAGCCCTACGTGAAGACTCCGCACTTCACCACGCGAAACCCTCACGCAGGCACCGAGCAGTTCTACTGCACGACCGGCGTCGACCCCGGTAGGTGATTTACGTCCGAAATCCCCGGTATACAGACGTTGTCATAACCTCCGCGCCACAGATATCCGGCAAGCGACACGCGCTGCTGTGCGCAACATGATCGCCTTCATCGTTGCAGAGCACGCCCTGAGCGCGGTGGACGCGTACATATTATGCAGCATCGCTGGAGACCTCCGGATGCACGAAGTGGTGAGTGCCAGAGTCACGTCGGCTTGCCTGTTGACTCTGAATTGCTGTTGGCTATCTCGCTTCGTGTACGTCAGGTGGACATGCCGAACTATGTGGTACGTCGTTCAAGGCTCTGTGACCAATTTGGAAGGCGGTCTGATGTTTATGTTGTCTCACAGATTGGTATGATGTTGCCAAAGTCGATCTTCACAAAAACATAAACACCTGTACACTACCGATACCACGAGTACATGCGCTTGCTTTATAACGCACACATATCGGACCACCTTTCGCAGCAGTACTGCCACGATCAGCGTTGGAGCACGGTTGAGTAGTCGAGACGCCGTGACAACTTGAAGTTCACAGCGCTATGATTCCAGCACGGGCGCAATCGCCAGGATAAGACCGCTAGTACACTGCAACTGCGCCCCATAAGGCAAATGGTAGTGTGCTTTTGGCACGATGTCACCATTGATGTCCCAATACCGGTCTTCCCCGTCGATCGAATTCCACACGTCGCGCATCTCGTTAAACACGCACAGACCCCTGACTCCATCCTCCTTCTTGACGATCTCGTACTTGGTATCGTCCGGGCGGACCAAAGGCTCGAAGTATTGAAAGAGAGGTATGACTGGGCCTGCGTCGGACGAGAGGAAGCGCCACGCGGCCTGCACGACGACTTGGCGGATGGGATGCCCCGCACGTGTTCGTCCGGTGAGCATCGCTGCGATGTGCAGAAAGGTTGAAGCAGTCTCGAGGGTGATCTCTTCCTGCCATTCGACGGTGAGGCTCCGGAGGACGGGGCATCTGATGGGTGCCGTTGGACTCGGGGAAAGCGCGCGGCACAAGATCGTCGTCGAGGATAGCACAGTGACGTTTACGTTGGGAGGACCGCTGGACCCGCCTAGCAGGACCGCGAGGTCGGAAACCTGGGGCATCTGCGCCAGGAATTCCAGCCAAAATATGGGTTCGCCATCGATGTAGACGTGCAGATATGTGACGTGCGAGAGCGGAAGACATTCGTGCAGTCTCAGAAGCCATGCGACCCAGCCTACAGGTGCCCCTGCGATATCACGATACCCTTCAAACCACAGTCCGGACGTCGATCCATCGGCCACCATAAGTATGTGCTCACCTCTCATCGAGAGGTCGAGAGAGGTAATGGGACGGACGACGGGCGGAATCGGATATCCATCAAAGTTGAACCCGGGAAGCGAAAGACGCGAAATAAACGTATGCATTAGCTCGTACGAGCAAGACGTGAAGAGAGCGGAGATCGCGGAGAGGAACGGGATCGGAAGGGGGCTGCCAATCGCCTAGGTAGCGCCCGCCGAATAGGAGGAAGTCGACATGTAGGAATGCCAGCACGGGCGTGTTGATAAGAAGGTGAAGTAAGTCGAATGGATGGTACAGCGCAGTCTTGCGATCGAAGGAGATTAAGAGATGTGTGAGATGAGGGAATGTGCAAGATGGCATCCAGTCGAGCACAGGCATGATGGCGAGCGCTTGCAACGATGAGGCGTCTTCATTGAGCAAGGCCGCCCAGGATACACTTGCGTCTTTGGATGAATTGTAGACATAGGGCGATGTTACAGTGAGACATTCGAGGTGCGGTGCCTGGAGAGACTCGAGCAAAGGAACAACGTGTTCCCGAGTGGGGACCATGGAAAGATCGAGCCTGCGTAGTCGCGCACCATGAGTCTCAGCAGTGACCACAGATGCCATAGGGAGGGGTCCTTCCGGCTGTCCACCTCAGTGTTGCACGTTGAGGAAGAGGGTGACAGTCAGGGGTTGCGAGCGTTCCAGGAAGACTTCCATCTGGTCGCGATGTCGCCCATGTATGCGTCTCCATAAAGCTGGGTTTCCGAGGGCAACATCTCGCCAATACCGGCAAACGTGAGAGAGAGAGCAATGGCTTCGTGTCGACTTCGTTCTCCTGACGGTCGTCGCCTGATGTGGGGATGACAACGATGGGGTTGCGCTCATGTAGCGCCGCGACATCGTGGAAGACCATGGCGAGCAGCTCCGGTGCCAGGAGCTAGTCAGAACTGTGTCAACCTCGGAGAGACGACTTGAGAAAGTGAGAACGTACCTCTGTGTGGCTACGCGGAACATGTTATCAAACGAGAGAGCACGATACGGACCATTTGTTGATTGGAGACTTTAACGTTGCACCGGCCCGGGTGGAGATGCCCGGGGAGCGAATGCCAAAAGTAAGGGCTTACTTAAACAGCGTGTGGTCGATAATGAGCATGTTCAATTTCGGGGGATCGATGATGAGGTTGACTGTGGCGGGTGTTGTTTGCGTCTGTTAGGATCCAAGGCCTTTGGTAAATAACAACAAACACCATATGGTATCGCGACTGTGTCCCGTTGTTTGTCTCTGTTAGGATCCGAAGCCTTTGGTAAACAACGACAAATAGGGCTGTGGCCAATGCTGGCCCGCGTTCCGAGCTGCCAGTGCGGTCGCGTACTTAACTTAACCCATATGCTGAGCCCTCTTGCCTGTGCTACTCTCCAAAGAGCGATCTCTCCACGCCCGGGTGGGCTAGGCTGGTGAGTCGCTCCAAGTTTCAGCCATTCTCAAACTCCTCGAGGGATGATGCTACGTCACGATCACTGCAGGTCGAACTTCAGAAGTCTGGCATGATCGGACCCCGGATGCGGGCGGATCACCATCATTGGAATATAGGATCTCATTTGCGAAGGCTACAACAAGTCATCGATGTACGACGATGTTCTCAAGCCGTCCTGCTAGTTTGTCGGAAATGGGACGGCCGCGCCACCTCACCGTGCCAGTGTCCGCGCAGGCGGCGGAAAGACAGTGCGCCGCCGGACTGAGCCTCTCCCACACAAGTTCGAAGTACACATACCGCTTCTTTTACAGCACCAGGACAGCAGTGCGGCTAAGATCGGAGATCAAGGCATTCATCATTAAGCAAGCTGTGCCCCGCAAACGCTGTCCGGAGAAGCAAGACCGTCTTTTCGGCTGAGTTCCGTTTTGCTATCACAGATGCAAATCAGGATATTTTACCCTGAGTACCGTAGAGATTACGGTGGAATAAGTATGAATATTTTTACCGTCCTTGGCCGCAAGAACTGTAATGTCGCTTTGTAGAGGAATACGGGTCCTTCACAGTAACCGCCGCGCTTTACGATTGGCCTACATCCGGCTTTTCGATAGCCGTGTCGAAGGATGGTAAAGGTATTCATACTACTAGTACTTATACAGTAATCTTTACCGCATTGGAGGGTAGATTACTCTGATATGCACCCCGTGTACGCGCCTTCTTCCTCCTCACACGTCCACGTTGGTTCATGCCTGCGATCATTGCGCAAAGCGATGCAACGATCGATCCGGAGCGGTCGGTCCCCTTCGACGCCTAAATTTGTTTGCCCGGACTCTGTCAATGTGTATATATAACTGGGGTTCTCGCCTTGGTTTCTTCCATTCTATCGGCCTATATTGGTTTACGATGCGTCTCATCTTCCTCGCTGCCCTCCTCCCGCTCGCTACCTCGAAGACCGTCTCGGTTGATTTTTCAACCTTCGCGTCGTCCGGCTTAACGGTTGCCCAGTTCCTCGACCAGCACTCGCTGTACGTATCCGCTTACGAGGTACCCACCAACTACCCCAGCGTCCCTACTGCGGACCCCTTCCCGCACCTTTTCGTCAAGGAGAATGTGGACATCAAAAATGGATACCTGACACTCAAGGTCTCTGGGGCCACTGCTCAAGGCGCTGCTGTCCCCAGCGCGGAAGTTGGGACCTACGACTCAAACATCCTCTACGGGTGAGTGGTACTCCGACATTTACGGAATGATGTGCTGAATGCTGAGCGCGTTGCTCGCACTGTCCAGAACGTTCAAGACCGTCGCCATCGCTTCCCCAGTCCCTGGCGTGTGCCACGGGTGAGCCCGAATTTGTCTGATCCGTTCCTCGCACTCTCTAAAGCGACGCCCCGTTAGCTTCTTCACGTACAAGAATGATTGCGAGGAGTCCGACATCGAGCTCCTCACCTCGTTCTTTAAGACCGGCAACACCTACGTGAAGCCCGGGCTCCAGCTCACGAACCAGAACCTGCAGTGCGACCATTCGCAGAACACGCACACGGAGGTCGCGTACCCGGCCGACCCCACCGCGGGCGAGCACGAGGTACGTCGCAGTTCCCGCAACCCCTCGTCTCATCTCATCGTTTCGCCTTCTCCTCGCTCGCTGCACCGATCGCCCACGATAACGCACTTCGCCTTCGCTCCGAACCTCCGCCGCACAGTACACCCTCGTCTGGAGCGCGAACTCGGTCACGTACCTCTTCGACGGCAAGGTTGTCTCGACGTTGACTGGCAACGTGCCCAACCAGCCCTCGTCCTTCCTCTGGAACTCGTGGTCCGGCGGCAACGTGCGCTGGACTGCGGGCCCGCCCGCTCATGACTCCATCCTGAGGATCAAGAGCATCTCGCTCGACTACCAGACGTCTTAGGCTGGGGGTACGCCATCACGGTGCTTACGGTGACGGTGGCTATTTTGACGATCTTAGGGACGAGTATGCAAAGGACTCGGATAGACGCACATAATGAGATGGCACAGTTCCTTGTGAGTAGAACTCGAGGGCAATGGGCCGGGCCGATGCAACTTGGAGTATGCAGCTGTGCTAAGTGACATCGTAGCCCTTGATTCAGATTCTGCGGGGGTTCATCGACGTTGAGCGAGGCTGCGCGAGGACGCCGGAAGACACGTCGATCCCAAAGTTGATCCCGAGCCCACGGATGCCTTGAAAGAGTACTTAGCACTGAAGGATCACCGTGGGAATCATCAGTAGCGCCCAGTAAACCCCGATCGCGAATCGCGAGTCAGCTTGAAAGTTCAACTGTTGAAAGGTGTGTCATGGTCTTGTCCCAAAAGCCGACCGGTCTCCCAATTGTGCATATACCTGATACACATGTTACTAATCACCTGCAGCGGGTCTCGCTGGGTCAAACAGGAACGGCTGCCGCGCGACCCCGACCACCGACTTACTCCTAGCAATTGCACTCGACCTTGAGAAACCCCGCCCCTGTGACCCTCTTCGACAATCCTTCCCCGACCATTGCCGACAAGTTACGAGATCGCAGCAGCATAGGGACCTTCTTGCCGACGGAATCCGGGACATGTTGCGCACGTAAAAGCAATGCCTCAGCGGTCCATCACTCTATGGGCCCGGGATCCTCCCAACGTTAATCGCATCGCATATAAGGAGGTCCGAGGTTCATGCCTATTCTCAGGCCCTCCTGTCCTATTCACATCCACCTATCGTCTCCCCTATGCCGCAACTTGTGGTGCTAGTCGCATCGGGTCTTGTCCTCTACTTCATATGGCGTTTCGCACGAAACTATCTCGTGAGATCTCCGCTGGACAAACTTCCCGGCCCTCCCTCCGGGTCCATCATTTCAGGTGCATGAGATATTGGCTGTTATTAGAGTACGTGAAGGCTGACTCGCACCGCGGTGGCAACAGGGAACATGTTCCAGATCTTCAACCATAATAGCTGGAAATTCGTCGATGACCTCATTCAGACTTATGGCCCGCTCGCAAAGTGCCACGGTTTCTTCGGTGTAGGTTCCTCCACCGCTTAAGGTCTTGGGTCAATGTTTAACACTTTGTACAGACGAGGATGTTGCACATCTACGACCCGAAGGCGATGCAGAGCATCTATGTCAAGGACCAGGACAACTACTACGTGGGAGAGAAAAGCATTAGGTATGCTCAACGTCCAGCCTCGTACTCCGTGGAAGTCCTAACGTTTGGACAGCACGATATGCCTGCTCCTCGGTCCCGGTTTACTGGGAACGTATGGCGCCGCCCATAAGAAGCAGCGCAAGATGCTGAACCCAGTGTTCTCGGGAGCACACATGCGCAATCTGACGCCCCTGTTCTACGACGTCGCCGGTAGAGTAAGACCCTGTCCCTGTTTGTGCTTGTAACCCTCTCTGACGGTTCCACAAATGTAGCTTCGGACGGCCCTCGAGTCCCGAGTCAAGGACGGGCCGAAGGACCTCGACGTCCTCGCATGGATGGGACGCACCGCACTCGAGCTCGTCGGTCGGGGCGGCCTGGGCTATTCCTTCGACCCGCTCGTGGCTGAGACCCGGGATGCGTTTACGGAGTCTGTCAATGCATTCATGTTTGTGTTCGACGTATACTTACTATCCTGCGCATGAGAGCAACTAATCACATGTGGCGTTTGTTCTAGACCCGCGGCCAACGACGCACTGTGGACTCGCGAGATCACCCCGTACCTATCCTATCTCGGTCCCGCCTGGTTCCGTCGTTTCCTTCTCGATCTCATTCCCATCCCAACCGTCCAGCGTTTGAAGACCGTTACCGATATCATGTCCAAGAAGACGGAAGATATATACTACGCGAAGAAGGCTGCGATCGAGAGTGGCGACAAGGAGCTGCTGCACGCCCTGGGAGAGGGGAAGGACGTCATGAGCGTGTTGTGTGAGTCACCCACGGTTGCATGTGCTATATCCAAGACAATCACATCCTGATGGCGGCTTCAATAGTGAAGGAGAACATGAATGCATCTGAAGAAGACAGGCTCCCTGATGAAGAGGTCCTTGCGCAGATGGGGTACGTATCTGGAACCATTTTCGCAACCACTGGCCAGCGCTGCCTTGACTAACCCTTGACTGCGAACACAGAACGTTCATCTTGGCCGGCGTGGACACCACCTCGAACGCACTCTCGCGGGTCCTGCACCTCCTCTGTATAAACCAGGACGTCCAAGACAAGCTCCGCGCCGAGCTGTGTGAAGCGCAAGAGCAGTACGGCAAGGACATTCCGTACGACGAGCTGTGCGCTCTGCCATACCTCGATGCGGTCTGTCGCGAGATGCTCCGCCTGTAAGCCCTCCCCCTCTTCGCATTACACATCCTGTGCCCCCTTCGGACTGACCGCTGCGACGCGCACAGGTATGCCCCAATCAATGTCAACAATAGAGAGTGAGGCCCTACTCCACCACTTACCCGTGACGACTTGAGCTGATTTATTTTATTTTTCATCCTTCAGAGCGAAGATCGACACGGTGATTCCGCTCTCTGAGCCCGTGCGCTGCACCGACGGCACCCTCATAACGGAGGTTCCGGTCCCCAAGGGCACGACCATCTTCCTCAACCTGCGGGGGTGCAACATCAACAAGGCGCTGTGGGGCGAGGACGCGTGGGAGTGGAAGCCGGAGCGGTGGTTGCAGCCCTTGCCCAAGGCCGTGGAGGACGCGCATATCCCCGGCATCTACGCCAACTTGTGCGTACTGCGTATTCGTATTCTGCGTATGCTTCGATGCGTGTACTACCGTATATCTGACGCGGGGTGCGCGACAGGATGACTTTCGGCGGCGGCGGAAATGCGTGCATGTGCGTTCTCTTTCTGTCGTTCCACTTCGGAGTCGCTGACTCATTCCCGTTACTTCTACGTATCCAGCGGTTTCAGGTTCTCTCAGATGGAAATGAGTGAGTCACACCCTTTCCGTTTGACTCGTCTGACTCGCCCCCCCCCTCCTGACCGTCGTGCGTGCTCTTCAGAGATCGTCCTCTCCACCCTCGTGTCCACCTTCCACTTCCAGCTCTTGCCGGACAAGCCGATCTTCTGGAACTTCGTAGGCGTTGCGTATCCCGTCCACGACCACGCGTCCTCGAAGCCCGAGATGAACCTCAACGTCAGCCTCGCGTCTCGCCGAAGTCGAGTATGAGTGGAGTGCACCGCACTGCAAGCCCCTTGCTTGTTGTGGTAAAGATCTAGCGGACAATGTTATTTATTAGTAGGTATCCTTTCTCACGATTCGGGCTCACGCGAGATATCCTTCGCGGGTAACTGCGCGGTGTTACCCGGTGGAGCAGTAATTCACTGTACGGCCGAGAGTTTGGGAACAAAAGATGGAGATAGAAAAACAAACAAGTACGGCTTGAAGACAATGCCCCATGTTTTTCGCGCAAGGCTCACGATAGTATTAGACAAGCGTGATGCGCTGCACGGATTTGTAGTGTTCGCGTTGGAAGAGCGAGGAACGCATTCAAACTACTAAAACTACCTATCACCAACCTCTTACTAATCTACATGGACGTTCCCCCTCGCCGCCCACGCAGGGTCCTTCCCCGGCGAACTTCTGAAGCCTGAGAACTTCAACTTCAAGAAGTGACACCGCGACGTCTCTTCATGCTCTTGCCCGAGCAGGCCTCGGCGGGTGTGCTCGTCGTACTACCAGTAGATCCATCAGCACCACTCTCGGTCGAACTGGTGCTTGTCGGAGTGCAAGGCTCAGTGGAGTCTGAGCCGTCGGCACTCGATGGCGACGAGACCGTAGTCTGGTTTGGCTCCATGTTGGCTGTGGTAGAGGTCGTAGGGGTAGTCACACTCGTCTGGTCGTTGTCCGCCGTCGAGGTCGAGGTGCCGGAAGCTTGAACTAGCGTTGCGAGCGGCCCGCCGGGGATCTGGTACTGAGATTTCTGTTGGTCGCCGGGCTACAGCCAATTTTCCACGGTGAGCAGTCAAAGGAGAGCCTCCCAAGCGTAAATGAACTCACCGCGAACGTGAGGCCGGGATCGGTGGCCTTGTACGCTCCGGGGAAGTGGACGTAATCTGACGACTGAGGGACGAGGTTTCCGCTGCCCTGGACCGATAGCTGGATGCACTGGGGGTATAGCTCGGCTCCGCCACCGCCGGGGGTAGCTACGAGGGCAAGGTTGATGAGCTGATAGAACGTTAAAATCTACATGCGGGATAGGAATATGTGTTGACGAGAACGAATACCTCATGTCTCAGCAAGTAATGCCCTGGTTTGAGGTTTGGGATCGTGAGGTTATAAGGTCTACCAGGATTCTCTAAAAGCAAGTTCGGGTGAATAGTGTGTACTCAAACGATTCAATCGGAGGAACGTACGGAAGATTTCCCCGAGGTACCATTGTCCAGTCGCCGGATCGACCCCTTTCTCGTCTATCTTAAACCATTGCGCTTGGCCGAGGTCTTGGAATTTGGTGCAATCTGTCCCGCCACACTCCGCCATCCAGGCGGTCATGGATCCTACGTTGTGAGGCCACTATGCCATGAGAAGAAGGGACCGTCAGTTTCGCATCTTCATGGCCAACTTTGTACAAAGAGAACACGCACACTGGGCGACCATCGAATCTCAATTGTGCTTCCAGCGTCAACCAGTGCCTCCTCCGAAACAACCTTGGCTTGGTTACCGCACGCTATGTATTGACTAGTCACGTCTACGATTGGCCCTCTTCCATTGACTGTGCGAATCGGGGTTGGAACTGGATCGGGGGTCAGAAATAGGTGCATGAGGAGTAGAAGGCGAAGAGTACTCACTTCCCTGGGGGTCGTCAACGTTGTCTCCGGTATAATTGCGGCCGTTGGCGAAGACCCATTGGACATAGCCATGTGCCGCCACCTGGGAGGCGAGAAGGGAGAATGAAACGAGCGTGGCGGAAGTGAATATCATCGCAGAACATGCGGTTCGGTTGCGAGTTCAACGCGTTAAAGTGAGCGAAACAGTTGTCGCTGAGAATGGGATGTCTGGAAATACTAATGCTGAAGATTGATGTTAGGTGGAAGGCGCGAAGTGATGACGGTGTGCCGCACAGGGAGTTGCTTTTATAAGGTCTATAGACGACTGTTTAGAAGCATTTTGTCTTCAGCGAGGCGCACACCGCCCCAATCCACCTGTCCGAAAACAATTGAGGTCGATCTTACCAGGTTGGCAGGGCTACCTTCAACAACAGACCATTGTCTGCCGTAGTGTGGGTGCTCGTATACACAGGAATGTATTCTGCGCCACGCTCGTACCGGCGTCGGTAATAGTGCAAAAAATGCGCACCTGCAGAGACATGACCTCGAGGGACCCCTGGACGAGAGCCTTAGCCCGGTATCGTCCCGGCTTCGCCCCAACGAGGGGGAAGGCAGTAGATTGAAGTTGAGTCGGGACGTCCCTGGAAGACTCCAGAGTCCACTTGACTCCGAGGCTCCGGAGAGTCACCTATAGATCTGCTAGGGTGGGGGGGGATCAGTCAGTTTGCGGAGTCGAATGTACTGGTCTCGACATGCCGGGACCAACGCTCCCGGTGGCCACGGCTGCAGTGAAGCAGAAGGGCGCGAGGACTCACCACATACTTGGACGACCACGCCCGTCCACGGACAAATCAGTCCCCCACGAGAACGGCCTAATTCCGGGTAGCTGCTTCGTACCGGAGGCCGAGTTGTCCTTGTGAGCGGGACCGTTCTCGCTCCCCGAAACACGTCCCAATGCATGAGCAACCGTGCAGCCTTCAGGACGACAGAGTCGAATGCCTCGCGGAGATCGACGGCACAAATGGTGCATAGAGTGTTAAGCAGAAAGAGCGAGATGAACGCCTCGGTACCCGGTAACGAAGCATGGACAGAGTATGCATTTCGGAGTTGGCAAAAGACTCGGAGAACATGACAGCAAGACAGAGCGAGACAGAGCGAAATTCAAACAGGACACGAAGGCGTCTAACAGCGGTCCGGCCATCACGCCATAACGCGGCCCGTCGATGCTGGGGCGGTGAAACAGGCTCATCCGATCTCCTGCAACACTCTGTCAAGGTAGGAAGCCCGCTCGCCGCCATCCCGCAACCCATCTCATCGCCACCTCCGCATCCAGAGCAGGGAGGCCAGCAAGGGTCTCCGAAGCGGCCTCCGCCTTCTCCGTCGACAGTCGCATGGCACTCACTGGGCCCGGGTCGGAAGTCGAGGTCCATGAGCGAAAGAGACCGAGTAAACGTAGTGCTGGATTATTCCGCGTCGACTCGATGTGGCGGACGTCGAGGGTCTCATTGTCGCACTTCTCCAATGAGGCGAGCCAATCAGGGAACGGGACCAGACGGACGCGGAGTTCTTCGGCGATAGGGACCATAAGGGCATGCCACGGGATGGGGCGAGGGTGGGAGAGGTGGAGGATTGGCGAAGGCGAGTTGCGCATTTCTACAAATGCGCGAGCAGAGGGGTAACTTGGGATGAACGACACAACAGCCTGGATAGGATTGCAGCAATCGTGACTACGGGAGTGAAATGGCAGACTACGAAGAGATCATACCTCGAGGTTTGGAAGGCAACGTGTAGAGAGGGCGGATTTAATCATCGCCGGGAACCATTCCTTTTCGTTCCAGTATCCCGAGCGGTCGCCACACACTTGACCAAGTCTTACGATAGAGATGGGCACGTTATGCTGTTCAGCGACATTACAGAGAATGCACTCCGCGATCCATTTTGCTTCGGAGTAACCATTACCTAGGGCGGATGAGGGATCTAGGGGTTCCTCGTGTATAGGTTGCTGAAGTGCGCAATCTTTGAAATAGGCCTTGTCAGGAAAATAGCCGAGAAAAGACGTCGAATGGCTTACTACGGAGCACCCCAACGGAACTGACAAACTGGATACGGGGTGGCGAAACGGATGAGGAACCCAAGGATAGCTGTATGAGATTCCGGACTGCCTTCAAGTCGACCTCGTACGAAGGAAGCGCGAGGTTGAAGTCGACCTTCCAGGCTATACAAACTTTGTCAGCGTTATATCGTCGGTATTCAGAGTACTTACCGTTGTGCATGATATGAGTAACAGAATCTCGGATCTAAAAGGTCGACAGTGAGACGAAAACTTTAGCTCACAAACATCGGACACTCACTTGACTAAGCAGCCCATCATCGAGGCCAAAACCGGGTAAACCTAACTCTGCTTCTACCATCACCAACTTGACAGACTTCAAAAGGTCCTCCTCTAAGCCCCTCCTACGGAAGCTTTCGATTTGCCGGTCCATTGGCTGCGAGCGCTTTCGATTAAAGGCGTAGACGGTAGAGACCTCGTCGCTGCGCAGCAAATGCTCCAGAATATCGCATCCAAAGCCACGCGTGGTTCCGGTGATCAGGATCACATCCTCCCCTTCATCTCGTTGTTGGAGTTGAGCTGGTCGTGGAGGGAAGTCAGCTGAATACGACTCCGCTACCTTGACGAGGTCTTGAGCCGACAAGGCAACCCGGGACTTGTCATCCGTGAGGGCAGCGTGCTGATGAACTACATCCGTGAGGGCGGCGATCGAGGGAGCTTGATAGACGAAGTCCATCGGAAGTTCGCCCGAGACGTCGCGCAAGGCGCGAAGGATGGTGTTGCGAATCCACGTCGCTTGTAAGCTGCACCCCAAAGTATCAGTGGTTTCGCTCGATGAGTCGAGACGTACAAAAGGGTCACCTGTCACACCCGCTCCGGAATATATCAGACTCGTCATCCAATGGCTTCAACAGCACTTTCTGCACGACGGTGCGAATAAAGCGCTTCGTGGTCTCGGAGTCCCAATGAGAGGGTGCGATGATGTCGCTTTGAGCACTCTCTTCAATACCCGCATATAGCGCATCCATCTCCTCCTTGTAACGCTCGAGGATGGGATTCCGCCGAGTATCACCCTTCGCATTATAGTCAAAGGGCTTCGAGGGAGAGGTAACGATGACCATCTGTAGGGAGGTTACGATCAGTCAATGGCGTATGAAGAGCTCCGCGCTTGGTGGCTCACCTCTTTGAAAATACGGGAATGCTGAGGTGCATACGCGTTTGCACGTTCTATGGTTGTCCTAGAAACAGTCAGGACTCTATATCTGACTTTGAAACGAATCGACAATACCAAATCTTGTTCCTAAATTCCGCTAGGAGGGTCTGGTCTTGAGGGTCAAACGCAAAGGCGGCCTCGGGTTCGACAAGCACTCCATTTTGTGATCTCAAATTCCCGAAGACTAGGCAGTCGTGGACGTGAATGTCTCCCTTAATGATCCTTTCTATGAGGTCTTGGTCCATCTTTGTTCTCAGCTTGCGGGGAAAGTAGCGATAACGTACCGAGAGGTAGGGGATTTGTCTGCAAATCCACAAGGGAAGACGGTTAGCACCGCTAATCGATGTCAAACAAAATGAGATCACCTTCTCGCCGTTAGAAAGTACAATCTGATCGTCTCGGCGGCCATACATCTTCCATAGTCCCTTCCGAGTGGGGTGGGGTACAACAAGGTCATTCGTAGCATACCCGTCTACGCCGCATATCTTGGTGTTTACAACTGGGTGAGGATCCTCCGGAGAGGACTGTAAGACATGAATAAGATCCGGATTTAACTGAGGGACCCGCCCAAAGACGTACCAAAACCACGATTTCGAATTTCCCGTCACCTGCATCGAGGACCGTGCTTTGGACCCATGGTGTAATCGAGAAATACCCCCAATCCATGCCCGGGTTTACTAGTCTTTCCCTTAGTCGAACTGCGACTCGCACAGCAAGGGTAACCTTACCTGGGATGACGTTGGCTACCGCACCAACCTCGGTGCTAGCAAGTAAAGGTGGGTGAACGAACATGGTCGTTATCGCACGGAGGAACACAACTTACACGCCGTACCACATGATGAGAGCTATCCCGCGAGAAGCCAAAGCGTTGCCAACCTCCTCCTTCAACGGTGCACCTCCTATGATCTGGACAATAGCTTCTCAATCCAAGACGAGGTGCATAGGGAGTTTCACGTACCACTCCCTTCATCTTCTGCATCTTGTCGACTTTGACCGGGTCTCGAGCCCATTCCTATTGGCAAGGCATAAGAGTTCTGGGTCAGGAAAGGCTGGCGGGCGATAAGCCTAAGTGAGCCTAAGTACCTCTACGAAAGGAGGGAAGGCGACGACGTAGTCGCCACCCGATGCCACCGCATTCTCGAATACGTTTTCTGGCGTGGGGAATATTGGCGGCGACGCTGGTGGGAACACTCCTAGAATCAGACCACTAACAACCTGTAGGCGATGAATTGTGAGGCGGAGATACGGAGGTCAACGCTCAATCCCGCGACTGACCGAGGTAAGGTAGAATGAGACCCCTTGCGCATGAAACATTGGCGTGCCAGGGCACGCGAATGTAATCCCTGTAAGGTCGACTTCCCCATACCCTGTTTGGCGGTGCAGTTTGAACACCGACGAAACGTGAGCTATTACACTGGGCCTCACATGATGTGGTTCCCCTGCTAGTCATCCTCTTATGTGTCCAGTATATTGGCTTCGGATGATTCGTCGAACCTGGCTGCCATGTCAGCAGTAGAGCACCCTAAAAGGATCTCAAAACGTACCAGATGAATGAAGTATCATCCCCACATCGTTAATGTTGAACTCGTTCGGCAGATCCTCCGTGCCACAGTCGTTGACAACCGCGTCGCCACCGAATATCTCATTGAAGTTGAGGATAGAATGCAGGGTAATACCTGGCGTGTCTCTTGTGGCCTCGCTCGCCAACGTCTGCATATACTCGTCCTCAGACACTAGTAAATGACGACAATTGGTGCGATTCAAGAGGTGCGACACGGCCGCAGAGCCATTCCTGGTGGAGATCGGAAACACAATATGTCCGGCACGAAGGATGCCCACAGAGGTGATGGTATACGTGACCGAGTCTGTAAAGCGGAGCTAAGATCAGTACTCCCGTTTGATGAATACCAACTGGAAGAAAAAGCAGACCGGTGTTGGCAAGAATGGCAACCGCGCACCGTTCAGTGCTGCCCACGAGCGTCAGGACGTATCGCGCGATACGCCGAATAGCCCCAATCGCCTGCGTGTATGTAATGGTCTTCAAAGCACCACGGCTATCCCGGAAGCGAAAGAGAGGGTACTCCGGGTTCTCCCGTGCGTTCCACTCGAAGAGCTCGGGGATCGTGACGGGCCCCGACTCGATGACTGCGCGCGGAGAGCGATAGTCGACGGACATTGTTCCGTGAGCACGCCAAACATGCACCATCCCTGCGCCAACACTTATAGAAGCGGCCAGAGATGCTGCCTCAGGACCTAGACATGGGAGCAATAGTGACCCCAGAGACTGCACCTTCAGGAAGCCCGCGAAGCTGATGCTGAGCACAACGTTTATCGTCCAGTGAGAACCATGGAAGTTCTATAGCATCCCTATGTGCGGTGCGCGTGTCAGGAAGTATCCGATTCTAGCAATAACTGCTCACCTTTTTCCCTCCGCCGACACCGCATGAGGCATGAGGCCGTACCTCAGGCCTCAGGTGCGGTCAGGTGGAGATTCACTCCGGGCATTCAAAGCGCCGAAGAGACAATAGTCGGCTAGTCGCCGTTAGACGCAGCCTTGTTGGGTGACACTGCATCCGCTGGAGTAGAGTATATAGATGGCTCTAACGAATGTATGCATATGACGAAAGCCAACACCGAGAATACAACGAAGGACGAACGCAGCGTAAAAGCGGGTTTCGAACGAATGTGTCAAACGAGCGGACGGACAGCCGCGGACCCAGCGGTACTTCCGTACCGTAGCCTGCCAGTCCAGGAGCGTGCGTGTAAGCTAGGCAAGGAAAAATACAGTGGCTGGTGAGTTAGCAAGATAAGCGGAGCAGGGGAGGATACTGCATGAGGCAGTCGAAGCCAATTACCAGATGCGCATATAACCATATAGCAACCAACGGACCGTAATAAAGAGGGGCAGAGGTCACGGCTGAAGAGGGGAAGGGAAAGGATAGGAACGGAGACTCAACGACGAGAGACAAGGCCATCACCCGCTCCTCGAGCTCAGCCCGGGGTCTAACCGTGGCATGGGCGGGACGACATCCTTACCATACATCGCCTCCACCCGCTTCACGAACTTCTCGCGGATCGTCGCGCTCTTCTCGCTGTCCAGGAAGCTGTGCCGGCTGTTCGCCTCGCTCCACACACTCGAGCGGTCGCCCCCGCCGTCCTCCACGTCGAGGTACACCGTCTCGCGCTCGTACCCCGCGACGATCCCCGCCAGCGTGTCCGCCTTCGTCGCGCGCCTCTGGTCCTTGCGCGCCGAGAGCTCCGCGTCCCGCTGCGCGCGGAACCCCGCGAGGATCGCGTTGACGTCTGGGGACGGCTCGGCCGACGCGGCCCGCGTGGCGGGCACGGAGAGCGATTGGTCGCTGGCCGCGCCATTCTCGTCGTCGTCGTATGCCAGCCACGGGCGGCCATCGTCCGAGCTGGACCCGTCGACCCCCGGTCTCCGCGTGTCCATCGCGGATGCTGAGCGCGGCGGCGCGAAGCGGACATGGCGCGTGGTGGGCCAGTTGCTCCCCGCAGCCGGGTACAGCTGCGCTGATACGGGCTCGCGGTCCACGCGCACCTGGTCGTGGGACGCCCAGCGCCCGTGCCCGTCGAGGTACGGGCTCGCGGACGCCGGCGCGTTGTGGTTCAGCGCGCGGTTAACGGCCTCGCGGGTCTTGGTCGAAGTTTTGCGCATGAGCGGCGTCGTCTGCTCGCGCGGCAGCAGCGGCGCAGTGGGGAAGGGGGAGACCCGGCCGCGCCGCGTGGGTGGCACGGGCTGCGCGATGGTGGGCACGTCCTGACTGCCGATGATCTCCCGGGAGAGGGGGTGCACAGCGGTGTGGATGGGGACATCCCGTTGCTGGAAGTTGCGCGGGTCGTTCGTGTCCGCAGGAGCAGAACGTGATAGGCGCGAAGACTCTGTGATGCTCCACGAGGGACTGGTGCTTCTGGAGATGTCCCGTGGCACATCTGGCAGCGGCCCTCTGGGCGGCGGGCTGGGCGGTGGGAGATCGTAGTATGCGAGCACCTTTGGGCGCTGCAGCTTCGGGCTCGAGGGGGCCGCCGCTGCACCGTTCGGACTGCTCGGCTCGGCTACGACCGAGGTGTACGGGTTTGGGGTGACAAGGACATAGTCTGCGTCTGGCGAAGGGGGAGTATGGATGGAAGGATGGCGAATACTCGTCGGCGTCGGCGGCGTTATTGTGAGAGGGACTGGGACGTGCTTCGGTGCGAGTGTGGTTGTATTCGGCGCCGATATTTTCGGGCGCGCGCGGACGGACTTGGAGGGCGATAGCGCAGGAATGAGATGCGACTTGGGCGACAGCGGACTGGTAGGACGAGTGCCGTGAGTGAAGGGATTGAACTTCGACGGGGAGAGCGGACTGCTCGGGCGACTGTCGGCGGCCGTGCGGCGGAAAGCAGAGAGCAGGTCTATGCTCGGAGAGCGGACGGACTCTGCATCCGCAAACGCCCTAGTGAGACCCTCCGTCGAACTGGGAGAATCCCGATTCTCGTCCGACTCGACTGTGGTCGATGTCGTGTCCACCGTGAGGGACGTGTCCATCGAGGTGGTAGTGTCTACGGAGGTGACGGTGTCCACGCTGGGCCGGATACCGCTAGAGGTGCCCCGAGGCAGAGGCGAGTTGGCACGGCTGAACTTCTCATGGATGGGGAGTGGGAGAGTAGGGAGGGCAGGGAGAGCAGGCACGGGGGGAGGTTGATCCTGCATCGAGTCGAGCGAGTCCTGTTTCTTGCGGGATTTAGAATTGATCCTGAAGAACCGCCTCTTCTTCGAGGACTCGGAGAGGTAGCCGCCGTCGGACTCGTCTCCGCTGACAGGAGAAGTAAGTGAAGATTGCTTGCGGGACAAGCTTCGGGTGAAACTCGACGCGTAGCCCTTGTCAGTCTCGTGGTCCGTCGCCGGCGAATCGACGGACTTGAGCTTGGACTTGTCATTCTCCTTCTGCTTCTTCTCCTTTGTGCTCTTCTTCCGTTTCGCGCTCGACTCCGAGAGGTATCCGCCGTCACTCTCGTAGTCCGTCACGCCCCCGCCCTCGCCGCCTCCATTCCCGTCCTTGTCCCTTCCCTTCTTCTTGCTCTTCTTCTCCTTCTTCTCCTCCTCCTTCCTCTGTTTCTGTTTCTCCTTCTCTTTCTTCGCCTTCTCTTTCTTCGCCTTCCCACCCTCACTCACATACCCCCCATCGCTCTCATATCCGTCCGGCCGAGGCTTCCGGAGCTTGTTCTTCGTCCCTCCAGTTTGCGACGAAGGGGCCGGGGAAATCGCACGGGGCTCGGGCGACGCTCTCAAGTCGAGGTGAAGAGTTCGCTGCGTGGGGTCGGGCGTAAGGCGCGCAGGGGACAACCCATTGCGCTGAGAGTGCTGGAGGGACGTGTCCAGATTGAGATTAAGGGAGTCCTTGTCACTGGCGTGTCCATTGACTTGAATGACTATCCCAGCGCCGGGCTGGGCTTGCTGCTGCTGCTGCTGCTGTTGAGCGCGGCCAGTGGAGAGGTTCGAGTCTTCTGACGCCGACGTTGCAGTCGAGGCGTATGTGAGGCTCGGGGAGACGATGCCCTGCTGCTACCATCAGCGCACTCTGTCTCGTCTTTTGCGTCGCACGTGCACGCACCGTATTGTCCTCCTCATCGCCCTCCTCCACGGCGTTGAAAATCCAATTGGCGACAGTGCGGCTGTTGCCCACGCCGAGCTCCAGCGCGCTCTCGAGGATCGACGCGCGTAGGACCGAGCTCCGGTTCTCAGCGTCGGCGCGTTGCGGGCGGGCGCTGGGCGCTGGGTTTGTCGAGTTCATACAGAGCAAAGGTCAAAGAGTGGCGTCGATCTCAGCAGAGAAGGAGAGGTCTGAGGGTCTGAGACTGGAGACTCTGGGAGGAAAACGAGTGTTGAGTGCTGCTGAGGGCTCTGAATCGCGCACGCCGGGCGAGAACACGGAGGAGAGAGATATCAGAGAGGTTACGTCAGGTCTTGGTCTCGTAGCGACGGGTCCGCATGTGTTTCGGACGTGTCCCCAGACGTGAGCTTGACAACGAACGGCGAGCAACCTCGAGGTCGGAGGGAGGGGGAAATTGGAGTGGAGGAGAGCCGTGAAGATGCACAAGGGCATTGAATCCGGCCGCAAGGCACCTTCGAATTCGCGTCGGCAGTCGACTCCAGTTCGACTTTCCAGCCGCCCATTTCGGCTCGCTTTGTTCCATCGTCCCATTCCTCAGATCTTCCACCTCGCCCGATTTACGAGCTTCCCAACCATCGTGGCCAACGCAGGTACTAGTTTACGAGCAGGTCCACGATTCGAAAGTGCTGCGGTACTGAACGCGGTTTCCAGCCACACGAAAGCCTCAAAGGTTCAAACTCCACAGGCCAGTGGAAAGTGATAGACCTAAGACACCTCGCAACACCCTGTGTGTACTGCAAAGGGTTAAGCATATGGACAATTAATTTAGGGCACTCGAAGCAGGTAGCAACTCGCCCTGCCAACGAAGATCGATCGAGGAGGGGCGCGATCCGTCCAACGGCAAGTCCACGCTTGTACTAATTATAATATAAGCATACGATAGCAATAACAGAGTACTCCACTAGTGACGAAACGTACATGCATAAGAGCGTGCTCTAGGGCTGCATCCTATAAGTACCGCTCGTACATTAATACGACAGGGCTCCACGCACACGGAGTCCTGCGCATATGACCCATGATAAGACCTGGCGAAGAGTGCGCCCGTATTAGGACACAATCCATCCAATACACGTACGGGCTCATGTCGAACA
This sequence comes from Ganoderma leucocontextum, assembly GCA_020736865.1. NCBI lineage: Eukaryota > Fungi > Basidiomycota > Agaricomycetes > Polyporales > Polyporaceae > Ganoderma > Ganoderma leucocontextum. The sequence goes on from JAHKGY010000009.1 coordinate 1,141,043, forward strand.
TGCGCAAATGGCGCGGCATTAGCAAGTCTCCCTCTCTCCCTGGGTCAGCTCAGTTCCTAGATCATGACACAATGCACTCATATAAGCCCTGGGACAGTCATCTCGCGGACCTATAAGTTAGGAAAAACTCACCGAGAGCCTCAGCAACCATGAAACCCACGATGCTTCAACCGTTCCGCAAGGCACCAGCCGGGGACACTGGCATGTCATGGAAGGAAGCTAGCCTCTCTTCCTGCTCGCCTTCGGCTTCGATTTCGACTTCGAGGTCGATGCGGCCGCAAGCTCCGTCACACCCGAACCACCTCCGCCTTCCAGAGCATCATCCAGCAAGTCCTCGTCTTGCAGCGCAGTTATGAACCCCCTGAGGAACGGCTCGTAGTCGAATGTCCGCTTGATATGGTCCGCCTGCGAAACACAACGTTTACCCGTCAGCTCGCTCATCATGATGATCCACTCCGAACCGGCATTTCCCCCGTGCATGCACCAGGCATGCACGGCTCAAGACCGGAGCCGATACGGGCACCGCGGTGGACAGCTTCACGGCCACCGCCAAACAAGCTCAGACAGATGCAACCGGGTGCAACCCAAAGCCTAAAAGCCAGGCCGACGTACCTCGGCGCCCTCCGCCTTCGCGACCTCCTCCCCAACGGCGACCTTCGCCGCGAGCGCGTCCTGCACACACCGCTCCCAGGCCGGCACGAGCGCGCGGGCGGGCATGTCCAGGATCGCGAGCTCCCGCGCCATCTTCCGCGCGCCGAAGTCCGCGGCGAACACCCTCCCTGGTGCGGTTGCGGCTGGCCGGAGCGGCGTGGCGAACGCCTGGGACGCGCACTCGCGGAGCGTGCTGTCGACCTGCGCAACCATACAGTCGGTATTAATGCAGGGTCCTCGGTCCGTGGATAGAAGAACGGGATCCGCACCTTGTCCTCCCAGCCTTCGGGGTGCTGCCCCGCGAGGCGCCGCTCGAGCGCCGTGCGCTCACGCTTGAGCATTTCGAGCTCGTCGCTCGCACGCAGGTACGGGTCGTCGACGATCGCGAGGAGGTTGTACTGGATATGTCCCGCGCTCGATGTGTCGGCCCCATGCATGCGCCGCTGCAGCGCCGGCCGCACGACGTCCATCCATCCCGCTCGCTCCTCTGGCCCGTCGGAGTCGATCGCGCCGACGTCAAGCGGGCCACAGGGGCGCAGGCCGTCGAGCTCCCAGACACGCCCCTGGGCGGGGACGTAGCCGATGTAGTGGTATGCCTCGACTTTCTCCGAGTTCGAGGCGCGTGCCGACTTGCGGCGTGAGCGTGAGGGGGAGGACCATGCGCTCGACGTTTTGCGTCGTTTGGCAGGAGGCGAGCTGGCTGCTTTTGCTTTCGCCTTTGCGGACTCGAGTGCAGCCGTGGCGAGTGCGTGATGGGCCCCACGAAGGTCTGCTGGGCTGCGAGAATGATCGGAAAGGGGCAAGGAAAGTGGAAGAGGGGAGGGGGCTTACCGCGCAAGCGAGTTTTGGGCTTCGCGGATGTGGGACGAGTTGGAAATGGCGAGGCCTCTCATCTGTCGGGTTCCTGCGGTGTTAGGGTGCAATTGGAGCGGATATATGCGCGCTCACGACAGGCGACATCTTCTCGGTGTCTGCTGCGAACTCCCTCAGTTCCGGTCCGAGGTCGACTCCCCAGCAGTTGAGCAAGACGTTTAGGATGGCTTGCGAGGAGCACGCGTCGTCGCTGAGCTGGTTGGCGAACCATATCGAGCGAGCGTCGGGGTCATCGAGGTCGTCCTCGGCGCTGAACTCGGGCTTCGCGCTTGACTCTGTTTCGCAGAGGTAGCAGAAGATGAGGCCGTAGGGGTTGAGGTGGTCTGTCGCGAAGGACTCGACACTGTAGAGCTCGGTGACTTCAAGACCCCGCACGCCTAGTTCCCGGATGAGCATGGTGAACACGCCTGTCGATATAGAGCAGTGTCAGCGGGGAATGAGACCAGGTAGTAGAGCATAAGCTTACCAGGATCTGATTCAATGACTGCGAAAGGCGTGCCTACGAGGTCGTGTTGGGAGTCTGGCTGCATGTCGGAGTACTGTGCACAACCCCCAGGCAGTAAGTTAGCCTTGCTTTGGGCCCACCCGGAATATAGAAACCTGGCAAAGCAAGCATTAGCTGACTCGGAAATGCTCCATCCATGCCTTCGACCTCAAGGCAGGAGACACATGAATTGAAATTCGGATATTCTGTTCCACAGCTCCGAGTCTTGCTGCGCTGGTAAGCCTCACCCTGCAGCAGCGCACCCATCGCAAAGGAGAACACTTGGTACCACTCACTCACCGCTCGTAAGCTATCCACAATACGTCGGGGCCCGCGAAATCGGTGTAAACTCAAGAGCGCTTGGAGGAGGGAAAGAAGGAAGGGAGCCGAGCTGCGCATGCGAGCCCGTTCGATCGCGTCATGGGGCACGCGTCGCGTCGGTCACGCTCATGTGATTGTGACTCATTGAGCCGCAACGCGTCACGCTCGCGTCCAGATGCCACATTCTTCGATCTGTACCACTCTTCCGTCCCATCGACTCCATCGCCCACCGAGGAGGGAGGTACTCTGTCCTTTTTATGATGTTTCATTTGGCTCAGATCAAGAGATTATCTACAGGAAGATGTTGGCAGCGGAAATCCCTTTCGGAATCCCGCACTTATGAGAGTGGAAGCAGCTGGTGGTGAACACACTCCGGAGACCGCCACTCAGCTGCTGGCCCGTACAATCAGCTGATGGTGCCATGTAGACCGTCGTCGCGCTTCCTATCCATCAGTAGTACTATTAGTAGCAAGAGCGGGTGGTACGCCTTGCATGGCCGCAAGGGACTCCCTTACCCAGCGAACAAAAGGGTTGCAACATTGAGATTGATGAGCAGAATGCCGATTATAAAGTGGGATCAAGTACGACGACGATGGTATAATGTATACATACATACTCAGAGCACGGGAGTTACAAGAGGGTACGGCGCGATTCGTTCCGAGGTTGGGAATGAGTATGACATGCATAGGATGAGGTGATGGGGCAGCGATATATATGCGTTACTGTCTGGAGGCGAGCCATGCAGGCGAGACACAGGGGCGAGACACAGGGTAATCGTGTGCGAGAAAACAAGGGTACAGCATATACGATGGCGATAGGGAGCACTAATCGTAGAGAGCAAACAAAGAAACGCGCGGCCGCGAGCACAGGGTGGTGCTCAAGCTCAGGTCTGGATGGGCGACGGCGAACGGCCCGCACAATCGTAGCACGTATTGAGGTCACTGGAAAGCGAGAAGGTCGCTCCATGATCATGGCACAGAGAACGAAGACGGAACTGGGAGGCGCACCTCTCGGGTGTCTCGAACGAGCACCCCCGACACACGATCCTTCCGCACCCGGGCAGGATCCCCTCCTTCTCCCTCTCGTCCCCCGCCTCCCCCAATCCCTTCCGCCCCTCTTCACGATCATCCTCATGCTCGCGTACCTTCCGCCGCTTCCCCACCGTACCCGTCATATTCGTATGCGACGCCAGCGCCGGCCGCCTCCCATCGTCCAGCCCATGACTATCACTGTTCAGGTTTCCAAACGACAGCGAGAGCGAGGCGGGGGTGTCTGACGACGCCACATCGGGGGAGGCGGGCGAGACAGTAGCGGGGGACATGGTGAGCTCGGGGGTGGGTGGCACGGACGGCGGGCAGCCGTTGCACGTCCGTGAGCAGATCGTGCACGTCGGGGCGTGGCACCTGCGTGCCCGTGGGTGCAGGTGGCATCATCGATCTCAGTCAGTGTCACGATTCGAAGAGAGTACAGAAAGATAGCGATCACGTACAGTGCGCACTGGACGAGCTGGCTCTGCTTGGCTCCCGGGAAGGCGCGGTGGCAGGAGGTGCAGACAACCGCCTTCGTGCCGAGTTGCAGCGGGGTGGGCAGAGAGAAGGGGCCATCCGAGATTATGGGCGAGGTCGAGTGTGTGAGCTTGCGTCGTTTCAGTGTATGCATTCTTCGCCCGTTGGGAAGCTCCGAGAGGCCCATGGTGTCTTGGGGGAAAGTAGCTGATGGAAGAGGCGAATTCCTTAGAGAGCGCCTCTTTACAAAGTGTTTGGAGGACTTAGAAGGTGATTGTAAAGAGCAAAAAGCATCAAATATTTTCATTACAATACGCCGAACGGGAATCGAACCCGTGCCGCTTGCTACCAAGTAATGGAAGGCAAGCATGATAACCACTTCACCATCGGCGTGTGGTAAACGCACCAAAGAGTAGAATCATGTTCTATATATTCGTTCATCACCACTTCGGGTACTTCCACAGCTCGCGGTCTGGAACTCCTCCACTGCCTCCCTCAAACATCGTTTGTCCCCTCCCCCTCCCCACACTTGCACAAACTGCTAATATTGGCTTCTATTTCCGATAAGACCACGTTGCATCATGAAGAATAAGAATAAGTCGACCAAGTTCCCCGTCGTGCGTGGTCCACCTTCAATTTCCCCTCCGGGGTTACACTGAAGCCAGCTCCTCCTTGCGGTCCATCGCTATGTCCCCATTCCGGGCGTTGTACACTCTAAACGACTTGAACCCATACGCGCGTGCGGCGCGGCGGCAGGCGCGAATCAAGCGCATAATGCAGAAGGACGAGGAGGTCGGGAAGGTTGCGCAAGCAACGCCCGTTGTCATCTGTACGTTCCCTTCCCCCTTCCCCCCAGTCCCTCGGGTTCTGCAAACTGCTGCTGAAGCACGCATCCCTCTGTACCCCCGGCTTCCTTTCACGTCCGCGGCCCTCTCGCGGACGGCGAACCTCCTTTTCCTTTGCTCCTGGTGGGACACGACCAACGTAACATCGGTGCCGGCGACCGACCGCACAGCGAAAGCACTGGAGCTGTTCCTGGCGATGATCGTGGAGGAGGCGAGCAACGTGACGGTCGAGCGCGGGTCGAAGCGCGTCGAGGCCTACCATTTGTACGTCCCCCCTCCCCTCCCCTCCCCCCTCCTCCCGTTCTGACTTGTTGTTCGCGTTCGCGGTCTGACGACCGTCCTCTTTCTGCACGGCGGGGCGCACAGGAAGCACGCGATCGAGACGGTGGACATGCTCGATTTCCTGAAGGAGATCGTCGAGGCCGTGCCGGACCCGTCTGCGGGGGGCACGATCGACGTCGAGGCGGAGAACGCGGAGGCGCGCGCGCGCAAGCGCGGGAAGGGCAAGGACAAGTCAGAGAAGGAGAAGGAGAAGAAGGAGAAGGCGGACAAGGCGGACAAGGCGGCGGAGAATGGGGACGGCCCGGTGAAACCCAAACGGCGGAGCAGGAAGAAGAAGGTGGTGCAGGAGGAGGAGGACGAGGAGGAGGAGGCGCGGGACGAGATGGACGTCGAAGAGGACGACGAGGAGGCGGGAGGGAGGAAGAGGCGGCGGAGGGAGGAGGATGATGACGATTGGGAGGGCTGAAGGGAGGTCAGAGGAGAGAAGGGGTGCTGGGGTAGGGTGAGCGCGAACATTTGTTTGTTGTACGAGTATACATAGAGGGGACGACAATACTTATGGGGGATGGGGTTTGCATTCTGTACTGTACATCACCGTGGAGCTAGTGCTGGGGTCCACCGCTGTATCCAGTCTAGTCACACTGTTGTACACTTCTTCTTCACGCTAACTCTCAGACTGCATTGCTTTCAGTGTGCGGCAGGTCAAAGGAGGCCTCGCCGTCTTTGATTTCTTTATCCGAGGACGGTGCCCACGAGCGCCTACGCGCCTGTAAACGCGACGCGCGACGCGTCCACGGCTTGCCTCCACTCCCCCACCTTCTCCCGTGCACCCTTACCTCCTCCCCCTCCCTCACACGCACTCATAAGTCCGCCTTAGCTATGGCGACATCCTGGGATGACGAGTTCAATGCCTTCATGGGCTCCGCCGCCGGGCCCTCCGAGTCCTTCATCGATCGCGCCCGCGCCGCGCCGGACGACGACGACAATAACGACTTCGCGATGGGCGAGGACCCTGGTCTCCCTGGACCGGCGGGTCGGGGCCGCGTCGCGGTGCTGGGGCAGGACGTGGCGGAGGAGACGGCGTTCCAGCAGCTGGTCCGGCACTGGATGAACGAGCGGCACGCGCCGGACGTCTTGCCCGGCCAGGAGATGCTCCTGGGGCGGATTTTGGACCATGTGAGGAAGCAGGTGAGTGAGTGAGGGGCATTTTGCGTTTTGGTCCTGGTGAAGGGGGAATGTGGTGTTGGACGTTTTGCTACGGGAGGTGCTGCCGGGCGGCGGTTGAAAGGAGCGAGCGTCCCATGTCCACTTTGAAGCACGGATTGCGGACGAACGACCTGGCATTTCGGTGGACTGCGCGGACAGGACGGATGCTGACGGGGTGCAGCTGTAGTCGAACGACGTCGAGCTCTTGAGGGCTGACCCGGACTCTTCAGAGGAGGAGCACTTCCGGATCATGCTCGTCCAGACTGAGATCGAGCGCGTCAAGTTCGTGGTGCGCTCGTACATCCGCACGCGATTGCACAAGGTGCGCTGTTATGTGTGCATTCGTCGTTTGCCTGTATGCTGATTTTGGGAGTGTAGATAGAGAAACACGCGCGGTACATCAGCTCGACGCCGGATATGCACGAGCGGCTGTCGAAAGCCGAGCTCGAGCACGCCAATAGGTGAGCGTGCAGCTATTGCTCATCCATTTTTTCTGAGCGGCGACTTACGCATTGTCAGGTATTCGCGGCTGGTGGAATATCACTTTAAGCAGTCTGTTCTGCAAAGCCTGCCTGAACAGCAGCAATCATTAAAGGAGGACGTCGTGTTCATGCCACCAATGGGTATGGGCGTCGAATCAAACTTGTTGGGGGCATGCTCACGCCTGGCTCTCAGTACCCTCACCGGACAAGCAGCGGCCAGTGATCGCGCACGCGCTGGTCGACTGCCCGCCCATGCGCCTACCCGAGTACGCCGTTGAGACTGACTGTTGTCATTTGTGGCTTGTGCTGACGTTCCGTTCGCATCCAGTGGCACGTCAACGGAGATGAAGAAAGGCGAGATATCGATGACGCCATACCACGTTGTGGAACATTTGTTGCTTCGGGGCGAGGTCGAGCTCGTTTGACTTTCGAGAGGCGGCAGGGTTCGACGCGCGACTTGTGCACCTTCGCGGCATAGCCGGAATGCCCTTTCATGTAGACGTCATAAAGGCATGTTTTGAAGAGCACGGTACGGGAACGTATCTGGGAGTGCAGGCTCAAGGACTAAGAAATAAGGAAGAGCTGGTGAGCATGGCAGCATTACCAGGCAGTGTGCCCTTCGATCAGTAAACCTCGTCTGTACCATTGTAGTCTCTCCGCGAATCAGAGCCGTACTATATACTGAGTAGCTCAGGATGTTGCCGGCCGGGGTCGGACGAGGCAAGACTGTTGGCTGAGGGGGGCCAATCGAGACCACGTCGCGATCGATCTGCGATCGCCGATACATCTGGGGATGGGCGTCTGGATGCCCAAAGAGAGCTGAGTCTCAGATCTCTCGGCTGTCGTCCTCACCGCTCGCTCTCGACAGCCCTCATCCTCGCCATCCTTCTCCCCCCCGAAGCACGCACTCTTATCGGCGTGATCAACCAAACCCCACAACGGTGAGCCTTCGAGAACCTCGCCAATCCCGAATATCCCCCGTTCAGGCTGGCCTTCTCGAGCTCGCTATTCACTCCTCCCCAAAGCCCCTCTCCCCATGTCTCAATCTTCCCCAGACACATGTTCCAACGCAACTCAACTCCAGGATCTCCTCTCCCGCGGCAAAGATGATCCAAAGCGCGTCCTCGTCGTCCTCGACGTCCAACACAACATGCTCGCAGACCCCCCCGCCGGCATCCCTGCAGGGGCCATCGTCGGCCCCAACATCGCCGAGATACTCGCCCACGCACGCGCCGCCAGCCCCCCGCCCCGCATCGTGCACATCCGCAATTGCGGAGACGCCGGCGAGCCGGATGAGTGCGGCACCGCCGGCTGGCACCTCGTCCACGAGCCGCGCGACGGCGAGTTCGTCGTCGACAAGCGCAAGAACAACGCGTTCTCGGGCACAGCCCTCGACCGGATCGTCCCCGCGACGTCCGAGATCATCATGGTCGGCATGCAGAGCGACTTCTGCATCCGTGCGACATGCAGCGCCGCGCTCAGCCGCGGGAACGAGGTCCTCCTCGTGAGAGGCGCGCACGCCACCTACGACCGCATCGAGTACCACAACCACGGCCTCATCACCACCGCCGCAGAGGTCGAGAGGGAGATCGAGGGCGAGCTCGAGGAGGCGGGCGTCATCATGCTCGAGATGAAAGACTTGCCGGGTATGTTCACCAACCGCTAGGGCTTTGTGGGGGTTGAGTGGCCCTGTGGCACACCGCCGCTCGTCGAGAGGGATCTGCTTTGATCACAAGTGCTGTCCGTCAGCGTAATGCTCGAGTCTCAAAATGTTATCGCAAGGCGTACATACCTGCTTGCCTTGGGCGGAAGGTGTTTGAGTACGTCTCATCGGCTCTCCCTCTCTTTGCTTGTGTTACAGTGCGTGTCCCCATCTTGTAATTTTCTACTCTCCGGTTTTACAGGTGTACATACACGAACGTCCCCGTTAAAACTCGCGTCATGTATACCTAGATGTAGACTACTAAGTCCTTGGCGATTATACACATTCGTCATGACAACCTGGAGTTGGAGTGTCAGGCAACGTCGCAACAGGTGCAATCCCTTCTGTCAAATTGTCGTACTGCTGACGTCACCGCCGTAGTGCATTAACATCCTACTGAGCATACCAGGTTCACTAGACATACATATGTCTGTACATCTTTGTCACTTATGGTGAGTACTTAGTTTTGCTACGCTTCCCGGTAATGACAAACTCATGTCCTTTCACGCTGTTCTCGGGCATATGCATGTCACCGCAAGGGAAGGACACGGGATGGACCCTGGTCGGGTATACTCCCTTCCCATGGCACATACCTCGAAAATGGGCTCCTCGGAAAGAAGCCAGTAAGTTCGCACAGGCGTCTCAGTGGTCTCGGCGATCGCAGAACCTTTGAGACTCACGATGTTACGGTATCACAGTTCTCCGTCGAGGAGTAAGCATTGCACAGCGGGCACCACGATCACAGCCAACTTGAATGCAGATTATGGAATGCTTCTAAGTACCTCACAAGAAGTTTGCCATGTGGGTCCGCTTCGCGTGAGTTTTCAGAGTGTCTGCTAAAGTCCTCACGACTCTGAGCTCATCGTAATTGATGTTCCAGCTTAGGAGCGATTCCACAGCATCCGAGCCCTTATCCCGCCGGCGGCGATGTACAGTAACTCTGCGCATACATGGGGTACTCGTACTTGTCCACTGGTGCCCGTCCCAACGCCCAAACTCGCCGTATCGCCGAGTATCCCCATATAGATCGTCCAAGTGGGACCGCTCAATACACCGACTCCGACGCCCACGCACCTTCAGCCAGGCCACAGCCCCTGCAAAATTCGCGTACAGCCGCGAACGAAGATCATCGACGAGACCGAACCTGTCCCCCAAGGATGCCTGCCACTGGGCTTCTGAGTCGTGAAGCTCCTTCCCGTTCGCCTCTTTTCGCACCGGGCCTCGTATGGCCGCGGCGTTAACTCAGCGGTGAATAAGCCTCAGCGTCGGATAATCGAACCGGAAGGTCTACGTCTGCGAAACGACTTCAAGGCTGTTTCTCCAGGAAGGCGCTGGGTATGGATTGTGAATAGCAGGCTCAAGTGTGCTCCTCGATGGGATTGTCTACGGTGCGTTCGGCAAGGCATTCGTGTCGAGGATATACTTAAGTCCTGACGCTCGCTCGCACATTACAGGTGATCTACTAAGCCGAGGCAACACATTGCAATGGTGCATCTTCAAGTACTGTCGCCTGTGCCTCCGTCGATTGTTCAGGATGTCCGATGATTTAGGCTCCTCCGCGTGGCCAACACCAGTGAAACCACGACCACGCCGGTGTTTCAAAAATAGACCCGAAGTCGTTTGGTCAACTTGAACGACTTGGATCTCTTACCGCCTATCGACTGAGGATCGCATGCGCACTTGACAAATCATAACGTATGACTCCCAACGTGACGGTCCTTCCGTGGTTTCAAGTTCGCACGTCCTGGGCGTTGGGCAGCCTGGCATCCCTGTGAGTGCTTTCTTTCTCACAGCCCATCCATGACATCAGATTCCTCAAGACTCACGAGACTATGTAGAAAACACGGAATTCGTGTCAACTCGCCTCAAAAGTCAGACATGCCGATTGCATCGCACAACTTAGACGTTTTCGGCTGCCCACGCCGCTCTAGCGCCTCGCGCGCCTTCTCCAAAGTCAATTCGAAGAACGACGGCAACGTACTGCATGCCGTTTACCCGCCCTGTACATCCCGATGGTCTCATCCATGATTGCTCAGCTTGACGGGCTCTCTCAACGCCGTTTTATTCGACATGCGCGTATGCTGACCGGTCGGACTTCTAGACCTCCAACTTTGCACTGGCATGTCGGTATATCTTGACCCCTCCGACCGCCAGTTCTTGCGATACGCACGCACCGTACCGCGGATCCGGCCGCTTGTGAGCCTGATGCGTGTGTAAAGAGAAGCCCGCATGACGTGGGCCCTCTTATCCGCTGCGTGCGTAAGCGACGGCGGCCTGTACCCACAGCCTGCCCCGGACGCGAGTCTCGGGAGGATGTGGGCCCGCCGCTCGCGGTTCCACGGTAAGGTGCCCTTGTCAATAGGTCGGGGTGTGGCGGCGATTGGGGGCTCTTGCCTTGAGTACGGCGCGTCGTTCGTCGAAGCTTCGTTTTCGTCCTCGCTTCGGCCGAGCGCGGCGATGCGAGGAGGGTGGCGGGGTCCGACCTGGGGCAGCAGGTGTTGTGTCGAGTGCTTGGCTGGCGAGGTATAAAGATCAGCTGCGACGGTGCGGTTGGGGCTCCAACACGACACCCGCATCAGCTCAACTTTCATTCCCAGCCTAGTTATCACTCACGCTTCCTGGTCTTAGTCCAGCAACATGCCAGTCGCTCTCAACAACCCTGTCAAGCTCCGCGTCGCGATCGTGTACGTGCGCTATTCCTATCTACAAGTCTGCATGCTGCTACTACTCGGTGCTGACCGCCCTTCGTTCGAATAGCGGCGCGGGCCTCGGCGGCCTCATCTTCGCGCTCCTGATGCAGAAGCACGCGCAGGACTCGATGGAGGTTGACATCTACGAGTCCGCGCACGAGCTCACCGAGGTCGGCGCGGGCGTCTCGATGTGGCCGCGCATTTGGAAGATCGTCAGGTACCTCGGGCTCGAGGACGAGCTCCTCGAGATCAGCGGCGCCGGCCGCCTGGGAGGTAAGCCGTAACCGCAACCTCGCCTTGGCTGTGCTTCGCATCTGGGCTGTCGCTGATCGGGATTGGCGTCGTCATATGTGCAGCTCTTCCAATGGTTTTTACCAAGTCTGACGAGCCGACGGCCGTCGACGTCACCACGCTCCCTCCGGGTCGTAAGTCGTGCATCAATTCCGGTACGCACCGTATGTGTGTGTGCTGACGAACGAACGGTCCCATAGTCTACCCGTTCCACAGGGCGAATCTCCAAAAGCTCTTCGCGAAGCACCTCCGCGCGTACGACAGGATCCAGTACGCGAAGCGCCTCGCGTCGTTCGCCGAGCCCGCGTCGGACCGCGACCCGGTCGTGCTCAAGTTCGAGGACGGGACCGAGGCGACGTGCGACGTGCTCGTCGGCTGCGACGGGATCAAGTCTGCGGTCCGCCGCACGATGTACACCGACCTCGCGAAGGAAGCGGAAGGCCGGGGCGAGGCGGCAGAGGCGGCGCGCCTGAGGGCGCTGAACGACCCGGTCTGGTCGGGGACGGTCGCGTATCGGGACCTGGTCCCGGCGAAGGAGCTGGAGGAGAGCGTGTTGAAGGTCGCACGCGTGCCGCACATCGTAGGCTTTCGTTCTCTGCCGTGCTGTGGCTCTCGGATGCTGACATGATGGCGCTCATGACCTATTATGATAGGTGATGGGAAAGAACAAGGTGGGAGACGCTGCTTTGAACCGAGTTTGCGCAGATCAGCTGACTGGCGACAGAATGTGGTGTTCTACCCGATCTCTGGAGGAGAGATCATTAATGTCGTTGCCTTCGTCGATACCCCGGGTGCGCGAGGGACTCGCTACGATGGCCCGTGGGTGACCACGGCGACTACGGCGGAAGTCGCGCAGCAGTTCGCTGGGTGGGACATGGTTACGCATACTCTTATCAAGGTAAAGCGACATCCCACGTCACTACTGGCTACCTTGTTGCTGACAGGGACGTATGGCGGGCAGTCGATGGTGAAGCCCACGCTTTGGTCCGTCCATACGGTGGGGCACCTACCGACCTACGTCAAGGGAAGGGCCGTTCTGCTCGGCGATGCGGTATGCGCATCGTCCATGCTCAAAAACGACCATATATGAATTCATTGGATACCGCATGGCAGGCACACGCGATGACGCCGCACCAAGGCTCTGGCGCAGGCCAGGCGATCGAGGTGAATCATGATATTTTTATATTTCTTTCAACTTGCCCTCAAGGATGATCCCGCCGCTAAAACTCCATGCACGTACGTCAGGACGGTCTTGTGCTTTCGTCCCTCCTCGCCCACCACTCCGTCACGCTCGAGACTCTGCCTCGAGCGTTGAAGATCTACGACATTATCCGGCGCCCGTTCTCGCAGAACGTCCAGCGGGGCTCGGACGAGGCGGGCTCGATCTACCACCTCAACGAGCTCGGGTGGGACAAGGTGTCTGCGGAGGAGAGTGCGGCGGGCAGCTACTCGCAGGACATGATCGATGTGCTGGGGAGAGCGCTTGAGGAGAAGTTGGATTGGGTCATGGAGGGCGACTTTATGGAGACGCGGGTGAAGGCCATGAGTATGCTGGAGACCGTCTCCGTTTGAGGAGGAGTCGAGTTTTGGTGTGGCGCATAAAGGCATACTTAGAACGCTGAACGAATGGATTGTTGTGTCATGATGTTGGTGTTTAGGGGGAGCGTAGAGGACCGAGATTTCGAGACATGTATACAGCCCAGGATCAAGCGGACATGGCAGATCAGCTGCAATCTGATAATCCTGCTGAGGCGAGGATAAATGTGCAGCATCGCAATTGAATGGAAGCTCACCGGTACCACTGAGATTCATGGGAAAGCGATCTATGGTTCTCGAAGGCATTGTAATAATTCCAGTAAGGGGGACGGTAGTCAGGGTTAGTATTCGGTTGGTTGCTTGGGACGACAGGAATAGGATCAAAATGCGGAAGTGTCCGCTGTTGACTCGGACCACGAGAACACGAAGGCCACCTAACGGACCTGGAGTCTGCTGTCGACCAGCTCCTCAGGCCTCAGGCCTCGAGGCCTCAGTGCTAGAAGGAGTTTCACTTGAAGAGGCAAAAACTTCCTGTTTCAGTAATTAGCAATCAGACCTACTTACCGGCGGTGTTCGGAGTCAAGTTCGGTGCCTGGCCCCTCTTTGGAACAACCTTCCTCAGCCTCCTGACGGCCACGTCGACTCGAGTGCTCAGGCTGCAGCATGCGGCCGCATCGTCTCACTCGGCATCAAATGTAAATATCCTGAGGAATGTCGACTACTACATACATAGTCTCTTGAATGCTCCAGTACTACAGTGGGATTCCTCGAGCTATTCCAATGATCGAGTGGATGGAGTAAAGGGAAGTTGTGGCATGAATTCGAAGCATGAGACGTGGTGCGGCGTTTAGGCGAGGTTCAGGGCCGGTTCGAATGCCTGCTAACACAGCCACATTATCCGAGTTGTGGAATCACCGCCTCTCAATTCGACAACGTTCTACCAGGCTGAGACTAACCTTCCTATCTCTACAGCGCAAGTTGATGCGCACTGCGTTATCCTTCAAGATCGTGGTCATCAGCAGATCACCAAAGTATCACCTTGCAGGACTAGTCACGATCAGTGATAAAAACGGCCCTGGCCGGGTGGCACGTCGGTGAGAGCTCACTCAACCTTATCACCATGTTTTGTTGATACACCCACCTTTCTGGCATTTGAACAGCCGGACGCGGCACAGGGGCGCCAGTCAGCCCAGCTTGAAGACAGCAGATCTAGACATGAGTTGACGGCGTACGTCTGGTGAGTGTTTGAACCGTCACGATTGCGCCAACCCCAAACTCTATCTCCAGGCTCAGAACCTTCTACCGGCGTTCCGGCATCTTCCTTCAACCTAAATGAGCCATTTGGGGGTTAACGTGCCCCCCAATTTCTAAGACACCGTGAGTTTGGTATAAGTTTGTGAATGGTGTTTTGTCAGCCGTTGAATACGGTGTTTCTGTTGCTGGTGTGAGCCTGTCTGACTAAACTCTAAAGGACCATAGCTTTCGACAGTCTGCCTCCGACCCACCGATGGCGACCACTTCCGGTCACGGAGGAGGGGGGGGAAACGGTGAGCGGACTTCAACCCCGCCCAGATTTCGATTTCCTCCGCACCTGGTAGTCCCGCATACCAACCTTCTCGATTCAGTGGCTCTAGCCCTGGCGGTCATGCAGTGCTTCCGCTCGCCCTCCGAGAGCGAATCGACGGTTTCATAGGGCCGTGTCGCTCTCTTCGTGGAGTACTGTGTCGAGGAGAGGCGCCGTTACGGACGTCGTCCTCGAAGCCTTCGTCCCAATCTGGATAAAAAGCCGGAAGGGGTGGTCAATGATGTCGGACGAAGGGTGCCATCGGTAGGAAAACGGCTAATTATCCCAGGTCAGGTGGTCATTGGGCACCGACAACCTGGCGGAGGTCCAGTGGGCTGACCCGAGTCCTCATCGACATCGCGTCGACTGTATTTGGGTCGGTAGAGTGCGAAGAGCAATACTAAGCTTTCCGCCGTTTTGAGTGATTCGATCCATGTCCGGACAAACTTGACCAGTTTCCACAGGCATGCTGAGGGCCTGGGGTTGCCTGGACAAGAGGGCGCTCCGAAGGTCATCCTCATGTCCGGCCAAACCTAACCCAGAATTTGGTCCACCGAATCAGGTCCGTTAGCGGATTTCAGGAGGGGCATATGCAATTCTGCCCACGAGCTACCCAGGCTCCGGCGAACGTCGAGATGCGGTCATGCATTTGGGAGATTTTTGCCGCTTTGATTTTAGAACAGCCTTGACCGAGGTGCCCGAGACGACCGACTCCCGAGGAACTTCGTACGTCTTCCATATAAATGGAGCGGCCGTTTGTTGTCTTTATTCTGTACACTGAATGCTTGTGCCCTGCATTGCAGCCTTCTCCGTCCTCTTCGGTAACGGCTATACCGGGGCATGCAATTTCGCCCCCACCTATGAACGGTTGCACCCTGCGGGCACGCAATGACGTATCCTGTGTGTCTGTGTAGGACGTTTCGGCGTCACCTTTCTCATCATTCTTGACCTCCCCGCAAGCCGAAGTTTGGATTTTTATTGAGGCCGTGTTAATAGCCGAGATGATGGCCCGGGACCACTCAATCATTGCATCTTAAGGACGGAGCGACCGCGACCTGTGACCAGGCTCCGCGGCGATAGGGCCAAATCCGCTGTTCGCTTTCTAGCGTGTACCGACGCCTATAAGGAGGCGGGAAACCGTGTACAATGCGAAGAGGCCCCGCAGCTCCAGCCGATAGTCGAGGCCATGGTCGACGCAGTCACCAGGTTCTGACACATTCCTTGTGGCGGCCTCATACCCGGAACCAAGTTGTCAGGCGACGTCCTCCGCCCCGTGGCTTACGTGAACGCCGTGAGTCAATCGTACCTTCGCAGCTAGTTGGAGCCTGATGGCATTCGCTGTGGCCGCCGACCTCTGGGCAAGAATCGAGTATGACTTGGATGTTACTCGAACCATATTTGAACGTTCGAACCCCGACCTTCCTCGTTTGTAGAACACCCACAAGGGAGGCAAGTACGACAATTCTGGCCTAAATTGAACCCGGACCGAATGCGATGGTTCATAGGTTTGGGCCGCAACCGGGGCACAAGTCGCCAGCCTTCCTCCGGATTATAGCACGGCGAGTAATCATATTGAACCATATCAGGGTGGCGCCACATCATGACTATGTTTCCGGTACTCCGTCGCGAAGATAGTGATCGAAAGCCTGCGCTGGGGCTTGATGGAAGCTCTTTATGAACTGGTGCAGCTTGCGCTAGGGCTTGGTTATGCTTCGTCAACCAAAACGCATGCCATTTTTCCAATCGAGGAACCCCCAGTGGTGTGCCGGCTGATGGGTGGGTGCAATTCACAAAGCGTAGTTCTGAGCCTGATTTCCATGACACATCGCCGTCCCTCATTCCCAGGCAAGGGTGACATGTTTGCGGTGCCACCGACGATCTCAATATCGGATCCGGACAACGACAATACTTGTGAGGACTTGCTCTCGTTATCTGGCGCATTTGCTACTTCCTTACGCCACCGTGTCCTCCATCCATCAGGTCAAGTTGGTGTCGGCTCCAAGAGAGCGATGTTGCAAAACAACGAGGCTAGAAGTGCGATCATTGGTAGGACAAAAGGTGTCATGGAAACACTGTCCGGCCAGCTTGGGATATGTCGCCCGGTCGGGCCAACTCTAGCCCGCAAAGTAATCCGGGTACACAACATTATTCGTGCTCCGCACGGCGCACAAGGTCTCCGGCGACAATCTTATTGCTACGTTCTGATGTTCTCTCGTTCCTGCGCTTTGGCGACTCGGAACACGTCCCGATAGGTTATACTGGGCCCTCCTTTGGCTGCGCCGGGTGCGGGCTTACGATGGCCCTTGGGCATTGAGGCCAGTTTCAAGTACGTTTGCTTTATCTCTCACGGACTACTGTCGGTCTTAACAATTTGCCTTCGCCGGTTTCAAATCTCACGGCGTAGTGTTGCGGTCCCATTGATAGCGAACGTTAACTAACTATCTGCAACAGCACCATGAGAGCTGGGTATAAAACGACGCTGCGAGAAACGCGATCGAGTCGCCTTCGCTTCAAACAACATGTCCCAAACAATGCCGTTGGTCCCTCGTCTTCACGTCGCCATCATGTAAGCACTATTCCCTTGTGTAAGCCACTCTCCTGGAGCTAGGATCTGCTGACATCTTGCCCGGCTCAGTGGTGCGGGTCTCGGAGGATTGCTGCTCGCTCTTTCCCTGCAGAAAAGCTGTGAGGACTTACGGGTCGATATCTACGAGTCCACAGCTGAGCTCACCGAGGTCGGAGCGGGAGTCGGTATGTGGCCGCGAATGTGGGAGATTATCGAGTATCTCGGCCTCGGCGACGAGCTCACGCAGGTCTCCGGGGGCAACAACCCAACTGGTACGTTGTGCTCTCTCCCCGCCTCCTGCCACCCCTCATCCCTTACACCACAACCAGCTCAGCCTGTTCACATTCGCAAGGCCGACGAGGCGGAACCCATCGAATTCTTCGAGCTCCCTCCTACCCGTATGTTATTTGCTACCGACCGTGTTACGTGATCGCCGGGCTGACGGTTTATTCGAAGTGTACACATTCCACAGGTCTGTGTTACAGCAGCTCCTGGCTAAGCATCTCGAGCCCAGCACCCCGATCCACTTCTCGAAACGCCTCGTTTCCTATGCTGAACCCCCCGAGCTACCCATCGTCCTACAGTTCCGCGACGGCACCTCGGCCAGGTGCGACATCCTCATAGGTAGCGACGGTATCCGATCGGCGGTGAGGCGATCAATGTTCAACGCCCTTGCCGACGAAGCATGCGTGCGCGGGAACACGGAGGAGTCCTCGCGACTGCGGTTGATGGTAGACCCCGTGTGGTCCGGACAGATTGCGTACCGCGGTTTGATACCAATGACCGCGCTGAAGGCTTCTGGTTTCAAGGATGCAGGTTCTCCTATGATCGTGAGTCAAGCGAGTTCTATGCTACAAATACATGTTAATGAGCTTCTCCGTCATGCCAGCTCCTCGGGAAGGACAAGGTGAGCCTACATTTGTCGAATAACCATCGTGCTGTTCACCGACGCTGCACCCCGCGCGTAGCACATTGTTCAGTATCCCATCAACCGAGGAGAAGTGCTCAATATCGCCGCCTTCGTCAACCATCCCGGACGTGAGGATACGGTGTACCCCGGGCCTTGGGTCTCTACAACCACGGGAGACAAGGTTAAAGAACACTTCGCGGATTGGTCACCTGATATACCACGGATCCTTGAGGTACGTTATAACTTCACCTCTCTGCAATTACTGCATGGCTGTAACCAGGAGATGTTTACGGTTGGTCTGAGCAGATATTAGACAAGCCTCTATGTTGGGCTGTACATACGGTCCGCGAGCTTCCTACATATGTGAGAGGCAGGGCCGCGCTGATAGGCGACGCGGTGAGTCGCTACCTCCACTGAAATTGCTGGCACAACACTTACATATTCCATCTTTCACTCAGGCGCACGCCATGACGCCCCACCTTGGTGCAGGGGCAAGCCAAGCACTCGAGGTAGTCGCCCACCCCATTGCCCGCGTCCCTATGACTACTAAGCGGATTCTCCGCGCAGGACGGCTTCATCCTCGCCGCCATCATCGCGCAACCCACGGTCACATTTCGCAATCTCGCCGCGGCACTCCATATTTACGACTCCCTTCGTCGTCCGTTCGCCGAACACGTGCTCCGTCGCTCCCGGAGGAACGGCCTGCTCTATCAGTTCAACACCCTCGGCTGGGAAGACATGACGTCGGAGCAATGCAGGGCGGGGGGATTTGCGTCTGAACGGCTAGCAGAGATCGGGACGGAGCTCCAACAGCAGTTCAACTGGTCACTCACGAGCAGTATCATGGAGGTTCGGGACCGAGCCATCGACATGGCCCGCGGACTCGAGCGGGACTCGTGAGTGGCATTGAGATGTGTGTGGGTTGGTTTCGCCGTAGTGGATAGCTGCGCGAATTCTTGTCCGGTATGGGTATGGGCATTAGCGAGAGCAGAGCAGTAGATACAATTTGTACGCATATAGTAGTTCCGCGAAGATCCCATGATAAGCAGCCACGGCACGGTGGGACGGATGACGGGTCCAACAATTCATGAAGAGGTTGGCTGTGGTAAGGTAGTTGGGTTTTCAGGACGAGCGGCGATTCCGTTGTCGTACTACATTCTTCCATCGTAGTCACTGCACAGGTTGCCGGCGTGAAGTCCCAGCAATTCGGCGCATTGGGTTCTAATCGAGCGCCGCCTGATCAACATGTGTCATGCGTGGCGAGAGTCTCGAGCATCGCGACTCGCGAGCTCGTCAACTATGACGACATAACTTGAAGTTCCAGGAACCATGGTAAGTAGAACAATAATTTATGTCGCGTTCCAGTGTGTTTGCTGATCCTGGCGCCGGCTGGTAACTTGTCAGAGTTCGTGCGGCGCTCTGTGGCTTTGCGAGTGACTCGGTCAGTGGTATTTCAGTACAAATACCCCAAAGGTTTTACATAGTCGACAGTCGCCACGAATTAAAAACGCTCACAGCCCGAAGATGGTGAAGAAAATGGGCAACATCGCGGAACTAACCAAATTTGAAAACTTCCTTCAGTAAGGCGCTTAGGTTGCCTAAATCGGACAAGACTACGTATTTGGTACACGTGGCATCATGAGATTGCCTTTGGCCACTGCCGTCAGCCGCTTGTACTTATCCACCGTCATTTTGGTGGTGACCAGGTGGTGACCGTCCCATCGCCCTATCTATGCCAGGCCACTATTTTAGCTCGACAATATGCAATTTTCCATTGCCGAAGACGTCGCACAACTCATGATCCACATGGAGTCACTTGGCCCAATCGCTACCGGTCCGACCCCTGGTGCCTATCGACTCAGCGGTCCGCTGTCTTTCGCGAGAGGGGGTGGGGGGGGCGATAAATGTGATGAGTTTCTCTAAGCTCTGTTATTGTGGTACGCCCAGTTTCTGCTGTGGTGGCTGACAACTGGAACCGTAGGATCTTGGGCTGACAGTCAGCCTCTCCTCCAAAATATACCCCAATGGTCGACTTACATCGAGTCCTCGCATCTTTCTGCCACTCGTTACCGTCCTCTCCCAGTGATCTTAGTATCCGGTGCCGCGTCGAAGTCCGCCTTGCCTTGCTCACATCCTTTATCTCCCCTTTCGCCCATCATCCCCTCCTCTACTGGTCAATATACCCCCTGCGTTCGCCCATGTGACCGCTCGGCCCTTCTCCAGCATGACGGTCATGGCCCTTATATTTGTGGTGCTTGCGTCCCTCCTTGCCTCTACCACCATTTGGCTGTTCTTTATCCGCAGTCGACAACACTGTCTTCGTGCCTCCACCACTGAAATCCAGGTTCAAATCGAGGTAGAGAAGTGTCAAGATGCGACTCCTGGATCAGCAGCTGTGCCTTCGAGTCGTTCCTCGATACTTCCTTTCCCTGTGGTCGCTACTCGCCCTCCATCCACACCAAACATACGGCTCCGAGCGCTCATGGACAGGCTCAAGAGAAAATCTTCCGACGAAGCCATCGGCGTCTCCCTACCCAGTCCTCCTAACGAGGACAAGTATACCGAATTGCCTCCGAGCCCCCCCCCCATCAGGAGGGAGATGTGGCTCGCCTTCGACTCCGACACTTCTCTGGCAACCTCGACAATGATCCACTGGAGGACCGCGGCAGTTTCCGAAGCCAATTTCCTTTGCCTGCGTCCGAGGACGACTCCGATAGCTTTCCGGCAATGTCGACACCCTTTCTCGTCAGCGGGACAGCAAGTCCGGCTTCGGCTTGGGAGCTCCACACGCCTCGTGTGCTCAGCCCCACTATCCGCGCGAGGTGTCCTCCCGTCCAAGCAGTTACCTTTCCGGACTCGGCGCGATTGGTCTCAGTGATCGGTCCTGCCTGCAACCCTTCTCCCGTTGGTGTCAAGGGTCCCATTGAGGATGTCTTGAAGATTCCAGAGACGGAGTCTGCTGATCAGCGGTCTGCGCGCGCGGAAGGGTTCCCCCCACCCTCGAACTTTGTCGTCAGTGTCTTCGACACACCGCCGAACGGCACACCCGACAGCTCATTCATCTCGGATTCCGGGACCGACTACGAAATGGACCTGAGCGAAGCCAAGGCGGACGACAAGCGCTACGCGGCCCTGATCAATGCCTTCTCTGCTTCGTTCTCCGCCTCGAGCCTTGGACTTTCGGGCAGTGACGACTCGTACTCACAGGCTCATTTCCTTCATTTCCACGCCCGCGGCTCGGACTTCGGCAACGTCTTCGACGACTCCTCTGGCGACAGCGACAACAGCGACAAATGGCCGTGCTATGACGATGACGATGAGTGGGACCTTGGGACCCTTATCCTCCATCGGAGCTGCTCGCAGGCCGAGTACTCCTTCCTCGGGCTCTAATTGACGGCATCCTCTCTGGGTCCCCTTCCATGTTTACCCGACGTCGACTAACAGCAACAAGGATCCGCACCTTCAGACCGTCTCTTCCCCTGTGTAGATATCCAACAAGAACTGATGATTCCGACCTGAGCTGCGATGATGATTTACTACTGCAATCTATAATTTCGGTAGAGTATGTAACCTCTACTGTAGTTGTATGAATATGAGGGAAGCGAGCCTGTATCTGCAAGTGTAGATATACAGATACACGTTCCTCTGAGTACTCTTCCGAGAATGCGCCAAGCTTGCTTTCGGGATCATATCATCCTCCAAAGACTTAGCCGAGAGTTTCTACGCCTCGTCACTGCGCATGTTCACGGCCCGTCGACCGGGCCGGCGCGCAGGACGAAGGTCCGCCCGATATCGTTAACGCTCTTCGCTCTCGACCACCACAAGCAAACGCATTGCTGGCCTGCTTTCTCGATTACAACTTTGAAACATGGCGACAAAATCATATCCTGGTATGTTTTGGCTGGCATGGTGCACTAAGCGTGTTTGATCATTGGTCTGAAGCATCCCAACATGTGTTGAAAACGTTCACGAAGCTCGTCGAGTTGCTGCCTGCCGCGGAGCAGAACAAGGTAACTCACAAGCCGATCATCTCACGTACGCGCACTGTTAAGCCTTCCTTCTGTAGCCCCAGATCGTTCTTCTAGCGGGAGAGGTAACTCCTTTCCGCAATGACACGGATCGCGAGATGCCTTTCCGGCAGGTCAGTAGCCACGTGCACACCAGTACACGGCAAGGAAGGAACCCTGATGCTGATACCGCATCTTAGGAGTCGAATTTCTTCTACTTGACGGGATGCAAAGTCCCATCATCCTTCGCTCTGTTGACTTACCAGAACGGGACGTCCCTCGCAAATACGCCCTCCATACAGCTCTTCATCCCGAAGGCGGAGCTCGCAGACCTCATGTGGTCTGTGCCCCCTCCATCGCTTGAGGAAGCCTCGACGATGTATGATTCCACACGCATAGCGCATCCCGCTACACTCCCCGATGCCATCCAGGAGCAGATCAAGGCGTTCCCCGGGGCGATCGTGCACACACTCCCCGCATCGCTGCTCTTCCCCAAGGCTCCGGCGCAGTACACGGCCGCGTTCCTGGGCGGAAACGTTCGCGTCACCGAGGACTACCTCTTGTCCGCGCTCCATCGCGCGCGGCTCATCAAGGACGCGGAGGAGATCGAGCTCATCCGACGCGCGAACCAGATCAGCTCGCGTGCGCACGAGACGGTTATGCGCGTCCTCGGCCAGGGAGTGCAGGGGCAGATCAAGCGCGGTAAGGGCGCGGGCACGGAGCGCCCTCTCCTCCCGAGCGAGTGGCTGATTCAGAAGGAGTACGAGGCCGAGGCGCTCTTCGTCGCGTCTTGCCGCAGGGAAGGGTACGTCTGCCGCTACGTTTGTATGTATCGTGGTCGTTGACGTGCTGTTAGCGCTGAGCACCAGGCGTACTTGCCAATCGTCGCGGCATCGACGCGCGCGTCGACGCTGCACTACTGCTGCAACGACCGCGAGTTCGCGTGGGGTCCCGTTGGCCCGCACGACCATTGCAACTCGAACAACCTCGCGCACGACCACGAGCGGGTGCTCGACCCGCAGGTGCTCCTGATCGATGCCGGGTGCGAGTGGAACTGCTATGCCGCGGACAGTGAGTCCTATTCCGCATAGGTCCTCAACCTCAATACGCTATCCACTGATACATTTTTCAGTCACGCGCACCATGCCTGTGGGAAATGGCGGTAAGTTCACGCCTGAGGCGCGTGCCATCTACGAGCTCGTCCTTGAGATGCAGAAGGTACGTCCCGCCCCGTCTCGCTCTCCCTCCATCGCATCCAATCACACCCATGACGACGATCTTCTCAGCTTTCCATGGACGTGCTCAAGCCCGGCCTGCACTGGGATGCGGTGCAGCTCCTCTGCCACCGCACGCTCGTCCGCGGCTTCCAGAAGCTCGGCATCTTCAAGTCGCCCGACTCGCCCGGCTCGGGCTCGTGGAACTCGGAGGAGGCCATCCTCGCGAGTGGGATCAGCGTTGCGTTCTTCCCGCATGGCCTTGGCCATTCACTCGGCCTCGATGTGCACGACGTCCCGAGCGCGAGCAAGCCCGACGTGAACTCGACGATCGAGCGGCCCGTGCTCGGCCACGAGTCGTTTTATACGTACTTGAGGCTGAGGTTGCCGCTCGAGGAGGGCATGGTCGTGGTGCGTTCACTTTCGCGTTCCTGGGCTTAAGCTTACTAGTGAGCTGATTGTTTCGGGCATGCAATGTAGACTGTGGAGCCAGGGTGCTATTTCTCCCCGCACCTGATTGCGCCGGTGCGCGACTCGAAGCACATCGACCAGGAGGTGCTCAAGCGGTACGAGAGTGTCGGTGGCGTGCGCATCGAGGACGTCGTCGTCATCACCAAAGACGGCTACGAGAACCTCACCACGGTGCGCAGTGACCCCGACTGGCTGGAGCAGGTCTGTGCCGGGGAGATCTGAGCGGCGGAAGCAAATAGGAACCCACAGGTGCATGAAAAATATGTATTCCAAGTGTATGCGCGTACGATGCGAAGTCCTCGGGCGGCTGTATCATAGGAAGGGGAGACACAGAGGGAGTTGTCGTAACGGAAAGGTAGTGACAGTACAGAAATAGCAGGGGACATGCAGAACGAATTTATGGATCCTGAGCTTTGGGGAGTGACGTGGTACGGACTATGTACGACAACGGGCTCAAGCTCTACTACTGCGACCCCTTGATGATGTCTGCCGCCCTCTCGGCGACAGCGATGACCGGGATCGCAGGGTGGCCCGAGACCTGGTCGGGGAACACAGACGCATCGCAAACCCGCAGACCGCGCACGCCATGTACGCGCAGCTCGAGGTCGACGACACTATTCGAGGGATCCGTGCCCATGCGTGCCGTCGACGTCTATTTAGGGCCATGGCAGGTCAGTCAAGTACAGCATTGAAGTCGAGGGAAGGGGCAACAACTACTTACGGGATGCAAGCATGAGATCGACCGCATCCGGAGGATACGCTTGAGCTCGTCGTCCGAGACCGTGTTGGGGTCAGCATCTCCTGGCCAGAAGATGTCGTCCGGGCCGTCCGGGCCGGACCGCGAGCGGAGGTCGAGGTGGTCGACCAAGGGCGTGGTGCGCGCGATGTTCATCGTCAGTCGCATCGAGCGCACGATTAGGTTTATGTCGCTCTCATCTGAGAGATACCTGGAGAAGCGATATATCAGCACGAGGACGCTCCAGAACGAAGGGGAGGAGAGTGAGAAGGGGCACCTGGGATCAATGATTGGGTGATCGTACGGGTCTGCTGAGCGGAGGGCGATGTACCCGCGACTAGCAGGCTTGAGGATGACGGGGCCCTAGAACAGATCATCACAGACATCAACACAACCGAAAAAAATTAAAAGGTTTGCGAGCATGCGGCAAGGTGCGGGGAAGATGAGCAAAGGATACGCACAAGCGAGACGCCGTAATTGCCAGCCGGCGCGACTCCCATACCAAGCTTCGTGACCGCGAGCGGGAAGAGAATTATCTCAAGATCGGGCGAACGAGGGCCAGACGTGAAGTTCTTGATTGGCAGAGTCTCCAGGTGGGGGCCGTACGGCAGGCTGTACGACGAAACGAGTTATCAGTTCACATTAGCGAAGGTTGTCACGGATTAAGACAGAACAACTTACGTTTCGTCGTCCGACCGGGTGAAGATGCCTACCTGACCGGCGAGGGAGGCCATGGGGCCAGTTCCAAACATCAGCCATTGCAGGGCGGCGAGGGCGCCTCGAAGCGGACTCTGAACAAGATTGTCTAGCGTCTTGCCGGGCTTTGCCCGGAAACAGATCACGCCAGGGGTGAAGTGCTGCCGAAGTGGTAGCAACCCTGTTAGCCAATGTATACGTAAAGGCCAAACCTCCATCCCAACTAGGAACTCACGTCTAGCAAGTTCTGGCCGACCGAAGGAAGGTCATGGACGACAGGAATTTGAAACTTCTTCAGGTCATTGGCGGGGCCCACGCCCGAAAGTTGAAGGATCTGCGGAGACCCAACTATGCCCGCCGATAGAATGACTTCGCGCTTCGCACCCACGATGAACTTGGGGCCACCGCGCGACTGCGAGAAGAGGACGCCGGCGGCTGTCGGCAAGCCGCCGGTTTCTTGCGTGAAAAGCACCCTTTCGGTCGTGCACTTCACCGCAACCTTAAGGTTCGGACGAGCCAGAACGTCGGCGTTCAAATATGCAGTGGCAGTAGAGCTCCCTATAAAATCTTGAATGTTCTGTTGAGTTGGGTCGAAGAAGGACACCCTCACGTTCATTCTTTCCATCCGTCATCGCATGGAATAGACCAGCACCAAGAGAACCCTCGGAGGTGTTGAAATCCCTGTATAGGGCGATGGGCAGAGCGATCAATTGTCATACCTCATCAATGACCTACGTCGACGTTGGGATGCCAATATTCCTTGCAGCTTCAATAACATCTTCGCTGATAGGCTGTGGCACAAGTATCAGCTGGATCTCCCTGTCCCGATCAGGATGTACTAACCGCAACAAGAGGGCTCTTGTTGATTCGAGGGCCATCCCGGGAAATCTTGTCGAAGTATCTGGGGGGAGTAGGTTGAGCGCATTACAGGCGCACGGGCGGCGCGCCGCCCTTTCGAGCTTTCGGACTGACCTCCGCATCGTGGTGTAGCCCCACCCGGTGGCGCCCTGCTGCTCCCAGGCATCGTAGTCTGTTCAAAGGTCAATATTATCACAATACTATATATATGCGAAACTGACCTGCCGGGTCACCTGTGTGGTAGATGAGAGCGTTCAAAGAGCTGCGAATTTCATGAGTGTCACGGATAACACAGCTGATGTTCCCCAAAAACCTAGTTCCGCCGAGGATCTTGCCCTTGGGCCAGTATAGTTTTCGGCCATCAACGTCGTCTTGCGGACTGGAAAGGATACGTCAGAGGTGACTTCAGCCAACGCGGGTGGCGATGATCACGCACGAGGACCAAAACTGCCAGTCTGCGGAGCTTTGCAAAAGGTTCCGAAAGGCCATCGGAATGCGTGTGAAGACGTGATCTTCATGGCTGGGCAAAGCGTCAGTCGTCCACGTCCTGATTCTGAAGTGTCTGAACCATCTCACCTAGCACCGGCTTCAATCAGGAGCACGGTGATGCTGGGATCCTCCGACAGCCGGGATGCGAGGACACAGCCTGCTGTACCTGCATCGTTATGAGCGTCAACAAATTGCAATAGCCTGTGACGCCCACCTCCGCCCACAATAACATAGTCGAACGACTTCCAGTGGGCCCTTTCGTCGTCGGTGACCAGGTTGGACGGACCGGGAGCATGAGAGGTCGCAAATACTGAGGGGTAGGTTATAAATTTCGATGCTGAGAGACCCATGTAGAAGCTAGGAGGAGGTCAGAGTCGCGTCTTTGTTGACTGTTCCGAGACGAGGGGGAGAGGAGAACACGCGTACGCCGGTGGGGGTCGGATATTTCAGAGCGTGGATACAGTTACAATGCTAAGCCCTGGGCAACCTGAAGACGCGTCTGTAAGAAGTGCGCGATGATTGTGTTGAATTGAAACGCACAGGTATACGGCCTTCTCCACACAGAGGATCAGCTGCGTTTGATGAAAAATGCAGCGCACGACTTGAATCCGATGAACAGGCTGTGGGCCCCTTCATGTTCAGTCCGAACACTGGACGAAAGGATCCGTGGTGAAGATCGATGTCTTGAAACTACAAGTAAAGGGGACTGGCTTTCAGGACAGTGGTCAGTTCTAGCATGCTCTCCCGGGTGTCACCAACGTATGACGAGGCCTGGGACATTATTTAGTGGAAGGCGAGCGTATCTGGCGTGTTCGTAGGTGGGAATGCGCTCGGATAAAGTTTTCATAGCGTCTAAATTCGCCGGATCTTCTGACAAATACAGTTTCCGACACTTCTCCAAGGCCGTGCGCTGGCATATGGCGGGGTTATTCATTCACCTACAAGCCGACCAGGGAGACTGTGAGCATAGCTCGATACCGTGCTACTGCGAGAGTGAAATCAACACCTACGAATTTCCCAGCCTGCACCGTGTTGCACTGCCGATGCAGCCGCCGCCGTGGATTGTTTAAGACTTGGCTCTCAATTCAAGTGATATTGTGGGGATTCCGAGCACTTGTGTGAGGGAGAGGAAGTAAAGTGACCGCTGTACAAACCGATAAGATGATGCGCGTGTCCAAAAAAGGTGCGAATTCCTTGCAGGCAAGATCTGCTGACTCCGTCGCCACGTGGGAAGCCCTCCTCTGCCTCCGGCCGTTCCTGGCGCTATCCCCGTTTCGCATCCACTGCCCCGGGTTCTCACTGGCTGTTCTTGGAAGAAAGAGAAGTTAGCTATTCAGTCTGTTTGGGATCTGGATTTGTTGAGGTCGCTGCATGCAGAACGATGACAAAATGGGGATGCCTCGAATAAATTCGCCGCTGATCTCGTGGTCCAAAAGTGCCCAAGTGGCAGGCAGACGGCATATCTTCCGGGCCCCGTGAACGGCCCGTGGTTAGCCAAGGCTCCCAGGTAATTACTGGCTTAGGCAACTTTCGTGAGGTTAATACCCGGAGGAACAAAGAGGCGTTCTATCATATTCACGTCAGCTGTGCCAAAACGGGGTACTAAATAACGTTGACCGCTACTTACATCGTGTCATTCTTGCCGCTCGACATGATCCCGGTCAGGCTCTGCCAAGGCCCGGCGCCGGCTCATCATGATGATAACAGTAAGATTTCAAGTTCGGGTCCACTCCACTTGTGCTGGGAACGAAAGTATAGGTACTTCGAGACACTTGGAACCGTCATAGTCTGAGATGCTCTGCGTCGTTGACCAAAATCCAAGTCTTCGAAGGGGCAGATAAGCATGCCGCTGATGAGATATTGGTCAGGTTACTAGGCCGTATCAGTCGTAGCGAGGTGCCACTCGCCCATCGCGACGGTATTCGCGTTCTCCTTATCTCAGGGAGTCGAAACGCCGATGCCTCGCTGCGCCAGTGTGACTCCGAACTGCACATGGTTGATACATCGATACATGGACTACGCAACTACAATCTATCGTGATGACATACTGGGTCGTATTCGACTCGTGAATCTGTGTAACTAGGACCATTCTAATGAGGTGTGTACATGATGAATGCCGGCAGAACAACAACTTGGTGCCGTGAGAGTGACAATGTCCGGACGGGTAGGACGGAACATACCGAAGCCAGCCTCTACCCGGTCTTCGCCTTCATATGCTTCCAGACAGTGATAAACATGATATACCCCACCACCACGCACGCAAGCTGCACCCCGATGTACTTGATCATCCCCACCTGGACCCCCGCGCCGCCGAACACGGCGCCGGTCACCCGCCCCGTGTAGTTGCTGTACTGGATCATGAGGCTGATCCGGTTGTTCCACTCCCCGGGGAGCTGCTTCGACATTAGCGAGAGCGTGACTGTGCTCGCGACGTTGAACCCGAGCGCGATGAGGAACCAGGCGAGCCACAGCGTGCCGAAGCTGACCTTGCGGCCCTGGATGATCCCAATCGCGAGCAGGAGCCCCGCGACGCCGACGGACGTGCCCGCCGCGAGCGTGTGGCGGTCCTGGATGCGGCGCGCGAACGCGAGGTTGCAGATGAGGAAGGGCATCGTGCAGATGCCGCCGAGCGCGATGAGGTTGCCTGCGGCGTACGGCGAGAAGTTGAACGGGTTCGAGGGGTCGTCCGAGCTCGTGTAGACGGGGAGGTTGGACTCCCACGCGCCGAGGATGAAGAAGGTCGTCATCGCGAACCAGCACATCGTCGCGCAGACGCCCTTTTGGTAGCGCGTCATCTTGAGGAGGGGAGGCGTGGGCGTCGACGTCTCGGAGACGGTGACTTCGGCCTCCTTGACGCCGGCCTCTGCGTCCTCCCTTTTCTCCTCGTACGAGGCCGCCGGTGTGACTGGGGATGGGATGGATCGGGGAGGAGTAGACTTCTGGGCGTCGAGGGGGACGTCCTCGAACCAGATGCAAGCGGCGATCCAGAACAAGAGCCAGCATCCAGCCATGACCCAACCGGGACTGGTGTACCCGTTGAAGATCGCGTTGCCGAAGCCGACCTTGTACCTGCATTGACTTCAGCTGAGATCTCGACACTCAAGGAAGATGCGGGCTTACAGTAGACCACCGAAGAACGGCCCTGAGCTGAAACCGAGTCCTTGGCAGAGAACGAGCCATCCAGCGAGTGTTGTCCTTCGACGAACGCCGACGATCCTAGGATCCGAGCAGTACCGCTTATTGTACATCCAGAAGGTGTAGCCGAAACCGCAAACCATGCGCCCCAGAAGGATGAGGTAGAGCCAGTTGGCGTAATATGCGAGGCCATACAGGATGTTCCCGACGAGCATGGACCCGCACATGAGATGCAACGGGCGCGTGTAGAGAGCTGCGGGTCTTTAGCCTGCGGACCAACAAGGATGATTCACGGCATCAACGACTCACTTTTGTCGATCATCGTGAGGGGAAGGAGCGTAAGAAACCCGACCCCCGTTGGGATGCCGATCGTCAGACCGGAGAAGGTCGATGTACCCCCGAGATATGCAGCGTACTCGTTTGACGAAGAGACGACGATGAAGAACGTGTTCTAGAAGCAAGGATACATGGTCACCTTCTGAGTGAGCGTAAGTTTAAAGGAGACACCCGTACCTGAAGTAACACGTTTGAAAAAATGACGATGGCTAGAGACGACCGCTTTGGGAGCTTGTACTCGTCGTCGATCTCGGAGCCGACGGTGGCTTCGTCGGCCTGTCTCAGGCTGTTCTGTGCTGATGTCGCGCCGCTCTGCATTTTCGGGGTGACTCAACGGCTAGCTGGGAAGAAATGGAGCGAGACGGAGTCGGTGAGCGTGGCGACGCCATTCTAGCACGCTCCTCAGGTCTATAAGGCTATCAGCACGGTGAGCGTCAACAACGAAGTCTGCACAAACGGAGAATGCACTTTCGGCGAACAGGACTATAAGAAGTAGCGGAAGAGGAGGAGGAGGACAAGGAAGAGGCGGAACCCCGAGCTCGCGATCGTCAGCGGTGGACGCGCGGGTGGCACAGCTCCAAGCGCGGGAGACTGAGGTAGACGCCCAGAGCGTACGTACTTGTCCGCGTTCCACGACTCGCGCCCGCAGCCTTATGCTCCGCACCAAAGGCCCAGCACCATTCCCCACTTCCGGTCTTCGGCCTGCGACGTGCTTGCTTCCATACAGTTCCGATCGTCGCTGCTCACTGCAGGTTCTTGGAAGCGTGCGACGCGCTCGGCTAATATACGTACACGGCATCGCAGCGGACTCCAAGTACTTGGCGACTTCGTGTAAGTCTGCACCCCATAACAATCTGGGCCATTGATCAAGAGCCCGTTCGCGATGCTGGTGTTTGGCGACAAAACTCCACGCTGCTTGGCGACAACAGCATGTACCCAATCCTTGGAAAGACCGAGAACCGAAGGCATGCTACTATTCATTCACAGGTGAGCTCGTCACAAAGACGACTCATTTTCATTTATCACGGGATGCTCTGTTTTGATTCGGCAATGGGAACGACTTCCCCGTCCTCACCTCAAGGTGCAGGCACGGCTTGCATGCTAGGCGTCGGGCTTCGCCCAGCAGCGCCTCCTTCACCACCGCCATTGAACACGCCCATTGCGCAGCCGAATGCGACTCGACGGCGTGTGGATGATACAGCTGCGCTTCGCAGGCGACTCGCCCATGACGGGATGGAGCTCGCGCTCGACCCCGTTCCGCGCGCGGAAAGGCGGGAGGCCTTGCTCGACCGAGTAGTCGGGTTCAACGAGCCGCGACCGCTTTTTTCCTGGTTAAATATGTTCTGGGGCCGCGCAGGCCTGGGGACAGAGGTGGTCGCCGTTAGCCCAGGTTTTTAATCGGGTTGGAAATGTGATTGTTTGTACCGGGTCGGACCTCGGAGGAAAATCCGTTCTCCAGCACCCACAAATCTGGGGATGTATGTGGGGGTGCATTATCGTCTGAGGTCCGTGGGTTCCCACCCCATCTCGGACAAGTTCCTGGTGACAAGCTTACTCCAGTTGGCCAAACAAGCCGTCGGGGAGGTTGCCTTCATTTACCAACATCCCCTGCCATAATTAAGCACGGCGGCCGTTCCCAGTGCATTTTTCTGTGCTTTCGAATCGTTATCACATGGTTCATCGTCAGCCTCTACTTCATGCCCTGCTACGTATCGGTCTTTCCTCCCGATGCCGCGCTCAGAGCTAACTTTCCATATCAGGCGGACAGACTCGACGGTCTCCCCGGAGTGTTTCCATGTGCCAGCATCTGCAAGTCGCACCATAGTATTATCGGGACGTTCTCCCAGGATTTCTGGACTCTAGGCTATCACGCAACACCTTCCATAGGACGTCTCCGGTTTGACATGGTACGTCACCGTTGCTCAAGCTTATCGCCTCCGGTGTACCCTCCGTCCCGTTAGGTCCGGCTCTCGCCTTGCGAGTTCGCCCGTACCCTCGTTTCAAGCCACACTGTCTTGAGCTGAGGCAAGAACGCCTCGCAGCGGGTACGCATGCGCGTGTTGGTGTGACGATGATGTAGTCGAGCTCCCCCATGAGGTTGTGCGGCTGCCCCGATGATAAGGATCCTATCGTTGCAGGGAACGCGGGAGAGATGATCCAGTCCGCGACGTCGGCGGAAACGCCGACAGGGCTCGGTCGCTGATCGGCCGGGAATTCGCACCCTTCGTTGATAGCGCGGACGAGCTCGGCGCAGTTTGCGTACCGGGTCGAGTCGCACCCGCGTTCCGTGTCCAGGATGCCCGTCATGCTCATGATGACGCCCGCCGCGGCGTATGTACTTGGGGATTGCGAGTCTGCTCTCACTCGAGGAGGTCGGCGTGGATGATCCCGGTGAGATGACCTATTTAGGCCCAGGCATGCCGATTCACGTTCTCGTCGTGAATATCTTCGGGACCTAATGCAAATCTATGCACATGTCATTGTAGGAACCAATTGGCGACTGAGATAGCTTTGGCGCGAGGCGGAGGGTGCGGATGGTGGTATATTATAAGTATCCGTAGCCCACGAGTACGTAGCCGACTGCCCCCTCGGGTATACCCGTGCACATCCCTGGATTCAAGCGATGCGTCCGCACTGACCTCGCGATTGACCGCGGCATTTGTTGCTTCGGTTTCTTTAGCCTCCTCGTGAACCTGCGTCCCCCCTGGTTGAATTATCTTGTCCTCTGAACGAGATTGGTCTTCCAAATCCTCAAGTCATTGATAACCAGCCTCTATTCTGAAGGCCTGTGACCTCGCGGCCTGGCCGATGCCCACCGCCTCAAGAGACCGCTCCACCTCCTCCGTCGCGATCAGCGCAGTGTTTGGATCCACTTGGATCTGAAGGGTTTTACGATGGGGTGAAAGGCTAAGATATGGCTCGTCCGTCATTGCTGGTGACGCAGATCAGCCTTGACCGCATGAGATACACACTTGCTTTCCCATGACTAGGGCGGTCACCGCGCTTCGTCGCATTATCTCGGAATGCATTATCTCTGAAATTAATATCCGCTCCTGCATACTGTACCTCCCTTACCGGCCAATCCCCCACAATCATACGGACAAACGCGTTGGCGTCTCTGTGCCAAACACGCCAATGGATATCTCCGTTTCCCCTTCCGCCGCTTCCACTCTTCTCTCCCGATCTCTCAACCTCCCTTCCCAAAAACGCTGCAAGCACCATCGGTGTTATCCGTGAGTTGAATTGTTCCCACTTTACGTATCTTGGCCCAGACCACCGCTTGAGCTTGTTGTACTTTTCTACTCAATGATTATCGGTTTTCCCACCAGAAAAGCTTCACTCACACACTCGTGCCTTCGTTCGCGGCACATTCTTAACTTGGCGTGGATTATGTCGGGATGATTTACGTTATGCCAGTGTGTTGAATATCAAGTACCCGTTCGTCCCTGACCAATTCTCTTCTTCCACGGCCGATGCCGCCCTCCAGCATGGATATCCTGTTCTTCTTCATCCACCTGTTGCCCCCCATCAGTAAAATGTCCTATACTACTGTAGTGCTCTGTAGTCTATATAGCCAGTGTTGCATAGTTGCAACCCCCCCTTTATGGAGTGCCCTGTAGCACCGGGCACCAACTCTGTAGCGCTCTGTAGCACCCCATTGCGCGCTATAATGAATGTAGCGGAACCTATAATTAATAGTAAGGGAGATTATATAACAAAAGCTTACTTCCGACCCTTCTGCCCTGCCCTCCTACTCCTAATCCTAATCCTAATCCTAGAGGTACTTGTCATTTGAGAAATCGCGCTGGCCGGGGATCGAAGCCAGGCTTTGAGCAATTGAACATCCGGTGTAGCGTTTAAGACCACTGCACCAAATTCACTTGATATCTTCTCTGTAGTTAAGCTATATATTCACTAACTCTTGTGCCTGACTTGAACTCGGACGAACTTTGCCGCTCTGTCTCACAGGCCAGCATACAAGTATGTCTCCCTATCCAGGGGGTGCACCCATAATGTTTATATGCTAGCAGCTTCTCTATACACTTCAATTAATGTTTTCAGTCAAACCAAGTCACTAACTCACTGGAATATGGTGATTTAATGAAAGGTTGAACATAAGTAAAACATAGCACACCGGGACAATAGATATATGTAGTACTCTGTTGGCATCATTGCATAGGCCATTACTATGTGCAGCTACAAGATCTTAGTATATACAACAGCCTACAACATAGTACAACACAGCATGAGGGGCTACTATGGCATGCTACAGAGGCTACATGGGTGGGTGCCTATGCTACAGCGCGCTCCGAAGGCTATAGTGATCTATATATGCTCTATTAATAACTACAAGCTGTTGAACCTTTTACTGATGGGCCATCTCTGTTCCTGAGCATCCGGGCGGTCAACCAGCAAGTGACAGACATGTCCCAGCACTTCCGTTCTGTCGAATGTCATGATGCGCTGGGAACGGCAAGCCCAAGCGGAAGGGATGTACGGCATCTGCGCAATAAGCTGGTGATCCGGAAGCTTATCCTCCACCGCGTCCGCTAAGGGTCTCACCCCAGTTCGAAGCTGCGGCGCGGGGGCGAGATCAGTGCGGGATGCTCGAATCTCATCTACTGCCTCTAGCATTATGTAAGTAGGGACAGTGTTACAGTACATACATAATTTGTGACCGGCATGCGGATGTTCGCAAACGCGACCGGCTGCAACTGAAAGGACAGAGACATTTGATGGACTGTCCATTACTGTATCGTCATCCTGGAAAGACCAGCTTCTCATTTGCTCGACGACAATGATTGAACTCGAAGGCAAACCGAGATCCCTCAGTCGCGGCATCCCGACCTGAACTGCTGCACGACCGCCTCCTCGCTGTTCCTGGACGCGGACATCTGCAATGATGATGCCTAACGACATGGGCGAGGAGGAAGCACGACCTGCCTCGTCATCCCATCAACCTTTTCCGGTCCGGGAAATCACGTTTGGGGAGCGATGCGGAGCCTGAGGAACATTTCTCCATGATATCGGGGGTATCTGAACCTATCTTGGCCGATAAGCCCGAATACGATAGGCATCATCCAGCTCTTGAAGGCTGAGCTCATCACGTCGAGGGTGCACCGTTTATTGACGACACAATCTTTCAGTGCTTGTTTTCAGCTGACGAGTGGATATATAAGTCAAAATCAACGGAGCCGGTATCCGGAGAAGAAAGTGAAGAACGCACACAGAACGGCTGGGTGGAAGATATAGCTGCGCACCGTTTATGGAAAAAAGGGGCGGGTATGGACTCCGGGATACTTGTGCATGTCGTCTCCAGGGTACGCTCGAGACGATCCACCTCAATAAAGGCACTCAAAGCCACCTAACATCGAGAGCAGGCTGCATTGTCTAAAGAAGAGGGATCAATTGACATGGACTTCGCACTCTGAGCTGCCAGTGAATCAGAAGGACGACGCACAATATAAGTTGCTCTGACTTCTCGAGGATAGTTCGGATAGTTCGGGTGACCTACAACAACACATGTCCGCTGCACGAGTACTGAAGTACTGAGTACGAGAGTAGGGAGGGTTTCAGTATTGAAGAACAAGGTGTACTAGGTTCGGAGATAGTCTCGGAGTTTGTTGAGTGGCTTTTAAACTCCGCTGATCCGGACAACCCGGCGCCGGGGCCTGGCTTGCCACCTTCAAGGTGCTCTAGATCTTTGCTCAGCCTTGCAGCGGTTCTCCCAGGTAACCTCTCCTGACGATCCCTCCATGACCTTCCTCTTGACGTCGTCAAACCTTTCTCTCAGAGCCCATCCTGGGCACATTTTGCGACTTTGTCTGCGATCCGCGCCTTTCGACACGTCCGAAGACCGTCCATCCCCATGTCGCGCTCAGCCACTCCGACAAGGGCAAGATGGGATCAACATGCCGACGTGGGCGGGTTGGCAAGTATCAAGGGGTTCAAAGGGGTCGTCCGTAGCGGCACGTAGAGGGGCTAAACCGGAAAGACCATGAACACGGTCGTTGACACTGACATCGGAATTGGGGAGATGACATGAAGTCAAACGGTGCGTCAATCACTTGCATGGAGGCGGAGCGCGTTATACAGTCACAAATAGACCGGTGTACGCGACTATCCAAACTTGTTATGTCATTGTTCCCGCGTTCGAATGTCCTGGTTTCCAGCCCATCATCTACGGAGCTGTGGGAATGAACGGCCAGCACTCCTTTCCACCAGCTCGTCTAATCGGGAATGAACCTCCTCTCCACAAATTTCACCGCCCTTGGGACCGCGCAACCCGACCGCACAGTCTAACATATGCTTATACTACTCTCCGGAGCGCCCACTGTCCCCGTCTTCACACAGCCAGAGGTGCTCGAGCTTGACAAGTGAGATGCCGAGCAGCCGGGGGACCCGCCAGAAGCTCAGCGCTCAGCCCTGACACACCCGACATGCCACTGCTTGGCGTGAAGTCCAAAAGTTTCGACGTAAACCGGCCAGGCAACAGTATCGTCTTCCCTCTCCTGACGCAGGCGACGCTTGGTGTACAGTGTACTCATCGCGCTCTACGAGTACAAGGTCTTCCCGCAGGTCTCACCTGGGGTTCCGAACCATCATGTATGTACTCAGTTTATCTCCTTTAGTATGGCAACAAATACTTTCCCTCTCAGACCAAACGCGCGTTGGGTTTGGGAAGGACACCGGAGTGATCACGCAGTTTGATAAACCAGAGAACACCACTGGTTTGAACAATTAGGTATATGCATACCTGGAGCTTTTTGTTTTGGTTTCTGAACCGATGCTTGTTTTCCTTGTTCGCTTCGTCAATTGCTTTGCAAGGTGACCCTTCGCATTGCTTACAGTGCCTGAGACGGTTGAGCTCTCTGACTGGGTCTCGTCACCCCTGCGCATACCGGATCTGATTGTTGGAGACAAGGTGCGCATCGCCAACAACTACGTCTACCGCGTCGAAACCTCACCTTCCCTTCAGGGTACAGTCGCTTACTTTGGCCACCCGGACGAGACTGGGCCCAGTGGATACGCGCATGTTGTCATCCACGGTAGTACCGCATCCAACTCTAACCTTCCAACACTATCTCACCAAACCGGTTCCCGTCTTCAAGAAACGATGATGTGGCACCCCTCCGAAGTCTACCAGTGCAACCCTGGGCCGTAGCCCACGCAGGTTCAACGTTCACACGTTCACGACTCAGGCTAACGCCGAGAGCGCGCATCTGCTGGTGAAGATCACGCCGGCTGTCGCGGAGGTGGCCGAGCACCGGAGAAGGCTGCGAACCCTTGGACATTTGACGAACGCGGCGCACCACTGGTGGATTGCATATCGGGCCATATTTGCGTACATCGGGATGCGAACCTGTGGTCTTGGCGGATAGCCGACTGCAGCGCCTGCTACTGCGGAGATGCACAATCAGTGGTGAGCTTGAGAGCCTGGTGAGAGCATTCCATCGCAGAGATAGAATCAACTGCGAGGCTATTACTGAGAAATTTGGCAGAGCAATCGTTCGGACTCCGATGGGTCTCAACCGAGCGTTGAGGACCCGTTCCGTCCACTTACGGGATGTTTTCGCAGAGATGTCGACTGAACTGCAACTTGGCGGTGTCACAGTTTCTGGTTCTCCCTGGGTACACCATACAAAGGGGAGGATAGGTTTGATTCGCATTTCGTTATCCCCTAGCCTCTCGACTCGAAGATGGCTTCTCAGTCCGGCGTTGCCATGGATGGAATAATCGCATTTTCCGCTGCGGCGTAAGTGGTCGCGAAGCATGGCATGTCTAACTCTCACAACGCACCGTAGGCAACCACAAGACTATTGCGGGGTCGCTGTAACGGGCATGTCTTGACTTTGAAGATACCACGATTAATCATCTCACGCCATGACATCCAGCATTGGTTGTGTACGACTGGGTAGGGACACTACCCCGCGAGGTCCAACTTTTCTGGAACAAGAAAGCCCGACCCCTCTCCGCCATCCTTTACTTTTCGAACAAGTACAGGCTGAATCTAGTCGCCCAAGTCATAAATCTTCTTGAGTATGCCCCAATATCCGATAAGGTATGCCAACATCTCCGTCGCTCAAGTGCTTAAACGTGACCCTGAGCGCCATACCCACAGAGGTGCGTCCGAACGCAGGGAAATAGTTTATCTGCGCTCACGTTGTTGGCGACTGCAGTTGCACTAGGGTCATACTTGTGGACAGCACATTTATATATCTAGCCTTCCTTCCGCCGGCAGGTACGTAGTTTCCACGGCTGACATCCAAGCCCTTTGAACACTTTTTGACTGCTGAATTTGCTTTCAGCATTCGCCGGGTTGAGGGTGTACGCGTTGACTCGGCATCGCTGGCTATCAGCACTCGTCTTTTTGCTCTCAAGCACGTCATTTGCCACAAATATGGTATGGCATCAGTACTTCCGTAATTCACTGAGGCACTGAGGGTACTGATGGGCACCCAGTGGGCACATGCCTAATACAAACATGTCTTCCTCGATGACCAGTGTATAAACTGGCAAGAAAACGAATGTATGGCATAGATAGGAACCAAATGAAATCATCCGGACAGGATTTACTCACAGAAGTCCCAACAATCTTCTAAAGGCTGACCATATGTTCCGGTGGCTGGAGGGTGGGGATTTTGGCCTTGTGTGCTTGTTGGCTCAGCCTAGCAGATGTATTTCTGTTGGAATCATCCTCCCAGGTCATCGCCTCAGCATGTAGAATAGTTTCTGTACAGCAGAGATGGCAAATGGAGGCAAGAGAGCAAGACAAGGTCGCAATTCCTCCGCTGGAGTTGTCATTGCACAGCCACTACTGACAAGACAAGTACTGAGCACTACTGGGTGTACTGCCTCAGTGGCCCTCAGTGGCCTCAGTGCAATCACAGGTTTCCTGATGGGCGGCACTGGTTCCCTCTAGTTCATGGTCATGCTAACGGTTTCAAGGTGTTCTTCGGATTCGATCTCTCCGCCGGTACTCAGGTCCCCATGATGGGGTGCGAGGAACATGCTACCATTCCTCCTTCACTCGTGCAGATGTATGCCAACTCATAATCTCGTCCTCCGTATCTGCACTGAGTCCTGACCCCCATCCCCGGCATAGCTGTTCGTAAGGTGATACCTTGGACGCCACCGCGGAATGTTGACATGCACTCGACAGTCTTCATCACAAACCGTATATCAACTATTCTGGCAGACACCTTCCTCGTCGCAATCACCTGGAAGCAGTTCCTCCGTGAAGGGGTTAGTATGAAAAACAACCTTGAAATCATGAAAAAGAAGGGTCTCGTGTGGATAATGCTATGTGATGGTTCGTCTGCATCTTGTTGACTACGCTCTCTGTTCAGGTGTTCACAATCTTCACAGGCATGATCTACTTTGTGTTTGAAGCTAGCCACGCTATCCATCTATTCGACCTACATATATAACGGCAACACGCAGCGTGCTATTGATGCTGAACATCACACACCTCGTGCTTACAGAACTCTCCGTAAGTGCCAGGTTGTCTGGCGCCTTGTTACTTTTGTTGGTACAGCAATGACCCTCCTTTCAGACGGTGATAAACGGAGAGAGTAGTCTTCTAGC
Organism: Ganoderma leucocontextum; assembly: GCA_020736865.1. NCBI lineage: Eukaryota > Fungi > Basidiomycota > Agaricomycetes > Polyporales > Polyporaceae > Ganoderma > Ganoderma leucocontextum. Next base: position 1,180,481 of record JAHKGY010000009.1, read on the forward strand.
AAGATTTACAGGCCCGTACGTGAATAATTCTACAGAACGCATTGCCGCCGCTTTCCACGCAGCGCTGACCATGGCGCCATCTCGGCATGAGCAGAATTTCGTCCGTGCTTGTATCCCGTTTCCTCCTGGACCTCCAAGAAGCTCATCAGAGAAACGCGGCCGGACTGGACACCAACGATCCGTTGCACACCTTGCAGAGCTTCGGCATTCGTTCAGTCAACCTTCCGCCCGCGCTCGGGTCGCTCGGCGCCACCATAGATCCCACGAGCTACTATGGTTGGGAGAAAGACGACGAATGGGCAGATGACGACTCCGCGGCCTCGGAAGGTGTTCCTCCAAGTGAAGGGGAGTCCAGCCAGGATTTGCGAATCGAAGAGGACTCCACAATCACGGATGTTCCGCGGGGAGGGGGCGGCGAGATGCCTATTGGGGTCTAAACCTAGAGTATCAGCGTGTTGGAATTGGTATGGTACGCGTCACATACGGGTCTTCTTTCGCAGCTCTCATTGACTGGTCAGCAGCAGAATAGCGCATGCCTGCAATACGCGCAACTCCCCGTTTGATTGGTTGCCTGCGTCTTTCTAGGTTTGTTTCGGAATGCGCGTACGGTACAATGTTCACGGAAAGCGGCCTATGTATGTCTCACGCGCGTCCAACCCACACAACTGGTCGCCGGAATCGTCAGATGCGGACACAGATATCGACGAGGAGTCGGACTCGGATTCGGACTCGGGCTCGGACCAACTGCCGCACCCGCCGCCTGGACAGCAGCATCACTGCGGTATAGAAGTCGTTGCGCGGCACACCCGCGCGATGCACACTGACCCACTCCGGCGGCACGAGCTCCATCTCATCGAGGAGGACAGCGCAGAGCTGCGTCTGCACCTACTCGAGGAGGAGGTGCTCAAAGTAGAGCGCGTTCGGTCGCCCGCCCCCGGTCCCATCCCGGTCCCTGTTCCCGTCCTCGTCCTCGCCCTCGTCCTCCGCCCTGTCGTATGTCTCCGGGTTCGGTCCCTCTGCGCGGTGTCGCCCAATGAGGAACCAGGGCAGCGTGCACGCGCGCGCCAGAGCGGGAGCGTGGAGACGCACTCCCAGTCGACAAACCCGTGAGCGTCCCGGACGCATCGATATTTTGGGACGAGCTGAGGTCATCGTGGAAGATGACGGTCCGCTCTGGGGGCGCGTCGCGCGCGGGGCCGGGGGGTGGGAGGAGGCGGACGAGTAGTTCGGCGAGAGCCTTGGTGTCTTGAGTGTCCTCCATCTCGTCGTCCAAGTCCGAATCCGAATATGAGTCCTCGTCTACGTCTGTGTTCTCGCCTGGGTTGATATCGCTCCCACCGACTTTCATCGGCCACTCGGGTTTCCGCCAGCTTCGAGCGTACAAAGAATGGCTGGACTGGACTGGGCGGGTAACACCACGCACCTACGTGTGAAGATGTCTCGCCCAAGCCCGAATCGTGAAAAGAGATTCCCCATAACATTGTGCGCTAGATCGATCCAGACATCACAGTAATGAGAGGGGCGTGCAGTACGGTACATACACTCTTCTCATCCTGGCTTCAGCGAGACGCGAGGCCGACGTTGAGGGTCATCTCGGGCTTCGAGTTTGCGTGGTCGGTGACTGGATAAGCAATGCCAGCAAAGTTCCAAAAGATAGGCTTGTCCGACGAGAGCGCGAACTGGAAGTTCGACACGAGGGTGGAGAGGACGATCTCTGAAGAGCACGACGGTCAGAAGGGGTTCCGCGTCAGAAGGAAAAGGGTGCGACTCGCTCATTTCCAGCTGAGAGAACTTGAAACCGCTGAGTATACGTTAAGTGACGAGAGTAAGTCAGCCGAGAACGACATTGGAAGCCGGTGGCAGGGACAGAGCTCTCGAACGCACATGCATGCATGTCCACCACTGATAAAGGTCATCCTGTCGCGCACCTCAGCGTCAGATACACTGTCCACGGATCGCAGCACACGCGGAATACGAATACGCAGTACGCACAAGTTGGCGTAGATACCGGGGATGCGCGCGTCCTCGACGGCCTTGGGCAGGGGCTGCAGCCACCGCTCCGGCTTCCACTCCCACGCGTCCTCGCCCCACAGCGCCTTGTTGGTGTTGCACCCCCGCAGATTGAGGAGGATGCTCGTGCCCTTGGGGACTGCCACCTCCGTTATAACGGTGCCGTCGGTGCAGCGCACGGGCTCGGAGAGCGGGATAACTGTATCGACCTTCGCTCTGAAAAATGAAAATGAATCAGCTCAAGCGGACACGAGTCAGTAATCAGTGAGTAAGGGCTCACTCTCTACCGTTGACATTCACCGGGGCATACCTGTGCGCGACCCAGCGGTCAGTCCGAAGGAGTGGAGGTGTGTAGGGCGAAGAGGGAGAGGCTTACAGGCGGAGCGTCTCGCGGCAGATCGCATCGAGGTATGGCAGAGCGCACAGCTCGTCATACTGAATATCCTTGCCGTACTGCTCTTGCGCTTCACGCAGCTCCGCGCGGAGCCTGGTCTGCACTTCCTGGTTCATACAGAGGAGGTGCAGGACCCGCGAGAGTGCGTTTGAGGTGGTGTCGACGCCTGCCAAGATGAACGTTCTACGTTCGCACCCAGTCAAGGATCAGTCGAACCTGGCCACTGACGGCGGTTACGAGAAGACCGAGACGCGTACCCCATTTGCGCAAGGACCTCTTCGTCGGGGAGCCTATCTTCTTCAGATGCCTTCATGTTCTCCCTCACTATCCAAGCCACCATAAGAAAGTGATGTCTTAAAAATAACATATATGGCCCTGGACTCACACAGCACGCTCATGACGTCCTTCCCCTCTCCCAGGGCGTGGAGCAGCTCCTTGTTGCCACTCTCGATCGCGGCCTTCTTCGCGTAGTAGATTTCTTCCGTCCTCTTGGACATGATATCCGTTATGGTCTTCAAGCGTTGGATGTTCGGGATGGGAACGAGCTGAAGAAGGAACCGACGGAACCAGGCCGGACCGAGGTAGGACAGGTACGGGGTGATTTCTCGAGTCCATAGGGTGTCGTTGGTCGCGGGTCTGGAATTAACGCCACACGTAAGATTAGTTGTCCCCATGCGCACGATATACGCTTAATACGAACACAAAGGATTTGACAGACTCCGTAAACACGTCCCGGGATTCAGCCACGAGCGGGTCGAAGGAATAGCCCAGGCCGCCTCGACCGACGAGCTCGAGTGCGGCGCGTCCCATCCATGCGAGGACGTCGAGGTCCTTCGGCCCGTCCTTGACTCGGGACTCGATGGCCGTCCGAAGCTAAATTGGTGGAACCGTCAGAGAAGGTTGTAAGCATAAATGGGGACAGAGTCTTACTCTACCGGCGACGTCGTAGAACAGGGGTGTCAGATTACGCATATGTGCTCCGGAGAACACTGGGTTGAGCATCTTGCGCTGTTTCTTGTGGGTCGCACCATAGGTTCCCAGTAAACCCGGACCAAGCAGCAGGCATATCGTGCTATCCGAACGTTAAAACTTCCATGTGGGGTTCAACGCTGGACTTGGAACATACGTAATGTTTTTCTCTCCCCGGTAGTAGTTGTCCTGGTCCTTGACATAGACACTATGCATTGCCTTCGGATCGTAGATGTGCAACATCCTAGTCTATGCAATATATCCAACGTTAAACCAAGATCTTGAAAGTAGTGAAAGAACCTACGCCGAAGAAACCGTGGCATTTGGAGAGCGGGCCATAGGTCTGGACGAGGTCATCGACGAATTTCCAACTATTATGGTTGAAGATCTGAAACATGTTCCCTGTTGCCACCGCGGTGCGAGTTAGGCTTCACATACTCCAATAGCAGTCAATATCCACGCACCTGAAATGATCGACCCGGAGGGAGGGCCGGGAAGTTTGTCCAACGGAGATCTCACGAGATAGTTTCGTGTGAAACGCCATATGAAGTGGAGGATAAGACCCGACGCGACTAGGACTGCAAGTTGCGGCATAGGGGAGACGATAGGTGGATGTGAAAGCAACAGGAGGGCCTGAGAATATAGGCGTGCACCACGGACCTCCTTATATGCGATACGATTAGGCCCGTAGAGCGACGGACCGCTGAAGCATTACTTTTACGTATGCAACAACTCCCGAGTTCCGTCGGCAAGAGCTCCTTGTAGTGCTGCAATCTCATGACTTGGCCGCGACAGTCGGGGAAGGATTGTCGAAGCGGTCAAAGAGGGGTCACAGGGTGGGTTTCTCAAGGACTCGAGTGTTCCATTGCCACGGTCGACCACCGTTGGCCGAGCAATCCGCGGAAGTCATTGGACTCGATTCAATTTGCTTTGTTGTTCAGGTGTGTCGCGGTACCACATACTACACCCATGTCGAGAACTTGAGAGATTGCGAGGAGTAGTTCCTGCACTCGGAATTATGACGACGGTCCTGATCGGGGCCGCGCGGCAGTCTCGTTTACCAGTATGGCCCGGCGCTACCCCCTGCCAGTCGTTATCGATATTGCCAGACTGGTCGGCTTCTGTGACTGTGTATCCAAGAGCGCGTTGGAGGACATACCTTTGAAGTTTGAACCACCTTTCGCAACGAAGAACCGATAGCAGGCTGCCGTGGTTTACCGGCGCTAATGCCTGCGCTTCCCACGGCTTCACGGCGGTCCAGTGGCGGGCGCTGCGAGGCTGTAGAACTTCTTATCCACGGCGGACGCGCTGCCCAGGTGTTCACGGTATCTTTATCAGCTATGAGACTAGTGGTCCAATGTTGCCGCACCACTGAAGTACGAGCTTCTCAAGAGCGGCGACATTAAGGTGTGTGTGTGCTTGGCGTTCTTTTGTCCGAGCGTCATGGCAGTGGACCTTGGCTGACTCGATCGACTTTTGAGCAGGATCAATGAGATGTCCTTCAGATGTCTATACGCTCTTGTTGAACGACTGGAGCGTAAAAGGAACTACCTTATCAGCAATGCACACAAAAGGCAGAACAACAGGACAAACACCCCTCGCTCATCGCAATCAATCTCCGACACAGAAGAAACCCGCGATGCGAACAACAAAATCATGCGCATTCTGGACCCGAACAGGGTGACTTATTGCTCGATTTCCAGGGCTGACTCCAACAGCCTATGCCGAACACGCCAGCCTCCAACGTATAAAGCCCGTCCCGCTCCCCCGTTCTCTCTTTCCTCAGAAATCCCATGTTCAATTCTCACCCCACACACTCCCAGGTGCGCTGGCGACTTGCATTGGTGTAGGCTATGCGGGTCGCTGGTCGTACGCTCTCGCGGAGGGTCAAACGTTGAACTGGGATGTGTCTCCCCCATATGTCTCCGCCGTCAGTCTCGACTCTCAGTGGGGGCGGGGCCTTTTGGGCACCTCATCCATGGCTTGTATGTCGCACTGTTCTCGACCATCCTGTCGCTTCAATTAACCCTCTCCTGTCAGAATACATCGGAGGTGCCCACTCACCAACTCTTCTCGGTACGTCCCCTCGCATTCTTTCCGATGATGGGTGCTCATCGCTGTGGCGGACAGTTTTCTTCCCCTTCTCTCTCTCTCTGTGTTTCTTTGCGTTCACCATCATAGGAACACAACGCCACATAGCACGGCTGACCCACCACCACGTTCCAACTTCCGAGTCTGTCCGTCGCCGCGAAAGATGAAACCTCACTCCCTCTACTCTAGCACCCACAATGCACAAGGTGTCAGTCGCCCGTCGATGGTAAACCCACCTCATGGCAGTCGACGTTCCCGCCCTCATCGCAAATCACTTTACTGTGCGGCAAAGCGGTGGACGAGCCAACGCCCTTCCAGTACAGTCGCCTGTCGGGGACGGGCGACTCGGACTGTGTGGAGCGCGCGCGTCGCACTGCAAGGCTGAGCCTCCGACTGGTGAGTATATACAATGTTCAGTGCTCTTCGGTCGGAGACCTAATGAAGTAATTGTAGCGTGCACCCGGATCTTCAAGACTGGCCAAAGAAATGTACGGGGTGAGTACCGGTGAGTGTCGAGCCCCCGTGGCCAGTGGGGGCTCGGATACACACTTTTCCGGATACACCAGCAGCCACATCCAAAGCTTCCCCTGCCGTCAGCAGAACAAGGCCGAGCAGAAGGTGAATGGCACCCGGCCACTCCTCGATGTGTGCCGCGCGCGCATCACCTACGTGTATCGCTTTGCGTTTAGCTGCCGCGTCCGGAAGCTGCATATCATGGGTGCGCTCATGGATACGATCATGCTGAAAGCAATGATGGAGGACGCCCATCCTGTGCCTCAGGAATTTCGACAACGATCTATTCTCGGACGAGCCGAGCATGCAGGCGCTCATGCGTGTAGTGGACAAGCCGCCATTCCAGCAGCTCAAGTCGCTCGAAGTCGTGCTCACTGTCGCGGCGACGCTCACGCGCGAGACGTCTGTCAGGTTGCGGTGCGCCGTGGTTCGTTCGTCCGCCTCGTCCGCTGCGCCTCATACGCTCGCTCACTCGTGTTTCCTTAACAACATGCTCGAGATGCTTCGGTACCTCTCCTTGAGCTCATTCGGTCTTGTCTTTATCTCGTACCTCGATGACAACCTCACCCAGAACACCTGGTCGGAGAGGGCGGACCCCGACGACGCCCCCACAGAGCGGCCTATGTACGTCTCACGCGCGTCCAACCCAGACAACTGGTCGCCGGAATCGTCAGATGCGGACACAGACATCGACGCAGACTCGGACTCGGACTCGGACGCGGGCTCGGACCCCGACTCAGTCGCGGACTTGGACTCTGATTCAGACGCGGACTCGAGCTCACACTCCGACACAGGCATGGACACCAATGCGGATATCCCGGGTTCGGGTAATCCCAAGCTACGCCCGGCAGAGCGGTACCTGCATGACCTCGACCTCACCGCGTTCGCCCAGCGGATCATGGACACGGCGCCGACGCTGGATAGCGTCGTCGTCACGCTACGGCGGCACCGCACGCGCCCGTTCACGATCGCGCAAGTAGGGAAGAGCACGTCGGACTGGGGTGAGGAGGCCGTCCAAGTGATCCCGTTGAAGGCGGCGCCGGGGTATCGCGACATGCACATCCCACCGTATATTCGTGACCAGTCAACGATCGTTCAGGGGCGAATGCCAACCATGTCGTTCGTCCTGTTGCAAACGGTTGACCTCCTCGGGCCGCCGTCATGTAGAGCGCACACGAAGTTATGTCTCGCAGATTTGTTGATGACCTGGCACCCAACACCTACGTGCAGATGAATGTACGTCGTCCGCTTTTGCTTTGACCCTTTCGAAGTGACTGAGATTGATTTACTGAACGCGAACGTTTATGACGGCACTGGCTTCGACGCGCGCGCGTTCCCCACGCTACAGTTCGCGAACAGGGCAATGGTCCCCAACGGGCCGTACTTGTATTTTTTCCATGCGCTGCAGGCGACGGGCAATCCGACGAGGGAGGAGGACTACGAGAGCGGTAGAGCGCGGCCGTCCGGGCGTGAACGTTTGAACTCCAGCAACTGCGCGTCATCGCCTCCACCCAATCCACCCACTGCGCATCATCGCCGTATAGATGTCGTTGCGTAGCACACCCAGACCCACTGTGGCTGCACGCCCTCCATCTCATCAACTTGAAGACAGCGCGGAGGGGCGTCTGCTCACACTGCTCGAGGAGGTGCTCAAAGTAGAGCAAGGTCGGACGCCCCCGTTCCCATCCCCGTCCTTGTTGCCGTCCTCACCGTCGTCTTCGTCCTCCGCCCTGCGGTATTATGTCTCCGGGTTTGGTCGCTCTACGCGGTGCCGCCCAATGAGGAACCAGGGCAGCGTGCACGCGCGCCAGAGCGGGAGCGCGGAGACGCACTCCCACTCGACGAGGCCGGTGAGCGTCCCGGACGCGTCGACGAGGATGTTTTGGGACGAGCGGTCGTCGTGGAAGATGACGGTCCGCTCTGGGGGCGCGTCGGCTGCCGCGGGCTGGAACACGCGCGGGAGGAGGCGGGCGAGGCATTCGGCAAGAGCCTTGGTGTCTTCAGCGTCCTCCACCTCGCGGTCCAAGTCCGACTCATCCGGATCCGATATCGCTTCCACCGAGTTTCATCGGCCAGTCTGGTTTCCCCAAGCTTCGAGCGTACAAGGAATGACTCGAATGGACTGGGTAACACCATGTACCTACGCGTGAACATGACTCGCCCAAGCCACAATCGTGAAAAGGGATTCCCTACAACATTCATTATCCAGTAAATTAATCTAGATATCACAATAAAGAAAGGGGATTGCAGTACGGTACACTCGACGCATCCTGAGCCTCAGCGAGACGCAAGGCTGACGTTAAGGGTCATCTCGGGCTTCGAGGATGCGTGGTCGGTGACGGGATATGTAATGCCTGCGAAGTTCCAAAGGATGGGCTTGTCCGGCGAGACCTGGAAGTGGAAGGTGGACACGAGGATGGCAAGGACGACCTCTGAAAATAACGACAGTCAGAGGGGGGGACACGTCCGACGGGAAGCGTGCGACTCACTCATTTCCAGCTGAGAGAACTTGAAACCGCTGGATACGTAGAAGTAACGAAGATGAGTCAGCCTTTGAGAACGACTCCGAAGTGGAACGACAGAAAGAGAACGCACATGCACGCATATCCGCCGCTGATGAAAGTCATCCTGTCGCGCACCTCAGCGTCAGATACACTGTCCACGGATCGCAGCACACGCGGAATACGAATACGCAGTACGCACAAGTTGGCGTAGATGCCGGGGATACGCGCGTCTTCCACGGCCTTGGGCATGGGCTGCAGCCACCGCTCCGGCTTCCACTCCCACGCGTCCTCGCCCCACAGTGCCTTGTTGATGTTGCACCCCCGCAGGTTGAGGAAGATGGTCGTGCCCTGGGGGACTGCCACCTCCGTTATGAGGGTGCCGTCGGTGCAGCGCACGGGCTCGGAGAGCGGAATGACCGTATCGACCTTCGCTCTGAAAACGGAAAACGAATCAGCCCAAGTCGTGGCGGAGAAGCAATGGAGCAGGGGCTCACTGTCTAGCATTGATACTGACTGGGGCATGCCTGCCATGGGCGTCTCAGCGGTCAGTCCGAAGGGGGGCAGGATGTGTAAGGCGAAGGGGGGGGCTTACAGGCGGAGCGTCTCGCGACAGATCGCATCGAGGTATGGCAGAGCGCACAGCTCGTCGTACGGAATGTCCTTGCCGTACTGCTCTTGCGCTTCACGCAGCTCGGCGCGGAGCTTGCCTTGGACATCCTGGTTCATACAGAGGAGGTGGAGGAGCCGCGAGAGGCCGTTCGAGGTGGTATCGACGCCGGCCAAGATGAACGTTCTGTGTTCGCAGTCAAGGGTTAGTCAAGGCAGCGCTGGCCAGTGGTTGCGAAAATGGTTCCAGATACGTACCCCATCTGCGCAAGGACCTCTTCATCAGGGAGCCTGTCTTCTTCAGATGCATTCATGTTCTCCTTCACTATTGAAGCCGCCATCAGGATGTGATCGAGCGCACTGTGCAACCGTGGACTCACATAGCACGCTCATGATGTCCTTCCCCTCTCCCAGGGCGTGGAGCAGCTCCTCGTCACCACTCTCGATCGCCGCCTTCTTCGCGTAGTAGATTTCTTCCGTCCTCTTCCACATGATATCCGTGATGGTCTTCAAACGCTGGATGCTTGGGATGGGAACGAGATTGAGAAGGAAACGACGTAACCAGGCCGGACCGAGGTAGGACAGGTACGGGGTGAATTCGCGAGTCCATAGGGTGTCGTTGGTCGAGGGTCTGGAAATAATGCCACACGTAAGATCAGTTGTCCCTATGCGCACGATATATGCTGGATACGAACACGAAGCATTTGACAGACTCCGCAAACGCGTCCTTGGATTCAGATTCAGCCACGAGCGGGTCGAAGGAATACCCCAGGCCGCCTCGACCGACGAGCTCGAGTGCGGCGCGTCCCATCCATGCGAGGACGTCAAGGTCCTTCGGCCCGTCCTTGACTCGGGACTCGAGGGCCGTCCCAAGCTACATTGGTTGGACCGTCAGAGAGGGTTGCAAGCACAAACAGGGACAGCGTCTTACTCTACCGGCGACGTCGTAGAACAGGGGCGTTAGGTTGCGCATGCATGCCCCAGAGAACACTGGGTTGAGCATCTTGCGCTGCTTCTTGTGGGCCGCGCCGTAGGTTCCCAGTAAACCCGGACCAAGGAGCAGGCGTATCGTGCTGTCCAAACGTCAGGACTTCCGCGGAGTACGAGGCTGGACGTTGAGCATACCTAACGTTTTTCTCTCCCCGGTAGTAGTTCTCCTGCTCCTTGACATAGATGCTCTGCATCGCCTTCGGGTCGTATATGTGCAACGTCCTTGTCTGCACAATGTGTTAAACATTGATCCAAGACCTTTAAGCGGTGGAGGCACCTACACCGAAGAAACCGTGGCACTTTGCGACCGGGCCATAGGTCTGAATGAGGTCATCGACGAATTTCCAACTATTATGGTTGAACATCTGGAACATGTTCCCTGTTGCCACCGCGGTGCGGGTCGGCCTTCGCGTACTCTAATAACAGCCGATATCTCACACACCTGAAATGATCGACCCGGAGGGAGGGCCGGGAAGTTTGTCCAACGGAGATCTCACGAGATAGTTTCGTGCGAAACGCCATATGAAGTGGAGGATAAGACCCGACGCGACTAGGATTGCAAGGTGCGGCATAGGGGAGACGATAGGTGGATGTGAAAACGACAGGGCCGGAGAATAGGCTCCTTATATGCGACCACTCAGTTTGCTGCATCAGTAATTCATCAAATGTCTGAAACGGTCTGAAACGGTCTGATTCGGAGTGACCTACAACGAGGTGTGCAAACCTCAGGGGCAATTGCCCTTGAGCTTGAGGGTCTGCGACCTCCCTCTCCCCCTCCACATGACTGATGGGACAGAGAACAGATTGCATAGAACCGAGTACGCTATAGAAAATACTAGCTCAGGGACGGCCGTGCGGACGAGCGCTACGCACGGCGCGTTGGTCCGCAGCATATCAGTCCTCGTCACGCGAACCGCGCCTCCACGACCGCGCACCAAGTATTGCTCGCCGAAAGTGTTGCCCACCGACGCCTGCCGGTTACCGTAGGGCCCACTTCTTAGGTCCCGTCGTTGGCTAACTCTTGCAGGCGAATCCCTTTGCACGCCGCTGCCACTATCCCAGCACGCTGCCTTTTCCGTCACATACCCAACGAGGGGGCCTCCCCTCGTCCTGGGCCCCGCCCGTTTCCTATCTTGTCAGCCGGTGGCGCACTGAGACAACGTCGACTCGGCAACATGACGCCTGTGCGCCCTGGACTCATCTCGGCGCATCAGCGATTGATGCGCGCAAATGACACACATGGGCGGTCAGGACAAAGTGCATCGAGTATATACTAGACTACTTACTTAGTGATAGTGAAGCTGGGAGACGTGTGGGACTCATGGGCGCCCGCCCGCCAAACTTTCCTAGTTGGTCCTGAGCGCTCGCTGGATTGGTCGCGACCGGTTTAAGCGCTCGGTTTGGTCGGGATGCCCGACCAAATCGGTCCAATTTGGTCCCCCAGACCGAATTTGGTCGGGGATCTAATAAACCCTAGCTCTATATGTTTTAAACCCTAGCCCGAGAGAGCCCGCAAAGAACAGAGAACAGATTGTATAGAACCGACTAACCCTAGCCACAAACCACGAGCGCCTAAAGGTAGCTCGCGCCGAGGGCCATTCAGATTCACCCGCGCGGGGACACCAGGATGAGGAGATTCACCCGCGCGGGGACACCAGGATGAGGCGAAACACAATCAAATGAGCATTCATGAAATATGCAGTAATACGCCAAGCAAGCAACAAGATAATCAGACGGCGAGGGGATCGACTATACACGAGGAGGAGGGAGACCGTGAGCCGAGCCTACTATGCTACAAGGCCTCGCTCGTCGAGGCTATTCTGAAGAACTACTAGTATTGTACAGTACCGAGAAGGCGAGACGTCCGAAGTAGAGGGACCAAGAAGCACAAGAAGGCCCGCACACGCGCGCGGGGGGTAGGGATCATGATGACGTCGTGGAAGATCATGGCGAGCATCTCTGGAGCAAGGAGTTATCCCGAATGGCGTCAACATCAGATACACGTCCGGAGAACGTGAGAATGTACCTCTGCATGGCCACACGAAAAATGTTATCATATGAAAAGGAACGGCGCTCGAGAGAGAAGACATGAGTACTACGAACCGTGTCAAGCCGACCGGTACCTCCGCAGTGGTGGAGACCCGCAGGAAGGGTAATCACAAAGGAAAGTTGACTTTTACGAAGTCTAGTGTGGGGTCGATGTGGATGAGGAGGAGGAATGATGATGGGCGGAGTCACCAAAAACGGTCTTGTGTGGTCTTGTTAGGATCCCAAGCTGTTGGTAAATAGGAACAAATACCTTCCCAAAACGGACTATTTCCACGCCACGATCTGCTGTCACGTGGGTCGCGAACGCGTCGCGCAAACGCGGCGCGTCTCCTGCTCCTGCTCCTCTTCCTCTTCCTGCTCGGATCCTGCTCCTGCTCCCTCCCACCACGCTGCAGCCGTAGGTGCTCTCTGGCTTTAAATACTCTCCAACCATGGCGATAGAAGACGTCGATATGCACGATGTGGCCTACGACCCCGACCAAGACCCAGAGTTGACACGCGATATTAGGAGGAAGTACAGACGTGCCGTCCAACAGCTCACCGGTATGCCATCCACATTCTCCGCATCGATCATTCTCTAACATGGAGCTTTGCAGAAACCCAGGACATTAGCACCGACGATGTGGCGGAGCAGCTACGGCAGGCAGACCTCCTGTTCAAAGAAGGTACGGAGTGGCTCCCATCCTCGTTCCTATCCCTCCCCCACTTTGTATGCCCCTCTCACACTACCATGCCTCCTCCACACAGTGCAAGCCATCCAAGAGGCGACGAACGACTCGGGCCTCCTTGTCCAGATCTCCCAGATCGGCGCCGCCAAGGCACGCGCGATGAAGTCTGGCTCTGGCGCGTTCGACGTCGACGACTTCGTCGCCCGTCTCATCACCTACATGGGCGGCCGCAAGCTGCTCTCCCCAGTCGTCGTCGACGAAGTCGGTGGAGACGACGAGTACGACGAGGGAGGCGCGCCGCTCGACTGGGAGCGCATCGGCCGGCGCGCGCTGGCGAAGAGCAGGCGGGTGCCTGCAATGGACTTCATGTACGTGGTTTCGCGTTTGCTTCTGCGTGGTGTGGACAAAGAGGTTGATGTGTGTCTGCGGTCGGGTGCGAATGTGGGATGCGATACGGACACTGACGGGCGATTGGGGAGGTAGGCTGGGCCCACTCTCGATCGAGCAGAAGAAGCGGGCACAGGCGAAGAGGGCGAAGCTCGAGAAGAACAAGGAGGATCTCAAGAAACCGCAGGAGATCACCGAGGAGGACATCACGCGGTCCGAGAACGAGACGACCAAGAACGTCGCTACAGTACGTCGCGTCGGTCGCCTACTGGCCGCCGGCTGTGGTTAATCCCTTCGCATTGCCTCGGTGCTGCCCTACAGATCGAGCAATTGTTGTCCAAGATTGACGGGAACGTGAATATTTTCAAATTCGTTATCAACCCACACGACTTTGGGCAGTCTGTGGAAAACCTGTTTTATCTCTCGTTCCTTATCAGAGACGGCAAGTGCGCCTTTTTTACCGACGAAGAGACGGGCGAGCCGGTTATACGTAAGTTGTCTCCTCGCGGTCACACTCGGAGTGCACCACTGATCAAACACACTTATGCAGTGCTGTGTGAGCAGCCCACACAAGAAGATTACAAGGACGGGCTACTGAAGCATCAGCTCGTCTTGGAATTTGACATGAACACATGGAAGGTCCGTTAATCCCGTTATCGTGCGCCCGCATGAGAACGCCGCGGGTGACAGTGTGCTTATCTTCGTACCCCACAGCGCGCGATCGAGGTATTCAACATCACCGAGCCCATGATCCCGCAGCGGCCCAAATCAGAGATGCGAATAGGCCAGAAGTGGTACGGCTGAGGCCTGGCTACTTTCTTTTTACCTTGGCAGGCCGCGAGCCTCGAGGCACGACGATGCGACGTCGGACGCCGCACTGTGGGGGGATGGGGTTTGTATGCTTCGATCTCGATCTCGATTGCGGGTTTGTGCTTGTGTCTACTTGACTGTATTCTAGCGTAATGTTACAATAGATCACCTCTACCTCCACGACGTCTCCTCGTCGACGATGCCTGGAAGTCCGTCATCTGCGTCCTCCACGACAATGCTCGCGTACCCCGGCGGTGTCTCCATCTACGAGACCCCCCGTTCTCATTGGACCCCTGCCCTTGCCGGACTCGCCCGTCCACTACCACAATATTAGTGTGCTCTACCCATCCCCGTGGGTTCGGGTTGTTCAGGGTCCAGGTTGAATGCCCAGCGATCGCCTGCGCGTAACTTACTGTATTCCGAAAAGCTGCGGTCTTTGTGCGGCTGGTCCAACAACGCTTATCGGTCTCTACCCTGGCTCAGCAACGCTTATCGGTGTCTTGCACATGGCTATGAATTGCAACGAGCTATGGGTGCTAGTATGACGGTGTCAGATGATACCGAGGACGCTGTGCTATCTCGGTGCGCTCACACGAGGCAGGAAAGGTTAATTGCGACAACTCCGCGATGCCTTACTCACACTTTGTACTCCGAAACGCGTCCTGTCGCTGCTGAGAAAGTCCGAAAGGCGAGGTAAACCGCGGGCGTGGACCAGAAAAGCATGGTGCCGGGGGTTGCCGCTGATAGCGACGGTATTAGTACAACGCCTCGCGTCAGGCGCACCTCATCCTCCAGACACAACACCCTCGAATGGTCCCGCCCGAACTCAGCAGCACCCCCGTCCCCCTACTCCCAAGACTGCTCTTCAGCCTAGCATCCCATGTTCCCTTCCTGCGCAACTCTTCGTCTCCGGGACCCTACGCCGCCGCGGGCGGGGACGGCGGCGTGCACACGCTCGCGCGCCGCGACATCCACGACCCGGACCACCGCGCCCAGTTCATCATCTTCTCGTGTCTCATCCCGATCCTCGTCCTCCTGTCGGGTCTGTTTGCCGGTCTGACGCTAGGTTACATGAGTCTTGACGAGACGCAGCTGAACGTGCTCAGCGTCAGTGGCACGCCGTGAGTGCTAACGCATATATGCGCACATAATCACAGAACTGATAGGCTCACGTCCCTTGCCGTTCGCGCCGAAACAGGAAACAGAAGCTGTATGCGAGCAAGATCAAACCCATCCGCAAGAACGGGCACCTCCTCCTCGTCACCCTGCTGCTCGCAAACATGATCGTGAACGAGACCCTGCCCGTCATCTCGGACCCCCTACTCGGCGGCGGTGTGCCGAGCGTCATCGTCAGCACTGTCCTTATCGTCATGTACGTCCTCGTCTTCGTCTTCATCCTTGTTCTCTTCCTCTCTCGCGCGCATCCCAGTTCGTCCCTCCTAGGTCATCGCACGCGCTCGGTTGACGTCTTCCCGCTCTTCGATTCTTTATCTCTCTCTGCTGCACCTTGTTTTCATTGGGCTATATTCCTATCTTTTTCCCTCTCGCTTTCTCTGGTTTCGGGCTTCACACAGTCCTAGGCATGCGGTGTGCCGCCCGACGCGTTTCCTGTGAACCACTTGCCACGCGTCATGCCCACGTGATGTACGATCATAGTTCGAGAGGCGCTCGCGTCCTCGCATCTTGACAGGAACGCTCAAGTTCAGTGTCTTGATTGTATGGTCATCGGTACCGGGTGGTATCAGTTGCACCCTGGCTAGACACGTTGCCCCAAGGTAGATGGGAGAATCATGGATTTTGCAAGCGGACGACCAACGTGCGTAGTCCCGTGGTCGTGTTTTCACACCGTTCGGGACATTTTGTGCTTGGCTGTGAGTTGTCTGAGATATTGCATTTTGCGATATGCTCTGAGGCCTGAGGTCTGCGGTCTGCGGTCTGGTGGTCGCTCGTGCGGAACGCCATAGAGAGCACCGCCGACCGGGGACAACATCCTTGGATGCACGCTCTCGGATGCGCAGAAGAGTAGTTGGCATTCCCAGTCCTTTCTCCGGAGAGCGGGGGGGAAGCGGCAGTAATTCATGGGCTTGGCTCTCGGGCATGAGGCGTGTGTACCTGTCTGGAGAGGTCCTCACGGAGCTCCTGACGACGTACGGTGTGGAGACATACATCGGACGTCCGCACGGAGCTCTGTTGGAGATCTTGACCAATCGGTCCCCCCACCGGAGGATCCTTGGAGTTAGGCGTGTAGTAACATGTATTGCTCGGCGTAAAACATTAGCCAGCGCTTTAAAATTAATCTTCTGAAGCAAAGGGGTTCGTCGTACGGCGTAATAGTTGCGCAAGAGAATACATACTGGTGTGCTCGGCGGGCTGCAGTTGACGTGGGTATTCGATGGGTCTGGCCTTGGTTCTGTTGTCGTCAAAGCACGCAACGTGGACCCACATCGGCGCAAAAGTATTCACAAAGACGTTACGATTCTCAACAACGAGTCAGAAGAGTCGCGAATGTCGGACCATGAGAGCGCACGACAGCACGCGGATGCTATGCTGCACCACACCGGTCACGTCGACGTCGCGACGCAGTGTGTGTTCCCCGGTTGTCGACTCTGGACTGTGGTGTTTTGTTTTCCAATTGAAGACGTGCTCCCAGCTTCGTTTCCAATTCAAGAGCGCTCCATCGCCACAGGATCATGGCTGACCAACCATCTGTAGTTTCGCAGAAATCATCCCGCAGTCCTTGTGCACGCGTTACGGACTGTATTTCGGGGCGAAGATGGCCGGATTCGTGCACGTTCTCCTGTGGACTCTGGTGAGCGCCCCGCCTGGGCGCGAACATATTGTACGCTGAAACGGTTTTACAGGGTGTTGCCGCTTGGCCGGTCGCGAAGCTGCTAGAGTTTGCGCTTGGTCCCCACCATGGTATAATCTACAGACGTGCTGAGCTCAAGGAGCTCATCGCCATGCATTCGAACGGCGGACAGCTCGGTGGTGACTTGAAGACCGACACTGTAACTATAATCGGAGGCGCTCTCGACCTCCAAGAGAAAGTCAGTGTTGGCTGCCCATTGGTGGTATCGATCGCTCATGTTTCATTTCCGCCTTTCGGCAGGTTGTAAGACAGGCCATGACACCAATCAAGGATGTGTTCATGCTGAGTATCGATGCCAAGCTTGACTACGAGACGCTGCGCAAGGTTTGCCTGACAGGCCATTCGCGCATTCCAGTGTACGAGGAGGTCGAGATCCCCGTGCCCCGGCTCGTTGCCCAGATTAACATTTCCGAGGCTGACCTCATGGACGCTACGGGCTCCCGTCTGAGCCTCGACGGCAGGCAAACGAGGACGCAGAAAGTCAAGAAGATCATCGGTATTCTGCTTGTGAAGCAATGCGTGCTTCTTGACCCGAATGGTGCGTACGATTGCTGAACCCCCTAAAAGTTTTTACGCCGTCGCACCCAAAAGGTTAAAGGCTAATCGTGAGACGTTGGCCCTGGCCTGTTACTAGATGCAACGCCGGTGCGCAAGATTCCGCTGAACAAGGTGCCGTTCGTGCCCAATAACGAGCCATTGCTCGGTATCCTCGACAAGTTCCAGGAGGGCCGGTCTCACATGGCGATTGTCTCACGCTTCAGCGTCGAGCGCGCGGCGAGTGTGAAGAAGGCCGTCAAGCGCGGCCTCACCCAGCGCTTGCTCGATACCGTCCGGATGGGCGACAGCAGCGACTCGAGCTCGAGCGAGGACGAGGACGAGGCCCCGTCCCCGTCATCCCACAAGAGGCGGCCGCGCAAGCCTCAGGGGCACAGTAGCAACGACGAGACACTCCACGATGGCTCCTCCGCCGAGATTCATTTTGACGATGTACCATACAACAGGCAAGCTAGCCATAGGCGCCGCAGATCGAAGCGTGCTGCCGACATAGAGATGGGCGTCGTCGAGGACCGGGAGGGTGCGACCAAGAAGCGGGGGCTTACGTTGCCAAAGGTCGGCGGATGGCGGGGATGGGAGCAGAGCATGCCCGCAGACGCCGTTCTGACGAAGGAGGGCGTTGACGAATTCCTGCAGAGCGTTGACCCCGCGGTTATGCCGGTCGGCATCATCACTCTCGAAGACGTGCTTGAAGGTATGTACGTAAACATTGGGGCGTCAGCATTGGCTCTAACCTTGCGTTTTTAACACGACCTCATGCACATTGCGCGTAGAGCTCATCGGAGAGGAGATCTATGATGAATTTGATCCGCAGGGACATCCAGATCTCGCCTCTTACGTCCAGGCCGAGGTCAAAGTCGCACCGTCGCTCAAGCGCACAGGTTCCGCGCCGCAGCTCGTCGGGCCAGACTTCGCTCCTGCGACCGTCGTCGTCTCGGGCATTTCCGATTCCCTTCTCTCGGTGCCAAAGCCAATGGCATTGCCCGCGCTGCGTAATTTGAACTTCAAGGTGCCGGGCTTCCAACGGTCCCGGAGCGCGCCCCCCACACCCCACATCGCGAGGGGCGCCTCGGAGAAGGAGAAGGACAAAGACGGCGCGAAGGAGAAGGTCGGGCTGCCCGACGGTGCTCCGCTTCCACCGTCTGTTCCCGAAGGCATCGTGGCGCTTGAGGCTGTCGGGTTCTCCACGTCTGGAAGCACCAACGTTTCTTCGCTCGTCTTCACCCCCACCGGGGTTGCGGAGAAGCCCGTTCCTGTCGCAGCCGACGAAAGTGCTCCGTCCCCCTTTGCAGCCGCCCTGGTTCCGGTCCCAGTTGTCGCGACGAAACCCAGTACGAGCGTGCCGAGTGCTTCTCCCCATTCTCCGCCGCCAGAATCTCAGGGCGCCGTCTCCGCTGTGAACATGGGCCGCGCGCTGTCAATGCAGGGCATTACGTCCAACCCCGCGATCGCCGCTGTCATGCCGTTCGGACCGCCCTCGCGTAGCGCGTCACCTGCGCCGTCGTTGGAGCAGGCCATCCTCATCGAGCGCGAGCGCAAGCGCCGCGCGGCGTCGATGTCGGGGAGTCAGACTGCGACCAAGGGCGGCTGGTTCAAGAGCAGTCCGCTTAACAGCGGGGACACGCTTCCGGGGGTCATCGTCGCCGAGCGCGTGAAGCGCGATTTTTGGCATGCGGAAGGCCCGACGCCGATGTCAGAGGCTGCGAACGCGCTCGAGGTCCTGCCCGGTGATCTTCGTAAACCCGATGAGAAGGACAGGGCCGGGCCTGACACGGACAGGGACCAGGACCTATAGAGTTGGCAATGTCGGGGCTGGGCTGGGAGCCACGGGTCCGCTAGCCTTGACGTGCGTCGTCGGAGTGTGAGTGGTGAATTGAGTTGCTTTGACGTTTTGATACACCGCTGTTCCTGCAAATGCGTTCGTGTTTTGGTTTTTTTTCTCTTGTCATCTGTCCACATGTACTACTAGACTCACGGATCGTGGGGAAAGGAAGAAAGGAAGTCATCGGAGGTACATGTTAGAATCGCCTAATGGCAGGCAACCCCTGCTCGTGTATCATGGGCAACAGTCGTAGTTCTGGATAGTCTCGTGTAGTATACCTGTATACGCATTTGCATGTATACCTTGTACGATAACTTTTCGCCTTTGTCGAGTGTTCTTCCTTCTTCCTCACAGTTGTACTTACCAATGATGATGTACGTTTTTCAGTGTCGAGTCACCCACATCGACATTTTGATTCCTCCGAGGTAAGCCTACGAGTATTCACTTGTGGGTCCGAATGGGTGCGCATTGTTACATAAGCCCTCTGTGCGGGGTCTGCCAAGTTCAATGCAGCGACCACCGGTCGACAATATGCTGCCCGGGTTGGCTGTCCAGTAAGTTTTCTCGAACGTCGTAACACGAGCTGGAACACTACCTTACATGGTGTCCGATGCTTAGACTCAACGTCATCTCGGGTTTTTAATTTCGTGTCACGGTCGTCTACTATTCTTCCCCGCCGGCCCACTGCAAAACTTCCAGTCCAACTGGGCCGCAGGGCATGCTGATGAAGATGTCCTGACTGTCAAGCGCAAGAGCCACAGTTCGTGTTGATCTGCGTTACCTTAACGCCTGGCTCTTCTCTATTCCGGGATGTCGCGCTTCAGTGCAACCCCTTGAGCCTTGAAAGTCCTAAATCCGAAAACCTAACAGGAACGGTAGTATTTTCGGACGAGCGGCACGGTCCATCCTCTCTGTAGAAGCCTTGAGATTCAATTTTTTTTCCATGAACTGAATTGGGTTCGTTCAACGACACCGCTGGGTCATGCGACGGTACTTCCGACCGTGTTCCTGATTAACAAATAATGCCGAACTCCTCTCGCGTCTCAGTTACAACGCCATTCCTGCGTCATTGGCCCAAACGCCGAACCTCTGCCTGCAGCTGACCGGGGACGCTTACAGGTTATTTTTATCTACATAGCGTGTAGTCTTTCATAGCGGTGACACGTTGCGTGTAGTCTTTCATAGCGGTGACACGTTGCAGTAGGTATTCATTTAGTTTGAGCTACATTGACCTTTTCAATAGACTCCCAATTATCTCCGGCGGCGGCCACCGTGACTGGCCTCAGAGTCCGCCGAGGCGATGCCAAGCTCGACGTAAGTATCTCCTCGCTCCTCCCAGGAGTCCTCAGCCAAGGTTGTTCTCCCTGGTGTACGGTGGGATGATCGACTTCCTGCGGCGGTGCGCGCCCGGCCGAAAGCGGAACAGCCACTGAGGCGTGAGTACTTGAGTACTGAGTGGGGGCTATCTTGATTTCCAATGCAGCGATGACCCTTTTGGCAAGGCACAGTGCCGCGGCTCGCGGTACTTACCAGGATGACCGATCACGCTGTGTTCAGATGAACATACCCGATCCACAAAAGTCCTTAAAGTCCCCCGCGTGGTCACTGGAAGGCGCGAATCTGCTCGCAAATGACGCTTCCATCCGGCCAAGCCGGAGGGGACCTTACGTTTGAGCTATCTCATAGTACCAGTATGGCCGCCCGGATGTCGCAAGGTACGTGTTGCGGCACAGTTGGGGCTCCTTCTTTTACCAAAGCACGGATCGACCCGGAAACCCATGAAAAACTTTTACATACTTGGAGGCTGGGCAGTCTCGTCTCGCGGCTATTGTGGCAATGGAAATTGACCTGATTCGGAGCGACAGCGGAACACTGATCCTAACACTGGGCCTCCAGGTCTCCTCGTGTTGTTCGAGTGGGTCAAGCTTCGGCCGCCAACCGACACTGCGATCTACGAACCCACGGCCGACAACGGTCATATGGCAATGTAGGCCCGGGGTTACCGTGACCTCGTTTTCATCTGCCGTCGTTCGCAATGGCGCGAATCTGACGCAAAAGAATGGGTGACGGCAGTGAGTAAGTACGTGATTCTCTAGTCCACAAATCTTTCCATGGGAGGTCCGGATCAAACTCCGCGAGCGCGTACCGAGTGTGTGTATAGATGGTAGAGATGGAAAACAGGATTCAAGAACCCACGCCAAGTTCGTCCACATAGTCACAAATCCGGCTATTACAAATGTCCTGTGCTTGCAGGTGCTTGTCGAATGGTTGACAGGCTGATGGCATGACAGGTTCATGCAGCAGCCTCAAATGACGTGGCTGGAACGCCCTGGTTCTTCGTTTTCTTAGACTTTGGGCACGAGGTCCCCAGATTCTGTCGTAGACGCATATGTGGTAAAGCGCACCGTTGGCTGACCGCCAGAACAAAAATACTCTGCATCCGTACGGCGGTACATGCTCGTTACCGCTAGATGCTGATCTAACTTTAGCGACTATATAGAAGAAGTTGATTCTGGCATGGAGTTCCCTGAAAAAAACACGGAGTAATGAATAACATTTGTCGGAGCCCCACTCATGTTCTAAATGTTAGACATCTTAATGCTGCTAAACTGTTCAAGCCCTCGTACCTCGCGAGTTCGCACGTCTGTTAAGGCTGTCAGACAGGCTCTCCAAGGAAATGCCCCTCTGCGACATCCGCCCCGCAAGGAATTTGTCCGTTTGCCATGACAGCGATAGAATTCAGAAGAGGATACCCACGGTGTACTCACAAATGCCCTGTGGTAGCATCGGTATGCCCACATGTATCAAAACCCCACACATCCGCGCAGGGGGAAACGTTGACAGTTCGAGATGAGTTTGTGCCAAAAGGAGTAACTCCTGAGCACGGTGACGGGACTTGAACCTATGGTGTTGCAGAGAGTCACAATGACCGCAGTCAAAGTTCGCTCGAGAACGTTCCAGGTTGAGGGTCTCCGAGTCCGGAGGAGATCATCCTTCTGGGCGCCTTGATGGTGATCGCAAGGAGCATCCGTTGTTACTCACACTAGGCTGGATGGTCACCGGTCGTCAATTTCGTGGAGATATGCGACATAACCAGAGACGCCGTCACCTTTGGCGATTCGCGCGACGCAAGCTCGACATGCACATCTGCATGTAGAGCGCTACTGGCGAACGCAACAATGGAACGTTAGGGAGCGCAGAGTAGGTTAAAAGGCTCGGATGGCGAACCTTTCGTCTCACCAACCCGAAGACACACACTTCAGCATCCTCCACCCACCCGCATCTCCACCCACACCTCCTACCCATACACCACACACGATGTCTGCTGTCAACGCTCCACCCCTCGTATTCTGGAAGGACCTCACGCCCCATCCCGTTCCCCTCGAGCCCGCCACCCCATACTCTCCCCGAGTTCTCATCGTTGGTGGAGGCGTCATCGGCCTCACCACTGCGTGGATGCTCCTCGACAAGGGCTACCACGTAACGGTCGTCGCCAAGGAGTGGGCCACGTTCGGAAAGAAACAGCGACTGACCTCCCAGATCGCCGGCGCACTCTGGGAGTACCCCCCCGCGGTCTGTGGCCAGCACACCGATCTCATCTCCCTCCAGCACTCCCGCAAGTGGTGCATGGTCTCGTACCACATCTGGGACGCGATCGCCGCCAAGCCCGACCTCGCACGGGAGGCAGGCGTCAGCGTCAAGCCCTCCGACTTCTTCTTCCCCTTCCGCGTCGAAACCGATGCTAACCAGCTTTCGAAGATGAAGGAGATCGCGGCGAGCGGGGTTCGCGGCTTCCGCCACACGCCGGCCATCATCAAAGAGCGCGATATCAACAAGGACTATGGCGCCGTCGACGCCTACGAACTCCTCGCTCCCGTCATCGACACCGATCGCGCGATGATCTGGCTCATGGACCTCGTCCAGCGCAAGGGCGCCCGGTTCGTCACCCGCACCATCAACGGCGACCTCCTCGACCAGGAGCAGGCCCTCCGCGCCGAGTTCGCGGCCGACATCATCATCAACGCGACGGGCATCGCAGGCACGGAGCTCGCGGGCGACCCGTCGTGCTACCCGATCCGTGGCGGGCTCATCCGCGTCATCAACGACGGGAAGGACTTCCCGGTGATCGACGCCGCGCTCAGCATCTCCGCCGACGTCGCGAACGAGATCGTGTTCCTCGTGCCCCGCAACGACAAGATCCTCATCATCGGGGGCATCACCGAGGCGCACAAGGGCGAGCTCGACTACACGCTCGAGACCCCCATCATCAAGCGCATGCGCGACCGCGCGGAGGCGTTCCTGCCCCAGCTCAAGCGTGCGCGGCTCGACCCCGACTACCCGATCTCGCAGGGCCTGCGGCCGTTCCGCAAGCAGAACGTCCGCGTGGAGCGGGAGCTCCGCCCCGTCGTCGGCGAGTCGCTGACGAAGCACAGCCGGATCATCCACACGTACGGGCACGGAGGCGCGGGGTGGTCGCTCTCGTTCGGCTGCGCGGGGGACGTGTTGGCGATGGTGGAGGAGGCGCTGCTGGACAAGGCCCCGACGGCCATGCAGACGGAGAAGGGATTCGCGCCGAAGCACGAGGAGGCGCACGGAGGGTTCTCGGCGCGGTTGTAGGGCCTGGGCGGGGCTGTAGACGGTCTCATCAGCGAGCAAAACTCCGAGCATAACGTTCTGTATTGGATTGGATTGGACAGTACTGGTGTCCACGACGAGCTCACCTATGTACAGTATGCTATGTTCTGTTGTCGGTCTATTAGAATCGTGACTATTGTTGTTCTTCTTGCTAAGCGGCGTGGTAAAATAACTTTGCAGAACATTGTCGCCACAAGGCGACTGTTGTCGTGAACGGAGTCTTGGTCAGACGGCCCTTCGTCTTGTGGAGTGAAAACTTACACGGAGCCGCGACATTTGGACAACTGTCGGCCGCTTCTGCCATATGCATATGTCAGGTGAGAGCATGGGACGAATCATAAGACATACGTAGAAGAAAACCTGGCCTGAGGCTCGGCGTTGTACAGAAGCCCACACGGGGGGGGGTTGGAGACCGGACTCTGCGGGTCTGGTTGAGGACGTCGTTCCGGAGCGCGATGTATGGGCGTCTACCAAGCTGTGGCCGTCTAACGCCGAACCAATTTTGTTGATGTAGACTCCGAAGACGATCTGCAAGTATTCTCGACGATCGCAGCCAAGACGTCTTTCATCTTATGTTTTCTTCCATGAGTGCCTTGCCAAGCCATGACTTCATCGAGCGGATGATGTTTGAGCAAGCGACTGGAGAATTCCAACGGCGGGACATACCGTGGCTTCCGGCAGGCCCGGCGGCTCCGACTCGTCGGAGTCTCTGTCGGCGCCGTCACGCATCGCCCACGAGCGCGGCATTCCGCCTCCCGTAATGCTCCTCCAACTTGACGCCGACGACGATGATATCTTCCCAGCGACCTTGGAATAGCGTCTCGCGGACTCGGCCTGGTCTTCTGCCCAGCGGTGTGTTGGTTCAGCCCCGAGATCATGCAAGGCTTCAGGCTTCCTCCCACAATCCTGAACCTCACACAGCCCCGGAGGTTACCCTCTCTACGAGATGGCGCGGGCCCGGCGGCGCAGGACAGGCAGGCTGACGAAACCACCATCAGCCCCGAGGTCGACGAAGAACTGAAGCTTCCGAAGACGGCGTCCCTAGTCATTGTGCTTTTATCGAACGTGCTCCTTCAGGTGTGTGTTTTCCCCGTCGATACACGTTGGCTCTCATACGGATACTGACCGTGGGCTGTTGCGTCTAGATCACGTTCTTCGTCATCGTCTCCTCGTCCAATGACTATGCGCAACATCTCGGAGGGACTTCGACCTTCTCCGGGTTGGTGATTGGTATCCCAACTGCGGTGTCGGGTCTCACCCTCCTTCCGCTCATGCGTTTCGACCAAGGTCAGTCACTAGAGTCGAACAATGCTTATTGGTCTAACCCCGCTCCGCCCGCAGGTGTCTATCGGCGCCCGTTGCACCTCACCTGCGCGTCTATGGTCGTCGGGAACGTGCTGTACGGCCTCGCATATCGCGCCAACTGGCTCTACCTCATCCTCCTGGGACGCATAGTCTGCGGTTTCGGCTTCACCTTCTGGATGTACAATAAGCGGTACTGCTCAGACCCCAGGATCGTCGGCATTCGTCGCAGGACAACGCTTGCCGGGTGGCTTGTCCTCGGTCAAGGACTTGGTTTCAGTTCAGGACCGTTCTTTGGTGGTCTACTGTAAGCCTCCATGTCGTTTTATCTTCCACCCATTAACTGAAGCCAGCACAGATACAAAGTCGGCTTCAGGAACTCGATCTTCAACGGGTACACCAGTCCGGGTTGGGTCATGGCTGCTTGCTGGCTCTTGTTCTGGATTGCCGTTTGCACATGGTTCGAGGACGTTCCCCACACGCCACAGAACTTGAAGCGTATCGCTCTCCGGTCCATTCCTACTACACGCCAGAAGTCAGACAAGGACATAGGAGGGTCCTCCCCCGCCTCCGAAACGGAAGTCGCCGTCTCCGAGGAATCGACGCCTCCCCCTCCGGCCCCCATCCACAAGATGACGCCGCAGCAGTGGGGCGTCTGCGCGACGATGTGCTGGTTCGCGATGACGACGTTCTTCATCCTCGGCGCGTGGGAGTCGAACATCCCCGTCTTCACGAGCTCCTCCGACCCCGCGAACCCGTTCCACTTCTCGCCGTTCGCCGCGGGGAACCTGATCGCTCTGGGCGGCGTCTGCACCATCCCGTTCCTGTTGCTCAACCTCGGGTTCGCGCGGCGCGTGCAGGACCGGCACACGCTCGCGCTGGGCACGTCCATTGGTGTTGCGGGACTGCTGATCGCGATGGGGATCATCGGGGCGCGCAGGGTGAGCTACGGGACGCTGTGGTTGTGCTGGTTCCTCGTCGCCCTCGGGTTCAACATCGCGAGCACGGTCACGCTGTCGCTGCTGTCGAAGCAGCTGCCCGGGGAGTGGAACGGGCGGATCAGCCTGTTCATACAGTGGAGCAACTACACGGGGCGGGTGACGGGCGCGGTGTTTGGGGGTTCTGGCGTCAAGATTGGGATGCTGACCTACATTGGGGTGCAGCTTGCGTACGTGGGGGTGGGGTATGCCATGTTTTTGACGCTGTGGAAGCATTTGAAGGCGAAGACGGGATAGAGGGGCTTAATGGGATTGTTCCAGTCCAGCTGGATATACTATAAGACGTTGAGTCGTACGCATTGCATGCACCATTGTCAACTATGTACCGCTGTTCTGCCTGTGTTCGTTAGATGTTCACTACACGCAGTGCCTAGTACATATAGTCTATAGAGAAGTCACGCATTAGATCGACGTGGAAACAAGGTAGACCTGCGGACAGTTCCGTGGCCTGGTAGGCATAAAGCAAAAAATGCGTGCATCGGAATTTGCAGTAGGCTCCAAACGTTGAGGATGGCGCTCCTGTCATCCGAGTAAACGCTACCTCGCTGTGCAAGTTGTTACGATCGCGAAATTGTTCAACGCACAGTGTGCTAATGACTGACCTCTCGGGCGATGACCATTTGAACCACGAAATCCATAATGGGCTGAAGAGATAACCACCGCAGTGCGACTAGCGTACTTTCTTGTTGTCTGCGCGTACTCAAAGAGGTAATGTACTTGCATGTTTGGGTCCCGATAAGGTCAGCGACGGAGACTAAGCTTAAGGCAATCGCGATTCGCGACGGTCGGACACTGCAACGTTATCGCAAGCGCCAAACGCGTCTCTTCAGGGCAGGTCAAATCGCGTGGCCGATAGGGCGACGGTCCCTTCCTCTCGTACTGTACCTGCCTTACTTGCAACAGAACCATCATTTTGTCCGCGACCACGCATACGGCATCGCCGGTGCTCGCGCAGGTCCTCCCCCTGCAGCCAAGCACCTGGACGTCCACTGGAGCGACTCATGGAAGAGATACTTGAACGCTCCAGCGACGGGGACCTCTAATGGAGTTTTCACCGTGGGATGCGGTCTGTCATGCTTCACATGTATGTCCCTCCCCGCCTGTGGCAATTACCCGGTTGTGCTGATGAGGAGCCTGCAGATATCTCCCGCTATTCAAGTTTCTCACCTGAAGGTGTATCATACGTATACGCCATCCTGCCGAAGTTCTTCCTGTCTTGTCCCTTCCCATACCCGGTTTTGTTTTGGCGCAGCGCCGTCGGACATTCTCCCCTTCTCGACGCCTCCGCCACGGCGGCGATGGCAAGTCCATGCCCGAAGTCCTCTTGACAAATGGCCAGTTCGAGTCTTCGCGTCGAACCGCAACCGCCCGTTGTGGGGCCTCGATGCGGACGAGGGAAGCTGAGGACTGGGCGAGGGTGCCGGACGCGGATATTCCTGGATGCTACTCCCATCTGTGAGTACCATGGCCGAGTCTGCTTCTTGGAAAGGTCATGACGGAGGCTGACTGTTCGGTGTGCGAAAGTCTCTGTTCCTTGGTCGGGTAGCAGGTGCACGTAAGCTGGAAAGCTACACCTGGTGGCACCAATCGCTCATCAAGTGTGTACTACCTATATGCTGACTGTATCGCCCTGCTTGTCCACAGGCTGTGCTCTTCCCGAGCTTCAAGCTGGAATTTTAAGCTCTCCATCCTCCTGAACTGAAGACACGGACAAACTCCGTACTTCCTACTTAGCTGCCGTTCGAGCTCTAACTCCTGGAGAAGACCTTGTCCGGCGGTCGTCGTGGGTGGCTGCTCTTGATTGCATCCTGGTCGCCCTGAACAAGGTGAATAATTAGTTGCACGAGCTGCGACGTACATTAATCGCCAAACTGTCTCTTAGGATCGGTGGTGATAAGGAATCGTCTGAGTTCAGGCTGTATGGGTCCCGTCTGGAATCTGACATGATCATCGGGACCGAATGATCTCCACACTGGGGACCCGAACCAAATTGCGACCAGCCAACCAGAGCTCCCGTCCTCATGCGCATATTGGATCCCGCGCATTCCTCCCGGCGCGGCATGTACATGATCGGAGGCTAACATCTGCTGTTCAGCCTCTCGCCTGACATTGTCAGCGGCCAATGCAAATGAACACGCGGAGGTCTCACCAGACACCTTGACGCCCCTCGCTCTCCTTCCGCTCTCCTTCCTCGTCCGCCAAGTCAGCCTTCCGTTGGAGGTAAACATGGCCTTCGGCGCTGTGCTTACTCTTTTCGTCGCTTTTTCTACTATCCTCGCCGACCCTATCGAATCGTCCCAAGGCTTCAGCAACGCTACGCTGGTAAAGGTCAAGGCGAACATGGAGACCATTGCTACCCACAGGTGGGTGCACTCTCATGTAGTATCACCCCCCGTCTGACCTGTACGTTATCCAGCTGGGAGATCGGTACGGCATTGGAGGCCCTGACAGAGTTGGAATGGCCAGCGTTGTCCGTCTTCCATGGGGCCACCCCTCCTACCTATCTGCCCACCCTCGACCCGGCCTCGTACCTGTTTGCGAAGGTCAACGCGTAAGATAGTTCCAGCTCCCCACGTGCTGACCTGCCATTGACTTCCGATACACAGTGTTGTTACTAACATCAAGAAACCTGCCGCGACCGGTCCCCTCGTCGACGGGGACGGTGCTGTTGGCGATCCGGCTAGTGAGTACCCGTAGCCTGTCTGTGATTGGTTCGACGATGACGTTGTACTCACCCTATCGCCTGATTTTCAGGCATCGGGGTTCCTGTGCTTATTGTAAACCTGACGCGGACCAACGTCAGCGACCACAGGTTCGCGGACGCCGCCAAGAGTCAGCTTGAGTACCTCCTCACAGTCGCTCCCCGCACGCAAGATGGTGCTATCTCCCACCGTGCCAGCGAAGTTCAGCTTTGGTGAGGGACCTTCCCTTGGTCTTCGTACGCGGGCGCTGATTCCGAGTCGGTCAGGGCCGATTTCGTGTACATGGCGCCGCCATTCATCGCGTACTACGGCGCTGTCGAGGGTGGCGACAGGGGCGCTGCACTCCTCGCCGAGGCGTACAAGCAGTGCAGGCTCTATCGCCAGCACCTGAGGGACGAGAGCGGCCTTTGGAAGCACGTCGTGCTCGGTTCTTGGCAGGACAACAATCACTGGGCAACCGGTATGTCGCCCTGACGAGGTTGGCCAACCTCATTCTCCAGACGGAGTCTGACTTGATGGCGATTTTGTAGGTAACGCTTGGGCTGCTGCTGGTATACTTCGCGTCCTCGAGACCATCGCTCGCTCCAGCCAGGCCGGGAAGTTCGTGGCCGAGCGAGCAGATCTCGTGGCGTGGATCAGTGAGATT
Organism: Ganoderma leucocontextum; assembly: GCA_020736865.1. Lineage (NCBI taxonomy): Eukaryota > Fungi > Basidiomycota > Agaricomycetes > Polyporales > Polyporaceae > Ganoderma > Ganoderma leucocontextum. Next base: position 1,210,001 of record JAHKGY010000009.1, read on the forward strand.
TTGGTACACGTGTGGGCTTTCCAGGTCAGGCGGTTTAGTGCGATGGTTACCCGGATCGTTCTGAACATCGCGTTTTGTGTGCCTTCCACAGCACGCGAACGGTACGCTCTACAACTACATCGACCAGGACACATCGTTCGCCGACACCTCCTCGACCGCACTCCTCGGCGCGGTCTCGATTCGCTACGCTCAGCTGACGGGGGACCCCGTGCACCTCCCCAACGCCTACCGTGCGCTGAAGCTCGTCAAAGAGAGCGTGAACGCAGACGGCTGGCTGCTCAACACAGTGGACCCCATGTCGTTCAGCACGCCTTCTCTGCCTGGGAAGTACAGCCCCGAGGGCCAGGCGTTCGTCCTGCTCCTGCACTCCGCCTGGCGCGATTTCGAAGCCTCCTGGAGCTCCTAGGGCGTATTGCGTACGGCGTACGACCGTCGCCTATCCTGCCTCGTCAATTGGGTACTCGGATTGTCGCTCCGCCACCACCCGCCATTTCTTTGGTCTTGCTGTCGGTGTTTTTGGGGTTGTCTTGCTGTCGTTGTCCTCGGGTTGTTTTGCTGTCGCTGTCCTTGGGCTGTCTTGCTCCTTTTTGTTGTTTATGCTGCGTGTGTGGTCCCTTGCTTGTTATCTACCGCTCTCCTGACGCTCCTCGGGCTGTTCTCGAAACGGACTTAACGTTAACGTTGATCCATTGCTCGTCCTTCTGTATACAGTGGCACACTCGCATCTCGACCATCATCGCGGCGACTCAGAAGAATGTATCTGCGACTACGTATATATAGTTATCCTGTTGTACCTTGAAGTGAACTCAATTCCAGCTTTGATCCTCGCTTTCCCGTGCTTGCCCCTTCGGCTTTGGAACGGTTCACCCCGCATCCCTCGATCCTCCGTATGCCATATTCGTCGTGATCGTACATACCACACGTACGGGCAGGACGATCCTTTGCAACCTCCATCCTAATCCTCTATTCTTATCCACCGCTCTGTCCTATACTTCAGGTCGTGCTCCCAGTTCGTGTGTGTGGTTTGTCGACTTATGTACTTTCCCTCCTCCAGCCGCGGGTACTAGTATCATTATATCGCAGTCATACAGGTATCGATTCTTCACTCTCGCTGGTGGCGGCCCGGAACGTCCGGACTAGCGGTGAGTGGATTCTTCTCTTCTTGCTTCTTCACTCTCGAGGCCTTCCCAGAATCCGCCGGCCGCGTGTGTCTCGGATATATGGCGGTATCCCCTGGCCTGCTCGTGAAGTGCACTTGGGCTGGAGAGATGGGACTGCCTCGTGGCGTCGAGGCTGCGGGTGCGTTGTACGAAGTTTATTTCTGATGTCTTGGTGCAGACTCTCAGGCTTCCAATCTAGGGGTCTTGGCACGCCTCGGGCAGACCGTATATGTTAATCTCTCCCCCAGAAACCTCGGGATTGGCAAACGATGATAAGTGAGTGAAAACGTTCGTTTTCCTATCGGGCCGTGTCAGTACTAAGACCTGAAGGTTAATTATCACAGGGACAATCCTATCTATGGGACGGTTCGTGGTCTCCCTCCCCAGTCCACTCTACACGGGAACTGCACAGAAGTCCGAATAATGGTCTGTGTAGAAGCAGTGTTTCATTTACACAAGGTAATGCACAGTGCACCTTCCGCCTTCGAGGGGTTTTCCCTGCCAGTCGGCCGATGTGCCAAGCAAAGTTCTATTGATGATCCGCCTTTTAGCTTCGACGGACTTCTTTACCCCTAGGCGGTGAGTGTATGCCCGTGAATCCTTTTCGTGCGGTTGGTTGGCTTTCGCCGGCCGCCTCGATTAGGATACCAGAGGTGCTTGTGCAACGTGACGCAGGCCCCGCCTCTCGGATCGATGAGTTCTTCCCGCCGTCTGGACGATTCGACACCGACTGGACCCCCCAGCTCGCGGGCGCACGAGCGACGACGCTCGGTAGTGTTCGGTGTATTAGGAGGTATATATAGGAGCTTCATCAACACTGATTGAGCAGCAGTGACCCTCCTCCTCTCTCAATCGCCTGCATCTGCACCCGCATTCTTCTCGCACAAGCCTCCTCCCCCTCCCGCCACCCATCGCTCACCATGCAGTTCAAGACCTTCGCCCTCACCCTCCTCGCCGCCGCCGCCTCCACCACCCCCGCGGCCACCGTCACCGTCTCGTACGACGAGATGTACGACAACGCGAGCGCGTCGCTCACTACCGTCGCGTGCTCCGACGGGACGAACGGCCTCATCACGAAGGGCTTCAGCTCCTTCGGCTCGCTGCCCCAGTTCCCGAACATCGGCGGCGCGGCCGCGGTCGCGGGGTGGAACGCGGACGCGTGCGGGACGTGCTGGCAGCTGACGTACAATGGGAAGAGCATCAACGTCGTCGCGATCGACCACGCCAGCGTGGGGTTCAACATCGCGCTCGCGGCGATGAACACGCTCACGAACAACAAGGCGGCGGCCCTCGGGCGCGTGGACGCCGAGGCGACGCAGGTCGATGCGTCGGCTTGCGGGCTGTGAACGGTACGTGCGAACGCTTCTTATGACCTGGCGAGGCTTTCGTTTGTGGAGCGTGCTGGGCTAACAGGGATGTTCTGCAGGACAAGGCGTCATGCACCTCGTGCGCCAGGTTTCTCCATGGGCGAAGTTCGGGAAAATCCCGGATTTGACACGGACATTACGGTCGAGTTTTGTACAATTTTGAAGTTACGGACTACTCTGCATTGCACACCAGTCTTGTAACCATCTTCGGTCGCATTGTTGTAACACAAAGAATCGCACCCTCCACCGCTTCTGCTCGTTGACAGTGATGTCTTTTCATGTCGCTCCACCGTCCGGGAGGGTCCGACGTGAGGGCCCGGGGAGCGGGGCCCGTGCCATTGCGCTGCCTACATCCCCGCCGATCGGATGCACTTGCTCTGCAAGGCAGCATTTACTGGGGATTACGTACACGTACCTCTGAAAAAGAGTTGACTTTGCCCCAATATAGACTCCGCGCAACGCGACGTCAGATCAGAGGACGATACCAATCAATTCGGGTTCTCGTGCTTCGTACACGTACAGGGTCGGGAGTCAGTCTGCACTGGGGGATGAGTGATAAAACGCGTGCGCTTGTGAGGAGTCGTCGCTGTCAGTATGAAACCAAGTTCTTGCTGTATCGTATCCGCGCGGGCGTACGGGACCGTTCGAGGAGTAGTGAGTATCGTCGCCGCAGTTCATGGGGTGTAGGTATCGGGTAGGCTCACGGTGGGGGGAATGGAGATGGGTACCGGTCAGATCGCAAGGACAGAGTATTCGCGCTGCGAATAACTCTCATGGAGGGAAGCGGTTCCGAGGTCCCATTCGCCGTCGTCATTGTCGCAATGGGGACTGTCGCTGTCGTCGCTGTCGCTGGAGGAGTCGTCGCCAGAGTCAGAGTCGTAGTCTCCCGAGTCGAGCTTCGTGTTGCGCCTGCTGAAAGGAGGGCCAAGAGTAGAGACGGAGAACGAAACGGAGATCGCGTCTATGAGGGCTGCGAGGCGCTTGCAGCTCCGCTTGATGTCGACGAGGTCTATTTCGCAGTCCATTCCAGGGTCCGGAGCGAAGAGGCCGGAGGGAGTGTCGTGGAGCAGGGTACAGACGGAGCTCGAAGCTGAGGGGAGGGAGAGCTCTTCGTGCGCGGAGCGTGGACACAGACACGCGTCGGCCGGTTCTTCATCCTTCTTGAAAATACCCCGGGCGGGACTCTCGACACCAAGAGAGGGAGGTGCGCCATTCATATGCTCCTCGAGAACGGGGGGAGGTGTGGAGGGCTCCCAGAAGGAGACTGGGCTCGGAGGGCTGGACTTGTCATCGACGAGAGATGGTGTGGACATCGCCGAAGTCGAGGCAGGAACGCGGTGGGCAGCCTTGCAATAACGTTCTACAAGTGGATCGTTGTGAAGGGTAGCGAGAGTGGCGTCGGAGTCAAAGGCAAACCACATCTCCCTCTTGACAATCCTCGGAGGCTGACTGTCGCCGAGAGGCGGGGGCGTAGGGGCGTGCCTCTCGGCGGCCGGGGTATCTGGGGAGACGACATTTGCAGCTTCTTTGGAATGCCTTCTCAAGATTCTTTGGATCCAGGTGTCTGATGGCGATGGGGTGGTGGACGAGGCGAAGGGGAGCCCCAGCCAACTTGCGGATCTCGCAGGCGTCGCATCATGTATCTTCTCGACCTGGACTTGGACCTGAACTTGAGCCTCCAATTGAGTAGTTGGGATACGGAGGTGATTGCGGCGACGATGGACCAGTAACACCCAGGCGGCGGTGCAGGCAAAGAGGGACAAGACCACCACGATGAAAAGGGCCAGGGCATACGGAGGGAGGGCGATGGTGTGAGTGAGACCGTGCGCCATGACTCGAACAGAGATAGAACAAGGCAAGTGATGGAGGAATAAGACAAGAGGTACGGAGAATGAGCAGAGATCCACGCACGAAATATGCATCTCGGACCCTGCAGTGAGGAAGTTCGGAGGCTGACTGTCAGCCCACGAACGAGCCTGGCCTTCCGCCGATTGAAAGTTTCCAGCCCCCATGGCAGAGATCGAGGGTAAATCGGTTATTGTGGAAGCATTCTTGAAGCAGAGACCAGCAGTAAGTTGTGAGGCCCTACAGGCTAGAATGAGGATCTGGGATGTAACTTAGTCGAGACGCTGGCAGCCGACAAGCGCCTAAGGAGTCACTCTAAATAAGGTAATACAAGCGCTCGCGTCGAGTCAAACTTCCGTGCCTGAGTTACCACCACCGTGTGGCACCTTTGGTCCTCGGCCGTTGTCCTCTTTTTCTCGTCATTCTCGTCTTCGTCGTCCGCGTCGCCCTTGCTTTCGTCCATCACCACCTCCTTCCCCTTCTCTGTCTCTATCTAGCAATATGGCAGCACCTCTAGTCTCTAAGTCAGAACGCGCATACATCCAGGCATCTCTCCAAACAACTCCGCCGTTCCGCGCGGATGGACGGTCTTTGCTTGACTTCCGAACGGTCCTGCTCGAGACAGGCGTAGCGCCCCTGGCGAATGGGAGCGCGAAGCTCAACGTTGGGAAGATGGCGCGCGAGGGAGGCGGAGGGACAGAGGTTCTCGCGGCGGTCAAGCTCGAAGTCGAGGACGTCGAGTCCGGAGATGGGGTAGATGGGGGAAGGGTGGCTTGTTCCGTCACATGGTGCGCTCCTTCTGGATATCATGCGCTCTTAACACTCAATGGTCGAAAGGTAGCTCTCCCTCTGCCTATCCTCACCTCTCGTCAAGTGCGTTGGACGAACTCCAGCACGACCTCACCGTCATCCTGCAGCAGACGATCGCGCACCCTTCCCTGCGCCCGTCGAATCTTACGATTATTCCTGGCCGGAGAGCATGGTTGCTCAATCTTGACGCGGTCATTCTTACGGACTCGGGCAACGTCGTGGACGCGCTCTTCATGGCAGCCCGGGCCGCGCTGTGGGATACGAAGGTACCTCGGACGCGAGCTGTGGAATACCAAGCCCCTGCAGCCTCCAAGACTGCTGCTACGAAGGAAAACCAGGACTCTATGGACGTCGACCAGGGAACGAGCGGCTTCGATACGCGGGACATGGGGAGGACTGCAGCGGACTTCGAGCTGCCTGACTACTGGGACGAGGGCGAAGTTTTGCAAGGCCGGGAAAGGTGGCCTGTATGTGTCACGTTGAATCTTGTGCGTATTTGCTGCTTCCAGGTTTGCTCGTATATGCGCTGAGAGTCCATGCAGCTGCGTCCGATTCATCTCCTCGACGCGACGCTCGCGGAGGAAGCGTCGATACCCCTCCGGCTTCACTTGATATTCTCATTTCCCTCTTCCGCTTGCCCCACTTTGCAATCAGTGCGTCTATCGGGTCCTGGTGAGCTGGATCTCGCAGACATCAAGTCTTGTATTGCGGTTCGTCTGCTCTCATATACTGCGTTAAATGTGTGTTGACCCCCCGTCCAGGTGGGCGAAAAGTACGCAAGGGAGCTATTCTCGGCACTAGAATCCAAACTTCGCGAAGAAGACATGAGACGAAACGCAAAAGCGCGGGACAGATTTGCAGCTCTCCGATAAGTCTCCCAGACGTTGACGATACCAAAGTATAGCACATATGTACATCGTACCGAACCCCACGTTCCCCCTGGCCTGATTCCGCTTGCGTGGCATCATCTTGTTCAGCTCTTCCCTCTCCACCCAGTTCTCGAACTTGATGCTCTCCGCCAGACGGTCAAACTGCTCGACGGACATCCCCTTGAACTGGTCCGCCCACTCCCTCACCAAGAACTCGCCGATGAGCATGCGCCGGGCCACCCGCGCGACGCGGCCCCGCACGGTCCACACGGGGTACGGGTAGAGCTTCCGATGCTCCTCGTTCGGTACGTTCTCTTCTATGAGCTGCACGATCGGCGTGTACGCGTCACGCACGTATTTGTCGTCGGCACCCCACGAGTCGGCGGCCAGGCGGTACTTCCGCTCCAGGAAGGCGCGGAAGTGCTGCCTGTATGCCGTCTCGGGCGAGACGTACACCATGCCCTGGAAGCCGATGTCCTTGTACAACCAGATGAACCAGCTGAGCCGGTCCTACGCCGCATACAGTCAGCTTCGTTTCTGGTTTGTGGCGTGAAGGGGGAGAGTTACCTTTGCGTAGAGCTGGAGCTGGTCGTTCAGGGCGTCGTAGCGCGGCTCGTGATCGCATCCGTGGCGTCGCCCTCGTACTCCGGGCGCGCATACACGGGCCCTCACTCGCCGTTCCAGACGCAGAGCCCGCGCTCGTCCATCCAGGCGCGCTTCTTCGCGTAGCTCTTCCTCATGCGCGTGTGTTGCTCTTCCGTGCGGGCGTACGGCTCTGGGGCGTCGGGGAAGCCGTAGACGGAGCGTACGCAGCGTTGGGCCAGCGTGTCCGCGTCGTCGGGGAAGCCGGAGAAGTCCGTCGCGTACGTGTTCCCGTCGAGGAAGAGGGGTCGGCGGGCTCGTTCATGGGGTTGTAGGCTGCGATCTACTGTTGATGTGCAGCGTGCTCTTCTTGTTGCGTGGACGAGGACGACGCACCTTTTCGTCCTTGTAGTGCAATTGGCGATCTCGGTCCACGACCAGACAAGTCTGTCTTGGAAGTCCTTGTGGATCCAACAGTTCGCGATGTGTGTGCAGGCGTCTGAGTGCCCGGAGCCGCCGTTATGCAGGCCCCGGCGTGGTATGCATGTCGAGTATGGTGTAGATCCCGTGTTTTGTGCATGCTGCGGCGACTCGGTCGAAGTGCTTCAAGCCCGACTGCTTGACCCGCCGCGCAGAGTCACAGCCGCTTGAAATACTCGCTGGCTTCACTTTTCGCTCAGCTGTTTAGCACATCCTCATCTATCTCGTTGTCGATGCATCTGCGCGAACATCCGGGCGGGACGTCAATGACGTCATCCTCTTGAACCAGAGTGCGACGGCACGTGGAGGAGGTCGGTCGATGCTCTGCCTCCTCCCCTCCATACTCCCGCGCGCTGAAGTTTGCGCTACTCCGGACATCTAGTGGGTAGTGCAGTTTTGCGACCTCGATACGGCTTGCATCAACGACACCCTCCGGTCGACGCTGATCGTTGAGGTTTGTGGTCCTTAGTAGTATGTAGTAGCCTACGACTGTCCGTGCACTTTTTTAAACTGGTTGACTGGTTCATAGATAGCTGTTTCTGTTTCTGTGCCGTCCATTCTGCGAGAACGAATTCATGGCGAGGATCATTTGAACCTCCATACAGGATCAACCGACCCGATCTAAGTTGTATGCTCTACTGCACCGACACAGGAAGTATATAGCCTGAATGCCGCGTTGTACACATTTCAAAACAATCCAAGAAAGACGACGACAACTAGTTAGTGTGTGTGTGTGTAGGGGGGGTTGCGCGTGTTGCCCGCATGCGCCATTTGGCATGGCCTGTCCAAGGCCTGTCAACGCGAGCTACAAAAGAACAACCTGACGTAACGCGTGCATGCATACCATACCCAATTCCAACAAGGCAATGCTTTAAACCCCGACAGGCATCTCGCCGCCTCCTCCCCGCCAAGCCTCCGTGATTGCGAGCTCGTGTTCGATCAGCAAGTCCTGGCTGGATTCGTCTTCGCTCGGAGGCACCCCTTCCGGGAACGCTAAGCGATCACCTGTGCATTCGTTGTCGTCATCCAAGCCATAGTCTGCGGGATCCAGGATAGCTCCAATCGACCCGAGCGCGGGTGCAAAGTTCACGGAATGACTGTCGACGCTCTGCGAGATGTGCAAGGAGTCATCGCTGGCCAACCCGACGACCTTTCTCTGGTGAGCTTCCTGGAGGTCGAGGAGGAAGTGGGATACGAGCACAGACGAAATTCTGAGTATCGGAACACGAGGTTAGTGCCACACGGAGATACATCCAGGCGAGTCCGCGTAAATTATACACGTACGGGCCGGTGAATACACTGACGAGACTGGTTTCTCCATCGAGCACTAGCTAGACGTGGTCGTTAGGCAGAGAAGAGGGATAAATGGATGGGAGGGTTGGGAACTCACCGAGAGTTCTGCGAGAACGAGGGTCACGACGTTCAGTATTGATAGCACACTGCCCCTCGCCGTCATCAGGTTATGCAAGTAATAGGGCTTGATATATGAATAGAACAGGGGACTCACACAAAGTACAGCATACCTGTCAGGGTCGCAGATGCGTGAGTATAGACATAGGTCAAAAACAAATGTGCCGCACGAACCGTCATAAAGCATTGTCCACACAAGACCCTTCGCTTTTACAGTTTTGATTTGGCTGCTTGTATTCTTGCTGGCACCTCTCGAAAGGACCTTCCAAGTGATGGCGATGAGCAAGGTATCGGCCACAATAATTGATATCCGGTCCATTATCCGGACTGTCGAATGGATGTCAGTATTTATCGTGAGATGAAGATAGTACCTTACGAACATCTACGCCGGGATTAGTGTAGGCAGGAAGGGTGAGAGTGATGACATACATGGTACTGAGAGAAAGTGGGGCAGCATTCTCTGCAATGCACCCTAATAAGGGGAAGTAAATACCGGAGCGGATGAATCTGAGGAGCACCTGGGAAGCTGTTAGTGCGACTATCAATTAAAGATCTGTGTATTGTACCATATTTGCGACAAATTGTATGCTGGAGAGAAAGAAGATGAGGACCGACAGCCAACGATGCTGAGTCAATGCATATGCCCGCAACCCGGCAAACACTGAGAAGAAAAATTCAGCAAAATAGAAGCATCACAACAAAGATATGGAGAGTAAGCGAAGAACCACGCACCTGCTGGTGGGACGAAAGCTGCATACGTGATTATGTCATTCACAATGATGACGCTCGTGCAACTGTGGTCGTCGACGATCTAAGTATCCAGAAAAATGTTTCCCTTCCTTGACACACCTCTTCGGATAGGAGATCAGACACACATTTCACCGGCATATTCAGTTGGAGAAAACATACCTTATCAGACATTGGAGCGTACCACAGGATTCCCATAACTATGGAAAGCAAATTCAAGTACCTGTTGGTAAAGTACAGAAGTGCGGAGAGGGGTCTAGTCTTCCCAGTCCAGAATAGTTGCACCTCGCGGGAGAGTGTCAGTATCCAGTCATATACAACCAATGCTAGATATAAGACGTGAGTTGGTTAAGCATAACATTTTCAGACTGAAGACTTGCCGGTTATAGCAATTCCGCAATATCTGACTGGAATCCTAGATCGCGTTAACAAGTATCAGATATGTCAATGTACCAACCCTCGCCAAGGGCCACTTACAATTCTGCATAAAGAGATGTAGTGGCAGCGTCATATTGGGACGCCATGGTGGAAACAAGAGGCAGGGGACAGCAGAAAGCGAGACGACCTTTTAAGTCGCTGGCCGTCCACCGAGATCATACGTTTGAATGTCGATGCACTCGGCGAGCAACCCGACCTGGTCCACCATGCAACTCACCAGTCACACGTCATCGATCATCGTTGATCGGCTGCCACAGTTTCCACGCCTTCTTTATTGCTGTGGGCAAGGCGGAGTTGATCAAGTCAGTCGGAACGTCCGGAATCGAAGTGGATGACGAACGGGCTCGCTCGACGACGGAAGCTCCATGCGCGCATTGAGAGAGTGCTCCGCTTACCATCGGCGCGCCTCAATGCACGCGGAGCTTGCATTGCAAGCTTCAAGCGGGTTCTGTTTCCCTGCGCTTGGTGATTTGCTGCGAGCAGGCATGCATCTGTCAGCCTCCCGCTGTCAGCGTCAAGTTCAACGAAGGCAACGTACGTTGTGGATTGGAGGACACCCAGTGTAGATGACATAACCACGCGGAACGCCTCACTGTCCTTGCGGCGAAGGATTTATTAATGAGAGGGTATCCACCCTGGCAGTTGACAGATACCTCGTTTTCAATGCACGGCGTCGAAATCTTCTCTTGTGTCCCCAACCGCCATCGAGCCACGGCACGTAGCATCATCATAAATGACGGCATGCGCGCACCGCACCGGGGCTGGTCTCGTCCGGGCCGTCAAGGTCACCGATCGAGTCCTGCTTCGGGACGGTAGGTTGTCAGAGATGCACACCTTCAAATGAGATCATCTGGTTTATCGAGCTGCTTGTGACTTCGCGAGGATCTTGCCAAGCTCAGCACCCATTCGATCTGAAAGGGAAGGGGTCTGCTATCATCCTACTAGAGCAGAAAGCTGGGTTATACGCACCAAAGGAGCTGGCCCTTAGACGACATCGTGCCAGAAGATGCTTGTAAAGCACATGAGCGCACCACGTGTCGTCGGTGTCAGGAGAGGGAAGGCGATGCTGTTGCTCGGGCAGTAGACCCATTTCAAGTCGAGTCATGTCGTCGTCCCAATGAGAAATGTCGCTGCCATCATCGTCGTCGGAGTCGTCATCACGAAAGTCAGAGTGGTAGTCTCCAGAGCCGAGCTTAGAGGTGTACCTGCGATGGGAGGGCCAATTGCAAGGGTACATGTACAGGCGAAGAACGAAACGGAGGTGGCATCGATGAGAGCTGCCAGCGAGGCGCTTGTGGCAGCTCGTCTTGATGTCAACGAGGTCTCGCAGTTGGTCCCGGAATCCTCGGAGGAGAAGGAACCATCTGGAAAAAGACGTGGAGGAGTGCCGTTGAAGACTGTACGGGCGGAGCGGCGCCGGGAACGAGGGCCGCATGGCGACCAACAGTCAACGTCAACGCCCGTGTGGCAGTGATTCTCAATACGGCAATCCAAGCGCCGCCCCCGGATAACGTTCTCAGCAGCCGACTCACTAAGTACAGTATCAGCCGAGCTCAGGCTAGCGCGATAATAGGTACCGATTTGAACGGGGATACGTCATCCTCCGAAGTGCCGAATCATCCCGCTAACTTGAACCACAATAATATTACCATCTTGATTCGTAACACCCTACCATGGTTTTCTATCGCGTTCGAGTGAGTCGTCGATTTACACTGGTGATCGAGTGCCATAATACTATTGAGTCATAGGGTCGCCGCATTTCAACCGGCGGCGGGACTCAGCGGCGGTATTACTGGCACTGCATGCCAGTCACTCAGTAACACCGGTCGTTCGACCAACAAACTGCGATACTACCAATGCCAGTGTCACCACTGCCAGACTGGAAGGACAGCTGATTCGCGCCCTTGAATCATCCCTTCACAAACCGCGAGTTTTGACTACCATTTGCAGACCAGCGCTTCTTGGCCGAACTGAACCTCGACCGAGTACGCACCCATGGGTGCTTCCACCCACCCCGTGGTGTCCCACCTGACCGCTTTGGCGCGTCCCTCCAAGACGGCAAGCGAAGTGAAAGGGAATAGCCCCCACATACAGTAGGACAGGACCCAAGTTTGCAACTGCCCGTTGCTGTATATGGTGTGTTCGAACGTCGTGCTCAATAACTTGAAGGCTCATCGATAGCTTACTAACATCCTTTCTCCACTGAGTCCTTTGCTGCGCTATCTCTGTCACTACTCAAGTACACCTTTGGATTATGCGGGCCATGAGGATTGATGTTCCATGCAGATGTCACAACCCGCTCCAAGGACACATAAATACTGCTGGTAGGCTGGGCTTCACTGCTTCCACCCAGCACTTCGTCTTCACACATCCCGCTCTCTTGTTAACGACGTATCGCTCGAGATGTCCCTCGAACTTGAAACAGGCCGGTATCTTATCTATACCAAAGATGGCAATCCTGTTGGGTATAACCCCTTGAACGGGGCGGACTCGAAACTTGGGATATACGCGTTCACAGCTGGGTACTTCGATATCCTGTCGGTTGTAAGCAGCCTCTTTGCGCTCTTCAATGACATAAGATATAATGGCTCAACCATCCTCTTTCATTCGCAGTGGGGCGTAGAGAGAGGGGTGGAGAGATCATCTCAGGGTGTGAGGTACCAGCTCACTGCCTACCCTGCCGGCCTCCGCAGTGGGAGCTTGAATACGGGGGCTTGGCCGGTTGGCAGCTCCGTTGAGGGACGTCTCTGGGCCTACGCCAGCCCTTTGGGAGGGGAATCATGGTTCCTCACACGGATCGGACAAAATGGATCCGGTAACAACACCACTAATGCCAGTGGTACTACCTTTACGTACGTCTAGTCCCGAATTCCCCTTTCCGCACGGCGCCGGGTTGTGCTGAAATCATGCATTTCCCTAGTGTCACCAATGCCAATGGGGACGGGTGGGCTGTGGACAAGCCCTCTATGAACGGACCCGACTCGGATGAGAAACCTGTGCACGTACGGTCACACTTATCGTCCTTATTGTATTGAAAGGCGATCAATTGCTGACCGATTCGTTTCCGGACTGGCAGATTGCCGTTAGGCAGCTCGCAACCAATCCCGCATCCCACCCTCCGAACGAGGTCTTCATCTTCAAGAAGTTGGGGTAAACTGAGAACGCTATAACGCTCCAGTTATCCATCGGCCATATTTGTGGCAACGTTCCGGTGCTTTGTTTTCGACGTCGACCCTATTCATTAGTTCACGTTCAACCGTGAGCAATACGGTGTACATACACAGACCGTGCCCCAATGTATCTCGACACCATGCTGTAAAATTCGAGTATTTCCACGTGAATCTGTTCGGGGTGGGATGTGCCATAATGCACATTGTCGACTGATCTTAAAGCAAAGATTGCACGGAGGCTGGCACGTCGAGGCTCATTGTGCGATCCGGCGTCCACACTGGAAGCAACGTCGACATGCCTACAATTTCAAGTGTACGTACATATATGAGAGACACCGTGAGAGGTTCGACAAGAAAGTGAGTTACAACTTACATATGGCATTCTAGGACTCGCGATGAGCGACAGTCACGTCGGTGGAAATTGTAGCGCCCAGCACCGAAACTGATGCAGACCGCGCACCACAGGTATGTCGTCGTCATCATCATCGTCGTTGTCGTCCCTCGTCGTCCTCGTCGTCATCCTCGCCTCCGCCGCCCCACTATCCAGCAATATGGCAGCAACTCTAGTAGAACGCACATACATCCAGGCATCTCTCCAGACAACGCCTGCGCTCCGCGCGAATAGTCGATGTCCGGTCCCTGCTCAGTGCTCGACTTCCGGACCGTCCCGCTCGAGACCGGCGTGGCACCCTTGGCGAATGGGAGTGCGAAGCACAAAGATGACGCGCGAGGGAGGAACAGAGGTTTTAGCCGCCGTCAAGCTCGAAGTCAAGGACGTCAAGTCCTGAGACGGAGTGGCTGGCAGAGCGGCTTGTTTCGTGACTTGGTGCGCCCCTTCTGTCCATCATGCGTTCCGAGCACTCAGTGGTCGAAAGGTAGCTCGCCCTCCGGCTGTACTGACCTCTCATCAATGCGTTGGACAAACTCCAGCACGACCTCACCGTTATTTTGCAGCTGCCTGAGACAATCGCACACCCCTCCTTGCCCCCGTCGAATCTGACGATCATCCCTCGCCGGAGAGCATGGCTACTCAATCTGGACACGGTCATTCTTAGGGACTTGGGCAACGTCGTGGACGCGCTCTTCATGGCAGCCCGGACCGCGCTTTGGGATACGAAGGTGCCCCGGACGCGAGCTGTGGAATACCAAGCGCCTGCAGTCTCCAAGGCCGCTGCAAAAGAAACCCAGGACTCTGTGGGCGTCGACCAGGGAACGAGCGGGTTCGATATGCGAGACATGGGGAGGACTGCAGGGAACTTCGAGCTACTGGGACGAGGGCGGAGTATCACAAGGCCGGGAAAGGTGGCCTGTATGCGTCACCTGGAATCTTGTGCGTACCTCCCACCTCGCGGCATGCTCATAAATGAGCTGACGGTGCATGTAGTTGCCTCCAATTCACCTCCTCGACGCGACACTCGCGGAGGAAGCGTCGATACCCCTACTCTTTCACCGTTCCTCTCTTCCGCTCGTCCGACTTTGCAATCCATGCGTCTATCAGGTCCCGTAGAGTTGGATATCGCATACGTCAAGTCTTGTATCACGGTTCGTCTGCTCCCACATGCTACATTGAATGCGTGTTGACCGCTGTTCAGGATGGCGACAAGTACGCACGGGAGCTGTTCTCGGCCCTAGACTCCAAACTTCGCGAAGAAAATATTAGACGGAGGGCGAGGGCTCGAGACAGGTCCGATAGGCTTTTCTGACCATCGACGTCATCAAAAGTATAGCATATATATACATTATACTGAGCTTCACGTTCCTCCTAGCCTGATTCCGTTTGCCCGGCATGCTCTCGCAACACCTTGTTCAGCCCTTCTCTCTCCACGCAATTCTCGAACTTGAAGCTCTCCGCCAGACGGTCAAGCTGCTCGACGGACATCCCCTTGAACTGGGCCGCCCACTCCCGCACCAAGAACTCGCTGATGAGCATACACCGGGCCACCCGCGCGACGCGCCCGCGCACGGTCCACACGGGGTACGGGTAGAGCTTCCGATGCTCCTCGTTCGGTACGTTCTCTTCTATGAGCTGCACGATCGGCGTGGACGCGTCACGCACGTATTTGTCGTCGGCACCCCACGAGTCGGCGGCCAGGCGGTACTTCCGCTCCAGGAAGGCGCGGAAGTGCTGCCTGTATGTCGTCTCGGGCGAGACGTACACCATGCCCTGGAAGCCGATGTCCTTGTACAACCAGATGGACCAGCTGAGTCGGTCCTGCGTCGCACGCAGTCAGCGATGTTGTGAGTTCGTGGCGTGAGGGGAGTTACCTTTGCGTAGAGCTGGAGCTGGTCGTTCAAAACATCGTAGCGCCGCTCGTTGATCTCGTCCGTCGCGTCGCCCTCGTACTCCGGGCGCGCATACACGGGTCCCCACTCGCCGTTCCAGACGCAGAGCCCGCGCTCGTCCATCCAGGCGCGCTTCTTCGCGTAGCTCTTCCTCATGCGGGCGTGCTGCTCGTTCGTGCGAGCGTACGGCTCTGGGGCGTCGGGGAAGCCGTAGACGGAGTAGTCGTGGATGGCGTACGCGGTGTTGGTCCAGCGCGCGCCCGCGTCGTCGGGAAAGCCGGAGAAGTCGGTGGCGTACGTGTTCCCGTCGAGGAAGAGGATGTGGTGCGGGTCGACAGCGCGGATCACTGCATGGACGCGGTCGTAGAAGTGCACGAGTCCGCTGTGGTGCGGGTCGGCGGGCTCGTTCATGGGGTTGTAGCCTGCAATCCACTGTTGGTGCACGGTCGCGTGAACGTCCTCTTTGGGTGTACGGGGGCGACGTACCTTTTCGTCCTTGTAGTGCTTAGCGATCTCGGTCCACAACCAAACGCTGGAAGTCCTTGTGGATCCAGAAGTTCGCGATGTGCGTGCCGGCGTCAGAGTGCCAGCCGCCGTTCTGGCCCCCAGGCGCAGTGTGCATGTCGAGGATGGTGTAGATCCCGTGTTTCGCGCACGCTGCGACGACTCGGTCGAGATGCTTGAAGCCGGACTGCTTGAGGACGCGGGGATTCAGGTCATCTTCGAAGTGGCGGTAGTTGATTGCGATGCGAATGCAGTTCAGCCCGAGGGATTTGAAGAACGCTGCATCGGGTTCCGCGAAGAAATGTTCGAGGAACTGAAAGTGATGGTGTTTGTGGACGGGCTACTAAGTAATGCGTCTGTTTACCTTGTCGAAGAAGTACTCGGACTTCTCTTGACCAACGACCTCAGCCAAGGCTTCGCGGATCTGGAACTCGCATCCAGGGTATCCTTTCCCATATTTCAGTCTCTTCCGGGCATGGCTGAGCAGGTTAGGACATTTGTACCTGATATGAAGTTCTCCATACTGACCGTAAGGTCTCAGCGCGCATCCGCTACCAAATAAAATCGACACTCACGTCATCCAGCCTCCCAATCCCGCACCTCGCAATATCACTTCTCTGCCCTTATCGTCGACGATCCGCGTCTTGTTGACTTGGAGAAAGCCCGCCATGGTGCGAAGATCCCGCTCGTTCCCCGACGACGTAGAGTGAGTGGTGGGGACGTTCGGCCTGCCTCCAAGCCGTTGCTAATCATATATGCGAACAGTGGGCTCCACAGGGCGGCCGCACTCGCGCGAAAGAGTCCTGCGGCCCCGGACCGCACTGTGCCTGCTGCGAGCGGGCGAGGACCCATGACCGACCATAACATGATTGGGATACCATATCGGGCAATGTGGTATACTTCCTCGGGGCTTCTTGACGTAGCTGTGGGCTGTTTAGTCGACGACGAGCTGCCTTCTCGGCGAATACTCGGTCGCACCTGCTACCACTGTGGTCCGCGTTCGAAGGAGCGCAGGACGCATATATAAACCCTGGCTGTACGGGGTCTGTGTCTCTTACACACCCCGCCCACATCCATTGAACATGGCGTACTTGAAAGTGTCGGGCACCAAGATCGTCAACCAGAACGGGGAGGAGGTCATCCTGCGCGGTGCGGGCCTGGCTGGCTGGATGAAGTGGGTCTCACGATTTCTTTCACGTCGTTTCGTTGTACTGACCATCGAACGATTGGCAGCATGGAGAACTTCATCAGCGGTAGGCGATCGTGCTCTCGTGCAACATCTCGATGCTGACATTTGAGATCCGCTGCAGGATACCCTGGTTGCGAATTCCAGATCCGCGCTGAGCTCGCGAACGTCGTGGGGAAGGAAAAGTCAGAATTGTTCTTCGACAAGGTCAGTGCAGCAGTTTATGAAACACAAGGCCGAGTTTCGAGACTATTAAATCATTCAACCCTTGCTTGGACAGTTCCTTGAGTACTTCTTCCAGGACGAGGATGCCGCATTCTTCAAGAGCTTGGGCCTCAACTGCATTCGTCTGCCATTCAACTACAGGCACTTCGAGGGTAAGCTCTCAGATCTCAGCGTCCATAATGCGCCCGACGGCCCCCTGATTAACCTTGCTCGATTTAGACGACATGAACCCACGCGTCCTGAAGCCCGAGGGTTTCAAGCACCTCGATCGCGTCATCGACCTATGCTCGAAGCACGGCATCTACACCATCCTCGACCTCCACACCTCACCCGGCGGCCAGAACACCGACTGGCACTCGGACGCGGGCACGCACATCGCCAAATTCTGGGAGCACAAGGACTTCCAGGACCGCGTCGTCTGGCTGTGGGAGGAGCTCGCGAAGCATTACCTCGGGAACACGTGGATCGCGGGCTACAACCCGCTCAACGAGCCGACGGACCCGTACCACACGCGCGTCGTCGCGTTCTACGACCGCGTGCACGCGGCGATCCGCGCGGTGGACCCGCACCACGCGCTCTTCCTCGACGGGAACACGTTCGCGTCCGACTTCTCGCACTTTGGGGACGCGCACAAAGGGTGGGAGAACGTCGCGTACTCGATCCACGACTACTCGGTGTTCGGGTTCCCCGCGGCGCCGGAGCGGTACGTGGGCAGCGAGGCGCAGCGGCACCGCCTGAAGAGGAGCTACGAGAAGAAGCGCACGTGGATGGACGAGCGCGGGTTGTGCGTGTGGAACGGGGAGTGGGGGCCGGTGTATGCGCGCAAGGAGTACGAGGGTGTGGCGATGGACGCGATCAACGAGGAGCGGTACCAGGTGCTCAAGGACCAACTTGACATCTACAACAAGGTGCGTTGTGCGGGTCGCCCACGGCGGTGTGTCTGCCCGAGGTCACTGGCCCGGGCGGCGATTGCGCTGTCCTCGGGCAGGCTGCCATTTTCCTCCTATATGCAAGGGATGGTGCTGACGCGTCGTTTTGCAGGACCGTCTCAGTTGGTCAATTTGGCTGTACAAGGACATCGGCTTCCAGGGCATGGTGTACGTGTCGCGCGAGACGTCGTACATGACGCTCTTCAAGGACTTCCTCGCGAAGAAGTACCGGCTGGCGATCGACGCGTGGGGCGCGGACGACTCGCAGGTCCGCCACGTCTACGAGCCACTCATCGAGCTCATCAAGAAGGAGATCCGCCCCGAGCACCAGTCGCTGTACCCGTCCCCGGTGTGGAAGCTGACGGACCGCATCGGGCGCCTGGCGCGCAACATCCTCGTGTCGGAGTACCTGGTGAAGGAGTGGGCGGAGCACTTCCGGGGGAAGAGCGAGGCGGAGATTGACGAGATCGCGAAGAGCTTCGCGTTTGCGAACTGCTTGCACCGCGATGGGCTCAACAAGATCCTGACGGACAACGCGACGCTCGTCGCGGGCCAGTAGGCGGGCGTAGTTGTTTGCTGGACGGTTTGGATATGAAACCTGTATCAGTACGACCCTTCTGAGCACTGTACTGTGCTCCTTTCTTCTATGAATGCTTACCTGGTGAGATTTCTTCGTTACGAGCGACCGATATTATTCTGCGTAGCCCGCTGACATAACATGGCAATGGTTATGTGGCACCCTGCTTAAGGTTGGAAACACGACGCAGTGAGTCCATGTCGCTTTGGGGAAGAGCGATTCGAGATTCGTGGTACTGCGGACACATACACCGTATTCTCTTTTCGCCCGTCCTCTCTTACGGCACACTCTTCATTATTAGAATCTAGCCCTTGTTCAATAATGTACTTGATACGAGTGTGGGTAGAGATATGTCGGAAGTTGCCGCTGACAAGCATATACTTAAGTATGGGATGATACTTACCGCTCTGCCCCGTCGGGGTGCTTCTTCTGCTGCTTCCATGGCTGGGTTTCCTTCCACTGGGGCACGGCAGCTCATGTTCTCCGTCCAGCCTCGTAAGGATGTCCCATTGCGATTTACCTATGCTCCTCCAGGTCTCTCCGTAGGATGCTCAAGAATCAAGATGGACCGTGAAGTTTAACGTACAGCTTCCGGCTTGGCCCGGACACGCGTACGCTAGGGACAGATGCGTTGTGGACGTGTTGATTGCCCATGTCCGAAACCTGCACTGCGTCCTCCATGTCAGCGACCAAACGCCCACCGCCCAGCCAGTCGGCAGTGTTCGCGCGGCAGTCAAACGCCTTCCCGAAGCCTGTCGCCGTCGCATATAAAAGCTGAGTCCGGTCTAACCGTTGGTTCGCCATCCCCTTCGGATCCCGCCTCTTCCTCTTTCCCCGTCCACCACCACCTTCCTTCCCCCTTCACGCCACCGCCATGCTTGCCTTCAGCCTCCTCACTGCTGCTTTCGCCGCTGTGGCCTCTGCCCTCCCCGCCGCCAAGCGGGCTGCCCCTGGCCCCTGCGACAACCTTGGTGGTGGCGCGTTCGACAGCGTGGCCAACTTCACCGTCGCGGCCTTCAACGCGACCGGGACGAACACAGACACGACTGGGGCGCCTTTGGTGCTCGGGCAGGCGGGTGCGGTCGATGGGGCGTCGTTCAAGGTGTTCTCAGTGAGCCGCATACTCTCAACGACTATCTCGCGGGAATATCATCTCACACGTGCCTCCGGTGGCGCATATAGACGTTCGCGACCTTCCCCTTCAACCAGTACCCCTCCATCGCGCTCGTCGACGGACGTCTCATCCCAAGCGGTCCCGGCACCACCCCGACCGCCGTCAACGGCGTCACCGCGGGCTCAGAAGTCATCTTCGTCGCGAGCAACTCGGTCGACCCCAGCCAGAGCGCGCAGATCTGGTGTGCCGTGGTATGTCCGAGTCTCCCTTCCTCCGCTCACTTGCCAAGGAACGTCGATCCGCTGACCTCGCGTCCTTCCTTCTTCCCCCTTCCCCGCGACAGGCCGACACCGACCCCGCCGGGCACGGCACGGGCCACCCATTCCTCGCGGTGAACAGCGACACAGACTCGTTCGCGCTTTGCATGCAGGGCTCGCAGAACAACGTCGTGTACCAGGCCGCGGCGGGCGGGTCGTACGACTTCGACTCGTGCTACCCCGTCAAGCTCCAGCTCATCATCTGAACCTGACACCGGAGCACGCGTCGGACTACGGCTTGGTCGCGCTCGCGCAGTGGGGGGCGCGAGCGGGGGTCGGCGCTCACGGTCCCATTTGCTCCGTTGCTTTGTGGCGGCGTTTGGGAGGAAAACGGACATGATTATTCGTCGTTCACGATATCGACGGATGTTTTTTTGAATGTGCCGTGTCTCGGATGGGACTGGGCACAGGGCCTAGGACGGTTTTTCAGGCTACGGACTTCATGGACACTCTCGCCGCGGTCTCGATCGTCTGACTGACTACTAGGCCAGCTTACTGAGTACTTACATACTTGTAGGACCGGCGTACACCCGCCATAATCACATAACTGTCCGTTCGTTCGATCTTCTTCCATCTCCGCGCGTGCGGTGCTGCCATGTTGGGCTCCCAAGCATGTACATCCATCCGATAGGCCGCTCGTCTTGTCGAGACGCGAATGGAAGGAATGAGATGGACATATTGATGCCTTCGGAGCATTCGAGACCTTCGAGCTTCTGGATTCATTTGTGTGCGCGGATGGAGCTTCGAGCCTCGAGATTTGCCATTCCGGCTGTGTTTCATTGGCGAGGATGTGGAGGACGTCCACGCGAGGAGGTCGACCTTTGTTCGAATGGGCCAATTTGAACACGATACCGAGTCCGGGGTTGACTCGCGCATGGGTTTGGGTTTCTGTGCATTCGAGACGCGCGAGGTGCGGAAGGCTAAGGGGGGGACCTCCCTACGAGTCGTAGTTGGAACACTGTTTTACACTGACGGTCGTATGGATGTTTCGATTATTATACTCCGCAGAATCGCGACGTAAATTGTTAAACGAGGACTCTAGAGGCTAGCCTGCCACAATGTGACCTGCTTGTTACTGCTTCGTATGTTATATAGCTCAAACTATTCCGGCATGTTAACGAACATTTTGAAGATCGACACTCACCCCGCACATTCTCTTGGCAAGTCTTGCCGATCCCGGCGCACGCTGCGATCATATTGGTGAGTCTCCGAGGACCGACTGAAGGGTAACGAGCGTTGCATACACTCACCAGTCTGAGGCTCAGCCTCGCAATGCGACGCGCCGACTCCGCACAATCCGAGTCGCCCGTCCCCGACAGGCGACTGTACCGGAAAGGCGTTGGCTCGTCCGCCACTTCGCCGCCACAGTAAAGCGATTCGCGGCAAGGGCGGGAGCCTGAGTGCGACGCGCCGCGAACGTCGACTGCCACAAGTTGGGCTTACCATCGACGGGCGGCTAGAGGCGAGGCGGTGAGCTCCAGTCTTGGGCAGCCAAGTCAGGAAGTGACTGAGGAACGTACGTGGTGGTGGGTCAGCCATGCCGTGTGACGTTGTGTTTCCATCATGATGAACGCGCCACAGAGAGATAAAGGGAGGGAAGAAAACCATCCGCCACGACGATGAGCGACAATCATCAGGAAGAATGCGATGGGACGTACCGAGAGAAGTGGGTGAATGGACACCTCCGACGTAGCCTGACATGAGAGGATTAATTGAAGCGACAGGATGGTCGAGAACAGTGTGACATACAAGCCATGGATGAGGTGCCAAAAAGGCCCCGTCCTCACCGGCAGTCGAGACAGACGGTGGAGACATATGGGGGAGACACATCCCAGTTCGACGTTTGACCCTCCACGAGAGAGCGTACGGCCAGCGACCCGCATAGCCTACACCAATGCAAGTCGCCAGCGCACCTAGGAGTGTGTGGAGAGGGAAGTGAACATGGGAGTTCTGAGGAAAGAGGGAACGGGCGAGCAAGACGGACTTTATATGTTGGAGGCTGACATGTTCGGCATATTTCATGTTGGAGTGAGGCTGGAAATCGGACAAGAGGTCAGCCATATTCGGGTCGAGAAAGTGTGTGATTTTGTTTTTCGGATCGTGGCTTTCTCCTGTCCCAACGATTGATCGCGATGAAGAGGGGTGTTTGCCCTGTTCTTGAGGCTTTTGTGTGCCACATGCTACAACACCACCCAGACCACCTAGAGGAGGGAGGATCCTTGGAACACGAAATTTCATGCCGTTGATAATGTAGTTGTTCGTCGCTTCATTCATCCAAAAAGAGTGTGTAAACATCCGGAAGGACATTGCAGCGGTCCTGCCCAAAAGTCGATCGAGTCATGATCAGTCTGCAGGGTGCATTGGCACACGCCGTTGACGAAAGGAGGCGAAGCGGCACACATACCTTAATGTCGCTGCTCTTGAGGAGCTATGTCACTGTGCTGTGGCAACATTGTACCACTTGTCTCACAGCTGATACCGTGAACACTGGCGGCAGAGCAGCGCGTCTGCCGTTGTGGTCCTGGATGTCGGAGGCGACCGGCAAGTGACCGGGACCCAGGCCGAGTATCCCCCATCTCGCAAGTCGTGGCCGCTCTGAGTCGAGTCGTCGAGTCAGCTTCCTAGCGACCTATTCAAACTTGAGACTGTTGAAAGGTATCTCGTCCAACACGGTCTTGTCCCAAAATCTCAATTGTGCATATCACTGATACGCAGTATTATCAAGCTTAATGACTTGCAGCGGGCCGCGCTGGGTCAATCAAAGGGCCGGAACGGCGCATGAAACTCCTTACTCCTACGAATACTCAACATCTGTGCCCCGACAAATCGAGTCCAACGACTTCCGCGGAATGCTCGGGCAACGGTGCTGACCGCCCGAGGCTCAGCAAACTGAGTCGACCATGGCAATGGCACTCGAGCCCACGACTGTGCATCTTGCGCGTGCCGAGCGTGCACTCGAGTCCTTGAGAAACTCCGCCCCTGTGACCCCTCTTTGACCACCATCGCGGACAAGTCACGAGATCGCAGCAGCATACCTTCTTGCCGACGGAATCCGGGACTTGTTGCGCACGTAAAAGCAATGTCTCAGCGGTCCGTCACTCTATGGGCCCGGGATCCTCCAACGTTAATCCCATCGCATATAAGGAGATCCGTGGTTCATGCCTATTCTCAGGCCCTCCTTTCGTTTTCACATCCACCTATCGTCTCCCCTATGGCACAACTTGCGGTCCTAGTCGCGTCGGGTCTTATCCTCCACTTCATATGGCGTTTCGCACGAAACTATCTCGTGAGATCTCCGTTGGACAAACTTCCCGGCCCTCCCTCCGGGTCGATCATTTCAGGTGCGTGAGATATCGGCTGTTATTAGAGTACGTGAAGGCTGACTCGCACCGCGGTGGCAACAGGGAACATGTTCCAGATCATTAACCATAATAGTTGGAAATTCGTCGATGACCTCATTCAGATCTATGGCCCGCTCGCAAAGTGCCACGGTTTCTTCGGTGTAGGTTCCTGCACCGCTTGAAGGTTTTGGGTCAATGTTTAACACATTATACAGACGAGGACGTTGCACATCTACGACCCGAAGGCGATGCAGAGCATCTATGTCAAGGACCAGGAGAACTACTACCGGGGAGAGAAAACGATTGGGTATGCTCAACGTCCAGCCTCGTACTCTGTGGAAGTCCTAACGTTTGGACAGCATGATACGCCTGCTCCTTGGTCCGGGTTTACTGGGAACGTATGGCGCCGCCCATAAGAAGCAGCGCAAGATGCTGAACCCGGTGTTCTCGGGAGCACACATGCGCAATTTGACGCCGCTGTTCTACGACGTCGCCGGTAGAGTAAGAGCCTGTCCCTTTTGTGCTTGCAACTTGAACCCTATCTGACGGTTCCACCAATATAGCTTCGGACGGCCCTCGAGTCCCGAGTCAAGGACGGGCCGAAGGACCTCGACGTCCTCGCATGGATGGGACGCACCGCCCTTGAGCTCGTCGGTCGGGGCGGCCTGGGCTATTCCTTCGACCCGCTCGTGGCTGAGACCCGGGATGCGTTTACGGAGTCTGTCAAAGCATTCATGTTTGTGTTCGACGTGTACTTACTATCCTGCACGTGCGAGCAACTAATCATATGTGGTGTTTGTTCTAGACCCGCGGCCAACGACGCACTGTGGACTCGGGAGATCACCCCGTACCTATCCTATCTTGGTCCCGCCTGGTTCCGTCGTTTCCTTCTCGATCTCGTTCCCATCCCAAGCGTCCAGCGTTTGAAGACCATTACCGATATCATGTCCAAGAGGACGGAAGATATATACTACGCGAAGAAGGCTGCGATCGAGAGTGGCGACAAGGAGCTGCTGCACGCCCTAGGAGAGGGGAAGGACATCATGAGCGTGCTGTGTGAGTCCACGGTTGCATGTGCTATATTTAAGACGACCACATCCTGATGGCGGCTTCAATAGTGAAGGAGAACATGAAGGCATCTGAAGAAGACAGGCTCCCTGATGAAGAGGTCCTTGCGCAGATGGGGTATGTATCTGGAACCATTTTCGCAACCACTGGCCAGCGCTGCCTCGACTAACCCTTGACTGCGAACACAGAACATTCATCTTGGCCGGCGTCGACACCACCTCGAACGCACTCTCGCGTGTCCTGCACATCCTCTGTATGAACGAGGACGTCCAAGGCAAGCTCCGCGCCGAGCTGTGTGAAGCGCAAGAGCAGTACGGCAAGGACATTCCGTACGACGAGCTGTGCGCTCTGCCATACCTCGATGCGGTCTGTCGCGAGACGCTCCGCCTGTAAGCCCTCCCCCGCTTCGCCTTACACATCCTGTGCCCCCTTCGGACTGACCGCTGCGACGCGCACAGGTATGCCCCAGTCAATATCAACGGTAGAGAGTGCACTTTCT
Source organism: Ganoderma leucocontextum (assembly GCA_020736865.1). NCBI lineage: Eukaryota > Fungi > Basidiomycota > Agaricomycetes > Polyporales > Polyporaceae > Ganoderma > Ganoderma leucocontextum. The sequence continues at coordinate 1,234,922 of JAHKGY010000009.1, forward strand.
ACTCCACTACTTACCCGCGACGACTTGGGCTGATGTATTTTCATCTTTCAGAGCGAAAGTCGATACGGTCATTCCGCTCTCCGAGCCCGTGCGCTGCACCGACGGCACCCTCATAACGGAGGTTCCGGTCCCCAAGGGCACGAACGTCTTCCTCAACCTGCGGGGGTGCAACACGAACAAGGCGCTGTGGGGCGAGGACGCGTGGGAGTGGAAGCCGGAGCGGTGGCTGCAGCCCATGCCCAAGGCCGTGGAGGACGCGCGTATCCCCGGCATCTATGCCAACTTGTGCGTACTGCGTATTCGTATTCTGCGTGTGCTTCGATGCGTGTACGGTATATCTGACGCGGGGTGCGCGACAGGATGACTTTCAGCGGCGGCGGAAATGCGTGCATGTGCGTTCTCTTTCTGTCGTTCTACTTCGGAGTCGCTGACTCATTCTCGTTACTTCTACGTATCCAGCGGTTTCAAGTTCTCTCAGCTGGAAATGAGTGAGTCACACACCCTTTCCGTTTGACGCGTCTGACTCCCCCCCCCTCCTGACCGTCGTGCTCTTCAGAGATCGTCCTCTCCACCCTCGTGTCCACATTCCACTTCCAGCTCTCGCCGGACAAGCCGATCTTCTGGAACTTCGCGGGCGTTGCTTATCCGGTCACAGACCACGCAAACTCGAAGCCCGAGATGAACCTGAACGTTAGCCTCGCGTCTCGCTGAAGTCAAGGATGAGTAGAGTGTACCATACTGCAAGCCCCCTCTCGTGACTGTGATCATATCTGGATCGATCTAGCGGACAATGTTATGGGGAATCTATTTTCACGATTCTGGCTTGGGCGACTCATGTGGTGTTGTCACCCAGTCCAGTCCAGTCCAGTCATTCCTTGTACGCTCGAAGCTTGGCGAAACCAGACTGGCGGATGAAAGTCGGTGGAAGCGATATCGGATCCGGATGAGTCGGACTTGGACGGCGAGATGGAGGACGCTGAAGACGGTGACCAAGGCTCTTACTGAATGCCTCGTCCGCCTCCTCCCGCGCGTGTTCCCGCGCGACGCGCCCCCGGAGCGGATCGTCATCTTCCACGACGACCTCTCGTCCCAAAACATCCTCGTCGACGCGTCCGGGACGCTCACGGGCCTCATCAACTGGAAGTGCGTCTCTGCGCTCCCGCTCTGGCGCGCGTGCGCACGCTGCCCTGGTTCCTCGTTGGGCGATACCGCGCCGACTCAGCGACCGAACCCGGAGACATACGGCAGGGCGTAGGACGAAGACAAAGAATTCGACGAGGACGGGAACGCGAACGGCGATGGGAACAGCGACAGCGACGAGGGTGGGCGACCGGCGAACGCGCTCTACTTTGAGCACGTTCTCGAACTTTGGGAACAGACGCAACTTCGCGCTGTCTTCCTCGATGAGATGGAGCGCCCGCAGCCGCAGTGGGTTGGTGTCAATCGCGCGGGCGTGCTACGAAACGCCTTCTATACAGCGATGATGCACTGCGATGATGAGCTACGGTTCAGGCGGCGGATGCGGCAGTGGGTGGACTGGGTGCGGCGAGGCGATGACGCGTGGCAGTTGCTGGAGTTCACGCCGCCCGGACGGCCGGGCTCTACCAGCTCTCGTAGTCCTCCTCGTGTCAGATTGCCCGTCACCTGCAGCACATGGAGAAAAATCCAGGTACGACCCGTTGGGGATCATCGTCCTGTTCGCGGGCAACATCCAACCTATCGAGCACAGCCTGAGTGCCGTGGTGCCGGTTGATCGGTAGTGTATTTCAATACTTATGACGATCGGGTTCATTGGTGATCCATTCTCGAGGGATGATCACTGGTTCACCAATGATTATGCTGCAAGGAGACCTGATTGCTACCGCTTCGTTATCTTCCTCAGACTACTACTGTATGTACATGTCATCTACATACCCCACCATAGACCCGCTTACTACCGGGAATTTTAGTCGAACTCCAGAAAACGGTAAACATACCTGACAAGTTTCACATCGGGGCTGATAGTACCAACGAACACTAGCCAGCGACAGTCAACGGGCATGTCGAAGATCAACATTCACCTTATTCATTTCCCCGTCCCAGTCTTGCAGATACCAGTGCACGCTACAGGTATGTCGATAAGCCCTCGACCGAATAGCACCGGGATGCAGACTCACTAATCGGAGGCTCAGCCTTGCAATGCGACGCGTCCACTCCGCACAATCCGAGTCGCCCGTCCCCGACAGGCGACTGTACCGGAAAGGCGTTGGCTCGTCCGCCACTTCGCCGCCACAGTAAAGTGATTCGCGGCGAGGGCGGGAGCCTGAGTGCGACGCGCCGCGAACGTCGACTGCCACCGAGTGGGCTTACCGTCGACGGATGGCTGACACCTTGCAATGCATTGTGGGTACTAGAGCGGAGGTGGTGAGGTTTGGTCTTGCGCGGCCAACCCCGAGGAAGTTGGAAGGACGTACGTGGTGGTGGGTCAGCCGTGACGTGTGGCATTGTGTTCCTATGGCGGTGAACACGCCACGGGGGTAAAAAAAAAAAAAAGAGAGAGAAAGGGAAGAAAACTGTCCGCCACGGCGATGAGCGATGAGCGACAACCATCAGAAAAAATGCGAGGGGACATACAGAGAAGAGTTGGTGAGTGGGCACCTCCGACGTAGCCTGACAGGAGAGGGTCAGTTGAAGCGACAGGATGGACGAGAACGGCGCGACGTACAAGTCAAGGATGAGGTGCCCAAAATGCCCCGCCCTCACCGAGAGTCGGCGGAGACATATGGGGGAGAAACATCCCAGTTCGACGTTCAACCCTTCACGAGAGAGCGTACGACCAGCGACCCGCATAGCATACACCAATGCAAGTCGCCAGCGCACCTAGTCACGGAGTGTGTGGAGAGGGAAGTGAACATGGGAGTTCTGAGGGAGGAGAGAATGGGCGAGCGAGACGGGCTTTATACGCTGGAGGCTGACATGTTCGGCATATGTCGGCATGTTCATGTTGGAGTCAACCGTCCTGGAAAGCGAGCAATAGGTCAGCCTGTTCGGGTCCAGAATGCGCGTGATTCTGTGGTTCGCCTGTCTCGGCGATCGATTGGATAAAGCATAGTCTTCTTGCCCTTGTCGAGGACATCGCCGGTATCAGTTCTAAAGCGCTATTGCATCTCGAGTCGGCACCCCGACGGCTCTCATGGGCCTCGAGACGAAAGCCTACAACGTGGGAGGAAGACAAGGAATTTTCGATATCAACATGCCCATCCGCACAGCCGCACAAGACAACGCTGTTGTTGATGCATGGGACCTAGCTTCGCCGATGGAACAACCAGGCTTGTGGTTACTTACGACGATGGGTTCGACAGTCGCAAGGATGACGGGAGAACGTATTCTTGAATACTCTTTAGTCGTACATGTACCAGACTCACATATACACCTCCATCATGCCCGTGCACACACGCTGGCTCCAGTGTAGTACATGGATCTCCCCTCTCGACACTGTTGATTGCACTTCGAATCTGATGCCCTATGATTAGCACCGAATCGGAGAAAGGGCGAGAAAATTAGACTGACGATTATATTTTCATGCCACTGAGTAAACCCTGACGAATCGTCGCCGGACTATCGGTCTTGTTGGCGAGGTAGATCGCGACCGTCGCGGGCTGATGCTTCTTCAACGTCGAGATAGTCGTCTGCTTGTTGATTTGTACTTGGAGGTTGTACTTTTTCGGCTCCCCGCTGGTCATCTGTAAGAACAAGCAGTGAGATCCGCACCATTCGACAACGGACTGCGATGATAACTCTGAGGGTGTACTGACCCCCTGCATATCGAGACGAAAGTCTGAATCCTGGTAGACGGTGTGTTGAGATTCGCCAATATCCTTCAACTTGTCGTCGGGGATGCCGTTGATGAAGGCCAGAAGGGCTTTAGTAGCTTTCCCCATGACTTCGGGGATGTTGGTATGTCTGGTCTGTAATGGATCAGTTTGGAAGATGGCAGCGGGTCACCAGCAAGAAGATGCATGGGACATACTCGTAGGAAGATCCTGGACTCGGAGTCTCTGAGATGAGCCTGAGCATTTACGGCCAGTGAAGAGTTTATATACCCCAACGGAGGTTACCAGGTTTACCGGGACCTTCCGGCGACAGGTTTGAGTTGCAGATGTGGTCCCGGTGGTGTGGTGTGGAAGAAAGAAGTTATCCAGCATGCCGAACACTACTCGCAGGAAGGGGGAGCGGCGTGGACTGTCAGGTGGGGTTCCCGGCGACGATGAGGCGTGGAAGTTACCCCTGGCCAGCATTAGCACAATTGTCAGAAGACGAAATCGCTGGACAACCCCCGCCTGGTTTTGAGCAGGCCCCTCGTACCGGAATGTCAGATGTCGTCCCGCTGGCGTGGTATGGAAGGGAGAAGCCACCCCGAGAGGCCTGGTCCTTATCTGAAGACCGCAAGTAGCGAGCGCGGATGACTGCCATCCATCAACCTACCTGATCGTTGGACCGGCGTCGGCGAGAATGGATGCTTCCTAGATGCTGCTGGAGAGCCTTGGCTGGTGTGACACTGCTGTGACATATGCGGTGGCTCTCGGGCGCTCTCTGAACTTTGTTCGCGTCCTCGACTGCAGTACCCATCCGAACCTCTCTCTCCTTTCCTTCTGCTCATCGCAGACTCATATTCACCCCTTATCAGCTCAACAAACACTCTGGTATGTCCCTCAGCTCTCCTGCGCCTCATCGCGATGTCCAATGGATCAAGGATGGCTTAGGACGCACGCAGCCAGCCTGGAACACACAGCCCTCTCTTCCCCTCCTCGAATCCATCGCGCGGGACCATCTTTCCATCCCCGCAGATACCCCATGTCCCATCTCTCCATTCGCCCGAGGTGCATTCAATGAGCTGTATGTCGTGCACACCCCTGAGCGGGCGTGTCTCATCCGCGTCACGCTCCCAGTCCAGCCCCGCCTCAAGACGCTCAGCGAGGTCGCGACGATCGAGTTTGTACGCGCGCATGCCTTAGAGCTCGTCCCGCGCGTTCTGGCCTACGACGCAGACGCGCGCCCGCCAGAGCGCGGCGGGCTGGGCTTCGAGTGGATGATCATGGAGAAGATCCCCGGGAGCGCGCTCCAGGGGTGTTGGGAGGATATGGATTGGGGCGCCAAGCTCTCCCTCGTCAAGACCATCGTCGGCATCCTCGCAAAGCTCTACGACCACCCGCTATCTGGGGTGGGGAACATCTATCCAGCTACTGCAAATGCCGTGCTCGATGATATGGCTCCCCCCACCTCGCACACCGTTGGCCAGATCATCTCGATGACGTTCCTCTGGGACGATCACTTCGACCAGGATGTCCCGCGAGGCCCTTTCATCTCGAGCCACGACTGGTTGGCGGCGTGTCTCCAGTTCATCCTCAACGACATCGCGAAGGTCATTGACCGAGCTCAGGCTGTCTCTGCCCGAAAGGCGGACACAAACACAGGTGAAGACGCAGACGCGGACTCAGACTCGGATTCGGACGACGAGCTGGAAGAAGCTGAAGAAACCAAGGCTCTTGCCGAACGCCTTGTCCGCCTCCTCCCGCGCGTATTCCCACCCGCCGCGGCCGACGCGCCCCCGGAGCGGACCGTCATCTTCCACGACGACCTCTCGTCCCAGAATATCCTCGTCGACGCGTCCGGGACGCTCACAGGCCTCGTCGACTGGGAGTGCGTCTCCGCGCTCCCGCTCTGGCGGGCATGCACGCTGCCCTGGTTCCTCATCGGGCGACACCGCGCAGAGCGACCGAACCCGGAGACGTACGGCAGGGCCGAGGACGAAGACGACGGTGAGGACGGCAACAAGGACGGGGACGGGAACGGGAGCGGCCGCCCGAACTCGCTCTACTTTGAGCACCTCCTCGAGTGGGAGCAGACGCGGCTCCGCGCTGTCTTCCTCGCTGAGATGGAGCGCGTGCGGCCGGAGTGGGTCGGTGTGCATCGCGCGGGCGTGCTGCGCAACGACTTCTATACTGCGATGATGCACTGCGATGATGAGCTGTCCAGGCGGCGTGTGCGGCAGTGGGTGGACCGGGTGGAGGCAATGGCGGATGAGGAGCTACAGGCCGGGGCCCTGAGCTCCGAATATGTGTCCCTCAACGACATGTTACTGTCGTAGAAATCAGCGTCGCATCCGCCACCCACGGGGTGACCAACCTGCTAATAGTTGAAGTGGGTTAGGCACTGCTCTTTCTAATCTGCAAGACAGATATACCCCCTGTCCCTCAAGCTGGGATGTGTACTTTCCGCAGGTTTTATCTTATCTTTGTATCGTTCAACATGCTGTATTCAAACAATTGGTCCTGTAGTGAACATGAACTGGTCGTCGAGGGCAGATGGCATGCTTCAAGACTTCCACAAATGGGACGGTCTCGAGACACACGCCCGCCCGTGGCATCGTGCCGCGATAGCCAATTCAAACCAGGAAAAGCAATGGGATAAATGGCCGGGTTCGAAAGAAAGCCTCAACTACGCAACCGTACTCAGTATTCTATGATAGGTTGCTGGAGTTCACGCATAGACGTCGATGACCGGCTCAACCAGCGCTCCCTCATAGTCCTCCTTCGTCCAGTAGCCCGTCACTCTCAACGCACGGACCAAAACTCGGGGCACGACCCATTGGGGAGCGTCTCCCCCCTCGCGAACTGCAGCATGGGGAACGCGAACTTGTTGAAGCCGGTGGGGTGTTAAACGTTCGCGTCCGAGTGGCGCGGCAGCCTGGTCATCAGGAAGTCCACGAGCATAACTTGAAGTTTGTGTGTGCGTTCCACAGTGACAGCGCCCCGAGGGGAAACCGTTGTGACAGGACGGACGATCAACTCCACGGCGCCGATCTGTTCGTTCTCCATTCGGTCCTGGACGATCGTTGATACCGAATATTACTATATACGAATATACGGTGGGATGTGCATGTCGCGGTACCCCGGCGCCGCCTTCGACGGGATCGCTTCGACGGCGTCCTCGCCCCAGTCCGACGCGCTCTTCCCCACTTGCGCGACCGTGAACGGGCGCGTGCGGTGCCTACGAAGCGTGACGGCGACGCTCTCCAGCGTCGGCGCCGTGTCCATGATCCGCTGTGCGAACGCGGTGAGGTCGAGGTCATGCAGGTACCGCTCTGCCGGGCGTAGCTCGGGAGTACTCGAGCTTGGGATATCTGCGTTGGTGTCCATGCCTGTGTCGGATTGTGCGCTGGAGTCCGCGTTTGAATCAGAGTCCAAGTCCGTGACTGAGTCGGGGTCCGAGCCCGCATCCGAGTTCGAGTCGGAGTCCGCGTCGATGTCTGTGTCCGCATCTGACGATTCCGGCGACCAGTTGTCTGGGTTGGACGCGCGTGAGATGTACATATGCCGCTCTGCGGGGGCGTCGTCGGGGTCCGCCCTCTCCGACCAGATGTTTTGGGTGAGGTCGTCATCGAGGTACGAGATAAAGACAAGACCAAATGAGCTCAAGGAGAGGTGCCGAAGCATCTCGAGCATGTTGTTCTGCAGAAAAAACACGGGTGAGCGACCGTATGAAGGGCAATCACAAGTGGGCGCGAGGCGCACGAACCATGGCGCGCCGCAATCTGACAGACGTCTCGCGCCCGAGCGTCGCCCCGACAGTGAGCACGACTTCGAGAGACTTGAGTTGTTGGAATGGTGGCTTGTCGACCACGCGCATGAGCTCCTGCATGCTGAGCTTGTCCGAGAAAAGATCGTCGTCGAAATTCCTGAGGCACAGGTACTCCGGGCACGCGTCCTCCATCACCGCTTCCAGCATGATCGTATCCATGAGCGCGCCCATGATATTCAGCTTCCGGACGCGGCAGCTGAACGCAAAGCGATAGAGGTCGGGGATGCGCGCGCGGCATTCATCGAGGCGTGGCCAGGTGCCATTCGCCTTCTGCTCGGCCTTGTTCTGCTGGCGACAGGGGAAGCTTGGGATGTGGCTGCTGCTGTATCCGGAAAAGTGTGTATCCCCATCGCCAGTTGCGATGTCGAAACGGAGCTCGCGTAGGTTGGGAAATATATAAGCGAAGGCGGCCGTTGACGGGAGGTCATAGCTCTCTAGGTCGAGGGACGTGACGTGAGGGTAGCGTTCCTCGATCGGGAAGGCGTGGGAGCTAAGTGTTTCGGGAAAGGTACATGTGAGGTGGGTGAGAGTGTCCTGCTCGCTCCCGTAATGGGTCGCGAAAGACGGGCGTCCAACGAAGATCGTCCTGCCGTCGATGGAGAGCCGATACATGGGCCACTTTATCGATTTCAACTGCTTGCCTTGCTTCGCCTTCGGGTCCCAGGAGAGCGCATAGTACGCCTGCGTGCGGAGGTACTCGGTGGGCGCGGTGGCTGCGTACTCACGCATGGCGAGGACGTCGGCATCCGCGGCGAGGGTCACACTCTCGTCGAACCCGCGCTCCTTGTCCGACATGCCTGCGAGCTTCCAGAAGAAGATGTGGAGTGTCGGATTGTCGCGAGTGCCATAGGTGGAATGGTTCGGAAACGACGGCACCCGAGTGGTCGACGTAGATGATACGAGCCTGGTCTCTGAAGACATAGGCAGCGAAGAGGTGGGTGCGGTGGGCCAAGATATGGGATATGCGTTCCAGGAATTGGCGGAGAGTATTCTCGCCGTCGTCAGTGTCATCGCAGACGAAGCGCGAGTCCGGATTGGTGAACTCGAAGGCAGAGAAGTCGTGGTCTGTCTTCGTCTGCAGAAATGCAACGATATCGCTCCGCGATCGGTGCCCAACACAGTCTTGATGAGCCTCGATGTCTTGATCCCTGTACTCCGAAGGATCGTTGACAACTTGAAGAGAGCGCCTTCGTACGGCCATTGTTCCGATAGATAGCGACATCAGGAGTAGTACTGCCGCCTGGGGAGCTGTTGTTCTGTTCAAAGTCGTCGAATGGATCAGAATAATCCTCGCAGTCCTTCAAGCTTCTTTTGCGGCTCTTTGAACATGTATTGCAGTCCATTTGTGGAGCTGCAGAGATGTCTGGAAACAGGATAGCGTCTCCCGTTCGTTTAGCCACAGACTTGCCCATCACGCACTGACCAATACCGCGTCAGATTGTACAGGTGACAAACAATACGACACTCACGATCTTTGCGCGTAAATCCACTTCTCTGGCCGCATTTTTGACGTCTTGATAGTAAGTGAAAGAGTCCAAGTCTGCGTCGGTAGGCTGACCTCCGCAGTTTAGGTAAATCTTGAACATGTCATGAAGAGAGACTTCATGCAGGTCATCATCCATTTTCCACGGCGATATAGAAGGGGGGTTGTGATAGTTGGGGCCTTAGTCGAGATGCGCTGGCACCAGGCCGTGCGGGCGTGTGGTCGTAATCTTGTGATCAATATGCATATGATCAATAACATCGGTGGCAAGTCCGGCGGAGGCGACAGGACGGAAGAGACATATAGGTTAGGTAGATTCATCGTCGCAGAGATTATCAGAAGAAAAAGCAGAGGGTACGTGTGGTTTAGGTTGGGGATTCGTCAAGGTGCCAGTGGTTGAGGTCGTGCCAGTGCTCACCAGTATGAGGAGCGAGGCACCGGTTTTACGGACTCCTTGATCAAATCACAGATAATCCCTTCGTCCAAGCAATGAGTACAATATAGCACACTGGCGTGGGGACGGAGCATGAAGTTTGCCGCATACCGGGATGTGGTTGAGATTCGGCGAAGTTCAAAAGTTCTGGCGAGTCGAGCCTGAGTCAGTTTGTCGCTAAACATGCACGTAACAGTACGGGTTATTTACTCACATGAATGAAATCCAAAAGTATCTCCCAAAATGCTGTCCGACTAACGACGACGCACTTGCCGGCCGGGTTGAAAAGTTGAACGTTGAACAGACCTTTCGGAACGCCGCTAGCGCTTAACTTGTGTCCCGTTTTGGCAGGCAGCCCATCCGAGTCTATTGCTTTCAAGTGGGAGATCATGTCCACACCAGAGTTATCAAAAACGGACATAATGAAGCAGGACAACAGAAGATCAATCACCATTCGTACAGCAACCCCGCAGATAGAACACCGTCGCGACCCTCTCCCTAGCTCCCCGCTCCTGTACGAGCTGCATCTCCACCTGTTCTTGCATCTCCTCACGCCATCGCCACACCGTAAACGACTTCCAGGCGCGCACCGCAATCGCGTTCCTCAGCTCTTCAGGGACCCCACCAGACTGCGTGTGCGTTGCAGGGCAAGATGATGTGTCGTCCTCGTACTTGTCCGCATAGCTGACGCGTCCGTCGACGTCGAGCACGCCTCTCTCCAGCGCGACGGGGTCTGCGATATCTTCTATTGAGAGCAGTTTCCCGTCATATTCCCTCGAACCGGCTACAAGGAGCGAAGGAGGTAGCGCCGACTGGACCCCTGGTAGAAGGAGGAAATTGACTGTTTGGGAGCTTGCGTTGATCGTATCGACCTAGCAAACAGAGATGAGCGAACCGACCCTGAAAGGTTACAGCTGCGACGCGCACCAGCAGATCCTTCTCCACCGTGACCTTCAAGTGCGGGAACGTCCGCTTGTACGCGAGCACGTCCCCAACCTGAAGCAATTCGCGTTTCACGAGGGCAGTGAGGTCCAGATCCGCCTTCGTCTGTTTCCTACATGCATGCGTCTGGGATCAGTGCCGGCGAACACATGCATCCGTCTGACGGAAGCCTACTTCTTGGACCGAGAAGACGTGTCTGGGGAGTGGTCGAGCTCCCATAGCTCGTCCTTCCAGTCCGCATGCAGAGTCCCGTCCCTCGCGCCCTGCCTGAACTTCTCTAGGTCGTCGGCCGCCCTCTTCCCCAGCCAGTTCGAGACGAGGTGGTCCTGCCATGTATGCGCGGCAGACAGGAAGAATGGGGAGGTGAGCACTGTCGGGTCAAGTGTCGCCGGATTACGCATGGCTGGTGTGTCCACGTCCATCGCGTCTGCATGCCCTTGAATGGGTGGGCCATCTGGGTGGGAGGACGACACGGATGGCACGTATGTTGCAAACGCGGTTGGTGGTAGGAGCGTGCAAAGATGCTGCTGAGCCTCTTCAGACAGCTCCAAGAAGTTGTTGTAATTTATTAGGTCCTACATGGTCGGTCGCGTTAGCTCGAACAGTGAATATATGCGCATAGCAACGAATTATCGACGCCCGGGCCAGGCCACTCACAGAAATATCAATCTTGGTAAGCTTGCTCTTTGTATTTGTCAGTAAATGTGCCAACTTCTCAGCCTCGGTGCTTGTTGCTTTCCGCTTCGCCTGCACTGGAGACTCGGGTGTTGGGTGCCCAGGTGCAACGGCCGCAGGCTTGGTCGACGGCTTCATAGGGGTGCGTGTACTGCGACGAGGATGCGTGGAGGTGCCATCGTTGTTGTCAGTCATGGTGGGGCATCTGCTAGCGGCGTTGAATCCGACATGAGCGATGGCCAGAGTACAAGCACAATCGCGGATCCGAGTCCGAGTCGATGGGCGCCGCGTAGGCTGGCCGAACCTTAACTTAACTTAGTGGAGACCAAGTCCGGGTCGGGAAATGCCGAGTACCGACAGACCAGTGGTGGGAATGGCCTTGGCCCAACGCGGCGTGTCTGTCTTCAATTCCTCTCTCTCACTGCAGCGACCTGGCAGCGACTGAGGCCTGAGGCCTGAGGTGTCCCTCCCGACGCGCTTTTCTTGTCAGAGTCCCGCTTGAGATCTTCGTCTGGTGAGCCACCCCCGCGCGCATGCCATATCCAGATGGCGATCGAAGACCTCGGTATGCAGGACGTAGCGTACTAGCCCGAGGACGCGGCTGTGGCGACACACGGTATTAGGAGGAAATTCAGACGTCGGGCAGCGCACTGGTACGTCATCCACGCGTTCGTAATTTCTACTGGCCCATGGTTACCTCTATAGAAACACAGAAAATATACATCCGCACAGCAGGTCCCTCGATCCTTTTGCGACTCGACCTTTTCAGAGGTGATACCCTTCGTAAGTTCTAAGCTGTTCAGGAATCCTACGTTTGCTGACGGAACTTGCCCGCAATACGGATTCGTGCCCACAATATAAGACCATTTGGCAATCTTCCCTCGCTGTCTATCACCTGGACCTCTCCCCGCTCCGCTCATCGATCCAGCCCTAACCCACGAAAGTGAATCTAAGGTGACTGAATTTACTGATACCTCTGGTCAAGTCTTTATAATATCGATTCCAGCTTTTAGTATGCTCATCCATCCGCTCAACCTTGACGTCCTCCTCAACGTCATCCTGCTCTCTGAACTGCAGGCGGGCGCCAGGCTAATGCGCACTTGTCGTGACCTATACCTCCATGGCACACAATACTTGCTTAGAAACAACATGGTCACGCTGCGTGACGAGAAAGACGTTCTGTCCTTCCTCTCGTTTTTGCTCGTCGAACCTGGTCGGCGCTACTCGTCCCTCAAGAGACTGCGGATCGCTGCCGCTCGTCTTTTCCCTCAGAGGGCTTTTCAGCTAGGGGAGTTTTTCGCCAACCGCCGCTCGCTCGTCAAGCTCGAAGTCCTCAAAGTCGACCACGCGGAGAGCATCTTGTCTCTCGGCCGTCCCTTCAAACTCGGTGAAGTCTTCGCCTCGTTCACCACTATCCTTGACCTCAATCTTGGCGACGTCAATGAACATGGACTCAAACTCTTACAGAATACCCAGTCAAAACTTCAGGTCGCACGCATCTACCTGCAGCCTTCGTATGACGACACCGAGGGCGGTGACGATCAGCATCCGGACTATCGCAACCCCTTCAAGATCCTCCGCCATTCGCAGGAGATAGACGAGTTTAGCGTATGTACTCAATCTCGTTCCCGACGAGCCACCAATTGGATACTGTACACAAAACAAATAACGATATCATAATAGAGTGGGACGTGGGGGCGTCTAGGCCACATGGAGAGCACATGGAGAGCACATGGTGCCGCGTGGCTGCCATGTGCGCTGCCCAGGGAGGACGCGAAGCATGCAGCGCGAGCTCGAAGCCGTACGCCCAAGCAGGAATGTCACTCACGGGCCCCCAGGCTTCCAGTGCACCTCGGGACTGCGTGTCCTAGAGGCTAGCCCCTCATTGCGCATACAGGGAGATTTTGGGAGCGAGATCCTCAGGGAACCATCATTAATCGCTCTTATCTTTTTAAAGACTACTTAAATCCATTGCTCCTCGAACATTACTGCATATATCACGGGCGCCGAACGGGCGGATCCACACCAGGCGCAACGGGCGAATGGTTGGTGCCACTGCCACGGTGTGCGAGGTATTACAATTTATCAATGGCTCACCGGTGTGCATCGGGTGCAACTGGACATGCATCGTGACCCCGTGGAGTTCAGGTTCACCAGTACACGCACGAATGCACGGGCGTGAGGAGTTCAAGCAGCCATTTGAGTTGTGAGGATTCAACTACTGCTGAGCACAAGGTGAAGCATGGTAAACCCACGGGTAACAGAGGGTAATAAGGACATAATGGCGGGTTGTTTTACTCTTGAGTTTTGCTTCGTCACGCTGAGCCGAAGGCAAAGCAATTTATCGTGGCAAAGCCACGGGTCAAAACACACTAGTTGCTATAAATACGGGAGATCTGGCTGCTATCATGATGTCATTGTTCTCAACATAGCTACGAAAGCCGAGAAACAAATCTCGTTCGCGGCGCACATGCGTCGGAGGGTCGTGTCACAAATCAGGTTCTTTCCGGGAAAGCCTTAGAGCAAACCATCCGGATCCAGGAGGCATCGGCATCGGGGAACTGTGGAGTGAATGGGAGAAGCGTCAGTGGCGGGATTCCCCAGGGCCAGGATAGCAGCGGAAACTACGCACCTGCCAAACCATGACACCCGCGTCTGCGAAGGATGGAGACGTGTCAGTCAGCCGATGTATGCTTGAGATAAAGCTGTGAAGAGAACGCACGCCAACCACTCTTCTTGGCCTGAACCAGGCAGGTGGCGAGGGTCAAGGGGTCAATGTAGCCGTTGTTGGCGTCGCCAAGCGGCAGGGCGGGCTTGCCGATCACGAGCTTATTCAGGTCAACACCAGAGGCATGGATCTCGAAGATGGAAGACTTCGGCCGGCCCATCAGTACTCCGGGAAAATGCTTAACGGTGCTTAACGGGCCCGTTAAGCACCGTTAAGTGCATTAAGTTGCTGTTAAGTACGTCAAGTCAGTAAGCGGTAAGTATGGCTTGTTTGGCAGTTAAGTTGAACTGCTCGGCTGAGGCGCTGGCTACATTAAGTACATTAAGCATGCTGAGCAAGGCCGGAAGCAGGCGCAGGCAACATAAATCAGTCGAAGCTATAACTCTCGTATTAAGCACGTCGCTCGGTTTCATTTACGTTTGTCACGACGCGCTCCCTTGTATACATACTACATACAACAGGCAACTCGGAGCTAACTACAGCATCTATCCGTTTGAACCTTGGCCCATGGCTGGCAAAGGCGACCTCACTCGGCTCGGCTCTAGCCTGTCCCACTTGCTAGTGTCAACCCCCCGGTCGCCCGCCTCCTCTGCACTTGTCTCTAACCCGCCGCTTCCCAGCTGCTGCCACCGTCGAGGGTACAAACGAGAGCCTGAGGGTGCACGGCAAGCTGTCATAGTTCTGTGCCACATCGCTGACCTAACAAAACACGTCCGATAGAACCACGGCTGCGAGAATCAATGGCGGAACTGCTTACCCTCGATTGCATATGGCAGCCGCCCAACATTGGGCCCGTACGCGAGTCCAGGAAGATGCGTTTGAGTGGGGCAGCAAGCGAGTTTGCTGCCGCCGCACTTCCATCGCCGCCCACGTCTTCATACAAGCTCTGTTAATGGGGAGAAGGCACTCACCGTGGGAGATCCCTTCCCTACCCTCGTCGTGATCCATAAGCCCGTCATTGAGAACGCTAGGGCCTGTGTTTGATGTAGGGAGGAGTGCTGTGGCAGCGAGCAAATGCCGGCTGTTCATGTAGTCCGAAATCGTCTGTGAAGGGAGAGATGCGTGCAGGCACCGAAGAAATACGATAGTCGACGCTCAACGACCGTCCCAACATTGACTCGAGATGGGTGCGACCGGGATCAGGAAAGAGGAAGTATGAGTTGGGTGGGTATATGGGGCTATTGGCATGGGTGCAGGCTCATTTGTTGCCAAGGGAAATGTGGAGGAGGTGCAAGCGGACATGGATGAATCTCACCGCACGCGGCACGGTGGGCATCCGCTCGTTGGCACCCATGTTTAGGGCAGGTCAACAAGGACTTCGCGATCGATATCCGTACCGCTGATGCCGCTGCTTCCATTGTCACCGCTCTATCATACTCACAGGCTATTCGACAGTCTTTCTGGATTTATAAATCTGAGCTGGTCTCTATGTAGGAACTCCTGACAAGTTCTCAGGCACCCAGCGGTCTTCCGTGTTCTATAGGTGAATCCGGACCGCTCTCACTCAACACGAGACCGGCTGAACCGCTAGCCCCATCGCTCGCAGGAGAGACGGCCATCCAAGGCTTCAAAATCAATAAAAAAGGTGCTTCCGTTTGGTGTTATAGTAACTTACCAGCTTATTGGCTTACTCATACTTACCGCACTTGCTGACTTACCGCTGGTCGTTAAGCACGTTAAGTCATTAAGGGATTTCCCGAAGTACTGATGCCAGGTGCCGCCGGAGGTGTGGAGCAAGGTATTGCACGTCGTGTACGCAGTGATGCCCTCTGCAGGACCGCCCGTGAGTTCCCAGCTATCGCATGATGGCAAAATAGCACCCACGGTTGTAAAACTAGGCAGGGCGGGGACAACTCCGTTACTCATGACCGAACAGGTGTAAAAATACTGTAGAGACGCATACCTGAATGTTGTACTATTGTCGCTCATTAACTTCCGCTCAACTCCTGGAAACTGATACAAAACACACCCAGTCGATCTGGCTGCCAACGCTCCTGTGAACCTTCAAGTAGGCACCAGCTTTGAACGCAGCATTGACAGAGAACCTACACAACGATCGTCAATCAATGCTATACCAACATATAGTCACTGATCCTCAACGCACCAAGGAGCAACCGGAGCGTGGGTAAGAATGTACTTGCCCTTCGGGAGATGCGTGCAGATCTGCTTGGTGAAGTCGATGAGCCACTTCTCAGCGCTGCCGTCACCCTTGTCCATGGCGGTGAAGTCCTGCACCCGAGCCGGAGGCGGTCAGTTCCCATTTCCACTGGCTTCCGAGCTCAAGTCACGTAATCATACCTCGTAGTCAACATCGAGGCCATCCAGATCGTACTCCTTCACCCACGACACTATGTTGTTGGCGGTAGTGACGGCGTCATGGAGGGCCGTCGTAGGCTCCTCAGTAGAACCGAAGGCTGCGACCATGAGCGAGATGCCGGCCTTCTTGTACTGAGACTTCCAAGAGGAACACTTGGCAGTGGTGAGCAACTGCCACTCAACGGCCTGGTCGTAAGCACCGCTTGTCAACAGGAAAGAGAGAATACTGCATGCCGGTCAGCAACTTTGCCTGTCCTTTCGCACCTATCTTGGCTTGACTCACAAGACGTTATAGCTAGGGCCCAGGAGTCCGGTCCAAAGACCGTTCAAAGACCGGAACTTGACCGGGACTGGACTTCAAAAGACCGGACTATAAAGTCGGTCTTTGTCGGTCCTGTCACGGTCACGGTCTCGGTCTTTTTAAATTCGGCCTCCGAAAAGACCACAAGGACCGGTTATGACCGGTCCCTGACCAGTCCTACACTAATAGTTTTATCGGCTTAGAAATGTAGTGTTCATGCCTGGGATTGAACTGGAGACCACCTATTTCTGAGTCCATAGTTCCGGCACTACTAATCACTGCTCCAGTGGACCCTTATCAGCTTAGATAAAAGCAGATCTATGTACCATTATCTCGACTTTCCTTATCTAGACAGTTCTTATCTTATCTCACTCGGATAATGGTACATAGATAATGATATATGTAGGCTGGAGAGACCTTGGACCCGGACCACCACCATGAGCTACTGGGGTGATCCGGCAGCTCGCCCAGCACAGCTGGGCCCAAGGCGCGACTCCCAACGGAGCCGTAAGAAGTCGACCTTGATGCTGCCCATCGGCACGAGGGAAAGCAACTGGAGAGTCTGGTTGCCAGTGCGGTTTACCCAACCGCGGCGCCCCGATGGAGGAGGAACTCCCACTCCTGTATAGCAGAGGCCGAGAACCAGTCGTGCCTAATAAATACGTTGAGCCCTAGAAACTCACACCATGAGAAGCCTAGGGAAACTAGACGAGGGTGGAAAACCTGCCCCCGACACACGCGCACACTGCGACGGTGCCAGTGGAGTGCGACCAACGCGGGATCCGCCACTCCTGCAAAGAGAGAGGCACCTTTGTCCAACCCAATCGACATGCATGACGCGCGTGTTACAATAAGCGCCTTGAGCTATGCGAGCAGACAGCCCGCCACTGGCCTGTAAATACCTACACTCTTACTCGCACCTTGAGCCACCCAGCTCTCGAACCTCAGACCATGTCTCCCGCAGCTGGCGAGCACCTCCACAACCCCCCAGCTATGACGCTAGGAGAACACCCCCCGAGGCTGCCGGAGAACCCGGGCGGAACAGAGAGAGATGAGGAGATGCACTCGGAGCGAGGTGCGCAGTCGGACCTCGAAGACGAACAGTCCCCAGCACTGAAGAGAAAGCGCACCGAGCACGATGAGTTCACTGTGAGCAAGCCTGGCCACTCGCATCACGACAATCCCCTGCTCAGAAAACTCCTGACACAGTGCGTGTGGGACCAGGACGCGCGCTCCATCCCCACGCCACCGGCCGACTTTGTCGAGTGGACCCGCCTCTTCGCGAGCAAGAATCCGTATAATCCGGAATACGACAAGGCGATCTACGTGAAGGTTCTGACGTACCGGTACGCCAACCCCCACTTCCGAATGACCCAGTGTGGCCCGCTCAAAGAGAGGCCCCTGGACGGGCCTGGGCACGAGGCTTTCACCCCAGGGCCGTTCCCCCACATGCACAACAGCGACTGGCGCCATGTCGGCAACATCTTGGATCAGAAGAAGATGGTACTGGACAACCGCGAGAAGATGCTTGCACTCGTGCCGCATGGAGGCGGCCGCGCCTACTCGGAGCAGGGCACCGCCCTCGCAAAGATATACGAGAAGTACCTCCGCTCCATCCGCTTTGCTGGTTACGATGGAGAAGGCTGCGATATCAGCGTTATCCCACCGGACGTGAGGAACAGCGGGGGGCCGAAGAGCACGAACCCCTTCGCGCAGCCATGGGACTTCTACGTCCAGCTCAAAGATGACACCGCCCTTCTCATGCGCACGTTCCTGATATGGCAGGAACACTTCGCGGTTGACATGTCCCGCTCCTTCTCCATCTACCCGCTCGAGACCGAGAACCCGCAGATGTGGAAACTCCTTATCCTCGTCTGTCCCCACATCGATTGGGCGACCACCTCCCATAACGACATTCTCGACAATCGGAGGGCGACGTTGGACGTCATAAAGGTGAAGCTCAATGCCCACACCCCCTACCGCGATGAGATTGCGACACTCGCCGCGATGAACATCAGCCACACCGGCACGCGCGAGCAGGTCTTCAAGACCATCACTGATATGTTCCACCTTGAGCCAGCGTCTGTGGAAACCAAGGGCAGGCCACTCGCGACCTTTGTCCTCCTCGCCTGCCCCCTCACCGAGCTACCCAACGAGCTCAAAAGGCTCAAGAAAGTCATGATAGAGGCGCTCTGTGGGGGCGCGCGCAGGGACCACTTCTACGTCGGGACCAGCAAGGTCCGGGTCGTTGACGACGCTAGCTCCAGCGCCAACATCTCCGTCGACTGCAAGCTGTGCAAATCGGATATCCACCGCATGGCGGACTGCCCCCTCCCGAAGATGAGGGGTTGGCGAGGAATCACGGCTATAGCACTCGGGCGCGAGGACAAGGTGCAGGAGGAGAAGACCGCAGGCAGCGTGAGGGAGGACCCGCGCGAGGTCGTGAATGATGTGCTGAGCACCATCAGAGGAGAACCGAAAGGGTTGGGATCACCCAAGTCCAGGAAGGCAAAGGGCATGACCGGGGGAAATGGATGGAAGACTGTTAACCGCGGCCAGGGAGGCCAGGGGAGTGAGAAGGGGAAAGGTCCTGTGCGCGCATGAACCAGAACCTTAGCAATTGAGCTACGCACCCATCCACAATGTACTCTGATGAACCAACACTTGCCCTGTGTATAAGTATGTACAAATATATTGCTGCCGCCAATATGACCCCTCTCTGTGAATATCCAGGGCGACCTGCCGGGTGACCTCACGGCAACCACACAAGGCGGTGCGGCCACAGTTCGCTGCGGTGGCCTGACCTTGATGCAGAGCATGTCGGGGGGCGGAGCCCCGAATGCACACTTTCGGCTTCCAGGTTTGACTTCGCGCTTTTGGACATGGAACACTAACCCGGCATAAATGGTTTTGGTATTATGCTCCCGGACACAGGCCCACTCACTTTCAAACATCACCATGAATAGTACAACAGACACAGAATATAGGCAGCTACAGCAGCAACTACGCAGGATACAAGGTAATCGGAGTACAGCGCTGCCCTCTCTCCGAGAGGAGGGTGGCGAACCTGCGGCCACCCGACTCAATGACGGAGGGGACGACTTGGACAGCGGGAGCGGTGGTGGGGCCCATGCGGGAGCGGCACGCCAAGACATCCGTGCCCCCACACAATCCGCAACAGTCCCAGAGCAGGACCACAGGGCCGCTGAATGCGAGCCCAGTGCACAACATGTGCCAGCCTCCCGAAGAGATGAGGCAGCATCAAGCAGTAACCCTGCAGATGACAAGAGAGGTGCGGACGACACCTTGTTGGATGAGACTGCACAAGCAACCAGTCCGAGCTCTAGAAGGGAGCAATGCCACAACGCGCACAGCGCAAGCAGCGATCCACGTAGTGATAGCGACGAGCCCAGAGAGAGCATGGATCTGCACGACTGGGATGGTCAAGGTGCCCCACCAGGAATGGAGGGGGATGAGCTGCCTAGAGAGCATGAGCAAGCCCCGGATGGCCCGTGCTCACAAACACAGAGAAGCGGAAATGCAGGGGAACCGGGCAACAATGGCTGCCCCACGGGCAGGATGCCTAACAGCCGAGCACGGAGGAAGGCAGACCAGCTCGTGCAGAAGACAGCAATCAGAATTGCGTCCCTCAACATAAATGGGTTTGGAAGTCTGCAACCAGACCATGTGAATAATAAGTGGGGCAGGATTGCCCGAGTGATGAATGAGCATAGGATAGGCGTCCTCCTGCTGCAGGAGACCCACCTCACAGACGAGAGGCAGTCTGATCTACAAAGGTTATATATGAGATCTTTGGCCATCTTCCACTCGCCGCACCCGGAGTTCCCGACCCAGCGTGAAGGAGTCGCGATCGTCCTGAACAAGAAATTTGTGGCAGCACGAGGAGCGACGGCTGTCATAGTCGTCCCTGGCAGGGCCCTCCAACTGAGCCTGCAATGTCTAGGCGGGGATATTCTGAACGTCTTATGCATCTATGCTCCAACAACGGGCACAGTGAAACACCGTAAACAATTTTTAAGGATGTACAGGAGTACTATGAGACTCACCCGGCTGTACCCAAGCCACACCTAATGGCTGGCGACTTCAATAATGTTGAGGATGCAATTGACCGCCTCCCGATTGGGGAACCCCCCGACTCGTCAATTGAGGACCTGGACACCCTGAAACGGACATTAGGATTAATGCTCGTTGATGGATGGAGAGAAACATACCCAACAGATCGAGAATACACCTTCCACTGGATCGCAGATGGTCGAGCCACGCTCTCAAGGCTCGATAGGATCTACATTAAAGTGTCAATGCACCGAGAAGCGAGAGACTGGAAGATCACCGAGTCGGGCATCAACACTGACCATAGGTTAGTGTCCGTCCAACTGACAACAGCAAACTCACCGAGTGCAGGGCCAGGCCGGCCTGTATTCCCACTCTGCCTCCTAAAAGACAAGGCTCTGAAGAAGGGGATGAAGAAGCGAGGGCTTGAGGCCATCAAGGACCTGGACTCACTCGATGCAGGTGCAATACGGATGGAGGACTTCAATGCACAGGTCATTCTGCACCGAATGAAGTTAGACATGATGGCAATGGCCCGTAAGCGGGAGCGGGAGACAATCCCTAAGCTGCTAGCAGAGATCAGAATGCTCGAAC
Organism: Ganoderma leucocontextum; assembly: GCA_020736865.1. Taxonomy (NCBI): domain Eukaryota; kingdom Fungi; phylum Basidiomycota; class Agaricomycetes; order Polyporales; family Polyporaceae; genus Ganoderma; species Ganoderma leucocontextum. Next base: position 1,256,085 of record JAHKGY010000009.1, read on the forward strand.
AGGAACTATCCCGCCTAAAAAAGGAACACCCCAAAGAAGGAGAGGACAGGGCAACAAAGATAGTGTCGCTCACCAGACAGGTCAGCGACCTTAAGCTAAAGCGCACGCGACAGCTTCAGCAGAACTCGAGAGCCCGCTTCCGCAAAGAAGGCGAGAGGCCCACAAAGTACTGGACACGCTTGAACAGGGAGTGCACCCCACGGGATCCGATCCCTGCGTTTGAACGCGAGGGGCAACGAACTCCAGCTGGCGAGCGGGTATATGAGAAAGACCCAGCGAGGATGGCAGACCTTGCCCGAAATCACCATTCAACCATCCAGCAGGATGAAGCAGGTGTCAAACCGCTGGATGAGCGGGAGGCTGACATTGCTGAGGCACTGAGTAGCCTTGATGTGAAAGTCACAGAAGAACAGGCCCAAGGCATGGCAGCGGAGATCACGTACAGCGACTGCGAGTTGGCTCTGCGTTTCGCCAAAAACGGGACGGCCCCTGGGCTGGATGAAGTCCAATACGAAGTGTGGAAGACACTGAATGAGAGGTACATAGAGGACTCACGGTTCGAGGAGCGTGAAGCCTTTGACATCTTGCATGTCCTGCAAGCAGCCTTTGCGGATGTCCAAGCCCACGGCGTGTGCGAGAAGACAGGCTTCGCAGACGGATGGATGTCGCCCATATACAAAGAGAAGGGGGAGAGAACGAGGGTGGTGAATTACCGACCCATCACCCTGTTAAACACAGACTACAAGTTATTCACAAAGATATTGGCGATCCGGCTTGCGAGCGTCGCACCAGATATAATCCACCCATTCCAAGCAGGCTTCGTGCCAGGGCGACGATTACATGATCACACACAACTTGCGCGCATGATGATGCACTGGGCAGAGACAAATGAAGTCAATGGAGCAATTGTTGCACTCGACCAAGAAAAAGCCTATGATAAGGTAGCGCACGACTATCTGTGGCGAGTCCTGGATAAGTTCGGGATACCGGCTGAGTATACAGCAATATTCAAAGCCCTATATGCCAAGGCCAAGACCTCAGTGATGATCAATGGGATCCTCAGTAGTCCATACCGAGTCTACAGAGGAGTCATCAGGGCGACCCTCTGTCCTGCCTACTATTTGACCTAGCGATTGAGCCGCTATCAGCGATGATACGCAAGTCGGACCTGAGAGGTTTTGACGTACCAGAGAAGCTCGAGACTCTAAAGGCAAAACTCTTTGTGGACGACACAACCGTGTACCTGGCGGAAGATGATGACTTCGAAGTCCTCCAGCAGATCCTTGATGTATGGTGCTCGGCTGCAAAAGCGCGCTTCAATATAAGTAAGACAGAGATCATCCCAATCGGATCTCCTGCTTTCTGAGAGGAGATGGCCTCGACGTACGAACAGATGGGCGCATGGCAGAACTACCCACGAAATGTGCGTGTGGCAAAGGACGGGAGCATGGTACGCATCCTTGGAGCCTTCCTTGGGCATGGTGTTGACCAAGTCGCCATATGGACGCCGAGGCTAGAGAAAATAATGGAAGCATTAGAACGATGGAGGCTGAGCCACGCCAAACTCGACGGCCGGAAGCATGTAGTCCAAATAGTGGTCGCCGGGCAAACACAATTCCTGACAGATGTTCAGAAGATGCCAGGTGCGGTCATGAAGCAGCTTACTAAGATCATAAGAGACTTTGTGTGGAGCGACCGTTTCAACATCCCGGTAGCGATGGACTACCTATACCAGCCACAAGACCAGGGTGGCCTCGGACTCCTTGACCTTGAGGCCAGAAATGATGCAATCATGATAACCTGGCTGAAAGACTACCTAGACTTCAGCCCAGACCACGCCCTGTGGGCATACTTTGCAGATGACCTCTTTGCGTCGAATGTTCCCAAGAACTGTGTGCCCAAACAACATGGGCTGAGAATGAACCCATTCCTACAAGCCTGGAAGCCGAAGCAAAGAGGCCTCCCCCAAGAGCTGAAAGATATGGTCAAAACAGCGAACAAATATGGATTGCGCCTGGAAGGGCTTGCCTTCTCAAGACCGATGATGCGGGAGATGCCCATGTGGGACCATGCAATGGCAGATACAGCCGCCCTGAGACGACTTGCAGCGTACCCCAGGACGGTGATATCGTGTCTGAGGGACAACCACAGCCTGAGGACTGTTGGGGACTTCGTCGACCTCGTCGATGTAGCTGATGAAGCTGACCATGACCTTAACCTAGCAAGCTGTGATTGCGCAAACTGCGAGGGACTGCGCGAGGACACGGGATGTGCAAACCCCACGGTGTGTATGAAAAAAGCCTCGGAAATCCTGGCAATGCTCCCGCCAAGATGGGACCCGAGAGGTGTGCACCCACAAGACTACGAGAACGAGGACGAGCCTGAACCCCCCGCTGATGGGGCGGTATGGTTTGACCGGAAGGTTACAACAGTCGGGCACCTGGGGAATGCCTTCCGAATCTTCACAGGCCTGGACCCAGTCTGTACGGACAGGCTGGATGTCCATATCTCGGAAGCAGGCCCACCCCTGACAGTCACGACAGACGGCTCCTGCATCAGAAATGGCGAAAGGGATGCCATTGCAGGCGCGGGAGTATATGTAGCAGAAGGCCACCTCATGAACAGGAGCATCCGCCTGCCGGAAGCACTGGACCAGTCAAATCAGACGGGTGAGATGGTCGCTACACTCATTGCAATGACAACTGCACCCCAGAATGCACCCCTCCTTGAGATTACAGACTCGAGAACCGTGATGGACGGAGCCACGAAGCTGCGCCAATGGCAGGAGGATGAAGGATACATAATGCAAGGGAATGCGCACCTGTCCAAAGTGATTGTGGCGGCCCTGCGCCAGAGGCGAGCACTCACAGCCTTCAAGTGGGTGAAGGGGCACCGCGGCCACCCATTGAATGAAGCTGCCGATGCGCTTGCAGGGACTGCTACGAAGAAAGTGTTACCCGATGAGTTGAGCACGGCAATCCCACGGACCCTCTCCCTGATGGGAGCGAAACTGCCCTATGTATCGCAGAAGTTAGCCTACCGAGCGATCCGGTCGATATGGGAGAAAGCCCTCCCCAAGCGAGCAAGGACGGAGACGAACCTCGAGAACATAACAAGTGAGCTGAAGGAAAATTTCGGTGCCAGCCTGCCAAACTCGGCAGTGTGGAAATCCTTGAAGTCCCTGCACCTCTCCCAAGAAGCGAGTTACTTCTACTGGATGGCGATCCACGACGCATACATGATCGGCAACGAATGGCTGCGATCAAACATGTCAGACGAGATGAAGGAGCGTGCTATCTGCAAAAAATGCGGAAACGTGGAATCAATGGACCACATACTTTTTCGATGTGAGGCCCCGGGACAACAGCTCGTCTGGGGTCTGTTGAAAGATCTGTGGTTGAACACGGGCCTCCCCTGGCATCAGCCTGGTTGGAGCTTCCTCGGAGCAGGATGCGTGGTCTTCAAGACAGAGGGGGGCCTGCGAAGGCCAGAATCAGAAGCACTGTGGACGATTCTATGCTCGGAAGCAACGCACCTAATCTGGAAGCTCTGTTGTGAGCGAATCATAAGGAATGAAGGCGCTGATTTCACGGAGCGAGAGATCAGGAATCGATGGTACACCACAATAGACAGACGCCTAACTCTTGACCGGAGGACCACTCTCCTTGCGAAAGGAAAGAAAGACTTACGGCCAAATATGGTAGAGCGTGTCTGGTTCCCTGTACTTGAAGGGAACCTGTTCCTACCACCCGAATGGGTGACCAACAACGAGGTTTTAGTGGGTATTAGGAGGGGTCATTGATGGGAACGCCGGCTCACCGGCGGACCCGGATGACGCGGAACCTCCTTGAGTCCCACACTCTGTGCGTAAATGCATTTCCTCATAGGTTTTTTCTTCCAGTGACTCAGTGGTGGCTGCGTCGCACACGTTTGCCCGCCCATTGACATTGTCGGGGTATTTTTACCTGATAATGTTAGTGTCACCTAATGCGCCTTATCGACAGTTACATGACAATGATCTACCAGATACCCCTAGGTACACCGTAGATAACAGGCAATACATGCGTTCCACCTGATATATGTAGGCTCATAAGGAGCTATTGGTCTAATGGTTAGTAGTGCCGGTCGAATGGGCTCGGAACTGTGAGGTTCCCGGTTCAATTCCCGGAATGAACACTTATTTAATCGGTCTTAATCAGTCTTGACCGGTCTTGACTGGTCTTGACCAGTAAGGACCGCAAAGATGGTCAGGACCGGTCAGGACCGGTCAGGACCAAGGACCGGACCGAAGTTCAGTCCGGTCCTGCAAAGACCGGAAAATCAGTCCGGTCCTTCAGAATTGGACCGGTCCTGTTAGGTCATGGTCCTCGGTCCTGAAAATTTGGGCCAAAAGACCGGATTTGACTGGACTCCTGGGGCCTAGTTATAGCCCTGCGAACAGTGGTGTAAATATCGTTCAAGTGATCTATTCGAGGACGTCCGCACCTTAAGCGTGTCAACCGGCGGGCGGCCGGTCTCACCAGACACCCACTTGTCACTGTAGATGACGAAGCGGGGAGCGGCAGGAACGACAGCAGCAGCACGGGCCCAGGCCTCAACCTCGACCCCAATAGTGGGAACTGAGATGGCACCAGAGAAGAGGAGCGACGCGAAAACAAACAGGAAAGACAGAGAGAACATCTTGCGTGTGTTGAGAAAGAGAGAGAAAGGGCTAGGTTGGACAGAGTGCAGCCAGCGTGCCTGGAAGAATGTTGGATGTCCTGGAGTTGTCCTGGTGAGCGGTTGTGAATGCCGAGAGCCTTGGGGCTTGATATCTTATCATTCCTTGAAGGTTTTATACGTAGAACTTGGGGTCCCTCACATACCCTATGTGTGTCCGGAAACTATGAGGGATGCAGGTATAACACCTGTGGTTTCCACTATTGTAATACAATAACCCAGGTACCTGGTGCACGCTATGTGTATTTGGTGATCACTATTGTGATTGTTAATACCTGGCCAGGTTGTTTACAATAACAATGCTGGGCTGTTGTTAACGTTGGGTGTGTCTGGGATTGTGAATCCAGATTATTGTAGATCGAGTGGAGAGCTATTGTTAAACTGGCTGAAATTGTGTATTACATCATGTATTGTATATCCAGGGCTTTGTATATCCACTGTAGGATCTATTGTAAAACTAGCTTACGTTGTGAATCAGGCAGCTTGTATATCGAGCTTATATTGTAAATAGAGAAAGATTGTAAAACTGGTCTATATTGTGTATCCAGATTGTATTGATTGGTCTAATCAGCTGTGCACTTGATCTGTCCGATCTACTGGGCGCTTTTGGGCGCTTTTTTGATAATCTGGCTTCCTTAAATGGTAGGTGGATGCTGGGGGACAGGTGGGGCACCAGGAGGGGGTACCTGCTGGGGCCATTATGGGCTCAATACTATAGCTATTCACTTCGTTCTTTTTGCAGTATGTTTGTATTGATAGGGAGCATTGAATGGCACTAAAAGCGCTAGGATCCGTCCGCAACAACTGTTGATATAGCCTGTACAGTACTGGGGAGAAGGGGGTACTGCAGCTTGGCCATTTTCTGGGCTTTCCCCTTCGTTCTTTTTGCATATAGCAGGTATTAGTAAGTGTATATGGGGTTCACCATTTGTTTGGGGCAGCATGGCCTGGTACTATTTGGGGGTAGCCTGCACTGTTCAGCCACTGGGCACTTTGCAGGCCCATATCCTGGGAACCAGTTGGGCTATTACCAGGCCCCTAGTACCATTGAAAAGGGGTAAATCAGGGCTTTCTAACGATATATCATAGACCCCAATCCGACCACTTCACCATACCCCCTCCTCCTTCCTCTCCCTGCCAATGATCCTGCTATATATCAACAACGGATGGTCGGATTGTCCTCAAATCTGGTACACATATTGCACTATAGTATGACCACATATGCCTGTTCTTTCTTACAATCACCCTCTGTATAGTTTTCCACATATCATATAGTTCCTGATGGATAATCTGGGCGCGTTTTTTGCAGTGTGTGCCCTTCATTGAGGGGTACATGGAACAGTCTTGCATTTTCTTATCAATGAAGATGTAAAGGTATAATATCCTTATCAGTAATAGAATATGATGTGTGCATTGTATTAGATCAGTTTGGCAGATTGCAATGTATGATACACCATTGGAAAGTGGTCAAATACAGCTTTCCAACGCAGTTTCAATCATGATAAACAGATGAGAACTGAGGGAGATATGAGGGGAAGAGTGGGGGATGCACTGTTTATGTGGCACTGCATGGTCTGTTGCCTCCGGAAATTGGTGCACAGCTCTGTTCCACCCAGTCTGAAACAGCCTCCAACCATCATTTACCTCATATCTCCCTTGAATCTTTGTCAAATCTCATGATCTAAAATGTGTTGGAACGGTGTATATTCCCTCTACATGATGGTACTATCTGATCTATGGGGCATGACATTGATCTTACACAATAATACTATTGATGACAGAGCACTGATAAGAGTACCACCAAAGATCATGTCCTCTGATAAGGGATGCAAGGCTCGATCTGAATAGGCCCATTATCAAGTAGTATAGAACAAAAAGAGATCATGGCAAACGAAGAATGTTGTGGAAAGATATGGAGGAAACAATATTGAAGGTGTATGCGCAGACAGAAGTGTTGATTCTATTATACAGAATGGTCTATGAGCAGTGTAATGTCGAACACAGTCTAGCATATATAACTACTATATGTGTACAAAATATCATATGGATGGGTGCAGTGGTTGGAGCAGGAATTAGGTAACAATATGAGGGGAAGGAAGGAGGAGGGGGTATGGTGAAGTGGTCGGATTGGGGTCTATGATATATCGTTAGAAAGCCCTGATTTACCCCTTTTCAATGGTACTAGGGGCCTGGTAATAGCCCAACTGGTTCCCAGGATATGGGCCTGCAAAGTGCCCAGTGGCTGAACAGTGCAGGCTACCCCCAAATAGTACCAGGCCATGCTGCCCCAAACAAATGGTGAACCCCATATACACTTACTAATACCTGCTATATGCAAAAAGAACGAAGGGGAAAGCCCAGAAAATGGCCAAGCTGCAGTACCCCCTTCTCCCCAGTACTGTACAGGCTATATCAACAGTTGTTGCGGACGGATCCTAGCGCTTTTAGTGCCATTCAATGCTCCCTATCAATACAAACATACTGCAAAAAGAACGAAGTGAATAGCTATAGTATTGAGCCCATAATGGCCCCAGCAGGTACCCCCTCCTGGTGCCCCACCTGTCCCCCAGCATCCACCTACCATTTAAGGAAGCCAGATTATCAAAAAAGCGCCCAAAAGCGCCCAGTAGATCGGACAGATCAAGTGCACAGCTGATTAGACCAATCAATACAATCTGGATACACAATATAGACCAGTTTTACAATCTTTCTCTATTTACAATATAAGCTCGATATACAAGCTGCCTGATTCACAACGTAAGCTAGTTTTACAATAGATCCTACAGTGGATATACAAAGCCCTGGATATACAATACATGATGTAATACACAATTTCAGCCAGTTTAACAATAGCTCTCCACTCGATCTACAATAATCTGGATTCACAATCCCAGACACACCCAACGTTAACAACAGCCCAGCATTGTTATTGTAAACAACCTGGCCAGGTATTAACAATCACAATAGTGATCACCAAATACACATAGCGTGCACCAGGTACCTGGGTTATTGTATTACAATAGTGGAAACCACAGGTGGGTATAACACCACACGGCCCCACTCGAATGCGAACCGGACTCCGAAGGTATCTACACGGTACAGTAGTCAAGCCAAGGAGGAGATATCTGTCTGTGGGTCGTGATGCACATCATGTATTTGGTGGTGAAGCCGCGAGGCTGGGTACCTCGTAGCACGACGTGAGTCGACTGAGCTGTTGGATAGCATAGCCTCATTCATGCCGCCCGCATAGACAACCGTCTGGAAAGACATGTCAGCCCGACTAGAAGGAAACTAGGCATGAGTGGAAAGTACTCAAGCCATGTGTATGTGCAGGTGGAGCTGTTATTAGAACAAACATAACCAACTTGAATGTCCGGCGACGGTGATGATCTTTCATGTGGCTCTGCATCAGACTTGAACCAGTCAATTGGGACACATCAGAGGAGAGTGAAAGAGAGATGTCTCCCTAACGACTGGTCCAACTAGGCATCCCTTTAACAGGGCGTCGACGTCCGTATAAGTATGGCACATGATCAAGGGCTGAAGGGAAACCGCGACGCGTGGTTTCGGTTGACCAGCAACCTACAATAAGTAACGCAGAATGGTCAGAAAAGGCAAATGCGGGGTCCTGTGGCCCACCACAAGGCGTCAATGGGTTGGTCTGTCGCAGGGATTAGGGAGACATCTCTCCTTCACTCTCCGCTGATGTGTCCCGATCGACTGGTTCGAGTCTACATAAACACCACCGTGACCGTCCCGTCGCCCACACTCTACCTTCCCTGCATCTTCCCGCAGCACAATACACCGCGAACATGACTATCGCCACCTATAACGACATCCGCCTCTGACCACTTTCCCAAGGTAAGTACAAGCCCATGAATTGACCGCGTCGCAGGACCATAGTAGCCACCAACGACAGGACAACTGCGAGCAGCGGGGGAGGTCAACGTCAATTGTGCAGAGTAAGAATGGATGCGACATACGATTATTTAAGGGCGCGCACATGGGTATTGTCATGGTAGCATGATGGAGAACACAAGTTGCCAACTCAGGACGGCGACCACGTACTGCATAGATCACTGGCAAACCAGGACGACGGTACCTGGAGGTACGCACGACTGTCATCCATGGTCAGCAACGGAAACTAGGTCGGCGGAGTTGGCCAGGACTTTATGATCTGTCGAGACGTGGGCGGACCGATACATGATGCCCTGGGCCGCAGGTGGGTAAACCCAGTACGCAACTAGTCAGATTACTGCTATATTCTACACTGAACGTATTGGGGTCATTTCATCCTTGCAAACATGTCTATCGAGTGCTCAAGCAGCTTGATATCAGCCTCGTACGTTTTCCGCTGCCAGAAACGGATCAGCAACGCGCGAGAATACGAGCTTTGTCCGACACACCTTCTCATCATTAGCCAAGCGGACACTCTCAGGGACAGTGGTCTCGTAGTCCGCCTGCGACTCAAACTTCTCGATCTTTGACAACTTCATCTTCGCCAGCGCCAACTTCTTCTCACATTTGTTGATCTCCCCGTCAAGGTCAACCTGGCCCTGAAACACGACGACGAGATGCACACGGTCAGTACACCCGCGACACTACAACACTCCATTCACCGCACGCGACTCACCCTGACGAGAACGTGGACGAAGATTGTCGGCGTGAGGAGCTCGGAGCCACAGCCCTCTGGGACGCCGCTGATGTCGCACACAACCTTCACAGACTTCAGGTTCTTCGTAAGTGCGAGGAATGTCGGGACCTGGGATTGGAATAGCTGCACTTCCATATCGTTCTCCGCACGGATGTACACTAGTCCACGAGTCGTTTAGCCTGCATCGGCGGCTTCGACATAGTGATGACCTCAGTCTACTCACCGTGGAGGTTCTGGAGGATATTGTACGAGGCGGCGAGCCCAAGGGCAGACTTGAGGGCCGAAAAGACGAGGTTGGAGTCGCGCTCCGCCTTCGTGAAGTCGTACGCCTTGTCCTACATTTTCGAAATATGAGCATCGTCAGTACAGCACATCATTCAGCGGTAACAAACACATACGACGGTTGGGCACTTGGCAAGCATGATAGAGGGCGTGGGGTCGTTCGGGGGGGGAGGCAGATGCTGCAACAGCTCCTCCGTGACGAACGGCATGAAGGGGTGCAAAAGATGGAGACCGTGGTCTAAGCACGTGTAGAACATTTGCTGTGCCGACTTGCGCGTGGTCTCCGACGTGGACTCATCCGTCATGGGCTTCATCGCTTCCTGGAAACACATCATGAATGACAAAACGATTAAATGAATCAGGCGACTCACGATGTAGACGTCACACAGCTCGTACTACCTACAACCAGAAGTTGGACGCCGCACCGGTCGTGTTCATGAAGTTGCGTTCAGCGAGTTGATCTCCTCAGCGGCAAGGTTCAGCTTGTGCAGGATTCACTTCTCGACCAGACTCTCATTACCAGTGGGCTGCCATGTCACCGTCAGTCACAACGCCCACTACCGCATTCTCGCCACCAGCGAAGATCTCATACGAACCTTGGCAGTGGGCTCCGGCACGAACTTCTCGTCCAGCTTCAGCATTGCAAACTTCGTCGCGTTGAAGATCTTGTTGCAGAACTTCCGGTACCCCTCGACGCGCAGAATCTCAGGGTCGATGTCGCGCCCGACGCCCAAGTACGTACAGAGCGCGAACCGGAGGGATGCCCTTTGGGAAGTCCTTCTTCTGGCCTGCCTTCGCCTTCGTGATCTCGCGCTTGTCCCAGCGGGTCGATGATGTTCTCGTTCTCAACCAAATTTTGACACCTTCCGCCCGTGAGCATCATGGATCATTGCGTGACAGTAGACCTCGGAGAACCGGACCTTGTCGGTGAGGTGGACGCCGAGCAGGACCATGCGCGTGACCCAGATGAACAGGATGTCCCAACCGGTCTCGAGTATCGAGGATGGGTAGAACATGTCAAAGTCGCTCATCTTTACCAGCCAGCCCATGATCGACCAAGGCCAGAGGCCGGACGAGAACCAGGTGTCGAGCATGTCTTCGTCCTGCCCCTTGGCGTGGCCTGCAACCTTCTTCGCATTCGTCGCCTCCTCGAGTGTGCGGCCGACCACCCAGTCCTTGCCATCGTTGCACTGCGCATTCTCGATCAGCCGACACGCAGCAAACAGCTAACACTAGCATGCTTACGTCGTGCTATTGGCCTTCGAGGTCAACAAAGTACGCCGGACACCTGTGGCCCCACCAAAGCTGACGAGAAATACCTCCAGCCAGCGGTACCACTCCGACTCAGACGACTTCGGCTGGATGAACAAGTCGCCCGCCCTCGTCTGCTGTGGTCTGTATGAGTATTGGTATCCGCCCATGGAGGACACGTAAGTCGCGTACCTCGAGAGCCTTCTCAGCCAGCCGCGAACGGGTGCTTCGCAAACTTGCCATGTAGGCGCTTGTAGCAGGCATCCTCGGGGTGCACCGCGATGGCAGTATCGCCCAGCATGGTCTCGGGACGGGTCGTGACGACGACGATTTTCTCATCCGAGTTTTCTATGGGGTATGCGAACGATGTGATGACACCAAATTCGAACGTCTCCTTGATGTTGTACCCAGGTACGTTCAAGAGTGTTTGGCCCTCTAGTTGGTTTTGCTCAACCTATGACATAAATGAGAATAGGATAGAGAGAAATAGAGGAGACGGCTTACTTCTAGATTCAAAAGTGTCGTGTTGAGCCTCATGCACCAGTTCACAAGACGATTGGCACGATAAAGAATCCCATCTTCGTGCAGGCGGCAAAACATCTTGATCACAGCTTTCGAGAGACTCTGGGGGAGTTGTCAGTAAAACGATCATACTATTCAAGTCCAGCATACCTCATTCATCGTGAACGCGACGCAATCCCAATTATAGCTTCCTCCCAACCTCCGAAACTGGTTCGTGATGCGAGCCTGGTAACTTGAAACAGCGGGTTACGGTGGTGCACACTGCAAACGCAACACAAACGATGGACTCACTCCCACACCTTCCCAACGAACGCCTCGGGACCGAGATCGTGTCTCGTCATGCCCGTCTTGTACAGCTGCTTCTCGACCACGGACTGCGTCGAGATACCGGCATGGTCGAATCCGGGCACGAACAGTGTCGTCTTGCCGAGCATTCGATTCCACCAGATGAGGCAGTCCTGTATCATGACGGTGAGAGCGTGGCCAATGTGTAGGGAACCGGTGACGTGCGGTGGGGGGGAGGGGATGACGAAGATGCCCTCGGGTTTGATCTTTCCGTCGGGCGTGAGATGAAGTGCAAAGTAGTCTTGCCCATCCCACCAGTCGTACCAAGCAGCCTCGAGGGTGATGGGGTTGTACCCGCTGGACATGGGCTGGGACAAGTCTTGCGTTCTGCGTCGCAGCCAGTCATTATCACGCGTCCAGCATGAGAAGACATACAGATGCATGCACCCTTCTTCTCGCGCTTGGGCGTGGTGTTCACGAAGTCTGGCTCCTCCTCCTTGGCCTCCTTCTACTTCTTCGCCCTTTTGGACTCTCCAGCGCGCATGGCAGCAGCAGAGTTCGCGGCCTTCACGGCCTTGTGTGCCAAGCGAGCTTCATTCTCCTTCTTCTTCGCGAGTTTCTTTTCTGCGTGCGACACCTGGTTGGGGACAGGACATCCAGGATGGATCAATGAAGACGTACCTGCGCTCTTGGTGAGCGGTAGGGTCCCACCCTCTGCGGGGGTGGCAGTTCCTGGCAGTGTATCAGCGGGGGTCACCTGTGCAGACGAGTCAGATATGGGTTCGAGGGTCGAGTGCAGAAGGCATTGATAGTGTCGAGGAGGGAGAGGGAAATGGAGGGAGATCAATTGATGCACTGAGCGGTGGTCGACGCCAATGGAGATCGCCAGATATCGTCTTTGTGCGTCCTTATCTTATCGGAATTTGAACTCACACTCCCGAACGGTTGGGAGTCGGCGCTCGAAGTAGATAGTTAGAACACTCATGTAATTTCATTCGGAGTTTAAATACAGCCACCGACGTGTTCGCAACACGTCCGAAAGTCACGTACCCCACCGACCATGGAGTTTTTTTTGTTTTGAACATCTCTCCCCATCCTGCCATGAACGCAACTAGCTCCAACATGTCTGATCCCATCGACAGCACCGCTCTCAGCCAGCTCGCCGACGTCCTTCAGAAAAAACTCGCATCTGCGCCATCCCTTCGGCAATCAAACCGAAAGGTTATTCCCACCCAGCTTTTCCTCTCGCCAGAGCGCCGCACAGTTCTGGAGGGTATGGCCGCCGCAGAGGGGTTGGTCTACCGTAGATACACAAATGATGTCGAGGACCAAGGCACGTACTAATCAAAATAATATATCAATATATGCGTCAATATATGTGTTTTAGCTCGTGCGCTCGACTTCTTTGATAATCTGGGACTCCATTTGCCTCAAGTTTATGGCCACGAGCGAGAAGTCTCCTCAAAATGGTCGATTCGGTACTCAAAGAGTGTCCCGCTGTCAACATCTGGGTTCTCGCGGATGACCTATGTATTTCAGTGCATCTGCGGATCTGACCACACCGTCGGTCCGAAGGCGACAGCCAAGCACCAAATGCCATATGACAATCTCGGATGTGATGCCTTCGTCCGGATGGTCGCAACATTTGATACCACGCTCTGTATGTCTGACAATTTTGGAAGACTATCACTACTGATATACATACTCTCCAGCTCCAGGCCGAACCCTCATTGCCATCAACGAGCTTTAGGGCTGCTTTACCCACTCAACAGCATGCAACGAGGCTGTCATTGCCATTCGCGATGCCCGTCTTCCCCTCCATCCTGATATTCATATTTGGGCATATGCCAGATTATTACTCAGAAAGGGAGTATCCGGGCCATCGGTCTACGTGCAGGCCAACGCGTGGGCGCAGATCCGCTTCTCTCCGATCAAGGTAGCCTGGGATCTACACCACCGGTTCATTTACCTGCCACACGACACCTCCTCAATATACCGCACCCTCAAACAGGAAATGGGCATCCCTCAGCACTCGAAGCCACACGAAAACATCCATACCTGGTTCCGAGACGAGGAAGCCACTCCCCCTTCGCCAGAGCTCACTGATGCCTGTCTCTTCTACCAGCCCTTCGTGCAGGACCACTCCGATCGGTTTATTCTGATCATATCGACTGCGGAGCAACGTGCCTGTGCCTGGCGCTATGGACATGGGAAGGTCGTGCTCGTCGATCTGACATTTGGGTTTTCCTCTGCACGTGCGAATGTCTGGATCGTTATGGTGATTGATGAAGACTTCAAGGGGATTCCGGTCGCCTACATCCTCTTCTCCGCGAAAGAGGAAACATCAGAGCGCGGCATCCACGCTGACTATAACAAGGCCCTATTGCAGCTCCTCCTCTCAAAGTGGGTCACCGCAATGGGCACCAACTCCGAAGGCGAAGTGTTTCGACCGAAGGTTGGCATCAGCGACAATGACATCAAGGAGCGCTCAGCAATGATGGCGCTCTGGCCCCAAGTCCGGCTGCTGCTCTGCTTCTTCCATACCTGGCAGTCTTGGCGTGCAGCCCTGAACCATTCTCTTGGCGGGATTCCCAAAGGGGAAGAGCGGACAGAGCTTCGTGCTCGGCTTCCACGATTTTGTATGCACCTGTACGTTAATATTTTCTTCAATTATTGTCACTATATGTCACAATCCCTCAGGTTACACGACATTGTCGACTTCGAAGAAGCCACCACTGCATTCAAGGAGGAGCAAGCTCACTTCAAAGCGCTGAATAGCCGCCGATCTGGATCGGACAAGAAGCGTGGCGCTGCGGGGATCAAGTTCCTCAACTATCTATCAAGCTTCCTGGCCACCGAAGACTACTGGAAGCAATGGTCTCGCGCTGGTGTTCTTGAGGCAGCCGCTATTCTAGGCATAGCACCAGAAGAGGTTCCGCGCACAGCGAACCACCTCGAAAGCCACAACAACCACCTCAAGGGCGACTACTTCGCAGACCATACACATGGTGGACGGCTTCCTCATTTGGACATCTGGGTTGTCACCCTAGTTACGTGCGTCATCCCCGACTTCTTCTTCCGACGTCAGAACATGCGCACTCTGGAAGCCCAGCGCGCATTTCTCCGGATAGCGCCTCACACCCGTTCTGGGAATCCCGCTGCTGGCGCCACAACCTCGGTCCTCCGGAGGCTTCCCGCTGCTCTGCAACCCGCTCCTTCGGACACCCTTCCCACGGCTGCCTCGGGCTTGTCACTGACTGTCTTTGAAAGCGAGCTGTTCTCCTCTATGCTGCAGGACTCTGGCGACATGTTAGACAGTGACCCTGGTGACCCAGACCTGGATCTGTCCGAGGACTCTCCACTGGCAGGCGACTCCGGAAGCGGCTCTTCAGGCGACGACGACTTCTGGTTGGCAGATCCAGAAATAGCTCTGAGGGCCACCCAGATTGCTCCCGATTTGGCTTGTCTGACCCCACCCCATCCCGTTGTGGCAGCGCCATCCCACGTATCATCTCATGACCGCTCAGTTTCGGCATCTCCTAACAATGCAAACACTCGGACCGTTGTTATGCAAGAGCTACTGCTGGCAACAGACCATGCTGCCTCGCTCCTGAAGCAGCTCCGGGCGCTGGGTGTTTCTCGCGATGCTCTGGCACCATACATCTCCCCCTGGATTGCAACGGCGCTGGGGGATACTTCTTTCGGTCCACTAGAACCTTCTCCCGTTCCTCTGGAATTACGCCGTGCTGAGACCCCACCACCGCTGCCTCCGGCTACCCCAAGTCCTGATTCGTCCACAGACTCCATCGATGACCTTGGACCACTCAAACTTGGCAGCTCCCCAGTCATGTTGTGGCAGCCACCCACCGGAGCAGCAGAGCTTCACGACATGCTTCGAGGCGCCACTATTCCCGACCTCGTTCCGTTCGATCGTCAGCGAAAGGAGCGACGCAAGCCATCGTACAACCAGTGGTAGCGGTCCGGGTGCCGAGCTGAACCTTACATCGCGTCATAATTCTGTAAAAATAGATTCATTCCATTTGTGTACATTACATAATCCCTTCAGGAGTGCAAGTTCGTCCTCCTATCTTATCTTCTTATTCCCTTTTTGGGTCGGGAAGGGAAGCCAGCGTCTGCTGTCCCATCCTCCTCGCTCCTCCTACAAGCCTCTACGCCAAATATTCCGTCCGAGTCCTCTGCTCCCTTGCTCCCAGCACAGCTTCGCTCCGGTTCCTGAAAATCTCCACCCCATTTCCGTTGTCCCTCGCCTCCGGCCCCGCACGTCTCGACATCGTGCTCGCATGAAGTACCCGCCGGACATCTTATATAACACTGTTCAGTGGAACACCCGAGCTCTATGCACATACTCCTGCACGGGCACTGGCACATACCGCCCAGGTCAGTCTTCCTCCCACTGCACCTATCTGCTATATGCTTACGCTGTTCAGGGTCCAACAATGATACTCCCTGTGCGATCTCCTGAAATCCGTCATCCTGCCGCCCGGAGGGTCGCCGTCTACCTCTATCCTCCTCTGGGAAACATTTGAACGGCTCTCCATATTCTATCCACATTCAAGCTGTCCCAGAGGAGTCTCTCAACGGCTCACAACATGCGAACCCTGAACCAGCAAGTGAACCTTCGCACAACTCGCGGCTGTCCTTCCGAGGGTCGTGCGCTCACCGCCGCCCCTCTCCGCGTGTCAGAGACTCTCAAGCCTGACCTCACTGGTTGTCCTCAATCCTCGAAACAGGTGGGGATATCCTGTTCTTCTGGGTCATGCACATGGTCCTGCTCGGTGTCCACCTCACCGACAAGGTGCCATTCTTCGAGGTCTACTGGCATGCTATGATCCATGATGCACACGGGCGGAAGATGTCGAAATCACTCGGGAATGTCATCGACCCACCGGATGTCATACAGGCTGGTCGCTGCACCAAAAGCTGTACGAGGGCAACCTGGACGAGCATGAGATCACGAAGGCAAAGGCAGGCCAGCAGAAGGACTTCCCAAAGGGCATCCCTCCGGTTCGTGCTCTATGCATACTCGACCTCGAGATTATGCGCGTCCAGGGGTGCTGGGCATTCTGCAACAAGATCTTCAATGCGATGAAGTTCGCGATGCTGAGAAGTTCGTGTCTGAGCCCACCACTAAGGTTCGTTTGACACGTTTCGGTAGCGGAGATGTAGTACTGACCTTTGTATTGCCCCCGTCAGCCCACAGCGAACGATAAGGTCGAGAATTGGATCCTGCACAAGCTGAACCTCACAGCGGAGGTGATCAACAAACAGCTGGTTGAGCGGAGCTTCATCAACATCAACGCGACTGATGCGGCGTACAATATCTGGTTGTACGAGCTGTGCGACGTGTACATCGTGAGTCGTCATTGCATTATTACGCTCTTCTCCCATTCACGATATGTGATATTCCTCAGGCGGGTGATGAAGCCGATGATGGACGAGTCCGCATCGGCACAGCAAACGCTCCACACCCGCCTGGACACCTCCTGCATCCCTTCATGCCGTCCATCACAGGGAAACTATGACAGCGTATACCTCGCGATCATGCTTGCGAAGTACTGTGCGTGTTCGCTACCATTGAGTGGGGTGCTGTGCTCTCGGCGCTTATAGTCCAAAAATGCAGGACAACATGTACGACTCGGAGCACGACTTCGACCTTGTCTTCTCCACCTTCAAGTCTGCCCGCGCGCTCGGTGCATCGTACAACATCCTCTCGGTGAGTGGGCCTGGTCGACTTTGTCGTCCATCCACGTCAGTTTGTGCTGAATGAACGGTTGACTAGTGTACATTCGTGCGGAGAACGACACTGGGGCTCAGCTGTTCCAGTCTCAGGCCCCGACGATCCTCGCGCTCACGACGAACCTCAAGTCTCGGGAGGTTATGCGCAGCATCCGCGGCGCCTCAGAGTGTTGCAGGTCGGGGTCCCCACGCTGATGATATTCATCCACGTCCTTGTCAGGGTAAGTCTAGAGCGGTGAACGGGGTGGGGTGTTGTAGACTTATAGGCTTGCTAACTCTGTGGATTTGTCGATGTCCTTCAAGGTCAGGCGCACCTCGACGGGGAGATCGATAAATGTGAGACAAAACAGGCGCTGGCGAAGAGGAACCTGTCGAAGATCGAGAATATTGAGTCGCAGGCAGGTTACGAGACCACCATTCCAGAGAAATTCCGCTTGGCTAACAATGAGAAGGTGCGTCGGACAAAGTTAGTATGCTCACGCGGTGCTGATCCGTTTATGACGGAGGAAAACCCTTGGGGCATCCAATTAATCAAGCACATCGGATATGTTCATGAAGATGAAGTGACTCCGAATTCAGAGGTACGCACCTCGGCGCATAGTCCATTCATATTCACACGCACTCATGTAATTTCTATGACTTCCTCGCCGATATCACTCGCTGGGGTGTCTCTACTGGTTGCGACTGTAGGATCAACATGGACGAAATACATCCCAGACTCTATACACGGTTCATAATATGTGTTCCCAAGCTGGCTCACTTGGCTTTACCCTTCTCCTTCGTGGCAAGTCCGAGGTGTTCCACCTGCGATGCCAATGACCAGGGCGAGAGAGTTTCAGACTCTTTGGAAGCAGCGATCCACGGCAAACTATGATCCTTGACAAGGTCGATTATCGCGTATCCGAGCTCCCGCAGCCTGAAGATGACGGCCATCAATTGCAGTATGTCCTCTCCCTTGGTCAAGTCATATGTGAACTCGTCGATGTCATCGCCAAGTGCAATGTTGTATGATCCTCCTGGCTTTGAACAATGAACCTATATCAGCGCAATAATATGTGGGGCATGTTGATCCTCTTACAATGTAGTCTTTTGACCACCACCCTGCACAAAGGGTACCATATTGCCCTACAGTTGCTAGGCCGATGACGGGGAAGTTGCTGATCTGGATCCCAGACAACATCCGAAGAGCGCTGACGCAATAAAAGAGCCGTTGATTGCGCACCTGGTTCTTCATCGCCTGGAGGTCGTTAGACTCAGGCCGTGGCTGTGTCTTGTTCTCCACAACCAAAACAGGGATATAGAATGGCCGCATTTCATTAATATATTTGTCCTTCAATTTTTTCGTCGCTTGCGTAGGGAAGCATTCGAACGCGTCCATCATGGCATAGCAGCGCTTGAGCTCGGGGTCAGCGCCCACCAGATTCGACCAGGGGAATGTGACCCTCCATGCGAAAGTGGAATCTATTATGCCACAGAGAGGATACTGAACGACTCGAGCCTGCGCCCAGGCCAATTTGGAGGCGTCCCATACCTGTTTGGCCTTGGCCTTGGCTGCTGGGGAGGAGTTGGCTGGTATGTTTTTCTCATCCTCCGGGATTGGCTTGATCTGGAAGCCCAGTGCGGCTTCCATGTGTTGGCATATACTCTTTGCAATCCGCTGAGCTTTGCACTCCTAGTCGCTGGGCTTCTTCGGCAACTTTTTCACCATGTTTATCAGGTGGGCGTCGATGCCGCGCAAAAAGTCGTTGTAAATATCACGCATAGGTGTTCCCTTCTTCGCCAACTCGTAACTTGCGATTTCAGGGTACAACGTCTCCTGCTCTTGTCTAATCATTGAAAGCAGGAATGAGTGACACAGCAAAGTTGACGTCCTTTGCGGCCAACTTACTTGAGCATCCAACGGAGGTTGATGCCATCACGAGTCATTGATGTCGGTTCATCAATTTTGGGCTGGCCAGTTGGATCGAGGGGGGGTTCCTTGAGAAAGATACGCTTCTCGCATGCTTGCAAGATTGGGTCCCAGCACCGGCTGCGCCAGGAAAACTCATGGTAGTGAGAAGATGGATCCTTCTCCTCAGCCATCATGCAGGCTTCCATGCAGACCGTGTTGACCAAATTGGCAAGGGCATCTCTGCCAAATGCCGTTTCGACGGGCCCGACTGCTGTGTCCTCATCCAACTGGGCGGGTGCATACGGCGGAACCTTCCTCTTTCCTTCAAGGCCAGCCTGAGTGATTGGATCAATGTTTGCACTGCTGAAGATCTAATTGTCTAGTCAATCTACCAATGCCATTTGACTGTCTGAAAGGTCAAGTGTGGACATACATTAGTGGAAACCTCTGTCGGACGGAGGATTGTGTTCCTGAGGTGCTTCAAGACATCTTTGTCGATTGTGGTTTCCTCAGGATTGTCGAGGCGTGTGTTGAGGGGGTGAAAAAGAACTCGGTTGTCTATGCACCATTCTGCAATATTGGCATGTGGGGGACTCGGCCCAGGTGGCGGTGATTTGGCCTCATCCTCAGCACTCTTTGATTTATCCCCACCCTTCAGTTTAGCCCCATCCTTCGAATCTGTGCTCTCTGCCCTTTCTGGGAACTTGTTGATTAGGTTGATTTTTCCGTTTACTAAGTCGCCAACAGCGAAGCTGAACGTAGGATTAGTACACTGGCAGCGGAATAATATTGCTGTTTCACTGGAAACCCTACCTGGAGCTTGAGAACACCTTGAATTTCCTAAATCATCGGTGTTTGAGTCCGTCAGCTTCCAAGGCTAGATAAATTTGCGATTGTGAACACTAACATTGCCTTGTTCGCAAAGAGCTTGGAGTGTTCTGCATTCTCGTTAATTTGGGTGAATTCACTGGCATGAGACACGGTGCTGTTCCACTTCAAATAAGAATTAGAGCGAATAATCTCCTTGTTCAGCACGTACGGGTTACGGGGTTTACTAGACGACATTGTGACACTGAAAATAATGTGATAAGTTACTGTTGTGGCTAGTTATGCATAGAAAAGGCACTTACAATTTCAAGCAAGGTTGACAAGGTCAGGGATACTCAGAAAGCGATGGTTTGATGGTTAAAATAATGAATGGACTGTGTTGAATTGGTGCTGAGAGCAGTGTCAACCGTCAGTCTTATATATATACACTCTGTCGATTGGACGCTTGATGTCACGGTTTTTCGCGCCACGTTTGGTACCCTAGTCACAGCCACCAACCCTAACCCAGGGTTGACCCATTTCCGGACTCCATACTCGGGAGCAGCGCCATACCAAGGGGCGACTGTCCGGGCGACTAAATCAGTCCACTGAATAAACCCTAACGCCCAATTGGGGTGAAATAGGGTTTATTAAGCCTTGCAAGCAAACATCGCGCGAGAGGGCGGGAGGGGTGAAGACGGATGGTATGCTCATGCTGGCCATTTCTTCCCGCGCCATCCTGGATCACATTTAAAGTACACTATACATGCAATAATGATGTTTCTGCGCCGTGAAAAATGAAAATCTTATAACTACATATGTTTGTCCATGTTGCTCGTGAATGGGCAGGGTAGTGTGAATGCAGCAAGCCGCTGCACTTGCATTGTGTACCTTGAATGGAGGTGTGGATGCCCAATAAATCATTTGAAACAACTTATAGACTAGATAGAGCAGTCGCGCAATGAGGGCGGGAGAACTCGTGAGACGCAGACATACTATCACATCCACCGCGCCGGCCGCACCTCTTGGCTGCGCGCACCGCCACCTTTGTCCATGGAAAATATTAGTTGATGGAATAATGTCAAGTGGACATAGGCGCACCCGAAAGTACTCGTGAAGGCTCGGCGCAAGCCGTAAATCGCAAAGGAGGACCACTACAAGCAGGGGAGTCCGAGTCACCTCCTGCCTTCACCTCACTTTCCCGGTTGCATTATGGTTCCAGAAATCTAATGATGCCCCGCGATAGCGAGGAGAAAAAAAATACACTTACTAGGCCATGAAATTGTGTCCCACCGTCTGGACAAGCGGTGAAGAACTTGAAGGACGGGCCTCCAGTTCCCGAGGCATAAATTCCTAAGGGAAGGGAAGCTCAGATATTGAGAACTATGGCACATACCTACATTTTGAGAGCCAAAAACACTTCTGCAGAGCAGTGTGAGATGATGTACAGTGCAGGAATTATCCCAGGGCATTGACGAGCGCTTAGCTACCCTGGGGGAAAGCTCGCAGTCCACCCTTGGTGGAAAAGCGCCCGCCTTCGGCGGGCGGGCGCTCCTTGGTACGACTAATTTGCCCTCCATACTGTCCACTGATCATTGTTATGTAATAGTAGTTACCTCTTTGTTCCCCTTTCGGACTGGCTCACCTACCATCAGTACTCTAGCCTGCCCTGAAGGCAGATGGTCTGTGCACCTGTCATGTATAGTATATAAGGGCTGTGATGTGGGCTCAGAGACCTTAGATTCTGTCTCTTGTTCGCTCTCCCATCATCTGTAGGCAGCTTAACAGCCCCTGCCATCCTCTGCCTTCTAGTCTAGGCCAATCTATCCTCTACTTCTGTTGCCACCCTCTGTGTGTCTCCATCAGTGAGCCTCCCCCTTTGTTTGTTTTGTGGCACAGTCGTTCGGCTGTGACATTAGACAGAATCTCACACCTAGGCCCCTGGCTCAGTGCCCAAGACACTAGCCAGCCGCTCTCTTCCCCAGGAGTTTTATACACGTTTATCATTATCCCCCATTCCCTCCAAGGAGCAAGACCTCCAGGAGTTTACCCGTCGCCACTTCAAGAGGCACGGTCATCGTCCAGTCCAGGATCAGATATCCTGCACACTTGCGGACTCTGCTGAGGATCGCCTTCGCTACTGCCTTCGGGAGCACGCACCTCTAGTCCCTCGTCGCAAGGCTCTGCCTCGACTCATTCCATACACCCAACCTCTGCCCAACGAACCCCGCGTTCAGGCCCCCACGCCCACGCTACCCACCGCCGTCCTACCACCTATTCCCCTTGCGTGTCGCATCTCTGCTGCACCGCTCCCAGCTTTCATCCGCACCAACATCAACGACAACCTCGCTATCGTCGAGCCCAAGGTCCACGCCGTCCTTAAGCGCCTCCAAGCCATCTTTGACCGCAAGGTGCTCCTCGACGAGCTCCCCTACGACCATCGCCTAGCCATCCAACGCATTGGCGACCAGCTCGAGTGGATCAGCAACAACATCGGCCATAACGGACACAGCTGGACCCGCAGCCAGCAACAGAGCATTGACTGGTTCTGTAAGGAGTTTGGGAAGATAAAGTTTTCAGGTTTAGGACAACACTTCCCTAGAGTAGCGAATGCAATCGTCGAGCTTGACAAGTTTGGGTACTTAGATTGGATTGTCTTGTAGTTTCCCTTTTGGCATAGAACACCCCGGAGTTTGGAATACATCATGGCTTCTGGATCTCGCTTCACAGTCCTCCCAATAGATGCCTTTGGGCCTGAAGGACCACACACCCTACCCGGCAGAGAATGCCCGCCCGAGACAGAAAGAACCCCCTGGCCAACCTCACAGCACCCCACACGCCCACCGTCACCGACACCAACTCTCGAACCCATACAGAGGCCAACAAACTGGGTGTTTAAGGGTGTAGTATACGACACACTCGAAGAGACAGTCCGAGCATCTGGTGCACACTACGAAATCGACAATGAGTACATCGACTGGATCCTGGCAGTAATGAACGATATGATTAGGCAGGACATCATAGGAGTCTACAACCAGTTAGGAAACAAAATGTACGAACACCGGAACTCAACTGCAACGGACATCCACGACATCCAAGCCCAGCAAGAAAAGTTTGTCATCCACACAACATTCCGCGAGACCACAGATGCCCTAGAAACCCGTTGCTATGACTTGGAGAAAGCAAACGACACGCTCAAGGCTGAGATGGAAGTCCTCAACAACAACACCATGATGCTCGTCAATGTAGTCAAGGAGCTGAGAACCCAAGTTGCTTCCCTCACTGCTCGCCCAACCACGGTACATGCCCACACACCCTCGACAACTGGATCATCTGGTGGCACTCATCGCCCCAGAATCGCGGACCCTCCCAAGTTTAAAGGCAAGACCCAGGATCTTACGGTGGAGCAATGGTTCCAGAAACTCGGCATTTGGTTCCGGTACCAGAACATCACGGCAGACGAGGACAGGATCACCACCGCACTGCTGTTCTTAGAAGGAGGAGCGCAGTCATACATGGACGACTATGCCCAAAAGGCCGTGGACAACACCCCTCTCGGCACATGGACCAGTTTTGTTGACCGACTCAAGAGCGGATACCGAGAACTGGCACCTGAGAAGTCCGCCCAACAGTCCTTGGAAGAACTCTGCGCCAAGTCCCACTCATCCATTGCCTCGTTTGCAGAGAACTTCCGCCGTTTTGCGATCAAGTCCGGCTATTCCGATGTAGAACTCATTCACCGCATTGATGCTCAGTGCAAGGGTGATCTCCGTACCACCATGATCACCCACCGCTCTATGTCACCGTTTACTATCCCGACGAAGTGGGAGAACTTCCTTGACTGGGTGCTCGAGATAGAGATGAACTACCGAGGAAACAAGTACCACAAGGCCGCCTCCTCGTCAAGACCCACCAGGGACCCCGACGCCATGGACATTGATGCAATGCGCAAACCGGAAAAGCTCTCCAAGGAACAGGAAGACTGGTTAGCCAGGAAGATGTGCTTCCGGTGCGGTAAACACCCATACAAGTCTGGTACTAAGTGTCGCAACCCGGTATACAAGGGGTACTACGAGCTCCCTGACTTCAAAGGCAAGGGTGTCGCACCGACCAAGATACGGGCCGTCGAGGAAGAACCCAAGACCGAAGACCAGGACCGAATGGAGTTTATTGTCCACGCGCTCAAGGAGTTTGAACTCAAGAGCAAGCAGGAGAACCAGGAAACTGCCGCACGGATCGTCGAGACCAATGAGCAGGATTTTCTCCAGCGGATGTGACGGGGACTGGCCGTAACATCCGATCCATATGTATTAGTAGCGTTAACCACCTAGAGGAGTCATTTGTGCCTAAATCGAACTATGTATATCTCGCTTCGTCATGCAGACAGCGACAGTCACTCGATTTAAAGCTCACCCTCAGGCAAGGTATACGTGAAATCCAGTCAGAAGGCCTCCTAGATTGTGGAGCCTATTCAAGTTTTGCACACTACCGGTTTGTTCAGGAACATGGTCTGGAACTACGACGACTCTCACGAGAGATACAAGTGTTCAATGCCGATGCGACGGAGAACAAGAAGGGTCTGATCACGCACTACGCCCGGTGTCTCGTCGCAATCGACAACCACACTAGTTGGCAGTCTTTCCTGGTCACAGATATAGGAAACCGGGATATCATTGTCGGCATGACTTTCCTCCAGGAACACAACCCAGAAGTCGATTGGAAGGCTGGTCAAGTGAAGTTTACACGCTGTCCGCACACCTGCCTACCCAAGCCCGTCTCAGTACAGGACAAAGAAATCCGGACGGTGGAAGAGCCCCGACTAGAGGAGTTTGCACGAGACACCTACGGTCAGCTAGACCGCGAGCCCTGGGACAGTACCGAACAGTTTGTGCATTGGATGCAGTTTTCTGATGACCCTGATGCGCGCGCGCTGCGAACACGGATCGAGGAGAAGAAGGAAGGAACACCGCTGCCAGGAAGCCAGGACAAGGACTACTGGTCTAACCATGTACCCGCCCACTATCATCAGTATGGTGATGTGTTTTCCAAGACAGCTTCAGAGCGAATGCCTACTCGCAAGCCCTATGATCACCCCATCGAGTTTGTGGAAGGAGCAACACTGCCAAAGCCAGCCAAGCTTTACCCACTCAACCCCCAGGAACGGAACTCCCTGGATGGATGGATCAATGAGCAGGAAGCTAAGGGATATATCCGACGGTCAAAGAGCCCAGCTGCCGCCCCTGTATTCTTTGTCAAGAAAAAAGATGGCAGCCTGCGACTAGTACAGGACTACCGTGCCCTCAACGCCATCACCAAGAAGGACAAGTTTCCCATACCACGGATCCCGGACCTTATCGACCGTTTATCCCAGTCATCGATCTTCACCTCATTGGACCTGAGGTGGGGGTACAACAATGTCCGTATACGTGAGGGAGATGAAGAGAAGGCAGCGTTTATTACCCACCATGGTCTGTACGAGCCAACGGTGATGACGTTTGGCCTTTGCAATGCCCCGAGCACCTTCCAAGCCATGATGAACGAGATCCTTAAGGAGGAAATTGCAACCGGACATGTGGTAGTTTACATCGATGACATTCTTATCTTCACGGACGACCTCACACTTCACCGGCAACTCATGGAACGGGTGCTTCAGAAGTTACGAGCAAATGACCTCTTCATCAAGCCTGGGAAGTGCAAATTTGAGCAACAGTCGGTCGAATTCCTTGGGTTGATCATCTCGAAGGATTCTATTACCATGGACCCGACTAAGGTCGAAGGCGTGAAGAATTGGCCAACACCTACCAAAGTCAAGCATGTACAAGCTTTCCTCGGCCTTGCCAATTTCTACCGGCGTTTCATCAAGGACTTTTCGAAGATAGCTCGCCCGCTCACGGTTCTCACCTGCAAGGACGCACCTTGGCAGTGGGGAGAAGATCAGGAGAACGCCTTCCAGAGCCTCAAGACTGCCTTCACCACTGCTCCAATCCTCCAAATCCCCAATCACACTGCACCCTTCCGCCTGGAAACAGACTCGTCTGACTTCGCCACAGGGGCAGTACTGGAGCAGTTGGGTGAAGATAAACTATGGCATCCAGTAGCATTCTACTCCAAGTCCTTGAACGAGCACGAACGCAACTATGAGATCTACGACAAGGAGCTGTTGGCCATCATACGTGCCTTAGAGGAATACCACCACTACCTGGAAGGGCATCCTGAACCAATTGAGATCTGGTCAGACCACCTCAACCTCACCTACTTCCGACAAGCCCAGAAGCTCACTCGTCGCCAAGCTCGCTGGAGTTTGTTCCTTTCACGTTTCAACTTCAACCTGCGGCATCGGCCCGGCAAGACAATGCTTCGCGCTGACCCTCTGTCCAGGAGGCCAGATCATGAGGAGGGGGTAAGCAGCGATAATGATGGTCGAACGCTGCTGAAGCCGGAGTTTTTCGCCATCAAAGCCATGCAAACCACCCATGCCTCCGAGGTTGATGATAGACAACTACTGGACAAGATCAAGAAGGCGCTCGAAAATGACACAATGACCAAGGACTACAAGGCACTGCTCGATAGCGGACCACGGGAGTTTGGAAAACCACTGCAGGAATGGAACTTCGAGAATGGCCTACTGCTCTACAGAGGAAAGGTTTACGTCCCAAAGGACCAGGAACTACGACTGGAGCTGCTCAAACTCCACCACGACACCACACTCGCAGGACACCCTGGCCGATGGAAGACCCAGGAGCTTATCAGCCGCAACTACTGGTGGCCTGGAATGTCAGTTGATGTCAAGAAGTATGTCAAAGGGTGCGATACATGCCAACGGAACAAGACCTCACGCAACCCTCCCTTCGGACTATTGCAGCCAAACGAAGTCCCAGCTGGACCATGGGAGATATGGAGCATTGACCTCATCACTCAACTTCCTGAGTCCTGCGACAGACATGGCAACGTTTACACAGCCATTGCAGTAGTAGTAGACCGGTTGACCAAGCGAGCCCACTTCTTCGCGTGTGATGACCACTTCTCAGCCTCGGATGCGGCAGAACTCGTGTACGAACATATACTCAAACACCGTGGCCTACCCCGACAAATCATCTCGGACCGAGGAACACAGTTTGCTAGTGCGCTCTTCAAGGAGTTTTGTGGAAAGTTGGGTATCTGAGCCTCAATGTCGACTGCCTACCACCCCCAGACCGATGGCCAGACAGAACGAGTTAACCAGTCATTGGAACAGTACCTGCGGATCTTCACCGAACATTGCCCAGACGATTGGGCCTCCCTCCTATCCACTGCGGAGTTTTCCTACAACAATGCTGCACATGAGTCCACTGGCTTATCACCCTTCTTTGTGGAATATGGATACCATCCCAAAATGGCCCCAGACGTACAGGGAGAACTAGGCTTCCCGACCCTCGAGGACATCTTCCAGTACCGAACGGAAGCCCGAGAACAGGCTCAAGCATCCCTAACCCTCGCTGCAGAACGAATGAAGTGGTACTATGACAAGCACAAGAGTGAAGTACCGTTCAAGGTTGGGGACAAGGTCCTGCTCAAAGGAAGAGATCTCAAGATCAAACAGTCATCGGCCAAGCTATCGGCGAAGAACTATGGGCCCTACGAAATCGTCGAGCAAGTAGGGCCTGTTGACTTCCGTCTACAACTCCCAGCCAAGAACAAGGTCCACCCCATTTTCCATGCCTCCAAGCTCATCCCTTACCACGAGGACGAGATCAGTAACCGTAACCCCTCCAAACCATCAGCCATGGAAGTGGAAGGACATGACGAGTTTGAGGTTGAAAAGATCCTCGACTCTAAGACCTACTATGGATATGTCCGATATCTTGTGAAGTGGGTTGGGTACGACATCAGCGAGGCCACCTGGGAACCTGTACGGAATGTCAAACACTGCAAAGAACTGCTTGATGAATTCCACGCCTCACACCCAGACGCGGTTCAGCCCATATCTCTTACCAATCCGCGACCAGTGCAAGCTCAGTTTAATCGTCAAGTTTGGTATGATCGCTTCGCTGGAGCTCAGCCTTGAGGAGGGGGTAGTGTCACGGTTTTTCGTGCCACGTTTGGTACCCTAGTCACAGCCACCAACCCTAACCCAGGGTTGACCCATTTCCGGACTCCATACTGTCCACTGATCATTGTTATGTAATAGTAGTTACCTCTTTGTTCCCCTTTCGGACTGGCTCACCTGCCATCAGTACTCTAGCCTGCCCTGAAGGCAGATGGTCTGTGCACCTGTCATGTATAGTATATAAGGGCTGTGATGTGGGCTCAGAGACCTTAGATTCTGTCTCTTGTTCGCTCTCCCATCATCTGTAGGCAGCTTAACAGCCCCTGCCATCCTCTGCCTTCTAGTCTAGGCCAATCTATCCTCTACTTCTGTTGCCACCCTCTGTGTGTCTCCATCAGTGAGCCTCCCCCTTTGTTTGTTTTGTGGCACAGTCGTTCGGCTGTGACACTTGAACCCAGCTTCTACCTACCACGAGATCCCGCCACTTCATTCAGCGACGACATGGTATCCTTGCAATCTTTTGTCAGATCACTATCACCTAGTAAGTGAAGAAACAAGTTTCAGCTCGCGATGAGTCCCACTGGCAGCAGTGGCATCCCCCCACCAGTTATCCATCGCACTCATCATTTCTCCCCATCACCCCCCAGTATACACCGTCTCACTGTTGAATTGCTGGGGTGACCAGTTAAGTTATACCTAATGAACACTTGCCACCTTGGACATCTGCCGAAAATAGGCCACCCGACAGGGTAACCTATTGATCATATAGGTTCGTACCAAACCCCTTGGCACACGTGAACGTCCACGGTGGTGGATGGTCTTGGTATGAGACTAATTGATCATATATCTCCGTGATTTGGAACTGGATGGTGGCGGCGAGATCTGTTTGAATTCATAGACTCGGAATCATGATTCTACGGACCATCCTTCAAGTTCAAGCCATGGCATCAGCGCCATCAATCCTCAGCTCTACCGTTTAGCACTCACACGAAATCAACCTGAGCCCACCTTCTTTAACTCGCCTTCATGATGATGCAGAGCCCGGGTGCTATTGAGACCATGAAATGCTAGGTGGATTTCGACATCCAACCGTGGCCTGACCGGCGTGACAGCACATCATGGTCGCGCAGACATCTACTTCCTAGACATTTTCCTCACAGCGGGCCGCGGAGGCAGATAGTGAATGAGGGTTGTATTTACCCATTCGCCATGGTGTACCTGTTTCGTGAAAGGATAGCCACGCACGGAAGTGGTCTATCGGATCTGCCACTTTGTGCATGGGTATGTAAGCGGCTAGGACTCGGAATGCAGATACAAGTCCGTGCCAAAGGGCCCGGTACCCACAGAGTCGCACGTGGAACTTGAAGTGGCGTGCTTTCGTGTTTCAAGTGCTTGAACGAGGTAATGTATCACAAGGTTTGGCAAGGTACTTGGTTCAAATTGTGAACGGCAAGGTGAAGCAGGGTGAAGCCTGACTGCAGTAGGCTCGTCCAATCCGCTGATATGCAGACAGTTGTGGTGAAGACTACGACTGCGGCGCATCCACACTCCCCGAAAAGGAGGATATCTTGGTACAAGACTAGCTTCCAAGGCGAGTTACAATAGTTGTGGCCAGGACTGCCTTGCATTCCGAATGCTGGGCCGAGTGCGGAGCATGAAATTTAATTCCAGCACCGCGCTGTCAGAGAAGGCGGAACATTCTACTTATACTGTACAACAGTGAAGGATATTTGGGTGACGCTGCAAATGATTCGTGATGCATCACCAAGCACGTTTGAGCGCAGTTCGAACCTGTTCGGAACAAGCCTCTTACAGCACCTTTCAGGTTCATATTGATAAGTACGGACGTCGGAAAACACTTTTTCGTGCGAGCCAGCGTCTCCGGGGCGCTCAAGGGATGCGGGACTGGGTGACGAGTTACTCAGTGCTACATGAGTATGACCAACAGCCATCAACTTCAATCCCAAGCCCAAGGGTTCCGCCTTTTGAAGAAAGAAGACCAATATTCAATTCTTCTGACTTCAGTCGCAATTCCACGCCGGAGCTCGGTGACAGAGTGACATGGTCCGGTTCTCCGGCTTTCTTCCTTCCCTGCCAGCCCGGCACAGTGTTTGGTCCCGACTCCCAGCAGCGTTTTCCTTATCAACAAGGGGAGAGGGCGGCTTGTTCCAGTGCCACGATGCGGAGACTGCAGCTTCAGTATCAGTCACAGCGTGCACACCGATATTCCGCAAGCCGTAACATGTTTGTGGAATGCTCATGGAGTCCTTTGTGGCATGCACAAAGAGCGAAGCGTGTGCGAGTGCCCTGCCATGCAAGACACCAGCATCCCCAGATGGCGCAGGCCAGGACATGCTTTTGGAATCAGGGTGCTTGAGGGCGCTTAGAGGTTGCATCAGGAAAAAGCCATCTAGCCTTGGCACACCTTGAGTGGCTGTGAGGGCATCTAAGGGCGCCGGAGGGCACTCAAGGCGCCAAGGTTGCCAAGGATCCTGGGATGCCTTCAACGCTTACCCTCTCAGTGAAATTTTCTAGAAGGCTCTTCAAGACACCTTGAGGAGTCTTGAGAACCATGTCAAGGCTGTCAAGGCTACCTGAAGCTCTGGGTGAATTCACATTTGAGCACTGAAACACACCATAAAATGCCATAAAAAGTAAATATATTTCTAACGACTTGACACACACTACAATAGTATATATAACAATACAAGTACTATATTGAAAACAAGAGTATCTGAAACAACAAGTTGGCTGAGGGCTTAGGTACGTTGAAAAGGAAGAGTACTCACCTAAGATTGGTGAGTAGTAAGGGCTGGAGGTGGAATGTGAATGTCTGAATGCTATGGTGAGATAAGGACAACAGATGGTGACGGCGAGCAAGATGGTGGCGGAGTGAGCAAGACAGCAGTGAAAGAGACAGCGGGGTGCGAGCGAGACGGTGACGGCAGGGCGAGCGAGAGACAGCGGTGGAGCACGGGAGGCGGCGGCCGGGCGAGGGAGGCGGCGAGCGAGAGAGAGACGGAGCGCGAGAGAGGGCAGTGCGAGAGACAGCAGCGGGGTGAGAGGTTAGCGACGGTGAGACAGAAACACGGGCAAGAGAGAGAGCGGCGAGAGCGACAGCGGCGCGAGAGAGGAGATGAGGGCGGCGAGGCGGCGGAGTGAGGGAGAGAGACGGGGTGAAGCGAGGCGGTGGCGGGGCGAGCGAGAGGCGGAGAGGCGAGCGAGAGGCACCAGGATGAGGCGACGGAGGCGTGCGAGATGATGGAGGGGCGAGGAGGCGGGCGGGCGACGAGAGAGCGCGGTGGAGGTGAGAGGCGGCGGGAGACGGGAGGCGGGAGAGAGCGTGGGGCAGAAGCAGTCGGGGTGAGAGAAAGCGGAACAGGGAGCGGGGTGGAGGCGGCGGCAGCAAGGGAGACGGTAGCGTGAGGGAGGCGGGCAGCGAGAAGGCGGGGCGAGTGACACGGCGTCAGGGCGAGCAAGAGGGGCAAGCGACACAACAGCTGGGCGAGAAAGAGGGTGGGACAAGGGAGATGATGGCGGCGGCAAAGAGAGAGCGGAGCGATGGGTTTTGGCGAGAGGACAGGCGCTGGCACCAACGTGCCAGCGCCTGTCCTCTGCCAGAAATGGAAGTGACTCGCTGGCATCTCAAATCAATGGGGAGGTGAGGGGACAGGGAGAGATGACTCACCTAAAAGAGAGCCCGAGCAGACTCGCACCTGACATTGTGATTAAGCCCAACGTGGGACTCACCAGCGCCGGTCGACGTTCCATGCAGCAGGAGGAGGACCGGGGAGAAGGGGGAAGGGAAACTGGACGTACGTCAGATGTCCGCAAAATGGAACGCAAGGCGGAGGGAGAGCGACGGCCACGCAAACGGGACCTCTTGCCTGTGCCGGGCCCTCCGTGAGCGTGGGTGCGAGGATTCAAGTCAAAGGAGTCGTCCAAGAGCGGTGCGCTGACAGTCGCACCAAATGCGAGGAAGGGCAGGGCGGGAAGGAGGCAAGAAGAGTGAGCTGCCACTGTGAGGTGGCAGCACGAAAGAGAAGTCGGTTGTTACGTCTCAACTATTGAACTCCTTAGTTCAATGAGTTAGGACGTTTAGACCAAGAACTAGTTGTCGACTAGAGGTTGGATACTAGAGCGAGGAGCTCTAGGAGACGTTGGATGTATAGGAAGATTGCCACTGGGGCGATCTTATAGATATACACAAGAGACTGAAAACTGGGGGTCACTACCGAGGTGTCGCCCCTTATATACACGAGGGGAAGTCGCAGACTACGGACTGCGGACTATGGGCTGCGGACTACGGACTGCGGACTGTGGACTGCGGACTACGGGTTGCGGACTACGGACTGCGGACTACGGACTGCGGGCTGCGGACTGCGGACTGTGGGCTGTGATAGGGTAGACGGTATAGCCTGCCTGCAGGCGGAGTAATCGGGATTAGTAGAGCTACTTGGGGAGGAACACACCGGTGAAGTGTCCTCCACCCATTGGTGACGGAGGCGCGGTGAGGTAGTATGATACCTGAGGTTCGGGTGGAGATGTGATCGTAACATTACCCCCCTCTTCCCCTCCCAGGTCGTCTCGACCGAGTACTCGATCAAGGTCAGCCTGCCACTCTGATTCGTCGAAGGCTTCCTGGACCAGGGTATCGAACTCTTTATCGGTGGGGTAGTGATCAGCGATGTAGTGGAGTTTGTTGAGTCGACGGGCAGTGGTCGGGGGACAGAAGCCGTGTGTTACGTCGACAATGTCGAGGCCTTCGACGCGAAGGGTGAAGAACTGTCGGTCAGAGTTGCGAATGTACCATACTCCGTTGAGACGCTGTGCTGCAAATCCTGATGGAAGGGGTGCAGTCGGTTTGAGCTCGAGGGTACAGCTGTCGAGGTCGGCGGCCATACGGTGGAAGCGTTCATCGCGGCCCGACACAGGGATGGTGTCCTGGGTGGAGACGAGCCATGTCTTGCGACTCGGTGCTAGGCAGTCGAGGGCGAGGCTTCGCATGGTAACTTCGATGGGTTCCATCCGACGGAGGGTCTTCCAGTTGCGAACTTCTTCGGGAGAGGTTGGGTACATCTGGAAGAACGACTCGTTGTAGAAGTTGAGGGCCAAGTCGTTCTTGGCGATGAGCGAACAATTCATGTCCAGGAGTCGTACGAGCCCTCCATCGAGGTAGACGCGAAATTGTGCGAGTTGGGCTTTCGTCAGTGTGGGCATTATGGAGCGTAGCATGTTGTCGATGCGTTTGTGGGACCATTCCGTCGGGAACTGGTCCTCGTGAACGACTATAGTCACAGTGGAGAGTTGGGCGACATATCGCCACGGTCGGGGTCCGGTCCCATTGGTGTGGCCGGGGTATCCGCGAGGAGGTGGCACACCTTCCAGCTGTGGCATAGGAAAGAAGAGGTACAGTGGTTTGTCGGGTGTAAGGTCATCGAGGGAGAGGACGCTCAGTGAGTCTGGGAGCGGAGGTGTTTGGCGGGGTTCAGAGGAGTCGTTGACCCAGCGGGTGATGTAATCGTTCCATCCCGCCTGAAGGGATCCCGTATCGCTGTCAGAGATGTAACTGACATCTGAGACCGATGATGATGAGCTACTGACCGACGAGGGACAAATTGACGGTGTCGGCGACTCGGCTGTATGGTCTTCGAAGATGGCGGACAATGGAGCCCGTGGTTCGAGGTTTCGAGAGGGGAACGGGGTTGATGGACGGGTGACGATGCTTTGATGACCGATGGGTGGGATGTTCTCTTTGTTCGAGTCGTCGATAGGTGAACTGGGATCGTCCGTCATGGTTCCCGATGGCTCTTTGTCGTCGTGGGCCTGCGGGTTTGTGGAGTCGACTGGTGGGACTGTGAGAGTCCTGGGATCCACCGTCGGTTGACCGGTGGGGAGCGTCTGTAGATCATGTATTAGTGACATGATGGCCTTGATTTGATCCTGAGGGATTACCCAAGGGTTATCGTTCAGTGGGTGGAGTACGGAGGCTTGGTTTGCGAAATCGAATTCGATATCCCACTTGGCCCCTTCTTGCTTGGTAAAGAACTGGGCCTCGGGGGTCTTTCTGGTCATGGAGGGACCGTCATGTGGTTCGATGGGGTCGTCGTTGATCCTCAGCGGTTGGGAGAAGTACTGGACATCGTCTTCGTCAATATGTTGCTGAAGAGTAGGGAGAAGATCTCTGAGTGCGTGGATCATGCGAGTCGTAGACAGGGATTCCATGAGCGACATAGCAGCATGAATGCATTCGCTCCGAGCTCCTCGTGCTATGGCCAATGCTTTCTCTTTCTCGAGCTTTGGGGCTCCAGATCGAGAAGTATAGTTGTAGAGGTTGGTGTGGAAGACCGCCAACTTGGCAAAGGTGCGGTACAGGTCGATGAAGATGACAGAGTTGGGGATGTCTGATGTACGAACACGAACCTGGTCGTGTAGATCGGGGTGAGTCAAAACCCAGCCGATGCGGTCGGCGATGGTCGCGTTCTCGTCTTGTTCCTGTGAAACCTGTTCACGAGGAAGGTGGTCGTAGTTGATTACCGGTCGATCGGTGATGAACTTGGGGGGCATTGGCAGGGTGGGACGGCTGATGTTCCGTCCAGCGAGGTGTCGCCCACTTCGTCGGATAGGACCTTGAGGGCGATCTCTAGTGTTGCGAGTGCGAGGCATGATGAGAGTGAAGGTGTAGTAAGCTGGTAAGACAAGTGAGACGTTGGGGGGTTGGAGGTCAACTGGCCTCTAGTCCCTCTGTTTATATACTAGTGTTTCGGCTGCGTATGTCGCTTTCATCTATCGTGAACTGCGTAAGGCTGTTTTATCTATGCTTCTGCGTATTTCTGCTGCGATACTGCGGTGGATACGGCTGTGCATAGATGGATTACAATTGTCTCAGAAAGGGAACTTCTCGTTGGAGAGCACCATTTCCTAATGGAGTCGGATTCCATCAGGACTTGGGTAGAGTCGATTTAATCGTGGATACGTCGGAATGGTGGACAGTGGATGAATATGTATCTATAGGGGATAAAGGTTCCGGTTCGTTCGAACCTTTCGTATGCGTGTGGATATTCCTGCTCGAGGCAGTCGTGGACCGCGTCGCATGCCCATTCTGGGTACAGGTTGCGATCGGCTAGTTCGTCAAATATGACTTCGTTTGCATATTCGTCGTTGTTGAACGGGAGTGTGTAGCTGTTTGATCGTTATTATGGTTGTATTTCTCCGTTTGAGTGGAGGCTTGCCTTTCGGTTCCATCGCCCGACGTAACGCGGACGGTGATGAGTTCGGGTTGGTGAACGGCGATACAGTGCATGTTGTGTGTAGGTTACGGGTATGCACTGCACTCTTGTTGTTTATATGGAATTGAAGCGATGTTGGTGTAGGCGGTCCGCTTCCTAATTTCCTTATACGGGCAATATTGGTGTGGCGGTGTCAGAATTATTGAACGTCGTGGATGTTGCCTTTTTGGGTCATTTCCCGAAGCACTCTTTGTTAATCTTTCGGTGCCTTTTTCGGCGATCTCCTGGGTTGTGCGAGGTACTGCGTCCGTTTGTTTTCCCAGCGATATTATTACAAAATCTAACAACTTCCTATCTAAGGAAGTGGGGGAGCGCCTGTTGAGGCGAGCCTTCAACCAGTGACATCGGGAGTCACTAGCCGTCGGATAGGGAGTGGAGCTCCAGCCCGAGGCTATTGGGCGGAGTTGGAGGGTGTGCGTCGGGGTGTTCGGTCGGGTCGCGGTGCTCTATTGTATGGTACAGAATAGTAATTAAGTTGTACACGGAAATGACGACCATCGTCAAGTTGAGGAGGTAGGCTATGGAGACGCCTGGTGGCGGTGAGTATTGGTGTTCGTTAATGAGAAGTGTCGTCATGGAGGTCTTACCTACAATGAGCACGGCGATGGCCGGCTGCTCGGTCAGGTACCCCAGCCCCATCCTGGTGTCGTGGCTCGGATACGGTCGGGGTGGTCGCGGCTGTGGAGGGTGTGGTTGACGACACGGGCGGCGACGTCGTTGAGGATAAAGGCGAGGGCGGCGAGGGTGATGGCTTGGAGGCCGAGGACCGCGATAACGAAGAGGGCGAGGATGTAGAACATTGCCTCTGAGTCTGCAGTTTATTTGAGGCGGTGCGTCTTCTTATAAGCATTGAGAATATTGGGAGCATTTTTGAGGTTTGTTTCCGATTCCCAGGAGTTCTCAAAGGATTCCCATCCCTTCCAGGATACTAGATATTGTCTGGTTTTCCGCTTACGGCCGGTTGTTCTATGATTAATGATTGCTTCGACCTCGTGTTCTTCTTCTCCTTCGACCATGTCTGGTGGCGGTCGAGGGAGGTCTGGTCCGTGTTCCTTGGTGGTGCGATATGGCGTCAGAAGTGCGGCATGGAACACGGGGTGTATCTTCCATTTCTTCGGGAGATTTAGTTTGAAGGTAACCGGACCTAATACTTCTGCAATGGTAAAGGGTCCTTCCCGTTTAGGAGCAAGCTTTCGGTATGGATACGGCAGTCTGAGGTTCGTTGACTCAAGCAGTACTTTGTCTCCTTTCTCGAAGTTCACGGGTTTTCCCGAGGTGTGTCGGGCCATTGCGAGGGCCGCTTGCGCGTGCGATGCAATGGTGTTCTCGCGGTTCTGTTGCAGCTCCGTGAGTCGTTCTTCCGTGGTCGGATGTTTTAGCTTGGTTCGAACGGTTCCTATTGCCTCCGGTTGGTACCCATATAGAAGTTCGAATGGGGACTTGCCTGTTGAGGAATGAGTCCGTTGATTGTGTGCGAATGCCCAAGCCGGTAAGAAGTCAGACCACTTGTTTGGGTTGTTTGCACAGTAGATGCAGAGATCCAGGTCTACTTCTTGATTGACTCGTTCCGTTTGTCCATCTGTCTCTGGGTGGTAGGCTGTGCTGAGCGATGTCATGATTCCCAGTGCTTCGTGTAGTTCTCGGAAAGCTTTTGCGGCAAATTGCGGGCCTCGGTCTGAGATGATCTTCTGAGGTAGCCCGTAATGGCTAAAGACGTCTTTCCAGAGAAGTTTGGCTGCTTCCATAGCGGTGACTTGCTTTGTACACGGAGTTAGTACCACTGCCTTGGTGACGTCGTGGTCGACGACCACTTGTATGGCGTCATATCCGTCTTCTGTGGGAGGTAGGTCGGTGATATAGTCTATGGTGATGACCTGGAACGGGCGTGTATCACCGCCGTGTGGGATTGGCATTAGCGGAGGCTTTGTCGGATTTGTCCGGACTTTGGTGGTCTGGCAAACTGCGCAGCCTCGGCAGTATTGTGTGATGAATTGACTCATGCCGTCCCAGTAATACTCCCGTTTGATAAGGTCTTTGGTCTTTTGGATGCCGGGGTGTCCCATGTGCAGGGGTTCGTGGTACATTTTGACGATATCTCGACGGAGATTATCATCGGGTGGTACATAGACCTTGTCCTTGTATAGTAATATGCCATCGTCTTCAGTCCAGTCCTCGGATCTTCCATACCCGGGTCGTTGTACGGTCTTTTCTTTGTCGGACAGAAGTGGAATAAGTTGCGGGTCTCGTGCTTTATTGCTTCGGATTCGTTCTCGAAGTTCGATGTTGATGGCATTCACGAAGATATCTTCTTTGAGCATGGTAACATTTTTGTTATCATTTTCCCCCCCCTCATGGTCTGGTCTCCTGGACAGAGCGTCTGCCTGGACTAGGTTTTTTCCGGGGTGGTACTTTATGACAAAATTGAAACTATCGACAAAGATGTGCCATCGGGCTTGTCGGCGATCAAGTTTTTGCGATGTTTTGAAGTACATAAGGTTCTTGTGGTCCGTGAGCACTTCGACCGGATGTGGTGAACCTTGTAAGAAGTGTCGCCATGCTTCGAATGCTCGGACAATGGTGAGCATTTCCCGATCGTAGATCTGGTAATTCCGTTCCGCGGGTGAGAATGACTTGGATAGGTAAGCGCAAGGGTGCCATAGGCCGTCCGGTCCTTGTTGTCGTAGGACTGCTCCCGTTGCTACTCCGGAGGCATCGCATTCCACTTGGAATGGTTCTCGTGGGTCTGGGATGCGCAGTATTGGTTCCGATGTGAAGCGATCCTTGAGTTCTTGGAACGCCGCCTCGCATTCCGGCTTCCATTCGAATGGTTTGTCCTTTTTTGTGAGGTCTGTCAGGGGTCGTACCACTGTTGAGTAATCACGGATAAACCGTCGGTAGAAGTTCCCAAATCCTAAGAAGGCCTGGACCTGTTTGACCGTTTTGGGAGCGGGCCATTCGCGGATGGCTTTTAGCTTCACGGGGTCCATAGCGACTTCGCCTTTTCGGATAATCGCTCCGAGGAATTCGACTTCTGGAACTTCGAACTGGCATTTCTCCGGTTTGAGGTGTAAATCGTGTTCTTGGAGACGTTCCAGCACTCGTCGGTACGAATGCGGTGTTGTTCTGCGTTGGTCGAGAAGATGAGATTATCGTCCATGTAGATGACGCACCCATCGCTCACGTATTAAATCTTCAAGACTTCGCCCATCATGCGTTGAAATGTGGCTGGAGCATTACATAATCCAAGAACATTACCGTGGGTTCGTAGAGGCCTAATGGTGTGACAAAGGCTGCTTTGTGTTGGTCTTCCTTCTTGATCCGGATGTTGTTATAGCCGCCGGACGTCGAATTTGGTAAAAATCGATGATTGTCCCAGCTTATTGGTGAGGTCCTCAATGAGTGGTAGGGGATATGCGTCCTTGACCGTAGCTTCGTTCAATGTTCGATAGTCCTGTACGTCGTGACTGCCATCCTTTTGGACACAAAGAAGAATGGTGATGCAAACTGCGATTCCGATCGACGTATAAATCCTTTTGCCAGATTTTCGTCGATGAATTCCTGTAATTTGCCTTGTTCGTGGAGGGTTAGAGGATAAATTCTTCCCCATCGTCTGTCTTTTAGGTCAAATTATTTTTGATCTTGATTTCATGGTCCCATGGTCGTGCTGGCGGGAATCGTTCGGCTGCTTTCTTCTCAAAGACGGCTGTGAATTCCCGTGCGTATTCGGGTATCAGTTCGTCGAGGGGGATATCTTTCTTTCCCTGGGCTGCGGCTATTGCAATTTCTGTGGACTTGTTCATCCTACGAATTGCGGAGGTTTCCCATAAGTGTTTAATGATTCGCGATGGGTTGTGGGTCACTGGTTCGTTCTCGATGTCGATTTCGGTGGACTCGATGTAGGAGAGGATCGTTCCCTGTAGGGTTCCTGGTGAGGGAAGGCCCCATATTGTCCCGACAGGGGCGTCGTGCGTCTCCTGATACTTGTGAATACGTTGTTGTTCTTTGATGACTTTTATACTGAACTTGACTTGTCCCGTTTGCCAATTAATGGTAGGGTTATATCGGCGAATCCATGGCATTCCTAAGATGATGTCGTCTCGACCTAGGTCTGCCACGTACCATCGGGTAGGTAGGCGTTGTTTGTTCAGCCGGAAGTTTCCTTCTACTCGGTGGGTGATAGTTCCATGCTTATTGATGCTGTCGTCCGCATTTCGGAAGGTGAGTGGTTGGGGTAGTCGTACTGTCGGTATATTGTACTTCTTTACTAATCGAGTGTTGATGATGACTGCATCAGCACCAGTGTCGATGAGACCTTTGACTCCAACGGCTTGAGTTCCGACTTCAATGTAACCGGGTATAAGGAGGGCGTGTCTGCGCCTTTCGGTATTGGTTACTAGGTTTACAATGAAGTCCGAACTCATGGGCAAGTCAGGCGTTGGTTCTGCCTGCCCGTCTAAAAATCCGTGTCGTAGGGGTCTATGGTTGCCTGAATAGCGTCTACTCGGAATTCGTCATCTTTCTCACTTTCAGCGTCTGATGTGTTAGCGCTCTCCTCCGAGGCCGACTCAAGATCCTCATCGAGGATCTTCCTAACCTTGCGCGGTACTCGACGGCCTGGCTTCTTCCCTTTTGGTCTGTCGGGACAATTCCTGGCTTGGTGTCCGGGCTTGTGGCATACGAAACATAAGTTTTGTTGCATATGTCTCGAGCGCTCTTCTACTGTCATCTTGTTTATGTCAGCAGAAGCGCTGGTGTCGGACTTCTCGGCGTGCTCCAACTGATTTCATCGTACTTTCGTTTGCGGGGCCGGACGTTGGGTTCGACGATTTCTAGAGCTTGCATCAATTTGTCGATTGATAAGGTCGGCTTCATAGATATCTGTCGCTCGTCCGATCCAGTCGATGATTGTCTTTGGAGCTGGGTATGAGGTAGAGATCTTTTGTCGTAACCATGAGGGTAGTGCGTTCCGGTAGTATGCCAGTCGAGCCAGGTCATCTGTGACTCGGCTCTTCCTAATGAGTTCGTTGTATCTTCCATTGAACTCATGTATCGTGGGGTGGTCGGAGAGTCTGAGTTTGTCCAGCGATAGGAGGGCATTGTCTGCTTCGTGAAGTGGTGCAAACACCAGTCTAAACTCAGATTCAAATCCACGCCAGGTTTGGGTTCTTGGGTTTCTTCGTACTTCATCAATCTTGTTTTCGACCCAATATTGAACAGTATCTCCTCCGATGTAGGATAGTGCTGTCGCAATCCGGGCGTGATCGGTGTTGTATTTCCCGGGATCGCCCAAGAAGAGCAGGAAGAGTTGGTCGAGGAATTTCTGGGATTTAGATCGATCCCCAGAAAAGACGTCAGGGGCCTTAATTTTGACTTTGCCTCTTGCCATTTGAGGAATGGGGACTGTATTGAACTGCGGTCCTCCTGTTCCTCCTGGTCCTCCAGGTCCTCCAGGTCCTCCAGGTCCTCCAGGTCCGGGAGGTCCTTGTCCTGGTCCTCCGGGCCATCCAGGTCCTCCAGGTCCGGGGCCACCTCCAGGTCCCGGAGGTCCTCCCCCTCCTGAACCTTCAGGGTGGTCACCGTCCTCTGAACCATTCCCTGGGCCGTCTTCCGGATCTTTTCCGTCGCCTGGAGCTTTAGGTTTGTTTTCTGGTACTCCTGTTGTTTCGACGATGGGTCGGGGGCATCTTGGAAGTGTTGATCCGTATGCTGCGCTAGCGCTACTAGCTGGTGTGATCTCCTCCTCACCTGGTTTCCAATCGGATACGATAGAGGTGTTACCGATGAGGTGTTCGATGGTTTGTCTGTCTGCATCGCTAGGGTCGTCTTTGATGTTTTTGACCACATGACTGGGGTGTTCCCAGTCGGGGTCCCAAGATCCCGAATATGCTGTTCCTTTGAATGTGAACTTGTATCTGGCGATACGTGTTCGGACATAGTCTGGTCCTGGTAGCATCAGTGTTTGTTCCGGTTCTGGTGAATGTTTCGAGGCTGGACTATCGCTTCGGTACGAAACTTCAGATGGAGATTTTGGTATTGGCACGGTTGTCTGCTCTGTCACTTCCTGAGTGATTGGTAGTGTCTCAGTTCTTTGAGAGGGGATTCGACTGGTTGGTGTGATTGGACTTCCCGTAGGGGTTCTTGGAGCGGGTTTAACAGTCCGGAATCTCTTGTATGTGTACTCGGTTTTGATATCTTTTTCCTGGTCGAGTCCTGGTTTGCGATGTGTGTCTGTGTACTCGAGGTCACTTGCGATGTGTTGATATCTTTCTGGGCAGAGTTGATAATGGCACGGTGTCCACTGTCCTCGGGTGTTCTTGTGGTAATCGCAATTGTTTGTTTTGTGGTATGCGTGTATTTTTCCTGTACATGATAATTCCTCACTAGTCATACGTACTCTGTCCAGTACGTCTGAGATGAGTGTTGAGGAGCCTCTTGGCGTCGAGGTACTTTTTGAGAGCTTTGATGTCTTCGGGTAGGGTTGGGTCTACCAAATTCGTAGGATCGAAGATGTAGTTTCGGAGGTACCTGATCTGGTTTTCGAGGAACTGTGCAAACGGGTCTGAGATGTTGACGTAGGGCTCTGGTGTTCTAAATCCCCAACGAAGGAATACTCGTTGAGTGGTCTCGAGGTGGGTGAGTGCCTCTTGTACTAGGGTTGGCTCGTATCCGGGGTTGTTATCTCGGATGAATTCTAGATTGGTGATTGCTGCTTGAAGCGGAACAATCCCTGTGTGGAGGTATTGCTGTCGGCCCTTATAGAGGGTTCTGTTGAGTGGGTACTTCCTGAGTCGATTCGCTCAACGGGTAGTACTATTCCTGACTTGCGGATGATGTTTTCTTCGGCTTGCGATAATCTGAGTTCTTGCCAAAGGGGACTTCGTGGAAGTACTCTGGGTCGAGTTGAACTGGACGATGGCGTTTCTAGCAAGGGGAATCTTTCTCCGTGTAGATAACTGCTACTCGGTTGTGGCCTCCTTGGTCGGGGCGGCGGTGTTACTGATGTTGCTGTTGGCGGGGTACCCGGTATAACTACCTGTGGTATTACGGGTCTAGAGTCCTTCGGCGGCGGCGTCGGCGGCCTGACTGTTGTTCCTTCCGTTGTTCTAAACGGATGTGTGATGTGCGGACGGACTCTTCGAGTCTCTTCTGGCTGGCTAGTGTGGCGTAGGTGATCTGCGAAGATGTTGGTTGGAGGTCGTACCCAGTTGGGTCCGAGTGCCCTGTTGAGCCAAGTAACTTTCGGTGGTGGTCTTGCCTGGTTCGCCGTGATAGCTTATACACCTGAACGTCCTTCTGTTTTGTCGCGGATCGGTGCTTTGATTCATCGACCTTCTTGAACGACCGTGTTCAAGGTTTCTTTGTCTACTACGCAGTAACTTCCTCGCTTATCGAAGTCTGGAGGTTACTTTCCGGCGTAGGTCGAGACTTCACTACTAGCGCCTGGCTATTAGTGACAGTCTAGGGTTCGTGTGCGGTGTGGGTTCTCTGCACCTGAAGAGGTGGAGCGTAAAAGTTTTCAGTCTAATGTTACGTCTCAACTATTGAACTCCTTAGTTCAATGAGTTAGGACGTTTAGACCAAGAACTAGTTGTCGACTAGAGGTTGGATACTAGAGCGAGGAGCTCTAGGAGACGTTGGATGTATAGGAAGATTGCCACTGGCGCGATCTTATAGATATACACAAGAGACTGAAAACTGGGGGTCACTACCGAGGTGTCGCCCCTTATATACACAAGGGGAAGTCGCAGACTACGGACTGCGGACTATGGGCTGCGGACTACGGACTGCGGACTGTGGACTGCGGACTACGGGTTGCGGACTACGGACTGCGGACTACGGACTGCGGGCTGCGGACTGCGGACTGTGGGCTGTGATAGGGTAGACGGTATAGCCTGCCTGCAGGCGGAGTAATCGGGATTAGTAGAGCTACTTGGGGAGGAACACACCGGTGAAGTGTCCTCCACCCATTGGTGACGGAGGCGCGGTGAGGTAGTATGATACCTGAGGTTCGGGTGGAGATGTGATCGTAACATCGGTACGTTAGACGCCGACGTTGGTTGCACACGCGTGCAGCCAACGTCGGCGTCTAACGTACCGACTTCTCTTTCCTCCATCTCGCCGTCCTGCCATCCTCTCCCTCCTCCAGCTCCCACCCTCCACATCCACCATGTGAGCCCAACGGCTCGGAAATCGAAGACCTCCAGAACCAGGAGGAAGCGCGGGAGCAGAGCTGGCAGGAAGAATGGGGCGGGGCATTGGTGGGCTGGAGGAGTAGGAA
This sequence comes from Ganoderma leucocontextum, assembly GCA_020736865.1. Taxonomy (NCBI): domain Eukaryota; kingdom Fungi; phylum Basidiomycota; class Agaricomycetes; order Polyporales; family Polyporaceae; genus Ganoderma; species Ganoderma leucocontextum. The sequence goes on from JAHKGY010000009.1 coordinate 1,299,846, forward strand.
TGGGAGGGCGAGACGAGGAATTCGGTAAGTACTTACGTCCAATTTCCTGGCGCGCGAGGAGGAGACGAGAGATTCGTCTCCTCCCGCTTCTTCTCCACACGAGGAACACGAGCCCAACGGCTCCATCTTCGAAGACTGCCGTCGACAGGTCTCCCGGTGGGTTTTGGCGAGAGGACTGGCGCTGGCACGAACGTGCCAGCGCCAGTCCTCTCGCTAAAACCCATCGCCCCTTCCTGAGGCTGAGGCTTCCTCTACCTCTATTTCGCCCCCTCGCCATTCCTCTCTCGCCCGGCGGCCGTCCCCCTCGCCCTGCTGTCTCGCCTGTCCCACCGTCTCCTCTCTCGAGCCCCGCTGCCCTCCACCATCTCCCTCGCCCGTCTCCCTCGCCCCGACCGTGCCCCCGCTCTCCCTGTCCTGTCTCGGTCACCCCCACTCCCCGTCCTGTCTCGGTCACCCCAGCTCCCTGTCCCGTCTCTCTCGCCCCGACCGCGTCTCTCCCTCTCCCGTATCCCGTCTCCCCCGCGCCCTCTCCCGTCGCCCTCTCCCGTCGTCTCCCCGCTCTCCCATCGCCCTAGTACGTCTCCCGTCGCCCCCGTACGTCTCTCGTCGCCCTCGTTCGTCGCCCTCTCCCGTCGCCCTGCTCTCCCATCGCCCATCTCCGCTCTCCCTTCTCCCTGTCCCGTCGCCCATCTCCCCGCTCTCCCGTCGCCCTCGTCCGTCTCCCGTCTCTCTCATCCGTCTCCCCTTCCCTCGCCCCCGCTCTCCCGCCTCCTGTTGCCGTCTCCCATCTCCCGTCCCCCTCTCCGGTGTCCCGTTGCCCTCGCCTGTCTCCCTCTCCCGTCTCTCTCGCCCCACCGCGTCTCTCTCGCCTCCCTCTCCCGTCACGCTCACCCCCGCTCATTGCACTCGGAGTTGCCTTAGCCTTAGTAGTGCTAATTTATGATACATTTTCTGTAGTCTAGCCTTTGTATATACGTACAAGGTAATATATTTGATTCATTGAATACTCCAGATGTTTAAATATATCATAGCATGCGCTAGGATATCTTGAGGTGTCGTGAGGAGCCTTGAGGCGCCTTGAGAAGCCTTGAGGCGCCGTTAGAAAGTGGCGGTGCCTCAAGGCTCCTCAGCGCCAGACAGTTTTTCCTGATGTGGCGCCTGTCAGAAAGGAGTATGTCGCGGCCTGCGCCGTCTGCGGATGCACGCCGTGTTGCAAGGCGATTCCACGAACATGTCGCGACCAGCGGATCTGATTCTCAGGATGCACGCCGTGTAGTCTCGGCTCCAGACATTATGGGCTCTCTCCGGATCCGGGCTCTCACAAGCTCACGAGCGAGGCGATGACAGGTGTTGAGTATCCATCACGAAATCGCAGCACAAATTTCGCACGGATGAGTTGTGAGCGCCCGGGAGAGAGCCCTATAACGTCTGGTGTACTTCGGGCTCGGCTAAGGGTGCCGTGACTTCGGGTAACGTGGGTCACAATTCCGAGTGGTGGTGACAGCTGCACGGGTGGCCAGTGTGACTTCGAGCCTTCCATCGCGCGTGCCATTCGCGACGATCCAGGGCTAATACCGCTGTGCGCAAAATAACAGTGCTCTCTGGAGTAAACTCGTTTATTTGGAATGGAAGCCCATGGCATGTGCTTGGTGGCCCCGCGGAGTTGTTAGGAATGCAAGAGTCTGGCAAGGTATCAGGTTGCATCCTGTCACTGCGCGGTTCCGTGCCCGTGGTCCCTCACATCTGGGAGTGTGAGGCTGTCGAGCACTGCGACTGGGGCCATCTGGCCATGGGATAGCTGAGCGAGGCAAATTGCACGCCGTGCCGTGCTCCCAGAATGGCGCGAATGGTGACTTGAGACTGCATTTCAAGTATTTATCTTACAAGGACTTGCCAAACACAAACTACGTCCCAATCACATCCCCACCATGTCTGGTTTGGAAACATTTTCACTTATCTCAGCGAAAAGTTGAGAGCTCGTTGGGCCTCGTCAACGCCATCGTCGCTTCGCGAGATGTGGACGTGCAACGGGCGGATCGCGCGCCAGGTGACGCTGAGCACGTGCTGTTACCCCTTGTCACGGCACCCTTAGCCGAGCACGAAATGCACCAGACGTTTTGGCGCAGTGTCTCCAGCGCCAAAACGGATGGGAACGAGACTACACGCCATGAGTCTCCATCAGATATGGGTGGTCATGCATCATGCGCGGCTACATGACAGATCTAGAGCGCCACCCGGGTGACTCGCTATGCTACTTATTTAATGGTGAGAATTGTTGTCGCTCAGCATCTGCTCCACTTTGTCTAGCAGTAGTTCAGCCCATGGTTGAGTATCTCCTTGACGACCTTCTTTCTGAAGCTGCGCAGTCTTCAGGTGTCTCTTTGACATTTCTCCTAGACGCCGGAGGATGGCCTGAACAAACACGCTGTCAAGACCTGTCCACTCTGTTTTCTATCAGTACACTGCCCATCCCGTCATCGGTATCCGCGACCACCGTTGGGATGAACCAGTTATCTGCTCATCGCTATGGAATAAATCATCCCGATTAGACAGAGGTTGTCGACAAGCTCTCCAACCCATTCGCTTCCAGTTTCGAGTTTTTGTCTCGGTGGCGAGGGGTCGAATCCTGCCATGAAGACGAACACCATTCACTTTGGATCTTTCTAATCTCACGGCTGATAAGAACGACCATCGATGGTTGCTCAATCATGCGAGTCTCGAACCGGTCACCAGCCAGGACATTTGCTAACACTCTTCTTGAGATAGCGTTGACGGAAGTTATGCTCTGCCGAAGACTCGCAACTCTAACTCAGAGATGAACACTGGCACTGCGTCGATACTTGCGCTCCTACCGTTTACTCGGCGTTGTGAGTGACACGGTGCATCTAATCCAATTCGTTTTGCTCATGCATTAGCAGTTGGGTTGGCATGGGACATCAGGAAAAACTGTCTGGCGCTGAGGAGCCTTGAGGCACCGCCACTTTCTAACGGCGCCTCAAGGCTTCTCAAGGCGCCTCAAGGCTCCTCACGACACCTCAAGATATCCTAGCGCATGCTATGATATATTTAAACATCTGGAGTATTCAATGAATCAAATATATTACCTTGTACGTATATACAAAGGCTAGACTACAGAAAATGTATCATAAATTAGCACTACTAAGGCTAAGGCAACTCCGAGTGCAATGAGCGGGGGTGAGCGTGACGGGAGAGGGAGGCGAGAGAGACGCGGTGGGGCGAGAGAGACGGGAGAGGGAGACAGGCGAGGGCAACGGGACACCGGAGAGGGGGACGGGAGATGGGAGACGGCAACAGGAGGCGGGAGAGCGGGGGCGAGGGAAGGGGAGACGGATGAGAGAGACGGGAGACGGACGAGGGCGACGGGAGAGCGGGGAGATGGGCGACGGGACATGGAGTAGGGAGAGCGGAGATGTTCGATGGGAGAGCTGGGCGTCGGGAGAGGGCGGCGAGCGAGGCGGCGAGAGACGATGCAGGCGGCGGAGACGTACTAGGCGATGGGAGAGCGGGAGGCAGCGGGAGAGGCGGCGGGAGAGGGCGCGGGGAGACGGGATACGGGAGAGGGAGAGACGCGGTCGGGGCGAGAGAGACGGGACAGGGAGCTGGGGTGACCGAGACAGGACGGGGAGTGGGGGTGACCGAGACAGGACAGGGAGAGCGGGGGCACGGTCGGGGCGAGGGAGACGGGCGAGGGAGATGGTGGAGGGCAGCGGGGCTCGAGAGAGGAGACGGTGGGACAGGCGAGACAGCAGGGCGAGGGGGACGGCCGCCGGGCGAGAGAGGAATGGCGAGGGGGCGAAATAGAGGTAGAGGAAGCCTCAGCCTCAGGAAGGGGCGATGGGTTTTAGCGAGAGGACTGGCGCTGGCACGTTCGTGCCAGCGCCAGTCCTCTCGCCAAAACCCACCGGGAGACCTGTCGACGGCAGTCTTCGAAGATGGAGCCGTTGGGCTCGTGTTCCTCGTGTGGAGAAGAAGCGGGAGGAGACGAATCTCTCGTCTCCTCCTCGCGCGCCAGGAAATTGGACGTAAGTACTTACCGAATTCCTCGTCTCGCCCTCCCATTCCTACTCCTCCAGCCCACCAATGCCCCGCCCCATTCTTCCTGCCAGCTCTGCTCCCGCGCTTCCTCCTGGTTCTGGAGGTCTTCGATTTCCGAGCCGTTGGGCTCACATGGTGGATGTGGAGGGTGGGAGCTGGAGGAGGGAGAGGATGGCAGGACGGCGAGATGGAGGAAAGAGAAGTCGGTACGTTAGACGCCGACGTTGGCTGCACGCGTGTGCAACCAACGTCGGCGTCTAACGTACCGACTTCTCTTTCGTGCTGCCACCTCACAGTGGCAGCTCACTCTTCTCGCCTCCTTCCCGCCCTGCCCTTCCTCGCATTTGGTGCGACTGTCAGCGCACCGCTCTTGGACGACTCCTTCGACTTGAATCCTCGCACCCACGCTCATGGAGGGCCCGGCACAGGCAAGAGGGCCCGTTTGCGTGGCCATCGCTCTCCCTCCGCCTTGCGTTCCATTTTGCGGACATCTGACGTACGTCCAGTTTCCCTTCCCCCTTCTCCCCGGTCCTCCTCCTGCTGCATGGAACGTCGACCGGCGCTGGTGAGTCCCACGTTGGGCTTAATCACAATGTCAGGTGCGAGTCTGCTCGGGCTCTCTTTTAGGTGAGTCATCTCTCCCTGTCCCCTCACCTCCCCATTGATTTGAGATGCCAGCGAGTCACTTCCATTTCTGGCAGAGGACAGGCGCTGGCACGTTGGTGCCAGCGCCTGTCCTCTCGCCAAAACCCATCGCCCTCCGCTCTCCCTCTTTTGCCGCCGCCGCCATCATCTCCCTTGTCCCACCCTCTTTCTCGCCCAGCTGTTGTGTCGCTTGCCCCCCCTCTTGCTCGCCCTGACGTCGTGTCACTCGTCCCGCCTTCTCGCTTGCCCGCCGTCTCCCTCACGCTACCGTCTCCCTTGCTGCCGCCGTCTCCACCCCGCTCCCTGTTCCGTTTCTCTCACCCCGACTGCTTCTGCCCCACGCTCTCTCCCGTCTCCCGTCTCCCCGCCGTCTCCCTCACCTCCACCGCGTCTCTCTCGTCCGCCCGCCGTCTCCCTCGCCCCTCCATCATCTCGCGCGCTCCTCCGTCGTCTCATCCTGGTGCCCTCTCGCTCGCCTCTCCGCCCTCTCGCTCGTCCCGCCACCGTCTCGTTCACCCCCGTCTCCTCTCCCTCACTCCGCCGTCTCGTTCGCCCCCATCTCCTCTCTCGCGCCGCTGTCGCTCTCGCCGCTCTCTCTCTCTTGCCCGTGCTCTGTCTCACCGTCGCTAACCTCTCACCCCGCTGCTGTCTCTCGCACTGCCCTCTCTCGCGCTCCGTCTCCTCTCGTTCGCCGTCGTCTCCCTCGCCCGGCCGTCGTCTCCCTTGCTCCACCGCTGTCTCTCGCTCGCCCTGCCGTCACCGTCTCGCTCGCACCCCCGCTGTCTCTTTCACTGCTGTCTTGCTCACTCCGCCACCATCTTGCTCGCCGTCACCATCTGTTGTCCTTATCTCACCATAGCATTCAGACATTCACATTCCACCTCCAGCCCTTACTACTCACCAATCTTAGGTGAGTACTCTTCCTTTTCAACGTACCTAAGCCCTCAGCCAACTTGTTGTTTCAGATACTCTTGTTTTCAATATAGTACTTGTATTGTTATATATACTATTGTAGTGTGTGTCAAGTCGTTAGAAATATATTTACTTTTTATGGCATTTTATGGTGTGTTTCAGTGCTCAAATGTGAATTCACCCAGAGCTTCAGGTAGCCTTGACAGCCTTGACATGGTTCTCAAGACTCCTCAAGGTGTCTTGAAGAGCCTTCTAGAAAATTTCACTGAGAGGGTAAGCGTTGAAGGCATCCCAGGATCCTTGGCAACCTTGGCGCCTTGAGTGCCCTCCGGCGCCCTTAGATGCCCTCACAGCCACTCAAGGTGTGCCAAGGCTAGATGGCTTTTTCCTGATGGATATGTGCTCGCTCGAGGACATACGTCCTAATGTCGTTACAGATGAACCTTTGAGTAGGGACGAGTCCGCCCCCGAGTCCGAGTCCCCCGAGGGCCCCTCGACAGCATCCCGATAAATCGGCCAGAATATTATGGCAGCGTCTGTGAAGCCCCTGGTGAGTGATCTTTATGATTGTGGAGGATAAAGTCTGACAAACGACTGGTAGCCGAGAGCATGTGTCCCATTATACCAAGCAAACTGTACACGATGTCGTCCACAACAGCACAAGCTCATCTCTTATCTTCACCCTTACACCCCGTTCCCCTCATTCCAGTGGTCTGCATTGCAGACCACGAGAATATCATCCCACTCCTGTGCAGCGCGTTGCATCAACGCAAGGTGCTTGGTCATCAGGACTTCCCTGTCCTCGGCCTCTTCCGACGTCCTCAGGATTCCGATGTATTCCAAGTAGTGATCGGATGGTTGGAGGAGTCTTCCGCCGAAGCGACTTCAACAGTGCGTCCGGCCTCTGCAATGTGCGGGCCCCCGTCACTGACCGTCATCCTCGTTGTTTCAGCTTCAGATCGCGACCGCTTCTGAGCGGATCGAACACTCGCCTGAACATGGAGTCTTCCGTCTCGACGATCCCGTGTCTGCTTTGGCTTTCTCCAAATTTCTCGCTCATCTATGCGTACATATTACCCGTGTGTCATCGGGCTGGCCCTCTGAAGCACCTATCCCTGGGTTGGACGGGGCGTGCACACATTTGTGGAGAAAAAAACCTTTTTGGGAAGGTTGTGACGTCACTCTGGAGTGGATAGACAAGTGGCAAAGAGAGGTCGATCATCAAGGGTAAGGCTCATTCGTCATCATCGCCCGTATGGCTGCTTAGACATGTTTTTCTTTTTTGTGCAATACAGCGATGGCACGAGCCCGTCACATCACCAAGTCGTCAATGATGTTACACATCGGGAGGAGTCGGGAAACGGGAATCAGGGGGAGACTGTCAACAGTGGGAAGGGGCGTGAGATTTGGCAGTCGTAAGAGATTCCGTTTTCTTCACAATAGACATCCTACTAAACAGATCATAGATTCTGTTGGCCTTCCGAAGCGAATCTCTGGTACGCCCTTTGCCCAGTCAATGCATGTCCTAATCCACTTACGAACGCCTGAAGGCTTGTCCAGCATGACGTCGAGAGTGACTGGGGAGCGAGCCCTGGGAGCAAATATTCAATAAACGACGATCCTCCTGAATGGAATTCGCGACCTGCGGTTTCAACTGGTCCTCCGAATCCCGGAATAGCCGACTGGATGCTCGACTATGGTGTTTTCCCATTACCGCTACCCGTAGGCTGCCACGGGCCGATTTATGATCGGTTCACAGAGAAGATAGGTCATTATCTAGCTCTCGTACGCGACCCGATGACCACCAATACCTTGGTATGTCGTTTCCACCTAGTATGCGCCGGATGCTGATCCCGTATAGTTTCAGGAGGGTGTCAAGAACGACGGCCATTCAATTACCCTGACCACTCTAGTCTGTGAGATGACCTTGCTTGCCAACGCATTGTGCTCCGAGACAACAACTCGTGAAGTTCGATGGCATCACATTGCTCGCTGGTCCATCGCACGTCGGCCGAGCGATGTGTCGCATGCGTGTACAAAATACATGTATGTTCGCCATATGGTCACTTCGCTATACTACTCTCACCTTCCGCAGGACCAATGTGCCCGTGAATTACCTTAGATGCGGAGAGTACGACCATCAAGCACAAGTATTCCAATGGGCCATGGATGGCCTCGGGTCAGCCAATCATCAACACGATTGTAGACCTTACAGCAGAACCCACATCATCATAGAGGAGTATATGGACCTCGTGTACGATGAGTTCAGACACCGCCGTATCTCCCTCTGTTCTGGCGAGAACCCGTCCCACAATATTCACGAGTTTAGACCACTCTGGGAATTCTCAAACATATTGAAGGACATTCAATCCTCGGTTGCAAGCTTACGTATCTCCTACCAGCGCGACGAACGCCAGCCGAGTCTGGTCGCAAGGAATCATAAGGAACGAATGGAGAAGTACAATACTCGGTTATCCCAATATCCAACTGGAAGTGTTTTGGATGCATCCCTCGCCTTGGCCGTCCCTTTCACCTTCCCGGAGCTTTCTCTCCCCGATTCCGGTTGCATGACCTCACCGGCAGAGTTTTTGAGATCCATATCATTTTTTGACCGGGGCGAAGGTGCGAGTCTCTCCGCTCATCTCGCAGGTGTCTCGCTCAATAACATCTTTTCGGAACACTACAAGGACAAGCATCATGTGGGGCACTAGATCTTCCCCTGCTCATTGTGAAGCATCAACTTCACGCGACCGAACTAGAAGCCGCAACCGTCAACGAGCAACGCATGGCGTGCGCTAGCGCAGCACGTTTCCTCGCTGCGCTTGGTATCACGGACTTTTCAGTGTATGGCATAGCAATGTTTGGCTCCAAAGCGGTAGTCTGTCAAGCGTGGTACGAAGCATCGGACAGTGTGAGTCTTTCGTCCAGCCTTTCTAGAACCTAGAGTGTTGGAGTTGCTGAAAGCGCTTCCCAGTGTTGCTACGTCGTAGACGAGTTTAGACCGGAGTACCAATTCGACATCTCGGAAGACCACGATGTTTGCCGTTACGCCGAATTCCTCAGCAAGGTAGAGGAAGCGGCTCCAAAACTGGCCGCGCTGTTTGAAGCTGTCAAGCAATCGCTTCTCGAGCGTATACGGTGTGAAGAAGGACGGGCATCACTTTGTTGGACACTTCAGTCACAGTTGGTATCTCAAACGGCACATCGATGATATCGAGAGTTCCAGTTTTCAGCCTAAGCGTCGATGTATTAGAAGTTTCAACCGATAAATACCGCTTGAAGCCCAAGATGCGTGAGATATTCATCTAATGAGAACACCGAGGATCACTTCACTAGAATCGCAAATGTTTCCTGCGAACATCCTCGCGTTGACCGTGGCCTCATCGGGCCTGCAGCCGACCACCCAGTTCTTGCCATCGTCGCGCTGAAACACTCTCAATGACCCAGCAGGGGGGAAGCAATCAATGCGAGGGTGCTTACATTGTGTTTCTGGTTATCAGTGTTGACGAAGTAAGCCAGACACCTGTGGCCCCACCAGTCCTGGATGGTACCATTCAGCCTCAGACGACTTCGGCTGGATGAACAGGTCGCTGGCCCTCGTCTATATTTCATGTCAGCCATCGCCACCATTCTAAGTATGAGAACCCGTACACAACGCACCTCGAGTGTGATCTCACGGCTTGCATTTCATCCACCACTGCGACTTCGAGATCGGCTTAATTATGTCCCCCGACTTGCGCAGATCTCGATCTGCATTGGGTTGCCCTTCACCTCGCCGTACTCTGCGCCCTTCAGTGCCTGCTCGACCTGCACGCGCGCAGCCCTTCACGTCCCGGAACCGCTCCCCCTACGTTCTCGTTGAACGTCCTGTCGTCATTTACGATGTTGATGAACCTGAGCCTGTGCCGCCGCCCAACCTCATAGTGATACAGGTCGTGTGCCGGCGTGATCTTCACCGCCCCGGCCCCGACGCCATGTCGACAGCGATGTTGTCGGTGATGATCGGGATCCCACGCTCGACGAACGGGTGCTTCGTGAACTTGCCGTGCAGGTGCTTCGTGAACTTGCCGTGCAGGTGCTTAAAGCGGGCATCCTCGGGATGCACGGCGATGGTGTTATCATCGAGCACGGTCTCGGGACGGGTCGTGGCGACGATGATCTTCTCGTCGGAGCCTTCTATGAGGTATGCGAACATCGTGATCACGCCGAATTCAGATGTCAGACACATTGAGGAGTGTCTGGCCATCTAATTATTTTTGCTACGACATAGATGAGAAACAGATAGATATAAATAGAAAAGAAGGCTTACTTCTAGATTCGAAAGTGTCGTATTAAGCCCGACACCCCAGTTGACAAGACGACTAGCACGGTTGATGATTCCCTCTTCGTGTATGTGGTCAAATGTCTCCATAACGGCTTTCGAAAGGCTCTGACGGAGTCGTCAGTAAAACAGTGGTACTATTCAAGTCCAGCGTACCTCGTTCAGCGTGAAAGCCACGCGATGCCAGTCATGCCTTCCTCCCAGTCTCCTCAACTGGGGTCGTAATGCGAGCCCGGTAGCTTCAGATAACGGGTTAAGGCGGTGGTGCAAACGCAGCATGAACGAGTGACTCACTCCTCCCTCCACTCCCACCCTTCCCGACAAACACGTCGCGACCAAAGTCGTGCCTCGTCCTGCCTGCCTTGCAAAGTCGGTTCTAGCCGCTGACTGTGTTCGGATCCGGGAATGAACGAATGTTGTCTTTCCCGACATTCTATCTCACTGGACCAAGCACTGATTGTCCTGAATCGCGACAGTGAGGACGTGCAGAGTGACGGTAAGGTTCTGGGCAGATGGGATGACGAAGAGGCCTTCCGGTTTGATCTACCTGTCGGGGGTGAGCTGGTCGGGCAGTGAATGCCTGTGCATCCTGCTAGTCATACCACGCTGCCTCGACAGCGATGGGGTTGTACCTGTTGGACATGGGCTGGGACAGGTCTTGCCTTGCTCGTCGCCAGTAACCATCACATACGTCGCACGAGAGAACATGTGGGCATACCTTTTATCTTGTCCTTAAGTGTGTTCACAAACTTACAAACTCTATTAGCTCGTCCTCCTTCACCCTCTTCGCCTTTGTAGACTTGCCAACAGGCGTGGCGGCATTAAGTGCCAGGCGGGCCTGAGTTTCTTTTTTGCAGGCGACAACTGGTTGAGCGCAGAACGTCTGAGGATGGATCAATCATGACGAACCTGGGGCCCGCTCCTCAGTCCGGATGCCCGAGGGGGTATGGGAGTTCCCTGCGCAGACGAGTCGGACATTACTTGTAGCGTCGAGTGCAGGAGGCGTCGAGACTCGAGAAGGACGGGGCCTCTAGTGCAGATCTTGGTGGTAGTAGCAAATATTCAAGTGAGAACCTTGAAGACTGAAGTGGAGAAAGGTTCCATGGTAACAGCAGTTGGACATGGGTTAGTCGATCCTAAGAGATAGGGAAGCTCCGTTTCAAAGCGCCTGCTTGTCCAGGCCGCCTATCGAAAGAAGGAGGAGGATAACCGGACGTGGTGACGTCGCACCCTCGTTATCTTATCTATTGCCTTTCTCGGTTGCTCCTCTCACCAGGCCCGGGCCCTCTCGTGCTGTATCAGCGGCTGCCATCTCCTCTTGACAATTGTGGTTGCCTGTTCCAACCCTTTCGTTCCCTCGTTTCGCAGGCTCGTTCAGCTCTTCCTCGCTCTTTGGCTGCATTCTGTCCCCCCCTTCCACACTGAGCTTCACCTTCTCCTCCTTGCTATCGGCATAAATCTGCCCCGTGGTCCTCGAGATCTTGGGTGTGAGTGCACGCTCCACAGCTTTCCTCTCTTGTCCTACGCGGTTCTCTGGGTGATCCAACATCCACCACCACCACCCTCAATAGTCGCTGTCGCGTACGCGGTCAGCTCTTCAAGGCGCCGTACACGACAATCCAGCCCAAATGGTCAGCAGCCGCCTGCCCTTATGTCCGGCCTCAAAATCATGTCCAAACAGGCCAAGGCAGTGGAGAAGCGTTCCCAACCCATCGAACACAGTTCTAACGAACCTTTGGTAACCTAGGTGCGGAAGGAACGGGTGTCTGCTTGCGCCGAGAGCTCGATTCCAGCCGAGATGAGCTCAGTCCGTCCTCCATTCCTTCTCCGCATACGGTACGCTGACCTACCCAATGCCGCAGGTACCTACGACGCAGTCGAGACGTCTGCTATCGCGTATGCGATCATTGCGCCCACCGTGGAACGCGCCCTGCAGCTGCCTACATCCCCGCCGGCCGCCCCGCTCGACGCCCTTCAAAGCTGTGCCGTTGGCGTCCACAAACGTCTTGGACTCAGAGCATTTGCAGAGTCTGCGAAGGAGAGCGGGCCGAGACTGGGGGGGAGAGCGGGCAACAACGTGGCGCGGAACTCAAATTTCGCTCTCGTCAACGTCCCATGTCTTGCACACGCAAACAGAGGCGTTAGAGGGGTTGGGAAGGCCGAGAATAGGCGTTGGGAGACGTGGGTTCATCAGAGATAGGCGAGGGCGCACCGCATCAGTACTTCGGGAAATTGCTTAATGACTTAACATCCTTAACGACCAGCGGTAAGTCAGTAAGCGCGATAAGTACGGATAAGCCCATAAGCTGGTAAGTTACTATAACAGCAAAGGGAAGCGCATTTTTCATTGTTTGCGGAGCTTTGGATGGCTGCGAGCAATGGGCCTAGCTGTCCAGCTGGTCTTGTTTTGGGTCAGAGTGGTCCCATTGACTCTTAGAGCACGAAGGACCGCCGCCGGGTGCCCGAGAACTTATCAGGAGTTCTTACATGGAGACTGGTACAGACCCTTCAACCCAGAAAGTCCGTTGAAAAGCCTGTGAGCACGATAGCGCGGTGACTTGAGATGGAACCAGCGAGTCGACATGATCAGCGCCGAGCGGTGCGCGGGATTCCGAAGTCGTTGTTGACCTGCCCTAAACATGGGCGCCAACGAGTGGTTGCCAGCAAACGTCCACATCCATGACCTCTATCGCTGTATGTTACTCCTCATCCGCCTCCGCACCGGCCCCAAATCCCAGCAAGCATCTCCGGCCGCGACCGAAGACACCCTGCAGCGCGCGATTGCCGACCTCATCACCATCCGCACCCTCCTAGCCTCTATGCGTGTTCCCACATGCGCGTCCATCCCACCCACAACAACGCATCCGCTCCTCCTTCTCCGCTCCATCGCCGTACCCTACCTCGCACTCACATACGCCGTCTGGCTCCGGATCCTGCTCGCCCTCGTCGGCACGCTCCTCCTCACCTGGGGCGCGCGCTGGACCACCGTCCTGCACGGCGCGCTCTGGCGCAGCGCACACATCCGCTGGGCCGCATACCGCGCATGGTCCATCCTGTCCGGCCAGCCTCTCCCGCCGATCCCGCCCTCGCCGCAGTCGCAATCCGAGGCGCAGCTCGCGTCCATCTCTGCCTCCTCTTCCTCCTCTTCGGCGGCGCAGAAGGAGAAGCTGCCGGAGACGTCGCTCCGGTTCCTGTTCATGATCTACGAGAACCAGCAGTGGTGGATGGGGCTGAACTGGACGGCCGCGCTCCTGCCTGGGGAACGCCCGTCATGGTGCTCGGTCTCGCTTGAAGTTCGCGCTGCCTGCTGCCACAACTGCGTATTATTAAGGCTGGTGGGAAGGGCCGCGTGAAGCGGGTGGCGCGCTGGCGGTGGGAGGAGGAGGAATGGCATGTGGTCGTTCGGCGAGAGGGGGTGGGGGCGAGCAGAGTCGAGCGGCCGGTGCCACAGCTGACGGGCTCGTGGATCACGATGAGGGTGAGGAAGGGATCTTGCACGGTGAGTGCTTCTCCCTATGAACAAAGCTCGTATGAAGGAAGACGTGGGCGGCGATGGAGGCCAACGGCCGTGAATATGCTTGCTGCCCACGTCAAGGATGACGTGCAGACCCTCGGGCTGTCGTTTGTGCGCTCGACGGTGGCAGGAGCTGGGAAGCGGTGGGTTGGAGATAAGCACAGAGCTGCGGGATGGATGTGGTGTTGTACGCGGGGAGCGTCTTGCGCGTGTCGTGGTCACGGAGGAGCTCGTACTTGGTGCGCTGGTTGAGCGGCTCCAGCGGATGGAGAGGAGCAGCTTGAACTTCCCGGAGAGCGGCTCGAGGGCGAGGTTGGCGAGGTCAGGTGTGCCGAGTAAGGGCCAGGCGGAGCGACGTCGCCTTTTGCATCCACAAGGCAGAAAAGGAGACGGTGACAAGGTTTCGGATAGATACTGTAGTTGCCTTGGTTGTTTGGTAGACCATTCTATGTATGCGTATATAGCTTCGTCTGATTGCGCTCGCCTACCCTGCTCATGCTTAACGTACTTAATGTGGCCAGCGCCCGAGCCAAGCAGTTCAACTTAACGGCCAAATGAGCCATACTTACGGCTTATTGACTTGACGTACTTAACAGTAACTTAACGCGCTTAACAGTGCTTAACGGGCCCGTTAAGCACCGTTAAGCATTTTCCCGGAGTACTGATGCGGGAGGGTGAGCTTTTGCCTTCCGAGTGGACAGGTGAGTGTTCCGGCGAATCGCGCGCGGTTCTCACCGGTACATTTGATAGTTGGAAACCTCTCCCACATCATATGGACACCAGCACGATGACGGCCCAAGAGGCCAAACTACGGGAAAGAGGCGCGAGGTGTTGCCACGGGCACCATGCCCACAAAGCTGCAAATGTACGTCTGCAGCTGCAAAGGGTTCATCATATGGATGCTGATGGACATTACGGACGTATACAGCTCGACTTTCGCCACAGCCAAGCCCGCCGTTCGACGCCGGGGTCGGCTGAAATTGAGAAGGCGGCGAAGCAGGATGGTGCGGCGCCAGACGGCGCAGTGCCGCAGTGTAGTGAAGGGTCGGCCCGTTGCCCAGCAGTCCACGCCAGAATCGGCTGGAATTACCAGTTCGAACATCTGCTGGACGGACTCGCAACGGAGCCGTGCGGGACCGCGACGAGCACGACGAGCGCAGCGTCCGGAACCGGCGCGCTGCGGTTAGTACGTATATGTAACTACACTGACGCCAATATAATTTTATGCCCCAGGATTTTGTCGGCTTGCCGGGACTTGCGGGATGTCCGAAGCAGAACCCAAAATTGAAGTTTTCGGGCCGCGGGAGTAGAAACATGAGTCGGCGGTCGAAAACTGTTGTGAGGGGCGGGGAAGACGACGGGGCAAGAAAATATCTAGGTTCATCCGGTGACCTTGCAGCCTCCGAGCGCTGAGCGCTGACTGGGATCCTTCTACCTTCCGAGACTCCGACATGCATCCTGGGAAGACATCCTCATGGCAGCGCCAGAAGATGCGATAGTATCATGAGGACCCTTTCGGCGGACGCCCCGACTTCAGCGAAGACGGTTGCGAACTGTCCAAATCCCCTTCTCTGTTGCTCGCCTATCCTGCCTTCGCAATGCTTTTTGAAAGCAACCTAGACCCTCCTTGTCCAATGGACTTGGGAGAAGGTACCTTCTCTGAAACTCAATGACAACCACATACCCAACCGCATCTGGTCGACTTTACCCAGGAACCATGACCTGTGGCGCGAACACGATAATACGGGGGGATCCAATTGGATGCAATTCGTGTCGCACTCGATGAGGTCTCTGATGTGGGATGCTTCGTTCAGGTGAGTACTTGGGTGTTTAGTTTGTGGGGTCACCTAATCGATATCACGGTTTGGGGGCAGTTCCGATTTTGACCACACCCCCTCGTATGCGGGAGGCCTGTTACTGGGTGCGACCAACCCCCCGATCTGCTTCATCGTGTCCCGGTCTCTAATTCCAGGGGAGCGTCAAAATGGGCGACCGAAATTGGACTCGGTCGCTGTCTTCTGCCCGTCCTATGAATGGCCGCCGACGACCGCAGCATCGTCCCATTGCTCTATGTACAATGCGTTGACCCAGCACATACGGGCTGGCCAGTGGCCAGTACGATATCCCGATTATCGTCCTTCTGTACTCCCGCGCCAGCAATCGCTATCACGTCTTATTGGGTTGGCCGAGCAAGCCACCCAGCATGTCATCCGTCTCTGCAGGTCTGTTTCTCTCTTGTCGATCGTCGAGTTGACGCGCTCACAATGCATTCATAGGGAATGGGTGAGATGTACATTGCCGTCCCCGATTGTCAGAACATGTCCAGGCCTCGCGGCATCTTCCATTTGTCGACCCTCCGATGGTGCGCGAGCGTTCTCGTCGTTGATTATACGATGCGGTATGCGCATCGCATCGGCCAGTGGCAAGGCTCTCCCGCGTGCGCATACGGACAAAGAACCAGCAAGCCTAGTGATCTCTGGGTGCGAAGGAGGACGTCCTGAGATCGCGTTAGATCTCGCGTGCATTCAGACGTGGCGGGAGCAAGTCGATTGGAGAGCGTAAGCATCAGATGAAAGTCTTTCATTTGTTGTTGGCACCGATCTTTACTGCAGGCTGCGACTCCCATTGTTGGGCAGGACACGACTCGCGGCTTCCCGCCATACGTCTATGCAGGAACATATGCCATCGTGAGTCCTCACAAAGTTCTTTTGACTCGTAGACAGGTCGCTAACTGGTCTACGGATGGCAATTAAGCATCGTGTGGAAGTCGGGACCGAATGAACGGTGAGAGTCATGCTCCAGATGTGGGTTTCCGGTATCATGATCTCACCATGTTTTCACCCTCCCGTTTTTATCCCAGGGGCATACGTATACGAAACACCAAAAATAACTGGACGTTCTCCACCATTTATTGGGGCGTGAGCTGGACTCCGTGAGGGTAGCTACATTTTTAGCGCTATGATATTCGTGTATTGCGCTAACGAACTTACAGTCTGCCGATTCTGAGTATGGCCTTACTAGTTTGCATCTGCCTTGCTCCATTAAGACTTTGGAAATCCTGATACGCGAGATGGCACTGCTGTGATGCGATGCAGGAGGTGGAAGCCATACCTCTTGGAAGACGTTGTGGCGGGAGCCGTCTACTCGGGATGTCCCACCTACGGCGGGGCAGGACCTGGGCAGGACTCGGAGCCACATGTAACTTTCAAGTGAGTGATTCGCTCCCTCTACGTTGCACAATACGACGTTGATTATCCTGAGCAGTCGACTCGGGCATATCAACTTCGGCCGTTGTACGGAATATGGCGAGCGAGTCTGTTTGCACTGTTCGTCCGTCGAAACACGGGGCTGAATCTCGAACTCTCTGGATGGTGACTAGTATGAGAGACAGCCTTGATATCAACAGTTACACAACGCAGGGTCTGGTCAGGGTACGTGGTGCCCACTGCCAGCAAGATCATGATGGGCGGTCTTGCCTCCAGGCTGCCATTATGGCGCCCTTTGTGCCTCGTGGTCTCGCGTGGTTCCGAACAGCGGCGTGCGCGCGCGTCTCAGAAAAGTAGGGGTCCTTGCATCCTGTCTCACCCTCAACCTTCAACTCATTCGTTATGGGTTCATCTACGAAGGTAGAAGTTCAAGATTCAGGGTACGTACGTCCCGGCAGGGAGGAGCGTACGACTCTACTAATGATCGTCGACTTGATTTGAAGCAGATGTGGTGGCCTACGCTGGCTGGAAGACCAGAAAGCGTGCCCACGGTGAGGCAGATCCCCATATGCCTAACTTACCCCAGCAGACTTATTTGGACCTAGACTGTTGAATAGGGACACTGAGCTGGATCCAAATGAAGCTCCCGGGATCGTCGCATGGTCGGTGGACCACCACGTCCTCAGGGTCTCCGTGTATTGGGGAATTCGGGACGATGGCGGTGAGATTTTCAAAGCACACAAAGACATGCTAGACAAGTATTGGGAGTTCCGTTCTTCCCAAAATGAAGCCGAACCCGTACGCCTCCAATTGTTAAAGATATCTCTCTCGGAGGGCTTATTTCCCGAGCGCAGGATACGACCTCATGTTCAGGAGGCGGTGATACAGGGATGGGGCTGGACTGGCCGGAGGTCCATCAGCAGTTTTTGCGTTCCTTGCCAGAGCGCGACTCGGGCCTCATCGCCTACCAGTGAGTCTCCACATGATAGTGTTTCGTTTACATTCTCAAAACACGAACTTTTGTCAGGACCCACTTGATCGGAAATATTGTGCGAGCGGTCGAGGTGGATCATCAGTGCCTCCAAGAGCTTGAACCCGGCAGCGAGGGGCCTGGCCGACACTCCAAGCGCGAAGCTATAGCGACCAATTTCGATCAGCTCGAATGTGATCACAACACCCTTATCGACAAAATGGCCGTCCACAAGACAGATTTGTCAGAATTCAATGACGTGTATGAGGCGTTACTGGAGGCTACGACGGCCTTCACAACCTTCACCAACAGTCGGGACCATGTCCCAGTGGCAGATTTCATAGACGACCACGAGATACGTCTGTGGCGCTATCCCATCCAGTTTTCTGTTGATGGAGCGTTTACGGTTACGGTGACCATTCCCGCGTCCTCCATCGAGGCTCTCGATTGCGACGTCGACATTTTGCGAGACTTGGCGTTTTTCGAGACCTCGGATCGGGAGACTTCCAGTGGCAACGTGCAACTCCACCTGCCTTTGTTGCTGATCAAGAAACAGGCTGGCCTCGCGAACGAGCAGGCTTCCGTCGCTACGAGGAACAAGCGGGCCCGCGTCGCTACGACGAACGAACAACGGATCGCCACCGCCAGTGCAGCATGGTTCTTGGCTCACCTTGGGATTAAGGACTTTCCCATCTTCAGCCTCGTTACTTGTGGCGAGAAGGGATATTTGTCCCAAGCTTGGTTCTCCACAAGGGACGAGGTACGTTCACCGGTAACTCATCCTACTGAGTCTGCACTGACGATATGCGTCCTTTTAGTGCTGCTACGTCGCCGATTGTAACATCCGCAGGAATCCGTTTGATCTTGGAGCGGGAGACCTGCGCTACAAGGCTTTCCTCTCGAAGCTGAAAGACCATGCTAAGGAGTTGGAGAGTCGCTTCGAAGGAGCCAGAGAACAACTGCTTGTCCGTGCGATGGGCGACGGAGCGTCGACCCTTCGTTGGTCTGCACGTGCGCAGCTAGCGGAATATGAGGAGGCAGGCTGGGCGATCGAGTAGGAACAACTCAGCTGTCTGTTGCCTTGTACTTGTCCAGAATTTTGTGAGAACTCTTATCAAATAGGAAATAGGAATGCTTGCACATTTTCGAGCAGCGCGATCTCGATAGTGCAGGGTCGTTCGCGGTCGTCCTTGTAAAACATCCTCAGTCGCACCTGAGTGTCATACGCACGGGATATCATAAACAGGGATTGCGCTACAATACAGACAACGAGCCGTCACCACTAAGCCCGCAAGGAATTCAGGACCAGCGGGTTGAACAGTCATACAGACAAGCAGAGACTGGTGTATCTTCAAATATAGAATGATAGCACGGAAGGAGAAAGGGTCCATCATGCTAAGAGTAAGGCGGCGGACCTAGTGATCGCGCGACTTCCTGTGGGGTTTCAGGAAAATAGGATTCGCGGGCATGAGAACAAGTCGGGAAGTTAAGGAGATGAGCGGCGTACCGGTATTCACCCTCGGCAGCGACGCTAAGCTCTTCGATCTCGCCTTGTACCGTGGAAAGGGACTCGGCGGCGGTAGCAAAGAACAAGAGCTGTGGAGACGGGGACATTAGTGAATCTTCGACAGCCAAGGTGGGAAACGGACTGACCTGAGCCTTCGCAAGCTCGTTCAGGTTCTTCAACGGTTCCGGCTAGATAACAAGTTAGTAAGTGGGAAAACGAGTGAGTAAACGTTGGTGACGTACGTTCTCGAGCACGGTCTTCATGAGCGTGATCGCGACCTCCGTCTTCTGGACGAGGTCGTCCTCCGCGTTCTCAACCTCCAACCGAGCGGCCTCCTGCTTCGCCTGGCTAGAGGTCTTCAAACTGATGCAATGCAAGAAAATGACGACAGAGCGTAAGTAGCCATTATCGACCCGCCTCGACTACACATCAGACGCATACTCACGTCTGCTTAGCGGCATCGAGCTCGAGCCGGCTCACCCGGACCGCCTGGCGGGCCTTCATGGCGACGGCGATGCTCGTCGAGAGCGTCGTCTGCCATGGCTGCAGGAACCGCTCCCTGATCGCATTGTCCTGCTCCACCCGCGCATCAGCAATCTTCTCCCATGAGGCGGCGTACACGCCGAGCGCCTTGCCCAGCTTGTTCTCCCCGGTGGTCGACGTCGACTGCACGTGGGCGGCGGTCGTCGCGGCGCGGCCGATTGCGTGCGGTAGGGTCTTGTGCTGAGGGGCGGCAGGGGAGACGGGTGCGGGGGTGGGGAGGTTGGTGCCCTTGAGGTTGGCGGCGGCAAAGTTTGTGATACCGGTGCCGATGGTCGTGCCGAACTCGGTGAGGGATTCTTGGATTTGGGTGGGATAGTCGTAGGTTTCGCTCTCGTAGACACGGGTAACTCTGTGGAGATGAGGATGATTTTCAGAACACAACACTAACAGCAAACTGAAGGCATAGGACTTCGTACTTGAGGAGAGAGAGGTGGACGGCCCGGAGACTGTCGACGCGAGCCTCGAGGTCCTTGTATTCTGTATTCCGATGCGAGCGTCCGTGAGATGACTATATTCCGAGCACCCCGAAGGGATCACAACGTACCTTGAGGGAGCTCAGTGATCTCCTCCGGGGCAACCTGGCCAAGACGCTCCTTGGTCGCCTGGACGCTAGATTGGAAGCCCTTCGCAAACTTGTTGGCGGACTGGCCGATGTTGAGGCCAGCAAGACCAGATTGGAGCTTTGTCCAGCCGTCCATAGCAACGAGGAATAGGAGATTGAGACAAGCAGGGAACCTGGGAAGAGGAGAGATGCAGAAACGCTGTGCAGCTGCGTACGTCCCAAGTCCCAGACTGAGACAAGCCTGGCCGTTATCGAAGCGCGCTCGCTGTCTCCGGGGTCCTGCCTCGACCCGCGTGCCTTTGGCTTGCGGGAGTCGGGACGCGACGCGTAACCCTCCTCCTACTTCCACTCCGTTTCCTTTGTATCTCCTCCGTCTCCCCCACTTAGCCCCAGACATCATGGCAGCAGCATCTGTGTACTCCGGCGCGGGGTTTGACTTCACAAACCAAGTCAGGTACGTTCTACTGCACTCAAGTACCCCGACATTCGTTGACGCAAGTGGGTTTAGGAACAACTTCTTGACCGAGCGCGGTATCCCACTCCCCAAGGCCACCAGCACCGGAACAACAATCGTCGGATGCTTGTTCAAGGACGGAATTATCCTGGGTGCAGACACCCGTGCAACAGAGGGTCCCATCGTCGCCGACAAGAACTGTGAGAAGGTATGTCGAATAATTGGACGTACGCGGCCTCTAATCGGACCTCGCATGCGTGCATCTTAGATCCACTACATCACGGACAACATCCGTTGCTGTGGTGCAGGGACAGCTGCCGACACAGAATTCACCACCGCCCTCATCTCGTCTAACATGGAGCTTCATGCACTTTCAACCGGACGCAAACCGCGGGTAGTGACCGCCATGACTATGCTTAAGCAAATGCTCTTCCGGTGTGCACTCCTGATTTCAAACATATCCAGAGTCGTTCTCATCGCAAGAACAGATACCAAGGTCACATCGGTGCGGCACTCGTACTCGGTGGTGTAGACACGACCGGCCCCCAGCTCTTTACCATTCATCCACACGGTTCAACCGACAAGCTCCCGTATGTGACGATGGGCTCCGGTAGCTTGGCGGCGATGGCAATGTTTGAGGCGAAGTGGCAACCGAACATGGAGGTGAGTTCTAACCCACCACTTCGCTACCTCTCCTGCCTTCTGCTTTACTTCCCCGCCTCCCTTTACCCTATTGTCTAAATCATATGAATCGTCATATCCACCTTTTCTGCTCAGATCGCGTTCCTTACCTCACTGATGTCACGATCGTCCCTGTGCATTGCGCTCATCTCCGTCCCCGATAGCGTGCAGAAGCCCTCGATCTCGTCTGCGCCGCCATCTCCGCGGGTATCTTCAACGACCTGGGATCTGGCTCCAACGTCGATGCGTGCGTGATCACTGCGTCGCACACGGAGATGCTCCGCAACTTCGTCAAACCCAACGAGCGCGTGGAGAAAGAGCGCTCGTACCAGTTCCGCCGCGGGACGACAGAGTTCAAGAAGGAGGAGATCCGCTCGCTCATCGTCGAGGAAGACGTCACATACATCTCGGCCGATCGGGGGGCGGAGGGCGAGGCGATGGACACGAGCTAGACGATTCCGGTAGATGGGCGAACCTGGCAGGTGTGTGTAGTGTGATTGTAATTGTACTGGATAACACGCTTTCGAATCGCTGCAATTACTGCAAATGTCCGGCGTGACGGTTGCCGTTGTTCAGCAGCATGGTTCTGACAAGCTTGCGCCCGTCACGGTGAAAGGAGGGGTTGGTGCCAATCAAGGTAAGCGGGCGGGACTCGGGAGACCACCTGCCTCGCCGCGGCCCACGATCATACACGTAGGACGACGCGCCGCGCACACGATGCCCACCGGCTGTCAGGCTGACTAGAGAGTCTACCTAGTACCTAGGGAAGCGGAGGCAAGTGACCCTCACCTGCATCCTGCTCTCTTCTCTGTCGCTGACCTGGCGTCTGGGATGTCCCTCCTCCAGATCGACGATGCACTGTGCCACTGGCTGGCGGGCCACAACGTCATCCTCGACTTTCTGGATAACGGGGAGCCGTGGCCAAAGCCGGTTGCAAACGTGGCGGAGTTGTTGTCTATGTCGACGGCGTCATCCACTGGTTGCCGTACTAGTAGTGCTGACGGTGCAAAGGCTTCTTCGCCGGAGGAGGAGAAACGACGGCTGGAGTTCGTGAATGTGGTTTGCGGTAGCGCTCTGGAGTGGGAGAAGACGCACTCTGGGGAACAGTTCCCGTGGGCGCATATCCTCGCGGGGTTGCTGGAGGAAGTCGTTACCGACTCTAGTACGTAGTGAGCCTTCTGATATGATCACTGGTTCTGGCTTCCGCTCATCGTGCCTGGCTATAGTTTTGACTGCGAGTATGTCATGCCGCGGCCTGAAGCTTCAACTGCGCGAAAGCGTCACGGGATTGCAGAGTGTTCTCCTCTGAGAGGAACAGCTTCGCTGCTTGTCCTTCTGGAACTCGACTTGGCGTGTAAGTGAACCACAGCTGCAGTCTTTGTCATATTTTCCTGACGAGTTCTGTTCTTCTGAGACAGCGTCATATTCTGACGACAATGCTGACTCCGTGGGTGGCAGGACTGGAACTGAAGCGCAAGCCCGAGAGGGTGTTACGACGGACCGCACGTCACGCCCACTCAGGGACCCTACATCGACACCCTCCAAGCTCACCTCCGAATTTGATGAGGACGAAGGCTTGGTCGTCCAGCTGAACCTCTCCAGCTCCTTGTCGGACATCACCCTGTATGACGTTGTGGAACACGATGATTCCGACTTCAGCATCGGGATCGAGATCGAGGAGTCATCTGAGGCCCAGAAACGCAAGGCCGTCTACCACAAGGACGTTTCCCACGTCCCTCGAGTGGCTTCCCGCGTTTGCGACCTAGGGGATGTGCCGTCTGTCGACACCGAGTACAGCAGCGCCAGCCATTTCCACACCGCGACGTCGAGCTCGTGCTCGACCGCAAGCACCAACACCACCGGCTCCGGGCGCCGTGCTCTCCCGTGGAGGCTCTACGAGGACCTGGCCCCCTCCGCTCTCGAGCTCCATCTCTTCCCGTCCCCGTTCCACCCGAAGCCGCTGGTTCCCCTGCTCTGCGCGGGGGACGAGCGGAACGTCGTGCCGCTCATGTGTAGCGTCCTGCACCAGCGCCGCGCGCTCCGGCGGCCCGACGTGCCGGCGGTGGGCATCTTGCTGCCGAGGACTGGGTCGACGTGCGAGGTGCTGTTTGGGTGGATGGAGAGGGAACCGAGGCCGGGACGGACGTTGGTACGTCTGCGTCTCTGCGAAACTGTGGTTGGGAAGGAATGATGTTGACGGGACTTGCAATTGGATTAGTCTAGGATACACATCTGCGCGAGGGGCCTCGCGTCTCGGATCCCGACCGTCTTCGATCTGGAGCGGCCGTACAGCGCGCTTTGCCTCGTGCGGTTCCTCGCTGGGCTGGGTGCCCTGGCCGACCAGCTTCGTGCGGGCTCACATCGCGATCGCGAGAGTCGTGTTTCTGCTTCTCGGGGGCAGGGCTGGCGGACGGATACGTACTTCAAGGCGGGATTGACGCCGTCCTGCGAAGAGTCCGAGGGGCGGATCCGGCTTTGGGCGTACGAGGTTGGGTGCTGCAAGTAAGTCCTGTCGTCCTTGTCATCATTCGACCGACCTTGACGGACATCCGTGCTCTAGTCGGGTTCCGGAAGACGATGATTGCGAAGCCGCGGATGATCACGGACTCATCCCACGCGCATCGCAGTATGTGTCCTCCGATTGTGTCTCTGCTTTCATCGTGTTCACCTTGGTTCCCTCGGCACTACAGGTCGGGTCGTGTGGATCGTCGATATGCAGACAATGAGCAGCTGGCGAAGCTTCTTCGACAGGGTGTGGCAAACTTGTTCGTGACGGAGTTCTCAAAGGCTCCGCGCCGCTCTCGCTCTCCGGTCTCGGTGGGCGAAAGTCGGATGGCCCTATGTGAACGATCTACGAACAGGTTGGGTATGGCGGTAAGCACCTATTTATGCATTATGTCCGTTCTCGAGTTGGCTCATGAACCGTGCCAGGATAACATACGGGAGAAACGGGGCAAGGCCAGTGGCGCTTCGGCGAAGGGCTCGGGGGACACTCGTGTGATCAGCTGGTGCAGTAGCTGTTCAGATGGCTTAGAGGAGGCGGAAACGGACACGCTGTGGCAGAGGGCGTACAACGCTTTCGCGTTCTGGTCCTAGGGATCCAACCAAGCCGAACCAGGACCCGTTTGGCGTGCAAGCAAGTGAGTCTGGGACTTGCTGTGGACCTTGGACTGGTTATACGTTACGACTGTATATTCACACACGGTACGCCTCATATCTCCTTGTCTTATTCCTGTCAGGTATACAGTGTAGTAGTTTCAGGATTGGACATTCACTGTGATTGATGTTGCTAAATGCTAAGTTTTCAGTATGAAAACTTCAATTCTATTTGTCTGTGTCGTGTCGTAAAACGTAATCATGACCGAGTCAATAGCATGCAGAAGGAAGAACTTGAGGATATGGCGCCTAGAGAAGTACAAGTAAAACATACATGCGAGTGCGTACTGGTCTGCGATTATGCGAATAAGGGATGCAACGATCATAGTGGTTGTGGAAGACATCAAGTGGACGATATCGATATTGCGATGGAGAGCAGTCAAGACACAGTCGTCGTTCCGTGCGTTACTGTCGCCGTGGATTTCTTGGCTGACACCGCAACAAATCAGCATCAAAACGCACACATTACAGCAAGAGAGGTACGCACCCTTGGGCTTGGACACCTTTTTGGGCACCTGACGCCGCCACTGCCAATTCTTAAAACCCAGGTACCACTTGCCGTCTTCGTTGGGTGAGATGAGTGCCTTGAGCTTGGAGTAGTGTGGTTCCAGCAGAATCATGCCAGTGTAGGTAGAGCCTACCGTCAGGCCAACATCGGGGCGGGCGTGGCTGTCACACAAGTAGTCCACGTCGAGTAGCAATCTATTTGCATCCGTGATCGCCACGCCCAAGTATCTGAGGATGCTGTCGACAAGGGCCATACCGAAGAGTGTTGCGTCCGTGTTTAGATAAAGGCGCTGAAACTCGTCTGGAGGTACGTCTGGTTCATTTCCGTCGTCGTCGAGCTCCGGGCAGAGGGAATACTGGATGGCGTCTTCGAAATGGGAGCGGATCAGGGCCAGGAACTTCTCTTCGCCGATACGCCACCCGTATTTGAGCTCGGGAGGCTTCATGCGGGAAGTGGGGGAAGGGACGAGGTACCTCGGAAGCCTGCGGTTTTCGAGGGGCTGCTGGGAGAAAATAAGGTGGCGATCCTATGTATGCCGATGGGTCAGAGAGGCATCCAAAGGAGAAAATATGCACTGGACAGCACCTCTGGACCGTATGCTTTGCCGTCCGCGGGGGTGAAGAGTAGTTTGGATGAAGATCCAGCAGTTCTCGTTTCGGAAACAGACATGGCGACGAGGAAGAGTGGGAAAAGTGAAAGGGAGTTGGAGGAGCGATGCTTGGGAGTCCGAGTCCGACTATGATGTGGATGGGAAAGGTAAGGGTGCCTCGGGTGTGCAGTCGTGGCAGATGGTGGTCAGGTAGTGAAGACACTGGCCCCGCTTTTGTTCACCTACTGTATCGGCACAACCGGCCCGACACACAATGAACAATGGGAATCACCTCGTCCCACTGCCTGGCTGTGACCGTCCGCCTCGATGTTCCAATTGTTCTCTCACCGAGTCAGCCAGGATTCGGCACCGCTCGACGCACCGACCAGTATCGATAGCCGCATGTTGGCAATGTCGCGTAGCTAGCAGCAAGTCTCAAGGTGAACTTCTTCCTAACTTCTTCCGTCTCCCTGCTCGTCCACTGTGTCCGCTTCCTGTGCATGATGTTACCATGCCTCTTACCCGCAATAACTTCGCCCACCTCCCCAGTGCCCGTCGCTCAATCCTATACGCCATACGTTTCGGTCAAGAGCTCGACTTGTACGAGGGCCTCGATAGAATCCTTCAACACATCTCAAACGTCGCAGAACGCGACGATCCCGAGACACACGCGTACTACTGTGCCCCACAAGGTCATGTAACTGCCCGCGGCACGGTCAAGCTCCGCGACTTGGACCGACTATACGATCCTGACTACCGCCCCAGTCCACAACCATCAGGGACCGGTGAGCCGAGGGAGGAAGTTGCAGACGAGGAGCTGGAAACCGGAGTTGTGGCTGATGACGACGAAGATGAACAAGAAGAGCGGGCGGATGAAGATAGACTAGCCGGCGGTCGCTTGAATAATGCAGACTACATGGAAGGTAAGGCTTTGGCAACTTTGAAGCGGACCTTCATCGTCGGGCTTTAACTGACCAAGTCTGTTAACGAGCAGCTCCAAGTCAGCGTATCGACCACGCCTCTTCCGAGTCAACCTCAGCCTTCGAGAGATCGTTCGCTACATGCTCCTCCACGGAAGTCCCTTACAAGTTGTCTCGTCTTCCCGACTTCAGGCTTTCGCACGCATGGTTACGGGATGATGGCGAGGAACTTGTCCGGTACATCAACGCTCTTGTTGAAGTCAAGCTCCGCACCGAGAACACCATCACGAGCTCGGATATGTCCCACAAGCACTCTTCAACCTCGCCATCGGCGATATGGCACCTCAAGTTATCGAGGCGGTACAAGTAGCCTTTGCGCAGCGGCCGGACCAGAAAGAGATCGTAGCAATTCCTACGGTCAATTCATTCTGCTGCTTCGTGTATTTCGCGCGCAGTACCGTCCCCGTGCTCGATCCTGCAATGGTGAACCAAGGCGAGGGGTTTCAGGATCCAGCTGGTGTAACGGGCCGGAAACTCTACGACAAGTATGGGAGATACGTTACCAACTCCGTCCAGATCATATCCGGTGGCGGTGACTTCTTTGATACAGTAGTGGATGTTGACAAGAGAAACAGCGGGCAAGTGAAGGGGACGGGGAAAGGGGGAGTCATCTTTGGAGACACTTTCGTCACCCATTGGAACGAGTATATCGAGTGGACGCGAGGCAATGATATATTTCCCCAGCCGGACGAAGAAGACTGACATGACAGTGTATGTTCATCAGTAGACAGTGAATAGGGACTTAGTAGAATCGACACCACAAATTACGCCATTGACTAGAACCGGTGACTGGTGGTGGAAAGAGGCTGAAGTAACGCAGATGCTACTGCGATGCAGAGCCTCAGTCAGAACACCATCGCGGTTTCATCCGCTACTGTCGTGATAGACTTTTTGGCTACCGTCGTAGAAAATAAGCCTCAGAACGCGCTCATGACAGCGTATAGGAGATATTGGCACACCTTTAGGCTTGGATACTTGTTTCAGCACTTGACGCCGCCACTGCCAGTTGTCAAATTTTCAAAACCCAGGTACCACTTGGCGTCTTCGTTCGGTGAGATAAGGGCCTTGAGCTTGGAGCAGTATCGTTCCTCAAGGGCATCGCCAATGTAGGTAGAGCCCAATATCAGGCCAACCTCGGGGCGACCGCGGCTGTCACACAAATAGTCAACCTGGAGTAATGATCGAGTATGCTGATCCGTGACCGGCAAGCCCAAATATCTGAGGATGCTGTCGATAATGGCTCCGCCGAAGAGCGTCGCGTGCGTGTCTGGATAAGGGCGCTGGAACTCTTCTGGAGGGATGTCCAATTCGGAGTCGTCCTCATCACCCGCTCGCACATATTACCCCCACGTATCACATAACGAACCCTCACTCGTTCTACCATCACGAGTGAGGGTGAGTCCGCCGTTCTTAGCGTATTCACCGAGTTCGTAACTGATACGTCCTGTAGTCTCTTATCTAGGCTACAGGTATATTACACTCGTTCTACCATCACGAGTGAGGTCTCTTATCTAGGCTACAGGTTCTTTAACAGGAGTCGTCCTCGTCGATCTCTGGGCCCAGAGTATACGTGATGCCGTCCGGGAAGTGGGTGCGGATGAGGTCTATGAACTTCTCTCGGCCGATACGCCACCCGTATTTGAGCTCAGGAGGCTTCATCCGGGAAGTCGGGGAAGGGACGAGGTACCTTGGCAGCCTGCGGTTTTCGAGGGGCTGTTGGGAGAAAACATGTTCGTGATCCTGTGTATGTCGACGGGTAAGAGATGTAAGAGATGTATCCAATAGAGGAACATATAAACTGGACAGAACCTCCGGACTATATGCTTTGCCATCAGCGGGTGCGAAGAGCAAGTTGGATGAAGATCCAGCAGTTTTTGTCTCGAGAACAGACATGGCGACGTGGAAGGGTTGGAATAGGTGGCGGAGTTGTACGAGCGACGCTTAGCAGCCCGGCTGTGATACGGAACGGGAAAAGCAAGGGTGTCTCTGAAATGCACTGGTAGTGGTAGGTGGTGGTCGGATACTAGAACACGCCATACATTTCGGTCAAGAGCTCGACTTGTATGAGGGCCACGACAGAGTCCTTCAACACCTCTCAAACATCGTTGAACGCGACGATCCCGAGACAAGCGCGTACTATTGTGGCCCACAAGGTCATGTAACTGCGAGAGGCACGGTCAGGCTCCGCGACTTGGACCCACTATACGACCCCGACTACCGCCCGAGTAGATCTGCCGCCATCAGTACGAACATCGATTCAATTTGTCCGTGTCGTATCGTAAAACGTAATCATGACTGAGTCAACTTCAGCACACAGAAGGAAGAATTTGAGGATGTGGCGTCCAGACAAGTACAAGTAAACCGTACATGCGAGTGGGTAGTGGTCTGTGATTGTGCTGATAAGGGATATAATGATCGTATTCATTGTGGAAGAGGTCTGTTGCGATGGAGAGCAGTCAAGACACGGTCGTCGTTCGCTCCGCTACTGTCGCCGTGGATGTCTTGGCTGACGGCGCAACAAATCAGCATCAAAACGCACGCATTGCAGCGAGAGAGATACGCACCCTTGGGCTTGGACACCGTTTTGGGCACCTGACGCCGCCACTGCCAATTCTTAAATCCCAGGTACCACTTAGCGTCTTCGTTGGGTGAGAAGAGCGCCTTGAGCTTGGACTGGTGTGGTACCGAAAGAATCTTGCCAGTGTAGGTAGAGCCTACCGTCAGGCCAACGTCAGGGCAGGCCTGGCTGTCACACAAGTAGTCCACATCGAGTAACAACCTGTTCGCATCCGTGACCGCAACGCCCAAGTATCTGAGGATGCTGTCGACAAGGGCCATACCGAAGAGTGTCGCGTTGAAGTCTGGATACGGGCGGAGGAACTCTTCCGGGGGTACGTCTGGTTCATTGCCGTCTTCGTCAAGTTCCGGGCCGAGGGAATACTGGATGGCGTCCTCGAAATGGGAGTGAATAAGGGACAGAAACTTCTCTTCTCCGATACGCCACCCGTATTTGAGCTCAGGCGGCTTCATGCCAGAAGTCGGGGAAGGGACGAGGTACCTCGGAAGCCTGCGATTTTCGAGGGGCTGCTGGGAGAAAACACGATCGCGATCCTGTGTACGACAATGCGTGAGAGAGGTATCCAATGGGGAAAGATATGAACTGGATAGCACCTCTGGACCATAGGCTTTGCCGTCAGCGGGTGTGAAGAGCAACTTGAACGAAGATCCAGCATTTCTCGTCTCGAGAACAGACATGGCGACGTGGAAGAGTTGGAATAGGTGGAGGAGTTGTACGAGCGACGCTTGGTAATCCGACTGTGATGTGGAATTGGGGGGAAGTAAGGACCTCTGGTATGCAGGCGCGGTAGATGGTGGTCGGGTAGAGACACTGTCATCATGTGTTCGTTATCGGCACCGCGGCACGCGTCATGGTTCACCTTCGGAGCGACCCGGCCCGAGCCTGAGGACAATACATACAACGAGCTGTCATTGACGCCTTGAGGCCTTGAGGCAGCTGGGACCGGCCGACGGCCGTCGTCCGCCTCATTGTTCTCTCATCGAGTCAGTCAGATCGATTCGGCACCGCTCGAGCATCGATAGCCGCATGTTGTCAATGTCATACGGGACTTGAACGTTGAACTCGTTCCCAAACCTCTCTCTCGTCCATGTCCACTACCCAGTGCACATGCGGCCATGCCTCTTACTCGCAATAACTTCTCCAATCTCCCCAGTGCCCGTCGCTCAATTCTATATGCCATACGTTTCGGTCAGGAGGTCGACTTGTACGAGGGCCTCGACAGAATCCTTCAACACATCTCCAACATCGCAGAACGCGATGATCCCGAGATACACGCGTACTACTGTGCCCCACAAGGTCATGTAACTGCGAGAGGCACGGTCAAACTTCGCGACTTGGACCGACTATACGATCCCGACTACCGCCCCAGTCCGCCTTCATCAGGGACCGTTGAGGAGAGGGAGGAAGTCGTTGACGATGACCTGGAAAACGGAGTTGTGGCTGATGATGATGATGAACGAGAAGAGCAGGCGGACGAAGATGTAGTGGGAGATGAACTGAATGCAGACTACATGGAAGGTAAGGCCGCGGCAACCTCGAAGCGTACTGGGTTTTAACTGACCAAGTCCGTTAACGAGCAGCTCCAAGTCAGGATATCAACGACACCTCTTCCGAGCTGGCAACCTCAGCCTTGGAGAGATCGTTCGCTACTTCCTCCTCCACGGAGGTCGATTACAAGTTGTCTCGTCTTCCCGACTTTAGGCTTTCGCACGCATGGCTACGGGACGGCGAGGAAGTTGTCCGGTACAAGAACGCTGTTGTAGAAGTCAAGCTCTGCACCGAGAAGACCATCACGAGCTCGAAGATGTCCTACATGCGACTCATCAATGCCACCATCTGCGACATGGCACCTCAAGTCATAGAGGCGGTACAAGTAGCCTTTGCGGAGAGACCGGACCAGAAAGAGATCGTAGCAATTCCTACGGTCAATTCATTCTGCTGCTTCGTGTACTTCGCACGCACTACGGTCCCCGTGCTCGATCCTGCAATGGCGAATCAAGGGAAGGGGTTTCAGGATCCAGCTGGCTTGCAGGGTTGGAACCTCTATGACAAGTACGCAAGACACAGGACCAAACCCGTTCAAGTTATATCTGGTGGCGGTGACTTCCTCAGTGGAGGCACTGCTGGGAATGGCGGCAAGGGAAAGGGCGGGAACTTGGCGAGGGGTACTCGGAAGGGGAAAACGCCAAGGGTCACCTTTGGAGACACTTTCGTCACTCATTGGAACGACTATGTCGAGTGGACCCGAGGCAAGGATCTATTTCCCCAGCCGGACGAAGAAGACTGACATGACAGTGTATGTTCATCAGTAGACTCAGCAGTGAATAGGGACTTAGTAGAATTGACACCACAAATTACGCCATTGACTAGAACCGGTGACTGGTGGTGGAAAGAGGCTGAAGTAAGGCAGATGCTACTGCGATGCAGAGCCTCAGTCAGAACACCATCGCCGTTCCATCCGCTACTGTCGTTAGAAAATAAGCCTCAGAGCGCGCACATGACGGCGTATAGGGAGATGTTGGCACACCTTTAGGCTTGGATACTTGTTTCAGCACTTGACGCCGCCACTGCCAGTTGTCAAAACCCAGGTACCACTCGGCGTCTTCATTCGGTGAGATGAGGGCCTTGAGCTTGGAGCAGTATCGTTCCTCAAGGGCATCGCCAATGTAGGTAGAGCCCAATATCAGGCCAACCTCGGGGCGACCGCGGCTGTCACACAAATAGTCAACCTGGAGTAATGATCGAGTATGCTGATCCGTGACCGGCAAGCCCAAATATCTGAGGATGCTGTCGATAATGGCTCCGCCGAAGAGCGTCGCGTGCGTGTCTGGATAAGGGCGCTGGAACTCTTCTGGAGGGATGTCCAATTCGGAGTCGTCCTCGTCGATCTC
This sequence comes from Ganoderma leucocontextum, assembly GCA_020736865.1. Classification (NCBI taxonomy): domain Eukaryota; kingdom Fungi; phylum Basidiomycota; class Agaricomycetes; order Polyporales; family Polyporaceae; genus Ganoderma; species Ganoderma leucocontextum. Next base: position 1,331,919 of record JAHKGY010000009.1, read on the forward strand.
CGGGCCCAGAGTATACGTGATGCCGTCCGGGAAGTGGGTGCGGATGAGGTCTATGAACTTCTCTCGGCCGATACGCCACCCGTATTTGAGCTCAGGAGGCTTCATCCGGGAAGTCGGAGAAGGGATGAGGTAGGTTCGCAGCCCGCGGCTTTCGAGAGGCTGCTGGGAGAAAACATGGTGGCGATCCTGTGTATGTCGACACGTAAGAGAGGCAGCTTGGATGGGGGAAGGTGTGAACTGGACAGCACCGTTGAATGATAGGTCTTGCCGTCAGCGGGCGTGAAGAGCCATGTCGATGCCGATGAAGATCCAGCAGTTTTGATCCTGGGATTCGTCTTGGGATTAGACTCGGACATGACGCGGACAGTGGTGGTTGAAGGTGGGTTCCACCGTGCCAGCCGCGGCAGACCGTGACGCAAACAACGATACTGTTTCACTAAGCAGGATGACATCATCAAATTCCAAGCGCTCATTGCCACCGGCCCGGGTACGACGATGTTGCGACGAATCCGCCGCCGCCGATCCATCTCCCAGCTGGTCCGCCGCTTCAGCTTCACCTTTCGCCACGATGGAAACATCGACAACATTTAGGCGCAAATATCGCCTTCTATCCAGCTGCCATCTTCCACAACCAGAACTCGACCGCGGGGCTCGCTGGCACCAGCTCAACCGCGACATTGTCGTCTGCATCCGATAGTACCAAAGGATGATATTCCGTCCCGGATGAAGAGGAATCGGTATTGTATGACAATATCTCGTACGCCCATGGCCTCAGAAGGAGAAGGAGTACCATCAGGGCTTGATTCCGCGGCTGTCATCGGCAGCCGTCGATCGTGGCCGTAGGCTAAAGGGGTCGATGGTCGTCCGCAAGTTCTAGCGTCGGTAAGAGCGTGAAGGGCTGAAACATCCTTCAGCTTCATGTGCGTTTTGTGCGTCTGCTTCCTACTTAGTTAGCTCTTCCTAGGTTGAAACTACTGATAGAGCTTTAGTTCCCCCGGGTCGTCGACGGATTGCTACATAACAGCCGGATGCCTTGAGGTGCGTCACCCCCTCTCCTAACCTATCGACAGATTCGATTCACGTACCACAGTGATGGGCCCGCTAACAAGGATAGCATTGCCAGACGTTCAAGGCCATCGAACCAGAACAGGCGCTGGTCTCGCTGCAACCAGATACGTAGGCACCAGGCGCACCAGCCACCAACACGGCTCTCGACCGAGTAGAGGTGGCGTCTGTGGCATCGACTTGGGCGCATCCCTGATATCGAGATCGCCATCCACCGTCCCACCCCGCAGCCTCTATAGCCCACCCTTCCTCAGCCGCATGGCACCATCGATCCTACACGGAATATCGATATATTTCTAGGTGGGTCCATAGTAATTGTCTCATATGCGTATTCGCTGACGCTTGTCGGCGATTACATGCGTGTGGACTCTACCAGCCGCTCTTTTCTGGCTACCCATCGACAAGTGTACCTTCGGATCTATTTTCCTTCCCATGCAAAGCTAGATGACCCACCTTCTCGGGGGCACCACTCGCCGCTCGTGTCGTGTCTGCGGGTCCTAATATTCCTGAAGCGTACCATAGGACTCGCGTTTGAGACCTGTGATAGCTATGACCCTTCCAATCGCCAGTGACTCAAGGAGTAGTGCGTGGACATATAATCTCGCCCGTCTCTACGCTTCTTACCAAGTTCTCCCAGCCCACTTCCCCCGGCTTCTGCGACCTCAATCCTCATGATCGCTTTGGAGGACCCCCAAGCACTCATCCTCGCTAGCGTGGCCATCCTGGTCGCGTTCTGTATTGTACGATGGAAGACCCATCCAGTGAGTATGCTCTTGAGAGGATGGGGATGTAGGATGCGATGCTGATCGTCTGCGCAGTTGAGGTCCATTCCCACCGTCGGGGGATCAGATGCACCGGGACTTTCCATCCTGACGTGGCTCAACTTCTTGCGCAACGGAGAGGCATTGATCCAGAAAGGTTACCAAAAGGTTTTCGTTTACTCTATGCGCACCTGTTGGCAATGGAACGACTGAACATTTTGCCCCGCAGTACCATGGTTCGACCTTCAAGATCGCCCTTTTTGACCGCTGGCTCGTTGTGGTTTCCGGGTCCAAGATGGTCGACGAGCTCAGGAGTCGGCCTGACAGTGAGGTGTCTTTCTTGGAGGGTATTGAAGAGGTGCGACGTGTGGCCATACATCTAGTCATGGGCTAACTTCCCCGCGTAGATCGTCCAGATGAAGTACATCATTGGGCATGAAGCGTTGGATGACCAGTACCACGTCGACATCATCAAGGAGAAGCTGACCCGGATGCTTCCGGCCATTGTTCCTGACGTCGTCGATGAGCTGAAGCTCGCGGTGTCACATTACATACCCACGAAGGGCAACGGTGAGTGGTTTTCCATGTGAATCTGTATCTTACTCCCACTCATCCAATTTTGCATAGAGTGGACTGCTGTGAGTGTCGTGACCACGATGCAGAAGATCGTCGCCAGGGTCAGCAACCGCGCCTTCTTGGGGCTTCAGCTCTGTACGTGCTCGCGTCCGAGTTCTCAGCCTCCTGAATGGCTTAGGCATGGATTTTGCAGGCCGTAACGAGAACTTTTTGCAATTAGCCATTCACTTCACTGTGGATGTGATAAAGGACTCGGTGATCATGGCCATCACCCCGTACTCCTTCAAGACGTGAGCTTCTCCCACACAAATTTGAGAACACATCTGAGTAATGTGTAAACAGACTTATAGGTCAGCTGTTGAGCAGCGCGAGGCGAACCATGGGCCAAGCGATGCAACATATCCGACCGGTGATCAACGAGAGGAAGGCGAGCATGAAGGCATTCGGTGAGGACTGGTCCGACAAGCCCGTACGTCCTGTCGCGTGAGTCAACGCTGTGGTGGTGATGCTAACTCACGAATTGTGCTTAGAACGACGTGCTCCAATGGATCATCGACGAGGCTGTTCGCAGGAACCAGTCGGATGTCAGCATTCTCGAGCGGATCTTCCTCGTCAACTTCGCAGCCATCCACACCTCTTCTAACGTACGCATTTACCCCCTCGTGCCCGTTCTAATAACACTGACATCCCACTTGTGATCGCGTCAGAGCATCACTCATGTACTCTATGACCTCGCCGCAATGCCCGAATGCATCCAACCACTTCGGGAAGAGATCGAGGCTGTCGTCGCAACAGACGGGTGGAGCAAGGCAGCTATAGACAAGATGTGGAAGCTCGACAGCATTTTCAGGGAGTCTTCTCGTTACCACGGAATCTCACTCAGTTCGTATTGTTCCCAGTTTGCACCGTACCGTCCGTAATCTGACGCTGCCTGTATTTCGCAGTCGCGCTCCCGCGCAAGGTGACGAGGGACATCACCCTCAACGACGGGACGTTCGTCCCGAAGGGCACGGTCCTCGCTGCGGCTGCGCGCCCGGCGCACCACGACGAAGCGAACTACGTCAACGCAGACGTATTCGACCCGTTCCGCTTCGCGAAGATGCGGGAGCGCGAAGGCGAGAGCGCAAAGCACCAGTTCGTCAAGACGTCCGTCGACCTCGTCTCCTTCGGCCACGGTAGGCACGCCTGGTACGTCTGTTCCCACCCCCCACCCCCCCATCCCCATTGTCCAGAACTTCAGGGAAGACATTCTCACCATTAGTGTTTCGCAGCCCGGGACGGTTCTTCGCAGCGAGCGTGCTGAAGGCGATGCTCGCCTACATCATCCTCAACTACGACCTCAAGCTCGCCGGCGACGGCAAGCGGCCCGCAAATCTGTGCTTTTCTGGGCAAATCATTCCCTCTCCCACCGGCCAGGTGTTGTTCAGGAAGCGCCAAGCGGCATCTTGGTGAATACGCCAGATCGTGTTTTTCTCTGTGGTGGATGAGCGGTTGTTGCACCGGCATCCGGGATCTCTCACTGATCACTCGACATTCCGATACATTCTTGACCTCGCTTCTTGTACCAATTACTTGACATGTCAACCTGGATTGCGATTGGTTGTTCGTATCATAGACAATACCTGTACACCCCCCACCGTATGTTGTGCTCTAATAACTGGCCTGACCATGTGGTAGGCAGAGCCCCTCTTGAGCAACTACGACCTTCTGCCTTCGAGCCAGCAGCTAGAGTGAACCTGGACTGCCTCTATAATTATTTGACATGTCTAGTGCTTCTGAGCCCGACGACAAATAGAGCCCCCGATGTCAACGATGCGTGGTTCGAGATGCCAACTGTCACTCAAGCGTCCAACAGAGCGACGCTCTTCCATCTTCAGACCGTATACGCTCGAGGAGCGATGGCTTTACAGCTTCAAATAGCGCGACCAGTTTTGGAGGCGTTTCCTCTACCCTGCTGAGGAATTCGGCGCAACGGCAAACGTCGCGGTCTTCCGAGATGTCGATTTGGTACTCCGGTCTAAACTCGTCTACGACGTATACGTAGCAACACTGGCGAACACTTTCAGCAACACCAACACGCTGGTTCTAGAAAGGCTGGACGACAGAAACTCACGTTGTCCGATGCTTCGTACCACGCTTGATTATGACAAACTACGGCTTTAAATTTAGAGCCAAACGTTGCGAGGCCATACACTGGAAAGACGTCCGTGATACCAAGCGCAGCAAGGAAACGTGCTGCGCTAGCGCACGCCATGCGTTGCTCGTTGACGGTTGCGGGATCTATCATAAGTAGTTCGGTCGCGTGAAGTTGTTTGATGTTTCACAATATGAGCAGGGCACGGGTGAATTGGACCGTTTGTCAGACTGATGTACGCCGCCTGATCTGGCCCGGGATGCTCCACCCCACCAGGATCAGTCGACAAGTGAATCCCAGCCGTTGTCGCGGACGCCACTGGGATGGGTGCTGGAGAAAGTAGCGTGGAAAGACTGCGTGTTTGCGCAGTCCGGATCCATTCTCCGGTGTCAGGTAAGAAGGTCAAAGATATGCCTAAAGACTGCGCGGCCTCCGAGAGTAGATCGTCAACGATGAGTTGGACAGAAACGGGGTATACTGTAAGTATAGGGAGCGGTGAGGACAGATGTCGTGAACTTATGAAGCACCGCCTGGGCCATGCGGCCTGGGCCGCTGTCTCAGCCTGGCCGGCCGCATATCGCTTCAAGCTTCAAGTCTTGCCTTCATCAGCCTGCCTCGTCGGTCTCCTCACCTCCTCAGCGCTCAGCGCTCAGCCCGCTCGTCCAGCAACCACATCGCGGACGTCCTATGCCATCGCTTGATCCACTCTGGTATCGTCTTCTGCGCCGCGCCCTTCTCCTCGACCCACTCGTAGTCATGCGCGTTCCCGTGCCGCATGCCCTCCGCGCCCCACGCTGAACTCGTGCCGGCCCCACATCAGCATCCACGGGTACCCCCCAGCGCGCAATCCACCAGAAGAACGGCCATGAGCAGCGGTGAGCCTGGCGCGGCGGAGGACGAGGAATTGGTCGTGAGCAGCTTCTGGTCCTTGTGGAAGCCATGCTCGCCGTGGTCGGGTGGCTTACTAGAGGGCGGCGCGGTGCCCATGGCGCGCCCTGTAGCTCGGAGTAGCTTGTTCTCCAGGAAGGTGCGCGCTCACAGCTCTTCGACGCTCGGACTGGGCCTCCCAGTGTTCCGAGTCTTCGCATGGGCCCTGGGGGCCGATTAGACCACGAACGGGAAGTCGCGTGGCGTAGACGTCGCCATAGGCCATATGTTGTGTCGTGGGATTGGAGGGTGTCTGGAGCGGGGGCGTCGAAGATGACTCTGGAGGGCAAGGAGGGTATTTCGCCTCGAGGTGGATGATGGTATGGTATGCGAAGTAAGTGGGGGGAAGAACGACCACAGCGCGACGGAGGAACAACCGAGAAGACATGGTAGATCCCTGAGGCTTTACTGGTGTTAGCGGGTACCGTTGTAAAGGTTATTAGTGGTCATGCACGGATAAGGAGGAGGGGTACTATATATTTATATTAGATGGATCCGGTGAACTGAAGGTTTATCTACTCGGTCTTTTTTTTTTAGCCTTTGGGGCTGTGCTATTCCCAGTGTGATAGTCGGAATCTGTCCTGGATCTGTGAGGATTTCAAAACTTCGAACCCACTCCGACCGCGCAAGTCCGGCGGAGTCCGGCGGAGCCTTGGCGCACGTGAGGCCGCCACCTGTTCCAGCGCTCCGAGAACCATCCGCCAGCCTTCCTTACGAAACCGCGTCGGGCATCGTCTTCGACGCTTTAAACGAATGGTTGTACAGCAGCGCAATTCCTTGCAGTAGTAATCCCGGGCAGAGGACCGCCCCTGCACCAGGCTTACACCCTTCCCGCCCGTCAATTGTTAACACCCAGGGTCCACTGATTTGGGGCCGCCACCGTACGCGTCGCCACGCCCTTTTACTTCAAGTAGTCGGTCTTATTGAACGTAGTGAAACCCGCCGTATTATGAAATCAAACACTGCGCGTATACACATTCCTCCATGACACTCGACCATACGTTGGTCTACTGCAATCTGGCAAAAACAGAAAATAAAAAGGCGTACATGGAGTTACAAGCGAGTTACAAGCCCACAACAGGCTGTTGTACATGCCAAATGGGACCGGCACCTGCCAGGGAGCTCTCCCCAACGAAAAACCGCCATACATATCGGTGAGGGGTGAAAGGGAGACGCACCATATAACGCCAATCAGGTCGTTGTCCACGAGCTTGTCATCGTGCCAGCCGAGCACCGTGCCCGCGCTCCTACAGTATGGTGCCCGCCACAGCCGCGACGACGAGGATGACAGTGTTATTGAGCTCGATTGCGAATAGGTCCGCCCACCAGGCATTAGGGCGGGTGCGGGTACGGGAGTACGGTAGAATTGCCACTGTCGTCGGTGTCATCGCCGTCGTCGGGGGAGGAAGGGAGCGCATTACCGACATCGCGCGGCGGGGCTGGAGCCTGCAGTGGATCTGGCGCCTGTGTCATCACGTGTTCCGCCGGACTCCGACGGAGTCCGGCGGAGGTGTGCGGTCCGACTAGGTTCGATGTTCTCGAGGATTTGAAGCTGGAAGCCCGGGTATCATCTAGCGCACTCCGCCTTACATAGGGCCAGGCTGACCAGAATATTCACCATCGCGGCATCAACATGAGCACTTTTACACTTCTAAAGTCTCCTTGTGCACAAGAATCGCTGACGAAGGATTTGCCAAGTGCTTTCGACGGGATGCTACGTTGTCAGCTACAACAGGTTGCCGCCGGCCAATGTCGCGACAGTGGCCAGGGCTAGCCTCCTGTGTACAGGGAGGTCTACAATGTCGGACGTACATCAGGTTCTACGTAGTTGTCGCTCAGAATCATATCCGCAGCCTTCTCCCCAACTGCAACGCTCGGCGCCTGCGTGTGCGTCCGCGGCACCCACGGGAACACTGACGAGTCCGCGACCCTCAGCTTCCCGACCCCGTACACCCGCAGCCGCTCGTCGACCACCGCGCCCCCGTCCCACGCCGGGTCGTCCTCCCGCCCCATCCGGCACGTCGATGAGTAGTGGTACGTCGTCCGATTCGCGCGCCGGATCCAGCGGTCCAGGTCCTCGTCGCGCTCGCTTGCAGGCACGGTGACGTCCGTCATTTGGTACCCCCGAGCACGCATGGCGTCGCGAAGGCGGAAGGAGAGTTTGAGGGACGCGCGCAGGGGCACGAGGTCTGTAGGGTTCGAGAGATACGCGGGGTCGATAACGAGCGGGGCACGGGGGTCGGGCGAGGAGAGTCGGACGGTGCCATGCGAGGCGGGTGAGAGGAGGACATTGAGGAAGCTGTAGGTGCCTTTCGTGCGCGGGATCGCGACGCCGGTACCTGGCGGATCTGTGCTGTCATACGCCATCTACAGCGGCCAATTGGATGAGGATGTAGGTGGTGGAGATGAGAAAAGGAAACACATACCGGCATGATCTCGATGTCAGGAAGCGTTTCGTTGGACGGCTTTTCGGTCTTGGAGGGTGTGCCGGTGCTATCTAACAGGTTTGAGTGCGTAAAGACGGCCAGTTGGAGAACTGGAACGAGGAGCAGGCCGGTGCCCCAGATGAGATAGCGGATGAGTTCGATGAAGAACACCCAGGGACGTTTCTCGAGTGAAAGGAGTGAGTCCGACATGTTGATGTGGAACCCTACAGAGACACCGAAGTGGTCTTGCTACCAACGGGGACATCGTAAACGCCCAAAACTACAAGCAGAGCCGACGAAACGTACCAAATTGGACCCAACGGCGGGGACATCCTTCACGACGGTGATACCGACATCCTTGAGATGCTCTGCCGGCCCAATGCCGCTACGGTGTCTGTGAGCCCTGGACTATGGATCGGTGCCATACGAACGAGCACTCACCTTACCATCAGAATCTGCGGCGATCCAAATGGTCCCGCGCTGAGGATGACCTCCTTCCTCGCCCTAACGCTCCTCCTGCTACCCTTCCCTTCTTCCCGCTGCCCCAAAGCAACGCCAGTGACAACCAAGTCGCCCTTAGCCGTCCTCTCGGTCTCCAGCCTCTCCACGATCGTATTGGTGCATATATGCAGATGCTCTTGCCGCGCGAGTGCGGTGTCTTTCGGGAGGAACGCGTGGTAGGACGAATGTCGGTGAGAGTTCTCATCGATAGTGAAGTGCAGCCGCGCGCAGCCGAATGGCGGGTGGTCGGGGGAGTTCAGGTCGGGGATGTACGGAAGCCCGATAGACTTTGCGGCTTCAATCGCCCTGAGGAGACGTGAGGGGAAGGAAAACAAGGGGCATGGCTAGGCACGCACTCGGAGAAGCCCTTGAAGTAGAAGGTCGTGTGCAGCTTGTTCTTCCAGACCCCGCCTTGACTGTGCACGCCCTCTACCGCGGATTCCGACTTCTCGCTCTTGAGAAAGTAGCCCTTCATCTGGTCCCACCCCCACCCCTTCATCCCCGCCTCCGTCTCCCACCTGTTGTACTCGTCCGGCAGCCCTCGCGTATACAGCATCTGGTTGATCCTGCTCGTGCCGCCGAGCACCGCGCCTGTGTAGGCATCAACGGCGCGATCGCCCTGGACTCCGGTCGCGCCTATGAGCTCAGGCTGGGGCACCATGGTGCGCTTGATGGTGCGCGAGCCGTCGGAGGCGAAGACGCAGGAGAAGAGCGGGACGCGCGCGGCCCAAGTGTCGGCGACGGGGCCGCGTTCGACGAGGAGGACACGGGTGTTGGGCGAGGCGGAGAGTCGGTTCGCAATGGCGCACCCAGCAGTTCCGCCACCTGCGCATGCAAAAAGCGGGTCAGCTCATCGTGTTGCGATGGATTACAGGGCGGCAGACGGGGAGGACGGACAGTCAGTACTCACCTACGACGATGTAGTCATATTCTTCGTGGAGTGCGTCTACGGTTCGCTCTGGGTAGGATGGCGAGAAGGGCCACATCGTCCAGGTGTTTGGATGAGGGAGTTGGGGGGAGACGGGCTCAAGGGGGAGGAGCGGTGCATGATGGCGGGCAATGTATACTTACGTCCCACACGCTTACATAGTGAAATAAGCGAAGAAAACGGAGACTTGCAACCTTTTGATATTGGTGTGATACGACGGCATCAACACGAGGCGAGGAAAGTGGAAGGACGTGGATACGATCTCAGCTTGGCTGTAGATGGTTGATGGCAGATAAACTCTCCACGCGCGCAGACAATGCGTGCAATCTTCGCTGCGTGACCTCATCCGCTATGTTCTATGCGTAAAACATACGGCATTACACTTCTAGGTTCTGATTGGGTTGGCCGTCATGAAGGAGAACTGCATGCATGGGGTGGGAAGTCACCGGCACCACGAGGCTGCAGATAAGTGACAAGCGATCCTCGAGTACAACAGATCTACCATCGATCGAAATGGGAGCACGCTGACCACCAACGGGACCCGCATGATCCAGGATCATCGGGGGTGTGCAATGTGAGCTCCCGCATCTCGAATTTTGGCATCGCGGGATGTGCGTCACTCATGCTCGGTGAATCTCGAGTTTCGAGCCATTTGGCCCGGCGCCAGATCTGTCAGACATTCAGACGGGAGAGAGAGAGAGAGAGAGAGAGAGAGAGAGAGAGAGAGAAAGTTCGGCGAAGCGCGCAGGCCCTGCGCCCGCCCGGAGTCCCAGACTGGCCGCGGCCTGGTGCTTAGATCAGTGTGTCGTGCCACGGTCACCCGAACACAGGAATTCAAGTTACTGACGGGCCCCCTCGTCCACCAACCCAAATCGTGGCGGAAGCTATCACATTCAGGATCAATCAGTCCAGGTCAAGCCAGACACACATCGTATCTCACCGCTCCGATGGCTACACTTGGCTACACCATCCGCTGCTGGATTATGGTGCGCGAAGAAGCCTGTTACGATCTAACCAAAGTTGGTATCAGTCAGAGATGTCCGGATCCATAACCACCCACTTGGCTTACGACCCACCGAATATTCTGAGGGTACAGTACTATTCCATGGGTATTCGATTACCTCCACGCCACGTGTTAGAACTTGAAGATATATATACGCGGCTAGAAAAAAGACGATTTTGGTCTAATAGTGGAGACAGACAGCTATAGCTAGCATTACAAACGACAGCCGTACTTCTAGTTGAGCGCCTCTCCAGTCGCCAATGACTCCGGGACAAAAACGAATGTCGGGGGAGGACGCTAGCGTCGACACCCTGAAAGTATCGAATGAAAGACGCACAAGTTCCAAGCCGCCGAAATGATGGAGGAAGTGTGCGCGAAGGGATTTGAAAAAGAACATGGGGGAAGTGTCTAGCAAACTCGCGCGTCGCAAGCAACCCACTGCTAGAGGCTGCGAACCGGATCAACTAACGTTCGGCAGTTAGTCGAGGTCCCAGGAGACCGTGAGCGCGTTGGTGTTGGCGGAGCCAAGCTGCTGGAAGACCGCAGCACTCAACTCTGAAGGGCCAATCGGTCAGCATCCGGGGGTAGAAGACTCGAAGAAAACGCATGTACCGATGTCACTCGCAGCGCAGGTGGCGCACTTGTCTTCCACAACGGCGGTTGTCTTCTGACCCGTGGCGGCGTTGGTAATCGTGACAGTCTGTGCAATCGAGCGAATCAGCCATGACAGCCCAGAGGCCCAAAGAGAAAGCAAATCCGAACCTTGCCGCACTGCTCCCCGTTACCGTAGATGCCTGCCGGGATGGCGACGATACTGTCGCTGGCGACGTTGGTCTGGCCGCAAGCACCGGCGCCAACGTTCAAAAGGGTTGCGCTTCCGGTCGCGCTAGTAGCGCCGTTGTTAGTAGAACCGCTTGCCGGAGAGGTAGCGCCATTGGTCGGGGAGGTAGCACCATTCGCGGGGGTGGCGGCACCGTTCGTGGGGGAGGCGGCACCGTTGGCAATGGCCCTACCCTGATTGTTGTTGGGCGCGGCGGCGTTGGCGGGGGGAGGCGGCGGCGTCGGCGTCGTTTGGGGGGGAGGCGGCGTCTTAGTCGTTTGGGGAGCAGGGGGGTTGTTAGCAGGGGCAGCACCACGGTTGGGATCAGCAGCGGCGTTGGCAATGGCCCTACCCTGATTCTTGTTGGGCGCAGCGGCGTTGGCAGGGGGAGGCGGCGGCGGCGTCGTCGTTTGGGGAGGAGGGGGATTGTTGGTGGGGGCAGCGCCACGGTTGGGGTCAATGGCCCTACCCTGATTCTTGTTAGGCGCAGGGGCGTTGGCGGGGGGAGGCGGCGGCGTCTTAGTCGTTTGGGGAGCAGGGGCAGCACCACGGTTGGGATCAGCAGCGGCGTTGGCAATGGCCCTCCCCTGATTCTTGTTGGGCGCAGCGGCGTTGGCGGGGGGAGGCGGCGCCTTGGTCGTTTGGGGAGGAGGGGGGTTGTTAGCGGGGGCAGCGCCACGGTTGGCGGCAGCAGCCGCGTTGTTGGCGGCAGGCGCACCATTGCGCGCAATAGGCGCGGCGAACGCGGTCGCGCTCAACAGCAAGAAGACGAGGGAGAAGGACACCATGGTGATCGAATGGGAAGCAAGGAAGTGAAGTGATGGCCTGCACCGAGAGTTGTGGCTAAGAAGAGGTAGTGTCTGAAATCAAGTACGAACTGGATAAGTGTGTTGAGGAATTTGCAGGCCAGGCCGACTCGTCTTTTATACCTATGCCGACCTACCTGGTCGCCATATGATACGGAAGGCGTGCTTCTCCAGGGCACGCTCGCCTTCGGAGGCCGACGCTAGTCAGGACTGTGCAACTGGAGTCTTGGGCCGATGTTCGGGGTGGCACGGCGCCCGCAGCACCGCAGCGGCTGGAAGTATAGGAGCAGCGTCAAATCTGGGCTACAACGAAAGAAGACACTGCGGCGGCAGGACATACCGGGCATGAAATATGGTCACAATGGACAACAGTGAGCTTCTTGACCCTGCTGTGCAGAAAGTTGAGAGGTAGAGTATATGGCCACGGACACAGAGTCCCGCTGGACGTGGTCTCATAGAAGCCGATGTCGATACAATTTTCCTAAGCTCTTCATTGCTAGGACTCGGTCGGGGAAGCTGGGTCCTCCCTGGAGGCCGCGGTGGTTTCCGTGGAGGGCGGGGCGGATTTCGAGGCGGTATGGGTGGAGGACACGGCCGTGGCGGCCGTTGAGCGAAACACTGCCTGGCCCATACTTTTGGGGTTAGCGGCTAGCCAACGCTGATACCGGCGTGGTCCCCTTAAAATACTTAGTTACGCCGCCGCTCTGCTGGTCCCGGTCAGTGGTCGCGACTCGCGCTCGCCGCTCACCGTCAGCGTCAACGTCAAACGCTGGTCTCTATCGACCTGTCAAAAGTATTTTTCATGTTAGCGAGGATGTCAACATTCAATGGACAAATGCGGGGTTATGCCATGCCACATACCAGTGCTGCGTGGTACAAGCACTCACCGCGACGTCGACGTAACCGGGCACTGAAAGTCGTAACCTACCGATGAACGTGAAAGCCTTTGGATAAAGCCTGTTTGGTGTCAATGCGGGCACAGCATGATGCGACCTGGCTTGGAGTAAGTACGTGCCATTTGTTAAAGCCGCTGCACGTCAGTGCAAGGATATCAATCGTAAATATCCACTGACCCATTTGCATTTGGATGCGGAACACCTTCCCAAGGAGGTCTACGCACAAAAATGTCAGCTAAGAATAAGCATGGATAACCGTCCAACACGACACTCATACCATGCGCAGTCTTATCATTGACTGCCCGCGTCACGGGGGCGGCGATCCAGAAGTGGTCGCATTTCTGCATGTACTCGCCAGCGATGCAGGCTCTTGCGGCATTGGCATCCGCGACTCCTGGGAGGTCTACTAGCACGATGCCTGTCGAAAGGCGCGGGCGGGGCAGCGGACCTTAAGCTGCCTTATCAATAGCCAGTATGTCATCAAAGTGTGAGCTTCAGGTCCATGATCCTGGTCTTGCGATATGATGTAAGGCGTCATCATCCGGGCAAACTCAGCGGAGGTCGCAGCCTCAATGTGAACGGTACTGCCCAGGAATTTCGATACGGCTAGAGACTTCTGATCAATGTCCTTGCATGCAGGTGCGAAAGGCTCTGGGATATCACCATCTGATCGTCCTAGCACGGAATCTACACCTAATGCGGAAAGCATCGTAAGGTTCAGGTCGCGATACACAGCGTGGACCTAGGGTGTAATACGTCAGGATCGAAACCTAAATCACCGTGTAGCACATACTTACCTTCGTCCATGCGATGTTCGCCGCTGTATCACCTGAAGGTGGTCCAGATTCCCCCCACTGGCTGAAACGATCAGACTCCTCATCACCGAAGTCTTCCTGTAGGTCGTCGAGAAGGACGAGTACCCCCTCGGGCCACTCTACCTCTGCGAGGAAGTGTACGTCAGCTTCATAGATATTTTCCTCATTGTATGAGATTTGGGTGACGACAGAGGTACACGCTAGGGCGAGAGTAAGCGACGAGAAAGTCAGAACCATAAAGCACGACAGTACCTACCTGCCATGCCACTCGTGGGTACGACTTCATCTAAGGTAACCTATAAGTGAATGGGAAAACACGGTGGGGTACTCAATAAATTACCTTCTAAGATCGCGTTGATCAGCGACGACTTTCCGGCCCCAGTCGCTGTTCAAAGTTTAGATAAGCCACAATAGACACACAGGGGAAATATCTTGGACTCACCTCCTAGGATCGCCACGGTTACTTGCGGTTTGTATTCTGCCTTGATTTTGGACAGTCCTGTTCAACGCACGCCTTCAGATAGAAAATGATTTGTGATACCTCGCGACTTCTGTTGCGTAACGATCCCCTCGGGCCCGCACTCCCGCCCCAACCTGGCATTGCCGAATGGCATCCTCCAAGGCCCGTATGTGCGCTAGAGCCGCGGTTTTTGCTTGGTCTAAGAGGTACAAATCGCCAGGACGGCGTGCTAGTTATATCCAAGGGGATCACCCGGTGCGAGACACTACAGGGTTAAAGGTAAGTACTTCAATAGGACTCAAGCTGGCAGCATGACGTACCCGTTCGCCCACGGTTCCCTTTGGAACTGGCGACTTCATCGCTGGCTTTGGCTGAGTATAAGCTGCAGGAATTGGCGCGAAGGTTTCGAGGGGGACGGCGGTGGTACGGGGATGCGTGGCGAGTCAAGAGCAAACAACATTCGAACGGTGTGAGACGTGGTATATGAGTCAAGCATACCTTACGGGGTGGCAAGACGGCGAGTTTGTGCTGTCACGGGGCTGCCGAAAACAGACCCTGTTGATTCGTGTGCCTGAACTGCACCACAAAACATGGACCATGATTTCTCAGACTCAACTCTGTTTTGGAAGGATCCGCTCGTCTGCACGAACCTCTTACCTATGCTGGCGCTTCACCGTTACATGCGACAGGACTGGCCGCCACCACCACATCGATGAAGGTATTCGTGGTGAAGATGGCGCTACTGAGGGTGGTCTGGCACGCATCAATCTCGCGTAATCAAGGTGTGGGGGGTCTTTGCGGAGCACCTCAGCCCGGGATGCCCAGGGCGCGGGTCGGACAAGACCCTGGCCCAGAAGGTCTGTGTCGAGGCGCAATAGGATAAATCACGCACCTTCGAGAAGAGTTTAACGACGTACTCTGTACTGTAGCTGGAGGGGCATATCATGATGTATCTTGATTATGTTGTCGAGTCAATTTTCGTCAGGACTAGTATGCCCACGGTGGATCTGGAAGTTCGCAGCTTCGGAGAGGGGAAATGATTCAGCGGCCAGTTTGTATGGAAATTTCACAGGAATCTAAGGTGAGATCATGAAGCCCTGACGGTGCTCGTCGGTACAACCTTGATCCAGTGGCTGGAAGTAAGATGATTAAAACAACATCATAGCGTAGTCGAGCACCACTTACAGTTGATTGAGGATAGGCAGAATGCGGCTTTGGTCAGCCCAGCAAACAAAACACCCCCACTCACACCAGTATAGGAAAATAGGCGATGACGAGATCTATTGCAAACGTACACATAGTCTGGCATCGCGGAAGCTCTCTATCCAATAGTCCGATTAGTCCCAAAAACAGATAAGTTAGCACAAACCCGATTCCAGCACACCACCACCAATCCCCGAACGCCCGGCGATCTCAGCCGGCGTTGCACCACACGTTACCATACACGTCCTGCGCGACCCCCGTGGAGCCGTGGCCCCACTCGCCGTCCTCGCCGCTGTCGACGAACCCTACCCCGTAGCTGTTCGCCGCAGTGAACTGCGGCAGTGGGCACTTGAAGCCGAGGAACGCCGGGCACGCGCGGTCCGCCGCGTTGCACGTCTCGAGGCACGGCAGGAGCGCCTCGTACGCGGACGAGAACGACGGGAGCGCGGGGTTGCGCGGGGTCGCGTTGGCTTGTACGGACTGCACGGCGGCGAGCGGGACCTGCGCGCTAGCACTAGGGCCGCTCGCTGATGATGTCGGTGTCGTCGAGTTGTCTGGGGCCTCGGTGCAGCGCGGGAAGGAGACAGTGCAGAGCCAGGTGCGGTATGCGGCCTGGCAGTCGGCGCAGGTCACGAGCGGGCTGTACTGGTCGCGGCCACAGGCGAGGGTACTGAGCGTAGTAGTGAAGTTGGATAGGTAGGAGATGATGGTTTCGGACACCGCGGAAGGGATCGTGTCTGGGGTGTTAACTGAGGCGGGAGGACGGGGTGGAGGAAGAGGAACCGCGTATGATATGGACGGACAGAAGGGAAGCTGGTGGAGGAGAGAGCATTCAAAAGCGGCTGCGAATAGAGGTGAACATGGGGTGCAAGGGAATAACAGGGAACATTCACGTACGGGACTTTGTCACGAAGTTGACTGGCCGAGACGCTGCTAGTTGCCCATCCTGCAACGTATATGCGGTGTAATTTGTGTTGGGGGTAAGGCCACCTACAAACCACTCCCAGCGCCAGCCGTCGGTGTTCTTCAGCCACATCCCCACGCTTTGCGTAGAGGAGAGAGTAGTCACGCTTCGAGTGTTCTGTTGGGTTCTGATAGCACATGCAGTTCTTGGAAGACCGTTGAACGGTGAGGAGGATGTTTGCGTGAGGATGAGGGTATGGTTGGTCGGTGAGGAAGGCTGTGAGGGCAAGGACATGTTTGCAGAGGGCAAGGTGTAGTTGGGGAAGGTAGGTTGATGAATGCTCTGGGGGTCAAAGGGTGGAGAAAATACAAGGGCTTGATTTGAGGTGGTGTCTCCAAGAAGGGGATAGGAGACCTCGGAGGTTGTGTCTCCAGATAAATGAGCACGGTATCTCGGAAAGGCAACGGGTCCAGTACTCACTATTTGTCGAGACGACCATTTCAAACGGTGTCGCTGTACTATCTTTCACGACTGCTATGGTCCCTCCATTGGTGAAGACCAGCGCCCGACTTCCGAAACCCTCCGAGCCGACGACGATCTCGTAGGTATTGACGTTGTCCACATCCGAGACACTAGGTTGCGAAATTGCCGTGTCATTTGTCACAAAGAACCGCGGCGGATGATCCGAGGAAGCACATAGAGCAACCGAAATGATAGATGTGTCGCTGCTCGACGGTACGCTGAAGGTTGGAGGGTTGGGGAGGTTGTTGGTGTTGAGACCAGCGATGGTATCCAAGGAGAGCTTCTGCTGAGCCTCTGCAAGCAAGAGGAAGGACTGGATGACAGCAAGAAGCGAAACAGGCAGAAATGTGATCATGGGGAGCTGCAGAGCATGTGAACGCGAGAGGATAGGAACACAGTGAGGGTTACTGACTCAGTCGGAGGTTATCCAAATCTGGGGTGGTGAGCGCCCATTCACGCTTAGTTAGGTAATCTAGACGCTCATAGGTAGGCGAGATGTTGCTCCGCTGCTCCCAGTGGGACTCTCCTGGGCTGCTCCTTGATCTCTTTCCCCCGCGGCCACACAACGATCGCCCTCAGCTGACGAACAATGTCTTTGAATCCTGCTCGAACCATCATCCAGTCTGATACGGATCTCGCATCGCAAACGACGCTCATCCCACACAATCAGCAGCCGCTCGTCATTCGCACCTACCCTTCGCTCGCCCAGTTGGACAAATGCATTCAGAATGCGGCCGTCGCGCAGGAAAAGTGGGGTCGCGTCCCGCTCAAACAGCGCATCGCGATAGGTCGCAAGTTCATGGTCTGTCGAGATCCCTCATGGCACTCTGAACCAGACTGACCCAATGGTCCACAGGAGGAGTTCGAGAACATGCGCGAGGAGATCCCCCTTGAGCTCGCTCTGCAGATGGGTCGGTGCGTGCTCAGCTTCTGCATAACATGTCCCATCCCATGCCAAGGCTTTCTTCAGACCTGCCAAGCAAGTCCCCGGTGAAATCCGCGGCACCTTGGACCGCGCAAATTATCTGCTCTCCATCGCCGAGAGGTCTCTCAAAGACATCTCCCTTACGGACACCGATAAGCCTGGCTTCCGTCGTTATATCAAGCGCGATCCTCTTGGTGTCGTCCTGGTTATCGCCCCATGGAAGTGCGTACCTCTTGCTGACGCCTCATCGTCCAATCCATACCTGATGCTTTCTTTCTCGCCTGCCTGCCAGCTACCCGTACCTCGTCATGGTCAACTCCGTGCTCCCAGCACTCATCTCCGGCAATGTCGTCATCATCAAGCCATCCCCCCAGACTCCCCTCGCCGCAGAGCGTTTCGCCCTCGCGTTTCACAATGCCGGTGTTCCCAACGACGCGCTTCAGGTCATCCACCTGAGCCCGGAACTCACGGCTAAGGCGGTTCAGCACGCCCTCGTCGACTTCGTGGCATTCACTGGGAGCGTTGCTGGCGGCCGCGCGGTGGACATCGCCGCCGCTGAGGCGCCGACTTTTAAAGGCGTCGGCCTTGAGGCATGTCGCTATCCGTTTGGGGTTAAATGTGGTGGATTGACTTTGGTGGCGCATAACAGCTCGGTGGCAAGGATCCTGCATACGTTCGTGCAGACGCGGACTTGGATTACACTGTTGCCGAACTGGTCGATGGTAAGGCTCTATCGCCAGAAGATTATCTGCGGGTCGTGTTAACGTCGCTCAGGTGCCTTCTTCAACTCCGGACAGAGCTGCTGTGCCATCGAGGTTTGCTTCAACTTCAATTTCGAGCACTCCCATCCCACCTGACATGGTTACACCGCATACATAGCGCATTTATGTTCACGAATCAATCTTCGACCAGTTCGTCGAGAAGTTCGTGGAGCTCACCAAGGTGCGTATGGTCGCAGCTTCATGACTGCTTATCGTCAGGCCATTGCCTTGCAGAAATACAAGCTTGGCGACCCGACCGATGCTGAGTACAACCTTGGCCCCGTTTGCAGCCTGGCCAGCGCGGAACGGATACGGAAACAGGTTGCTGATGCTGGTACGCCCGTCGAGGAGTATATCTATGTCACACCTCATGCTGCTCTATTCCAGTCACCGCTGGAGCGAAGGCTCTCATCCCAGAGGATCTGTTCCCAGCCGCGAAATCGTAAGTGGAGGACTAGCGTTGATCACAGGTGTCGCGACTAAAGATCAAACAGAGGGACCGCGTTTGTCGCCCCGCAGGTCCTGGTCGACGTGAATCACTGTATGTTGATCCATGTATTCTTGGAGTAAATGTAAGTCCTGACTGTCCTCATATGCAGCGATAGAGATAATGAAGGTGCGTGCGGCCCCATCGCCTTCGTGGAAGACGTTGATCACACCTTCCCACCATTAGGAAGAGACCTTCGGGCCCGTCATCGGCATCCAGAAGGTCGCCTCGGACGTCGAGGCGATCGCGCTCATGAACGACTCTCCCTACGGCCTCACCGCATCCGTGTGGACGAACGCGGAGGGCAGCCCCGAGTCGGAGCAGGCGTTCCTGCACATGGTCGACGAGCTGCACACGGGCACGGTCTTCCTCAACCGGTGCGACTACCTCGACCCTGCCCTCGCATGGACGGGTGTGAAGAACAGCGGCAGGGGTGTGAGTTTGAGCGTGTTCGGTGCGTCTGATCTCATTGGGGTGAAGGCAGAGGAGGCTGTATGCTGATTGCGGACGGCTAGGATACGACCAGCTGACGAGAGCGAAGTCGGTGCACATGAAGATCAAGACGTCTTCATGAGATAGGTTTCGGTAGGGCGTATGGTATAGATAGCAAGTGAAGCATTTGCTGTATGAGGTAGAAGAAACAGCCCAATGTAACTATGGTACGTACTCCACCCCACTGGTTGGTCTTGAAACTCAATACAATCGCAGACCCATTCCTGTAAAGCTTGTGCTTGAGTACCGTTCGATAAGCTTGCTGTTCAGCGTGATGGACTTGTATGCAGCGATGTGAGAGTAACCTCGGTGAGTGGTAGCTTGCATAACAATGTGATGTAGGACTGATTGTACATGTCGTCGGAAGGCTATGTGGTTGTAATTTGTCATCGTTCTTGTGTCAGTATCTGCATGCCGTGCGGATGATTCGGCTTTCGGCTTCCCCCAACCGTCCTTCCCCAGATCTGCAGTGTCCCAAAAGTCGGGTTGCGGATCCTCCATACGACCCACCTTACTTGCGGGTGATAGTGGCGGAGATGAGACCGCTATGGAAATACAAACGAGCATCAGTCCTTGTGGCTGAGGCGCACGGACACGGTCGCCGAGCCAGACTAGAGATCAAGTCTGACATACCTAGGGTGCGCCAGAGGGAGGAACACTTCTGCGTTACGCCTACAAGATTGCAAACACATAAGTACGCGTTAAATTTGGTCCAACTGGTGGACAGGAGATACGCACGGCGTCATGTTGTCAATGCCGATGTACTTCATGTCGACGGGGACGTAGTGCTTGTTCGGGAGACTGTAAGTCACGTTCGTGATATGCTGGTTCTCCGCGATGATGCGCTGGCCCATCTTGTAGAGCGTCGCCTTTCCATGCCCCAAGTCAGCTCATACATGGAGATAGGGCGGAAACGGCGAGCGCCTGACCTGCACGCTCGCGCTCTCGTCCAGCGCAAACACCTCGAGCGTCACGGTCCGAAGAGACGCAGCGAGAGCATCACCATCCCACGGCGTGCCCTTCGCGGCCTCCCCCGCGAAGGGAGCCTCGAAGACCTTACCTTCGCCGTCGGCGGGCTTGGGGATGCTGACGGGCGCGAAGGTGTAGGTGAGGTCGATCGACGTCGAGAAGATGCGGTCGTTGACCTCGCCGAGCGTCGTATACTCGTCACGAACGAACGACTCAAAGGCCGAGCCTGTCGTCTTGACCACGAGCAGGTCCTTCAGCCCGGACGTCACGCGCGCGACGAGCTTGTCCTTCCCAGCGGAAGCGTCGACCTGGGTGGCAAAAGGAGACAAGGAAAGGTACATGGGAGAGTCAGTTATTGGTCTGCGGGGGCGGGCCTGCGAATGGTATGATACAAATACAGACCTCGACTTCGACGGTGCGCTTCTCGTCGCCGTCACGGTAGAACGCATGCGAGTGCTCCTTGGGAGTCTGGCCCGGGCCCTGCGAGATGGGGACCCGCTGCCATCGCAGTTGCTCGACGGTGATGAAGGCCTTCTTTAGGTGCGCATATTTGGAGACGAGGTGCGTGCCGAGGTGGAGGGCGAAACGCTCGGGAACCAGGACATGCGGGGATGTTTTGGCGATGTCTGTCCGGAGAGTACGGAAACGGGGTTAGTCGAGCGGGTGCACAAGGGGGGAAGTGGGGAAGGAGGATTGGTTACAGTAAGTGATATTCTTTACTGGGCACGGAGAAGGGGCGTTAGAATTAGAAGGGCCCATCATACATGAAGATAAGGGAAGCACTCACTGGAATCGGTCGCGACGACTACAGAGTTGTCGGCCTTGGTATAGCTGCAACGAGCGTGTGGGCACGGTGGAAACGTAGTAGGCAGAAACATACCTGATATCGATATCGCCCTCTACGAGCGCGGTGACATTGTACTCGACGATATTGTGCCATGCACCATCACGAACGACACGGAGGACCCTGACCTTGTCTTTGCCGTAGCGGGCGTGGGAGAGGTAAGAAAGCTCAGACATGGTTCAATGTTGGTTCAGAGAGAAAGATGGGGTATGGAGGCGTGTTGTGAGCAAAGGCGATGGTAGTAGTAGATATATTGATAAAGAAGAAGTCGAGGACGAAGCGCAGGACCACGACCAGACAGAAGACAGATCTCAGCCTGCCTCGCCACACCAGAAGAGATAAGATAAGGCTAGCCACTCCATTCATTGTCTGAGTCAACCATAAATGGCCCTGTGCGTCCCTCTCGGGCACGACATCGGTACTGTTGTACATGAATATTCAACGTGGCGTACGTTATGTATGTTTGGAAGACGGGCCGTATAGTACATGTGTGTATGAAGAAGACGGACAGACCAGGCTGTATATATGCATGCGACGGGACGTTAGATACTGATATCCTAACTCTACACGGACCCGTTTTCTTCCGATCTTCAGGCCTTTCAGGTGGAGGGGAAGAGGGGAACGGTTGTCCTCGCACTGACTGCTGAGGGTTCTGACCGGGAATGGGAGTGGATGAAAGGGTGGGGGGAGAGATGAAGGGGAAGAGAGGAGGGATGAATGAATGAGGGGGATGAAAAGGAGAAGGCAAGAATGCATAATAATAGGTTGATGGGTGTTATCATATTGGGTGATCGCATGAAGGTGAGGATGAGTGAATAGGCTAATGTGTGTATCTGTGACAAACGAGACGTGAGATGCAGCAGAGAAAGGAGACCAAAACATGCACAACCGAAAGTCACAAAGCAAAGACGAACACGACGGAAGAGAGAAAAGAGGAGAGGAAAGAAAAGGGGACAGAAGATAAAGGAAGTCCTGCACTCTACTCTACGGGCGAGATCACCGCGACGAGCACCGAGATGTCTGGCACACACGAGGCAGCGAGAAGATCATGCATCAGCGATCCGTCTCAGACAAGGGAGACTTCATAGGTGATAAACTCACCGTCCGGCTTGCCGCCCTCGAACAGCTTCCCCTGCTCCTTTGCCCGCTTCGCGAACGGCACGTCGAGCTCCGCCTGCGCCTGCACGCCGCCGTCGGCAGACGTCAGCACGCTTTTCTTCTCCGCAGCCTTGCTGGAGCCGCGCGTCTCGGACACGCGCTTCGCGCGCGAACACAGCGCCTCGCTGAGCATGCCCGCGAGCGTGCTTCGCCGGAAGGTTGTGCTCGGTGGTGCAGGCATTGCAGCCTCGCCCTCATTCGACTCTGGTTTTGCGGGTGGTGGGCCCATGAAGGATCGGCGGAACCGAACGACTTCGTCGAGGATGTCTTTGTCCCAGAGGTTGTCGCAAAGACCGTCCGAGGCGAGGATGAGGATGTCGTCCTGTCGGACGGGGACCGTGAAGACTCGCGCGTCGTGAGGCTTCGTCGACGACGTCGGCCCGAGTTGTACTGGAGTGTTGAACTGTAACATACGGTGTGAGACGGTGCCGACAAGCAGATGGCTGGATAAGATAATGCTCACGTTCCACCACATCTCCTCGGTTCGCCATACGATCTCCTCGCCACGGATGAGCATGCCCATGCAGTCGCCCAGATGGGCGATGCGGATCACAGCTCCATCGGTCCTCACCTCGGGCTTTCCAGCCTTGCTCGATACAGGTTGGGGAGCGAACAGCGCGGTGTCGGCCTTGGTTAACCGAGAGGAAGATGGATGCTCGAGGATCGCGACAAGCGCCGTCGAGGAGCCCTCGAATAGAGGAATGACTCCAGGGGCTGATTGCGACTCGGCAGAATGTCGTGTGGAAGAAGCGGAGGCCGAGGCCGGTTCTGGTTTGCTGTCGGATGGCGAAGGTGATCGAGAACTGCCGGATGAAGTGCATTGATCTACCCGACGGACGTGAGACTTGAGTGCCTTCTCGTAGGCCTTCTCGAGAATCATGAGCACATCTAAGCCGTCCTCAAGCTCCTCTAACGAGTCCTCGAGTTCGGCACAGAGGTCGACGTCCGCCTCCGAATGCGAGTCTGAGTCGGCGAAACTGAAGATGGGTGAGCGGTCGTCGCCCATAGAAACAAGTGATCCGAGACACGCACCACTGCTCTTCGTTCGCAGCATCGACCTCCTCCGAGCAATAGTGCATTAACCGCCGAGCAAATAAAGCACTGGGCGTAGGGTCCGCATTGGCTGCAATAAGTGGGAATAGAACCAACCGTCAGGCGCTGACTGTCCGGGTGTACAGAGATGTCAAATTGACTGACCATGTCGCCGATGCCTAGACCATCCGCCAACACCGTCCGCGACGCCCATCGCGTTTTCTCGCACGAAGTAGGCGTCCTCGCCGACCTGCACCGCCCGACTGAGCTCGTCCGAATGCGCCTCCGTTCGGCCGTCGAACCGACCGAGACCGTCGCGACCGGCGACGCAGGGGCCGCGTGAACGTTTCGGGATGCCGTATGCACCGACGTCGAGCTGATATCGCGTCCGATGACTTTTTTTGCGGCTCTCGGGCGCTGGGGCCTCTGCGGATTTTGCAGAGTAGACGAAGAGCGGAGATAGAGACTGGTAGGGAAGGAAGGGGTTGTAGGGGAGGATGGGGAGGTGAGAGGAGGCGTCGGACTGGCCGAGGGCGGTAGCGATGGAGGAGGAGAAGTATGTTGATTGCTGCTGGGAGGAGGGGTTGCTGGAGTGACCCTCGACCTCTGCGCGGACCTCTGCAGCTACTCGGGTGCCGAGAAGGAGATTGGAAGTTCCGCGGGAAGTTGAAGGCGGGGGCGGGGTCGCGGGTGCTGCGGCATCGAAAAATGAGAGGTGAGAGGCGGTGTAGAGATTCCGGGGAGTGGAGGCTGAATTGGAGCGAGGACGAGGGAGAGGGATTTGCGAAGTGGAGGCTGTTGACGGAGTCAGGGCCGCAGAACGGGGAAGAACGGTGTAGAGGCGTTTGTGGATTGTCTTCATGGCTATCGTCGCCGAGGCCAGGGGTGCGGGCGTCGGCGCGCAGGGGAGAACGAGAGAGAGTGGAGTGGAGGTAAGTAGGGGGAGATAGTTGACGTCGACGGGCTGAGCGAAGCAAGGTACTGTAACTTACTGTACATACCCCGCATTCTTTACCCGGTCCCTGCCGACCACATCCGTCACGTGCCCCCTCGGCCCGGACTGTCCGACAGACCGCTCTGCCTGAAGCCCTCCCTCACTTAGCTCAACACTCCTCCTCCTACTCGCTCGGAGCTAATGCGGAATTCACATGGCTCTCCCGCCAGAATCCCGCACGGCCCAAGCAGTTTAGGACGGCGTCCATGATTCGACCTTAGTTCCGGTCCAGTTCCTGAGGCAATTATCCCTCATTCAATAATCCTGAGGCCCAGTTCCTGCTCATGGCCGAATTACGTTCGGGCAATTGGGGGGGGCGAGCCCTATCCGTAAGTATTTACGTTCAGCGCGGGGTACTTACTTAACCTTCCTGAATGAGGCTATGCTAATGACACTCGATTCCCCACACCCCCCGCCTCAGGCGGCACTGGCAGATCTCCGCTCCTGTCCGATACGAACCCACTGTATCTGCATTTCCGGATGCCGTCAGCCGCGACCGCGGAACGCACGTATACGTGAGACAGACACTCACATACGCCGCAATCGCTCGCGCTCCTCCCGAGGCACGGACGGCCTGGTGACCTCGAGCACACGCTCCAGGTGCTCCGCCGTGATTTCGCGTTTCTGCGGACGAAAGAAAGCGCACGGAAAGACGGTCAGTATACCCCTCAACTCATCCGATAACGCGCAACGCAAAGAGGCAAAACCTAAATTCGCGCAAAATGCCGTTCCCAAGTCCCAACTCACCGATCTCTGTTTCCCTTTCCCTTTCCCACCGTCCCGCACCGATGGACCCCGGCGGCCGTCCACTGGCGTTTCAGCCATTATCCGCTGTAGCTGTACGTCGGTCCAGGCCGTCGTTAGCAGGTCACATTCACAGCCCATCGAGCGCCGAAACTTCCACTCACCCTCCGCTGGAACGCAGATTCTTCTGCGCGTGACAGCACTCGCCCTTGACTCTCGCTGCCGAGCGCGGTGTATCTGATGGGCTCCGCGTCCTCGCTCCCGACTCCGTTTGGTTTGGAAGAGGAGTCCGCCGCGGGGTGGTGGGCGATGGTGTCGTGCACGACTTCGAGATGCGCGTTGTACACCAACGCCTGGAGGTCCGCCCCCGAGAACCCGTCCGTCGCGTTCGCAAGCTCACCGAGGTCCACCGAGGGCCCGAACTCGATTTTGCGGCCGAGCGCGGCTAGGATCTGCGGAGATGGTTCAGGGTGAGCATCCCGTCTGCCAAGGAAATTCCAATTCCACGGCGAAAAGGAAGGAAGCAGTCGAAGAGAAGGGAGGAATGCACGCACCTCCTCGCGTTCCTCCGCGTCGGGCATGTCGCACAGAAGGGACTTGTCGAGACGCCCGGGCCGGAGAAGGGCGGAGTCGATTAGATCAGGACGACTGCAGTACGAGTTCCGTGCGCGGGGATGTGCGGTGAGATTGTATATAGCTAGAGTAAGCAAGGGGAGAGGAGATGAACGGACCTCGTTGCGGCGAGGACGTACACACCGTCAAGGCCCTCTGCGCCGTCCATCTGCGTCAACATCTGATTCACGACGCGGTCGGTCACCCCTGTGCTGTCGTGTCCTCTGCGTGCCGAAGTCCCCAGCTCCCATGTCAGATTGCATTCGTGCGCGGCGCTGTGGAGCGCAGGATGGATAACCTTACCTCTTGGGAGCGATCGAGTCGAACTCGTCGAAGAACAGCACACACGGCTTCGCCGCACTCGCCCGCTCGAACAGGTCGCGCACCTATCGCATGCCGGGCGTAACGTTAGCCTTTCAGCGCGGGGTACCCTCCTATGGGATCCGATGGGAAGATACTCACGGACTTCTCGCTCGCGCCAATGTATTTGTTCAGGATCTCTGGGCCCTTGATACTAATAAAGTTGAGCCCACACTCCTTCGCAACCGCGGAAGCCAGCAGCGTCTTCCCGCAGCCCGGATATCCGTACAGCAAAAGTCTATCGAACCAAGTATGTCTATTAGATGTCTGGAATGCGAGGTGGGGGGCACCACGTACCCCGACCGCAGCCTCAGCGGCGATTGCGCAAAAATAGGGCCGTACTTGGTTGGCCACTCGAGCGTCTCCCGCAGCACCTGCTTCGTTTCTCGCAGACCTGAGCAGTAATCGCGCACATGGTGCCCGTCAGACACCGTCCAGGAACCGCTGCTGTGGACTGGAAGGACGCACCGCCAATGTCCACCCAAGCGACCTCGGACTTCTGAAGCTTAACATCGCGCAGCGAGTGCGGCACGAAGTCGACTTGGGCCGCAGAGAAGTCCGCCGAAGTGAGCGTGGTCTGCACGAGGCCGGCGATGTGAGCTTGGTCTCCTCGCGCGTTCGCACGGATACCGTGTATAAGCGAAAGAAAGAAAGAAAAGGGGGGGCGAACCTGCTGAGACTCTTCGTGCCCGCTGAGTTGGAGCTCAGACGACCGAATCGCGGCGCGGTGCACTGCACGGGCGACGAGGTCCTTGAGATCGGTGACTGAGTATCCTTCTGTCTGTGTCGCGAGCGCGGTGTAGTTCAGCGGGGCGGTGGGGTCTTGAGTGATATCTGACGTGTCCATGTGCTCCTTGACCAGGTGTGCGAGGACCTGTGAAGGGGTTAGAGTTAGAGTGGCGGCATGACCTGCAGTGGGGGACTTGCGTACCTCTTTTCGCGCGTCCTTAGATGGTGGCTTTAAGTTCACAACTTCTTGGAACAGATGCGAGGAGTTAAGCAAAGGGTGGAGGGATGCTTGCGATTCCGCCGCTGCGAGGAGGACCACACCGCTCGCGTTGGGGGCTGTTGAACGTGAGGATGAGCCGTACAACCCAAGGAAAAGCTCCGTAATGTGTCGGGTATGGAACGAATCTGCGTGCTATTTGAGGCGCGAGGTTGGTTGATACAAGCCAATAGGCATGAACAGCGCGACTGACCTCAAGCTCGGTCCCCATGAGCTTGTCGATGTTGTCGAGGACAAGGATAGAAGGTTTGTGCCAAGACGCCTTATCCATCCAGTACTTCATATGTGTCCGCACCTTCACCACAGCTGAGCCATTATACCGACTTAGATCAACATATAGGGTATCTGGATGCGGGAGATTTAACATTATCAGTTAGCGGGATGGGTGGGACTTCTTACGCGTGAGAGTTCTAGGATCATGTTGCATTGCCTTCGAAACGGCATGGAGGAGTGCAGTTTTGCCAGCACCACTACGCCCGGTCACAAGGAGTCCGGGAACTAGAGAAGATTGGTCCCTGGTCCAAGAGCAAAGGGCTAGCACGCACCACCTCGTACCCTCGGGTTGAAGGCGTGGTTGGCAAACACCGTCAGGCAAAACTGGGTACACTTGGCAAAAATCTCTTCAACCCCCGCCAGGCCATGAGACGCACTCGTGTACAATCTGATGAAAAGACGTCACCACAAGAGACGAATGTACGGTGCAAGGTAGGCCACTGACTGCTCTACATTCAGCGTGCTTGCTTGTTCGTATGGGGGAATGGGATAATTACTGTCATCCTTGATGAATGTTAATCTGGGTGGAGCGAGTGTCAGCCACTCGTGTCCCTTGCTTCCGTACGGTGTGTACGTACCGCATCAGGTCCCAATCCTCTGCATTGTCCACGACAGGATTGAGGACCACATGACCATCTGGAACAGGAACCTCTGGAGACCAAACTACCACAATTTCGTTCTTCTTTATTTCGGTGACGGGTTGAGGGCCTTTCAACGACGAGGCTTCAGCACTAGGCACAAGCACGCGTGTACTCGGCTGGGTAACCGGAGAAGCTAGAGTAGCTTCCTTGTCGGGATTTGGAGGGGGAGTCACTCGTCTGACCGTTGCTCTCCAATTATGGAGCTGAGAAGGGGCACCATGAGGATAGAGCGACAGGAGGGTCTTGTAGGATACATATGCCAAACCATCGTCTGAACTGTTAGATGGCAAGGGAGAGTTACCGAGGTACCGCGGGGGAAGTAGTCGCAATGTCCTAGCCTGACGGGGAATCTTGGTCTTTTCCGGGGATGCAGTAGTATGCCCAGTACCGTTTGGCGCCATCGACGCCTTCCCGGTACCCTTCGTCTCTGAGCTGGTCGTGACGGCTTTGTGCTTGGAGCGAAGTTTAGGCGCGATACTAACTTCCGTACTTGTCGTCAGGAGCAACGCTTTCGTTGTTGACGGCTCAAGAGAGACTGGCGACATTAAGACCAATGTCGGTATGCATTCAAACAGTCATAGGTTGAGAGGACTGGAGACTCACCGACGTTCAATCGAACCCGCGTCCGACCGAGGACCCAAACATCAATCTCCTGTCCGACAACGGCGACTCGCACTTGTGAGAGCAAAGTAGACTCTACGTGTGACGCGTGCAATTCCTGCGCGAAGAGTCAGGACATGGGCCAGCCCGAACACAGCAGCCAAACGCGCCTGGCTATACACTGACCAATATCTCCCAATCGTCGGAAGTGGCTGGTTCTGTGCCTACGGACGTGGCATACGCGAGGTCATGCAGTAGACCGATCTCGACCTGGAAGGTGACGATGGAATGGGAATGAGAAGGGCGTTCATGACACGAACGTCGGGCAGGAGCAGGGGTGGGGACATACCACGTCGCCAAGAGCAAACCCCAGTCCCTCCGCATATTGTGGGTCCATCTCGACCGTTTCCAGGCCTCTTTCTGCTGCATCACCCGAGTTGAAGTGCGCGAGTGAGGACGCGGAGGCCATGCCGGTCCATCCTACGTATGACTCGGGCTTCTGTTTGGCATCTTTCGAGTTTGACGGTTTCCGGCTGCTCGAGACCAGCGTGAGGTGCACTGCAAGGCCTTGTGGTCGCTACGGTGCATGAATGTGAGCTTCAGCGCGAGCGGACTCGTGGCGGATGTGTACTGACGACTCCGCGCTCTACCAAGGGGCCATAGAGAGAAATCGGAAGATTGACAAGGGATGAGTGGAGGGAGGTAAAGTGTATGCGACAGTGGCGAGGCATAACGAGTTTCACTGTATGCGTGGTGGCTGAGAGTCTGTTGGGAGTCCGGTCGAGGAGAGGTGGAATGTGGACGTCGAGGGCGTGGACGGGACGGAGGGTGAAATCCATAAAGCCGAGGCTGTATGCGAGTTGGGCGTCAATTGGTAGATTCTATGGCGCCTAAATTTCGCTGGAGGGGCCCGGGACAGCGGAAGACTGTGACTGGAGCGTAGCAGCTTGAACTTGCTCTCCGTCCGCGACGTGGAGCTGCGAGGATGTTGCGCTCGAACATCTTCCAGGCCTGTCTTCGCACACGCCCACTCCCTAGGCTTTCTTCTACTCTTCCTTCTCTCCTCTGGTCTCTGCCAGCTCGGAGGAACGCTGCCACCGTTGCTGCCCTCAAGCCTACGGAATCCGCGGAGCAGCCTCCCGCGAAGGAGTACCCGACCTACGACCTCACCGACGATGACCTCAAGAGGCTACGCTTTCAGCGGAACATTGGTGTCTCGGCACACATCGACTCTGGCAAGACGACGCTGACGGAACGCATACTGTACTACACCGGTCGTATTCACGAGATCCATGAGGTGCGTGCACTACTCCTACGCGCAATCCATACCTCCTAACAAGCTCCCGTCGCTTCTGCGTTTGTATTCGCAGGTTCGTGGACGCGACAACGTCGGTGCCAAGATGGACAGCATGGAGCTGGAGCGCGAGAAGGGCATCACCATCCAGAGTGCCGCAACCTTCTGCGACTGGGAAGCTAGCATGCCCGCTACCGAAGACAAGGAAAAGTATGCCATCAATATCATCGATACCCCAGGTGCGTCTCCATCGACTTTTTGCACTCCGGGCTTGTGCCAATTGGTTTGTGTAGGTCACGTCGACTTCACCATCGAGGTCGAGCGCGCCCTTCGTGTTCTAGACGGTGCTATCCTTGTCCTCTGCGCAGTGGCAGGCGTGCAGAGTCAGACTACGACGGTCGATCGCCAAATGCGGCGGTACAACGTTCCTCGGATTTCCTTCATCAACAAGATGGACCGGCCTGGTGCCAACCCATGGCGCGTCATCAACCAAATCCGCCAGAAGCTCAAGATATGTGCTGCCGCTGTCCAGGTCCCCATCGGCGTCGAGGACGACCTCCGCGGTGTCGTCGACTTGGTCCGCTGGAAGGCCATCTACAACGAGGGCGAGAAGGGCAACAAAATCGTCGAGTCCGACGAGATCCCCGCTGAAGTTCTTGGCCTCGCCAAGGAGAAGCGCCGCGAGCTCATCGAACAGCTGGCCGAAGTCGACGAGGAGATGGGCGACCTTCTGATCATGGAGGAGGAGCCTACCACTGCACAGCTCGCCGACGCTATCCGTCGCGCCACCACTGGTCTCAAGTTCTCCCCGGTCTTCCTGGGTTCGGCGATCAAGAACACCGCCGTCCAGCCCATGCTTGACGGTGTCTGCGCGTACTTGCCCACTCCCGCCGAGTCGAAGGTTACTGCTCACGACACCACGCTCCCGGTCTCCGCTCCCCCTGTCGAGCTTACGCCTGCGTCTGTTGCTCCTCTCGTCGCGCTCGCGTTCAAGCTTGAGGAAGGTCGCTTCGGACAGTTGACGTATATGCGTGTTTACCAGGGCACGATGCGCAAGGGCCAGTTCATCTACCACGCTCGCACCGGCAAGAAGGTCAAGGTCCCCCGTCTCGTCCGCATGCATAGTAACGAGATGGAGGACATCCAAGAGATTGGCCCCGGCGAGATCTGTGCTATCTTCGGTATTGACTGCGCATCTGGCGATACCTTCACCGACGGCACTTCGAACTTCTCCATGGTATGTGTTTCTCTTTGATGATGCTGTGATCACTCGCGCTGACGATGCCAAAAGACGTCGATGTATGTCCCAGAGCCGGTCATTTCACTGGCTTTGAAACCCGTTGGTCAGGAGACACCGAACTTCTCTCGCGCCCTCAACCGCTTCCAGAAGGAGGACCCTACATTCCGTGTTCATATCGACAAGGAGAGTAAGGAGGTGAGCGGTCCCGGCTTGCGAACATACCCCATAGCATCTCACTCGGTTTTATCTAGACCATCATTTCGGGCATGGGTGAGCTTCACCTTGAGATCTACGTGGAGCGCATGAAACGTGAATACAACGTCGAGTGCACGACGGGCAAGCCGCGCGTCGCGTTCCGCGAGACGATCACCCAACGCGCCGATTTCTTCTACACACACAAGAAGCAATCCGGCGGTGCGGGTCAATACGCGCGTGTCATGGGGTTCGTGGAGCCGATGGAGATGAACGAAGAGACGGGCAAGGACATCGAGTTCGTGAACCAGGTTATGGGTGGGAACATCCCGTCCAACTACATCCCTGCTTGCGAGAAGGTACGCTGCTGTTATGTACCCCGTTGAAGCGGGGTTCTCACAATTTGGTGTCGCGCAGGGCTTCTACGAGGCACTGGAAAAGGGCTCGCTTTCTGGTAACTTTGTCTGCGGCGCCCGGCTGGTCCTCAACGACGGTCTCGCGCACTCGGTCGACTCGTCCGAACTGGCGTTCAGGCTGGCGACGATCGGCGCGTTCCGCGAGGTCTACAACGCAGCGAAGCCGATCATCCTCGAGCCGATCATGACCGTCGAGGTCGTCGCGCCGTCCGAGTTCCAGAGCGCGGTCATCGGCGGGCTGAACCAGCGGCGGGGCACGATCGTCGACAGCGAGGTGCGCGAGGACGAGTTCACGGCGACGGCCGAGGTCGCGCTGAACGACATGTTCGGGTACTCGAACCACCTCCGCGGCGTCACCCAGGGCAAGGGCGAGTTCAGCATGGAGTACAAGACCCACCAGCCGGTGCTGCCGCAGGTGCAGGCGGAACTCGAGACGGCGTACAAGAAGTCAATCGGGCAGATCAAAAAGTAGTACTAGAGGTAACTTATACATGCCGGATAGACGATGCTCGCATACACCTCCCTTTCACTCACCACTCACCCCCTACGCCGCATTTCGCAGCACTTACAGTCGCACCGCAACCTTACGATCTCGTATAATCTCACGTACCTACATAGACTTATGGGTTCATGGCCACAGCAGAGTTAGTTGGCAGATCCCATAGCAATAAAAAGATTTCATAAACGGATGAATTTACACAACGATCGCTGGTATCGTACAGTCGTCCAAACGTCCATGCCGAACACTGGGCCTCAGAGCTTGAGGCTGTGGTACAAAATGTTCAGAGCCAGGGCAACACGTTCTCCGCGCGAGTGGTGGTGATATGGCCAGGGTCAGACTCCACGGCGAGATGGGTAATAACATCCCCTTCGGTCACCAGAACGTACCGCTGTAACGTACAAAACAGTCCGTCAGTTAACAGTGCACGAAATCGCAATTTGTCAGGCCTACCTTTGAGCGCGGGCCACCCAACAGATTGGACGCATCGAAGAGCATACCAAGGGCACCGGTGAACGCCCCTTGATCGTCTGCAATGAAGTGGGCGGCTGGGGATTTGACGGTTATGAATCATCGGGGACGGTGGCTCCATGTATGCGCAATTCCTTGCATGAAGGTACTCACGAGAGTTGGGGCCAAGCTGCTCCTTCCAGGCCCTGAGAAACCAACCGGATTAGCGCATTCTTCTGCGCGCATCGCAAACATTCAACTCACTTGGCGACGAAGACGTCGTTGACCATAACAATGTAGACGTTGTCCACGCCCTTCTGCTTGAACTGTTCGTACGCTTTGATGTATTGGGGCACCTGCTCGCTGCACGTCCCCGTGAACGCTCCGGGAACACCGACCTATGTATCGGGAGGTTCTTGTCAGCGAACTTCGACAGAGTTTCGAACATGGAGAGGACGTACAAAAACATTCTTGCCCTTGATGCTCTCAAATGTCAAGGTCTTGTCCGGCGTACCCTCTTTCACAGGAACCTTGACAGGAATCGTCGAGCCGACCTTGACCTCTGCAGCGCTCAAGAGCGATGTCGCTAAATGGTGGGCAGTCTTCGTCGCACTAGCGAGCAGGGAAGTCATGTTACTGAGGTGAGTGCGTTGGGGTGTATAGGTACACCGAGGTGTTGGACTGGGCGGAGGTGGACACCGTTCTGGACGATGTTGGCTATTTAAGAGCCAACTCCTCGTGACGTCACTGGGGTGGCGCCTGGAGAGAACCAGATCGCGAAAGAGAATTATTCAGGACTGATCCCAAAAATATGGTACATGGCAAGCACAAGACAAACACACAGCCAGGACCGTGCCGAGGTCGAGTCGACATCATGACCGCGAAATGTTTTGGTATGCGATACTTGCGCTTTCGTATTCCGGCACAAATATCCGGGTCCGTTCCTTCACCATCCACCTATGACTGTCGTCAGGATTGGGCATTGCGTCACTTTCGATGGCACGCACTGCAGCAACTCGTTCACGTAATCCCTCAGGAGCCCGACCGATTCCCCGTCCATCGACGAACTCGCGACCATCTGCGGCAAGCTCACTGCACGTCCGGTCAGAACGATGGACCTCGCTGTCGCCTATCAGAATACGTACCGAGCATCCGAAGGAGGTGTTCTGCGCCATATATTGCGCTCATCTCTTTCTCCTGACCAACCTTTACCGTCGGGCCCGTCACGTACTTTTTACGGATCTCCGCGTATTGTGGTCGCTCGAACCTGTAGAGCAAGTTCGCGCCGAGCGCGCGATCGAAGTACGTGTGCAGCCCGGCGACAATGGTTGGGAGAAGAACTTTGGGGTCTTTTAGTCTGACGAATAGGGAACGCCTTAGGATCTTGGTTCGAACAAACGAGAACTGAGAAACGTACTGCGTGGAACTCGCTTGCGAGAGGACGTACGCCTTGAACTCTTCCAGCAGCTCAACCACGTTCGGTTTCCTAGGCAGACCGACAAGCTAGGGCCGTCCCCCAGCATTAAGTTTACCGTTGTGATACTCCGCAAAACGACGAGACGCACCTGGTTGTTCTTCGTGACAGCCTCCCAGTCGTCCACAAGCAGCACCTTCAGCGGCTCCGGCACGCTCAGCTTCATCTCGGGCTTCCTTGTCCCCTCGTCCTGTAGCGAACACGAACCCCCTCATGAGCCGCCGTCTCAAATCCAGTCCCCGAACGCTGTCCCCTCTCCGTCCTCCACCACTTCACCTCTTCACGCCGCACCTCGATCCTCCGCCTCCACCTCTGCCCCCCCCCCGCAAATGCGAGAATCGAACTCTCGAAGCACGCACTCACCTCTTCTCTACCCCTCTTCGTCCCCCGCGCGCCATCCTTGCGGCCACCCGCCGCGCCTGCCCTGCCGCCCGCGGCCGCGCCGTCCTTCGTCGCCTGGGCCTTGGCCTTGCTCGAGCTCGCGTGCGCGGCCTGCGACTGCGACTGGAGCGCCTTCTGCAGCTGGATATTCGTCTCGTTGAACTTGAGCAGGCGCGGCGCGTCCACCCACTCGTCCCACCTGTCGTCCGTGTCGAGCGTGGCAGTAACAGTAACGGGAGGCACAAGTCGAGATGAAAAAGCAGAGGCAGAGGCACGAATGCAAGTCAGCGAGGTGGGAGGACGAGAGATGAAGTGAAGAACAAAGGGGACACACGTCTGCTTCCAGCCCTTGTAGTGCACGTAGTAGTGCGGGCCCACGACGCCGGTCTGGGTCGTGGTCTCGTCCCACGTCTCCGCCTTGAGGAGCTTGGCCTCGTAGATGAGGGGCCCGTGGTAGCAGAGCACCCGCTCGTTCACCGTGAATGATTGCGCGGACATCGGGTTGAGGTCCCAGTCTGTGGTGGCGGTAGTGGTGGTGGTCGCTGGATGTGTTAATTGCGCGTTTCGCGCGCCAGAGAGCCCCCGAATGCTAGTTCAAGATCGCGTGCTTGGATGAGACAACGCCGACAGGTCGCGCAAGGACTCGGAGTAAATAAGAATATTTCCACAGGGGCCAGTACTTACGAGCCTTTTCCTGCTCCGTCGCTCCAGAACCTGTCGCACCGTTTCTTCCCCCGCATCTGTCTCATTTCGTCCCGTAGTATTTTCCGTCGCCCCGTCTCGACTTTCCTTTATTTGTTAACTACTTTGGGCCGGTGAGGTAATCTTAGCTAATCGTTAGCTTACTTACCTGAGCTGCTGTACGTAGCGTAGTCGGTCTTATCTCATCCGTTATCCGTTATCCACAGTTCGCCATATCCAAACGCCTACTTACTGTTCTGACGATTCCACGGGATGCCACAAATTACAGCTGATGTAAAAACCAGCGTCGCATTTCTTGGGGCCAGGCGTGTGCTCGGATCACCGGAAAATCCCGGCCGGCCTGGAGCATTGGCGCAAAGGCGTCGCCCAAGCCTTCCGCCGAATCGCGTAGAGGGCGGAAAAGCCCTCAAAATGGCTTGTGCAAGCTACGATGAATGTCCGACACAAATTTTGGGCGAAATAAAGCTCGAATGCAAGCTCAGTCTGCGCTGGCGAGGGTTAGGACGCCCAGGATGGGCTGATTTGCGGGGCTCGCTTAAGCTCGCTTGGGGCTTGCCGCTGATCCGGGCACAGGAGGCCCCGACGGAAATGCGACGCTGGTTTTTACATCAGCTGTAAAACACTTTATACGTAACCACCATACATCCAGGTCGTAGTCCAGGGAAACGAACGAGCGACGGTGCACAAAGAAAGGAGAGGAGGGCCATAGACGCATATGCATAGAATATCATAGTTCGCGTATTGACTTACCGGACAGGAAAGTGGATGGGGAATGGGGCCGACGATCCGGCAGGGGGTTGGGGGCATATGCGTCTGGCATAATATCTACTGTAAGCACTGGGTGCGATGGCACACCAGGGTACACCGGACTTGTGGGGCGGGTAGCTTGCTGATGGGACGGTTGCAGGGTTCGCGGGTGGGGGATACGGTAGAAGGGTAGGCAGTATAGGTAGACGTGACAATAAGATAGTACAAATACAATACCCGTAACTTAGTCGCACAACAGCAAGAAGCACACCTCTCCTCGGAGAGCGCAAATGTTGGGTTCGCGGCGGGCGCAGGGACCGGGGCACGGTGGGCTAGACATGCATGGTATGAGCACACATGTCATCCCAAACGAAGGCACAACAGTTGACGCACCTGAATGGCAAAATATATACACGGTCGCCACACCGACCAGCCCACGACACGATCGCTGCGGCAGAAGAAGGCCGCGCGATCGAGGCTGAACCACAACGGTGGCCAGCGGGCGAGTCAAGCCCCGTATCCGCATGTCGTCTTGGAATATTAATCTCGAGAGAAGTGGCGGCGTTCCGCTCATCACGGTCCGAGTCGCAGTTGCGTTGCATATACACATGCGGGGCGCCGCCACCATGCATCTCGTCCCTCGCCTGGCCGGGGCGTTCGCGCTGTTCAAACACGGCTCATTCGGAAGCCTGACAGTCGCCACAACGTCAAGGACAGTCAGAAGCTGGGCAACGATCGGGGCTGGCGGAACGGAAGTTAAACTTACGATGTAACTTCCGAGAAGCCTCAAACACACACCCCTACCGGCACCACCCCTACGCACTGGGCTTCCTCCGCGCGGCCGCACGCGCAGCTTGGGTGACAGCGAGAGTGGCAGCACGTTCGGCTGCCGCTGCACAGGCGGAGCAGCTCCGGCACACACGCTGGCGCTTTCGGGTGGGCTCAACCGGTCCCTCGCGGCCGTCCTCGCCCGGACGC
This sequence comes from Ganoderma leucocontextum, assembly GCA_020736865.1. Lineage (NCBI taxonomy): Eukaryota > Fungi > Basidiomycota > Agaricomycetes > Polyporales > Polyporaceae > Ganoderma > Ganoderma leucocontextum. Next base: position 1,368,937 of record JAHKGY010000009.1, read on the forward strand.
GCGACACACCAGTCAAAGACGCCGTCATACTCGATGCTCTGGCGGTCGGCAAGGCCGCGGAAAAGGGCGCGGAGGCCGTCATAGTCCGGAAGGTCGTCGAATTCGAGGCCACGGACGTACTTGTAGAAGATGTCGAATTCAGGAGGCAGGCCGACGGTAAGGACCGCTTCGGTCTCGAGCTTTTTGTCGCGGATGAGGTCCCAGGTTTCACTGACGGTGGAGCCCTTGACCTTCCTCCACGGGAGGGTGCCACGGAGGAAGTAGATGAGCATGTAGGCGAGGGCCTCGAGGTCGTCTCGTCGGGAGCATTCGACACCGAGATGGGTGCTAATTGCGGCAAAGAGACAGGTGCCCACGCCATGATGGTCGTCCTGATGGTAAGGGATGTGATTGCTGGTTCGAGGATCGCGGAACTTTTTGGCTAGGCCAAAGTCGATGACATTGACGACGTAGTCTTCGCATCCTGACTCTGCGCGCTTGGGTACAACGAAGTTTGCGGGCTTGATGTCGCGGTGAACGAAGTCGCGGGAGTGGATGTACTCGATGCGGGTAATCTGGAGCAAACGGGGGTCAGAAAGGCGATGCAAAGGATAGAAGACAGGCGAAGGGGGTAGAGGCCGGAGATGAGCGTGCGTGCATCTGTCGAGAGCGGTGGAACCAGTGGCGATGGGTGGCGCAGTAGAGATATGGAAACTGTCATCCACGATGGAATATTGAGCAGCAGCGACAGCAGGAGAAGGGAGAGGTGGGACCAGAGATGAAACATGTGTAGGAGTGAATGAGCGCCGATCGCTCGATCAAGCGACAAGGTGCGTCATAGGTGGTGGCTTTCATGCCATGCGAGAACTCTTCACTTGCGGGGGTCGGTTGGGCGACAGGGGGATGAGGGGACCAAGGGGGGAGTGGACAATGGTGGGGTGGCGGGATGTGGTGGGGAGAGAAGACTCACGAGTTGGTCTGCGAGCATGAGAATGGTCTTGAGGGAGAAGTGCCTGTTGCACGTGCGAAAAAGGTCTTCGAGAGAGGGACCGAGGAGGTCGATGACCATGACGTTGTAGTCGCCCTGCTTTCCGGACCAGTTAATCCAGGGGACGCCGGGGCCACCCATGAGGGTCTTGTAGATCTTGCTCTCCTGCTTGAGGGGGGAGGACTTTGCAATGGCGGGTTCGAGCTTGATGGCGACTTCCTTGCCAGCGACGGTGTGGACGCCCTGGAAGACGGTACCTGGGGAGCGGATGACAGTGAGGAGAAGAGTAGGAGGAAGGAGGAAGGGAAGGGCATACCACAACCACCAATGGCGATCTCCTCCTCGAGCCTGTACTTTCCACCGAAGGTGAAAGGGTCCATGGTAGGCGGGGATGGATGTTTTGAGAGATGGGGAGTTGCAAGACGCGTCGGGACTTTGAGGGACGCGGGGGATGGAGTTGGGGAGGGGAGGTGAACGGGGAAGACGCGAAGGGGGACGTGGCTTGCGAGGACGACGTTGGACCTGAGCGGAAGACACTCGACCACTTGGACTCGAACCGTGATCCACTCGGCAGTTGCCGCCCCCCTCCATCCCGTGACCCAGCTCCTTTCGGCAGACGCGCCTCTGCAGCTCTGCCTCTGCCTCTGCCTCTGCCTCTGCCTCTGCTGCCTCGCCTCTCGCCCACGTGCATTCGTCAATCATTCATCAACGCCCCAAAGCCCGTTTACGTAGACACCGCGGGCTGCGACCTCTCCATCGCTGTTTGCCACCAGCATATTTAATGGTCTGCAACAATCAAGTACGTCCAACGCCGCCTGCTGCCCACTCTATCTTTTCCTCTCCAACTCTTTTCCTTCCATTTCCCAGCGCACCCAGCCCATTCTGGCCAATGGGTCCCAAAGGTTGCACTAGCATACGCCTTCCCATTCCCATCGCTTCCAACAACCATGTCCCCACTTTCCCCACGGGGTCGTTCCCTTCGCCGTCACCTCTCGTCAAGCACAAGTATGTGCAACCCCTATGCTGTCGACTGGGGGTACACACACCGTGTGCCGATCGTAAACGCCAATGAAGCACACGACGTGTCCGTGCCGTGTTGACCTATTTCCCAAGACTTCGCCCATGGCCAAGTCTCTTAATTATCGTCCTGGTCGACGACTCCGAGCCCTTGTACTTGCACATGAACAATTCGGGCCGATCAAACGCCGACTTCCGTCCAAGCGCCGGATGTGCTCTCACATATTCGAGTCCTTGCGCATGCCCTCTTTAAATGATGCATCCCCAACCGATTGAGATCATTCCGGCAGCAGATGTACAGATATTCCGACAGGACGGTGCGCTCGAAACGCGGCCCAACTATCACACATGCCGATCAATTGGTCCAGGAAGGTCCAGGATCGACTGGCCTGTGGACGAACTTTGGTTTCCTTCACGCACAGTACGTCCTTCGAAAGCGGCGACTCGAAATGGTTCTTGACATTAGCTCCGTGACGCGCGCAGGAAACGCCGCTCACGCGGTCTGTCCGTCCACGGGCCCCTGTAGAGCCGTTATACAGCCCCGATGTATGGTATCTTGTTCCAAGAGAGTTTACGGCGGACGGTACGACTCCCGCTGTGAGACCGCCCGTCCAGGTCCCTCCAGCATCCAGAAGCTGCACTAGGCGGACACTGGGCAATGCAGCTTCTATTAGCCGTGTTCATTTTCGTAAGTTCTTGTCAACGTTGATAGTTCTTCTCTATCCTTCTCTATCCAGCTGAAACACCCCTCCGGTCTTGATAGTCGCGTGTCTTCAGAAGTCGGGGCGGAGCAGCGTGTGCCTCACTGTGCTCAAGTCAGCCCCGGCTCGTCCGCATCGTTCCTTAACTTCTTTTCACGCCAGCGTAGATACCACCTCCCACCAGCGTTTCGGGAACGGAACAAGGTACCTTCCAGTCACCCCTATGGCCGACTGTCTGTTGGCCGCTCAAGGCGCCGTCAGCCACGTCGTATCATCACGATGCGACCACGTAGACCATTCCGCCTCCCGAGATTCTCAACGCATGCGTTTGGGACGTCACAATGCAGAACACCTCTAGACCCGAGACCAGGTGAGTAAGATCCTGTAACAGCGTGCGGAATCCTAACCCCGCAGGGACCCAGGCACCGTACGTGAATCGGTGGGTGTACCTTGCACAGTACGTCGGTGGGTGTACCTTGCACCGACTGTAATCCAATTGTTCGCATCGCCTTTGAAGGCATCGACACGGGAACTGAACCACCACCCCTTCTGATTCAGGTGTGCCTTGATCGGGCAAACGGGTCGTTCGGCTTTCGAGACGATTGGTATTCTCGTCTATATGCCTGAATTTGGCGCCCTGAGCATCCGATCATTGTAAGGAGCAAATAGTGAATTGTGACCTAGACGATATTGCCGAACTAGAGCGTTCACGTTCAGGAGCCCTCGGACTTATAAAGCCTACAGAAGGGGAAGCTTTCTTCAGAGCACTTCTACAGTTCTCTCTTGAAGCTCACTGACCGCCCCGCCTATTCCTATCCCTCGCTGTTGCACCTACAGACCACGATGAAGACTACCTTCGCCGCCCTTCTCTCTGCTGCTGCCGTCGCTGCGACGAGCTACGCCTCTCTTCTCCGTGAGTGCCCCAGTAGATGGTCCCGCTTTCTTAGCTGTGGCTGACGAACATAACCTCACAGCTCGCGCTCCCACTTTCTGTGCTGGGGCAACGACGGCATCGACGTCCTCCATCGATGTTGGGGGAAACACCGTCGATCTTACGATGCTCTCCTGCGGACCTCCCGTGAACAAGCGCCAGGACCCCACTACTACCGCCGTCGCTGCCCCAACACCGACCCCGGACGTGTGTGGCGAGCTTTGTCAGTGTTCCTTATCCTTCTCTAGCTTCTGCACTGCCTCGACTGACTGGTAAAATCTTTCGACCAATACGTTTTCTGTAGGCGAGAATGTTTGCGCGGACAGTGGCCCCCTCCCTCCGGTTGCAGAGGATTGTGCGGTCATTGTCGATGCGATCACTATCCTCAACGGCTCTACGCGTGCGTCTTCCGAGTACTTACACGGCCCGTCAACGTATCGCCTTCATCTAACGCTTACCCGCAGCGTCCACTTTCCTGGTCGAGGCGAATCATGCTCAGGTGTTGACGTTCGGGACGTGCAGCTTCTTCTTTGAGAATCTGTCCCTTGAACCCGTCGAGTACTGTTGGCTCTCTTTTGTGCGTATTTGTTTCGCGCCCTCTCCCCTGGGATCCTTGCAGTTTATCAGACTAATCACGCTTTCATCTGGTGCACAGGCCCAAGTCGCCTCTGCTGCTGGCGCAGCGTGTTTCCCTCCCGTCCAACCCATCCATTCCGAGGGCCTGTGCCTCTCTCCAAATGGTCTCTGGCAGGTCGGGTATGTAACCTTCTTCTTTTTGTCCTCTTCCTTCCTCCTACTGACTTCCCGTCGACGCTCAGCGCTGCACACGCTTGAAATCTATCAAGCACGTTCAGCGAAGCTGGAGATGCAATAGAATACGTGTCTAGTTTGACGATCGATCAGTGGATGTATATGCTGGTGATTTGTATTGAATGTGATTTTATAGCCCGCCTCCGTGCGCCGCTCCCCATGGCCTTTCGGACTTCTCGCGACATTGAAATTAGTATTATTTCCACCACTCGACACGCCCGATGATTGTTGATCTTTCTGTGTGACATAAATTTCCTCGAAATTTTATGTCGGTCCTCAACTTTGACGTCGACTATGCACCAAGTCCTTGACCATGGAGAATCATGGGCCCGCGGCTTTGTGTAGTGCAGTCCAAAGTTTCGACCTTCTGTGAGCAAAGGGTCCGTAGGATTAACCTGATATCTAAGCAGAGCAAGGCGTTGTGCTCTCACATGCATCTCACGGTCTAAGGCCGCAATGATGCCTTTCATGCAGTCGTTCAAGAGAATTGTAGGTTGTCTTGACCAAGGCATATAAATGTTACTAGCTTGAATAATGCGTCTGGAACTATAGCTTCAATGCAGAACATCTCGAGACCAGAGACTCGGAATCGGTGGGTATTACTCTCTCACAACTTCAAGTTGAATCCTAGTACTAATCTCCGAGCTGAAACACAGGTACCGTACGTCGGTGGGTGTACCTTGCGGTGACTGTAATCCGGTTGTTCGCATCGCGATCGAAGACATCGACACCGTAAGAACTGAACCACTGGCCCTTCTGATTCTGATCGGGCAAATGGGGCGAAGGTGTCGTCCGGCTCTTTCGAGGCAATGGATCTTCTCGTCTGTACACCTGAGTCCTGACGCCCTGAGCAGCCGACCATTGGAAGGAGCGAGTAGCAGGACTCGAGCGTTCAGAAGGGGGTGTTTTTCTTCAGAACAGTACTACCACAGCTCTCTCTCGAACCGCACTCACCGCCCCGGTTGATCTTGACCCCGGACGTTGGTCTCCTCGGGCCTCCGATCTCAGAGGATTGCCAGACCATTGTCGATGCGATCACCATCCTCAACGGCTCTACGTTGCATCTTCCGAGTACTTCCACGGCCTGTCAACGTATCCCCTTCTGTTTAATTTGCATGCCGACACCTGCCCGCCGTAGCCCCCACCTTCGTGGTCGAGGCCAACCAGAGGCCAACCAGCTGAGACGCTGACGTTCTACATGTCCCTCAACTCGGTCGAGTACCAGTGCCGGCTCTCTTTCGTGCGTGTTTCACCCCTCTCTCCCCCTCGCTTGTAGTGTATTGTATTAGACTAATGGCGCTTTCATCTGGTGCACAGGCCCAAGTCGCTTCTGCTGCTGGCCTAGCGTGTTTCCCGCCCAACCAACATGCCTTTCTCCCGATACTCCCTGGCAGGTCGGGTATGTAACGTTTTTCGTGCTCCTCCTTCCGAGCCCCCTGCTGACCTCTTATCGACGCTCAGTGCGGCACACTCTTGAAATCTGTCAGTTAAGTTGAGCGAAGTGCAGGATGTAATAGAATATGTGTCGAGTGCGATGATGGGTGGATGCATATGCGGGGTTGATGCGGGCGGTGACATGTAGTATTGAATGCGATTTTCTAATCCAGCCGCGCTTCAATGGGTCCGTATGAATGGCCTACTTACCTGCGGGTTTCTATTAAAGAGGCGTTATGCTCTTACATCTCACGAATGAAGCATTTCAGGTTGTCTTGACTCTTGACCAAGGCATAAAATAAATCTTAGTCCATAGCCCCCGTGATCACCGTCGAAGCTTCCTAAGGCATGTATAACCGATTCCTGCAGAATATGAACGCAGTTGTCGCGTTATGCAGGCACAATCACCGACTAGGTGGTAGGTAGGCAATAGTTCTTGTCGGCCGCATCCAATCGACATGTCTTTCATGAAGTTTTTGGCGATGCACGCCGAGAACGACAGGCCCAACTTGAGACAATCGCCGACAACTTGCAGCCCTATTACCGACGTCAAGCCTCTTCATCCCCGCAAGCGCACCCGCATCGGGCCGCGGCGTGAGTCGCGAAATGGCGGTAGTTGGTGTTCAAATTTAGGCTCCATGTCTGCTGTCTGGACGCATCGATGGGAACGCGTTAGCTTAAACCCTGTCTCTCACGATGTAGCCCGTGGACTGACCTCCAGACATAAATCACCCGCAGAGCAGGATATGTTGCTCGCTGCATACTGCATCCAACGCAGACCGTTCATTCAGTGTGTCACATCAATACAACGATGTGGTAGTAAGTATGATTCCGTTTAGTAAACGTTCACGGCAGGAGTGCAGTGCGCCCCACCCTATCACCCACTCCGAGCGTGCCTGCATGATCTCGAGAAGCTGTTGGTGCCTCAGTTCTCATTTGGCGATCCGTCTAGACTCTCATCCGGAGTGCAGCAGTCATCCAACGACGTCTTCTCCGCCGAGGAGAGTACCTTACGCTTCGTCTGCCGCTCGGCTCCTGTTCCGCCGCCTAGTCAGCTGAAGGTGCTGAATAGCCCGGCGCGTCCCCTGTGAAGCCCTGTCGGTTTTTGCAGCCCGTGTTCAAGAGTCGAAGACATCCTTGAATAGACAAACTATAGTAGTATGGACCTCGAACGGCCAAAACCTAAAAACACCGAAATATGTCAGCAAAGATTGTAGATACATACAGTCATCCCACCCAAAAAGTCTCGCGCCAACTCGAGCGTTGTCCATCACGCTCAGGGAAGAGTGGTAATGTGCTAGGTACCTTCCGGATACAATTCATAACACGATGTTGAGCAATGGCGTCTCTCGCCTACCTCAATCTTCTCCCATTCTTTTGCTCAGACGTCTGCCCATCTTTCGTGCGACATCACGTTCTGTCCCTGGCCGGTGCATTTCAGCTGACACATGCGCCGCTCGCAAAGTAGCATATTTGTTCCCGGCTTACTGCCTCATCACGTCGGCCAGCCTCAGGACCCCGGGCTGCGTTGAATTAATCGAGATCGAGGGAACGGTGTCAGGCCACGGTATAAAGGCTAAGGCTCAGGCAAACCCATCCTTAGCATCAGGCCTCCTAGTCCTAAGACGTCGTTCAGGCTCAGCCCCGCCATTGGCCGCAACCAGCAATGACCAGTTGGGTAACTCTCCTCGTCCTCCTCGGGCACGCCTTGAGCAGCACTGCGCTCACGACGCCGCGCCTCCGTGGTTCGTCTCATACGGGTTCCAAACGAGATCTCTTTCTGACATGACGTGTGTCCTTAGTCCGGCAGGTATCAAACCCTGACACAAACACCTTGTGCAGCTCTGGCGCAGAGCCCACCCTGGTCGCTGCTTCCTCGTTCGTGTTCGGCAACCAGACGATCGAGCTCTCGAAGCTCTCCTGTATTGCTTCCACGGACGCGACCTCCATTCTGGAGGCCGCACACACGTGTAGCGAGGACGACGGTTTCTGGGGTTGGCTCGAGGGTATCCTGTGGTGGTTCTTCCCCCATTCCGATTGCTCCTCGAAGCTCAAGACCACGACAGTGACCAAAGCTACGACAGCCACTCGCACGGACACAGTGACCTCAGTCTCCGTATCCGTCAGCGTCTCAGCCACGACTGCGACCGCGACAGAAGTAACGACAGCGACCGAAGTCACTACGGCCACGGCCACGGAGGTGACCACTGCGACCGACCAGACGACTGTGGTGCAAAGCACGACTGCAACTGAAGTGGTCACCGTGACGAGCACTGCATCCGCGGCCGCGCCGAGCACGACCGCAACGGACGTTTGCGGGGCGCTCTGCACGAACGTCTGCAACGAGTTCGGACAGCTTCCGCCCACGTCGGACGATTGCCAGCAGCTCGTCAACGCCATCACCATCCTCAATGGTCAGATCAGTGCGTGCCTCCGGTTCCTGTGCGTGCTGCTCGGCCATTACAGTACTGACCATCGCCTCTTTGCGAAGGTCCGGGCTTTACGGTCGACCCGAACCACGTTCAGACGATCACGTTCGGGACCTGCCGATTCTTCTTCGAGAATATCAGCCCCGCGCCGCTCACGTACTGCTGGCTCTCTCTGGTGCGTACCCCCAGCCTGATAGATGTGAATGAGGACAACCCACTCACCAAAAACACTGTTCTGTGCACAGGCCCAGGTCGCTTCTGCAGCAGCAAGCCAGTGCTTGCCGCCCAATCAGCCGGTCCTATCCGAAGGTCTTTGCATCGCGAGGGATAGCACTTGGGAAGTCGGGTACGTGCGCCTTTATCCCCGTACAACTGTACTGTACTGAGTATTTGTGTGTAGTGTCGCGCACTCCTGAAGATAATGGTGGTGTCAGTGATGGTTAGACGGAAATATTATGTACATGACACCTAACTCTTGTACGCCTGTTGATGATCGTTACGACGAGACTCTTGTGAACGCGGACTTAACACACCCATTTATGGAACAATGGTTCGACGGGGAATTTCAGTTCAACGTCACGACTTGCTGGGTAAGCGCTCAAACATCCATTCAGCGCGATCAATTACAGGATACATAGCAAAAACACAACACGAGTGGGGACACCACCGCATGTAGGCGATGGGAACAAATCCGAACCGAGATATTTAGATAGGCTTGATCTTGAAATGGAGGGAGATGAGCGAGAAGATCAAGCACTACGAACAGGCCTGGGTCAACAAACGTGACAGACAATGTAAAGAGCACAAGCACGTACCTTCAAGTCCTGTACCAAGTAGTAGAACACACGCAGGCCCTCAGGATCTTCACTGTCTGCAACGTCGACCAACGAACCGATTTTCGCAGTCTATACGGCACAGACGCACGTGTCAGAAGACATGCGCATGCGCCACACGGGGGGAATTGGGTTGAAAACGCACCTCGAATGCGATGTGGTCATTGCCAACGCGAATCTCGAGCTCCTGCTTGCCGACGATGTTCTTCTTGGGCCAGTTGGTGTCGTCTTCTCTGTAGAGGACTTCAGTTTCTGCCACGAGTCGTATGAGAGGCGAGGGACACTCACTTTGTGATCTCGCTCGACTCGATGATGCGCCTGAGCTCCTTTACGACGAGCGGGCCGACCCACACTGATCCACCGTCGAGTATCAGTTCATTTGCAGCCATTTGCACGGGGATATTCTAAAATGCGCGAAAGAACGCGGGTACGTACTCTCCTTGCGAATGAGGCTGTCATTGCGGTAGTTGGAGTTGTTTGCGTAACGGAGACGTCCATGGGAGTATTCGAACTCCAGGAATTCGTGACCGTGTTTGCCTGAGTGTCCTGTGCTATTGCATGAATCAGAAAACGTCGTCCAGATGGAGTATGGAGAGCGAAAGGACAGGTAGAACGGAAGGAAAAGACTCACTAGTATCTGTGATGGGGCGTGAGCAAGACGTTAGTCCTGCGCACGCCGGGACGCTATCTTCGCGGGTTCGCACCTCAGGTAGAACGGGTCGTTTTCGTAGGAAGCCATCGCCAAGTGTCGAGTGGAGCAGAGCAGATGGTGGTCGGAGGCAACGTTGGCCAGCACCACTGCGAGGGGCGTTTACGCCTACGACCGCGATTACATAATCTGCCACCTCGAGCGCAGCCGTTAACTTACAGTCAGTGTCACTCCGAGTCCCTCGTCATCGTCTTCGCCTTCTCGGACACCGCTGGGATACCCTTCTCCAAGTCCGATCCACGCGCAGCTCATCGCTGGCCATGGCTGTCGTGTTCACGATTCTCCTCACCTTTCTCTCTTTCCTCCAACTCGCCTCAAGAACACATGCAGTGGCACTGACTACCTCCATCGCCGCAAACGACCGCGTCTGCTTCTATGCCGATGTGGACAAGGCTGGGGAGAAGATTGGGGTTCGTATCTTTCGTCTAGTCGTCTATCACGTACTGGAACTCACCTGTCTCTTCGTTCGTTTAGTTTTACTTTGCAGTACGTTCACATTCTAGTAACTACCTTGCAAGCCCGGAGAACGATGAACTGCCCCACACAGGTGCAATCAGGAGGGTCGTTCGACATCGACTTCGAAGTGAGAGATCCCACCGCCAAGTCCCTCCTCGACGGCCAACGCGAGCGCCAGGGCGACTACGTCTTCACCGCCAATACCATCGGAGAATACCAGTTCTGCTTCGAGAACGACATGTCCACCTTGACTGAGAAGCTCGTCGACTTTGACATCATGGTCGAGAGCGAACCCCGTCGCGAGCCCTCAACCAAGCCCGGACAGATCGCCGACCAGACCAGCGCCCTCGAAGAGAGCATGTTCAGGCTCAACACCATGCTCCTCAACGTCAAGAGGACGCAAAAATAGTGAGTGCACCTTCAGCGCTGGCGGTTCTCGAGGAGAAGCTTATGTTGTCACCGCGAAGCTTCCACACGCGCGAGAACCGAGGTTTCGACATCGTCAAGTCTACCCAGAAGTATGTGTCCCCTTCCTCCTCCCCCCATTGTCCCGCTGAACCCTCTTCGAAGCCGTATGTTCTGGTATGGTGTACTCGAGAGTCTGGGTGTCGTTGGGATGGCGATGTACGTCGACATGCATTCATCCCAGATGTCAAGATTCAGCGGTCTGACATGTGTGCATGCTGCAGATTCCAGGTTTATGTTCTGCAAACCTTCTTCACGAAGACAGGGAGACGATACAAGGTGTAACTTATTACGACTCTTCACGTACCATTACTACTTTCTATTTGTTCGGCTTCACTATGTTTATTATGAGAGCGTGCTATCAATGTATGCGTCTGGCGAGACTGGAATGGGTTTGTGGGCGCACATCTAAGGACACGAGAGAGAAGGCACACTCAGTCTAGTAATGCGTGAATTAGCTGGAAGAACAGTCCAGGGGATGTAGACATGACAGGTGTAGGGAGTCGAAACTACGAGCTCGCGCCGGTCTGGGGCGAGGCCTTCTCTAGTGCGCCTTCCTTTGCAGCAGCTACGGCAGTGGCCAGCTCCTGCTTGACGATCTGCTCGCCCAGCGCCTTGACCTTGTCGCCCTCGTCGAGCCTCAACTGACCCATGACCGCCTCCAAGGTCTTCTGGCCGACGGCGACGGGAGCCCTCCTCCACTTGACGGTGCGCAGGCCGACTCCGGGGGCGACGTGCTTCTCGAGGTACTGGACGAGCATGTCGACGACCTCGGGGTTCGCGTCCCAGGCTTTGACGACGCGCTTGTGGGTCCTTCGCTCAAAGTTCTCCTGGGACTTTTTGTGCACGAAGGGGCCGCGAAGGACGGTCCACAGTCTGCGTTGTGTGGGGAGGTGGACGGGTTTGGAGATGGGGACGCCGAGGGCGGTTGCGGCATGGCTGGCGAAGTGGACGAAGAAGTCGAGGAGCTTGGGGTGGTAGGAGCGGAAGTGCAAGGTGGCGACGGGGATGCCGTGGGTTTTGGGGAGGTAGTGCGGGGCGCGGACGCTGCGACCGTGAACGATGCTCGCCGCGTACTTTGCCTCGGTCAATGCTTGTGGAGGTAGTGGTGGTGTGGTAGACGAGCTGGTGGCATGTCTGGGGACACGCGTGGTCAGTCAGATGCGCAAGAGCGATGGAGGATGAAGACGTACATAGGAATAGTGCTCTTGAAACGAAGAGAGCCCTGCACGGCAGCTCTACACGAACGGGAGAACATCGCTGGCGGGTGCAAGGGGCGGGAGCTGGGCGGGAGCCAGTACTAGTATTAAGTAGTGAGTGCTAGTGAGTCTGGTGAGTGGACAGTGCAAGCAAAGTGGCAATCAAGCGCTCAACCTCCTGCCTAGGCGCCCAGTGGGATGCTGCTGCCCTGCCGGCGGGATTAATAATAATCATAATGCGTCCTCCACCTCACAACTGGAGGCGAGCCAGCCTCTATGACCCCCCTCAAGCTCGCCATAGTCGGCGGGGGACCCTCTGCCTTTTATGTCGCCTCTCGGCTCCTCTCACTGCTACCCCAAGCGAGCGAGCGAGCGTCCTTGCTCAAGGTCCATATGTATGATCGACTATGGGCTCCATACGGTCTTGTACGCTATGGCGTAGCTCCAGATCATCCAGAAGTCAAGGCGAGTGCTCGTGCTAATTCTTTCCGGTCCCTAAATTCCGAATTTGCGTTTGTAATAGTTGTCTGTGGATCGCTTTCCGTGCTACTTTATGAACTACGCATGAGAGTCGTCTGGAGCTGTAAGATACCAGTTTGCACTTAACCCCTTGTCTCTCGTGTTTTTACCAGTTCTCTAAATGTCTCTCACAACGGAATACTGATGCCTTCTCCCCCAGAACTGCACTCACAAATTCGACGCAGCGGCCACAGACTCCCGCCTCCGCTTCTTCGGAAACGTCAACATCGGCGCGACCTCCCCAATCTCCCAATCCCTCCCCCTCTCCCTCCAGGCCCTCCTCCCCTACTATACCCACATAATCTTCTCCACCGGCTGCACTGTCCCTATTCTCCACCCCGCCCTCCCCCCTTCCCAATGCTGCGTTCCTGCGCTCTCCCTCGTCCACTGGTACACCCAGCACCCCTCCCATCCCACTCCGCCCCCGCTCTCGCGCATACGGCACGTCTCCCTCATCGGTCAAGGCAACGTCTCCCTCGACGTTGCACGCATGCTCCTCACCCCGCCCGCCCATCTCGCGCAGTACGACGTCCCCGCCTCCGTGCTCTCCGTTCTTTGCGACTCCGCCGTTGAGCACGTCTCCATCGTCGGCCGCCGCGGCCCGCTCCAGGTGGCGTTCACAACCAAGGAGCTGCGCGAGATGATGAACCTTCCCGACGCGTCCATGGTCCCACTCGACTCCGCCCTTCTCACCTCGGCCGACAATGGGAACGGGGTGTCGCTCACCCGTCAGCAGGCTCGCACGCTCCAGCTCATGAAAAAGGGCTCCAAGAACGCATTCGGTACGACGCGCAAGACGTGGTCGCTCGACTTCTTCCGCTCGCCAACCGGCATGACTGCGCCCACGCTAGCCAGCGCATTTCCCTCCGACTCCGACTCCGAACGAGCCCAGCCCACACTCGAGCTCGCGCATACGACGCTCGACGCCTCCCAGCGCGCCGTGCCGACTGGTGAGACCTCAGCTCTTTCGACCGATCTGGTCGTTACCTCCCTCGGCCAACGCGCTGAGGCTTCCTCGCCGTGGTACGACCCCGCGTTGGGCCATGTTCGGACGGAGCGCGGGCGTGTAGTCGCTGCAGACGGACGCGTCGTGCGCAACGTGTATGCGAGCGGGTGGGCAGCGATGGGGGCGCGCGGCGTGCTCGCGAGCACGATGATGGACGCGTACTCCGTTGCGGACACCGTCCTCCGGGACCACTTCCGCCGTGGCAGCGAGGGCGATGGCGAGAGTGCCATCACCACAGTACCGGACCAGCTGGAACCAGCCGTGGAGGAGACGGATGCGGTCGAGATTCTCCCGACTGCCGTGGATGTGGACTTTGATGCGGTCCCGCCCGAGGTCGAGGCGGGGCTGCGGGAGGGATGCGTGACGGACTTGGAGGACTGGAAGAGGATCAACGCGGAGGAGATTAGGAGGGGCGAGGTGGCGGGCAAGGAGCGCGAGCGGATGGTGAGCTGGGATGAAGCGCGGGAGTTCCTGGCGCAGGTCAGGTCATAGAACTCGAGCTTGAATTGAATGCGTCCCCGCGACAGCATGGTCCATCATCCACCTCTCGCACTCGCACTCACGGACACGCCTTGTCATTGCATTACTGGTATCATGGAGCTCGTAATTTCCTGGCCGCGACTCTATTGCGCAATCGATGCATGGAGTACGCACGGCCCCATGGCCCAGCCAAGCTCGCGATCATTGTCGTCGGGGTCAGCCTGGGGGGGCCCTTTCGTGATGGATTTGTAACTAGTGGTTTACGACGCTCACTACTACTATGGCCTCCACACCGGTATCGCGCCTCCTGTTCCCAAAGGGTTCGCACTGTCTTCTCTCGATCGACGAGGTTGAATTAATAGTATATAGAAGTCTGCGAGGCTTTCCCATGGTCCCCTGACTATATAGTAGTCTACTATAGCCACATTTATAAATTTCTTTCCTTGCACTATATAGTACAAATGGGCGTTGAAGCATGAAAAAATCCAGTTCGAGGTCCATAGGGACTTGTCCCACATTCAAGTAAACTCTATCTGCCTCTCCAACAATTTACGGATGACGCCAATTATCTCCTGCCGAGTGTTCACTGGTACTTCTTCTAGCAAACAGATCAGACATTTTCTGCTCTCTTAGTATGCATCTCAAGCGCACCTTCAGCCTGAGGCAACAAGTCAGCAAGAAGGGTCTCGACTGAGATTCCGCCACTGCTCTCTGCGGTTCGCGCCATCTCTGTTGACTCAATGGTCAGCACTTGACCCTGCGTCCTGCTGGAGCGAGGTACCTTTACTCCTATCTTTGAACCTGTCAATCCACCCACTCTCGTTCAAATCTCTCGCCAAACGAGCGCATATCCTACAGCGCGGTGTTGGTCAGTTTCTGATCTTCAGACCATGTCCAGGAGTGCAAGAACGATTAGAGAAATGTTCACCTATCCCAGTCGCCATTCGCTATCATACGGCGCCGCAAGGGTGCATACAAACTCGCGTTCCGTCCGTCTTTGTGTACGGGTGGCATGGCGAGGATCGAGGTCGTTGTACTGAACCACAGGCTGGAGGAGGGGCTGTGACCATTCAACATCAAGTGGCGCCGGCCCGCCTACCCGTGGACAGGTGGCCATATCGGGCGAAACGCAGGCTTATCTCCTAAGCGCACGTGATGAATCTGAGGATTTCATGGAGGATCGAGAGACGCCCGTTCTTTTTCTCTTCCTCTTCACTCGAACGGCTCCTGCTCCTGGAGCGGCCGAGCGAAGAGGAAGAGTCAACGACCGGCACACGCACACGCACGCCCACCCCACAACCCCCAGTCTAACCCAGTCCATTCGTTTGACCACCATCATCCATGGCCCTGTCCAACCCCGCCCTCAAAACAAACGCTGCGATCTTGGTGCACGATGAAAACAAGCCCGTGGATGCTGTCCTTGAACTCGCAGATGGCACCGTCTTCCGTGGCATCAGCTTCGGCGCGGAGGGCAAGAGTGTTGCTGGCGAGTGTGTCTTCCAGACAGGTACGCGCCATCCTTGCCTTCACTGGATCCACATGCTTATGTTTCCTTGCATCGCGCAGGTATGGTCGGATACACAGAATCCCTCACAGATCCGTCCTACGAGGGTCAGATCCTCATTTTGACTTACCCTCTCATCGGGAACTATGGTGTCCCCCCTCGCCCCGATACCCCTTCTCTCGACGACATCCCTCAAGAATTCGAGTCTTCGCGCATCCATGTCTCTGCCCTCGTCGTTGGCTCCTACTCTGAAGATTATAGCCACTTCCTCGCCGGCTCCTCACTCGGCCAATGGCTCAAGGAGAGCCGCGTCCCCGCCATATTCGGTATCGACACCCGCGCTTTGACAAAAAAAATCCGCGAGAACGGATCTATGCTCGCAAAGGTTTTGGTAAGGCGTCCGGATGTGCACCTGACCTCCCGCGACTTTTCACTCCCTCCGTCCACCCCAGTGTCGCGCGCCCCGTCCCCGCCAGGTACAGCCCTTAACCGTGCCCCTCCGCGCTGGCGCGAGGACTACATCGACGTCCCGTTTTTGGACCCAAACCGGGAAAACCTCGTCTCCATCGTGTCCACCAAGACCCCGCGTATCTTCAAGCCTATCGGCCAACCAAAATTGCACCCATCCGGGTCGCGCCCGCTCCGTGTCCTCGCTGTAGACGTGGGCATGAAGTACAACCAGATTCGCTGCTTTACCCATCGTGGCGTGGAGCTCAAGGTCGTCCCTTGGGACTACGACTACCTCGCAGACATCGAGGAGCCATTCGATGGGTTGTTCATCTCGAACGGTCCTGGTGACCCTACCATGGTCGCACCTGCCATCGAGCGTCTCACCCGCGCGATGGAAAAGGGCGACCGGCCGATCTTTGGTATCTGTCTGGGCCACCAGCTCCTCGCCCTCGCGGCGGGTGCAAAGACGTCGAAGATGAAGTACGGTAACCGCGGCCACAACATCCCTTGCACGGACGCCCTCAGCGGCCGCTGCTATATCACGAGCCAGAACCACGGGTACCAGGTTGAGGCAGCGTCCCTCCCCGACGGCTGGAAGGAGCTGTTTCAGAACGCGAACGATGGGAGCAACGAGGGCATCTACTGCGTCGATAAGCCGTTTTTCTCCGTCCAGTTCCACCCCGAGTCGACGCCCGGCCCGCGCGACACCGAGTTTTTGTTCGATGTCTTCATCCAGAACATCGCCGACTGCAGGAAGACCGGCGGCCTGGTCCCCATCGTCATGCCGGGTGGGACCAAGGAGGAGAACGAGGCACGCGTTCCCCGCGCCGCCGTGCAAAAGGTCCTCATCCTGGGTTCTGGGGGTCTGTCAATCGGCCAGGCGGGCGAGTTCGACTACTCGGGCTCGCAGGCGATCAAGGCGCTCAAGGAGGAGGGAATCTACACGATCCTCGTCAACCCGAACATTGCGACGATCGCAACTTCGCGCGGCCTGGCGGATAAGGTGTACTTCCTACCCGTCACGCCCGAGTTCGTGCGCAAGATCATCAAGTACGAGAAGCCGGATGGCATTTACGTCACGTTCGGTGGGCAGACCGCGCTCAACGTCGGTATCAAGCTGAAGAACGAGTTCGAGAGCCTCGGGTGCAAGGTCCTTGGCACGCCTATCGAGACCATCATCATGACAGAGGATCGCCAGCTGTTCGCGAGCGCGATGGAGGAGATCGGCGAGCGGTGTGCGCAGTCGAGCACCGCGACGACGGTGGACGAGGCTATTGCGGCTGCGAGCACCATCGGGTACCCCGTCATCATCCGTGCAGCCTACGCGCTTGGCGGTCTTGGGTCGGGCTTTGCGCAGGATGGACAGCAGCTCAAGGCGCTGTGCAGCAAGGCGTTCGCGACGAGTCCACAAGTACTGGTCGAGAAGAGCATGAAGGGGTGGAAGGAGATTGAGTACGAGGTTGTCCGGGACTGCCGCGACAACTGCATCACCGTGTGCAACATGGAGGCAAGTATTCGGAGACCATATATTTGTACTTGGAGTGCGCGCTGACATGTAGTTGCCCGTACAACACCAACGAACACAGAACTTCGACCCGCTCGGGATCCACACGGGCGATTCCATTGTGGTGGCGCCGTCGCAGACACTGTCAGACGCGGACTACAACATGCTCAGGACGACCGCGATTAACGTTATTCGGCACCTGGGCGTCGTGGGCGAGTGCAACATCCAGTACGCGCTCAACCCGACATCCCGCGAATACTGCATCATTGAGGTAACTTCTATGACATACTGCGTTTACGCAGGTCGCGATTCTCATCCGCCTGATATTGTCCATTTGAATTTCGTAGGTTAATGCGCGTCTGTCGCGTTCTTCCGCTCTGGCGTCGAAGGCGACCGGATACCCACTCGCGTTCATTGCGGCGAAGCTTGGTTTGGGCATTCCTTTGAATGAGATCAAGAACTCAGTGACGAAGGTCACGTCGGCATGTTTCGAGCCGAGCTTGGACTACGTGGTGGTGAAGATCCCGCGCTGGGATCTTAAGAAGTTCAACCGCGTCAGCCGGTTGCTGAGCAGCAGCATGAAGAGTGTGGGCGAGGTCATGAGCATTGGACGGTCATTCCAGGAGACGATCCAGAAAGCGATCCGGGCCATTGATGACCAGTTCTCTGGGTTCGCGAAGGTCAGTCTGGCCTGCTCGGTGTTTGTTTGGGCCGTCCGTGCTTACTAAATGTGGCAACTTTGTAGAACGACTTTGTCGAGGATATCGACGAGGAACTCATGAACCCGACGGACAAGCGCATCTTCGCTATCGCGGCTGCGTTTCACCGCGGGTACAGCGTAGAGAAGATTTGGCAGATGACGAATATCGATAGGTGGTTCCTCACTAAACTGCAATCGATCTTCAAGATGGAGCAGCGCCTCTAGTGAGTAACACAACTTACACTTTGCGAAGAGACAAGGACCTGAAAGGGCGATAATCTTAGCCAAACTAATATCAACTCCGCCGACAAGGACCTTCTCCGTCAGGCCAAGCAGCTCGGTTTCTCGGACCGCCAGATCGCCACCGGCATGGGCACGACCGAGCTCGCTGTCCGCCGTCTGCGCCAGGAGAATGGTGTCGCCCCGTTCGTCAAACAGATCGATACCGTCGCCGCAGAGTTCCCCGCCTTCACGAACTACCTCTACACTACGTACAACGCCATCGAGCACGACATCACCTTCGACGACTGTGGTGTCATGGTCCTCGGTTCTGGCGTGTACCGTATCGGTTCATCCGTCGAGTTCGACTGGTGCGCGGTCCGCGCCATCCGCACCCTCCGCGACCAGGGCCTCCCGACAATCATGGTCAACTACAATCCAGAGACCGTCAGTACTGACTACGACGAAGCCGACCGCCTGTACTTCGAGAATATCAGCTTGGAGACCATCCTCGATATCTATGATACGGAGCGCTCCCGTGGTGTTATCATCTCCATGGGTGGACAGACGCCGAACAACATCGCGCTTCCGCTCTACCGTCAGAATGTCAAGATCTATGGAACGTCTCCCGAGATGATCGACACGGCGGAGAACCGGTTCAAGTTCTCCCGCCTGCTCGATGAGATCGGCGTCGACCAACCGCTCTGGAAGGAGCTGTCCAGCTTTGAGGAGGCACATGCGTTCTGCGACAAGGTCGGGTACCCTGTGCTCGTTCGCCCGTCCTATGTACTCTCGGGCGCTGCCATGAATGTTGTGTTCAGCCAGGATGACCTCAGCAGCTACCTCTCCCAGGCTACTGCCGTCTCGCGCGACCATCCTGTCGTCATCACGAAGTACATTGAGGGTGCGAAGGAGATCGAGATGGACGCGGTCGCCAAGGATGGCAAGGCCGTCATGCACTACATCTCGGAGCACGTTGAGAACGCCGGCGTTCACTCCGGCGACGCGACCCTCATCCACCCGCCGCAGGACCTCGACCCAGAGACGGTTCGCCGCATAGTGGACGCGACATTCAAGATCGGGAACGCGCTCAACGTGACCGGTCCGTTCAACATCCAGTTCATCGCCAAGAACAACGAGATCAAGGTCATCGAGTGCAATCTCCGTGCGGCGCGCTCGTTCCCGTTCGTCTCGAAGGTAACTGGCATCGACGCGATCGAGATGGCGACGAAGGTCATGCTCAGCATGCCTGTGGAGCCGTACCCGCATGTCCCGCTTCCGCCGGACTACGTCGGTGTCAAGGTCCCCCAGTTCAGCTTCAGCCGCCTCTCTGGTGCGGATCCTGTCCTGGGTGTGGAGATGGCATCGACGGGAGAGGTGGCTTGCTTTGGGAAGAACAAGTACGAGGCTTATATCAAGGCGCTCGTCTCGACTGGTATCGTGTTGCCGAAGAAGAACATCCTGTTCTCGATCGGTAGCTACAAGGAGAAGCTCGAGATCTTGCCTTCCGTCCAGAAGTTGCATGTCGCTGGCTACAACATCTTTGGTACTTCAGGTACAGCGGATTTTTTCACAGAGCACCACATTCCTTGCAAGGTGAGAGTTACATGTACCTTTGCAATACGGAATATTATGATTGATCATTGCTTCCTAGTACCTGGAGATTCTTGGCGAGGATAGCGACCAGAAGTCCGAGTACTCACTGACGCAGCATCTCGCGAACAACCTCATCGACATGTACATCAACTTGCCGTCGAAGAACCACTATAGGCGTCCTGCGAGCTATGCTAGCAAGGGTTACCGTACCCGTCGTATGGCCGTCGACTTCGCCGTCCCACTCATCACGAACGTCAAGGTCGCGAAGCTGCTTTTCGAGGCCCTGGTTCGCAAGATGCCGCTGGAGGTTTCGCCGGTCGACTTCAAGACGTCGCACGACACACACACGTTCCCCGGTCTTGTGAACATCTCTAGCTTTGTTCCTGATCTTACAATGGCGGGTGAGGACTTTGTTATCTCCAGCGCAACGGTCAGCCACCCTGCTCTCGAGCGACGGGGGTCAATTTCAGGCGGAAAGCCAGAGGTGCCAGTCGTCCCCGGGCGGTCTCCTGCCGAAGCCTCTGCCCAGACTCAGCCTACATCGATTGCCATATCGTCGACCGCTATTGCACTGGTGCGCGGCCCTGCGGCGAGCATGCAGGTCTTCAGCCACCTTCTGCCCCACCCCGCCTTCAACCGTCGTCACATCCTTACCGTGAAGCAATTTGGCCACCGAGACGTGCACGATCTCTTCACGCTCGCGCATGAGATGCAGCTGCAGGTGGAGAGAAACGGCACGCTGGACATCCTCAAGGGCAAAGTGCTCGCCACGCTCTTCTACGAGCCCTCCACTCGGACGTCGTCTTCGTTCGACACTGCCATGAAGCGTTGTGGAGGCGAAGTCGTCAACGTACACGTCGATTCATCGTCCGTCCTCAAGGGCGAGAGTTTGCCGGACACCATTCGCACTCTCGGCTGCTACGCCGATGGCATCGTCATTCGCCACCCAGATGTTGGTAGCTCGCAACTCGCGGCGAAGTTCTCTCCCGTCCCCATCTTGAATGCTGGCGATGGCATCGGAGAACACCCTACTCAGGTACGCAAGGTCGTGACTTTTGTGATTTGACGAAGATGGCGCTCAGTACACTTTCAGGCTCTCCTCGACGTCTACACAATCCGGTCAGAGCTTGGAACGGTCAACGGGCGCACTATCACTATGCTCGGAGACCTCAAGAACGGGCGGACCGTCCACAGTCTGGTCACTCTCCTGTCGCTGTACTCGGTGCAGCTGAACTTCGTCTCCCCCCCCTCCCTCACGATGCCGGCGAGCGTAGTATCCGCGGCGCGCAAGGCTGGCATACCTGTATATCAATGCGAGTCGTTGGAGGAAGTGCTGGGAGAGACTGATGTTCTATACGTGACGAGACTACAGAAGGAGCGGTTTAAGGATGAGTCCGAGTTCAACGCTGTCAAGGATGCCTACCGCGTGGATCCTGCGCTGCTGTCTCGTGCGAAGGAGGAGATGATCGTCATGCATCCTCTCCCACGCGTCAACGGTGAGTCAAAACCGGGTGCAAGTATAGGGCCCATCACTAACAATTTATCAGAAATTCACCCTGATGTCGATTTCGATTCACGGCGTGCTGTGTATTTCCGACAGATGCGTTACGGTCTTTTTGTGAGCATTCAATTTCTTACCGTTCATCCACAGTATTCATGTTTCTCCGTCCTCCAGATCCGCATGGCACTTTTGGCCAGTGTCATGGGTTAAAAGGATATAGAAGTAGACTTTTCGGACTTGAATGGTAGCATGGAAGCTTTCTTCACGAACAAGCGGGCGTGAGTTAATGACAGGCAATACTGATAGATCGTCACCTGAACTTCTCAGGTTTTAGTGGTAGATCTGCCGGCTTTAGAGTGTTACTCGTAGCTGTTGTGTGCATCACTGGCAGGAAATAGTCTCGTTCCCATCCGTTCTGGCGTCAAAGACATTGCGCCAGAACGTCAAGTGCATTTCGGGCTCGGCTAAGGGTGCCGTGACTATACCGCCAAACATTGGGCCGGGGGAATTCAGATGGACCGTGCGCGGCGGGCCCGAGCTGGGCCTGGTCCTATGCGGGTAGGGTGCGGCGGAAAAATTAAATAAATTAAACGAAATTAAATCGAGAGAAGAAAATTAAATAGAGAGGGAGGGGAGCGAATCGAGAGATGATTGCATGAGAAACATGGCAAGGGCCTCCGGTGTGTTTGAGAATGGCAAAGTGAGCCTCCGAGCGATGAGAAACAGCTAGTAGGAATTAATTTTTGCAGCCGGCGCTAATGCGCCAGGAGGGGCCTCCCAGTGTATTTTTATTTGTGGGCTTGTGAGTGGATGCATGACCACGAAATTTTGTGGAAAGTTGCGTCTGGTGCCAGAGAAGAGGACTACATAGTTGCAATGGCTGAAATATTTCTCAATGCATTCCGGTACCATGCACAGCACACCTCCCCCTTATGGGTGCTTAGTCCGGACCGAGGTCTGTCTGTTGACTCTGCTTGCATATTGAGTCCCTGGTTGCCACAGGTATGACATGCAATATGCATGGAGGAAATGTCTGTAGCATATACTGTGATGTTCTCCAGCCAGTTTTGAGCCCTTTCTCCACATACCCTTGACTTGATTTGTCTCATCACTTATTACTAATTCAAGGGCTACTGCCAATGCAACCACAGCAAATATACCATGGCTGTAATGTGCACACTCCTCCAAGGCTTCTCAGATTAATTCGGGGCAATTGACGAGCAAGGGGACAATATATTTGAGTAAGAACCTTCCCCGGCACAACAGTGTCTCGGGCACCTACCGCATTAGGCAGTCGGACCTGAGTGGGCCGCCAGATATAGGTTTCAAACTCCGCTAGGTCCTAGGAGCCTCCCCACATAGGACGACACCCCCCGAGCTAGTGACTTGCAGGGCCCGGCTCGGCCTGAAAGCCGCAGCTTGGGCTCAGCTTATGGTGGCTCGGGCCTACTCATCTGAACCGAGCCCTCATTGACAGCCTGGGCCCAGGCTCCTAAACCCAGCCGCTTGTTCGTGTACTCAATCCTGATTCGAGAGTGGGGGTCAGGCTTATATGCTAGAGGGAGATACCATTTTAGGTATGTTGTGATAGATTAGTCATATACTGGTGCGGAGACATATCTGTTTTAGCGTGAAAGTGGGATGAGTACATGATAGAGCAGCTGGCCTTTTATATCAGGAAAACTAGCCTTTGCAAATGAGTAATATTGAGTGCTATTGTTAAAACTGATGCTAATTAAGTGTTACCTATTTTTATATTGTCACTATTATAAAATTATGCTTTTAAGATTATATTCAATAGTCCTACTGAATATTAGCATATGTCACGGTTTTTCGCGCCACATTTAGTATCCTAGTCACAGCCACCAACCCTAACCCAGGGTTGACCCATTTCCGGACTCCATACTGTACACTGATCATCGTTATGTAATAGTAGCTACCTCTTTGTTCTCCTTTCGGACTGGCTCACCTGCCATCAGTACTCTACATCAGAACTTCTGGAAATCACTTATTTGCTTACTGCTCTTAATACCCTGCACCGCATTTTGGGGGTTCAAGTACAAGCCACTGTACACTCATTTCTCCATGGATCGCAATGAAATCTGGTACATGTATAGTTTAGAACTAGTTGAATCAATGTACAAAGTTTCGATGTGAACGGACCAGTGGAGCCCAAGGTATTAATGGCACAACTCACCTCAGATGAGGGAATCTAGCCATCTTACCAAAACTTCGGAGGCCACTGTGCAGCCATATCGTGCCAGAATACCTTGACACTTTGCACGAAGCCTGTTGAGTACTAGATAAGGAGACATACCAGGTTTCAAGCTTAGATCTGCTCTGGGAGCGAAGATATGCAGGGGGTGACTTACTGCCTTTTCACCTACCCTCTTTCTTGGGCTCAAAGCGCGAGCTACTGTGCCACCGTTTCTGCTCAGAATATAACAAAACTTGGCCACGTAGTTCGCGTATACAAGGGCAAGCTACCCTCAAATTTCGAAGCCAAACAGATGAGCGAGAGGTGAGTTATCAACAGTGCAACTCGACCTATTTTCGCCACAGTTGTGGCTGTGCCCCCTCTTATTTCCGGTGTCTTACTGACTTAATCCATCAAATAAGAGCTGATAAGAGCATATAAGCGCTGTTAAGAGGCATTAAGCAATTTCCAGAAGTTCTGATGTAGCCTGCCCTGAAGGCAGATGGTCTGTGCACCTGTCATGTATAGTATATAAGGGCTGTGATGTGGGCTCAGAGACCTTAGATTCTGTCTCTTGTTTGCTCTCCCATCATCTGTAGGCAGCCTAACAGCCCCTGCCATCCTCTGCCTTCTAGTCTAGGCCAATCTATTGTCCACTTCTGTTGCCACCCTCTGTGTGTCTCCACCAGTGAGCCTTTGTCTTTGTTTGTTTTGTGGCACAGTCTTTCAGCTGTCACAGCATAGAACTATTGTTATACTCTACTTTTGGACAGTGCAGTTATATAACAATAAGTTCTAACAGACTTTACATCATTTTCAGTAGTGCTATATTATATAACTATATCACTACAATTGTACTAAGAATGGCCTACCGTACAATTGACTACATCACATGATCTAAACTTGTCATGCTTGAGTCATTCTGGCGGGGAGAAAACTTTCGAAAACTATAGGCTCAAGAGTGCGTCCCATTCTCAAAAATCAAAAACTATAACTTTGTGAAGAAGCCTGCATTCTACAAAGTTCATATTTTTGATTTTTGAATAAGGTCCCCACTGAAAAGTAGACACTCTTCTGCTTTGCCCGAGTCAAGGGGCGTTTAGGTATAAGTCCAATTTGGATTAAATAGAAAAGGAGAAATAAATATTCTGAGCAGTCCATCTGAATTGCAGGAACTGACCTCGTCATGAAGTTCCACTCTGCAGGCAAAATGCCAAAGAGATCCCTCAGTGCTCGCACATCAGTAACAAACCTTCGTTCATGTTCTCAGAAAAAACCAAGACTTGACAACAACTAGACCTGTTAGGAACAGACCAGCCACTGAACCAGCTTAGGGCTAAACATGGCTCCGGATCACTTTGCGGGTTGAGCCGCAAGAACCCGGAGCTGGAACCACCATGAACCGGATCCGCGGATCCGGGTCATACAGATCTGGATCAAGTGCAGATCTGGGTTAGGGTCAGGCAGACCAAAGGATCCGCTGTGGGTGATCCGCATCTTCACTTCCTAATCTACAACCTTCATGTATCCCTTCTCTGCTTCATTTAATGGCACTTACTAGGATATTCTGAAGCTTAATTTATCATCTGCTGGGCTGGGATACCTCTGAGGACTGCAAAATCATCAAGATTCTTTGGATAGGGCTGGAGATTTAAGAATGATTGGGTAATATCTCAGCCATCCCTGGGCCGATTCAAATGGGGAATAGCGCGTTGGAGAGCTGCAGTTAAGACCTTTCTAATGGTCCCATGATCGTAAGTCAATATTCTTTCGTTCCTCCGCTATTGCCAGTGCAAGTCGGCCTATTGTCAGCCAACCCACTTCCCCTCCCCCTGACCCGGACCCCCACCGATCTCTTTGTATGTTGCTGTATGATTTCCCCTTACAATCCACTTTCCAACGAGCCATAACACGTCCATTTTGGACCACTACAACCTTTGCTATGGCCCCCCTTCCCTCCCCCTCCCCCTTCCCCATTGATTCATCAATATCTCGCCGAGCTCTTGACGGTTTCTGACTGTTGATATATCGTTTGAAAGCCACATGCCGTGGCTTTCTGGCGGTGTATTGAACGTAGAAATCCATCCACAGGGTCCCTAGTTATTGACATGCTGTCCTCCTCCCTCTCTCCACATGACTTCCTTTCAGGTGTATCTCTACCATGTCTGGGCCGATTAGGATGAGTAATGGTGCGTTAGAGAGCTGCATTCTTGGGTGTTCTAATGAGCCCATGATCGTAAGGCACAGCCTTCCCGTTCTTTGCCCACAGTCTATATACCACATTTCATTATCTCCCCTTGTATTTCCTTTCTCCTCACTTGAATTCTTATCTGATCTCTATGAATCTTCGTGTACCATCTATAATTGCTATTAGCTTTCAAAAAAGCTCCTCAGTGTCCCATTCGGTCTGCTACAACATTCGCTATGGCTGCCCTTTCCTCCCTTTCCCCCTCTATATGTATTTCCTTAATATCTCTGTCAATTTTCCATAGATTGTGATGTTCTATACATTATCGGAATGCCACAGCCCATCACATTCCAGTGATATATGAAACTCCGCAATCTGTCTATGAGAACCTGGGATATGCCCATGTCCTCCTCGATCCCCCTCCTGATTTCTTCCCCTTGTATCTTTATCAGTTCTCCTCCTTTTACCTTGTTTCTTTTTGATGTTTGGAGGTCCTCTCTGGCTTCATATCCTGGTCAATTTTTATTCCTGGATTAAAACTTTTGATTGTTCACTTAAATCTGCGGATCGACCCGCGGATTGCGGGTCCGGCTCATGCGGATCCAGCTCACCTGGAGGATCTGGATCAAGCCTCCAGGACACCTGTGATCCATAGGTTTGGATCCAGATCATCTGCGGATCGATCTGTGTTCAGCCCTAAACCAGCTACGCCAAAAGAGCGCAATGTTAAGCTTGGCTTGATACTTGGCTGGTACTATATATGTAGTTCATAATGTGTTCATGACATTACCCCCCTTCCAAGGCACATGTCCTCACGTAGAACTAGATATACTAGTTGGTCCCAAGAGTTAACCCTATTCTAGGGTCAGAGCCATTGACAGCCTTGTGAGAGGTTTGGAAGGATCCAGTGCTCAGAAGCATCCGGTTTCTCTTTTGTTTATGTCATACCAAGCATGTGACCAGCCATAGGACAACCCAGTCCCCTCCAGATCACATGATGCACTGCACAAAGAGTGGCACCACTGAGAGTCAAACCCTCGACTGGTGTAAGCTTGACATTATATTAGGAACAGATCAACCACTAAACCAGCTGCACCCTTTTGGCATAGCTAGTTCAATGGCTGGTCTGTTCCTAATAAGACCCATGGTTTAGCAAATAAAGAGAATACTCCTCCAACCGGGCTGGAGTAGGTATGCCATAGCAACCATATTGCAATGGTACACAGCTATAATACAGAGCTGTCTCGCAGTATGTCAAAGACACAGAAGGTGCCATAGAGGCTCTGAACCAAAGAAGAGAGGATGCATTCAAAGTCTATCAGTCATTTGGAACAGCAATGATGGAATTGACGCAACCTACCTGGTCTATTCCACCCAGCCCCGCATCTGTCACCCCTTCCCCTCCCAGTGATGCTCCGTGTCCACGAGCACGATGCTCGGGTTCCTGTCGAACACCCTGTAGCAGTCGTACACCCCCGACGGCCTGTGGAGATTATCATTGCTCCACTTAGATTAATAATTATTAGTTTATTTTCGTGAAGTGTAATTACTGTGAACTGCAGTGCGATCTAAATGCATGAGGGGCACACTCACTTCAGACAGCAGTGCACTGGGGGAAAGGTCAAGCCTATGCACATTCTCTCTATTCCTAGAGCAAGCCTTCATTGCAGATTGTCACAACCTTTTGGTGACCCAGAAAATATGTAGATGCTATCCCTCCTCGACAAGTGTCCTGATTTAAAGAAGGCAATTAGTGAGCATCTCCAGAGCATTGAAAAATATGTTCATGCACTTGACATCATTGACTTTATGGTTCAACCTAGAAACTTGCAGAAGTACAGGCTCACCAAGCCGGTGTCGCTCTTGACTGCTCAGACCTGGATGCACCATCTTGACTACAGGTGGACAAAGATGCTGAGCAGCCAGTTCATTGATGGCCACAAACATGCTGATGTAGTTTACTACTGACAGAAACAGTTCTTACCTACTGTGGTAGCCCTCGATCTTTATGCACGTCAGTGGAACAAGAATGGTAACAAGGTACCCTTACCAACAGATATCCCCCGCCCTCTTGAGAAGCATGTTGTGTACTGGTGGCACAATGAATCAGTGTTTTATGCACATGATTAACATATTTGATACTGGGTTCACAAATCAGAGAAGGCTGTACCTTATGCCAAGAGAGAGGGTGTGTTCCTTAAGGCTGAATGTAGGTTCAGGTTATATTGTGGATCAACCTGGCCTGACCTGGAAAAAAGCCTATAGGTTCAGATCTGAATCATCTGTAGGTTGACCTACGTTCAACCTTAGCACTGTCCCTCATAGTCACTGACTTTGTATCTGCAACTATGGGTAGCTTCGCTCACTTGATGGAAAGGAGTCGATGTGGGTGCTATTCTATTCAGAGGAGAACTGGGATGGCTACTACACCCACAAGGACATCTTTGCACATGCGTCTAAGGTGATGGACATCCTACAGTGCTACTACCCTGATGAAGAATATGTCTTCATCTTTGACAATGCTCTGACTCACCTGAAGCGGGCTGCCGATGCCCTCTCTACTTAGAAGATATCCAAGTGGCCAACAAAACCTGGCAACCCTGTGTTTGGTGTCAACATCAATGTGATCAGAGAACATGGAAAGCCTATAAATGCACCTGATGGGGGGCCATTAAAGATCAGGATCTGGATGGGTGATACACAGTTCAGCGATGGCCAGCTACAGTTGCTTTACTTCTCTGAGGGTCATCCTCAAGCTGGCATAGGGATGGCGCAGATCCTGGAGGAGTGCAGTTTCAAAGATGCAAGCAAGATGCTGGTGCAGTGCAACTAGAAGTTCAACTGCAAGCAACCTGCTGTTGATTGTTGCTGTCGGCGGCTTCTCTTCAACCAACTGAACTTCTATGATGTTGAGACCCTCCTCGAGATGCACTGCAGGGCCCATTCATTCTCTGTCTTGTTTCTGCCAAAGTTCTATTGTGAGCTAAACTGCATTGAGCAATGCTGGGGCATGTCAAAGTGGATATACTATCAATCACCACCATTGTCACTCCAAGCAGACCTGAAGAAGAATATGATCACCACCCTCGACTCTGTCCCACTTGCATCTGTCCACCAGTGAGTTACTATATCTGAGAATCTTCAAGCATCTCGCGCTGTCAGTGTCAATCACATCACTTACCAAAACTAATAGGCAGATTCTATACCTATTCTCATCATTTTATGGATAGATATCAGAAGAGATTGGATGGAAAGCAAGCAGCATGGGTGGCAAAGAAGTACCGAACCCATGGTGTACTTCTAAATACGCTTATGCAAGACATTGATGCCACCAGCTTGACAGAAGCCTCATAATATGGATGGTATCCCTTGATTACTCATACTAGATGCTAATACTCTATTTCTATGTACATACTGTCATGTGTCATGTCTCTATTAATGCGAGGAACGGTCCTATTTGCTTGCAATAAGTTCCGATATGGCACAGCTACCATATGCTGTAATAATGATGTATTATATTATAGCTAACATCTATAAACACTTTACATCATGTTATGGCAAGGTCCTGATATATCACAGCTCCTCTGGGCTTTTTGGCACAGCTGCTAGGCTCCTACCATATTTGGAAGGTCCTTCTCCAGAGGGCACTGCTGGCAACCTCCTCCTCCTCCTTGGCTTATCTAAGTCTGCTGGTGCATCTCTCCCATCAATTCGGAGCTCCTCCCATCAATCCCGACCTTTCGGGTGTATTTTTTATCAAAATATTTAGTCTCATACCAAAACCGTCCACTCAGCACCGTGAACGGTCTTGTATGAATATACCCAGTTTATAGGAACCATGGGGGGTGCCCATTCAACTACAATTTTCTTATCGATCCATTAGATCAGCGATCTTAATGCATTAGTCCAACTTTTGTTGTTGAGGGAAAGTTGTGCACAGCTTAGTCCCGTGGGCGCTTCTCCCTGCTTATCCTCGCTCCTGCTACTTTCCATCACCTGCAGCCCCACATAGGTGCTTCGCCCGTGATGTCTTCCTAGGAGCAGCATGTTCGGAAAATCAACCATATTCTCTCTGCTATCTCACAGGCTAAATGGAGCTTATTCAATGAGTTCCTCCTTGCTTTCTATACATCTGAAGATCCAGCTATTGCTCAGCAGGCTGGTACTTACCTTGGGTACAAGGAAGGCCAATCCTATGCATCAGAATGACTTCTCGACACCTGGCTAATGAAGACTAGTGGGGAGAGCAACAGGCACTTGAAGGAGGTGATCATGAGGAAGGTCAGGGGTCTTCTTGTGAAGGAGTCCGATCGCGTGCTCTGCGACCCAGAGCTCTGCCTCCCATTGATGGAGACGACCATTCCTCACCTCACTTCAGATGTTGGACTCGATCGACTGGCTACAATATATCAGACCCTTCTCCCGTGCATGTAGATACTCCTCATCACACTAATGACTGCGATAAACACATGCAAGCAGAAGTTTCAATGGGAGAAGTTGAACAAGAATGCTCAAGCGGCCTAGGTATGCTCTCTTCTAAATAACTCCTAGAAATTTGTGATATAATTGTCAGTAGCAGCTGATTATGAAATCCAGGTCGCAGTGGTGATTATCAGCATGCTTCTCTGCATTCAGAATCGCGCCACAAATACTTTTCAAGTGTTTATGGGGGTCTTTCTCTCGAATACCGGTATAAGCCAGCAGGTGATCAGTACACTGAACCATATGGGTCTGTCCATCGGCTACTTGTGTGTAGATTGTATTTGGGGCTTGAATCACCAGGTTATAGCTATATTATAATAGAACAGCCCAAGATTACCTTCATCAGCAAAAGTACACCTTCCTGAACCCTGCTGAACGACCCTGAGTGCCTGGGGAAGCAGTCTAAGGAGCCCTCAGGAGCCCCAGGCTCTAAGGCATTAGATGCCTGAGAACCTGAGAGCACCTGAGGCCATCTGTCATGCTTACTCAGGAAGCTCAGAAAGCTCAGGGTCCGGCCAGGAGAAATATACTTTTGCTGATGTTGAAACCATCTCAAAAAGTGCACAGGAGCATGCTCAGAACTTTGTCCTATCATCCACTCGTCTATTTACGATCATATATAACAACATCAACTTTACCCTGCAAAAAGCCTCACAGCGCCTCGACAATCTAATCTAGCAATTAAATGCAACAACCTCAGCAGTGTACTCACTTTCATCATGCTTCTCCCGAGCCATCTACTCTGCTGCACTCTCAATTGCCAATCGTCACCACCGCGCTTGTCTTCGGGAAAATCTGACACTCAACTCCCTTTGTCTAAGCCTGGCCAAGCAAGCGCAACTCATGAAAGTGTTTGACTATCACGTTCGGATGATCCTGTTGATGCACGGCAATGTAGGGCTATCCCAAAAGAAGATTCAGAAGTTCAAGCAGAAGATGAAGTCACGCAAACCACAGATCTGTCTTCTTTCAGTTGAGAAGACGGAGTTCTTTTTCCTGCCAGCCCTGACATAAGAAGAAGCATCAGTCAGCAGGACGATTCAGGTTGTCAAGAAGCTGTTCACACAACTGCTGGGTCTTGCTGAGGAGATGATTGACACAGAGCTTCATTTGCTTGTTGGTGATTGGCTCTCGATCCGCAACTTGCATCTGATGAAAGCAGAGATCATAGATGAGGAATCTCAGTACCTCTGAATGTCGTAGGTTCAGGAGTGCGCCATGCCATTCCACTTCCAGTTGAATGCAATGTACATGCTGTTCTGAACACATCTGGGGCATGCCGGGAACAACGATCCTGGATCACTTGAGCATCACCGCACTCTACTTTACCACGCCAAACTCAATCTGAAGAAGCCCGAGTACAACAAGGCCAAGGAGCTTCTCTACCATTCCCTGATCGCTCATATCATTGATTGCATATGATACTATATCCCTTATCATTTTATTGGGCTGTGTGGAATGCTAATGAGCTCATAGCAGAGTCACCATAGGAGAGTCCTCGCATACTAGTCTAGCTGTTTGGGTGCCAATGTGGGAGGAGTTTAACTCCGCTGTGTCCTCAATCGTGAAGAAGTTTACCTCTACTGAGCACACTCATAAAGTCCTTGAAAAGACTGACGAGGTTCTCACCCGTGCGATCTCTTCTTCCGTGACACACTCATATTCTACGAATTTTGCAAAGCCATCTGAGATGCCGATATTGACCGTATATGGCTCGTATACGACTTCTGGGCCTTCATGATGCGTGGGGTGAGATGCCATAACTACCGCAATGAGATTCTGCCTCCGCCTCCCACCTGATCATGCAAGAAGTGCTGGGTGGGTGCAACAAGTGGTGCATGTGATATCCTGCTCCTGGGTATGCAAGCCCTTATACACAAATGGCTGTATGAATATTGGCAAAAATGATCAGAAAAGGGAAGTATAGGGCTATATGAAGGAGATAGGGAGGGGAATGGTGTCGGCGATGAGGGAGATGACAATGAGAATGGGAGGTGATGGGGAAGCACTGACAGGAGGAACTGCGTTTGATGACACCAATGGTCAGCTCAACATGGACCTTAATGAGGATAGTGAGTTTAACTCACTACTCACTGAACAGAATAACATTGGTGAGGAGGACAGGATAGATGACGAGCTGCCAATGTATGCACCTCCTTTGCCAATGCTGCCCTAGCTTTAAAACATTTGTTCATCCACATCTATCATGTGTTGTGGGCCTCTCAGCTCTAGATGAAATCGGATTCACCCCCATTACACCAGTATCAGCAACAGATATGGTGTTCCAATTCTCGATGGTACTTATGAGCCCTCAGATTTTTGAATGGCAACTGGTGCCGAGTCGACTGCTGCCACCACTGATAGATAAAACCTAGGTTGCATTAGCAGAGGAATTATAAAATTATGGAAAGACCTAGATATACTGGTGCACCATCCCCCCTGGGACTGCTTCCACTCGTGACACAGCTCGCGATACTAATGGTCAGGAGGTAGGAGAGACGTCACGGGTGCTGACACAAATCTTTTGATGAGCCTCCTCAGCATGGCTCACAATACTAGTTTGAAAGCTCTCCAAGGTGAAGACCACACTGGCAATTGTCTCCACATCCTAGCTCCAGAGGATGAGCTTCCGAAGAAATGCTTCATCCACACCACTGCGCCGGTTGATGATCTGATGTGCACTTACCACCAGAGAGTCGATTGTCTCATTGTCCAGTACTCATTGATGGGAGAGCAGTGGATTATTGTCCCATATTCCAGCCCAGTAAGTATTCCACCAGGTGAGGAGAAGCTGATGCAGTGTGGCACATTCTTCTCTAGAACAGCATCGAGATGGAGAGGAGGTTAAGCCAGGATGGGAGGGTTCAGAAATTGAGGTGGTGTGGCTGTCATCCAGATGAGCTTGCATCTGTGCTGTGTGCATGTGCTGTTCTGTGGACAGGAGACTGATGGGTTAAGATGACAGCAGCGTGCGCTACAGCAGGCACCATGAAGAGGTTCTTCAGTTCTCTCGGCAACTTCCCACACCTGCTCCCACTGGGCCTCTGTCTTTGCATCCATGAACTTCAGCCATGGATAGAAGTACTCCTTGGCAAATGCTCTCATGCACTCTTCCGATTGAGACTGGTTGATGAACACTCACGCTGCAGGGTCCAGCTTGGTTCGGCATTGCTCGTCCTTCAGTGACCTTCACTTCTTCCCTTCCTCATCCTTGCTGGCATCCTCATCCCTCTCCTCATTGGTGGCCTCTTGGCTATCCTCAAATGCCCATTCTTCAACCAGCCACAGCATTTGCTCCTGAAACGAGGGGTTGCACACTGCCTGACCACCCTTCTAAAATGCTGCGCAGAGGTCCTGGGCCCCATACACGATAGACAGCAAGATGTCCGGCATGTCACATCCCATCCTGGCAGCGTCAGTATAGCACAGCCATTGCATGGTGCCACCTCGGAACTTCTCCATAGTCTGCTCCTTGTATCCATCTGAATACACCGCAGTGAACACAGCCAAGGATAAATAGAACGATCACAGGAGTACTCAATGCAGGATCATGCAAGCTTCGCTAGCTTAACAGCAGGTGGCAAAGTAAAAGATGGATTTGGGTAGATCTCGTGAATGTTTAGGTGAGCCTGGTACAAGGTGGAATAGTGCAGCATAACTTGACTTTGTGTACTCCATCGGACGTACTCATAGCATGAGATTTGGGCAGTCAGACCCCAAGTCGATTCCTCAAAACGGATGCCTGAGTCCCATCCTGATGGAATCAAAGCAAATGTTGAAGATTTTGGATGGGAATGTGGCCAAGAACAGCGACCAGCATGTCTCAGTACCCGTGAGTACCCTGAAGCTGCTTCAGCTCAGCATAATCCTTGCAGAACTCCTTCACCCAGTCAAACATTATGTGTGCTTCATTGACAGTGAAAGGTAGGAGCCGCTTTCAAAACTTGTCGCTCCAGAAGAGCTTTTTGAAGTCATTGTTGCAGAGCAAACACTCTGGCGGTGCATAGCAGAGGTTAGTCCGTCCTTTTTCAAAGTCCCAGAACAAGGACC
Organism: Ganoderma leucocontextum; assembly: GCA_020736865.1. Classification (NCBI taxonomy): domain Eukaryota; kingdom Fungi; phylum Basidiomycota; class Agaricomycetes; order Polyporales; family Polyporaceae; genus Ganoderma; species Ganoderma leucocontextum. The sequence continues at coordinate 1,403,284 of JAHKGY010000009.1, forward strand.
AATTGTTGTTGTCCTCATTTATTGCCACAGCTAATATCTGTGGCACAGATCTTTTAGCTTGGAGCAATACAGATGTACTAGCCAGTGAAGATTGTGTCGGAGGCTTGGCCGTGGTTGTGCATCTATGTTAGGTCCCAGCTGGCTCTACATCAGGCCTCCTCGGTGTCTCGTTCTGCCCTATGTCGGCTGCACTAGCCTCTAAGTCGACCGCCTCAACCTCCCTCATCAGGACGGCCTCTGAAGCTTCTATCTCAGCCATTTTCTGGCCCCTCAACATGCCCGTGGTGTTAATGCGATGGACCTTCAGCCGATGTGAGTGCACATGAGCTTCTGACCTTCTATTACCACACACCTGATCATTTTGCAGCGCCTTGAGCGGACGCACAATGATGACTGGGCCGCGGACATTTGCAAGAGCTGCTGCGATCACAATCAGCGCAAACACAAGTGACTTGCCCACTCACGTTCCCACAACTGTCATGACATCATGGCCCTCGAGGATTTTGTCCATTGCTCATAGCTGCCAGGCCCGTGGTTCATAACTGAATATCTTCTTTGTGGTGTCTTTAATTTCATCCTTGCTGACTCGTGTTCCCAGTTTCAGCTAGGGTTTTGAATCCTCGAGAGCAAGATCGAGCAAAATGGAGCTAGGAGTTTCAGATCTTTGAGAGAGCTGAGCAGAGGCAAGCGGTGAAGAACGAGCGTGAGGAGTGGAAGAGAGGGCTCTTGAGCTAGAAGTTTCATTATGAGCAGCATCTTTTGAGGAGTCTTCCTTCATCTAGAGGTCGCCTATAGGGCGATCTCAAAGGTGTTCATGCAGCTCTGACCTTGGCCAGTGCTCTTTTCATGGGACTAGCATTATGATTAACTCGCTCATTGATGTCACAGCTATTATCGATTGTTTATAAGTTAAGAATCTGATCTAATGATTGTGGCACCCTCGATGGTCCTTGATCAAGCCGGACTTTGATCCAAACCCCTCTCACATTCATGTGTGAGGGATTTGGTACGAACATATCAAAATATCAACCTTCCAGCTATTCTAGCCTAATTAGGCAAGTTCCTGCCCTTCCCCTACTAGTAGTCTATTGTCTCTGCCATTACTCACCCATTTCTAGGCCAATTGGCTTTGTTGTTTCAATATTTTAATCAGAGTATTAATGCGCATTTTATGCACATAGTTTAGATGTACAATGTAGATACTGACCAGCCCCCATAGCTCCCTAGGGTCACCCTAGGGGGGGACTATTTCATTCATAGCACAATCATTTCTGCACAGATTCTCTCGTAAAAGGGTGTGTTCTGTGTGCGTTGAGCATGTGCACAGAATGAGCCCTTTTGTGCCTGAATCTCTTCAGACATTTCTTCGTACAAAGAGGGCAGGTATGTGTATCTTGAGAATGGCTAGATGGATTTTCATCATTATTTCACTGTTCTGTAGCTGCTGATAACTATATCTAGGGTGTACTATTATTTTTCAAGGCCCCTCCGATGCCATAGCATGGTAGGTCCATCAATTCTCAGCCATAGCACACTTTGTGCCTCAAGATATCTGTGACCGCTGGGCCAATTGTCATGCAAGAGGGCTCATTCTAAAACTATTGACTACAGCTTTCTAATGAGTCCTCACACATTGTGGTATATCTGCTGGATGGCTCAGTGTGCTGACCCCCTCCTCCTGACTCCTCCCCTCCCTTCAGCACCCTATATCTCAGGCAATTGCCCATGGATTCACTTTGTTCTTTGTATCTCTGGTTCTATACATAGAGTAGAATATGTATGCCAACAATTATACTTACTAGCCAATGTATGACTATAGAAAGTGCCTATCAGTATTCTGCAAGATCACCCACCCTGCTCCTCACAGAAGGCATATACCAACAGATGTGGGCATCAACAATAGTGCCCCTACACACACCTTTCGAACCAGCCAAAAAGCATAGAAATTGATGAGGAATTGACTGAGATATGGCTGGAGCAATTCTGCAAGGCCCTGTAAGACTATCTTTAAGACAGTCTAAGACATGTCCTTTGGAGTGTCTTAAAAAAGAGGTGTCTTAACTCTTACTTAGTTACAGAGTGAGACTCCAACAGAACTTTTGGCATATCTCAGTCATTTCTGGGCCATTTCTCTTTGTGTTTTTTGCATTCAATATGTACACTTCACTGCTATTTGATAGCATATACAATATGTTTATCAGAGGAATACAAAACCTTCGACAGGGGGTGTTCTGAGGAGAACTAATAAAGAATTCCAACCAGATTGCACAGAGTGATAGCTTTGGCAGCTTGGAATATAGTAGTATTCTACATTTAGAACTAGAGATACAGAGAATGAAGTAAATGCATCAGGAACTGCCTGAGATATAGGGTGCTGAAGGGAGGGAAGGAGTCAGGAGGAGGGGGTCAGCACACTGAGCCATCCAGCAGATATACCACAATGTGTGAGGACTCATTAGAAAGCTGTAGTCAATAGTTTTAGAATGAGCCCTCTTGCATGACAATTGGCCCAGCGGTCACAGATATCTTGATGCACAAAGTGTGCTATGGCTGAGAATTGATGGACCTACCATGCTATGGCATCGGAGGGGCCTTGAAAAATAATAGTACACCCTAGATATAGTTATCAGCAGCTACAGAACAGTGAAATAATGATGAAAATCCATCTAGCCATTCTCAAGATACACATACCTGCCCTCTTTGTACGAAGAAATGTCTGAAGAGATTCAGGCACAAAAGGGCTCATTCTGTGCACATGCTCAACGCGCACAGAACACACCCTTTTACGAGAGAATCTGTGCAGAAATGATTGTGCTATGAATGAAATAGTCCCCCCCTAGGGTGACCCTAGGGAGCTATGGGGGCTGGTCAGTATCTACATTGTACATCTAAACTATGTGCATAAAATGCGCATTAATACTCTGATTAAAATGTTGAAACAACAAAGCCAATTGGCCTAGAAATGGGTGAGTAATGGCAGAGACAATAGACTACTAGTAGGGGAAGGGCAGGAACTTGCCTAATTAGGCTAGAATAGCTGGAAGGTTGATATTTTGATAGAAAATGCATCTAAAAGGTCGAGATTGATGGGAGAAGCTCAGAATTGATGGGAGAGATGCACTAGCAGGCTTAGATAAGCCAAGGAGGTTGCCAGCAGTGCCCTCTGGAGGAGGACCTTCTAAATATGGCAGAAGCCTGGCAGCTGTGCCAGAAAGCCTGGAGGAGCTGTGATATATCAGGACCTTGCCATAACATGATGTAAAGTATTTATGAGTATTAGCTATAATATGATACATTATTATTACAACAGCAGCTGGCACGGAAGGCACTCAACTTATATGCTCCATAACACTGTGACATAGTAGTCAGTTGTGTAGTAGGCCATTCTTACTGTAGTAAATCACTCAGTTCGATATGGCCTATGATATGTGACACTAGCCAAAGTCGGATGAAATCTGACATCTGCTCCAGTGACCTGTGACAGACCCCAGATTTGGATGGATTTGGGGGCAGTCTGAGGGCACACGACAGTGCACCACCTCTAAGCACTGGTCCAGCTAGAAGCCGCAATCAATGGTGGCCAATGTGACCTATTACAAGTGTCCAAGATCTGACAGATCAGATGACCTAGGAGCCATGATATGTCGAACTGAGTGATTTACTATAGTACTTTCATAATTGAATACATCTAATAGTACTATTTAGCACTATAGTAACACTATTTTAATACTACTAACACTACTCCAGCTGCCTAATCTCTAGAGATACATTGTTAAGTATCAGAAGAATCTATATCTATCTCTCAAAGACACTCAAAGGTTCTTACAAGGTTGTGTTCAATATATAGTATCTGCTATGTTATTATGATGCTGCTGACTTAGAGAAATATCTGCAGTCCCTTCAATGCTAATATGCTTAAACATCATCAAACATCATATATACATCATCAGTATTGAAGTATCACCAGTGTCTAAGCCCAAACATATTTATCGGCAGATATAGTGTTAGCAGTTTTCTCCAAGTTCAGCAAAAGAGGAGATATATTGAGCTTGTACCCTTAGAAGATATAAGGTCTTGTGGTGCAGTGGTCAAGGGTGTCTGCTTGGAAGGTGGCTATGCTGGCAGATCTGGAGGTTGAGGGTTCAATTTTAGCACTACTGCTAAATATTATAGTACTATTAAGCTGCTAATTGTTTCTAATTGTACTGAGATTTCACATAATCTATCTAAATAGTAAGACTGTATACTACTGTGTGTAACGGCAAAACTCCATCTATTTTGGTGCAACTCAGATATAGATAGAGATATTTTGCAAAGGTAGGTTTTCCTAATGTAGGTTATCTGCTGGGTGTTGGAGAGTGGAAAAGTTGGGCAAGCGGGAGCACGAGTCTGATGATGACACATCTCAGCTTGTATTGTCTCGGGTGTCTTATGTACATTGTCTCTGATTTTTTACTTGTCTTACATATCTTGTATCTTAACCTTGGATCCTGAGACATCTTATCTGCAATTACTGTACTTATAGTAGATTATTCTGCACCACTCATCTCAGTCCTATGTATATATATCCTAACTGAGGTGAGCATCTCCGCAACTATTCTAGACTTCATTACATTGACTGACGGTACTATTAGTTATCTGTCTAAAGGTACTATCAATATACTATTAGTCCTACGTATGCGCGTCCTGACTGAGTTATCTGTCTATAAGTTGTGAGCTCTACCTTTTAGGTGGACTCCCTATAAAAAAAATTGAATAACACATTCATCGCATCTTTCCACACCATGTCTTCTATCAAGCTTGGCGATAATCACATTTGCATGCTGAACCTTGATGTTGGCAGCGCCAACTAGGTGCTGTACAAGGAATGGCTTACCTAGGTGGCAGATGCAAAGAGTCTCATGGGTCATCTCAATGATACACCTATCTAACCCATTGCACTGCCTATAGCAGGGAGGAACATCACGGTAATGCACAAGCGATCGATATCCATGTAGGAAGCCGACCAGACTGTCAGAAAGGGTGCAAGGGTGCTGAGTGCTCAAGAACCGGGAGGACTATTGGGCAGATGTGAGGGAGGTAGGGAGGTAAGGAGCAGACGGCAAAGCTGCCAGAAGCAACAACGTGAGGCAGCCGTATGCTGCAGGGCACGGAATCGAGCTCTAGAATGAGAGGGAAGCCGATATATTGCTCGAGAGGTCGTGATATGGGTACAGGAGTCTATCTACCAAGTCAGGGCCAGTGGCCGAGACTACAACACCAAGACAAATATAAACATACAACAGACACAGTGCTACAGCCACAGCACTATACTAGGCACTGTAAGCAGGATCCCAGCATAGAACAGGCAACAGCCCCATCAACAGTCCAGGAGGGAGATGTGGCTACAGATGCAGCTGTTGCTACCACTGGTGCTAATGGGGGAGCAGACACTGCTGCTGCCAGAGGGACCAGTGGTGGCAGGACAGTGGCTGCAGCTCTCAGTGGCAGTAATCTGGGTTCTGGCACAGCGCTGGGTCCTGCACAGGTGATGTATCTGGCCTAGTTGGCCAACTGAAAGAGCGAGGCAGTCGTCAAGCAGCTTATAGTGAGCACAATTTCAGACTCACTTTTTATGAAGGTCTGCACTAAAAGAACAGTGCATGAGATCTGATCAGCTCTTGCTGCGGAATTTGAGTGCTGCTCATGCATGATCTTGTTTAATCTGCAGTGGAGACTACAGGAGCAATACTATGGGAAGAAGGCTGATGTTAGAATGCACTTCACGAAGCTTCAGACGATATACAAAGACCTAGCTATGATGGGCGATGGCACCCCCCAAGGATGACAACTTCTACATGATCATCCTTGGCTCTATGCTGACCTCTTTCAAAATCTGTCTCTTCCTTCACTGCCACATCAACTGTTACTAGGAACATCTTGACCCCAGTCTTTAGAGCAGTTGATGGCCACTCTAATGGACGAATATGACTGCTGTGCCTTGTGTACCAAGTTGGGACACTCAGGCGGTGATCCTAATGATGTTGTGATATCAGCAAATAACAAAAGCAGTAAGAGGAAGAAGAAGAACATCAAATGCTTCAATTGCAAGAAGCGCAGTCATTACAAGTCTGAGGGACAAGCTCAAGCCCAAGAATAATACCTCGACAGCATCCGAGAAGGGCAAGGACACTGGAGACATGTCAGCATATTTCCAGGGCAAATAGAGGGAGAATATGGGGATAAATGAAAACCTTTTGACACAATATGGGGGTGATAAATCGGTGGAACAACATTGCGACAATATGCAAGATTTTATCCTGATTATTGCACAACATTGTCCTCACAACTATTGTGGAATCATACCTATTGTTATCCTCATGTTCTTTCAGGCAAAAATGTTGGTCAGTATTGTGACAGTTTGTGTGCCACTGTCCAAGTTTTGATGGGGCAAGAATCATGTCAAAAGCTTTGCATTCTTCAACATACTGTCCATGGCAACATGGTAAAATTTTGTCTCAATACTTCCGGGGCAAATACAGAGTAAAAACATTGCATAGACGCCTTCCACTGACTGCAATGAAATATTGGCCAATAGTAAGATATTATGTAATTCATTCACACAACTATTTACCAGGGAAGTAGAGAGGCAGTATGCCCCTGACATACAAAATATTTGCACCATATTGGCTTCCTACTTGATACTGCAATCTTGCATAAAAAGGTTTTTATTTATCTCCATATTCTCCCTCTATTTGCCCTGGAAATATGCTGACATATCCCCAGTGGGATGAGGCATGGTATGTGTGCCTCATGCCAGACTCAGACACGGTCTTCCTTCCCGATCTCCAGTCTGTCTCAGACTCTTCATCCGAGGCTGACAGCAATGCTAAGGAGGATGAGGAATTTGATGTAGATTTCACCACTCACTATAGCATAATGCTTACAAGCAACCCACCAACCAAGGACAAAGAGGTCATCTTTGACTCTGGCGCCACCAGCCATATATTCCCGCACATTCATCATTTCATCACCTAATACCCAATTATGCCCAAGCACATCAATGCGGCCAATAACCACACTTTCTGAGGTGTTGGCTGTGGTGACATGCAGATTACTGTTCTATGCAATGAGGATGGCACTGAGACCACACGTATCCTCCTTCAAAATATCCTCTATGCACCAGCGATGGATGTCACACTCATGTTTATGAGGTGTATTGTATTAGCTGGGTCCACAATTGCATTCCTTCTCAAGGGATACTGGGTCTTGAACTCTGATTAGCGAATGGCGTGGGTATGGGTAACCCACGTGGGTTTATGTACCCATACCCACATGGATATGGGTGCGGGTTGGCTCATGAGATACCTACGCCAAACTCAAATCTATATGTAGAAACCCATGCGCCGACCGACACCCATACTCACCGCAAGGGCAGGCTGGTGCCTCTGATGCGGGATTCAAACAGTAGTGGCTTGAACTAACTGTATAGTACTCAGCTGCAACCAATTTTACTTTACAAATTACTTCTACTGTTCTACCTGTGCCGAGTCTAGCCTCTGTCTGCATCATTATCTGCCCTCGCAGTCTTAACTCCCTTCCTGTCTACTACTATGCCCTCCTCCGCCAAAGGCAAGACGAGTACTACAGCACCTAGGCCACCTCCGAAGACACGCGCAAAAAAGACCAGTAAGATTGCCAGTGTCTGGTGCCTGGTGAAAGCTCGTCCAAAGAAATGCAAGAAAGCCGTCCTATCTGACAACGAGAGTGACTCGGAACCCGACAGCCCTCCTTCAAAAAAGGCCAAGAGAGCGCCCAAGAATGGTGGCGATGATGACGCACTTGAGTGCGACACATTGGCTATTGTGGGAGAAGATGGTGAAGGGAGTCCAGACGAGGAGGGGTCTGAGGAGAATGACGTGACAGTGGAGATTGTGGAATCTGACAAAGAGCTGGGTGAGTCCGATGTATGCTTCAAGTGAAATCTAATGTTAATTGGATGCAGAGCATGCACAACAATAGTGGCGCTCACTGATCTATGGGTTCTTCATATCGGAGGTTGAGGTTGACTATAAGGACAGTCACCGTTCGCATCTGTTCAAGTGTGCGGCAAAGGGCTGCGACGTCCAGATTCGCTGATATCTGGACATAAAAGATGCTGCATCGAGTGGGAACTTGTTCAAGCATGTGTGCCTATGCTGGAGCAACGAAGCCATCGACCATGTGCTTGAACTGGGTAACACAGATATTGTGCGCGAGAAGCTGGTCAAGCCGAAAGCGCAGTCAAAATCTATAACAGAGTTCTTCATGCAGAAGAATGGGAAGAAAATGAAGTACTCACACCGAGCACTGTCAAAGATAGAGATGTGGTATGTCCAGGTCCAGTTTTGCCTTGCAATGGGCGGCTCTCAAGCGAGTGAAAGGACGTGGGCAGTGAGATGGGTTGCCGAAGATCTGTGGCCTTCCAAGATGCTCGCAGACCACGGATTCCTGGTCATCGCAAAGTCTGGACGCCCAGGGTACTACGTTCCGTCGCCCATAACGGTATCTCGGGATGTCAAGGTCATCTTCATCGCCACACAAAAGCAGCTGGTGAAGATGCTACAGGTGAGCTTTCGGACTGGCCAGCAAGAAGGTCAATTACTCACATTATCCAGCCACACTCGGAAGGGATACGCTGGCAAGCTAAGCTTCACCACGGATGCATGGACTTCACCTAACCACCGATCCTTCATCACGGTCATGGTCCATCTGGAGCTAAAAGGATGGCCACTCAGAATGCTGCTGGATCTGGTAGAATTAGCAAAGGTACGTACCACTCTGATTCAGCTTTCTCGCGTGATGCCAGGCGCCAACGTAATTGGACAGTCGCACACTGGAGTAAACCTTGCTGTGTCCTTTCAGGACGTCCTTCTTGAGTTTGGGATCAAGGACAAGGTGAGTTCAGGTGTGGCTAGATATGGGTTCATGATTTACTCACCTGCATGGCCACAGATCCTGAGCATCACGCTCGACAACACTTCAAACAACAACAAGATGATCAAACATCTTGGCAAGCTTCTACTGGCATTTGAGGGAGCATTCCACCACACGCGATGCTTCGCCCATGTCAACCAACTCGTGGTGCGAAGCTTCGTTGGCCAATTTGATGTGCAGCAGGTGAACACCGAGGACATTGATGCACTTGTGGATGATGATGTTCGAGCAATTCTCACGCTCACTGAGGGTCTCAAGGAAGAGGAGCATGAAACCAAGCAGGCAAGACAATGTGAGGCGGGGTTGGAAGAGGAGTGGGACGAAGAGGAGCAGGATGACAATGACAATGAGTGAGTTTCCGAGATTACCAGCCTGACAGATGAAGAATGAGAGGAGTTCGAGCAGAGTGTACGGCCAGTGAAGATGGCTCTCGTTAAGGTGAGAGTCATGCCAGCTGGCGGTTTGGTTCGGGGCAGCTTCTCACACTGCCGTGCCATAATAGATCCAGAAGTTTGCATTCAAGGTGGTCAATTCATCCACCAAGCTGCTCCCTGCCTGGCGTGCTATCACCGCCGAGCTGAAGCTCCTCAACCGCCTCCTTCCGCACAATGTCCGTACACACTGGAACTCAACATACGATATGCTGAATAAATCGCTCATTTTCCGATCAGCAATCGACAAGATGACCGATGAGGATGAAGAATATGAGCTTACCGCCTTTCACCTCAAGAAGCGTGAGCGGAGGGTCGTCGAGCAGCTCTGTGATGTGCTGAAGGTATGTTGTCCATATCATGTCTGTTCTCCGATGCACTCACGAACACTTGCATCACCTACTGTCGGTTGCCTCGCCGCCCTCCTGCCACCCGCTGCCCGGACCTCTGCAAACTTTATCTTTCCAAACTTTAAACCTCCCAAACTTTAATCTGTGTCTCACAGTTCAATACACACAACTTCCCCTCGACTGCTCGAATCACTGTCCAGCTCCCTCTCGGTCTCTTCCTCTACTGGCATATGGTGGCCTTCGCTCTCTGCTGCGCCTCCTCTGCTGTTATTATTCACAGGTCTTCAAACACGCCACAGAGTTCTTCTCACACGATACACTGAGCCTCGCGACTGTGATCCCGGCAATGAACTACATCGACACCACCCTTACAAACCAAGCCCGAGATGAGAAGCTCGATGACGCAATCCGAACGGCAATCGGCCTTGCAAAGAAGATGCTCAACCATTACTACAAGCTCAGCGACCTGTCGGCGACTTACCGGATTGCCATGAGTAAGTAGTATGATATGTGTCACCCAATAGTTCTCACTTACCCGTCGTCCTTCCCAGTTCTTCATCCCTAATATAAGCTCCGTTACTTCGAGGATGCCTCCTGGCTGAAGCACTGGATTGAGAATGCACGTGAATTGCTCGAGGAGGAGTACCACGCAAACTACGAATCCGAGCTAGATCCTGAGGATGCCGAGGAGCCAGAGAATGATGGCGAGGCCATCCTCGAGGTACGTCAAATGCAATACTTGCATGCGTTAAGGAGGAGCTGACAACCACTACCCTAGGGTGCCAACATATTCGATTACCTCCCCTCTGTGAAGAGCACGCGCAAAGCGGCGATGGAGGCTGCCACCGAAATCGATAGGTACCTTTCAACTGCGACTTTGAAAGTCGAGAACCCTTTGCAATGGTAGACAGACAATGCAGAGCTCTATGCCACCTTATCGCACATGGCTCTCGACTACTTGTCGATTTCTGGTAGGTGCACGGGTGTCAGAATCAGAGATGTTGACTCGCTAACGTTCTGATCATCTCAGCTATGACAGTCGACGTTGAGCGCGTCTTCAGTAAGGGACGCCTCTGCTTGTCTCACATCCGCAACTGCCTCAGTGCACAGATGACTCGCGCGTTGCTGTGTGTCGGAGATTGGTCCCATCTTGATCTAGTGCGTGCAGAAGATCTCAATGCTGCCGCAGTCCTTCCAGATCTGGAGGAGGATGAGGAGGAGGACAAGAATTCTGTCCAGGAAGGTTGGGACAGGATTCATGAAGTATTCGCCATGCTGTAAGCCCTTGTTCTACGTGTACTAGACCCACTATCTGTGTAGCACCTTGACGTAGCCTGTACCTTGCTTGTGATCTCCCTGGTTGTCGTATATGCCCCACCCAATGAATGTCCATCCAATAATACTGGTATGCTGCATGCCTCATCCTCTTGTCTATCATGATTAAGTCGCTACATAGTTATCACTGATGCTGCTATGATCTACTAGTATATACCCCGCGACTGATCCACTGCTGTTCTCGCCATCATCCAGTACCCATCCATCATGGCTGTTCCTCCCCACACTCATCTTAATGGCGAGGACAGTGCTCCTGTTGTGCCCACACTCGCTGCACCCCCGGCCATCCAGCAAAACCCTCCCTTGGACATTGCAGTCCACGGTCCCACTATGGCAATCTTCAATGCTGTTGCAAATGCCGTCTGTGCTCCGGGACCAGTTCCGCGCCTTGAGCTTCTGGAGGACTACTACACCTCCATCAACGGGGCATGCTTGCATACAGTTGTGCTCCGCATTGTCGGGCGTGACTCGGTCTCTCAGGTATGTGTTTTTTCGCTCACTCATTGCTGGCATATCTCGAGTCCTTACATCGCATACTCAGCTACTGGCAGTATGTGTTGCCGACGTCTAGTCTGGGCCTCAGGCAGCTTCCCATCCAAAAATTCATCTGTTGGACATGCACTTTCAAACAAGGCGAATTCAGTGTTCTGGATGTACTCACTCTGGGACAGTGACGCCTACTGGTAGACTTCACGCACACCTGGGAGTTCTTCGCGTGCAGGCCTTTTATCTACCGTGACTGAGAAGTGTTCACACAGATGTTATGGTCACTCGCGCAGGACCCATGGAGTCACATGGAGGATGGTACAGTGGATGGAGGCTATGCGCAGCTGTCTGCTCTCTCTGATTGGGCGCGGACCTCCTACCTAGTGAGTCCAATCCTTCTGCAGTGTCTCTGACCAGCGACTGCTTCTCTCTCAGCGCTGACTTATCCTTTGGTAGGCCTGGTTTGGTATCAACCCAGGGCCTGTCCCCGGGGTGATCATGATGGAGAATCTGACTGCGGAGGCTTTGAGTAGCAGCAGAGGCTCAGATTCGGAGGATAGCATGCCCTCCCTCGTTGATGAGCATGAACTGTCTGATGCTAGCCTAGATTAATGTACTACCCTGGTCTCTATGTTAAGTACTTGAAGTACTAGAATCATCACATATGTTTGAATGATATGTTGAAGCCTGATTGTCTCCACATTATAATGTATACTGACTGTCATAATCTTATGTAAGTATAAACCAACAAAACCCACATGTGGGTGTGGTACCCATGATACCCAAAGTACCTATTATACATACCCACACCCATATATACCCATGGCTATGTGGGTATGGGTGTAGTGTGGGTATGGGTGTGGGTATAGGCCCTGACATCCATAGGTATACCCACACCATTTGCTACTCTGGCGGGTCAAAGCGCTCAGACTGCGTGCAGATTGCACACTGGGTGGGCTGAGATGAGGCATCTGATGCTCACTGCATCTACTGGCCAGACTGCTATACTGTGACTATTGGTGCTGCTCAAGGGGGAGAACAATGATGATAAACTGGAAGCAGGAGCAGGAACTCACCTAGGTAAGCATGCCCCCACACTGTCACTACAGCCAATCTCCAACATCTCAAATGATAAACCTCCTCCTCTCAAACTTGAGCCCCCTACTGCCAATCTCTCTACCTCCCAACTATCCAATGACCCCAAGCCTATTGCAGTGAAGGACATCCTTGGAGAACAGTTTGAGACTGTGAACAAGCAGCTGAAGCACTCTGAAAGGAGTCAGAGTACATTAAGCAGCTGAGGAGTGGCAAAGGGAGCATTAGTGGATAGAAAAGCAGGCGGATGTTGCCAAAGAGGATGCAGGCAGGGATCAAGAATATGAGGAAGACAACAGTCAAGGAGGTTGAGGTCAAGGAAGGATTTGTGTTGGTGGCACAGGAGGAGCGAGAGGACTGGGAGATAGTTGAGCTGGTGATGGCAACTGCAATAGGAGAAGTTGCATTGAATTCAAGAAAATTCATGGTCAGGGACAGGCTTATCTAATGAGTCAGCTAAGTGTGCTTACCTGAGCATACCTACCAGTGATCAAGCACCTGTGAGCCTCCGCATCTGCAGCTGGTGAGAGAGAGAAGGAGAGAGAGGGCCCAGAAAATATAGGTAGGGTGAGGATCGAGTTTCAGGAGCCACCAGAGGGCCAGAGCAGTGGAGGGGGTTGATCAATCAAGTCATTGATCACATTGTGAGCCCGAATGCGGAGCATTGATATAGGAGGAGGAGGAGGAGGAGGAGGAGGAAGAACATGCAGCACAACAGTTGAATGAATCTAGAAAGTCAGTGTTATAGCCAAACAACTGTGCCATAAAACAAACAAGAGGAAGGCTTACTGATGGAGACACACAGAGGGTGGCAGCAGAAGTGAAGAATAGATTGGCCTAGACTAGTAGGTAGAGGATGGTAGGGGCTGTTAAGCTACCTACAGATAATGGAGGAGCAAACAAGAGATAGAATCTAAGGTCTCTGAGCTCACATCACAGCCCTTATATACTATATATGCGACTTCAGAGGCATGGGCCATTTGCATGGCCTTAATGGTGAAAACTCTGATTTCAGCAGTGTTCGACTGTCATTGTCGCCGCTTACCCCCTCCTCATGATCTGGCCTCCAGGACAGAGGGTCAGTGTGAAGCATTGTTTTGCCGGGTCGGTGCCATAGGTTGAAGATGAAATATGAAAGGAACAAACTCCAATGAGCTTGTCGATGAGTAAGCTTCTGGGCTTGCTAGAAGTAGGTAAGGTTGAGGTGGTCTGACCAGATCTCAATTGATTCAGGGTGTTCTTTCAGGTAGTGGTGATATTCTTCTAAAGTGTGTATGATGGCCAATAGCTCCTTGTCATAGATCTCATAGTTACGCTTATGCTCATTGAGGGACTTGAAGTAGAATGTAACAGGATGCCAGAGCTTGTCCTCTCCCAGCTGTTCTAGCACTGTCCCTGTGGTGAAGTCAGATGAGTCCATTTCTAGATAGAAAGGTGCCGTGTCATTGGAGATTTGCAGAATCAGGGCAGTGGTGAAGGCCATCTTCTTCCCATTGCCAAGGTGCATCCTTGCAGGTGAGCATAGTGAGCGGGTGAGCCATCTTCGAGAAGTCCTTGATGAAACATCAGTAGAAGTTGGTGAGGCTGAGAAAAGCTTGTACATACTTGACCTTGGTAGGTGTTGGCCAATTTTTTATACCTTCGACCTTGGTTGGGTCCATAGTAATAGAATCCTTTGAAATGATCAACCTAAGGAACTCAACCGACTGTTATTCAAATTTGCACTTCTTGGGCTTGATGAAGAGGTCGTTTGCTCGTAGTTTCTGAAGCACCCATTCTGTGAGCTGTCGGTGAAGCATGAGATCATCTGTGACTTATAGATCTTGTTCATCATGGCCTAGAAGGTGTTTGGAGCATTGCACAGACCAAATATCATCACTGTCAGTTCATACAGCCCACGGTAAGTAATAAATACTGCCTTCTCCTCATCTCCCTCTTGTATATGAACATTATTATACCCCCATCTTAGATCTAAGGAGGTGAAGATGGATGACTGGGAGAGATGGTCGATAAGGTCAGGGATTTGTGGTATGGGAAACTTGTCCTTCTTTGTAATGGCATTGAGGGTGCAGTAGTTCCGTACTAGTCATAGGCTGCCATCCTTCTTCTTGACAAAGAATACAGGGGCTGCAGCTGGGCTTTTTGACCTTTAGATATACCCCTTGACTTCCTGTTCATTGATCTACCCATCCAGAGAGTTTCATTCCTATGGATTAAGTGGATATAGCTTGACTGGCTTCAGTAGTATAGCACCTTCTACTAGTTCAATGAGATGGTCATAGGGCTTGCGGGTTGACATCCATTCTGAGGCTGTCTTGGAAAACATATCACTATACTGGTAATAATGGGCTGGTACATGATTAGACCAGTAGTCCTTGTCTTGACTTCCTGGTGCTATGTGGCTCAGACTGTGAGTAACAGGAGCTGCCTTAAGGCTGAACATAGATTCAGGTCATGTTGTAGATCAATCTGGCCTGACCTAAAAAAAAAACCTATAGGTTTAAGATCTGTAGGTTTAGGTACCTACTGTATGAATCAGCCGCAGATCTGAATCAAGAGTTTGAAAAATTCTGACCTGCTGCAGGTCACCTAATATGACCTAGATCTAACATTTTCCTCAAAATAGTTTATATTTGAGGAGCTATATTGAATATACTCAAGTTATGACTATAGTAAGTGCTTGATTTATCTTATAGAGTAGTTGAAAAGACAGTTCTTTGAACTCCTCCATGATATTCTACACTCTAAATCACTATAATTTGAGTGTGTTTGTATACTTTTTATTGATATAACCTTAGAAACACCTTTGACTATATCATTACTATTGATATATTGTTATTACTACTAATATATTGCCTCAAATCTGTGAAGCAGTGATAACAAAATATGAGTAACCTATAACCTATAGCAGGTTTAGGTCAATTTCTAGGTAACCTGCATTCTATAGGTTAGAGAGCTGTAGGTTTAGGTCAGATTTCAGGTCAACCTAAACAGATCTCAATCAGAGGTAAGAAATCTTGCAAACTTGTAGGTTCAGATCTGGATCATCTGTAAGTCAACCTACGTTCAGCCTTAAGCTGCCTGCAGCTATCTTGCCATCTCCATGCTGAATGAACTGTAAATCTCTCATGGCTAACTGTGAATCTTTCCTCATAAACAGCTTTGCAGAGGGGTTCAATTTGGTGAGGTCACCTTCTCGTCCTCTGCTATTTCAACCCACCGACCTCTGTAGGCCCTGCAGATTCACAGTTTGAGATTTACGGTCTCAGATGTGCTGTTTTTTCTTGCTGTAATAGTTTCATTGATACCTCCTTGTTGTCCTGCTCCCTCTTATCCTTCTTACCTATTTCTCTCAGTCACTCCAGCCTCTTCTTTGGCATCTCTGCGCACATCATTATGTTGGCCTCACCAGCAGACCCACCCTTGCACCTCATGTCTTGCAGCCTCCTCTCTTAACCTCGGCTTCCTACGCGCTCATGGACTAACTAGCCATTAACCAATGTGCTCAACCAAGCACCAACATCAACATCCAATCTGCCCATGCTTGCGCCTCCAGAAAGTCGAAGTCATGAGGATTAAAGAGCTGTGGGAGGTCTCAGGTGTGTATCCGACACTTACCAGTCCTTTTGCATTTATGCCACGATATCCCTCATTATTTTTCACTGCATTTGGGCCTGTCCTGCTGCCACTTGTCCCCATATCAGGTAGTGGAACCTGCTACGGAGCAGGTGGATTTTATTGCACTGACACTCAGCCGGGTCCTAACTAGACCACCCAATTGGCAAGGATACTATCACCTCGGTGTAAATGTCAGGTATATACCCCACGCCAATCCCCTCTCATACGTGACCACTGACACGAAGTGTAGCATCTGGCTTAGACAATGCTGCATGCCATTCCAGTATGCTCATGCGCAAGCTGGTCAGAACTCCGAATTGCACACATTCTTCCACCACCTCATCAACCTCTTCTCTCGGCCTGTCACTATAGTATTTGTTGCAGACAGGCTGGACTATTCAACTGTCAAGAGGGGGACTTAAGTTGTCAAGAAGCTGCATTGGATGATAACCGGCATAAAGGATCTCATAGATGCATTCAGTTTTGAATGGATTGAGGTGAGTGCTCATTGTTGTGCTTTCATATGTGGAGCCCTTACTTTGAGATGGGTGCAGACCCCCCAGTGAGGCTGAAGCTGAGCTCGTATCTATGAATCAGCTCGATATCATTGATGCGGTGATTTCAGATAATAGCGACACACTTGTGTTCAGTGCCGAAGTGGGAATACGCAAGCGAGTTTTCTCCCTCCAGCTGGCTGTGGCTTGAGCTCATTATCATGGCAGCCCTTCAAAGAGGCTGCCTCCAACCAAGGTTGAGATTGTATCAGCAGATAGGTTGCCCCTTCTGGGCAATCTTCTGTTCATTGCTATGCTAGCTGGTGGTAACCATGACAAGGTGTGCTTACAGTCATCACAAGCCACACCTTCCCCTTCCCATCTCTACTGATATTAACCTGCTCACAGGGCCTCAAGAGCTGTAGAACCAACACAGCAGTTGCCCTTGTGCACTATAGGCTTAAGGCATTGCTTCTTTTATGCACATTGGAGACTGTCAATCATGGCGATGGCATTCAACTTCTCCTCAATGACTAGCACAAATCACTCTGACACTGTTTGTGGCATAATCCAGATGGGCATGTTGGCTTGACTGTGTCCATGCTAGGTGCTTTTCTCAATGTTAATATAGTGATGGCCTATGTTCACCCGGTGATGACTAGTGGGGACTGTATCCTACTCAACACTGAATTCAGACATTCTGTGCAGTTCCTCATTACAAGAATCACACAACTTTGCAAAGAGCTCTTCTCATGGAATGAGAAGATGATAGTGGCCAAGATGGCCAAGTCTGTATAGCCTGCTGTCATCATGCACCTCCTTGTACAAAGAAGCATGGACTAGAGTAGACAAGACATCAGATCTCTAAGAACATATGTCTGCACTGCACCTCACTTTTATTCTTGATGCTGATAAACTGTGTTCATATTTGGCAAGATACTAGTCTTATTCTCGATAGTATTGCTTGCAGCAAGACCCGCACGTGCCATACCACTGGCTATGTTGAGCACCAGGTGACAGTGGATATCTCTCCCATCTGAAATGCCACCATCTTTCTTCTTGATTCCTCCCTCAATGCATTTCTGAGGATAGGCAAACTGTCTACTTAGGTGCCAGCATCAGTCATCGCAGAGGACAGAGCTAGCAGGCTCCTTTTTGACCAAATGGTGCAGTGTTCCCATAAGCATCGTGCACACACCTCTGATTTGAGCACCACGCGTATCCCTTCGGTTCTCTCCGTCAATGCTGCAGCCATTGTTGTCCCTATTGCCATCACCCACATCTTCTTTGCTCATAGGATATTTATGCTCGAGTTCTAGCTCTTCACAGATCATTGGCCTCACTGGTAATGATGCTGACTAGGGCTGAATACGGCTTCAGATCACTTTGTGGGTTGAGCCGCAAAAACCCAGAGCCAGAGCCACCATGAGCCGGATCTGCAGATCTGGATCATCCGGATCCGAGTTAGGGTTAGCTAGACTAAGAGATCCGCTGCAGGTGATCCACACTCTGCTCCCTCACTCATCACCTTGCTTGTACCACCTCTTGGCTGTGATATTTCGAACTTACTGGGGCTTTCTAATGCTCTATATCTCATTCTCTGGGCCTGGTCACACTAGAATACAGCAAAATGTTCAAGACCACTTAGATAGGCTAGAACAAGGATGAAGACCTCCCTATACCTTGTTGGAACGGGGTGATTTAGGACTTTCTAACGAGCCAAAGACTGTATTTTCTGATTACTCGTTGATGTTTTATTACACATACAGTGCTGGCTTCTCCCTCCCCTTTTATTTTTGTTGTATTGCAATGGATTTGATTTGATCATGCTGCGCTTTACACCATCGTTTCTCCTTAATATTACTTATCAGACGAGCCCAAAACTGTCGGATTTGGACCGCTATAGCCTTCGATCTTAGCTCCTTTCCCTCTCTTCCTCCCTTGTTCACTGCTTCTGCCATATCTCTGTGAGCTCCTCATTGCTTCTCACGTTCTATAATATTAATCGTTGTTAATAACCCATTAACAATAGGGTGTTGTTAAACAGCCTCTAGCTGTTGTTAATGATTGTTAATGATGTGGAGCTTACAGATCTGGACATTATTGACAGTTATTAATACTGGTGGAAAGCATCTGCAAGCAGTTATTAATCTGTTGTTAATACTGTAGGGCCGGATATTTCGGAGATTATTAACCCGGTCTTATCTATATCTTCTTTGAGTAATCTAATCTACTGTCCGCTTTTGAGCGCTTTTTTGATATCTTTAGTTGATCATTCAGAGCTTGATTGATCTAATCTGCTGTGCACTTGATCAGTTCGATCTACTGGGCGCTTTTGGGCGCTTTTTTGATAATCTGCCTTCCTTAAATGGTAGGTGAGTGCTAGGGGCAGGACCAGGTGGGGGTACCTCCTAGGCCCATTATGGGCTCAATACTATAGCTATTCACTTTGTTCTTTTTGCAGTATGTTTGTATTGATAGGGAGCATCAAATGGCACTAAAAGCACTAGGATCTGTCTACCACAACCATTGATATAGCCTATACAGTACTGGAGAGAAGAGGGTACTGCAGCTTGGCCAGTTTCTGGGCTTTTTCCTTCATTATTTTTGCATATAGTAGGCACTGGTAGAAGTATATGGGGTTCACTATTTGTTTGGGGCAGCATGGCCTGGTACTATTTGGGAGTAGCCTGCACTGTTCAGCCACTGGGCACTTTGCAGGCCCATATCTTGGGAACCAGTTGGACTCTGGCCAGGCCCCTAGTATCATTGGAAAGGGATAGATCAGGGCTTTCTAACGATATATTATATACCCCAGTCTGACCACTTCACCTTACCCCCTCCTCCTTCCTCCCCCTCATATTGTTACCTAATTTTTGCTCCAACCACTGCACCAATCCATATGAAATTTTGTACACATATAGCAGCTATATATCCCAGACTATATTCAACATTACACCACTCATAGACTATTCTGTGTAATAGAATCAACACTTCTGTCTGCACATACACCTTCAATATTGTTTCCTTCATATCAGTTCACAATATTTTTTGTTTGCCTTGATCTCTTTTGTTCTATACTACCTGATAATAGGCCCATTCAGATCACATCTTACATCCCTTATCAGAGAACATGATGTTCTGTGGCACTCTTATCAGTGCTGGGTTATCAATAGTACTATTGTATAAGATCAACATTATGCCCCACAGATCAGATAGCACCATCCTGTAGAGGGAGCATACACCATTATAATGCATCTGAGATCATGATATTTGACAAAGATTCAAGGGAGTTATGAGATAAATGGTGCTGGGAGGCTCTTTGGAACTTGGTGGACCCCATATACTCCTACCAGTGCCTACTATATGCAAAAAGAATGAAGGAGAAAGCCCAGAAACTGGCCAAGCTGCAGTACCCTCTTCTCTCCAGTACTGTATAGGCTATATCAATGGTTGTGGTAGACAGATCCTAGTGCTTTTAGTGCCATTTGATGCTCCCTATCAATACAAACATACTGCAAAAAGAACAAAGTGAATAGCTATAGTATTGAGCCCATAATGGGCCTAGGAGGTACCCCCACCTGGTCCCTCACCTGCCCCTAGCACTCACCTACCATTTAAGGAAGGCAGATTATCAAAAAAGCGCCCAAAAGCGCCCAGTAGATCGAACTGATCAAGTGCACAGCAGATTAGATCAATCAAGCTCTGAATGATCAACTAAAGATATCAAAAAAGCGCTCAAAAGCGGACAGTAGATTAGATTACTCAAAGAAGATATAGATAAGACCGGGTTAATAATCTCCGAAATATCCGGCCCTACAGTATTAACAACAGATTAATAACTGCTTGCAGATGCTTTCCACCAGTATTAATAACTGTCAATAATGTCCAGATCTGTAAGCTCCACATCATTAACAATCATTAACAACAGCTAGAGGCTGTTTAACAACACCCTATTGTTAATGGGTTATTAACAACGATTAATATCCTGCCTGGCAGTCATTATTAATGGCTGCCCACTAGATGGGACTATCAATAAAGAGGCCACTGTTTACATAATAGTTTGGCCAGTACAGTGGACATATTATTAATAATCTGGGTAACTACAGATGTCAAAGGAGGGCGCGCTACAGTGCCGACTTCAACACTCCCCCCTGACTAGTCAAGTCCCCAGCCCAAGCATCTTCACTATCTCAAGCACCTTTGGCCTGAGCAGCGACTTTGTGAGGATGTCTGCTGGCATGTCCGATGTGCGCAGATGAACAACCTTAATGCGGCCCTTGGCCACCTCATCTTGCAGCCAGTAGAAGCGCAGATCGAGGTGCTTCATGCGCCCATGGTGCTCAGGGTTCTTCGCCACGGACAGCGCAGAGAGGTTGTCGATGCGAAGCTTGGAGGCAGAGGAGACATCGAAGCCAAACTCTGTGAACAGATTGTGCAACCAGAGCATCTCCTGGCCACACGAGACAGCAGCGATGAACTCGGCCTCTGTGGTGGACAGAGCGACGAGGGATTGCAGACGACTCGACCAGGAAATCGCACCTGTGCCCATCTTGATCACATACCCAGAGGTCGAGCGACCTGTGTCAGGGCAGCCAGCGTGGTCTGCGTCGGTGAAGGAGGTGAAGAGCTCTGGCTCAGGCGAGGGGGAGTAGGTGAGCTTGTAGTCGAGGGTGCCCTTGATGTAGCGGAACAGGTGCTTGACTGCCTTCCAGTGCGTCATGCCAGGGTTCTGGGAGAAGCGTGCGAGGTTGCCAACAGTGCGAGCGATGTCTGGGCGCGTTGCAACGGCGAGGTAGAAGAGGGAACCAACTGCCTGGCCATAGTGAATGTCCTGCATCTCGCGGATGTCTGCCTTCGACGTTGGGGCCATGTCTGCGCTGAGGCGGAGGCCAGGGTCCATGGGGGTGCTGACTGGGTCGCAGTTGGAGAAGCCGTATCGCTCGAGGATGTCCAGGGCATACTGGTGCTATGAGATCGACAGGGAACGCTTGGAGCGGTCGCGCTCAATTTTGACACCCAGGAGCCAGGATGTGGGCCCTAGGTCGCGCAGCTTGAAGTGCTTGCGCAGGTCGTCCTTGACGCGCTGGATCGCAGCCTTGTCCTTGCCGGCAATGGTGATGTCGTCGACGAAAACAGGGATGATGAGACGCACCCCATCGCGCAGGTAGATCCAGACACTGTGCTCGCAGGTCAGTCGCTCGAAGCCCAGCTTGCCAAGCACCTCGTCGAGCTTCTCATGCCAGCAGCGGCCGGCCTGCTTGAGGCCATAGAGAGCCTTGCGAAGGCGCCACACCCACTCAGGAGTCTTGTCCTCGAAGCCCTCAGGCTGGCGCATGTAGACCTCCTCCTTGAGCTCGCCATTGAGGTAGGCAGAGGAGATGTCCACTGACTCGAGCTCGAGGTCCTCCAGCCCAGCGAGGGCAAGGATGGCTCGAATCGACGCCCACTTGGGCGTAGGAGCGAAGGTCTCGTTGTACTCGAAGCCAGGACGCTGGGAGAAGCCCTTTGCGACGAGACGGCCCTTGTAGCGTTCGATCGAGCCGTCTGCATTGCGCTTGACGCGGAACACCCAGCGGGAGCCAATGGCCTTGCGACCGGGAGGGAGGAGGACGAGCTCGAAGGTGCCGTTCTCGACGAGGGACTGGATTTCGTCCTGGGCAGCCTTGAGCCACCTGGCACGCTCATCTGCGTCGAGTTCCATGACCTCAGCGATGGACCTGGGCTCACCCATGTGCTCCTGGTTCGCCTTCGACGCGTGCTCGACCACAGACTCAAATGCGACCTCAAGGGCCTCGTCGTAGGTCAGGTAGTCGTAATGCTGGCCAGAGTAGACCTCCTCGATGCCAGCCAGCATCGCATGGAGTGCCTCTTCGTCGCTGCTGTTGCTGCGACCTATGCAGTCGAGTTCGTCGTCTGAGGACGTGGGACTCGGTGGGGGCGACATGGAACGAGGAGCGAAGGGATTGGCACGAGGAGGAGGAGCTGGCTCGTCGACTGGCGCGTCGATGAGAGGGTCTGGCGATGAGTCGCGTTCAGGAGCTGGAGGAGGAGCAGGTAGAGCGGGCGATGCAGAGCGAATGCGAAGACGCTGTGGGACGAGGTTCTGGCGTTCCAGCTCTCTGTTGTTGAGCGAACCCTGGAAGCGAGTAGAGCGCGAAGGGAGCTGTTTGCGAGCAAGTGCAGGGTATGGTCTGAAGCCGCCTTCGCCTTGGGCCTGGTGGTGCACAGATGGTGCTCGAGGACGAACTGCTGGTGCAGGAGGCGGTGGTGGAGGCGCATGAGCGATCGCTGGAGCGCGTGGAGGAGCCTGGGGCAGCGCTGGGGCTGGCTGAGGCGCAGGGGCTTGCACGCGAGGAGGCTGAGGCGCAGGAGGCACAGGAGGAGATGGAGAAAGCTGTGGGGACAGCTGACGCGGTGGTGCAGCTGGTGGTGGCGCGACTTGCGGCGCAGGAGGTGCAGGAGGTGCAGGATCATCCCAGTCGTCATCTCCCCCTTGATCGTGCAGCTCTGGCACATCTGGAGCATCGTCCCGGGGTGGTGCGTCCGCATCTGGACCAGGGACGTCGACATTGTCGAGGGGCAGGCCAAAGACGTTGATAGAGGGCGAGTTGCCAGGGAAGCACTGTTCGTCGAAGACAGCATGCGATGAGATGATCACCTTCTTCGCAGCAGGGTCCCAGAATCGCCAGGCCTTCGTGCCGTCAGGGTAGCCGATGAAGATGCACTTCCTCGTGTGCGGCTGCAGCGCCTTGCGGTCCTTCTTGCGAATAAGGACGTAGGCCAGGCACCCAAAGACGCGGAAGTAGGACACATCAGGCTTGCGCCCGTCGCCCTTCCAAGCAGTGTAGGGGATGCCGCCATCGAGCGCAGAGGTGGGCATGCGGTTGCGCGTGTGGACGAAGGTGGAGACAGCGTGGCCCCAGAATGAAGGAGGGAGCTTTGCCTGCGCAAGGAGAGCGGTGGCGCCCTCAGACGTCGTCCTGTTCGCTCGCTCTGCGACGCCGTTCTTGTGGGGCTCATCTGGTTCCATGTGCTGCCTGTGAATGCCGTGTTCTGCGCAGAAGTCGATGAACTCCTGGCCCATGTACTCGCCGCCCTTGTCGTCGCGTGTGGCCTTGATGCGCAGGCCCAGGCAGTTCTCAGTGTACGCTTTGAACGCCTTGAACGCAGCAAAGGCATCACTCTTCGCCTTGAGATATGCCATGGCCCAGAAACGCATCGAGTCGTCGACAAACACCATCCAGTACTGGTAGCCCTCAGGCGTGCGCACAGGGAGCTTGCCCTTGAGGTCAGTGTGGACGAGGGCAAGGCGGACGAACCTCCTGGAGGCAAAGCGGGGGATGGGATGGCGATTGAGCTTGCCAGCGAGGCAGGGCTCGCAGATCGCGTCTGGTGTGCGCTGGGAGCGGATCCTGAGGCCCTGGATGAGCTCCTTGCGGATCACAGAGCGTAGGTCGTCGAGGTTGACGTGGGAGCAGCGCTGGTGCCAGAGTGCGAGGTCCTCGTTGCAGGTGGTCGACGCAGAGAGCGCAGACGTCGATTGGGGGAGAGTGCGACCGAGCAGGTAGCCCACGTTGTGCGCATTGACCAGGGCCTCGAAGCGAAGCTCCCCCTGGTGGTAGAACAGTGCAGAGGATGCGCGCAACTCGACAGTGTAGCCCTTCTCGCGTGTGAGGTGGAAAACGGACAGTAGATTGCTAGCAAGCGCAGGAACATGCAGGACGTCGTGTAGTACAACAGCAGGTGGTAAAACGCCGCCCCTCTCCTCAGGCTGGAACACCACAGACCCTAAACCCGCCGAGTAGACGATGTGTGAGTTGGCGAGTCGAATGGGGATGGTGTGGGGCGAGCAGGAGCGAAACCAGTGGCGGTGGGGCATCATGTGTGCAGAAGCACCTGTGTCGGTGTTCCAGTTAGCAGCAGCAGGAGTGGAGAGCCAGGACGAGCGATCTGAGGCAGAGAGGAGGGCAGAGGCGCAACCAGCACTCACAGTAGCCACCCCAGCGGACTCCTGGGGTTTGGACTGCGTCCCAGACGTGGTGTTCGACGCGCTGGAGGCCTCGGACGCTTCCTGCTTGCGCTGGTTGCGCTGGGAGCGAAACTGCGTGCGCTGCGACGTCCTGTCCTTCGCCTTCGTGCTGGCATCGCGTTTGCTGAAGCACTGGTCCTCGGAGTGGTTGGGGCGACCGCAGAACGTGCAGGAGACCTGCGACGCGACGTTGGAGAGGGCTGGGGTCAATGACGAGGCACCAGGCTGGTTTTCGAGCGCAATGAACATCTCCTGGAGCTTGTCCAGTGTGAGGGAGTCGTCGAGGAGCAGGGTCTGGCGAAGGGAGGTGTACTCCGCAGGCAGGGCACGGATGAGGGCCATGAGGACGAGCTCATCGTCGAGCTGGGTGATGGAGAAGGCAGGGGGACGAAGGGCTCGCATGTCTGACTTGAGCTGGACTGCTCGCATCGACAGGGAGGACAGGGACTCGTCCTCACTCTTGCAGAGGCTCAGGAGCGCGTTGTAGGTGTTAAACCTCGTACCTGGTCGCTTCTGCATGTGCACAGACTCCAGCTTCGCCCACATGGCCACAGGGTCGTCCCTGATGGCCTCCAGATGCGTCTGCTGCTCCCTCTCCACACAACTCCACAGCTCCCCAGCTGCCAAATCCATCCTGTTGTCGAAATCGCGCAAATCGCGACGTTCTCCAGCGTCCAGGGGTGCGACGAAGGTGGGCCTGGTCTCAGTACCCTTGATGATGCGCAGGGCACCCAGGATACGAAGCCTGGCCTCCATATCGAGTCGCCATTGCTGGTAGTTGCGATTGGAGAGCTTGGGGAAGGTTGCAGCGGCTGGCGCCATGGTGGAGGGGCAGTGACGTGGCACGCGACGAGCAGGCGAAACGACGAAGCGAGGGGACGAAAACGGAGTGCAGGAGCGAAGAAAGTTGGAGAGAGAGTCCCAGAGCGAAGAGTGAGGCAAGCAGATGATGCAGAGATGGAATGGGAGCCAGGTGAGGCTGTAGAGCGATTGGACAGGCAGGGATGGACGTCTTGAGGCGGTCAGAGCGCAGGGCTCATAACCTGTTAGCTGCAGTGGGCCTCAGAGCGGTCACAATGGCCTAAGTCGAGCTCTAAGAAGTCTATCATTAACAGGAAACTAAACTACTCACCTCAGTCGAGCTCTAAGAAGTCTAAGGACAACAGAGCTCGACGAAGGCGAGGTGACAGCGCACTGAGCACGTGCTAGGTAGCTCACATGACTCTACACTAACCGCCGCCATTGTGGTGCCGAAAGGATGAGAAATGAGTAAGGTAGAGTCCACTCTAGGGAGAGGGAGGGGATCAGATCTACACTAAACCGAGTCACTAACTAAGAGTATGGTATATCTCGATGAGAACGCGGAATCTAGCGATGTGGAAAATACCAGAGGGTAGGGTACAGTATGAGGCATGTATGGTACGAAGCGGGACTTGGCGCGGTCAAAGGAGCGCGCGCTACAGCGCCGACTTCAACACTGAACTGCCATAAGACCCCTCAGTGTACTGTGCATTGTATGAATGCCGTAGTGACATGGGGCTACAGTTCCACTAATCTACACTAATAAAAACTGGTGTCTCTACTGAATCCAAGACCGGATAGCTCAGTGGTAGAGCATCTGGGTGCAAACCAGAAGGTCCTGGGTTCAATCCCCGGTCTGGTCACTTTTCCACCGCTAATACCATCTTGATCACATAGCCAGAGGTCGAGCGACCTGTGTTAGGGCAGCCAGTGTGGTCTGCGTCGGTGAAGGAGGTGAAGAGCTCTGGCTCAGGCGAGGGGGAGTAGGTGAGCTTGTAGTCGAGGGTGCCCTTGATGTAGCGGAACAGGTGCTTGACTGCCTTCCAGTGCGTCATGCCAGGGTTCTGGGAGAAGCGTGCGAGGTTGCCAACAGTGCGAGCGATGTCTGGGCGCGTTGCAACGGCGAGGTAGAAGAGGGAACCAACTGCCTGGCCATAGTGAATGTCCTGCATCTCGCGGATGTCTGCCTTCGACGTTGGGGCCATGTCTGCGCTGAGGCGGAGGCCAGGGTCCATGGGGGTGCTGACTGGGTCGCAGTTGGAGAAGCCGTATCGCTCGAGGATGTCCAGGGCATACTGGTGCTATGAGATCGACAGGGAACGCTTGGAGCGGTCGCGCTCAATTTTGACACCCAGGAGCCAGGATGTGGGCCCTAGGTCGCGCAGCTTGAAGTGCTTGCGCAGGTCGTCCTTGACGCGCTGGATCGCAGCCTTGTCCTTGCCGGCAATGGTGATGTCGTCGACGAAAACAGGGATGATGAGACGCACCCCATCGCGCAGGTAGATCCAGACACTGTGCTCGCAGGTCAGTCGCTCGAAGCCCAGCTTGCCAAGCACCTCGTCGAGCTTCTCATGCCAGCAGCGGCCGACCTGCTTGAGGCCATAGAGAGCCTTGCGAAGGCGCCACACCCACTCAGGAGTCTTGTCCTCGAAGCCCTCAGGCTGGCGCATGTAGACCTCCTCCTTGAGCTCGCCGTTGAGATAGGCAGAGGAGATGTCCACCGACTGAAGCTCGAGGTCCTCCAGCCCAGTGAGGGCGAGGATGGCTCGAATCGACGCCCACTTCGGCGTAGGGGCGAAGGTCTCGTTGTACTCGAAGCCAGGACGCTGGGAGAAGCCCTTGGCGATGAGGTGGCCCTTGTATCGCTCGATGGAGCCATCTGCATTGCACTTGACACGGAACACCCAGCGGGAGCCAATGGCCTTGCGACCGGGAGGAAGGAGAACAAGCTCGAAGGTGCCGTTCTCGACGAGGGACTGGATCTCGTCCTGGACAGCCTTGAGCCACCTGGCACGCTCATCTGCGTCGAGTTCCATGACCTCAGCGATGGACCGGGGCTCGCCCAAGTCCTCCTAGTTCGCCTTGGACACGTGCTCAACCACAGACTCGAATGCTACCTCAAGGGCCTCATCATAGTACAGGTAGTCATAGTGCTGGCCACAGTAGATGTGCTCAATGCCAGCGAGCATTGCATGGAGCTCTTCTTCGCTGCCATTGTCGTGTCCCAGGCACTCAAGTTCGTCGTCTGAGGATGTGGGACTCGGTGGGGGAGACATGGAGCGAGGGGTGAAGGGATTAGCACGAGGAGGAGCAGCTGGCTCGTCGATTGGCGCATCAATGAGAGGGTCTGGCGAGGAGGAGTCACGTTGAGGGGCTGTGCGAGACGAGGTGGCCAAGGGCCGCATTGAGGTCGTCCATCTGCGCACGTCTGACATGCCAGCAGACATCCTCACGAAGTCGCTGCCCAGGCCAAAGGTGCTTGAGATGGTGAAGATGCTTAGGCTGGGGACTTGACTCGTCAGGGGGGAGTGTTGAAGTCAGTGCTGTAGCGCGCGCTCCTTTGACCGTGCCAAGTCCCGCTTCCTACCATACATAGTGCGTACTATATCCTACCCTCCAGTATTTTTCACATCGCTAGATTCTGCGTTCTCATTGAGATATAGCATACTCTTACTTAGTGACTCGGTTTAGTGTTGATCTCATCCCCTCCATAGAGTGGACTCTACCTTACTCATTTCTCATCCTTTCGGCGCCAGACCAGCGCCAGTTAGTGTAGGGTCATGTGAGCTACCTAGCACGTGCTCAGTGCGCTGTCACCTCGCCTTCGTCGAGCTCTGTTGTCCTTAGACTTCTTAGAGCTCGACTTAGGTGAGTAGTTTAGTTTCCTGTCAATGAAAGACTTCTTAGAGCTCGACTTAGGCCATTGTGACTGCTCTGAGGCGCACTGCAGCCAACAGTACACTTGTGTGGTAAACACTTCAAAGTTCTTGGAGTTGTCCTTGTACGCTGGGAGGTATATCCATGCTTCCTCAACCCAGTCTGGCAGATAACGGACTGCAAGTTCTCTTCGGTAAGAAAACAAGCCTTGGAAGTGCTTCTCTTTAGTGAGTCCTGGGTTCTCCTTAAGGTGTTGGTTAATCTTCTCAAGACAGTTCTATTATCCTTGGACTGGAAGCCTCTATTGAGGGCCTATACAATCACATTGAGGTCAGTTTTTTTGCGCTGCACATTGATAGGGCCCCAGAGCATCTAGTCCTGAGTGTCTGGAGTGGGTATGGTGAAGAGGTACAGTAACAGTGGTAGTCAATGGATGTTGGTAAAAGACAAAGATGGCCATCGACTCCTATTGACCTCCGCTATGCTGTGATAAAATACAGTGACCTTCAGTGATAGTTACCGAAGGGCACCACCCAACAATGGTGGTCAGTGATGACCAATACGTGATAGTGCATCCTGCTGGCAGGCAGTGGTATATACTATTAATCAATAAAGGCCCTCAACCAACAGCAAACATTAATATTAGTCACAAACAACTGACAGATGTCGCACTGAATATCTGTGTATATTATTAGATACAACAGCAATACCACTCATTATCGATGGCGATAGTCACACATAATCGCGAGCCACTGGTATATACCAGTGGATGCCACCATACATAGGTGGCTGCTGACACTTCTACTCCCAGGCATAATACTCGGGAGTGGAGGGTGTAGGTGGCTGATCACTGATAGTACCCTCATGTAGCAGCCTCCCACTGTGTGCGCAAACTAATAGGTCACCTAAAGAATGCTTATAGATAGCTATCACTGCACATCACATCAAAATTTTTCTGGAGAGAATATGTAGAACTTGGTTGGAAGTGGGCCAATTCTGGCAGATGATGATTGATGAGGAATTAGACCAATGAGATTGTTTGTATTGATCACCTTTGGTGATGACAGATTAATAGTATATGTTATGATCATACCCTAGAAGAGATTATTTTGTTACTTATCTAGCTTACCTAACTCCTCTGAACACTGTTCTCTTATCTCATTAGAACTGCACATCCTATTTTATTATTCTATGCTAATATATTTAGGCATAGACCTGTTACGAATATACCATTCAGTGCACATTACCCAGCACCTTAGTTTCCTTTTCTGGATGATCTACTTCTGACATCATACTTATTATTCTCTGTTGCATTGTATCTCATCTTTGTTCTTCAGTACAATAGCTCCTCATTGTCTATCATCACTATTGTCCTGTTGCTATTGTTCTCTCATGTCCATAGTTACTTATCGTCCCCAGCTTCCCATTGTCCTCTATACAAGGACCTGTACCTCGCTATCTGGAGATCTCAGTTTTGACCTTCTGTCTCCAAGTAAGCCTCGCTGTATTTTGCTTATTAGATACCTCGCTCAATACATCTTATCTCTAGCCCTGATCATTGAGCCTTGCTCTGCTCTCACTGCACAAGCACTTGTCAATGCTCTTGCTCATCTTGTAAGTCTCTCTGTGCTTTACTCAATGGCCAGTTGTAACAAGACCTACTTTGAATGCTAATTTTTAAATCCTTGTTCCTTAACGCACACGGTAAAGGGCATGCTCATCAAGAGATAATATCCAGCTAGACGGTATATATAATTATGCAGACCATTCAGCCAGATCTGAAGTTCAACTATGAGCTTTTTAATTGCAATAACTTTATACACTATTAGAGCTAAAATTACCACAGCTACTGGTACTAGACTTGCCCTCCAATTGTTCCTCATTAAGATATTTAAATTATACTCATTTTAATTATGAGACCCAAAAGAGCTCCATATTGTCATTCATTGTCACTACCTCCCCATGTCAGAATTGGGTAATTTATGTGCCTGCTGCCTTCTTTGAATGTGATAGCCATTTCTTAGGCTCCCTCTTCAGAATTGAACAGTTATTCCTCATTATCCATTGAAACTATAGCAGGTCTGTATCCTACCATCAAAAGTTGATAGGGCAGATATTTGAATGAAGCATCACCGGTGCAAGGCTGTGTGATTCAAATCTGACCAGACACAATCTGCAACAATTTTTCATAATACATACTCAACCAGTCCTAGATCCCCTTGTTTCCCAATCTCACAAGTTTTGGGTGTGCTCTCCTAGTCTATGGGACTAAGATCACAGCCTTCAGTGAGGACTACCAGCAACTGACAGCAGCTAAAAGATGCGCACAGTTGTATGTATTTCTGAGTGAATAATTGCTAATAGATTTGGCCATTGGCAAGTAATTCACATCCTTCAACAGCACAGATACATATCACAGAAGGACAGTATCTGACTTGTTGAGAAACTAAATGACCATTCAGTACAATCCTGACTATCCTATCCGTGAGCCAGTACATCCTGTAGAGCAGAAACATCTATGGCTCAGTCCAGAGACTGCCAGTCATCCCACTTGAATAGAAGCTTACTCGACTGTACCTTTCAACTCCCATTCTAACCCCAACTTTGCTTTTCAGTATACTGCAGAGATCCTATTCTGTTCAACACCGATGGATGTCAGCTTTCAAATTACTTGTTCTTCATCTGCTACTATAACCTACTTGGACAACTGTTCAGTGTACTGAGGGAACTCCGTTCTATCCTGAATTACTGAGAGATCAATCTGTTCAATACCTACTGAGCACATGTGCTGTTCAGCTTACTGAGGAATCCTCTTTCTCTTCGAGACTACTGAGTGCTCTACCCATTCCACACCTACTAAGCCCGTTATACCATTTGATACCTACTATGCCTGTTATACCATTCAGCTTACTGAGGTCACTTCATCACATCCTATGCAGACTTCTAAAGGCTTATAACCTGTTCAAGACCTACTAGGCAAGAGCTACTGACCTACTGAGCATTGCAAATTACTAAGCTTGCACTGTTCTATTCGCTACGGCCTTTTAGCCTTTCCTCTTAAGATAAGCAGGGCACTCTGGGCGGCTGTGCAAGGACCTGGTGCACATGAGGCATGAAAAGTGGTGTCTACTATATGACTTTTGTATGTAAGTAAGTAACCAATTGAACAGAGGTAAATCCACCCTTTGTATAGTGGTAAGTTCAACCGTGTATGCAAGTAATAAGTGCCTCACTAATGCGCTCATGTACTACTACTTATATGCATTGTATCAGTGATTGTTGAAGTGATATAGCCCATTAGAAAGAGCTCTTTGAGGGCTTTTTAATAGTGGTACTTTCATGTTATTACAGGCAGTATTGGCCGAGATATAAGCAAAACAAAAAAAGTGCAAATGCCTCTTTTCGGCGCTTATTTTAGAGTTGGGCACTGTG
The DNA here is from genome assembly GCA_020736865.1 of Ganoderma leucocontextum. NCBI lineage: Eukaryota > Fungi > Basidiomycota > Agaricomycetes > Polyporales > Polyporaceae > Ganoderma > Ganoderma leucocontextum. The sequence continues at coordinate 1,435,190 of JAHKGY010000009.1, forward strand.
TGGTGCATTAGAAAGCCCCTTTCAAACTCTTCCAAATGGTGGTGTTTTCATGTCATTTGAACCTACTATTGGCCGAGCGATGAGCCAAATAAAAGAAATGTAAAAATGCCTCTTTTACGAGTTGGGCGCTTATATAAGACGATGGCTGTTACTTCCATTAGAAAGCCGCATTCAATATCTTTCTAATGGTAATACTTACAACCCATTCGGTCGACTATTGACCGAGATATAAGTCAAACAGTCCAGCGCTTATATCATTAACACTACTGTTTACACAGTTATAGTCCTGTTTGAATGTTTGTTAGAATGGACATAAGCCCATTAGAAAGCCCCTTTCAATAGCTTTCTAATGAGCCTACATTTGCCCTATTTGGCCAACTATTGATAAGCAAAACAATGAGCCGCATTTGGCTTATTCCTGATACTATCCTTCTGTGATCTGCGTCTGTGCTGTTGAAAAATGTGGATTACTTGCTGATGGTCAAACCTGATATCAATTATTCACTCGAAGATACACTGCAATTGTGTGCATCTTTTAGGTGCTGTCAGTTGCTGGTAGTCCTTACTGAAGGCCGTGATCTTAGTCGCATAGACTAGAAGAGCACATTTGAAACTTGTGAGATCAGAAAACAAGGAGATCTAGGCCTAGTTCACTAGACTGTGAGTATGCATTGTGAAAAATGGTAAATAAGTGTTCAATTCTACAGAGGGAGCCTAAGAAATAGCTATCACATCCAAGAAAGGCAGCAGGCATGCAAATTATCTAATCCTGATATAGAGAGGTAGTGACAATGAATAATAATATGGGGCTCTTTCGGGTGTCATATTTGAAATGAGTATAATTTAAATTTCTTAATAAGGAACAATTAGAGAGCAACTCTGATACCAGCAGCTATGATAATTTCAGGTCTAATAGTCTATAAAGTTGTTATAGTTAAAAAGCTAGCAGTTGAACTTCAGATCTGGCTAGATGGTCTGCCTAACAATATATATTATCTAACTAGGTCTTACCTCTTAGCAAGCTAACATGCTCTTTACTAGGTATGTCAGAGAACTAGGACTTTTATCTTGAAAAAATTAGAATCTCAAAGCAGGCCTATACCTAAATTGAACTGGAGGTTGGATACTAGAGCTACTACCTCTAGAAGATGTAGATGCATAAGAGGATTGCCACTAGGGCAATATACTAGTATACATAAGAGACCGAAAACTGGAGATCACTACTGAGTTGTCACCTCTTATATATATAGACTGCAGATTGTGAACTTTGAACTGAGAAGTGTGGACTATGCAAAAGGATGAGATAAGAGAATAGTGTCCAGATGAGTTAGATAAGCTACATAAGTAATGGAACAATCTCTTCTAGGATATGATCATAACATATACTATTAATCCATCATCAATAAAAGTCATCAATACAAGCAATCTCATTAGTCCCATTCCTCATCAATCATTATCTGCCAGAATTGGCCCACTTCTAACCAAGTTGCTTCGGCAGATGAACTTGCTGATGCTCTCACAAAGAATGTTCTATTTGCAATTATTGAGAAGTTCTGTGATGGCATTGGCCTTGGCGCTTAATTCATTGCTGTATAGATTGAGTGGGAGTGTTAGAATTTGAGCATTTAGGATACGGACTTATCTGGGCATGAGGCTATGCCACTATATGGCGCTTAGCCAATGCTATGCATCTTAGTACTAAGGCTGAATGTAGGTTGACCTAAAGCTGATTCAGATCTGAACCTATAAGTTTGCAAGTTTTCTCAACTCTGATTCAGATCCATTTAGGTTGATCTAGAGTCTGACCTATACCTACAAATCTCCAACCTATAGACTACAGGTCATCCAGATATTGACCTGACCTGAGGCAGGTTTCAGGTTGTTATTGATTGTTCACCTACAGATTACAGGTTTTAAGTAGTTCTGAGATCTATACACATCCAAAACTCCATTGGATATGGTTAACAGTACACACATTATTGTATTACATACTTACTAGCAAGCAAAAGATCCACAATTGTGGAGAGGCAAGGAAAAGAGTGGACTTCATGCAAGTTACACAATTAAGCGCCCAAACCAGATCCAGATCATACCATGCATCTGAAATATGTGTTCTCAAAGGACCACCAAGCCATGAAAATGGTGAGAGCGACCAAGTGAGGCACGTCTGTGATGAACAGAGACTTAGCCGCTAGATCAAGATCGCAGTCCACCCAAATACTAAGTCAAAGCGCCCAAACAAGCTTGGGCCATAAAAGGAGCCAAGGATGATGTTCCAAGGCTGGGGCACCAGAATACAAGCCCATTACACATACAAACAAGATTTTGTGACAAAATTCAGTCACATTCACAAAGTACTAATGGTACATGAGCACAAGTTACTATACAGAGGTAGTAGAGGTAGGTATATAGGATGAAGAGGGGCATAGACAGTCTGTGGGTGGGAGGAAGTGCGAAAAGGCGGCTAAGTGAATGAAGATGGGACATGGGAATATAGGAGTACAAGGAAAGGCATGGCAGAGGAAAATACTATACATAGGAGCAGGAATACTTATCAGTGCGACGGCACACATGTTACCTAGTCATCCTCAGACTCAGCAGAGTCTGAGGAGATCTCCAGAATGTCTTCGGCGGCCAGGCGTGCAACACGCTTGCCCCTCTTGTCAGCATGCCGCACACCCTCCATAGCAGTCGTGCCAGTGGCCTTTGCCTTAGATTCAACTAGTGCATGTCGCATAGAGCTTTGAGCACCTCTTGCATGTCAAGAGCATGACCCAGGCACTGCGTCACGGTGTTTCACCATGCGTGCACAGGGTGGAGAAGGACCTGGCTCTTGAGGTGCACATCCTTGGTGAGGCGGACGAGCACAGAGCGGATCTGCGGCTAGCAAAAAACATGGCTGGAGAGGACCATGATCTGCCAAAGCGGTGTGAGACCTTGTATGCTCCGTATAAATTAGACCGTTGAACTAACCTTTTTGAGGGCTTTTTTACCTGCCAACACGTGCTCCTTCTTGAGTACAAGGGTACATGCCTGCTCTTTGATGATCTCATCAATAAGCATATTATCAGCCTCATCGCATGCCTTGTCAGTCTGTTCGCTGTTGTTATCATTGTCATTATTGAAGACAAGCTCCTCCTTGTAGTCTTCGAAAAGCTCCCACCAGTCCTCGGCGGGGTGATCCAGGTCTGCCAGTACAACGTTGAACTCCATTCGCGTGGGCTTCTTCACCTTCTTGGAGGTACGCATGCGGAAAAACTGAGTGAGGATGGCCTGAGAAATCAAACATATTATCAGTGGGTCCGACAGTGCATAGCAAAAATGGGGAGTGTGCTTACCTTCACCATGAGATTGAGGACGTGTCCAAAGCATCAGACATGCACATCGTTGCCATGGAAGCTGGAGATGATGTTGCCAAGCTTGGTGATTATGGTGACATTGTTCTCAGCATTGTCACAGGTCATTGCCAAGATCTGAGGGAGAAATTAATTGTGGTCAGTGCATGGTTCGAATGTAAGCAACGCAAGGGCGAGCACTACCTTGTCCTCGATTCCACTTGAATAAGCTGTGGCAGGGCGAGATCTTAGTGAGCATCTTGATCCCGCCACTGCCTACTAGCGCTTAGGACAAGCCAAAGAAAGATGGCCAAGAGGGAGACTCACCTGCCAATCTGACACCCTCCGAGACCAATCCTACGGTGAAGCCCTCAGATCACCCATCCTCTAACTCTGAAGAAGAGCTCAACTACGATGAGCAGCATCGCCACAACGTTGCATGCAATAAGGCAATGTTGGCCCATCTGGAGAAGGGAGCCTTGTGGGGCTTGTCGACAGTGCCAAAGTGGATGAAGGAGGGAAGCAACTACCTCCATGGCGTCTCCACAGATAGGCTCTGGTTGCACCTCGTTGACAGCTGGGTGGAGTTTGAGTGCGCTCTCAGCTTTCCGGATAGATGGCACAGTGAGCTTCTATTCCCACCATTCATCTTTCTGTCCATCCGAACTTATAGGTCCCTCTGCAGCAACCCAATTGGCTCAATGTGAAGAGCTGTTCAGAGGAAGTGAAGAACTGGACCAGCCGCAGGTGCAAGTATTACAAGGAGCCAATAATTTGATCCCTTCCTCAGTTCACCACCAACTAGAGGCAGTGGTGGGCATGTCTTCAGCCGGCTTCCCACCACAATGTGGATTTCCCCTGGCTGCTCTGTCAGGATGCACTGACCAACATCGATGAATGGGTGAAGATCATGCATGGAGGGCCTAATGGCCTCTTCACCATCCTATTGTGCCTCATGTGGTGGCTCAAGGCGCTGCCAGTACTCAACGCTGACAGGGCAGACATCAATAAGGCTGCGGGTCCGATGTCCGGGCAATCTTTGGCAGAGGGTTTTCGGAGAAACATCATCTTAACATTTTATTCGGCTGGGCATGTAGTAAGGATGCAAAACAAGTTGTTATACATCCATCTCTCCTCTCCTTCCTGTTATGACAAGGTTCTTAGTGTCTAGTTCTGGGATGCGCACTCTCAAAGTAGGCAGAGGATGACAAGGGAGTTAAGCAGTGTTCGTTGAGTCAGAGGTTCAGTGTAGTGGCTGACTAGAAGACAGATGCTCAGGGGTTCAGTGGGGAGTGAGAACCTCAATAGATTCAAGAGATCAAACTGGAGAAACATACATGGGGAGTCTTGTCTTATATATGTAACTGGGACAATAGCGGAACCGAGGTAACAGTTCTCTGCATTGAACAGAGAACAAAGGAATAGTCGAGAGGGGGAGGTCTATTGTGCTAAGAAGGACAATAGCATGAGAAGGTCTGGGCTGAGGACAATAGCTAATGCATGATGTTGTGATCATGCACCTGGTAGGAGTACAATGGGGTTGAACCCAGGAGTCGTACTGGAGCGAGAGCAAGATGCAGAGAACAAAGGAAAAGGATGGGATGGCGTACAAGGTGGTAACACTTCCCCCCGTCTATGGCCTAGCTACTCTGAAGCTAGGCGTAGATGACCTCTCCGTCTTCATTATGGCCAAATGTGGCCTCTATCGAGTGACGGTGGTGGTCGAAGGGGGCGTCAGAGAAGTCCGACTCTCTAGAGTGGTATGACCTGGTGGAGGAGAAAATATGCTGCTGCAGCGTGGGATGAGGGGGAGTAGACTGGGTACTCTGCCGACTGGTGCGGTGGGAGGAGGACCTAGACGCGCTGGCCTCGGACTGCGTGGTTGCCACTTGGGTAGAACGGCATGGAGAATGACGATGCCATGGAGGTAAGTCCAGGCTATATGTGGAAGAGTTTGGAGGGGGTTCCTCATGCTCCAATTCCTCATGTTCAGGTTCTTCGGGGTTATGCACAACAGGAGGGAGGTAACTGTACTGCTCGTAAAACTCGCTGGGGATCTGAGACCTGAGAGGGGATTGGTGGAGGATGTCGACAATGGCTTTGAGGGTATTACCCAGCTGGAACTTGCACTTCTGGAGGTCCTCCTTGATGCTATTGATAGTATTGATGACATTGGAGGAGACCGGCCATTGAGGCACAAAGTACGGGGGTAGAAACGGAAGAGACATTGAGAGGACAGGAGGACATATTTGGGGAATGTGAAGAGGGAACTGGAGAGTTGTTCACATGTGATGAGTCTTCTTATAGGCCTGCAGAATGTCGGGGGCATTTCGGAGATTGGGCTTAGATTCCCAGGAATTTTCTGCAATAGGGTATCCTACCCACTTGACTAGATACGCCATCCGGCCAAAGTGTTTCCAGTGTCTGACGATGGCTTCGACTTTGTATTCTTCTTCTCCTTCTATCAGGTCAGGAGGGGGAAGAGGGAAGTTGGGACCATGTGTGTTGTTTTCATGATAAGGGGTCAGGAGGGTGGCATGAAATACCGGGTGTTTCTTTCATTACTGCTGTAGCTGTAGCTGATAGGTCAGCAGGCCCAGGACCTCAATGATTTCGAATGACCCTAGTCTTTTCATGGCCAGTTTCTTGTGGTCAGAGGAAAATTGGAAGTTCTTGGCCTTGAGCTGTACTTTCTGTCCTCATTTGAACGGAGTGAAGCCCCTTGTGATACATTCGGCCATATGCTGCCGTGCGAGCTCATGAGCAGCTAGGGCTTCTTCCCGGACTTTCTGAAGGGATTTGAGGCATAATTCGACCAAGGGGACTGGAGTCTTAGGAAAGACGGATGGAATGGCCCGGGGATTGTAGCCCATCATCACGTAGAATGGGGATGCATTGCATCCTTGTGCGATACGCTGGTTATGCATAAATTCGATATCTGGAAGGTAGGTGGTCCAGTCTTCGGGATGATTGGCGCAGAATGCTCGGAGGTAAGCTTCAATTTCCTGATTCATCCGCTTGGTCCCTCCATTAGTTTTAGGGTGGTAGGCTGTGCTTAAGGCAGATTTGCAACTGACTAGGTGAGTGAGTTCCTGGAAGACTTTGGCTGCGAATTGCGGTCCACGGTCCGATATGATATGAGACAGTAGTCCACATCATTTGTAAATGTGTTGGTGGTAGAGAAGGGTGGTGCCCATTGTGTCAATGGTCTTTGTGCAGCCAATAAGGATCATCCCCTTTGTAGAGTCATGGTCTGCCACGACCATGAGGGCATCAATGCCTCCGGATGGTAGAAGGTCTGTGATAAAGTTCATGGACACTATTTTGAAGGGGTTTGCATCAGGCTTTGCTGAGATGGGCAAGAGAGGGGATACGGTTGGATGAGTGTTTACCTTAGTCTATTGGCATATTGCACATCCATGTACGTAGTTCCAGACAAAGACAGACATGCCAGGCCATCAGTAATGGTGTTGTAGTAGTTCTAGGGTCCCAAATTGTTCAGGGTGGCCCATTGGGTGCAAGTCATAGTATCTCCTGACGATTTCTCATTGTAGGCTTTCCTCAGGAGGAATGTAGCACCAATGTTGGAAAAACACCAGACCATCCTCAAATGCCCAGTCCGCTAGAGTAGATCACATAAAAAGTACTGAACCATCCTTGACTGCTGCGAGTGCATCGAGAACCACCTTGTCCTTTGCCTGGGTGGTGTAGATGCGCACAGCAAGGGTTGTGTCTAGTGGAGCAAGAAAGAGATGATTTGGTAGGATTGTGGTAGAGTCGTTGTCATTCATTTTGAGGTTCAGATGTTGGAGATAGGATAGGGTGTCTGATTGTATCATTTGCGTGCCAGGAATGTGACGAAGTTTGAGGTTGAAGAGGGACAGGAACAAACTCTATCAAGCTTGTCATCGATTGACCTTTTATGTGGTACGAAAGTAGGTCAGATTTTGGTGATCGGAAAGGACTTCAATGTAGTGTGGACTGCCTTCCAGATAGTGTCACCATTCCTCTAAGGCACAGACAATGCCCAACAGTTCTCGATCATAGATTTCATAGTTCTGTTGAGCTGCGTCAAATGACTTAGACAGGTAGGCACATGGATGCATGTCTCCATTTGCGTCAGCTTGTCTCAATACTGCACCGGTTGCAAACTTGGAAGCATCGGATTCTATGGTGAATAGTTTAGTCTTGTCAGAGAGTAGAAGTACTGGAGATTCCATGAATTTAGATTTGAGTTCTTCAAACATAGTTTGTTGTTCGGAGGTCCAATTCCATGGTACATCTTTCTTGGTAAGGTCATGAAGTGGGTGTGCTAGGTCTGAGTAGTGGGAGATAAACTATCGGTAGAAGTTACTGAATCCAAGGAAGGATCTCACCCTCTTTACAGAGGTGGAGATGGGCCAGTCCCAAATTCTCTGGAGTTTGGTAGGGTCCATAGCGACAATGCCAGGCTTGATGATGAGGCCAAGGAATTCTACTTCCTAGATGTTGAAGAAGCACTTTTCGGGTTTCAGAAACAAGTCATTGTCTCGGAGTCATTGAAGTACTCTGAGGGTCCGTGCGGCATGGGTCTTGGGATTCTTCGAGAAGATAAGGATGTTATCTGTGTAGATAATTATCCAACCCTCATCAATCATGTTGCAAAAGATGTTGTTCATTATTTCTTGAAATGTGGGGGGGGAGTTGCATAGCCCAAAGAACATGACAATGGGTTTGTATAGTCCTTTGGAGCATTTGAATGCTGCTTTCCATTGATCTCCCTCTTTGATATGAACATTGTTGTGACCCGATTATAGGTCCATTTTGGAAAAAATTGTAGCTCCTTGAAACTTGTTGACGAGTTCTTGGACCAGAGGAAGGGGATACGAGTTTTTGATGGTTCCTTCATTGAGGTAGTGGTAATCTTGGCATGGTCGGAGCGATCCATCTTTCTTTGAGACAAAGAAGAAAGGAGAGGCTTGAGGAGATTTCAAAGGTCAGATGTAACCTTTGCGCAGATCCTCGTCAATGAATTCGTCCAGCGTGGTTTGTTCCTTTGGAGATAGGGGTTAGACCTTGCAATTGTGGGGAACAAAGTCAGGTTTGAGATTGATAGTGTGTTCATAGGGTCGGGATTCTGGGAACCTTTCTGCTGCCTTCTTTTCAAAGACATCTCTATAGTCGTGGTAGAGGTCGGGCATAGGGCTGAACATGGATCATCTGTGGCTCAATCCAGATCTGAACCCACGGATCAAGGCCCTCCGAGGGGCCTGATCCAGATCCACAAGGATTAGATCCACCAAATGATCTGGATCCGCAAGAGCCGGATCCGCAATCTGCGGATCGAGCCTTGTGGTAAATTGAAAAGTGACAGGTTATAAATGAGGGGGGAAAACACACATGTATTTGAGCCATATAGTAGGCAATTACATGACAAAAGGAAGTGAGCTGAAATATCCAGTATTGATTGAGATATAAAGGCTAGAAACTCAAAGAGGCAGGAGGAGAACATAGGTGTATCTCACGATCCCATGGACGGATTGTGACATTTTATATATCATCGGAAAGCTACCATCTGTGGCTTTCCAACGGTGTATAGAACGTGGCAGTCCGTAAGATTCAACAGAGATATGATGCAAACAGCGCTCAAGAGAAGATGGGCCAGAAAAAGGTACATAACGAGGCTTCTAGCGGTCCGATTGACACGGTCTTAGGTTCATTCGATAGGTGCCATCGAGGGGAAACTATGGTGTAAATTGCAAAACGATCTGTGAAGAAACGCGTCGGATATATGGAATATACATCGGTATTGTAGAGATGATGTGTATGGCAAATAAAAACCGAAGCATCTGGCGAGAACTTACGATGCTGCCCTCGTCAGAAAGCCCTCGGCAGTACCTTTCGAACGCGCCCTTACTCATCCTTATCGGCCAACAACCCACTGAGATATGACCTGATCTATGTCTCCATTCTACCCCATCTGGACAGTCTTGAGGTTTTTGCAGTGCTCCGAGGTTCTAGATGCCAGGATAAGGCTGAACATAGGTTGACCTACAGATGATCCAGATCTGAACCTACAAGTTTGTCCAATTTCTTACCTCTGATTGAGATCTGTTTAGGTTGATCTGAAATCTAACCTAAACCTACAGCTCTCTAACCTATAGAATGCAGGTCACCTAGAAATTGACCTAAACCTGCTATAGGTTATAGGTTACTCATGTTTTGTTATCACTGCTTCATAGATTTGAGGCAATATATTAGTAGTAATGATATAGTCAAAAGTGTTTCCAAGATTATATCAATGAAAAGTATAGAAACACACTCAAAATATAGTGATTTAGAGTGTAGAATATCGTAGAGAAGTTCAAAGAACTGTCTTTTCAACTGCCCTACAAGATAAATTAAGCACTTACTATGGCCATAACTTGAGTATATTTAATATAGCTCCTCAAATATGAACTCTTATGAGCAAAATATTAGATCTAGGTCATATTAGGTGACCTGCAGCAGGTCAGAATTTTTCAAACCCTTGATTCAGATCTGCGGCTGATTCATATAGTAGGTACTTGAACCTACAGATCTTAAACCTATAGGCTTTTTTTCAGGTCAGGCTAGGTTGATACACAATATGACCTGAACCTACGTTCAGCCTTATGCCAGGAAGTGATAGAATAAGCTTGAAAGGGTCCTAGTAAGTCCTAAAGAGTGAAGCTAAGATGTGGCATAGTGGAGGTTGTCAGCTAATGAGGAGAGATGTGGATCACCCGCAGCGGATCCTCTGGTCCCTCTAACCCTAACCCGGATCCGCACATGAGCCAGATCTGTATGATCTGGATCCGTGGATCCGGATCATGGTGGCTCTGGCTCCGGGTTTTTGCGGCTCAACCCGCAAAGTGAGCCGGAGCCGTGTTCAGCCTTAGTCGGGCACCATATCCTCGAATGACCGTGCTTTCTCGCCTTTATGTAGCTTTTGTGCTATTTTCATAGTGGAGTTGAGTTTGCCCACAACCCATGTCTGCTGTCCTATGGAGAATTGTGGAAGGCCTAGTGGAGACTTCTAATGAGAATATCACCCTATAGTAAGCGGGTTGGTGTGGTCATCACGGGGGTTGAAAGGGGTGTCCCTTATTACAGGGGGTTCTTCAGGTTGGAAGATGCTAATGACTGGTTCACCATGAATATAAGAAATAAGGAGCTCATCGGGGGCTAGTTCTAGAAGCAGGTCCTGCGGATCGTCATTTTCTGGAGAGGTCCCTTTCTCCTTTTCCTCGTATGGGCATTCCTGCCTCTTATCTCCTTCATCTGGTACCATTTCGACCATGGGTCGACGTAGTTTAGAAGGAAGAGTTTCCACAAGAGTTGGTGATTCTGAAGTTTGGCATTGGTTTGACGAAGCCAGGGTAGGCCGAGAATGATATGCTCATTACCCAACACAGTCACTAGAAATCGAGTGCATTGAGTGATTCCAGTGATGGTTAAGTTCCTTCATACACAGTGAGTTATGAAACCTTGTTGATTGGGTATTCCATCAATATTGAATACTGGGATGGATGATAAGAGTCGGGAGCAGGGAAGTCCTTGAGCAAGGGCAAAACTATGATCAATGAATATCCCTCCTGCTCCTGAGTCGACTAGGGCATGGGTTTTGATGATTCGGTTGTTGGTAATGGAGACAGGAATCCGCATAGATTAGTTGCTACAATTACAGGAGAAACTATAATTCGGGGTCGTTCAGACATCAGTACTGTCGACCCATTCAAAAACCCTCTGCCTCTGCGATGTTTACCACCTCCTCCTTCTCTGCATCAGAAAGAGTGGCGTAGATAGCTCGGATGCGGGTAATGGGTGGTTTGTGTCACAGTTTTTCGCACCACATTTGGTATCCTAGTCACAGCCACTAACCCTAACCCAGGGTTGACCCATTTCCGGACTCCATACTGTACACTGATCATCGTTATGTAATAGTAGCTACCTCTTTGTTCTCCTTTCGGACTGGCTCACCTGCTATCAGTACTCTAGCCTGCCCTGAAGGCAGATGGTCTGTGCACCTGTCATGTATAGTATATAAGGGCTGTGGTGTGGGCTCAGAGACCTTAGATTCTGTCTCTTGTTCACTCTCCCATCATCTGTAGGCAGCTTAACAGCCCCTGCCATCCTCTGCCTTCTAGTCTAGGCCAATCTATCCTTCACTTCTATTGCCACCCTCTGTGTGTCTCCATCAGTGAGCCTTCCCCTTGTTTGTTTTGTGGCACAGTCGTTCGGCTGTGACATTAGACAGAATCTCACACCTAGGCCCCTGGCTCAGTGCCCAAGACACTAGCCAGCCGTCTCTCTTCCCTCCAGGAGTTTTATACACATTTATCATTATCCCCCATTCCCTCCGAGGAGCAAGACCTCCAGGAGTTTACCCGTCACCACTTCAAGAGGCATGGTCATCTCCCAGTCCAGGACCAGATATCCTGCGTACTTGTGGACTCTGCTGAGGATCGCCTTCACTACCACCTTCGGGAGCACGCACCTCTAGTCCCTCGTCGCAAGGCTCTGCCTCGACCTGTCCCCTACACTCGACCCCTGCCCAATGAACCCTGCGTTCAGGCCCCCACGCCCACGCTACCCACCGCCGTCCTACTCCCTATCCCCCTTGCTTGCTGCATCTCTGCTGCACTGCTCCCAGCTTTCACCCGCACCAACATTAACGACAACCTTGCTATCGTCGAGCCCAAGGTCCACGCCGTCCTGAAGCACCTCTAAGCTGTCTTTGACCGCAAGGCACTCCTCGACGACCTCCCCTACAACCATCGCCTAGCCATCCAATGCATTGGCGACCAACTCGAGTGGATCAGCGACAACATCAATCACAGCGGACACGGCTGGACCCGCAGCCAGCAACAGAGCATTGAGTGGTTCTGTAAGGAGTTTGGGAAGATAAAGTTTTCGGGTTTGGGACAGCACTTTCTTAGAGTAGCAAACACAATTGTCGAGTTAGATAAGTTTGGGTACCTAGACTGGATCGTCTTGTAGTTTCCCTTTTGGCATAGAACACCTCCGGAGTTTGGAATATCATGGCTTCTGGATCTCGCTTCGCAATCCTCCCACTAGATACCTTCGGCCCTGAAGGCCCACGTACCCCACCCGGCGGAGAAAACCCGCCTGAGACGGAAGCAACCCCCCAGCTAGCATCACAACACCCCACATGCCCACCATCTCCAACCCCGACCTTAGAACCAATGTGGGAACCCACAACCTGGATGTTTCAAGGCGTGGAATACAACACACTCGAGGAAGCAATCCGAGTATCTGGTGCACATTTTGAAATCCACGTCTCATACATCAATTGGTTGCTGGCAGTAACCAACGACATGGTCAGGAAGGATGTTGTGGAAGTTTACAACCAACTAGGAAACAAGATGTATGAGCACCAGAACTCAACTGTTGTTGACCTCCATGACCTCCGAACTCAGCAAAAGAATTGCGTCACCCACACAGTATTTTGCAAGAGCGTAGACGACCTGGAAGCCCGCTGCTATGAACTAGAAACAGAGAATGGGACACTCAAAGCGGAAATGGAAGTCCTCAACAACAACACCATGAGACTCATTGATGCAGTCAAGGAGCTAAGGACACAGGTTGCTTCCCTCACTGGTCGCCCCGGTATGACGACCGCCCATGTATCCTCGACAACTGTTTCCTCCAGCAACACTCACCGGCCCAGGATCGCAGACCCCCCCAAGTTTAAAGGCAAAACCCCGGATCTTATGGTGGAGCAATGGTTCCAGAAACTCGGCATTTGGTTCCAGTATCAGAACATCACAGCAGACGACGACAAGATCACCACCGCACTATTATTCTTAGAAGGAGGAGCCCAGTTGTACATGGATGACTATGCCCAAAAGGCCGCAGACAACACCTACCTTGGCACATGGACCAGTTTCGTCGACCGGCTCAAGAGTGGATACCGAGAACTCGCACCTGAGAAGTCCGCCCAACAGTCCTTGGAAGAACTCTGCGCCAAGTCTCACTCGTCCATTGCCTCGTTTGCGGAGAACTTCTGCCGTTTTGCGATCAAGTCTGGCTATTTCGATGTAGAACTCATTCACCGCATCGATGCTCAGTGCAAGGGTGATCTCCGTACCACCATGATCACCCACCGCTCTATGTCACTGTTTACTATCCTGACGAAGTGGGAGAACTTCCTTGACTGGGTGCTCAAGATTGAGATGAACTACCGAGGAAACAAGTACCACAAGGCCGCCTCCTCATCAAGATCCACCAGGGACCCCGACGCCATGGACATTGATGCAATGCGCAAACCGGAAAAGCTCTCCAAGGAACAGGAAGACTGGTTAGCCAGGAAGATGTGCTTCCGGTGCGGTAAACACCCATACAAGTCTGGTACTAAGTGTCGCAACCCGGTATACAAGGGGTACTACGAGCTCCCTGACTTCAAAGGCAAGGGTGTCGCACTGATCAAGATACGGGCCATCGAGGAAGAACCCAAGACTGAAGACCAGGACCGAATAGAGTTTATTGTCCACGCGCTCAAGGAGTTTGAACTCAAGAGCAAGCAGGAGAACCAGAAAACTGCGGCACAGATCGTCGAGACCAATGAGCAGGATTTTCTCCAGCGGATATGACAGGGACTGGCCGTAACATCTGATCCATATGTACTAGTAGCGTTAACCACCTAGAGGAGTCATTTATACCTAAATCGAACTACGTATATCTCACTTCATCATGCAGACAGCGACAGTCACTGGATTTAAAGCTCACTCTCAGGCAAGGTATACGTGAAATCCAGTCAGAAGGGCTCCTAGATTGTGGAGCCTATTCGAGTTTTGCACACTACCAGTTTGTTCAGGAACATGGCCTGGAATTACGACGCCTCTCACGAGAGATACGAGTGTTCAATGCCGATGCAACGGAGAACAAGAAGGGTCTGATCACGCACTACGCCCGGTGTCTCGTCACACTCGACAACCACACTAGTTGGCAGTCTTTCCTGGTCACAGATATAGGAAACCGGGATATCATTGTTGGCATGACTTTCCTCCGGGAACACAACCCAGAAGTCGATTGGAAGGCTGGTCAAGTAAAGTTTACACGCTGCCCGCACACCTGCCTACCCAAGCCAGTCTCAGTACAGGACGAAGAAATCCGGACAATAGAAGAGCCCTGACTAGAGGAGTTTGCACGAGACACCTACGGTCAGCTAGACCGCGAGCCCTAGGACAGTACCGAACAGTTTGTACATTGGATGCAGTTTTCTGATGACCCTGATGCCCACGTGCTGCGAACACGGATCGAGGAGAAGAAGGAAGGAACACCGGCGCCAGGAAGCCAGGACAAGGACTACTGGTCTAACCATGTACCCGCCCACTATCATCAGTATGGTGATGTGTTTTCCAAGACAGCTTCAGAGCGAATGCCTACTCGCAAGCCCTATGATCACCCCATCGAGTTTGTGGAAGGAGCAACACTGCCAAAGCCGGCCAAGCTTTACCCACTCAACCCCCAGGAACGGAACTCCCTGGATAGATGGATCGATGAGCAGGAAGCTAAGGAATATATTCGACGGTCAAAGAGCCCAGCTGCCGCCCCTGTATTCTTTGTCAAGAAAAAGGATGGCAGCCTGCGACTAGTACAGGACTACCGTGCCCTCAATGCTGTCACCAAGAAGGACAAGTTCCCCATACCACGGATCCCGGACCTTATCGACCGTTTATCTCAGTCGTCAATCTTCACCTCACTGGACCTAAGGTGGGGGTACAACAATGTTCGTATACGTGAAGGAGATGAAGAGAAGGCAGCATTTATTACCCACCATGGCCCACCATATGTTGTAGTCCTGATAGATCATATTATGGCTAATACCCAGGTGCCTTTTACATCACATCATGGCGAGGTTTTGATGTATCAGAACCTCTTCCGGGGCTTCCGGGACAGCCACCCAGCCACCTACTGCATTTGGAAGGTATCTGGCCGGGGGCTCTGCTGGCAACTCCCCATGCTTATCTAAGCCTACTGGGCCCTCTCCCGAGCTTCTCCCATCAATCCCGAGCCTCCGGGTGCCCCTCCCATCATTATACTCACCTCCCAAGCCTATACAGCCCAATTAGGAAGGTGCCCACCCTGCCCCATCCCTCCCCCCATTGTTTTTGCCATTACTCACTCAATTCTGGGCCGATTTACTTCGTTTTTTTGACGTTCTATTCAGCATATTAATGCGCTTCAAACGCGCATAATGCGCCCATACAATGTGGGTCCTAACATATACTAATAGTGCCCTCTAGATCGCCCTAGGAGGACTTGTTTGGTCTATAGCTCAGCCGTTTCTCCATGGATTTGTACGCAAAAAGGCGCATTTTATTCGCATGCTCAATGCGCACAGAAGGCGCCCTTTAGTGTACAAATCCATCCACCTATTCCCAAGATAGCTATGCCCTCTCCCTGGGGTGGAGGGAGTATGGCTATCTTGGGGACCAGTGGTCCGTTTTCTATCGTTCTTTTTGCACCCTATAGCTACTAACTTGGTTTGAAGTGGGCCAATTCTGGCAGGTGACGATTGATGAGGAACAAGACCCATGAGATTGCTCATCTTGATGACTTTGATTGACCTTAGATTAATAGTATATAAATCAAAAACTCTGCAATGCACTGCATTGTAATAATGTTATGCTAGATGCATAGCCTAAGATGGTTATTTTTTCCTTTATAGTAGATTTGCTTGTGCAGTAGCCTATAACTATATTTATCTGAGATTGTATATCAAGGTTCCATAGCTTAGTGGTTAATGTGTCCTTTGTGAATTTCTTGAGGTTGAGGGTTCAACTCCTGTTCAGCACTACTTGTCTATTTTCAAGCTATTTGAAGGCTTTTTTTATAAGTGGCAGAGGCTATTAGAAAGAGCCCTTTGAACAGTTTTTAATAGTGGTAGTTTCATAGAATTAGGGTCACTATTAGCAGAGATATTAGGCAAATAAAAAATGCACAAATGCCTCATATTGGGTGCTTAATCTATACTATGAACACTATCAAGCCGCTTTTAAACACTTTTAAATACAAGTAATTCCGCATCATTCGACCTGATATTAACTGAGATAAGCCAAATAACAAATTATACAACCATCGCCTATATTAATGTATACACTAGTAGTGCTATCTATTATATCTATTGCAGCTTGGTGTAAACGAGAAGGCTAGCAGCATACCTCTTGTGCTTCAAAAGATCTGTGGAAGTCATATTAATAATATTTCCAATATACTCTGTATCTTCTCCCATTTCAAATCCATCATTATACCACACTTCACCGGACTTGTCTACAATTTTGGCTACAAAGTGGTTTGGAGCAAAGTATACTATGCCACATAATCTGTACAACTGTGGATGTTCTGGAATTGTGATCTGGTTCTCCACTTCAATTTTCAGCTTATAAACTACGCATGTTACAAAATTAGGAGCCTCCATATAAGTCAGCTGCTTGATCATAGGTCGGGCACAGTTGGGGCATTTTTTCTCTGACTTCTGAGTAAAGTATACCTTCAGCCACAGATTAACTAGCCTGTCCTTGTAAGACCCCATCTTGTTGAGCTGATTCTTCCAGATAAACTTGTCAAATGTCCACATCACCATCTTTAGTCTAATACTAGGGCCCCTGTGATGACAACTTCTGCATAGGTATTGTTTGTTTACTGTATCTTCACTGGTATTCAACAGCTTTTGTCCCAACGCATATACATCAATGCCTTCACTTCCATTAAAGCCAAGTGCAGGGTCTTGCTGGCCAATATGGCCTCTTATGATGTCCTTTCCATTTCTCAATGTATGCTGTGGATCGAGCCCGGTGCACTTGCTGAATATATCACCAATATAGCCCAGTGTTGCATTGTTATCTGGAACATTGATATTCCAGGCCTGTTGACATTCAGTATATACTGCCAACAATATAGTAAGTAGGGCATCATAAGCACAGCTATGGTTGTTCCAAGGAAACCCTTTAAACTTGGGTGCTTGGGAGTTGCTGATCAGTTGTGCAAACTTGACCTTCTTAGTCTGCCTGAATTCTGAGCCACCTTCAGTTTAGTCCTCTTCCAGACTGCGTTTATCTTTCTTCAAACCAGTGTCCGTGCTAGTGGTAGGTAAAGTCTGGGACCCCTTGGCTGGAACATAGTACAAGGCTGGAAAAACGTCGGTTGGAGCCTTTTTGATGGGCTGGATACCAGTCTTCTTATCAGGGATAATCTCCCAGGGCAGGGCCTCATCTAACTCCTCGACAGGGAAGGGATTGCTCTTTGACCACTTGAGATCTTTATGCATTGCCTTGGGGATGTAGTTTTCTCCTTTCCACTGTCTGAAAGAATGCACAAGTTCACCTCTAGTGATGCCTGTGACCTTTGGTGAAGATTTCCCCTCATATCTTAGCCTGGTTATCTCATCCATAATCTCCAGCTCCTAAACTCCTGTCTCAAGTCCCCTGTTATCCCTCCAGTAAGGTATTTATTATCAAAGCCTTGCACAATAACTGTGCCTTCAAGTGTTGACCCTCTTGACAATGCAGTGTAAATTGACTGATGACTGTTGGCACTATGCAAGTCAACAAC
Organism: Ganoderma leucocontextum; assembly: GCA_020736865.1. Classification (NCBI taxonomy): domain Eukaryota; kingdom Fungi; phylum Basidiomycota; class Agaricomycetes; order Polyporales; family Polyporaceae; genus Ganoderma; species Ganoderma leucocontextum. The sequence goes on from JAHKGY010000009.1 coordinate 1,453,102, forward strand.
ATTGTTAGGTCTCGTTCGACCCTGTGAAGCAAAGTCTGTCATAGCAAAGTTGGGAACAATGCTGACTTGCATTCTGTTGACATATAGTATGCTGCCATTAGGCATCCTGCATTTTATTTTTTGGGAGCTGGGAGTAATGGGCACTACATTTTGTGGAAGCCCCTCAAGTTTAATTGGAGTTGGTGGGCAAGTCAGTCTCACAAATAATGTCTCCAGGGCATTTTTGGTTTCATCAATAGGCCGTGATTTCCAGCCTACCACCTCTGCCTCTGCACCATTTGTCACGCAGCATTCTGTGGCCTCATTGTATTTGATCATCACTGGCATACCTACACACAGAGACAACTTGCCGGTCTGTGGTCTGTCAAATAATGGTCCAAGGCCCAGAGCTGCTCTTGCAATGCAGGATTAATCAAGTTGGTTTTTCTCCTAGGATTGACTGCCTTTTTCTTGACCGCCTTTGATGCATCGTCGTCAACCTCTCCTCCAAACTTGTCTATTGAATAGAAATGGACCAGTTCTTGATTAGTGTCTCGAGCAAACTGCTCAGATCCTAGCCGGTTAAGTTCATCACGATGAGAATTGAATCTTGTAATGATAGAGATGTTGCGAAACCTGGGTTGATTCAACTTTGGTCCATTGGGCCCTCTGCCAGCAATTCTAGATTCTAGCAATGTAATATCCTCTGGTGTACAGGCTCGGTATCTGAGATTTTCTAAACATTTTCGCAGCTTGATGTCATCCGGCGATAAAGACCTTTGTCGCATATTTTCCCTGAGTATAACAACAGTGGTAAACTGATGCCAAACTGCCTTGCCAATAGAACCCTCCTGTTTGGTGTGACTATTCGTTGTATGCACGGTATGTCCAACTTTGTAGTCGTACAACGCTGATCCTCCCATTGTGGGAGCAAGTTGGGCAAAGTCTCCTGCAAATATCATGTTGATTCCTCCAAAGGGCTGGCCATCATTTCTTAGAGCTGCACACATTCTGGAACAGATAGTGTACAAGGCGTGACAATCAACCATACTGATCTCATCAATAAAGATATAGTCTACATTCTGCAGCTTGGCTCTAGCCTGGATTAGGGTTGCCAAAACTTCTTTTTTGGCTGATCTATTGACACCAAGCACTGAATGATAGGTAGATCCACCAATCAAAGCTGCAGCGGCTCCAGTAGGTGCAAGACACATAAATCTATAACTCTCCTTGCGTTCAGCAAAGAAGTGACTAAGGGCCTTGATTACCTGCGACTTGCCAGTGCCTGCCATACCACCCAAGTACATCTTGAGTTGCTCACCATTAGACTCGACTGCATGATTGGCCACTATTCTGAATGCACGTTCCTGGGCTTCATTTAGGCTAAATTTAATAGCCGTGTCATCAATAAGCTTCTGCACTTTTGTATTGCTCGCTTTGAAGTCTTTACTGAGAAAATATTTCTGGTCCACCACCTTTATCTCTCCAGCTTCCTTGTTGCTAGGCTTATAATTTTTAGACTTTTCATTTTCATCAGCCTGAGCTTCTCGTGCATCCAAAATAGCCTGCCTCTTGTCTGCCAGCAGCTGCTTCCATTCAGATGGGGCCTTGTCTTGGCTGAAATTCATCTTTTTGGGCAGCTTTGGTAGTTGTTTGATATCCATCTTATCCAGCCAACCTACAGCATTGATTGTAGTTGCAAGGGCTTTTTGTTGGCACCGCCTCGTTATCTCACGACTGGAAGGCTCCGCCAGAGCCTCAGCGGCAGTAATCAGGGCTTCAGACTCTTCATTATTCTGATCGTAATATCCCCATAATGCTGAGTATCCAGGTCATCAATATCTTCACGGTCAAGATTCATAGGCATTTTATGGCCCTTCTTCATCTTTTTCTCTGCGCTGAAAAGTCATCTCTGGCATCGTTGCATTCATACTTGATCATGAAGTTGTCCATAATTTGCTCCTGCCGGGGGGTGAAGCTATGACCAGTAAATGCATCGTGCCATAGGGCATCCTTATCTGGCCTTAGGTCGTGGCCAGAGCGCCAAGGCTTGAACAGGGTCAACATAGTCAGGCAATATTCTTCACGACTCCCACCACCATCTCTCCGAGGGATGGCCCCACCAACAAAATTGGGAACTAACCCTTGGCTCTCATCCACTAGCATCACATGATGTGTATTATACTGAGGATGGTTGGGGTGGAACTTGAAATGTTTGGATGCAGACTTCGGTTGCTGCACCTCCTTAAACTTCTCAATATCTACGGCGAGTGCCTTATTTGACTTGGTCGTCAAAAGTAGCTCATCGTCAGATTCCTCCTCTTCCTCCTCAGCAAGTGGATGTGCTCCTCCCTTCAGTTCATGCTCCTCGTTCTCATCATCTTCATACTCATAATTGATCTCTTCAGCCAGCTGCTGATTTTGTTGTATAGTGTCGATATCATCATCAATGCCATAATCATTCTCAAAGTCACTATCACATTCTACGTCATCTACAGGGGCTGCTATATCAGGCCTTTTGCCCTTTCTTCTCTTGGTCATTTTGGTTTTCTCGTGCAATCTTATCCAGTCATACAAAGATATATCCTCATATTCCGTAGGCTGCCACATATAGTCAATCACAGGCGATAAGGCAACCACTTGTTGTTGCTCACCGGATCGTTTTCATTCCCAGCATTACCTTTGTCTTCTGTTCTTCCCCCGATAGCTGCTGAATCATCCCAGGCTTTCATCACCTCTGATACATAACTTTTCCAGAAGCAGGTCTTGAACTTATGATCAGTGTAGTGGTCTGGATGCTTTAATAGATACATTGCAGCCATAGGCCCACCAATTTCAGAGGACGCGGTCAGGGCATTAACAATCTTGGTAATAATGGACCTGGCTTTATCTTTGGTAGACGACTTGCTCCCCAACAGTTCAGTGTTGCGTTCAAATACTTGCTGTATGGACTTGAACATCATATGCGTCTTCAATGGCGTCTTGGTAATATAATCAGCGACATATGCAATTACGGATTTTATTGCCGTGCCAGATAATAAACTTGTGACATCATGATTACAGCGTAACATATAAGAAACTGAAGGCGTAAATGTGTTAAGCCAAGCTTCGCCCTTTTTCATGACTAAAGCCCCTGTTTCTGGATCTACCGCAGTGTGTGGATAAGTATCGCGAGGAAATCTGGCTTTACAGACTCCTATCTCAGGATCGGTACAGCCACGATTATCAAACTCCCCCTTTTCTTTTATATTGATTATGGGGATATTCTCTGCCTGTTTTCCTTTGCCCTTTTACGATATTTGGGCGGCCGTTGGCGACACATGTGTCTGTTGGACTGATACAATATTTCATCCACCTCCTCAACATATTTTTCCACCACAAATGATATTCAGTGCATGCCTGACATTGATCAATTTCCTGTTCATTTGTATGCTCAGTAGCACATTTAACAGGCGGAGGCTTGGGCAAGGTTTCAGTAGGACATACATGGGTGGGGTCATTTTCCTTTCGCTTCTGAATATCTGTGGCAACGGTGTCCATAGTGCCATTGACAAACTCTCCCTGATGTACTCCCTCTAAATACTCTACCATGGCCTTTTGGAAGTCAGATGTGGGGTCCATAATTCTATTGCGGATCTCCTGAGGACTCAGTGAATTTTTAATCCACAAGAGCATGTGTAAATGCAATGTCAGACGCCCTTGTTGCTCCACAGTACCGTAATATCCAGATGTTTCACCATATAATCCAGGCCTATCTAATCCAACTCCAAGAACATGTTTGATAAACATATCCACCATCACTTTGAAAAATCTAGCACCAGCAACAGGATTGTTGGCAATGAGATTCATACGCTCTTTTTTATCTCTAAACTCTGGAATAAATTCCTGACTAGTGTCTGCAAAATACAATGCTAGTGGATGCTTGACATCAGCAGGCGCGAATGTAACGAACCAAGAAGGTGCACCGAGATAAGACACCAGTGACCAAATTTCATTGCGCATGTACTTTTTGCTAGTCACAGAGCCTTGCACTTTATAGTTGACATGATCAAGGTCAGATAATAGTCGGAAACACTTTTTCTCTTCTTCAGTTTCAGGCTTAACACTGCCCTTCTTCATGCGTTCAATAAGACTGGCCAATATCCGTTCATTAATGGTCATCAGCCTTTGTGCCACATCATGGAATTTATTCTTGTCAGCAAGCAAATAACCTGCAGTTGTTGAGCTTTTGATTTGTTCATGGTTTAAGGCAACTAAGGGGAACAACGGTTCTAACTGAAAATGTTTATCCTGGTACATCAGCAACTGTTCTTTACGCTTTTGTTCAGATACTTTGTGAATCGAATGAATGCTTCTAACTCCGCCAAGACCGTATGGGAATAACCAAGGAAACATTTGAGGATAAAGTGCAGGGTTGTTATATAGGCTCTCAGGTTGTTTATATTGACCTATGCCTAATACCTTCCCCCCTGACTTGAAATGCTCAACTGCGCGTGCTGTAATTTCATAAGGTCTAATTTTCCCTAGATGCTCCAAGGTTTTTCCTGTCAAGCCATGTACAATAAATGGACATTCGCCCTCCTCCGTGCCTTCATCTTCATCTAGATTATTCACAGCAGTAGATTCTGGGTCTTGATTAGATCCGTGGTCTTGGTAAAATTGACAATTACAGGCGGCTCATCTTCAGGATATGAATTGAGATTGTCATATGAAATTTGCAAGTCTGCATAGTCGACGTGATTGAGCTTCAACCACTCCAATGCAGCGGCGACTTTGTTATGCCTTACTAACATAGGGTGCGCTTATACTCCTTCTCAGTAGGTACATTGGGTCCTATATATATAAAGGCAAGAACATCATCGAGATCCTCTTTAGGCGGAGGTAGCACAGAATAAATCTTTGGCATCGGAAGGGAGTGGCTCACAACATTAGCCTTCATTTTTGACATACCAGACATGTGGACTTTCACTATACACATATTGTGTTTGACCCTTGAAATCAATAACTTTTCGGTCCAACTAAGACCCTTGAGAGCATCAGGTACTTCACCAATCCATAGGCCATTGGCCAAACTGTTTACTGGTAATTTGTTGTTAGCTAGATCACATAAACAAGTTGAACAGATATCATCACAGTCTGGCAGCATAACTGGACCTGGAATACAGTGAACAGGCTCAGTGAGATGTTTACGTTCTTTGCGGGTGACTGGTTGTTCAGCAATAAGAATATCTTTGTCAAATTCAACATCCTCCATCTTATGCAACTGAGACTTTGCAGTTAACAATCCACATACTGCACAAGCTGATTCTTTATGAGTGTGAGGATCTATGGCTGTTGAAAAATCTTGTATTATATTTGAAATCAAGTCTTTAGTGGGTGGTTCAGGGGGGAAATGCACCTGAGGTATCTGATATTTTTTTTTGGGCTATTTTGTCTCTTTCGCACCTGTTGCACACGTGTCTTAATAGATACATGTTTATCAATAGAGCGAAATAAAGATATCAATTTTGGACAGTCTACACAGATATGTGTTTGCAACGCAGACAATAAACTATCCTTGTTGCTTTTGGTAGTAGTTCCTAGGACATTATGCTTCTGTGCAATGTCTAATAAGCTAGCCTTGGGAAGTCTACATATAAGTTGTTGCAAAGGCATATTCACAAGTACCATATCAGATGCAACCACTGATGCATCTTGATATACGCAGCCTGCATATCTATAGTCGTGATTATCATCAGCTTCACCATCAATTATATAAGGAAGAATACTACTAGCAGACCAGCGTTGAGCGCTAGGACATCGCATTTGTGTTTGTTTAGGCAGAGGGCCCCTCCTTTCAAAATGTAAGAGGATGAAATGATAGACCTACACACTGGATAAGGATAATAGAGTTGAAGAACAGCGACCTTATAGTCCCAAACAGTCATCACATTTTGATAGAGCTTGATACCAATGCGCTTTATCAACATCTTGGTAGAAGAACAGGTAGTTATACGAGGTATACTATCATCGCATTTGTAGAATCGACGAACAATTGTCCAAAAGGTGCGTGATAAAATGGTGTTCATCAAAGGTGTAGCACTTTCTAAGCGCATGTCTGATAAAATTCTGCCTTTATGGGCTTTGGTGCTTGCCAAGGAGGTGCCCAAAACCCCGCCCACAAGGGGCTCGGTGCTTGTCAAGAGGGTGCCCGATAAACCTCCGCCCCACCGGGACGTTAAAAAATAAGAAGCAATTCCTCCTTCATTGGAGAGGGGCCCTGTATTACAATGTTGAGATGGTATTAATACGGCATAAGTATGGCTTTACTCACCGAAGACGGGTTCCCCATAATGTTTGGAGCTCAGCGGGAGAAGGTTCGATGAACCTCCGTCCTATTGAGATGATAGATTAGAAGAAGGTATATATACTCCTTCATGGGCGAAGCCTATATACACATATTCAGAATATATGCAGCAAAGTATTAGGTTGTACACTTACCGCAGGCGGAACTCGCTCCGTTAGTTAAGTGTGGTGTTTGTAACAAGGCTATTATCCATGAAAATGCATTAGCCTCCCAGAGGAGACAGCCCATTATCCATAGAAAGAGAGAGAGATAGGCCAGAGGCTTCATAGTGTGTATTTGCGAGTTGGTTGTGAGAAAGAGGATGACGGCAGGATCTAGGCGACTCTAAATGCTCAAGCGCCCAAAGTTCAACTTCGCATCATGTGATTTTGAATGTCAGACGCCAAAGGGGAAAGCGCCCATTCATTCAAACTTCAGCTCATCTTGTTCTCTCATACCCTCTTATTCTATTAAACTGTCTTCTTCCAAATAGTAAGTAATTGATAGTGCTAATGGAGTACACTGCTAATGACTTGATTTATCTTGCATTCAAACATCTAAAGCCCCACCATGAACACCTTTCCCGCTGCATTCGCTCCCAATATCTCCGATCCTCTTACTCAGGCCTTTAGCAAGCGTCACATCTATGACAACATATTTTCTCGCCTCGGCCCCATCCAACTCACTCGAACATCCTCCCTCAATCGCATCATTCATCGGGCAGCAATGGACTTCAATATGCGCGCTTACAACGTGAATCGAAGGGTTTCACATTTCTTCGACGATCCTCTTTCCTTCCGATCTCTCATAGCTCAGACTCATACCCTTATCTCTGAATCCTTTGCCCTGCAACTCCTCGATCACACGTATTATCCTGATTCTGACCTGGACATTTATGTTCTTCCAAACAACGACCTCCTTGACGTTGGGGCGTACCTGTTTCAGCAAGGATATAGGTACACGCCTCGGCCCGGACAACATATGGACTTCACCAAAGATGCCGAGCTTGTCCTTGCCACTCTTGACAAGATGCCGTATGTTATGGACAACAACAATGAGATCGATCTGCTCTATTGTATGAAGAGCCTCTGAGCTGTATATGCTTTTGAGCGTTACATTGCTTGGGGCGATACACGCAAGGTACAGATCATTGTGCCTCGTATATCTCCCTTAACCTGTATCTTGGACTTTCACTCCAGTGCATTTACCTTTGATTAGTATCCTATAACATTTGAATGATAACACCATTGCCAGCTTGCATTATGAACATGATCACATACAACACCGTCTACTCGCTCTATCTATTTGCCACATTCGGGCATTGAGAATCTCTCAAGTTCAATCTGCAGTCCCATTTCGAACAATCTTTCAACAAGTACGCTCTTCGAGGCTAGAAAATGCTTGCAAACGCTCCTCCCATCAATTGGTCTTTCGGACACATCACGCAAAGCAACCCGAGGTATCCCTCCTATTTTGCCATCGACTCCCTCCGACACGTTGATGACCGCTATTTCTGGGTCGTCCCGCTCAACATATCCAGAGTCGCTCTACCGCCCATGCTGTTGTCTTTCCGACCAGATCTCGCATGGGATCCTGCGGCTGAGGGCAGATGGAAGCTGGTGACGTCAAACAGTTGGGATAACAAGATCGACATCACACTGGTTGGAACGGATGGCACAAGTGCTAGCTAGCCGTACACTCGACCCGATTTCCTTGAGCACGTCATCCCTTTGCTGGTCCCTCCGGGGATGTCAGAGTAGATGGATATCCCTCTGGGAGGCACTAGGGAGAGCGTCGCCAAAGCGTGGACTTGGTATGTAGGTTCGATGAAGCTTATAACTGATTTATCCTTGTTGGTAGGTGGGACATTGTGGTATCTGCCCGTAGAGAATGGTATCTTGCTGGGAAGCACATCTAGTGGATAAAATTCATACAGAGAGAGCATGGTACAGTACGTTCAATCATTGTTTACTAGTTTATAAGGCAGACATTAGACCATTTGTGATGATCGCAATAGATTTAGATGTCTATGTCTGGATTCAAGTGCTCCATTCATTTTGGTATGGATAATGTTGGCATACGCACATTATTCAAGTGTATAGTTATGAAGGCCAGATCTTATATAATGTGTTTCATGAGCTTGAAAGTTGATTGCACACATAACTGACAATACTCGCTGCAAAGGACGCAGCCTCTCGTTCAACACAATGCAAGGGTATTCATATCATAACACAGGAATCTTATTCAATACTACCAGAGCATATACAAAGAAACCTATAACATGTATAATATAGCAACATAATAAACTGCATATCAGCACTGTGGTACCTAACGTCCAAGGGGGAAAAGTAAAATGTTTCTTCAAGAAACACATTAAAAGATGAAAGAAGGAAGAAGTAGGAAAACACGTCAACAATAGATAAAGGGCTAAAAAGGGAGTAAGGATTGAGTGGAGAGCGGGAGGAGGATTACTGAAAATGTGTTAAACAAGGATAGATACGAGAGGATGGCAAGCAGGTCAATGATATGCGAAAAGGGGAATGGGGGTAGCAGGATAGGAGAGATGGATCATAGTAACAAATAAGAAGCGCCATGGAAAGAAAGAGGATATGCATGCGGCCCCAGTATAACTAGGCATATTCGGGGTCATCAGCACGACCCAACAGAACAGCACCATAGAGCTGAAGACCTAAGCCCCGACCTGCGTCCTCAGAGACTGAGGTCGACGCACCTCGCCTTGTTGTTCAGCTTGTACGTGGGCGCACTATAATGAGCGATAACGATGTCCCGTGGCGCAACTTCGCCGTTCAGCAGAGGGAGCTCGTAAGTCTTCTCGATGGTGAAGACACCGTCGAGAACGAACTTGGACCTGCGGAACTGCTTTCGGGCATCCCAGATGGGGACTGTAATAATATGTGTGAGCTTTGTAGTCGCAAAAGCATAGACTGGTGCGACTTACTGGTGGTATCTGTGGGCCAAGGCGTCGTCGACGCCATGACGTGAAAGCTCTGGCCTGGATGAGCTCCTGTGCGGGACGGTCGTTGTTGACCCTCCCCTGGCTGCTACTAGCACCATTGAGCATGAAGCTGGGGGCTACAAAGCAAATTGAACATAAATGTTTGAGCTTTTTGGAGAGGTATGCAGACTTACGAGCGGCAGCCATGTTCGGGTCGTCCATAGGCATGGTCCGGACAACAAGACCGTTCATTCTGGCATCACCTATCTTGGGCCCAAAGATGTGCGCCTTCAGCTTGTTGACCCCAAAGACAGTGCCGATGAAGTCGCCCATGCGTAGCCACTCCTGCTGGAAGGGCGCGAACATGATTTGCTTGACGAGCCTGTCGCTGCTAGCATAGGCTTGGGTAGGGAAACGAACATTGCTCTGCAGAACGATGCCAAGAGAGAAGAGGATTGCACGACGAGGACTGGTCCGGGTCTGAATGGCGAGAACACGTTCCGAGGGGGAGGCGCCTTGGATGGTGGTGGCGAGCTCGGGATCAGCACGAGAAGGGTTGAGTGCGAACTGGCGGGCCTTGTCGTGGCTCAAGCCGAGAGTCAAGAGCAAGCCACTGCAAAATGCGGTTAGAGTTGACCAGCACACAATTTTAAACAGAGACATACGTGGGATGCATTTTATAGTTCGGGACGTCAAGTATAGTCTTGTGGACATCGACGGTAAAGAACGTATAGCCACTGAAATCATACTCGACCGGGCTAAAAGGCCTTTGCATATCAATAAGGAAGGGAGACGGAAAAGAAACTGAAACAAACTCACTGCAACAATGGAAGAATCTTGGCCATCTCTGGATGCTTAGAGAGATCGATAATACCATCCTTCGAGTAAAAGATCCTGCCTCGCTTGTCCTCAATGTCCTTGTCTTCATTGCTGGAGACACGGCTCTTGCCCTTCTGAGGAGTGATGAGCGACATGACATCTAGCACAGAGAGTGGTGAGTCCAACCAGTGCCTGATGTAGAAAGCAAAAAACTTACCCAACTGGGCAGACGGATCCGCCTCATCTTGGTCCAAGTCCATGCCAGGAGTAGGCGAGCGAGGCTTACGCAGCACATCCTTCTTCCTCAGAACGTACTCGGGAAGATCCTTGTCTGGCGTCTCTGCAAGAGGAGGGCCGCGCGACTTGACAATCCAATCCTCCGGATCGTCCTCGATATGCGTAGTTGAATCGTCATCGCTAAGATACAAGGATGTAAGTTGTCAAAATAGTAGGTTAAGTGTGAGGTGAAACTTACCTCTCCTGCGTGCCGTCGCTTTCTTCAGCCTCTGCATCCATCAGGCTAAAAGAGTGTTATTAGCAGCGATGACACATAAATGTGTTCATTGTAAGCATACCTCTCCTCCCTTTTGGAGAACAGTCCCTTTTTGGACATCCTAATAAATAGATCACATGAAAATTGGTAGTTTGACAAGTAAAGGAAAGCAGACGTACTTGACCGGAGATTTGTTTAAAAAATCTGATGCAGAGCTAAAACATTGGTTAGCACATAACTCGTATCATCGAAACATAGTAACATACTCAGGGGCCTTGACCGCAGAGGTCTTGGTGCGAGCAGGCTTCTTACCGCCTGTCGCAACAGCCTTAGGCTGCGACACAGCCTTTCCCTTCGGCTTGGACGTAATGATGACCTCTGCCTTCCCAAAGCCCACAGCGCTATAAACTGGTTAAGTATAAAAGAGCAATGATATAGAAGAATTTGAACATACCGCAAATCCGTCTTGCCATTCTTCTTCCCAGCTGGAGTCAGCACGAGCTCCACCTCTGGAGAGCTGACAAAAAACTGGTAAACTTTGCAGTCACATGCAGATCTAAAAGAGACTTACCGCTGACGCTGCTTTTTGGTGGGAGACGCCTGCTCCCGCTCGCTGTCCGAGTTCTCGCTACCGGTCTCGCTGTAGAATAGTTAGTTTACATCTAGAAAGAAGACTGAAAGAACTCACCTAATGGTGCGCCGCTTATTGGCAGTGGACTTCATCGGTGTGCGACCGGTTGGCTGCTTACTATAGACAAATGTGTTAGTTAGTGGGTTTATACAAATGAAAGGAAACATACCGTGGCGAGGGGCTTTCCGGAGATTCAAGCTCTTGGTCATCCTCCAGGATGCGCACCCCTGAATAAGGGTAACAGTTACTATATGTGTCATCAAAGATAGTAGATGATTACTTACTTCGGGGTCCGCATATAGGTAGGGCGACTGTCGGGACGATGAGCATCAGCCTCCCTAAGATTGCATAGTGTTAGCAATACTCAAAAACTAACTGACAAGGAGAGAAAAGACAGTACTCACGAGTCAATAGACTTTGGAGCCTGGACCGCACTCTTGGTGCTGGTCCTAGCACAGGAAAATATAAGCGAAAGTGTGCGCTAGATAACAGATCCGACATACTGAACTGTGCGCTTCTCCGCCACTGCCTTGGTGACCTTCTTCTTGGGGGTTTTTTGGACAGTCTCCGCCGCCCTATACTCTGATTAGCCCAACGATCTAAAGACTGCCACCAAATAAGCAGAACTTACGACTCATCTTCATCGGCGGACTCCTCCATCTTGATGACACTCTTCTTGCTGGTCTTCACTCCCGGTTTGGCCTTGGGAGCAACGGGCTCCTCGTCGTCGTCACTAGGCACAACTTCCAGGCTGCCTGGGATGAGCATACTGGAGAAGCAGGAGGCAAAACACAGCTCACCTTTTTACGACCTTGCGAGGGCGACCGGGCCCCTTGCGCTTGACGGGGGCCTTCAGATCATCGTCGCCATGGACGGTGTCCCTAAAAACTCAAGTGATCAGCCTCAGACAATATGTGAGTGTTATAATAATCCACGTACTTTTTCTCCACATTCGCAGCCCGGGTACGCTTACGGAGAGTGGGCGTGGACTCTGTCTCTTCTTCGTCCTGAGCTAATGCCTTGATGGTCTTAGACTGCCCGTGCTTGGACAGAGTCTCGACAAGAGCGAGATCTTCTCCATCCTCAGACTCGGTCTCCTCCTTGACCTTGGTGGCCGCGCTGCATATATGGTCAGCTAAGTCAGGTTAATAAACATAAACTCACATACTTTTTGGCAGCACAGGTGCTACGGGTGGAACCTGTGGTGGCACCACGGCTAGACAACAAATATCAGAAGAGTATAAACATAAAGCAGAGAAGATGGACTCACCCTCGGCCACGACCACGTCCCCGGCCACGAGTGCCCCGGACAGGGGGGGTAGGGGCGGGGTCGCTGTCATTGTCGTTGTCGCTCACATCAGCACGGATGATACCCCTCGGACTGTTCACCAAACACAAGTCAGTGAGGAGACCTGCAGACAGGTAGCACGAAGACTTACGCCTTGCCTCCAGTGGACATGGCAGCACGGCGGCGGATAGGCTTGTTGGACGACATGGCAATTGAGGAGACTACGGGTTGGATAGGAGCAGAAATGGAGGCAGGGAGCAAAGATTTGCAGAGGGACGGTGGATACTAGAGCAGAGGGATATGCAGGTGAGGGTTTATATATTGTTGCAGAACCACTTTGTTTGTTTGTATGACTTTGGAGTCTTCGGTTGGAAATGTAAACTGCCTACCCATACTGGTCCATTTGACCATCTTTAGCAGATCTCATAGATCTCACAGGCAAATTAGATGGCACCAGTGATACTATTTTAGACCAATCGCACTCATTTGCTCCAGCCATGCTGCCTCATGATTTATGTCTTTAAAATTACATGCAAGGCACCCGTGTTCATCCGGAGGAAACAACCTGATGGCGACAGCTGGTTGGCTAACTAGAATGGCTTCAAGATCACTCATATTGCGAACCTCCTAGTTTCAGGAACAAACAGCCGATATTGCCTCGCTGCAAATAAGCTGTTGGTATCCGTGGAACTCTGGCCATTGTTTACATTATTACAAGATTAGTGTTGAATTCTTTCATTGTATATTTTGACAGGAGTGAGTTGTACCAAGTCTGTTTAATGGAGGTTGAGTCTACCAGATTTTATAAGGAGTGGACAGACAATCGTGTGTCTACAGGGCACAAATGTCAAGCACATGCCATGATGGGAGGACTTAAGCGGTTTCACCAGGATACCTTCTACTGATATTACATGCATGGTGCACCTGTCCGTTGGCATTCACCAGTTCTACCATTTGATTTAGTGATCCGACCCCCTCCGAAGCACTAGCATAGATCCGCTCTCAGTCAGTAGAGACTGTCACATATACCAATGGTCCTAGATGGAGCACCTACCTAACCCCCCTTCTCCGAGTCCCCACTTCTGTTCCTGCGTCCCATCCGCTCCAAGTCTGTTGCTGCTTTATCCACATCTGTTGTTGCTTCCTGTCTATTTGCTTCATAGTAACTCCTCCTTGTTAATTCACCGCAAATTTGCTGCAATTTTATATCAGTCTCAATGGCCGTTCTATCTCAGCTTCGTGATGGACGTGACAAGTATCGTGAGTACCCACCTTATACTCATCTTCTCAAGCCATTTGTTTATTCAAGAAGAAACGGCATTGAGGAAAGTTTTCCTGGAGAAGGCAAAGGAGGAGGATGGCTTTCAAGAGCTGCAGATGGTGGAAACGGTCAGTACATTGTCTTCTAAAGAACAGTACGACACGATCTCACATCATGAGTTGTCTATATAGACAATGACTGTCGAGGAAGCCACATACATCGCCGAGCAGTCTGCAGGCAAATGTGCCTTCCTAGCCCACAAGCCCATTGACCCAAAGGTCCTGGATGAAGTCGTTCTACGTATTCAAGGATTTATCATCGACCTAAACCTTCCACCCTTACGCAAGTACCAGTGAGTGTCTTATTTATATGACTGTGATCATGGCCCAAACACTTACATATTATAGCATTCCACGAAACAGTAGTCGTCTCATCGACCTCAAGCAATCTGTCACCCTTACAGGGTTAGGCGTTCAAGGCTTTGATGCTGCCGTTCGAGGCATCCAAAATATCTATCAAGTCTTCGCTAACCACATTAGCAAATCTGGAGGACGCCTGAGAGAATGGGTTCCAGGTCGAGACCAACAGGATCTGACACTTACCTTCGCTAGCCGCTACCTCACATCGAGTCGCGATGCTGGAGAAGAACCTCTGGCTGATTTGGCTGAGTTTGTGGACCCGTTCAATGTTCTCCGACCCTTGCTTCGTGGTGAGGTGCACACCGTCGACAATGTGGTGGAGTACTGGGAGCGTCGCAAGTATAGCGAAGGGTACGTCGCTATCAGTTATGTTAGTGTATGCTACCTCTGCTAATGACCAGAGACTTAGCTTTGATTACGACGCTGTCAAGCCATTCATGTTCGCCCTCACCAGTCTGGTGGAAGTTCAAGTTAGCTTCATGATTGTGCGTGTTGCACGTCAAGAGTACGCTTTTATCCCCAAACTGCGCGCTATATGTCTGTTCAATCGCATGGTGGAATCGGTAAGTCATATCACATGCGTTCACATTACTAACATCAGTCACTTACCACGTCCAAGGACTATAACCTATCTACTATACGCGTCCTCGCTAGTGGACGACTGTCTCCTTTGAAGAAGGTCAAGCGCAAGATTGGTTATGGATCAGCATCGTCGTCGGATTCAGGAGGAGATGGTGGAGATAAGACGCCCAGCAAGGCAATGAAGCGTCTTTGTTTGTTGGAGAACAACAAGGCTGATGTTGAAATGAGAGGTACTAATTGACCTTAGGTCTTAGCCATCTGCCTGCCATCTGTTGACAAGTTCGCCATCGTCTACCAGTATACATTGCATCAGATCGTAATACAATCCCATATCTGTCCACTGTGTGAGATATCAAAACTCCCCAACTCCCAACTTGCCCTTCATCTTGCGCATCAACCGCTGATACTTGCAAAGCATATGCTCCACCATGATTGGGTCGAATCAAATCAATGCCTGCTCATCCTATGTGAGATGCCTTCAAGAAAGTCATAGACCCAGCAAAATGCTGCGATGATATCATCCTTCGGAGGGGTACCTGCAACCAGTTGCCTGGCTTTATGTAAGCCACTACAGGCACCAAACCCTTGCAGATCAGAAAGGATTTGACCCATGATCTGTGCATCTAGAAGGGCGACTTGACCGGTATACGCGAGGTCGGTGGTCAACAGATATCCCAGTAAATCGCCTACCAAGGGTAGTACCTTTTGAGATGCCCATTGACCATCAACAGAATCCTGCTGCCTCCTTAATATCCACTGTATCCTGGTGTTCCTTGCAGAAGACTCTCCAATCTGCATCTGTATCAAAATATATATGAATGTACTTATCAAAGTTGCATCGCGATGACTAGGGGCATCCACTATAAGCATGCAGGTTGATGAACTACTGGGAAGAGATATTGAATTGGTGCATTTCTATGTTCATTTTCCAGGACTGAAGATCCTACCAAAAGCAGAAAGGGATCTGGTGGTCAAGAAGCATCGGAGAGTTGAAGAGGGCAACTCAGAAGATGACAGTGCTCGCAAATGCCCCACCAGAAAATGTGTTCAGCGCAGAATAGGGACTTAGAAATTGAACAAGAGAGTGTCAGTTCTCAGAAAGGCAGATAAAAGTTGGGGTCTATTTGCACCAGAGACTGGAGAAGTGTGGAATTGACTGGTTGTTTAGAATGGACAAGTAGTATAAGGAATTTGATGAATTGGGGTATTTTCAAGAGCTCTCAGATATAGAATAGTTCTCCAGAGGCATGAGAGTTGGTGCAAAGAGCCTGGTGCAATGATTAATAGGTAATAGACAATTTGTGTTCCAGCATATGCAACGTATATTTATATGTTGTGTCTCTTTATCTTCCTGCACAACCCTCTATATTTTTAAATAGTGTATGGGTCTTTAGTGATGATAAAGCTGATAAACTATAACTTGCACCTGAAGATGTTTTTTTAGTTCTGTTATAGCAAGAGGATGGGAGAGAGGAATTTATTATATGTAGACTTTCTGCTATTGTTTTAGAATTACAGCTGATGCTTTTTTTGTCCTTGCATTTCACAAGTTGTACATGTACTCATGAGGTCCTCACCCTAGCTTTTATATGATATACAAGATATCTGTTTATGCATGCAATGCATCTGTAGTCTAAAAACTTTGCATCATATATTACATTATATAAGCAGTTAATCTAGTCTTGTGTTCATTTTAGTGTTCACCACACTCTATTTTATAGAAGAGCATCTGCATATCTAAGAATATGCATGACATAAACCACATTTATAAAGCATATATATTAGAGATGAATAAAACTATTAAGACTCATAGTAAGAACCAAAAGCTGTGTCCTTTCCCCAATGACGTAGTTTGTCCTTCAAAAGGCGTAGAGATGTTTGAGGAAAGAACATTACAGTAAAAATGCGACCTGGAGTCAAACCCTCATCTAAGGTCTGAGGGCCTTTTGGTATGCTCCACTCTGAGACACGATGCGGGAAGGCTTCTGAAAAAGCTGATGAGCACATCTCCTGGAGCATATCTGAAAAAAGAAATATTAGTCTTGGACTTGAAGTAAACAAGTACAACATAAACCTAAAGCGAGCTTGAAGTGGAGGAATCTCCATATGTCCTCCTTCAAAGCATCCCATAGGAAAGGTTGCTGTTGGACCACCATCTTTCATATCAAAATGGATCTGGACATCTAACTTGTAGACAATAGCACGTCCAATCCATGGTCCAGGATCTTCAGTGTACCAGACTCCAGCATCAAAAGCTGCACAGTATTCTTCATAATGCTCTGGAAAAGCATGCTTGAAAAGTTGGGCTAGAAAAATGGCAACTGGACGTGTGGCCTGAAAGTACTTGCGACGGCTGCTGCTGCAATGCTACCATGGACCATATCTGCTGAGACATTTAAAGGCTGTTGACTAATGAGTGAAATTTCAATATATAGCTAAAGTTAATAGCTTACACCATTTTCATGACCTTGTTGTGGCCAAGCATGAACAAGATGATGGACACCAATACGCTCCATAGAGTCACCATTGCGTATAACATATGTGTCAGCGATGCCACGGTCAGCATCATGGCAGATGTCTCTAGTAGGAACATAGGGCGCAGCTGACTGGAGAGCCACTGAACATCCTTCCAGTAGGTTTTGAGACAGGTGCTCTATTTAAAGTAGTTAGCCAAAGCAATATATATAAGAACATTGACTAAAACAATATACCGAGATGCCATCATGATAAATCTTATCACCTCGCTTTTGAGCAGCAATGAGATCCTCCTCAGTGCGTCCTGCATATTGAGCACTTAAAGGGCGAGGATGGGTTGCATTGTACTCGGCAATAGTCTAGATATAGAAGAGTAAGTTATTTGCATTTAAAATATTCAAGTCATATGCTTACTTCAGGCTCATCAAGCCTAGAAGCAAAGAGTGCCACAACAAGTTTCTCTTCAGAGTCATAGTACTTGGCAGAGAAGGGAGCACAGGGGTAGACTGGAGAGGGCCATCGCAGTATTCTGCATACTTGTCAAGCTTGTTCCGATTGTTGAGTGCATAAAGCAAAAAGCTTTTCCAGAGAAATGTCCAGCCTGAAGGCAGGAGCATATTTACTCCAGAGTAAAGCCTTTCTCTGACCATCCTTCTCAGCAGCTATTTCTTTTGACTGGTGAGAGCGTGCATGATCTGGCTTTACAGCAGAAGGAGCAGGTGGAGGAACATTTGCTTCCTTGGGAATGGTCTATAGATTGTGTAAGAAAAATAGTTCTACTTATGTTAGATCTCACTTACAGGACACTTGTTCTTTTTAGTTTCAGTCTCTGCTGACTCACTCTCTGAAGAAGCCTTGGTCTTTGGAGGATTCTTCTAAACATTGCATTAGTATTAGAAAATGTACAACAGTGTAAGTTTGACTTACAGGTGCCTTGGACTTCTTCTTTCCCCCCTTTGCTCTCCCTCTTTTCTCTGCTTCAGCCTCAGCTTCAGCCTCAGCTTCACTGCCCAGACTAAAGTCTGCTTCAGACTCAAGATTCTAGATGTTGGAGATATATCAATAGCTTATACTAAACAGAAGTTGATTAATACTCTTACTGAATGCTTGGACTTTCTCTGCTTGCTCTTGGTCTTCTTCTTAGAGCTCTTTTTCACAGCTTCAGGCTTGGATTGATTATAGGAGGACAGTAAGCACAACAAGTATTAAAGCACTACTTAAGAGAGAGAAGGTAGCAGTGCTGATATATGTACTTACTGGAGATTGATCAACATCTTCAGCAGAAGAGTTGGATTGACTTCTCTTCCTCTTTCCAGCAGATCTAGTATTATAAGACCTTGTCATAGCAGCTTGTAGAGGTCTAAGGCCAGTAGAGAAGGCCAAAGGCAGGTATGAGTGCCAGCAAAGCAGAGACAGTGATGGTAGGAAGATAAGGATGAGTGCCAGCAAAGCAGAGCTGATGGGTTCGTCTTTTGGGCGCTTATTTTGAGTTTAGGGTTAGGGTTATGGCCACTCAATGTTTGAAGTCACATGACCACTCAAAGGAGTTGAATCACCAAGTCCAGCAGACAAATACAAAGTGCTTTTGAGTCCTCTATACTAACTGCTCCCTTGCAGCATGTACTCATTAGATGCTACCCCTGCAGAAGGTAGCAGCCAATGACTACATCCTACATCAGGAACGTACAGGCTATGAAACTACAAAGCAGTAATATATAGAGATGAAAGAGGAGCGTAGAGAGCCTAAACTCTATAATGAGATACATGAGTTTCAGATCAAAGACTAGTAAGGAAAGAGAAGAAAGAGCGTACTGAAGGAGAGAACAAAGCCTCATGAGCCTAGGTTGAGGATCTTGGTATGTTGAGGGGGTATGACCTAGAAATGATAAGTATATCAGAAATAGGAATGCCACAAGGATAAATAACACACCAGACAGAACTGATCAGAGAACATAGAAGATGAACTGAGCGCTCTTGAAGTGACGACAAGTCAGAAACCTAGAAGACAGCATGACATTAGCAAGACAGAGGGATCATAGAGCTGTACTTGCCAAATATAATAGCTGGAGTAACATATGGTGGGCTGGAGAACAGACACAATAGTTAGCAATAGAAACAATGTTAAACATAAGACTTATCTGATACTGCCCAGTAAAGAGAGGATAGCCGTAGGAGGAGAGAGAAGTAGCAGAGAGTGGTGGATGGACAGAGAAACCTCGACGCCATTGAGGCATGCTATGAAGCTCCCAATACACCCACCGGGCAACCACACAAATCCCTGAAGATGGAACAGACCCGGCGCGCTGGGGCATGCACAAAGGGGTTTTCTGACCTGCAATAAGGCCAGGCCCAGACTCATATATGACAAAATACAAGGAGGCGTCCCTCCATGTACAGTCATGAGCCCTTCTGGGCACGAAAGACTGACAGCAGTTGATCAGACTGCAGGCTCAAGTGGATAGGAACATGGTGGTGCAAGAAGAAGAGCGAAGTGGCCAGCTCATCAGCTTAAATAGAAGAGTGCTTATATAAGCATGCTCGAGCTTGATGAGCAGCTCGAAGTCCCTTGTGTGCGTTGCCACTGCTTCCATTTCACAAATTGTATTCACTTCGGCAGTCATTGTGTGCTTTGCAGAACGGTTCTGGGTGCACATGTGCAGGCTGTTTGGCATGACTGCAGGTGAGCCATTGCTCTGAATAGCCTTGACTTGGACATTCTAGTGAGCCCTCCCCCCACTCCCACAAGAACACCCCACATCTCCACCAATTCTGCATGGATTCCCTTCGTTCCACCTCCCACAGGGGCCCCTTGGATCAGGGATGCTGATGGAGGCACCAGCAGGCCGTCGCTGTAGGTGATTGTGGATGACTTGGACGTCCTGGTGAGCCCTCCCCCTGCCCTGCCCCCATCCCCACAAGAGCACCCCACATCTCCACCAGTTCTGCATGGATTCCCTTCGTTCCACCTCCCCCAGGGGCCCCTTGGATCAGGGCTGCTGATGGAGGCACCAGCAGGCCATCGCTGTAGGTGGTTGTGGATGACTTGGACGTTCTGGTGAGCCCTCCCCCTGCCCTGCCCCCACCCCCACAAGAACACCCCACATCTCCACCAGTTCTGCATGGATTCCCTTCGTTCCACCTCCCCCAGGGGCCCCTTGGATCAGGGCTGCTGATGGAGGCACCAGCAGGCCATCGCTGTAGGTGGTTGTGGATGACTTGGACGTCCTGGTGAGCCCTCCCCCTGCCCTGCCCCCACCCCCACAAGAACACCCCACATCTCCACCAGTTCTACATGGATTCCCTTCGTTCCACCTCCCCCAGGGGCCCCTTGGATCAGGGATGCTGATGGAGGCACCAGCAGGCCGTCGCTGTAGGTGGTTGTGGATGACTTGGACATTCTGGTGAGCCCTCCCCCTGCCCTCCCCCCACCCCCACAAGAGCACCCCACATCTCCACCAATTCTGCATGGATTCCCTTCGTTCCACCTCCCACAGGGGCCCCTTGGATCAGGGATGCTGATGGAGGCACCAGCAGGCCATCGCTGTAGGTGGTTGTGGATGACTTGGACGTCCTGGTGAGCCCTCCCCCTGCCCTGCCCCCATCCCCACAAGAGCACCCCACATCTCCACCAATTCTGCATCGATTCCCTTCGTTCCACCTCCCCCAGGGGCCCCTTGGATCAGGGATGCTGATGGAGGCACCAGCAGGCCATCGCTGTAGGTGGTTGTGGATGACTTGGATGTTCTGGTGAGCCCTCCCCCCACCCCCACAAGAACACCCCACATCTCCACCAGTTCTGCATGGATTCCCTTCGTTCCACCTCCCCCAGGGGCCCCTTGGATCAGGGATACTGATGGAGGCACCAGCAGGCCGTCGCTTTAGGTGGTTGTGGATGACTTGGACGTCCTGGTGAGCCCTCCCCACCCCCACAAGAACACCCCACATCTCCACCAATTCTGCATGGATTCCCCCTGGGTCCCATTTGCTCCCAACTCCCTGCCCTGTATTTAGTCATTGTTACAGCCCTATGCTCATATTGTTGCCTCAACCTCCCTATTGCGGTCATAAATATCAGTCAGATCAATCCTTGTTGGAGATCGTTATCAGTTTGCACATGAGCACTCATCATATCACATCTTGCCTCTTGCCCTCATCTTCTCCCATTCCCAGTGCCTTCCTTCTGTCCTCCTAGCCTCTCTAGTCATGCCATTCCCTTCTAAAGTTCAAGTGTTCCACCCCATCATCTGTCCTGCAGAGTTATGGAGGATCATTTGGACCATGGTAATAGAGCTTTCCTTCATTCATGTCAGTACCACACCTGATAAAATGTATACAAATCATTCTCTTCAGGTTAAGGATGACATCAATGATGAAGCTCCTGCAGACCCTCTCACTGTTCTGTCGCCAACTCTATATCACTACACTCCATTCGATATTGCCACTCATCACTTCCCCAACGAGGAACTTCGAGCCGCTATTCACAAGAAAGTGCAGATGATAGGCGCATATGGATCCTCTGCTGAAAAGGTCCTTGGTCCAGAGGTGTATAAATATACATGCATCCTCTCTGCACAAGCATTTATAACTTTTATGGAACGTCGAAGAGTCCAGGTATAAATCATCATTTCTACTTCTTTCTATGCTGCTTTTATAGACATATGTTTATTTCAGGATCAGGCCCCTCAGCCCCCTCCACCTCCTTCAATATCAATAACACTCCCTTCCTCTTATCAGAGCTGCCTGGGTCAAAACCTTGGACCTCACCCTCACTAGTCCTATGCTTCAAAATATCAATCTAGCAGAGACTGCCTCAGTGTGGACTAATTTTGTCCACCTTGAGGCTCTCACTATGCCTACAATATCGGCAACCCACTCCACTCCAGCCTTATATCTCTATAGGGCCTTATCTCCCTCCATCTCTACTAGTTCTTCATTTGCGTCCTTATGGAGAAGAAGAGGTATGTTATTTTTCAAAATATTGTATGAAGAAAGACTGATTCTTTTACAGTGCCAAGCCCATCCTCTACCAGGCTGGGAGACTGTAACTACTATGTTCACTATTTTATTGACTATTAGCTAATTATATATATTTTAGTATACCCATGGACCCAACAAACCCTTCTGGAAGAGAGATACGTGGGCAGCCCATATCAGTGCTTTCAGCACTGTCCCCACTATCCATATTCACTTCCTTCAATATGTGGTGTTTCCACCCTTCAATACCAAGTCTGCTACAGACACCCTTCAGCCATGGATCAAAAATATTGGTCAAGGTTCTCTCTCCACTATTGCAGTCTCAGTCCATCCCTTCAGCATCAGAGGACATTCTGTGTTGCAGCAGCAGCTTGAAGATATTGATGATTTGGAGGAGGCCAAGGCCAAGGGTTTGCTTCCATCAAGTGCACAGGATTTGGAAGACTTTGTGAAGAACTTGGGAACTACTTGTACTATGACTTGAAAAGAGAGGGAGGAAATTGGAGTGTTGATATGGAGGAGAAAAGGCTAAGGTTTGGGGAAAAGTTTGGGCAATATAGCTATTATGCTGGTGCTTATATGGACTCCAACATTTCTTGGTTTGATGTAGATGCATATTAGAATAGTTAGTTTGTTACATATCTATTGATATGATTGCAAAGTGAGGCACTTGAAAGACTTCTTGTTTGATGCAACCCCTGATATGTATTACTTGAACACTTCACATAACCCATTATGTAGTCCACTATGATAGGGAGCAGTTATTAATGCAACATCAACAATCTTTATACTGTTTGCCTTAGGACTATGTAAATGTAGATCAAGAGGAGAATAATACAACAGTAATAAAAATACTCAACTGCTCGATACAAAGTAGCTTATACAATCTATTTCATTGTTGTGCAAGCAAAGACTAAATCAACTAAACACAGTTGAATACATATAAAACTAGTGCTAGTAAAAAGTGGTTGAAAAAGTCTGTTAGTGATATATGCATCAAAATCTTGGCTCAAAATGTAAGGCCTCTATCTTTCTGCTTGATATGTATATTGATTAACAGTGATAGTGAGTGATAGAAAGTATTTATATAGTTGTATGACTTGCTTATTTGTCTGCCAGTCCTATGTCACCTCTCTATTATTGTGGTATTTAAAAAAAGCTCAATAAGTTTATAGCATTTATCATTAGAATGACATACTAATCAAATGACCATCTAGCATTGATCTTTTAAAATAAGTGCATCTAAATTGAGGTTTGTATATTTTCTTAGCTTATATCTGAGCCAATATAGCACCAATAATATTTATAAGTATTTTATTGTCTAAAGCCTTGATCTGCTTTCATATATATATAATCCCGCCAAAGACCTAGACCAGAGGTCAAGGTTGAGGTACCTGTCATTACAGTGGCCTAGATCTATGAAGTTACCTAGATGTTCCTACCATCTATAGGTATTGTAGCATATGTCTACTATATCATATCAATATCACCATCCACAATTAAATATGACCAGCAGAGCTTATACACTATTAGAAAGTGTTATGTTGTATTATACAACAATCTTATAACAATGAGCCAAACTTTGTAGCTATTTTAGCTTGCAGATCATGGTAGATACCTATAGACCATGATCTTTTGATATAAATCTATTTCTTGCAACTGATATACAAGGCACATAATCTAAATCTACAAGATCTAGTAAATTTCTAGTTTTGAGGCAAGCTATTTGCAGCTTAATTTGGACCTATGTTTAGCATCCTTAAGAAATCTTCAAAAGCTGGTTTGAATATAGAGTGTTGAAGTAGTAGCAGAGTTATAAATTTATTGAACTTAGATACATGCAGTGCCACAAAAATAGGGCACTTGAAGTGTGTGCCTATGTTGGATGAGCTGAAGGCAGTCGAGTGCTCATGCAGAGAGGTAGAAGAGTTGGGTAAGACAAGATAATAAAAATAGACACTGCCACCCTTCTTTTTGATCTAAGGAGAATAACAAATCCTGACCCTAACCCTAAAGCTGTGCTGGAGGAGTAAGGAAATTTGTAGTCCAGCGTCTAAATTTTTGTAGTCAAAGCCTTTCTGAGTCTGAAATTTATTCCCACGGGCACTGACAAGCGTTACATGATTTTGGCAGGAAGTGCACCTCATTATAAACGATTGATTTCGTTCCTCATCAATCGTAATAGCTGCATTCAGGATGTATCATTAGTTTTCTGGGCCCCTCAAGTCCAGTGGTGTGGCACACTCATCAGTATCCAGCCATAGGATACTTCGACCCTCAATATCTCCACGGGTAATTGGCGCACCAGGACGCAACATATATCGTTGGAAAGCTGCTTGATGAGTGTGCCACACCACTGGACTTGAGGGGCCCAGAAAACTAATGATACATCCTGAATGCAGCTATTAGTAGCTACAGGGTGCAAAAAGAACGATAGAAAACGGACCACTGGTCCCCAAGATAGCCATACCCCCTCCACCCCAGGGAGAGGGCATAGCTATCTTGGGAATAGGTGGATGGATTTGTACACTAAAGGGCGCCTTCTGTGCGCATTGAGCATGCGAATAAAATGCGCCTTTTTGCGTACAAATCCATGGAGAAACGGCTGAGCTATAGACCAAACAAGTCCTCCTAGGGCGATCTAGAGGGCACTATTAGTATATGTTAGGACCCACATTGTATAGGCGCATTATGCGCGTTTGAAGCGCATTAATATGCTGAATAGAACGTCAAAAGAACGAAGTAAATCGGCCCAGAATTGAGTGAGTAATGGCAAAAACAATGGGGGGAGGGATGGGGCAGGGTGGGCACCTTCCTAATTGGGCTGTATAGGCTTGGGAGGTGAGTATAATGATGGGAGGGGCACCCGGAGGCTCGGGATTGATGGGAGAAGCTCGGGAGAGGGCCCAGTAGGCTTAGATAAGCATGGGGAGTTGCCAGCAGAGCCCCCGGCCAGATACCTTCCAAATGCAGTAGGTGGCTGGGTGGCTGTCCCGGAAGCCCCGGAAGAGGTTCTGATACATCAAAACCTCGCCATGATGTGATGTAAAAGGCACCTGGGTATTAGCCATAATATAATCTATCAGAACTACAACAGCAGCTGCATGGCCTGTACGAGCCAACGGTGATGATGTTTGGCCTTTGCAATGCCCCAAGCACCTTCCAAGCCATGATGAACGAGATCCTTAAGGAGGAAATTGCAACTGGACATGTGGTAGTTTACATTGATGACATCCTCATCTTCACGGATAACCTCACGCTCCACCGACAACTCACGGAACGGATGCTTCAGAAACTACGGGCAAACGATCTCTTCATTAAGCCCGAGAAGTGCAAGTTTGAACAACAGTCGGTTGAATTCCTTGGACTGATCATCTCGAAGGACTCCATCACCATGGACCCAGCCAAGGTCGAAGGCATGAAGAACTGGCCAACGCCTACCAAAGTCAAGCATGTACAGGCATTCTTCGGCCTTGCTAACTTCTACCGATGTTTCATCAAGGACTTCTCGAAGATAGCTCGCCCGCTCACGGTTCTCACCTGCAAGGACGCACCTTGACAGTGGGGGGAAGACCAGGAAAACACCTTCCAGAGCCTCAAGACCGCCTTCACCACTGCTCCGATCCTCCAAATCCCCAATGACACTGCACCCTTCCGCCTGGAAACAGACTCATCTGACTTCGCCACAGGGGCAGTACTGGAGCAGTTGGGCGAAGATAAACTATGGCACCCAGTAGTGTTCTACTCCAAGTCCTTGAATGAGCATGAACACAACTATGAGATTTATGACAAGGAGCTACTGGCCATCATACGTGCATTGGAGGAATATCGCCACTACCTGGAAGGCCACCCAGAGTCTGTTGACATCTGGTCGGATCACCTCAACCTTACCTACTTCCGACAGGCCCAGAAACTCACTCGTCATCAAGCTCGCTGCAGTTTGTTCCTTTCCCATTTCAACTTCAACCTGCGGCATCGACCTGGCAAGACAATGCTTCGTGCCGACCCTCTGTCCAGGAGGCCAGATCATGAGGAGGGGGTAAGCAGCGATAATGATGGTTGAACACTGCTGAAGCCGGAGTTTTTCGCCATCAAGGCCATGCAAACCGCCCATGCCTCCGAGGTCGATGATAGATAACTACCGGAAAAGATCAAGAAGGTGCTCGAAGATGACACAATGACCAAGGACTACAAGGCACTGCTCGATAGCGGACCACGGGAGTTTGGAAAACCACTGCAGGAGTGGAACTTCGAGAACGGCCTACTGCTCTACAGAGGAAAGGTTTACGTCCCAAAGGACCAGGAACTACGACTGGAGCTGCTCAAACTCCACCACGACACCACACTCGCAGGACACCCTGGCCAATGGAAGACCCAGGAACTTATCAGCCGCAACTACTAGTGGCCTGGAATGTCAGTCAATGTCAAGAAGTATGTCAAAGGGTGCGATACATGCCAA
Organism: Ganoderma leucocontextum; assembly: GCA_020736865.1. Lineage (NCBI taxonomy): Eukaryota > Fungi > Basidiomycota > Agaricomycetes > Polyporales > Polyporaceae > Ganoderma > Ganoderma leucocontextum. The sequence continues at coordinate 1,479,763 of JAHKGY010000009.1, forward strand.
TGGAACAAGACCTCATGCAACCCTCCCTTCAGACTATTGCAGCCAAACGAAGTCCCAGCTGGACCATGGGAGATCTGGAGCATTGACCTCATCACTCAACTTCCTGAGTCCTGCGACAGACACGGCAACATTTACACAGCCATTGCAGTAGTAGTAGACCGGTTGACCAAGCGAGCCCACTTCTTCGCGTGTGATGACCACTTCTCAGCCTTAGATGCGGCAGAACTCGTGTACGAACATATACTCAAACACCGTGGCCTACTCCGACAAATCGTCTCGGACCGAGGGACACAGTTTGCTAGTGCGCTCTTCAAGGAGTTTTGTGGAAAGTTGGGTATCCGAGCCTCAATGTCGACTGCCTACCACCCCCAGACCAATGGCCAGACAGAACGAGTTAACCAGTCATTGGAACAGTACCTGCCGATCTTCACCGAACATCGCCCAGATGATTGGGCCTCCCTCCTATCCACTGCAGAGTTTTCCTACAACAATGCTACACATGAGTCCACTGGCTTATCACCCTTCTTTGTGGAATACGGATACCACCCCAAAATAGCCCCAGACATACAGGGAGAACTAGGCTTCCCGACCCTCGAGGTCATCTTTCAGTACTGAATGGAGGCCTGAGAACAGGCTCAAGCGTCCCTAACACTCGCTGTTCAAGATTGGGGACAAGGTCCTGCTCAAAGGAAGAGACCTCAAGATCAAGCAGTCATCAGCCAAGCTGTCGGCAAAGAACTATGGTCCCTACGAAATCGTCGAGCAAGTAGGGCCCATTGACTTCCATCTACAACTCCCAGCCAAGAACAAGGTCCACCCCGTTTTCCATGCTTCCAAGCTCATCCCTTACCACGAGGACGAGATCGGTAACTGTAACCCCTCCAAACCATCAGCCATGGAAGTAGAAGGACATGACGAGTTTGAGGTTGAAAAGATCCTCGACTCTAAGACCTACTATGGATATGTCCGATACCTTGTGAAGTGGGTTGGGTACGACATCAGCGTCGGGGCCCAGGAGTCCGGTCCAAAGACTGTTCAAAGACCGGAACTTGACTGGGACTGGACTTCAAAAGACCGGACTGTAAGATCAGTCTTTGTCAGTCCTGTCACGGTCACGGTCTCGGTCTTTTCAAATCGGGCCTCCGAAAAGACCGCTAGGACCAGTCATGACTGGTCAAGGACCGGTCCTACACTCATAGATTTATAGCCTTAGAAATGTGGTGTTCTGGCCGGGATTTGAACTGGTGACCCCCCATTTCCGAGTTCATAGTTCTGACACTACTAACCACTGCTCTAGTGAGCCATTACCATCTTAGATATAAGCAGATCTATGTACCATTATCTCGAGTTTCCTTATCTAGATCGTTGTTATCTTATCTCACCCAGATAACAGTACATAGATAATGATGTATGTAGGCTCATAAGGAGCTACTGGTCTAACAGTTAGTAGTGCCGGTTGAATGGGCTCGGAACTGTGAGGTTCCTGGTTCAATTCCCGGCATGAACAATTATTTAACCAGTCTTAATCGGTCTTGACCGGTAAAGACCACAAATATGGTCAGGACCGGTCAGGACCGGGGACTGGACCAAAGTTCAGTCCGGTCCTGCAAAGACCGGAAAATCAGTCCGGTCCTTCAGAATAGACCGGTCCTGTTAGGTCACGGTCCTCGGTCCTCAAAATTTCGGCCAAAAGACCGGATTTGACCAGACTCCTGGGCCCTAATCAGCGAGGCCACCTGGGAACCTGTATAGAACGTCAAACACTGCAAGGAACTGCTTGATGAATTCCATGCCTCACACCCAGACGCGGTTCAGCCCATATCTCTTACCAACCCGCGACCAGTGCAAGCTCAGTTTAATCGTCAAGTTTGGTATGATCGCCTCGCTGGAGCTCAGCCTTGAGGAGGGGGTAGTGTTGTTGAAGTCAGTGCTGTAGCGCGCGCTCCTTTGACCGTGCCAAGTCCCGCTTTGTACCATACATACTGTGTACTGTACCCTATCCTCTGGTATTTTCCACATCGCTAGATTCTGTGTTCTCATCGAGATATAGCATACTCTTACTTAGTGACTCGGTTTAGTGTAGATCTCATCCCCTCCCTAGAGTGGACTCTACCTTACTCATTTCTCGTCCTTTCGGCGCCACAACGGCGCCAGTTAGTGTAGGGTCATGTGAGCTACCTAGCACGTGCTCAGTGCGCTGTCACCTCACCTTCGTCGAGCTCTGTTGTCCTTAGACTTCTTAGAGCTCGACTTAGGTGAGTAGTTTAGTTTCCTGTTAATGATAGACTTCTTAGAGCTCGACTTAGGCCATTGTGACCGCTCTGAGGCGCACTGCAGCTAACAGGTTATGAGCCCTGCGCTCTGACCGCCTCAAGACGTCCATCCCTGCCTGTCCAATCGCTCTACAGCCTCCCCTGGCTCCCATTCCATCTCTGCATCATCTGCTTGTCTCAACCTTCGCTCTGGGACTCTCTCTCCATCTTTCTTCGCTCCTGCACTCAGTTTTCGTCCCCTCACTTCGTCGTTTCGCCTGCTCGTCGCCTGCCACGTCACTACCCCTCCACCATGGCGCCAGCTGCTGCAACCTTCCCCAAGCTCTCCAATCGCAACTACCAGCAATGGCGACTCGACATGGAGGCCAGGCTTCGCATCCTGGGTGCCCTGCGCATCATCAAGGGTACTGAGACCAGGCCCACCTTCGTCGCACCCCTGGACGCTGGAGAACGTCGCGATTTGCGCGATTTTGACAACAGGATGGATTTGGCAGCTGGGGAGCTCTGGAGTTGTGTGGAGAGGGAGCAGCAGACACATCTGGAGGCCATTAGGGATGACCCTGTGGCCATGTGGGCGAAGCTGGAGTCTGTGCACATGCAGAAGCGACCAGGTACGAGGTTTAACACCTACAATGCGCTCCTGAGCCTCTGCAAGAGTGAGGACGAGTCCCTGTCCTCCCTGTCGATGCGAGCAGTCCAGCTCAAGTCAGACATGCGAGCCCTTCGCCCTGCCACCTTCTCCATCACCCAGCTCGACGATGAGCTCGTCCTGATGGCCCTCATCCGTGCCCTGCCTGCCGAGTACACCTCCCTTCGCCAGACCCTGCTCCTCGACGACTCCCTCACACTGGACAAGCTCCAGGAGATGTTCATTACGCTCGAAAACCAGCCTGGTACCTCGTCGTCGACCCCAGCCCTCTCCAATGTCGCGTCGCAGGTCTCCTGCACGTTCTGCGGTCGCCCCAATCACTCCGAGGACCAGTGCTTCAGCAAACGCGATGCCAGCGCGAAGGCAAAGGACAGGACGTCACAGCGCACACAGTTTCGCTCGCAGCGCAACCAGCGCAAGCAAGAAACGTCCGAGGCCTCCAGCGCGTCGAACACCACGTCTGAGACGCAGTCCAAACCTCAGGAGTCCGCTGGGGCGGCTACTGTGAGTGCTGGTTGCGCCTCTGCCCTCCTCTCTGCCTCAGATCGCTCGTCCTGGCTCTCCACTCCTGCTGCTGCTAACTGGAACACCGACACAGGTGCTTCTGCACACATGACGCCCCATCGCCACTGGTTTCGCTCCTACTCGCCCCACACCATTCCCATTCGCCTTGCCAACTCGCACATCGTCTACTCAGCAGGTTTAGGGTCTGTGGTGTTCCAGCCTGAGGAGAGGGGGGGCGTCTTACCACCTGCTGTTGTACTCCACGACGTCCTGCATGTTCCTGCACTTGCTAGCAATCTACTGTCCATTTTCCACCTCACACGCGAGAAGGGCTACACTGTCGAGTTGCGCGCATCCTCTGCGCTGTTCTACCACCAGGGGGAGCTGCACTTCGAGGCCCAGGTCAATGCGCACAACGTGGGCTACCTGCTTGGTCGCACTCTCCCCCAATCAACGACTGCGCTCTCTGCGTCGACCATCTGCAACGAGCACCTCGCACTGTGGCACCAGCGCTGCTTGCACATCAACCTCGACGACCTACACTCTGCGATCCGCAAGGAGCTCATCCAGGGCCTCAGGATCCGCTCCCAGCGCACACCCGACGCGATCTGCGAGCCCTGCCTTGCTGGCAAGCTCAACCGCCACCCCATCCCCCGCTTCACCTCCAGGAGGTTCGTTCGCCTTGCCCTCATCCACACCGACCTCAAAGGCAAGCTCCCTGTCCGCACACCTGAGGGCTACCAGTACTGGATGGTGTTTGTCGACGACTCGACGCGTTTCTGGGCCATGGCGCACCTCAAGCTCAAGAGCGACGCCTTTGCTGCGTTCAAGGCATTCAAAGTGTATGCTGAGAACTGCCTGGGCCTGTGCATCAAGGCCACACGCGACGACAAGGGCGGCGAGTACATGGGTCAGGAGTTCATCGACTTCTGCGCAGAACACGGCATCCACAGGCAGCACACAGAACCAGACGAGCCCCACCAGAACGGCGTCGCAGAGCGAGCGAACAGGACGACGTCTGAGGGTGCCACCGCTCTCCTTGCGCAGGCCAAGCTCCCTCCTTCGTTCTGGGGCCATGCCGTCTCTACCTTCGTCCACACACGCAACCGCATGCCCGCATCTGCCCTCGATGGTGGCATCCCCTACACCGCTTGGAAGGGCGACTGGCGCAAGCCTGATGTCTCCTACTTCCGCGTCTTTGGGTGCCTGGCCTACGTCCTTATTCGCAAGAAGGACCGCAAGGCGCTGCAACCCCACACAAGGAAGTGCATCTTCATTGGCTACCCCGAGGGCACAAAGGCCTGGTGATTCTGGGACCCTGCTGCGAAGAAGGTGATTATCTCGTCGCATGCTGTCTTTGATGAACAGTGCTTCCCTGGCAACTCACCCTCTATCAACGTCTTTGGCCTGCCCCTCGACGATGTCGACGTCCCTGGCCCAGATGCGGATGCACCACCTCAGGACGATGCTCCAGATGTGCCAGAGCTGCACGATCAGGGGGGAGACGACGACTGGGATGATCCTGCACCTCCTGCACCTCCTGCGCCGCAAATCGCACCACCACCAGCTGCACCACCGCGTCAGCAGTCCCCACAGTGTTCTCCATCTCCGCCTCCACCTCCTGCACCTCAGCCTCCTTGTGTGCAAGCCCCTGCGCAGCCCCAGGCTCCTCCACGCGCTCCAGCGATCGCTCATGCGCCTCCACCACCGCCTCCTGCACCAGCAGCTCGTCCTCGAGCACCATCTGTGCACCAGCAGGCACAAGGCGAAGGCGGCTTCAGACCATACCCTGCACTTGCTCGCAAACAGCTCCCTTCGCGCTCTACTCGCTTCCAGGGTTCGCTCAACAACAGAGAGCTCGAACGCCAGAACCTCGTCCCACAGCGCCTTCGCATTCGCTCTGCATCGCCTGCTCCTCCTCCACCTCCTGAACGCGACTCTTCACCAGACCCCCTCATCGACGCACCAGTCGACGAGCCAGCTCCTCCTCCTCATGCAAATCCCTTCGCCCCTCGCTCCATGTCGCCCCCACCGAGTCCCACGTCGTCAGACGACGAGCTTGACTGCATCGGTCGCAACGATGGCAGTGACGAAGAGGCACTCCATGCGATGCTGGCTGGCATCAAAGATGTCTACTCTGGCCAGCACTATGACTACCTGACCTACGACGAGGCCCTCGAGGTTGCATTCGAGTCTGTGGTCGAGCATGCGTCGAAGGCGAACCAGGAGCACATGGGTGAGCCCCGGTCGATCACTGAGGTCATGGAACTCGACGCAGACGAGCGTGCCAGGTGGCTCAAGGCTGCCCAGGACGAGATCCAGTCCCTCATCGAGAATGGCACCTTCGAGCTCGTCCTCCTCCCTCCCGGTCGCAAGGCCATTGGCTCCCGCTGGGTGTTCCACATTAAGCGCAATGCAGACGGCTCGATCAAACGCTACAAGGGTCGCCTCGTCGCCAAGGGCTTCTCCCAGCGTCCTGGCTTTGAGTACAACGAGACCTTCGCCCCTACACCCAAGTGGGCGTCGATTCGAGCCATCCTCGCCCTCACTGGGCTGGAGGACCTCGAGCTTCAGTCGGTGGACATCTCCTCTGCCTATCTCAACGGCGAGCTCAAGGAGGAGGTCTACATGCGCCAGCCTGAGGGCTTCGAGGAGAAGACTCCTGAGTGGGTGTGGCGCCTTCGCAAGGCTCTCTATGGCCTCAAGCAGGCCGGCCGCTGCTGGCATGAGAAGCTCGACGAGGTGCTTGGTAAGCTGGGCTTCGAGCGACTGACCTGCGAGCACAGTGTCTGGATCTACCTGCGCAATGGGGTGCGTCTCATCATCCCTGTTTTCGTCGACGACATCACCATTGCTGGCAAGGACAAGGCTGCGATCCAGCGCGTCAAGGACGACCTGCGCAAGCACTTCAAGCTGCGCGACCTGGGGCCCACGTCCTGGCTCCTGGGTGTCAAGATTGAGCGTGACCGCTCCAAGCGTTCCCTGTCGATCTCGCAGCGCCAGTATGCCCTGGACATCCTCGAGCGATACAGCTTCTCCAACTGCGACCCAGTCAGCACTCCCATGGACCCTGGCCTCCGCCTCAGCGCAGACATGGCCCCAACGTCCAAGGCAGACGTCCGCGAGATGCAGAACATTCCCTATGGCCAGGCAGTTGGTTCCCTCTTCTACCTCGCCGTTGCAACGCGCCCAGATATCGCTTGCACTGTTGGCAACCTCGCACACTTCTCCCAGAACCCTGGCATGACGCACTGGAAGGCAGTCAAGCACCTGTTCCACTACATCAAGGGCACACTCGACTACAAGCTCACCTACTCTCCCTCGCATGAGCCAGAGCTCTTCACCTCCTACACCGATGCAGACCATGCTGGCTGCCCTGACACAGGTCGCTTGACCTCTGGCTATGTGATCAAGATGGGCACAGGTGCGATTTCCTGGTCGAGTCGTCTGCAATCCCTTGTCGCTCTGTCCACCACAGAGGCGGAGTTCATCGCTGCTGTCTCCTGTGGCCAGGAGATGCTCTGGTTGCGCAACCTGTTCGCTGAGTTTGGCTTCGATATCTCCTCTGCCTCCAAGCTCCGCATCAACAACCTCTCTGCGCTGTCCGTGGCGAAGAACCCTGAGCACCATGGGCACATGAAGCACCTCGATCTGCGCTTCTACTGGCTGCGAGACGAGGTGGCCAAGGGCCGCATTGAGGTCGTCCATCTGCGCACGTCTGACATGCCAGCAGACATCCTCACGAAGTCGCTGCCCAGGCCAAAGGTGCTTGAGATGGTGAAGATGCTTAGGCTGGGGACTTGACTCGTCAGGGGGGAGTGTTGAAGTCAGTGCTGTAGCGCGCGCTCCTTTGACCGCGCCAAGTCCCGCTTCGTACCATACATACTGCGTACTGTACCCTATCCTCTGGTATTTTCCACATCGCTAGATTCTGTGTTCTCATCGAGATATAGCATACTCTTACTTAGTGACTCGGTTTAGTGTAGATCTCATCCCCTCCCTAGAGTGGATGCTACCTTACTCATTTCTCGTCCTTTCGGCGCCACAACGGCGCCAGTTAGTGTAGGGTCATGTGAGCTACCTAGCACGTGCTCAGTGCGCTGTCACCTCACCTTCATCGAGCTCTGTTGTCCTTAGACTTCTTAGAGCTCGACTTAGGTGAGTAGTTTAGTTTCCTGTTAATGATAGACTTCTTAGAGCTCAACTTAGGCCATTGTGACCGCTCTGAGGCGCACTGCAGCTAACAAGTGTCACGGTTTTTTGCGCCACATTTAGTATCCTAGTCACAGCCACCAACCCTAACCCAGGGTTGACCCATTTCCGGACTCCATACTGTACACTGATCATCATTATGTAATAGTAGCTACCTCTTTGTTCTCCTTTCGGACTGGCTCACCTGCCATCAGTACTCTAGCCTGCCCTGAAGGCAGATGGTCTGTGCACCTGTCATGTATAGTATATAAGGGCTGTGATGTGGGCTCAGAGACCTTAGATTCTGTCTCTTGTTCGCTCTCCCATCATCTGTAGGCAGCTTAACAGCCCCTGCCATCCTCTGCCTTCTAGTCTAGGCCAATCTATCCTTCACTTCTATTGCCACCCTCTGTGTGTCTCCATCAGTGAGCCTTCCCTTTGTTTGTTTTGTGGCACAGTCGTTCGGCTGTGACAGTTCGGTGGATGTCGGGGTATCGGCTGGCTTGGTAGAAATGATGCAGATTTTGCGAGGTTGGGATGATGTGGGGGCTTTGGTGTTGATAGGGGTAAAGGAGGTGCCTTTGCAGTCGCAGGCAATACGGCCTTCAACACGGCACCTGAAGCAAATTCTCTTTTCCCTGAAGAATGCCTGCTCTTCATCTGTGAGTTTCCAAAGTCGAACAGAAAATATCCCAGACGATGATGATGGGGTCTTGTTGGACAGCGGCTGGCTAGGTTTGGTCTGCTTGGTGTATGTGTTTGCCTTGCGCCATTGTATGTCCAAATGTACTGCGAGTTCATAGTACTTCTCGATTGAGGTTGGCAGTTTCTCAACGGTCATGATGTTTTTGATCAAACCGGAGTTTAGGCCTGTGAAGAAGTAATCGGAGAGGACATCTAAGTCAGTGACGGTAGATTTGGCAGCAATGAGGCGGAACTGAGCGATGTAGTCTTCAGCTGAGCCCATCTGTTTTATTGCTTTTATCCAGGTGATGCAGTCAGCAGTGGGAGATAGGGGTTGAAAAGCAGCGAGGAACTTCCTTTTGAAGGTATCGAAAGTTCCAAATCCTACTTCTGCTGCTTGGTCATCTATTTTATACACTTCTCCCATTATGACCTCCTTCCATGGTCCTGCAGTGCCTCCTTTCATGAATGATAAGACAAAGATGATCTGTTCTTCATTGTTTGGGTATGATGCCTTGTTGATGCGCAGGTAGGTTCTACAGGTGTTCAGAAATAGAGTTGTTTGAGTACGGTCTCCCAAAAAGTCAGGAGGAGGGTGGATTTTTCATTCACTAGGCCGTGCCATAGTAGTATCAACTACAGGGGGCAGCTGAGTGCCCCCAGTAGTTGCCTGAGTTCCTGCGGTACCTGGGTTCGACATGGATGCCTTGACGTTTGGAGGGGAGTTGAGGCTGATTGTTTATCTGGGATTGGTGCCACTTCTAGATGCAAGGGATTTTGATGAGGTGACGATGGGCGATACTGGAGTTGAGGTACAACAGCGAGCTCCTTCACTGGCTAATGCTAGCGCAATGGTGAGGGGAATAGGTTGAAGTAAGGGAGAGGCTTTGGGAGTGGGGTTTTGACTAGGGATCTGAGATACAGTTGGGATTTGACCGGGGTTCTCTGGCGATCCTTCGGGCCACTCAGCATGGTTAACTCTGGTGATTCTTTTGAGGGGAACTCCGTCCTTTCCAGTGGTATAGGCCCAGTGAGTTCTGTTAAATATAATGTGTTAATTGTGGAGGTACCAAATGTCCATCAGCAAAAGAGGCAAGCTGCTATCATTTATGATAGTACTCGTAGTCGATGATCATATCCGTAGTGGGCGGTAGAGTGCCTACCAGACCTGGTCGTGTGCTGTCAAACCTGTATGACATGATCGGACGGCCAGGGCATATGGTCATATATGATCTTACAAGCCGAGGGATCTGTTCAGGCATAATCATGTATTAGGGGTTGAATAATCATGAGAGACAGTATATGATCAAGGCGACGCGTGTAGCAGATCTGATTTGGTCGACTATGAGAGCATATGGTCAAGGGAGGGGGGGATGTCTATCACAGAAGGTCTGAGAGGGGCGGCGATGTGATCACAGTCTAGGTGGAATTAGATCATATCCACGCATGAAAATCGAGGCGCCTCGCCATACAATATCAGCTTCAGGGAGGTATATCGGCCCACAAACTTCGAGGCAGAGTCTGTCACACATAGTCACTATAGAAGCAAATCATGCAATTACTCAAACAAAACATTAGAGTAGAATGGGGACATTAGAGAACGAGAGGGATGAACGATGGCCACTACATCAGCACACAAGGAATATTCACCCACAGCCTAGGAGGAAGACTCCGAAGAGGTTGGACACTGGCATGTGACATGAGCTTGGTGGACAGACCTCACGGCTGGTGGTCAGTCACAGACCTGTGCACATCGCGCGAAGAAACGGAGTTGAGCGTCAGGAACGAGCTGGGTTGGGGAAAACTTTGAAGGAGAAGTACGACGTACCGCGGCTGAGCATCACGCGTTGGCTCTCCCACATTCTCACCCTCACGCACACCGTCACCGTCGTCATTACCCTCGACCCTCCTCTGACTCTCGCCTTCGCATGGGCACTCCTCCTCGTTCTCATGCTCCTCCTCGTCCTCGTCCTGGCGTTTGCGCTTGTTGTTCATGTCGTGACCGGCCAGCTCCAGCACGTTGCCTGCGGGATCATCAGCATATTCGAGCTCGTCTTCTCTGGAATGTCGACTCGGGGGCCGAAGGCTTCTTTCATCGTCACTATTGTTATCTAGGTCGTGCTCGGCGGTGAGAAGGCTGAGCTGAAACTGGTAGTACACGCCCGGTGTGCGATCAAGCTCTTGCTTCTGCTTCATGAGCTGACCGTATGGGGTCTTCTGGATACGTTGATGCATCACAGCCTCGGATTGGCCGTTACCAAAAGTGTGCCTAATGATTGTCAACAGGTGGAAGATAGGAGACGAGGGAAGAACAGATGATTGGCTTACATGGTGTACCAGGTAACAAGCTTGCGAGTGAATGTTGGGTTGAGGAACGCAACCTCCATCAGCATTCGGATGAATGTTGGACTGTCGAAGGCGCTATCTCTGTCCACCCACTCGGAGGTGCTCGTGAGAGCAAAACATGTCTCAAAATAGGTCAGAATGTCTTATCGCACGCGCGGCAGGTCACAACTTACTATGGTCACCGATCGGACGATGCTCTCGATTGTGGCCTTTGTGATGCCATACTTCTTCGCGATAGGTTGCTGACCTTTGTTACCTTTGCGATATCCTGGGATCGCAGCGGACGGCCCTTGGTATATAAGTTGGTACATCTAAATACGTCAACAAAGAAAACTCAAATGTTAGTGCCACGCCCAGATGATATACAAATGAGTCCTTACCTTGATGCATGTCGAGGACTGCAAAAGCCCCTGCAGCTGATTGGCGGGATCGTATAACTTCTCCTTGTAGATAAGACGAGGCCAGTCTTGTGCGAGAAGGTGACACTGTTCTTCGTCAGGCTCAGCGTTGAGGACAGTGCGACAAAAGCTTCAATGAAGGATCAACACGCCAACTTGAACGGTCGTTATGGCAATGCTTACCCTTCTCGGTCCTCGTCAAACTGTTCCACCCGGCTGATTGGATAGAGCATGCGAGCCGTTGACATATGCTTGAAGCCTCGATGGTGCTTCTGGTTGTTGGGTACCTTCAAGTTGAGCGCTTCGATGATGTGCCTGTTAACACGGACGAGGTCGTCGCTTCGAACCTTGCCATTGACCTTAGTTATCTACAATGAATAGTTATTGGTAAGTAGATTGTGCAGAGAGGTATAGGCGTACAAAGTCGGCAAAGGTCTTGATCAGATGCGGAGAGTCTCGGAAGGTGCCGATGTTCTTCCGAAGCTTGGGGAATGCGGTGAGGATAAGCTGGAAGGTGCCCTCATCTTCTACGTCGTCGTTGTACTCGGCAGCCATGCTGCGATGACAGCTGTTAGCGTGACCTGCTGATAGACGTGAAGGATATGCAGAGAAATGTACGTGATTGGCCGTTCTTCGAGGGCAGTGTCATTTGAGATGACACCGTTCGTCAGGACACGTTCAATATGAACGTGTAAGCTGATGTCATGGACGAGCTTGCGAGTCGTGTTGTAGATCCACTGCCATCTTTCCTCGAGAGGATTGTGATCACTGGATATTCCAATGTGTCCAGTTGAACGGTGCGTTGGTGATAATGAGGTGCAGAACTCACCTAGTGGGTCCACATAGGACGTGCGCAAGCTGGCCCCAATGCCCGTTGTTAGGAGCAGCGGGAGCAGGGACAGCCTCGGGATCGTGATCATCGTCGCGGGCTTCGGTGCGCCTCTGCACATCGGGACTCAGTGTCGGAGAATGCGCTCGTCGAGATTGCGTGGTGCGGCGCTGAACAGAAGAGGAGGAGGGTGCCCGCTCATCCTGACTGTCAGGTGGAGAAGAGACGCGAGGCCGTTTGCAGCTGGGGGGAGGTGTGGGAGACTTGGACGTCTGCTGCTGTTTGGACTGCGGCTTTGAATGTGGCGTTGCGGGCAGCATTGATTTGTTGCTCGGGGTGCGAGGGAATGTAGGTGGTTGGCCGCGAGGGTGTTTGATCTTGGTTGCATTAACAAAAGGATGCATGGGTGTCAGAAACGAAGACGGGAACGAGGCAGCGAAGGCGAGGGCGGTAGCGAGACAACAGTGGGACGCTCAGTAGCAAGGAGGCCAGTCAAGCACCGAATATATGGGCGGGAACGCAACTTGCAGGACTAGTATGCCAGATGGTTAGCGAAAGGAAAGGATAGAAACATACCATACCGAGTCTAGTGTTCGATCAGGTCTACAACCGTGCAATATCAGAGACGCGACAAGCGGAAGGCGGTATATGGATTAAACGGAATAGCGGCGAGCATATTAGGCTGGGTGAGCATTCATGCACATGTTTTTGGATGAAGGCAGTGACAACTCACGAAGAAGTCCTGTTCTCCTTCCCCTGCAATTACCTGTGACTATATTAGTGCATAAGTAACTATGTTACGTGCTGACGGAAGCAGGGGGCCAGACTGGTGGGATATACCACTGAGACCCGCCAGTCAGAGCGATCAGATCATGACAGGAACCAGAGGGATTAGCCCGACAACTTAGTCGCGATGATGACGAAGAGCGTACCTTGGTCGACATCCATCCAACTACTTATGCGGCCGCAGTTGCTGACCCAGTCCACGCAGGGCGACGAGGCACTGCGAGAACCATTGGTTCACCTCCGGATGCAGTCGAAATGAGGCAGGCTGAGAGGCTCATATCTCGGAAGGCGCAGCCTAGGATTCAATATGTCAAAGGAGGATCATGATAGGCATTGTTCCAAGTGCCGGGCCACATACCTCAACTTGCGGAATGCATTCTGCTGTATAATGTGTGCAATGAGTTGCTCTTCGTACTAGTAGCAGCAGTGGATGCGAAGGGAGGGTGTGGACGGAGTCTGCAGGCTTCGAGCGCCCCAGTCGGCGCTGGTCGAGTTTCTTGGATATAGACGCCTGCGACGGTTCCTCGCATAAGCGCTAACTCCAATGCTTGAAGTGAGAAGCTTGACCTGCGACGTGCGGTTCTCCTCCTCTCTGCGTATACCATGTCTCTTCCTTGTCGAGCTGCCTCCTCTGGGTGCCCCTTCAAAGCAAGCACACCTCAAGGCCTTGGAACGCACTGGAAATCATGCAGGTTCCGAGATGTTGCGATGATCGAGGCATTTCGAAAGTGCAAGGCCCATGAGGAGGCTGCTGAGGTAGCACCCAAGCGTGTACATTTGGAGGAACAGGAGAGGATAGTCCGCCAAGATAACATTGTGAGTATATATGCGTACTTTTAAGTGATCTATATGCCGATCCTCTATGCACTTGCTAGGATGCACGACACCTACTGTCCGCTCCTTCTCCCCTACCATCCGCTCCTTCTCCCCTACCGCCGAGCCCACCCCCGGAACCCGGAGTTTCAGTTGGAACTCGTCCCCGCTGTCACGGGGCTCGCCTCCCGAAACGTTTTGAAGACTTTGTCCCATCAACACGCAGCAAGAGGTCCTTGCCGTCTCAGTTCGCCGAGGCCTTTCCCAATCCCCCAAGTCCTGCACCCCGAACTCGGTCTCCAACCCCAGATGCACCCCGAGCCCGCTCTCCAACCCCAGACGCTGTGGGATCTCCCCGTCACGATGCAGAGGAAGAAGACAATCAGTGGTTGACCGAACCAGACGGGTTCAGCGTATTCCGCTGCTACTTCAATGTTCTTCCCCAGCAAGATCCTCTCGCTACGCAGGTGGTCGAGGAGCTCTGTGACGCACCCGGTCTTGGTGAACCGGCATATGATGTCGATGAGGGCGACGCACACCCTGATCGCTCAGACGATGCCCACGCTGGCATTGCGTGGCTGAGCCATAGTCTGGAGGCCCATGTCTCTGACGACGACGATAACCATCCACACTTCGGGCCTTTTGAGAATGCGTCTCAATTTCGACTCACGGATCATTTCTACGGACGGTCTGATGTTCATTCTCTCGATAACTTCGACGACCTCCTCCACGTTCTGTCCTCAGATGGATTTCACACTGAGGATCTCGTAAACTTCAGCGCACGAAAAGCTGAGCACCTACTCGATGAATACAACCCTCCGACAGGTGTGTTCTCAGCCTCGGATGGTTGGACCGAGTCCTTTGTCCAGATCCCGCTCCCTAAAACCCGGTCGCTGTACAAGACTGAAGACACAACACTCAAGTACTCAGTTGGCGGTGTCATCCATTGTCGCCTGCTCCACTTGATCCAGATGCTTGTCAAGGACCAAAACTCCCGCTTTGCCAACAAGCATCACTGGTACGGCCACCAGACGTACTGGAACCCACCACACTCACGCGCCCATGCTACCCCACCTCCTCTACCCCCTCCCCCTGGCTCGACATCGATCTCTCTGCATCTATATACCGCTGATGAACTGGAGTCACCTCCCCCATGCCCCATTCGAGTATATACTGACTGTTACAACTCGAATGCTATGCTGCAGGAGGAGGCGCAGCTCCGCCGATGACCTCGCCATGCTGACGACAGTCCGGATGTCGAGCAGGTCATCTTCCCCCTTTTGATTTGGTCCGATGCTACACATCTATCGAGTTTCGGCACCGCATCTCTATGGCCAATATATGTATACTTTGGCAATATCTCGAAGTACGTGCGCGGTCGTCCAACAGAGTTTGCTGCGCAACATCTTGCGTACATACCCGATGTGAGCTTCCTTGTTGGTCTGTTCCTTCTATCTTGATTTATATCTGCTTTTCCAGCTTCCCGATGCTCTGAAAGACTTCTACATGAAGACGTACGGCCAGAAGCTGACCGCAGACGTGCTCAAGTTCTGTAAGCGTGAGCTGTTCCAACAAGTCTGGCTCCTCCTACTGGACAACGACTTCATGCATGCATACGAACATGGTGTGAAGTTGCTATGTGGAGATGGTGTCACACGTCGCCTATTTCTCCGCATCTTTACATACTCAGCGGATTATCCTGAGAAGTAGGCCAATCATCTTATCCTCTGCAGTAATCATGTTCAGTTTTTGGTAGGGTCATTGCAACTGCATTACGGCCTCAGGGAAGGTGTCCATGCCCTCGATGCCTCATCCGGATGACGGAAATTGCGGAATCGGGCACTAAGCGTGATAATCAGAGGCGCGCGAAGAAACGACAAGACACCGAGAAGCTTCACGACGACATTCAAACTGCCAGAAAGTATCTTTTCGAGGGGCACGCATTCACAAATGCACGGCTTACTAGTCGTCTTGACACACGTTCGTTGAATCCCATCCAAGTGTGTTACCTTCTATTTCTGTCTTGTTTGCAGCACTTACATCGGCCTAGAGTGCCTTCTCGACTCGTCTCTCGGAGTTTGGGGTGAACTTCTACGAGATCTTTGCACCAGATCTGATGCATGAGTTCGAGTTGGGCGTCTGGAAGGGAATATTCAAGCACCTCATGCGCATTCTCGCAGCGCAAGGGAAGGGTGCTCTCGAAACATTCAATAGCCGGTGTGTACTGTCTCTGTAATAACAACCCAATTGTCTCATTCCTTTTCTAGCATGCGTCAAATGCCAACCTTCGGCCGTGATCATATTCGCCGGTTCTGGCACGACGTTGCAACCCGCAAGAAGCTCGCTGCCCGAGACTACAAGGCATTTTTGATCGTGAGTAGATACCACTAGCTCTCATTTGCTTTTGTCACTGATTTCCCTTCAAATCTATGCAGACAATCATGCCAGCCTTCGAGGGATTGCTACCTGTATCTGACGATCGCACGTGTGCCGATCTGCTTTTTGAGCTTGCCAACTGGCACGCGCTTGCAAAATTGCGCCTACACACTGAAGTTATCCTGGACATCTTCCGCGCTTCTACTGATCATATGTATGAAGGCATTTGTAGGTTCGCGATGGCGACGTGCACTGGCTACGTCACTCGCGAGCTCCCAAATGAGGTGGGTGCTCATTTGCGACGTGCCAAGGGCAAGAATGTTGGCAACGGCGGGGTGCGAATGATCGTCTTCAACGTCATGAACACCTACAAGTACCACTGCCTTGGCGACTATCCAGAATACATCGAACGGTCTGGTCCATCCGACAACTACAGCACGCAGGTGGTAGGTATCATCGTGAACCCTATGCTGACCAGACTGCTGATGATGTAGTCTCGCAGGGCGAGCTCGAGCACCGTCACGTCAAACGGTTTTATGCCCGCACAAACAAGGTTGCTTACACTATGGCAATGCAGATCGCTTGACGGCAGCGCAAGCGCACTCTTCTTGAATCCATCCGCCGACGAGACAATACATTCACACCACGCTGGGAACAGAACCTTGATCGCGCCAATGCCAAGTGTGAGACTGCAGAGGCAATTGAACGCTGCCTGCATCATGCTGCTGACCGCTGACAGGATGATCCCCTCCCTCCCACCACACCATCTCTCCATCATGAACTCTCGAAGTCTCAGTGGACGCCTGTTAGGCTTTATACATGGCTAAGCGACAACCGTGAGGACCCAGCGACAAAGGTGAGTCATCATATCTAGTCCACATACAGCGTACCAATGTTAATATTTCATAATGTAAGGGATTCCTACCTTTGTTGCGCGAGCACCTCCTCCGGCGTATCATTGGTCCCCCTCCGGCTGATGAGTATACCAACGAGGAACATCTGGGCCTTCACATCCTGGACAAGCGTATATACCGACACAAGATCATCTGTGTCAACTACACCACCTACGACATGCGACGCGACTAGGACTCCATCAATCCACGTACCCATCTGGATGTGATGCTCCTCGCCGACGATTCTAACTCCGACCTCCATCCCTACTGGTATGTCCGTGTACTTGATGTTTTCCACGCGAACGTCAGTTACGATGGGCCGGGTGCATCTCATACTACTCAGATGTGGCAACGGGTTGACTTCCTCTGGGTGCGCTGGTTTGAGCTCGATCTCTCTCGACGCCATGGGTTCCAACACCGCCGCCTACCCCGCATACATTTTGTTGCCGAGGATGACCCAGATGCATCACCATTTGGGTTCATAGCACCGGACGACGTCGTTCAGGCCGCGTATTTGATGCCGGCATTCTCCGCCGGATGCACAGATAATCTTCTCGCACCATCTCAACTCGCAAGGCGTCTTGACAATGCCACAGATGACGATTGGTGCGCATTCGATGTTTGTATGTGAGTAAACATTTGCTCCTCTCCGAGTAATGCGTCACTCTAATTTTTGAACAGGTGGGTGGATCGCAATATGTACATGCGCTATCTAGGCGGAGGCATCGGGCACAGGGGTGTCGGCGTATCTCTTGACACCTCTTGAGCCCATGTGAGCCGCTCAAAGAGGCCGAGGAATAGCCGGAAGACCGCTGATGAGGAAGAGAAACCAGGACCAGAGGATAACTTGGAGGATGCGGACCACAATGGTGAGCCGCAGGACCGTGACGACTTGGTGGACGAGGGCGAGGAAGACAAGACCAGTAACTCGGAGGATGAAGAGGATGAGGGGGAGGGAGACATTGATTACGAAGAACGGAGCGAGGCTGAGAGCGAGTCTGATGAGGACGCATTTGAAGAGCCGGGTGAAGATGATGGACATGCGTCTGCTGACCCAGAAGAGGATGGACTTCGTGATACAGTGTATGCGGACGAGGGCTTCTTGCCCCTGTCACAGCTGAACGACTGTGCCACAAAAACAAATAAAGGGGGAGGCTCACTGATGGAGACACACAGAGGGTGGCAACAGAAGTAGAGGATAGATTGGCCTAGACTAGAAGGCAGAGGATGGCAGGGGCTGTTAAGCTGCCTACAGATGATGGGAGAGCGAACAAGAGACAGAATCTAAGGTCTCTGAGCCCACATCACAGCCCTTATATACTATACATGACAGGTGCACAGACCATCTGCCTTCAGGGCAGGCTAGAGTACTGATGGCAGGTGAGCCAGTCCGAAAGGGGAACAAAGAGGTAACTACTATTACATAACAATGATCAGTGGACAGTATGGAGTCCGGAAATGGGTCAACCCTAGGTTAGGGTTGGTGGCTGTGACTAGGGTACCAAACGTGGCGCGAAAAACTGTGACACTACCCCCTCCTCAAGGCTGAGCTCCAGCGAAGCGATCATACCAAACTTGACGATTAAACTGAGCTTGCACTGGTCGCGGGTTGGTAAGAGATATGGGCTGAACCGCGTCTAGGTGTGAGGCGTGGAATTCATCAAGCAGTTCCTTGCAGTGTTTGACGTTCCGTACAGGTTCCCAGGTGGCCTCACTGATGTCGTACCCAACCCACTTCACAAGATATCGGACATATCCATAGTAGGTCTTAGAGTCGAGGATCTTTTCAACCTTAAACTCGTCATGTCCTTCCACTTCCATGGCTGATGGTTTGGAGGGGTTACGGTTACCGATCTCGTCCTCGTGGTAAGGGATGAGCTTGGAGGCATGGAAAACGGGGTGGACCTTGTTCTTGGCTGGGAGTTGTAGACAGAAGTCAACAGGCCCTACTTGCTCAACGATTTCGTAGGGCCCATAGTTCTTCGCCGATAGCTTGGCTGATGACTGTTTGATCTTGAGATCTCTTCCTTTGAGCAGGACCTTGTCCCCAACCTTGAACGGTACTTCACTCTTGTGCTTGTCATAGTACCACTTCATTCGTTCTGCAGCGAGTGTTAGGGATGCTTGAGCCTGTTCTCGGGCTTCCGTTCGGTACTGGAAGATGTCCTCGAGGGTCGGGAAGCCTAGTTCTCCCTGTACGTCTGGGGCCATTTTGGGGTGGTATCCATATTCCACAAAGAAGGGTGATAAGCCAGTGGACTCATGTGCAGCATTGTTGTAGGAAAACTCCGCAGTGGATAGGAGGGAGGCCCAATCGTCTGGGCGATGTTCGGTGAAGATCCGCAGATACTGTTCCAATGACTGGTTAACTCGTTCTGTCTGGCCATCGGTCTGGGGGTGGTAGGCAGTCGACATTAAGGCTCAGATACCCAACTTTCCACAAAACTCCTTGAAGAGCGCACTAGCAAACTGTGTTCCTCGGTCCGAGATGATTTGTCGGGGTAGGCCATGGTGTTTGAGTATATGTTCGTACACGAGTTCTGCTGCATCCGAGGCTGAGAAGTGGTCATCACACGCGAAGAAGTGGGCTCGCTTGGTCAACCGGTCTACTACTACTGCAATGGCTGTGTAAATGTTGCCGTGTCTGTCGCAGGACTCAGGAAGTTGAGTGATGAGGTCAATGCTCCATATCTCCCATGGTCCAGCTGGGACTTCGTTTGGCTGCAATAGTCCGAAGGGAGGGTTGCATGAGGTCTTGTTCCGTTGGCATGTATCGCACCCTTTGACATACTTCTTGACATTGACTGACATTCCAGGCCACTAGTAGTTGCGGCTGATAAGTTCCTGGGTCTTCCATTGGCCAGGGTGTCCTGCGAGTGTGGTGTCGTGGTGGAGTTTGAGCAGCTCCAGTCGTAGTTCCTGGTCCTTTGAGACGTAAACCTTTCCTCTGTAGAGCAGTAGGCCGTTCTCGAAGTTCCATTCCTGCAGTGGTTTTCCAAACTCCCGTGGTCCGCTATCGAGCAGTGCCTTGTAGTCCTTGGTCATTGTGTCATCTTTGAGCGCCTTCTTGATCTTGTCCAGTAGTTGTCTATCATCGACCTCGGAGGCATGGGTGGTTTGCATGGCTTTGATGACGAAAAACTCCGGCTTCAGCAGCGTTCGACCATCATTATCGCTGCTTACCCCCTCCTCATGATCTGGCCTCCTGGACAGAGGGTCAGCGCGAAGCATTGTCTTGCCGGGCCGATGCCGCAGGTTGAAGTTGAAACGTGAAAGGAACAAACTCCAGCGAGCTTGGCGACGAGTGAGCTTCTGGGCTTGTCGGAAGTAGGTGAGGTTGAGGTGATCCGACTAGATCTCAATTGGTTCAGGATGCCCTTCCAGGTAGTGGCGGTATTCCTCTAAGGCACGTATGATGGCCAACAGCTCCTTGTCGTAGATCTCATAGTTGTGTTCATGCTCATTCAAGGACTTGGAGTAGAATGCTACTGGATGCCATAGTTTATCTTCACCCAACTGCTCCAGTACTGCCCCTGTGGCGAAGTCAGACGAGTCTGTTTCCAGGCGGAAGGGTGCAGTGTCATTGGGAATTTGGAGGATCGGAGCAGTGGTGAAGGCAGTCTTGAGGCTCTGGAAGGCGTTCTCCTGATCTTCTCCCCACTGTCAAGGTGCGTCCTTGCAGGTGAGAACCATGAGCGGGCGAGCTATCTTCGAAAAGTCCTTGATGAAACGCCGGTAGAAATTGGCAAGGCCGAGGAAAGCTTGTACATGCTTGACTTTGGTAGGTGTTGGCCAATTCTTCACGCCTTCGACCTTAGTTGGGTCCATGGTAATAGAATCCTTCGAGATGATCAACCCCAGGAATTCGACCAACTGTTGCTCAAACTTGCACTTCTCAGGCTTGATGAAGAGGTCATTTGCTCGTAACTTCTGAAGCACCCGTTCCGTGAGTTGCCGGTGAAGTGTGAGGTCGTCCGTGAAGATAAGAATGTCATCGATGTAAACTACCACATGTCCGGTTGCAATTTCCTCCTTAAGGATCTCGTTCATCATGGCTTAGAAGGTGCTCGGGGCATTGCAAAGGCCAAACGTCATCACCGTTGGCTCGTACAGACCACGGTGGGTAATAAATGCTGCCTTCTCTTCATCTCCCTCACGTATACGGACATTGTTGTACCCCCACCTCAGGTCCAATGAGGTGAAGATCGATGACTGGGATAAACGGTCAATGAGGTCCGGGATCCATGGTATGGGAAACTTGTCCTTCTTGGTGACGGCATTGAGGGCACGGTAGTCCTGTACTAGTCGCAGGCTGCCATCCTTTTTCTTGACAAAGAATACAGGGGCGGCAGCCGGGCTCTTTGACCGTCGGATATATCCCTTAGCTTCCTGCTCATTGATCCATCCATCCAGGGAGTTCCGTTCCTGGGGGTTGAGTGGGTAAAGCTTGGCCGGCTTTGGCAGTGTTGCTCCTTCCACAAACTCGATGGGGTGATCATAGGGCTTGCGAGTAGGCATTCACTCCGAAGCTGTCTTGGAAAACACATCACCATACTGATGATAGTGGGCGGGTACATGGTTAGACCAGTAGTCCTTGTCCTGGCTTCTTGGCAGCGGTGTTTCTTCCTTCTTCTCTTCGATCCGTGTTCGCAGCGTGCGGGCATCAGGGTCATCAGAAAACTGCATCCAATGCACAAACTGTTCGGTACTATCCCAGGGCTCGCGGTCTAGCTGACCGTAGGTGTCTCATGCAAACTCCTCTAGTCGGGGCTCTTCCACCGTCCGGATTTCTTCGTCCTGTACTGAGACGGGCTTGGGTAGGGAGGTGTGCGGACAGCGTGTAAACTTCACTTGACCAGCCTTCCAATCGACTTCTGGGTTGTGTTCCCGGAGGAAAGTCATGCCAACAATGATATCCCGGTTTCCTATATCTGTGACCAGGAAAGACTGCCAACTAGTGTGGTTGTCGATTGTGACGAGACACCGGGCGTAGTGCATGATCAGACCCTTCTTGTTCTCCGTTGCATCTGCATTGAACACTCGTATCTCTCGTGAGAGGCGTCGTAATTCCAGGCCATGTTCCTGAACAAACCGGTAGTGTGCAAAACTCGAATAGGCTCCACAATCTAGGAGCCCTTCTGACTGGATTTCACGTATACCTTGCCTGAGGGTGAGCTTTAAATCGAGTGACTGTCGCTGTCTGCATGACAAAGCGAGATATACATAGTTCGATTTAGGCACAAATGACTCCTCTAGGTGGTTAACGCTACTAGTACATATGGATCGGATGTTACGGCCAGTCTCCGTCACATCCGCTGGAGAAAATCCTGCTCATTGGTCTCGACGATCTGTGCGGCAGTTTCCTGGTTCTCCTGCTTGCTCTTGAGTTCAAACTCCTTGAGCGCGTGGACAATAAACTCCATTCAGTCCTGGTCTTCGGTCTTGGGTTCTTCCTCGACGGCCCGTATCTTGGTTGGTGCAACACCCTTGCCTTTGAAGTCGGGGAGCTCGTAGTACCCCTTGTATACTGGGTTGCGACACTTAGTACCAGACTTGTATGGGTGTTTACCGCACCGGAAGCACATCTTCCTGGCTAACCAGTCTTCCTGTTCCTTGGAGAGCTTTTCCGGTTTGCGCATTGCATCAATGTCCATGGCATCGGGGTCCCTGGTGGGTCTTGACGAGGAGGCGGCCTTGTGGTACTTGTTTCCTCGGTAGTTCATCTCGATCTCGAGCACCCAGTCAAGGAAGTTCTCCCACTTTGTCGGGATAGTAAACGGTGACATAGAGCGGTGGGTGATCATGGTGGTACGGAGATCACCCTTGCACTGAGCATCAATGCGGTGAATGAGTTCTACATCGGAATAGCCAGACTTGATCGCAAAATGGCGGAAGTTCTCTGCAAACGAGGCAATGGATGAGTGGGACTTGGCGCAGAGTTCTTCTAAGGACTGTTGGGCGGACTTCTCAGGTGCCAGTTCTTGGTATCCGCTCTTGAGTCGGTCGACAAAACTGGTCCATGTGCCGAGAGGGGTGTTGTCCACGGCCTTTTGGGCATAGTCGTCCATGTATGACTGCGCTCCTCCTTCTAAGAACAGCAGTGCGGTGGTGATCCTGTCCTCGTCTGCCGTAATGTTCTGGTACCGGAACCAAATGCCGAGTTTCTGGAACCATTGCTCCACCGTAAGATCCTAGGTCTTGCCTTTAAACTTGGGAGGGTCCGCGATTCTGGGGCGATGAGTGCCACCAGATGACCCAGTTGTCGAGGGTGTGTGGGCATGTACCGTGGTTGGGCGAGCAGTGAGGGAAGCAACTTGGGTTCTCAGCTCCTTGACTACATTGATGAGCATCATGGTGTTGTTGTTGAGGACTTCCATCTCAGCCTTGAGCGTGTCGTTTGCTTTCTCCAAGTCATAGCAACGGGTTTCTAGGGCATCTGTAGTCTCGCGGAATGTTGTGTGGGTGACAAACTTTTCTTGCTGGGCTTGAATGTCGTGGATGTCCGTTGCAGTTGAGTTCCGGTGTTCGTACATTTTGTTTCCTAACTGGTTGTAAACTCCTATGATGTCCTGCCTAATCATATCGTTCATTACTGCCAGGATCCAGTCGATGTACTCATTGTCGATTTCGTAGTGTGCACCAGATGCTCGGACTGTCTCTTCGAGTGTGTCGTATACTACACCCTTAAACACCCAGTTTGTTGGCCTCTGTATGGGTTCGAGAGTTGGCGTCGGTGACGGTGGGCGTGTGGGGTGCTGTGAGGTTGGCCGGGGGGTTCTTTCCATCTCGGGCGGGCGTTCTCTGCCGGGTAGGGTGTGTGGTCCTTCAGGCCCAAAGGCATCTATTGGGAGGACTGTGAAGCGAGATCCAGAAGCCATGATGTATTCCAAACTCCGGGGTGTTCTATGCCAAAAGGGAAACTACAAGACAATCCAATTTAAGTACCCAAACTTGTCGAGCTCGACGATTGCGTTCGCTACTCTAGGGAAGTGTTGTCCTAAACCTGAAAACTTTATCTTCCCGAACTCCTTGCAAAACCAGTCAATGCTCTGCTGTTGGCTGTGAGTCCAGCTATGCCCCGTTGTGGTTGATGTTGTCGCTGATCCACTCGAGTTGGTCACCGATGTGTTGGATGGCTAGTCGGTGGTCGTAGGGGAGGTCGTCGAGGAGTGCCTTGCGGTCAAAGACAGCTTGGAGGTGCTTCAGGACGGCGTGGACCTTGGGCTCGACGATAGCGAGGTTGTCGTTGACGTTGGTGCGGATAAAAGCTGGGAGCGGTGCAGCAGAGATGCGGCAAGCGAGGGGGATAGGTGGTAGGATGGCAGTGGGTAGCGTGGGCGTGGGGGCCTGAACACGGGGTTCGTTGGGCAGAGGTTGGGTGTATGGGATGAGTCGAGGCAGAGCCTTACGACGAGGGACTAGAGGTGCGTGCTCCCGAAGGCGGTAGCGAAGGCGATCCTTAGCAGAGTCCGCAAGTGCGCAGGATATCTGATCCTGGACTGGACGATGACCGTGCCTCTTGAAGTGGCGACGGATAAACTCCTGGAGGTCTTGCTCCTTGGAGGGAATGGGGGATAATGATAAATGTGTATAAAACTCCTGGGGGGAAGAGAGACGGCTGGCTAGTGTCTTGGGCACTGAGCCAGGGGCCTAGGTGTGAGATTCTGTCTAATGTCACAGCCGAACGACTGTGCCACAAAAACAAACAAAGGGGGAGGCTCATTGATGGAGACACACAGAGGGTGGCAACAGAAGTAGAGGATAGATTGGCCTAGACTAGAAGGCAGAGGATGGCAGGGGCTGTTAAGCTGCCTACAGATGATGGGAGAGCGAACAAGAGACAGAATCTAAGGTCTCTGAGCCCACATCACAGCCCTTATATACTATACATGACAGGTGCACAGACCATCTGCCTTCAGGGCAGGCTAG
The DNA here is from genome assembly GCA_020736865.1 of Ganoderma leucocontextum. Taxonomy (NCBI): domain Eukaryota; kingdom Fungi; phylum Basidiomycota; class Agaricomycetes; order Polyporales; family Polyporaceae; genus Ganoderma; species Ganoderma leucocontextum. Next base: position 1,504,434 of record JAHKGY010000009.1, read on the forward strand.
AGTACTGATGGCAGGTGAGCCAGTCCGAAAGGGGAACAAAGAGGTAACTACTATTACATAACAATGATCAGTGGACAGTATGGAGTCCGGAAATGGGTCAACCCTGGGTTAGGGTTGGTGGCTGTGACTAGGGTACCAAACGTGGCGCGAAAAACTGTGACAGCCCCTCTGATAGATGGTGTTTGCTTATCATGACGTGCTTCTGGGAGGTGTTGCATGCCGGCTTTGTATGATCATTCGCCTGGAAGGGTCAATATGTTACAGATTGTATGAACATGAATCGTCTTATATGATCATTTACCCCGCAATGCCTGATCTGCGGCCATCATGCAGAGTCGCATTAGACGCTCGCCGATCGGTGCAGTCTGATCAGACAGCTTCCTATCAGAGCGCGTCGGCGCGACGGGTGGCTACCACCTCTATCTTGAGTGGTCGCTCATGACAGCAAAGTGCGCATTTTGCTGATGTCATCTTTTCTAAGGGTGGCGTCAGTTGGGGGATGCTTGGCGCTTTGGGTCGGGGTAGCTACAATCATTGCCTAGACTTGGATAAGTCAGCAAAGAAAAGAGTTTGACCTAATGTTACAACGAGGTTCTCGGTGTCTAGTTCTGGGGTGCGCACTCTCAAAGTGGGCAGAGGATGACAAGGGAGTTAAGCAGTGTTTGTTGGGTCAGAGGTTCAGTGTAGCGGCTGACTAGAAGACAGATGCTCAGGGGTTCAGTGGAGAGTGAGAACCTCAATAGATTCAAGAGGTCAAACTGGGGAAACATACATGGGGAGTCTTGTCTTATATATGTAACTGGGACAATAGCGGAACCGAGGTAACGGTTCCCTGCATCGAACAGAGAACAAAGGGATAGTCGAGAGGGGGAGGTCTATTGTGCTAAGAAGGACAATAGCATGAGAAGGTCCGGGCCAAGGACAATAGCTAACACGTGATGTTGTGATCACGCGCCTGGTAGGAGTACAATGGGGTTGAACCCAGGAGTCGTACTGGAGCGAGAGCAAGATGCAGAGAACAAAGGAAAAGGATGGGATGGCGTACAAGGTGGTAACACTTCCCCTCCAGCCAGCTTGAACTATTTTTATTTTATTTGTTTTATTATCCCTTTCTCTGCCTGAACCTACCTACATAGGTCCAATGCCCTCTGACCTTGGGGCCACCTTGGGGTTACCTTGACCGGTTTAATCTGAACTCCGCTCAAGCCAAGGTGCCACGCCTTGCCTCACGGCACCTTTACCTTGTGGCAACACTATAGCTACTTCCCGGACAATCCGGTCTTTTCACCTGGTGCCCGAGTGACTTTGGCCCGGGGGGGCCTTCACAGTTCTCTTTTACTTGTCTACAAAACACAACACAATAATTGCAAAGGCCCGTCACCCGGCCGCAGGTTGCATTACTTTCTTTGTTTATTGTATGCTCGTGGAGCCTGTGGTGTATTGAATGTTGCTTCACGCAGTATGGTCAGCCGGAGGGCCACGGTTGATTTTTTGAATTGCACCTTTTGACCCAGCATTTTTGACACCGGCGCTATTGTCTCTCGGCGGCCCTCGCCACTGGGTCCCCACTCGCTACCTCCTCATACGTAGCTATATGGTACAAATCAGTAGGGGAGGAGCTCAGGTTTGTCTATTTAGGCTGGTTTTTGAAGGAAAGGTAGCTGCCGCCACCCACTACTACACAGGCCGTGACGGGAAGAGGCAGTGTGACCACTGACCCCTTCCATGTCACCACTCGAGTCACATCATGCACACCGTGCTCCGAATCGGCCGTTGCCGGTGAAGCACTTGCAGCTCACGCTATCGTCTTCTGGCACCAATGTACAGATCCTTCGAAACCAAACCTCCTACAGAGAGCTTGTCAAAGGAAGAGAGCAAGATGCAGACCATTCGTTCGGAGTGTCGGAGTCGGGGTCACCTCTTGCCGCCCACCACCGGCAACTGCCGAACGTCGTGCGTACGTCATCAGGATGTGTATCCCCAAATACAGACCTCTGCTCGACTCGAACGAGCTTATGGCGGCCTGCTGTTGATAGCAGCGCCCCTCCGGGCAGACCTGGGCTACGCTGGCTCATAGTGCTGGCTAGTAACCCTCAATCTCGCTATACAATGATACATCTCCACACTGTCCACTGTGCCTCAAAAATCTCTTATGCATTGATACAGCGCGCAGTCGCGCTTCGCGCTCGTTCAATGCATCAGAAAATGACACAAGCATTGAAATAAGTTATTGACGAGCACCGAAGGTTGACGAGCACTGAAGGTTGACGAGCACCGAGGAAAGAGCAATCAAATAATCAACTGATTTTAAACAAGAAAATGAACCACTAGCGAACGAGCGAGCGATCAAATGAGCAATTTAACGAGCAGTGATATATGAGCGGTGATATATGAGCGGTAATATACGAGCAGTAATGAGCAATTAGCTGGCAACAAATGAATTAGCACTAGCAAAACACATTAAGCCACAGGAAACTCACCATGCACTGATATGACCCCATCGTATGCCGACGCAGCCCATCCACCGCCTGATTGGCCTTGTAGAGCAAATATTATTAGATAAGCACCCTATCGTGAATGTGGGTATCGACCTACTCACTACAGTGCACTCGGAATGATGAAGCAAGTGATTCCTGTCGTTGAGAGAGGAACGGACAACGGAACTCACATTGGGTACAGATGGTGGCGGAAGCAAGCCCTGTTGGTCCTCCGGAGGGACCAACAGGGCACGCTTCCGCTGAGCGGAGAGTCACAAGAGGGAAGGAAGGAGAAAAGGTCAACTGCGATCCGTCGTTGAAGGAGCCTTATATACTGTCCACTGGCGACCACATGGCGACTGCCATTACGAGTCGGAACCATGCGGCTGCCGCTGCGGCGGAGCACAAGGCTCCTCTGACTCTGAGTGATGGAGTCACAAGTGACCCCACGTGGGAGTGATGTTACCGTCACTTACAGCGGTTTTTGTCCCCCTAAACCTGTTCTACTTCGTAGCCCAGGAACCTACATATGGGATCTGCCTCATTCCACACCATGGTTAATGCCCTGTGCGACACAGAGGTTGCAAGTGGGGGACATAGCAGTGGTGCTTGGAATGCTGAGGGACAATAGCGTCGGCGTCAAAAACGCTGGGTCAAAAGGCGCGATTCAAAAAATCAACCGTGGCCCTCCGGCTGACCATAACGCAGAGAATCGGGGGGACGATACATAACAGCATTAGTACAACGGATACAATACAATGGCAACAATACAAATCTCGACCCATTTTGAACACACATGTGCATCTTTGGCGACCGACCATCTTACAAGACAACCACTCTGCACAAGTCCCAGTGAACATTCCAATCGCACTCCGCTCCGAGTCTTCAATCCTCCCTGCTCTCGCCTTCTCCGTCTCCCTCCGCAGCCTCCTCCCTCTCTACTTGCATCTCCGCGCTAACCCCAGCAATAGCAGCCCACACGGCGTCCTCGATGAACACGTCGCATTCCCCCTCGAGCACGTCGCCCTGGTGGCACCCCGCGGCGTGCTTCCACCAGAAGATCTCGCGGACCTTGGCCTCCACGTCCTTGACACCCTCGACAGCGACCCACTTCTTGCACTTGTGACACTTGCCCTCCATCATGTGCGTCTTCTCGTGCTTGGATGGATTCACCCGTGCGACGGTCCGGAAGGCCGTGGGCGGAGAGAACGGTCGGCCAGTTGAAGCGGATATTCCGTGATAGTATTGCATGTGGTAGCTGCGGAGAGGGGGTTCTACGTCGTCGTGAGGCTGGAGACGTGAATGGAGTACTCTGAGAGAGGAAGGTGAGCGACGAGAGGATGTGTGGAAGGAAGACTACATACTACTTGAACGCGGAGAATTTCGTGGAGAGCCATAGCTTCTTGCCCTCGCCGCCGCGAGCGGCGGGCTCATAACAAATCGGACACAGCCCAACCTATGAATTGTGTGGTCCTAGATCGACTGAATAGTGCGGATATAGACGCACCTTGGATGTGCCCTTGCCCTTGACAAACCGCGGATTGTACAAGTCCAATGCATCCCTGGGTTGGTTACGTGTCGCCTCTGACACAGTCGGCAAGGCGATACAGCTGGCCCTGCAACATAAGTGGGATGTACAAGACAGAACGTGGCAAACGATGTCAACATGCGCATGGAAAATAGAGGGAAACGCATACGCAGCGAGCTCCGGATCGACCGCTGAACTGACAGGGAAACGCCTGTAGAAGAGAGGGAAAAAGCTATGGATGGGGATCCGAAGAGGGAACGTCCTGTTCGGATACCCTTGATTCGCATGCTCGGTCTCCTCGGAGTCATCGTTGTGAGCTTGAGGGGAACGTGCGGGCTGTTCTTGGGGCGCAGATGAAGAGGCAGGGACGGCAGCAGAGGCAGAGGGCCGGTGACGCTTCCTGCGGTTGGCGGGGCTGGGGGAGCTCGGCTTGTGTGTAGGCTTGGATTTGGAGGAGTGGCGGCCCCGCTTTCGGCTCTTCCCACCCGAAGGCTCATAGTTTTCGTCATCAGAGTCCACGTCGATTACCGGAACAGGCGAGCGGGGGGAGTTGACAGAGGACAAGGAAGCAACAAGACGGGATCTACCTCGAGATTGACCAAGTTGAATGAGGATTTCAGCAGCCAGAGACCGATTGGATGGGACGGTTCGCCTGTATCGTTGACTGTAAGGTCGAGGAGAACCAAAGGAAGAGGGAGAAGCAGCGAGCTTTATTGGAGAACCGAGGGATGAGAGGAGAGATGAGGGAGCACCATCGTCAGTTTGTCCAGGGGAAGAAAAACAAGGGGTTCGTCCGCATGAGGTTTGAGACGAGGGATGAGGCTCATTAGAGAAGAGAGCGCAGGGTGAGGAAGCGATGGAAGAAAGACTGGAGAGGGAAGACGGGGTTGATGGGCGATGGACGGGACTGTCCGGGACTGAGTGAGATTTTTCATACTCGAGGAGAGACTCGATTTTCGTTTTCCCGGGCTCGCATTCGGTATCTTCAGTCTCTGAATCTTGAGTGGAGTGCTTTGAGGTGTGGCCAGGAACGAGTGAGTTGCGAGAAATGGGGGAAAGGGAGTTGTGGTCGTCTTGCCAGTAGCCAGCAGGGGACGAGTTGAAGAGTCGTTGAAAGGGGGTGCCTGGAGAGTCGCGGGCGATCGATTTGGGCTCGAGGCCGGAGAGATATGCTTCGACAAAGAGAGGGGAGCGCGAAGACTGAGGGGCGGCTAAGAAAGGAGGAGAGTGAGACTTGGGGGCGGGATGGAGGTCGTTGGCAGGGCTGTAGGTGTAAGAAAGGGCGTCGAAGGAACGAGAGGATTGAGAGGTGGACTCTTTTGAGTTACGAGAGCACAAGCTGGGGGAGAACAAGAAGACGTCGCCTTTGCCCGTGGCCGAGGGACGATAGAAGGCTTGGTGCGGACGGTGGTCTCCTGGAGGGGGAGGAAGGCGAGCGCGTTGATCGGAGGAAGGCGAGGGCATCATATGGTGTATGCGGCGTGGTTTTGCGATGGTAGGAAAAGGGTGCTTGGGACGAATGTTTTACGCTGTCGCCTTGGGCTGATTGCGGTTGGTGACGGTGTCGGACTCGGATGTGATCGTCAAGACTCAAGGCCAAGGTCGGTCGCTGGTAAATTAAAACTTGAGCGCCTTGTCCGCTGTTTGGGCGCTCGCCATGTGCGTCTATCGCTCGAGCGGGACAAGCACTCAAGTTACTTATACAGCAGCTACGCGTCGTGACTGTGGCCGTCCGTCGTCGTCCCCAGCCTCACGTTGGATGCGAGCATCATCTCCTCCGTGCGCTTGAGTGCCGAGGGGGACACCGAAGCCAACGCCAACGCTGACGACAGCCCAGTCGCCAGTCGTCGCCGCCCGTCCCCGTGCCAGTCGTCGGCTCGGATCATGCATAATTCATCCATCCCCGCCGTGATCCTCCTCACCGTCCCCCACATAAATCTTGCACTTTATCTACCCCTCCTCCCTCCCATCCCATTTCGCACATATTCCTCCGCCTACACGATCACGACTATTGCTCTATACCATGACTGTCCTCCGACGCTCTCCACATGCACTCCACCTCCGTCGCCCATACGCCAACACCTCCCCCAAGAAGTTGACCGTAGGCATCCGCAGAGAGGATCCCGCTCGCATATGGGAGAGGAGGTGCCCCCTCACCCCCGACGCCGTCCATGACCTTGTCCACAAGCACGGTGTGGACGTCCTCGTCCAGCCCTGTGACAGGCGCGTCTTTACCGCCAATGACTTCATAAGGGTCCGTCTCCCCCTACCCTTCTCCCAAACCTCAATACCCTCCTGACGGCTCCCACAAACCTCTCGTCTGTTCGGTATCCATATCATGTCTGCAGGCTGGCGCAAAGCTCCATCCCACCCTCCAGCCCGCCCATGTCATTGTCGGCATCAAGGAGACCCCTTTGCCCGAGGTGTTGACAGATCCCCTCCCCGCCCCGGGTTCCCTCCTCCCCGGTCTCTCCGACCTAGTGCCCCGCACCCATGTTATGTTCTCCCATACCGTCAAGGGGCAGCTGTATAATATGGAACTCCTCGCCAAGTTCCTTGCATCCGAGAGCCCCCAGGCCGTCCAGGCGGGCACCTTACTCCCGAGATTGATTGATTACGAGCTTTTGACCGGAGAGGATGACAAGCGCACTGTTGGCTTCGGGTGGTTTGCTGGTGGTGAGTGCTCTCACCGCTCCTTCTGTCCGACATGCGACCGCACAGCGTCTGGACTCCAATAGCCTCCTCTAGGTGGTAGAACCCTAAGGAATGAACATACCTCTCTGGGCATGCAATTCACTTAACAGTGAAGCCTTCTCCATGTTCTCCTCGTCTCCGCGTCAGACAAGCTGACCCGCCTTCCCTCTGAATGCAGTTGCGGGCGCACTCGAATCTCTCGTCGCCATGTCTCGCGCCCATTTGGAGCTCGGAGTCGCGAGTCCACTCCTGGTGAGCCCATTATCTTCTGTCCTTTGCAAATGACTTCAGGTCTGACACGAGATCTCGGTGGTCAGTGGACCCCACGTCCTCATACTCACCCCTCATTAGCGTCTATCCGCAAGACGCTGCGCGACGTAGTCGGTGCACAGATTGCGACCGACGGTACGCCAAAGAGCCTGGGACCTTTGGTGATTGGTGTCACCGGGTATGTTTCAATCGCAGGCAAAAACTCGATCAGAATACTGAGCGTGAAGCCATCAGTAACGGGAACGTGGCACAAGGATGCCTTGACCTGCTCAAGGACCTTCCCATTCAACGCATTAATGTGGATCAACTACGGAACGTTGTTACAGATCCTAGTAAGGCGTCTTCAGCTGGCTGTATGCGCAGACATTCTGACGAGATGCGCCTGCCCTGTAGACACAGACTTGCACAAGGTATGCTTTCTCATGGTCTCAACTCATCTAGTTACGCTAAAGTCCTTGTTTACATAGATCTACATAGTCCATGCACACCCGAAAGACTACTTTGTTCGGAAAGACGGCCGTGCTTTCGAGCGTTCCCACTACTACGCTCACCCAGACCAATATGCGTCCGAGTTCCACACCAAGATTGCACCCTACCTATCCCTCCTCCTTCACGGAGCGGGATGGGCCCCAACGTACCCGCGTCTGATGACGAACGAGCAGTTGACAACGACGCTCGAGATTGCGCAGACCTTGGGTAAGGGTCGATTCGCGTGTGTTGGGGACATTAGCTGCGATGTGAACGTATGTACCGCTATTTTTATTTTATCCACACTTCCACTCTAACAGCAACGATCTCGTTCGTTTAGGGCGGTCTGGAGTTTCTATCCCAGTACACAACACTCTGCTCTCCCACCTCTCTCGCGCGTCCCCCTGCGCTTCCCGCCCACCTGCCGTCAGTTACGATGATGGCGGTGGACATACTCCCCACCGCGCTGCCCCTTGAAGCCTCACAACACTTCTCGGCAAAGTTCCTTCCTTACTTGCGGTCTATACTTTCGACATATACCGGCAAAGATGCTACGAGCGAAGAGGCGAGGCTGACTCAGGGGGCACTCGGGCGGGCAACGGTGGCGAGCGGAGGTGAATTGAAACCGGAGTGGGAGTGGTTGGGGAAGCCTTTGGGTTTTTGGAAGAATAGCGTTTCCTCATCTTCGGAAGGTGGAAAAGGGAAAGAAGCCGGAGTGCAGACGAAGAAGAAAGTGTTGATGCTCGGGAGTGGGATGGTTGCGCCGCCCGCTGTGCAAGAGCTTTGCAGTCGGTCCGATGTGCGTCTTGTGGTTGGTGGGTATCCAAACCTTACTGCATCGTACTTTAGAAACTGGCTGACTTGCATCGTCAGCGAGCAACATTTTGGCCGACGCCGAGCGTTTGACTGCGCCGTACGATAATGCGGTGCCTGTGCTCGTGGATATGGGGAATGCGGAGGCTGTAGAGAAGTTGGTTGTAGAGGCGGATGTCATCATTAGGTACGCACATTCATACAATCACGAGTTGAATTTGGGAGCGGAAGACTAAGAGCACTGTCGTAGTCTTCTTCCCGTCCCGTTCCATCCCTCCGTTGCCGAATTGTGTATCCGTAATCGGAAACACCTCGTCACAGCTTCGTACATCTCTCCTGCTATGCGCGAACTGCATGATCGGTACGACACTCCATATGTCTCACACGGTTACCCTACTAACGTTCGGCAAATAGTGCTGTCTCTGCGGACGTCCTGCTGATGAACGAAATCGGACTGGACCCTGGCATCGACCACTGCTCTGCCATGTCTTTGATTGACTCATTGCGAGTGCAGGGAAAGGAGGTCGTGTCGTTCACATCTTTCTGTGGTGGCCTACCTGCTCCAGAGGACGCCGAGGTGCCGCTTGGGTACAAGTTCAGTTGGAGCCCGAAGGGTGTGCTTACCGCCGCCTCAAACTCGGCGTTGTTCAAGCTGTATGGCGAGGTACGCTCATGCCTTTGAGGTGGACCATGCGAAACTTATTGTTCGATAGGGATGCGAGATTGACGGTGACGACCTGCTCCGCACGTACTTTCCTGACGTTCCTCTTTCCAACACCCTCAAATTCGAAGGACTTGCGAACAGGAACAGCTTGCCATACGCAGATGTCTATGGTCTTGAACCTCTGGAGAGTATTCGTACGATCTTCCGGGGAACCCTGCGTTACCCAGGTTTCGCGGATCTCATGTATGCGCTCAAGGCCATTGGCTTACTTGAGGCATCAACAACCATCAACCCTCATGACTGGAAATCTCTTGTCCGCGCGGCACTAGAGCAGAAGCTGGGCACTCTCATTATGAACGACCTTCGTTCTCTCACGTCGGCCTTGGAGGAGGTCGTCTCTCCGAAGCAGCGCGACTCGGTTTTGGAGGCGCTTCACTGGCTCTCCATCATCCCATCGTCATTGTCGGAGCATGCTCTAGGCAAGAGCTCCGACTCCTCCCTGCCACCATTGCCAAGCAAGCCCATGGCACCCGTCGACCTGTTCGCTACCTTGCTTGCCCATAAACTTCGATATGCGCCGCACGAGCGTGACCTCGTCGTCCTGTCGCACGAGATTGTCACCCGTCCAAAGGGCTCCCAGGTTCCGCTCACCGGGCCGTCGGCGGACGAGGAGATCCACACTTCCTCGCTCGTCGCGTACGGCACCAAGGACGCCTCGGCGATGTCGCGGACGGTCGGTCTGCCTGTCGCGTTTGCCGCGTTGCAGATCCTGGACGGCGGCGTGAGCGCAAGAGGTGTGCAGGGTCCAACGAGTAAAGAGGTGTATGGGAATGTGTTGAGGAGGTTGGAGGAGGTCGGGTTGGGAATGAGGGAGAGCGCGAGGAAGGCGACGTCGCGGGGTGCGTTTGGGCAGAGTGTGGAGGAGAGGTTACGCCGGAGGTGGAGAGTGATGCAGGAGATGGTTTAAGGGGTTTGAATGGACCTTTTACGAGTATGGACTGAGATGGCATTGGATTACAGTTGAACCATACCTTGGTAGCCCTTCATATCGAAAACCAGCCATCTCCTCCTTCCCTCGATGCCCATTCCTTCTGTACTCCTGCTTGAGTGCGCGGAACAGCTGAAAAGTGGCGGATGACGTGCACTAGACGATAGGCAACTTGTAGCGCCAATTTTTCTTGAGTACAACATAGACAGAGTTGAGGACAGCGTTGGACAGCAAGATCAAGCAGATTGGTGAAGAAACGAGTGAGGTAGAGCGAGTGGAAGTCGAGGATGGGTAGGAAACTGCTAAGCGAGTCGCTTAGCGCGCATAGACGCCGACGACATCTCGACTGGGGCCAGAGACGCCCGTTGTTTGTCCTTGACCCTGAGGTGACTCGGAGTATCCTCCACGCCCACTCTCTTCCTCCTATCCGAGCTCCTTCAAGTCATGGCTTCTGCTTACTACGAGTTTTACCGTGGCTCTTCGTGAGTACCGCATCGTGGCAAAAACGTACCCGGCCCACTTGACTGTGCTCCTGCCCATGACCCATGCAGAATCGGGATGGCTCTCACCGACTCCCTTGACGAGCTTATCACGAGTGGTGCCATAACCCCCCAGTTAGCTATGAAGGTTCTCCAGCAGGTGAGTGTCTTTGAATTTTCCTTCGCAACCCGCCGGCCCACACCGTTGACGTCATTGCAGTTCGACAAGTCGCTTGCAGACATAATGGTCAAGCAGGTCAAGACCAAGACCACCCTCAAAGTATGTCCTTAGCTCCCTGCAGATATCCTTGCTTCACAGACCTCTCCTTCCCTCCTCCCCCTCGCTCCTCTTCGTCGTGTTCAGGGGCACCTGCACACATATCGGCTCTGCGACGATGTATGGACGTTCATAGTCAAGTCCCCCTCGTTCAAGATGGAGTCCAATGAGATGGTGTCCGCCCCAAAAATCAAGATTGTTGCCTGCAAGAACGGAGACGCGATCGATGCGACCAAGAAGTAACATCGTCCCCCCTCATTCTCTTTCCCCCTCGTCATGGACACCAGTACCACTACCGGCTTCAAACATCATGCCGACTGCCATGTTGTTGCTGCCTCACTACCTTCATGCCTCCTTCCTCCTCATTCCACATGCTTCTCCATGTCTGTTTCCGCCCGCCCTCACGTACTTGCAGAAATTACTTCCCTGCTCTCTTTCTGTCCTAGACTACGCGCCCTCCCATTGGACTTGTAATTCCCTGGCTCGCATTGTACTGGGCACTTACCATCGTCATGATACACATTGTCGCATGTTCACACTGTACTCTGAACAGAACAGGCTCACGCAGCTATCGACATATCCATCGAAGACTGAGTACTGAGTACCGTAAGTAGAGCTCAGTGCTCAAGCGTTCAGCGAAGTGGAAGGGGATGGAGACAGGCGCAAGTCCCGGCGAAAGATGATCGAGGAGTTATGGTATGCATGACAAAGGCTGCAATCGAGCAGGCACGCTGAACGAGGTGGTGTCAGATGGAAGACCAACTTGCATAGGTCGACTTATCTACGCTTGTCCAGGGGGCACACCGTAACCGTATTGTATACGCACACGCAGCTTTCGTACAGATTGGTCCTTCGATATATTTGAGAGACACACATGCAATGCGAGATATGAACCAAATGTAGAGCCTCCCCGCGGACCCGGACCCCCTACTTCCCGACATGCAATCAGATCGTTTCGAAATCTTGTCAGCGAGTGTTCACATAATGTACAGCTTACAGATCTAGACGGCGTGACGAAATCGCATCCCACCCCCCAACGTCGGACGCACGAGGAGCTCGTCATTGATGGGACCCATTGACGCCGTTCGCCTGCGAGTCGACGTTGCTCAGCGCGGCATCCGCCTTGCGGAGGTCCGTCTCACTCAAGCTCTTCGAGCGGCCGCCCCCCGGCGTGCTCGCACCAGACATGACCGAGTTCGCGCGAGAACGAACCTTCATCACGAGCGGGCTGGAGGAGGCGGATGTCACCACGGCTTACCAAGACCACGAATGGAACAGACGTACAAGGGATAACCCTCCTCTTCTTCTTCCTGCGACGCTTGCCACTGGTAGCCACGGTAATCGCTGGTGCTGAGAGCCTGCATCTGCGTAGATGGATCAACATGAGACGCTACAGACACGCAAAGTATTAAGCATACCTCCTCGGTGATGGTACCAATGTCGCCGGGAGTTGCGATGCCTGACATCTTGTACCGCGGGCTCGCCGGAACGCTCATTGGCAACGTCATCCGTTCCATGCCGAAATCAAGGTCATCCTCCTCACCAGGCTCGCCGCCAACCCCGTAGAACGCATCAGGGTACGCACGACGGAGCGCAAGCTGGCGCGCCTTCGAGTACTCGATGCCGAGATTCTTCCAATCGAGGAGGGGTGAGAGGCGCTCAACGCGGTTACGCTGGTTGATGCGCTGCCTACGAGTTTTGCCGCAGAAGGAGAACATGTGGTCCGTAAGCTGGTTCACAGAGTCCTCGACGGACTGGGAGCGACGGTCGATGATGTAGCAACCTTCATCTTGGGGACGTTCAATGAGATCTTGCATGAAACAGCCAAAGCCAGAGAGATTCGTCGTTATCGAGGGAACTCCCATCTGGATAATACAATGTTAAGCCTATAGGACCATTCTGGAGCAAAGATGGTTCAACTCACAACTGTGCACTCCGCTGGAGTGTAGCCCCAAGGCTCGTAGTACGAGGGGAAGACGCCCAGGTGGCATCCACGGACGAACTCCTCGTAGTCCATGCCAAGGATAGGGTTGTTGCTGTTCAGGAAGTCAGGGTGGAAGACGACCTTGACGCGGTCACTTGAGTTGTTGAACAGCTGAACGCGTCGGATCTGGTTGAGAATAGGATCGTTGGGGTCATCCGCCATATTGTGTGTCGTCACGGGCGGGAGAGCGTTGCGCTTGAGAGCAAAAATGCGACGTTTCAACAAAACCCTGTCCTCATCTGACAGTAGAACGTCCGGTGTAGGAAGGGTGGCGTGCTCTCTGCATGGTACCAGAGACGTCAGCATGAAGACGCGTGGTATCTTGCTCGACATACCCGTTAGAAGACATAGCATGTTCAAAGAGGCGCTGACCAATACGGTTCTGAATCTCTGTTACCGTGTCGCGAAGCTGCTTGGTGACAGCCTGACCCTTGAGCGCATCAACGGTATAGGAGTGGGTGGCGGCGGGCATGATGATGAACGCGACAACGGACACTTTGGATCCAGACTTTTGCAGCCGGAAGTTCAAACCTACAAGGATATTAGCTGAGGTAAGAGTAGATCGACAAAGTTCAACAGTACTTACGGGCTAGCGACTCGATGAACATGTCCACACCTTTGTTACGGTACTCATAGCGACCAGCAGTGAACATGTAGAGAGTATTCTCGAGATCAAAATCATAGTGGCCATAGAAGTGTCCGCGAACGAAGTCGTGAATTTTCGCCTTGGCCGTGGAGTGCAGGTTCTGGAACTCGTGCATGGCCTGGAACTTGACGACATTGAGACCGTTGGGCAGGACGCCATCGGGCTTCCGCTTGAGTAAGTGTTCGCTTTCATACGCTGTGATGTGTGAAACGGTGGTGAAGACATCGGCGCAGTGCGCGGAGGAGCGCTCGATGCAGTATCTGTGGTAGATCCCACGTTTTCCTGCCTCGTGATCGACGTCGAAGTACTGGAGGTTGTTGTAAAAGTCAACTGAACCAGCGCAGAGGTATCGCCCGAGGAGGGTGGCGTGGGTGGTGAAGACGGTGGTGACGTCTATGTGGCGCTTGCGGCAGAGTGGGATTGCGAGGCCGGCCTGCCACTCGTGGAAGTGTGCGATGATGGCCTTGTCGAGCTGGCGCGCGACGTACTGCGGATGCAAAAAATGTGAATCAATCAAAGTCAGAAGGGCGTATCAGACAGAATGGGAAAAATGGGTAGTTGTGGACAAGTAGTGGAGACGGCGAATGGAATTCGTTCAATATTGCGGCGGCGCGCGCACAAGGTTCACCCCATTGATCGCGACAGGGCGGGAGAACTCGCTGAGAGTTCACGTGAGGCACAGTGGACAGCAGTGAGCAAAAGGAAGTGATCGGGCGGTCCTTGTCAAACGCCTGAGACACTGGGGAGAAATGGGGTCATGAACCAGGTCGCCGTCACCATTCGGGGACAGAGGGTGGTGAAGTTGTGGGAACGCGAGGCGCGCTAAGAGGTGGGACAGATGCAAGGTCCGAGCGTAGTTGACCCGGTGACGCGATGGTTTACGATGGCAAAAGGAAAGACCGATGTGAGATGCGAATGTTCGCGCGGGGCGGGTGAGGTGACGGAGGGAGGCGCGTCGTGTTCGCGCAGAGGCTCGACGCACGCAGTGTGGGGACTCTCAGATAGAAGGCCTAGGAATGGCGAATGGGGGGAGATCTCGACCGGAGGGTCTAGAAAAATGAAATTCAAGAGGGTGGAGGGAGATGACGCACCTCTCCGAGAAACCAAGCGACGATGTAACCGAAGACGATGGTTTCGTTTGTCTCGTGGTCGTTTGGGGGAGTGGGGATGCCTGCGAGGTTCCAGAGGTCGGCCTTCCACTCGTCGAGACGAGAGTACTGGCTGCCAGTGTCGAAGAGAAGGACGTTCGGGGCGCCCTCGATGAGCCAACGGCCATAAAGTATCTTGACACCAGCTGCGCGCATGTTGTCGAGGGTGGCAGCGAGGTGGGGGTCGGTAGGGTCCTGAGCCTCGACCTCCATTGGGGCGGTCTTGTAAGAAAGAGGGCCGATGAGGGTGTAACGATCGCCATATTCTGAGACGGTGACGGGGACTTTGGTCTTGATGACGGTGTAGATACCGCCGACCTTGTTGGCGACCTCCCAGGCGCACTCGAAGAGGAGGGGGTTGCGGACGTCGCGCTTGACCTCCGACATGGGTGTCGGTTGAGGGGCGTGGGGTGGGGTAGCCGTGGTGGACAGTGCGGGGAAAATTGAGGGGAAAGATGGCGGCGGGCGAGGCTGACGGTGGTGGAGACTCTCAGCCCAGACGTCATCGTCGCCTCCGGGCCGGGTCCCCGAGACGACTGCGAGCCCATCCCGCGCACGCAGGTCCTCTTCCAGCCCGACGATCTCTCTTAGCCAGCGATCGTCTCTCGCCAGCAATTACTCGGTAGATTACGCTAGAACTCACACCATCCGCCCCAGTCCCGTATCTATCGCCGTCCCCTCCGCCATCTCTTCAATGTGCCCTGCCCGCACAACGTCCCTTCTCTTTCACGCCTTCCCCTTCGCTTTCGGGCCCGTCAAGTCCCACTTCCCGAACAACAGACTGTTCCATGTCCGTGATCAGCTCTCCTCATATCCGGCCCATGCGAATAAATCCACCCCAACTTACTCAAAAACTGCCATGATCGTCCATTTCCGGTTGTCCGACTCTGGGAACACCAGCGAACGCGGCCCGTAGAACACCTGCCGTTCAAATCCAAAGCATAAGCCTATCTCTCTCGCGTACCCGACCAGCGGTCAGGTTGCATTTCGGGCGCACCTCATCGTCGACCTCCTCCTGCTTCCGAGGCAGACAGTGCATAAACTTCCAATTCGGGTTCGCACCACCCGCTTTGCATAGCTCCTCCGTCACTTGATATCCTTGGAAATCCTTCACCCGCCCTTCCTTTTCCGCTTCTTGGCCCATCGATATCCATGTATCCGTCACCACCACGTCCGCTCCGTGGACCGCCTCTTGAGGATCTGCAGTCATGAAGATGCCCTTGTCGCATCCGAGCTCAACCACCCGGTCCCAGACCGCCTTCGGCGGACGGTACTTGACATTCTCGGGTGCGCCGACGCGCATTTTGTGACCCAATCGCGGGTACGTAACGAGCATATCGTTGAGCACGTTCGCACAATCCCCCACATACGCGATCGTCAACGGACGGAGTTCATCCAGCTGCTTGTACTTTTTCGGCTCCGCGTCATCACTCGACCCGGGCCTTGAGCCAAACAAGTGTGCGTGTTCCTGCACAGTGAGCAGATCCGCAAGCACCTGCGTGGGGTGCCAGAGAGAGGAGAGAGCGTTCAGGACGGGCACTGGCGAGTACCGCGCGAGTTCCTACGCAATATGAGTGGTCAGGCATCCGAATGCGCGGACACGAGCAAGGCGGACACAAACCTCGATCTCCTCGTGTGCTCCGACGCGGGCAAAGATGCCTTGAGCCATTCCTCCAATGACGCGGGCGGAATCCCGGACGCTTTCGTTGACGCCAATCTGGATGTCGTCACTACCAAGGAAAACGGCCTGTCCTCCAAGGAGAGTGGCAGCTGTCTCGGCCGAGACACGGGTGCGGGTACTCCGTTTTGAGAAGAGGAGGGCAATGGACTTGTTAAAGAGAGACTGGGAAGGCATGCGCAGCTTTGAGGTGGACAGCTTGCCGTTCTCGAGGCGGCCTTGGGGTGCGAGCCATGGGGTAGAGATGCGCTTGAGGTGGAAGGAATGGGCGACGATTCGCTGAATTTGCTGTGGGCTGAGGTCGGCAAGGGTCATGAGATGGGGAACATTGCGGGTCACTGCGGCCATCTTGTCAGCTTTTGGAGGGTGAGACTATAAGTGTAGGTTGTGAGTTATATTGGAGATGGAGAGGAGGCGAGAGCGAGTGAGGGCTAGGGCTGGTTTGCTGACTATCCCTGAGCAGAAAGCAAGCAGGCCTCGACGTTCAACTGGAGAGACACGGTCTGCGCAGGTAAGATCCCAACAGAGTCGAGCTCAGTGACAGAACAAGTCAAGGCGACTCCGCAGTCAAGAGCGTCTTGGAACCCTAACCCTCGGAATCCTCAATCATCCAGACCGCCACTCAAGCTTGCCACAGTCCTCGCTCCTCCCCATTCTCCTTCGCCATGCAGGACGGAAGGGCACCAAGGTATGTCCTCCACACCGCACCATCATGCTCTATTGCCCACACTCTACGCCCAGAATCAAAAACAGGGCCCCAGCGGCCATCCAGGTCACTGCTGAGCAACTTCTCCGCGATGTACGCCCCAATCTTTCAAGTTCCTCTCCTGCCACAGTTCAGCTCATATAGGGCACTATAGGCACAAGAACGTCAGGAGTCGCAGTTCCGTGCGCCCAAGCAGCGCGTCGAAGACTTCGAGGAGCTCCACGAGTACCGCGGCCGGAAACGCGAAGAGTTCGAGAAGCGCATCCGACAGACCCGCTCAAGCATGTATGTGCCTTCCCTTTTTGCGTCCATCCCCTGCTCACATCCTGGTACAGTAAAGAATGGCTGCAATACGCCAACTGGGAGGTACGCTCTTTCGCCCGTCGCTACGCCTAGATACTCGCTTACACTGTACGACAGGCCAGTCAGGGCGAATACGCTCGTTCGCGCTCCATCTTCGAGCGGGCCCTCGACGTCGATCCACGCAGCGTCCAGCTATGGCTATCCTACACCGAAATGGAGCTCAAGGGCCGCAACGTCCAGCACGCCCGCAACCTCTTTGACCGCGCCGTCACCCTCCTCCCCCGCATAGACCAGCTCTGGTACAAGTACGTCTACCTCGAGGAGCTCCTCCAGAACGTTCCCGGTGCTCGCCAGGTCTTCGAGCGATGGATGCAATGGGAGCCCGACGACAAGGCATGGCAGGCGTACATCAAGCTGGAACAGCGGTACGAGGAGTTCGACAGGGCGAGCGCCATCTACGAGCGATGGGTCGCCGTCAGGCCAGAACCGAGGGTGTGGGTCAAGTGGGGCAAGTTCGAGGAGGAGAGGGGAAAACTGGACAAGGCGAGGGAGGTCTTCCAGACTGCCCTCGAGTTCTTCGGGGATGACGAGGAGCAGATCGAGAAGGCCCAAGCGGTCTTCAACGCGTTTGCGAAGATGGAGACGAGGTTGAAGGAGTACGAGCGGGCGAGAGTGATCTACAAGGTGCGTGTCTTGTCGTCGTCGGTGTAACAGCCCCAGTGCGAACGATTCGTTTGCCCTGCAGTTTGCTCTGTCCCGCTTGCCCCGTTCAAAATCTGCTGCTCTATACGCAGCATACACCAAGTTCGAGAAGCAGCATGGCACGCGGACCACACTTGAGTCGACCGTGCTCGGCAAACGGCGCATACAATACGAGGAGGAGCTCCAGCACGATGGCCGAAACTACGACGTGTGGTTCGATTACGCGCGTCTAGAGGAGGGTGCGTTGCGGGATGTGCGGGAGGAAGGCGCGACCTCAGAAGAGGAAGAGCGGGCGACGAACCGTGTTCGGGAGGTGTATGAGAGGGCGGTCGCACAAGTGCCGCCAGGGGGTGAAAAGCGACATTGGCGGAGGTATATATTCTTATGGTTGTTTTATGCTCTGTTTGAGGAGACGGAGACCAAGGTATGCCTGTGCACAAGTGCTGACGTCCTACTGATTGCTGACATTGCCATGACAGGAACAAGGACGTGCCCGACAGATCTACGAGACAGCCATGCGGGTCGTACCGCACAAACAGTTCACATTCGCGAAGCTGTGGATCATGTTTGCACGTTTCGAGGTCCGGCAACTGCAACTCCCTGCTGCGCGGAAGATCTTGGGCACGGCCATTGGGATGTGCCCGAAGGAGGCGCTCTTTAAAGGTTACATCCAGCTCGAGTTTGACGTGCGTGGCTTGAACAACGCGTCTGGCGTGCAGAATGCTGACTTGTTGGTCCAGCTCCGTGAATTCGATCGCGTGCGAACGCTGTACGAAAAGTATATCGAGGTAAATGCATGGCGCTCACTATTGTCTTCGTCGTTTCTAACATGTATGCACAGTTCGACCCCACGAATTCGGCTGCTTGGATCAAGTATGCGGAGCTGGAGACCCAGCTCGCAGATTTTTC
Source organism: Ganoderma leucocontextum (assembly GCA_020736865.1). Taxonomy (NCBI): domain Eukaryota; kingdom Fungi; phylum Basidiomycota; class Agaricomycetes; order Polyporales; family Polyporaceae; genus Ganoderma; species Ganoderma leucocontextum. The sequence continues at coordinate 1,523,168 of JAHKGY010000009.1, forward strand.
TCGTGTCCGCGCGATCTTTGAGCTTGGGGTGTCGCAAACGGCCCTCTCCATGCCCGAACTCCTCTGGAAAGCATACGTCGACTTTGAAACGGAGGAGGGCGAACGTGAAAAGGCTCGCGACATCTACGAACGTCTTGTGCAGCTTAGCGGACACGTCAAGGTTTGGATCTCGTACGCAACATTCGAGGCGGAGCCTATCCCGATTTCACGGGCCCTGCGCGAGGAAGCGGAGGAGGACGAGGAGGACGAAATCCCAATGGTCGAAGGCGACCCCGTGCGCGCTAGGCAAGTGTTTGAGCGTGCCTATAAAGATCTCAAGGGCAAGGGGTTGAAACACGAGGTGCGTACCTGACTTGTTCAATGGCCTACGCTGGTTACTCATACGTGCGTGGGGTTGAAGCGGGTCGTTTTGCTCGAGATATGGAAGACATTTGAGGAGAAGTACGGCTCGACCGAGGACGTCGTGAAGGTCCAGGGTATGATGCCTATTACCAGCAAGCGTAGGACCGTTGACAAGGAGACGGGACAAACGGTCGAAGGTACGTGCTCACAGGCTTTCAGTTTTTCGATAGTTCCACTGATACTGGTTTGGGCATTGTTAGATTGGGACATCGTCTTCGCGGACGACGAGCGGGAGTCGAACCCCACATCATTCAAGTTCCTTCAGATGGCGCACGCGTGGAAAGCTGCACAGGGAAAAGCTGGCGGTGGCTCATCTGCGGCTCCGCTATCTGGTTTCATGGCCGCCGCGGCTGCCTCGTCCTCCGGGTCGAGAGGTGAGACCGAGAGAGGTGGGAAAGACAACGCGCGGGACCACGATGGTAGTAGTGATGTTGCAAGCTCGAACGGCGATGGCGATGATCAGTAGTTACTCTGGTTTGGTCTTTGTATCTGATGTGTATAGAATTGCTTCATGTTCCGCAGGGGGCCAAGCCCCTCCTACTAATTACACCCACTGGCAACTGCTCGCCCTCCCACTGGCAGGTGAAGACCCCGTTGACTACACCGGTACTCTAACGTCAGCGGGAATCGCGGGTTCCTAGAATCAACGAATCTGTGTACGCACGAACGGAGAAAGCGAAGGATAGGATCGACGCCCAAGTATCTCTCACTAGCTGGCAGCGAGCGTCTCGAATACCATTTTCAGACAGACAGTACTGCTTGTGACCGCACTTACTACACCACCCACCACATCGCTCTCGTTTTTTTTCTTCCAGCTGGCAACCACCAAGGGGGGCGGTGAGACTCCGGTGTTTGTCATGAGTGTGTTGGCAGCTCAATTGCCTTGTAGCATGCCACCCCGTGGTTACAGTCTCCCGGAGACACCGTGGCTCACACGTCACGGCAGCGGCAGTTCGCACCCCACACATAGCAATGCCCTGCGTCTCACATCATCAGCATCGTATCGTGTAAAAGTAATGCCAGGAGCTCTAATAAAGCGGTCATATTACACAAGTTTTAGATTGCTGCTGCTCGGCCGACACCTAGCCTAGGCCTTCCAGCCCTCACGCCCTCAACCCTCCATCATCTCCTCCGGGGGTGCGCCGCCACCGCCGCCACCACCCTGCTCCTTGTCCTTCCGCGTCGCCTTCACAACATCATCGACACGAAGCAGCACCCGCGACGCCTCAATCGCGGTCTTGAGTGTCTGAACCTGTGTGTCGTACCCGCGCATTAGCCACATCATACGGGAACAGGAGTGTGGAGCGCACCTTCACGCTGGCGGACTCGTACAGCCCATACTCCTTCATGTCGACGATCTTGCCCGTGTCACCGTTGATACCCCACGAGTGCTCGCCGTTCGCGTGCTTCGCCTGTGAGTAGACAGACCGTCAGTCAACCAGTTAAGCAGTGAGTCGGAGCCACGCGCAAAACGAAACGTACGCGGAGCTCGGTGAGGACACGAATCGCGTTCCCTCCGCTGTTCTGGACGAGCGTCCTGGGGATGACCTCCATCGCGTCCGCGACTGCGCGGAACGGCCAGCCCTCGACGCCCGTCACCGTCCGCGCCTTCGCGTGTAGCCCGACGCTGATCGCCATCTCCGTCGCGCCTCCGCCAGGGGCGAGGGTCGGGTCGAAGAAGACGTTGCGCGCGACGGACATAGCGTCCGCGAGATTACGGTCGATCTCGTTGAGGATGTCCTTGGACGGCCCGCGGAGGAGGACAGTGCACGCTTGGGGGTCCTGGCAGCCGGTGAGGAACGAGAAATACTCGTCGCCCATCTTCTCGATGTGGAAGAGCCCACACTTGGTGCCGATGTCGGACTCGCGCAGGTCCTCGACGCGGTTAACGATTGTCGCGCCAACGGCGCGCGCGAGGCGGTTGTTGTCCGTTTTCCGAACCCGGCGGAGGGCCGAGATGTTCGCCTTGCAGAAGAAGTGTTGGGCGTAATCTGCGCAAGAGGGACAACGTGAGCACTGAGAAGGTGTGCGAGATGTGGGTGACATGGATCTCTAGTAAAACATGCAGGCGATAAAGAGGAGCAAGGAGCCGTCATATGATCGATTCTCATTAATTTCCTAGTCTTGCGCAAAGGACCTGGCCCGCCGTGTCCTGAGTTGCAGAGAAACGCACCTGAAATACCCTTTTCTGTAATGACGAGGTCGGGCTTGAACTCAAGGATCTTCTCCACCATGAGCCGGATCTGTTCCTCCTCGTTCTCCAGGATCTTCGACCAGTCCGCCTCCTTGGAGATCTCGATGTTAGTCTGTGATTCGCCCTTCTTGTACTCGAGCGGGCAGTCTAGCAGGACAATCCTCGGGTTCACGATCCGCCTGCGCATCTTGGGGTGCGTGATGTCTTTGTTGAGCATGATGCCGTCCAAGACGCGGCTCTGCTCAATCTCGCCCCCGGGGATCTTTTCGACGCGTGCGTACCGCTTGATGTCGACCGTCTTGAGCGCGCCCTCGTCTTGAGCGACGGTACGAACCGCCTGGAGCGCGAGCTTACACATGAGGTCAGACCAACGCATGACGAACTTGGTCCCGATCGAGGTCTTGATGAGCGCGAGCATCTGCTCGTCGTCATTGACGTCGATGGGAATCGATATGCGCTTGATGATCTCGAGGGCCTCCTTGAGGGCCTTGTTGTATGCGGAGATGATAACGACAGGATGGATGTCCCGCTCGAGTTGTGAGAGCGATTGCGCGAGGATCTCCCCAGCTGCATGATGGAGATGGGATATAGGCGAAGTGATATGGTGAGGAGAGAGGAGGGCGCACCAAGGATGATCACACTTGTCGTTCCGTCTCCGCACTCTTCGTCTTGTGTCCTGCTCAGCTCGATCATGTTCTTCGCTGCAGGGTGTGCAACGTCGATTTCACGAAGAATTGCGTTCCCGTCGTTCGTCAGGCTAACATTGAACTGTGTTTAGGCAACGGGGCATGGTAGGAGGGCGAGGAGGACGCACAGAATACCGCCCATTGGGTCGAGAATCATTTTGAGCATGGCTTTTGGTCCCAAACATGTCCGGATGACATCTGCGACAGTCTTGAGGTGATCCGTTGAGACATATAGTGCAAATTAGGAGGATGAAAAAATGGAGAACCTTGGCAGCCATGATGTTTGAGATTTGAGCTTTCCGACCGGTCTGCCGTTCCGGAGCAGTGTCTTGGATGAACGATGAGATGAGAGTGCTTCAAGAAAGTGGACCAGACATACTCATTACGAACACCGGGGTCTGTCCGCCTGCTTGCATGGTTACGTGTTGGAAAGGTGAAAGAGGAGGAATGTGGTAGGAAGCACGGTTTTGCGCCAAGCCTGGACGCTGCACTAGCACGCCCAAAGGATTGTGTCTACAAATGGCAATCGAGGCGCTCGTGATGGCCGAGGAATTTTGACAGGCGCTCGCCATCTGCCCCTTGCGCAAGCTCAGCTGGCTGAGGGCTCAGGGTGACTACTTGCACTCCTCGCTCGCGCCTTGGACTCGGCCAGTCTGCCTGGGCCAGCATCGGACAATGGGCTTCGTCGTCGCCCCTTCTCCCTCTTGGTTCACGACCGTGCCCTCGCTCTCCCCGAAGGCCGACCTCAAACAGCCGTCCCCCTCCCAACTTTCCTCCCTTACCGAACGTGCTGCCTCCCTCCTTTCCGCTGATGCAAAAACATACTCGTCCTCTTCCGCCGCAAAAAACGCGTCCGACGCGCACTTCCTCAAAACCATCCTCTCCACCGGCACTCTCTCCGACAGACTCAGCGCCCTTACTCTCCTCGTCCAGGCCAGCCCCGTCCATAATGCCGCTGCCCTCGAGAACCTGCGTTCTATGGCTCAGCGCGGCCGCGCCAAGGGTGGAAGAGACGAGGGTCTAAAAGCTGTCCGTTGTGTTGTTGATTGGTGGGTAGGCGGCGGAGGCCCCGGTCGGAAACTACGGTACGTTCTCTCCGTTTTTAAACTGGGTGTGCACTGATGAGCTCCCCTCGCATCTTTATCTGCCTCCCACATGCTTCTACAGATACTTTCGCGACCAGCTGCTTCTCCACCCAGACGTCACGGATGCGCACCTTCTCATCTGGTACTTCGAGGATTGGCTCAAGAAGTACTTCTTCTCCATCCTCCAGATCCTCGAGACATTCTCTCTTGACCCACTCAACTACGTCCGCACTCAAACTCTCGCCTTCCTCGCCAACCTCCTTCGCTCGCAGCCCGAGCAAGAGCAGAACCTTCTCCGCCTTCTTGTCAACAAACTCGTGAGTCCCCAACCTCCTCTAGCTTTCCGGCCTTAATAACGCTGCATATAGGGCGACACAGAGAAGTCAGTATGCTCTCGTGCATCCTTTCATCTGCTCCAAGTCCTCCAAACGCATCCGGCAATGAAAACCGTCATCGTGCGTGAAGTCCGCGCCCTGGTCTTCCGCCTTCCGGCCTCCACCGCTGCCCAAGCAACCCCTTCTACCCCCGCTGTACACACCCACATTCGTTTTACCGATGACGGACCCTCAACGAGCAAACCTAAGCCGAGAGAGAAGTCCAGTGACAAGGACGGCCGTTGGAACTCTCATGCTTGGTATTATTCGGCCGTGACATTGAACCAGGTCGTACTCACGCCTTCCACTGGGGATCGGCTTGTCGCGCGTACGCTCGTCGACACGTACTTTGAGATGTTCGAGGAGATTCTTGGCTCAAAAACTGACGACGATGACGGGAGCGACAACGAGGAGAAGGCGAAGGGGAAGGAAAAGCGCGTGAAGGGAAAAGGGAAGGACGGTGGCAAGATCAAGGACACCAAGAAGCACAGAGCGAAGGAGGTCATGGGCGAGGCCGGTTTCGTCGAGGTCGAGGACTCGTCTTCCCGGTTCATCGGTGCAATTCTCACTGGGGTTAACCGCGCGTTGCCGTTCGCCCAAATGCACCTGAGCAGCGAAAGCTCTGCTGTGTACGTCGTTATCCATGCTCCGCTTTGCATTCTTCTAACATGCATGTCTAGTTTCCAGAAACACATTGACACCCTTTTCCGAATCACGCACACTTCCACCTTCAACATCTCACTTCAAGCCCTGACGCTGATCCTTCAAATCACCACCACGCTCTCCGTTCCTGCGGCATCTTCCTCAAAAGCGTCGACCCCTGTCGCCCAGTCGTCAACGGCATTTTCAGCGTCCATTCGCGACCGGTTCTATCGCACGCTTTACGCGTCGCTCATTGATCCGCGTCTCAGCGTATCGAACAAGCAAGCGCTGTATCTCAACTTGGTGTTCAAAGCCCTCAAGGCCGACCATGATTCCGTGCGCGTCGCGGCCTTCGTTCGCCGATTCGTGCAGATGCTTGCGAGCGGGGCGGGTGCCGCCGGTGCTGTTGAGTTTGTCGCTGGCGGTTTGTATTTGCTCGGCGAGGTACGCAAGAGTTGATCTGTACGTACGCTGTTCGTGCTGACATCACCATCAGTTGTTCAGCACACTCCCGACGCTCAGACAACTATTAAACCATTCGAAACCAAAACTCCCATCCAGCCCCGACGCCCCGAGCTATGACGCCCGAAAGCGTGATCCCCAATACGCCCACCCCTTCGCTTCGCCAATGTACGAGCTCGTAAGTCTTTCTTATCCCCTTGCATCGACCCATATTCATTGTTTTAATTAGGTGCCCCTCCTGAATCACTATCACCCCACCATCTCCCTGCACGCCCGCCAGCTCCTGTCGTCTGCGCCGATCACCGGTTCGCCAGACCTCTCGCTCAACACCCTTTCGCACTTCCTCGACCGCTTCGTCTACAAGAACCCCAAGAAGCCGAAACCGAAAGGGCAGAGTGCCATGCAGCCGTCCCTCGACAACGCCTCCTCCGCGCATGGCGTCACTCTCGTTAAGGGCGAGGTTGGACTGGGCATGCCCGTGAATGACGAGAAGTTCTGGAAGAGGAAGGTGGAGGACGTCCCCGTGGATCAAATGTTCTTCCACACGTACTTCGTGCGGAAGGACGTGCGAGATAAGAAGAAGGCAGAGAAGGTGGGGAAGAGGAAGGGCAAGCGCGGGCAGGAGGGCTCCGACCTCGACGAGTCGGGGTCCGAAGATGGCGCGAGCCAGGCAGAGAGCCAAGATGGAGAAGATGACGATCGTGGAGAGGAAGTCGAAGAGAGCGGCGATGAAGGCGAGAGCGAGGACGGCGGGTTCGACTTGGCGAGCGTCGCTAAGGGGCCCGCTCATGCTAGTGACGAGGATGAGGACGAGGGCGAAGATGACAGCGATGCGGAGGAGGCAGAGATCTGGACGGTACATTCACCGACCCCGTCCCTGTCTACTCTCTCTCACTAACTGCTCTGATAGGCGATGAAAGCGACGATGCCGTCGGAACTCCGAGACGACGAGATCACGGACGATGAGAGTGATGGCGTACCCTCCGGCCTCGACGAACCGTCTGGCAGCGATGAGAATGAGGACGGCCAAGACGACGAGCAAAGCGACGGGGATGAGGATGGCGGGGACTTGAGTCTCGCAGAGGATTCTGATGCTGAGGACTTGCTCTCCCTGGATGCCGAGGTGCCGATGGGGCTCATTGACTTGGATGGTTCTGGTTCAGATGGCGGAGAGGGCGAGGACGAGGACGAGTGGGGCGGTATCTCGTCTGGCCCGACGGAGAAGCAGAAGGGGAAGAGGAAACGGGACGCGGAGGATGGGAAGAGGAACCGCCGGAAGAAGCTGCGCTCGCTGCCTACGTTTGCGAGCTACGAGGACTATGCGAAGCTCATCGACGACGGGCCAGAGGACAACATCTAAGACATGTATATGTGTTCGCGCGTTGTATGTAGTCCGTTTGCTCTGCCGCGAGTTTGAATTTGCCGTGGACGTCAGAGCGGCTTTGTGGGCGCTTAGCATGTCTGGCTCGAGCCACCAAATCGCCGTCAGCGGCGTCCTCGACGTCGACCCTCCCCTCTCCCCTTCTCTCTCTGCCAGCCCACTTGGACTGTGCAGGGGACTGTGCGCTGAATGTCTGGCATGCCCCTCGTCGTGCGCCGGCGAACTGTTGTCCGTGTCCTCATCTTAGCTGCTGTCGGGCTCCTGGTCAAACTCCTCTTCGCTTCGCCCTCGGATACTTCAGCTGCCTCCTTCTACGGTCCTGCCGATCCTAAGCAAATCCGGAAGCAAAACGTCCTAGACTATGTCACTCGCTCTGACAAGCAGCTCGATGCCCGCAGGCATGAGTTCCTCCACGTCAGGATGGGCAGAGACGAGCGACCAGACCTATTCTCCGACCTCGTCAACAATGGTGTCGAGGATTATTGGGAACGGTTCCAGAAACCCTAGTGAGTCAACTCCAGGGATAAGGATACTGGGCCCACTTTTCTGACTACTTCCAGCATTGTCGGGCACGATACCTCCCACATGGATGAGCAGTCCATCATGTCCTCCGTCGAGCAACTTCTTACCCTAAATGGCTGGGTTGCCGCACTCTGTCCGACCCTTGCCCGCCCGTTCGGTCAGAACAAGTACGAGGACGCGTACGAAGACCTCGCTCGCCAAAACCATCTCTACTTCGTTGGCATGGTCATCCACTCCGCCGACCACTTCCTCGTCGACCAGCTCGCCGTCATCGTCCAATTGGCCAAGCGCCTTGGTCCCTCTAACATATTCGTCTCTATGCTTGACTACGACTCCTCCGACTCTACAGAGACATTGACCGACTTGTGCGAGGCCGTGCTCACACTTCTCGGTGTCCCGTTCAGGATACGACGTGTACCGGGTATGACCGAAGAACCCTCTGCTGCCTACTACCCGTTGGAGGAAGCATATGCGCGTAATCTCGTCTTGGAACCTCTTCATGAACTCCGCGAACGACGAAATATCAAGTTTCAACGCGTCATCTGGTTGAAGGGCTTCACCTGTCCAAATGACATTCTCGAAACAATCAAGGTTAGCGTCGTGAACGATGCGGCAATGGTGTGTGGAATGGACTGGGCGGAGCACAACGGATTTTTCATCTTCTCTGACCGGTGCGTATTCACCTATCCTGAACTAACGTGTTCTCTGACCTCCTTCGCAGTTGGCGGACACGCGATATCAATGGGGACCAGTTCCGCCAATCCAAGTCCTCCTCCATATCCGAGTCTTCTCTCACGTCTGTTCCCCCGCGCGACCCTATCAGTGCACAGCGTTACACCCAACATCTACCCTTCCAAGTGTTCTGCTGCGAGTCCGGCACCCACGTCGTTGACCCTGCTCAGTCGTATTACGCAGGCATTGAATACCGTGCCGGGACAGACTATTTCAACTCCACAGCCAGCCATGATGACGTTCCTGATCGCGACCCCGATGCACCCTGTCTCGACAGCACACAAGCGTGGTTCTGCCGTGACCTCTGGGTATGGAAGGCGAAGGAAGGTATGAAGTCAATCGACGCCGAGATTTCCGCCCAATCTGCGGACGGGTCTAACGGTCCCAAGCGCAGACGCGCCCTGGACCCCGACCCTGCCGATCCTGAGCCTCTGGCACCTCGCCAAGCGGACAAGGCGAAGGCCAAGGACGACGCGGATGCGAACGCTGGATCGGATTACGACGCGTCGGACCTCCCGGTCGTCGACCCCCCAGAGACATACCCCAACATGGATGGGCCACGGTTGGCCATCCCGAACGCAGTCTTTTTGGCCGCTAGGATCTTGGTGAACCCGCGATGCGTGACGACGTATGCAGGCGTATCGCACACTCAACTGGCGCTGGACCTGTTCGGCCCTCCAGATCGAGAGGAGGAGCAGGAAGTTGGCAGGCAAGACGTCCTCGACGAATGGGAAGGCGCTCCCGATACTTTCGTTTGCCAGGAACAAAGGTATGATACTGGTGTACATCGTGTCCCTTGCTTGATGCTCACAAGGATGGACAGGACAACTGGAGGTAGAAGATCACCGAAGACACAGAGGAGGATTTCATTCTCGATTCACCGAGAGTTGGAGGAGAGTTTCCTGCCATGATAGGCAGTCCGAGTACTCGCGCTTTGCATATGGACATTTGGAGCATAGACTTGTCAATAGATCAGCGTACAATATCCCCGTGTAATGGAGGGGCCGTTCTAGGGTTAGATCCTGTGTTATAGAATTGAGAACAGACGGTCTATGAAGTCTTGTAACGTCGCAAGTGTAATGTGAACATGGAACACGGTCTCAAGCCTGAGGCCTGAGGTCCTTCAGTCCCTGAGCTTCTTGCAGTGGGTTTTTGATCGGGAAGCTTGGCAATCCCGTTCTCTCCTCAATTAACCAAAGAGTGTGTAGTGTAAAGAAGGTTTAACAAAAAGATAACAGTATGATCACCTCTTTCTCGTCCGGCTTCTCGCTCCAAAGGCCTTGAAACCCCCATCGTCCGAATCGTCATCCACCACAATGGCAGGAGCGTTTTTCTTCGTTGATGTTGTTCCTGTGCTAGACTTAACCCTCGACGATGCTTGGGTGGCTGTCCTGCTACTTCGCCCAGTCGATTTGAGCGTCGCCCCGAACTCATCGTCCTCATCCTCGTCCTCGTCATGGAGAGCCTCGTCATTGTCGGAACCCATACGGAAATCATCATCCTTGTCCACGTCCTCGTCCCCGTCGTCAGAATCTGCAATGAAAAGCGGCTGCCTTTGTGAACTCTTCTTTCCCCGAGTGGTCCTGGTAGCGGTGCTCTTCTGGGTAGTAGGAGGTTTCACAGAGCTTGCTTGGCTCTTCCCCTTCGTGGACTTCGCGACAACAGGTTTCTCGTCGGCATCAGAGTCTGAACTGAACGATGCACGTTCCTTTCCGTTGCGCTGAGCAGAACGCTGCGTCGTGCTGCTCTTTGGCTGCTGGGACTGGGATCGCGGCTGAGATTGGGAGGGCGGTTCGGCCTGTGATCCTTTCCAATACTCTGCTGAATAGTCAGCAAGGCACAAATGCCCGCAGTCCAAGGCGACGTACGCGATCCAATGCCGAGATCACTCTGTTCCTCGACTACAAGTTCGATGGGCTGACGACCCTCGCCCGCGGCCTTCTGCTCGCAGATGTTGAGCTTGTACAGACTCAAGTACGACGATTCACGCACCTTCTTGAACTTCTTGAAATCTGGCCGACCAAGCCACTCGACTCTACCCTCCCCCCTCCTCATATGCTCCCTGTTCGCACCAGCCTCTCTGAACACTGGGCACTCAAAAACCTCCATAAAGTTCCCCCTCACGTCGCCATCGTCCCCGAACTCTTCCAATACCTTCCACTCCTCATCCTCCCTCTCCCTCTCCAGATCCGGCTTCGATATCCTCAGGTCGTTGAACTCCCTGTCAAACGTGTCCTCGCTCTTCTTTCCCCGCTTCGTGGACGCGACGGCCTTCAAGAACGCATCGTCCCTGTCCGGTCCAGCCTGTTGTGCCTTCTTGCTGGATGACGGCTTGGGCGGCTTGACGTGCACCTGCGTCTGAGCCATATCCACGCGTGTGACGACCTTGGACATCGGCTTCGCCTGCGTCTGGTTCTGGTTCTGGTTCTGGTTCTGGTTCTGGTTCTGGTTCTGGTTCTGGTTCTGGTTCTGGTTCTGGTTCTGGTTCTGGTTCTGGTTCTGGTTCTGGTTCTGGTTCTGCGCCGACGACTGCCCCAGCGGAGCCTGACTCTGCTCTGCGGGGCCCTCCCCAGTCCGCCTCTTCGACCTCGGGTGCTCCTCGTCATCCACGTCGACATCATCCTCCTGTGTCTTCCTCTTCGTCCCCCTCGCTTGCGTCTGCGAGGCTACTGTCCCCTCTTCTTCCTCCTCCCTGACGGGCAGCAGCCCACTGCCTCCGCTCCTCCCACTCCTCCCATGTACGGCACTGCCGGAGGTCTGGGTCGCGAACGTTACAGATGGCTCGTACTGGGTAAGGCTCTCGCCTCCCGACGCAGAACCGACGTGTTGACTCCCGTATTCGCTCATGTCCATCCTCGCCACCCGGTCGGGGTCGCTCTCGTCAAAGAGCGCCTTGAATTTCTTCAGCGGGGGCTCCTTCATGTCCGCATCGGGTATGAGGGCGCCCGCATCGTCCGTCCCCGATGGGGGGAAAAGCTGGCTTGCAGCGCCAACACGGCGTTTGAGGCGGGAAGGGCGAGAAGGAGTTGGAGGCTATCATAGAAAGTTCGAGAGTTGCTCAGCCCCACACGGGCATTGTAGGACAACAAAGAAAAAAAACGCACCACAACACTCTCCGGTCGCTTAAAACCCGCTTCCACTTGTGGTTCCTCTGAGGCTCGACCGGCGCTCTGATCCAGATCCATAGAGTCGTCGTCAGCCAAGGCGGCCTTCACGCGGGCTCTCCGCACTAATGTCTGCGGAAGCAAAATCTCATCCTGTCAGCTCCGCGCTTGCCTACGACAGCACAACACTGGCTTACTCTTCTCTGCGGTACGGGCTCCGCTTCTGGTGCCATTCCCCCCTGCATCGGTGCAGGCTCCTCCTGGATAGCCTGCTGAGAAGGCGGTTCCGGTGGGGGTGAGGGTGCCCGTGAAGACGCCCTTGAGGTCGCTCGTCGCGTCAGTTTCCGACGCGGGGCTGTAGCAGCAGGGGGTGAGGGTGCTGCTTCGGGTTCTGGTTCACGAGCCGCGGGAACACGGCGAGGCGGCACCACTGTGTTGCCGTCGACAATCGAGGGTTCATCTTCGATCGTGTTGGGAACAACATCCGGGAGTGGTGAATCTTCTGGTACTGTCACAGCAAGCAGAAGTTAGGACAGGTTCAACACAGAGTGGCATGAAAGAAGGCTTACCTTCATCGGGATTGCACGTCGCGTCGACGCGTGAGACATCGGCATGGACGACGGCTTCGACGATCTTCTCCGGGACTACGAACTTGAGCTCAAAGCTGCACTCTTCAATGAATGTCCCCCAAATCCGAACCTACTTAAGGGCAGACATACCTCGTTGCTTCCTGTACCAAGCCGGACCACCCATCTCTTCCGACCGCTGCCACAACCGAGTCCCTGGTCGCGACAGGCACAAGGGTCGCATTTCTCGCTCTCCCCTTGGCAAGCACCTGCCTGAACGCATCCTTCCCGTTGGCTGCTGCGAGGCACTCGTAGTCCCCCTCACCTCTCTTCACGAGCTCCTTCATGGCGTTCGGAGTTTCCGCGCCCTTCTCCCCGACGAAGATGAACCTGTGGCCCCTGAACAGCCCAGCCCTCTCCTCATTGGGCTCCCAGACGGCGTACTTCTTCAGCTGCTGCGGGAGCGATGGTGAGAAGCTGGGCCGGAACTTGGTTGTCTGAGGCAAGACAAAGTGCTCCTCGAGGAGGGAGAGTTCACCAGGCTCGTCAGAGCGACCAGATGTGAGGAGGGTGTTGAGCCATTCTGGTTTGACAAGGGTCACGGCAGAGATGAGAGAGGTCGCGATGGCCGGGGTGAGGGTATAGGCCGAGGTCAAATGGTGGGTGACGTCAGGGTGAGGGGTCGGGACAAGGTGAATGCCTTGAAGGAGAGTTGAGGAGGGAAAACTGGACATGGAGGAGTAAACACGTACCGAGCTGGGCGCATTCCCTGATGGCACTTTGAGGTACGCCCTTCCCTAGAGGGTTGTAGCAGCATAATCTCTCCCAACGCACCCTACACCAAATCCATTCACATGCGCCATTTTGAAAAAGGAAATATAGCGCACTGACCTGACGAATATGCTGGGAGAGAGGTGAACGACATCCCCATTCTCCAAGTCCATGCTAGTCTTAGGTTGGCATAGGACGCGAGGACGGGATTGGGACGGTCGCTCGACTTGGCGCACACGATCGGTCGTGTTCTGAAATGTCAGCGTAGGCACAAAGGCGGGATCAGCCTACAAGGCATCTGGAGTCAGTCGTTGTCTGGAGAACCACTCATAGTACGTACTGCCTCTTGTTCGGAGCAGGAGCCAACAACGAAGAGGGCATGAGTTTTGGAGATAGCCTTGGATTTGATCTGAAGTGGATGGTCTCTCCGTCCAAGACTATATTGCTTGGCAGTCTTGAGAAGCTTTTGCTCTGTGGGATGTGAGAGGATGTGTGGTGGAAAGGGGTGGATGTACGTACTATCTGGGGCCTGTCCCTCGGAATGGTCCTCGTCAAATGGACCGGTGATGATCCACATGAAGTAAATTATAAGTGATATGTGGGTGGTAGAGACCAGTATGACATGAGAGTCGGTGGCAGACAGACTGGCCCATCCGACGCGTCCAAACAAGCGCTCACTCATAGCGTTCAAGTTCTCAGTCCTCAGGAGCATTTCTCTTAACCACGGCCACTACAGTACAACGATCGCATTTCTGAAGGTCGAGATCCTGATACGCACGGAAAGGACTCACTGCGGACTGGGAGACGAGATTCTTACGTTCATGTAGGAGAAAACTTCCGTACAGGAAGGCAGAACAGATCAAGATTCTTCCGACATCAACATCAAGACTTTCACTGCAAACTAATTCTGTTTATGCAATTTATCAACACCGCAGGCCGCACGTAGCAGTAAACTGCCATGGTTCTCAATGTGAGCATCAGCATCCCATCGTAATTCCGTCATACGGTCCAACATGGTCCGACCCATCACCCACGAAGAGGTTGGGCACAGCCCCGACAATGCACTCGGAATCGGGATTATCTTGCCCTAAACATGAAAAATTTTGAGCACCGGAAGCACGGTAACGAGCGAGTCACACCTACCAGGACATGCCTCCCATGCACCAGACTCATCAATATGAACTTCCCCGGACGGGTGATGGAATCCGAAGGAGCGTGGAGGCAAAATGGGTACGATGTCCTTCTTGTTGTTGATATGCGTCACAGAGATCGGCTGAGCGTCGACGTAGTCCGCGAATGCCTGGTTTCCAACTCGCGGCAGTCCGTACCCCACAAAACGAGTGGTGATGCCAGGAATGTGCAGCGGAAGATAAACAGCGTCGAGGAGGGCGAGCGCTGCGCCTGTCAAATTTGTGAAAGGCAGAAGAAGCAAGAGGGCGTCCAATAGTGACTTACCTAGCGAATGTCCAGTAACGGTCACCTTCTTCGTCCCGAACTTCGAGGTTGCGTTCTGTACGGCTGCAAGAACTTGCGGTGCCGACCTGTAAAGGCGAGAGTGAGTGAGGCCGATTGTCGGTAGTAGTATGAATGTACTACTAACCTGGATTGGGAGGCCGCAAAACCGTTGTGAACCAGGACACTGCTGCCGACGCCGGGGAACAGGTTTCCGTCCAGCCACCCGAGCGCAAAGTCACCATCTGTCAAGCTGGGCAGACTAGTCTCGTTGTAAGTTTATGAACGACATTGAGTATGTAAGAACCTTCACATTTTGCTTGAATCGGTACCCTGATGCCCAACGATTACCTCGTTGAGGCTGGGATCATACCCAACATACCCTAAAACGTGCAATAAATTTAGACGTCAACGATCCCCGAGTCGACGGAAATGAATAAGAAACGACGGCGAACAGAATTGAGTCAGGGCACCGTCGCCCCCAGAAGCAACTGGCTTGAAAGACGGGTTGGCCTCGCAGTTGGCCCCGCAATTCCAGGCAAGAGTCGATGCCGGGGAGCAGTATCCTGTGCTGGCAAAGTGCGTGTACGGCCGGAATGCGGTGATCTGGGATGGGGTGAGTGCCGTAATCCCCGTCTGTCGCTTCATGGCAGCTGGAGCTGCAGCGGTATGTGCACACAACAGTGTGCCCACCACCACTGCAGAAAGCGTTGCCTTCGAAAAACAAGCCATTTGATGAGACCGTCAGGAGAAGGCCGGAAGCGTAAGATCCTGGGGTGCCGCAACAGAGCAGTCGAAGAGGCGAGGCGACTGTTGGGTTGTGGAAAAGAAATACGGTCGCCTTATAACGTCCATAGGCTGTCTTCCTCCAAGCGTGATTCGCCTCCGGCGAGGAGGAAAGAACCGATAGCCGTAAAGCATTTCCATCCGGCCCCGGACTAGTGGTCCTTCTGGCCCGATGGGGTCAGAAGCCCGCAACAGTGCCGATCACCTGGTCTTCGAGTACAACGCGGGCGAATGGTGGAAACAGGGATATTGCGGGACCGTCAAGTAAGGTTGAGAAGCACGGATAAGCCAATCACCATAGAAGCGGCATAGGTTAACGGACGGCTCACTGCGTCATGTTTGATTAGAGACATGCGGTAGGGCTTTAGCGAGGAGTGCGCTAGAGGCATTTCCAGACGGGTCGGCCATATCCTTCGGGGTCTTTCACGGACCAGCAACTCTGTGAAAGCATGAGATCAGGTGAGTAAAGCTGGCAACAGGGCCGTCTTGGGGCCGTCGCTTCAAGCCTCAGGTGACATCATCCTAAAGTTTTCCGAGGTCCAAAGCTGATCATTGCCTTCTGTACGGCTACGAGGTCTTCCGAAGCTGATCTGTGAAGACGATCAATAGGTGAGGCTAAGGCTTAAGCGTCGGGAACTTCAAGTTGAGAGGACTAACCTCGATCGAATTCCTGCAAACCCTCTGTTAACTTTATCGACTCTACTGTTGGGGCCAGGGAAGAGCTTTCGGTCCAGCTTCTCGAGAGTCGATGATGTATGGGAAAACTAGTCTCGCCGTGAGTGGATCGGAGGCTTCGCAGCGAGTAGAAACCTCTACAGTTCGCTGATGTTGGCTCCCCCACGCCCCGCAATTGCAAATGTCGATGCGGGGCTCAAATAGCCTGTGCTTGGACAGAACGTAGTGATCTGTGCTAGGTGCCGTAATGTCTGCCTGACCTCAAGACCGTTGTAATTGCAGCGGTTTGCGCATCCTTACACACCCATTACCACCGTCGAGGTCAAATGGGTTGAACGTGATTAGTCTCCACGCAGAAATGGAACAACAGTGGCCAGCCGTCGAATATTACCATCGGCACCGACTGGGAATACTTATAGCCGGATGCAACACGAAGCTACAACGCCGATCACCCCTTCTTCGAGCACAACGCATGCGAGTGGAAACTGGGCGGGGAAGATGTCGCGGGTCCGTCAAAGAAGTCTGAGAAGTATCCAGCAGCCAATATCAAACCAACACACGTATCGATAGATTGAAACTCACCGCATGAGGTGGGGAGTTAGTGAGGTGTGTGGCGGATTCGTCGTCAGACGGAATGTCCAAGTTCCTCATGGCCGGACCAGCCGGTGTGAACCTGCAACCTCATAATACGTGAGATCAGGCGTTCCACGCCTTTCCAAGCCGTCGAGGGCAGAGGAAAAGTAACATGAAGCCGTGATGCATTCCAAGAGGCAAGGGTTGTTCATTTCAGCGCACGCAGGACAAAAGGGACGAGCCGGTACTTGTTGCGGTTTGTGTTAGATCGCCTAGGCTCGCAACGCTACCGTCCCGCCGGAGACGTCTTATACAGGCCCCGAGCGACGCTGAAAGGGCGGTGACGAGCTTGTTACACGCCAAATGGGTTATAGACAGCGGTCGCGACATGAGGGACACTTGAGTCCGACCGACGTTTGGGCGGGCCAGAATGATCATTCGACCGTGTATATGCGCATGTGGTTCGGTGGCAATCCGAGCATCGAGTTGATGGCGATCGTTGATGCAATGGATTCACCAAGGGCAATGGGTCTAGCCCTAGTAAAGGTGATATCATGAATAGGTCAAGCATTGGGCTGGTCAGAAGCCGGATGAGTTGAACGGACTCACCGGTATTGCAACTCGACCAGCCGTCCGATGACCTCTACAGCCTGAGCGGCTTACGGGTCCACAAGACAGGGGCGGGCAGTCCAGGCGCTGCTAATTGTTCAGAAGACCCTCTACGTGGAGCATGCTCATACATCGACGTAGTGAGGCCGATAGCTACCCTGAAAATGAATGTGCACGGGTGCAGCATGCGTCGTTGGAAACAAACGGAAAGGGCCAATCAGTCGAGATGGTGGTCCTTCCGCCCTACTAGTACGGTAAAGGGTGTTGTCAGCTAAACTGACATGATCTATGTCCAGCGAGAGAGGGGCTGACCGGCAAACTCTTCACTCGGAGTCTCTAAATGCTCGCCAGCCGAAAAAAGTGATCGTCCACGCTGTCTATCAGCAAACGTCAGCGTGCGTGGTAATTGGAGGACAGCGTAGTACGCACCAGTGGTAGAATACATTGCCGTTTCTGCGATATGGATGGCATGCAGCAGTAAGTCTAGATCATCATTCCTCTCGTTCGGAATATGCTTGAGAGCAGCTTGGGTAAGTTCTATGGTTGTGTAGCCGACGAGAGAGATATACCTAACGCGTCGCAGATGGCATTGGGTTGCTTCAGCTTGGGACAGGCCACCTCTGGAGCACTCACGTGTTGGATACATTATGACGCAAAACTTGTGGACCGCAGAAGCCGGCCACGGACGAGCCTCGTGGGCAATGACTCCACGTCCACCCCGCGGGTAGGTCGGGGAACCAGAGGATGACCGATGAGTCCCTCAAGTCACCTCACTATTTCACCGGGAGGATGGCCTACCCATGTCCATCTTTTCCTCCTTTGGACATTTTTACATAGGATCACTAGCAGCCCAGGGTGTGGATGGCCGTCAGTGGATGGTGAAGGGAAATAGTACGTATACGATGGGCGCTCGGCCTACAACCCGGGTGGAGACAAGCGCTGGAGTGGGAGAGGTCTCCACGGTGTTGGGACTCGTCGGAAGCGATGTCGACGTCGACGTCGTTCAAGTTCGCGGCGGCAGCCTTCACCAGCTTCACTCCCTGGACGTATCCTCTCGATGTTGTGGTCGTAGGCATGTGGGCACAGATAACTCTGTTAGACACCGACGTACTCAATCCTAACAGGAACTTGAACCACCGTCCGCTGTCGTCAGCGTCGGCGCCGGCCGCGGTCGCCACCATGATGATTGTACGCTGACAGGTCGGAGACCTCGGAGCCATTCGCACTCCAACTATCCATCGTAGCCTTCGCTTCCATAGCACTGGAGCAAGCGAACAGTTTGTGAGAGGTATGGGTCCCTCGTGCCTATCACAATACATATCTGTATAGCATCTCATGCGGAACGTTAGAATGACGCAAGGGTCACTTGTCCGGGGGTCCCCTCCGCGGGTTGTTCTCCTTGACGCAATGTCCTTGCCTGTGTCAAGGGAAGCTCTCCCGTATCCCGTAGGGTTCTGCCGCGTGCAATGCTACAGTAGCATGCGTATCGAAACCTGGTCGTCACGTACGCGTACGGCCACCATATTGAAAGTGCTATGTGGACAGAGATGCTTCGCTGACGGGCTGGCCTCAGTGGAAGGGTATAAAGGATCTCCAGCCCAAAGCTCACTCGTCTGAGATTGGTCTCCCATGCCAGCAAGACTCGGATCTTTGCTTCTCTACCTCACTGTCCTTTTCACCGCCTCTGCGTTTGCAGCCATCGGGCCCATTGCCGACCTGATCATATCCAATGCGGATGTCGCCCCGGATGGCTTCACTCGCGCCGCCGTCGTGGTCAACGGGGTCTTCCCCTCGTCCCTCATTACTGGTAACAAGGTCAGTCCCCTAACACGATTCTTGTCCAGGAATCCTTTACCAATCTCTTCGGCTATAGGGAGACCATTTTCGACTCAATGTCATCAATGAAATGACAAACCACACCATGTTGAAGACGACCAGCATTGTACAGGGCATTCGCTTCATGTCTATCTTCCGTGCTTATGTTCTTTTTCCAGCACTGGCACGGCCTATTCCAGAAGGGCACCAACTGGGCCGATGGCCCTACCTTCGTCACGCAGTGCCCGATCACCAGCGGGGACTCGTTTCTGTACGACTTTCGAGTCCCTGGTCAGGCTGGTAGGTCAATTCCTTTGCTATATGTTCAATAATGCTGACTCTGTCAATCATCCACTCAGGTACCTTCTGGTACCACAGTCACCTCTCAACCCAATACTGCGACCGCCTGAGAGGGCCATTAGTTGTGTATGACCCCTTTGATCCCCTTGCGTGGCTTTACGACGTCGATGATGGTAGGATCCCGCTAGCATTTCCACTCCAGACGTTTGCTTACTATGTCATGTATCATGTAGATTCGACTGTCATCACTCTCGCCGACTGGTACCATTTTGCCGCCAAGCTTGGTCCGCGTTTCCCGTGAGTCTAGATCTATGCAGCTTCTCACCCCAGGATGTCGTCGCTCACTTTCCGTGCAATCCAGGGCTGGGCTTGCCAACTCCACACTCATAAATGGTCTCGGCCGTAGTCCAGACACGCCCGCTGCAGACCTCGCCGTTATCAACGTTACACACGGCAACCGGTACGTGTATGATCCAATATCCGCTTGTGTGAAGATGTTGAACACATATGAGCAGCTATCGCTTCCGCCTAGTGTCCCTGTCATGCGACCCGAACTACACCTTCAGTATCGACGGTCACAACCTGACTGTCATCGAGGCCGATGGCATCGAGACTCACCCCGTTGTCGTCAACGCCATCCAAATTTTCGCTGCTCAGCGTTACTCCTTTGTGGTGGGTACCCCCGAGCATACCTTTTGCGAATTGGAGCTGAAGGGGAGGAATTCTTTCAGCTCACTGCAAACCAGGCAGTTGACAATTACTGGATTCGGGCCAACCCAAACCTTGGCATCCTCGGCTTCGAGGGTGGTCTGAATTCTGCGATCCTACGCTACGATGGTGCCAACTCAATCGAACCTGAGACGTCCCTGCAGTCGACGCAGGACCTGCTCAAGGAGACCGACCTCCACCCCTTGTTCCCGAGGAAGACAGTACGTGATCATCTCCTTTTGCTGAGAAAGTCTCGTCTAAAGAACTCACGATTCTTCATCGTACAGCCCGGGCGGCCTAAGCAGGGTGGTGTTGACTTGGCCCTCAACATGGCCTTCAACTTCAACGGCACGAATTTCTTCATCAACAACGCCACCTTTGACCCTCCCCCCGTCCCTGTCCTCCTCCAGATCCTAAGTGGCGCACAGACTGCCCAGGACCTCTTACCCCCCGGTGATGTCTACGCTCTCCCACCCCACTCGTCCATCGAAATCACCTTCCCCGCCACCGCCCGCGCCCCCGGAGGTCCCCACCCCTTCCACATGCACGGTGTAAGTACTATCTCCTCTCCGCCGTCTCCCTCTATTAGTAACCCTCCCCCCGGCACGTAACTTCCCGAACCCGAACATCGTACTCGTACTTACTGCTCCTCTCGACAGCACGCCTTCGCAGTGGTGCGCAGCGCCGGCTCGACCGCGTACAACTACCACAACCCCGTCTGGCGCGACACCGTCTCGACCGGCACGTCCGACGCGAACGACAACGTCACGATCCGCTTCCGGACGGACAACCCCGGCCCATGGT
The DNA here is from genome assembly GCA_020736865.1 of Ganoderma leucocontextum. NCBI lineage: Eukaryota > Fungi > Basidiomycota > Agaricomycetes > Polyporales > Polyporaceae > Ganoderma > Ganoderma leucocontextum. The sequence goes on from JAHKGY010000009.1 coordinate 1,543,811, forward strand.
TCCTCCACTGCCACATCGACTTCCACCTCGACGCCGGCTTCGCCGTCGTCCTCGCCGAGGACATACCCCGCATCCCGCACGCGAACCCCGTGCCTCATGCGTGGTCACGGTTGTGCCCGACTTATGACGCGCTCTCGCCGGAGGACCATTAAGCGGACGTGCCTTACAAGAGCTTCAACAGACGGTTCGGACAAGGACATTGGTTGGGACATTGTTATGTAGATAGAATAGGACGTGAACTTATGTTTGAAGAGGTCTTACCTCCTTGACCAAGTTGGCCCCGCAGGGCCGAGAGTATTACTTACCACATCCAGTAGGTAAGCATTCGAAGTTCTCACATCTGGTCCTCATCGACTGCAACTTCAAACTTCAACATTGGGACTAAAGTACAAATGCCCTTTTAATGTACGCCACTAAAGTACGGTAAAATACAACTTCCAGGGAAACTAACGCGGCATCCAGCGGTGTAATCCAACGCGATGCTCCGAGCGGCAGAGTACCCAAGCCATCATGAAAACGCGCGGGCCGCAACAAAAGCAGCCGCCGGTGCATCGGTGGTCGTCGAGGCCTCATGTGCCCCGGCGGGAGCAGTTTCAGAGGCTTGCAGAACAGCGCTGGGCACCGGCTCAATCGTCGGCCTGTCCGCAGGCCCATTTTCGACAGGGCCCTGGCTACCAACAGCACTTGCTTGAGGTGCAACAGCGGACCCATATCCGTTCGCATAGTTGCCGGGAACTATGGGCACCGTCAATGGAGGCGGTTTGGGCATGGGCTCTGTCGGGCCCATGTACGGCCTCTGCCAATGCAACGCCTTCTGATGGGCGTCCAGTTGCGCCGGCTGGTGCTGTGGAGGAGACTGTGCACTAGGTGGAGGCGGCGGAGCGTACCCGTTGTAGCCGGTATAAGGCGGGTAGTGCGGGTAGGGTGGCTGAGCTGCAGTGCTTGAGTATGGGTAGTGATTGTAATGATGTTGGGGGTACGAGGGTGGTGCGCCGTATGATGAAGACGGTTGACTGGAGGCGGATGCATATGTGGGTTGTGAGCCAGAGTATGGGTATGGCCAGGACCCGTACGAATAAGTTGCTGTCCGGGGTTGTTGGTAATAGGGCGTGTACACCGGGGGAGGTGCCTGTGCTGGGGTAGAAGCTGTTGGCGGAGCTGCAAGGTGCCCAGAAGACGTCGCAGGAGAGGGAGCAGCGGCCAGGGGACGATATCCCGACGCAGGGTACGATGCACTAGGGACGTTAGACGTGGGTCTCGTTGCAACGGGTGCAGCTTGAAGGGCACGAAAACTCAGCGGTCACATCTAGTCTGGAAATAGCAAGGCACTCACGACTAGGCCGTGGCGCGACGGGACTCGGCTTCTGCGCCACGATCCCGTCTGTGTTCCCGACCAACACGCTCTTCCAGCTGAACTCCTTCTTCTGGTCCTTGTCCGCATCCCAAAGCACTTCCACCGTCCTCCTCTCCTCAATGATCCGCAGCAGCTGTACCTCGAAGATGCCATTCGTGATGCGCAGCTTGATCAGGCTCCCCTCAGGAATGCCCATGACCCGATCCCGGATGCGCTTCTCATTCGCTTCCTTCTTCTTCGCAAGCGTGGCCTGTACTGTCTTCAGCCAGCAGCTCGAAGTGAGATCGATGGAAGCGATGCGTACTGGGTTATGTTGATGGCAGAGCAACTCCACCTCTATCTTCCGGATCGTCTTGATCACTTGGGGCTCCGGGGGATCCTTACTTTGAGCTGATGCAGTCTGCACGGGCTCCCTCGCGGAAGAGGCGGGAACGGGGTCAACGTCCATGGGCGGGTCTCCCGCGGTGATGCCAGAAGGACCGGTGGGGGCAGGAACACGCGGTTGGCAGTCTGGGTGCAAAATAAGGATACCGGGCCCGGGTGGCGGTGGTGGTGGCGTAGGTTGTCGCCGGGGAGGCTCGTTGTCCACCAAGATGACTTCCTTTTCCACTTCCCTGAGGACTGTGTACACAATCCCGTTTGCATGCCCGTCTCGTGCACACGAGACGTGGAATGCTTTCAGACACCTGGGACTGATGCACTGGATCTTGGCACCGTGGGCCCTGTTCTTGAGCTTCGTGCACGCGGTGCATTTCTGTGTATGTGTAAGCGATTTCGCATTGTACACCCGACCTGTACGGAAGTCGTCGCTTACCAGATTCCAACGGTCCTTGCTCACCCCATCTACGCCGAACACCACCTTCTCTGTTCCTGACGCGTTCTCGCCCAACGCTCCCACTTCGCTTTCGCGCTCAATCTCGTCAACCCACGTCTCCGGTAAGACCGCTGCACACTCCTCATGCGCCATACATGGACCCGACTTCGCATCGATGTTGGCGGAATCGAACCACCATGCTGGTGGGTCATGCACGCGCAACAAACCTTGCCTGTCGCTTGACGGACAGAGACAGCAAGGGAACTCCTGCTCTTTCGGGGGTGGAGGTGGGCCCATCTTTAGCATCACGCGCTTGATCTGCTTCGTGGGCAATGTCAGAGGAAGCTTGGACGACGAGGCGACAGGCTCGGAAGTGGACGCAGAGGACGAGTTGGTCTTCTGCTTCTTCGCCTTGGCAAGGGAGGTATCGCTGTCGGACTTGCGCTTCCGTGACGTCTTGGGCTTCGCGTCCTTCGCAGCATTCGCCTTTTTGCTAGGACCGGGTTCGTGCTCATCCTTTGGTTCGTTCTTGATGAGGAGTGACTTGCCAGCGTTGCGATAGACTTGACGGTTCTCAGCCGCCCGATCCCGCAGCAGTTGGTCAACATCAATACGAACGCTAACGGTGCGAATTTAGCTACAAGCTCCTCTTCGACTGTCGAAACGGGAACTGACCTGAAATTGACACACCCGCAGGCCTTGGCCTTCCTGCCCATGTCAATCCAGCTCTCCAGCGCAAAGTTGACGCTCTCCGCACAGTTAAAGCCCAGATTGAACCCAGCATGATAGCCACGAGGGAAGGTGATCACGAACTCCCCAGATTGCTGGACAAGGCAATTCGGTCGACAAGCCGTCTTAGCGAGAAGAGTGGGAGAAGCGAGGTATGACTTGTGTCGTAGAAACTGGTCGCAGTTTTTCCCAGCTCCAGGAAACAAGCCTAACTCGAAGTCAGGAGGGCTAGAACATAAAGGTGGTGCGATGGACACGTACCCCTCATCGTCTGTTCGAGAGCGTTTGCACGAGCCTGGGGCATGGCATACCAGAACTTCGGCGCTCCAAAGTGGATGTAGTTAATGCTGAACAGATCCATGTCCTCGACATGCCAAGCAAACGTCGCCCGCCACATGCCGAAATACAGATACGGCGTATTGACGCCAGGGAGACCTTTGGAGGATGCTGGAAGTAGGCGGGTAAGAGCGGAGGGCAAGCAGGCAACGTTCCAGGCTGTTGTTTCGTCGGTAAACAGGGAGCCTACAGCCCGGATGTGGGAGACCATTTGTCAGTAAGCGCCATCAGGGCCAAAGTGAAGATACTCACCTTGCATATCAGCACCGTACCATGGTGACTTGCCAAAGCCACAGTTCCTCCAATACCGCCTCTCGAGATCCTTGCAGAAATCGGGGGTATAGCTAGACGGCTCCGTATCTGGAGGGAGCCATGCCTTGTGAGGATCGAACGAGTCGAGGAACTCGCGGTCCTTCTCTACACGGACAGCCAGGTCGGCCTCTCTGGCCTCGCGCGTCTGCGGAGCTCGTCTACCTCTCCTGGGCTTCACGTCTTTGACATCCTCCATCTCCCCGTCCTCGTTATGGTGCTTCGTGGCCTCGTCCTCGCCATCTTCCTCCTCCTCCTGAGCCAAGGGATGTCTCCGCTGCGAGGACTTGGAAGGACCCGGCGCAGGGTCTAGCCCAACAAGTACCTCAACAGCGGCCTCGTCGTGGTCTGTAGGAGAAAGGTTGCGATTGCTGTTGGGGGGTGACACGAGAGCTGATGAAGAGGGATGGGGGTCGAGGGGGATGGATTCGTCTTCCTGTTCGCGCTTGATTTGCTCAGGCTCGGCAGTCTCCGACATCCTCGCATCCGCGTTCACGCTCGCGCTCGCGCTGGCCGCCTTTCTCCCCCTCCTCGTCCGCCTCGCGCCGCCGTTGTTCGCCCGAGCGTACAGACCGATCTCGTTCACACCCGGCGCACGCAGATCGTCTGTCGCACACAGCTCCGCCCACTCGCGCAAGCTCAGTGTCCGCCGCTTCTCGATGTTCTGTTGCTGGAATCGCCCTTCCTGGCCGATCATATGCTGCTCGATAGGACTCTTCAGCTTGATGTTGTCCAGCTGCGACACGACGGACGGAAGGCGTTCGGTCCTGCATACATGCACGAGGGAGTTGAGCAGCCGGGATCGATACTCCAATGCAAGAGGATGAAAGACTAACCACTCCTTCGGAGGTATGATCTTCACAATGCCGCTTCGTACACCCCACGGCTCTACCCTAGTCATGTATCCTTCAAAGTCCTGGAATTCCTCCAATGTTGGTCTGAAGACGGGGATGCCTCGCTGGGCGGTGGGATCGTCTGCGGGGTCAAGCCAGTCCCGTCCATCGGAGTTAGGCGACGGAGGGAGCTGAATTGTCTCGTTTCCATAGAAGTGATCCGGCTGTAGGGGGATGTCCGGAGTCGCAGAGCGGGAGCGGGTCACAGATGGACCTCGACTACTTGTCGACATCGAGTACTACGCTCCCGGAGTCGTCGCAAGGCAGTGGGCGCGATATTCTGTCAAAAGTGGAGGGGAAAGGAGCACTGAGAAAGATAGACGTAGACAGAATAATGATAGAAAGAGGTCTGCGAGTGATTCGTCGTCGTCGTCGATGAAAGCGTCGGGGAGGGCTTGCAAGGCTGAATTCTGTTGCGAGCCCAAGCCACAGTCCCCCACCAGCGCCGCCCCTCCCTCCCGCTTACGTCAGATGCCTTATCGGGCTCATGCCAGTTCCGAACTTCGGATGTCGCCCGCCCACGACAAAAACCACGACATACTTAGAGGGTTAGCAATGATCTACCGACAGACCAGGCACCGTCCAGGCACATCCAGAGCTCACTCTAGGCACCGTCCAGAGCCATTAGCCATCGTACGAGTCGAAACATCCACCTTCCGAAGCATGGCAGTCGCCAGTGCTACTTCGTTGGTTGATTTCGACACCATGACTAGTTCCCCAAGAGGTGAATCATATCTCATGAGCACCAGTGGTCCCCAGACCTTGAGTACTGCCTCCCTGGGCTCGTCCCCATATCATACAACCTTCGCTACAGTACGATACATAGAGAAAAGACCGTCGAGGTGTTAATGATGGTTATACACAGCGTAGACATTCTGTCAGCACAATCACCCAGCCGCCAACATGCAAAAAGGGTAGGCCTGAGACTAGCAGGTCGTCAGAAGATGAAGAGGGGCCCAAGGTACTAACTGTAATAAACTAAACTAAAACCAAAACCTGGCTTCCCAAACGAGTGAATGCCCCACGCTTGCTTGACATGTCCTCCTGTGAATCAATGTCCACAGGCGCACGCCAGCAACCCTATTGACCCACAGCCGCTACGCTGACCCCGAAGGGCCCGCGCTTCCCTGTGGAGGCGACCAAGGTTCGGCCAGGGACTGTGTGCGCGATCCCGGCGCTGCAGGATACCTGCTGTCCACGGGATATGGCGGCGGCAGCTCCTCAACGGTGCCCCCATCCCTGTGCTGGATGATGATGTCCGGGCCCATCTCAGGGATCGCCGTCACCGGCGGCAGCCGCAAAGACGTGCCCGCGCGTCTCTGTGCGGGCTGTGCGGGGAACAAGCGTGGCGGACCCGCCGACTGCGACCGGCGAACTACGATTGATCGCGAGGACGGTCCAGCAATGCCGAGCCCGCGGATGCTCGAACCCACCAAGGACGAGGAAGCGGAACCCGAGCCCGACGCGGCCCCGAGCCGCGTACGAGCAGCCTGAGCTTCCAGATGAGCCTCGAGCATCTTGCGGTACCGCTGCGAGGGAGGCAGCGTTGCCGCAGGGGACGTCGAATTTGGTGTCAACAGTCCATTATCTGGCGGGGCAAGGGTCCGCGCGATCGACGTCGTCCGCGACACGGCCGACGGTGGTAGCTGCGATTGCGGGGAGCCTATCATCAACACAGCTGAGGACTGGACCTGTGGAGACGTGAGGTAGGGCATGGGCACGCTAGCGGACCTGCCGATCTCTGTGGATGCCATGTCGAAAGAGGTCGGGCTGTCCGTCTGACGGCTGGATGTGTGACGGTTGACATCGACAACCCAGGACGGTGTGCGCTGTAGTTGGCTGTTCACCTGCACCATCCTGGTATCGAGGCTCAGACTCGGCCGGTCCATCGCGCGTTCCGGCACCGCAGGGTCGAACGGACGAGGACGCGCATCTTGACCATCCACCACTCCTCGGGCCAAAAGTCTCCTCCGACGGCGCCAATACCAGAAGGCGACTCCGGCGAGAATGAGTGGCACCACAAGCCCGAAAACAACACCGAGGGCGATGGCTGTTCTCTTGGCTTCAGCAGCCTTTGACGCCGCAGCGGCAGCGGCAGCAGCCTGGGCTTGGACTACTGCTGTTGTTGTGGATATCGAGTTCTGCCCAATGCAAGAAGCATTCGTTACAGGGGGGCCCGCAGTGTTGACAGCGACGGAAGAAATGCCCCACTGGCCCGTGCTGTCAAAAAGTGCCGTTACTGTCAGTAGAAGGACAATCGACCGATGAAAATGATTACTGACGCATCCACAACGGCGGCTATTAAGGTGATTCAGAACAAGATTGCAACGAAATTGCGGGGGTGGTACTTACCCAGTAACTGCGATCCAGGATCCGCACGGTCCACAAAGGTAAATACGTCATCCTGGGCTCCCATCGTGACGTTTGTGATGACCGGTGACTTGAGAGCTGCAAGCGAGATGGTGTACGGCTTAACACCGCCAGTGACCGTAAGCCCCCAAGGATTGCAGGTGGAAATAGTGGTCGTGACATTGGCTTGGACTTTCGGAGGGTTCTTCGGAGTTGGTGGCTGGCAGGTAGTAGCAGTTCCGGCTAAACATATTGTATGGTCGTGACGTCGGAGCTAGGGAGGACGAAGATTATTCTACGTACCGACCACGTTGTAGAAAGAGCTTGTGAAGCCTCCGGTGTTGTTATTGCCGTCAACGATGGTGAGTAGAAGCTTAGAGCCTGGGTCGCGCATGTTGTGTATAAAGCCCTTGACAACAAATACGCGAGACCATACCTTTGGGATGTTGCACCTGCCACTGCAACGAATCGGGCTTGTCTCCGATGTGGGACACTATCGTAGTACCCTTCACGGCGTAGGCAAACATGTAATATGGTGGTGTACCCGTCGAACCGTTGAGATTGATGAGACTAATTGGGAGTGTCTGGCATTCGGCGAATGATGTCTGAACAAACTGGACGTCGAGTAACATTCAGAACACATGTCGAATAACCATTGAAGTGACGTTGGACGCACGTTAGAACCGAAACCCCAGTTGAAGGCGTGGGTGGCTCTGCACGGATGCACAAGCAGGGAAGAGAAGAAGAAGAAAGCCAATATTCGACCTAGAGAATCCATTGGTCGAACAGCCGCAAGCCCCAGCAAGGCAGAATGAAAACGGAGAGCCCCCAGAATAGCTGCAGAAGAAAGCGAAGGGTGGTATAAGGGAGAGAGAACGTCCAGCGTCAGAACATGAGGGCGGACGACAACCAGGACGGCCAAGGGAGAGCCGCCAGTCGCAACGAGGAAGGCGGAGGAGATGTTGGAACTCGGAGATGGCACCCGGTTACAATCCCGGGAGGGTCAGGGGCAGGCGGCTAGACGAGTGGTCGGGTCGCTGGCAGCTGCATCCGAGTTACATCTCGGCGAATTGATGGGATGGCCATCTGTTATTGGACCTGAACACACTCCGTCATCACAACGGTGCCTTCTTCCCAAGGATCGCGACGTCGGCCACGAGCATCCCTCCCACGCACTGGCGCGATCATCCAACATGGGCGGACCTGCGACCTGGGATAGTAGACGCGGATGCTCCTCTTGCGGAACTGGAGGAGAGGCCCATAGAGTTGCCAGGGCGGGGAGGAAAGTGGGCGATTGGCCGGAGTTGAACGGGATGTGGCTATCCATCAGAGTTGGACATCAGGGCGGCGATTCGAGGACGTACGAGCGGATGGCAACCTGATCGCATTGTGAGAATACGACACAGATCTGCGGCCTATGATAGAGACAGCCATCATGCGCAGCGAGGCATTAGTGGTTGTTTCATCCGTCAGCTACTTGGATTTGGACCGGTTGGTGGCCGCAGTGGGGTCATGTACAGTTGCGATAGACGACATTAACCAGCCTATTAGGTCTGTGGTATTCGAGTAAGTACGTACTTGTTGCCTCTTGTTGCCCGAGCTCCGAGGATGGCGGAAACGGACCACCACTGCCGATCATTCATTATGGAATCTTCCGCGCCAACTTTTCGGATTGCTGAGTCCGTCGCTCTGCCCCGCGATCCAACAGCCATCCTTGAATAAGTACTTGAATACTACTACCCGGGGACCGAGCTTACCTTTCTGATGAATAGCTATCACACCAGCAGGTCAGTGCCAGGTCAGTGCTCGGACTGGGTGCAAGTATGTTCGAGAGAGTTTCAGTTGCCCGCCGAGACCACCAGCTGCAGTGGGCGACAGCACCTAGCTCAAGCCTGGCTTTGGCTGGCACCAAGTCACACTGGGGTCTCTCCCGAGTCACGGTGGCTGCGTTAAAGTTCTAACCTCGTCTATTTGTACCCGGACTACCGTTTCCTGGTCTGGCCATAATCTAGGTTTCAACACTTGCCACTGACCCACTACCCTCCTGTCTCAGGGCTCACAGTGGCATTTGTAGGTAGGCCTGCGCACATCATGCTGGGACAGGATGCACTTTTCCAACATCGGATCCTACGCAGCAATTCAAGGGACATAGTCCTAGACTACGTTCGAGTACCCTCTTGGATGAGCACGATGATCGGCCGCCCGCGGACTACGACGCAGGGATCCTAGCCATCTGCATAGGGGTGATTCAATTCAGGTGAGTTACGAGTACCGATACCGGTCTATCTTTGTTCTACGTAACTGATGCCTCACATGGCGACGAGGCCGAGGAGCATTCGCTGGTATTCGACATGCCGCAGGCGCTCCCGCTGTCGGGGGAGGGGGGGCTTGGGTCCGGCACATGCGTAGATGGATGATGCAGGATCGGCCACCGGCGCTGCAAACGGTTATAACCCCAGCGTGTTTGGGAATAGACAAGGACAAGGACAAAGGCCGCCGCACCTCGACCCGGCGACCACGCCCACCCCGCTCGCGTTGTCTAACCAGCTAGCCCGTGCCTCATCCTGGTGTTTTGTATACCCTCCCCTTGCCCCTACCCACCCACCACAGCTCCGGCAGCGGCGACCGCGGGAACAAGACGGGGAAGGAGAAGATCCCCCGGCGCACGAGTATGAACAGGAGCCAGCCAGGGAGCAGGATCTTGTCACAGTGAGGACTGGTGAGTGTTTCCTATTGCAGGGGGAGGGTTGGGCTGGAAGCTGGTGCTGATTCGCGGTCGGCGCTGAACGTCGCCCTTGGCACGCTCTTCATCTTCGGCGTGCTCACCACTGGAGTCGCTGCGGCCACGACTGAACGGCAGGTAAGCGGTAAGCACTCTCATCCTCTTGATCGAAATTGATCATGCTTACCTCCGGCCGTGGTCCAACTCGCCGCCGCTCTCGTTTTCGCTTTCTTTCCTTGTTCTACCATCTCCACAGACATCCATCGCGACCTCGATCCTTGGTATGCTCTCGACCCTCGCTGCATCATACCTCGCGAAAGCGTGCAGGTCCGGTGAACCTGAGACGTCGTCGCTGCGCGCTTGTAGGAATTCATGCTCGACCACGGGTACTAGATGCGCGGTGTGGCGGGGCTGGAGATCGAGGCGATGGTCGGCCCCTCGCGCGCTATGGGCGGCGGTCCGAGGAGATCATGGGCAACGCTAGGTTTGGAACAAGCCGCCTTCTCTGAACGAAATGTCATGCTCTACATGAGCCATCGGACAGGGGCCTTGCTTCAAAGTCAAGGAATTGGATAAGTTATTGGCTCTAGAATACTCGCTCCCGAGTTACTAGTTAGTCTCCGAGCATCAAGTCACCCTGGCTACCACCGTCGTTGTGTAGCCATTCTTCAGGCGAGTCGGGCGTATTTACGACAGAACTTTACTCTGTCAACTGGCAACCTCAAGCTCATCCTGAGCTCACCCCCGATGTCAGCTTCAGCATGGCCGCATCTAGGAACAGTCGTGGCGCGTTAGATCCGAGACGTCCTTGTACCCGCCTTCACAATCCCGCGCAGTGCTACATACTTGCTGCGGGATCCTCATCGAAGTTTGGTTACGTATTGGTTACGCTCCGGCTAATACTACTGCAGCCTGTGATCGGTCAATCCATTGGAATGGATCATGTGGGTTGGGCGGAAGTGCTGGGCATACATGAGACCCGCGTTCTATAGCAACATACGGTATCCCATTGAGTGCACTGTGTCATATGGGTTAGGCTTCGGGGTGGGAACTCTCTCTTCCGTATACTTATGTCTAGGATGAATGGCACTGGTCTCGCCTGGATCAGTCTGCGGAAGTGTGGATCAGTCTGCGGAAGTGTACATCAAGGCGTCATATTTCTTCAACTCGGTCAGCACCAAATCTCATCGTAACAAGAATGATCAGACAGCAAAATTCAGAAACCACACTTCGATCCAAACCCGCTATCTTCGATGATCTCTACGGCGCAGACATGACGATAGAGAGCAACTTGTTGAAATCCGGTGTTCCGAGCCCAGTCACCTAGAATATACGAAATTAGAGATGTAGGAAGATAAAAGCCTAAGACATGACTTACGGGGTCCCAGCCGGCGAGAGCAGGGAAGCCGGTAGTGTTGCAGCCTGGGTTGCTGCCGGAGGTGATGTCGTTGAACGCCGACGCAGCGCTAGAGTACAGCAGCGGGTTCAGGAAGCCGAGCGGGGCCTTGCCGGCATTGAGCCGCTGGTCGTTGAGGAGCGCCACGATGCTCGCAAACGTCGGGCTCGATGCACTCGTCCCGGAGACTGCCTCGAACGTTTTTGCGATGTTGACGGCAAAGTTGACTCCTTGTGTGGAGACATCGGGATACGCACGGCCGGAGGCGTTGAACAAGCCCTCGTTCGAATTTCCAAGCGCGCTCAGATATCCCTCCACGGCCACGGTTTGGTAGTCTGGGCGCGGGAAGACCTTGGAGAAACCTCCGGACGAGAACTGGGCGGCCGTCTCGGGGCTGTTCCCCTGCGTGCTTCCTACAGATGTAAGGCTGTGATACACGTGTCAGCGAAGACCGTAACATTCCAAATTGAGGGCAGACTTGCTATGGACAGCCGCTGGGAAAGGTGGGTACGAATGATCCGTCGGCATTGCAGGTATTACTGAAGCGGCTGCCTGCGACACCGCCGTCTCCGGATGCGAACAGAATACTTGTTCCACGAGCACCAAGCTGTGCGTAGGCGTTGCAGAGCGTGCTATGGAGCGCCAGAGATCATGATGTTAATGGATTGAGGGACGGTGGCTGTAAATAATGCGTACTTCGCGATGCCAGGGTTGGCCTCGAAGAACGTCTCGTCAAACCCAAAGCTCGTCGTGAGAACGAGTGGCGGGTTTGGTTGCGCAAGCAGCGTGTTGATGATATCAAGGAACCCAAAGACGCCGTCTTGGTTCTGGCTACCAACTGTCAGGAACGTTGTGTTGACGTTCGTTGCGATACCGGTCGTGTATTGGATATCCAGACTCTGGCGTTAAGTAATGAGTGTCCAAGTATTGTAAGGCATATATGCTCGACCGCTATCGACTTACGGCCTCGACTGTTCCCGGGCCAGTGTCAATGCCCCCATCGATAGATTGGACATTGAAGGATCCATTCGTGATGTCTGGACGGAGATCCGCGAAAAATTCCTGTGGCGACTGGTTAGTCACCCTCGAGCGATGAGGCAAATGGCAGTGGCACCTCTAGATCCGTCTGGTTCGCTACTTCATTTGCAAAGCCGCTCACTCCGAGACTGTTCCTGGGCGCAGTCGCAGGGGTTGAGGGTATATTATAAAGCCCCTGAAGGCACAGAGGAGTCATGGTTTGCGTGCAAGAAGAGGGAATAGTCGCTCTCTTTGACCGGGTTCTGCGGCGAGAATGCTTGGGTAGGTTGATCGTGCTGACAGAAGGATTGCTAACGATGGCAGGCAAGATTCTGAAGAAAAGAGCGTTAGCAACTGGTTGCAGGGCACAAAATCTGTTCGAGTAAACGCTGCACACACTTCGTAGTCGGGTAGATGAAAGCTACGTGCTGCTGAATTTCCGAAGGAACCGAAAAGGAGTTGGTCGTATATACGGTCGAGCCGGTATCCGGGTGCAAGGAAGGAGTGTAGTTGGCATTGAGCAGTGCGTTCGCGGTGTCCACATCGATCGCCATCTCCAGCATGTCCCCCGACGGGGAAGCGACTTCCGGTATGATATTGTACTGTGCCAGCCAACCCGTGACCGCTTGGACAGTTTCCGAAGCCGGCGCGACAAATGCCTTAGCCTGTGTAATGTTTCGTTAGAACATTTGTGGTCGCCAAGCAAAGCGTACATACGTCATCAATGGACAGATGATTAGCGTAATTGGCACTCGCAGGGTTACTGATATCCAGCAGAGAGCTGTGGAGTCCAGGGATGTTGGTGGGGCGCAGGCCTACTACCAATATTATTCCGCCGCCTGAAGGAAATTGACCCGGCACTTTGCCCATTGAGAAAGGAAAGGAAGCGACGAGAAGCAGCCCTGCTGCCGCAATCATGGTGAACGAAGGACGAAAGCACAACGGGAGTTTCGCAGGAAGGGGAAGTTGAGTTTCACTGCCAGAGCGGTTTGGTTTATGTATCATCCCGAGATGGCCGTAGCAGCAGTAGTCGGATCTCACAGGACATGAGAATTGAGGCGCATGCCATGATGGCGAAGCCTCTGCGGCCGAAGATGTTCCTGCCAGGTCAAGGACGTCAACTGCCACCGACCGGGTGTCGCAAACCCGGACTACGCACTGGATAGAGTTCACAACTCTTCTTCCATGATTGATAATCCCATGCTGTCCACATAACAAGGATACTTAGAACTCGTCAAGATGTAGTACTTAGATTCCATACATTGCTAACTGAGAATTGCCGCCTTCTGCCATCCCTCTTCCAGGGAAAATCCACACCAGTAAAAGCCCAAGTTAGCGCAATTCCTCACAGGAGATTGACAGGGACACATGCTTACTGACACGGCTTGCATTCTTCGCTGGTTGCTACGACCACGCTATGACACTGCGACCGCAAACAATTCATGGCGATACCGATATCGTGAAGCGCACAAAGTTGGATGACCCGTGCTCGCGATGGCTCAAGCCCATTGGACGGTTGTGGTAGGTGTGGTGATAGAGGAAGGCCAGAAATCATGGTGGTTGCGTTGGCGCACAGGGGGAACTTCGAGTTGCTAGCGCCGTGACGGCCATGCCAGAACAAGAGTCCGCTGACACCTTTGGCCGGACTTCCACGACGAAAGCACCTCCATCTAAGTACTTATACCCTCCTCCGGCACCAATCCGGTACAAGCTTCTGAACAGAACTTGCTTGTTGTCATAGGCTCGTAACCAGTACCCAAAAAGTATTACCGATCACCCAACGCGGCGCGAAGTACATTACAGCACAACACAAACAGGAAGCCACAGCTGTCCTCGCCACCCCTCTCTACATAAAGCACCCTCTGCCGAATGACTACGTCGACTTCTTCTTTTTCTTCTTCGCAGGCTGCTCCGCGGCAGGGGTATTTCTGCCGCTGGATGCACTGCCGTTGTCCACCGCCTTGAACGAACGCTTCTTCAGTGCGCGCTGCAGCGCCCGCTTTGTATCGCCGTCCGTGAACGTTGACAGATCGAAGTACGTCCCTGCATACTCGAGCAACCTGCATCACACAATCCAACAAACGCAAACGCACGGCCGTCAGCATCGATATCCAACCAAGGATTGCTTCCCAGGCCCATCCGCAGAGCATGCGGATGCCGGAGGGCAATCATCACAAGAAAGAGAGACACGCACCACTCGGGCTTAACCTCGCTGACGGTCCGAATGTACGGCTTCGTCGTGAGGACGAACTCGTTGAAGATCACCCAGTCTGGCAACGTGTCCAGGCCGCAGCTCGGGTGGAGCGACACCGCCTGGTTGTCCTTCACAGTGAGGTACCCGCTCTTCTCGCCCTCCTTGTGCGCCACCTGCATGAAGAACCCACACACGAGCGTCTTCCGGATGTTCTGCCACAGCTTGTTCTCGTCCTGCGTCGTGATCAGATCGATCTCGTACCGCTCCATTGTGCGCTGCAGTTGGGTGCGGACGTTATCGGCTTGCTGGAGCGCACGCGCAGAGAGGTAGTTGTTCCAGCACCAATTCTTATCGTGCTTGTCTGGTGGGGGAAAGGAAGCAAATTGTCAGTCAGATGGGCAGCGTTGGGGCTTATGACTGTTCCGACGCACTGTTCACGTAGGAGTTATAGACGTTCATCAGCGTCAGATGGTCGCCATCCGGTATTGTCAGAAGCGCCTTCGCGGCATCGGCCTCCTTCCGCATATTTGGTGGCCTGAGCCAGACGTTGGGCACTGAGAATAGCCGGGTCCATGAGCGGGTGGAACCAAGATCAGGGTCATAATACTTACCAGAAAGCATGGCTACGATAGTCAGAATCTCGTGACTACAGTTGAACTCTGGGCTGATGATCAACATCTTCGCCATCTGCAAGTTCGACGTAAGACAATGACGAAGAAGAGATAATGGTCCGCAAAATGGCGTACCTGGGGATCGAGGGGGAAGTCCGCCATAATAGAGCCGAGTCTCGTCAGCTTCCCATCATCATCCAGAGCCGCCAGATAGTTGAGCAACTCTAAGGCCCGCATGAGCGTCTCTGGCGCAGGGGCGTCGACGTAGTCGAAGTGCACCAGATCCTGGATGCCGAGTTTCGCAAGCTCCAACACCGTGTTCGCGAGGTTGGTCCTCAGGATCTCGGGGTGCGTCTGCTCTTCGAGCTCGGTCATGAAGTCCTTCTCCGTGTACAGTCGGAAACACTTGCCGGGTCGCGTACGACCAGCACGCCCGGCACGCTGTTGCGCGGAAGCCTTGGAGATGGGCGACACGAGCAGAGACTCTACACGGATACGTGGGTTGTACACTTTTTGCTTGAAGAAGCCGGGGTCGACGACGTAGACGATACCATCGATGGTAAGCGACGTTTCAGCAATGTTTGTAGAGATGACGATCTTCCGGCCAGGTGGGCCACCGGGAACGCGAGGAGGCGGTGGCTGGTCAAAGATGCGCTGTTGCTGTTGTGGGGGGAGGGAAGAGTAGAGGGGAACGCAGCTGAGTGGGCCGACACCGTCTGGATCCTGGTTCATGAGCTCGTCCACCTCAAGCTTGAGCTTGCGGCACGTATCTTCAATCTCCTCCTCACCAGTCAGGAAAAGCAGGATGTCGCCTGAGCCTTCGGCGCGGTGGATCATGAGTACTGTACGGATGGCCGCCTCCACGTAGTCCGGCTCTGGTTCCTGGGTGTAGAACACCTCGACAGGATGTGTACGACCTGGAACCTTGAACAACGGCGCGGGGCTGCTGGGTCCGGCAATGCTGAAGTATCTCTGAAACTTTTGGGCGTCGAGGGTGGCAGACATGACAACGATCTTCAGGTCGGAGCGGCGTTTGGCGAGGTCTTTGACAAGACCCATGAGGATATCGGTGGCGAGTGTACGCTCGTGCGCCTCATCGAGGATGATAGTGGAGTATCGTTTGAGATCGGGGTCGTTCATGGCTTCCCGGAGGAGCATACCATCGGTCATGTACTTCATGAAAGTAGTTCCGGGCTCGGTCATGTCCTCGAACCGTATTGAGTAACCGACTTCCCTTCCCAGTGATACTAAAGGCCATAAGGGAATGAGATATTGCTCGCATACAGAATTTGCAGGAACTCACCATCGAGCTCGTCCGCGACACGCTTGGCGACTGACATAGCAGCGACTCGTCTTGGTTGTGTACATGCAACCATTTGGCCCTTGGTGTGGGGAAGGTCGGAATAGCAGACGAATTGAGGGATCCTATCGAGCGGATACAAATATGAATATTGCTTTCGAGCGTGGATTGCGGATACCTCACTGTGTGGTCTTTCCTGAACCTGTCTCGCCGACCATGACAATAATCTGGTTGTTGGTAAACTTTTGCGGGGTGATTAGCTACGTCCGAATGCTCCGGGGCTGCGGTATGCCTGAAGCAGACTCTGACCTCCCCTGGCTTGATATGAAGTAGCGAAAGGACGTACCATCTTGAGGAACTGGTCCATCTGACCGAACACAGGGAGCTTTTTGCGACCCTCAAGGATCTTCTTATACTGTGGCGAGTGTGGCTGCCTGGTAAATGGGTTCACGTCGCTCTCCTGCGGTACTGATAAGAAAAACAACTCTCAACCGATATGGTACGAAGGCGTACCATGGCCTTCGTAGCCTGCTCTGCGGTGACCTTCCTGGGGAGAAAGCCATGGAGGGGGTTTGCACCGACCGGAGGTTTTGTGGCGACCGGAGGGGCGTTGGTATAGGGATTGTAGTTGTCGTAGCCCATTGCAGTACTCGTACACAAGAGAGAGGGTGGGGGGGAGACGGAAAGAAAGGAGACCGACGGCGAGGACAGGGAGGAGTTTGCACAACTTGAACTTGGGCTCGAGGCAGAGACGCCTAGGTAGACGCCCTGAGTCACGTGTGCGAGGACGGCGACGCGCGTCGGGGAGACTCGAGTCGCCAGTCGCGAGAGACTGACGCGTTCTCGGACATCGACCGCCATCGTCTGCCTCCTTCCACCCCCTCGCTCAGCCATGGACCACTTTCCGACAAACTGGGGCCGTCCCGTACGCTTTCTGACGCTTTTATCCTACAGCAGTCACTGAACACCTCTTAGCGCAATGATGCATTCGATCCATACGGCACATACCCCATCCATCAACGGCCAGCTACCAAGGACAACTTCGCAGAAGGCGTCCAACACACCCAGTATGTCCCTCGCTCATTCCTAACCGCTCCCATGGCTGACTCTGAGGTAGACAACCGATCGTGACCGGTACATCCGTCCTCGCCATTCAGTACAAGGATGGAATTATGATGGCGGCAGACAATCTGGGTTCGCCACTCCTCATGCTACCCCTTCCTCCTCCTAGCCAGCCTAATCGTATATCTTTCTGCAGCATCATATGGCTCCCTTGCCCGCTTCAAAGACATCCAACGCCTACACCCAGTCGGCAATTCCACCGTCATCGGCGCGTCCGGAGACATGTCCGACTTCCAAGCCATCCAATCCCTCCTTGACGAGATCGTCATCGACGAGTTCACCCAAGCAGACGGCCATGACCTCGGTCCGGCTGAAGTCCACGAATACCTCTCCCGTGTCATGTACTCCCGCCGTTCCAAGATCAACCCTCTCTGGAATTCCATCCTCGTCGGCGGCTTCCGAGACGGCAAACGGTGAGCCCTACATCCCCCGTACTTTCGTACCCTTTAAGCGGACATCCGTGCTCTCCAACCCATGACTCAAGTACCAATGTACTGTTCTTCCTCTCCCTCACTATCAGCCGTCCTCTGCATCTACCTCGCTGGCTTTGGGACCACATCCACGGATGTCCGTTCCAGGCCATTGACGGGAATAGCCTCGAGAATTGACTCGGTGTCTTTGGATTGGAAACCCGCTTGGGACACGGACTCCCATCCTCCGTTTTCTGCCAATTGCCCGTGAATGCAGCGAAATTCATCAGCACTAACGTTATCCCATCTTCCCCGCTGCAGATTCCTGGGTTACGTCGACCTTCTTGGCACAACCTACTCCTCTCCCTCAATCGCGACCGGCTACGGTGCCTACATCGCGATTCCGCTTCTCCGGGCGGCTGTGGACGGCAGAGTAGAGGAGCTCACCGAGGAGAACGCCCGCAGCCTCCTCCATGAGTGCATGCGCGTCCTCTTTTACCGCGACGCGCGAAGCTTGGACAAGGTTCGTTTCCTCTGCTCGCTTCCATGCCATGCGAAGTCAACTAACCTTTGGCTCGATTTTAGTACCAAATAGCGACGGTGAACGCCTCGGGCGTGCACATCTCTGACCAGGTCCACCTCGACACCTCCTGGGGTTTCGCCGAAGGCCTCCGCGGGTACGGTGCGCAGACACAGTAGGTTATGGATGTAGTACGTGCAACGGTGAGCGCGCATGTAATAGTAGTAGAAACGAGTGTCAATGGGACTTTCCCTTGTATATCTTCTTTGCAAGAGAACATCAGTTTGTGCGCCCTAGTTCAACTCAAACTTCTGCGAGCTTGAAGGACAAACACAAGGGCTCAAGCCCAAGTTTTATGTTCCGGGCCGTCGCCGCTCTATGTGCTCATGCCCCGAATGCCATCTCCGGGAAACCATGTATTAGGTTAACCAAGTACGTACCGTATTATCGTAGTACTACTCCGAGTCCTCGCAGTATATGTCAACAGCTAGATCTACAGAGCGATGTAGTCATGCATCGTGGCCAGGCTGTGCGTTGGGTTCATTGTCTCATTACTAGGACTAGGGTGCTATACGATGGGTGTCGGATCCGGTGCCAAAACTAAACGGCGTTCTATGCTACAGAGTCGAGTCGTGAAATTGCGCTTTAAGGAATGAATGGGGTTAATGTCAATGGAATACGTGTTGAACGGGGATAGAAGGTTGCGGATAGGCTGCGATGTCCTAGACGGCAGGAGGGCACGTCACTAGCAAGCTATCCGACAGGTCGAGAGCCTATCACACAAGGAGCGGGCTCCACGCTGACGCAGAGGCCTCAACTCAGCCTCAGGCCTGTGGGACGGACGCCGACGGCGCGAGCGGGCGCAACGAACGCGGGGGGACGACGATCTCCCGCAAGTGGGCCGGCACCCACCTGTCCCGGGCCCTCTCCTTCTCCCACTGCTTCACCCTCTCTGCATCCGCCTCAGCCTTCGGCTTCGCGTTCGCACCGCCGTCCTTCGAATTCGACGCGCCGGGTGCGGACCCCTGACCCATGGCGCGCTCGAACGGCTCTTTCGTCCGCTCTAGCTGAGCAACACGCTCGAGCACATCGGCACGCACCGCAGCGCTCTGGAACCACGCGCGGATACCCGGCCGGGCGGTGTTCCCAAGCGTGCCTTCTGGAACGTTGGGCGCCTCGCGCGGTAGGGGCTTGTGTGGCTGGGGAAGAGGGAGGAACGGATGCGGAGGTTGGGCGATCGTTCCCTTGTTGGGTGGTGGTGAAGGACGCGCCTGAGGCTGAGGTTGAGGCGTCTCCGCGGTGGATGACGCGGCGGGAGACGAGGGAGAAGGCGTAGCAGTGACGGGGGGAGTCTGAGCGGGGGCCTTGTTCGTATTCGCTAGGGCCGTGGCAGAGGGAACGGTTGAGGCGGGTGCCGCGGCGGGAGTAGAAGCTGGTGTCGCTGCGGGAGGACGAGCATTCGAAGGCTTCTGGTTGACTACAGCGACTCAATCGTTAGCTCGCACCGTTGATCACCGTAATTTATCTCAGTTCGCTACTCACATTTCCCAGGCCAGATGCCCGCCAGCGTCGTAGGCAGCTTCATCCTCCTGTTCGCAAGGACATCCTCAGCCACCATCCCGTCCTTCTTCCTTCCCAACCCGACGCCCGCCCACGTCTTTTCGGCGCTGAGGTGGGTCATCCTCGCGAACGACACCATGCCTGGTCGCGGGTCATACCCCGCGGTCACCCTATGCATAACCCCAGGGGCGTCGGGATACGTCCCGGGCACGGGTGCGAACTCCCATCGGCGCGCCTGAGTGATCCAGGTTCCGCAGGGCAGGCCAATGTTGCCGGCGACGTAGTCGAGTACCATTGGGGGCATCATCGGCCTGTCTCCGTTGTCTTCGCGGTTGGCATCGTGGGACTCCGGGACAATCCAGGGCGTACACCACCGATGCCAGCAGTCCCATGGAGAGCGCACGGGGAAACGCGTCTTGGTCGCGGTGTACAATGCCAGCATCGCTGCACGCGACTCCGCAGAAGGCGGGCGGACGCCAGCCGCAGCTGACTTCATAACACGGGCAAAAGCACTTGCGTCAGCGCAGGGAAGGGTGAGCGGAGGACGGCGGCGCGGGAAGGGTACGATGCGCTGTGAGGGTGGTGGACCTTGCGACGGTGCATCACTTGCAGGAGGTTCCAGAGGAAATGGTAGCCTGGTGACGACGAGTGCATCCCTGTCAGATGCGTTGGAGAAGGTGCTAGGGGAAGGTAGTGGAGTCGACGGGGATGCTGCCGTGGTGGCCGCTGGAGTCGCTGAAGACTTCGCGTGGGCATTAGCCTCAGCATGCGCCTCCGCGCTGCCAAACGGCGCCGTCTTACCGCGTTCACCAGCTTTCGCCTTCCCGCCTGCATCCGCGGTAGATCGCGCACGCAGCCGACGGGACTCAACATTCATTTCCCGGATCAGAGACTTCATCTTGCCCTCCTCTTCGTTGCTCGTGGTCGCCTGCTTCCCGAACCACTCCTGCAGAGGGCGCGTGATGAGGATGTTATTGTACGCCTCCGCGACGAACGTCCAACCATTCTCCGCAGGGGGGAAGTGCGCAGCGACTTCAAGCAGGAAGAGGACCTCAAGCATAGTCCACGGATGTTTAGTAAGGTGGTCGACTGGGTTCGGAGGCGGGTCAGGGGGGATGTTGTGGTTTTTGGACGCGAGCGTGTGCAGTGCAGTATGTTGGATGCCGGCAGCGGGAGCAGCGGGAAGGATGTAGCCATGAGGACCAACGTGTAGGGCGTAATCGTTAGGCTTGAGGCCCAAATAAACGGTTTCTGGGGGTGGTTCTAGTACTTCCGCCGGTGTGGAGGAAGGGATAGATGTGGCTGGAGCAATGTCGGGGGACGGCGAGGAGACCTTCTCATCAAGCGGAAAGTGATCCTCTGGCTCTGGGTCCGTCGGTCCTGTGTCGGATTCGGAGGGACAAGAGTTGCTGTCTGGAGCGCTGTCAGATACACTGTCCGCGTCCTCTCCGTCTGGCTCTGGCTCTTGTTCCGCGGTCGCCGCAAACAAACCGCCGCCGTCTGTGCCCACCCCTTCTGTGGATCCGGTCTCCCGCGCATGGGTGGCAACCTTCTCCTTTCCTTTCCTACGAGCGACTCGTTCTCCCTCCTGCACCACCTCCGTCTGCTCAACCACCGCACGCACACGCGCCTCCAACCGGACTGTTTCCTGCCTCAGTGCTTCAATCTCGCTCGGTGATACTTGTGCTTGCCACTTTTCCATCTTGCCGAGCATCCCTTCCATCCGGCGAACGCTCTGCAACACCTCCGAACGCCAGCGTGCGGGGCTCGAGGGTTGACCGTCCTTGCCAAGCGCGTCACGGACGCGTTGAAGGAGCGCATCAGGATTCCCTTCGCGAGCGTCCGCACTGAGCGACCCGACGAGCTTGGCAATACGTGACATGGATGCGAGGAGGTCTTGGGGAGTGTCAAGGAGAGGATCGGAAGGAGCAAGTTCACCCTTGTCCCTGTCCTTCGCTTTCGCTCGCGCCTTCTCCCTTTTCTTCTTGTTCTTCTCCCGCTTCTTCGCAGCGGCTGCGGACAATGGCCGTGACTGGGGTGAGCGAGGATAGACGCCATCAGCATCAAACTCATCATCCGCTGCGTCTTCATCCTCGTCCTCTTCGTCCTTCTCGACCACTGCCTTCTCGTCCTCTACCACCCCAGCATACTCCACGACCATCGGGTGCGGCTCCTTCTCGTCTTCGCCGCTGTCCGAGTTCGGCCGGGGGAACATTTCCACGAGCATACCCATCCCGTCGAAGTGCTTCTGCTCCGACGGCAACCACTTATGCAGTGGACGGTGTCCGTAAGGGCCAGGCGCCCTTCGCGTGGACCATCTGGAGCGGGGACTAGGCGCGCGCGTGCGGCTGAGTAAGTCATCGAAGACCACTGGAGGAGACCCGGAGCTTGAAGAGGGAGACGAGGAGTCTGCGCGCGGCGGGTCATTGGGCCGGGCGGACCAGACTTGGGAGGTGATGTGGAAGTAGTTTGAGAGCGTCTGGGTGGGGTTGTGTCGGCGAGACGAACTGGACTCGCTACCTGACCTCGGCATGGTCCAATCGCATGACAGCGGAAAGCGTGAACCTCCCAGTCAAACAGCGAGGACGCGGTGAAGGATTGCTAGTAGGAATGCGATCCTCGAGACAGGCTAGAACGAATCTGTGGGAAGCGGCGCATAGTTACAATGAGCTCGAGATCACGCTGTACATAGTTTGCTAGCCACCACACCTCGGTGTCCTGCAAATGCTGTATGTGTATTGGCTTTCCAAGCGGTGGGCGACTGGTCGATATTTGAAACTGCTGTTGCTTGTGCGGAATACAGATCGCGAGGGGGTTATGGCGAGGAGATGGTGGGGGAGATGAGATGAGGGGCGGAGGGAGGTTGGACTCGCAGCCACAGCGCGTCGCGTCGCGTGAGCCCCCCGCCGGCGCTACGCTCCTCACGGCTCTTGGACCTCGACCTCGACCTCGACCGCATTGTCCGCCCTTGTCTTCGTTCCTTTCTGGTCCCCATCTTCGCTTTCGCAAACAAAATGCATAATCCAGCCGAATTTACACACAACCCGTGCTCCTTTGTTCTCGTCGACCTAAAAAGAGCCTTGTGGCCTTCGTTTGTTCTTTGCATCATGGTGAGCTAAGATTCCTTCCGCAAGGTTGAAGCCTTGTGTTCTTGAGGATTAGTCACTACCGAAGGCGAGTATTAGGTTGCTTTCATGTTCTTATGACAATAACTGGCGGAAAGTACCATAGAATGTCGGCGGGCGGGTGCCAACGTTGCTGTACCTGATTAGGCTTGCTGGTGCGTTGCCGATTGCACCCTCGTGTATGCATGTTGCATCAGTCCCTCCCACCATGGGACACTCGTTCTTTTCGTGAACAAATGTATCCATGGACAATTCAACAACGGTTTATTCTCAGGCATCTACTTGCGGGCTGCCTGCTGATTCGGTCCCACATGCCCGGTGTTTGGATTGCTGACACGCGAACACAGGCTCACTGTCTCTGCGGCACTATTCACGGCTTAGCCCAAGCAGTGCCCAAGCTTAGCCCGACTCCAGAAGGACGACGTCGGACTTTGGAATACCTATCTTTCCCTGTTACCTGGCCGGTTTCCCGCCCCTGATACACGGACGTCGACCACTGGTGACGTCGTCGACGAGGATCGTGCGCCTTGCTCCCCTTTGTCACAATGCCCTGTTGCAGGTGATAATTTCATTGTATTCAGCCACTTTTGACATCACCGTGGCGTAGACACCGCAAGGAAGGCATCTAATTCCGAGAAAGGAGTTGTACTGACTGGTTAAACGTGTCAGGATATGTACGAGGGTGGTGTGGTTCCACCTCACCCTCATTAGGGCTGAAATTCCCTCCAATTGTCTCCGAGTTGCAAAACGGCTTGCTCAGCGATGTACATCTGGGCTCGTCTTTGAGCGTCGTCATCCCCTCGTGTAGCTTGGGAACCGGAGGAACGGACTGAAAGACCGACAATGCTACGTATATCATCCAATCGCTTTCAGTGTATTCGCTTCCATACATCCCTCGACGTCACAGGGATGTGCGATGCAGTATCTTTGGGTGAGCATGACTCCTCCCAGAGGTACATGAGCATTAATTATTGTAGGAAGTTGACGCTCTGGGATGGTGGCGGTCATTTTACCTCGTTCTGCGCCCCGGACGATAGCGCTGCCCATCCAGAAGCGTTGGGCCGAGTTCCGACTTCATGGTCTCTCCATGGCCGCCTGCATGCTTAGATGTCATAATTCTCGAACGCGTGTGCACACCGCGAAACAACCATCTGACGTGTTGTCTGGTCTTCGATCTTCAAAGCTTCAAGCACGAGCCTTCCCGTGGGACGCTGAAACGTCACAACGTTGAGTCATAATATTTCAATGTCTACGAGTTGTAACTGATCAACCTTTGCCTCTCACTTCCCTTAGTTCTAACAGCGTTTAATGCTACTTTGCGGCGTTTAACCAGAGATAGCAATGATACGGTCAACTAGTACCGTTGCCTTCGTCAGTTCTGACCGACTCAGAACAAGGAGTCAAATAGCCTCCTCTGCCTCCGACTTCTTGCCTCATGCCTTGCTAATTCACCAAACCCTCCGCGAAGCACTAGCCAAGTCAAACGTTGCGACAAGCGCAATCCAATCGACTGCACCCGATCCACGATCATCTCTTCTCGTTCTAGCTCCGTGTGAGTGTAACCTCTCCCTCGACAGTGACAGCTCGGGTCCGACAGGCGCCTTCGTTGATTAGTTCTCGGCAAGGACCTCCTTCGGTTTGCGCGCCATAGTAGTCCAGCTCGGCCGGCCAGATCACATTTTCCTTGGGTCCCTCAATACCTCCGGAGTCCTAAATGACCGCCCAATATGTCCCAACATCAGCCTCTTCTCAGCTCACTGCTTCTGAGCCCGTTCATGCGATCACGGCGCGCCATACCAAGGACCGGACTTAGCTCGAGTGCGACGGTCGTACACACGCAGTACTCTTGCATCGCAAGCGCTATCTCCGCAGTCCTTCTACGCCTCTTGACATCCGCCTCTCGATATTCTCGCACGACCTCCTTGTCGCTCCCATGGAAGGGATTTATATATGTTCACGCCGTTTCTTCGAAGCAACCTTCGCTGTGGTTCCCGTTCTACTCGAGGTTCTCCTGGGAGCGCTCGAAGCTCAAGAAGACTCGATGTCATCAATGGCTCTGAGTTCTAGCGGACTCGGTTGCCACAGGCAAGCCCTGACCACCGCTGATAATTGACGGTTCCCCATAGCCACTGCGGACTAAGGCCGGAGCCTTTCCCAACACGGATGCAGAGCAATGGATTCAAATTTCGAAATCCGAATCATCGCACCCTCGTCAAAAGTCGCGTTCGCCTTGTTCGATGACATCATCCACAGGAAGGTATAAAGTGTGTGTAGTTCGCTGCTGTCCGGCCCCAGGGCACTTCGCTCACTCAGTTCTCCCAGGTCCGAAACCCTTCCCTATTCGCAACCAAGCCACTCACTCACCTCTTCGAACAAAGATGTTCTCCAAGATCACCGTTGCCTTCACTCTCGCTGCCGTCGCGGCGGCGAACCCCGTTCCCCAGATTCCCACTTCTCTCCCCATCAGCATTCCGGCCCTCCCCACTTCCATCTCGCTCTCTCTTCCCCTCGCCGTCCCGACTGACATCGGCGGCGTTGCTAGGTGAGCCCGCCTCCCCACTGTATGCCATCGTCTACAACCACTCACCTTTCTATAGCAGCATCCTGAACGACATTGGTAAATACCCCTTTCTCCCGATCCTTCGCATAACCGCGCTAACCATCCTTCTGTAGGTGCTACCGAGGTGTCCTCCCTCCCCGTAGCCCTCCCGACGTCCATCCTGTCCGATCTCCCGACGTCTATCCTCACCGACCTCCCGACGTCTATCCTCACCGACCTCCCGACCTCCATCCTGTCCGACCTTCCGACCTCAGTCCTCACCGACCTCCCTACATCCATCCTCACCGATCTTCCGACGGGCATCCTTTCCTCCCTCCCCGTCGCTATCCCTGCTCTCCCGACGGCCCTCATCGCCTAACCGACGAGCGGCGACACAGAGGCACACTGTGCACCGTTACCACGCTCGTCTCCCGACATATAGTCCTTTCCCGACCCGCTCATTATAAACCGCCCCGGCGATCTCGACTCTTTACGCTAGCTCGTCTTCCTCCAGCCGGTCCCGTTCCCTCATTTGTTGACATGTATATGCCTATCCGTTCCCTTCTCTTGGTGTCGAGTTTCGAGTTCCATTCCCCTCGCTGTAGCACGGCCGAGTCTCAGTCGGTGGAGACTCGAATGTGGCGCGGTGGTCGGTATACTTGGCTGCGTTGTGTAGAAGAGTTTGTAGGGGAAGGGTCGTGGCCGCAGTGCTTGCAAGGGTTTTCGTACAGTACATAAATCGATGTTGTCTTCTCTATTTCAAGTATCCCCCCTCGCGTGGCGTGAAGTTAAAGGTGCATGCTGAACGTTCAGCATTTAGCCCTTCACTGGCAATGACTCCTGTGATGGTCATTGGTTTCCCGCCGCTTCTGTAGCAGGCCCTCTGTGAGTACTTACACTCTTTTCGGAAGTAAATGTGTTGGTCTTTCTTCTGCAATGGCAGATCATGTCCTCGTTCGTGGAGAGCACCGCGCAGATGTAGAATCGCGGCGGGCGCTGGCTCGCACTGGGTCACCCGGTCACACAGTTCGGAGCGCACGACGTCACGACAGTCGATCGCGACACGTTTTCGCACCCGTCCGAGTCTGAGATGCGTGCGCGTTCAAGCAGCTCGGCCCGGACATTTTCCAACCGCTCCCTCAAATCGAGGACCATAGACGAGGAGTTCAAGTTAGAGCGATTGGTGATCCCGTTGAAAAGTGGTTGAGTAGGCCCGTAGACTGAGGCTAGTCACTCTGCAACTTTGACTCGAATTACTTTAAGTTAAGTTAGCCTACTATGCTGAGCCGAGCGCGCGATGTTGACGCAGAAAGTTAGTGGGAATCAGGCACTCACCAGTTCAAGACTCTTGCAACTTGAACGACGTCGACTAAGTATGTAGCCGCAACCACGATCTCTGCCTCATCTTCGTGTTGACTAACCCACACAAATCTAAACTATCCAATACAAGTCAACTACTGGCACCCCAAAGTACCTAAAGAGGTCCATGCTGCAGTTCGTGTACCTAGATGGCAAGTTTAGACCGTCTTCCGTACGTTCAAAGCGTACGGCCTCAGGCTGCCGTCTTATGTGCTGCCTTAGGATGACATGCCACCCGCTATCTAGGCGGGGAATCGATAGGTACGATGACATCTGGCACAAGTGAAGCAGGTCAATGTGCTAATCATTGGGCAACGAAATTTAGGTTTATGGACAGCGATTCAAACCGCAACGGCTCCAGTGGGAACCCGGGCGCGAGTCGCAGAGTGGTTATTGTTAGTTGACCACTATGTCTGCATGCTCCGATCCTCGACCAATTGCGTCGGAATGCCAGGTGTGTATGTATCATCGCGACAGGGTCGCGCAATTGTTGGCTCTCGTCAACGACGCTATTTAGTGAAACCTGGCAAGGGTTATGGGTACTGTCTCACAGTGGTGATACTGTCCCCCCTTGGCAAGCGAGGCTCACGGATATCGTCATAGGTCCGTGGCCGATGATCGCGCCTCAAGTCGCTTTCATTCGGGGAGTCACTTTGCTCTCGCAGATGGCAGACAGGCGATTTTGCGAACGAGTGGGAAGTTCCATGGCACGAGAGCTTCAGGCGGGTCCGTCGAGGTCAATGGAATTCCACGTCGCCTGGTAACGCGACAGGTGCAGACGGTGACGATGGTTGGTGTTACATGTAAGCCCGCCTGTGCCCGCTACGACCACACCTCACTAACGCTGACACAATTAGAACCAACTTCAAGTTGAACTGCCACGTCAACTACCTTCGGAACCTCGAATACGACCAACGCGTCGCAGTCACAGACATATCACAGAGAGCGGGCAGCAAACCGCGACCTCTCTCAATCCCGGGGCATTCGATCCCCAACCGTCGGCGCCCGTATACGACACGATCATGAAGACTAGCTATGTGGAACTTGAACTCATTCGTGTTCAGCAAGCCAGAGGACTCCGAGCACCCAATACCTCTTCCGGAGAACGCCCACGACCCAGCGGTCATGCGTTCGATCACACATATGCCGCAGCGATGCTTTGGCAGGCTTCTGTGCCACTTTCGGCTAGAAAGTCGCAACGTGGGGCCAACGTTATCAAGAAAAAGAATTGCGCGTTCTAAGTCGCAGTGCGACGCATTCAAGAACCGAATGTTGAGGTATCCGGTGGAGGGCTGTCTGGATGGGAGCGTCGCCGTCGGAATTCCCGGCTTTCTTACCACGCTTTCGCATGAGATGGGTGGTGGCCGAGCTTTCTGGACAAGTGCGCGTTCTTCAAGAAGTCATGCTCACGTGTGGGTCCACACATACTATCTTGTCACGTATCCCAGACGACCCCCACTCACCGCTGCCTCAGGATACACTTCACCTCCCCATTCTCCTCATCAACCACCAGCGCGGCGGTAAGGATCTAAATAAAGCGACGATGAACGCGCAACCGCTGGTGTGTGTCAGCGCAGCCAGCTTCCTCGCCCTGCTCGGGATCAAGGACTTCCCTGTGTACGGGTTGGCGACGTATGGTCAGTACGGCGTCGTCTCCCAAGCATGTAGCCGACAACGTACGTTCCTTCGCAGACCTTCACTCCCTTCCGCCATCGCTCCAGCCTGACCTGCTTGCCTTCTCTAGTGCTGCTATTTGATGGACGGAGTGACCCCCAAGTACCGATTCAACCTGTGTAGAGAGCGGATGGCGTCGTTCGCCTCATCAACTTCCTGAACAGATTGGAGCAACACCCATGGGAGCATCTTTACCGCAATCTTGAGACTTGGTTTGTGCATAGGCCATGCCTCGAGATGGGCTGCAAGAAAGACTGTTGAACAGACGAACTTGTTTCCGAATAATCATCGAAGACCAGAAGCGGACCCAAGGAACTTGAGATGACAATTCGCCGGAACACGATGCATCATTAGGATATCATCTCGAATGAGTATGTACAGACTACTGAGTACATGTGGGCTGCTGAGCGCTGAACTTCAAAGCATATTGCACAGGAACTGAACGCGGCGAAAGCATTGCGAGGTGAGTCTAGTCGTGCAGTGCGAATGCGAACAAACCTAACGTATCACACATCATCCGTGCGTCGCGCGAACAGCCCCGCGACACACAAATAGCGGTCGGTGGGAGGTGTGCGGTCGAGCTCTCACTGACGATCTCAACGCCAGACGAACACTAGCCCTCCACGCGCCAGCCACCATCCCACCATCTCACGAGCTACCATTCTGGCCCTCGACGCCCGCCCCAAGCACCTCGATCCACGGCTGCTTCGGCATGTCGCCCGACTTCGCCGCGACGGGGTGGAAGTCCGTCTCGGCCGTGGGGGGCACAAAGCCGCTCGGGTGCGCGACAGTCCCGTCGTCGAGCATGACCTCGACGGGGATCTTCTCCTCGCGATCGCGCATCTGCGCCGCGACCTCGTCGCCGCGCAGCCCCGCGCCGAGCTCGTGCATGAGGTCGCGCTCCTCCGCCTCGCGCTCCTCGATCGAGTTGCGCTGCCGCTTGCGCTCGACGTAGAACGCGGGGACGACGCTGTCCGGGTCGTTGGCAAGGGACCGCAAGGGACCGTCCCAAGCGGAGGTCGTGATCTTGCTCCGGTCGGCCGCGCGGGTGGCAGCCCCGTCGGAGGTGCCGGCGAGACTGAGGGTGAGGGGGTGTTCGACGCCGATGGAGCTGACGCCGCTCACGACGCCGTTCCCGCCGTTCCCGTCCGAGACCATGCGCTTGATCCACTCGACCTCCTCGACCTTGTCAGCCACAATCGGCCTGGCCCCGCCCTGTGAGTCAGCGGACTCGCGCTCACCCCACGGCTGTTTCACCGTGGCGAGGAGCGGGTGCTCCTCCGTGTCGACCTTCGCCGCGACGGGGTGGAACTCAGTCTCAGCCGTGGGCGGCTCGAAGCCGCTCGGGTGCGCGACGGTGCCGTCGGGCAGGCGGACCTCGACGGGCATCTTCTCCTCGCGCAGCCTGGTCTCGGCGGCGAGGCCTTCACCAAGGATGCTGGCGTTGAGGTCGTTCATGAGGCCGCCCTCCTCCTCCTTGCGCTGGGAGATAGCGTTGCGCTGCTTCTTGCGCTCGACGTAGTAGGTGGGGACGATGTTGTCGTCCGCGTCCTGGGACGGGCGGGGAGGGCGGCTCCAGCTGGAGGTGGGGAGTGCGTGGCGGCGAGCCTCGAATGAATTGGGATCTGCGACATCTTCACGACGAGCGGGGGAGGAAGTGTGAAGGGTACGAATGTGTGGCACCTTATCTGCGCTGGAAGAGACAAGTGATGTCGGCACAGAGCGCCCCTGACCCTGCCGCAACTGCCGCGCGGAATTGGGATAAGACGCGGAGGACCTGAAGGCTGGGTCAGTACACGAGCAGCATTGGGCGTGCGTGAATGGTACCGCGGGAGCAAGAGCTGCGTCGCAGGCCTCCAAGTGGGCCCGGTTCGGCACACGGTCCGATGGGGCCGGACAAGAGGAATGACGTCCATGACGACTTGCTCGACTGCGCCACCCAAGATGCAGAAATTGTCAACTCACATTGAAGCCTCTCTGGAAGCCATCTCCATGTGCTTGTGACTGTCGCGGACGACGCTGCGTGAACGGGAGGCGTCGTGTGGCACATTCGGTGCGTCATGCACGGTAGACGCTGGTGGAACGGGAGTGGCCGAGGTAGACGCGGCTGCGCTCTGGATGGCAGCACCGTGAACGAGCCTGCGCCGAGCGACGTTGCAAAGAGCGGCGTGCATTGTGAGGGTTTCGAAGGAGGTCGAGGATGCGTGCCAGAGAAGATATTATGGATGCCGAGCTGATGTTTGTCGTTGTTTTGTTCCACTCCACTTGTCGCCTGCAGTGAGGAGCCGGACGTTTCGGCAAGACCGTCGTAACGTAAATGCGGCCCACGGCCATGCACGGCTTCCCACCGTTTGCGCACCCTTTTCTTGCGGGCATCAGCCTCTGATCACGTCTCTCCTTCCCCTTTCAGCTTCTCGTCCTCGAAAACGGGACCATGGCCACAAAAGAGGCAGATCTGGGATAGTTAAGTTACAGGGTGCACGCATCTCCCCCTTCCCCGTCCACCCTGCGCGGCCGCAGTCGCTTCTCGTGTCCCCAAAATAATGTCCGTACCAGCTTCTGGTGCCACTCTCCCCATCAACGCGACTGAAACCGCCGTCTTATCTCACGAGCAGGCCCACCCCATGTAGGGCGGAGAACCGTTTGCAGCGACGAGCAGCAGCGCCCGCATGCCCAGTCCGGCCGAATCGAGTGAAGATATGCGCACAGGGATATGCGTATTCGAAACGCGGAGCCTTTTGCCACAGTTGGCTGGAGCTGCGCTCGCGGATGCAAATTTGACGCTACGGACATTGCGGAGATCCGTCAATTTGCCCCTGAAGACACAGTAAGTACCTTACGTCGCCGATCCTACCGACGACTGCCCGACTCAGATCACGGTTTTCCCGACGAGTCCTCGAAGAACAGCGAAGAACGCGCGGACTCGATTGGGATGGTACGCGGTGTGTTCCTGAGCGATATAGAAAGCATGCCCTAAGGCTGAGAATGACGTTGGTTGTAGATGCCGGACGACAGGGGGATGGAGGTGGGAGGGGTGACGGAGGCTGGATGCGTAGCCGAACAGGTGTGGGGGGATCGAGAGCAATCTCTTGACTGACACTGATGTCAGCCTCCACGGACAATCTATAACACCCGCCCACACCGTGCAGACTCCACCTCTTCGCGCATACAGTACAGTCTTGAGATCTCTCCCAACTGGCAGTCTCCGCATCTACCTCCGAATCTATGTCAGCTGTGACAACCACCCAACGGGGAGACGGGCATGAGGACGGGCAGAAGGGAGGCGGACACGCGAGCACGAGCGCGGGGGCCGGGGAGAAGTCCAGGAGTGGGTCGGAGCAGCTACAACAGATACTGAGGGAGGCGGAGCAGGAGCGGGGCAAGGCAGGCAGGGCTGGTGAGTGTTTCCTGTTTGTAGGTGGAGGGTGGCGCTGATTCGGTCGGCCTGCACAGCAAGGACGTGCCTGTGGGCAGGGATGGTCGCCGCGATGGTGCAGTTTGTCTTCAACGCGCTCATCATTGGATTAATGGCTGCGCGCACGTCGATATTTGAAGGACTTGTAAGCACTTTCATCCTCTCGGTCGCGAGATCACCGGCCGTTGCCCAATTCGCCGCTGCTTTCGCTTTCGTCTTCTTTCTCCTTGCTCTTCCCTCTCCACAGACGCCCATCGTAGCCGTTATCCTCTACCTGCTGTTGTTCCTGCTGTCGCTCCTGGGCACATTCTACCACGTACTAGCGTACTGGTCCAGGACGTCGTTGCTGCGCCGCACCCGCACGCTCGAGTTGATCATCCTCGACCTCCAGGTGTTCATGATCGACCATGGGCGCCATGGGATGGTCGATGCAGAAATTACAGGGAAGGAGTATCAGCGACAGTTGGAGGCGATCATGGGGAGATATACTGTGTAGTTGCGAATCCTATTTGTAGCCCAACGAATGATAGCGGATACTTCAGCCTGCGAGATCAACCACCGGTACCAGTCGCTCATTGCAATTGTGGGTTCTCCGTCGGCCGAAGCGTGCACAGGGTTTGGTGTTTTTCTTTCCCTCATCTGACTTGGAGAGACATTCACCGTATCCGTATTGTAGCCAGTGAGCGCCTCGTCAACGGTCAACCCCAGCCGTCGTCCTCTAGGCTCTGGTGCAGATGTTCGAAGC
Source organism: Ganoderma leucocontextum (assembly GCA_020736865.1). Lineage (NCBI taxonomy): Eukaryota > Fungi > Basidiomycota > Agaricomycetes > Polyporales > Polyporaceae > Ganoderma > Ganoderma leucocontextum. The sequence goes on from JAHKGY010000009.1 coordinate 1,576,304, forward strand.
CGTTCTAATCGTCGCCAAAGTACAAACAAGGCCGAACGGCCACTCACTCCTCGTCCGACCCCCTGGATCTGCATTCCCTTGGCAGAACTAGGCAAGCGCGGTTGAAGGAGGGTCAAGCATAGATGTCTTGGTTGTACCATGGATTGATGAGGAAGGAGAGGTACATGAACAGCGGGGACCGAAGCGAAGAACGTCAAGCGGGTCCCTGAGGTGTAGGAAGAGGTGAGGCAGAGACAGTTGCTTGGGGCGAGGAGATCAACTTTCGGCGTGATACCGCGAAGGAGGACTCGAGGAGGAGGACAGTACGCGCGCCATGTGACTATTGATGACTTATTACCTAAGCCTTCAGGTACTATGTTTTGCTCAATGCATACTTACATAACTTACAGTAGTCGCTCAACTTGAAGCGCGTCTCTGCCGTCTCCTTCAAGTTCCTCTCTGCCTATAGTGTCCGTCATCTGCTTGCCCAGGATTACCCAACACCGCAAACCTCGCGGTCTCGGACATGCCGCAGCACTGGTAACACCATGTCAATGATGTACAAGAGATACTTATCCCGACTTTGGCGTGCCGCGGCTCAGCGCTCAGCCGAGTCAGGCCTCAGGCCTCAGGGTGTGCCGACACCGCATGGTTTCATTTCTTGACTGCGTCATTTTTCTTGTCCCTCCTATTTCCTATCGTGTCATTCGCAAACACCCCGCAGTAGCCCGATCCTGCGTACCTAGTCGCCAAGAGATTCGCGGGCATCAGGTCGATGATTGATGGCGTGGAGGGCGGGATGGGATGACGCTCGCGACAGCCTTCAGCACAAGTATCTTCGTCGCGCACCGTCTCCGTACCATCGTCAAAGTTGGTAAGCCTCACTTCATCCCACCATTAATGATTGAGGGTGCTTACATATGTTCCGCATCAGCTCTATCTCCGTATGGGGCGTAGCGGATCCAACCTCGGCGGAGAACACTGGGGCCGCCTGTCCGACATCCCCCCATGCCAGCCCTCTCCCACATAACGTAGTTTTGTCCGTTCTCCGTTCTCCCAATCCCAACAGGACAGGGGCTATGCTACCGGAAATGATTATAACACCAGCGACAGGCAAGGACAAGTCGAACTCACCCTCGACCCGCATGCCCATCTACGGCGACCAGACCCAATCCGCCTGCGCTGTCGACTGGTACCCCATGCCGATGATGAACCCGAACCAACCCGTGCCGAATGCTGGTGTCTCTGATAGCCTCCTGTTACCCCCACCTGCCCACATCATGTCGCCTCGGGCTGACGCTGCGCCCAAGTCGCCCAGCTCTGACGTGACGCTGACAGGCCGGGAAGAGGTCGGCGAAGCGGCCGCGGGAGGCGATGGACAGTGCAGAGAGAATTGGTGAGTCTGTCTTGTTTGTGGGGGAGGGCTGGGCTCGAGGGTGGCGCTGACTCGGATTTGGTTGGCGGTTGGCGGGCACAGCGAGGAGGAAGCTGGGGGAGCTGGGGGTCGCCATGGCGCTGCTCATCTTCGGCACGTTGACCATCGGAGTCGGCGCGTACGACTTCGGAGCCAGCGCGCGCCGGCCTGGACAAGAGGAAATCACTTCTATCCTCTCAGTTGTGAGTTGATCATGCTCACCCCCGGCCTTTGTCTAATTCGCTGGTGCTGTCGCTTTCGCTTTCTCTCTCCTTGTTCCGCAGATCCCCCATCGCGACCTTGATCCTTGGCGTGCTCACGAGCGTCACCGCATTATACCTCTATTTGCGCGTATTCGACGGTGTACTCTAGATGACGGCCACGGGCAGTCTATCGTAGTCGGGCCTGAGGTGGTGGCGCAGTACCAGCGACAGTTCGATGTGATCGTGGGGAAAGAGGTTGAGATCGTTGAGGACGCACTAAGAAGCGGAGAATGCATGGAGGAGATGGAAGACGACTGTCGTCGCTTCGGAGAAGGGCAAGATTGAAAAGTCGATGGTGCCTTCCAAGCGTCCTCTCGACATTGTTGCCTTGTTCAACTCAAGCGTCGTTTTCGCAGATGGGTCACAGCTGATTTGGAAAATCATGACTGGACTTTTTTTCTCCGCCTGTCGAAACCGACCTCATCGCATCACTGATTGTGAAGTACTTACATAGATGCCCATCCACCCTGTAAAGCAACTTTACTTGCCAACAACTACTGAATAGAACATTGTAGCCATTGCCTCCAGAAACTGTTCAGGTCTGTAGTCATCGAGCCGACACGGACGTGAGATGCATGTCAACAAGTTACTGTTACAAGTGGTTCTATTAACCGTTATCATTCCACTGTTAAAGCGCCTAATTGCAAATGCTTGTCTAACCACGTCCTAGCTATACTTCCCCTGCCGCACCACCACCGTAACTGAACACACTGTCGAGGATGAGGATGAGATGTCCATTAACATTCAGGTGCGCGACACCCGCGAGTGTTTACCCCTAGTACGTGCGATTGCGTCACACGGATTCACGCCCGCGAAGTGTTAGGGACTAACATCATCCCCTATAAGTACCGGAGGTGCGGCATGCCCTCCCCTCTCCCACTCCCCTCATCAGGAGGGGCTACGCCACCAGAAACGGGTATAACACCAGCGCGTTTTCGAACCCCCAAAACTCCCCGACCTGCATGCCCATGACCTACGGACGGTCTCCACGCCTGTGCTGTCAACCGGTACCCCATGTCCACAGTGACGAACCCGAACCAGCCCGTGCCCGGTGCTGGTGTTTCTGATAGCCTCCTGTTGCCCCCGCCTGCTCACGTCATGTCGCTTCGGGCTGACGCTGCGCCCAAGTCGCCCTGCTCTGAGGCCGTGACGCTAATAGGGGCCGGGGAGACGTTGGAGGAGCGGTTACAGCCGACACTGAAGGAGGCGAAGCTGGCATTGGACAATGCAGAGAGGGCTGGTGAGTGTTTCGTGTGAGGGTTGGGCTGGAGACTGGCGCTGATTACAGTAATGATTAATGATTCGTTGGCGTCACGCGTGCACAGCCAGAAAGCTCGAGCTGGGGATCTCCCTCGGCAATTACGCCCTGATTTACTTCACCACGTTCATCACGTGTGTCTCCGCGGCCATGATTAAGCCTTCAGTAGCTTCAGTTGAAACCTCTTCCGACTCGCCGCCATCAAGCGTGAGTTGATCATGTTCACCTCCGGCCTTTGTCTGATTCGCCGCTTTCTTTCTACTTGTTCTACCATCTCCACAGTGGCGCATCGCGACCTTGATCCATGCCGCGCTCTCACTCTTCACCTCATTCTCCGTCAATCTCGCATGCACTTCCAGAGAGCTGTGGTTGCAGCAGGTGCACGAACTCAATTCGTTCACCTGTGAACTCCAGGGATTCATAATTGCCAACGGGCGGCGGCACTACACGGCGGTTGATCTCGAAATCGAAGAGAAGGTGGCAGGGTACCCGCGACGGTTCATGGCGATCATGGCGCAGCCCAAGCATCGAGGACGTGTTGAAGGTGGAGAACAGATGGGGAGGGTGAAGACGACCACCGCCGCTGAGAACAGGAAGACGGAGAAGTCGGCGGTGTGACTCGGCGCAACGACACTCGTCGGAGCTTTTCAGGCGTCCTGTTCACCTCCCCACGCACTAGTACTATGAAGGGTCATTTTCACATATTAGTTACAGTTGATTTCGAAACATGATAAAACTGGCAGCTATTGCCTGCAGAAAGTGTTGAGGTCTGTAGACAACGAGCCAACATGAGTGCGAGATACTCGTCGAGCCCCATCCAAAGTGCGAAGCCGCGAACGCGAGCCCGCATATGATGGCATATCCCCCACTGTGCCGCACCACTGCCACCACGTACCGCTGTAACTGGAGTAACTGAACAGTACCCTGTAACCCTGTCAAGGACGAGATGTCCACTGACATTCGTTGCGAGACGTCGACACTTGTAACGGCCGCGCGAGCATTTACTGCAACCTCTGAGTGTGCAGCCTCCATACATATAGTAGTAATACCGTCACTCTCGCGCGGCGCGGGCTGTCCAGCCGGTGTGATCATGATGATCTTTCTGCGGACGAAGACCACTGCTTTAGTATGTGCTAAGGCTCTGCAAGGCAAGAAAATGCTGCTTGAAGGTGAGCACATGTTCGTAGTCACCGGCATGGATCGATGGGCAGGTAAAGCGGGAAGATGGCTCCGAAGGAATGTTAGGGTCCCACAGGCATGATCAAAAAAAATTGGCCATCTCATCATTATCAGCTGTAAATGTGCCAAAAGGTTCTGATACAACGAATACCGAAGGTTTTGATCCTCTCGAGACTTGGCATCTCAACTGTGTCGAGACGTTGCTTCAGATGGATGGGACACCCTTGGGACAACCGTGGCTAGGGCCTGCGAAGAGCGCAATCGCGTCGGAGATGACAGGAACAAGCACGCCACGGGCACCCGTCCGAACAGGACAATTCCCATTGCACAAACCGCGTCCAGTCCAACCCCTTCATTCTCGGAACCTACAACGTCAGTATACGGAACGGGTCTGATCCGCCGCCCTCCAATCCTGCCAGCACGGCCTGGCGGACGGCGCCTAGGTAGTCGCCCAGCCGACGGCCGTCCTGGCTCGAAAAGTCGTCGTAGAGTCTGTAGCGCGAGTCCGCGACGACGTTGACCAGCGACAACGCGTATTTGATGTTCCTGTACTACCGTGTGAGCCGTGAGATTTGCGATACAACAATGGAAGGACGCACTCGGGGATGCGACTGCGCGAACCGACCAGGATGGAGTGCAGGCGGATGATGAGCTCGGGGATGTATGTCTGCCGGATGCGGACGAGGTCGCGCCGCCTTCGGTCCCCTGAAAGATGGTTTCCTCGCTTAGTCCCAGTTTCTGACGCATTGGCAATCTATAGATGTCAAGCACTCACCGTTGGGGACGTCTACGTCCAGCATGAGCCAGTCTGTCGTGAGCAGTTTGACGACCTGCTCCCTGGCCTGCTCGATCAAAGTCTAGATGGACGCCTCTCTCAGCACAACTATTCATTGCACACCAGCACCAGCGCACGCGCACCTTGTAATCGCTCAACCACGCCGCCCGCGTGTCCTTGTTCATCTGCGGTTGCTCCAGCACCTGCGTCTCCACGACGCGCGCGAGGAGCTCCCATACATTGAAGAACTGGCGGTAGTGCATGTACTCCGTCGCCTGGTCCTCGGGCTCCGTCAGGCTCCCGAGCTCTGGCGGGAGCATGTCCAGCAGCGTCTTCGAGAGCTGGATCCGCCCTCGACCTACGAGATCATAATCATTCGATGAATGAAATATGGTGCGGAGGAAACAGTGCGTACCAAGGAAGTATCGGAGGATGACGTTCGCCTGCTCGAGCGCGGTGTCGTACGTCGACTCCAGGAATGTCGTCCACTCGATCGACCGCAGGAGCAGGATCTCCGCGTCTGTCGGCGCAGGTTCTAGCCCGATGATTGACGGCAGGGGGCCCTTCGCCGGAGGGAGTATCTATCAAATGCACCTCTTCTCAATACCAACGCTCTTTTCAGGATGCTTCAGCGACAGATGACGCACCGTGAATGTCTTCTCGATTGTGCGCTCGGCCGTGACGATGGCGACACGCTCGATATCAAGACCGTGCTCCCTCGCGCGCGTGAGCGCGAGCCGCCGCTCCGTCGCATCCCCTGCGAGCTCAAGCGACGTGAGGAAAAGAGCGTAGCGTTCGACAGCGTTATCGCCGAGCGCGCCCGCGTACATTGCAATGAGCTCGCGCTGGCCAGCATGCTCGAGTACGCGCAGGTACGCCTCGAGGATGATTTGCGTTGCGAACGGCGAGACCTGAGTGTCGATCAGCTGAAGGAAGAGGCAGAGATGCGCAAAGAAGCGCGTCATTGCTGGGTACCTGTCCGAGTCCGTCAACCATGTCTTCGCGCTAGACCATGCAACCAGGATGCTTACTCCGGCGCTGAAACGTATAATCCCTCTTGCAATCCGTTCGCGAACGCCTCCAGCAGCTCGTCCGTCCTATCCAGGATGATATGCAGCTGCGAGACGTGGTACGGGTGGTCCGCGGGCGCGCCCTCCGCGACCTGCACGCCGCTGAGGCCCTCCAGCATCTTCATCACGTCGTCCTCCCATTCCTCGTCTTCGTCCGAGTTCAGTGGCACCACGCCGTCCGCTGCACCTGATGCCCCGCCCTCAAGCGCACCCAGGCCGCTCTCCCAGAAGCACTCCCGCGCGATGCTTGCCAGCCCGAGGCTGAGGCGCTCCTCGCACGCAATGCCGACGAGTGCCCAGAGATGGTCTTCCCAGGTCCGGCACACCGCTTTGAGGACGGCAGAGGTGGACGGCGTTGGTGCGAGCGCGGCGTACAGTGCGCGTTCTGTGGGGGAGAGGGTGGTCTGCACGGTCGATGCGGTGAGAACGAGCGGGAGTGGGTAGAAATGTGCGAACTTACGTTAAGTGCTGTCCGATGACACACGGTTTTCCACATTTGTCTGCGAACGTTCCCGTGCCATTGCTGGGAGTCCTCTGTATCTTCGTCATCCATCGCATCCTCGTCCCGCGGTTCATTTGCTACACTCGGTGTGAGCTGTACGAGGTGGGTTAAGAGAGGCGCGCATAACTCACCTATCGCGCGCCACTGGAAGAGAAACGCGCCGCGAATGCTCGCAGCACGCCAAGGTTGGTTCGCTTTCCTGCAAAGCTCGACCGCCTCCTCCAACTGACCTGCGCGCACATGTGCGTACAGTGCCTGTAGTATAGCCTTGTCATACGCCTAGTTGTTGCACGGTTAGCACAAGCCCGCATCCTCTGCTTACGAGAAAGTGACACAGTCCAGCATGCGTGCGGTGATGAGACGAGGGCGACTTCAGAACAAATGGGCTTACCGCATCGTCAGGTGCCAATCCCTTTCCTTCCTCTCCGCCCCTGTTCACCGCATCCGGATCCAACTCTGCAACCACGCCTCCAGCGACTCGACCCGTCCGCTTGCCTTGCAGGACCGCGTTTCGCGTAAACCGCCAGTAGCCGTTGGTGGCGCCAGGGGTTGCTGGTAGAGGAGCTGAATCATGGAGCCATTCTCGCACTACGACGAGGGCGGACAGAAGGGGCGACGCGTGCATGATGGACTGGGCGAGGGTGGCGGGTGGTGTGTACGGATTGGCGGCGAGAAGGTCTCGGGGATGTGGGTACTCGGGCGGGGTAGTTTTGCGAAGCCTTTCGGGTCACATTTGCATTGTAGAGCGAGGAAATGGATGGTGGACACGTACGACATCAGTGCCTGCAACAGTGCCCAAGTATCGCTCTCCATTTTGAGGGCATCCAATTCGCTTGACGAAACACGCCCCTCCGCCGCCGCTTCCTGCAACTCTGCGAGTCTGAGGGGCGCATTATGACGTGCCATCACTCAGTAGATAGGTAGAACACTTACTGCTGGTTGCATATCTCACGAAGGCGAGGCGCGAAGCCAGTTTCGGGATGTAGAAGGGTTTCAAGGTCGTCCTTGTTCGCCTGGCACAGAGATAAGACTGATGCGCATGAAGCGTAGAGGGACTCGGCCATTGGACGCACACCAGCCAACGGTGAGCAGCAAGGAAGTGGTGCAAGAAAGCGGAGGGACAGTGGTCAAACGGTGGTTAGCGGGCAAGTTCAAACGGTGACCAAGACGGGCCGGCGCCTCGGCTGCGTGATCGGGCGTACGCACAAAATATTAAGCTGGACCATCCCTTGGCACTTAAGCGAAGACTGATGTTCACAATGTGTAGGATATGTAACGGAGACATCTGCCCAGTGACAAATGCCCCCTAGAATACGCAGCTCCCAACGACCAATAGTCGAACACATAAAGAAATCATTATCAGTTACTACTGACCATCGAGGTAATGAATACCACTATGTGTACCAAACTCAAACAACGGGCGACGAAGGATCCACAAGGCGCTGTACGTATGTACGTCCTTCCAAAAAGCCTAGCAAAGGGCAACGCGCAGACACAACGGCGGAGGCACAACAAGCACAAGGAAATGATATTGTATAACGAGCGGGCGCGGGCCGGGTGGGGTATCGTGCGGAACGGTCGGTCACTGCAACAAGCAGGAGAGGAAAGTATTCGAGGGATTTTAAGACACCGGAGCGAAAGCGGGCAAAAGAGGGAGCGGAGAACAATCCAACAACAAACTTGGGGCGTCGCGCACGCACGCGGTGCGGCCTCACCGCCTACCGGTCCCGCGACCGTAACCGACCTGAAGGTTGTCGAGCTCAGCCTCGAGCGACTTGATCGCGCTGTGCGCCAACTCGAGGTCCTTGTTGAGCCGGTCGCGCTCCGCGATGAGGTGCTGCTCCCACTGCCTGAAGCGCGCCTCCTCCGCCTTGACCTGCTCCGTGAACCGCTTCCGGAGCGCCTCCTCCTCCTCCTTGAACTTCGGGTTCTCGAACTTGCGCGGCTTCTGCTCTCCGAACTTGCGCGTCTCCATCTGCGCCTGCCGGTAGTTCTCGTAGTGGAGGTCCTCCGTGGACGAGATGAGGTCGAGCATGTACGTCCGGATCAAGAGCGAGCGCAGCTTGCGGAAGTCGCAGTGCGCCTCGTTCTCGACCTCGGCGATACCCCACAGGTACTCGCGACCCTTGACGGTGCGGCCGTCGGCAGTGACAACGTCCTCGGTCGAGCCGATGATGGAGAACGGCATTGCCTCGGAGAGAACGCGGGCGTGCTCTGCGCTGACTTCGTCATCGGCCTCAATGGGAGGCTGATAGATACGGATACCCTGCGCCTGGATGACCTGTCGAATCTACAGTCCCATAAAGGGCGTAAGCGGGCGCGGAAATGAAAACGGTTGTAAATTGATACGTACGCGCTCCTTGAAGGTGTGCATGTCGGCATGGGTGAGGGTATCGGCCTTGGCGATGACGGGGATAAGGTTGACGCGCGTGCCCAGACGCTTCATAATCTCAATATCCAGAGGCTTGAGACTGCAACATCTCAATCAGCAGTCATGCAAAAAAGCGATCCGCCAAATGGGACTCACGTGTGGCCCGTCGGACGGATGAAGTACAGGCAAGCATGAACCCTGAGGTCTGTCTTCTCCCTCCGCTCGGGCTGCTGCTCCTGGCGCATGTACGCTTCATGCTGGTCGTCAATGAAGTCGACAATGGGTGCCCACGAGTCGCGGTTGTTGACGTAGTCGCCGAAGCCGGGTGTGTCGATGACGGTCAGCTTCGTCTTGAACTGCTTCTCCTCGAGCTCCGCCTTGATGATCTCAACCTCAGTCAGCTTGTCTAGCTGCTTTTGGTGACGCCTGGTGTAGTTCTTGGCCGGGGAGAGCTCAGTTGAGAAGAGGGTGTTGATCAACGTGGTCTTGCCGAGACCAGACTCGCCTGCATGAATGTAAGTTAGGAATCGTAGGAAGAAGGGTTAACATATATATTTGGAAGTTAGCAAGGGGCTGCGCCATGTCCTGCACAGGAGAGAATTCCATTCCATCGTACACGAGATTAAGGGGGAAATTCGATTCCCAACACGTTAGGGACGCATGATGCTTGTGTGATGGCTTAAAATGGGACAGGAGGTGCATCGCGACTGGGTGCACCCACGGCGAATTGTGAGGGTGAGAGGCGTCACGACCTTAACGCAGCCATGATATGCATCCCAGACCGTGCAATTCCAGCAAGCTTCATGCTTGTTAGCAAGAGCAAAGTGCACACAAATAACCCCACGCGCCAAACAGTGCCAGAACTGATTGAATGCAGGACAGCGTGGCATAACAACCGCGCGTTCCACAACTCCTCCATCCGGGCCCCGAGCTATCTCCTTCCAACAAGATAATGAACTCGAATGGTACTCACCAACAACCATAACGGTGAAGTGCGCCCCGCGCTTGGCGACAATCTTATGCCTCTACAACAAGTAAAGCCCCGCGTCTTTAGTCTTCCCACTGCGCACCTCAGAAGAGCTCGGGTTTCTCACCTGGTTGGGCAGGTTGGCAATGCCAATACCGTCGGAAAAAGGTGCAGCCATTGTGGATGAGGTCGGAGGGGGCGAGGGGAGGGAGTCTGGTGACCGCGAACGCAACGGACAGGTTCGACGCTTTGGAGTTGGAGGAGATTCACTGTGTATTTGTCCCTGTTTGCCCGCAGTGGCCCCAGTGCGGGCGCTTCCAATCTTTCCTGCCTCGCTTCTCAACCAAGTCAGACCAGACTCCTAGACTCGTCGCACTCTTCTCCGTTTCCCTTCCTCCATCCTCCCCCCTCAACACCGCACAAAAGGTCTCTCTACGGGCTGTAGTCTGCTGCCAAGATGAGTCAGGATCCAGCGGAGCAGAACATCCAGATGTGGAAGGTCAAGAAGCTCATCAAGAGCCTCGACGCCGCCAGAGGGTACGGCCTCCATCGTTCTTCGTCCTCGCTCCTGCTCATCACACTCTCCAGAGCTGGTACTTCCATGATCTCGCTCATCATCCCGCCCAAGGTGCATGAATTGTGCTAGGATCGCCATCCGATCGCTCACCTTGGGCTGCAGGATCAAATTTCCCGTGTCTCCGCCATGTTGACACAGGAGTACGGTACCGCCTCCAACATCAAGTCCCGAGTGAACCGTCTTTCCGTGCTCGCCGCCATCACGTCTACGCAGCAGCGTCTCAAGCTGTACAACCGAGTGCCTCCAAACGGTCTGGTGCTGTTCGTCGGAACGATCCTGACGGATGAAGGCAAGGAAAAGAAGGTCTCCTTCGACTTCGAGCCTCACAAGCCGATCAATACGTACGTCCACTCCAATATACTCAGCAATCCCCAGTTTCAACGATGTCAACTTCAGCTCGCTCTACCTTTGCGACAACAAGTTCCACACCGAAGCGCTCCAAGAGCTGCTCGAATCCGACTCCAAGTTTGGGTTCATCGTCATGGATGGTAACGGCACACTCTTCGGCACGGTCGCGGGCAACACGCGCGAGGTCATCCACAAGTTCACCGTCGACCTCCCCAAGAAGCACGGCCGTGGTGGTCAGTCCGCGCTGCGTTTCGCTCGCCTCCGTGACGAGAAGCGTCACAACTACGTCCGCAAGGTCGCCGAGCTGGCTGTCCAGCACTTCATCACGAGCGACAAGGTCAACGTGACCGGTCTCGTGCTCGCTGGCAGTGCGGACTTCAAGACCGAATTGTCGCAGAGTGACATGTTTGACCCCCGTCTGGTTGCCAAGATCATCAAGGTCGTTGATGTCAGTTACGGTGGTGAGAATGGATTCAACCAGGTGCGTTCTACTTCCGTCTTTCACACTAGCGTGCCATAACGTTGATATCGTGTGATAGGCTATTGAGCTTGCGGCAGAGGCACTCTCCAACGTCAAGTTCGTCCAGGAGAAGAAGCTTATCCAGAAGTACTTCGACGAGATCAGCCAGGACACCGGCAAGTACTGCTTTGGTATCGACGACACGCTCAAGGCGCTCGAGCTCGGTGCTGTGGAGACGCTCATCGTTTGGGAGAACCTGGACATCACTCGCTACGTTCTCCGGAATGCCGCCAGTGGTACGTGAATCACCAAACTCCCACCTCAAAAAGCATATTGACCGTGTTGCGCAATACAGAGGAGATCGTCATCCACGCGAACAAGGAACAAGAAAAGGAGCGCGACCGCTTCCTCGACAAGTCCACCGGGCTCGAGATGGAGAAGGTCGTCGACCCGCAGTCGCTGCTCGAGTGGTTCGCGGAGAAGTACAAGGAGTTCGGCGCGAACCTCGAGTTCGTCACGAACCGCTCGCAGGAGGGCGCCCAGTTCGTGAAGGGCTTCGGCGGCATCGGCGGCCTCCTGCGCTACAAGGTCGACTTCACCAACCTTCAGAGCGTCGACGACGATGACGACGAGTTCTTCTCGGACGATGATGCCATCTGACTTTTCTGGCGGCTCCGTTCTGGAGCCCCCCTCGGCTTGGGCACGCCGGGCGGGGCGGAGGGCAGGGGGACGTCGGGTGGGGACGTCGTAGCGAAGGACGTCGGGCATGAGGAGATGCGGGCGCAAATGACCGAGACGGCGAGGGCGATGGACGCTGTCGTCACCCCGTCCGGGCAGGCTGCTGTGGCGGTCGTAGGAGTTGTGGACGGCGATGGAGATGAGAAGACCACGAGGACGCCCACGTTGCAGTGTGTGGACGGCAAGCACGAAAAGCGGGGTGCGAGCGGTCCTTGTTGGGTACCCAAAGATAGCGTCAACGTTACGAGACGTCTCCTCGACGTCGAGGTGCGTCCTCATTTTCTTTCGGACATGAAGACCCAATGCTGATCTTGCTTGCTCCTGCCGCCTGTTTACAGATGTGAAAGCTGACCCTTTCATGGATTCGTGTCTCAACGGACCTCTTGTTCTAGAAATATTTGCAGTGTATCGCTATTCGCTCGTCGAAGTTGTAGCCTGACGTAAATGCCAATGACGACTTGTCATGCCCGCTCCCCTTGGTGTTGCTTTGGATTGACTCTCAATTATATCGTGAGGATGGCTAGACGTGTGCACTGAGCGAGTTTGTCGAAGAGGGCCTTGATATCATATGGCACTTCGTTGGCTAAGCCGTCCAATGGCACAGTATCGATGCAGGCGCGATGATTCCAGTACATGAAGTCTATCGTCCACCATATTTCAAGCCAGCGGCCTATCCCCCACCCCGACAGTGGTGCGTCTTGGATGACCCACGGGCTCAACCGTGAGGCAGCGAGATTGGGTACGGCGCAATCATGCCGTCCGTCAACAGCCTTTCGGCACCGGACATTGCGCAAGACTGATTCGCTCTCGGCGGTGCCGAATGAGATGAGAATGCCACCGAACGCCGTCCAGGAGCGCAAAAGGACATCACCCATGTGCGAATGGCACAAAATGGCGTAACAGAATGTCCAAGAAACCCGGCACGATGCAGACGACGACTGAGACCTTCAGTCACCGTTCACGGATCGTCCAACTCATCCTCCCGAACGACGATCGGCTTCGCCGCGCCCTTCTTCCCCCGCTTCCCGCCCCCCTTTTGCTTGCTCGACGACGCGCCGGGGCCTCGACCGAGATTGTTCTTCCGCCCGCTCCCCTTCCCCGCCCCAGCCGTAGGCTCCTCGACGCCGTCCCCGACCCTGATGACGACGCTGACGGTGGACTTGCCGCGCGTGCGGTACGCGACGTCCTCGTCCTCGTCGTCCGGGACGAGCTCGTCCTGCACCTCGACAGTCCCCGTCGTGACCTCGGTGTGTATCTCGTCCTGCGGGTAGGGCAGGATGGCGGGGAGGGAGAGCGCGAGCTGCATCAGGTGCGGGATCGCCGCGCCCATCGCGCTCAGGTGCAAGGTCTTGTACCTATCCACGATATACAAAAGCAGCACGTTCGTAGTTGTGATCAGCGCACCGTGACGGCGGCGGGGGCGCGGCTAGCAGGAAAGAGGGGACCGCGAGCACTCACCCGTCCTCGAGAAACACGTCCTTGCAACGCCTGAGGTACGCGCCGAGCTCCGTCCGCCGCGTGACGCAGATGTAGTTCTTGCCCTCCGCGTGCGCCGAGCGCGGGCCCGTCGCGGACACGGACGCGGGCACGGTCGGGAAGGGGCGGGGTGGCACCAGCTTGCGGACCTTGTGCTTGTGCTGTGGAGGTTTGCCCGGCTGCGTCGATTGTCCGGCATTGCTGCCCTCCACCTCGTCCGTCTCGCGTGTGCGTTTCTTGTTTTCCCGCGGGGTCGTCTGGCTCGAAGTCGGCGTGCTAGCCGGGTCCACCTCCATCTCCGGTGTAACTGTGCACGGCGGGGGCGCCTGCTCGGGTTGGGGAGTGGTGTCGCCTGCGTGTGCCTTGACACGTTTGGATGGTTTGTGAGCTTCCGAGTCGACAGAGTCAAGTTTACGCTTTGACATAGACGGTCTCGACGAGAATGAAGACGACGAGGATTGAGGGGATAACAGCCTGAGATCGACTTGCAGCACTTGGTGGACGGTAAGTACTGCGACAAGTCTTTTCAAAGTTATCTCATCGGAGTTTTCAAATTCAAGTCCAGTTGTGGGGACATAATGCCAAATAATCAGAAACTCGACGGCGGCTCTGACTTGAATTGAAACCGTCAGCTAGCCATGGCCTGCAGTGTCCGACAGTCTCCGACTCTCATCTCTCAACACCTCCCATCACGCTACAATACCGCATATGTTTCGTACGCAATGGCTAGCTTTTGCGTAACGGTAGTGCAAAGTTGCTGCGTCACGGTTCCTCCACGCGGTACCGAGTATTCCATCCGGATCTGGTATGAAATTTATGGGATCGAGTCGTCGGACTCACTGGCAGCTCACTAACACGTCCTTGACAGAGACTGGTACAATTTACTCCATGTACCACATACCTCTGAGTGGCATATCTAACTGCTTCACGGCAGCGTAGTTCACTACCAGAACGGTGAGGGTTTATATGTGCTATCATCGTCACCAAGTCCAGTGGAATATACTAATCGGAACGTGTGTACACAGTACGGCGGAGTCGGCTGAGAAGAACAAAGCAAGCAGCCTGACTTCGCAGAGGAAGAAGAAAGCTAGAGATGTAACAACATAGCGATGTGCTCCAAGTTTAACGACCAAAATCAACTTGACACGAGGATGGATGAGTACTGGAGTCCGCTGTCAAGCCACTGGCAAAGCGTCTACTCACATCTCTGAATCCTAGGTTGTACTAGTAGCTTCGGACACTGTCCGGTTTTAGAGGATGAGAGGGACTGGTGAGCAGCCCATGCTGACGCCGCCTGCCACGAGCGTCACGGTCATCAACATCGCGCCTACAGCCGTGACCAGGACACTTACCAAAGTCGTTCCCGCTACAGCAGACCGGCATCGCGTTACTATGAAAGCAAGATCGTTCAGCGTCGTCTCTTCTCGATTACATTCCAAGGAACATCAGACTCACCAGCTGGGTGCTCCGCCGACGCTGCCGACGGGGACAGGATCGCAGGAAAGGCCGACGTGTTGGTCCGACTGGGTGGTAAGCCTCAAGGCGTCGAGGATGGGCGCCAGCTTGGGCGAGTCGGGTGCTTCGACAGAGTTGCAGCAACGGACGGCGCCCGTCGAGCATTGCGAGGTCGATGGCTCGCTCCGACGGGAAGGAAGGGAGAATACAGCATCGGGGTAGACGACAACGAGGGAGAGAGCGAACGCTGTGAGAGTCGCGAGGAACTTCATCGTGTGGGGCGAGGCTGGGGGTGTCGTGGAAAGGTGGGCGAAATGCAGGGGCGAGAAAGGCGACTAGGTCCGTCTGGCTGCGTCCCGACGGGCTTTTTGTAGGGACGAGGCTAGTTCAACATGATCTGAAACAACAGTATGTTCCTTCACAGAAACATGTGGAAGTTCGATGGAGTGAAGTAACGTTGCCTTTCACGTTGTCAGTGTCTAGGTGCTCCACTGTCAACTGCAAGACCCTCAGCTGAAGACGAAATCGCCGAAGCCGAGAAAAACGATGCTGCACTTTGGGCCATCTGCATCCGGGGTGATGATTGTCAAGTTGTCGATGTGCGAGTGCTGTACCTGCAGAGGCTTCAGCGGGCTCGCGCTCAGCCAGGCGCCTCTTCCCCGCTCAGTGCGACCGCTTTGTGGCGTCTGGTGTCCACGGACTCGCTTCCATTCCTGCGCCGAGCGCGGAGGCGATCGCTGGCAGGTGTTCTACGTTCGGTCAGCGTCCCACGACCACTGGGCTATTTTCATCCCCTTCTACTAACTAACACGAACACTGTCAAGCACGTCAACCTCTGACCGACCTCAGGCCTCTTCGGTCTCCTAACGTGCGCCGCCGAGCTATGTTCCGTCTCCCGATCACAGACGTATTCAGGCTAATTCAGGTCGATCTCCGCTTCTTCCGCTTCCTCTTACCCGGCTCGCACCCTCCAACGGCAACTCAATCTCTTAAACAAGACTTGCAAGGGTCCATCGTCCAAAGCTCCTACTCGATGTGCCAGCCAGTCATTCGTCGTTCGTATTCGAGCTGATCTTCATTCAGCTCCAGCTGGACGCCACTTCCTCCTGTCTTTCGCTAGCCCGCACGTTGGACCATTCAGTCATTTTTCCTTTCTCTAGTGACCTCGCTGGTGGATGGATGCGGTATATGCCTCTCCCAGCTCAGAAGTCCTTAGTCGACTTTCGGCTCCATCCAAACCTCCAAGGCCGTCTCGTCGTCCCATCGGCCTTTCAACTCAACGTCCCACGCTCTGCTCGGCCCCGTTCCTCCCATAAAAACTCTCCAGGAAGCCCCAGAAGACCGCATCGCTCCCTAGCCCCACAGGTGCAGCGACGTTCGCTCCTTCGAGATCTCATCAGTCTCCTTCACTCTCTTTCCAAACCCAACCAGTCCTTCACCATGTCCACCCGCTTCGCCGTCCTCACCTTCTTCGCCCTCGCCGCCCTCGTCTCCGCCTCCCCGGTTCCCTGCGAGACAACGACCACGATAACCGAGTGGTCCCTCCCCATCCCCACCGAACCGATCACCTCCATTTTCTCCCCGGTCCCTACCATCCCGGTCGTCCCGAGCCTTCCCATTACCGCCGAGCCTTTGCCCACCGGCATTTCCTCTGAGCCCATCGCGGTCCCTCCGCTCTCCACCGTGGCCCCCGTTTCTACCGTGCTTCCTACCATCCCCACCGGGCTGCCTCCCGTTTCCAGCGTGCTCCCTTCCCTTCCCATCGGGCTTCCTCCCCTCCCTACCATTTCTCTCCCTACCATTTCTCTCCCTACCATTTCTCTCCCTACCATTACCCTCCCTACCATTTCCCTCCCCACAGCTTCTCTCCCCACCGTCTCCCTTTCCACCGGGAACCCGGGCACTTGGCCGACTAGTGCTCCCGCCACCTGGCCGACTAGTGCTCCCGCCACTTGGCCAACTAGTGCTCCGGGCAACGCCCCCACCTGGACGGGCAGCGCCCCCGCTGGCACTCCGAGTAACGCGCCGTCTGGAGGCAACGGCAACTCCGGCGGTCAGTGCAACACCGGCCCTATCCAGTGCTGCAACACCATCGCACAGTCGAACACCCCGGACGGCCAGCAAGCCATCATGGGCCAGCTGGGCGACGCGAGCTCCGTGGACCAGGGCCTGCTCGGCGGACTGCTGAAGGCGATCGTCTCTGGGGTCAACGTCCCCGTGGGCCTGAACTGCAGCCCGATCACGGTCCTCGGGATCGTCGGACAGGACTCTTGGTGAGTCCCTTGCCAGTATTAGTGGGAGGATCAGGAGTGCTTCGTGGAGGTATACGCGCGCTGACATGGATCGCTTTGCGTTACAGCGACGCACACCCCGTGTGCTGCGAGAACAACGCCGAGGGTGAGTCCCGATGCTCGTGTCTGGCTGGGGCTTCCGTTGCTCATTTTCCTCGCTCGCGACGCAGGTGGTTTGATCAGCATTGGCTGCATCCCGGTCAGCCTGTGAACGTCGCGTTCTCCCGGGTTTCGAGGGCCGCCACAACTGCGCCGCTGTAGACGGCCCTCCGAACCCAGCGGCATGCTGCTGCATATCTTAGGTTTATTTTACTTGATAGACTCGTGCGCCGATTCCGAGTCATACCCTCGCTCCTTTCCTGTCTCCGTGTTCTGGTGCTCTTGTGTCATATAGTACATCTCTGGTGCTTCTGTACCTTAGGTTCTCGCTGGTTTCCAAGCTCCGTCGATATCAGTGTCACCGGTCGGCTCCCTTAATACCGATAATATACCTTTTTTACGCATACATGGGGCCCCACAGGCTCACACAACACAGCGCTAGCCCAACTGACCCTGAGATGCCAACTCACGCGCATAAATACTCCATCAGGCGGTGCGTAGTTTGAGTTACCCCACTGCGGGCTCCGACGATCGGTTCAATTGGTTCGATGATATGACAGGCGTTGACGTTTCGGACGTTGTATCCTGGCAAATGCCGAACAGCCGAGGCGCCAACTTCAACTGAGTTGGATTCGTGAATCCAACGCGAGCTCAGTGGGTACTGGTCGCGTAATGAATGTGCTGTACGATAATATACTGCCAGATATGGTACACGAATACTGTATTCTCGTACGAGTTCTGACTCATTTTCGCGGGCAGGAATTAATGGGGCCCGAAAAACTGTACGGTGCTCGGGACGAGGACTGCGCGCTTGTCACTATGTAGCCACTCTCCCGGCAAACGCCGCTGATTTTGTTTGAGCCGGCCAGCGCTAATCGTTTTTCTTACTACTGCGACTTATTGGACACTGCTCCCCCCTTCCGAAATCTCCATTATGAACGGACTTGAAGAAGGCCGAGTACAAGCTTGTCAAGACCAAGACCGTAGTGATCGCCAATAAGTGCAAGCAACAGTGGTGGGCCTATCCGAATATGTTCATGTAATATATGGTTTCTCATTTTATGTGGTGCGAATCCGAGTCGACGGCGGATGCTAAAGTTGCCCATCTGGTGCACCGGGAATATCCCAGAAGACCCACAACGACCCTTCAGCTTTATTCCATGGTATATGCTTGGAATCCTGGTAGACCTGCTACTCCCCACGGCACCAGAAAGTCAACGTCACACTCCATGAGCCAATCGGCAGGCCGTATGAAACTTGCAAGATGCTCCACTTCACCTCTATGCTTCACAAGCTTCACATTCGATCTTTGGCGACCCTTGGGCGAGTGAAGGCGGTATATATTCCAGCCTGAATACCATCACCCCCGACGTCCGCGTCTCTTCGCACCTCCACCACGCCTTCGTCCCCCCTCCCGCTCTCATTTCCCCCGCGAAACCCTCTCCGAAGATGAAGCTCTCACTCTCCATCCTCGCTTCGTCCCTCCTTACACTCTCTGTCCCAACCTTATCCAGCCCACACCCGCACCCTCGCCTCATCCCAGCGAGCCCCTCTAGTAATCTCTCCGACCCGCCGAGCCGCCCCCTCCACCCCAGGCACGACGACCCCGACTGCGATGGTCCCCACACCTACACGGCGACCTACACGTCTGACATCGTGCGCACCCACACCATCTTCTCCGTGTCCACCGCCACCGTAACGTACACGTCCCTCCGCACGTCCACGGGCGCCCGGCGCCCGCACACCCGAACCATGACCCAGACGGAAGTCATGACACGGACGGTCACCGATGGCGCTCCTGCCGCCACCGTCACCGTCACCAAGACGCAGACTGACACGGACACGGACGTCCTAACGCAGACCGCCGTCGGCACGCAAACAACCGTCACGGTGTCGAGCACGCCGAGCGCGAGCCCTGGCCCAGGAGGGGAGTGCAACACCGGCTCGCTGCAGTGCTGCGACACGGTCGCGCCCGCCAGCAGCCCCGACATGAGCGGCATCCTCTCGGCGTTGGGCGTCGCGGTGGACGTCCTGAACGGCCTGGGCGACGGGCTGGTCGGAACGTCGTGTTCGCCGATCAGCGCGCTTTCCCTGGGAGGAGGGGTCGAATGGTGCGTTTGCCCTCCTGAGAGTCGTCGTCTTGCACCATGGAGTATGAATCGCTGACTATATGCGCACCCTGCAGTAACCAAAGCCCCATGTGTTGCAATAACAATACGTACCGTAAGCCGACGTGTGCTTCCGGGACCAGATGGGAGGTGCTGACCGCATGCGTGTTTACAGAGGGACTTATCAACATTGGATGCGTTCCCATCCACCTTTGACGGAGCGGCGGCCGCATTCCCTCGAGATTATCGTCGATCGGTGACTGGTAGGTCTCCTATGCAACAGCTCGCCATCGTCGTGCATTTACCAACGGTTATCCCCAGGTGATCGCGTCTTCGTGGCTTTTCGCACATCGCTATGATCTGACTTACCTTCGCAATGAGCTCCTCGACTTGTTGTCGCTTCGCACTTCTCGTTTCCTTTTGGAATTCGTCCGTGTTATTTCGCAATCCTCCGTAGCTACCAGGCTAGTCGTATGTCGTCTGGAATTGTGCGCATACACGTTCGAGCAAAATTAAATCGGGCGACATACCTGATAGCACGCGTAGGATTACAAACTATCATTATTCGTCTATATATTCCGAGTCTTCATCCAACGCCGACCCGGACAGTCCACTGTCTAGGTTCTCGGACGTGTTGTATGTTTAGCGGCCCTGTAACAGCGTTGGCAGGCAAATGGAGGGGGCGCGATCGTCATTCTCACAGATCTCTGTCATCAATTGCCAACGCGCCAACTCGCGACAGTCGCCGCACAACGTCCTCTTGAGTACATGAGCGCATGCGGGGCAAGCGTTCAAATGATCATTTCCAACACGTAATACAGCCATCAGTAAGGCTGAGGTCATGAAGCATGTAGAGGTATATACATGTATCTGTATCATCCCGGTCGCAGACCCTGGGTCCATCAGCTTTTCCTCTCTACGTGGCCGCTCCTCCGCGGCCACACTTTTCACAAGCCGATCGGAAGGCCAGTGGGCAAGGAGATTGGGAGGCTAGTGGGCAAGGAGATGGGGAGGCTCGTGGGCAGCGAGATAGGAAGGGATGTGGGGAGGGAAATGGGAAGGGATGTGGGGAGGGAAACAGGGAGTGAGGTGGGGAGGGAAATCGGTAGGCTCGTCGGCAACGGGTCGGACGGGGAGGGTGTCGCAGAGGTCGATGAGTCGATGATCGGGAGGGAGATAGGGAGGCTGGTGGGGAGGGAGATGGGGAGCGACGTGGGGAGGGAGACGGGCAGGCTTGTCGGAAGGGAAATAGGTAACGAAGTCGGGAGAGAGATGGGCAGGCTCGTCGGAAGGGAAACGGGGAGGGACGTCGGAAGAGAGACCGGCACGCACGTCGGAAGAGTGATCGGGAGAGAAATGGGCAACGAGACTGGGAGGGAGATGGGCAGGCACGTGGGCAGGTCGATCGGCAGCGGGTCCGCCGACGTCGTCGCCGCGTCCTCGACCAACGAGATGGGGAGCGAGATGGGGAGTGACGTGGGCAGGCCTGGGATGCTGATGGGGAGCGATGTGGGCAGTCCGGGAATACTGATGGGGAGCGACGTGGGCAGGCCCGGGATGGTCGGGAGGATGGGGTTGATGGCGTCCTGGCAGCCCTCGGCCACTAGGCCAGCTGGTGGAGAAATATAGGATCAGCACATAGCCACATTAAGGGATGGATGAAAGGGAGAGACGGCGTTTACGCACCAGGCGCGACGAACTGGCAGCAGAGAGGGGTGCCACCGGCCAAGCTGCGAGTTTGGGATCAGGGCAAAGTTCATGGTTAAACGTGAGTTCACAGCGTACCACTGATTTCCGAGGATATCGAGGTCTGTCGCAGACGAGCATTCGAAGCCGGCCATGGGACCCAATGTGGGAATAGGGATGCCGGAGGGCAAGGGAAGGACGGACGTCAAGCTATCCACTGGGACCGTCGGGAGGTCGATCGTCGACTGGCAGCACACGACGCTGGCCAGGCATTGGGCGATCGGGATGGTCTCAGCAGAGAGGGCGGCGCTCGAGGCGGGGGTAGGAGGCTGGGTGATGAGGGGGCTCGCGAAGCCCTGACCAAGGAAGGCGGCCAGTGCGAGGGTGAGCTTGAAGGCGAGCATAGGTAAGGTGCTGATGGAAGGTGGTTCTTCAGAGCTTGAGCTTGCGGTGGAGACTCGTGCAGCGAGGCCTGGAAAATGTGGGGTAGCTCCTCATCGTTTATATGCTAAAGGGCTGGCTCGAAGGGGGGTCCAAGAACAGACAGGGATTCTTGGACATGAGGTCGAGCAGCCGTGGCATTTGCAACCGGGGTTTGGATCTCACCGCCAAATGCATTCCGCTATTGCATTTGTCAGGAGCCTGGGGAGCCCGGAGCAGAGAACAGGCTCCCGCGACGATCTGGGAATAAGGGATCAGCACAGGAGCGGCGAACAACGTCAAGCAAAAAAACTTACAAGGGGCCAAGATGAGACGGGACCGTGTGGTCGTGACAAGGCATACGCAGACGTGTGTGGGGGAAGAGAGAGCGGGGATCTCTGCAGAAGCCACTCATACGTCGAAGGATGGCCGGAGGATATGTTGCGGACCATGGTCTTACGGCATCGCCAGCCGTACGCGGGCTGCTGTCGTTCGGAGCGATGGCCGTCCGCATGGGCCTGGGGAACGCCCCCACCCCGACCGTCGGCGCCGGTGGGAGACCCGGTCCCAGCATGGTCCGAACAACGCTCCAGCATCGGATAGTCGGTGACTTTGTGCCAGATGCGGGCCCCTACGCGGGTCCGAGCACCCGCGGAGATGAACATGAGGGAAAACAGAAGGTTTCTGCCAGAAGAACAGAACAGTATGTGTCGAAGTCCTTCGAAACATGCTGCGGACGGCCGGGTGCGAGTACCATGTCAGTGGCAGTGAAAAGCCTCGACCACATAGCCTCTAGTCTCTCCCTTTTCTCTTGTTGGCCGCGTATGATGGGCACGCCTGGAGTGCGGCGCGTATATCGCACCTCGACAGGGACAGGGACACCCGGGGAGGACGACAGACCTTATCATCGACGAGCCCGGAGAGCCTCCCAGTCCCACGACGGCACAAGCTCGCTGAAAAAGAAGCCCCTGCCTCACACCGCACCACAAAGGCGGTATGCGTACTTCCATCCAAAATACAGCGTCGACGCACACGCGTCCGGAGAATGAGCGGCCTGAATGACGACGAGGGTGCAGTTCGGTGCTTACCGCCCACACAATTTCATCTTCATCCCCCTGACCGTGATGCGTTCCGTGGATGGTCCACCATCGATCGCAGCTTCGGAACGGGTCTGTGGAGGGCAATGCTATACATGAGAACGCTTCGACACATGAACCGACGGAAAATTGACCTACGCTGGGAGTGAACTCATGCCCGCGTCCCGAACGGCCTCGTCCAACTTCTAACATTGGGCGTCATTTCGCAGACCACAAACCGTTCCGGTGGCAGTAAAGGCAGGCCGCTTTACAGCTTGTCGGATGGTTCAAACGCCCGCTATTATCGGAGGGTCCGCGCACGGCAGGCCACAAGAGCATCCCGAAACCGGACAACTTGCTTACCGACCTCTGTCCATTCGGTCGCCGCGATGTGCGAGAGCAAACTTGAACATCGCTCCTTGTTCAATCACCACCCCATTCCGTGGATGAGATCATGGCCCCGTCATTCAGGCAGTATAGCCGCATCTCCTCCGCTCAACATGTGGAAAAATAGCCTATCTGACGGGAGGCAGAAAGAGGCTCAGGGAGAACGATGATGTATGTACTACCCCACTGACGATACATCAGTAGCAGTGGAGTTTACGAGTTAAAACACGGGGAGGGGGGCACGGAGAGCGACCGATCGCACCGAGGGCTTGCAGCGACTTCTCGCCCGTTTGCGACCCATCGCGAGGGCAGGACTTTGGAGGTTTGTCGTCGGAGAGACACATAAGCCCCGGGATTGCACTGGTATACCAGAGTCAACACTCACCGTGCTTCTTGCCCCCTAAGCCGACATAGAACACGGCACCTACTTCGCGAGAAGTGCCTTCAGGAGGAACCACCGTTGGATGTAACCGGAGGAGTAAACTCAATGGATTAAACTGATATTACTCTACTTCAGAATCGCAGGATAGACCGCGCGACATCGGGCAACAGGCTCTTACCGGGATGCTGAGATTGGCGATGTACATACAACACCAATAGTATGCCGCGGGTGCGAATATGGCCTCACCTCCGAGATGCAGGTGCACCCCTCCACCCCATGCAGACCCAGTACCCTTCCGGTGACTCGGACCGACTACTCGGTGGCTTTGTGAACGCAACCTTGTTAAAGTTGGGGACGAGGACTTTGTTCCTGAAGCTGTCCGCTGCTGGGTGCGCAAAGTGTTTGAGTCTGTCGGTGGCAAAGTACATCAGCATACCAGCCTTCCCAACGCAAGTGTAGGACAAGAGGAGAGCAAGAACCAAATGGATGACAAGACGTACACAAGCGCACCGCCGCCCTTCCGCCCAATACTCTCCGCTGTCCGCAGATGGCGACACGCGAACTCGAACACGGACTCGCAGATCGCCATGCTCGACTCTACGTCCGCCGTCGTGTTCCCCGTGAAGTTGGCAGCCATGTCCGACAGGATCACGTCCGCCTTCCCGTCCCCCCGCTCCAGCATGCTCTCGTCCACGCCCTTGTCCCCCTCCAACGCCGCCGTGACGACACTCACGCTCGGCTCGCGCAGGAGCTCAGAGATGCACCCGTCGGCTTGCGGTGACAGAAAATCCATCTGCAGCGTTCGTACCCCGGGCATCGACTCGACCCTCAACAGGTCGACCGCGACGATTGACCCCCGGCCGATCCGCCGTAGGGGTATAGCCTCCTCCTCCTCCTCCAGCAACTTTGTGAAGTCCGCATCCTCCCGACCCTCTGCGCCCTCTGGCGGTACGCTGCTCCAGTCGGCCGCCCTTCCATCCTTCTTCCTCTTCGCCATCTGCGCCTTCTTCTCTGTCTTCAGCCCGAAACCGACGCCCCTGCCCGCCACAGCGTCCACCGCGCCCTTCCCCTGCCCCTGCCCCGCCCTCTCCCTCGTCAGCCAGTGATCCCGATCCGAGTCCGGCCAGCCCATCTTGCCGGCGACGACCTGGCTCCATCCGCCGGGGGCCGCGCCGAGGTCGACGACGGTGCGCACGTCGGCGTGCTCGAGGAAGTGCCAGCGCGCGTCGAGCTCGACGAGCTTGAACGCGGAGCGCGAGCGGTAGTTGACCGGCCACTGCATCCGCGCCTTGACGTACGGGTCGCGGAACTGCCGCGCGAGCCATGCGCGCGACGACGGGGCCAGCTTGTGCGAGAAGCGGAGGCAGGGCGTGGGGCGGAGGGCGGAGGTCGTGAGCGTCATGGTGCTCGCTGCCAGCCCGCTGGTGCTGGTGGACCTTGGGTGGACCAGCTTGCCTGATGGCGCTGTGCGGTTTGTTCCTGTTTGGTGCAACCCCAGTTGAACTGGTTCAACGTTAACCGTTTATCATGTTCACCTTCAACTATATTAATACCTCAGGGACTTTAGTCACGCCGGTTAATCTTTCGCCTTTAAGTACTATTAGTTACTGAAGTTCGAAGATTATCTTCGCCTTTAAGGATAGGCGCCCGCGGGGCGCTCATAAGTTAAACTCGAACTGACACAGGTGAATACCTCCGGATAGCAAGGTATACGTTACCTACTTCCTATTGCGTCGCGAGAGTTGTCGAGATGTCATCGTTTGAGCCTCCTCTGGATGAAGAAACCGTCTCCGCTTTCCGTGTTCGGAAGAGCAAGCACATCGTCGTTGTGGCGGGAGCAGGTCTTTCTGCAGCTTCAGGTGAGGAAACAGCGTACGGTCGTTTTTCATGGCATTACTTATCAACTCATTGGAAGGCATTCCTACCTTCCGCGATGGAGGTGGCATGTGGCGCTCCTTGGACGCCACGGCATTAGCCACTCCGGAAGCATTCCAAACAAATCCCTCCCTAGTCTGGCAATTCTACTACTATCGCCGGAGCAAGTAAGTTCCCGCAACCAATCATCTAGATATACAACTGCTGAACTGCATCTATCACAGAACCCTACAGGCCAAACCCAACCTAGCGCACGAGATTCTCGCGAAACTTTCTGTGCGGAAGTACATGCACAAAGTCGCCCCAGAGGCCAAGTCTTTCCATCTCGTGACTCAGAACGTGGACCGTTTGTCCACACTCGCTTTGCAATTCCTTTCAGGTCGACTGGCATCAATCCCCACGCCCGAGACCGACACCCAGAGCGAGATCCCCGCAAGGCGCCTGCCTCCAACGACGTTTCCCAACTCGATCCTCGAGATGCACGGACGGATCTGCGACGTCCAGTGCACTCAATGCGACTACCGCCAAGAAGATGTCTCGGATCCACTCTGCTCCGCTCTCGGTGCTGCCGATGCATCTTTCCAGGACTACCACGACGCAGGCTCGAAGGAGACGAACATCCCCCCAGAGCACCTCCCCCGCTGTCCCGCGTGTGGCGCCCTCGCGCGGCCGGGAGTCGTGTGGTTCGGCGAGAAGCCGTACCACCTCGACGAGGTCAACAGCATCGTCTACAAGGCCGACATGTGTCTAGTGATCGGCACGTCTTCAACCGTACGCATCAGCTTCCCTCTCTATGTGCTGCATCGACGCTGAGCATAGCGTTCGCAGGTACGCCCTGCATCCACATGCGCGTACCGCGTGCAGAGGCACGGGGGCAAGGTGGCGGTATTCAATCTGGATCCGAGCGAGAAGGACGAGCAGGCCGACTTTGTTTTCCGGGGACCCTGCGAGACCATCCTTCCGGAGATCTTCCCGGAAGTAGTGGACTCATAGCCGTCACCAAGGCTGCACGACACCCACACCCACCCCTAGCGAACAAAAAGGTTCAGAAGGACTAAGTACATGCGGAAACGAGGTCAATCGCATGCAGAGTTCAGTGTCGTAGACAGTCGGTTGGCGAGGGTCTGAGATGGATGTGCCACGCAAGACTCTAAAGCCCAAGCTGTCGTGTCAAGGCTAAGCAAGATGCCAAGATCCCAGCCCAATCAGCGAACGGCACGCAACTACCGCGAGAAAAGACAAAGACAAACGTACCCAACCAAGTTCATTCTTTCCAGGGAGCCAGTCCTCCCACTGCTCGTCTCCAAGCAAGCGCGCCGTGCCCTTCGTGATGGTCCTCGTATAGTCGTCGCCTCCGTTACGAGAGGTGGGCAGCACGACGCGCGCAGCCTCGAGCGAGGGGACGGATTCGAGCCGCGCAACGAGGGCATCTATATTCATTCCCAAAGCCCTCAGGGAGAGCTCCGCGGGCGTAAGAGGGGCCGGGGTCGGTACGGGCGGCTCTGGCAGGCCTCTGTGACGGCGGGTCATGACCTCCACGAAATCTGGCTTCGGGGTCGGATCGAGCATCTGTGTGTCGAACCTCATCTCGAGGGATTTGAGAGGCAGATGGACAAGCGCCGAAACGAGGTCATTCTGCATTCCCGAAGAATCGAATCCGTGAGCTCAGCTACGCGATCGGGACATCGAGCGAACAAACACGTACAATGACGACTCCCAGATCCTTCTCGCGGTCGTCCTCGCCAAAGTAGATACACACGGCAAAGTTGAGCAGGCGAGACGCGCTCTCGTCCCGCAACATGGAGATGAGGCCCCGATCGGAATCACCGAGCATCGAGCCGGTGATTCCCTCGAGCTTGAGGTCCAACGGCCGCGCCGAGCGCAGCACCGTCGCCAGCATGTCCGTCCTCGGACCATCATCCAGGTTGTCCACGATGGTAACACGACGGATGTGGCATGCGAGACCGATGGCGTAGAGATCGACGAGACAGCCACTGAAGTGCTCGAGGTGGGGCCACGTCCCGGAGAACTCTTGCGCGGTGACATTTATTTCGCGACTCGTCTGCATGTTCTCCAAATCAAAAGTGCCCACACCGCCACCATGGTACTCGGTGTGAACGCGGAGGTCGGTGAGGTTGGGAAAGGCGCGGATGAAGGGATCCATCCGGAGGGGGAACTCGTGGAGCTCGATCGACAGCTTGCGCATGTTGGGATAGACCTTGTCCGAGATGACGGTGTCCGACGTCGTGTACCACGCTGTGCACTGCAGCTCCTCGAGGGTCGGCGCAAAGTTTGAGAGAAGCGTCGTGGGATGGTATTTCGGCCACTCATCAAAATCCAGGTGGTCCCAAATCCTCTCGTCCGAATCGCCGAGGAAGTTGATGCTCGCGGAGATGAGAGGGGACTGGAGGAGAGATAGAAGTTCACAAGTCACCCCTCCGGCTCCGTCAAACTCGATGTGCCGCAAACTGGTGAGTGCTGCCAACGCGAGCGAGAGAGCAGGGTAAGGTTCGAGGAGTTCTTCCACGTGGTACAGCCGCAAATACTCGATGTTGATCAACAGCGGAATGGTCTGGACGAGTTCTTGAGCGAGATCCGGTTCAGTGTACGGCCGATGATATGCCCAAAGCTCCAGTTGCCTGAGATGTCGACAGCGAGATAGTTCCTCGGCGCGGAGGAATTTGAGAAACGAGCGAGTTGTTTCGTATTGCGGATGACGACAGCCTTCTTGAGGGCGATTTTGGCTCCTTCGTGGTAGAGGAGTCGGCATGTGGCCATGAGTTTCACGGCCTCCCTCGCATCGAAAGACACTGAGATCACATGTAATAGGGTGTCGTAAGTCAGTTTGATACCAGTCGCTGGCAGTGAGGGTGTTGCCGAGGCCATGAGTCGTCGGCGTCGTCGCTGCAATATCAATAGTCAACCCCTGATTCCAGGACAGAACTCGTGAGCTACCTGTAACTTTCCGGGACTGCTGTGACTGTCAGACTGTGATACGACCAATTTGAATCGTAGGAGTCGCTGAGAGCGTGAGGCGTCGACTTAGTTCGGAGGCGCCCTCCGCCATGTGGTGGCTATGCAGAGGTACCAACGTCCCTCGCCGTCCTCCGCGCATGCCGCGCGACCAGGCAGCCATGCAAGGTATTGTGAGTAGAGCATCGACCTGCCCAAGAGGAGTTACATAACCTGGACGCCTGTCAACGGTCAACGGGAGAGTATTACTCCGGTTCCAGTACCACAACCAAAATATCATGTACGGAAGGGTCATCTCACATGCCTACCCTCACTGAAAGATTCAATGTCGAGGCTCCAACGACCTTCGCCACGCACGAAGCACGGGAATAGCACCAACATATTCATACAATGGTCACAGCATTACTCGCATACGGGTACAAATCTGGTGACGACGTGACGTCATTACGTCGCGTACATACGTAGAAACTCAGGAACAGCAGAACGAGGAAGGACTTTGCGCTCCTTGTGTATATCAGCAGCCCAGACGCGAACACATTGGCATTGTCCGCGATGGCTGTGGCGGTAGCAGTGACGATCATAGCTTGAGTAAGGTACACCTAAGCACCGAAGCCGTAGAGGGTACGGCCAGAGCGCTTGAGGGCGTACACGACGTCGAGGGCAGTGACGGTCTTCCTATATACGCGCAGGAACATATCAGTATATGACCGCGGGACAAACAGACATTGCAAAGAAGGTGCGGGAGAGAAGAGCAAAGGGTGGGAAGAAAGAACTTGCCTCTTAGCGTGTTCGGTGTAGGTGACCTGAACGGGCGCAAGAGCACGTGCATCAGCAAACCTTTGGAACCGACCACGGCGCAGCCATGAGGAATACGTACAGAGTCACGAATGACCTGTGAAAATGGAGATTATGAGTCACGCTGAAGGGCAAGGGGGGAAGGGTTGGAGGGTGAAGGGTACTCACGTTCTCGAGGAAGATCTTGAGCACACCACGGGTCTCCTCGTAGATGAGACCAGAAATACGCTTCACACCACCACGGCGAGCGAGACGACGGATAGCCTGTGGTCGCCCGTGGGGTCACGGTGCTCAGTCTCCTACCCTCTGTCCAAGGCGTAAACACGAGCGACGACGTACGGGCTTGGTGATACCCTGGATGTTGTCACGAAGGATCTTGCGGTGACGCTTTGCGCCGCCCCTGTTGATGCAAGAGCAGTTACAGGTCTCAGTCAGCAACGTGTTCGACGAGTGTCGGGCAGCCACAGACGCGACATGCCTGCGCGACACTGCAGCACGGCGTGATATACGCACTTTCCGAGACCCTTTCCACCCTTTCCACGTCCAGACATGATGAACTTGAAGTTGTGTGACGGTTGAGAGAGGGAGATGAAGGTTGTGTCCTGAGCGATGGGGGAGAAGGTGGCGGTTGGAGGTCAAGAGTGCTTGAGCAGTTGCGGCAGTGCTCTGCCCTCGAGGTAGGCGCCGGCAGAAGTAACTCCAGCTGCTTACTCCTACTTAGTACTCACTGTTTACTCTCACTTACAATCAATTGCAACTTACAATCTTCCTTTTTTGCCGCGTTGTCTGGATTCTTCAACGCCGCTATGCAACTTGAATCCGCCCCTGCACTCCATCACTCAAACATTCCGCGTTCTGCGCTGCCTGAACATACACGTGTCATGGACAGCCTTTTTCCGGGCTACAAGCACGTTGAATCGTTCGGGCCGGACTGCGAATATGAAGCAGAGGAAGTCGAGGTCGAGTACGTTACACTCGACTTGGGCACGGTCGAGCCTACCCTCGTCCCAAGTTCCTCTTCATATCGCCTGATTGTGAGTACTCCGTTTCTCTCTGCTTTCAAATACATGGCTTGGAGCGATAGGCATGGGTTGGACAGAGTTGACATGCACACGGTGCGTGAATCAGGGTCTGGACACTCCAACGCCATTTCTGCAACTCTCGGGGACAATGCTGAAGGGCGAGCATGTGTCCTTGCTGGGAACAGAATTATTGTTCTCAGAAGCTGCTGCTGCAGGGCCTAGCTCAGGGGTGAGCACAGGTGAGTGGCTTCCCGATGTGCCCGGTGCAAAGTCCAGCGTGTTCGAAGGCCAACTGCCTCCACATTCGGCGCAGATGAACAACCCCACGAGCGGGCACAGGGGAAGAAGGCGCTAGTGCATGTCGCGAACACGGAGCGGCGAATCCGGTTCAAGGAGGTCGAGCTCAAACCCAAAGTCCCAGGCACATCGTCGAACGGGGAGGGCATGGGGACGCCGACGGCCAAGACGAGCAATTTGGCGAAGAAGGTCAAGACACAGATGGACCATGTGATGAGCGGCAGCGCGGGGCCTTTGCGTCGAGGCCGTGGCCGTGGCGGAGGAAGAAAACGGGGTTCGACGAATGGGAAGCCCAAGGCATCGTCGTCTCGATCAAAGACACGCGACGCCGATCAGGACGAGGAAGAGGGACCGGCTGCTGACCAGGCTCTGAGAGAAGACGGTGAGGCTGGCCAGGACGATAATGCGGGTTCTGCGTCGGCGCAGATGGACACCTCCACGGGGTGACCGCTGCTGGTGCATCATCGTGGTGTCATGGATTACGTGTAAGTAGCGTCAGTATGTCTATGGGTGTCTCTCATGGTAAATTTGTGTGCCACATAGATTTGCATAGGGAAGGATTTACGCTATGCTTACCGACGCAGCGCTATTCTTCGGCGTTCTCTTTGTCGACCATCGATGCCCAGTTATTCTAAGCCGTTTGAGGATCATGGTGGAGGGTATTGGGCAGGGATTGTGTATTCGCCCACTTCCGTGTCTTCTTGTTCACTCGATTTGTTTGCCTTCTCCCCCCGGGACATGGCGGGGACGCGTCGGGCGTCGAACACTATCTTGCGCGTCTTGTACCCGCTGCAGCCCGCGCTCTACGATCGCCCATCGATAAAGAGCATGCAGTCTCGTGAACAATTCAGTGGGCGTCGAGTGGATATGGTTTGTTCATTTCCGCCCGCAGCCCTTAGTTCGCCCGTCCGCCACGCTGCTTCCACTCCCACTTCTATCCCTGGCTTGTGCCTACGGGCTGGCCTCCTTGACTGCACGCGCCAACCCCCCGCGTGCAGCACGTGGCCGTTCTCGACCCGTCGACCTTGTCATACCATCGCCTCCGTGCTTCGCTATCATGGCTTGTTATAAGGGATTGGACGGACGAGCAGGTCTATACAGCCGTCTCTTGGTCTCCCGTTGTTGCGATTCCCTCACCACCCAGCCGACATCCTTCTCGTGCTATTGTGACGCAAGCAACGCTAGCATGCCGCCGCAGTGGTCTCCTCCCTTGACGACGACTTTCATCCCAAACTTCCTTGCGGCCGCACACCCCACTCTTCTCTGCAAGGGAGAGCAAATGTATGTCGACCGTTCATCACCCACACACCGTGATTTGCACGCTCACACTGATGTAGATAGTAACGGGTCGTCCGGGGAGCTAGTGCGGGGACGGGAGGACCATTTGGGGACGGACTCCTAGGTCATCAGCGGTGTGTCCTGTCATTCCCACCTTTCAATGGGCTTATGAATGCTGAACCTTCACCAACTCTTCGTCCAGGAGTTTGAAAGATGGATGGATTGAAGGCCGATAGTCCGGGGCGGCCCAAGACATTGTAACCAATGCAGTTCA
The DNA here is from genome assembly GCA_020736865.1 of Ganoderma leucocontextum. NCBI lineage: Eukaryota > Fungi > Basidiomycota > Agaricomycetes > Polyporales > Polyporaceae > Ganoderma > Ganoderma leucocontextum. The sequence goes on from JAHKGY010000009.1 coordinate 1,608,099, forward strand.
TAATTTCATAGGACGCTTCGAGCATGAACGACTGCTGGTATCAAGAGCATTGTGGCCATGTTCATACGCATGACGTCCAAAGACTGAGTCTTCGTCTCGTCTATGAATCTATGTGACGGATGCGATAGCGGCACAGCTTCAAAAGCTAACCAATGCGTCAATCTTACAACTCACGCACGGTGAGTTGCAGAGCTTTCGTTGTCACCATCTTGTCACTATCTCCAGAATGACAGGTCTAGAGCGACAGAACGAGCCATTCTCTCCTGACTCCTTCGAGGCCGCCTCTCACCAATGGCAAATATAATATACAAATGTAATGAGGCCGACGCCCTCTTCTAGTGCCGGACACCGCACATCCGGGATGGTGGACATCAAAGTCATGATGGATTATCGCATCCGGGCTCACGGTGGGTTCAACTTCATCGTGCAGCTCCCCCGCCCAACAAGAACTAATTACGCGCATCGTTAAAACATTCAGACGGCTTCGCCATCACAGTGTTGTTGGCTTCGGGTACTTCACGCGCAACAAAGGGAGCACGTCTACATTCCATGCGTTGGAGGATTTGTATTTTGTCGGACACGATCTTAGATTTGAAGACACCGCATCGCCGCCGCGTCTCCCTACCGGAATGGATCACGACCCACCTACTCTTTATTGCTTCCATCGAGTGTGTTTTCCTGGTCGTGAGGAGGACACCGGCCTCGGTAACGCCTCGTGGTTACATTTCGACGGTGTGCCTCTACACTCGGGACTGCCCAGCGCTCACTCCAACCGATTTATAGATCACTTTTGGGCGGACCCTTTCCCCATTTCCCCTTCGTTTCACGCTGGATAGTCCCTTTTGCCATTCCCCAGACATGATTTCAGCCGGGCTGCTTCTTTTTGGTCTCCTCCCACTTTCCTTTGGGCGGCCTGCGTTCCTTCCTTCTCAGCAGCCGCATGCCTCCTCCCAGAGCCGCGAATTGGTCGCGGACCTCCTCGGTGAGGTCCTCACGATCCCCATCACCCTCGCCTTGAACCCAAACAACAAGACCGGCCTCATTGACTCTCTGATGGATATCAGCAATCCCTCGAGCGCCAACTACGGGCAGCACCTGTCCAAGTCCGAGGTAAGTCTCCTTTCGAGACACGGACAAGTGACCGTTGGGTGTTAACCGTGTTTCCAAGGTCAACTCCTTCGTCGCGCCATCCACCGAGAGTGTCCAGGCCGTCACCAGCTGGCTCGCGAAGTACAACGTGACCCCCCAGGCCACGTCGCCCGCAGGGGATATGCTGCACCTTCGCGTGCCAATCGTGACCGCCAACGCGATGCTCAGCGCGAACTATCAGGCCTTCGTACACGAAGAGACGGGCGCCACGATGCACAAGACAGACTTGTACGCGATCCCCCTTGCGATGCAGCCGCACCTCGCATTCGTCTACCCCACTACGCAGTACGATTTGTATCTTCCAGCGACTAGGACATGCCAGGTATTGACGCTCCTTGTTTGGTGTAGAGTAATACCGCCCATCAGCAAGCCGCCTCTGCGCACGGTCACGCCGCCGAGGGCGGCGACTTCCTTGTCAAAGCGAAGGCTAGTGCCTTCCGTCTGCGTCCAAGGGATCCAGCCCCTCTGTATCCAGGCGCTTTACAATCTCCCCACCACCCCCGCCACCGCGCCGAACAACAGCATCGCGGTCACCGGGTTCTTGGGCGAGATCGCGAACCAGACTGACTTGGCGGTATGTCGCGCCGTCTCTCGTCCCTGGACGCGGACTCACACTCAGCTCGAGTAGAACTTCCTGAAGACGACACGGCCCGACATCCAGAACGGAACGTTCAGCGTACACAGTGTAGACGGAGGACCGACGAGTGGCACTGGGACCCTGGAGGCCGTACGTGTTCTTCGTCATTTACCCCTCACGAAACCCTCATCATCATGGATCGTTCCTTCGCAGAGTCTCGACATTGATTATACCGTCGGGCTCGCGACGAACGTCCCCGTGCAGTTCATTTCATCCGGCGGGTCGAATTCGACCGAGTTCTTCCAAACGGTCATGGACCTCGTCAACTTCCTCCTCGAGCAGGACACCCCGCCCCCGGTCCTTACGACGAGTTTTGGCGCGAATGAGAACCTTGTTCCTCCAGAGGTTGCGGAGTGAGCATTCCTTCTCTCCCAATCACCATGATCACGACGGTGACTGATGCGCGTCTTTTGACAGAGCATTGTGCTTCTCCTTTGCACAGCTGGGGACGCGCGGGACAAGCGTCCTGTTCGCCTCGGGCGATGGCGGCGTCGCGGGTATCCGGTCTAACGACACGTGTGGCGACGATGGCTCCTTCATTCCTGTCTTCCCCGCCACATGCCCCTTGTAAGCCGCACTTTCTAGTTCGATCTCTATGTCGCCTTATCCAACCACACAGCGTCACCGCAGTCGGGAGCACCGAAGGCGTGAGCCCCGAGAACGCCGCGACCTTCTCCTCCGGAGGATTCTCCAACATCTTCCCGCGCCCGGACTACCAGGCCGTCGCGGCGCTCAACTACCTCAACGCGCTCAACATCACCGCCAACACCAACGCCTCCAACCCGAGCCCGCTTGCGGGCCGCTTCAACACCACGGGCCGCGCGTTCCCGGACGTCGCGATGCAGGGCCGGGACGTCGAGATCGTCGCCGCGGGGCAGATCGTGCCGGTCTTCGGGACGAGCGCGTCGAGCCCGATGTTTGCGAGCATGGTCGCGCTTGTCAACGACCAGCTGCTCAACGCGGGCCGGCCGACGCTCGGGTTCCTGAACCCGCTGCTGTATTCGAGCGCGGCAGCGGCCGGCGTGTTCAACGACATCACGGTGGGGAGCAATGTTGGGTGCGGGACGGCCGGATTCCCCGCACTGCCGGGATGGGACGCGGTACGTCGTCGTCGAAGTTTCTTCTTGCGTGTTTGTGAGGACCAGAGGCTAATTGAGCCTTATTCGTGCAGATCACTGGGCTGGGCACCCCGGATTATGTGAAGCTGCTGGACGTAGCTATGGGATGTAATCAGTCGTCTACTCTTTGAGCTTTAGGCGTTGGCGGCAACCGTTCGCATTATTAAACCCATCCTTGTACTCGATGAGTAGGTTCGCGTGGGTACTGAGCATGTCGTAGAATGCGATTCCTAAGCATGCGTCTGCTTGCAACACCAGTTCTGCTAGCGACAATCGGACATTACAGAATCCGCTGCTAACGTCTGTGGACACATCGCACCTCGCGTCGAACCGCCAATAGGCCCCTTCCTCCGCACGCTCTGAGCAGCTCCCCGTTCGTAGAGATGATCCATTATCCGGATGCCGCGCCGGCCGTCGTGCTCGGCTCCCCTTACGTCGGAGGCGACGGTTACACGAAGACGATGTGCTCTGGGATGAATAAAACTCAGTAGTTGTCCATACTCGAGAGCATAAGTTGCAAGCTTAAGGACTTACTTGGACCTGCGTGCCAAAGTAAGGAGGAGTTTGTATTGAAATGCTTCTGGAGTGGCTAATGCCGTGGCGTTCAAGGAGCGCCACATACCACCTCCATCACGGAAGGTAGGAATGCCTTCAAAAGAATCGATCAGTATCAGTAGAACTCCCAATAATAATAATTGACCGTATGTTACTTACCTGAAGCTGCAGATAGACCTGCTCCCGCTACAACCACGATGTGCTTACTCTTCCGAAAAGATTCACGGAAAGCGGAGACAAGTTCTTGATCCAGAGGTAGTTCAAACGTCGCTATCTCATATCGTGAGGCGGCAATAGGAACCAAGTTGAAAAAATGTGTGCTTCCGCGGCCGATTCTAGTTAACAGAAGAGGTTGCTCCAAATAGGAACAAACAAGCTTACATGATGATTACATCACGACTCGGCGCCTGGCAAGCAACTCTCTCACTGCTCCTTCAAGTTCAACCTGGCAGCCACCCTGGCTTTCTGACGGTGAGTCTGGCCACCGGTTTACATTCCATTATGTTCGACACAAACCTTTCCTATAGCCTTCTTCATCGTCGATCAGCTATGTATGGTACCTCTCCACCCCGACGTGTCCCCGTCGCCGTCTACGGTAAGTAGGCTTGGTTCCTAACAGGCTTGGTCTCCCATCAACATCCACTAACCCTATTACGCAGGGGCTCCTGGAACTGGGAAGAAGTCGTTGATATCCCTACTGGTCCGTCTCCATTACTTGTTTTTCTTTACTTCTCGAAGTAACGGTCTATCACACAGAACAAACGAGTTTACCGTTGTCCGCAAGACGGAAGTCTTCTTGTATTGGATGTGCAGCTCGGGAAAGGATTTTCTGAGGCCTCCGTGGCTCTGATCCTAGTTGATGCCCAAGAACCCGGGGAAGTTTCACTGACGACTCTTGATACCGCACGAAGGTTCGCCACATCGACTTGCGTCGTGCACACGAAACGGGATCTCATCCCCTGCGACAATTCGGAGCGTCATCTAAGCTACCTCAGTAGCAAATACGACTTGTCGCTAAAGTTCGACATTGATTGCCTCTCTGTCAATGTGACCACCGGGGACGGTATCAATGACGTTCTTGCATTCGTCGGTATGTTATTATTGGTTTGTCATAGGTACATCGCTTCACACGTATTCCGTTAGGAACCTCTGTCACAGATTCCTCTGGTCGTCCTCAGTCGGGCATTATTCCCTGTTTCGGGGCGTTTTCGTTTTCGTCTTATTTGTTGGACTGTGTTGCCGCTTGCTTCGCTCTATCTTCCCCAGGATTGCCGGCCGACGTGAGTAACGATCGTTTGCTGCAAGCGCACCGCTTGAAACCTACTCCAGGTCCCCTCAGAACTGGCTGCCCTCGCCACTGACTCCGACGTCCTGAAGCTTATGGATAACCCTCTGGACGTTACCTGGGGTGAAGAGCTGAAGCGTCGTCTCGGTGTGGAGGATGCACCGTATGTGACGGTGAACCGGATAACCCCTTCGCTCGTCGTCAAGAGCCCATCGCCCTCTGAACGTGCTAGCCTGAAGTTCGTGCGGCAAAACACCAGTATCCCTATCCCCCGCGACCTTTGTCCCCACCTTTCGTACCTCGTCATGGATTTCGTAGACGGCAAAATGCTCTACGAATGCTGGGACAAGCTGAGCCGCTTCATGCAATTTAGGATCGCGTGCACGCTGCGTCTTTACACAAAGCAGCTACGTTCCTTGACCCGTCCGACCCCGGGGGCTTTGGATAGCGGGCGCGTCAGGGGCGCCATCTTCGATGAATACGTGTATGGCCCGTTTACCAGTGCGCGGTCTTTCCGTCGATTCTGTGAATCCGTCGCGTTCCATGGCTGGCACACCAGGGTCCTTGGAGGCGATGGTAGTACAATACCGCCCCTGCCGCGCCCAGGCCCTGCCTGGACGCCCATCTTCACTCACGGCGACCTCAATCTGAGCAACATCATGCTCGATAGACGCGGAGGCCTGTTGATCATGGACTGGGCGAACGCGGGCTTCTACCCGCCGACTATGGAATCCATCGCCATGCGCCAGATCGACGAGGTCTTTCATGCGGAAGACGTCCCGCCGTCGTGGCGATGCTACAGATCTTTCATTGCAGGAGGAACGTCGAGGGAGGAGGAGGAGTTTTGGGATAACTTCGTTGTCGGTGTGTTTCGCTGTCCCGGTGATCCTCTATGTTACATGTGACTGCTACAACACCCCATGTCCTTCGTGTTCATATGATGTTACGATGCGGTTATTGCGCTGAGCCCTGAACGTCCTGTGGAAAAGAAGAGCGGTCATTTAATTAGAAGCTTTCATATCCACGGTGGATGTAACTAATTGCGCACCTTCACATTCGTTGTGGAGGCCGATAGAACTCGCCCATGACGAGAGGGTACGGCACGGCGCTATCAGCGCGCGACGCGAGCGCAGTGATCTGGGCGTTTGCGGCGTCCAGACTGGACCTGTCGATCCAGCCTTTCGCCACGAACGCTTCGAGAAGCTGGAGCTGCCAGTACAAGCAACCGCTCCCCTTCGGGTTGAACTTGTAGTATTGTCTCCCCTGGACGAAAATCAAGTCAAGGACGTCCTTCACCCTCACGGGCACCTTGAACTTGAGAGAGCAGGAAAACAAGTTCCTGCTCCGGGAGTAAAGAAACTCCTTCAAACGAGGACTAACGCTGAGCGTTCCGTAGAGGTTCTTTATGCCGTCGACGGATGGTACGTGGTACTGGTGGGCTAGTTGGAACATATCCATGGAGATGCCGCCGTAGATCCCGGGGCGAAGGGTTTGGGACATGAGAGCTGATGGTTGCGGCGGTCCCTCTGTAGGTGGGTCGGCGAACTCGAAGGCCGTGCGCCAGTGTCGCACACCGAGAGAGCTGGCGGACCAGAGGACCACACCCTTCAGCATTTGGTGGTGAAACAGTCTCGCGTCCACAAGCTCATTGAGGCGAAGGGGCGGCTCCACTACGGGCGCAAGATAGTTCATTTCCTATAGAAGAGACCGTCAGTATATCCTGGTTCGAAGCACTGCCATAGTCCATGAATGCATTTACATACTGTAATGAAGGAAAGGGTGCTCCAAGGTCGCCGAGAGGGATTTGAGCAGCAACATGACCTGGATGGGGCAATTTATACGTCCTCACCGAAGTCATGGCCGCCCTTCGCCCTGCAGACAGCCTGTCATATCAGACGTATGCCTATCGGACCCGGCGCAGGTAGCTTTCGAAGGACATGACTGAGTCAAAATACCCAAATCGACCAGCTTGGGAACATTCGTGGTCGGGCGTGATATTAGTGTCCTTGGATGTGCCCAGGCGACACAGGGTCGACGCAGGCAACGTCCATTGGACTTCTCCGATCAACTGCGGGTGGCACCGAAGCCAAGTAACCTGAAGTAGGGACATCAATATGCCTTCTGTACAGGTTGGGTTGTGATCTATGATGAGCCTCTTCGACCAAAGGACATGGTCCAAGATACTTACGAGAGTTGGCATGATGGATTCGGGTCAAGTTTTAGTCAGACGCCAACTCCGAGTCATGCGCTGGAAATGGCAACTTCGGTGACTGGTCTGGTACATCATACTGTCGTCCGCTCTCGATGAGTGGACTACTGTAGTTGAGTCAAGAATAATAAGTGAATTTCCTATCCCAGAAGGATCTTCTTGCACTATGCGGGAGTTGAATACATCATAGGATGCGGTTCCTTGAAGCGTGCCATACTCGCGTTCTGTGATTTGCAACACCAGTGCTGCAAGCGATAGGGCCCTTCAGAATCCGCTACTTACTAATACCTGTGAACAAACACATCACACCGCGCGTCCCACCGCCAATAAGCCTCTTCCTCCGCACGCATCCCCTTCCTGAGCAGCTCTTCGTCCGTAGAGATGATTCGGATGCCGCGCCGGCTGTCGTGGTTGCCCCTCGCGTGCTTCTGCTTCAGCCGCTCCTCCCACCGCTTGTGCGCCCACGACCTGCGCGACCTGCCATTTTCCCTCGAGAGCCGGCGCGCCTCGACCGCCGGTGTGAACTTCAGCCTCTTCGCAGGCGGGGGACCGCAGCCGAGCGTGCGCTGGGCAGATTTTCTCCGCGAAGCCAGGACGTGCGCCAGCGGGACGTCGGGTTCGCTCTCGTCGGAGTCGGAGTCGGAGATCTCGCCCTCCTCCTTCTCGTCGTCTCGTCTACGCTTGGACGCTCTCGAGGATGCCTCCTGTTGAACCGTCGTTCGAGAAGCCGTGGGACTGGGCTGGCCCGTTGTCGGCGGGCGGGGCTGTCCCTTCTCCACACGCAGCGCCTGAAGGTCGCGAAGAGGGATCTCCACGGACTCGTCGGACTTCGCCGTCTCGCCAGGAGCGTCGCGCGACGACGCGTCCTTCTCTGCGGTGCGAGTCTTATGGCGTCTCTTGGCAGTCTCGATGAGGGGTTCGTCCTCGGACTCGCTGTCGGACCCGGCCCGAGCGTCCTGCCTCTCCGAAAACAAGCTTCCCATAGATGATGACGAGCCTGCCTCACAGATCGCAGCCGTCCTCGCCTCGCCGCACAAGGAATCCAGGTATCTGGTGAGCGACCAGTCCGCCGCGATGATAGGTGAACAAATGGGGACGTCGACTTGGGGCAGCGCAGCCTCGAGAGTACGAGCGTCGTCAGATTGGGGATCGCTCTCCGCAAGAAGCTCGTCGACTAGATCCGAGAGGGAATGCTCGCTGGGCTCGTCGCCCCAAAGGAGACGAATGGGCCGCGTGTAGCATGCCGGGCAGGGCTGTTCCTCAGACCCAGGTGCGTCAGATGTAGCCTCGAGAAGGAGGGAGCCGTCGCCAGAGTTAGATTCTAGATGCGGCGGAGAGGATAGACCGGCTCCCTCCGCAATCATGCTAGGGTCCCCGATCGCGGAGTGGTAGCTGGAAGGAAGGGCAGACAGCGAGGGAGAAACGATCTGGGATGGGGTGGAGGGTTGCTTCGCAGATGCTATTGAGGGTGCAAGCTCCTCCGTTGGGGATACAGACAAGGATAAGGATGGAGGGTCGAGAGTGACAGAATCGCTGGACGAGTCGGACGACAGTGACGCAGACGCTTCGACCCCGGCGGGTCCTTCCCCTAGATCAAAGGCACATGCCGAGTCTTCGTTGACGCGTGCGGCAGGGTAACTCGTTGTCGCCTCGCTGTTGAAGTCAAGGCACCCTCCGTCATCGGACTCGTAGTTGGCGTCTGCAACAGAATCGTCTTCAGAATCTACATCGCTGTCAATTCAGGTGAGCATATTAGGATGCCGACGCTGAGTTGAACAGAGGATGATCACATACCCTTCGTAGTCAGACTCGGACGACCCATCCTCCTCCGCCAGGGCAGCCTCAAGCTGCCAGACCAAACGCTCCATTGCGATGACTCGTCGTTTGGCCCTCCGAATACGGGGATCCAAGGCTTCCCAAAACCCTTGACGAGGCGTCGCTCGAGGGTGCAACTTGGCGACGAAGTACACCGTCTGTCCGCCACGGATGGGGATCTCTTCGACGATCCTGGGAGCGTCTTCCCCAAGAGTTGCTTTAAGATCGGCATCGAGCGGTCCAGGGGTATACACGGGGGCTTCTGAGCTCGTTGAGTGCGAGCCTGGACGCGGGGGAAGTGGCACAACCGCATGCGAGAGTTTGCCGGTATTGGAGTCGAATGTATACACGTTGGTCGTTGAGAATGGGGCAGAGAAGTAGTCAGCCATAGCCAGCCCTGCAGGTCACAAGAAAATAGGATGTAGATAAGAGTACTGCACAGCAGATACGAATATAAGGTGTGCGGTATCAGTGAGCGTGATGGCGGTCTACCCCACGAAAATTGGGCCTTCGTTTGCTCGGAATCGCTGGCAGACTTAACGTCAGCCTCAAAAAATTTAGACAAGGCTTATAAAATGACATTCTGGACCGTGGAACAGGTCAGCCGCTTGGGGCCCGATTGAACTGTGTTTACATCGGACGAGATCAGGGACTCGAGTGGACGATGGGGAAGGATCACAACGAACGCAAGTGACCCATCATTCTTGAAGATTGAACCAAATCTTCTGAGCGTCCTCGAGGTGCACCATAGTAGTTTGCTAGAGATGGGAGTCAGCTAGTGAGACAGAGGCAGCGATAGCGAGTCCTAGTACTTAAGTAAGTCGGACTTAAGTACTAAGTACGCCGGGTGGCGGACCTAGACGCCCGCACCAAAGGTCCGGAAGTATCCGGTTAGTGAGATCGGAGATTGGAGCCTAATTCAGGCGCCACTTGAATCGTCGACTTGAACATCGATTCCCGACTAAGTATCGTCTCGGGCAAGCACTTGGCCAGTTCAAGTGCCAGTGCGCCTGCGCCTACATTTCAACGATACCGCGTCGATTACTGAGTACTCCACTCCTGTTCACGTTACCAATCCTCGATGATGACACACCTCAAATTGTTGGGATTAAATGAGGAAAACAAACCTGTGGTGGCAAGTCCCCTATTTGCCTCAACTTTAGCCGCAGCTGACGCATGTTGGAGCAGGTCGGAGCCGCTCCAAAATACTTGGTTTTGACGTGCTCCAGCATATCGAAAAGGGCTGGTATTTTCAGGTTCCGAGCGGCTGACGCAACACCTCATCCGCCCTCCGCGGACGACGCGGTCGGGCCACAGTTTGTCTGAACGCTGTCTAACAGCGTATATCATCCTCGGCAGCCAGACGACGCTCACACCTGCCCATTTTCATCTACCTCGGTCTGCCCCCGCCGACACGATCGACAGAACCGCCTATCATGAACTCAGCCACTCCCAGGTCGCCGCCGGAACCTCTCGCACCACATCTACACCAAACAAACTCCGTCGAAGATTCCCGCTCAGGAATATCAATATCAACTGTTGTGCCCCCTGATGTCCCACACACCGGCATCGACGAACCTGGCGACGAAGAGGTCGATCCATTTCACGATGTATCGCAGGGCGGCAAGCCGGATCCTTTCCAGGTTAGCATGGGGCCGAACGACGCAGACAATCCCAAGAGTTGGTGTAAGACATATCGGTGGTATGTTACAGCGTTGTCCGCTCTGCTGCTGCTCAATGCGTACGTTCCCAACGGCCCCTCGCCCCACTATTTTCAGACAATTGACCGGTCGCTTTCTAGAACATTCGCTTCGTCTGCACCGACCGGGCTCATACCTATGCTTGAGGAGGAGTTCGGATTTAGTAGGGAAGTGGGTGCGCTGGTCATCTCTCTGTTCGTCGCCGGCTACTGCGTAGGCCCCTTGGTCTTTGGTCCACTGTCCGAGACAATCGGTCGTAAATCCGTGTTCGTCTTCACATTCATCGTTTACACTGGCTTTCAAGTGGGCAGTGCACTCGCCCAGAATACAGCCCAAGTCCTCGTGTTTCGCTTCCTAGGCGGAACATTCGCTTCAGCTCCTCTTGCCAACAGTGGGTCAGCATCTCTACCTGATCTGGACGTCTCACCGGAACCGAGACTGATATGACTCGCAGGGCTGTGATCTCGGACATGTGGGATGCAGACGTTCGAGGCAAAGCGCTTGCCTTCTTCACTATTGCGCCCTTCGCTGGGCCCACGCTCGGGCCAGTCTGCAGTGGGTTCATGGCGAACGCCGGCGTCTCTTGGCGCTGGATATTCTGGTTGTTAACTTGCTTCGCGGGTGTCCTGCTCGTCCTTACCATCTTCACTTTTCCCGAAACATATGCGTACGTGACTAGCCTCCATGTACTTGTACTTCCATGCATTTCTGACATCACCCCTCCCCCAGGCCCGTGCTTCTTGTTCGAAGAGCGAAGAAGCTTCGCGAGGAAACTGGAGACAATAGGTACTGGGCTCCAATGGAAAGGAAAGTCGGCACACGGCTTCATCGTCTTACGAATATACTCGCTCGGCCCTTTCTCGTCCTCATATTCGAGCCCATGCTCATCGCGATCGCACTGTACATGAGCGTACGTCTCGTTGTATTCATCTCAAGGGCGTACTAAACCTCCAACACTAGTTCATCTACGGCTGCATCTACCTTCTGTTCGAAGCATACCCTATCGTGTTTGGCCGGATCCACAACCTCAGCCCAGGCTTCGTCGGTCTCACCTTCCTCCCCATCTTCATCGGCGCCGCCATGGGCGTCGTCCTGTACCTCGTCGCCTTCAACCCGCGCTACGAGCGCAAAGTCACGGAGTTCGCGCCCCTCCCGGTCCCGCCCGAGTACCGCCTCGAGATCTGCATGGTCGCCTCGCCACTCTTCGCCGCAGCCTTCTTCTGGTTCGGCTGGACGGCGTACCCCTCCGTCTCGTTCTGGGCGCCGATGCTCGCCGGGCTCCCGCTCGGCGGGTCGATCATCTTCCTCTTCCTCGGGCTCTTCAACTACACCATCGACGCGTACCTCGATGTGGCCGCCTCCGCGCTCTCCGCGATGACCGTCGTCCGGTCCATGTTCGGCGCGGGCTTCCCGCTCTTCGCGACGCAGATGTACGAGGTGTTGAACCCCCATTGGGCATCGACGCTCCTCGGCTTCATCGCCGTCGCGCTCGCGCCAATCCCCTTCGTCCTCAAAGCGTACGGACACCGCCTGCGGCGGATGAGCCGGTACTCGCCCACGGGGAAGCTGCCGATTAAGCCACCGTCGGATGAGGAGAAGCGGGCGCTGGGGGTCGAGCCGTGACCTCTTGATTCTTAGGCTACGACGAGTTCATCTTTTACGCCGTCTCACGCATCGGTCCTGAGCGGGAGCCGTCAATGAATCCCATTGTGCCTGCTTTCACGATAGATGCCAGCCCTAGGTTTACATGAATATCTTAGTATTGATTGGCACACGTTTCTAGATCTGTCCACAGTTCGCATGTATTCGCGAGCATCCGCCGAGGTACCGGTACCCACTTGAAGTATAATATAATCATAACAAATGGTCTTCTGCATCGCCTAAGTTGCACGGCTGCTTGTCTTGGAGTCCGGGTTTGGGAAACAGACCAACCTCGGTGGCTCCAGCTGGTCAGTGATGAACGTTGTTCGCATGTTTTGCAGCTACTAGTGCGTGGGGAGATGAACAAGGCAGCGATTCGACTTCGAGAGGACGCCTGAAGGGGTCCGCAGTGTCATCGCGCTACATCACATCGTTGACATTTCAGCCTTCCCCTTCCCCTAAGGAGCGAATGCATCCTCCATCGTACTGATCGCCCTGAAGCGTCGCTCATACTGTGCCACGATCGCTTCGGTCTCCCACCCAACCACCAGAAGGTGCCTGTGGGTTTGCACTGCGAACTCCAGGAGATCAGGGATGAATAACCGGAGCTGGCACGCGCGCAGCGACGACGTCTCGGGTTCCCCGACCCTGTGCACGAAAACGAGGTAGCATCCGGCGACGGTCGTGAACACGCCAAGGATCAAGGTCGCGATGGATGTCTGTGGAGAGGGTAGAACAAGGAGAGAGGAAGCGAAAGCGAAAGCAGCAGCGAATCGTCGGACCAAGGCTGGAGGTGAGCATGATCAACTCATAACTGACAGGATGGAAGTGCTTACCGGTTGCCCAGGCGGGCGCGTGGCGACTGCGATGGTGAACGCGCCGGAGAAGGACAGCACGTTGAGGGCGACGACCAGTATCCTCCCCTTCGTCCTCGCTGTGCACGCCAACCGGTACCGCCAACCAGATCAGCGCCAGCCTCTCGCCGAACGACCCTCCCCCTAGTACAAACAAGACACACTCACCAGTCCTCTTTGCACTGTCCAGCGCCTGATTAATGATTTGCCGCCTGCAGTGTTGGCTGCAGTCGCTTCTCCAACCTCTCCCCGGCCTTTGTCGGCCTCACGGCCCTGTCTGAGGGGCCAGAGCCGGGCGCAGCGTCAGCCTGAGGCGACATGACATGGGTAGGCGGGGGTAACAGGAGGCCATGAGAAACACCAGCATTCGGCGCGGGCTGGTTCTGGTTCGTTGATATCGGCATGGTGTACTGGTCGACAGCGCGAGCGGGGTGGGTCTGGTCGGCGTAGCTCGTCCTTCAAGTTGTCCTTGTTCCCAAACGCGCTGGTATTATAACCGTTTCCGGTGGTAACCCCTGCATAGGAGAGGGGCGAGCATGCCGCAGGCGAGGCCCCTGTCGAGTTCGATTGGATCCGGTGGCGCCATCGGTCTACCGTCGCCGGCCCAACCGACTTCGAAGACCCGAGTCCACGCTTAACATGCATAACACATCCTACCACCCAGACTGTTTGAACTCGATGGATTATGAGGAGAGCAACGCATACGACCTGGAGATTGAAAAGGGTGACAAGTAGGTGATTCTGGCTGGTGAGTGACGACGTTGAACTGCAAGTTGATAGACTCGATGTGCTGGAGGAGGACTCGCCCAGGCGTCGAGAGATGGAGGCACGTTATGGACGGATCGCGTGGAAGAAACTGGGGATGAATACGAGTGGGAGAAGGAGTTCCTCGAGTGGAGGCTCGAGCGGTCCACCGGGACTCCATGTGCCATACTGTATGCGACCTCCGTGTCGAGAAAGACTCGGGCTGGAATCATGTTCGTGGAAACCATTCTAGTCTGCCGACTCCCGAGGGTACCATAAGGTGCCTGTGGGTGAGCACGAACTCCTGGAGATCAGGATGAGATCGATGAGTAGCCGGAGCTGGCACGCACACAGCGACGACGTCTCGGGTTCACCGGCCCTGGCCGCGAAACCGATGTAGTATGTGGTGAGGGCAGTGAGCACGCCAAGGCCGGGATCAAGCTATCAAGGTCGCGATGGGTGGGGCTTTGGAGATTGAATCTCGCGCTCATCTAGTGGCTCCGAGTCGTTGTTTACAGACCACATTTTCTGCAGGCAATGGGTGTTCAAGTTGTAAGTACTACTAGTCGCTGTGGAATCATATGACTCTTCATAGTACTAGTGCGTGGGGAGGTGAATAGGACGCCTGGAAAGCTCCGATGAGTGTCGTTACGCCGAGTCACACCGCCGACTTTTCCATCATCTTCTCAGCGGCGACAGTCGTCTTCATTCTCCCCATCTGTTCTCCGCCTTCAACACGTCCTCGATGCTCATGCTGCCCCATGATCGCCATGAACCGTCGCGGGTACCCTGCCACCTTCTCTTCGATTTCAAGATCAACCACCGCGTAGTGCCGCCGCCGGTTGGCAACCATGAATGCCTCGAGTTCACAGATTAACATCTTGAGGTCGTGCACGTGCAGCGACAACACCTTGTGGGGCCCGCATACAAGAATGAGGGAGAATGAGGTGAAGATCGAGAGCACGCTAAGGATGAAGGTCTCGATGACTTCCTGTGGAGATGGTAGAACAAGTAGAAAGAAAGCGGCGAATCAGACAAAGGCCGGAGGTGAACATGATCAACTCACGGCTGAGGGCGGTGAAGGGGTTGATCGATACAAAATCATGCGCAGGGAGACAACGATGGCGAACCCGTTGAAGCCAATCAGGGCATGGATGGCGACGATGTTCCACAACGTTTCCTTGAAGTCTGTGTGCACGCCAACGAATCAGCGCCAGTCTCCAGCCCAACTTGACCCTCCCCTTCAATACAGACACGAAATACTCACCAACCCACTCTGCACCCTCCAACGCCAGCTTCGCCTCCTTCAGTGTGGGCTGTAGCCGCTCCTCCAACCTCTCCCCGGCGGCCCCTGTCAGCGTCATGGCCATGTCGGGGTCAGAGCGGGGCGACTCGGCCACAGCGTCAGTCCGAGGCGACATGACGTGGGCAGGCGGGGGCAACAGGAGGCTATCAGAAACATCACCATTAGGCACGGGCTGGTTCGGGTTCGTCATGGGTATGGGGTACCGGTAGACAGCGCAGGGTAGGTCAGCTCGGGGAGTTTTGGGGGTTCCAAAACGCGCCGGTGTTATAACCGGTGTAGCCCCAGGGGAGAGCATGCCCGTACTTACAGGGGAAGATATTAGTCCCTATTATACTTCACCGCCGCGCTGACCGTGAACATCGAGGGGTGGCGTCACAATCATACCGGGCGCGCTGGAATGCAACGTAAGTTAGGGGTAAATGCTGGCGCGGGTGGTGCGGCAGGGGGCGGAACTAGGGTGTGGTTAGAAAAGGATTGCAATTACGGATACTTGGAGCAGGCGCCAAGTTAGGGGTTGTTAAAGTGAGTTAATTATGTAACCGTTATTAACACGGGAGTAGAACGCTTGTTGACGTCATTAACCCCCCAATCTAATCTCTCCACAGAGCTCGTTAGCCGCTTCGCGCTTTGGGCGGGGTTCGAGCTCGAGAATCGCGCGCTCGCGTCAGGATCCGTTGTCTACTGACCTCAGACCGTTTCTGCAGGCAATGGCCACCATGTTTTTGTCCACGCGGGTGTTGGCACGTTAACTTGTTCTCTGCTGGATGGATGAGCATCTACTTCGGCAGATCTTGCGATGACGTCGATTTTCAAATTTCAATGGCGAAGAAAAAAGTCGAGTCTCATCATTTCCGGATCACTTGTAACCCATCTACGAAAACAAAACCCGTAATACTAGTACGTGAGGAGGTGAACAAGGCAGCGATGTCGGTGTCAAGAAGACGCCTGGAAGGCTCTGCAGCGTCGTCACACCGTCGACATCTCCGTCCTCCCCTTCTCGACAACTGTCTTCCACCTCCATCAGTCCTCCGCCTTCCGCGCAACCTCGGAGGTGTGGGTGCGGCGCAGCAACGGCGTTGAGGACCAGTGTACTAGTGCCATGCAGAATACGGTAAAGAGCCACAGCAGGTGGAGGATAACGATTGCGATGGGCGTCTGTGGAGAGGGAAGAGCACGAAAGCGAAAGCAGCGGCGAATTGGACAGGGAGAGGGTTGGGCTGGGGGCTGGTGCTGATTCAGTCGGCGTGCTTGTAGTGGATCGAGTACATAGGATTAGGAATAAACGCCTTCACGGCGCTCGAAGAGCTATTCGGCCGTGGGAAAGTGGCGGAGATGGTGGTAAGAGGGCTCGGAGTCGCTGAGGAGCGCACGACTCGCGATGAGTGCAACGATCCAGTCTCGCCCCCTCGTACCACACATCCCAACAACCTGTTCGCAATGCGCTCTCTCCCTAGAGTTCCCTGTTCCATCACCAGCTCCCCGCTCAGGCACCCTCCTCAATGTCCACTGTTTCAACTGCCACACTGTCATCACGCACGCATTTTACCCCAACCAAATCCCTAGCCAATACTCCAATCAGGTCAACGCGGGGTCGAGTGGAAGCGGGAATGGCGCCTCGTCCTCGCAAGCGATCCGAAAAGGGAGGAAGATTGGCACGCAGGAGAAGCCGCTCGAGACTGGCTACTACGATGTGCTCGGCGTGCCTGTGGATGCGAGCACCGACGATATCAAGAAGGCATATCGTACGTCCCATCATACCCTCGTTCTCTCGCGGGAAGGATGTGGGTTGGCTCCACTATCCGTCCTGGCATGCGCGCACCTGGCCCATTCAGGCTTTCGCCCTGCGCCGGTAACGAAGGGAGTCGCTGCAGTGATGTGCGGGTCGGGCGACGTCGCACGACTTTTGAAAAGTCGCCAAATCGTGGTCGTGGGTAGGCGAGGCGACCCAATCTTTCCGTGTCTAGAAAGTGCTTTCGCTTGCAGCCTTGCAAGGCGCGACCTTTGACACAAAGTCGCCTGCACCTCCGTCACTTTTGTCAGTTTCCGCCATCCACTGGCTGTCATCCATCTCCCACCGCCCTTCTCTCTCACCCCCGCGCTCCATTAAGATTCGATCAATATGCAGCCTGGTCCAGTACACAGTCTCCGGACGGGACATACCAGAGTTGGCCGAGAACATTACGACGGAAGACTTGAAGCTTGGAGTCGGCGAGGCGACAGTTATGCGATTTTTGCAAAGGTCCCCTTGTCGACTTTCGCCTGGGTCGACTCGCTTATTACTGAGTCACGGGAAGGTGCTTGTCGCGGATGCCATTGGGGCTGTTGCATCGAAGCAGCGTCCGCCCGCCCGTCTTTCCCCTGTGGGTTGGCTCTGCTTCCGTACTGCCAAGCGCGCACTAGGCCTTTTGAAGGTTTCGCCCTGGTCAACGAAGGGAGCCACGGGAAGGTACTCGTCGCACATACCGTCGAGGCAGTTGGATCAGAGTAGCGTCCCTCCGCCCATCTTTTCCGTGTCTCGTCGTCTCTGCTCCAGAATCCATGCTCACATGCAAAAGGTCGACTGGCGATCAAGTGCCACCCGGACAAGAACCGCGACGACCCGCACGCCGAAGAGAGGTTCAAGGAGATCGCCATCGCGTACCAGACGCTCTCTGACCCCGAGCTCCGGCGCAAGTACAACGAGTTCGGGTCCAAGGAGAGCGCGCCCGACGGGGGCTTCGTCGACCCGGAGGAGATATTCGGTACGATCTTCGGCGGCGAACGCTTCCTGCCGATCATTGGCCACATCAGCCTCGCGAGGGACATGAAGGCAGCGCTGCAGGAGGAGGAGGGCGAGGAGGAGATGCCGCGGGACGCGAAGGGGCGCGAGATCCTGAGTCCGGAGGAGAAAGCGAAGCGGGACGAGAAGCAACGGAAGCACGCGGCGGAGGTGAGTGTCGGTACCTCCAGCGAACCCGTATGCGCCGGTGACATGGTCGGTCGTTGCAGAAAGCGGCCGTGCGCGCAGAACGCGTGCAGAAGCTTGTGGAACACTTGGACCGCAAACTCTCGATATTCACCGAGTCCGCTTCGAGCCCGGACGATGCTCAGGTTACGGAGAGCTTCCGGACAATATGCAAGTTGGAGGCGGACGAGCTCAAGCAAGAGTCGTACGGCGTCGAGCTGCTGCACGCCATCGGTTTCGTGTATGTGCAGAAAGGCAAGCAGTGTCTAGCCTCGAACCAGACCTTCCTGGGCATGGGAGGCTGGTTGCACAACGTGCAAGGCAAATACCATGTCTTCAGCGAAACGTGCGCCCTCAATATATGCGCTTGCAAGTGCTTCCAGTCTGACGTGATGTGCGCAGCGTGTCGACGCTGCGCGCCGCAATGGAACTCAAGACTGTGTTCGAGCAGATACAAGCTGCCGAGAAGGCAGGCAACCTGACCGCTGACGAGAAGCGTCGACTCGAGGAGCAAGCAGCGGAGAAAGGACTCCAAGCACTTTTCAAGGCGGGTCATCTTTCCTCTTCGCCTTCTCTCTAGATACTAACATTCCTCGCTACAGGGAACAAAGCTTGAGGTCGAGTCGGTACTGCGCGAAACATGTGATCGCCTGCTCGAAGATCCGTCTATCACTCGTTCGAAGATGCAATTGCGCGCAATCGCCCTTCAGATCCTCGGGGAGGCCTACATGGGTGTAGTCAAGGATGAGGATGTGGCACGCGAGGAGTCGGAGTATGTTCGTGTGGAGACGAAGAACAGCCGGAAGAGGGATTCGTTCCGTCCATCACCTGCAGCCCCAACATCATAGGTAGAGTTGTTCGTCGCCATTGGGCAGGGAAGGGCCGTCTTTCACCACTCACGTTATTGTACAGTATCGTTAGTTCGCTCACGGGTCGTAGATATGTAGCTATATCTGTGTTAATTCCCTCCGTTCCACAACGTACGCGGACCAAACAGCGCGCAGATGACTTTGGCTAGAAGGACCCAGGTCCCACGTAACTGTTGACTCGAAGTACAATCGTCGAACCACTCAATAAACCAATTTACCAAAATTGGAAAATCGATCAATTTGTATGCACGCCACGTGGCTCAGATCGAGTCAAGATGGCTCACTTACACCTGCACTGGCTCAACTTGAAGTTCAGCGACATTTCTTCCTTCCCACTACCATCCTCAAATACCATGGCGTCGGCAGCAGAGGACAAGTTCGAACTGATTACTCGTAGATTAGATGAAGTCCTCGGCGCCGACATAATCAAGGGAATCTTGGCCGAGGGCAGGACGCCCAAGTGTTACTGGGGTACACACTTGATTTCTCTTGGTCTCCCGTGTCCATCGCATGCTAAAATCGCTACAATAGGTACTGCTCCCACAGGACGTCGTATGTTGTCAATTCACATAACTCGTCTTGGGTCGCGTCGCTCAATAACGGTCTTCCAGCCCATATCGGCTACTTCGTGCCTCTTACCAAGATCGCCGATTTTCTCCGTGCGGGCGTCGAGGTCACTGTTCTACTCGCTGGTATGACATGGTCCGGAACGCTCGGTGACCGTTTGACACTGACTACAAACTTTGGCTTCCAGATGTCCATGCTTTCCTGGACAACCTGAAGGCTCCCTTGGACCTCGTAGCGCACCGAACGCAGTACTACAAGAAAATCCTGCTTGCGGTGTTCCACTCGCTGGGCATCCCCACCTCAAAACTCCGCTTCGTAGAGGGGTCTTCCTACCAGTTGACCAAGGAGTACAACCTCGACAACTACAAGCTCTGCGCGATCGTGTCCGAACACGACGCCAAGAAGGCCGGCGCGGAAGTCGTGAAACAGGTCGAGAGCCCCCTTCTCAGCGGTCTCCTCTACCCCGGCCTGCAGGCCCTTGACGAGCAATACCTCGGCTGCGACTTCCAGTTCGGCGGTGTCGACCAGGTTTGTTCCATCCTCTTCTCATTGTACGGATCACTGATCGCCGTCGCATTCTAGAGGAAAATATTCACCTTCGCGGAGCTCTACCTCCCCCGTCTCGGGTACGCCAAGCGCGCGCACCTCATGAACCCCATGGTCCCCGGGCTCGGCGGCGGAAAGATGTCCTCCTCGGACCCGAACTCCAAGATCGACTTCCTCGACCCGCCCGAGGCCGTCCGACGCAAGATCAAGAACGCGTTCTGCGAAGAGGGCAACACCGCCCAGAATGGCGTCCTCTCCTTCGTCGAGGCCGTGCTCATCCCGATCAGCGAGCTCCGCCTCGAGCGCAGCGAGGGCAAGACCGGTGCGGACGCGGAGGAGGGCGCGGGTGCCGTGGGCGACCAGACGCCGTTCGTGCTCGACGGCGCGCCCGCGGGCGCCGTGTTCTCCATCTTCCGCAAGGACGAGCACGGCGGATCGCTGCACTACAGCGAGTTCCAGACGCTGAAGGACGACTTTGCGGCAAAGAAGGTGCACCCGAAGGATCTCAAGACGGCGGTCGCGGACGCGATCGCGAAGCTGCTGGAGCCGATACGGGCGACGTTCGAGGCGGACGAGGAGTGGCAGAAGGTCGAGAAGCTCGCTTACCCGGACCCCAACGCGAAGTCGGAGAAAAAGAAGAAGGTGCGAAAGGTTCTCTTCTTCTTCGTCCGCGGTGTACAGGGGCGAATAATTTTGTTTTGCAGGTCAAAGTGTACCACCCGCCTCCCCCGGGCAAGGGCAAGAACGCGAAGCCTGACGGATCTGCGACGACCTCTCCACCAGAAGACGGCGCACATTCCGCTGCAGAAGCGGCAAAGCAGGAGGGCTCATGATTGAGTAGAGAAGCTAAGCGTTCACTGTAGCGGTGTCGTGATTGTATCCTTACTGTTGATGATTGATATCTTGCATCGTTGGACATTGATAGAACTCCGCGAGATCGCACTTGTCGTCGCTGATTGAGAGACAGGTACATGCGGAAACGCTACATACAGTCTATTACGGTCCAGATTCGATCACAGCTTCACAAACCCTTCAGAACGAAGGCATTCTCTCGCTCGAATTCCTCGATCTTCTCCAGTAGGCATGACGCGTTGATTTGCTCGGCATGTTCTCGCACTGCGTGGTAATGACCTTATGTTAGCATAGATTCGACGAAGGAATGGCGGGAATACATACTTTCGCGATACGCTCCAGTAGTGATCGTCCGGACAAGCAGAGCCTCAGCTTTCGCCTGGACAGCGGCCAGCTCCCAACGATGAGCAAGATGCATCAATTCCAACAGGCACTCGCGGTCCTGCGACTCCTCGAACCGCCCAGTATAGACGTGATCTGAGCCGCATGGTGAGATTCGATCAACTAACGATGGGCGACGATGAAGAACTCACCAAGCACCAGTCCGACGCATCTCAACTCAAGGTCATCCTCCAAGTTGATGACGACAGGATTCTCGGCAGAAGCGGCACCGCTCTCGGCAAATCCAGACTGTCCGCAGAACAAACGGCGAAAATGCTCGCTCGCCGTCGCCAACAGTGCCCGATGAGCCCAAAGGTCACTGTCACTGTCTCCTTCGGTCCCCGGTGCGCCGGTGACCCGAAAGACGACGTCCGTCAGTACCTTGCTACGTCGTTGTTCCACAATGGACGCGCGGAAGGAAGACAAATACGCTTCCGCTGAGGATGCAGGAATGGACGGAGCCAGAGGGATCTTGATCTCGTTCGCACCGCTAGCGAGGAGGAGGTCGCGGAATGGGCGGAGGAAAGCACGGACTTCTCGGTCAACGTCGATGTCGTCATCCTCGTTCGACAGGTTGAACATGATCTGCGAAGCAGGTAGGAACTCCCATGATTTGGCAGTCCGTGGATCATCGACGTTGAGGAATAGCGCTTCAGTCCGGTGACGTAACAGGAACTTCTTCGCCTCGCCGTGGTGTTCTTGTAAGTACTGGTATGTTGCTTGCAGGTCGGACACGAGACCTGCGTCGCGGGGATGCTGGCTGGCAATCTTGGTGGCGAGCACGTGGAGATGTTTCACCTGTGGTAGAAGACCACGGCGTCAGGTATGGAGTGCTTCCAAATTCTGCCTTTGAAGAAGGGGATAAACGCACCACCTCTTCGGTCGTGGGTATGCCGAGAGACTCGTCGGCCATGAACAACCGCCTGCTAGGAGTATCGTGGAAGAGGGCACGTTGAGACCACGCAACTGCAGAGTATTCGTCGCGTAGGATATTGTTTGGGGACACGATGAGAGGAAGATGTTGTGCGAACGCCGTCTCGTCGAATGATGCTGCGTCTCCCAGCCTCCTTGACCGGCGCGTAGGAATGAAGGAGTACGGGTCCAGCTGACGCCAGTGGCCTGTGCTTGCGATAGAGAGCGGAAGTCGTGTCGTATACCACTCGTAAATCACCAGGCATCTATCGTGATCTCTGGGATCCTCCTTGTCAAAGTCTTGATGAATTGCGGCCACGCATTCCTTGAAGTTCTCAAAAGTGAGTTTGTTCCGGAGACCAGATGCGACAAGTCTTGGTTCGTAAGAGCGTAGCTGCGGATGCACAAACATCTTACCGGCCTTGTGGGTGAATGCGGCGGCGAACTCGGGAACATCGCTTTTGAACATCGAACGGACGGCCATCAGCTCCAGGTTATTATTGGGTACCTGCAGGGAGTTCAACAATTCTCCGCCTAGTTTGAGGGCAACGTCAAGCAGTGTCTTGTATGGTAGAAGCATGTTAAGGGAGGAGAAGGAAGAGGGGAACTTGAGTTGTCGCGAGAGGTTGACCAGAGACATGGGCTGGATCACCTGTGGCAGGCGCGAGATATCCTTCGAGTATTCGATGAAAAAAAGGCTGGGATCGGCGAGAAGGAAGGGAGTGATACTGTTGGCTGGCCTGGCATGCTGAGGGAGGAGACGGACATTACTGGCGGAGAGAGATTTGAAAACAGAGGGCCCACTACTACGGAACGCCGGCCAAATTGGGAGGTAGCGCAAGACATTAACGAAGCCTTGCCGCTTCTTGAGCTTGCCCAAGGATGCTGGCAGATGTGTGTTTTTGAGGGACTCACGAAGCCAACTCGTCAGCCGAGTCAGTTCATCGTCAGGGAGCTTCTGGAACTTCGTCTCGATATCTCCATCCTGATTGAGGTGGTGAAGGGTCTGTAGTACGCGTGTAAAGGTAAATTCCACAAGGGCCAGCCGTCCTTGGACAGTTTGAGGCAATAGCTCTGAGACCCGATCGTGACCCGACTTGGACTCGAGATTGATGTTGAGGTTGACGATTAGCACCCCGATCTTCTGCAGGGGGTCTAACACCCGAGCGTCCGAGAGGGCTGAGGCCCGGGGAGGAAGGATCGCGGGTAAATTGGTCGCTCTAGCCAGGGAGACGAAGACCCGCTCGTCAATGGTGGGGATGAGAGGGAACAAGTTGAGCACGCTCAGCAACTTGCTTTTGTCTGCAGCCGAGTCGAAGAAGCGCCAAAACATGGTGATCCATTTGCGCTCTGGCTCGGAGACTTCCCGTTGGGCACCCTCGGGAATCTCTTTCCGTAGGAGAGCAATGATAGAGGCGGACTCATCCCATGGAGACACATTCCAACCCTTGTCCAGGAACAGTCGCTGGTCCATCGATGGGTCAAGGAAGCGGGTAGCAGGGAATAGAGGCCATGGCTGATTTCTTCCCCACGGACCTACATAGATATGGTCTGCTTGCTGCCCCTCGGCCTCGATGTCCGCCAAGGTGCCGTCTGCGAGAGCGAGTAACGGTAGCCCATGAAGGCTCGCGGGAGGAATGGACACCTTAGGTTCATCTAGAAGCATGTGTTGGATTACACCTTGCACCAGCTCGCACGTGGTATGGATGTTGTTCCCGCAAACAGCGAGGAACCGTTCCCGAGAGGAAGCAATGGCGTCATGAACATATTGGGGGGACGTGTGATGGATGGATTGGGTAGCTATGACTCTAGAGCGAACTGAACGGGGTAGTTCCACAAGTGCGTCTGGACAGAGTTGATGTAGGAGGTCTCTGACGGTCGACGGCATATGGGCGCGTACGACTGCCACAGACGGATCAAGTAGATGGCCGCTGATGGTGCGAAAGACTCGTCGTGGTGACACCGACAGATGTTGTTCGCTGTAGAACGCATCCACAAGAGCTTTGGAAATGGGATCAGGGAAGCGGTCCATATTTCCAGGCCACGGAGTGGGCACCTCCGCAAAGCGTTCATTCAGCATTTCTATAGCGCGGAGATAGAGTGGAGGAAGGGCAGTCGAGAGGAGCCAGTGGTTGCACTCAGAATCCGGGGTGAGAGTGCCATCTCCATCCCATCGAATATTCCGCCTGTCGTCGGCAAGAATAAACGACGCGTGGACGTGTAGGGGGAGGGATGTTGGGATCGGCAGCGGAAGCGAGGAAAAGAAGTGAAAGTGCGAAGCATGATCGTCCCGCGAGACAGTTCTGGGCGACGTCCTTGTGGCCAACGCGATACTGAGCTGCTTGACGCGGTGTCTGCCGACAACAGAGCGAAGGCGATCCGGGAGGTGTTCCGGAGGGATCACCGTGTTTACGACAAGCCAGCTAGACTTCCAGCTTGAGGGGAAAGCGAATGGGCGATCTGTACGGATATTGAGGAGAGAGGGATTGTCGTTCTCATCGTCGGAGTGTACTCCTTCTCGTTGTGCTATGACGGACCACTTTGTAGTCGGCGCGGCTCTTCCGGGTTTGGTCTCAAGTGCAGTGATCTCTTGGACTCCGATGAAGAAGAGGGAGCGCGCTGCATTCGCGTGATACCTGTCCACCATATCACGCACGTCATTGGTGGAGATTGATCGGTTTGAGAGGGTACTCTTCGAAGCCTGCGACTTCGTCCGTAAGGCGAGGCGAATGATCGTCTTCCATGACATGTCAGAACGTCTAACCATGCATGCATACAGGATACACGAAGACCTACCCCATTGTAATGCGTACAGTGTTCTGATTGAAAGCCGAAGAGGTTGTGAAACAACTTCAGGTGGCCGGGGTAGAGACTGAACCGAGGGTCAGTACGTAATGATGTTCGTTGACTGTCGACAGGACGCACCCCCTCATTTTATCCAACGATACCACATACGAATTCGCCCTCGATTCCTCAGGCAGGTACCCCCCGCTTGGGTCCAGCAACAAGATGTACGATCCTGAAAGAATCATGGCAACCTATATTGTTTGGTTATCAATAAGTCGACATTGAGTGCATCGATTGGCATCGAGGGCCAAATGCATACACATACATACCTCCGAGAAATGGTAGAACGAAAGTGCCCCGAGCCCAAACCGTCCAACCGTCCCTTCTCTGTCCTCCTTCCCACCACGGCCAATACGACAAATCCCACGAATGTCGTCCATAGTGAACTCAGCGTCGTTGTGCGCGATAACCGCTGGACCTCGGCAAAACTGAGCCATGTTCTGACACAGTACCTCGGAAGGATCAGCTCGACGATCATCGCCGTAGTCGAGCATGATGTTGAACTTCTTCGCTCCGGCGTCAGCGGCGTTGGCGAGGAATTCGTTGAACGCCTGGTCGATGTCGTAGGACCGCAGGACATTCCCGATGCGCGTGGTCAAATCCTCCCGCATGCTCTCGATGTCGAGTTCGAGGGGTTGCAGGTGTAATGATCCCAACGACGAGATCTGCAAAGCGGCGCAAAGGTCATGGGGCATGGCATGATGGGCTTGAATACGATCGCTCGGGGATTCAAGGTGGAATGCCCGGGAGCCGAGATCGTTGTAATACATGCCTTGGGTCTCGTGGAGACGGGAGTCAATACCCGGAGCCAGAAGCTTCTCTCGTTGGGATGCTGTGAGGGATGGAAGGTGGAGGGCTTGCAGCAGTTGAACGCAGTCATGGGTTACTTGCGGTGACGGCTCGGAGGCTTGTAGCATCAGGAGCTGGTGGAGCTGGTGGATGATTGCATCGTTGGTAGGACTGCTCACAAGGTCATCAACGGTGTCTCCCAGATCAAACTGATGTGAGAAACAAACCTCAGATTGCAGCCCATATGAGTCAAAAATTCTGTCACTCCAGCGCGACGAGCGAGCTCGAGCGAGATCTGACCAAATCCCCGCAGTCGCTCACGAAGGGTGAACACGGCGAATGCAGGCAGCTGAAGTTCTCCGGTCGAGGTAAGCACCCAAGGAGCCTGACGGGCCACAACAGCGATATCATCCAGCTGAGCACTTGTCGCCTCCTTGAAGCGGCGCCCGAATTCGGCCGTCAACACGTCAAGACATTCTGAACGGGATGAGCTCTGGGGCTCTGACAGGATCTTCCTGAACTGTGTGACTACGATGTCCAACGGAACTGGTTCATCCCATCCAAGCATCTTGCGCAGGAATGTGGACTGCACCATGCCTGTGTCGAGGATGGGCATGACACGATCGCAGAGCATGCTGTGCATTTCGTCGCGACAGTCCCGCGGCCTCCGGAGACCCTCGTTGGTCGGAATCCATGCGAGGTCACGATCGTAGCGGACGTTGCAGTAGTCGAACCAGGTTCTGTCCATAGTAGAGAACAGCATGCGCGCAAGCTCCAGTCCCTGCTCGCTCAGGGCAGGAAATTCGGCGACACGGATGATCCTTGCCTTCACATACTCCACGTCGAGATCTTGACGGAGGAGACGGAGTGAAGCGAGCGCAGACGTTGT
Organism: Ganoderma leucocontextum; assembly: GCA_020736865.1. Lineage (NCBI taxonomy): Eukaryota > Fungi > Basidiomycota > Agaricomycetes > Polyporales > Polyporaceae > Ganoderma > Ganoderma leucocontextum. The sequence goes on from JAHKGY010000009.1 coordinate 1,634,708, forward strand.
CTCGGAGTTGATGCCGTTGTCGCTGAAGATAGCGCTCGTGTCCCATGGAGGCACGATGCCTGCGATCGAAGACGCGGGGTCCACGACGTCCTTGGGGGCAAGGAGGCGAGTCCCTCGATCAACACGGACGATGGGGGAGGACTGAAGCTGTGCCCTCATTGAGGAAGTCAGGATAGACTGGTGGTCGATGAGGTATGTCAAGACTATCAAGCGCGCCTCGGGAGTCTGTTTGGTGAAATTATTGACATGAAGCTGCAAGATGCGTTCAGTGGTGAGAGGTCTGGCGACAGCGTCGTAGTCGAGCTTCTCAATGAGCTGTCGCTCGTCGGCAGTGCAGTGCACGAATGTCGTATCGAGGAGACTAGGTAGGGGGAGCGCGATGGAGGCAGGATTGACGACACATCGTAAAGTGTCGTTGGCAGGGAGGCAGCGACGCGCACTCGTTGGCGCACCCGCGGTGAGGACGAGGTGGATAGGAAGCTCGCGCAACGTCGCCTTCTGGGTCTTGTTGAGACGAACGACATCCATCAGGCCTGCAAGGTGCGCGCGAAGGATATCCGCAATAGCGTCATCAACGTCCGGGACAGAAATGGCTCCTAGGACAGTCAACAAGTCTGAGGCACTCGACAGGGACTTGGTAAACTTGGGTGTCTGGCGATCGAAGAACTTCGAAGGGATCCGTGGGTCCAAGATATGGACTCCGAGACCAGACAGAGCGCGGACGGAATCGGCCAAAGCGGACGATTGTGAGAACACTTGATCCTCCACCGATCGCACCTCGCGGGTCACGGTAGGCATAAGGTGAAGTCTCTTGAGGTCAGGCCGGAGCGCGTCAACGAAAGAGCACGTCTCCACCCAGGCCCAGAACCCCACGAGCCACTTGACAGTCCTGTCCCACGACCAAGCGCCGCCTGACGAAGTCTCCGTCGATCTCCAGAACTTCGAGAGCCAGCCACCAGTCCCGTCCGGCGATCGTGCTCTTTGTGGTGAAGAGAAGTTGGCCTGCGCAGCCTGAATGTAGGCAATGCACTGGGACGAGTCGAGAGGACGGACGTTGAGGTGTTTGCTACCATTATTGACCAGGAGCGTGCGCGCGACAGCAGGCACATGGCGGAGGTTGATCGCATTGGGATCGAAGTGACCAAACAGCCCGGCGGCAGTCTCGTCCAACAACACATGCACCTCTTGCAGTCCGGCCCATTTCGCCTCCAAAGCAGTGCTCGTTCCCGAGACCAGCTGGAAGACAGGAACGTCGACCAACTCGCACACGTCGCGTGACCCCAGCAGGAACTCGACAATGAGGTCCTTCTGGAGCTGCGGCAAACCACGGAGGCTTTGGGAACGCTGCGCAAATACGTAAGTCTCGGAATGAACGAAAGAGCGGCACGAGCCTAGACTGACCACAAGTGCTGGACGCGCGCTGTGGGGAGTGAGCTCCCGCGATGGGCAAGTCTCCAACAAAACACCACGAAGGGATGGCGAAGGCAGAACGATATTCAGCCCAGCGTTTGCGAGCGCGCGCAACTGCTCCTCGTCTTGCGTTCCGGCAATGAAAACGTCCGTCAGGGATGCATAGTTGGTGGTCTGAGGCGAATCACCAGACCCGGTGCAGAGAGGCCAGATGCACGCGTTGCGGCTGTGGGCAAGCTGGACAACATCGCCAAGGAGTGACGTCCAGTACGTCGCGTCTCCACTCGTGTTCCGGTCTTGGAGGGGGGGAAGACAATTGTACACGGACAGAGAAGCGGGCCCAGCAGCGACGCTTTCCAGGAGCGTGAGCCACGTGCGGGGGATCAGCGTTTCGAAAAGAAGCCTGTTCCACGCTACCGCAAGCCTGCAATTGGACAACAGTCAATGTCAGCAGAGAGGAGAGCCCACGACCGATGTACGCACGCGTCCGCGGTCTGCCGCATGATGGTCTCTGAGGGGTTGCGCAAATTCTGGCGGGAATCGGTAAGGGAGAAGACGCTATGGATGTGACACGGAAAGCCGGTTGTGAGAGGGAGGGGGAGGTACGTGAAAAGCCGGCCACACATCGTGTGCGAGGATTTGGTGGGGAAGGCCAGCGCCACATCGGAACGGAGTTTCTCGCGCTCGACCTCTCCGGCGACCCACTCACGACTTGCACCGAGAGACTTGCAGAGCAGATCGATGAACTCGTCCTTGGGGCACAAAGCACGAGCGATAAGCCAGTCGCACGTTGTTGACGACGAGACCACAGAGGTCGCGGTAATAGCACGACTCGAGAGGGTGAAAGTCATGGCGGGGTCGAAGGACTTCAACACTTCAAGAGACCTAGAACTTGCAGTCGCCGACGCTAGTGTCTGCTCGCGACCGTCGACGCCGATCTCTTTGACTTCGACCAAGGTGAGGTGGGACAAGAAGAGCATCGCGATGTCTAACTCCTGCTTGATGAATTCGACAAGAAGGTCGTGAATCTCGTCTGCTGAGACCCGCTTGCTTGAGATCCGACTCTCCGACAACGCACCGCGCAAGGCCAAACGAACGATGGTCCCCGGAAAGTTCTCGCGGGATTGGTTACGAAGTAGGGACTCGAACGGTTCGAGTTGATCTGGGTGTTGGGACGCCACCTCTTCCAGCGACTGCTTCCATCCACCGTGCTCGAAGGCCCACCTATGCGGATCGAAGATGGCCAGATGACCACCGGAGAGGTATTGTGGGTTGTCCGTAAGCTGAAATTATCACCTTACAATGAGCGTACTGAGTAGTGAACCAGGACAAACATGCGTACATGGTAATATGCCCGGGATCCCAAACCGTGCTTCCCAATTTTTCTGGGCCAAATATCGTCAGCTACCACAAATCAAAGCCTCACGAAGAACCACGAACTCGCTATCCGCCGTCTTGGATGACTGGCTGACAGTCCGAATGGCCTCCCAGTCAGCATCCGAGAAGACAGCATCGTTGTATGCCAGAAAAGCCGGTCCTTGGATTCCAGCCAGTTTCCCGTTGATCAGCGTGTTCGTTCCAAACTGTCGTCTGTCGAGTACGAACACCTGCGACGATGCATTCATGAGCTCACAACACGGCTGGATGGCATCTCGCGCCACTCACCTGCTTTGTTGCGTGCGCGTCATCCGAATTTTGCAATATTTCTCGAAACAAACCGGTGCTGAAGGGATACCTCCTCAGGATGGAGGCGAGATTCGCAGTCAAATCGACTCGTTCCCCAAAATCCGTCATTCTGCGGATAGTCGTACTGAGAGTCAGAGCGATGGGGAGGGATGGGGGCGATAGGGGAGAAGACCACAACCGCAGGCGTGCATATAGCCCAGCATGAGGCACGGAGCGCGTTTGGGACGCTCATAAAGAAGCTTGCCATAAGTGACAAAGCACGTTTCCGTAACTACCGCAGCACAGGGAGGGGGTATGAGCACCACATGAAACCTGAGGCGTGGACTGCAGCAGCCTATGTAGTATGGAGAAGGCAGACAAAGATGCCGTTCACATCTATGCATTTAAACGTCCGCAAAAGGATAATATGTACTTCTTCTGCGCGACAGTCACCGTGGCGGCACCGATAGCATGCCCGACTACAATACACCGCTCATACCGATTCTAACAGCACGGTCAGAATTCGTAAGCGTAAAAAAGAAAAGTGGACACGTACGTGCGAGAAGGTTGTTAAGCTTGTTGACACGCGACGCGACGCTGAGGTCGATAGTCTTGTCACCGAAGTCGACAACCACACCACCGAGGACAGACGGGTTGATCTGCACGACGCTCATAAATCGGGAGCAACAGTCATAAGTCGCAGTACGCACCTTGTTCGTGATCTTCAGCGACTTGGCCTGCTGGGCAGCCTGTGACTGCTTGAGCAGGGTCTCTAGCCGCATCTGGATGTCCTTCGGGAGGGGCCCCGCACTCGTGATGGTCACGTTGAGCTCGCCCTTGTAGTTCGCAACGAGCTCGTTGAAGCCCTCGATGACACCCTCCGTCTCGACAAGCCGGCCATTCTCCGATAGAACAACGAACAGGTTTTTCGTTATCTCCGAGACGCCCTCCTTGCCAGCGGCTGCATACAGCGATGGGAGGCTTGCCGCACGGTCCTTAGTCGACAGGGTGGGGTTGTGGATAAACAACGCGAGCTCCGGGGTGGCCTTGACGGCAGACTGAATCGCGTTGAGCTCGGTCTGGACCTTGGTCAGCACCTGCGGCGACTTGTTCAGCGCGGCGGAGAACACGGCGTTTGAGTATTTTTGCGCGATGGTGCTCGCCGCGCGGCGTCCGAGACCAGCGGAGAGTGCTGCAGAGCGAGCAGAAGCAGCGAACATGGCGGTAGAGGGAGACGAGGGGAAAGAGCGAAGGTGCGCTGGGCGGGAGAAATGATGTGCTGGTCGTTGTCCGACCCTTGCTCGTCGCTGTCCGTCTTGCGGATATTCCCGTGGGTATCGGCAATAATCGGATTCAGATGGTAGAAGGCGCCTATGCGCATGTAAACCACCACCTAGTATCCGACTGGAGAGCGCTGAACGTGGCGCAACACGGAGCGCTGGCCTCCCGAATCCCTTCTCAAGCTTCCTTCGCCAGTCCTCGTCCTCGTCCTCGTCCGCAATCGTCAATGTGCACCGTTCTATAACAGCCGCGATGGATTTCACAGAAATATACAAGCAGACCTTGTCTCTTGTATCCTTCAGCCCTGGAACCCACTTCCTCCTCACCGCCGTCCAAGACCGCCTCATTATCCGTCGCTCAGACTCTTTCCAGATCGCACGCACCTGGCTCGTCGACTCGACTCCCTCACCCACCTCTGCAGCGCTGTCAAACGCCACAAGCACTGGCCCGTTGTCTTTGCGAGACAGGTCCGGGGAGAGTGGGTCAAACGCGTGGATCACGCATGCAGGGTGGTCGTGCGATTCTGAGTACGTCCTTGGTGCGTGCGCGAAGACAGGAATCGTCAGCGTGTTCAAGCTGAGAGACGAGACGTGGAGCGCGAGGATAGAGGCGGGGTCCGAGGGACTTGTGAAGGCGGAGTGGGCACCGGACGGAAGGACAGTGCTCTGTTTCTCTGAGTGGGGTGTAAGTGTCCAACGTATCCTCGTCAGCCCTCCTCCAGCTCAAACATGACATTCGTCGCGATACAACGTATCATTGCAGCTTCGGGTGACGATGTGGTCTCTAGTCACCGGGGCGGCGACCTACATTCAATACCCTATACATCCGGATCGCGGTATGTCCGTCTTCTGGATTGTGCCACTTCAACTCACAGGGCTTATGCGCTTGTGTTCGGTGCAGGATATGCGTTCCGACAAGACTCGCGCTACTTCGTGCTAGCAGAGCGTCACAAGTCCAAAGACACGCTCGGCGTGTACGACGCGCACGAAGCATACCGCCTCGTCAGGGTGCGTCGCCCGTCAATCCGTGCGCGCATGCGCGGTTTCATGACATGAAATGTCCCATCCGCCCGCCTACAATCTCCCGATATATGCCCACAGCATTTTCCACTGCCCACCGGCTCCATCTCGTCGCTATCGCTCTCACCAACCGGCAACTATCTTGCGGTATGGGAAGGTCCGCTGGAGGTGCGTCTCCCTGTGCATCGCTGGTCCAACCGAATTAATGCACGCGTGCATGCAGTACAAGTTGTATATCATCACACTGGCCGGAAACGTAGTTGCCACGTTCTCGCCTGAACCAGACCCAGGTTTCGGTATCAGGTTTGTGTCATGGCATCCCTCCGGATTGTTCCTTGCTGTTGCTGGCTCCGATGACAGAGTGCGTGGTAGTTTATGATGGGCGTTTTCCGCCTTCGAGCTGAACCCTGTCCTTAGGTACATATTTTGGAGACTCTAACATGGAATCCGATCGCCACACTTGACTTGCCCACCCGAATACCCAATGGTGTGGTCAGCATCCCGAGTCCATCGTCCTCACAGCATATGTTCTGATGCCCTCGTCTAGCATATATGGCGAGAACCATCGGGTTGGCTGGAGGCAACACACGGCCGAGGCTTCCTGTCTTGTACGTGTCCCCCTACCATCCTCTGCTTTTTGTCATTGATCGTCGCCGCGTAGATGAAAGAATTGAAGCCCCGTCCGCCCTCCCCACCACCGCCTCACAGGTCCGCACAAGGCCAACTAAACCGCCTGGCCGCTCCACATCCGCCCGCCCCGGGTTCGCTTCTAGCTCCAGCTCAGGCCCGACCTCAGGCACAACCCAGCTCGCGTTCAACACCTCCGGCACACTTCTCCTCGTACGCTCCGCCGCGTCCCCCACCGCTGTCGTACTCTACGACTTCCCACACTCCCTCTCCTCCCAATCTCGACAACCCTCCTCCTCGACGTCAGCCGGGGTACCAAACTCCTCCACAGCGCACATCGGGGTCCCGCAGCTCCGCACCGTCCTGCTGCACACACAACCCGTCACCACGGCGCGGTGGAACCCGGACCCCAGCCGCGCAGGCCGCCTCGCCGTCGCGTGCGGTACCCAGAGCGTCTACCTCTGGAGCGACGAGTGGGTCGCAGAGCCTGAGCCCGACCCCGCCGCGAACAGGCGTCGCGCCGGAGAACCGAATCCGGGGGTCGATGTCGACACGGAGGTGGCAGAGTGCGTTGGGGTACCTGCGCGTGAGTGGTGGTCCATATCGATGCGTGCGAAATACTAATGCATGCTTTCGTTGCGTGCAGAGAAATTCGAGACGCGGGACTTGCGCTGGGCGCCGGACGGGAAGGGGATGGTCTTGCTGGATCGGGAGACGTTCTGCTGTGCGTTCGAGGTGGAGGAGGAGGGGCAAGAGAGTGGCACGATATGAGTTCTTCTCGCCCGAGATCGTGTCAGGCTAAGGTATAGCCCGATTGATTACTTCGATGGCGTGCCGTGCAGCTCTATGGCTCATTGTGATCTCATTCACAGCCACGGGGCCCACGTACATACGGAAAACACCAAAGACTCACTAGAACACGAAGTCTGAGTAGCATACGCATACATGTACTAACATCCGACCCGTTTTCTTTGGGATCCTCGACTTTACTCGCGCGAATATAACCATCCACGCATGTCCTGCGACTACTCGACATCCAACATGTTGTCCATTGTTCCTGTTACCCTCACAAGAGTGTTCGCTGGTGCCGGTGGTGCCATTTATCTCCTCGGGCCCGTCACGTCCGACGTTCTCCGGTCCCCGTATGACGTTGGGAGAAATCGGGGGTAGGGCGTGGGTTGATGCGCATGGTGAGCGTCACGAGCTGATTGTGGTGCGGGATGTGCAGGGCGAGGGTCGCGAGTCGATTGTGGTGCTGGATGCACAATCGGCGCATGGCGGCCGGGCCCGCTCCATCGGGGACTGTCGCTCAGTGGAAACGAGCTCGGGGATGCATGGAAATGGCTCTGGATGTCGAAAATCTCTGCATCCAGTCGGTACACGCTGGCGCATCCTGCACCATGGCGGCTGGGGTCGAAGGGTTCGTGAGTGAACACGAGCCTCAACGTGAGCGCCACTCCACGCAAGGAAACGAGATCCAGTTCATTCGTTGCTGCGCCTCCTTGTGGATTCCATGAAGAGATGTGGGAGTGGTGTGTACGGGTACGCCCCGAATAGCCATCCACGAGCTGCATCATGATGTCGTCGTTGCATAGAACAGCGACACCCAAAGCCTGGGCATCGACTGTGCACAGGCGTCCGACTTGAACCTCGAGGAGTGGACCGTGCTCAAGGCCATCCCGGGTGATCACGAAGTGTACCGCGACATCCTCGAGAGTCAGTGAGGGGAGCGCGGTAGTTCACAGCCGCGCCGATGGAGCGATCCCTGATCTCCGATGTGGTGTACCCCTGCTGAAGTTCCAGTAGTCTCGAGGACCAGCCCCAGAACCGCACCTGAAAACTGTTCTTCGTGGCTGCGAGATCCTCGTAGAGAGGGATGTCGCGTCCCAGTTTGTGCAAGGCACGCGAAGGGCGATGGGTAATGAATATCTTGACCGTGTCGAATCTGCCGAGGCACTCGTCACGCTGCTTGGGAGAAAACACCACCGCCCGCACGTAATCCCGATCTATCCCGGAAGGATAATTACGGGGGCCATACGGAGGGGAGTGGCCTCTGGAATGCGGTCTGAGCATTGTGCCCACAATGTATTCCGTTCTGGCCGAACCATGGACGATTCGGACGTTGTCCGAGTGTCGGCGCAGGATCAGAGCGACAAGCGTGGCCGATCCACCAAACTTGCAAGCGAGGAGAGCGACATCTTTCGTCCTCTGTCTCTCTCCAACGCTGCGGCACCTGAGCTTCGTCTCCTGCGATGACGAAATCCACTGTTGAATATCCAGGGACATCGGGCTGACATTTGCTTACTGATACCGCGGCAGATGGTGTCGTTCGTGGCTCAGGGTTACTTCGGGCTCTCCATAGTTCAGGCATCTTGAAAAGAGACAGTAGGAACGACACAACTGGATATTTCTTATTAGAGATAGGTAAAACATGGACACGCTAAGGATGGAAACTCACTTGTATCAGGCGTTGACAATGATTCAACAAGCATCATGTTGGCGGCCATCCTCTCCCCATCCGTCATGCGCGTATCCGATTCCATACTGAGCTCCAGAAACACTCGCCACGGATGCATTCACATTGTCACCACGTAGAAAAGCGGGTGGTCGTCAGCAGAGACCCGTAGCCTAATGTGTAGTGGCTCAACATTGCCGCTGTCGTCCCGGCGAGTCCCCAGAAGTCCTATTGATCCGGGGGTTTGTAAGTTAGCAGTCAAGCATCGGAGAATGCATAGAAAGGCTTACTGTGCGACCCGTCGATCATCATGGCGCCCTGAGCCATTCTGCGACCTGCGGCAGGTAGGAGGATAGTCGACATCGGGCGAACCGTATTTGCGATGAACGCCATCTTCCTTGGGTGCGGTCAGCGACTGCCGGAATCGGATGCTGAGATGGCACTGAGCTACCCTTTACCCGCGGCCATCGGCCAGACCCTAGTAAGGAGAGAGCTGGACTCTGGTGGATGGCTGCTTCCTGTGCGACGAAGCACACTTTTTTGCGTGTAGGAGTGCTTCCAGCCGGATGATCGTTCGCCCTCAAGTCCGCGACGGACCCGAGTCGTCGTATAACCCATTCTTCCGCGCAGTCAGACTCCAGATGGGGCCCATCTCGGAAGGGTTCGACCATACTCATGTTATTCCAAGTCAAGCTGCCCAAGCGCCTGTCGGTGTGAGTTGAGTAACAACGTTCACCCCGATCGTATCCATACCGTGTATCCGCCAAAGAAAAGCAGCTCCTTCCAATGAGGTTGGTGTTTATCGCCTGGCCGCGCGACCAAAGGTGCACGCGAACGGATTCAGGAGCCGCATGCTGAATTCGCGTCCGTCGCTCACACCGCTCCCCCTCCAATGAAGGAATCGGAACGGTTCCGCAGCGTGCCCCGTGGGACGTTAGATTCCATGCGAGCCCAGACGAACAAGATGCTGCCATTAGGCGGACCGGCCTTGTGATCCTGATTCTTCGGAAAAGTTAAACAGAACGCTGTGGTTGTCAACGTAGTAGGGTGCAAATTGGGAAAGAAGACGGCCTTCGTTAGAAAGCTCGGTCCTCGATATTCCGAAAATGCGCAGTCGCGCCATATTTGGAGGGTTGGAGCCACGGAGGACCTATGTGCTTCCATGTCGAACAGATACCTCGACGGTTTTAGATGCGTGCCGGTCTTCAACTTCCCATATCGAAGGATACCTTCAAAATCAAGGCCACCAGGGTGCAGTGCCATGTACTTAGTGCCTAGATATCACGTACTTATGCTCGTCGGAAACCGTTCAGACGTTCTAGAGGCGGACAACAGAAATTGACTCACCAGACATATAGAACAACTTACCCGACGAGCATGATGCTGTCTACGAAGGTGTCCGAGCAGACAGAAGTCCCTAGGATACGTTGCTTTATCGGTTTCACCGCATCGCGTTGGGAACCAAAATCGCTCGTCTTCTTCGCGTCAGTGGCCCTTGTCGAATACATATTAGTAAGGAAAAAAAACGTGCATACAGGGTAAGTACATAACCCCATTAATTGCAAACCTGGGATGAAGCGGAATGGAGGCAAGATGACTGCGGTGGCCACGCGTACAGTTGGCGAATCCGGGGAAAGCCGGGTTGGCACTGCCACCAGTGCCGAGAGTTGCCGCCTGCCAGGCCTGCCCAGGCTGCACCGGTCACCACCCGACGCCGATAACCCAGCATGATCGGAGTCGTATCCTCGGTCTGCCACCCTATCGAAGGCAACCACGGATAACACGCAAACACGATACCGTCACTTGCACAGTTTAGGTACGATTCAGAGCATACTTGGTATCCATTACAACCCTCAACCCGTGGTTTTACCCTGCCAATGTAGCGTTCAAATGAAGGTCAATGTTGAGGATCATGCCAACAGAAGACTTATGAGGTGCATATGGGGTGGTCCAGGCGGTTATCAGTCGGATGTCTGGCGGCATCTGCCACCAAGCCGGGAGGCTACCTAAGGTGTGTGTTCTGCAGTCATAGTTGTTGACAGACCACACAAATTGATATCCCGTTGGGCATGGTTTACAGCCACCCCAGTTATCATGACCGTGCGTTGATCGGAATGAAACCCATGACTTGGCAGCAAGCGCGAGGGGATACATTCGGCAGCGAGCACGACGGACGGAGAGGTGTGTCATGTGAACGTTCAACTGCTCCTTATCTACGACTGTTGAGCGTACTTATCCACAGTGGACGTTAGCCAGGCCACCAGTCTGTCAACCATCCACCCCCACCACTGCGATCCTGACGATGCCTCCTGCACACTCGCTCATCCGACAGCTTTTGAAAAGGCTCGAGGTAGGGCACAAGAACGAAGATGGAGGACGGTCAACGGCGTGGATCAATCGTGACATCACTCCTCTCCCGCCCTCGCGCCGGACTTGGGGCGCCTGGTCCTTTGTCGGCTTCTGGCTCTTGACTGGCTTCAACATCAGTGGATGGACGACGGCGTCGAGTCTCCTCGGCCTCGGCCTCAACGTCTGGCAGGCCATGGTCTCAGTCATTGTGGGCCAGCTTATCGTCGGTTGTGCAGTTGTTGCAAATGGATTCGTTGGCGCAGAGTGGCATGTCGGGTTTCCCGTTTACAACCGCTTCGTTTGGGGCGTTTTCGGGAGCTTCTTCCCACTGTTGATGCGCATATTGTTGTCGCTCGTGTGGTATGGCGTGCAACTTGTCTTGTAGGTGCTCACCCGCGTCTATCCCCAGAGGCAACTGTTCACTCATTTCTTCACAGTGGTGGAAAGAGCGTGAGTCAAACAACCCGTATCATACGAGACCTATACATATTGGCGACAATCTCCTAGGTGAAGGTCGTTATCGGCAGTATCTGGCCGAGTTTCTATAGATTGCGCAACACGCTCCCTCCGGATGCCGGCATTGAGTAAGGGCCTTAGTCAACTGCCAACATTGGCCATTCTTTGACTTCTTCCCTATACAGAACGAACGACCTCATCGGCATTCTTGTTTTCGCAGTGATCTCGATCCCCCTCCTGATGGTACCACCCGAGCACTTCCGCAAACCATTCCTGTTCGGAAGCATCATCATGACGGTCACAACGTTCGCAATCTTCATATGGGCTCTCGCGAAGCAAGGCGGCGGCGGTCCACTGCTTACCCACCCCAGTCAACTCAGCGGGGTCCAGCCGCTGACCGGGGGCGTCCAGCTAGGCTGGGCGATGGCGTACGGCATCAGCTCGACCGTTGGCAGCATATCCGCGGGCATCCTGAACCAGAGCGACTACACCCGCTTCGCCGCGTATCCGCAGGCGCAAATCCTCAGCCAACTGATCATTGTTCCCCTCAGCTCCGTGATCATCGCCCTGTTCGGAGTCATCGTCACGAGCTGCGCCACCGGATTCTACCCCGACGATGGACTACTGTGGGCGCCGTACGACTTGCTGGAGGTGGTGCAACTTCGTGGAGGTCCGGGCGCTCGAGCGGCGTGTTTCTTTGCGGGCTGCGCGTTTGTCTTGTCGCAGTTTGGGATAAACATAGCTGGAAATGCGATATCAGGTGGTATAGACCTCGCGGGGTTGCTTCCTAAGTACCTCAACATTAGACGGTGTGTGGTCTCTAGCATGCCTGAACTTGTATACACTAACCTGTTTGGCTTCGCAGGGGTGCATTGATCACAGCCGCACTCGGGATTGCGATATGCCCATGGAAACTCCTTACCGGAACGAGTATTTTCTTGACTGTCATGAGCTCGTTCTCAGTGTTCCTTGGCCCACTCACGGTGCGTTCGTTCTGAATGTTCACTGGGGCGGCATATCCTCAATTGCATGTCTAGGGAATCATGGTGTCCGACTACCTCGTCGTCAGACAAAGCAAGCTTTGTCTGTCGCATTTGTACATGCCCAACGCGGACTCAATCTACTACTTCACTTCCGGCATAAACTTCCGAGCGCTTGTCGCGTGGACTTTCGGCGTGTGGCCTCTCATGCGTGAGTTGCATTCAGTCCTGGTCAAGTCTCAGCCTGCTGACATACAGCAGCTGGCTTCGTCGCCGCGGTATCTCCAAACTCGATGGATGTTTCGACCAGATGGACTCGATGCTATGACCTCGCGTGGCCCTTGGGCTTCGTCCTGAGCGCGTCCGTTCACGTCCTCCTTAGTCGACTATTCCCTCCAATGTCCCTTGGTCAAACCGATCCCGAAGACGTCTTTGGCACATTTACCGAGAAGTTCGGGTCCACCCAGGACGCGCCTTTTCTGCCAAGCCTTTCTGACTCGAAGAGCGAGAAGGTGTCGATCTGACCATGATGGGAGCCATTTGAAACCAAGGCGAGCGGATAATTGTAGGCACCATCACTTAGCACGTTTCGTGTGGGCTATCGTCGTTTATATGTAGAACCTTCAATGCTGCATCATATTACACCATCACGTGAGTGATTACAGGCCGACTTGGCTTTGCATGTTGGGAACTACTGGCTGACAAAATCTAGTCATCTGTTTTGCCTCATGTTTTACAAGAGCAGACGCTTGGTGGCCTCGTGCAGTCGCTGTCAACGCCATTGGCGTCTACACCATGCCCCGACTCGTTAGTACCTGTCACTCCCAGTGCGAGCTTGTGCACAGGGAACGAGTAATCATGCTGTCAAGGCTGTCAACTTGAGCGCGGGTACGTCGCCTTCCTGACTCCTTCCTAGTGGGAATGCTTACTCAAACTCGCGCCCTCGTGCCCACGAGGCAAATTCTGAGAATCCCATCATACTGAATGCGAGTCTCACACCGGGCAGTTGGAACTGTTACGCTTAGATCGGCTCGAGTCCACTGGTGCAGCCCATAGGCCGAGGGGTTACGAATGCGGCGCACCGAAGGACGAGGTATATAACCCAATCCACGTCTCACTCTTTGGCCTCATTCCACAGAAACGTCCACTAACATAGCACCGAACCACCTACCACACTTCCACCTCCATGTCTCCCCGGATCGCAGAGCTCGACAAGTTCTTCCCCCTCCCGTCCGCGGCACCTTCCAACCGAGCTCCGGCGCGCCTGGCTGGTTTCTCCTCCAAGTCGGGCGAGGCACTCGTCAAGGTGCTGCAGGATGACCACGTCAAGTGGCATGCCTTCTTCAACAACCTGGGTTTCCACAAGTAAGCCGCATACCGAGGCACAACGTCCCACGTTACGTGGTTAACCTCTTCGTTGCAGCCACGCTTCTCACCACCTGGTCGCCATCTACGCTCTGGGCGCGACCGGGCCGCTCATCGAAGCTGCGTACCAGACCCATGTCGAGTACATGCGGCCGGCGTTTGAGTCTCCGGAGCCAATCAATGAGAGCGTATTTTGGAAGCATCTTGGAAAGCGGGAGTGAGTTGTTGCTAACCCGATGTCATCGTGACACCACATGCTAAGACCGGTACTTCAGGTACTATAACTCGTATTTGGAGTTCTTCAGGGACCTCCTGCTCAAGAAGGACGTCACTGAGGTGCTCGAGGAATATATCTTCGCCGCAAAGGCCAACATCAGCGGCCCTGGTATCGACGGAAACCCGAGGATGCTCAACCGGTTCTTTGCCGCGGTCGTGCACCCGATGATCCACATCGGGAACGGCCTGGAGTTTGGAATGTCTGGCCTAGTTGCCGAAGGTACGCAGTAACACCCTGCACACTACGTAGTCAAAAAATTGATGTTTCGATCTGCCAGGACTTGCGCAGGCTGCCGTACATGAGGCCGATGGGGATCGTCTCATCCCGCCTTCGCTCTTCCAGGCGGATTCGACGCCCTCCACCGTCTCGCGCCTCACTTCTCTCCTTCCGTCGCTCACTTTGAGCAAGAAGACTTCCGCTACTGGGGATGCGTCGGCTACGAAGAAGGGGATCCATGCTTTCACAGCTCTCGCGCGTATCCTCGCCGATCCCAAGTTCTCACCCACCAATCTGGCGCTTCCCATCCCGCAGGGAGGGTCGCACGTCGAGCGCGTCCAATCGCATGTCGGTGAAGCGTTGCTCGACATCACTGCTCAGTGGGCTGCCGAGCTCGAAGGCGACAACGTGCACGCTGCGGCCATTGAGAAGAAAATCGAAGAGCTCGCGTGGTTTACCGCGCTCATCTACGGAGTCGGCGGATGGAGTGGTCGCGAGCGGTCGCAGAACAAGGAATTCAACGCGGACTTCTTCATGTACGTCTTCGCATGTCTCGCCATCGAGCCGTTCGCTAACCCTCGCGTGTGGTACACAGCATGCACTTGGTCACGTCGAGCATCTTCCTGCCCTCGATCGTCGCCTATCTCTCCCCGCGCTCCGCCGCGCTCCTGCTCCGAGGCTACTTCACCTTCGCCCTGGCGTGGTACATCGGCCGCGGCCGCCCCGCCATCCCAATCCGCGAGTTCTACGCAAGCGCGACTGACAAGCCCGTCCAGCCCGGCGAACCGCGCGTCGCGCCGGCGGCCAAGACGCTCACCCCCGACGACGTCTCGCCGAACCCGTGGCTTCCGATCGTGCAGACGACCCTGGTCCACCCTGGCGAGCACCTGTGCAAGCTTCAGCGGGCGCTCATGCACGACGCGACTCTGTACGGACCGCGCGCCGCAGGCCACTTTGCGGGGACCGAGCTGGAGGGCGCCGAGGTCCTCGACGGGACGTTGTTCATCCGTGCGGCAGGCTTGACTGCGAACGTCCTCGGCTGGATTAAAGAGGCGCAGACCGTTCGTGACTGGGATCGTTCCGGTTTCTTTTAGTCCCAAGGTGAAAAGGTCGCTTCCCGAATTGTTCTCCGCCATCATGTACGATATGGCAAAGCGGCCAAAGCAGAATGATGTTGTGAGTTTTCAGCGTTATTCGAACAGATCGTGTGCATAAAGGCCAAGTGCTTCTCTGATGTCCCAGCAAATGCGTTCCCAAGTCTTTGCCCAGGGAACATTATTAGTGACCTTTTCCGACATGGCGTGAAGCAAACTCACTGGCGATGGTGGGCATGAAAAAAACTGTATGTAACAAGGTAAGATCACAACTACGAATGTACTTTCCAGATACGTTTGTACACCTGCCGAAACCCAAATCGCAATCTCATTCCACTTTCCTGGACCGGAGGTTGCGTGGAACCCACAGGGAAAAAAGTGGTTCAATCCAGGCTCGAACTGGAGGCCTCCTGTGCACCATTTAAAAGGTGTGAGACAGACGTGATAACCAACTACACCATTGAACCGTTAGGATTTCGATCATGCTAACTAGTATATGTGTAGTAACATTTGTGATCTGACCTGCTGACTCCGATCAGGTTGTCCGGCCCCACCATGGGTCGTCCATGCACACTACGCCTCGAGTCCCCTCAAGTTTATGGCAACAATTCTGCCACAAATGTGATCCCTCATGACCGCCAGGTGATCCACTGCTCCGACTTTCTGAGGATCACGTCTGAATTCGCTTTAGCAACTACACGTCCCATCTGCATGGACGGGTGCAGCTCGTCCTACCTATAGTCCCACAAGCCCCGCATCAGCGCATGCCCGTGAGCCCGGGGATACAAGGAAACTCACCAGAGGAAGCTATCTTGGTGGGTCCCCTTGGCGATCGTGCACATGCTCGTGTCGTGCGTGCTTTCGTTGTCCTTGAAAATGCAGGAGTGTACCACACCGGTGACGTTGACTCGGGCGCGGTGCCGTTTAGGTACACCTCGGGTTCCTGTATATGTCAGTGAAGAGCGAGTGCGAGTCGAAGAACCCTGTCCCGCATATGATGAGCATCACTTTATCTCTGGCCGTACCCGGGCCTTGGGGGTGGGAGGCTGACCGATACTCCTTAGTTATGCGCCCGGTCAGGGTTGGGGCAAGCAGCTGAAGCTTGAGGAGGGCGATGACGTTGCCGGCCGTGGTCAGGTCCTTGACGACCAGTGCCATTCGGTCGTGTTGCGCTGCGCGGTCCAGTAGTGGTTCAGATAAGAGTTCACAGCATAGAGCGGGGCGGCCTCAAGTGGGACCATCTGTGGTGTTTGTGTTTCAATCCGCACGGTGAGCATCCATCATCCACATATGTACACGCCATTCTCCATGATGACGCACTCGTTCTGTAAGATGAAGTTCCGCGCGCCGTTGTCGTATAGCGTCTGTACCCAGTTTGGCACCGCCCATGTCACTGTATCGACGAGCGTGATACCCGAAGTCTGTTTCCCCGTCAGCAACCCGCTTGGCCCCGACGTCGTTCTCGATCCACAGCGTGTAGATGGTGTC
This sequence comes from Ganoderma leucocontextum, assembly GCA_020736865.1. Classification (NCBI taxonomy): domain Eukaryota; kingdom Fungi; phylum Basidiomycota; class Agaricomycetes; order Polyporales; family Polyporaceae; genus Ganoderma; species Ganoderma leucocontextum. Next base: position 1,651,390 of record JAHKGY010000009.1, read on the forward strand.
GTCGGGCTTGAGCGCAGCGAGAGAGCCGTTCGTCTTCTCGGTGAAATACTTCGGGAGCTGGGACTCGACCACAGGCGGCGCCGCGTGAGGAATGAGTTTGTACTCGAGCACATCGCGCCGGCCGTGGCGAAGGGGAAGAGGCGGCGAAGAAGAGCCACAGTGTCCCGCCGTCTGCATGCGCGTTCTGGTGGCACGATTCAAGTGGGCCTGTGCCAGGATTGTAATTACTTGGAATTTGGAAAGTACAAGGATGACGCACGACGTCGGTGTAGGAGTCGCCAAAGGTGACGAGATTCTTGATCTGGCCCAGTTGGGGACCAGCCGCGAACGCAGAGAGCGCGGCGCCTTGCGCGATGACCGCGGTGATGAGCAGCTGGCGGAATATGTTGAAGTCGGACGAGGTAGGGCCACGATGGGCTCTCCTCGTTACTTATCGTCCCCCATCGGGCAAACGTAAGTTATACTTATACCCGACTGGCTGGGTGGTGAAACCCGGGCCCATTGGCCACTGGCACGCGGACGGGTGACTGGGATCCAGAACACAAGGGGCCCGAGAAAGAGGGCGAGAAGGCTAGTAGGCCCATTTTGTGCTTCAAGTTGTAAGCAGGGTCGACGAGTGTATAGCTGCAATGTATACCGTTACCGTTTGCTATAGATTTACTATCCATTTTGTGGGCATACACTGGGCTCTTGTGGGTGTCAGTGGGGAGTCGCGCCGAGCGATTGAGTGCCATGCATTGGAGGCTTGATAAGTTGATTACCGGACCGCATATCCGATCAAATGTCATCCTTGTGGTGCGCCCAGCATGCGCACTCATTAACTTATGCAGTGCCAACTTTGATCACCTTCAAATCCTTGAGCGATACGAGCTGCATACGAGAGACGTGTAAGCTGTAATTCATAGTCCTTTTGGACCCTCTGGAGCAGGCTGAATGGGGAGGAACATGAAACAAGACATGGGAGACGCGCTCTGCCACTGCGGCTTGGTGCCGGCCATACAAGCGCATCCCCGCCCCATCAAGATTGCCAGCGACGACGCTCCCATTTAGAAACTATGTCTGGTTAAACCACGGTGGTACGTAACAGCCACTACTCTATGTATATGCATGGGATTTAGGCTCATCCACCGTTCTCAGAGCCAGCGATCGTGTATGCATCACGATACAGTCAGGCCTGGTCCGAAGCCATGGGCGGAGGTTAGCTGCCTTTTTCCCGACGACAATCCTAGCAATCAACTTGAAATTTGTATGTCTGAACAGAGCCTGTTATGAATGGCTCTGTAATTGATGACTTGGGCTACTCAGCGATGGGCACACGGACGGTGATGTATGGCCCCTTAACGCCATCGACCACAAGGCGCCTTCGCAGACATATCACGCTCAACGTGGCCCCGACTTACGCTATGGTGGTTTAGCCCGGGAGGCGACGTTAGTTGACTCACACCGCGCCGACCCCGCTCCCGTGTCGCACGAATCTGTCGTATCAACACGGTTAGAAAATATGGTCGAGTGAGGCAGACTCGCCAAGCCCGCCGATTTCACAGCCCCAAGACCCAGCGTGGAGCTTCTTACGACTCTACGCTCGCTGTTCAGAAGGCCCTCTAGGACTATCAGATGGGACACTTACCCCAACGATCTGGGCCTTCACAAGTACGGATATCTCACATTATACCGTACGATGTGTTTGCTAACAGTTCCATACTCTGCGCGCAGCCACACCTCTCACCATTTGCTTGCCTCATACTCCCTAGGTGCCGGCCCTTCCCTCATCGACGCCACGTGTACGAGACATGTTTCGAACATGAACCCCGTGGCTACCGAGGTGGAACCTATCACCCTCGACGACTACTACGACTACCTGGATAAATTGAAGCGAGTCGAGCCGGTGCCGCTGTATGGCATCAACCTTCCCCCGCCGACCCTTTTACGTAGCTTCTACAACTCCTGCTGCGATGTCTACGCAACGGAAATACTCAGGAAAGGCGCGAAGGCGTTCCGAGAAGAGTACGTCTTCTCCCCCTCGGCCAACCTCGTCCCATCCGGACCCAAGCACGACTCCTACCCGTGCATGCTCAACCGCCTCCTCGCACGTCTTTTGCACCCGCTCATTTACGCGGGCTATGGGCTCGAGTTCGGCCTGTCTGGACTGCTCGGGGAAGGTACGCTTACGCTTACGTTTTGTGGGCTCAACCTGGGATCATCCCGAGAACCATGTGCCGATATCTTCATTCCCCACTCCACAGGTCTCGGCCAGGCCGCCACCCACCCAGTCGACGGCAGGGAGATCATCCCCTTCTCGCGCTTCAAGGAGATTACTTCGGCTACCCAGGCGGCCGCTCTCTTTCCCGATGACGTACGGCCTCCCGCTGGCAGTGGAGGGACCCCCCCGGGGTAAAGAGCACCCCCCGCGTGCTGGCATACGCGCCGGAGATCCTCGGACGTGTCACCATTGGGAAGAGGTACAACCCCGTGGGCGCCGGCCTCCACAAGGTGAGCCTCCTCGCCGCCGTCTTCAACCAGACCATGCCCGCGTTCGGCAAGGCCCTCGCCCAGCTCGCCGACGAGTGGTACGAAGGAGATACGGACGTGCCCGGGAACATCATCGAGCTGTTCTCGCTCAACGCAGTCATCTATACGGTATCGGAGGCTGCTCCGGGCGCACAGCAGCCCCCGGCGGCAAGTTCAAAGCGACTCCCCGCTGTGAGTGCAACCCTCCCCTTCGCAAAAAACGGCTACCCTCGGGTGATCGGACCGCTAATGTACGCACACTTTGCTCTGCTCCAGAACGCTCCTCGCCATGCCAGTGATCTTCCTGCCCTCCTACGCCGCATACCTCTCCCCGGCCTCCTTCGCCCCTTGTCCGCGCCTACTTCTCCACCTGCCCCGTGGCGTACATCTCGCGCGGCTGCCCCGCCCTCCCCCTCGCCGCCGTCACCGCGACGCCCAAGGAGCCGGGCACGATCGACGCGGGCGCCCCGTCGCCGAACCCGTGGCTCCCCCATCGTGCAGTCGACGCTCCACCACCGCGATGACCACCTCACCAAGCTGCAACGCGCGCACCTACACACGTCCTCGCCCCTGCAGACGACGCCCCCCGGCGCTTTTGCGTTCACGGCGATGGCCAGTTTGGGCGGCGCGATGGTGCTCGACGGGTCCTTGTTCGTGCGAGTCGCGGGCCTGACGGCGGGCCGCGCTGGGTGGATGCGCGAGGGCGAGGAGGACGCCGGCTGGGACCGCGTCGGGTGCTTCCAAGCTTCAGCTCGAGGCTTAAACCTGAAGGGGCACGCTTGGGCCGTACAGCTGGGGGGCGTCTGCGCTCCTGATGATGTGTTGCAGGGAACCGTGCTTTCCGGACGCTCAGGATAATCAGCTGGGGGGACGGGAGTGGGGGGGGGGCGCTGCCAAGGCGGCATGTGAGGCACTAGTGGCCCTTCCCCCCTCCCCGCGAATTCGAATACGCTGTCGCGGAACCTGTGCGGCCTGAGGTCTGATAGTGCGTCCTGTAGCTCCCTGAGCGTAAACTGACATTGTATGCAAGTCATCGCAATCACACCCACCGCTCATAGAACCGCTCTGCGGATCTTCTGTCTTATGTGCGGTCGACGTCTATGGTACCCCGAGTGCCTTCGACGTCCAACGGAAGGTCGGCGAGCCCGGGGTACGCTGGACTAGCCAGTGGTCACACGCGCCATGAGCTTGATCGACCGAAGTGCGCATGCGGAGGGCAGGTTCGGGGGGACGGGGCATTACAGCGGGGGTGCGGTTCTGGGGGGCCGAGCAGCTCTGCGAATGCCGCCTCTGGCACCCGCACGCCGAGCTGGGACGACCGATCGTGTTTCGAGCAACGCGCCACGGCATCCCACGTCAGTCCAAACTTTGATCCTCCGCACTCCCCGCATGCCATGCTTGATGCTTCGCGGGGTGCCGGCCATGCCCGGACAGCCTGGCACGGAAAGCCTGCAGGGTCGCTGTACCAGTTGTGTGCGCAGCGTGCTCGACCAATTGGAACGCACCTTTAATGAGTCGGGGGGACGTCCTGGCTGGAAATGCTTCCGTGTGCGGTCGGGGGCGGCGATCCACGTTCGACACCTCTAACGCCGCCTTTCCTGCCGTCCTCCACGACTTGTCGTCAAACGTTCCGGAATGAGGGAAGTCGGCCCTGGCGGTGAGTGCTAAACATACAGGGATGGGAATATGAACAACGACGGGCATGCGCACCGCGTGTCAGATGCATATGCACAGCGCATTCGATGACCTCGCCGTAGAAAAGCGCGGCGTGCCCCCGGGCGAATCCGACGCCGAAGCTGTCTCGTTTTGGCTGTCGACACGGGGGCGGATTAGGACCGGTCTATGGACGCGAGACGGAGACTGTACCTTGGGGCTCGTCTTCCAGGCCTTGCGACTGCGCCCGTCACGGTCGCTCTCTGTGCGGAGTCGCCTGGAACGCGCATGAGAATGCGAGAAGCGTATGAGGCTCTTCAGATGCCATTTCGCCAACAGCGAGGGGAAAGTGAACGGGCTGCCGACCGTTCCGGAAGATGAAGGCTGGCATGGCAGGCCGTTTAATCTGATATGAACAGATGATGAGTTCCGGACGGCCCTTCGCGAGAGAACAAATATCATGGGACTCGGCGGAAATTAAGACAACACATACAAATGTTGAATATCGCACCCTGTAGAACTTGATGATGATACGCGGCCCTCCCAAATGGCAAAATCGGCGGAAAACGAACCTGAAACCGTCCGCGACAAAAGACATACATACCCCCCCCCGTTCTCGTGCCGCCAAATGAACGCAGTTGCGCCAACCACGTAAGTGGGGCTGTGACCACAGTCTTCGTGGCCTACTTTGTACCTGTCATTACTCCATACATTACAGAGGATGCGAGCATCATGAAATGCTGCGTGTCAACAATCGTGTACTCTCTCTCCGACTTCAGAACAAACAGACGTACCAGAAGACAATAGTAAGCATCTTTGGGAGAACCGGGACGGCTGAGGGAAGGAAGGACCCCGCCCGAACGGATAGCGACGATCCCGTGGGCAGGAAACGTCTAGCACAATGTACGGCCTCAGATCGCAGCGGATTAGCCATATAGCTCTTCTGAACGCGGATTCGAACTCTGGAAGGCACCGACGACGCTGCGGTAAATCGCGCGTTGAACGCGAACAGTACCTGGCGTCCAGATCGGTGCCGGAGGTCCGTCTCCGTCGCATGCAGCGCAATATGAGGGTGCTCAAGGGAAGACAGAGGTTCGGAAGACTCTTCTGGGCATGGGCCATGAACGTCGAGCGTCGCATGGAGAAATAAATCGTGAGAAGGGCGGGTGGGGTTGCTTCCTCTACGTAATATCAGCGTCCATGGCACTCGGCTCGGGCATAATCCAACCTCGTTTTGGGTTTGTTTCTCAGCGGGCAAAGGTGTTTGAACCCAGGGCGGCGCGCAAGGGTGTAAACTCCTAAGTAGGATGTGGTGAGCTGCATCGTCATGATCATCGTGTGCTTGGTGCAGCTTGGTGAGCGCAGGAGCAAGATAAGGAGGAGAACAAAGTCACCTCTGCAGTGAGCCACGAGCAGCACAAACATTGCCGACTTCTCATGGACGGATTTGGAAGATGGACATACACGTGCCGCCCGCAGCAATAATATGAACCTCCTGGCGGTCAGCAACTGCCTATGTCGGAAGGGGGTGCGGTCGTAAGCAGCTCCAGTAAAGACGGTACGATGATAGGCCAGCGGAAGCGAGCCAAGTCGACTTGTCGGCTTGCTCGAGGTGCAACGCCATCTGGCGATCGTAGGGGACGCACATCCGACGGTCGTGCGGTGGGCCAGCCTGAGCGCTGCATGTCGGGGCTGCAAATGGCAGAGGGAGACATTAATTTGACGACGGTGATCACGTACGGCTATGGGGAAGCACGATGTGCAGGGAAAGCTGACGGTATCACTGGCACAGGAACGTCAAATTTCTTACCGAACAGAGACAGCGCATCTGGCCACGCATGATGCTTATCGACCAGCCTTGGCTTCTCTTCTGCGTCGGACCGCAGGGGCCCGAGCCGCGGCCTGGGATGGAGGTGTGTGCTGGCAATTGCAAGGGGTGGCCGCCGGAATTTCTTCGCTGCCGCCTGTGGCCACTGGCGGCCCAGCCCAGTCCGTTCGCAGGTGCAGGGACGAACGTGGCGACCGCAGCCGTCGGCTCGAGGGATCGCGAGATGCTAGCATGCGTATGTTGCGAGTAAGTAGTCATGCCATGGGGCAGAACTGAAGGAGCTGCACCGCAAAAAGACAAATGCCGCGAGGGGTGTCACGGTGACTGTGAGCCGTGACGGCGACGACGACGACGCCACGAAGAGGCGGACGCTTTCGAATCGAATTCACGACCCGGCTCTCGTACGCGATCACTGGTTTCCACGAAAACAGGGACAGACTGCTTCCAGCTCCTGGCTCAACGGTGTCCAGCCTCGCCCATTCGCCCGGGACCGCCCGTCTCGGCCGTATTTTCGTAACGACCTCAGGCTTCTGCGTCGATAGAGCGTACCCTCTTCGTCCCACGCCTCCCTATGCTCGTGGCATGCAAACCGCAGGACGCCCCTGGACGCCCCGGCCCTGTTTGCTGCGTCTGGGTCAGTCAATCATGCCGTCCATCAAGCGGATGCTTCCAAAGCTCTTTGGAAGGCGGCTTCCACTCGAACGGAACGATCCCTGCATGCTGGCCTCCGGGGACCTCTCATCTGTCCTCACGATCTCGTGAACCCAGTATGGGAGTCCTCCTCCTCTTGTCGCTGCACAGTCCCACAGCGGTTCTGGACGGGCCACGCACCGCTCCTTTCCTTCGGCCGTGGTGAGATTCTCGTCCTTCTCCAGTCCTACTATTCGCTTCTGCCGGATTGAATCATGGCTTCATAGAACCCGAGAACGCGCTCTATACATATGTCATGCGCGTGCCCCATGGGAGAATCCACTCCTTACCTGGTTTGCTGGAGATCTCGACATGTCGCCTCCAAGGTACGGCGCGCGAAACTTCGGAACGCACCCATGGGATTCCTTAACCCCTGCCTTCGCTCATCTGATGGACCGCTCCCAGATACGATCTCGAGGTCCTTTCGTCATCCCACTCAGTGCGATCGCGCACGCGCAGACGGGGGCCATACACGAGGTGGATCTCTGATACATCCCGGTCCCCGAAAACCCGTTTCATATCTGGCAGGCCCGCGACAGTTTCGTCGGACGTTATTCAAGGTATCGCCTGCGAGCTCGCGAAGCCTTCCCGTCCTATAAATTCCCTCGCAGAACCAACCCCCTCCTCCATAGGCTGCCCGCCCCACACCGCCCTCGCACAATCTCCACGATGCCTTCTCACCGATTCACCCCTTCCAAAGAAACACTTTCCTCACCCGGCTCGTCCACACTCCATCTCGCCAAACCCTCCCACTACTCGTTCTTCACCCAGTTCGGTATGCCACTTCTTTACTGCTCCGTCTCTCGTCGTTGACTGTTGCTCGTGCTCATGTCCCATAGCACGGTCATCAATCTTGTCCGTATTACAGTCCGCCATTTCCTCTGGCTATCTCGAGGTCGAGGACTACGATGAGACATTCCGCTTCGGCAACCCGAAGGACGCGACAAACTCTGTCCACCTCAGGGTAACAAGTGGCAAGTTCTGGACTCGCGTGTTCAGGTGAGGGCTCTCTTGGCTCCTTCCGCACGTCTAGCGGGTGCTGACGAAGGGGCACAGCTCGGGTGATCTTGGGTGTCAGTTGCTCTTCCGATTATGGCTTCGCACGAGCTAATTGCCGCACATTCAGTCAGCGAAGCCTACATGATCGGCGAGGTCGAGGTTGAGAACCTCAAGGGGATCATGGACGTGAGTATCGGTACCTGCAGCCACGAGGCTTCCGAGAGCACCCCTTCTCATCTGCCCGAATCCGTTACTTCCAGCTCTGGTTGGACAACCAATCAACGATGACCGCGATCCATTCCCTATACAGCCGACTGGCTGCCGCGTTCTCGGGACTCCGGAATGCCTTCTTCGGGCAGACGCGTTCCCGCGCCCGCCTCAACGTAATCGCAAGCTACGACCAGTCAAATGAACTTTTCAAGGTACCCGCTTCGCCCCTCTTCGGCTCAACGTTTTACTCAAATGCGTTTGTTGCAGGCGTTCTTGAGCAAAGAGATGATGTACTCCACCGCGTTGTGGGGCGACGAAGAGGGCGGCGTCCGTGGCGATCTGTCGCAGGGCCCGACCCCGAACGACCTCGAATCCGCGCAGCAGCGAAAAATTCATCACGTGCTCAAGACCGCACGCGTCAAGCCCGGGGATCGCCTGCTCGAGTTCGGGACCGGGTGGGGAGGATTGGCGATCGAGGTAGGCAGCATCAGCCCTGTCCTGTCGCCCGTCGCGCCCGATTTCAGACATTTTCTCACGTCGGAACAACGGCAGGCTGCTGCATCTTACGGCTGCGAAGTCGACACGCTCACGCTCTCGGTGGAGCAGAAGGAGCTTGCGGAGGAGCGCGTGCGGGAGCGCGGCCTGGAAGGCCGGGTGCGGGTGCACTTGATGGACTACCGAGACATCCCCCCGGAGTTTGAGAACGCCTTCGACGCCTTTGTCAGCATCGAGATGCTCGAGCACGTAGGCAGCAAGGTATGTCGTTTTCGTTTTCGCTCCAACGCTTCTAGCTCACAGATCCGTCCCCGTAGTACTACAAGAAGTACTTCGAAATCGTCGACTTTGCGCTCAAGCCGACCGGCGCGACCATAGTCGTCACCTGCTCCACGTTCCCGGAGGGCCGGTATAGCAACTACCAGTGAGTCTTCAACGCATCCAATTCTGCAGTGAGCCCGCTTGCTCACAGTCGCCCGAAATAGGTCCGATGACTTCATGCGGCGCTATATGTGGCCCAACTCGTGCTTGCCCAGCGCGACGGTTCTGATCGATGCGGCCTATGGCGCCTCGAAGGGCCGGTTCACCCTCGAAGCCGTCGAGAACCATGCTCCCCGTACGTCCCGCCGCCTGCTTGGCACGCCACGGCTGAATCGATGTTAATGGTGACGTGCGCACACAGATTACCCACGCACGCTGCGAACATGGGATCGTCGTCTGAAGGCGAACCTGCGGCGCGAGGTCATGGTCCAGCGGTACCCCGCACTGAAGGACGACGCCACTTATTTCGCGTTCCTCCGCAAGTGGGAGTACCTCTTCGCGTACGCAGGGGCTGGGTTCGCAAAGGGCTACATCACCTGCCACATGTTGACGTTTGTGAGAGCGGTGAGCGTGTTTTGCTGCCACAGCTGCGATCGTGCATTGATCAGTGCCCCTTCCCAGAGCGATGTGACCGCCGCGTGCGATTAGAGTGGCCCCGGCGGATGCGGCAAGAGACTCACCCCCCGCAGACGATGTGGGGGACGCAGGTGTCAGCTAGCATTGATAGTCTATGCCGTAATTCTGTACTTTTTTTCTTCTCGCGTCGATCATCGCTATCGTAGTAGTAGATACAATTGTACTTGTACCCTATGTATTTTTTTCCTGTCTCAGCAATCTGTTAAATCGTACTGGCACGCGCTGTGGCCATGTGGGGTCCAAGAACTGCGTGACAACGCTCCTCCTGTTCTGCCCCTGCCAAGCGCTGAGTGGGCCTAAGACTGCCATCAAAGTCTCCAAGGTCTCCGTCGTTTCAATGGGAGTTGAGCGGACGACATCCTGATCGGTGAATCGGCACGCACGCTTCCGCGAAAGTTTCGGATCGCCTCGTACGAGGGGGTGTGGGAACGCGCGACCCTGCGGCACGTCCTTGTTCATGGACAGCCGAACGCGACTTACGGCACTGGAGGTCAACGGTCGGGGACGTGCGGCTGCGGAACACCTAGCAACAACGTGTGGATACGCGGCAACCGTGGCACCTCTTCGGGACACCAGGGATGTCTAGACGCACTGAGAACTCGGTGCTGCTTCGCGCTACTTATGTCCTTGCGCGCTCGTCCCCGTCCGAGCCCTACTTATGTAGTCAGGGGTGCAGCCTTGAAAGATTTCATCAATGCCGTACGGCGCATGTGAACGAACCGGGGCCTAAAAGAAAGGCAAACACAACGTGGGCTGAGTGCCACCGTGACCGAGGCAACTCCCGTACTGCTTCCGAGCCGAAGAAGCATGCGAAGCTGGAATGCCCAAAGTCTCCACCGGCCCAGCACCAGCCAGGCCCGCCCGATGGTGGCTGCGGGGCCTTGTGTATGTGAGCAAGCATCGTCTCCTGGGCACTGATAGACGCGAACAAGCGACGCATACCGCACTCGCGTTGCCGGATACCCTCGAGCCGTCCATCTGTGGGTACACAGATGCGTCCTCCAGCGCTCGGCCTCCAGCGAACTTGTCAGGCAGCATTGGCACCGCGCTCAGCCTTGTGCATTGCTTACAAAGACGCTCTGGCCAGCGACGATATCGATCTTCTGACGCCAACTTTCCCTGAGGACAATGACGTCCGTTCATTGTCCAAATGGCAAAGTGTACCAGTGGAAAGACTTTACCTATCTCGAACCGACAGGGTCAACATCCGGTCCGCACAGTGACGGTTCTCCTCAGGCCAGGGGTCCCTTCCGAGTCGCACATGCTTGAAAGCCAATGGATCATCCAGCATTGAAGTTTGACATCAAGGGACCTTCCTCCAAAGGTCGTCTGTCTGGCTTTCCACTTGACGTATCATCCATCTTGATCCCTCTGACGTTTCGAGGGTCGCTCCCCACTCGTGCGAGCTGCGCCTCTATCTGTGGGCTGTGGGCTGTGGGCTAGGAAGACCCGCCGTCAATGGGTCTGTCTAGCTGACGAAGAGTCGAGAAGAGGCCAACGAGTCGCTATGTTAACGCGCCCGGATCGCACTCGCTTCGACTGCAAAAGAATATCTTCCAGTATCCGTATCCGTGCACCGTGTGCGTTCGAACCCGCCACGAAATGGAATCTGGATGCGATCTGGGACGGGTGGCCGTCGGGACGGGCCTTCAAAGTCACCGATCACCTGCAACTGGCACCGTAAATGGACGGAAGCACCCATCGCGTAGTGGACGACTCGCAACCGGACAATGTGAACCCGGCGGCAAGTGTCGCGTTGTCAGGCAAGGTTGTCGGCGGGTTAAACCACAGCGGGCTTCGCTGGAGGCCACTCGCCCAGCGACGGACGTAAGTCGAAGCTAAGGAATTCAATTTACGTGGGAGTCCGGCCGAGCCTAATGGACTGCGCATGACCCGGAAGAGTTATCTTGCCTACCTTACGCAATTGGTATGTCGCCTTGCGCCACCCGAAAGCGAGGGTCATTAGAGGGCCATGTCTGGCGGCGTAAAGCGTTAGGCATGACAATGCCGATGGTTTATTCGACACACCTTCTTGCAGTATTTGTAATTCATGACCGCTCATAGGTAAATGGCGACATGACTGAGGTCACCCAGCCTGACCATGTAAACGTACTGCTGAAAGTCGGCAATGGACCTGTCAAGTGGAGAAACTGGCGGGATTATACCACATTTGATGTGACTTCTGCTTGAGAGTGTGTATCCGACATGACGCATATTTGATGCTTAGAATTGAGAAGCGTCCTCAGGGGTCGGAAATAGCGTGCCCATGACTCACCAGGAAACTGGGGTCGTAATGTCATGTCGCGCACCAAGCTCGACCGTGGCACAAGACCTCCCACAGTGCCCCGTCCCTCACACAGACTTCAAATTTCGGGAGATGCAGCCGAGCTCTGAGGCGGCGGGGATCCCGACGCGCCTCGAGCTCGCCAGCTGCAGACTAGAAGAGGTGCGCAACTGGCGGTCTACGGCATACCGGCCGTCGGTCATCAAACGTTGCCAACGAACGAGCGAGCCGGGGCAGGTACATGAGCTGGACAGTATCTGAGCAATCTGACGTAGGGACAGTACCTTTTGTGCGGCAATACCGAACAGCGCCCATGACGGCGAAGAGTGATTTCATTGCCTTGTACGCGACTGTTCGGTGCCTGCCGGAAAACAGCGATGTCATAAGCGATTCATCTCCGTGAGCATCAATATCAATCGATACGCTTTGGGGACAACTTGACACTGACCTTACGCATCGGAGTCCAGAGTGTCTTTTGTGACCACGACACGAGGTGCATAGGTGCCGAACGTGCAGATGATGAGCGCATATGCACACACCTATCAGAACCTCCGGATACGTCCGAAACTACAGGAGTTCTGTTATGGACGAAATGGTCCATTCAGAGACTCTCCGGACCACCATTGGGATGCTACACGCAGCCTGCGATCAATGCAGGGAACACCTGTAACTTACAGCGCCTTACCTTTACGATAAGACCGGCGAGTTTCTCCGGTGGGAACATCGGCACGTCAGATTGGGATTCAGGAGACTTTGACTCAGGACGAACTGGATATCATGCAAGGTTTCGTTCAGGACGACCGTCCGGCTGCTGTTCGAACGTCGAATTCCTGCAGAAGGAGAGCTTGGCTTCCGTCCTTCTCCAGCGGCTCCTCTCTTCGCACGTGGAGTACCTCGACGCGCCAGTCGAAGCTCGCGCCGGCGGCAAAGAGTGGAGGCACACGCGACAGCGGACATAGTAGCGTTCTAAAATGGCCCTGTGGAATAAGAAGCGTGAACACTGCAATGAATGTTGGAGCCGGACCCAAACCTTTACCGATCGATGAGCTAACACTATCGCATCGCGACCCAAAGTACACATCATATCCTACACGCCCCCCGAGGTCCCTTTCGCACCCATTGTGCAAAGGCTGGGAATCGCAATCGTTCCGCAACTCCGCGTCCAGCTCTCTGCTTCCCTTCTATAGCCGTCGGTCCCACCATACGGCTGCCCCCTGTGCTCTCGACGACCACGCTCGAGACTCCGCCTCATACCACTCGTCGTGATGGTGGAGACAGCTTCATCCGCAACATGTCCACTTTCCGTCGCGCTCAAACCACACCTTCCCCTTCGGCAGGATGATGGTCCGGAGCGTCGGACACGCCTTGCTCCAGGTACGCGCGATCTCCCCTTCATCCTCGATGGAGGCGGAGCCCGCTGCCATGAACGTCAAATAGCGCAGGTCCGCGAATTTGGAGAGGCACGGGCCGGAGTCTTGCAGCGTTCTCTGGGAAAGGAGTCAAAGAAAGCTGCTTCAGTATCACGATACCACATGTCATTCGGGCCACAGGACCATCCAAAGCGAGTAACGGACTGAGCCGATGGAAACGAAGTTGTAACGGGCGATTCGGCTGCGGATATTCACGTTTAGAACATCACCTATCTGGGCCTATCTGGCTACCCTTAGCGTTGCTGGGAATGTCTCTGGGAAGGAAGAAGCGATACATTTCCTGCTAGAGACAAGGGCACGCAGAGAAGTCTGCGCATGTGCCCGCAGAGGAGCCGCCGTGCAGGTCGGACCGGCGGTTCATGATACTGCAGTCTCACAAGAACTGTCAAGACATGAGAGTGGGCGGTTATTAAAATCGGCTCGTGCTGCGCCATTGCTTCCTATGTTTTCGCCAAGTTCGAGGACGGTTGAGGCCCCCCTACCCGACGAGAATAAGCGCCCGATGTTCATTTCCGCCTTTAATACGCATGAGCCCAGAACGGGCGTCGGGCACCGGATACGCAGGAGGCGCAGATGAAAGGGACTCGTGGTCATTCGGATGCGGAACGGCGACTCACAGTATCAAATAACGCCATCAACACGACGACATGCAAGGCCTCCAGCTCCGGGAGACGTTTGGCGATCTCCGGTAGCAGCACCGTCGGGGCTAGGGTGGAGTCGAGCGACATGATCGTCAATCGCTTGATGGGCCGGGTGGAGAGCCTGAGCGAGTCCAACGGCTGGCAGCCGTCCTCCAAGAACATCGAGAGCGAGACTCCCTCGACCGGCCGGCCCCGAACCACCTCAGATATGACGGACGGACCTGCGTGCACGGTGCGGAAGGAGCGGAGGAGGGGCATCGCCCCGTCGGAGAGGGAAAACCCTTGTTTCGTCTGGAAGCCGCGTAGGCAGAGCTCGACGAGGGCTGGCTGCGTCTCGAGCACCTCTGCAAGCTGGACGTCGCATCGGATCGAGGTCCCGAGTGTCTTGAGCGGGGTGCAGACCCCGGCGAGGACCCATGCGAGACCGTAGTGGTTGTCATGTGGCGAGAGCTCGACGCTAAGGTGGCGAATGGACGTAAGGTGTGTGAGGGCGTCGCGGAGGAGGCGGAAAAGGTTTGATACGACCCGGTGCTGTGACCAGTCGATGCTGAGCTTCCGGACCAGGGCGGCGTTGGTGGGTGAGCTGCAGAGGGCCTTCAGGCAGTGAACGCAACGGCTGATCGGCATTTCTGGTATGATGCGGTAGAGGATGCGAGTGCCGATCGTATGGAAGTCATGATTCGCTCGGAGGAGGGGAGGAAGGTGATGTGGGTCAAGCTCTTGGAAAATACAATCAAGTATCTCAACGGGGAGGGCGCGGGACAGCAGACGGAAATAGGCGTGGTCCATAGCGGGAAAGCAGAAGGTCAGACCGAGGATAGAGTCGAGCTTAGAGAAGTAAGGACGACGACGGCGAGGGCTGCAGGGTGCATGAAAGGAAGGGCTCCTGGCTGGAGGCTTATCGTCCACTCCGTCGCCGTTGTGGTAGTTCCCCATGTCACAACAGCACCCACTGCCCTATTTGGCAGTCACGTAGGAACCCCATCATCTTGCCGCCACAAAGCCTTGCCCCCATTCCGTCCCGGTCTGCTTCAACACTCTTGACTCTCGCCTCTTGTCTCCCGCACACATCCGCCTAAACACACGAGGAGTAGCGAGCTACCGCAAGGACGCTGAGGCCCGAACACCTTGGGAAAGTTTTGTTTCCAGCCGGTAGTCCCCGTCCCGTGACATGAATTCTGCCGCCGCGCGACACGTTCGTAACTCAATCTTTGCTCTCGCAGCGCTGACATGGAAGGTATCATTCGCAGCTATCGCACTATGCCTGCTCAGGAACACCCGTGTCAAGGTCTACTGCTGCCGCGAAGCAATCCGGAAGACCTTCAACGCGAGCAACGATGCCGCATGGAGTCGGGGCGTGTCTACCTCATGTTGCAACTTGTCCCACCATAATCCCGCATCTCCGACTGTGGGTATCGCACGCGCGGCTGCCACAGGAAAGCGTGCATCTCCATTGAATCCATCGAGATACAGGGCTTGAGCTATGACGCTCAAAGGAAGTCCAAGACCCTGAGCTAGCTCATTTCCAGGGCTCGGACCCACTGCGTCCCATCACCACAATACACCCGGCTACAAATAGCTTGCCATATGCGGGAACCCCCTTGCGCGATGCCAACGAAAGTTCACGGTCGGCGCTCTGCCTCCCCTTCGTCCGCGCCTTTTGGGAGTGCGACATATGGCACCAGCTCTTCGCGGTGACGACGATTCAAGAACATAATTGAGACAAAATGCTTCGCGGGGTTCCGTCCCTTGAATTCATAGCGCCATTGGCTGCGCAATGCAGAATGTTACAGTTACATACGTTCGCTCGGGCAGAACGAGTCGGTCGCAGTAACTGGACAAACCTTGCTCAGCCAAGCTCGCTGAGCAATTGCAACTTCGAGATCGTCACTCACGCGCACGCCTCGCCCGTGTTCGGGTCCAAACAAACCCTGAGAGCACCCACACCCCCGTCTTCCCAGCCCGCGCAACGAAGGCGGCTCCGATGATACTCCTCTATGACAATGCCATCCCAGCGAACGTGAAAGGAATCGCGTGGTCCCAACACATCCGGCGGGCCCGGTAAGACGGCGAAGAATCCAAGTCACATATTCCCATCCCACTCGACTGAACCGCCCGAACATCGCGGATCGACCCCCCTGCTCCCCCGGTCTCTCCTCCACCCCCCACTCCTCTCCACTGCAGGCAACACAGAGTGACCCCCAAGCGGTACCCTCACAGCAGTCTAGGTCCCCTTCCCGAAGCTCGACCACACCACACCCGCGTGCCGGGCCGACCTCCCTCTGGTATGGGAGCACCGTGCGTTACAGCTTTCCCGCGATATGTGGCGGTAGCAGTGGCACGACCCGCGACGGCCGACGGAGATTGACGAGCATGGGCGTCGCGCTCGCAGACTGAGCCGCCATCGCGCGCCTTCCTCCGGGCCCTGAGGCCTGAGGTCTGGGCACTCGCGGGATCAGGATGGACGCGCTGCATGAAGTATTCCCCGCCGCGCGTGACTTCACGCGGCCATACCTCCCGCGTTGCTCGACGTTGGGATCACGAGCTTGCAGGCGCGCCTCGACAGCGTAGTCATGAACGCGAGAGAGTGGCACATGGGGGCACGATGGAGGAGGAGCTACGGCCTGCGGGGAGCGAGAAGCGAAGGGCGGTGTGGAGGGAGCTCGCCGTCACCCACGACCTCGGACCGGCTGATGTGGCCGAGGATCATAGTCAGGGAGAAGCACGAACAAGGGTCAGTCATGCGATAATGGACGTCTGGCCAAGAAATTTCTGGCAGACCTGGAAGCGTATTCAGACTGTGAGTCAAAGGTCCAGCGACTTGCGAAGGGATACACACCTCTCGCCATAACTCCATGACAGCCAGCAGATTGAGTACACGCCCGGCTTAGAGCTGGATCCATGAATGCACTTCTGCCGACTTGACGACGGACGTTGCACCGGTCGGACATCAGACTTGCGAGGGTAGGAGGCCAGAAGGAAAGGTAGCTATACATTATACGAGCGTATCTAAAGTCATCAGCATGCGAGGACATACGTAGTCGCCTCTAATTTCGTCATTAATCCTTCCTTCCTTCCTTGCGCATCCAAGCAACCCCACCCCCCCCGCGGAGACGAGCCCTGGCTCACTCTGACTTGGGCTTTTTGCCGGTGAGCGAGTAGTTCTCGACCTCAGCCTCGGCGCGAAGGCCCTCCTGCTCGGCGGCGTCGGCGAGCCTCTTCTCCATCGCGGCGAACTCGTCCTTAGAGAGATTGAGCTTCTTCATCTCCGTGATACGCTTGTGGTACTCGCGGTACTTGGTGTCGGTGCCGAAGAGCCAGTCGCACCAGCGGAACGAAGTCGAGAAGTTGTTGACGAATGCCATGTGGTGGAAATCGTGGTGCTCGGCCCCAGACCAGAAGGGGACGATGTGCTGGAGGGACCAGGGGAAGTCTAGGTACGAGGGGGGATCAGTCAGTAACGTCGCACGAACGACCCTCTGGTTTGATGGAGGACGCACCGTAGCCAGAGTGGGAGTCTATGGCCTGGAAGAGACGGAGGGTGATCCAGAGGTAGACGGAGACGATGTGCAGGTCGTGGCGGAACGCGCAATAGAGGACGGGGCCGCCGATCGTGCCGGTGCCGAGGAGCATGACCTCCGCGGGATGCGCGTACTCAGCGGCGAGGCCGAAGGGCGCCGAGTATTTGTGGTGGACCTTGTGGATGTGCTTGTAGAGCGGACCCCAGTGCAGCGCCTGGTGCATGAAGAAGTGGTACATGTCCTCGAAGACGAAGAAAAATGCGATCTGGGGGAGCTGCTGCTGCCACGACGGGAAGGGCACCTGCCAGGTCGCCATGCCGAAGTACTCCGCGAGAGGGTGGAACAGCCAGATCTGCGTGACGGCACGAGACAGACACAGAGGCCACTTAGTCAAGGGTGCGGACAGATGAACAGATGGAATGACACGTACGACGGGGAGCTCGACCATGAAGTGGGAGAAGAGGACCTGCTTGGTGCACTCCCACTGCTCCTTCGCGGTGGGGATCTTGGTGGGCTGGAGCTTCCACTTCCTGAAGTAGGGGATAGCGTCGATGATGATCCATGGTACACAACGGCCAAAGTACACAATCTGCCAGAAACAGATTGTAGACCACACAGGTTGAATTCAGCAGGAAACGTACCTCATGCAACAAGAAGCTCGCAAGACCGGTCGCGAGGATGGGATTATTAATCCAGAGGTACCAAGCCACCCACTGAGCCTCGAACCAGTTGAGCTTGCTCATGTCCGTGTTCGCGTACAGGATGTCCGCGGTCGGGTGCGCGAAAGGCGCCGTCGAGTTCATGATGACGGAAGGTGCTGGCGGTCGTCGACGTTAGAGTTCGGCTAGTCTTGAAAAGGCGTCCGCGGCAGCCCAGTTGCGACTCGAAAAGGAGGAGAGGAGGAGGGCGAGAGGCAACCGCCGTGGGAGGTGGCCGCAGGTTTTATTGACCAGTATTTTCTGTCGCGCCAGCGCCGCGTCGTACGACTCGCCTAAGCGAATTCGGCCCTTCACGTGGCTTTGCCGCTCCTCCTCTCTCCAGAGCTCTGTTCCAGCTCATCTGGCCTGTTCTAGCCGCGTGGACGGCCCAAAAACCCCATCACCAGAGTGCGCCTGTGGTACGACGAGTTCTGAGTCTCGTCTTGAGAGAGCGTTGGGAATCCGGAACGAGGACACGCGAGCAAGCAAGCGCCCAGTGGGATAGACGAAACATTGACAACTTTGCATGGCAACGGTGACGTGTTGACGTTGCATATGTGGCAGTATCTCAGCTCTACTTACCAGTGGCAACCACCAGTGAGACTGACCCCCGCATTGAAAGATCCGAGTCTTGTGTACATGTGTACACGTAATTCCCCTATGTTCGATGTACTTATAACTTACATGGACTACATAACCAGTGCCCTATAGCGCAATTGCAATTTGCAAGTCACCATCAATGCAAATGTGGCATCATGCTCCCAGCTGGTACATACAGTCAGAGACGTCGCTCGTCTGCAGAGGGATCAACGTTGAACACCATAGGGCCCGAATCTCTCCGTTGCGATTGTTGGCTAGACTGCAACCCGGGCTCCTGAACTCAGCCTCGATCAAACCACCCAAATCGAGACCGCGAATCCTGCGGAGACCATGTCGGAAGCAGCACCCCAACACGTCTCCATGTGGCGACCTTCGATTCGTCAGGTCGACAACATACAGGCCGAGTGCATGAGAGCTCCTAATACCTCGAGAGTGTGTTCTTCGTCTCCGAGCAGCCGTTCCTAGTCCATGGCACTGCATGCTCATGCAGGAGGCAAGAATGCAGCCCACAACATGCAGCTGACTGCCCCCCACACGACGCTCCAGCCGACCCACCACCTGCCCAGCGCCGGCCGCTCGACCAGGAGCCACGCCGCCGCCCAGTATATGCACGGCATGGACGCCGCGACGCGCAGGACGATCTGCGTGTGCGACGCGAAGAGAAGCAGGAGGGCCATGATGAGCGCGTGTACCGCATGGGGGGCTAGCGAAGGGTGGAGGAAGGGCGAAGGGGCCGATGCCGATGGCGGCGCGCCGGCGTCGTCGTCCGACTCCTGAGACTTGTCCAATGAGGATCTGGGGTTGGATGAGGGGGAGGACACGAGAGCTTGAAGACGTGGAGTGAAGGCGCCGCGCAGGTAGTGTAGTGAATACGCGAAGAGGAGGGCTAGTGGTGGGGCGCCGAGGAGGAAGTTAGGAAGCTGCTGTGGTGTCCAGTATCGTAAGAGGCCGACATTCCAGTATTGCGATTGGACATAGGCGTAGATCGAAGGCGGGAAGGCATCGCACCACGGTGCTTGCTTCGAATCCCCCAAACAGAAGACACGATATGCCACGTACTGAAGGTAGAGAAATGGTGACAGTATCATCGCAGAGAGTGCGAAGGCGAGAATGGTGCGTCCGACGTAGAGCTATAGCCCAACGGTGAAGTTCAGTGCGAATGCTTGAGGAGGAAAGGCTGGCGAAGGACGCACTTTTCGGTGGTCAAGGACAGGTTCCACTACAAGACCATAGAGGAGGAACCCGCACAAGAAAATGCCATTCGAGCGAGCAGTGGCAGCCACTGTGAAACAGAAGGCCCCGAAGAGCCATTGCCGCCTTGCACAATAGAGCATTCCTGCGATACCAAACAGACCGGTTAGAATGGACTAAAATGAAAGTACAAGGCACTCGTCCCAACCCTTTCCATCGACTGAAACCTTTATCGAGCACAACTCTCACCTGAGTATGAGCACCACGTGAAGATCGCCTCGCTATACCCTGCCAAGCGGAGCGTCACCGGGCTGCTCGGCAGCAACGACAACAGCGAAGCCAATAGCGCGATATTCGGCGACCCCAGCAGCTCCAGTGTCAGGCCGTACAGCGTCAGGACAGAGTGCACGGACAGCATTGAGCCAAGCACTCCCCCGAGGAGGATGTCCTCCAACTCCAGGTCCGAGCTGCCGAGCCTGGGGGTCCACGAGCGGAGCAGGCCGCCGAGTGAGCGCATGAGGGATGGCGCCACGGGGAAGAACGCCCACTCGTGCTCGTAGGCGTAGCCCTCTTGGGCAATGTGCGCGAAATGGAACGTGTCCCATCGCAGGACCGCGGCGGCGAGCGTTCGGCGAAGTGACCCAGCGAAACTCGTCGGCTCCGTCCATGGACGCAGGAGCACCTTTGGCGAGGAGTCGAAGAGAGGCAGCTGTGCCGCTACGACCGTCAAAGCGAGTGTGAGGAAGCTCGTCGTGCACGAAAGGACGAAGAGCAGCGACCGATGGTCCGTAGGCGGCGGCGCGAAAGCCGTCCGGGAAACGGACGATGGCATGGCACTGGTCGCGCTAGAGGCGTTCTCATCAGCATTCAGATGTTGATGTCGGGAGTTACGTTGCAACCTTCTACCTTCTGCGAGTTCCAGAATTTTTGAGGGAGATGAGTTTACGACGCGCGAGCGGAGAGTCGGGGTCAAGGATTGAATATTGAATATTGAACTTTAAAAGGTTGTGTGACCTTGCTGGGAAGCGGAGCGCCCAAAGCGGGGCGCGACGGGCCGCAACAGCCGCGGGCCACGAACTTCAAGTTAGTACACACGTCCGACACCGCTCGTCCCACTCGAGCTCTTGGAACTCGAAGTCTTCCTCCTACCATCACCTGCCTTAGTTCCAGATACCAATCCCCGGTCCCTCGGTTTCCTCTCAATTGGCAGCCTCGTGGCTCCACCGGCGACCTAGGTTCGCGCTGCCAGCTTGCCGGGCGCCGTTTCCGGGGGCTCCATCCGCCGGACTGGTTCTGGTTCGGTTTCTCGCTGAGTCCTCGTCGATATCATAACCTCACAAGTCAACGTCTTCGAATTGCAATGACCATCCATCTTGGCACCTGCCTGCCGCTCTATGTTCTGCACCTTTCACAGTGGACCCGCGCCCGCGATTTCTTCCCTACGAGAGTCCTACAAGCTCCAGTTTTCATAAGCTCTTGATGGTTGTTCCCCGCAGTGGCAGTTGTCAGCCCAGGGTCAGACCCCGTCTCGATCGTCAGGCCTCAGTACTAGTACTCGCCCTCCCGGGGCGTCGATGACTGACGTGGCGTCCACGCTGCGCGCACCTGGTGTGTCATTATTACCAGGTGGGTATCGAACTCTAGACTGCGTATGTGAATATGTCTAGCGCATGTTGACAAATGCTGCCTGGACAGTGGTCTTTGAGTGGCACAGAGCTCAAGCAGAGCCATACGCGCGCGCAACTTGTCAAGTGAGAGTATATGCGTCATAAGTATAACATATATCATCCTTGACCAGAACCGCGATCTGGGCCCAAGGATGCATTCCAGCGCGAATTGGGCACATCGACATTTATGGCTTCGCCGTCTCGGTGCGTTTTGAAGTAGTTGATCCCGGGGGTTTCAGGTCCTTCGACAGTACTTGCTATTCCTGTGCGCACCCACGTACACGTGATGATGCGAACCAAAAATTTAGTCACACTGACAACTCGTTTTCAGCCGACGGGCACGCTGTCGCCCCAGCTTATCTTTCGCTGGGAATCCCACACATATGATCGTCCCCCCCAGTTGGTCATAGCTCGCAGCTTCTGTGCGGCCAGATAGCACAAATACATCTTCCAGATATCGGATAGCAGTTTGATCACCCACGCCGGGGCGATGAAACATCTCTTCAAGACAAGCCGTATGATACTGTACTACAGATTGGAGTCCCGGAGGAATCCCATCAACCAGACGAAGAAGGTCCTGCGGCTAGCGCCAATCGCCTGGATCGCGCTCACCCTTCAGGGACGGAATCATAATGTTGAAATGGTTCACCTTGGTCCTTATCGACGCCGCACACGCCCCTCCGATAAGTATATCATGCGATAAAAGACGGTGGCGCACCCACCGGTCCCCCGCATCTCTCCTTTGCACGCCGCCACCATGGTCGGCTTTGCGGATCGGTTGAATGCCCGGGTAAGTGTAGTATTAACGTTTGTGTCTTGTACTACATGGTTCAAGCGGACTGAGGCTCACTAGGTTGCCGACTCTTTCATTGGGAGGCATTTCCGCCTGGAGGGTTGCGGACATCCAAAAGAACGTGAAGGGTCTCGGTTCTTGGTGCGTGGTGTTCTTCTCTCGGTCCGTGACCGCACATCCAATACTTTATTTCTGGCCGTAGACTGAGATTCGCGCAGGCCTGACAACATGGGTGAGCCCGCTAGCCGTACACTCTCCGTCATGGGGTTCTCATCCGTAACATAGGCAGCCATGGCATACATTGTACGCACCTTCAAGGGTCATACTACGTACCCATCCCCTGAACTCGGTATACTCTCCAGATCTCCGTCAACGCCTCCATCCTCACAGACACGGGAGGGACCTGCGAGTGTCCAACGAACGACGGCTGTCTCAACGACTCCGCCTATGCGACGTGTCTCGGTGAGATTCAGCGCGACTTCATTACAACCACCGCCGCCGTTTCCGCGCTTGCCTCCGCCCTCATGGGTGCGCTTGCCAATCTGCCGGTCGGACTGGCCCCTGGGCTCGGTCTGAACGCGTATGTGAGTTTAATGTCTTCCAAACCTTGCGAGCTGCTTCCTCAACACGCGCCTTCTCACAGCTCACGTATTCGGTCGTCGGCTTCCACGGGAGTGGGACGATCACGTATAGGGAAGCAATGGCTGCCGTGTTCATGGAAGGGTACGTCATTGGGGTCTCTCTGACCCGCTGTTGCACAACCTTATCTGTCGGCGTCGTCGTCTAGCTGGATTTTCTTGGTCCTATCCCTGCTTGGTCTCCGGCAATGGCTCGCCCGCGTCATGCCCCACTCGCTCGTTCTGGCCGTTGGTGCCGGCATTGGTTTATTCATCGCGTTCATCGGCCTTTGTAAGCACGCCGCCTCACTTCCCTTTTCACTTTCCTTCTGGAGCTAAGCATGAATGTGTGGTAGCGTCCGGCGGTCTGTTCGTCATCGGTGGCAACACGACAAACCTTGTCGGTCTCGGTGGCTGCAAGGCCGAGGACTACATTGACGCCAGCCTGCCGTTCTACTGCAACTCGAAGGTGATGCGCAGCCCCACGATGTGGCTCGGTATCTTTACTGGCGGGTGTGTGCCTATTTCTGCCTGTGCCGTTTGGGCGGTGCGCTGACTCGGGGGTACCTGGCACCACCTGACAGAATTTTCACGGTCCTTCTCATGCTTTATCGCGTCAAGGGCGCAATCATCATCGGCATCTTCCTCACGTCGATCATCTCGTGGCCGCGTTCGACGTCCGTGACGGCCTTCCCCCACACCTCGGACGGGGACGCGGCGTTTGACTTCTTCAAGCAGGTCGTGGCTTTCTGGCCGCTGAAGCATATCGGAAATGCGCTCGATGTACGTTAATTTTTCTGTGGGGCTTAACTTGCGTCATTGACGCGCACTCTTTGTTTGCCCGCAGTACAACTACGGCAGCGGCAGGGTCTGGTACGCGCTCATCACTTTGCTCTACGTCGATATCCTCGGTGAGCACACTCTAAGATTCTGCTCATCGCATTCGCTGACAGATGCACCTTCAAGACACCACCGGCACGCTGTACTCCATGGCGAAGTTCGCGGGCCTTCGTGACCCAGTGACACTGGACTTCGAGAACTCCACCATTGCCTACTGCGTCGACGCCTTCTCGATCTCCATGGGCGCGCTCATGGGCACGTCCCCCGTCACCGCTTTCATCGAGTCTGCGACGGGTATCGCTGAAGGCGGCCGCACCGGCATAACCGCCATCGTCATAGGTATCATGTTCTTCATCTCCGTGTTCTTCGCGCCGATCTTCGCGTCCATCCCCTCCTGGGCGACTGGCGGTGCACTCGTCATCGTCGGCTCGCTCATGATCCGCACGTGAGTAATGCTTCTCTGTGACGGGCAGGTGGGGCTGAACCCGCATCCCCAGATCGCGCGAGATCAACTGGGACTACGTGGGCGACGCGATCCCCGCGTTCCTCACGATCATCATCATCCCGCTCACCTACAACATCGCGTACGGCATCATCGCGGGTATCCTCTCTTATGTGCTCCTCAACGGCACCGCCTGGGGCCTCCGTAAGGTCTCGGGAGGCCGCATCGTCCCGCCACACTACGACCTTGCCGAGAAGTGGACCGTGCCGCCTGGCGGCATTATGCCCGGATGGCTCAAGGTCCTCAGGAGCCACAACCGCGCCGACTCAGGGCCCTCTGGCGTTGAGCTCAAACACCGCCCGGAAAACTCGTCGATCGACGAGCACACCAAAATCAGCTCGGAGATGTCACGGTGAACAAGGTCTGCGCAACAAGGTCTGCGCATGCGTATTGCGAGCCTCCGGCAACAACCACGCATGCGGTGTGTAGACGACATACGGGTATGTGCATTATAATGGACATTTATACGGCGGCAACAGTCGCAACCGCTGGCAGCAGATCCGGCTGGAGTATCTCGTTCGTTCGTTCAACTTCAACTTCGCGCTGGACATGGGCAGTTCCCCGCCATTCAATTCGCTCTCCGAATCCCTCCTCCCATCCTTTGCCAACCCCAACTCCCTCTTTCCGATCGCGTTCATTCCGATATGCCCCTCAGTCGCGATCGAATCGTTTCGCTGCCCTCTCTTGCGACGCGGCTGCCAGACATTGTAGAGACTTTTGCTGGTGAGAGATTGTCGCGTACCCGCACCCGTCTTGCTCGCCATCATTTGTTTGGATCAGTAGCATGCGACGAACCCTACCCACTGTATATGCATATACTGTATCTGTACATACCAGGAGGATGTTGGTTGTAGTGCCCGGGAGCACAGTACTAGTACTATCTTGCATGATAGTACGACTTCATCCCAAATGCCGGCAGGCGGCGGTCGTAACACACCTAGGTGAGGGAATAGTACAGGGACACAGGGTACCCAGACCGCGACAACTTGAAGCCGACAAGCACGCTAGTGGCAAATTCACAGGTATGTCATCCGTGAATTCAGCTGTCCTCAAGCTGTCCTCCCCGCCCCAAACTCAATTGCAAGCGTCCTCGATCATCCACTTTTCGCGATTGCTATGTGAATAAACCCATTTGCTGTTAGCCCACTAACTTCACGCTCATGCCTACGCGTGTCACTCACCGTCGAGGACTTAACAATGGGCCAGGCTCGGGCTGCACGAGGGCGAAACACTGAGCACCACCTGAGTTGATTATAACGAGGAAGTTGTTAGCCCCGACAACGCCAATGCAGTGAAATTCTGGGGCCCTATACCGAAACATCGACGTAGGCATCCATTTCGACGTCGACGGACGTCTGTGCCCTGGAAATCGCTGCAAAATTCGTCCACATTGCATGCTGGAGATTGGCATTATCGGGCGAAGTACGGCCATAGACGCGAATTGTTTCACTTTGCTAGGTCGTGTAGCCTAAATGTCGTTGGGTGGACGTGGGTGTCGCCGGAGTGATTGAGGGCGAGCCTAGCAAGTATCGAGTTAGCCTGAGCTTGGAGGAGGCCGCACCACAGTCGACACCCTATTATATCCCGTACCATGCATACGTCCCCGCCATGTATACGCTTCTCCATGGCTGAGTGCGAGCGCCTCCGCCAAAGCAACCTCTTTTGCAATCTACCCGACGGGTACGGGATGAGAGCGTCCGCTTGTCAGAAAAGTTCCGGCTGAGGACACGGTTGCGGTCAACCAACGGTACCGTAGCTGGAGACAACGCCGGGCTCATCAGAACACGTCAGCAGCATACCGGGAACTTTTGCCTAGATAAGAGTGGTGCATACATGCAACAATGCACCTCGCGGCCACAAACAACGGAGCCGGCCGCGCTCTGGCACCAATATGATTTGCTGTACTGCATAGCAGCGCGTTATACGCGTATGGATATGCACCGTTCACCGCGTCCGATGACACCGTGAGAGAGCGTGTGTGGCAATATTTCTCCTTCGAGTCCACATAGGAGGTCGACGTCGATCGCAAAGCCTAGAAGGCCTGACAGACAGCGAGCGGACCCCAAACCGTTCCCAGGAGGACATCGCGGGAGACGGCGGGCTCTTGAGGATGCTGGGAAGCCTGCGTTGTGACTAATCGCGTCCACATGAGCCATCGGAGACAGAACAGCACTGGATGACATTCGTTCGGGTGACCTGACATGAAAAGGACTGAGTGAGGCCCTGGACGATGCATCTGACGCATGGATTTTAGATTGAGGAAACTTGCAGGAGGTGCTGGGTGAAGTAATGTTGACCTTGGTTCAAGGAGCGTCCGATTCTGTGTACATGGATCGGTAAAATTGAGCGTGATATCGTCCTGGGGCCGCCCAGTCACGTTCGACGTGATGTGTTTTGGGTTCGTAGGGTTCTGGGGCCCTGCCGGAAGCAGAAATTTGTCACATGGGTTAGCCAATTGATCACCACCGTCCGAGTCCTGCAATCGGAATCCATTCCCATGGGCCAAGAAACGTACGTCGGAGGAGAGAACGAGTGCACGATAGGACACGATTGCAGCGAGGCTGGAAGACCGTGTATGACAGAACGAACGTCTGGTGGGGAAGGTGAGAAGATCAGGACAGAGAGAGTTGCCGTCCCTTTATGGCGAGGAGCGGGAACCGAAACGCGGATCTGAGATCGCTTTGCCGCTCTCTGCCCGACGCCAACGTTCGGACATCATCTGCACCTTGCTTTCCGCCGTCGCCCTCGACGTTCTGCCATCTCGGGACCTTCTCGTAAGCTTCTGGCTATCTGGATTGGCACAAAATGCATCGCGTCGGCCTATCTCCATCTCTCCAAAAGCATAAAATGCCCCACATGGCGAAAGCCATCGACCTCGTCTCGCGGACACCTGGCATCTCTCCCCCAGCTGTTGCTGACCCGCCTACTTACATCGGTCCGCAACCGGCCTAATCGCGATGTCGAGCGACCCCCAGGCCCATATCACCAGCCAGCAGGCTATCACCCAACCGGCGGTCTCCTCTATGCGACCGGCAAGCGAGTCTGGCCACGCCAGCACCAGCTCAGCGACGGTGAGCACACCTGGCCCACCTCCGCTCCCTCGGGCTCACGTTCTCCCTCAGGCTGCAGACCCTCCTCAGCCTGCCGTTACTGCTCTAAGTGCCACCTCCAGCGGTCCTCGCCCCGACCACGCGGAGTCCGCCGTGCAGCCCCAACCTACCCCTTCCGGCGTCACCACGTCTTTCAATAAACCCGTGCCATCGCCACCCGTCCCCCAGATCACCACTGTATCTCTACCAATGTCGGTGCCACGCCCCGGATACCACAGCGGTGAGGAGCACCAGCAGTCCGAGCCGTTCACCTCAAGCCTGCATCCGATCATCTCATCACCTGCGCATACGTTGGGCTCCTCCGAGGTCGCGGTCATGGGCGGGGACACTCCCTCTGCTCAAAGCACCACCTCCATCCTCATCCCCGCCCCCGCCAGCCAAGCACACCCTCTTGCTGCCACCGTATCCACTAGTGCGCCCCCGCCAGGGCCTGTCACAGCCGCACCGATCTTTCCGTCAACCTCGCCTACTTCGATCGGAGCGTCGGGTCCGGCTCAGAGCGACTTCCATGCTTCGGGTCCCGGTACAGCAGGGAGCGCATTCACTGGTCCGTCCAGGCAATCCACGCAGGAGTTTATCCAGGGGTCGGCGAGTGAGCACCAGGACGAGCGCAAGGACGGTAATGCACTCGCGCAGGTGCACGCCCCAGCACATGGGTACAAGCATGCTTCCGCGCCGGTAGCAGGCCCGTCCGGCCAGACAAATGCTGTCCACCAAACGCAGTCTCTACGTACGCCGACGCCGCAGGAGCTCCCGAGCTCGGGCCCGGCACACCCGCGCGGTCCCGACATGCACATGAGTATGGGCGACAACAGGAACGGTGCAGGCATCGGCGCGGGGTACGCCGGCGGCGCCACAAACGGTCATAACGCCAGTGCGCTCGGGAACAGAGAAGGACAAAGGAGACAGAACTCGAGCCCTGGCCCCCGCACCTCGACTCGCACGGTGAGCTACACCGACGCGCCCCTCCCCTCCCGCGCAGTCGACCGGTACCCGATGCCGATGACGAACCCAAACCAACCTGTGCCGACTGCCGGTGTCTCGAAGAGCCTCCCGTTGCCCCCACCTGTGCACCACGGTTCGGGCGGCGACCCCGTCATGTCGCCTCAGGCTGGCGCGTCCATGCCGCCCTACTCTGACCTCGACTGGACCGTGCCATACATGTCTGGATCCCACCCGGCCGGCCACGGGAACGGGATGGGGATGCAGGGGATGCCGGGGGGAATTGGCGCGACCGGGGGACGGCCAGGGAGCAGGCACGAGAGCCGGCGGGGAAGCGCATACATGGGGAACGGGAACGGGGGTGGGAACGGAAACGCGAGCGCGCACCATCGGAGCATGTCGATGGCCGCAACGCTAGTGACAGGAAGCGGAGAGAGGTCGGTGGCGGAGCGGCTGCAGCCGACGTTGGAGGCGGCGGAGCGGGAGCTGGTCAGCGCGCGGAGGATTGGTGCGTGCTTTTGTTTTTTTGGGGGGAGGCTTGGGCTTGAGGCCGTTGCTGATCCGCTTTGCGTATGCAGCGAGGGTGCACGGGTGGGCGCTGAACGCCGCCATCGGCGCGCAGGTCGTCTTTGGCGCACTCACCACTGGCGTCGCGGCCGCCACGACGGGGCGACAGGTAAGCCTCTCCACCCTGTCGATCTCGAGTTCATCGTAATCACCTACAGCCCCATCATTCGCCCCACCTACCCCACAGACGTCCATCGCGACCTCGATCCTTGGCGGGCTGTCAACCCTCGCCGCGTCCTACCTCGCGAAGGCGCGCGGATCTGGCGAGCCTGAGGCCTCGTCGCTGCGCGCACGCGAGCTGGAGTCGTTCGTCCGTGACTTGCAAGCGTTCATGCTCGACCACGGGCATCTCACAATGGGCGTGGCCGGGGCGCAATCGGAGCCCGAGGCGATGGTCGCGCGCTACCGGCGGCGGTTCGAGGAGATCATGGGGAACGCGCTGCAGGGTGTCGAGGATGTGCTGAATGCGGAGAAGCAGATGCAGGAGATGAAGACGGCTGTTGCAGAGAAGAGGAGGGCGGATAAGTCGATGGCGTGACGCGCCATGCGGGCTGCGGAGTGGGGTACGAGGGGAGGAGGGGTTTTCGAGTTTCGGAGTCGGAGCCTTGGGCCTCTGAGCTTCCCTCGCCCCTCGCGCCTCATGACTGGAGAACCTCGCGCGTGCGTATGTTGCAGTGACGGGTGGTCTGCACGCGCTCTGCGCGCGTTGGGAGGCGCCTAGGACATGCTAGGCGGATGTCGCGAGGTCCTTTAATTTTCGTCGCATGTCCCGACGACGAACATGAGAGGAGGCTGGCCGTGGAAGGCGAAGCTTCCTGACGTGAATACGTGATACCCTACTGTACGTGACGGTTTAATGTTTAAACGCTTACATTATGATTTTATGTTTTGTTCAAGTTGGTATGATCCTCAGATTCCACCTCCTATGCACAACAAGTATATCCGGCTGGAGACGACGTTGGTATTCCGCGGGTCAGTCCAGGTGAGTGGTGCATGCACTTCATCCAATCGTGGGGAACTAGCCGGAAAAAACATGGGGATGGATGTACACGTCGTATCCGCCCGCTCACGCACCCCTTGCGCGTGAACAGCAAACGGCAGCAGCGAAGACCACGGTCGACCGAGAAGCCGCCGCTCCACGTCGAGCAGCAGCTTGTCATGTTTACCTCCGCGTCGAACGCCCGCCGAGCAGGTGCAGGCGCGGGGGTCGGGGCGGAGACGGGGATGCGGCTGGTCGGGTCGCCCGTCGTCAGCCTGCCGTCGTCACGGCCGTCGACGGCGACCGGGACGGGATCGGTGAACGACGCTGATCGGGATCGGCGGGCTGGGGCTGCTTTCGGTCGCGCTGATGCGGGAGGTGCCTATGCAGAAGCAGACGGATGAGACGTGCGGGCCGGATGGGGATGCAAACGCGGACGCGCAGGGCGAGGCGGACGAGGAGAAGCAGGGGTGCTGCAGGCCACTTGTGCTTCATTTTTCCTAGAGGCTGGGGTGCGAAGGAGGAACATATGGTACGATACGAAACCGGTAATGAGTCCATTGAAATTGACCTAGATATCCCTTGCTGTGTACGTTTATGTACATCATCGTTGTCGACACCTCACTCATAATCACTGCCTACTTTCCAGCTCGAGAAGAACCCTCTAGTATTTTTCATGCTTCGCCTAACCGTTTTCCCACCTCTGATTTTGCTAAGCAGAAGTCGATCATAGATGATGTTCTCTCTCTTCGCCCCCTTTATCATACTGAGCACTGGCAGCACCTCACTCTGAGTCGTCAATGACATATCATCCTCGATGGCAATATGTTGTATTACGACGCTCCTTGTATATATCTTCCCGGACCAACGGCGGGTCTCGCGCACTTCGCGTGTATGGCGACGGCGACGCTATCAGTAATGGTAGATACCTGCGCCGCCACATTGTGAAGGCGAGGCACTGGCAAAGTTCATTCCTCGGCACTCCTCGGGTTTTCCAATGCTAGAGCTTTCGTGCAGTGTACGTCTGTGTGGAATAGGTACCCTAGTTGTCCCCGTCCCCTTTTCGGCCTCACCTGTACTCATACCTAAACGGTTTATCCACGTCGATGGCGGAAAGTTATCGCTTACCTGCGACTCCTCTTCGGGCTACAAACCAGCGTCGCGGCATTCCCGTTTGAGATTCATACGCCGACCGCCGGACGATCCTTTTTGCCTTCGCAGACCGCCCGGGGACTCGGAGGTAGTAGTACTAGGGTCCACTCTACTTCGACCTGCGTGTGCGATGTTCGTCTACACGCACACGCACACCGAGTAAGCAGCCCCCCACGACGCCACCACTCGTCTCTCGCTTCGGTACTTGGGATGCTCAAACCTGCCCAGCGGCGCCGGACAACTCGGCTGGACCATGAGTCGGAAATTCACCAATCGGTCGAGCGTAACGGCGAAGCATGGTGGACTTACATCGCGTGCGGGCAGCGCAGCATTGTGCTGATTCTACATCACCGTCGCCATCTGCGTCGTGGAGCTCATGGCACGCTGCTCGCGTTTTCTTGGATCGCCAAGAAGCAGCCTGAGGCGATACAGGAGCACGGTGAGGAAGGGTGGCTTCGGGGCCAGCAGACTTGCTCGTGCAGACACGTCGGTAAGTAGGCGAGTTGCGCTTAAGTTATGAACGTTTGAATTCACGACCCCTGGTACGAGTCATCATATAAAGATGCAGATCCTGGCCGCCACGATGATCTTGGGGCTTGAATGCCGAGTCGGACTCGTATCGAGCAGGCCAGGCGGTGCCGAGTACTCGCATTTGGATTCCAGCAGGACCCGAGGTACAGCGGCGCGGGGACATGGTCTGAGAGAACCGTGTCTAGTTTTACGCGTCTGCGAACCCGAGCGAATGGTTTGAGTTCCCAAGGGGTAGTGCACCCGACACGTTTCGCTTCCAGGTGTGGGGCGATCGCTGGATGCCAGTGGTGTGCAGTAGGCCACCGCCGTGCCATGATAAATAGGGTTTGTGTGTTACGGTATGGGGGTAACATCGTCATAAATACGGACATGTGTAAGAACATACCGAAGTGGGTCTCCGCAAGCGTCCGTTTCGTCCTCAGGCCTCAGGCTCGGGGAGGGGGACACAGGTTTCAAGGGGTGACCCGTGACCGTGGTCGAGGGACCCTTGCGGTCACTCATCCTCATGCTGCTAGACATGAGCTTTAAAGTACATCCTCGAACATGTACATTAACCATCATGTGCTGAGGATGCGTGTTCGGGGTTCTGTAAAGAACGTTAGGGCCCGGGCGTCGTACACTATAGGTTACATTCGAGTCAGCTGGCAATGCAGGCGGAGCACAACATGAAGCAGTCACTACTACGCACGAAGTTGGACGTAGGCCAAGTGTATTGATTGTATGTGGCATAACGCTGCCGCTATCGCTGTCACATTGAAGGGAGTCGGAAGGGACTCGAAACTTGGGCAGTGAGTCGGCGTTGCGCTAGTCTCCGTAGCCGCCCATATCCCGATAAGGGCCAAAAGGTGGTGGTGACGTAAGCCAACGATCCGGTCCAATCCGGCGTCCTCAGGCTAGTCCTCCTCAGTTGCGCTCACACTTCCAAGTCCTCCCTGCTCCCCACAGAGCATATACCCATGTCCAAAGTCTTTGCGTCTAGCACCAATACCAACAGTGTAGCGACAAAGGATCCATCACTCACCGGCACCCTGCGGCCTACTGGTCCAGCATGGTCTGCGCTAGTCTGCGGTATAGTACTCAGCCCCCGATCGGGTATTGAGAGTTTGTTTGACATCCATAGTCAGCCGTAGGACGCAAGGTGAGTACGACACTGCACACTTTCGCGCTGTCCTCGCTGAGTGCGGAAGTCAGGTTACCATGTTTGTAGCTTAAACGTTGCGGACCATACAACGCACCGTATAGAAGTGCTCTACCCACCTATCGTGCGCGGTGCAGATGTCAAAGAGGGTTGAAGCGGGCGGAGACAAGAGCTCGTCGTCCGAGTCGTTGGCGTTGAGATGAGTTCTTACCAGGGTTGGCTTTGCCGAGGATACACCGGGCGGATCGACGGTTCGAGACCAACATGTGCGACACGTAAAAGGCAAGCGCGTAGCTATTCGTCGGTGCTTCGTCTTGCTCAGTCAGCAACTGGTCAGCAATATCCAGGTCGACAGGCCAATCCCATCGTGCCTCGCGCCGGACGCGAACCCATCAAAAACCTTTATCGGTGCCGAGAAGGCCGTATCACCTCACACTCTGATGAGAGTGCGAGTCAAGTACGGTTTTCGGAACCATCTCGAACCTTACGGGTTCAGCACCCACTGGCGCTCCGTGACCGACTCGGGGTGCATAGTGCGTTTGGGCAATTGATCCCGACAGGTATAAGATGGCTGGGGCACATCTCAACCCTTGTCCACGACCCGTACGACCAACTCCCCAAAAGGCCCTTCGGCCCTCTGCGCTCGCTGGCTTTGCGCCTGAGCACTCTTCGCGCCGTCTTCCTCCTCCACACCTCAGTCAACCATCTTAGCAGCCCGCCCTCTTCCCTTGTCCCCTCCTTCCCGTCTTTAAGGACCTAGACGCTCCGCCCAGCGAAGACATGCTCGCCCCACCGAACGCAAAGCCCTCGCCGTCGACGGTGCTCTCCCCAGCACAGACCCTCGTCGACGGCCGCGTCCCGCAGAAGTACTCGGCCGCGCGCCGATATGTGCTGCTCATCATCTTCTGCCTCGCGCAGTTCCTCGACGCGTTCAATAACTCCGCCCTTTTCTCAGCGATCCCGTCCCTCGTTACGTCGCTGGACATGAACGAGTCCGAGTCGACGTGGATTATCAGCGCATTCCAGCTGACGTTCGCATCGTTCTTGCTCATTGTGAGTACGCGTACTCTGCTCGGGTGCAGCCCGACTTGTCTGGTTTGACATGATGAGTACGTTTTGCTGACCTCGAGGTTTGCGTTTATGCAGAGTGGGCGGATCAGTGACGTGTACAACCCGAGTGAGTTCTTTGTTCAACTTTTCCTACGCTTTGCAGAGGTACCCAACCTTCGTGAATGGAAGGACGTGAAGGTGGCGCCCCGCTCCGTTTGACGTAGGCCCTCTGAACGGCATACACGCGGTGACTTGCCAATGCTTTCAAGGGTGCGGCTCCTTTACGGCAAACGGAGCACCTGCACTAGTTTCTTTTTCTCGTCTGTGTGTGCTGCTGACTGCCGACGGAAATTGCCTCCCGAAAGAACACTTGGGATGACGCAGCGCTTCGAAGCCGCCTCTTTTTTTCTTTACTCGACGCCGCAGTAGCCGCGAGATCGTCTCGCGCTTTATGGTGCGCGGTGTATGAATTGCCATGTGTGGTGCTCAAAATTTTCAGCCTTCCCTTCCTTCATTAATGCTTCATGAGCGATTACCTCGGGCCGGACGTTCGCTGACAACCTTTTGCAGAGTTCGCATTTATCGGCGGCGTATCTGGCCTCGGCGTGCTATCTATCGGTGCCGGCTTCGTAACGAGCAAGATCCCGTTGATTGTTCTTCGCGCTCTGTGCGGTATCGCTGCGTCTATGACTATCCCCTCTGCCCTGACGCTCCTCGTAAACGTCTTCACGGAACCCACGGAGCAGGCACGCGCGATTGGTGTCTTCGGCGGATGTGGCGCTGTCGGTAACGGTGAGAACTTTTGGCCGTCCATATGCAGCCCGAAAGTGCTGACACGAATTCGCGATAGTCCTCGGTCTAATCATAGGTGCGATATTTGTGCAGTTCGCATCGTGGCCGTGGGTGTTCTGGTTCGTCGCGCTTGCGTGCATGCCCATTGCCACGCTTTGCATTTTCGTCATCCCGAAGCAAGAGCCCCGCATGAACGACATTGCGGTCCGCAACGGCGCCCGGTGGAAGAGCCTCGACATGGTCGGCGTCTCCATCCTTACTGGTCAGCATCTCCCTTTTCTTACCCCAACGTGAAGGTTATTAACACCTTGCTATTGTTGTCCTGGTAGCCGCCCTGATCCTCTTCATCTTCGCGGTCACCTCCGGCACGACTTCCGGCTGGGGCTCAGCCGCCGTTCTCGCACCGCTAATTACAGCCGTGTTCCTCGTAGTGGGCTTCTTCTACTTCGAGACGACCATCCCGGTCGACCGCGCGGCAATCCCGCCCCGGACGTGGTTCCTGCCCAACTTCCTCGTGCTGTTCTTCACCGCGCTCATGCCGTTCTTCTGGTGGACGACGGTGTTCACGATCTACACGACGGTGTGGCAGGACGTCTGGAAGTGGAGCGCGATCTCTACTGCGATTCACATGTGCGTCACCTTTCCTCTATTCATTCATGCACCACGGTCGACTGACATGATGTATATGCAGGCTCCCCATCGGCGTGCTCGCCTTCGCGATGAGCTTCACGGGCTCCCTCTCGCGCGTGATCAACTCAAAGTGGATCATCCTCTCCGGCGAGGGCATGTGCATCATCGCGACCGTCCTCTTCGCCTTCGCCGACGGCCCCGCACGCTACTGGCCGTTCATCTTCCCCGCCTTCGTCCTCGGATCCGCGGGCGCGATGCTCGCATACACGCACACCAAGTACGTCCTTCGTTCCTGCGCTCTCCCTGGCGTGAATTAACACACACACTCATACTTGCAGCATCGCGATCTTCCGCACGAGCCCGTCCTCGATGGCGGGCACGGTGGGCGCGATCTTCAATGGGGCGCTGCAGCTCGGCTCCGCGGTCGGCATCTCCGCGGTCGGGTCGATCAAGTCGAGCGTCGAGAGCACGCACGGGGGCCCAACCTCGTATGCGGGCTGCGCGGCCGCGTACTGGTTCCTGTTGGGCATCGTCGGTGTAGAGTTCGTGGGGATGCTGGTGTTCTACCGGATTGGCAAGGAAGGCGCGGGGGAGGAGGAGGATGGGGCGCTGGCGAAGGCGAAGACGCTGGAGGACGTCGAAGAGGTCGTGGTAAAGGAAAAGGTGGAGGTGGAAGTTGAGGATGAAGATGCCGTGGAGAAGCTGGAGGTGCACGAGGACCTCAGGCTCCCGGAGATGGATGTGAGTGAGCGGCCGGTGCTCCAGGGCGACATGAATGTCTAGAGCCCAGAGGGCTCTTTCAACCAGGTGGAGGATGCCAAGCCGTCTCTGTCCATCTCTCTTTCGACTCTCCTTGGATTTACTGTTTCCACGTTTTCGTTCTGGTTTCCTGGCCATCCCAGTTAGAGGTCTGATCGTGACATATATCTTAGTAGACACATGTAGACGGATAGAGCGCACTGAGTACGCTTACTACTCGAGCTACCCATGTATCGATAGTTTTAACGTCCTTACAGTCGTCGATGACGCACGCATAGAATTGTTTCAAGTTACCTTCATTCCGGGGCGCATATGCTCAGTCGCAAGCTGTTCCCACGTTACGTAAGCGAGTCATGGCAAGGTGAAAGGACTCGAGCACTGCGCACGCACTCAACTTGGTACTCACCCGCACGAATGAACCTGGTCTTACAAGTTACTTAACCTCAATCGCCCCCAATCGTTCCAATGGCGACAGACGGTTTTCAGCTCAGACCGGCGAGTTCCAAGGCCGGGTCGAGGATCTCTTCGATGGGCCGCCTGCCAGGCACCAAACACTACTTGCGCGCTGGAAACCATCGAGGCAATGCATGTGTCTGAAACGGCATTGACCGTTTCATACGGGACTCAGGTAAGCACCCTCGCTGATGGTCATGAACCAAGCTTGAGGCCTGGGGCCGACGACTCATGCTCTTCTCGTTCCTCTAGGCAGCCCCCCCGTCGGTTTTCTACACAGGGCCCGCGCCCAGGTCGTTCACGACGGATTAAACGGAGAACGTAGATAGCATATATCCACGTTTCTCAGGTGTGTGTGAGGTCCTCGAACTCTTGCAGCTTTGAAGATCCTTTCTGACACCCTGCGGTCGCAACATGATTCTCACCGTGCCTAATCGTTTGCAGCTGGCAGAAGAAGCTCAGCATCCGTCTGCTTCTTTGAAGGATCGATCACCCCCGGAGCTTGCGGCAGATCTCTGTGCAGTCAGCGACAAGCTTGGACGTAAAAGCATGCCCGAGTGCAAGCGAGCCACGCCCTTTCGCCTCTCGGTTTAACGCTCCCCTCCTGTGCGCCAGCATGCCCCTCCTCCGCGCGACCTCCCCGGAGCTGAGACCCGTCGACGTCAATGACCTAGCGCTGAATACCACATTGTATTATGCCGCCGACTTGTCTTATGCCGCCCTTGATGTCGGTTTGTCGAGTGCTCTTTTTGGTGCGTCACCGCATACATCGATCCTCTACTCGAGTCTGTAGCTCATGTGATGACAGGCATCTTAACGTTGCTCGTAATCATCGCCGTGGTCTTTCTGACGTATGGCCTTGCGCCCCTCACATCCTCTGTGCCCAGTTCTGACTTTCGTTATGCATGTAGACGCAAAGGACTAGGCCATAAACCCGTGAGGGTACTCCTCCCGAGCACTTTGCTGCTGTACGGATCGACGGCGCTCTACATGGCCTCTCTAGCGTGCCATATCACCAGCGTCAACCACCTCGTCTCACAGGCGCAAGCGGGCCTATTCTCTGACGCATATACCGACGCGGCGGTCGAGGCGTTCGAAAGAGACATCCTGAAGGAGTCGTGGATGATGACTTTCGCCCTCGGGATAAATGTGCGTTTCCCCCTCGTCCGCATATCTCCGAGCTGCAACTGACATATATGCACGGCCTAGCTCCTGGTTGGCGATAGCATCGTGTGGTGGCGCGCGTGCGCAGTTTGGAGGAACCGAACCGTATACTGTATTGGCCCTCTGCTCATCGCGCTCATATTCGGTACGTCGCCCCCCCGGGTTGCCCACTCGAAGCGCTCTCACGCGAGGTTCCACCACCAGCGTTTGGGGTAAAGGCGCTCTCGAGCGTGCACCAATGTGTGAGCCCATGCAAACAGCCGCAGATGCTCCTTGCGGACGGTTTTTTCGTAAATGCGTGCGCCGTCCTGTCACTCGCCCTCAACATGACCGCCACGGCGCTGATCGGCTACAAGGCGTGGTGCGTAACCCTACTCTCTTGGACATGCAGAGCCCGCGCGCCGTGATTGATGTGGCGCGCATACGTATAGGGCGCACAGACGACTGCTGGGCGGACACTTCGGCCATGGCCGCCGGAAGTCGCGGGTGATGAAGGCGCTCGCCTTGCTCGTCGAGTCCGGCACGATCTATTGCATCCTGCTGGTGAGTGCTCCCGACCGCCGTCTACGTGTATATGAACTCTGTGCGAACCTTGCTGACGTCGGATGCTCGCGCGGGGTGACAGATCGTCGTGGTCGTGTACGAGGCCAGCCCCGCGCTCTTTGCCGCCCCCGACGTGCACCAGAACGCGTTCCTCCGCACGGTCGCGGACTACACCTACGCGTGCTTCATCCCCGTCATCGTGAGTGTTTCGCGCGAACATGTACATACTTGCTAGGTCACCCGGGCTGACCCCCGCGCGCGCGCGGACTGGAACAGGCCATATATCCGGTGCTGATCATCGTCATCGTCGCGCTCAACTGGTCGCCCATCGAGCACGCTCTCACCATGACGGACACCACCCCTCTGGCTGGGGAAGACCTCTGCCTGCCAACTCGCGTGGACCTGGCCAGGACGGCGACGAGCACCGTCGGCATCGCCGACACCATGCATGCGCGCTGTGTCTGTGTCCGGGACGGCGACGTCGGAGCGTCCGAAGTGGAGGCGAAACACCGCTCGATAGTTGTCTAGGTCCCACGCATGCTGATCTCTGGACAAGGTCAATGTCCGGACTTGAGCTCGAGAGTGAATGAGTCTGCTTGTGTTGAGACAATATTGTCCGGCTTCTATTCTCGCACCCTTCGGCGGCCCTGGCTCTCCGCGTTGGATATTGACTTGGTGGCCCTCGATTTGCGTCCGGCGGTGTTGTAGCCTGAGACCCTGCATGGGATCTGGCTTGCTTTTCGCATCCAACGAGGACTCAGTGGAGTTTGGTATTGGCGATACGTGTCGGTTCCTGTTCATTTGCGTTTCATTTTCTAGAGCGAGGGCATGCACAATATACGTGTTGTGTAGTCTTATTGTAACAGTACGTTATGCCCCTGTACTATCCATTAATCAAGGTTTCCGGCGCGCTACTAACAGCTACTGCTATAAAACATCATCGTCTTATCACAAGCTCCGAGGCAGCGGTCCCCGCACTGGCACTCGCCACCGCCTCCGCGACCGAGCCCGGACAGTTCAGCATGAATGAGACCTGCGGCTGGCCGGGGTACCACCACGCCGCCGTCGCCTGGACGCATCACGTTCAGAAATTGATCATAGTGAGCGACGGGGAAGAAGGGGGGTGATTCGAAGGAAGAACGCACGATCATGGCGTAGAACGTGATCATCGTCAGGCCCTCGGACATGTTCGTCTTCGCGTCGCTCGTCACCCAGTTCACGAGGAAGCACGCGCCCAGCAGCATCCCGATCTCGAAGTAGTCTGCCAGTGCCCCCCAGACCGTCGCGTCAGACTGTAACTCCTGTCAACGGAACGACGGAAAACACTCACCGAAAAGAAGGTGCATCGGCCGGTCCGTCCACCATCCGAGCAGCACGAGGAACGGCATCCACCAGAGCGTGAACTGGATGCTCAGGTCGATCGGCCGTCCGTGCGCGAACTCGGACGCCCACGGCATCTCGGGCACGACGTTGACGATCGACCAGGCGCCGCTCGAGCCTTGGCCATCACCATCCTCGTCCTCGTCCTCGTCCTCAACATCGCCAGGTCTTGCAGACTCGACGTCGCCGTGCTCGACCTTGATGTCTTCGCCTTCAGCGTCTAGCCAGTGGCCTCCCTTGCTGTCCGAGGACGACCCAACACCGGAGGAACCAGTGGGCGAGCGGACTGTGACCGCCGGGAGGGTATGTGCGTGCGCAAGGGCTGTCGTGCTGCTCGCACCATGTGTCTGCACCGTACCACCGGCCCCGTCGCTCTTCGCATGCGAATGTAGGGATACTAGCTCCATTGCCGTGGGCTCGTCGACGAACCCCAAGTGCAGGACGCCGCGGTCCTCCGTGGCTGTTCGTTTCGGCTCGGGTTTACCATGATCTTGGACAGAATGGTGGCGGTGGGTGAGCTTCACGGAAGACTGGGGTCCTTTGCGGGACTTCCGCGGCTTGGGTTTGCGGATCTTGCGGTACAAGTGGCGGACGAGCGCAAAAAGGAAGTTCATACTGACGACGAAGCCATCGGCGGAGAAGGAGATGTTCGGGAGAAGGATGAGGCCGAACCACCTGCTCGCCGGTACGGTATGTGAGACGTGGGAGACTGAATGAAGCGGATGGGGATGGCGTACTCATCTGGGAGATGAGTCGTATGGAGGACGACTTCGATGCTTGAGACGAGCTTGGGCAAGTCTACGTCAGCCGAAAGAGATCAACACGGGATGGTGTATGAAGGATGCTTACGAATTCAGCTGTCGCTCCCGTAAATGCAACCGCAATCACCAGTAGAATCATACACACCCACGGA
The DNA here is from genome assembly GCA_020736865.1 of Ganoderma leucocontextum. NCBI lineage: Eukaryota > Fungi > Basidiomycota > Agaricomycetes > Polyporales > Polyporaceae > Ganoderma > Ganoderma leucocontextum. The sequence goes on from JAHKGY010000009.1 coordinate 1,691,617, forward strand.
TTCACGTCGGCCTTATGCTCCTCGCGATCATTGATCACGAGCGGGGTAGTCGAGGACCTCGGTATATGAGTGCTTGTGCTCGTGTGCGGAATGGTATGGGTGTGCAGAATCGGTGATCTTTGTGGACTGGTAGTCATGGAACGTCGGGTGCCTCGCGGACGGTGGGCCATCGAGGGTGTGCGGGAGTGGGGGGGTGACTGTATGATGATCGGACCGATGATGTCGCCTTCGTGTAAAGGTAGTGCGTGGGCGTGGTGGGCAGGGAGAACCTGATTGCGGTATAAACATGACGTGACGTAGCTGCAAGTGTGAAGGTGAGTAAGCTCGCAGAGCAACAAAGTTGGGAGAAGCATACATGAGGATCAACATGATTGAGATTCCCCGACTCATCCGCAGGATGTCCCATCGCACAGAGTCGCTCACGAGGGGCACGAAGTTGGCAGGTAGTCCAGACTGGTCACCGCTTCCTGCAGCGACTGTACCACGGTCAAGCGCGGCGAAGAATATTGTCGGAACCAGGATCCCAAGCAGACTGTCAAGACATGTCAGTAGGGAGAATGGGAAGGCATTAGGTAAGACGAACCCTATCATGAGGAGAGAATGGTTCAAGTTAAATTGCGGCGAGAGCTTTTGCTCGTAAACTTGGGTGCCCTGGACGAAGAACGAAACTCCTGGAATGAGCAGGAGGTGGAGCAAGACGACGCCTGGAACAATGCGATAAAATGTCAATGAATGGGGAAAGGCGACGCGTCCCATTTGGCTTACCGACAATTGTGGACTGGAGAAGTCGAAGTCTGTGGATGCATGGGTCTACTAAACACTTTGGTGCACGGACGAAGACACGTACTCGCATTTGAACAGTAGAATGATAGCCAAAGCCGCTTCGATCGCACTAGCAGAGGGGCATTAGCCTTGGTGAATAGTAGATCTGAAGATGTTGACCATACTTGCTGAGTGTGATCACGAGCAAATCGCTTAGTTCCTTCCCAAGAAAGAGGCCCATCTGTTCTCCTCCCCAGTCCAACGTTTTCTGCAGAGGGATCATTGCGATGAAATAAACTAATCGGAACTCAGGGTAAGGGACCGCATACACGGACTGATAGGCACTCACGAATAAAGTTGACCCGTTCACCCCAGTCCAAGACCTCGAACTTGGCAACCCACGCCAAAACAAGCGGTATCAAGATACAGAATATGTTGTACCCTGATGTGAGACGCATACACAAGCAATTAGGGATCACTCAGTTTACACGCGGGAAAAGACATAAGTTACTCACACGAGCGGATGAAAATGTTGTAGACGCTCTCCCCCCAGCTCGGATACGTTGGCATCCTGTCCGGTTTGATGGAGTCCCAAACAGGCATAATGACAGCGTTGAAGGCGTTCCCGGCGTAAGTCTGGAGGATGGAGGCGTCGTCTTCTGGTGGCGTCGAGGTGGGCACGATCAGGCCACGGATGCTGGATTGCGATCCATAGTTTTGGTCATTATGAACATTATAATGGAGCATCGCAGTGAGACTAACCCATGCTCGGTCTCTTCGGTTCGGCGGACCGCCAGTACCTCCATGTCACTTTGGCCAGGATGCGATTCGGACATGGCGGCGGTACCAGCAGTGGGACCTCGTTGGGAGGAAGGTGAGGGAAAGTGCCGCGGCTGAGGAGGACGAAGGGCGGGCTGTAGGTCGAGCGGGCATTAATGAGGAGAATATATGCGTCGGCTGTGGGTTGGTTGACAGAGGATGAAAGGACGCCGTTTTGAGAAGCATCTTCTTCACTACTAATGCAGGTGATCACGGCACTTGGCCGGCGCTGACGTAAAGCGTGAGTGACAATACATATCCGCACGGGGACATGTCGCAAGTGGATCGATGAGCTTTGCTAGCCACACAGAGTCTGAGGCCAGCTGAGGTGGCATGCAAGTGCAGAGGCTGCTGGCAAGCGGGGCCGGCGTGAAGCGCGCGCTTATTCGACGATCCTGTTCTCTGGAGGCGCCGAGCCTCTTGGCACGAGACAGGTTGTTTTTCAAAGGCCACTGTGACCAGAAAGTCCATACGTTTAGGACTGAACTTACATGAGCATATTTTTGGAATGGCCAGACGGTCGATCCGCGGGAGCGTCAAGGGATCCACATCCCGAGCTCCTCGATACATCAGTCTCTATCTTCGGAGGTACGCTGCACGTATTCGGTCTATCGATTGAGCGAGTCTTAAGCACTGAGCGTTGACAGTCCCGCCATTGCCAGTCCGAACAGTGCCGCTACTGCATGAAATCCATCGTAATTATTCTAACCAATACCGGTGGGGTTCGATTGTTCTCAATCTCTCCGCGCATTTATCATCCAGCCAAAGACAAAAAATGAAAGAGTACGCTTGATAGAAGCGAAGTCTGTCATGTCGGCCTACAAGATGATAGTCATGGTCGAGTCATGGTTAAAAATAAACGGTAGACGTCGCCGAATCTTGAAGGAGGAAGATCGACTAAATTGGCAACGCAAGCGCCCGTACGAAGATACCATGTTCGAGACAGTGGAAGGATATTATTTTCGCCTTTGACTAGATCCAATCAATGGATATCGCGATTACAATGAGAGATACCGAATGCTGCTGGAGCGCATAAAAGAGTGTGAGGGATACTGAAGTCTGAAACAAGAGAAAGCAAAGGAGCAACTTGGGGGCGACAGCGAACAATATCTGCACAAATCAAACAGTGATTAGAATTCAGAACCGCTAAGGAACGAAAATGTGCAGTGGAATGCACTGGTCTATGAGAGTAGATTGTCACGCAAGAAGCTTGATCAAGTTCTCACCAGTCCCCTCGGGCCCCAACGCAACCGCATCCGCAACGGTCCCCGGACAGCTGAGCATGATTGCGACCTGTGGCCACCCTGGGTAGAACCACGCCGCCGTCGCCTACCATACCATTTATCTGCGAATCTCGTCAGCAGTAGGATATGGATATACTGCAGAGCAAAAGCACACACATAGCGTAGAACGAGATCATCCTCAGCCTCTCGGACATGGAGTCATCTTCTCGTCCACTGTCACGTAGTTCATGAGGAAGCACGCTCCAAGCAGCATCCCCACCTCGAAGCAATCTGCCCCCCCCCGTCAGCCGCCACCGCGCCACCCATCAATGCAGGGAGGAGAGACGCACCGAAGAGGAGATGCATTGGGCGATCGGTCTACTAGCCGAGTAGGACGAGGAACGGCGTCCACCAGAGGGTGAACGGGATGCTGAGGTCGATCGGCCGCTCGTGCGCGAACTCGGACACCCCAGAGCCTGAGGGCTCGAGGGACTGCGCTACGACGCCCTTCTTCCTCTGTGCCTGGGTTGGGCCCTCAAGATTCCCTTTTCCCTGCGCGCGCTGACGTGTCTTGCACGCAAGCGTTGATCGGCGTGCTCGGGATCGGGATCCGCAGCTGCTGAGCCTATGTATGCACGGAGGTCCAGGGTGATGGACGGAAATCCGAGTTGCCAGACCGGCGATAGGAATAGGTTTGCCGGGGTCCTCCCTGCAGTGGGACTTGATTTGGATACTATAAAGCACATTTCCAACAGAATAGTGCCCACCTGGCTTAGAAGAACGATTAAAACCCAATAGGAGGCGCTTCCTGTCACGGACTACAGATCTATGAGCGGTGCAAAGGAGTATGGGTACTATACGGGGCAAGGCTCACCAAAAGCTCACGAAGCGACGTCGGGGCACTAGGACACGAATCACCAAGATCTCACCAAGGATAACTTACAGAGGATCCCGTTCTGGAACGTCGAAATTTGACATATTCACCCTAGAGCAGTATGGCACACGCCGCTTCGCCAGAGGGACACGTACTACGTTCACGATGCCCCCGGAAGTTGGATAGAGTGAGGCCGAAATCCGAACGAATAGTGCTGCGCAGATGGCATACACTCGTAAGCCGCAAACGATGAGATTCTCGAGGGAAGCGTTCGAGCTAAGGACTCGAACTCAAGGGCTGTGATGGTCAAGGTGATGGTGACTGCATGCTGGCAAGCGTCTAAAGCCGGACCAGCGGCCCGGGCGGCCCAAGTCCTCAAACCGAGCCCCGGATAACGCAACTTCACCGGTGAAGATCTACAATTGGATGATAAGTACACTGGCAGAGCTTGACTCGACGGCCCACCTGGGGCACTATTATATGTGACATAAGGGCTCTGAAACAAAACAGATCTTATCATACTACCGACGAGTTCAGAAACGCGCAAGATTGCTGCCGGAACCCTCGACGCCGTTGGCTATCGCTGACGCAACGCTGGAAGGGCAGCTCAGGAAGTCCGCGACTTGCGGCTGCCCAGGGTACCACCACGCGGCCGTCGCCTGCCAAGGTGTGACGTGACGCTTGTCAGCTTGAAAGTCCCGAGCCCGGTCTGGGGAGGAGCGGAACGACGTACGATCATGATGTAGAAAGAAATCATCGTTAGTCCCTCGGACAGATTCGTCTTTGCATCGATGGTGACGTAGTTCACCAGTAGACAAGCTCCGAGTAGCATCCCCACCTCGAAGTAATCTAGGCGCAGGTGAGTCGTCCATCAGAGTCTTGGGTGAAAGGCATGCTTACCGAAGAGTAGGTGCATCGGCTTGTCGAACCACCACCCAAATAGTACAAGCAATGGCGTCCAACAGAGCGTGAATTGGATACTCATGTCGATCGGCCGTCCGTGTGCGAATTCGGAGGTCAATAGGGGATTATCCCACATAGCAAACTTCCGCTTCGTTCGCTGAGACTTCGCACTTCCAATCTCGAGTGTTCCCGGTGCGTTGTTCATGATTTCTGTTGCCTTAGGTTCACACCAGTACTTGAAGATGGCGACCGAGGTTTCCACGATCACGTTCACCCCGTCGGCGGAAAAGGAGACGAAAGGTAGCAAGATAAGCCCAAACCACCTAAAACGACACAGAAACCAGGTCAGGTCCGCCACCCGCGCTCGACATGTAACTTGGGATTATTAAGTCGACGCACTCAGTCTGGAGGTTGGTTACAGTCAGGATGACTTCCGTACTTGAGACCAGCTATACCGCGCCGTTAGAGTTCAGGTAAGAACACGCTCCCACACAACCAGACACACACACTCACGAATTCGGCCGTTGCACCCATCAATCCGACGGCGACGATCAAAGTCACAATATAAGTTGACCAGTGATGCAGGGTGTAGTCCTCATTCCCCGTCGTATCCTCAGGTTTGCGCTGGTAATTCTCCTGGGCTGCGTTGTGGCAATGACACTGTTGGCATTGGCAGATGCGCCGCGGCTGGGACTCGCTTTCTGAGCTGTCGTCGGACTCTTCCTCGCCGTGGGGTGAATTGCCGACCGGCCCTCCGTGGCGCCATATGCGAGAAGCTGTATAGCTGCCCGAGAGTCAGCCATGGTACGCCATTCATGCAAACCAGTGCCAACGCACATTGCAAGAAGCACAACTGAGATTCCCCGACTCATCCGGAGGATATCCCGTCTTACGCCATCGCTCACGAGTGGTACGAAGGCTCCGGGCAGGCCCGATGCGCTGTCGCTTCCGGATACGACAGTACCTCGGTCGAGGGCGGCGAAGAAGGCAGTAGGAACTGCAATGGCGAGTACACTGTCGAAAGTCGGCATCAGCGACGCAGCCCTCCGAGACAGTACGGCCGAACGATGATACAGACCCGATCATCAAGAGCGAATGGTTGAGGCTGGAATGCAGCGGATGAAGCTTCTGCTCGTAGGTATGGAGCCCTTGATAGAAGAACGCGGTGCCGGGTATAAGGAGCATGTGCAGAAGTACCACGCCTGATTTGGCAAATTCGGAAAACATGAGTAACGAGTAACAATCCAGGAGGAGGTTGCGCTGTCTGAGGTCTCACCGATAATCGTAGACTGGAGAAGCCGCAGTCTACATGCATGACGAAATCTCAGGCATGGAGTATGCGAATGTTTCATCCGTGGGTACGCACTGGCATTTGAACAGTAGAATGATAGCAAGTGTCGCTTCTATCGCGCTGGTAAATCGAATCGGATCTGCGTCAGGATACGTGACAGAGTGAGACAAATTGGGGAGTAACGCACTTGCTCATGGTAATAACGAGAAGATCCTTCAAGTCCTTGCGTTGGTCGGACTTTGGTTTGCCGCCTTGTACTATGTGTTCTCCCAGCTTCTCGCCACCCCAATCGAACATTTTCTGGAGGAAGACCATCGCAAGGAAGCACACTGCGACGGATCAGCCAGATAATCTGGGTGGAAGACATACGAAACGGATGCACTTACAAAAGAATGTGGCACCGTGACCGAACAGCTCAACATTGAAGTGTGCAGACCACGCAAGAGCGAGCGATATGGTGAGAGTAGCGAGGTAGAACCCTAAGTTGGAGATAGCGCGTGGGTGGTCTTTGAACAACAGGATTCTGACACAAATTACTCACAATAGTGTTAGAATATATGGCGTACAGTAGATAGTAATAAGCGGACATTTAATACCTTTCTTACATTTACTTATTTATCGGCAACTCCCGTGAGCGCGGCCTTAAGCCTGCGCACTGCTCGTTCTTTTTCTCTCCTCAGTCGTTCTTCCGCCCGACTGAGGTATGCATTCATTGTACTCTACGTACACATTCATTACTGACTCACTGTATCTAGCTGACGCTCCGTACGCGTCTCATTAGGTACACTACTAATAGAGTCGTTCTTCCGCCCGACTGAGCTGACGCTCCGTACGCGTCTCATTAGGTTATGAGCCCTGCTCACTAGCTGAGCAGCTCATCGGTTCTTATCGGAAGCAACCGACCACCTGGGACACCCTATTCCCACTCCTTACCCCACGCTCTCTCACCGGATCCTCTCTGATTGCTCCCGCGCCCGATGTCTTCTCCCTCGGCTACCACAACCAGCTTTCCTCCCACGGCTAAGGCTTCGACTGACGTCTGGCAACTTCCCACAGGCTCTTGGAGCTTTGTTCCGACGTCGCGGCCTCTGCAGAACGAGGAAGGATATGCGGAATGGGCACTGAGCATGAAGGGCGCGCTAGCATACGCGACGCTCTGGGATGTGGTGAGCGGCAGCGAGCCTTCCCCATCTGCTAGCGACCAGGACCGCCTCAAGCTCTGGCTACGACGTGATGGAGCAGCGTGCAACATGATCATCCGCGCACTTGCGCCCGGCGTGATCACGCAGGTTCGCGACCTCAAGACCGCGAAGCAGTACTGGGACACGATAGAGCAGCAATACTCTCGTACGTCCCTGTCCTCCGCCGTCACATGGTTCCGCAACCTTTCCGCCCCGCTCTCCTCGCTCTCAAAACTCGAGGAGCACATCGAGTCCTTCGTCAACAGCATCTCCCACATCCGGTCCGCCGGCCTCGATATCCCGGAGGCTCTCGCCGCAGGCCTTTTCCTGTCAACGCTCGTCGACCGCGAAGGTGAATCAACCCAGTGGGACACGTTCACAGCAAAGATTAGCCTCACGGCGAAGTCCACGCTCAACGAGATGCTCGCGGACGTCCGGAACGAGCGCCGTCGTATCTCCGGTCACAACCCTAGCAGCACTGCAACCACGGACACCGCTCTCAACGCGGTCGAAACCGCCTTCGCTACGCTCGAGCTCGATGCTCGTGGACGAGGCACGAAGTGGTGCCGGTACTGCAGGCGCGAAGGTCACTGGGGAAGCGAATGCAACTCGAAGGGCAAGGCCAAGAAGCCCCGGATTCGAGGGAAGAAGAGAGGGAAGGAGAAGGAGAGGTCGAATGTAGCGCAGGACGATGACGAAGACACCTCGGGCTCCGCAGATGAGCACTCGCACTTTGTACGTTCGGAACGAGTCCTATACACCTCCATTTCCCAGTACACCACCTGCGAGCCAGCCTCATCGCGTTCGACGCCCGTGACCGACTTTGCGTTCGTCACGCGGTCGCCACCCACGTCTGACTTTGCGTCCACGTCGGGATCGCGCATGCACAAGTCGAAGACTATTGTTATCGACTCCGGCACGTCCTCGCACGTTCACTCCCGCAAATCCGACTTCATATCCGTCAAGCCGACATCTAGCTCCATACGGGGTTTTGGTGATGGCAAGACAATTGTCGCTGGCCGTGGTGAGGCACAGGTTCTAGCACGCCTGCCTGACTATGGCTGCACTCGTCTCCGCCTTACGGATGCCTGCTATGCCCCCAATACCTCTCCCAGCCTCATCTCTGTCTCACGGCTCGACGATGCCAACTGCTACACGCTGTTCGGCGAGGGCCGTTGTGTTACATTCGAGAAGCAGGATGGTGGAGCGCTCCTTCGCAACGCGCTCACCAATGAGAAGGTTGTTCTGACGGGCACCAAAGACAGCGATCGCCTCTATCACCTGGACGTTCCACCCGCTGACATGTCATATGCACTGTCCGAGGCTCCTTACACCCGTCTCCAGTCATGGCACGGTCGCACCGGTCATCTCAACTACGGCTCTCTACGCCGTATGATCCGGAAGGGCCGTCTGCTCGGAGTGAAGCTCTCAAAGGCTGAGCTCGATGTCGAGCCTCCTCCTTGCCCATCATGCATCAAGGGCAAGATGACCCGTGCTTCGTTTCCACCCTCAACGGGCATTAAAGCGGAGCGCATTCTTCAGTACTGCTCCTCTGACTTGTGGGGCAAGGGTCAGGTGCAGACTCCCAACGGAAAGCGTTATCTGATGACGTTTACCGACCACTGGTCGCGCTGGCTCTGGGTCGCGTACCTGCGACGCAAGTCTGACGCATTTTCAGCCTTCAAGGAGTGGCTCGCTCTTGTCGAACGGGAAACCGGCCAAAAGCTTGCCACATTTCGGGCTGACAATGGTGGAGAGTATCTCACGGGCGAGTTCATCGCATTCTGCAAGGAGAGGGGCATCCGCCTTGAGACCTCCTCGGCTAGGACCCCCGAACAGAATGGGATTGGCGAACGTCAGAACCGTTCTGTGTTCGACCGTGTACGGACCATCCTCATCGATGCTGGCCTGCCTCCCAAGTTCTGGGGCGAGGCTGCGAACTACATCACCTACACGAAGAACCGCAATCCGACCGCTCCTCTCAAGGGTCGTTCTCCGTTCGAGGCCCGTCACGGCCGCTCCCCCGATGCCTCGTTCCTCCACCGCTTTGGCTGCCGAGCATACGTCTATGACCATCATCCAGGACGTAAGAAGCTCGACCCTCGCGCTCTTGAGGGTGTGTTCGTGGGCTACGCTGAGACTCAGAAAGCCTATCGAGTATACTTTCCGGACACCGGGAAGATCATCTGTTCAATTCATGTCAAGTTCAACGATGACGTGAATGGTTACACTGGTCCTTTGTCTGAGGGGAGAGTTATGACTCGCTCTTGAAGATGATTCCCTTCCTCTGGACAGTGACGAGAATGATCACCCCCGCTCGTCTTCCAGCCAACCTCCCAGTGCTTCAGTCAACCCTGCTCCTGCTGTCCTCGCTCCTCCTCTCAATGTTCCTCCTGAACCAGCTGATCCACCAGCCTTGCGACCTCGCGGACGCCCTAAGGGCTCCAAGACCAAGAAGGGTGGCGTGCCGACTCGTCACTCAACTCGCATCGCAGCACAGCTAGATGGTGTGCAACTGGATGCTCCCGCTGCGGACGATCCACCGCAAGCGGTCGAAGCTCCCGATGCTGCACCTCCCGCTCTGGTTCCAGGGGGAGAGGTTCCGCCTTTGGCCTCAAACGCTGACGAGTTTGACGCTGGCTTTGAGTCTGAGCTCACTGAGCTGTCTGACTACGCTGCTGACACATCTCTCCTCCTCGAGCACTCGTTCGTCATCTATGGTGATGAGCCCAAGACAGTCGAGGAGGCATTGGCATCCCCTGATGCCAATGAGTGGCAAGCTGCTATGCTCCGGGAGCTCGACTCAATCGCTGCTCTCGGAACATTTGAGCTCACGGAGCTGCCCTCCGATCGCAAGTCGATTGGCACAAAGTGGGTCTTCCTCAAGAAGCGTGACACAGACGGTCGTGTCATCCGCTTCAAGGCCCGCCTTGTTGCTCAAGGCTTCACTCAGGTCCCTGGCACCGACTTCAACAACACCTACGCACCTGTTGCTAAGCCCGAGTCCATCCGCGCTATCTGCGCACTCACGGCTCAACGTGGTGGTGTTATTCATGTTGTCGATGTCGACTCTGCCTTCCTCAACAGCGAGATACCTGACGGTCAAGAGGCTTACGTGAAGCAACCTCCCGGCTTTGTGCAGCAAGGGGAAGGAGTCCCTCGTCTGGCGACTCTCCAAAGCGCTCTATGGGCTGAAGCAGTCTGGTTATCTCTGGTACCAGAAGCTGAAGTCAATCATGCTCGAACTCGGCTTCAGGATCTGTCGTTCCGATTCTTGTGTCTTCTTCCGTCACGACGGAGAGGATATCACAATCGTCACTTCCCATGTCGACGACCTCGCTCTCTTCTGCCCTGACACCAAGGCTGCTACAGCACTCAAGGCTGAGATCGTTCAGCATGTGCCGATCAAGGATGCTGGCAATATTGGTCTCCTCCTCGGGATTAAGGTCACTCGAGACCTCGAAAAGCGCGCACCATCTCGTTCTCACACACACACAAGATTGACGCTGCCCTCGAGGAGTTCGGCTTGAAGGATGTCAAGCCCGTATCATCACCTATGGCCCTCGGAGTGCGCCTCTTGAAAAGTCAGTCACCATCTACCCCCGAGGATGTCGAGTACATGCGCCATGTCAATTTTCCTTCCGCTGTCGGCACACTCATGCACATTGCTGTCCATACTCGTCCGGACATTGCAAAGGCTGTCCAGAATGTCGCGCAGTATATGGCCAACCCTGGCAAGCCGCACTGGCAAGCTGTCAAGCGCATCTTCCAGTACCTCAAGGCGACTCGTGACTTCGTACTTACTGTCGGTGGGGATGGTCCGACCTCACCCCTTGCGTACTGTGATGCTGACTTTGGCAATGATCCTGACACCGCACGCTCAACCTCCGGGTTCTGTGTTCTCATTGGTCAAGGGTGCGTGTCTTGGTCAGCCAAGAAGCAGACGGTCGTCGCACTGTCAACGGGCGAGGCTGAATACTATGCCGGTGTGCACTGTGGTCGCGAAATCCTCTGGATGCGGCAGTTGTTTATGGAGCTCAGTTTTCTACCGTCTCCTCACCCACCGGCAACTCCGCTCCGCATCGACAGCACCTCTGCCATCCGCATGATGGACAACCCAGACGAGGTGAGCAACCGCACGAAGCACATCAACATCGCGTACCACTGGATTCGTGATGCGGTGCATATGCAACTCATTGCGCCCGAGCACGTCCCCGGCGATGACAACACCTCGGACATCTTCACAAAGGCGTTACCTCCTGCACGTCACAAGCAACTCACGGCCCTTTTGGGTGTCGGACGGCCTGCTCGTTGAGGGGGAGTGTTAGAATATATGGCGTACAGTAGATAGTAATAAGCGGACATTTAATACCTTTCTTACATTTACTTATTTATCGGCAACTCCCGTGGCGCGCCTTAAGCCTGCGCACTGCTCGTTCTTTTTCTCCTCAGTCGTTCTTCCGCCCGACTGAGGTATGCATTCATTGTACTCTACGTACACATTCATTACTGACTCACTGTATCTAGCTGACGCTCCGTACGCGTCTCATTAGGTACACTACTAATAGAGTCGTTCTTCCGCCCGACTGAGCTGACGCTCCGTACGCGTCTCATTAAATAGCGCTTCCAAATATTCCTGAAATCCTTGGAGAGTATTCCGAGGCCCCATGCGGGGATAAGCTGGCCAACCTTGCTCCTCCACCAGTGTGGAAATTGGGTCATGGGGAACAGGAAAACTGCAGGACTCCGAGAGAAGAGGAAGTGAGGATAGAGTGGGTGAGCGAGTGCGGCCCATGAGAGTCCATGATGAAGTTAAGTAGTTGTGCGCGTCGAAGGGGCCAGGCTAGGGCACGGTTGCAGCAATGAGACGCAGCTATGGGTGAAGACTGAAGACAAAGGAAACGGCGACGTAGGCAAGTGGAGGACGGGACCTGTGATAAGCCCTGCACGAGTAAGCCGCATGGGGTCCAGCGTTCATGTACTCGTACCGCTCCCAATATCGCCCTTCGATCCACCTCTGGGACGTTAAATTGGAAGCACTCGGAGTTTCAGCGTCAGCATTGACACCAAAAACACCGGTGACGGATCCTCAAGGCGGCATGCACGTTGCTCGCAGAAGCAACTTGGTAGGAAGTACTCCTTGCCAACTTGGCGATGGAGTACACAGCAAAGAGCGTGCCTTCGGACTGGTGGGTTGGAATTGGTCTTGAGTAGAGCCGTGTAGAGCCCCCGAGCGTGGTGCCCTTCGAGTGGCAGAAGCCATATCTTGAGATCCGGACATAATCGTACGTGACGGAGGTCCGGGCCTTCGAAAAGACGCGGGCGTTGTGCCGCCAGGAGGCTTCCATGCATGTATATGGCGCGTATACGAATCACATACCACCATAATGCAGCATTGCTGATAGACGTGAACTTAAATACAACAGATATGGCAGGGGTATGTCCGTCAATCGCACAAGCCGACGGGTGAAGCCTACGGACTCACCCCAATGGATCGGAGCCATGGTTGCGAGGGAAGTTCGATGAGGCCATGCAGCCTGATCTTAAACGTGGGCTCTGATAGGCTCTGACTGGAGAAATATCGAGTTGTGTCCCATCTGATTGACTCTTTGGGATTGAGCTTAGGCATGACACCACATCCATTCTATCAGCGAGAAGTTGTGAGCGGATCCAAAGCAGAGAGTGAAGTAAAGAACGCTCACCAGCACTCACGTCCCGCCATTCATGCCATCCAACAAATGAGGAACCCGGGACCGATGCATAACATGCGCGGAGGCGATCCGAGATACTCCAAGTCGGGGGCGCGGAAACTCAGAGTCACAGCGTGGACTTGTCATACGGCCGCAGCTATTGTAACGATAATTATCACGGAATCGTGGATTATGGAGGTGCTGTGAAGGTATGCGTCTAAAGATATTGTGTGGTATGAGGAGCACATACCAAGGTAAGTATGGATATCACGAGCCTGGAATGCGATAGGGACGATGCTGGGGATGGGCAATGCAGAAATAAGGCGGTGTGATGATAGCAGTATACAACAGAAGCATGTACATTGGCGCACGGGGCTCCATCTATTAGTCCAGAGCAAAATACAGGGAGAGAAAACTTATGCCATGAGACTGCGCCAGGCGCGCGCAACGAGCTTGCCACCAGCCTCGACAGCCAGCCCCGAAGCTGCCTCGGAGCCATCAGCGGCGACGGCCTCTGCGACGGTCTCCTTGCATGCGAGCATAAACTCGGCGGAGGGTTGTCCGGGATAGAACCACGCGGTCAGAGCCTGTCCGATACGTCGTTAGGAAGTGCGAAGAACGGGTAGCGGATGGACACGTACAATCATGGCATAGAAAGCAACCATGATGAAACCCTCCACCCAGTTAGTCTTGGCGTCCGCAGTGATATAGTTAACGAGGAAGCACGAGCCAAGGAGGAGCGCCACTTCGAAGTAATCTGCGGCGACCGAACAACATCAGCAACCAACCGGCACTGCAGTAGAACCGCTTACCGAAAAGGAGATGCATGGGCCTGTCCGTCCACCAACCAAGGAGGACAAGGAACGGCATCCACCAGAGGGTAAACTGGATGGACAGGTCGATCGCGCGCCCGCGTGCGAGCATCGAAGGGACGTGGACTTCCTTGTTGGTGATACGATCGTACACCGCTTGACAGAAGAAGATCACCGCCACTGCACCGTCGGCCGAGAACGACACGAACGGCAGGAGGATGAGCCCAAACCACTCCTCCCTGATGCCACTCGATTCGCGCACGAATTCGATGCTCTCCACCAGCTGTCACAAAGCAATGAGATGCAGATCGGTACCAAGAGCCGGAGAGGCGTACCATTTCAGCAGTGACGGCCATGATCGCGACGGTAATGGCCAGAAGGGTCATGCACGCCCACGGGTTCGTGAGCGGCTCCTCCTCGCGCAAGTGCTTCTCTTCGTGCTTGAGCTCTTCCGGTGCGTCGTGCGGGACGGTCAGCGCGTTGTTCTCGCCGGGCGGGTTGTGCATGTAAATCCGTGAGCAGATATAACTGAAGATCGAAACGCCTGTTAGCGCTGGTATGTCGCATGGCGATGAAGAGTTTACGCACACCATGAGCAGAATGATGGCAATACCACGACTGATTTTGAGGATCTCGGAGCGAATGTTGTCGTTTACGAGGTCAGTGGAAACCACGGCGCCGCCCTCAGCAACAGCACTTGCACCTCGGTCGAGAGCAGCGAAGAACGCAGTCGGGAGGAGCATTGCAAGAACACTACATAAGCAAAGGTTAGACGAGCATGTCAAAATAAAGGCAAGATATCCATGTACCCGATCATCAATAATGAATGGTTGAGTTCACTGTGGTGTGGATGGAGCTCCTGGTGGCGGACCTCGGACCCCCCGACGAGGAAAGCAACACCGGGAATGAGGAGCAGATGAAGGATTACCACGCCTAGATTGGCGAGACATCAATATTACTTGTGGATTCCGCCGAGGAATACCACGATTCCTACCTACAATGGTTGCCTGAAGTAGGCGGAGACTAAAAGCAAACTCAGAAACATTGCGAGGCCCGCGACTTAAACGTTACGCACTCGCATTTCGTAAGTAGGACGATTGCTAAGACCGCTTCCACGGCACTGACGAGCAGCGATATTATTTGCACTAATCACACCCGCATTAGAAATGGGACTCACTTGTTCAGGGTGACAATGACCAGGTCACCGAGGTCTTTGCCGAGATACAAGGCCATCTGCTCGCCTCCCCAGTCGAATATTCCCTCTAATGGAATGATGGCGAGGAAGCACACTGCGCTCTGTTGAAGGAACGCTCTGCGGATACGGAGAAGAGACTACTCACAGACAAAGGGGACGTCTCCACCCCATATGTGCTCGCCTTTGTGGTCCTTCACCCAAAACGATACCCACGCGAACGGGATGACGATGAACAGAACGTTGAGCCCTGCACCATGCGCGATGTCCAGTCCACGTTATTGTTATTGCGGGTAAGAATGAATGGCACTCACACGACGACAAGACGATATTCTTGGTACTCTCGCCCCACCCAATCCGTCTCCGACCTTTGCCTCTCAGCCGATCCCAGAACTCTTGTGCGCTACTTGTCGCGTAATCGTAGTATTCCTCGTAGCCGTGGGTGGGGTTGGCTGGGGGCGCGGTGGTAGAATGAGGACCTCCGCCATTGGTGTGACCGGGAGGAGGATCGGGTCTATGGTTCAAGTAGTGCTGTGTGTCCACTACGTGATCGACGTTCGGGATCTGGGCATACCCGCGCTCCTGGTCTGCTATGACTCTGCTTGGAGATTGGGCATCAGCTTTTTCGACGTCGGATGTAGAACTGGAAGGAGCGGGAGTGGACATGGTTGTTGAGGGAAAAGAAAGGGAGCAACAGAGGTGTAGATGTGGACGAGAAAGAGACTTGCCAGGGACGCGTGGGGAACAGCACAGGCAATGCAGGGCCGCTGCCGACTGTGCCTCCGGTATGAACGGCGCTACGGTGGTGGGAGGGGTGATGCCAAGAGAACACCGAAAAGGAAGCCAGGAAGGCTTCACGAAGGAGCCAAGCCTGATGCATATGGACGACAAGAGCAACGAACTCTAGGCTCGTCACAATCCCCTCCCACGTAGACGCGGGAGGGGCTTGTATCAATGTCCCACATTTGACAGGATGCCCCCACCATTAGATCAGATTGTTACCGGATTAGAAATCGATTGTATGCCCATCAGTAAAGTGGACCTGAATTGATTTATTATAGTAGCGCCCGCAGTAGGCCACGCCCTCCGAGTCTACAATTCAAGTCCATTCAAAGTCCAACCTAAACAAGTCTCAGCAAGGCGGACGCAAACCAGGTTCGACTGGAGGATTCCATCTCCTTGATAAGAAGTAATGTCCTACCTCCGTGAAATCCGAGTCCTATAAAGTCTCTACAGAAGTCCAAACCAGCAGCCAGCGTGAAGCGAGGGTTGTCAATGGCTTTCAAAGGGGTTGGAGGAGAGTTGAGCCTGATTCTGCTTCAAGATGAGGCCAGACCATGTAGGATTTCATCCCCGCAGGCATACCAGTACTCGGAGAGCCACTGGGACCCAGATTCCGCTGCATTTGCATCCTCAGGAGATCGACTTTTGAGACCTCCCTTTGCCTTCCGGACTGGGAATATTCTTCGAGTAAAGCATGCATTTCATTAGAGAATCCAGCTTTCATTGCAGAATGTCGCGACGCTCTCAGGCTGAAGCTGCGACGGTGGCAAGATTGAGGACGGTGGTCGACTGAGCCTGCCAAGCTCGTCGGACGCCCGGAAAATCGAGGAAGCGCTGAATCAAGAAAGCAGTGCATCCATTAGCAAGCCATTATCAGACCGGTAACAACAGCTTTATTGAGAGTAACAATTTGTGTTCTAATGGAGGATAAGAAATGGGGCACCCCCCATGCTCCTAGTAAACCCAGCACGTTGGTACAAGACCGTCCGCGCTGACGCGCGGACGGTCTTGGTCGAGACTACAACGAACTCGGCGACGAGGAGGTAGTGCTATAGGAACGGGGGTGAGCCTATTTGTACGAAGAGGAAAATAGCTGACTTACTGAGGCAATGCATCAGGGGTTGACAATAATCGATGAATGTGAACAATGCATGGGGTGTTTGGTACGACTCGGGGGTTACGTTCAGCTTGGGTTCAGCGTGGGTGTGTCGAGGAAAGATCCAAGCGAAAGATAGGTGGTGAGCATGAAAGCCGCGCGCGGTTGATCAGATGCGACTTGTCGACGTCAAACACCATACTTTATTACTTACCGCTGAACAACACCTCCCCCCATACTTACTACGAGCCAGGTCCAAGAGTCCAACACGAGGTTCTGCACCTTCAATTACTGGTATCTAGCAGGGGTTCAGGTAACTACTCACCTTAGCTCGTTCGTCTTGCGCCCAGAAATGGTTGGAACCTTGTTTGTGACCTCGGAAACATTTCAGGGCTTGGCACTGGCGACTCTCCCCTGGCTCTCCCTACTTACACACTGTGAGCCCGAAAGGTGGTGACCGGGCCGAGGTTGATGGGTGAAAAGCCGACTTCACCAGCGAAATTGGGGGTTAATGGGTGGGTGGTGATCACGGTAGTGATCGTCCCAGACACCGCCTTCCCCACAAAAGTTAGTAGATTGCTAGCGCCAGCTCCCAAGCCCAATGCTCGAAGTTACAACTGCCTGCCCTAAACAAGGGCGCTAACGCGGTCTCCGTCACGACCGTCTCTTCCTGCATGACGACGATGTCTGGTAATCTTCTTCCTATCTTCTTCCTTCCTTCCCTTCATCTACTTATTCTACACTCATTGCTCATCTGGGTTTTGCTGCCTGTTCTGCTGTGCACTCTTTTTCTGGTGGACTTGTTCTGGACTGCCTGTGTGAACTGACCTGGTGCCACAGGGTTTTAACTCGGCTGGGCGGCCGTTCGCCGGACGA
Organism: Ganoderma leucocontextum; assembly: GCA_020736865.1. NCBI lineage: Eukaryota > Fungi > Basidiomycota > Agaricomycetes > Polyporales > Polyporaceae > Ganoderma > Ganoderma leucocontextum. Next base: position 1,709,119 of record JAHKGY010000009.1, read on the forward strand.
AGACTTCCAAGGCGCAGGTCAAACGATGTGAGTTGACGCTGCGTGCAAGTGCACTGAACGCAACGTCAGCTCACATTGCAATCCAACTGCGGCCATTGTTGTGAGGAGCCGAAGGACCTGGACAGCGAAGTTTACTCCGCCATCTGGAATAGCCGGGAAAAGGTACGCATATTCTCAACCCCCTTCCTGTCATTTTCTATGGTGAGTGGTCATATCTATTGACCTTGATTGGAAGCGGGGGGCGGGGTATCTAGCTACGCGCGAGCACCACCCGTGCAAGACGGAGACCAAGGCCATGGTCCATCCGCGCGCTTGTTGCCGCCCACACCGACGGTGAGTGCGCCATCCAGCTCGACAAGGGGTGCCTTGAGCGGGAGCTCTTGGTCCTTCATTGTAGGTGTGTTTGCGTCGAGGGCATGTAAAGGGCCCTCAAAGGCTTGGTGAGTCACCCCTTCGTTCCCTTCCGTTCTTCCTCGGATCATGCTGATAGCTGACGACTCGTTTTCCTGCAGCCGCACCACCCGATCGGCGACAGCCCTACAGCGCCCATCCCGAAGCACCTGCCTGGATTACCCCTCGACCTCGCGAAGCGCATCGCGTCTGACCTACCCCAATGTAAGTTGGTCCTCAACGAGGACGAGATGGGCGACTCTGCCAGCCTACGGTCTGCTACGTTACGGTCGGAGTACTCTATGTCACGATGTATCGTAAATAGCAATATAATTGGTTTATTGGTACGAGCAATAACTGGTGAATGCTGATATTGGCGCCTGAGTAATAATACTGAAGAATAGTAGGGAAACCTACCGCCTTTCCGTTTTTCGCCATATGGTGAATCTCGAGAAAATCCGGCTGACTTTCAACCGAAATATCACTCGTGTTAAGGGCGGAAATCATCCGGCGCTCAAATGGCAAAACAAGTGACTACGTCCCGATTGCATCGTAGTTTTCCACCATTTCTGCATGGTGATTGATCTGTCACTTTCCACCCGGACTTGGGCGCACAGTGACAGTAAGTATGTACTGACTTATGACAGGTGACAGCTACACACTAGTTCCGGCTTTTCGCGGGTCGACTAGACAAGTCACTGGCAATCACGACGTCGCCTCAAGCAAGCCTCAAGACACCGTCAGGGCTTTTGCTAAGATCGGATATGTTGCAATTGGCTTCATTCATTTTGCTGCGCACACTGCGATCATCCTCGCACCAAGGTTTCCGGCACTGGGCATTTTGCCACTGGCAGCACTTGGTGCGTACATCTCACCTCAGGCTTGTCCCCAGCCGTGCCATTGCAGCCGCGCCATTGCATGCCTGCTGATCTAATACTGTCCCTAGTGAGAACGGGGGAGGAATGCGAATGCTTGAGAAGCTATCTAGTCCTGTAAGGCGGCAGGACCAGCGAGTTTCAACGGCCACCAACGTCAAAATTTAAAGAGCTATCCGGATATCCGACCTCTCGCGGAGGTTAGTAAGTTAATCGCTCTAGGACCGTGTATGGGACGAAATCCGTCCCATGATGCCTGCCCGCTCCCCGCGACGCTCTAACAAAGCATGCCAAATCACATACCCGATGGCTGAGGTGGCTGTATGCGCTGGCCGGCACTGTGAGGGAGAAGGTTTTCGAAGATGCTGCGAGCGTGTCGTGTCGAAAAAAGTGTGAGGCTTACCGGGTGTGTTTTTCCCGCCATCCAAATATGTAACTTTTTTCATCTTCATGCCGATTCAGAGGGAGATGCTACTGGCAAGAGCAAGACGGTGTATAGAACGTATTCAAGTTGGATCCGCCAGCTACTTAAGTACGGGATGTCGGAAGGCTTAAGTACTGCCATATCCATGTGGGCGTCTTTGCAAGACAACGGTTGCCACATGGGGATAAAGATGACGGTCAGAGTCGACCTGAGCCGTGGAGAAATACATCCAAGTCTAATCCATTACACAAGATACACTGCGAACGAGATCGAAGTAATCCAACCGCAAGTGCTAGCACTAGTTTGCCTTCTTCACATACCGCCCAACCCGGTGCCAGAACAGAAACTCCTCCGGCTCGTCAGGCTTCCCCCACATACTCCCCTCCGCCCACACGTCCATCTTCTCGATCCAAACATGTGTCGGGCGGTCCATGCGACAGCCGTCCATCACGAACATCCACATCGGCGCCCAGAATCGCTGCCACCACGCGACGTCCTCGCGCGGGCTCAAGACGTGCTCGTAGAACAGCATCGTCCCTCCCGGCTTCAGCGCCTCGTTCACGAGCGCGTGGAGTGTCGCCTCGGGGTTCGGGATGGAGCAGAGCGACTGGATGAAGGCAAGGGTGTCAACGGCGTGCGCACCGCCGAGGGCGGACACGATTAGCGCGACGTGCTCCGCGCCGTAAGGCAGGATGAGGAACGTCCCAGCGTCCTCTGTGAAGCCCGTCTTCGCGGCATTGGCCCGGAGTTCCGCATGCATCAATACGTTGGGCTCCAGGGCGATGTACTTGGTGACTTTTGTAGGGTCAAGATAGAGCGCTGAGTGCCCACGACCTGCCGAGACGAGATTACAACGAAGTCGTGGGAGAGTGTAAAGAATGAGTATGGAGGGTGCTCACCAGCTCCGACGTCGAGCACGACGCCACTGCAATTGTCTGGGAGGAGCCCTTCCTTGACAGGACGACTATCGCGGTCCGTGTCATCTCCTAGCTGCGTCCACGCATGTGCCATAAAGATGTGCAAGATCTCATGTGGTCGGAAAATGAGGAAAGGGTTCTTGAAAATCGCAATCAGGGTGGGCACTAAAGCCGCGCTGACAGCAATTTTGAGGAACTGGAAGTGTCCGAAGGCTGCGGCAAGTCTCATGGGGCTATACTATACGTGAGCGGAGGAGGGGGAGGAGGAGGGGAGAAAAGGTCACCACCATCACCACCATCTTTTATATACGGCTCAAGACATGCATCACCGGACAGTCCGTGGGTGCCTTATGGCAAGAGGGTGCAGGTCTGGTTCGGTTCGCCATGAAAGGACAAGCGTCGGACTGCGGATTTGGACTGGCGAATTCGGAATTGGCCAAATTGATGAGTAGGTCATAAGGTCATGGGGATGCTAATTGCTCGAATTCATAGTAATAAGTACCCTGACAAATCCATAAGTCGTGTGTCCCAAGAAGAGGTGTGGCCCTTAAACAGATATCCTCACCTTTGAAGATGATGGCTCATATAGCGCTCATATGTTGAGAGTAGGCCCAAAGCAATCGATATTACACCGACTCTAACCATCGGGGTCATGACATGCAGGAAAGTTACCGCTTTTGCGCCCGCGAAGGTCCCATTGGGTCCATACTACATGCAGTGTGGTCAACACTCCGGGTTCAATATATAGAGTAGCAGTGTGATTGATTCTAACCCAAGAATGCAACGAAGCGATGGTGTAAAAGCGAGCGCGTCCCGACAAACACAAACCGCACTCCACCCCTCATGATCACTCCCAGTGCTGTACTATCATGTCGCTCTTGGGCCCGGGCTTCTACCCTCCTCGAACGTCTGCAGCCTAGTCGGAGTCGGCGGGAACGCAAACGATCCCCCAATCGGGCTCCACCCCTCCTCCCCCCTCTCCTCGGACCGGATCAGGCTCGCGATGCTCGCCGTATGCCGGTGGCTCTTCTTCGTCGGCGACGCCCGCCCGCCCGGCTTGACCAACGGGACCGCGGACATGGGGCCGCCGTCGGGCAGGGGGGAGCGGAACGTGATGTCCATCTCCGAGTCCGATTCTGCGTCTGAGAGCCCCTCGAGCTCGAACGCCTCCGCGTCACGCATGATGGCACCATTGCTGCGCCCGCCGCGCCCATGCCCGCGCCCACGCGGCTCCTCCAGGTCGTAGATCTCGTACTTGGACCGGTACGCCGACGCACCGAGGCCGCCCGGGGGTGAAGTCGCGGCGGTGGGGCTCTTGAGCTCCTCTGGCATCATAAAATAGAAAAACGCGACGGCGAGGCAGGAACCGCCGACGACATCGACGAGGTAGTGGTGCGTGAGGTACATCGTCGCCCAGTAGAGGACCGCGACGTAGACGAAGACCCACTTCGTGGTGTGCGGGAAGAAATGCGACATGAAGAGCGCTTCCATCGTGGCGGACGCTGCGTGGAGCGAGGGGAACGCGCCGAACACGAGAGGCGAGTTCGAGAACGCGGCCGTATATCCGTTGGAATGGAAGAGCCGGTCGATCCGTGCAAGACCGCCAGGAGAGCCGCGAATCGAGTAGTCGGCGGGGGTGAGGCCGTAGATGAGTTCATACCATGGTGCAGCGCAAGGGAAGACGATCTGGATGAGCACGCCTGTGAGATTCATGAAGCCGAATGCGCGGCCCCAGTAGTGGAGGGACTCCCTGGGCCGGAAGAGCCAGAGGAACGCCGCGACGATGAAGGGAATAACGTAGTGGCCAACGCCGTACGGGACCCATGCGAGGATGTCAAGGATGGGGTGCGTGAAGCGGGTCAAGATATCGGAGACATTCGCCCCGTACAGCACGGACTCCAATGTGGGCAGCAGGACAACGGATGGAGTCGGCCGGTATTCCTTAGGGATGTATTTTGACGAGAAGAAGCTGAGGAGGTAAAGGAATATGGGAGTCGCAGGCAGGAAGAATTGGGACGTGAAGGGTATGAGGAGCGCGACGGTGTAGAGTAGGGGTATCATTAGCTTGAACAGAATCGGAGCCTCCATGATGTACAACCAGAATGTTGCGAGGGAGATGTGGCACAAGTACGCCGAGTCGGAGAAGGTGAAGTTGTACTGTCGTAGACGGTTGATCGTATCGCTTGGGGATAACGACTTGTCTAACCGTCCGACAGCTGCGATGAACGCCGCGCCTATCCGCCTGAAGGGTTGCAGGAGTGTGATTCGAAGCGACATGATGAAACCTACAGGGAGGATAAAGTGGTCAGCCTGTGTCCACCGCCTTATAGGTTCGTCTAGGGCCCACGCCACTGTTTAAGAGTGGGAGGAGAAATGGCAGTATAGCGGGTAATGCACATAGAGATGGGCGAGAGGGACGGTGCGTGCCCATGCATTAAAGCCCGTCCTCCTACTAGACTGAAATTGTAAGTGAGGCGCGGCCAAGACGAAGATGGTACGGCCGAAGCAACGTAATATATGCGTTACTGGGCCAAAAGTGACAGGAGGATGGACCACGGGTAGGATGCACCCTCTTCTCACGAGCCAGGCAGTTCGACGTTCGTACGGCATGACTTCCACAGACAACTGGATACACACGTACCACAACTTGAATGTCAATTCCGACCACCAATGTGCCCCAACGGTCTTGAACAGCGACCTCGTCAGTGAGTATACGTGAGCCTTGTCGTTTCGTTGGACGTCCTGTGGCCGGACGGGGTGCGCCGTGCAGGTGAAGAGAGTCGACCGCGACTGTCGAAGCCGTACACGACGACCGTCACCGAGTGGGGCGATGAGGAGCGGTGATGGACGGAGGGAAGAGGACGGGGCGGAGGCGCGCGTCGGATCATCTATGACCTCGGCGGCGGCCCGCTACTACGCGTTGTTCGTTTTACTCAACGCCCGCCACAACCTTGGAGCTCGGACCTCCACCATCCCCTCCACTTTGCTCTCTTACTCCACCAACTCGGTTTGCGGGCTGTAATTGAAGCCCGCAGATGGGCTTCCTGTCGAAGGCGACGGTCAGCGCGGTTGGGCTGGGCAGCAAGGCGCTCTTGAATCTCGGGTTTTGCTCGTCGGTGACTGTTAATGGTCTGGGCAACTTGCTGAAGACATTGGAGGACGAGGAGCGCAATCGTGGGAGAGGCATTGTCACAAGTACGTCCGCAGAAAGTTCAACTACTACCTTCCGCATGCTCAAGTTTCCGTCCACGTCAGTGTCCAACCATATATCTACGTGAGTTACTTGCTCGCTCGCGGAGCACCGGCGCAGTTGAGCTGACCCAGAGAACAGACTGGACGACCCTGTTGTCTGGGGGGTCCTGCCGGCGCGGTTCTACCGAGATTCGCGAAGAACACGGTGGACGCTGGGCGCCGCCGACATCATGTTTACAAATCCGTACGTCCTTGGTCCTTGGTCGTGGTTTCTGCGTAGCTTTGTACTCATCAGGGCGGGCGTTCTTCACGCTCGTTAGATAGTGTCTTCTCCACGTTCTTCCGATATGGCCAAGTCATAGAGACCTTCCGCGGCGACGGGATATTCCAACCCGCCATAGACGATGCAATTCAAAAGTTGAATTGCGGAGAATGGGTGCGTATATGCGATATGTTGTGAGAGATCGGGCTTCCTCACCTCCACTCCGGACAGGTACATCTCTTCGGTGAAGGCAAGGTGAATCAGGAGTCTAATGACATCGAGAAGCCCAACGCCGCAAAGCTCCTACGATTCAAGTGGGGAATGTGTGTAGCCCCCTCTCCGTGCAGCTTGCCTAACAATGCCCTAACCGTCAATCACAGCGGTCGAATACTGATGGAGGCACAAAGACCTCCCGTCATCATACCGATGTGGCTCACGGGTACGTTCTCCCGTTGGTTGAGTTTGCGTCCGTCGGCTGACCGCTCCTGTTCATACAGGCTTCGACAAGCTCATGCCAGAGGGTCGCTCTTTCCCATACAAATTCCTGCCGCGGGCTGGCGCTGCGTTAAGCGTCACCTTCGGCCAGCCAGTCCCAACTCAGGAGATCCAGGATGCGCTGGCGACCACCGTCGAGAAGAACAGCGCCCTCGAAGCTCCCCCGGACCGCAGCGGATGTATACCAGATTCCTCAACACTTCAGCAGGAACTTCGCAGTGCTCCCGTTGTAGGGCAGGGGTGGCTCAGCAACCCCGTCCAGGCGGCTGGCGACCTGCCTGCTGCTGATGCGGAGGATGCGGCTCGGCGAGCGATTGAGGTCGGGAGAGTGCGGAGTGCCGTGACAGCGGTCATCCAACGCAGGGTCGAGGCGCTGGGCCGGCAGGTCTTAGGTATTCAATAGGTATCTGAAGTACCTTTACCAGCGCAGGACATGGTCGATGCTCGAGCTTCGAGGCGGACAGTGTTGTGGCATGTACCTCGAGCCGCGTTGTACCACACTGCTCCATTAATGCATAATTGGATGCGTGCGCATACAAGGTTATGCCCGTAGAGGCCTCTGGTGCCCAGTACCACTGTGCAGAACCACACGGCAGGCAACATAGAACGAAAAAAGATGATGCTCGGAGTGAGGATCGAACTCACGACCTCAGGATTGCCCACGAATGATGGTCATACCGTAGTATGAGACCTGCGCTCTAACCAACTGAGCCATCCAAGCGTGTACGCGTTGCACGCGTTTAGTATGTTATATAGTGGTCCCATTCTCAACCGGTTGGGGTTCGACCACTCGGAGCAGGAGCTCAAGCACCGTCTTGCTCGTCATCTTGATCCTTCCGTTCGCTTCGCCTATGCGAATGTCTTCGTTGTCTACTCTAGCACTATCCTGCTTCTGAAAGCATCCTCACCATGTGTTTGGTTAATATCAGCAAGGTCGCTCAAAACTGGCACACCGTCACGGTTAGGTTCGAGGATCTCCGATATCGATGCTGTCGGTACAGGAATGACGGGTGCGGCTAGCAACTATTGAGAAGGCTAATTCCTAGCATACTCAAGCTGAATAGTCGTGTCCTCGGTTGTTTCTCAGGCGAAAGAAACTGCCTGTGTGATTGCGATCTCCTCGTGCCCTCAGGGAACTGGAATAATGGTACGCAATAGAAATGTCTCTCTACTCTCCAAAAATGATCAGGGATGCCATGAGAAGCAATTATACGATTGGTAGGACGTGTGTTCAGTCTCTTGCCCCATGAAGCATGGGGCGAAGCGTTGCGCGAATATCGTACTACATGTGGTAGGATCGACATCAAATTCATCGAGCTGCCGCAATTGAATATTGATTGCCAGACTTACTTTGTCCATCCTTTTTTTTATTTAGAAAAGCAATGCAAGCTCCCATTGCATTCTTCTGTACAGGTAAGCACTGGTCCGGTGGTCTTGTCAGGCTGCCATCTGACGTCATGGACTCATGGCATTACAGTATATGATCCCCTTTCAAGACCGCAGCGAGCCCTCCTTTCCTTACTCCTGTACCACCACCATCGTCTCCCACAATCGCCACACACAATGTCGACAAGCGAAGAAAATCTCAACAAGCTCTTTCCTGTTCCCACCCCAGCGCCGTCTCCTCAAGCACCTGCGCGCTTTCCAGGGACAACGCTTGAAACCACGGCTGCTCTGCAGAAGACATTGAAGGACAACCACGTCAAATGGCACATTTTCTTTAACTTCAAGCGTTTCCACAAGTGAGTTGTCTGTGTGGGCACCTCCATCGCGTCGAGACTGACAATGCGAGTGTGTAGCCACACGGCGCACCAGCTCCTCGCTATTTACCAGTTGGGCGCGAATAGACCCCTAATTGAGGCTGCCTACAAACAGGAGTCTTCGTATCAGCGCAAACAATTCGACTCTCCTGGGCCAATCACGGAAGCGAACTTCCATGAGCACCTGGGTGAAGAAGAGTGAGTCGAACGCAGGAACGACTTTCCTTAATTCAACCCTGTTCTGACGTTCGTGACAGATATTACAAGGCGTACTTGAAGTTCTTCACGAATGTGTTATTGGAGTGGGGCCCTGCTGCCACGTTCGAGAAGTACATCTTCTCGCCCTGGGTCAACATAGAGACATCCCAGCCTGGCCATCCCGCGATGGCCATGACGAACCGGTTCCTCTCCGGGCTCCTGCACCCTCTCATTCATACGGGGTATGGCGCCGAGTTTGGACTGACAGGCATGTTCGCCGAAGGTTTGTCCGATGTCATTCTCTAAAGCTTGATGACAGTCGACTAACCCGTGGGGTGTAGGGCTCGCGGAAACAGCAGTGCACAGGACGAGCGCCGCCACGCTCACCCCTAAAACACTCTGGGAGTACGCTGAAGCAGCGGCTTCGGACACTGCGAAGGCAACTGTGTCCCGTCTCACGTCACTTCTTCCTTCGCTCGTGCTCGACCCGTTCCGTCACGGTACCCAGCCGATCGCGGAGAAGCGCTCGAATGTCCATGCGCTCTCCCTGGTTTCGCGCATCCTCAAGGACGACTACTACTCGTACAAGACTATTGGGCTTCCGCCGCCGGACAAAAGCGAGGAAGATACGTCGCTGGAGCGCGTCCTTCATCTTCGCGGTGAGGCTCTCACGCAGCTGATGAAGGAGTGGACCGTCGACGGCACGAACGCGCAGGAGGTCGAGAGCAAGATCGAGGAGCTCTTCTGGATGAATGTCGTCGTATTCGGGGTTGGTGGCTTCTGGGGAAGGAAGGCGGTGAAGAACGGAAGGTTCAATGGCGATTTCTTCTTGTAAGCGTCATTCGCTACCATCTGTTCCCCTCTGTCCCCTCGCTGATACCTGCTTAGCTTGCATCTGGTGACGTCCGTGCTCTTCCTCCCGTCGCTCGTCGCGTACCTCTCCCCCACATCGACGACCATCCTCCTCCGCACCTACCTCCTCAACACGCTCGCCCTCTACGTCGCGCGCGGCCGTCCCCCGCTGCCGATCGTCGAGTTCTACGACTCCGTCACGCCCGCGCCCGCACCGCCTGCGCACCTGTCGAAGATGCCTGCGGAGGGGACGCTGGCCCCGGAGAACCCGGCCGCGAACCCGTGGCTCGCGCTCCTGCAGAGCGCGATCATGCATCCGGACGACCACCTGTGCAAGCTGCAGCGGTCGCTCGCGCACTTTGCATCGCTGTGCGGGACGACGCCCAAGGCGCACTTCAAGGACCTCGGCGTCGAGCTGGAGGGCGCGGAGGAGCTGGATGGGTCGCTGTTCGTGCGCACGGCGGGGCTTGCGTTGGATCAGGTGGGGTGGATGCGGGAGGGCGAGAAGAGGAGGGAGTGGGATTTCGACGGTTTCTATCACGATTGATTTCCGTCAGGCTTAGGGGTCGTCGCGGCAATGCGCGAGGTGAGATGTGTGGATATGTACTTGTATGTTGTGAATCTTCTGTGACGGGTATGTGCGGTCAAAACCCGACAGTCCATTGAGGCACCGGGTTGTACATTATGCATTATGTGCAGTGTTGAAAAGAAATGTGAAGATTGTACATTTGTGCTATTGTAGGTCGAAGATCAATGCATGTAGCGTTCCCATTCCTGGTTCTCAGTAACTGAACCTGCTGCCGAAGATGCATGTATGCGTGCCGCAGAATCGGCGGACAGAGGGGATGAAGAGAGTGGTGACACGAGAAAATCTAAACCGGGAGATGGATCCTAGAGCAATCGTAGACTCGGAGTTGTATTCGACTCGTGGTTATCGGGGAGTATGGGCGCAAAGCGTACTCTATACATAGAGTTCGAAAGCAGCACGGACGCGGCGACTGTGTAAGGAATGAGCAACAGCAGTACCCAGAGGTTTGCATCCGGTCCTTTGATGATGAACCCAGCAACCTTGCACGCCAGAAGCGCGATCGCGGACACGAGCGAGCACGCTGCCGGTACTTGTCTGTAGAGGAAAAACGCGATGTACTCGGTTTGGTTCGTGTCCTAGCGACGAATCAAAGTCAGTTGTGTCCGTCCGTGGCAGGCACGACCAAGGGCACATACACAAGATGCGGTGGGGTCATATCCCCCCAAGAGTAGATAAATGCCGCACATGAGACCCACCGTGGCAATGGTCATCACCACCGCCATAATAGGACCGGCGTATGAGGCTATCGAGGCTCCAGACCCGTAGATGACCACCACGACGGCTGGAACGGCTGTCACCAGCTGCGAAGAACGGCACGAGATCGGTGAGCGTCTTCAAGTTGCGCGTCAGTAGAGACACGTACTAGGATACAGGTATACATCCATTGGGATTGAAGATCAAGGAGTACGACGTCGGCACGGAGGGCGACCACCTGTCCGGCGGTGATGTACGTCGCATGGACGATCTCTGGCTCAGGAGGCTCTCCGGGCTCTCGAGAAGTCAGGGACATTGGTGCTCCAATCGAAAACTCGTCTGGGGAGGTGTTCGATGTTCTCCGGAGCAACAGAGCGACGAATCCCCGCGTAGGATCTCTGCAAGCGAGAATCGCAATGTGGGTGGGCCCATGCGGGTGGGAGGACGACCGTACGGGATAGACGGGGGGATGGGTGAGAATGGAGTGAATGCCGTAGGCGGAGCAGTCCAGGGACACTAGGGTATTGGGGATCAGACGCAGCATCGCGTTAAATTCTGCGGGGTGGATAAGCTCGAGAGCCCATGGTCCCTGGAAGTCGCTTGGGGAAGAGGCCAGGAGTGCATGACGCTTGGTTGCGGAGAAGGTGCCGTTCATGAAGCGCGGGAGAATTCTGAGGGTGTCGTTGGAGGGAAACGGACGGAGTCCCCAGGCGAAGATGGACTGGTCAGGGATGTGTCGCAGGATCTCCTCTTGGAGGCGGACGAACGCCTTCTCTCCGCCCTCGCCGTAGATGGTGGGCAGCTGAACGTTGAAGATGCCAAACAGAGAGTATGCCCTGTCTTCTGCCCGAGTCGTCTCCCTGGAAGCGGCCCATGACATTCGACGAGCGACCGGCACGGCCGACAGTGGCTCCTCGAACATCAGGACAGAAGTACTGATACCGGTCGCATCCTCGACGAGGGGTGCGAGTGCTGCTTTAGAGCCGAGTACCAGCCAATCGCAAGAGAGGAAAACGAGCTTCTTGGGTGCGATGAGCTCCTGCAGTGTCCATCCGCGTCGGTGCCACCGGCTCGCGCGAAACTCTCCCTCCCACTTGGCGGGAGTGCTGCTGACGTCGGCCAGATAGGTATAGCAGACGTCAGCGATGCCATACCAGGCATACATGGAGTTAATCGACTCGGTCAGCTCGGAAGAGCTGGTCTTGTCGATGCAGCAGGAGTCGATCCAACAGTAGTCGTAGCCGGCCGTCCGTGCGAAGATACAGAAGTCTCGAATTTTCGGCGAGAGGGCGGGTGAACTGGAGACGGTGTCGCCAGGATGGGTGCGTTGGATCTCGGACAGTTCTTGCAGTGACTGCTCGCCAAGCAAATCCCATGTGTGGGAGAGGATGGCGTAGGTGACGCTCCTGGGATCGCTGACCTCGATGAAGCGGAGGGTCCGTGTATCGAGCAATCGCATATCTAGGTGTAGGAAGGTCTATGAAAGCAGGTTCAGCTATGTCTAACCCGAACTTGCCAAAGCTTGAAGGTCGAATAGCGCCTGGTAGTAAGCTAAGTCGATGGAGGATTTCAACTGACAAGTAAGGAAGCTAAACGAGAGTACTTTTCGGTGACATAAGACCTCATTGATGAGGTCATAGGTGTGTTCGGGTTGGGGAGAGGTTGAGAACGGTTCAGTACTTCGTGCCAGCATGTCAGCGCGCCAGCTGAATGATGACAACAGTGAGAAAGATCAAATAGCCTGTTGCACTGGTTTGACCATATAAGGACGCTTCGGTAAAGCAACTGTGATAATGAACTAGGTCTGGGCTGGGTATGGCGGAGTAAGAGATTGACTACGGGGGTGTCAAAGATGAGTGTCGAGACGACGCTCCGGGCACCTTCGTTGGCCCCCAACCTCGAAAAGCTCCTCCGAGAAGTGGGGTGTGACGATAAGCGCCAGGACGGTCACGGGGCGGCACAGGGTGACAACGTGATTATGACTCTGACTCCGAAGAGCCACCGTGACTGTGGTCCTCAGCTCATCATGGCATGCGCATCCGAGCTCCGACTCGTCTCCTGGTCCAGCCTGGCCCTCATATATATCTTCCGCCTAAATGCGCGAAGGGCAGCCCTTTCGAACGTGAACTGACTGTTCTACATCGACATGCCAGCCTCCATCCGACTAGTGCTGGCATTCCACGCTAAGTACCGTCCAGCAGTGGTCTGCGTCGCTGCATGTCATTCGTGAGCGGCCCAGAAGGCGACCCGCCTTGTACGCCGAGGTCTTCGGGTGTTATTACTCCAGCCGCGAGCTCAAGGTTTGATTGTGGAGTTACTCTTGCGGGCTCCGGTATTCGACTGACGAACAAATCTCCCCAGGAACCGCGCGGCTTCTCTCTCAGTACTCAGTAACGAAAGCGGCGCCTCTCACAACCTCCCTGTAAGTGCCTGTGCATATGTCTTCCTTAATAGGTCGAAATATTGACTTCAGGGCCGTGTTAGTTGGCACCGGATACCTCACGCCCGCTGTTGTATCGCCGACAGGGCGGCGGCGGTATGTATGGCATCTCTACCCAGTTACATCAACTAATGTTTCTGGCAAGGATGTCATTGTGGTTCGTTGTGGTCGGGTTTCCGATAAAGGCCACGTACATACAGTGGGATTGATTGCTTGGGGTGGATTCTTGGTGGTTGCGCTGTATATTGTAGTCTGTATCACAGTAGTCCGTCAACTGGAGTCTGGAAATAAGTTTTCGTCCGTAGCATTCATCGCTTCTCTTTCTCATGTCCCCTGGCCTCGTTAAACCTCAGCATTCGAGCACTCAAAGAATCGTAAATGAATATTGAGAACGCGCTGTAGCGTTTCGTCGTAATTTGGTAGCATCGCCCCCAGTGGTATCTTACACTACAGTAGTACTACACAGTGTCGGTAATCGATCGACGCTCGATGCTTCCCCACCCGCCCGGACCCATTCCACTCCCGAGCAGACGCCTCTTCAACGCCTTACTCGTTCACGAGCGAGTACCCCACCTCCCCCACACTCTCCTGCAGCCTCAAGATCCGCTCCAGCATCCTCCGCCCCCTCTCATCTAGCGTCTCCTTAAACCTTTCCTCTTTCATCCACCCCAGCCCATGCTGCAGAATATTCCGCGCGCGGTTCGGCCCACCGCGGACCTCACCCATGCACGCGTGCAGCGTGATGCGCTCCTCGTGCTCATCGTACGTCGCGCAGTGCAGAATGTTGTTGTTGTAGAAGACCGTCTCCCCGGGCTGGAGCATGACGCGTATCGCGCCCGGCATGTCGAGCGGGTTCACGGGTGCGTCGAGTGTGGACGACAGCGCGCGCTGGTCGGGTGTACGCGGGATCTTGTGCGAGCCGGGGACGATGTACAGGCAGGTGTCTTTGCGAAGTGCGCTGCGCGTGTGGTGTATCGGGGTGGGCACGGTGCGTTGACAACGGTGAGCAGATGGGTATGCACAACCGAGGGTTCACTTACGTGTTCCATTGGACCTGCGCGCGAACAACACGGTCAGTGTCGAGCGCAGTGAAAATGCGTTAAGATTAGGACGCGCTCGCGGGGATCAGCAGACGCATGCCGTGACTGGAGTGCACGAAGATGTAAGGACTTACTCCATGGTGCCACACACCGAGGGCCTCCCGCTCCTCATCTTCGGTCGCTATCTCGCGCACATCGTCGCGATGCCACCGGAGCGCGAAGGAGTGCGCGGTCGGGTTGATCAAGAGATTAAACAGCTCTACCAGTGGTCATGGACCTTCGATAAGGATCGCCGTTACGCAAGGTTTGCACCGTGGGTGTGGCGCCCATGGATTTTCACCAGTTGAGATCACCCGCGGTACCCAGGATTTTCAGCGGAAACAGGCGAAAATCACCAGTTGCACTTTCCTTTCTAACTGGGGATTTTCTACAGCAGAATGACAGGTCATTTACAGGTGAATATCACCAGTTCCGAGCGTGCTTTTCAAGGGTTTCCGGTAGGATCACAGTACCCCAATATTAGGACCAACCCGGGTCACTGTGCACGCAGGCATGAAAGCAAATACGGGAGAAAACGGATACTTTAATTGACTCAAAGTATAGCACATGTGGCCTGCAAGGCTACTATCTACGCGTAGAGACCAGTGTCCGTAGTCCAACTCCTCCAGTGATACTGTATCCACCCGCAACCGCCGGCAGAGAGATCTTGTGAGCTGTCCAAACAGGCAACGTCAGACAGGGCTCGAACTTGGACAGAATACAGACTCACCTATCTGCACACCAGCGGGCATGTAACACCAACCAGCACTAGCCACCGGCCAGGGGAAGCTGTGGGATTGATAGGGGAGGGGGAAAGGATATACTCACCTCGACAACAAGCAGGACACATCCAAAGGAAAGCCCACTTACCGGATGGTGCCCGGAGGTGTGCGGTGTCCACGCCTGAGCAGACCCCATGCAGACCCCCAGGCAATAGGCGAGGAGACTTACCGATATGGGATATCCTAGGCCAAACAACTTTAACACATACCGGTATCCTAATAAACGCAGCATATTTCAGCCTCGAACGCTCGAACTTGAAGATGTCGCTTGAGTCCTGGGTCACGGTCGCGCTTCCGGTGGTCTGTAGCCGGGTCGTGGAGTCGATACATGCCCTCGGAGGTCGCATACATATCAGTAACAGAGATGGGTGAGTACAGCAGAGACATGGACAGAGAGGGGATGGTGTACGACGACTGACTGAACGTCGACGGTCAGATGAAAATTGAAGTGTGGACAGACGCCCGTGTTTAGGGCCGGCGTTTCGAGACTTTGGGTGCGGTTTCGCACCTCTCCCTGCCAATAATCAGCTAGTGAAAATCAATGATCAAATCACAGGTTGCTCAAATCACCAGTACACCGTGTGAAAGTGAATTTTCGAGCGTCCAACTGGTGATTTTCCTGGGCACCGGGCTCCATAGTGTTGGTAGTATGCAGAACTCACCCATCTGCAGGTCCTTCTCCCCACACCCCATCAGTTCGCACACGACGGTCACCAATTCGTCGGACGTATACCACCGTGCAAACGCGCGCTCCCTCAAATCTGGATGCATGAGGTGCTGCACGCCCCATGAGTCCGGGTTGCCGTCGTCATAGGGTGGGAACTGTCGCCCGACCGTCCGGCGGTGCGGCCAAGTGCCCTCGCGCGTCTTTGCGACCGTGCGCGCGCATGCCGCCTCGAGCTCAAGGAGGAGCGATGGAGATATGAGGCCGGGGACGACGACGTAGCCCTGAGTATCATACAGCTGCTTGCGAGCTGAGGTGTCGTAGGAAGGCATGGTATGATAATGTACAGGCGCGGGATATGATGGTGGTTGGGCGATAAGGAGTACTTATGGCGGGCTCTCAGTTCTGCGCTCCGTACTTACGGTTCGCTACGGCCGCCGAACATGATGGAGCAGGTGATCATATCGTCGAATGTCGTGTGATGTAGCAATGTACTACTTGGCATTCGAACAGCAGAGCATCTCGTCAGGTCTCGTGTCTCGGCATTCTATGTCGATCGTCGAACTTCTGGCTCCGAGCTTGAGGAACACGATTGTCAGAACCACCAGGAGGTGGAGAGCATGGTAGCACACGGACACGAGGCCCAGTGGAATTAGACATTGGATAACCCTGCATGATACTAGAATTAACGGCGTATGCACATAGCAAGTTTACGCACATGGATATAAGATACCGACGGCAAGGAGACATGCGCGGAGAAGCGTAGCCTGAGTATGTGAATCTGGAGTAGAAAGTGTAGTCCCGTATTCGTATCCAGGTAAGTATGCATCGATCATCGCCCTCCGTCCAGTCCCTCGCAGGTCTTGTGCCCGTAACCTCAACGCGCCTGCTCACGCCTTCGACCCCACCGCCTTGAGGGCCTCCACATGACCCTGCGCCTTGAATTGGTCAACGACCTTCCCCGCGACCTTCTCCTGCGCCTGGCTGAGGCTCGAGAATGGGACCGGTATCTCGAACTTCATCTTCCCGATCACGACCCAGACCTTGTGCTTTCTCACGTCGCCATTCGAGATCTCCTGACCCCATTGCGGCGTCGGAAAACCGTGCTCACTGCAGTAATCTAGACCAAGCCCGGTCGAGAGCAAAAGCGAGCGTCAACACAATGAGCTCCGAGCAGGTACAGGCATGAATGGAGGCGAGCAGGCGGCGATCATGATGGAGAAACGAGGGTAGAAGGGAAAAAGACTCACCGTAGAGCGCTTGCACATTCGTCTTAGGGGTGGACGGGATGGACACGACTTTGGCGGGGTTCTTCGGTTTCGTAGGCCAGGAAGAGAGGGGATCGCTCGTGGATGTAAGTCTTGCAGGAAGCGTTGGGCGAGGTTGAGGCGCTTTAGGCGTGGCCGTCGAGGGGCTAGGCGGCATTGGCGGAGGCGCATGGAAGGGTGGCGGCGGAGGCGGAGGAGGGACAGAAGGCGGGGGTGGCGGCGGAGGTTGGACGGTAGGTGGCACAGGGAGCGGAGGCCGTTGAGGAGGTTGTTGAGGAAGCGGTCGAGGTAACTGCTGCTGCCCGAACGACGGCTGATACGCCGGATTGGCCGGACCAGCAACAGGAAAATTTGGATAAGGGAACATAGAAAAGCCTATGACCGGAGGCGTGGGGGTTGGAGGAGCGGGAGATATAACAGGCAGAGCGGGGAGGTGCGGCTGGGTTGGAGGGGGATATTGCTGGTACCCCGCGACCTGGACATTGCTGGGCACAGAGGGGTGCCCAGCGACATACGAGTACTGCTGTGGAGGATACTGCAGAGACGTTGGAGGCGCCGCTGAAGGCACCACGTACGGGGAGTATGGAGCACCACCAGGTACAGCACTGGGCACGCCGAAGGGCGCGACTGCAGGCTGGGGAGACTGAGTTTGGAACGGGATAGGGATGTGCTGGGCCTGCGGGACCGCACCGGAGGATGCAGCCTGAGGAGACTGAGCATTCCCGGCAACGGCACCACCGCCAGGATACGCATACGGTGGAGGAGCAGAATATCTCTGCTGCTGCGACGGCATCGGAATGGTCGGATACTGTACTGCAGGAGAAGGAATAGGAACATAAATAGGCTGCTGTCTTGGAACGAATCCCGAGGGACCAGGACCGCTGCTCCTAGGCCCAGGCTTATATTGGCCGGAAGGGTAGGCGTTGCCGCCTGACAAGCCGCCGCCAAAAGAGCCGGGGCCAGGAGCGTTGCGGAGATTTCGCTTCCAGTTCGGCTTCTGCTGGACATACGAGCTCTGCCCGTTGTGCCATGCAGGCTTATTCCCACCCTGCTGATAACCACCACCTCCCACCAGGCCCGAGAGGCCGTAGCCCTGTGGCTGGGAATGACTGAACGGATGACCCGGACTGTGACCAGATCCACCACCATTCCCGAAATTACCTTGGAAGCCGCCGCCCGTACGCTGTTTCTTGTTCTGCCAGCCGCCTGTGGTAGGACCACCTGCAGATGGACCCGCAAACTCGTTATAGCTGGACCAATCACCCCCACCACGAGATCCATCACCATCACCATAACCACCACCCCTACCAATGCTATTGCCGGAGTCCCAGTTCTTTCGCTTTCTGTTCACGAACTGATGCTCCTGCTGAGGAACGTACGGAACATAGCCCGGTGGCGGCGAATTGCCCTGCAAGCGCAGAAAGTCGATAACGCCTTCCTGCACGGCGTGATGCACGACCGCGAGCCGCGCATCGTTCCTGTTGCAGTACTCAGCAGGTACGGTGTAACGCCGCACCTGCTGAGGACCTGGGTTCGGCGCGAGCTCGATGACCATCGTCGCACCACATGCTACACACAGAGAAGAGAGACACCGGCAGGGAGCTCAGCAGACTGAATCACACGGACATCGAGAGAGAAAGGAACGCGACTGACCATCCATGTCCTGATCATACTCGATCGCGGGCTGGATCCCAGGTCCGCGCACCTTGCGGTACTCCGCATTTAGGAGGGGCTGCAGGACCTCGGACACGTGCTTCCGCGTCGCGGACGGCAATTTCTCCTTGACTGCCTTGCCCACGTCGCGGATGTAGTCGCCCACACCCTCAGACATAGCAAGTAAACATACTGCTGCTTTCGCCTCCATGCGCTTCGCGAAGTGCGCGTCCACGAGGTACGATTTGACTTCACCGGGACGCTCGAGGCGGAGTAGGCACCCGTGGACTTGGATGTGTCAGAAGATGAGGAGCAGTAGTAGTTGAGGAAAGGCTTACAATTGTGTTTGGCGTCAACGGTCCAGACAAAATTCGGGGCTATCTTGCCTCCCCGCGCGGATTGTATGGTTGTGTTCAGCCACGCTGGCCCGTTGATGTCGACCGCGCTGCGTCCCGCTACAGGTTCCGGGAACGGTTGAGGAAGCGACTCGAAGAATTGCTGAAGACCGATAGCAGAAGATGGATCGGTCTCCTCTACGACGTCCATGTCGTCGGCGGATGGCGTCCAACTTTTGATGTAGTCGATGACACCGTCGGCAAGGGCCGCTTCCGCGCAAGCCTTCCGAGCTTCAGAGGAACTGTTGTAGATCGTGCTGACGGAGTATACCCTGGAATTGCGCGGGCCAAGGCGAATCCGCAATGCGCATCCTTGAGCTGTCCATCCGCCAGTTTAGTCATGCCATCCGAACCAAGCACGACGGTCATTGGCGAATAGCAATCCTCAGAACAGACTTGCAAATGGTCTTTGATTGTTCTCCCGTCACCAACCCATCCGCCGCAAGCCCGCTCAGAACCGGAATGCCGGTAACCCCATTTAGTAGACAACGATAAGGTCGTCGTTACTCAATGATATGGGGCGCCTCCGAGACTCGGGTCCTGAACCAGGCTTGCGATAATGGCTAGAGCTAGGAGGCCAATCATGGACACGATTAAAAGTCTGTTCCCGAGCGCGACAATAGCTATTCGCCAGTCGTGAAGTATCCAGCGAACACGCACTCTTGCCAAACTTAGGCTCATTGATGTTCAACCAGAAAGGCTTGACGCGGCCGCTAGCCCACTCGAGACAGCACTGTTCAATTTCCCTCACGGAGTCGTCCATGTCGAGCGGGATGCTGGGATGTTCGCACATGGCGGCCGACGAAGATGGCTCCACATTGGGTTCGCCGAAAACGAAGTCGAGGGCACCGCTCGAGATAGCTAGAGTGCAAACACTTGCTTTTGCGTCGTACTTGCGACCGTACAGTGTAGAAGAGGCGTATGTACGAGTTGGTCCATCAGGTCTTGTGATGGTTAGCGTACAACGCTTGCCTATGAGAACAGGTGATGGGTTACGTTCGGCATAACATACACGTTTGGACAGACATACCATGAGTAAGAGCGTCCTCCTCGTACTCGAACTTGAGGGGTTGTGTGTTCCCAAACGTCTGCTGGCATGCTTGGTGGATCCGCGCCACTGCCTTCGGGATGGTGGTCTCGATCTCTTGCGTAGCGACCGGTTGAGGCAGCGGAGCACTGCTAGACGTGCTGGCAAATGGATGGAGCAGGGCAAGGTCGTTGAGGTAATGCAACACGGGAACCGCTTCAGTGTAGATAAGCCTTTGGGAGACTTGTGCGAACGCCGCGAGGTCGACGTCCACGTCCATAGGATTTGGAGGAAGGCCCGGACTGGATGCAACGAGGGCCATACTATCCACACTGTCCGAAAGCATTGTCAGAAAACCCACGGGAGGGAGCTTTTGTACCGTCTCAGCACGCCCTTTACACACAGTAAACGACCGTCACCGGCGCAAGGCTGCTCCCAGTTGGGATTAGCCTACACCCGCTGTGGACAATGCACACGCCTGGCTGGCATCCGTACATTGCCTCGTGTTTCGGCCCACCACGCACAATCCGGGCATGCAGCACAATAGCAACCAACATGCAGTACACATGTATACACGAGCTGTTCGCTCACAATGAGAGCTCACCTGAATCACAGACGTCAACTCGTGTGCTCCTGCGGGATAGACGGGAAGGGGTGCCAGCGGCTGGAGGAGGAGGAGGAGGAGGAGGAGGAGGAAGAGTCACAAGCAGACTTGGTGCAGTATATCGGCTGCTGCCGGGTGTGGGCGCTTGCAAATCTGAGTCTCTTGTCTCTCCCAGTGTCCCACTGCTTTCTGCACATCCCCTCAGCCTCTTAGTCCCCATCTTCGCCTACGTGGAGACGAACACGGCAACGATTTTTCCTTCTATGCGCTTTACCTGACGTCCACCCGCCGAACTTCCGACCGACTGTGAATGAATGGCCGCATGATCACAACTCTTTGTCCCAATTTCCTCGACTCCGATCATATATACGTGCAGCTGGAGGCCGAAGCTTGGAGTTTTGGCGAGGGAAGTGGGGTACGATGCAACAACATGAGGTTGAGCGAAGGGATGGTGTTCGACGTTTCTCGCGCCTTGGGGGCTGGTTGTCATACATCATGCTCAAGGATGAGGTGAGTAAAGAATCAGATTGTTTCTGTGACAAGCGACATTCCTACCTATCTTGGCAGTAGAAACATTGTCCCTCCTTCACTAGTCACTCCATCGGTGCAATTTTCGTCGCCTTGCCCTGAAACATCGACCTGAGTATCTTAGGCTTCGCCGATGAAGGCATGTTTCATTGGACCGTGTTTCAGCACGTCGCTGCTTTTCCACGTGGACTTCTATGGACTTCGTATGTATGTATTGAAAGCCGTTCCATATCCCACATGGCCGCAGGCGATGGCAATAGCTGTTGATAACGATAAGCCGATGACTGTGTTAGGCATCAGCTGGCTCAGGCCTGGGGGCGCAGACACTTTAAGTCCTGTCCAGGTCCTGTCGACGTTGTGTCGACGTCGTCTCAGACTCTACATTCTTGTGTCACTTCGATTGCGTGATTTTGCGAGCACATCACGCCGCCGAACGGCAGCCGGAACACCCCCGCCTCATAAGGAGGCGTGGAGCGTCTGCGCCTCGAGCGCCCCTCGCAGTTTTTTATCCCATCTCACCATGTCGATCAGCCAATTCCACAAGTTAAGTGACATTCCGAGCTCGTGTGGAAGCGCACAAGAACTGAATATCGATCGCTTTGATATCATAGGGAGCCCGAGTTCGAGACCCTCCAACTTCACGCCGGTCAGGAGCCAGACACGGCAACGAACGCGAGGGCTCCGCCTATCTACGCAAGTACAAGTTTCGTTTTTAACAACTCACAAGTGAGCCTTCTTGCTGTTCCCTACCCTAACGCCGCCGTGGCTAACCAGCAAACTTCCAGCACGGGGCCGATCTCTTCGGTTTGAGGTCTCTT
This sequence comes from Ganoderma leucocontextum, assembly GCA_020736865.1. Lineage (NCBI taxonomy): Eukaryota > Fungi > Basidiomycota > Agaricomycetes > Polyporales > Polyporaceae > Ganoderma > Ganoderma leucocontextum. The sequence continues at coordinate 1,731,024 of JAHKGY010000009.1, forward strand.
CCCTACCACACTTCCCTTATGAACTCTGTTGAGGTTTACGCAACACTCACAGGGCTTTGGGTAATATTTACTCTCGTATCGGCAACCCTACAGTCGTATGTCCGCGCAAATGAGATATGGTGAGATGCTCACTTGAGCTTGACAGGATGTCTTCGAGAAACGTATCGCTGCACTCGAGGGAGGTGCCGCTGCTGTCGCAGCATCTAGTGGCCAGTCCGCGCAGTTCATGGCCATCACCGCTATCGCAAAGGCCGGGGACAACATCGTGTCTGCGTGAGTGATCACTGGACTCGTGGAATTCGACACGGAAAGTGAATTCACATATACCTCGGCAGTTCCTACCTCTACGGTGGAGTAAGTCCAACATAGAATCCTTTGTGAGACATATGCTGACATTAAAACAAAGACCTACAACCAGTTCAAAGGCAAGGCCGGAACTTACTCTGCCTTCGTGCCTGGTCTGACGGCATTTGACCAGTCTACCTGAAGCGGTTCGATATTGGCACCAAGTTTGTTGAAAGCTCGGATCCTGCTGCGTATGCATCTGCCATCGACGAGAAGACCAAAGCTATCTTCGTCGAATCCATCGGTAACCCAAAGTACAACGTTGCGCCTCTTCCCGAATTGGCGAAGGTTGCGCATGACCACGGCATCCCCTTGATTGTCGACAACACTTTCGGTATGGGGGGTGAGCAAACGTGTACCGTGCGATCGCGAGTCAATGCTAACCTTCCATTGAAGGCTATCTCATCCGCCCAATCGAGCACGGCGCCGATATTGTCGTTCATAGCGCAACGAAGTGGATCGGTGGTCACGGCACGACGATCGCTGGTGTGGTCATCGACTCTGGTGTGACCTACCGTAATCTCTACTCTCCTCATACACTCAAACTGACCACTTTCGCGCAGGCAAGTTTGACTGGGCGAAGTCCGGTCGGTTCTCCGACTTCACCGAGCCTTCAGAAGGCTACCATGGCCTGAAGTTCAGCGAGACCTTCGGCCCCGTAGCATTCGCAGTCAAGGTCCGCGTCGAAGTCCTGCGTGACCTGGGCTCCGCCCTCAACCCCTTCGGCGCGTTCCTCCTCCTGCAAGGTCTCGAGACGCTCTCTCTGCGCGCACAGCGGCATTCCGACAATGCGCTCGCACTCGCACAGTACGCCCATCTCTCAGTTCTCCCTTCTTATTAGATATGCCCAGATCCACTCACGCCTCTACCAGATGGCTTGAGCAGCACCCGAAGATCGCTTGGGTGTCGTACCTCGGCCTGCCCTCGCACGCGTCCCACGAGGAGGCCCTCGGTCTCCTACGTCCGAATGCATTCGGCGGGATGCTCAGCTTTGGCATCAAGGGCAGCGACGCCAAGATCGGGAGCGCGGTCGTCGACCGCCTCCGGCTTGCAAGCAACCTCGCGAACGTCGGAGATGCCAAGACGCTCGTCATCCACCCGGCGACAACGACGCACCAGCAGCTCACGGACGCGGAGCAGCTCGCGTCGGGCGTAACGCCTGATCTCATCCGGGTGCGTCTTTCGCCTCTCTGTTGGGTTGCCCGAGCTGTTGCTGAGGAAAGGTGTAGGTGTCGGTCGGCATCGAAAACATTGCCGACATCATCGCCGACTTCGATTACGCCCTCCAAATTGTCACCTGATTGCTCTTTTCCTTATAGGGGCACGGAAGATCGAAGGCAATGGAAAGAGCTACAGTGTCAAAGTATTCGGACTGTTTGAAGCGTATGTACCAGTGTATTGTTATCTATCTACGTTCTCTGGCTGCCTCCACACGCTCTCGCTCTCAAATTTTCTGTAGGAATAGCCACTGGATGTTTGTCGCGGCTATTAGGCGTCGCGCGTCGCCAAGCTTCTAACCGTCGCTCTGGCCATTGCTCCTATCATTCATGCGCGGAGATGATCACAGTTTTGGCCCCTAAGTTTCCAATCATGGCGCAGACGATGCGCATGCCCTATTTTCCTCCTTAGAATCCGCGAGCTCAGTTGTCGTTGAATCTTTCACGACTTGGCCAGGTCTTAGCTCTGAATCCCTTCATCGGTCCCTCTATATAAAGGACGATTCGTTCCGGAACTCCCCGCGTTCCCCTAATATACATATTCCTGCCATGTCTGCCGACCCATTTTGCAAGTGAGTACCCCCACCAATGCCAATGGACGAAAGGGAGTTCCGGAGTTGACGCATCATTTTGTGCATTTAGGCAGCCCGAATTCGAGACCTTGCAACTTCACGCAGGTCAGGTGGTTGACCCCATCACCATGGCGCGAGCACCGCCGATTTATGCCAGTACCAGCTTCGCATTCAAAAGCTCGCAAGTTAGTCGCCTAGTCGCCTCCTATCAGAATAGAGAGAACTCTGATCTCCGCATTCCAGCATGGGGCTGATATCTTCGCTTTGAAGTAAGTCGATTTGAACGAGTATGGTGGATCTTGCAGTTGAGACATTTATACCCCTATGCAGGACGTTCGATCCTGTCTACTCGAGGATCGGGAACCCGACTGTGGTGAGCCTGCGTCAACATCGGGGGATTATACATCGTGCTTACTCACCAACGGGCGTAGGCCGTATTTGAGGAGCGAATGGCTGCGCTTGAAGGAGGCGTGGCTGCTGTCGCCGCTGCCAGTGGTCAATCTGCACAATTTATGGCTATTGCTGCGATCGCCAAGGAGGGTGACAACATCGTGTCTACGTGAGTACCCATCCCCCCAGCGTCTAGGACAACGCGAGTTCACAGCTTACTGCTCGTAGAACGTACCTTTATGGTGGAGTGCGTGCGATTGTATGGTCGACATATTCCATTGCTAAATATGCTTTCCACGTCAGACATATAACCAGTTTAAAGGTAGTCGTGGAAGCATAGATGGCCGCTTTCACACTAAAGCATTTCCTAGTTCTTTTCGCCAGATTCGGTATCAACGTCAAGTTCGTGGAAGGCTCTGACTCCGCAAAGTTCGCTCAAGCAATCAACGAGAATACCAAGGCAATCTACGTAGAATCGATCGGAAACCCAAAATACAATGTCGCACCTATTCCGGAGCTCGCAGAGGTACTATTTGGCCCGATTCCCTTTTGCGCATTACATCGTTCTCATCGCATTGAGTATAGGTGGCTCACAATCACAGAATCCCCTTGATCGTTGACAACACCCTCGGGATGGGTGGATACCTCCTGCGACCCATCGAGCACGGCGCCGACATTGTCGTACACAGCGCTACAAAATGGATTGGTGGGCATGGCACGACGATTGCCGGCATAATCATCGACAGCGGTACGTCCCTTCGAGCATTTGTAATGTGTTAATATCTATTCGCTGAGCGTTATCCGTGGCAGGCAAGTTCGACTGGGCGAGTTCTGGCAAGTTTCCGGAATTTACTGAGCCTGTGGCCCATTATCACGGCATCAAGTACGCCGAGGTATTCGGCCCCGCAGCCTTCGCCGTCAAGGTCCGCGCCGATATCTTGGTCGACGTCGGGCCCGCACTCAATCCCTTCGGCGCGTTTCTGCTCCTTCAAGGTCTAGAGACTCTCAGCCTCCGAGCCGAGCGTCACTCACAGAACGCCCTTGCCCTCGCGAGGTCAGCTGGTTACTCTGAACCTTCCCGCTATCTCCTGAACTGTATATCGGACAGATGGCTTTTGCAGCATCCGAAGGTTTCCTGGGTGGCATACCTCGGCCTCCCTTCTCATGAGCATCATCGGGAAGCCTGTCGCATGCTCCGCCCGAAGCTGTTCGGGGGTATGCTGAACTTCGGCGTGAAGGGAGATGCGGAGGTCGGCAGAGCGGTCGTCGACAGTCTCCGCCTCGCCGCCAACCTTGCGAATGTGGGCGACGCGAAAACGCTCGTGATCCACCCAGCTTCAACAACCCATTCCCACATGTCCGAGGAAGAGAAGCTCACGACTGGTGTCACCCCTGACCTCATTCGAGTACGTCTTGTCTCGTGTCACGCGAATTGACCTGATTAACGTTGCACCGTTGCGCCGCGGCATAGGTTTCTGTTGGCATTGAGCACATTGCAGACATTATCGCGGACTTCGACAATGCCTTGAAGGCGGTACCTTGATGTTTAACTCACAGAGCAGTACCCAATGGATCCATGAGTGGCGCTCAACAATAACAACAATGCATTTGGTTAACTTCTTCCCGCGATCTCTGTCCGTACGATCGCGCTACGATGACGTGAAAGAGGTAAGAAGCGCCGTGGTGAGGATAATCCTCACCCTTGGCACGTTTAGCTCGAGAATATATCTATCTGTGATCTAATGAGTTCCTTCTTCTCTTTGAGCACCTAATCTATGCGCGTATGACTGCCGAGATGGGAAGGGTCTCTCTGTTTATTCGACACGATTGACAATGACGTGAGATGTTGGCCTAACATTAGCCGCGAGGGTTCCCAGCCACTCGTTCGACTTTTGACGCTGTATACCTTCTGTCCTCTTAGGGATCCTCAAGAACAATAACTCAAGAACGCTGAATCATCCCTTCTCCCAGATGCTCCGATGGCAGATTCGATCTTACTTCTCCACCAGAACTCAGCCGTAACACAGGTGAAGTGCATGACTTGCTCTTGTGCAGCTTTCGATAACCCGTCGCCCCTTTCAGGCCAGAAAGTCTTATCAATGGTGGCATTTCTGCGCTCGGGAATGCGCTTCTCAGCCACAAACCTCATCGGAAGAGGTATTTGGGTCTTCTATCCGTCTTATCCTAACGACAAGGAGACAGCACATTGCTTCTTTCCGGGTCACAGGCTCACTTTCAAGCATCCACGAAGACTCCGCCTGACGCGTGTGGCGCAGCCACGGCAGCCTCACCTCTCGCACGTCAGGCATCTGCAGTAATAATTGCGTCAACTAGGGCTCAGCGCAGGCCCGATTGTCACCGCGTGTGGACACGCTGGCAGGATGCCGGTATGTGAGAGGGGTCATGGATAGTATAAAACCGTCGCCATGCGCCTCAGCCAGTCGACCCCAACATCCACTCCGACATGATCCCGCCGAAACCAGTGAACATCTTCTACAAGTGAGCGACACAGACTCGGTCACCGTTCTGTGTCGGCTCAACCCTCTTCTCTAGGGAGCCCGAGTTCGAGACTATCCAGCTCCATGCCGGGCACGAACCCGATGCAGAGACCCGTGCCCGCGCTCCGCCGATTTACGCGAGCACGAGTTTCGTCTTCAAGGACTCCAAGGTTCGTGATCAAGCTACATCCCGGTCTATGAGATGCTTATTATCTCAACATCCAGCATGGAGCCGACCTGTTCGGTCTACGGTTCGTACTAGGTGCTCTACGTTTGTTTGCCCTCTCAGCGCCTGGACTCCATCTAGGACAACGGGGAACATCTACGCTCGCATGGGCAACCCAACAGTGGTATGTATGCTTTCACTTTTTAAACACGATTTCCCAATTCACGTGCTCTGTAGCACGTCTTTGAACGGCGCATGGCTGCATTGGAAGGGGGGATTGCAGCTGTAGCTACATCCAGCGGCCATGCAGCACAGTTTATGGCTATTGCTGCCATCTCCCGTGCCGGAGACAACATCGTTACCTCGTGAGCCTCTCCATCTTCCACGTCTCGTACTCAAACTCAAGCCTCGTCCAGTTCATACCTGTATGGTGGCGTAAGTCGATGAACTTACTGCCCTTCCCATGCGTGGGTGCTGACTCCCTTCCCCTCGGAATGCAAAGACCTACAACCAGTTCAAGGGTACGTCCCCGCCCCATGGCATTCATGAATGCGGTCTCTGATCTCCAAACCGCAGTCTTCATGAAGAAGTTCGACATCACCATGAAGTTCGTGGAAAGCGAAGATCCCGCCGACTTCGCTGCCGCGATCGACGAGAAGACGAAGGGGATCTACGTCGAGAGCATCGGCAACCCCAAGAACACCGTCGCACGCCTCCCCGAGCTCGCAAAGGTCGCGCACGACAACGGCATCCCGCTGCTTGTTGACAACACTTTCGGCATGGGAGGTATGTCCAGACGCAATGCAGCATGTCATTACGTACATGCGCGTCTGACGATGGCTTGCAGGCTATCTCGTTCGCCCCTTCGACCACGGCGCAGACATCATCACCCACAGCGCGACGAAGTGGATCGGCGGGCACGGCACGGTCCTTGGCGGTGTCGTCATCGACGGCGGTACGTCGGAACGCTTATCCCCCCCCCCTCTCTCTATCTCTCTCTTCAACCCACTCACTCACATCCAGGCAAGTTCGACTGGGCCGCGTCCGGCAAGTTCCCCGAGTTCACCGAGCCTGCGGAGGGCTACCACGGCATGATCTTCACGGAGCGCTTCGGGGACGCCGTCTTCGCTGTCAAGTGCCGGCTCGACGTCATGCGCGACCTCGGGCCGGCCATGGACCCCTTCCCCGCGTTCCTCCTCCTCATGGGTTGCGAGACGCTGAGCTTGCGCGGCCAGCGCCACTCGGACAACGCGATGGCGCTCGCGAAGTGGCTCGAGACGCACCCGAAGGTCGCGTGGGTGTCGTACCTCGGCCTCGAGTCCCACTCGTCGCACAAGGAGGCGCTGCGGCTCCTGCGGCCGGGGGTGTTCGGGGGCATGCTGAACTTCGGGATCAAGGGCGACGCGGCGGTCGGGAGCGCGGTCGTCGACGCGATGAAGCTCGCGAGCAACCTCGCGAACGTCGGTCAGTTGTTCTTCTGTCGCTCGCGCTTCACCGGCCTCCGTTGAAAGGATGACGCTGATGTGAATGGGTTATCGGATGACCCGGCTTAGGCGATGCGAAGACGCTGGTCATCCACCCCGCGACGACGACGCACCAGCAGCTGTCCTCCGAGGAGCAGATCCAGTCTGGGGTCACGCCTGACTTGATCCGGGTGAGTCCTTCTTCGCTTTGTCCGATTCTGCGACGAATTTCCTAGGGCTCATGGTGTCCGGCTGCAGGTATCGGTCGGGATTGAGAACGTCTCGGATATCATCGCCGACTTCGAGAATGCCCTGAAGGTCGTACCGTAGGGCACAAGACCTAATCCGGAGAGGGATGTAGCTAATCGCGCTAGAAATGCGAGCGGGTATCAGTAGCAGATTCGTGTAAAATGCACAGGGTATATTCAACAGCTGGCGTTCCATCCAACATTCCATCGGCCAAGCATTCATGGACACCCTCGCCAGCATCTGGACGTCACGGTGCACGTTTTCCAGTGAGGAACAGCGAGAGATTATCCCTCGTGCCCTCCAAGCTGCTGTGCTCGTCTCCGACTCCATACAACTCTGCGAGGCGTCGGACGGCCGTTTCTGAAAAATGTCAATGGTCAGCACTTTCTACATGATACTTCATAGCATTGAGAGCCGCGCCACCTGTCATCCGCTTGAGCAGCCAGACGTCCGTCGGGAACTGGTCGGACGTCCGCGGGCAATGGCTCCCCATTCATCAACGGCAGAGGCTTCCAATACGACGATACGTGATTGAACACGCACAATTCGCTGCCAACGATCATCGTCAGCAATGGGGGATTCATTATTGCAGGTTCGGCCACTACTTACCCTCGGATCGCCGCCGCCGTCGCCAACTTCTGCTGCTCCGCCAACGCCGCTGCTGCCGCGCCGACTCCTCCTGCGCCTGCACCCGCGCCGCGCGATGCGCGTTGGCCAGCCTTTCCTCCTCCAGCCGCAGACGTTGCTGGGTCTTCACGTTCTCGAGGATGCGCACGAGGTCGCCGAGGAGCGTGACCTCGACCATGGTCACCTGTGAGGCACTCGGCTCTGGTTCCGAGTCAAGTCCTGACGCAGCCGCTGCTTGTTCTTGTTCCTGACCGTGGCCGTCGACAGGGCTCGCCGCAGCGTGGTCTTGTTGGGGAGGTGAGCGCAGGGTGGGGTCACTCGCGAAGAGTACCATGGTGAAGAAGAGGTTGAGTTCTTTCCTTGCAGAGAGGGTGAGAGTTGGAAGTTTATATATTTAAGCACCTCCTGAGTCTGGACTTAATGCAGTGCCACCCGCTAATCCCTGACCTGCCAAGCAGATGTTTTGCCAGGCAGTGGCACGACATGTCGTGCGATAAGCTGCAATATTTATGTATGTACTGCGCAATGACAAGGCGTGGGGCACCGGTCATACAGACCTGCATTCCAATGGACTCCAAGTCTCCAAGCAACTTTACTCGAAGCTTTGTGCATGAAAAATGATTTATCAGAGTATCATAGCGTGCGCTGTACCACAAGCCATAAGTAACCGGAAACAGAGGTGGTCCACGACCCAGGTACATATCCATGTTCACATGCACGCGTAACGGGATTTCCGAGTCCGCCAAGCATAACAGTAAGTAGGACCGCCGGCAGTGTCCCCCAAACGGCGCAAAGTGGACAACTGGGGATATGTGGGGTTGGTGGAAGGCACCCGGGCTCGTGTGATGCACGCAAGACATGGCGGAAATGACACAACTTACTTACCCTGCTCTACACAGCCTCTGAGCTTGCCTCAGACGCTCGCGGGCGTCGGCGTAAACGTTATCGCGCAGCCAATAGTCGGAGTATCGCTGGCGGGTGTGCACTGCCGTATCAAGGTTGCTGTTCGATAAGAGCGCAGTAACCTCTGCAATGGGACTCGAAAGGCAATCGAGGTGTGGGATTGGTGTGAAGGAGCGTGTGAAGGATCCCGGTTCGGCGCTCGCGGTGCCAAATATGGGGTGCCACCGGGGGAACCGTGACGCGTCTGTCGCGTGCAGGATAAGAAGGGGACGGACCCGCAGCCGCCCCTTCCTCCCCAACCATCACCTCCCCCTCTTTATCGTCGGGGAGCATCTTCTACATCCTCTCTCGCCCCGCTATCCTCTCCTTTACACAGTATGCGTCGTTTGTTCGTCGCTGCTGTTGCCGCCGCCGGCCTCGCCGGTGTCCTCGCCCATGACTCACATTCCGTCTCTCGTCGCAAGACCCTCAGCTTTGGCCCCGTTCTCCCCCATGCCGCCTACCACACCAACCCTGTCTACCACACCAGTCTCCTCCGCGCTCAAGACCCCTTCGAGGTCGCTCAGATCTTTGTTGAGAACCTCATCCGCGATATCCCTGGTGGCTCATACCAGATCCGCAAGGATTCCTACACAGACCAGGCCACCGGTGTCACCCACGTCTATGCCCGCCAGTACATGAACGGCATCGAAGTTGCCGACGGTGACATAAACCTCAACGTCAAGGACGGCGTCGTCCTCTCCTACGGCGACTCGTTCTTCCGTCCCCAGAAGGAGGCTGGCCTTCACAACATGGGCCATGACGTCGACCCCCACTCCGACTACTGCCGCGCTTTGGAGAGTGAAATCGTCGACCAGCTTCAGCAGGTCGATGTCTCCAAGCAAGACCGTGGTGTCGCCCAGGAAGCCCTTGGTCAGTTGGGTTACCTGTACGACTGGAACTGCCAGTTCGTCAACCTTCCCGACTTCATGGCCGAGTCCCCCGACTTTGCCAGCGCTGAGGATGCGGCGTCAGGCGATGTTACTCGCGCACTTCTGCAGTTCATGATCGCCGCTACCCCGAGCGAGGAGCTGAGCGCCGAGATGCTAGCGAACACGGCCAAGTACCTCGCTGATATGGGCGTCACCTTCGAGCACCACCTGACTGGCGAGCGCACTCCGACCTTTACCGTCGACAACGTCCCCGACGCAGTCAACCCCGTTAAGGGTCGTCTTGCGTTCGTTCAGGTTCCCAACGGCGACGAAACCGCCCTCTCGCTCGTCTGGAAGTTCGAGGTTGAAATGAAGGACAACTGGTACGAGGCCGCCGTTTCTGCTGAGGCTCCCCACCGCATCATCTCCGTCGTCGACTGGGCGTCCGACTCTCCCATGCCTGTGGCTCCGGTCCCTCCCAAGGAACAGCAGGGGGCGACGTATAACGTCTTCGGCTGGGGCATCAACGACCCCTCGGTCGGGGAGCGCTCTATTCAGAAGGAGAACTTTGACGCCCTCGCTTCCCCTCTAGGATGGCATGCGCTTCCGTACGCCAAGGACCCGCAGTCGTCGAACCTTCGCCTCAAGGACTCGTCTTCGATCCGAAACACGACGACGACCTGGGGGAACAACGTCTTCGCGCATGAGGATTGGGAGGGCCGTAACAACTGGCTGACCAACTACCGCCCCGATGCCGGCGCTGCGAAGGCCTTCGATTACAAGTATAGTCCCAAGGAGACCACGACCGACGATGCGCTTGAGGAGGCGCAGAAGTACATCAACGCGACGGTCACGCAGCTCTTCTACACCTCGAATCTCGTCCACGATCTCTACTACCGGTACGGCTTCACCGAGGTCGCTGGTAACTTCCAGCAGCACAACTTCGGACGCGGCGGGCAGGAGAACGACGGTGTTATCGCGAACGCCCAGGACGGCAGCGGGTACAACAATGCCAACTTCATGACGCCGCCCGACGGTCAGAACGGCCGCTGCAGGATGTACCTGTGGAACACCGCGAACCCGTATCGCGACGGTGATCTTGAGGCTGGTATCGTCATTCACGAGCTGAGCCACGGTCTGAGCACGCGTCTCACCGGTGGTCCTGCCAACTCGGGATGTCTCGGCTGGGGTGAGGCTGGAGGTATGGGCGAAGGCTGGGGTGGTACGTATCTTTGCTCTTTGCGATTCCTCGACCTTATCGCTCACTCAACCAACAGATTTCTTGGCTACCACCATCCGCAGTAACAAGGTCTACTCCGACTACCCTATGGGCTCGTGGGCCGCGAACGTTGAGAAGGGTATCCGCAACTACCCCTACTCACTGAACGAGACTACCAACCCGTCGACCTACAAGACACTCGACAAGCCCGGCTATTGGGGCGTGCACGCCATTGGCGAAGTCTGGGCGCAGATGCTGTGGGTCGTCTCGCAGCGCCTGATCGCGAAGCACGGCTTCGTCGACGACCTCTTCCCGCCTAAGCCGCTGGAGGATGGCACAGTCCCCGAGGGCGACTTCTACCGTGCGCGCCAGTACGATGCGCAGGGTAGCCCCAAGCCGCTTATCCCGAAGCATGGCAACTCCCTCATCGTCCAGCTCGTGCTCGATGGTATGAAGGTGCAGCCGTGCCGTCCGTCGTTCACCGACGCACGTGACGCGATCATCGCTGCCGATAAGACTCTCACAGGCGGCGAGAACTTCTGCGAGCTCTGGCAGGGCTTCGGGGACCGCGGACTCGGTGTCAACGCCAAGGTCGAAGGCCGCACGCCATGGGGTGGAGGAGTTCGCACCAACGTACGTTACCCCATGACATCCATTCTGAGATTGATACTGACTGGCATGCATACGATATTAGGGTTACCGCGTTCCCGCCGAGTGCAGCTCCGACGTTCCGCCGCCGGAGGAACCCGGTCCAGGCGATGGCGACGGCGACGATGATGGTGATGACGACGATTGGCCGTGGCTCGCCTGGGTGCTTCAGCACTCGACACCCGTGACGTGGCTGTGGCCGTTCTGAGCCCCCTTCGCTCCTCGCTGAACACTACCCCGCGTCTCGACCGTCGTCTCCGTCTTGGGGGGCACATCCGTTCTCGCTGGCGGTTCTCGCTGGCTTTTCTTAGAGTCTAGACGTAGATGCATCCGGACTGTAGACGGACGTCGATGTGCTGTGGGAGTGTCGCATTGTACTTTTAGATGCTTGTCTTTGGATACGCTTGTGTACTACTATCGCTACATCTACGAGATCTATACATGACGTCTTAATACCTTTGGCGAGGGATCACAGGGGCGAACGCAATTATCGACAAAACTCAGTTGTTCAAGCCCAACGAACAGGCTGGAAGTGCGTACGTCGAGTTTTTTTTACACCTGAAGTAAGTAGCTTTTGAGCCGGGATGTTGGTCTTCGTGCTCAAGGCTGGCAGTAAAAGAGTTTACCTACCAAGTAGTGCTCGGAATGAGGATCGAACTCATGACCTCAGGATTACCCGCCGGAGACGGTCATAGCGATGTATGAGACCTGCGCTCTAACCAACTGAGCCATCCAAGCCTTACGTCTTTCCCGACGTTGTATTAGTGTTTTGGACCACCTGTGGATACGCATACGTTTTGCCGGGCTGAGTTTGGCCTGAGTACATGCATCCTGACATAGGTAAGTACAGGTAACCCAAGGAGTCCGATGTTGGGCACTTGTTAGAAGGGCAGGGGGTGATATCTCAGATGATGTCACACGCGACGAGCTGCTCAGCCGAGGGTGCGGAAGACGCGTCTATTTGGGCTGCTTCAGCCGAGCCACCGTTGCCGCAGGCGAGCACCAGGCTCTGCCACTCTCTCCGACATCTCTCCTCGTCCGCCCCTCCCGGCCGCACTCCCCGTGAGCTCGACGACGAGTGCTGTCCCATCCGTTTTCCTTCGCCTCTTGGCCCTGCACGACCACACGTGAACCGCAGCCTCTATATCATATATTATCTGCCCTGCCTTGGTTCACGCAACGGCAAACAGCACGCTCCCCATCCATTGCCAAGCTCCAGTCCAAGACCATTCACATCGCACACGCATCCTCCCCTTCCGTATATCCACATCTGGACAGCTCGTGCAACGTAACGTATTCTAGAGCTCACGCTTAACGACACGATTCGGACTCGGACCACAACGATGTCTCATGCTCAGGACAAGGCGAATGCCCCCGTCAACGTCAAGCTCCTTCTCATCGGAAACTCGTCTGTCGGGAAGAGCAGCCTCCTCCTCCGGTTTTCCGACGAGCAGTGGCTCCCAGAGGACGAGTCCAGTGCGACAATAGGCGTCGACTTCAGGGTGCGTCTTTTCCCCGCCGTTTCTGTCTCCCACTCATTCTCTGCTCCATGAGCTCATGCGACATACCCGGCTGTAGGTACACAAGATGGACGTCAAGGGCAAGAAGGTCAAGCTGAGCATATGGGTGCGTCTCCACCAAGTCCTGACGTCTTCCGCACACCCCGTCCAGGCTGTGGCTCATCCACCCGATAGGACACGGCCGGACAGGAACGCTTCCGGACGATCACCTCGTCATATTACCGCGGCGCGCAGGGCATCATCCTTGTCTACGACGTCGCGAACCGCGAGTCGTTCGACGCACTCCCCAAGTGGTTCGCCGAGCTCGAGACGTATGTCTCCAGCGCGGTCGTCAAGATCATCGTCGGCAACAAGGTCGACAAGGTGTGCCTCGCCCTATGCGTGTGTCTGTGATGCTTCTCCTGTATGCTGACGGCCCTGCCTTCGTATGTCACGACGCACGCCATGCATGCGCTGCATCTGTCTCCGCACGCGCTCCGCCTGCCGGCTCCATGTTTGTGTCCGCGCGCCTCCCCTCCTCATTACCCCGCAATCTTGTCCACGACCACCCCACACGTGCACCCCACCACACTCTCAACCGCCCAACCACCACGCCCCGCCGGCCCGCACGCGCGCACAGGAATACTCGCGGCAAGTGCCCGCCTCGGAAGGCCAGGCCTTCGCGACGCGCATGAACGCGCTCTTCGTCGAGGCGTCCGCCAAGACCGCCGTCGGCGTCCAGGAGGCCTTCCGCGACGTCGTCGAGCGCATCATCGACACCCCCGAGCTCTGGCAGTCCGCCGCCGCGCGCAAGAGCAAACCCGGCGGCGCGGGCGCAGGCTCGGCCGCCCAGGACATGCCGGGGAGCATCGACCTCAGGCAGGAGCCCGAGGAGGCGGAGGGCGGCGGTTGCGGGTGTTGAACTTGAGCGTAGACTTGGACTGGCGCTTGCGCTTGCTTCTGTTGTTCTGGTTGGGGTGTAGTGTTGTTTGGGGTCTGCTTGGGTTGGGGATGGTTTGGGTCGCCCGCCGTCTGTGCTCGGGGCATGGGGGTCGGACCATCTACCAATTCCGGTTCTCCAACCTGCACCTAGAGCACCGGTCCCGAGAGGTTTCCGGGATGTTTAATGACTTGCGATGACGGTACGGGATGGGATCTGGTGCGGCGGAAGACTTTGTATACATATAATTGCAGGTCGGCGCGAGTGAGTTCTGTGTATACCCAGCATTTGTCGTGGAAACGTTTTGTGGTGTGATGTTGTACCGCGGACTGATAGAGGTTGCCCTTGGATGGCTCAGTTGGTTAGAGCGCAGGTCTCATACGCTTGTGGCTCGTAATCCTGAGGTCGTGAGTTCGATCCTCACTCCGAGCATGGTTGACCGTCTCGTGATTTTACTCTTTTTTACTAGTGTACGATACCCTCTCGGACCTCAGTACGAGTAGGTGTGAATACCGTCCAGCACGTCTCAAAATTGACTATTATGATATGTGACACGCAGGTCAGCCTTCCCAGGTACAATTCTTGAAACTTGCTGAAGTACCACCGGTGCTGTGTTAGAGAACACTTCGAAGTCTCATCCGCACAAGGCTTTTGCTACACTTTCCCCCAGGACAATGAGATGACGTATGTATGTATTGGTACAGGTGATCGGCTCACAACAGACTCAGCGAAGTACCTACCTATTACAAAATGAAGTTCGAAATCCGAATCCTTCCTCTCGGCGAAGAAGCACAGGTAACAACAGTTCGATCACAATGCAGCAAAGAACAAAGCACAAATACGTTGGAAGAACACGAAAGGGGGCACATGGCGCGATACCACACAAATCAGTCGCCCAACGAAAGGGCACATGAATGGGAATCACAGCCGGACCAGGAACGAACGATTCAAGTTTGGGAGGAGGTCAAGGACCGGGAGGCCTAGCCTTCATACGGGAAGTAGTTGGGATCCTGGAATCTCGCACGGAGATGAGCCATGAACTCCCTCTCCTCCCGCTCGCTCTTCGTGGGCGGGCGCGCCTTCTCCCTCGCCTTCGCCGCCGCCCGGTGGGCCGCACCGATCGCCGCGCTCACGCTCTCGGCGACCTCGACGCTCTCATTCGCGTCCCGGAACGGGCTCACCGCACCCACGGCGGTCCTCTTCGGCACGATGATTCCGCTGTCCTCGCCGTCGTCTCCGTCGTCCTCCTCTCGCGCCCGCTTCTTGCTTCCCTCCGCCTCGACGGCGGGCTCGGGCGACCAAGCCATCTTGATGTCGTCCTCGCTCGCCCGCCGGGGGATGGTCGATGGTAGGTTCCATGGGAAGCACTTCTCCTCTGGAAAGCTCCACGCGTAGTAAGCGGACGGGATCGAGTTCGCAGGCGCAGGTGCGGGCGCGGGGTTGGGGTCGACCGGCTCGCCGCTGGCGGGAGGGTCGACGTCCTCTCCACTCGAGTCGTCGTGCACGTATTGAAAAGGGTCGGAGATGTAGTTGGAACTGGAGGGCTTGAAGTTGAGTTCAAGATTGATCGACGCCAAGGACACGGAGGCCGTAACCGAGGCGGGATCAGGAGGGGCGACTGGGTCGCTGTTGTTGCGCCGGCTGGGAGAGCTCGACGACGGAAGGGACTGGATGGGGGAAGATGGGGGGAGGGTGGAGTCTCGAACCTGCATGTCGGGAGAATGCGGGGGAGGAGGGAACACGCGATGCCGTTTGGGGGGAGGGGCGGCAGGGCGCTCCTGGCGACGTTTCTGTGCGCGCATCGAGGGCCCGTGCGAGGGGGACTCCGGCGCGGGACTGGACGGCTCGCCGCCGTATGAGGGATCGATGTCGTCGATCCTAGTGATGGGATCCTCATCAGTAGGGGTCTCCAGTCACGAAATATACGGATACTTACTCGCTTACAGCAGCAGCCAAGTCGGCGTGGGCACCGTTTTGCCCACCCGCCGCGCGGTTCGCCTGGCGAGCACGCTCCCGCTTCTCTGGGTCATATTGCACCTCGACGCCTTGGGTTGACTCTTCCAGATGCCAGCATCCAGACACATCAGTGACCGCCCGCGCAAACTTCGTGCCCGCGACCCGCTGGATGTCCTGTAGCAACTCTTGATACATCGCGAGGCTCTCGTCGGCCTCGATCTCCGCGAGGGTCATCTCCGCGAGGAGGTGCGTGAGCTCCTGGCGCAGGTCGTTAAGCAGTTTCCTCATGTCGGTGTGGCCCCGCATGACGCAACCGAACATCCTGTCGAACCACTGTGGGTTCTCCGGATACTCGGGCGGGTAGGCATAGCGCAGCCCATTCACGTCGCGGAACCACGGCGGGATTTTCTCGGCGAGCTCTGGTGGAGGACTGAGGGAGGCGCGAGGGAGGGGTTCTGGTTCGAACTCGGGCTCGGGTGGTTGGGGCAGCTCCTCTGAGCACGTCACCGGCGAGGGGGATGGCGGTGGTTAGGGAGTTCAACGATGACGCCAGGGATGAGGGAGAGAGAGGACTCACCTGGCTCGTGGAAGTTGTACTTGAATGCTGAGTATTTCGATGGAGGGAGGTCGCCTTCAGAGACCGCATCGCGGAAGGTGTCGATGAGCTTGCTGTGGCCGAGACCGGGGACTTTTGGGGTGGTCGTAGCTGCGCGACCGCGCCTTCGGAATTTATTAGCGGTCTTTCCGCGCAAGCTGGAGTGACGACGCGGGGAAGATCGTAGTTGTTGAGGAGGGGAGTCGGACGTCGCGATGGGCACGTCGAGGTCGGAAGTGGTTAGACAGTTGACTGGGGAAGGAAGCCGAGTGACGCGTGGCGGCATTTGGGCAGGAAATGCTAGGCGAGAGTGAAAAACACAGGTTGTCTGCAGTGGTAGAAGTTGGTCGACACTCGGAGGGAGGTATGGTGGTGGTGGTAGTGGTTGCAGTTGCAGGGGTCGGGCGGCTTTGAAGCGGCGGCAAAGCGACGGACCTTCCACACATCCCAAATCAGGAAGGAAACAAAAAGCTGGTGGAGCGCCCGCAACCCGGAACAATAACACACCAATAAGCCCTTGATCTGAGGCGATGCGATTAGATACATGTAATACATACAGGTAACAAGAAGTGACAACCATCCCGTCGAAGGCGCATACATAGTCGACTATGCAAAGGGCTCCTCTTCGCGTTCCGCGGTGTAAACGTAGGTATTCTGTGGAGCCATGACGAGCGGGTTCATCAGCTGCTCTGCCTGCGGTCTACGAGCAGGGAAGGAAGGTGAGTCTCGAAATAGGGAGGCAGTCAAAAGACGTCCATACCCGAACTGCTTCTTCAACAATTCGTCGAGAAGAGCGTCCTTCCGCTCTTTCCAACACTTCTCCTCATGTCTCAACACGCGGAGCTCCTCCACAAGGGCCTCATGCTGCTCCAGAATCCATTTGTGCTTCGCCTTCATGAGCATGTATCGCACCTGGGTGTGCGAGCGTCCCGTGATCAAGCCCGTCGCGGGGTCCTCTTGTCTGAGGAGGTGTGGCGGCAGCTCATCTTCCGGGTCGTACTCAAACATGCCCGGCTCCGGGGTCAATTGTCGGACAGGAGTCTGAGTCTGGGGCAGTCGTGAAGCATGGCCGCTCCCGTCGACGGGTGAAACCCGGAACCCGTCGTCTTCGTCTGCTTGCGCCTCAACCTTGAAGGTCGAGTAGCCGTACGGATCAGGAGCATGCGTTTGAGCCGGTTCTGGCTCTTCGCGCTTGCGCTTACGGTTACCACCTCGGCCAGGCAGCGGAGGAGAGATGTTGTGCTGTATGCGCATGTGCTTGGCAAGTGCATCCGAACGAGTGAAGGACTTATCACATTCTACATCCAGACAGATGTCAGAGCGGTCGTATGTAACAAAAATGACTTGCGACTACTTACCCGGCCGAGGGCAGGTGAAGGGCTTCTCTCCGGTATGTGATCGTATATGGGAGATGAGGGCGAACCGAGAGGTCTGCGCGATTCCTCGGCGGACGCAACCAGACCATTCACAAGTGTAGTTCGACTTGTGTACACCGATGTGGTCTATGAGAATGGATCAGCATTTCACCACATAAATGCGGCACAAAAAGTCGTTTAGAGATAAGTTTGAGCCTTTCTGGAGTATGTACATTGAAGTAGAACTCAAAGTTCAATTATTTTGCCGTCGGGTGAGTTCCACTTCCACTGCCATGTCTCTGTCGTCAACGATCAAAGCGATAGGACTCCAGCATCCCCGAAGTTCCACTTCTCACTGTTCTAGTCACGACTCCCAGCCAGCCTGGAGGTGCCTCCACTGCCACAGCTGGTGCATTATGTCTCCAGAACCTCCTTTACCAAACCAGCATCATGTTGAAGTGAAACTCACCGTTGTGTATATGTTCGATGAGTGTCGGTAGGTGATTGAACACCCTCCCACAGTCCTCCCACTGACAAGTCATGGTATCCGCCTCCCGTTCCTCCCCAAGCATGCTCGCCTCCGCTGTCTGGGGAGACCCGGGTCTTGACGCCGACGAACCATACTCTCCTGCAGCCTCAGGGTAGGGGACCAGATCCTCGTCAGAGGACGAGTTTGAAAAAGGGGTGTTCGATCGGAGACTGGGTGAAGGGGATGGACTGTATACGCTGCGCGCCATGGCGAATAATTCTTGGGTCCACAGGAAGTATTAGAGAAAAGCCAGAGGAGGGCAGGGAGCGGTGCGCCAGGACGAGGTCGTGCTCGCCTAGGAAGAAGTCATCGCCTCAAAGCCCGCCTCCTCCCCGAGCGCTTCCTATCTTCGCTTTCTTGGGCTATCACCATCATCCCACAATCTTCTCTTTGCTAGTCCCTTCAGCTGTATTGCGGCAAGTGGCTCTTTCAGAACCAAAACACATTCTGTGTCATAACTGTTGCGCATACAAGCTGTGGAACGGACAGGAAACTTAGCATCCTGCTAGAATGAGCTCGCCTTTCGCGAACTACCCCGTGCCCGAACGCTCTTTCATGCCTTTCGGCACGCCCTCAACCCCTACAGCAGCGCGTGGAAGCGCACCCACTCGAGCAACTGGCGCGAAGCGTGGTCGGAAACCCAAGAACGCCAACGCCAATGCGAATGCGGGCGCAGAAACCCCACGCACCCCTTCCGCATCCCAACCCACCGCACAATCTTCTCTGCAATGGATAGATCCTCAGCTTACTGGCAGCACGTCGTCACAACCGGCAACTGGCACGAATTCCGCTGGAGGGACCTCAACACCTGCGGCCATACAGGACGCTCAAGCTACTCTGCTTGCCCAGGGCCTCAGCCTTCCAGGGGCGCAACCCCCCTCTGCGACGCCTGGCGCGGGAGGGGAGAGTGGTACCCCAGGACCATCGGGTGCGGCAGCAGCCACGACCACTACTGGCGCACCGGCCGGGGAGGAGGATGGCGACGGAGAGGACGAGATGCTGCCCGCGATGGCGGACGACGACTATTCGGCGCAATTGTCGTGGCAGAGTCAGTCGAAGGACAACTTAAAGTGCGTGTGTTGCCCTTCTCATGCTAGCGCGTGTGCTGAATGTCAATACCTGCCGCAGAGTCCTCATGGACAACTTCAGTTCTCAGCAGTACGACCGTTTTGAGTCATATCGTAGGCATGCGCTGCCCAAGCAAGCAGTACGCAAGGTGTGTCATTCCCCCTTCGTCCTTTGCTTGCTTGCCGACCATTTATCGTGCATATAGGTCATCCAGCAAGCGACAGGGCAGCAGGTCTCACAGTCCGTTGCGCAGATCGTTGCAGGTTTCTCGAAAGTTTTTGTTGGAGAAATCGTTGAGAAAGGTGCGCCGTTTTCAGTGTGCCACTTACAAAACGCTCGCCTCATCGGTTGTTGTGTAGCACGGCAAGTCCAAGCGCGCAGGGGCGAGACAGGCCCACTGTCCCCCGACCATCTCCGCGAGGCATACCGCATGTATCAAGAGGAGACTGGCCGTGTAGGCGCAGCACGGCCGTTGAGGTCCAAGCGACTTTTTGTCCGATGAACATTGAAAGTGTACGCTTGGGGGCAAATCCAGAATATCGTCTCTTCAAGGATATATTGCAGTTTACCTTGTGTACTTTGTATTTGTGCGTACTTGTGCCGTCATGGCTCAGCATGCGCTCACATTTGTTACAGAGATACCATTGATAATCAACCGGATGCCTGCAGCTTTGTGACTTTGATCCCCGCCTTGATCGTTCGCAAACAAGTGGCGGCCTGCGAGGAAGCGGTCCACGCTGAGTACCTATGGCCACGAGAAAGCAAGTCATGGGGCTGAGACTAGGTCACCACAATCTCCGCCAACTGGAGCTTTGCGAGATACGGGGCACAACCAAACGCTTTGGATGGCCACCATAGTCGTCGTCGTACGCTATCTCTGCAGAATGAGCTAGAATCAGTGAGAAGGGTGAATGCCTCGTGGCCAATAAACAAGATACTCGCGGCGGCCAATGCACCTGCGTCACCGCGTTTTACAAGACTATTCTAGAGCTCCGAAGCCCTTTGGGCATGTCGTTGCGTGCGTCGTGGTCACATGTCTCTGTTCTATTGTCCTAAGCGCGCTGGTGACATTGCTCGTTCACGTCACCCACAGACCCCACATAGGCCCACTCGCATCATCGAGATTGTCTTCTCAACGACAAAGCGTGAACGCGTCGACCGCGACATGTCGTCTATAAAAGACGCCCTCCATTCCTTGACCCCTAAGTACCGCACAGGTCTCTCCCTTACCCTCCTCCGGCGTGTCGTATCCCCGGTCTCCTCCCACCGATTCCTCGCATCCCTTAGCCTTCCGACAATGCCCTTCTTCGATATCCCATTTCCTGCGCCCTTCAAGGCGTTTGTCACAGGCAAGACCGGGGTCGGTACATCTGGCCAGGAGCAGGCTCCGCGCAGAATAAGTTGGACGAAACTCGGACGCAGCTTCGCGGGCGTGCGCAAGCACCATGGACGCCCCCGCCAGCGGCGCCATTCCATACAAGAACTTGGGGAGTGGTCAACGAACTTTCGGAGTGACATGCTTCCGGTGAGTGGTTTATCGCGATGATGTGTGCTTGTCCTTCTTACACGTTGTTCATTGGCTTTTGAAGACTTTGTCAGAACGACGAGACATAGACGTGGACATGGTGGCTGAGGGCAGTGTGACGGATAGCGAGCTGCCCAGAGCTGGTCTCTACCGGGTTCCCTCCTACTCGTCCCAAGGCTCCGACTCAGATTGGACAGCAGTTCAGAGCGATGGAACTATAACACCTCCCGCCACCATGTCGCGTGCGTCCTCCTACAAGAAGGATGTTTTTATCTGCGAAGACGACGAGGGGTGAGTTGTCTCCCATCCAGCCCCCAATCAGCGACTAACCACGCCACTCGTAACAACAGCTCGAAGCTCACCTTCCAATCAGGCTTCCACGAGCCCGCTGGGACGTCCGAACCAGACCTGGGCCTCTTCCCCGTCAAGCTGGTGAAGAAGACGATGGCGCCCCTGGACGAGGACTTGGCCTTCATCGAACAGATGTTGAACGGCCCACAGGTCTTCATCCCAGCCGACCCCTACATCTACGACGGGCCCCTGCCAGCCACGCCGCCCCCAGTCCCACAGAGGCACCTTGCGTCGGTGAAGAGCCAGTGAGCGGGCCGGGGCCCCAGGCCCAATCCCTGGCGAAGATCACCTCGAGGTTATATATTCCTATCTATTCTTCGCGTCTCTCCTTCGCCGCCCTTCACTGCACTCCTTTGCGATGCAGTGCCTTTGCCTGGTCGCGGCTGCATGCTCCGTTATCCTCTGAATCTCGGGCGTGCTTTGTTCTCGTCTCTCGCGCGTCCGCATGCACACTCCCTCAGCGCGCTGTGTTATTTATTGTGTACGATTTCTCGGGCCGTGGCCGTTCCTCTAGATCTCGGTTGTATTCTTTTTGTCTCGGTCGTGTCTTGTATCCTGTCGCCAGTATCTGTATTTATATCACATTATATTGTCACTCCCATCTCACTCATTTTTGTTTGGTTCAATGGAATGCTATTTAATCCATCTATCCAGGCACGTCCAACACCTGACCTCACCGGACACCATAAGGTCACCGCGTTCTATGGAGAGAGGGACATATTTGTCGACCCTCGAAGACATCATCTTTGTGACCGCATTATGGCACAACCTTGAGTGCGTTGTCGAAGTCGGCAATGATGTCGGAGATGTTCTCAATGCCGACAGACACCTATCGCACAAAGCAACGACACATAAAGACAAGCACTGGAAGACGCAAGGCACCCGGCGGCTCACCCGAATCAAGTCGGGGGTCACCCCCGACGCGAGCTGTTCCTCCACGGACAGCTGCTGATGAGTCGTCGTAGCGGGGTGGATGACAAGGGTCTTCGCGTCGCCTGTTCAAGTTAAGAACAAACCCTTGGAAGCTCAGCGTCCGTCCGCCCCGAGCATAATGAAAGACCCACCGACGTTAGCGAGGTTGCTCGCGAGCTTCATCTTGTCGACGACCTCACTCCCGACCTGCGCATCGCCCATCACGCCGAACGTGAGCATCCCCCCAAACGCCTTCGGGCGCAGAAGCCGGTGCGCATCCCTGTGCGACTCGTGCGACTCGAGCCCGAGGTACGACACCCACGCGACCTTCGGATGCTTCTCGAGCCACCTGCAGTTCCCCCCTCAGACCTCACAGCCTTCAGCATATAGCGAACACGCAACGTACTTGGCGAGCTCGAGGGCGTTGTCCGAGTGGCGCTGCGCACGTAGACTGAGTGTTTCCAGTCCCTGGAGGAGGAGGAACGCGGAGAAAGGGTCCATGGCGGGCCCCATGTCGCGGAGGACGTCGAGGCGGCACTTCACGGCGAGGACAGCCTTGCCGAAGGTGTCGACGAAGCGCATGCCGTGGTAACCCTCGGCGGGCTCCGTGAAGTCGGGGAACTTGCCTGATGCCGCCCAGTCGAATTTTCCTGGTGTATGGTGTCGGTGGTGAAGATTATGAGACATTTTATAGGCCAGGAGCCATTCAAAGGAGACAGGAGACGTACCACCGTCGATGACGACGCCTCCAAGGACCGTGCCGTGCCCCCCAATCCACTTGGTTGCGCTGTGGGTGACGATGTCTGCGCCGTGCTCGATGGGACGGACAAGGTAGCCTGGATACCGCGGGCGTGTATGGGTCAGATAACTCCGCATACTAAGACGATCGCTCCGCTCACCTCCCATGCCGAATGTGTTGTCGACGATCAAGGGAATACCATGGTCGTGGGCTACCTGGCTCGCCCAAGAGTTCAGAGACCGAAAGCAATGAAATATGGTTAGTGAGGTTACCTTCGCCAGCTCCGGGAGGGGAGCAACAGTGTTTTTAGGGTTTCCAATGCTCTCGATATAGAGAGCCTTGGTTTTGTCATCGATAACTTCTGCGAATGCTTCAGGCTCCATGCTGGTGACGAACTTGACCCCGATGTCGAACTTCTTAAGGAAGACTGAAACCGGGCAAGTCAACATATATTATTTGGATCTATGCGGTTACATACCTTTGAACTGGTTGTACGTCTTCAAGATTGGAAATTGTCAGTCCAACGCCCATGGTCATGGGGAAGAACCGGAGCATAGTACGCACTCCACCGTACAGATATGATCTGACATATTCAATTCGATCAGAAACAGAGGAAATATGTGCCAGAAAATGGGTGCCTCAAGTACTCACGACGATACTATGTTATCACCGGCACCAGCAATGGCAGCAATGGCCATAAACTGTGCAGCTTGTCCGCTTGATGCTGCAACAGCGGCAACGCCTCCCTCAAGCGCGGCCATTCGGCGTTCGAACACGCTCTATAGCCCGTCCCATAGGTTGACGAATGAAAAAGAAATATTTAGGGGCTACGTACTACGGTTGGATTGCCCATACGGGAATAAATATTACCCAGAGACCTGCAGGAAGCAATCAGAGGTCGATGGCGATGAGAAAATGGACAGCGACGCACCGCAAACCAAACAAGTCCGCGCCATGCTAAAAATAAGAGAGTCAGTGTCTGGAAAAAGATGGAGTGAATGGGCCAGGGTAATGCCTTCGAATTGTTGAATACGAAGCTCGTGCTGGCATAAATGGGAGGGGCTCGTGCGTTGGTCGCGGAGTCGATCTCCTGACCAGCGTGCAGCTGGAGAGTCTCGAACTCAGGCTCCCTGAATCCCAGAGAGATATCAGTAATATAAAGTTACGATAAAGCCCACACTCACTTGTAGAAACTGTTTGAGGCTTGTTGAGGAATCATCTGGAGCAGGGGGCTTGGAGCTATACGGCCCACTGCTCGGACAGTTCCACTCCTTATATACCTGTGGAAGACATGGGTGACAGCGAATGAATTATGGCGCGATCATTCGGGTACGGTGCAAAGGAGAGACTCGGAGAATTGTGATACTTCCCGCACTATCGACCGTTGGGATTCCACTGCATGAAATCGCGAAGTAGGCTACTGATGCTATGCACGAGCGTAGTGCTTCCGTAGCTGACCGATGTACTAATCCCTTAACTGACACGTAGCTACGTGTCCACACGCCGGCCAGTTAAACACCGACACGAGAGTCTGCGAGTGCAGAAAGAAAGTGTCTCAGCAGACACGCACACGGACCTCACGGCATATGAGAGTGTAGTGCAACGTCACCTCCTGATGATCTCAAGACCGCATTCGAAATGGCCGGATACCATCCCCAAGTATTGGTCAATTTATAATATACCAACGGATTTGTTTAAAGAGGACAGGCTCACCTGGATTGTTGCTCTTGGGACAGTCGACGTTCCACGAGCATGGGCCCTGTGAGAAGCCGGAGTGCTTCTTCGGAGCGGTACGGATACGTTTAAAGGGACCGTCTTGTGTATGTGTGTTGTGTGGAAAGATTATTGCTCTCCATCGTAGCGCACCGCTGGAATAGCTGCGGTCCAAACCTTCCTGGGGGGAGACGGGTCGCAACGAATTGCCAATGTAAGAAGTCACTGCCTGCATTCCTTTGCCAGTCATCGCTCCTCCTGCGATGGCAGCGTAAGTCGGACATAAATTCAACCATTTCACTGCTTTCTGCTTACCTGAACGAAGTTGCAATCAGCACATACTGGACTAATTAAGCTTCCATGGGATGCCGGTCGTTTGATAGTACTCGATTCCTCCGACGTGCTGCCACGCACCGGCGATATTCCCAAGGTTCATTGGCCGGTTGCACACGATACAGACAGACGACAGCCGTGGGTCATCATGAGGAGACGATGACGAGCTCGGGCGGGCACTGGGCAAGAAGCTGGTCGTCGTTGGTCGCAAGCCGGGGGCAGCGCTAAACCAACCACACACACGCTCACGTCCCGATTTGGCAGGCGCATGTTGCCGACGGCGCCGAGACCTCCCAGAAGCTCGCGCGAGCACAGGAAAATTTCTGCTCTTAGTTTTCTGCCACCACCATCTCCCTCCTGTATGCGCTCGGTTTCGTCCTCAAACCCGTTATGCAGGCTTCAGCACCGCTGGGGAGGTCATTTCAAGCCTCCACCTTCCTGGACACCATCGCCAACCGATGGCGCCTAATCTAGGTGTCTTCCATCACGGTGCGTCCCTAATTGGCTGCCAGTCAAGGTCCTAATATATGCCACTGCTACAGACTAATACTAGGTTCACCGAAAGTCCTGTTAATCCAGGATGACCAGCAAACCCGTGGAAATCGCTGCGAAGCAATGTTTCCCGGAACATGTGTTCGCATGCCAATATCTTCAAGGTGATTACGATAATTTTTCGAACGTAGTCTTTTTCTGGCTGAAGGAGGATTGCCATCCAAGGTCGGAGTACACCGTGACGATGGGTACCTCAACGACCATCGCCTCTTACGTGCGTCCAAACGCGTCCAATACTTTCATGATTGAAATCACATTTGTGTAGCATTAGAGCTTCGATACGTACGAACATATCAAGAAACCAAGAAGCCAAGGCGGGGCGCGGGCAACACCCTACTGCCATCCCTTGGCCACTCTCGCTCCCATGTCTCAACGCCGGCTCTATGCCATCGTTGCCTGCTTCACGTTGCATGTTTCCAACCACCGTGTCCGACGAGTGGCGTAGAAGGAACAATGCTCGTGAACTTGACGTATGTGGGCGGTGGATTCCGGCGGGCTGCATGTTCTCTTTAAACCTGCATTTCTGCCCGCTTAGTGTTCACCGATTCGTCTCAAGTTCATTCCGTTTGGATTCGCTTGGCATCTTCCATCTAGAGATGTCACGATTCCCACAGCGCCTATGCAGCACCCAGGCGTATCGTACTCCCGCCACAACCTCCTACAAGGTACGCCCCACGACCGAATTCATTCGTTGGGGCAGCGTTTGGGGTATCATAGCCATGCTCTATTCATATCCAAGTTCCCAGGCATTTGCGCAGACCAGTGCGGACGCTGCTTCCATCGGTACTCGTGGTGATGCCTTCCCATGTCCACCTCACCAGCTCCCAAAAGGAGGATCGCAAGTCAAGGCATTCCCTCTCTGGTCCCGGCGCGAGCCGACCTTTCCGCGCCTCGTCGTCCCGCTCCGAAGGGCACCGCGTCCCGACTTCTCTTTCTCCGCTCGGCCTCGCATGTATCCACGGAAGCTCGTCTGAGTCTCCGCTGCTGCGCATCCTATGGTTTACCCTCCGGATCCTCTCAACACGTGTGGGCTACACAAGCTCCGCTCTGGCATCGGTTGGTGCGTCGCCCTCGGAGCTCACCCACTCACACCTCGCCTCCTCGCTCTCGTGATGGGCATGGGCATCATGGCACGACTTCCCAGGACGCTTCCGGTGCTTAGCGAAGACAGGTTGCGCCCGCCGCGGACACGCGCACCTCTGCCACCTGGCGATCGCGTGCCCACTGTGGCTGACTCCAGGCGTGCTTCTTCCGATGTGCCATCCTGTGCCATCGCACACATATCGAGCCCACTCTCCTGCCGAGCCGATCGACCGACGCCGCGATGAGCTCAACGATCAGGCCGCAAACACGAGGATGGATGCACTAGCCGGACGCTGTCGTCGAACAGTGACCGACCACTCCGAACTGCATCCTTACGGAAGGGCAAACACACGACCCGCCCCGACCTGGCACCCAATGGCCGCTCTCACGTTCGTCATCGGGAGCTTCTCAGGTCTTCGCTCGCCTCGTCACGGTGCCTTCGCTCCTTGTCTGTGCTGTAAGCTCCGGCGATCTACCACCAATCGCGCTCGTGCTCGGCCATCGATCTGTGCCGTACGATAGCCTTCCAAGCTCCGGGACGCGCGCGTCTGCCTCGTGGCTGTCGTCCTTCAATCAACGCAACGCCTGCGGCGCGACTTCTGATTCTGAACGCAAGCCCTGTCACATCGTCCCACCATCGCGCTGCTTGGTATTGGACGAGCGAACGCGGTGGAGTACAATGTCACCATCCCGTGCGGCGTTTGGGTCCGACTTTCCATATCGCAAACGGATTACGGGTCTTCCTCGCGGATGGACGATCCGTTTTAATCGAGTTCGTATCTCGGCGGTGGAACGGTATCCTGGGCCTCCAATACTACTTTGCCTTAATTTTGATTTTGACTGACGGACTGACGAACGGTGGGATTAGGACTGGCAGGCCGATGCAAGGACTAGCGCCGCCTCCAACGAGCATATCGAACCGTGGATGTGACGTTGTCATGCTCTTAGCCGATCCTCTTGCGTTGTGCACTCTCCTCGCCCATGGGGTATACTTAGTTCTGCTCGAGGTGACCCGTTTACCGCCTACTCGGTAGTGCTAGGCCCCAACCTTGCTCACTCCTCGCTTTCTGTGGACGTCGAGGTCGAAAACCAAGCACATCTCCATCAGACACATTGCGTCACGTCTTGGCTCAAGCCATTCCGGAATCGCAACCGTCCCCGCGACTCGTGGCTCGTGGCTCAGCTTCGCTCGACAATGGCGCAGTCACGGCAACGGCACTGCGATTCACATCACGAAAACGGCGGCGAAGTTGTAAGCGTAGCCACTAATTCGGGTCATTATAAGGGATTATAAGCCCGGATTAGAATCCTATAAGGTGGTAATCAATAGCAAGATTAAAGGAATTATTCCAGTGATGTGAACGTCAGTCAATGGTTGCGCGCTTCACAGCCTCCTTCGAATCCACTCCCAATGTCCTCCCAATGCTCTTGCGACTCGATGCAATTCCCCCATGTCGTTGCCACCGGTTCAAACAATCCTCTTCTCCGAGCGCCTCCACTCAACTGTCGGACATTCTCGGATGGCAACTATCCCGGTACTGTACAGGACCATGTCGGAGCTTCAATCCAGGTGAGTCTTCGTTTCCACCTGCAGCGCTGTTCCTCCTTCGTCTAAGTCCCTCATTCCCTCTATCGTGCTACACACACGACCAGTACTGACTTCATTACTTAAACAGGGGCCGGTACTTCCCCTCAAGCTTCCTATGGTCAAGTCCCCCTCTGTCCCTCGTGCGCTGTCTGGCTCGCCACTCTCGCGCTTGCCGTCTTGGGAGTCTCAGGTCTGCCGTCGCTGCCACCGTCCACTCTGGTCGAACTCTCTCCTGGGCTGTGGTTTTCTTGTGTTTCTTTCTGGGGTCTGTCATCGCTGCTGATACGTCTTGGGTGGACATCTGGGCTCGATGTTGTCTGAAGCTCATCCTCGCTACCGTCGTCTTTAGGCTGCTTGCTCCAGGCTGGTTCTTGACCATACAGCCACACCAGGAATCCGGCCATTAAGGTGAGTCCCTTCATATGATGGTGCCCTTCTGACTTCCCCCCTGTTGTCCACGCTGCATGTCTGTAATCCCTATTTACGCGCGTGTCTGCTTTCGACATCGGTACGTCGTTCGTTCCTGGGCCTTTTCGCAGCTGGGCAGCTTTGCCTCTCGACGACAGTTTGTACCCGGGTTCCGTCGTGTATAGTACCGTTCATGTACAGTACCGTAGCCCGGATAAAATGCATTCATTTCATTCGTAATCCATGCGCTATGGCGTGCAGCGGTGACCAGCACAGTAACCAGAGCGAGCTAGCGGAACCTGATGTATCATTATGGTAACTGGTGGAATGACCATGCATATTTGGACAGCTTGGAACATGTTCGATCATTGCATTGATTTTGTCACATTGCAAAGCCATTGCAATGCCCTTGGAAGCCATCCAATGCCGGAATAGCGGGATTGTAATGCATTCCGAAGTGGCAATGATTACATTCATCAAAATCTGATTACAACGGTTTCTAACATGATAACAATGGGGTACAAAATCCGAGCCAAATCGGTGATGCACCTACGGCCCACAGCCGTCCTGGCCGTCCTGGCCGTCCCTATCAATCGCGAGATCGCCCGCTACCCTGTGCGGACTGTCGCCACTCCGGAACACCTGGCCGCATTTGCCGAGCCCCAGCAGTTGCGTGACTACCGCCGCGGGGAGGCGAGCTGGAGAGTATGTACGAAACACTCCATCGTTACCTCAACGCCAACGCTCACGCGGGCAGCCTCCGTACTACTGTAGTCACCAGTCAGTAATCAGTGCTCAGTAAGCTCTCAGTGCTCGGTCACGGCCCCCGCACCGGTCTACGTGTACACCCGGATCCCCGAATTTCGAATTTGTGCATGATGGCGACAGCATTGCCCATTGCGAGGCCCCTGCGGGTCACACATTTGCGGTGACACTGAAAATAACAGTGCGGATGGAGGCAAGGAGGCAGCTGGCAGACGGGCGGACTGGGGCACCGGGGACTAGCGCGGTACGTCAAGCGGACTCGTCTGTCTATGTAGATTACTAGATCGCAAACACTAAGGTACTAACACCGAGCATGATCTAAGGTAACTTAGTAGGAAACGTACTAAGGAGGCTGATAGGGGCCACAGGACAAGCAAAACGCATCTATACAAACACAGCACATACTCTAACGCTAACACGAAACACATGAACCACGCAAACGACTAAAACTACAAGCTACAGTACGTAAGGTGAATGGGCTACACACAGATGGTTCTAATCTGCTCTAATATCACGTATGTGCATTCATCAGGCCACGACAAAACCCATCGGAGAGGAGTCGACCACGGCGATCAACTCCAACGCTCGAATGCTAAGCTCAATTGCAACGCAACAGCGCGCAGCACGTCTCACTGACCAGGCACGTCAAGATGCGCGATTCACGCGCGCCGCACCTGCGTGTATCTCAGTCTGCGGAGCACGGTACCGGTCCCGCCGCGCCCATGCACGCCATCGTCGTCAGGGGCGACGACCTACCATACGCCGCCCTCTGCGTCCACAGCTCGATCTGATCAGGGGGCGGGATGCGCGCCGCGGGATCGCGGATTTGGCAAGGTGACGGGTCCTGTGGCGCGCTCCACGTTTCAGAGCGCACTGTGTGGTCGTGTTGGGCAAGTCCCCAGGAAGGATCGGTCGAGGATCGGTCGCGACATCCTGGCGACATCGCAACCCGAGCCAAGCCCAAGCTGTGGAAAGGGATATGACACGGGACACCTCCGTCGGCGGCCCCTCGATTCCGCGTCGTGGACGTCGCGAGCGCGAGCCTCGAGCCGCCACTGCCAATCGGAAAGGCTGGCGAAGGGGTCTCTGTGGGGCGGAAGACGTTGCGGGGCGAGTGGCGCTCCACGGGGGATGGTAGGCCCGCTCCGAAACGCGTCACGATCGTCGTTCGGAGAAACGGGTTGTGTACCGGCCTGGTACCGGCTCTCGCCCAATGCTCGTCTTCAACGCTCGAACCAGCACGCGGACCTCGACTCGACACTCGGGCCGCGAGTTTTTGAACATGAATTCTGCTCCTCCATTGGCTAGTGCGTGCAAGCTTTTGTGTGGTGCGCGAGTGTGTCCACACCGACGGCGACGGCGGCGTGGACGATGCGCACCAGTCGTACTGTACCATACTCTCGCGTACCAGACGTGTACGTGTACCGCGTACGTATAGACGTATCGTACCCTACTTTTGTGTGCGTGCACGCGCGCACAGTCGTGTCATGAGGCGGGTCATGGATCCATAACGTAGCGACAAACAGAGGATCAGAAACAGGTGGGGCAGGAGGGAGGGAAGGGGGAGAAATAAGGGGTAATGGGGGGACGCTGTATTATACTCTTGGAGCAAAACGATAGCCGGGCGCAGCCAGCTACCATGACATGAACTGAGACAAGGGACATAATGGCAAGGCAACAGCCTGATCATGAAATGACAGATACGTGAGACATGAGACATGGGATGGGGGTGGGGGGGGGATCATAATTAGCGAGTATGAACAACATCGATGTGGATGGGACACTGGTCTCGACGAGGATATGTACGTGTCGAGCATCGCAAGAGAAGTAAGAGAGATGGAGAGACGTAAGGGACAGAGAAGAGAGACACAGAGATATATGGGAACTCAGATTATACAGTGAGACGGGGATTCGGAGCATCTGAACAACACGGCTATGGATGGATGTATGCAGTACCGGAACAGTGAACACCTTGGGACACCAGCGACGACGAGAAGTGAAGTGAAGTGAAGTGAAGAAAAGTGGGATACGACACTGAACAGACCGAGCTGAATTAACTAAGCGGCTGCAATTATGTACACCGGTAACCTGTTACTTTTGTTGCGACCAGGCATAGCGGTAAAGACTGCAAGGCCTCTGCCCCGAGCCAGGGCAAGAGGGTCTAGGCGAAAGCGAAAGTGACAGGAAAGGGCCGACAACACGAAACGGAGCACACGAGGACTCGCACGCGCCAGGATTACGTCTGCTGCTGCTGCGGCATGTAATGCTGCGACTGCGCGGCGTACTGCTGGGGCGCGTATGTACTCGGCTGGTATGAGTACGCGGGCGGGCTCGCTAGCGCGCTCTGGTACGTCGGCGGCAAGGGTAGAGGCTGCGGCTGGGCGTATTGCGGCTGCTGGTGGCTCAGCGAGGGGGACGAGTGCTGCGACACCGCTCGCGAGTGGGTCTGACTTTGGCTCTGGGGCGTGCCGGGGACCGAGTTGGAGTTTGAGTGCGACGGAGTGGCGTGCCGCGACTTGTTGTGCTGCAGGCATTCGTGTTGCCCGCTCGCGAGGAGCGCGAGCCCGATCGCGCCGTGGTCGCCCGAGTGCTGGTAGTGGTACCCTGCAACCCAGTTAGCCCTCCATCCCATCCCAACGTGAAAGAGGATAGAACTTACGCAACCCATTCATGTTCTTGTACCTCCTCTGGCAATCGCCCACGCCGCACGCGTACGGCCTCAACCTCCTCTCCGCCTCCTTCTCCACCTCCCTCAGCTCCGCGTCGCTCAGCGTCACATCCCCTTCCCCACCGGTCGCGGCCGCCTTCTCAGAGCGCTTGCTCGCGAGCAGCTCCTGGAGGTGCTCGAGGTCTTTGGGGGGCGCGAAGTTGCACGACCCGTGCGTCATGTGGTACTTGAGGCCGTTCGCCTGCTTGTACGACTTGTTGCAGTTCACCTTCGGGCACTTGAACGGCTTCGACAGTAGCAGGCTCGACGCCGGCCGGCTGAGCGTTGTCGACGCCCGCGCCGTCTGCGCCGCCGAGCCAGAGCCTGACGCCGACGCACCTGACGCCGGTGACGAAGACGACGGCCCAGCGCCAGACGAAGACGCTGGGGCGGTCGCCCTGTATCCCGAACCGGAGCCGCCAGGGATTGGTGAAGCGACGCGGGACGACGCGGGCGTCGAGTCCGGGGTATTACCCGCGCTCCCACTCAAGAGGAGCGCCGTCGGCGCGCACCCCGCGCCATTGGCGTTCTGGCTCTGGCCGCCGTTCATCTGGCAGAGCGCCATGCCCTGCTGCATGAACAGCGACGCGTTCGGGCCCGAGCCAAGAGGCGCAGCGCCTGGCAGGAGGCTCGAGTAGTCCGCGTATCCTGCGTACGCGTTGAACGCGTCCTCAGGCACGCCGCGGGCCGCGGGCCCCGCGGGGCGGAAGGGATGGTGCGGGTGGTGGGAGTGGTGGTGGTGTTTCCCGCGCGAGGGCAGGACGGTCGTCGTGTCGAACGCCGAGATCGGCGATGCGGGCTGGCTCTGGTGCGGGGAAGGCACGGCCGAGTACGTCGCGATGGAGGGCGTAGGCGAAGGGTAGCCGGAGAGCGGGGTCGAGATGGGCGTGTCCGGGGGTGAGGGCGCTCCGGACGACGGGGCGCTCGACGCGGTCTGATCGACGTCGAGCTCCATGTCGTCCGGGTCGAAGCCCTGGTACGCGATGGAGTGCGGCTGCTGCTGCGCCTGGACGCGTTGAGGTTGCTGCTGGGAAGACGCAGAGGCGGCGGCGTTGGTATCGGGGTAGTAGGAGGGCATTGCCTGCTGGCCCGCGGGGGTAGGGAGGGGAGCAGTTGTCGGAGGGAGGGGCTGCTGAGGAGCGTAGGGGTCGAGGACAACAACATGGCACTCTTCGAAGTGCTCGACGAGAGCGTGGAGATCGGTGAGGTTGAGCCCACAACATGTGTAATCACGGCACTAGGATGGAAATAGGATGACTAGGGTGAAGGCGGGCGCGAATCACGGAGTACGTACAAGTTCATCTTGCCTCTCAAGCATGGCAAGGGCGTTCACAATAGGACCACGGTCGCTCTCTACCGACGAGGACATCTTGGTGAACTTGAAGTCATTAGGGCTAGGGGATGAGAGGTGAGTAAACACCCTGGAAAGGTCGCGACAATAATATGAATATTCAAAGTCAACCAAAAACGTGACAGGCAAAGGGGATGCAGAAAGGGTATCAAAGCCAGGCGGGATCAAAATGACCAGAGATAGTCGAGGAAATGATGGACGGGATCATGCAGGGAGTCCGTCAATCGAAAAGGTACGGCGACAATCAATGTTGAGGGTGGGGGACGGGGTCGGAAGAATGACAGCAGGCATGAGGACTCACTCTAATGGGCCGAGCAACTGACCGGGGGATACTCCAGGG
Source organism: Ganoderma leucocontextum (assembly GCA_020736865.1). Taxonomy (NCBI): domain Eukaryota; kingdom Fungi; phylum Basidiomycota; class Agaricomycetes; order Polyporales; family Polyporaceae; genus Ganoderma; species Ganoderma leucocontextum. The sequence continues at coordinate 1,764,541 of JAHKGY010000009.1, forward strand.
TAGAAACGGCTGCCAAAGGAGCCCGAGCGGAAGGAGAGGGGAGAACCTGCGAGGAAATGCCTGGTAAGGGACGACGCAGTGAAGGAGCCGTTTTGGCCGGTGAATGAACCGGAGCCCATGACGAAGTCTTGAGAGTCGGCGGAGTTGTAGGATATTGGTTGAGCGGTGGCCATGGCAGGAAAAGTAATCGGATGTAGCAAGTATAGATGAGAAGTCGTGCGAGATGAGATGAGATGTGCAGTGGGGGAGATGGGGAGGAGGGAGTCTATATATGCGCTGAGGAGGGCAGGAATAGTCTAGGACCTGCTAGGGAGCGGGAAGGAAGCACTCGTGTTCGAGCGCAGATGAGGAGGCCGGGAAGGACGAGAGGGAGGGAGATGAGAGATCGGCCAAGAGCGAGGACCCGGATCCGTAATATACTCGGGCTCATCCTCCCACTCCCAACATCACCCCTAGTCACAGTCACACCCCCAACCGACACTCTGGCTCCCGCGCTCGGCACTCTCCTCCACGGCAGCGCCCAGTCCCCGATCCCAGCCAGCGTCCGCCCAATCCCATTCCTCCCGTCCATCTCCCCAGACGCTCTGCCCACCCCCGACCTCAGCCCATAGCCTCACAGGCGCACTCCGTCCCCGCCCCGTCGGGCCCCGCCTCACCGGACGCATCCAGAGCCAAGCATGCCGTCTATTACTGTACGCAGTCCACACGTCCCCAACCTTCCCGCACCGCCTGCTCTCCCTCCTCGGCAGAGCCCTCTGCCCACCCGTCCGCACCCAATGCGAGTGCGATCTCCTCCCGCAGCCCATGCCCGGGCGCGACGCCCACAGCTCACAGTGCGGCTCCACCCGTCCGAATCCGACCCCCGTCCTCCGCACGAGTACTTACTCTAGGTATCTCGCCTTGGCTTTAGCTTTAGTCTCTGATTCGGTTTCGCCCTCCCGCCTCCTTCTATCCCCGTCTGCGGTGCATACCGATATACCGCAGCGACTGTGCATGTCGCGTCCCGCAGCGCCGTCCACGGTCCTGCATGGTCGGCCGATGTTCAATGTTGAGTCCACTTGACTTAAGTCAGTCACGTCTGGTTCGACTCCGCTGCCAGGGGACTCGCTCCATGCACGCCCTCCCGTTCTCCGCCCCCGTTCCCAGTATAGCCTGCCTTTCCGACCCTTTTCATTGTCCGCTCGACCCGTTCGCACACCCAACCTCGACCCGCGACCACACCACCGCGCCTCTCTGTCCACCTCCTGATCCCCCATAGCTCCGCACACGGGGTCGGTCCCGGCTCTCCGGCCCTAGTCCCGGCCATCCCCATTCCCGCTTATTTGTACTGACTTATACATAGTCGCATATTCGATCCACTTTGGCGTCGGTCGCCTCGTGAGGCATATATGCATATGCATTCTGCATGATCGTAAAAGCGTCGGTCTTGGACTCTCAGGCGCACCAGTTTGATTGAGTGCTCTCAAACCTCCTGCCGCTAAACCACGTGTATCCCAGCCGACTGTCGGGATCGGCGTAGGTTCCCACGGCCATCCACATGCTGTAACTCGAGGCCGTTCCGAATTCGAGCACTAACAGGCCAAGGAATCCGGATCCAGAAGCCTGTCTTCTCCCCATCGAACTCGATCCTGTTCAAGTATGTCGGTCACTAAACGTCCTTGCTTAAGCGTGACTAGCATTCTAACGTTTACAGATCGTAAACGAAGTACAGTTTCAGACGCTGCAGGATCCGGAGCGATCGACGCTACCGCACCCCTGCTGCTGTGCTCTGGATCTGCATATGAATCAAGCCAAGCCCCGAGGCCCTCTTCTCTTCTCTCACTCACACTCTCTCATGCACTCTTTTCCCGGAAAACACAAGCCTCGCCGCCCGCGCCTCCTAGAGGCCAGACACCATCCTATCTCCGTGATCCCTCTCGAGACTCAAAAGGGTCCGCATGTCATGGCTCCAGCTGCAGCCTACAGGTGAGACGAGATCCGCATCTTCCCATCGACAGTAACAGTTGATGTGGATGCGCTGGGTCTGAGTCGTGCGGGACCAGGCAGCACCATCGCCATCGGGATTCGATTCGGATTCCAGGGGGCGCATCAATCGTCGCACGTCAACGTCCATCTCTGGCCACTCACTATTTCCGACTCCTCGACGGGGGTCGTCTGACCGACACTCCGTCCCTACGAGGTAAGTAAGTAAAGTTCAGATCACGACATAAGTACTGCCACACACATACTGAGCAGGACGAGTCATCAACGTTAAGTAGGCTCTCCATACGCTACGTTCAATAGCTTGGCTTCAAGTTACAGCCACAGCCGCCCCGGTCTCCAAAGCATACTTATGAAAGCGCATCAGCATCACATGGACGTCGGCGTCCAGACACGGCGAGCGCCTGCCGATCCTTCAACTTCTGGCAACTTTGCCCTCTCGCGCCCAGCACCCAACAGAAAGCCGCGACGTCGCATGCGCACGCGCATGGTTCTGGTCCTGCCAGTCGAGACCCGCTGCGGCGGTGCGCTTCAGCACCCCAAGTCTCAAGATCCCAAGCCTCAGGCCTCAGGCCTCAAGTATGGAGTCTCGGGTCTCAAAACCCAACAAAACGCACAGCACCGCGCAAGCAGCATTCATGAATCATGATGTCGATGGCGCGCGCGCACGCGACACTGAACATTTCACAGGCGGCAGGCGACAGCCTCGGTGCCTCGGTGCCTGTTTGCGATCTGCACGCCGGTGTCGGGACTCGGCGGTTGTCATCACGCGAGCAGCAACGGGGGCGCGTCAGTGTCACCGTCAGTCGATGTCACGGTGTCTTACTGTCGGCGTCCTCTTGCTGGCGCTCCGGATCCCTCCCATGTGGCATACTTACGGACGGTGGTGGCTGATGGATCCAGCTCGAGGCGGCCGAGTCGAACGTTACTTACGAAGCCTTTCGAAATCCGAGTTCGCTGCGGGCTCGGTTGGCCACACTGCACACAGTCCAGCTGCGAGTGGCTGCGAAGAGCGAGGATCGTGATGTTCTCGTCGGACGTCAAGCCTGTCGAACGCACACGCGCAGATAGGTGAGTTGACGCGGTCTGGACGTTTCCGTGTCGAACTGTCGAACATCAGATTCCGAGAGCGTAGTTGACCGGCGCAGCAGCAGCACAAGCCCACCGCGCACCGTGACATCGCTCGAATTCGCGCTGTCTCCCAAGCCCGCCTCGTCCGCTCGAGCTCTCTCTGAGACATGCCACACGTTCGCAAGGTTGCACGGCTGCGACGTCGAGGCTCGAGAGGCTCGAGCTCCCGAACGTTGATGAACTCCGACATTCGGAATCCAAACTCGAGGGTCGCCTAGGGTTCGCGCGACGAAGAGGAGATAACAACATGATGCGTATGCATATGGCGGGGGTGGGCGGCGCATCACCTTCACGCCTGATGTGTACGTATTATCTGTCCGTACCCGCCCTCCCGTATGTTCACCGTAGCAAGTGTATACGATATTCACGACCGTCCCGGACGTCTGACCTAGCTCCCGCAATCAATTAAAGTAACACGCGCAACGGGCAGCAGCAGGCAACAGCTTGAAGCACAGTTACGGTCCGGGTACGTCGCACAGTTAGTCTCGACCACAGCCATTGCGCGTTGCGTGCGAGCCGTCTGACCATACCTGGTTATGCAGGATGCGCGGCCAGGGCCGTTGGACTCAAAGCAAGGAAAGCATTCAGGTGCCCACCCGAAGCGCACTGAGACGCGTGAGTAAGACGTGCGGCGGGCCCATGGCCAGCGCGCGGTGTCGGATCCGCGAGCGTTCGGCCCCCGCGCCGTCCGGGCTCCGGGCTCTCCCCCACAAGGCACGTCGATATACCCCTGGAGTTCCTTGCCCGCTTCCGCCCACCGTCGTCGGTATGTTTTCGCGAATTCCTGTTGCCTCGCGAACTTCGATGGGGCCGTGGACGCACAAACACGAAGGGCAGTGCAGCTACACACACACACACGGACTTACGGAGCGAAAGGACCGATCGTCTGCCCTGGCCCTGTCGCTGTCGCAGCACGTTGATATTGATGGAACCATGGACGGAGGAATCTCCACTAAGTAGATCTCGAACGCCCATCTCCCAACCCCTGCTTCTCCCATTCATGATCACTTGAATGAAGAACGACCACAAGTCCAGCAATAGTCGATAGTCGCTCGTGGAGCCCGGGGATGGAAGCTGGATCGCGCGCAGCGAACGCGAACGCCGTAGCGTGACATACTTGGAGAGTTGCGTTCTGTTCTGGACCTCGGCTCCTTCGAACGGTAGCTTCCTTTGTTCCATGTTGCTGGTCCCCCCTCGTCGCGACTCGCGAGGTCGCCTCGTTACGTGCGCGCCTGAAGCGACAATACATCGTAGGGACGGAGCGCGAGAGTTTGAACCTTGTGCGACAATTGACAGGGCGGAAGGCGTGACGCGCCTTCCCTGCTTTGCTACGCACGAGGGACGAAGGAGGACGCCAGCGGGCTTCGCTGGGCGATTCAGACTTGGTGTACGTCAGACATTCAATTATCGATAAGTATTAGCAGGATTTGCTGACCGTCATGGTGTTCGGTGTAGTGCATGACGTATTGCGTCGAAGTCGTCTGTACATGTCATTAATGTCAGCCCGAGAAGAAAGCGGGTGTCCGTCGAACTTACTTACGAGAACTGCTTGGTCGGAAACCCAATCAGTCCTCCCAAAGTCCTACTCGAGAGCCGTTGCCAATCTGAGAGGGAGCCCGTTACATGAGCATGATCAACAACTGACTGAGCTCCCATACCTGCTCGTCCATGTAAGCCCTATTGCAAATACGCTGACAACTCGCTACACACCACACCTCTGTACATATGCTGCACCGCGAGTGGAGCGATAGCTTCCCTTGAGACACCAACCGCACATCAACATGGCTTCGCGAGCCGTGCTGCACAGGCCGGGCTCGACGTTCGGATCTGCGAGTTAGCCTGACAGGCCCTGGAGCTCTCCGACTTCCCAGCATCTCCCCTCTCCCTCCGCTGAGCTTCGCAAAGTTCTATTTCCGCCATTCCGCCTCGAGCTCCCGCAAGCCGCAGTGCGCATCCTCGAAAGGCGTCAGTCAGCTTCCATCGGAGCCACCCCAACGCCTCGCGGCTGCCGGCATTGACTGTGCCAGCGACAGTTCCATACGTCGGACCCGGCGTGTGCCCGCCCCCCTCCGTTAGTAAGTGTGCGGCGTCGCCCTTACTTACCATCGGGCCACGCAGAGGAGTCCTGGCAGTGGCGTCGGTGAGCGGCACCGAGCGCGCGGCTTGCGATTGAAGTTCGATGTGTCAGGCAGGTGAAGTGAAGTTCGATCTCGATAAGCAGCACGCAGCGTGGCCCGCTCGGGTGGGCAGCGTCGCATCAGGAGGACTTAGCGTCGTCGGGACCCGTTTTTCCCGTTCGGGCGCGCTCCTCGGCGCGTGTTCCAGCGTGTTCCTGATTCCCGCCTGCGATCGCGATCTCAGAGCCAGGGTGTGACATCCCGAAATGGGAGGTGATCGTGATCGATGGGCCGACGCGATTGGCTCGTCGGGCGGCTCTCGGCGTGAGTCCAGCTCGTGACTCGTGGCTGAGTCGGACGCGTCGTGCGCGCGGAACACGTCTCGGTGACAGACAGAGACTCAGAGTCAGACCAGTTGGAAAGTACGCGTCCGCCATGCAAGGCGGAAGTTCTGCAGCTGTCGACTTGGCTTTTGGTCCGCTGTCGCCCGTGTCTTCGACGACATCCGCACAACTGCCTCGGCCTTGGCGTGGCTTCTCCCCCAATCCGGCGAATCACTATAGACACCGGTGGGTAACGCGGGCCTCCTTACCTCCACCGCGGACAGCCAGTGGACAGCCGCGAGAAAACGACCACGAATCGCCCGGCCTGCTCCGTCCTCCCACGCACACGGCCCCATAATCGATTGGCGTCCTCCGAATTCTGCGCTGTGGTCCGACTCCGAGGGCATACTTACGTCGTCGTGCATCGCTTGACGATGACAGCGAACCACTGCCCTCTCCATAGTGCTCCCGACTTGCTCTACCAATGCCAAGGCGGTGCCGCCTCGCCCTACAGACTTCAGATCTTCAGGGCTCTAGGCCGATGCCCCATTCAGTATGCCTATGTACGCATTGTATCCTCCACGATTGGGCTGACGATTTCCTGACCCAGGAAGCCCCGACGTCCAGACGGCGGATCTGGGGCTCCTCAGTCCGTTCGTCCGTCGCGATCCGTTCTGGATCTCCCAGTACTTCTCTTCGCACCTCGCGCGATCGTGCCATAGTCCTCTCGACGCCCAACGCCCTCCGAACCCGTCCTCGTCCGGATTGCCTCCAGCTGGAGAATCCTAGGATCATCCATGCATAGCCGCACACAAACTCGCGCCCATCTACCGCGTACTGCTACCGTTCATGTTCGTACGCCCAGGATCCCGGCGGATGGGCAATGACAGTCGCATGGAGAGGCATCCAAGATGACGCACGAGATAGGATCGGACGCCAGCGGGAGGCATGGACGTCGATGCCCGTGCAGAGCGACATTACATCCTTCTGAGGTGTGTGTTTGTTTGAAGGCGCTTCGCCCTTCCCGGCTCCCCCATTCCCAAATCGCCGACTTGTCTTCGCGCATCTGACGTCATGGTATACAGTACTAGCGCCCCCAACCGGGAGTCGGCACTTCGTTATCGGGGACCGCGCGGCAGTGCTGTCCCCTGCTGCTGCTGACTGAGCACCTTGGCTCTACGCGTTGTGGATGTCGTCAGTATGGATGCTTGGGCTTCTCGGGATGACCGTGTTGTGTGACGTTGGCGCGTCGGCGAACTCCAAGTGCATCCGCGGTCCCTGACCAGGATGCGCGGGCACATTCGGAGCCGGGTTCGTCTCCTCCATCCTGTCCGCTCTCGTTTGTCGTCTTCGCACTGATCCGCGGGTCGTATGTTGGCTGCCGATGTCGCACCTCGCACAGAGAAGAACGTACACTTACTCAGCGATCAAGGAACTTGCAAGTTGCGGCTCGAGTGCACTCAATTGCTGACTACGCATGGAGGTCTCCAGAAGCTACCGTCGGTCTTTCGGTATGTCGGACTGTCTTTCTCCGTGCATGGTTTTATCTCATTTGTGACATACGCATACGAATCCCATTTTCAGATTTGAAGAGCCACCTCCGATCGGACCGTGAACAAAGCTCGCTGGACGACCATCTTCTCGTCCCCCATTCCGGCGCATACATCCACCACATCCTTGCTCCGCGTCCAAATGGCGGCCCGGTGTCTCCTCGAACTCTTGGCTGGCGCGGCGCGGCGCGGCACGCCTCGACGCGTCTTCCGTGCCGTACTGCGGGAGCAGCTGGTGAGTGCCCCTCCTCGTTCAAGTCCGGAACGCCTTGACGTGGTACATGCTCGTCTCCGCACGATATGGGCGTCGGGTGGACCTTGCGCTTCTTCGTGGCGAGATTCCATTCGTGCCTGATCAATAGGCTGATCCTCCCACTCCCCCGCCCCGCTCGAATCGCACTCGTCAGAGCCTCCCACAGTAATATTGAACTTACTGACAGGGTCGGCGGCCGCTGCCGGCCCCCGGCTGCCGTTGGTAGCCGGGCAAACCCCCTCCCCCATCCCACCTACTCGGGCAGAACCCCCGGAGCCGGAGGCGGGTGCACCCTCGTCTGCGTTTCAGGATGTCCTTCCCCCTCCGCAAGCATACGTTCTCCTGCTTCGCGAAGCATCCCAAACGTTTTGGCGTGCGCGGCACATCGTATGTGCCGCCCCCTCCCCGTTTCCGAGTGGTCGTCGCTGGCGCGGTACTTACTACACGCGCCCATTAGGTGTTCGGTGGAGCCCCGCGCCCGCTTCCGCAGACGTTCCTTGTCTCCTCGCGCGGTCATCCTTGCTCTGGGTTGGCTGTTTGTTCAGCGGCCGCCCTCCGCGGAGCACCCGGGCCCGGGTCGCGTCGGCTAGCGTGTATTCGGGACTGTTGTATAGCCGGGAGTACTGTTTCTCCTCGCCCCCCTTCCAGCATGACAATTTCATACGTTCGTTGGGTTCGCAACATCTCCCAGCGTCCCGCAAACCACACATCATGCACATCGTTGTCGCTGTGACCGCCATGATCGAAACTGAACATCACCCTTTCAAACCAGGCATCATGCAGCCCCACCCGTGGACCACCCAGCATGCGTTCGGCTACCGTGTGTATTATGCCGTCGTACTATACTGTACTGGCACGGTCGGAGGGATCCCTGCCCGGGGGTCCGCGCCTGAGCACGAGCTAGATGGATGCGATGGCCGTCCGTGTCGCACGTCGCATGCGTTACCGTCCATCAGGCCCCCTGATAATACCCCCATATGCCTGATCTGGCCGACCCCAATTTGGGCGGGTTTTGTCCGGAGTCGCGGTCGGCCGTCGAGGGCCATTCTTGTCCGGAAAATGGGTCAGGCCTGTCCGGGCCAGTCAGATTTGTCCGGACATGGGATCAGGCCTTCAAAAAATCGCGAAAACTCACAGAAAAATCGATTTTCGCTCCCCCTGCGGGCATTTCACTCTTCGGCGGTGTACGAGACGTCCTACAACTAGATTACAATCAAATACATGCAGGTTTTCGTCCTGACTGCCACTCCATCAACAGTTATTCATCCCCATCCTCCTCCTCCTCGTCAGCATCACCTTTTCCACGCTTCCGCTTCTTGAGCTCCTTCACCGCCGCTTTGATCGTCGGTAAGACCCCCATAAGGTCCGTAAATAGACGCATGTCCTCCACAGAAACTTCGAGGTCTCCGTTCACCACGCGAGGTGTGCCGCGAGTCTTGCACAGGAATGCATGTTCGCAGGCGCCGGCCAACAGTCGGCCAACGCACAGTATAATGTGATATAACACGTCTGATCTATTCGATCCATTGCGAGTAATGGACCAGTAAAGACAATAGTTAATGGAAGTAGTAACAAATATAATAGGGACCTTTCAACCCGACCTCCTCCTCCACTCGGCGGTTCCTTTGTCCGGACCGGATCAGGCGTTCATGACTCCTTCCTTTCTGTCCGAACAATGGGTCAGCCGTGCCCGCCGCGAGCCCCCCCGTTTTGTCCGAATGGGGGCAGGCATGACCGTCCGAATCCGCCGATTTTGTCCGGACTCGGGGTCAGGCATATGGGGGTATTATCAGGGGGCCTCGTCCATCGCGTTCTTTCTTTCATGGGGCCCCACGCTCGATGGGTGCCCCGCCTGTTGCGCGGCAGCATTTCTGGAATGGTTCACCGGATATCATTCAATTGAGTTATTGAATATTGCATACCGAACCCGAGTGCGCGCCGCGCGGGCTCGCGAACAAGTCGGCAACAGCGCAATACAGAATATTGAATACATATCGAAGCCCAGACGCCGAACGTTATCGAAGGCTTCTATCATATGATCGCCGATTCCAGATGCACCACCGGACGGCCGCGGCGGAGCACGCACATGAGAAAGCTGGAGGAGAGGACCGAGTGCTAGAGCAGTCCAGCTACGCGGACCACCCTACCTAGTACCTACTAGTACAACGAGGCAAGGATGTCCACGGTCACCCCGCCCGTGCCTGGACACACTGTATTATGTATTTGGTGCCGCCCCTCGCTCGACACCGCAACGCCTTCAACATTGCAAGATGGGCGAGCGCCAGCATCCGTCAATAACCACACGAACTGCCGCAGCGCTTCACCGGTGTGGAGATCGGTTGTATGGCGTTTGGAATGGCATCCGCAGTCCGGAGTTGAGGCTGTTTGTGCGAGGGTTTTGTCACCAACATTTCGTGGCCCGGTGCCAGTGGCGGCGCCGGCTGTGCCACCTAACTAGAAGACTGGCGCGAAGAAATGGCCGGGCTGTAAACGAGGTGTTAAGCCGAGTAAGTACCGACTACTAAGTTCAAGGTTTGGAAATTGGCGGCTTGCAGAACTCGTTGTCGTTGAGAGGGTGGCGATCGAACCTGGAAATGGGTGGTCAGTGATTATACGCGAGCTCCAGGAGCATATTGTCGTGCTACCACCGTGCAACCGAACTTCGGGCCCGGGGGCTCATATCCCCTTCATAATCTTCATCATCATTGCGATCGGTGTACATTATACATATTGAGGACCCCTGTTCACTCTACTGGCAGGAGCTGCTGCCAATTCTCCTGTCCAGCAAGTCGCTTGGACTCATTCATTCCCCGGGAACACATACATTGTCTAGCATAACTCACTCATAGCTCCGCCGACCGATGAAGTCACCGCCACGGAGTTTGCGAATGAGCTCATTGACGCGGCCGTAGACGGAAGGCTTAACGATGTACGTACGGCACTCTAGCGCGGATCATCCACTAAAAGGGTAAGGATTCCTTAGGGAATAGCTGAAGTCTTGAAACATATCAAGGACGAGGTCGTCTGGACCAATGCACTTTCGCAAACGCAGGTGAGTTAAAGTTAAAGGATCCGGGGAAACCCTCTGGAATTAATATTGTATCTGATGATTCCCCTCATTCAGGGCGGACAGGAACTAGAGCGCGCCATCCAGGCGTGGGTGATGGGTCCCAAACGGTGGGATGACAACGACCTCCAAGGTAGCTGGTAACAGCAGCTGGCTACGCCAAGTACCTCCAGGTGCGCGACGACGACGGCGTCCGGGAGGTCGAAGCCCGCTGGTGGGGCACAGTGCCCCTCCCCAGGGATGCTGAACGTATCACGCTCTCGTTCCGCGACGTTTCTGGCCTTCCCAGCACCTCGACGCCGTCCTCAGGACTGAACGAGCCCCACTCGCTACACTGCGCGCGCGTACTGTCACAGACGTCATGCGCGACTTCTCCGAACAACGCGTCGTACATACGGAACGACGAAGACAACCAATTGGAATACCAGCGCTCGCCAGCACGATACTGCAGCCTCTGGGACCTCACACTTCCTCCGTGGTGCGTAACGCCGGACCACTGGGTCGAGCCCGTTCCACCGCCCAGGTTTCTTGAACGGCAGGACCCGCCGCCCGCGCCCAAAGTGCCGTATTACAAGAAGATCCCAACTCTGCATTTCACGGGGAACGGCCGCCACATCGTCCCGTCTGCGAAGAAGCCCGAGCTGATCGCCCGCTCGCTCTTCTTTCCCGTCCAGGACGGGTCTGAGTAACTGATACAATTGGTGTTTTCGTTGACCCCGCTGGCGACCTCGTTCCTCGCAGCGCACAACTCGCACATGGAAAGATAACCCTCGGGGATGCACGCGTTGCTCGGCCGGATCGTGCGGTCCTCGACGGAGCCGCGACCGGACCTGGATGCACCCCCAGCCGAGAAGCGCCGCAAGGTGAATTACGAGGCTTACACCCTAGGGTTTGCATGAAGCCTCAAGCTGGATGCTAATGGGGGCCAGCGTGGCTGCATTGCGTCAAGTGGGAGGGCGGGGGGGGGGCGATCGAACATGTTCTGGGGCAAAACCGACGTGCCTACGAGGAGGATTCGCCGCTCGCCCCTGGACCATCGCATGTGCCTGGGTCGCCATTGTAGTATTGCCCATGGACCAAGCGATTGGTGTCAGGCGGTCGTCGCCTCGTGAAGCTGAGCACCAGATCCTGTCACTACGGTGTCCCCCATCAACTCGTCTTCGCCTCCGTCTTCCGCCTCCACGGATTCGCGCATTTCGACAACCGGTGCAGACTTTTTCCGGTTGAGGTTGCCAATCCACTTCCTGGTCGTGTCGTCCCAGTCGCCGCCGTGACACCTAAGATCGTCCGCTTTGTCCGGAAGATCGACGGGACCGTCGACTACGGTGCGCTCCCCCGCGCCACAGCCTTCCAAAAGACCGCTGCTGCGGACCCAGACGACGACGCGGAGTGGGAAGTCGTGGGCACCTTCAGTGTGGATTCTGGCGTGGCTTGCCTGTTTTCGAAGCACTCTTTGGACGAGCTCCTTTCCACTGGGCCGGATGGGGAAGCGCTGGAATCCCTGATCGACCCGGACGAAGGGGACAAGGTTTTTGTCCCTGCTGGCGTGGTCGGTGAGCACTCTTGTTGACTTGGCAGCCGGCGTTCCTACCTGACGTTAAGCAGTCATCGGGAAGGATGGCGGGTACGAGATTGAGGGCAGTCGGGATGCGGAGGGGAGAATCATCGCGTTGAGGTTGCATCTATGACAGAGCTACGGATGCAACGCGTCCACGCGCCAACACGTGCATAAGCTGTCGCTGGAGTTCTGCGTGATAACCCAAATTGTGTTCGCGTATGGAGATGTGTCAATGGCATTCGGGAATTCAATGTGATCCCGTTTAGTCGATATACAGTACCTACTCAGGAGTGTCAGACATGCATCAGCATTCAGTGACATGTGAAGTCCGAAGTATTCGCCATACCATTGCATTGTCTCAATGGCACCGCGGTCAAGGCGGTCGAGGTGCATCTGGGAGAGAGGTGAAGACTTGCCGGCAGATATTCCACATGCTAGCGTCACAAGCGCGAATCTCTGGAGAATTCCACGTACTCTTGAAGATGTCAATTGAGGCTAGCATAAAACAATCAGCAGAGTGCAAAAGCGCAATTAGGGTGTGTAGCAATACAATACACTGGCAGGAAGCATGAGGGTCATTATCAAGAAATCAGATACCATACCGATATGCATGTCAACATTCGTTAGAGGTCATGCAGCCATGATTCGAACCATCCCGCCCGGGCCATCTCCTCTGCGAGTCCGTTCCAGCCATTCCGTCTTGCCTTCCGCCCAGCGAGCTCCGTTGCGAACCTAACGTCGGACCATCGGGCCGTCAATTCACAGACGGTCTCGAACGCGTGCCACAAGCAAACGTACCTCAAACACTCCTCCAGCCTCCAGCGCCCCTTCTGGTCGATGTCCACACCTGCGATAGTCGCGTCGCTCCCGACAGCGCTCGGGGTATATGGTTCCCCAGGCAATAGCCTCCGACTCAACGCCCACATCATCCCCGCAACGAACGCGTCCTGGGCTCCCACTTCGTCCACAATCTCGCTCGCCGGCGGCTGTTTTGGCCTCCCAGGCTCCAATGTCGGCCGAGGTCCTCCTCCCCCATGTCCTGCGATCTCCGTCCCGTCTGAATCCGTCCCGGAATCCGAGGAATCGTCGCGGCGTGCAGTCCGCTTGCCGTTTTTCTTGGAGTGTTTCGACGGGCGAGGAGTCTCTTCCGCGGCTTTGTTGAGTCGGCGCGCAGGAGTCGAGCTCAGCAAGTCGGCCGTGAACATGCTCGAGGACTCGGTCTCGTGTCCGGCGGCCCAGAAGTCGCTGCCCGTGCGCACGGATTCGAGGTCGGTGTCGCCCATCCGTCTCGCCGCAGGCAGGGGCGGGACGCTCGGCTCTACCCAGCCAGACGACTGGATGTACTCCTTGGAAGGAACGGAGAGTACGGCTGCGCCGTCGGAGCCCCAGTGCGCGACGAGGAGGGCGTGCGGGGGCGCGATGCTGGTCAGGGAGAGGAGGAAGGCGCGCGGAGAGGACGCATATTGCGGCGAGTGTGTGCGAGCGTAGTGCTTGTTCAGAAATATGACGTCGGCATGTGGAATGAGCTACGGCGAGGTTTCGTCAAATGATACACATCCACGGCAGGGACGGCGGGGTCAGTGCGTACCGCTTCTACGCCTTGGTGCGCTCGCCGTCCGAAGTCCACACTGAAGACACAGTGGCTGCGCCATTTCCGTTCCCGCGCGAGGCCATCGAGACCCGCGATGTTGTGTAGTGTCGTCTTGACGGAGCGACCTTCAAAGTGGATCCAGTCGACGGGGGCGGGGCTATTAATGGGCAGCCGGGCAACCGTACCATTGGCATTGGAGGTAGATGGGCGAGGAGCCCCAGAGCCAGAAAGGGCACTCGGTGTTTGTGGGGAGCTTCCAGGAGGTGTGGCCGTAGACGCCGAGTTGAGGTAGGCGTAATTTTCGGGGACGAGGAGGGGACCAACGAGCGATATAAACTCTTCGTGTGTGATGTCTGGCAGCGGGTTATTGTTAATCACTGTCCGACTGTCGGTATCGTCTAGGATCCTTCTCCGTGAGATGCAAAGTCCAGTCTAACACCGACGATGCATGTGCGACATACCTGCATGCAACACCCACGCACTGGGCACGCCCGCCTCCGACCATACCTTGCAGTAGCGGGTACTCACTCTTTCTCTCTCCAACTCCGCGATGATTCTCTGGCCTTCCTCGTTGCCGCCAAGGGGGGCGACCAGCGAGGCCTCCACGGAAGGGAACTGGGCAATGATGGAGAGACATGTGCTTGAAGACCCTCCGCGGACACGCGAGACGGTGTGCGCGCGGACGACGGAATTCGGGTCGGGGTGGGTCGGCAAGCCGAGGTTGTTGGTGACGAAGAGCGTGCCAGACGCGACGATGCGGAGAGGGCGCTGTGACGTCAAGCGAGGCGATTCCAGGGTATCGCGGCGCCGACGAGCCATGGGGTATCCGGGGTATATGTGGTCGTGTACGTTGAAGACACGGCTGATCTCGCGGTCGTCGCCGACGACGTCGAGCTTGGGCCAGCGCATGTGACATATCGTGACCTGTCACCCACTTCTGCGCGCCTTCGTCGTCGACGCCGACCTCCACGCTCCTCCACTCCGTCTGTGCTTTTCGAACGGGTCTAAGCTGTCTCTCCTTGCCTGTTTGTCTTCTCGTTACGCCTCACGGCTGAAGTCTCTTATGCCACGGCGCCGTCAGCACGTGGGACGTCAAAGAATGCCTTCCGTTGAGGCTGACGATACCGCAGCATACAGCGAGGGTGAGGCGTCTCAAATGCCACCCTCATCCTCCCAGACGTCTTACAACGGTTCGTCCATCGCTTTTCAGACCACTCACCGTCAACCCATCTTGCGGAGCAGGAGGTCTGGACCACATCCGCCAGAAGTATCCGTTGAGTCGCCCCCACCGAGGTCTTGACGAACCAAGCAGCTGCCAATCTGCAAGTTTTCCACCGCGCGCACCAATGACTATGCGCGACGACCGGTCTGTGACGCCGCCCCCGCCGCAAACGCCGTCCCCAAGTTACCTCACATTATCCGAACAGGATCCTTCTCACGTCGACGATCCCACGTCTTCTCGTAAACTGCTTGTCCTTGACCTCAATGGCACTCTACTACATCGATCTCCCCACGTCTTTCGTCCGAAGAACAGAGCTGCAGTAGAAGAAGATCGAAAGCGCGATAGACACGGGAACTTTCTTCCACGACTTCGACCTGTACATCCAAGACCATATATGCCTGCCTTCCGAAACTATCTATTCCACGCGAGGACGAGAGCATGGCTGGATGTTATGGTGTGGTCTTCCGCACAACCGCACAGCGTCGGAGATATGGTGGACAAATGTTTCGGGGAGCACAAGGACAACTTGCTCGCGGTGTGGGCACGAGATACACTCGGGCTATCCACTGAGCACTACTGTAAGTTGCATCTATGCGCGCATTTATTCACTATCTCAACGCCACATTGAGTCCGAAAGGTGCAAACGATCAAGGACTTGGCCAAGCCGTGGTCTCTCCTCTCCCCCCAAGCCACCAATCCCCTACTGTCCCCCCAATATTCTATCGCAAGCACCCCCCATAGCTCCCCAGAGCCATCACGTCCTTCGCGTCCGAGCAACAGCATACATCCTGTGATCGATGACTCTCCTCAAGCGCACTCTGCACTCACCACGCTCCTTCTTGATGATTCTCCACGCAAAGCAGAGCTGCAGCCCTTCAACCACATCTGCATCGGCGAATACTCCGGCGAGAAGCGCATCAAAGACCTTGAGAACCTACAGAAGGAGCTAGATTGGGCTGCGGTGCTGGATGCGCGCCAGCAACTGGACGCACACATGGGCAAATCCGAGACTGTTGCTGTCATTACAACCGTCCCCGCCTCCGCCACCACCACCGCCGGTGACTCCGGTGGTGAACAGGCCGCCGCAGCTGACCCTGATTTGGCCCAAGCCGAGCCGTCCAAGAAACGCAAGCGCAAAGAGAAGAAGCTCCAGAAGCGCGCTGCACTCCTGGGGCAAGCCATTGACAGTGAAGGCAAGCCCGAGGTCACCTACGATGAGACCCTTCTTACCGTCATTGGCGTTCTCGACGAGATCAAATCGCAGGCCAACGTTGCGGCTTGGATCCGCGCTGGGAGTCTGTGGGATTCCCACGACCCTCCTGCATCTACCTCGGACTCTCGTAAAATCGAGGGCATTGTGACCACGACAACTCTGCCGACGTCGTCGAGGGTAACGTTGGACGCACTCGATGCCGAAGCGGAGGATGAGGCAGCCGCCGAGTCGGACGACAGCATCCTTTCTGTCAACAAGCCGAGGAAGCGCCAGCGTGTGCGCGAGTCTTCCCCGGTGTTGTCTGCAGACAAGGAGGGAGGGGGGGACGTCGTTTTGGTGGGAAACGACGAGGTTACTGCCGTCCCTGCACCGTCCTTGCCTGCGCCTAAATCTGTCGAGCCCGAGTCTGAGGAACAGAAGATGTGGTTCGAGTACGTGGACGTGTTGGCGTATTGGGCTGGGAGGGGTCGGAAGACGTTGGAGGAATTGGGCATTCCTATAGAGCATGGGATAGAGCGGTAGATCTCATAGGTGCGTGATCTGGTCTCATGCGCCCTGCGAAAATGAACCTGACGGATATATGTTCTCTTGAAGATATATATATATATATCCCAAGCTGTTCTTGCTTTGCGAAATGCTATCTGCTGCGGCTCTCGTTCTGCTGGCTGATGGTAAGGTCATTGCACATGCGGAGCAACACCTCGCAGACGAACCGGGGGCAATGAAAGCCAGCTGTCAGCTTTGCAGCAAACCGAGGACATCGTAGGGCGTAAAGCATCAACCACCAAGCTGGTGATGATCCGAGCACCTATGAGTATATACTCTCTATCATCTGACCTTGCGTACTGGACATTATTCTAGAAGCTCCTCAAAATCCCGGAAATTTAGAGACACGATTAGGAAGCGGTTTGTCGTCGTACTCTCGTCGGGCCTGACGCTCCACAACTCTGGTTCATCCCACCTACCTCCCAAAACCCCTCGGAATTGCTGCGCGAATTTGGTTTCGTGGAACGTGACGTGTTGAGGCTAAAAGGCTGTCAGTGTTTGCCATGATGGTACGCACTATCTCGGGCACCCTCTAGGTTATTCTATAATATCCTCCACTCGCATCTCACCGCAGCTGTGAGCCCGCGTGCGGCTGCACCTGCAACCTCTCCCCGGGCGCGAAGGGCCCGCGCAGTCCTGCAACAAGAACAACGGCGCCGCGTCCTCGGGCGCACAGAACGCGGGCTTCGCCTCCTCGGACGACGTCGCCTTCTCGTGCGACAAGTACCTGCCGATCATCGTCAACAAGGGTGAAGGCATAAGAGACTGCAATCATTGCCTGCACGGCACAATAGGCGCGCCATCTGGCGACTGGGGGCGTCAATACGGAGGTGAGAATCGACAGGCAGTCGTGTCGTCCCTCGCTGACATGTTGAACAGGTATGAGCTCGGATGCCGAATGCTCGCAGCTGCCCTCTAACTTGCGGGCCGGATGCTACTGGCGCTGGCAATGGTACTATTTACGTGAAGTTCAGTCATTCTGACTTCGATCTACGAATGTAGGGCAGGAGGTGACGTGAACACTTGGTCAGTGGGCCCATGCCGTGACGTCCATGATATGTAGGCTGACGATGCTCGCCCAGGCAAATTACCTACAAGCAGGTGAACTGCCCCTCCCAGCTCACCAGCCTCTCCGGTTGCACGCCGGCGGCGATCTGAACCAACTCGGCTAACTACCGAAGACATGGCAAAGAAGTATTTCACGATACATTGGGTTTGTGTTATAGCTACAGTCGAATCGACTTCACTACTAGTACAGTGTATGATGTGTGGTAGTACAAACTAACAATCCAGCGTCACTCCTATCCTCTAGGCGATTAGTTCTTCTCCTTCCCGTCCTCGAGCGTGATGTACAGCTGTTTGCTCGTCAGCACCGCCGTCGCCCCGGGTATAAGCACGATCGTCTGCGTGTTATCAATGATCATCGCCGGGCCCTGGACCGCGTCCCCCAGCTTCAGCGACCCGAGCAAGAACACCGGCGTGTTCTCCACCCTCCCCACTACGTCAAAGTATGTGCTGTATGTCGAATCCGCCCTGGCCGGGTCCACCGGCCGCTTCTCCAGCCGCTCAACCTCGCTGAAGACCGATTCCCCGAGCGAGTCGAACGTCTTCCCGATCCCGCGCACCTTGACGTCGTCGACGATGATCGATTTGGTGTCGAGTAGGAACCCGAACTCAGCCTTGTACACGCGCCGGAAGGCAGCCTCGAAGTCCTCCTGGCCGTCGCCGTCCGCGGGCACGGAGACGACCATGAGCGCGGTGTCGGTGCCCTCGAAGCGCATATTGAGCATGCGCTCGGTGTGGACGCGCGCATCCTCGAAGCCCTGCCGCCTGAGCTCTTCTCGTACCAGAGCGTCGAGCCGATCGAGGCGTGCCTTCAGCGTTGGGCGGTTCTCTGTGGTGTAGAACGTGGACGAGGGCTCCTGGAGCTCGTACGCGCTGTAGATGGGGGTGAGGGTCACGATCAAATGAGACGTAGGTGGATATATGCGTACCGATCTGCGAGAGCCAGGCCATATGCCGACAGTATGGAACTGTAATGGTGGATGAGGATTGTCTTAATCCCAAGCAACTGCGCGATATCGCATGCATGTTGTCCGCCTGCACCTCCGAAGCTTGCCAGACTGTTGTCATAAGCGATTAGCAGTGGATTCCGCACATTAGGTCGAATGCACTGACATGTGTTTCGACGTCGCATACCCTCGTGCCTCTGTCAGGGCGCGGATTGGTCTGCACATCGTCTCATTGGCGACTTTGATGAAGCTGACCCAAAGTCATCAGTTCAAATAGCGGGTGTTTTCAAGGTGCTGCCAGTACCCGTAGACAATCTCATCCAGACCCATCTTCTTGTCCTCGCTCACAGAAGCGTTGATCTCTTGGGTAAGGCTGTCAAATGCAGAGCGTGACGCCTCGATGTCCAAAGGTTCCTTCTCCGACTTGCCGAATATCCTGGGGAAATAGTCCGGAATGAGTCGGCCAAGAATCAGGTTGGCGTCGGTGACCGCCAAAGGACCTCCCTTGCTATATGCGTACATTTCCTCAGCCTCAGCATCGGTTTCAGGAGCCACAACATATCAGACGCACCGATAACATGCAGGACCAGGTTCAGCACCTGCGCTATGAGGCCCTGCTAGGAAGAGACCGTTCCGGAAGGTGAGACAAGAGCCTCCTCCAGCAGCGACAGTGTTGATGTCTAGCTGAGGAGACTGAATCGTCACGCCGGCCGTTGTCGTCTCGTACACGACCTCGAAACGTCCGGCAAAACGCGAGACGTCCGTTGATGTGCCTCCGACATCAATCCTACCACGGGTTGTTAGCTCTGTGCGAAGCGGATAGTTGACTGTATGCGCACCCAATGATCGGGACCCTCCTCTCCTCGTCCCAGCTCGTCAACGCATACCCCACCACGCCCCCCGCAGGCCCGCTCAAGATGCTCTTCAGCCCCGAGAAGTTGTTCAGGTCCAGCAGACCGCCGTCGCTGCTCATGAACTCGACCCTCGGGCTCTGCACCTTCCCGTCCTTGAGCTTCGCGTCGAACCCGGAGAAGAACCCGTCTAGGTATTGGCGCAGAACCGGCGTGAGGTACGCGTCCGCGGTCGACGACACGCCGCGCGGCACCATCTTGATCATCGGCAGCAGCTGTGACGACGCCGAGACGTGCGCGAAGCCGACCGCGCGCGCGAGCGCCGCGATCTGCAGCTCGTGTTCGGGGTACGTGTAGGAGTGCGCGAGGACGATCGCAATCGAGCGGTAGCCGTCCGCGTAGAGCTTCTGCAGGTCTTCGCGCACCCTTGCCAGGTCTGATAGAACGAGGTTCGGCATCGGCGCCGCCGGACTCAGACCTGAAGAAGAGAGGAGAGAAGGGAGAACACGCACCCGGCCGTTGCATCACCCTGACCGCCTCGCCCGACAAGCCCTGCACGACCTCCCCAGGGCCCTCCGCCTCGCCCACCCCATCCCACCCCTTCCCGCAATACCCCCTCCTCACCTTCCCGCCCTCGTCGAACTGCACCGCATGCTGCTCCGTCTGCGGGTCGGATGTGTACCCGACGAGGGTGACGCGCTCGTCGACCTCGAGCACCGTCGAGTACAGCGGGGGCGGACGGCGGATGTTGAGGTCGAAGATGCGCGGGCGGGCCTGGTTGCCGATGAGGAGGAGGTCGCGGAAGCCGCGCGTGATAAGCAGAGCATGCTTGTGGCCCTTCCGCTCAAGCAGCGCGTTCGTCGCGACCGTCGTCGACAGCCGGATGTAATCTGCCCCGTGGCCAAAACAGATACTCATGAGCGTGCGAGCGAGACGATGGGAAGGAGAGAGGAGCGGAGAGGGCGCACCGATCTTGTCCGTGTTCAATATGCTCCCCCGCGGGATCTGCTCACCCGTCACGATCTCGAGTACGCGCCGGATGCCCTCCGTCGGCGCATCGCTGTAGTTCCCCGGGTCTTGCGAAACTGGTGCGCGCCGTCATAGTCGTAAGGCAAGTCCGTCCCTTCGAGATACGGGGGGAAGGCAGAGACTCACGAAGCTTCACTACGATCTCCCTGCGCTCCCCCGCTTTCTCCGGGTCGGGAAACGACGCGTGCACGTCGCAAAATGTGCCTCCGCGATCGGCGCAGATCCTAATGGACCGGTCGGGGACTGTCCTGGCGGCCATCGCGATCGTTGACCTGGAGGCTCGATGAGTATGGGTGTGGTGGTGAGCGTCGAGAGATAAAGCTTATAAATCAAGTTAAACCAAGACCAGGAGGCAAAGTCCGAACGTCGCCACTGCAGCTGCAGATAAACAAGGGTCTATTCGCGCCGTAGGACTCGATGATTCTCGAGCTGGATCCGGGACCTCAAGAGTCTGATGGTGGAGAGAACCAATCTTCCAGTCCCGAGTCTCCCCATTCTCGAACTCAATGTCGCGTTTCAGTGAAGCTTGAGGCCCCCAAATCCGACGACACTCAGTTAACCGATTGTTCCAAGCAGAATCCCGGTAATTGGACATGATCGTAAGCGTTGGATGATAATGAATGGACAAGGGAGGTATGCAGACTAGGGTAACTTCGGTATTGCCAACCGGGAGACATGTGAAAGTGATCGTGAAGGGCGAGGGAAAGAGGATGTGGGGTGCATCATCGTCGGACGCAAAGACGACAGCAGAAGCGGCGAGAGGAAAACGTGTAGAGAACACTGAAAGCGACCAATATAAAGTGTATACGATGTAGACCTTTTCGGGTGATCAGAGCAACAGCGAGACAAATGGGCGCTTATTCCTCGTCGACGGGGACCTCCTCCTCGTACTCGCCCTCTTCCTCGACACTGCAAAGCACGAGTTAGAGGAAACGCGCGAAGGAATGGAAGAGAAGGCACGTACGTGGCATCCTGGTACTGCTGGTACTCGGCAACGAGATCCTGCATGTTGGACTCGGCCTCGGTGAACTCCATCTCGTCCATACCCTCCTGAGTGTACCAGTGCAAGAACGCTTTGCGCTTGAACATAGCAGTGAACTGGTCACTGACACGCTTGAAGAGCTCCTGGATTGCGGTCGAGTTCCCGAGGAAGGTGACGGCCATCTTGAGACCACGCGGCGCGATGTCACACTGCGCGGTGAGGACGTTGTTCGGGATCCACTCGACGAAGTACGCAGAGTTCTTGTTCTGGACGTTTTGCATCTGCTCCTCGACCTCCTTCATCGAGACCTTTCCACGGAAGACAGCGGCAACAGTGAGGTAGCGACCGTGCCTCGGGTCCGAGGCAGCCATCATGTTCTTAGCATCAAACATCTGCTGCGTGAGCTCGGGAACAGTGACAGCACGGTACTGCTGGCTGCCGCGGGCAGTCAGGGGAGCGAAACCGGTCATAAAGAAGTGGAGACGGGGGAAGGGAACTGCATGGCAGAGAAGTCAGAATCAAGCTCGCACGCGAAAGATGTCAGCACTTACCCATGTTGACAGCCAACTTCCTGAGGTCTGAGTTGAGCTGACCAGGGAAGCGCAAGCAAGTCGTGATACCCGACATGACGATCGAGACGAGGTGGTTGAGGTCACCATATGTGGGCGTAGTAAGCTTGAGCGTCCTGAAGCAGATGTCGTAAAGCGCCTCGTTGTCGATACAGTACGTCTGGTCCGAGTTCTCAACGAGCTGGTGAACGGAGAGGGTGGCGTTGTACGGCTCGACGACGGTGTCGGACACCTTCGGTGAAGGGACAACGGAGAACGTGGCCATCATACGATCGGGGTATTCTTCCCTTATCTTCGAGATCAGGAGGGTACCCATGCCTGCACCGGTACCACCACCCAGCGAGTGGGTGATCTGGAAGCCTGCAACGAGGACCGGCATCAGTACGTGTCACACGTTACATTCCGTGACTTGGCCCGTCACAAAACACGCACCCTGCAAGCAGTCGGTGCCCTCAGCCTCCTTGCGGACAACATCGAGCACGGAGTCGACGAGCTCGGCGCCCTCCGTGTAGTGACCCTTTGCCCAGTTGTTACCGGCACCGCTCTGGCCGAAAACGAAGTTGTCGGGACGGAAGAGATTGCCGAGGGGACCCGAGCGGACGGAGTCCATTGTTCCAGGCTCGAGATCAACGAGGACGGCACGGGGGACATACTTGTTCGCGCCGACTTCGTTGTAGTAGACGTTAATCCGCTCGAGCTGGAGGTCGTTGTTGCCCTTGTAGAGACCATCCGACTCAATGCCGTGCTCATCAGAGACGACCTCCCAGAACTTGGCACCTGCGCGTGCGAGAAAGGATCAGCGATTGAGGTCGGTGGTGTTATCGCAGGCCACCGAGACCGCTCACCAATCTGGTTACCACACTATGCACGGACGACGAGTCAGCTCGGGGCCAACGCTGGCAACGACATTAAGCTCACCTGGCCAGTCTGCAGATGAACGATTTCGCGCATTCTGCAAGCCCAACGTCAGCGCGACTGATCAAGAAAACTGCGGATCGACGCGTCGGCGACCCTCTGGCCCGTCTGCCCCGCAGCTTCGATGGTCCCAACAACAATACAATGCGAAAGACACGTACATGAAGGAAAAGAACCGGGACGAGAGGAAGGATGGATCGTTAGAGGATGGAGGGTACCGGAGGGACGAGGCAAGGGCGGAAACGCTCTTGGAGGTTTAGGGCTTCTGTATTCGGTCGGAGCTCGAATCGCTAAACTAAACGAGACTTCCGCCACCCCATCCCCAACCCTTCTCCCCTTCCCCGCTTCCTGACATCGACCTCTTTCCGCGCATTCCTCGACCATCTCGTGCATAACTATTGTTATGATGGCCGTAGACCTCTCTGAGTTGCCATGGAAGGGTCCGAGTCGGGGAGAGTCCTGGGATAAGAATCCACGTTGAATGTTACCACGCGATGTTTCAAGCTTAAGCGCATCGGACAATCATATCGACGTGTCCAGCACATGTACATGTCACGTCCTTAGCGAACGGATCCATTAATATTTTCATAACCGCGCGTTTTATTGTGTCTCCCACCTGCCTGCCTGCCCTCTGTGACAGGGAAAGGGTTTGGTGCACGCAATGACCTATGGCACATATAAATGCATGAGTTCACAAGGGGACCTCCGGCCTGCCAACACCGAGTTTAACGTTTACCCCCTCGTTCCAGAAATCATGTATGAATAAGTAACTCGATGCCTCAACCAACCGTCTCCGATACATGCTAACTAGACCATCTCTGCAGACGGGAGCAGCAGCTTCTGGCTATGCAGCCATTTGTTCGTGCGACTGCCTCCAACCTCAATGGCACAGCGCGCGCAAGTCTTCATGTCTCTTTCAAATGCCCGTCCTCGACCGCCTTGGTTACGTTGCTATTGAGACATGCAGTGGTATGAAGGAAATATCATACCTTGCCGATATGTATGTCCGACCCTTCTCAGACGTAGGATGATATCGACTCAAGGGATCACTTTGAATTTCCGGATCCGAATGCCTGCGACACAACTGCGACACATCTAGATCTCCATTACAACCTAGCGAAAGCCATTCACATCCATGTATCGTGTTAGCGATGGTTTCATACCTTGCATCCGTAGCTCTGTCATAGACGCAACCTCAACGCGATGATTCTCCCCTCCGCGTCCCGGCTGCCCTCAATCTCGTACCCGCCATCGTCCCCGCTGACTACTCAACGTCAGGTAGAAGCAGCAACTGAATCAACGAGAATCCTTACCAACCACACCTGCAGGAACAAGAGCTTTCCTCCCTTCGAATTCCTCGACCTGGTCACTTAAGGATTCCAGCATCCCTTCACGATTTGTCCCCGTAGCAAGGAGTTGGTCCAGCGCGTGCTTTGAAAACAGGCAAACTTGGCCGGAATCCACGCCGAAGTTGTCAACGACCTCCCATTCTGCGCCATCGTCTGGGCCTGCAGCCTGAGCTGCCGTCCTGAACGCTGTCGCACGAGGCAGCGCTCCGTAGTTGACGGTCCCATCGCTTTCCCAGACAAAGCGGACTATCTTGTAATTGCCCATGGGTGCGTCATCACCCATTGACTCGTCCTCGTCCTCGTCCTCGTCCCCATCTTGGGTCTCCACAGCATCCACAGACATCAGCCAGATGCCCGGCTTAGCACCGGTGATCTCCACCTCGAACTGGTCGTGCTCGCCCTTGGATTGTTCAAGGTCGCCACCCACGAACGTTCCATCCGCACCGACCTCGAATACGCATAGAATCAACGCATGCACGGGGAAACAGCGACTCGGAACACTGGCATACCTCGACGACCGGCGCGAACTTATTGTTGTTGAGGTCGCGAGTCCATTTCTTTGTCCTCTCATCCCAGTCGTGGAATGAAAGGGGGTGTTTCTCGGATCCGCTGGTCGGCGACGCCCCTTTGTCGCTCGCGCTCTCCCCCTTGCTCTCCGTGGTCCCACGGAGCGCCCTTCGGTCTACAGGTAGCATCACCACTCCGATCCATGAACACTCGGTCTGCCTGACCGCAAGCGGGGACTCGTCCTCCTTGTATCTTCCACGGTCTCCCCTCAGATTGAGGACGTATTCGTCCAGGCCTCCGCTGTTGTATGTCACGCAGTGCAACCACGCCGGCCGGCCGTTCGAGTCCATCTCGACCCCCCACGCAATGCCAAGACTCTGCGCGACGAACTTGTTAATCATGACTTTAGGACGCTTTGCCGGAGGGGCTGCATTTGGATCCGGCCGCGGCTCCGTTGAAGACTGCACGACGCGTCCGAGCAGTGCGCGTGCGTCCTCGAGAGCGATCTTGCCGGGGCCCGGGGTTAGGTGCTCCCCATACGGAACGAGGTCTGCATCGTGGGCGAGGTGCGCGGTGTACATTAAAGTTGGAGTGCTATTTTCGACGGGAATGAAGACCGAGTGTGCGATCAACTGTGGTTTCGTCGCGGATGGGATGATGCGGCGGCCCCTCCCTGAGATATGGAGGGTTGGGACCTTCTTGTAATACTGCTCCTTCAGCGCGGGCGGTGTGTCCGGGAGCTCGACGAAGCCGGGCGGTGGAGTGGGTTCGACCCAGTGCTCAGGCGTCACACACCACTTAGGGAGCGTGCGGTCCCACAGCTGGAAGTATCGCGCAGGAGATTGGACGCCCTCGGTGTGGTTATCCTCGTCGTTTCGCACGTACGGCACGACGCGCTCCTCGGAAAGGTCGTGCAGGATTTCTGCGACTGTGCGCGTACCCACCTTATCCAGTAAGACCTGCTCAGTTCCGAGGATAGCACCGAAGTGCCGGGAGGGCCAGAACGGATGGCGGTGTTTCTTGTTGGCCTGGACACGGAAGCGTTGGGCGGCGTTCTCAAAGGGTTCAGACGGCGCGCATTCCACGGTCTCGGGGGGCCAGACCTCGTTCACGATGTACGACTTGTGTTCAGGGGTGACGTCGCGGAACTCGAGCATGATGCGTTCACCATCCTCGGGAAGCGGCGCTGTGCCCCACCAGCGGGCTTCGACCTCCCGGATGTCGTCGTCGCGTGCCTGGCAGTGCATAGCGTCGAGCACTGTGAAAGTGAGGGATTCGAGCTCGCCATCGTTGCTGAGTCTGGGAGACCTTGAGCATACCAGGATGGCCTGCTCTAGTGCTTGCCCAGCCTGAATAGGAGTGAATCAGACACGTTTGGATAGAATTTCCACGTCCACTTACGTCCGTTCGCGATAGCGCAGCCGTCCAGACGACTTCACCCTTGATGCGGTTCAGGACTTTAGCTATTCCCTACGGAATGCTGAGCGACTTTGTTCCCGATTGAGTGGCCATAGGGAATACGTACATCGTGTGGCTTTCCGTCTGTGGCCGCCTCGTTGAGCTCATCTGCAAACTTCATCGCGGTGGCTTCATCTGTGGGGGGTGCCATGGGTGACTTTTCGCGCAGTGTTCGTGAGGGAAAGGATCTGAGTGACTCGCGGGACAGGGGATGTTCAACGTCACGGTCAAAGAGAAGAGATCATGTCTGCTACCCCGAGCTAATGCTAGAATACTAGGGGCACTGTTACTAATAGGGATACTAAATTGCCACTTGGAGTCGCTCGCTCATTCGGCGTATGGTCACGGTTGGAACGGTGGCTCGATACCACGGTTGACGGTTGGTGCCTTGCCAGTGGTCTTCTATCCAGTAGTATTCGCCATGACTGCAAAAACCACGATCGTACCATCCAAGCTGCTTACTAGTTAGCGCTGTGCACATGCAACCTTAGCGCAATAATTCTCCCCTCTGCATCCCGTCTGCCCTCAACCTCGTACCCGCCACCGTCTCCTGCAACTACTCAACATCAGGTAGGAGTGACATCAAAGTCGACGAGAGTGCTTACTGACGACTCCGGCAGGAACGAAGACGCCGCTATTCCCAGTCGAATCCCCCACCCTGGCATCCTCCAAGGTTTCGAGCATCGCTTGCCGGTTCGTTCCGGTGGAAAGAAGCAGGTCCAAAGCATGTTTCGAAAACAAGCAGACCATGCCCGAATCCACGCTGAAGTTTTCCACGACCTCCCACTCCACACTGTCGTCTGCGTCTGCAGCAGCGCTTCGGAAGGCGGTTGTAGGGGGAAGCGCACCGTAGTTAACGGTCCCGTCGCGCTTCCAGACAAAGCGGATGATTCGGGTTGCATTACCGCCCGGGCCATCAACCCGTCCTCGTCTTCGTCTTCGTCCTCGTCTCCATCTTCTGTCTCCGCACGATCGATAGATATCAACCAGACACCTGGCTTGGCACCGGTGATTTCCGCCTCGAACTCGTCGTCCTCGCCTTTCGACTGTTCAAGGTCGCCAGCCAGGAACATTCCGTCTGCACCGACCTAGATTAGGGGCAGGATCAACGACGCGATTACGTGGAAGAAACGATGAATTCCGGCATACCTCGACGACTGGTGCGAACTCCTTGTTGAGGTCGCGAATCCATTTCTCAGTCCTCTCATACCAGTCATCAAATGACAGGGTGTGTCTCTGAGGTTCGCCGCTCAACGACGCCCCTTTGTCGCTCTCGCTCTCCGGCTGGCTCTCCTTGGTCCCACAGAGCGCCTTTCGGTCTGCAGGCAATGGCACCACTCCGACCCATGCACACTCGACCTGTCGCATCGTGAGTGGAGACTCGTCCTCCTCGTATCTTCGATTTTTTCCAGTCAGGTCGAGAACGTACTCTTCCAGGCCGTCGCTCTCGTGTTCCACGCAGTGCAACCACGCCGGCCGGCCGTTCGGGTCCACTCCGAGCCCCCACGGGATCCCGAGATTCTGCGCGACGAACTTGTTCACCTTGCGGCGCTTCGGCGCAGGTGGTGCCAGTGCGTCCGGGTCCGCCCGCGGCTCCGTTGAAGACTGCACGACGCGCCCGAGCAGCGCGCGTGCGTCCTCAAGAGGAATCTTGCCGGGGGTCAGGTGCGCCCCATACGGAACGAGGTCGGCATCGTGGGCGAGGTGCGCGGTGTACGTCGAAGTTGGAGTGCTATCGGCGACGGGAATGAAGACCGAGCGAGCGATCAACTGTGGTTTCGTCGCGGATGGGATGAGGCTGCGGCCCCTCCCTGAGATATGGAGGGTTGGCACCTTCTTGTAATACTGCTCCTTCAGCGCGGGCGGTGTGTCCGGGTGCTCAACGAAGCCGGGCGGTGGAGTGGGCTCGACCCAGTGATCAGACATCACACACCACTCAGGGAGAGTGACGTCCCACACCTCGAAGTGTCGCGCAGGCGATTGGAGGCATTCGGAGTGATTGTCCTCGTCGTTCCGCACGTACGGCACGACGCGCTCCTCAAAGAGGTCGCGCATGATGTCTGTGACGGTGCGCGTGCCCAGCGAGTCCAGCGGATCCTGCCTGCACAGTCCCGATGATGGCGTCGAAGTGCCGGGAGGGCCAGAACGGATGGCGGTGTTTCTTGTTGGCCTGGACACGGAAGCGTTGGGCGGCGTTCTCAAAGGGTTCAGACGGCGCGCATTCCACGGTCTCGGGGGGCCAGACCTCATTCACGACGTACGACTTGTGTTCAGGGGTGACGTCGCGGAACTCGAGCGTGATGCGTTCACCATCCTCGGGAAGCGGCGCTGTGCCCCACCATAGTGCTTCGACCTCCCGGATGTCATCCTCGCGTACCTGCAAATGCATAACGTCGAGTACTTCCATGACCAGGGCTCTGAGGTCCTTGTCCCCATCTCGTTCTGGAGAGCGAGCATGTCCGGATGGCCAGCGCTAGTGCCTGTCCGCCCTGGATATCGGTAAGTTAGACACAAATGCATACTCTTCTCCCCTCTCACTTACGTCCGTTCACGACAGTGCAGCCGTCCAGACAATTTTGCCCTTGATGGGGTTCAGGACCCGTGCTATTCCCTACGGAATACTGAGTGGTTTGATAGCCGCAAGAGCATGAGTGCCGTACGTACGTACATCTTTCGGCTTTCCGTCTCCAGCCGCGTCATTGAGCTCATCCGCGAACTTCACCGCGGTGGCCTCATCCGTATTCTGTCCCAGAGGAGCCATGGAAATGGATGTGTTCGGGGAGACGGGTTTGAGTGACTCAGTGGACGGATAGATGTTATGGTTCGACCTGGAACGTTATAGTTTGAAGATGAGCAGTTGCGCAAGCTTACATAAGCAAACGTCCCAACGTGTTCCCGTTCCAACGTCATATACTTATATATAACATACGTACAGGGAACCAACTACTCATATTTTGTGGCCTCCAACTTCCCCGAGCAGCCTATCTCAGATTTGATACACTGCTCAGGTTGGATCAACCAATAGTAATATGTGAAATCTACGGGAGGGCAACCCTCCCATGTCATGTATGAACACCCCTCCGCGCTCCCAATCGTAGTAGCGATGGGTATGCGAGAACTCGAATGTACAAGGCCGCAGCTGGCACACAAACTAAAAACAGTATAGTATCCTCCAGTCGGGTAGCAGAGTCGTTGAAGCGTCAAAGGTCTTGGTCTTGGCATATCACGTTAGCGGTAGCGGTCGTGGAACATCGGAGGTACGGGATAGAACGAGAGCTGGGCCCGAATCTAGAACATCTGACGGGAGAGAAAAAAAGCGAGGGCGCGCGGACGGGAGCCGGGGGAACAGTGGGCTGGTGGAGGAGGGGAACGGCGGGAAAAGAAATGGGATAAAAACACAAAAATGACATGCACTAGATCGAGAAGAACGGCTGCTCCTGCTGCTGCTGTTGCTGCTGCGCCGCGAACGGGTTGTGGCTGTTTTGCGGAGCCCCCGTCTGCTGCCCGACGAGACGACCCGTCTGCTGGCCATATCTGCACCGGCGTATTTCAGCGACGCGCGACAGCGAAAAGCATAAACGGAAACGCACCGAAGGTTGCCCCAGTTTCCGAACGTGTCGATGCCGTCCTCGCGGTTGGCCAATAGGTTCGCAAGCCTCGAGTGCTCGTCATCCGCGCGCGTCTTGACTGCAGGCATCGTGTTCTGCCTCTGAGCAGAAGGGGGAGCTGACTGTGACAGCGGAGGCGGGGATATCGACGTGGGACCGTTGGCGTATGTCCCCTGCAAGTTGAACGACACGGGACTCGCAGTCTGCGGCCCCGGAGACGAGTTGTGTTGTTGGAGGGATGTCGAGACCGCGAGTGAGGGCGCGAAGGGGTTGTTCGAGCTACCGCAAACGTCAGAAGAACCATGATTATGCCGTATACCTGGATCACGTACCCAAAGCCCGTTGCCTGAGGCATGAGCGGCTGCTGCTGCGGCATCAGGAACTGCTGCTGTTGTTGTTGCTGCTGCTGCTGCTGCTGGAGTTGAAGCATCTGCTGCTGACGCATCCACTCCTCCTGTTGTTGTTGCTGTTGCATCTGCTGCGCCTGGAGTTGTTGCTGCATCTGCCATTCCTGCTGCTGGCGCATATACTCCGCCTACCCACACATCCGCGCATGAGAGCCCATAACAGACGTAGCAAACCAAACATACGCACCTGCATCGCCTCCTGTTGCGCCTGCTGCTGGTACGGGTTGAACGACGTGAACTGCTGAGGGACGGCGGTGAACTGGGGCTGGAGGAACTGTGGCTGCGCCGCCTGCAGCGAAGTATCGACCAGCGGGAACGGATTTGTGCTCTGCTGAGCCGGCTGCTGCTGCTGCTGCGACTCGTCGAACAGCGACGACGCATTGGTGTCCGCCAGCGCCTGGTACCGCTTCGCCTCCTCCTCCTCGCTCAGCCGGATCGCCTGCTGCAGGTCGCGCTCCTCCGCCGTCATCCGCTGCCTCGCCACCTCCTCCGCCGCCGTCCGCTTGCTCTCCTCGAGCGCCTTCCGGAGGTCATCGTCCTCGGGGTTGCCGCCGCGCCGCCGCGCGTTTCCGGGCGCGCTCCGCGACCGCCGCTGGTCGTTCTCGTTCTCGTCTTCCTCGTCGCCACCCTCGCCGTCGCCCCGCCCGCGGACCATGCGGTCGCGCATCGAGGCGCGGTCCCGCCGCTCGCGCCGCAGCCGGCTCTCGTCCTGTAAGAGGTTCGTGATGTCCTTGGCCTTCTGGCGCACGTTCGCGCCCTGGTCCTTGCCCTCCTCGTCGATGAACTGGAACTCCTTGAGCGTCTTGATGATGTAGATGTTGTCCCGGAAGTAGACGACGACGTTCTCCGAGCCTGCGTGCAGGAGGTAGTCCAGCACCGTGAGAGACTGGTAGGCAAAGCCACAATCATACGCACGACCCCAACGTGAGAGGGAGAGTGTCACAGAAAGACAGGGTCAGAGCCGGGCAAAACGCAGGGAAAGGAGACACAATGAGCGAGAGGGAGACCGACCTTGAAGACGTGCCGCCAGTTCTTGCCCTTGTCGTTCAGCCGCTTGTCCAACATCTCCATGATCTCCACAAACTGATCTCTGCGGGGCCGGATTCAGATGAGCCTGAGAGGCTCTGCCCGCGCACGATATCTTGTGCGAACGACGCAGGGCGGCGGGGGCGACGACTCACTGGTTGTAGCTCATCTGCGCCAGCTCGTTCATCTGCGTGCCCGATGGCCCCCACGGGTCGTTCGACGTCGACTCGCGCACTTTTGCCTGGACGTCTGAGTACCCCTTGGTGTAGTTCTTGGCGGCGCGGACGATGCCCTTGCCGAGGTGCTGCATGCTGGACATCTTTGAGGCTGGTGTATCCCGGACTGTCCTCGCGAATGATGAGAAGAAAGCGAGCGGGATCAGGCAGCGACGACGACGATAGTGGGCGGTAGCACGGTAGTGGTGGTGGGAGCGGTCGAGCTTGTCCAGCCACGGCAAGCTGGCGGAAGCGCTTGGTCCGCACAGATCCGCAGCCCGACTCGGAGTTGAGTAACTTATACATTTCAATCGTCCACTTGGTACCTCTTGGCTTGACAGGAAAACAGCAGAAAAATATAAACTACGGGACAGTTAACGCCACAGGATAAGGATCTTGTGCAACCCACGTCTTAGTTCTGTGCCGTGGCGACGTACTGTTGTTGACGACAGAGCTCGAGGCAGACAAACCAAACGGTGGGCGGGTAAAATTCGAGCGTCCTCGAATAAGATAGATGCAAAGATGGTGTACACTACTAATGCAATAACAATAACTCTACAGTAACGTGCGAGCGTGCCAGATGGTCCGTAAGAAGTCAGGATATATGCACACGAAGGAGCGACGATGGTAACAAATAAACAGGTCCAGTCCAGAGTCCAGGTGTCAATCTCGGTCTTCTTCCGCGGCCTCACGCATCATGTCTGAGGGAGAGAGAAGCAGGCGATGAGCAAGAGCCAATGCAGAACAGAACGAGATGTCACGCTTACCTTGCCACATGGAATTCTGCATCGACGAGAGGATGTCGTCGTCATCACCAGACCGCGACTCTCTGTGCATAGAGTTGTCCAGCCTGCAAGTTTCCTTATCAGTACTGATGCTCGCAATGGGTCTGCAAGGCCTGTAACTCACCTCCCACTCATATCTGTCGACAACATGCTGACGTCACTCAGCCGTTG
Organism: Ganoderma leucocontextum; assembly: GCA_020736865.1. Taxonomy (NCBI): domain Eukaryota; kingdom Fungi; phylum Basidiomycota; class Agaricomycetes; order Polyporales; family Polyporaceae; genus Ganoderma; species Ganoderma leucocontextum. The sequence continues at coordinate 1,796,976 of JAHKGY010000009.1, forward strand.
CGGTCTTCGCTGGAGCGGTCGCGATGGCGTCTCAAGAGCGAACGAGACGTCGGGGGACTGGAGGATCGCCGGGGTGATCGCTATCGGTGTATCGATCCCGTCTCTCGACCTGTGAACAGGGGTTTGGTACGGCGAAGTGATATCCCGCGTCATCATCGGAGGCGTGGTGGGGAAGTCGTCCACGATGATGGCAGGGATGTCTTCGGAGGTAGAACGTCCTAAGCTTCCACGCAAACGACGAAACGTGGAGACCACTCACCTGGTCCACCCATCTGCTTCATGCGAGCATGCTCTCGCTGGGCAATGTACCGCCGGCGGTACAAAATCATGAGCAAGAGCGACTGCACGCGATCGAAATCCACCAGGTCCGTAACGAGCTTGTTTGTCTCCGTGCGCACGACAAGGTCCTTCAGTCTACACCACAACAAGTCAGCAGGTTATCACTAGAGAGCTGAAGTGGTCCACTTACACCAACGCCTCCCGATCCACGATGAGCTTGTGGTGGGCGAGCAGCAGGAGCATGTTCGTGAACGAGATGCCTTTGCCAGGCTCGTGCGATATGCGAGCCTCGTGATAGAGTCGATTGTAGAGGTTCTTCCGCCGCTTGATTGCCATACGATCGAGGTTGCCTAGCAGCATCTCGGTCTTGGTGAAATCCTGCCCTTCAACCACCTTTCCGGACCACGAGTCTCCGTTTGTATGATCCTTCGACAAGGCCATGATCCGAGGGATGCTGTACTCGATCGGGTAGATCTTGACCTCGAAGATACCGCTCAGTTTCTGAAACTAAGTTAGTCCACGGAACGAGTATGGCATGCTCGACTGCCTCACCCCAAAGAACCGCACGAAGTTGTGACGCTCGAGATATCCTGTCTTCGGGTTGGCAAATTCGGCCCAGACCTTCTTGAATGCACGCATCTCCTCTCGGGTGATGGACTTGGCTCCGCCGGACATTTGGAAGACGTAGTAGAAACTCTCGACGACAACACCAGTGAACAAGTTGGCAAAGATGTACTAGGCAAGGAGGTCAGGGATGGGGTTCGGTCTGCAACAGCACATCGCGACTTACCATGCTCAGCAGGTTCCATGCAATGAAGAGACTGAACGCCCAGTAGACGCTACCACAATCTGTCTCTCCGAATGCGATAGTGCATCGGGGGTAGTCCAGGGCACTGGTCGGCATCCATCAGCATGCAGAGAAGGTCCGCTGAGGATTCACTCACAAGTCGTGCATGTATCCATTCCAGCCTTCACCTGTTGTCATGAACGCCAACATGACCAAGGCGTTCGCCATGCTCTGGTAATTTTGGGTCGGGGTCTCGCTCGTGCTCCACTTCGTGGTGCTGAACACCTCGACGAAGAGGATCGCGAAGAACAAGAACAGGATGATCCAGAGGCTGAGCAGACTAATGATAACCGGTAGACTTCCGCTGTTCCACACAGACTACATCAGCATTGCAAGTTCGCCACACAGCCAGGAGCACTTACACCGCCGTCTTGAAAAGCTTGTTGAGACTGTTCACGCGCTGCACGAGCTTCAGGGCGATGCTCGTGATGAACAGTTTCTGCAGCTGCTGGATGACGAAGCCGCCCGTGTTGAACCGCACGACCAAAGTAGTGAAGAGACTGCCTGCAGCTACCACGATGTCGAACATATTCCACCCGTTGGCACTGTAACTCGACCAACCAAGGCCGAAGAAACGGACGAGAACGTCGACACAGTACATGACAGTGATGAAGATGAAGAAGTCATCTGCACGACCAATGCCCATCAGCACGATGCGAGTAAAGACGGCATAGAAGCTTACTGCGGAACTCGTCCAGGACGGGTTGCGGCGTGAATGTTTGTGTCATCAGAGCGATGACGTGCAGAGTGTAAAGCACAGTCATCATCCGAGACCACCAGCCGTGCTTGTGAACGGCACGGTCGTAACACCACTGACGGACGCGCCACGTCGGCCTCTTTTTGGGACGCTTCGAGGGACGTTGCCTCTTGATCAACTTCTGCAAGTCGATCCACTCCCGTTGAGGTTGGGTGAGCAGAGCGGAACCCGTCTTCGACGTGAAGTTGCCGATAATGATACTGCGCCAACAGTCAGTACTGTCTTGTGCAAAGGATTAAATTGTGCATACCTGACGAAAAGCGTGAAGATAACAACACCACCCATCAAGTTGTAGATCAGGAAGAAGATCGAGTTGCCCAAGGACGCATTCGTTTGAGGCTGCTGACCGGCTCCAGTGACACTCGTCGCAATGCCTAGCACATCAATCCAGCCCTCCAAGGACACGATCTCGAACAGGATAAGGAGGGACTGCCGGAAGGTGTCGAACGAGAACGACGTTGATGGCGCCGGATTCTCCCACACACGAGGTACCAGGTAGGTGAAGGAGTTCCCCCCATTGGCGTTCGAGATCGTGTTAGTTGTGAACTCGTCGATGCAGTCGCTGATACCTGTGGCATTGCCGTCATTGCACTCGTTTGTGACACCGGCAAAGATGTTCAAACCCCAGACGGCGTACGGGATCATGTAGAGGATGGCAAGCAGAGCAGCGTCAAGGATACGAAGCATACCGGAGATGATCAACGACTCGAAGGTGGACCGCATCTTGTCGATGAGGGTGATGAGCCGCAAAGCACGCAAAGCTTTCAGCGACCGTGTAATTCGACTGAGACCGCCGATGAAGATGAGACCGGTGACGGCGTTGACGAGAATGCCGGCAAGGATGAAAAAGTCGAGGACATTCCAGATACTCCGGACGTAGGCGTTTGGCGTGAACAGGAAGCCATCCGCAACGATCTTGATGATGAACTCCAGAAGCAGAACGAGCGCGAAGGAGCCTTCCGCGATATCAAACCACGTTCCTCGGAAGGCACCGTACTGGGCGTAGAAATCACGACGGTACAAAGGTGTTGCGATGGTCTCAACGACGATGCCGCCAATGACGGTGAGAAGGAGCAAAAGCTGGAAGACCGGATGGGCGATTGAGGAGTGCGGGGTACCGAAGATGCGATCTCCACCAGCTGGGGCGACGAGCTTCTGACACGTCCTCCGGAGCCAATTCTTCTGCGAGAAGATCCAGAACGTCTTGTCGTATGTCGGGTGGTCGCGGATGAAGTCAGCCCTCTGCGCGCGGCGCTCATACAGTGCGTCGTTAAGCTCTTCTGCGTCCACGGCATCGTTATTCAGTGCTGCCAGCACCTCCCTGTCCAACAGTAAGATTTATTGCAACGGTGACACGAAGAGAAAAGCTTACAAGTGTCGCTCGGTCTCCTCATCTATGGGGTCAGCAGATGCCACAGAATCAGGGCGCACTTTGCGAAGAGTTGTGAGCGGGACGTCTCCAGCGGTAATGTCACCCGCGAACAAGCGCTGGAGCCTTCTGAGCGTTGACTTTGCTGAGTAAGACCGAACCGTGCCTCCTCGACGGTTGGATTGGTCCTGTCATGGTACAATCAGTCTCGACTGCATGCGCGCCGTTTGAACCACGTACCACAACGGAGTTATCTCGCTTAGGAAGGCTGTAATCCTGGACTAGCGCCTTCTGCATGGGTAACACGAGGTTGGACGGCAGCTCGACCTCGATCGCCTTCGGTTGTGCCTTGAACCAACGGTAAGGGTTCAATTTGCGAATCCATGCCGCGCGAGCCTGTTGGGGTCGGTGGGAAGCCCAATAGTGAGACGCCTGCCTGCTGCGTTTCGACTCTTCGGCGACGTCGAAGTTCTCGTTGATTACGGCGATGAACATCTGGAGCACGATGTCTGTTCAATAGTTAGTTAGCATGTCCATCTCCGTCCATGGCGCACGCCAACTCACAGTTGGCGAAGAACATCCATCCAGCGATAAACAGAACGACGACCGCCGACTGCCGGAGAGGAACCTCGGGTACCGCAGCAGTGTACAAGACGTCGGTCCAGTTCTCCGAAGAGAAGACTTGGTAGATGGCCAGGAACGCGTTGTAAAGCGTGCCAAAATCAATGAGGTTACCCTCCTTGACGTCGCCGGTTACGAGCTGGACGGCAAAGAGCGCTGCGAGAAGGTTGATCTCGATCAAGAAAAGAGACATATTCGCCAGGCCGTACATGTTTCCGAACACGGCGAGCTACAGGTGTGGAGACGTCATATAGTGCACGACTATCGAGACCAGACTTCAAGGTACGTACCAACAGCGGCTTCATCCTGGGAATTTCTAGAATGACGCGATAGAACCGCATGAGCTGGAAGATCGTGAGCCAGGGGTAGAGGCTGGATTTGTGGATGGCAGGAATCTGGATGATGCTTGAGCCTATCGCGAGAACCAGGTCCAGCACGTTCTGCCCTCCGTAGAAGAACTTCCTCCAGTCAGGCAGGTACGCCAGCACTCGGATGACAATCTCGAGGTCGAACATGAAGGTAAGCGCAAGCTCGCCCTTGTCAAGGATCTCAGCGTGAAGGTCGGACATGTTCACAGTACGCGTGGCCTGCAAGATGAGGGAGGCAAGTGCGAATCCTACCCAGCACCAGCGGATGTTTTCATAGATTTCGCGAATCCGATTCCGCCCAGCGACCCGCCGTCCCTCAACCATGGACCATCCTTCCTCGTTGTCCTCCATCACGGGGGCAAGTCTTTGGATATGTGAAGTCAAATTCAGGGCAAATCAAAGTAAATTTCAGGAAAGTACTTACGACGCAGCGCCGAACGCGCTCTTCTTCGTGTCTGTGCGAATAGCTGAGAACGTGTTCGTGATTACAGCGACGAACAGATTAATGAGCCAGAAGTTGAGGACGATAATGCAGACAATGTAGAAGAAGCAGGACACGAAGAATTCCGCATCCATCATCTGATACATTAGCCCAGACCACTGTAACGTCGTTAAGCTTGCGCCACCTTGGCCACTTAGAATGCCAATGACTTACCCCGTTCGCTGACGAAACGATTACGACCTGAAGCGCAGCATAGTAGATGACGTCGAAACTCTCCATGTTCGACTCAGGGCTGTCGCTGTTCTCCTGCGCAAATACAGAGAAGTTAGTACTCAGCCCAAGATGCATCACAGCCATAAATCACTCGCCATACATATCTGACCCAGAGGACAGATGAAGCCTTTGACAGACCCATGCTGGCCGTTAGCGTTGAGGTAACCAACGGGTTGGAGGGAGGCGGGGTCGATGTATCCACCGCAATTTTGGCTCAGAGGGAAGTCAACCCCCTCCACGAACAGATGACATGTGCGACGAAAGGATCCCTTGAATGACTGGATGCCGATGATGCTACCAACCAGTCAATCGAGGCAATGTAACATCAAACTGACGAACACTTACGAAAACAAGATCATGGCAAACAACACAAAATATGCAACGCTGGCAAGCAATGGCCGCGCTGTCTTCAGAGAACGCATAATAGTCTGAAGGGGAAAAAACAGTTAATGGCATCCCCTTTGAAATTTGAATGGTAATAAATAGCGCACTCACGGTTGTACCGGAAGTGATAGCCAACAGCCTGGCGGTGCGCAGCACGCTCATAGCCCGAAACAAACCAATATGGTACTGGCTGTGCTCAACACCAGTGGACGCCAGAGCAAAAGTAATCCAAAAACTGGCGATAGCGATGAAATCTATCCTAGTCCAGCTATGTCGAAGGAAAGGAAGGTTGCGTTGTGTTTGACCTCTAGCGTCTTCTACACTGAGTCGGAAGGGTAGCGCGAGGGTCTCGCTGGGATTGTCGGAACGAAGGGCTTTTGATAGAAACGTAGGCTCGGAGGGATTGCGGATGTGGGAATGGATGTGCTGAGCTCCTGCGATCGCTTTCTCCATCATGGGTGATTTGGACTGAACAGTGTCAGAACGGGCCCTGGATGGTGTTGATTTTCCGTTGTCTGAACTCGACGGCAAAGGGGTAGTGACCGAGTGGTGGAGGACGAATGGACGCGCCAGGTTTTTCCGAAGATTGCGCAGACGCTGAGTGACAGTCTGCCCTCGATGTAACGGGGATGCCGAGTGGGTTGCGCTCGCGGATGGAGTACGAGCGAGATTAAAGCTGGCCTCTGCAGCAGTGTTTGGTGGTCGAGTAACGTCGGGGTATGCTGAGAATGGCGACTGAAAGAGAGTGGATACGGGGACTTCCGGGTCCAGTAGAAAGCCAGATACACATATTCGAGCAAAAGCTTCCAGCCTAGTTTCCCGATGCGCAAGAGAGGATGTTCAATGAGAAAATAGCGAGAGTCATGGCAGCTGAAGGATACTCACGTAAATAAGCAGAATAATACGAATAGCACATAGTCTTCCCAAGCGTGGAAATAACCTACAACGGAGGGCGGGGGATCGCCGTCTGGCCAAGTCGATGGCAGAGCATGCGGGATGGATGCTTGGATGAAAAGGACGACCGCGTTTACGATGATCAGTAGCAATATCCCAGGCTCCGTCCACCTATTGACAGAATCCGCCAACCAAACGTCATTGATACTCCTCAGAAGTTACAAACGGCAATGACTTACGGATACGTAAGGAACTTGTACATCGCCAGTCGTACCTTGCTGCGAGGTCCCAGACATCCAAGCGTGCGTCCGCGTATTGGAAGAGTCTTGGACAAGTCCGGCAGAACCTCGTCCTCGTCAGGTATCTCATCCTCATCCTTGACCTCCCTCTCGTCCACGTCGTCTAGCCGCACATGGTCTTCCAACCCGTACCCTCCGAAGTTGACGACGCGTAATGAAGCGCGTCTCAGATTGCGAGACACGGTCATGAGCGTCGTCCCCGTCTTCTTCAGTGGGGACGTGCTGTACCGAACCGTCCTCCGTCGACCTCCTCTTGGTGACGCACCCGAGCGTTCTGGGTCCACACTGTCGCCCATTCCCCATCCACTGCCTGCGCCTTGGCGCGAGATGTTGGCGGTAAGGTGAGCCTCGTCGTCGTCGCGCGTACTGTCCGTGGTATCTCCGGATTCGCGGAAGTGGGAGGAAATGAGAGAAGCCGAAGACTGGCCAGGCTGCGGCGTCGAGTAGATAGCACCGGTGTCCTGATAGCGCGCTCCACCTGCGCGATACGATGGTACATGGAATGTTTCATCTTCGGTAGGTGAATCGAACGGGTCTTCGGAGGGCCACGGTGAGCGCGACGGACCTGCGACGGGTCCAGGTAGGGTATTTGAAGTCTGCAGGTTGTCGAAACGCAAGGGGTCCTGAACGATATTCGAGCTAGTCCGGCGACGAGTAATACTGTCGGAGGACAGAGGTGTGGTCGGACGAGAGGTGACGAGCCCAGCAGGAGTTCCAGGGAAATCTACAGCAGAAGAAGAGGAACGGTGCGAGGCAGAAAAGTGGCTGGCGTCCATACAGCTTAAAGGGAAAGTTATGGGAGCTCGCTGTGCATGACGGCGGCGACGAGGGTTGCTACTGCAAACGGAAGCAGCGCCCAAGTGCTACTCCGTCTGTCTGCGATTGAATGTGTGTTATCGGGATCTGAATCACACTCTAACTGGCTAATAGAACCTTTGTCGGAGTTTATATGTGGTATTCCTCCATAGTGACGGACCACCTCACCTCAACGAGTGCAACCTTCTCCCCACTGTTGTTTCAGGCCTCAGGCCTCAGGCTCCACAAGTTGCCAAGATCATTAATATGCCGTCGACAAGGATGCCAACCCCGCCCGACCGATCGAGGTCCCAGGCAACGATCCCCCTATCTCCCCAAGTCTCCTATATGCCAGCACCCACAACGTCAAACATTGTGGAGACGGCACCGACGTATTTGCGAATCCGTCGTGGGACTTCAGAGTACGCAACGCAGGCTCGTGAGGTTGTGAAGAGCAACATAGGTTTGATCCTCGTCGCGTCGTCCCAGTTGTTCTTCTCCTTGATGAACGTCGGGGTGAAGAAGCTCAACAGTCTAGATCCACCCGTACATGCAGTTGAGGTGAGCCGCCAATTGAGTTTACTGATGAGAGGCATGCGTAGCTCACTTTGCCCCTCAGCTTATCTTAGTGAGAATGGTGTGTGTGCATACTTAAACTCGAATGCGTTCTCTTTGAGTATCGGCAACCCGAGCAATCTGCGGGTTGTGCGGCTCGACGGAGACCCATTGCTGAAATTGGAGACGCGGCAGGGTATTACTTGGCTATGTTGCGTGGCATACATGTGAGTTACCTCGCTTTCTTAACCAAATGTCTGCCTCTTGACTTGTCGTAGGCATGTGATGAAGGTCCCGGACCCGTTTTTCGGTCCGAAGGGTGTTCGATATTTCTTGGTTCAGCGCGGAGTCTTCGGGTAGGTTGTGAATGCGCTCTCATGCTCATCGAAGCCTAGATTGAGCTGTCTAGACTCGTTTCTAATGGATGCCGTACACAGGTTCGTAGGGATCTTTGGTCTGTACTATTCACTGCAGTACCTCTCGCTGTCAGATGCAACGGTCCTGCAATTCCTATCCCCAATATTCACCGCCATCGCTGGGGCTGTCTTCCTCCACGAAGTATTCTCGTGGCGTGAAGCATTCGCCGGGTGTATGTCCAGCTCGCGATTTGTTTTTATCCTGCACTGATTTGACACATCACAGTGGCTAGCCTAGCGGGAGTGGTACTCATCGCGCGTCCCCGATCTCTGTTTGGCATCCCTCAAGATGTAGTGCCTATTCTACCCAATGAGTTGATAAAACGAGTGCTGGAGAACGATGTCCCACCTGCACAACGTGTGATGGCTGTTGGGTAAGAAAGTGACTTACCTCGACTTGGAGCTCATCTGTCTGATCGATTCCCCTTATTTAGGGTCGCATTGTTCGGTGCCGTAGGAGCAGCGGGTGCCTGTAAGTTGTATATTGGACTCCATTGGGACATGATGCGTGCTTACGGGGTGCAATAGATACTACTATTCGCCTAATCGGCAAACGAGCCCATGCGCTACACACGTTGGTTGCCTACTCCGGCCTATGCATGATCGTCACAGCCATTGCGTACGCCGCTCGTCATTTGACTGTACACTCTCCACCACGTGTATTCACTGTCTGTTTAGTATGCCAGTTCTCCGCATCCCGGTAGTAGTTCCTACGAGCTTGGATTGGCTCTTGACGCTTTGCTTCATAGGGCTTGCCGGATTCGGCGGTCAAGTGCGCCGCCCCCCTCATCCACATTTGATGCACCTTTCACCATGGAGCAGGTTTTGCTAACCCTGGGACTACAACGTGAGACGGCTGGACGGGGTACTATCGCAGTGTATGGACAGGGGAGTGCCTTCGTTCATGGTTTTAATCGCACGTATGCTGATCCAAGCGGATAGCAGATTGTGTTTGCCACGGCATTTCAGCGTATCTTCTTCCACACAACGCCGTCCCTATTGTCTATACTCGGTACCGCCATAATTGTGGGCTCTGCGCTCTACGTCGCCGTATGTTACCCTTCCGCTATTCATGGGTAACCGATCCCTCATTGTTTGACACTCCGTAGCTTACCAAGGACGTGAAGTCGCATAGCGAAGCTCGTCCGGTCCCGTCAGACGATCCCGCCGTTGAAGAAGGCCTGCTCGAGCACAACTCAGCCAATGGAGTTGAAGACGACGGAGTCGACCCAAGTTCCACAATGACGTTCGCTGACGACCCGCAGCCCAAATCCAAGACTTTGAACACTGACTGATACTAGAATGGCCTCGATGTGCACCTCTATCGCCCCGCATTTCTCATGGTTTATACCAACGCCTCCTGTCCACTGCTTTTCTGATCTTGGTGACATGTTCTGCTTCACTGACGGTTTCATTCCGAGTCTCAGTTTGCTGTATTGATAGATATCTCCATGTTGTACTTTCTCGCCAGAATTTGTAGAGTACGCTGGTTGTATGCATAACTCATACCCCACAATGGCTTCTAGATCACTCATTCCCTTCCGCGGAATGCGCGCTGGAACTGTACCCCGACCCAAACACGTCTCCTTCGTCCACTTTCACCTGAACTTCAGTGTTGACCGTGATCACCACTTGCACTGGCGACGAATTCCTACGAAGACCCTGGGGATATGAAAAAGGCGATTATGGTGAGCTGCACAACGATGCACCCGACTGGTAGGCTCACTAGTACTGACCTCCGGGTAGTGAGATGGCGATGGGGAGGGGACATAGGGCCGCAAGTGAAGCACGTCGTAACATACATTATTGTTCATGCTGATGTCGACCTGCGTGGTCGTGTCTTTCTGTATCCGGGAGTTGACGCTGTGAGAAGGTCAAAAGGGTCGCGAGACGAAGCTCGGTTGACCCACTCACATCGCTAGGAGCATGTTGGTGTATACTATAAACAATCAGTGTGTTCAGTTCAAGTTCCCGACAATAGATAACTTCCACGACATACTTTTGGTAGCAGCGATATCAATGGCGGAGCAAATTTGGCTTTTCGGCAATACGAGGCCCTGGCATCGCATTAGCATCTTCCCGAATCCATTGTTGAGGAAACCCATTTACAAAAACCAAAGACAATGTTGCCAATAGGCTGGGATAAGAACGTTAGTCCGTAAGTCGCACAACACAACAAGCAGCTCAAAGAAGCGTACGAAAGTAATATGCCTTCACGTGTACAATATCAAGTCAGGGGCGCAAAAGTCGGTGGATGTTGACGTTGCTTATTGGTTCACGAAAGGCTCACCTCCCTGAGACGTGTACCGCGTGATCTCTCGAATGAGGGAGCCGGTCCTGACGATAGGGATTTGAAGACACGTCCAACAGATTAGTTAAAGTGAAATCCACTCACTTGTAATGGCCCGTGCGTCGAGTCAACAAACGGTAACATAGCGCAGATGTCAAGACGAGATTAGCCGCTACCACCAGTCCGGAATGCACGCAATTTAACGCCTGCGTCCGACTTTGAGTGAATGTTACCACGAGCCAAGCAGATGCTTACGCGGATGAGGGAGGTACTATCATTCCCCGGCCCAAGGTACCTGGCTCCAATTATGAGCCGTGACATCATTTGGCATTAGGCGGACACTGACAGTAAGATGGTTACAGCTACAGCAGTGAAGATTGGCCAAGTCAGCATCAGCTACATGGTTTTGAATTTACCAAGTATACTCACAAGTCGCCGCCACTAACCGAAAGGACAGCATAAGATACGACTATCCATGAAGTGCAAAGTATCCAAAGGCTCACCGAATTGTCCGACAGAAAGCAGCAACTGTGCGCGTCTGATGTAAGGTAACCAACGTAGAGAGGTGATGATAATGCTGCTCACTGTCGCGACGATAACTAGTGATCCATACTTCGACCATACTAGTCGAGGAATGTCTTGAGTATCTGCGTTGAGAACACATCCCCTCTTCACCACTCACGGGAATAGATGCAACGGGAGATGAAACTTGTACGTGCAATAAACGATTGTCAGATCGGGTTCACCGGAGGTACATAGAGTGGAGTACCTTTGGCATAAGAGGATGATCAAACCCTATTGAAGTTCCATTATATGGGTATGTAGGGACGCTTTAGAAAATAAGGGGAAAGCATGCACCGTGAATATTCCAAGTGTCTTCCAATGTTAGATTGAGCGCAACTTTCTTAAGCTGAAAATATGGATGGACCTCACGTTCTGTGACCTGCAGGAACATCAGTCTGGGCGGGAACAAGATCTCCTCGATGAATGCTCACCAGACTCTCGCGGCCGTTGAATCGTTGTTGGATCGATTATATATGAGGAAGTAGTAGCTTGGATATTGGATAGCAAACCATCGTCACTCAAGCCGCAGAACTTCGTTCTTGCAGATGACTAACCACATATGAATGCAGAAGACACTGTGCAGCGTCTCTAGCAACCTGCAGTCCAGTTCATTATAGCGTAGACAAAGGCCAGGCAAGTCGAAGCGTACATGATCAGGAACATCTGCGAGCCCAATGTCAGTAAGCCCTGGAAGTGGACGGTGACAACAGGGAACCCTCACCCAAACTTGCATCAGCCTGCCATCGCTAGTCGCGGAGACGAAATAACGCCATGCTTGATGTGCGGCACATCCGTACAGTCTGTCCTCAAGGTCAGTTGGACGAATTCTGGAGAAGCGGCCCCACAGCTCGTACATGAGTCCGATGAAGGTGCCGATAAGAAGGGCCCCAATGGTGCCATCTAGAGTCCGGTCCTTGATTGCTGCGCCATCCAACTGGTTCGAATAGGCCGCATCGATGGTTAGGAGAGTCATGTCAGTAGAGGAGCTTGCATTGAGGACATCCCGGCAATGTTCATTTATGGCAGGATCCGCACGTCTCAGTAGGATACGCGTTACCGCTATTCAATGGCACTGTGGTCTACTCCACCATAGTAGGAAGATGAATGGCGGTCATCCTGTCGAAATGAAAGTAATCAGATGAGTGGACTTGGTCATCCAAGGACGTCGCGTGCCTGTCCCCGAAAAGTCCGTCATAGCCTGCAGGAAGTCGGGATCGGTGGCCACGCTGCGTCCGTTAAACCTGTCGGCGTTACTACACAGGCATCCTGTTGCCATATGAAATCCACCGGAAGGACTCACCTAGGTCCTGGAATACCCTGAAGACGCGAGACGTTCGCGGACTTAGAGTCCGCATACAACGGCCCCGGCTCGAACCACAAGGACGGGGAAGGACGGTCGGATTAGAAGCTACGTAACATGAGGACTCTAGCTATACCACTATCGATACAGCATATACCATCAGTACATCGCGTCCGTGACGTGTGAGGGGCTTGCCATCAGAACTCAAAACTCGTGAATGCATTCAGAAGACGTGCGCATAAGTGGGTCATGGTTACATCATTGCGAACGTGCGGGATGGGGTGGGATGAGGGGGGACGGAAGAGGATGGGGAATGGGGAATGGGGACTAAAAATCAGGAAATCCGAATGCGCATAACTCAATGCAGCAAGCGCAAAGCATGGACGACAGCCATTTGACTCGCGAGCAGCCCGGCGCGACAGGTCGCAGAAGAGCCGCTTACGCAGCCTTGCGAGCCTGGAGGCGCGAGCCCTTCCAAACCTTCTTCTCGATGGTCTGGAAGCCGTCGCCTTCCTTCAGAGGCTCCTCCCGGGCAGGCGGTGGCACGACCGGGGAGGCGGGCCTGACGGGCGTAGCGTCGCCGGAGGTAGCAGTCTGCTGCTTGGCGGCCGCGCGCGCACGCCATCCACCGTCGCCTCCTCCGAGGGCGCCAGGACGGTATTTGCCTGCAGCAGGAGCAGGGCTCTCGGACCTGGGCGGGGTGTCGATGCCGGTGCGTGCAGAAGGCACACCCGACCGCCGCCAGGTGTTCGTTTCCTCGCGAGCGGGGGCGCGAGTCGGCGGCGCTGGGGGAGCTTGCGTGGCAGCCTTGCGCTCTGCCCGTCTCTGCATCGCCTCTTCCTCGCGCTGTTGCTGTCGGCGGGCGGCCTCCAGCGTCTGCTGGCGCTCCTCCTCCCTCTCCTTGCGCAAGGAGGCCTGGCGCTCCTCTTCCTCGCGCTTCTTCTGTTCTGCGGCAGCCTGAGCAGCTTCTTCCTCCGCCGCTCTGCGCTCTTCCTCGGCAACACGCTCTGTAAACGCTAAATATCAGTGCCTGAGACGGTGCATAGAGGCTGAAGTCACGAACCTGCTTCCAACCGAGCCTCTTCCTCCTCCTCCTCCTGCTGTATCCTCTCCTCTTCCTCGAAGCGCTGGCGCTCCTCCTCGCGGGCTTTGAGCACAGCCACGCGGAGATTCGCCTTCTCGTCCTCCATCTTCTTCTGCGCGAGCTCCTTCTTCTTGGCGAACTCCTCTCCGCGCTGTGCGCTGATCGTCTCCTTCATCTGGTTGAAGTCGTTCAGCATGCGCGTCATCCGCTTCTTCGTCTCCACGTCCTGCTGATGCGCGAGGCGGTGGGCCTCGAGCCGCGCTTTCTGTGAGGCCTCGAACACCACGCGGTCGTTCGCCTGCTGGAGCTCGTAGTCCTTGGCGAGCAGCGGGCGTTCATCCTTGCGGTAAGCACGCTCGACGTGGTCGAGACGCTTGGAGAGGACGCGCATCTTCTCGTTGAGCTCCTTCTTCTCCTTTTCGAGCTGCTCGACTTGGAGACGCATGAGGTTGTCGGTGCTGAGACTCTCCATGTCCTACACCAACAAAGTCAGTACTCCAGTCCGCGCGAAGCAAAAACGATCGAAAAGACGCACGGTGATGTCGACCTTGAGGGTACCCTTCTCCTTCAAGCTCTGCGCAAGTTTCTTGGCCTCCTCGACACGGATGTTCTCGATCTCGCGACGGGCACGCTCGACCTCTTTGTTGCGGAGGTCCTGGGCAGCCCTGCGGGCTTCCTCCTCTTGGTGCTTGCGCATGATCTCCGCCCGACGGCTAGCCTCTTCCTTCTCCTTCCGCACGGACAGCTCAGAAAGAAGCTCGCGACGGCGAGCCACGAGCGCGCGGCGGATCTGAAGCGCCTTGCGCTCCGCCTGCGCGGCAGCGACGAGGGCGGCCAACTTCGCCTGCTGCTCTTCCTCAGTCGGCTGCACAGAAGGCTCGATGGCGACAAGGGAGTTGTGGAGCGTGAGGGCGATGGTGCCGAGACGATTACGGACGAACTCGGACGCAGAGGGCTGCACGGCGCCGAGGGCCGCAGCGGAGGTCGACGAGCTGGGGTCCTCAACGGTAGCGAAGGGGCTGTCGGCGAAGGTGAGGCTGCCCACGGCGTGGTCCACGCGGACGTTTAGCTCGCCCCGGTGGGCGCAGCCCATGACATACGCCTCGATCTGCTCGTCGTCGTATGTTCCCTCCGCAGCAACGTCGCGGAGAGGCACAACCAGCTCGAGGAGGTTGGTGATCTTGATGGTGCTGTACACCTGAGAGAGCTGAGAGAGGAGGCGAGAAAGAACCGCACGCTGGAGGAGGGGGACGTAGGAAGCATATGAGGTATCGGATGCGAGGGATTTGAGGAGAGGAGTGACGGAGGAGCAGAGAGTAAGAGGGTCGAAAGTGACCTCTAAAACGTTGTAAAGCGACTTGACAATCGCCGGAGAGAGCTTGAGCGCATTGCGGGACAACTATGGCAACAAGGTAAGCCGTCATAGCTCCATGTGTAGAGCAACCATAGACTTACGGCTTCACGAAGGAGGCCAGAACGAGTGGGCGTCCTAGTAAGGCCAAGCAAGGCGCTCAAGCGAGCGTTTTTACCCTTCGTTTGCTCAGCTCCCTCCTCGCCTTGGATGCCGACAAGCACAGCGAGGGCGCTGACGAGGACTTGACCAGCCAACCTGCTGATTTCCTCCTCGGACTTGCCGCCCATCGCCATCACGACGGCGTAGTACCGTCCCCAGGCAGCAGCATGGTAGAGGGCGTTACCGCTCATAAGGAAGATCTTCGTGAGCTTCTCGTAGTAGTTCGCCATCATGGCCGGCCGAGGAGCCTTCTTCGCCATCGTGAGGAGGTTGTGGACATCCTCGACGGAACGGAATGCCTCCTGCCAGAGCTCGAGCTCCACCGACGTGTTGAGCTGCGCGAACCGGGTATCCAGATGGTGCTGGAGGGTATCGGGATCCGAGAGGTTGATGGAATGGGGCTGGTGCGAATACTTGGCGACGTTCCCAAGATGCAAACGGAGCGTCTCGCACAGGCGGCGGAACTCCACTTTGCGCTGGTGCTTCAGGCAGAACTTGAAAGCTTGCTGGGCGATTTGCTACGCCGACGGCGCGGTTATTTCATGCTCCGGACACGAAACTGACGACAACGAACCTGGTAGATGGTCTCCAGCCTCGCATTGTTTTTCAACGTCTCCAGAGCAGTGCGGTAGCTCTCCCACAGGAACTTGAGCCAAGGAGTGACCAGGGCCCGGTCGGTCCTGTCCTTGGTCTGATCGCCACTGACGGCGCCGAGAAGAATGCTCTCCGGAGTCTCGCTGGCCTCGAGATCGTCCACATCGACGGCGACAGCCTTGTCGGCCTTTTCCTGCGCTTCTTGCACCTTCGCATCAGAGAGCTGGATGAAGCGGCTCACGACAACTTCAATAGACGCCACACTTGTGTTCTGTGCGATGTTCTTGTACTGCATGAGGCCCTCTTTTGCAGTGCGGCCTTTGCGGAGTTCGACACAGAGCTCGATAAATCGAAGCATGATGGGTTCCAGCGAGGCCAGAGGGGTAGAGCGGAATCGTTTGGATGAGAACATTTCGGTGAGTGATTGGAGGGCAGCATGAGTCTGTCCGACGGAGACGAGCCCCTCGGCCTGCTTGAGGACCGTCTCAGGTTTGGAGAAAGGCGCCATAGTGGGCGGTTTTGGGGTGTAGCGTCGGCGAGAGCGTCGAGGGCGTCGGGGACGATGGGTAGCAATGCGAAAAGTTAGAGATCGGTCCCAGGCGCTGGCCCAGTCATTCCGGCACCGTCCTCAAAAATAAGGTTTGTCAGATCCGAGCTCCGATTCCTCCCATGGACAGTACCTTTGCCGTTCTGGCGCATACACTCATACGGGCTTCGCCATAATATTCATGTCGTGGGGCGGGGTTGTTGCATAGGACTTCTAAGTGGCCATAAGTTCCAGTTGCAATTGTAGAGGTGCTCAGATAGCAGGAAGAACGGCGGTACATATAGTAAGTAGCCTGGGGAGGATTCTTGAACTTGGCTCCATTGCTGTTAGTGCGAGATGTTGACCATCTAGCAACTTTCTATTAGGACACCCGCTCGCCTCTCAGAGGTAAGTATAATCCTTCCCGGAGTAGTACGAAGGAATATTAAGTACTTGAGTCAATTAACGCGCCGGCATGCCGAAGTTTGATGGTGTGTGGCTGTGCTAATCTCAGCGACAGACTTGACCCAAACCACCATGACCGAGACCAATTCAGCGTCACTGAGGCTCCTCGAAGCATCAGAGAAAATATCCCAAGGAGCAGAAGCCGTGAG
The DNA here is from genome assembly GCA_020736865.1 of Ganoderma leucocontextum. Lineage (NCBI taxonomy): Eukaryota > Fungi > Basidiomycota > Agaricomycetes > Polyporales > Polyporaceae > Ganoderma > Ganoderma leucocontextum. The sequence continues at coordinate 1,813,760 of JAHKGY010000009.1, forward strand.
TGTGACCGGATACCTAAACGACAGGCTCATTCCTGATCCTCGTTTCTCATCGCAGAAAATCTACAGGACACAACTCCATCCTCCATCTTCCGGATCGGAGTCATGCTCAGAAGTACTGTTGAAGCATCGCTTTCACAAGCATTATCGGCATCCGACGCTAGATGCCTCCTTGACGAAGTCCCGTGTCGCCGGCGAGGCGCGTGCCCTGATCAAGTGCCTACGGTGCGTCTGAATTGCGCCGGCTCTCCATTGTTCTTGGATACTGACTGTGCCAATACGTACAGATCGGGCGTAAACGTACCCGGCATTCGAATGGTCGACGGGCCCGAAGGCATCCTCGGCATTGAGTGGATCGATGGCAAGAGCGTGCGTTTCCTCCTCGGCGGCGGCGCCGAGGGTGAAGAAGAGATTATCGAGGATGACGACGGTCCCGAGTCCGAAGCCGTTGCAGTCGAGGACAAGGACCCCCTCAAGGAATTCGGGGTCCCTGAAGGTATATCCCAGACAATTACACGTTCAGCCATGGGTTGATAGACTCCGTTTTGGTAGGCGTCCTAATGGAGATGATCGGGACAGAGATCGCAAAGATGCACCAGGCGGACATCATACACGGAGACCTCACCACATCCAACATGATGCTCCGACATCCTTCATCTCCCAAGGGGCTGCAGCTGGTACGCTTCTAGGTTTCCCTCCCGAAATGTGGCTCATGACGCACACGCAGGTGCTGATTGACTTCGGGCTGGCATTCATGTCCACCCTCGTCGAGGACAAAGCCGTCGACCTCTACGTCCTCGAACGGGCCTTCTCATCCACACATCCGGCTTCTGAGCCCCTCTTCGCTGGTGTGCTGAGGGCATATGAGAAGAAGATGGGCAAGGACTGGGCGGCGATTTCGCGTCGACTGGAAGACGGTCAGCTTCCCAACCATCTTATTCGGTGTTTCATGCTAACAACATTCCCCAAAAGTACGCCTACGTGGGCGGAAGCGAAGCATGATTGGCTAGCGGCTATGATAAAAGTAGCATGACATGAAGAAGCAGTACAAATACATGTAACATCATCCAGATACACATGAGTATCCTCTGACGGGGTACGCGTGGGTGGGAGCGATCTACGGAACAAGTTGTCAGCCACCGTGTACGTATCAGCGTGGAACGAAGCCGGAAAAAGATCAGAGAGAAGATAGAGCCCTGGATAGGGCACAATCATGTAGGAGCGTCGCACCTCGCATGAGGCTGGACCTCCCATCATCAACAACGTAGTAGAGATACAAATTTCTCATCACAGAGAGCGAGGGCGGTGTCCTTCTTAGATCGCCTTGTGACCTGGGAAGCAAGAATGAGAACTCACCTGTGTTCCTGCAAACCAGATCCTGCAAAGTCCTATCCACGCGGAAGGCTCATGGGGTCTCCATACGACTAAACGGGATCTGGATGTCAACAACGGACACTGGGAAAGCAGACGCGAATCGACGGTCAGCGATGGACGCGGTCTCAATTTTCAGAAGTGGCTTCTGCTTCTGTCAGTGAGGTACCATGCGCCGAACAGTATAACGCACCTCGAATGACCTTGAGATTTCCACCATCCCACACTCTCTCAGCGCTATATCGCCACCGAATTGCATACGGCTGGTACGTAGCTGGACTTCTGCGAGTCAGCAAAGCAGCGTGTCCTCAGACTACGTGGGCGGCCTGGTAAGGCCTGGTAGACATGAACCGTCCCCAGCCGCAAAGCAAATCGTTGAACAACAGGCGCCACACGATGCACGGAACGCCCTCGCATTACGAGAGACCTGGTCTAATGTGGCAGCAGCATACAAGCGGGAAGCTGTCCGGCAACACACAAGATGAGCACCAGAACAAGTCACACAACCATGGCAAGACGCACCTCTACCACCTAAATCACGCTCCAGCCTGCCAATCCTTCCCTCACTCATCCTCATAACCAGAGACTGGTCTCCTCGGCCGGTTTGGAACTACGCGGCGAGACACAAACGAGTCAGTCCAGACTTGCCGAGCACGGATTCCTTCCTCCCAATGAAGACATGCGCATGAAGACAGGACACTCACGAGGGTACGACGTCGGGATGGGCTCCGCGGGCTTCCAGCCCAGCGTCTTGCGGATGGAGGGCACGGTGACGACCATGGCGGGGCCGATGACGCCTATCACGACCGAGAAGAAGATGACGGGCTGCTCATGTGCTTGCCGTTGCTATTTACCCAAGCATCAGCCAGCCACCAGTCGTGTCAGTCAGCATGGGCACCACAGTGCAGAACGAGGGGCTATATGCGCACAAGATAGCGGTAGGTCCTGGTCAGCGAGGCGGACATGGTGGGGAATGTCGGAACGTTGGCCGCGGGCGTTCCAGTCACACCGTTGAATAGAGTCACTGGCGTGAGTCATGAGTCACGAGTCACGTCACATTCTACTGACCGCCAGGTCGCCCGCCAATGGGGGAGGAGACATTTCAGTTAGGTCCGTAAGGCACAAGCACAAAGGGATCGGATCCTGTAAGTAATAGTACAATTATGAGACATAACCAATGCTCCATTCTAATATGATATACCGTCCACATCCATCCTACGCACTCTGTCACGGTATGGAGTTTGACGACCCCGGTTGCCGGTGTCCATACAGCGACTCTTGAGATCCTATAGTAAACTTCGGAGGAAGCGGCGGAGGTACGTCTGACACATGCTCGTCGAGTGCATTGTCTGTTACGTTGGACAATAACCCTTCCTCGAGAGAGGAGTCCTTGGGGACAGATACACTCTTTAGGCTGGGCCCTTTCATGGTTGCTTGTTTGCTCAGCTACATGAAACCCAGAAGTTGTTGATCGTTCCCGATGGGGAAAAAATGAGGACTTACAGCAATATATATTGCGGAAGAAAGGATAATCACAGCGCCGATAACAGAGAGGAGTGGCGGGGTCGTGTGGAAGAATACACGGTCGAAGATGAGGGAAAAGATAATCTGAATGCTGACATTGGAAGGTGTTCGCTGTCAGAGGAATAGTCAGTACTCACTTGAACATAGATGGCTATCGTCCCTCGGCCTGCGGTCTCCCGCTGCAGGCCCGACGTCATCGTCATCTGTCCATGTCCGCCGCAGCTGATCAGTTATGGACATAGCCCGAGCGTCCGCGAGAACCAGACGCACTTGCGCCGCAAACCCGCAACCGCTTACGGCCAGAATCATAGCGAGACACGGTATGTTATCAGGTATGACAACTGGGGTCTTCACGACCGCCATCCTGTGAAGCGATCTATCATTTGAACATCCGGTACGCGCATAAGGGACATACGCTATGGGCGCGGTGAGAATGCAAAACAGCGAGAATGCGCCAAGGTTGTGCATCACGTGTGCCCGCTTTCCGATAGCTCGGATTGTTGTATCTGCGGGTAGAATTGGGTCTTTTAGCCGTGCAGTGGACAAGAGTGGACACGAGGACGTCACGCACAAGCACTCGTTAGTCCCACGACACCCAGTAAAGCCACGCTACGGAGATGCGCATAGACCAGACGGTCAGGCGATGTCGAAACACTTGACGGTCAACATACCCAATGGCGGTCAAGCGTTGCGCAGGCGTGACAATTCTCGCAGAACCATCGCCACCGCCCTGCTCACCAGATCCCTGATGTCGTCCGAACAAGAACTCTGGCCGTGCGATGAGTACCACCCCGAGAAGGCTGAACACTGAATGCAAGGTAACATCATTAGATCTACACATCGAAGGGATGAATAGCATGATAATCAGTCTACGTACAGCTCGCTACCATCTGCCTCACTGTCAGGTTCTCCTTGAGTAGAAGCGCACCGGTGACCGCAGTGCACATCGGCGTGAGGAAAGAGAGCATGGTCGCATCCGATAGCGATAGATACTGTAGAGCGTAATAAGTTCCGAACAGGCCAACAAACCTTGAAAATATGGTTCAGCCAATCAATATGTTGTCTTTGAGGCAAGCACTTGAACTTACCCAGACAAGCCTCGAAACGCTAACAATACCCGAATACCTCTGGGACCCAACACCGGGTCTGGGACCCCCGTAAGTGACCTGTAAGTAACGGCGGCGATTAGTTCATAGCAAGTTCATCAGGCGGGGGTAGGGGGTTCTGAACGAAAACCCAGACTTGGCAAGAATCACCAACATGTATGCGACACAGATCACCCATGTCATCGCCATCCGCACCCAGATGAGCTGCGTCATGTCGGAATCACAGACATCCGTCAATGTTTGCATCGTTTGGACTTCCTATCAACTTCTATCAGCGCTGGAGAATCTCATCAACGCTCACCTCGAGTGGATGGACGGGCGGGTCCAGCCCGTTGAGTTTCTTCACGAAGACGCCCATCAGCGAGGCAAAGCCTTGGGACAGCGCAATCAAGAGCAGTCCTGCATTTTCGCTGAAAAAGGCGGTGAGGAGGTGCAGATATCGGTAGTGCCTCGATTGTGGTGTGGGGTCGTCGATGTCGGCGGGCTCCGCCACAGTGATGTTGCTGTCGATCCCGGCGGCATCGCGGAATGTGCCAAGGGGAACGTAGTCGTAAGCCATACCTAGTATCAGATCCTTGGTGGCACTCTGACCGCAGACTTTCGGTATCAAGGCCGGCGGCAGATACTTGCTTAGGTAGGAGACACAACTTGGACACAACCCCGTGAACAGGTGCAGCGCGGGGAGGCGAACAGTAGCGAACAGTGCGGGGATTCCGCCCGTCTCCGTGGGGAAACGCGGCGCCGCAGAGAGCTTTGAGTCTCCGAGGCGCACTAATCTCCTCCAGTTCCCCAAGTTCCTACAGCACCCAGCCTGCGAACGCGTGGATAGAATGAATGCGGAAGTACCGGCGGTGGCCACGGCTTACGGTAAATCCCCCGAACGTCCCAAGGGCGTGGGGGCTTGATTGAGCGATAGTGCTCCAAGCTCTGGAATTCGTACGGGATATGTAGACCCGTATGCTGCGTCTGCTCCCGGGTTGTTAGAGCATGATCCGAGACAAATCCGAGATGCAGACATGGAGTAAGGAAAGTGTACATGTAAGGAATCGGAAAACCAGGTCTCGTCGAACTGTCGATGCTGAGTCCGCCAACAGCAACCATGCGCATTAAGTAAATAGCCGGCGCCTCTTGACCAGAGTACATACTTATATCAACTGCCTCTGGCAATACTCATCGCAGATTCTGAGCGATTCTGAGCTATTCAACCTTTTTAGTGTCTCCTCCATAGCCTGAAAACCTCGAAGCGCGATACGGTGATTGGTCACGGTGGAGTCAAGCGCCGTATGTTCCACGTGGGAGCGCCCGAAGCCTGAAACCCCATCACATGCAGCACGCTGGAGCAACCGCATGGCCTTTCCTTGCCTCCGTCTCGACAGAAACACTCTCCCTGACGATATGGACAATTCCCCCTTTCAGCTCCCGTTTGGGGTCAAAGAGGCACAATCACGCGCGAAATGGGACACTAGTATAGAAACAATATGCCACGGAAACACCATGGATGGTGAGAGCTTCAAAAACCGCCAACGGGTGCGTTTTCACTCGAATTTGGTGGCATGTTGGCTGATTTTCTCTCCAGACTCCAGCATTATTGTCTGCCTGGATACGACAGGATATACGACTCGTGTCCAGCACTGCTGTTCTACATAGTTAAGTCATGATCCAAACCACTGCCACATATGTCTGTGGCTGAGCATGCATATGGCGATAAAAGATGGCTCCAGCACAGCGGAGTGGCATATATATAGAATCACCTTCCATACACGGGTGGTGAGTGCGAGACTATCATGCCGTCCATCAAATCGGTTCATTTCCAAGGCCTTTAGTTTGCCTTTAGTAGCATTGACATGGGAATCGTCGTCTTTGACCGCCCATCCCGGCGGGTGCCTTGCGCTCCGCCTGTCCCAGGCTCAGCGGCCGACTTGTGCCTCCGAATCAACCATGCGCACGCTATATAGACCTCTTTGTCTCAAACTCACCAGAGCACCGAATGCTGGCTTCCGCCTTCCGCCATGGCGACTCCGTCCTCCCCCTCGGCCTCTGCCACTCCTCCGACCGGTATGCCTGCTAATCCCTTCGCAGCACTCCCCCAAATCCCTCCCCTCGACAACACGTTTGGTGCATTGCTCATTGGGACATTCGTTGGACTCATGTACGTCCTGCACGCTCGCTCGACCGTCCTCACGCTGCTCAACCCTTCTCACAGCCAGTATGGGTGGACCGCACACCAATCCTACCGCTACTTCAGGATGTACGGAGAGGACACATGGGTATTGAAAAGTCTGGTGCGTAACCCCTCTCGAACGCCTTCCAGCCTCTGCTGACTCGCAACAGGTCGCGGGTGTCCTGTAAGTCCTCCGTGTTTGAGCGCAGATCCCCGCAACTTTGTTCAACGCCGTGTCTCCCCGTCCCCCAGCGTCCTCGAGACGTTTCACAGCATCCTGTGCATGCACATCTGGTAAGCTCGCCGGTGGCGTCGCGGGATTCCTGTTGCCCGCAACGACTGACACCGGCGCGTCTAGCTACTTCTATCTGACAACCAACTACTTCAACCCCATGGCGCTCCAAAGCGGAGTATGGTGAGTACAGGAACGCCGACTGCATACAAGGGCTGGACGCGTAACTGACGTCGCTTAGGTCGATCATCGTAAGTCGTGCCCTTAATGCGGCACCGAAAGAAACACGGAAAGCTGATCTTCCTCTCTTGGAAGCTCCTGGGCGTAGTTACGGTGAGCCGCATTCCACAATAATAATATCGTAGCGCGGAGTCGGCGCACCGGATCTCCGGTCATACTCACAGGTGACCCTCAGGGCGCAGTAATCTTCCTATCACAACTGTACGTCCGTCTCGTTCTCCCGTGCATTGTTAGACAAGACATGATTGACGTGGGGACCTACTCCCAGGTTCTTCCTCCGTCGGGTATACATGAGTATGTGCACCGCACCCTCTTCCCGCAATCCACGTCTCTGAAGCGTAGCAGTCGGACGGAAGTGGCGGCCTCTTGTGTTCTTCTGCGTACGTGCTCTCTAGCCCCGCATTTCAACTCAGAATCACCTGACGATGTGTCTAGGCACTCCTGCTTTTGGCTGAGCTCGGTGAAGTGATTTCCCGTTCACGCATTGCGCCATTCATTAACGTAACCCGTTTGCTCTCTTGCAAATTCAAGGCTTCGCAACCGGTAAGTTTGTAATCTCCCGCATATGTCTTCCCAAGCTGACTCTGACTCTGACAGCGGTGACCGTCGATACGTTCGTGACGCCTCGCCCATCTTTCCCCAGCGCCTGGAGACTGACGTTCCTCGATAGTTTCCTGCATCCGACGTTGCACAACTCGAGCCAAGCAGTACGTCCATCCATTTGTAGCCATACCCTGCACGGGCTCACCGTTCGGCTTAGTGGATGAACTCCGCGGGAGTCGGCATAGCCGCGCTCGCCGACTCGCTCCTTACCGCCGCGCTGATCTTCGCGTTACACCAAAGCCGCACTGGTATCAAAAGGTTCGGTCGTTCTCTCAGCGCTCATTCTCGTTTCTCCGTCGCTGAGATCGCGTCCTTCGCAGCACGGATTCGCTCATTGATGTCTTGATCATGTACTCGATCAACACCGGGCTTGCGACAGGGTGAGCATGCTTGCCATTTTCGTTCCATCGAGGTCCCTCCTGATGCGTCATTTATAGCATTGCCAACATATTGTCGTTCGGCTTCGTAAGTACCCCTTTACTTCTTGGCCAGAACACCGATCGCCTCGTTCCCTCGAAACACGCTGCAATCTAAAACTGCGGTGGCGGCAGCGACGCCGTGACGACGCATGCCACCCGTCGCCTGGGACCCCGTTGCCCTTGATTGCTGCTCTCGAGCTCCGATGCTTGAGTCCCTGCGGAGATGCTCCTCCCCTCTACTTACTTGGACTGTGTCTTGTCACCTGGTTTCACACATGCTTTTGTCGTCGTCATGCGCATACAGCCAGTCTGCTGACCCAAGCCTAGGCCATAGCCATGCCTCATAACCTCATCTACGCAGGCATCGACATCGTCGCGACCAAGTGTACGTCCCCCAACCACCCTCCATCCGTGTTGTCTGACTGACATCTGGTTGCAGTGTACGCGAATTCCCTGATGACCGTGTATGTCCTGCCATGGCCTCGCTCAACGTCCCGTTTGTAATACGAGTCTCACCCTCACTCTGTGCAGCCTCAACTCCCGCCGAGCACTCGCTCAGAGCACATCGGGGCTCATCCACTCGTCCTCGATGGACATGTCGGTCATCCGCAGTGCCCCGGGGACGAGGGGCACGATAAGTCGCGGCACGATCAATCGCGGGACGATCGGTCGGGGAGGACGACGTGGACTCCATTCTGTACGCCACATTTTCCTTTTAGTATCTTCTCCTATTGTTTGCTGACGAGGACCTCTTACCCCCTCACCCCCCCAGCCGATCGACATCACGGTCACAAAAGAAACCGTGGGGAGCGACATGTGGCCGAACACACCAGAACGGTATCGCTATGACGCCAAGGAGGAAATGTTCGGGGAGGCCGCATAGAGTGCGGTGGGCCGACGTGACGCGTCGAGCTGGTTCTTGGTTCTTGTCATGCTGTGCGTGCTTTCTTTAATCGGCGTTGTTGTTCCTGTCGTTGTTGTTGGAGCATGTGTAATACTTTGGGTGGGACAATTACGATTGGATTTTTTGTGCAGTAGCATCGCCTGTCTAGCTTTGTACCACTAGCGCTTCCTCCAACTGTCGGGATTATTGGATACCCGCACTTGATTTTGGTGGTCTGCCTTGCCAAATCATGAGATGCTTGGGACTTCAACAACAACTTCGCACGTATACTAGTCGCCAAGCTTGGCGGTAATTCCACAGGCACAGGAAAACACTCTCCAGGACACATTTTAACGTTCATCCTGCCGAAACGTTTTGACTTGAAGAATCTTGAGGTTCTTTTCGAGTTACTGTCACTAGCCTCGCGTACGCGGCGTGGCCGAGTCGACGCGCGACCCCGCGGCGGTCCGCGAACTCACTCCAGAGCGCGCGCTCGACTCCTTCATCCTGCACACCATGCTCGCCAGCCGTCTCGGCCGCTGCGCGCGGCTTCCCCCACTCCCCTCCGCCTCAAGACCACTTCCGAAACCTTTCCATTCGGTCCCGCGGCAGCAAGTCAGAAAGTACAACAACACCCCGAACCCCTTTGGCGGTCGTTCGCGCTACGTCCGCTTCGGGGCGTCGGGCCCGGAGGGCAAGGGACAGGGCAAGGGCAGCCCCTGGGACTGGAGGCACTGGGACAGTCAGACCCGGATCGTCGCCGGGGTCGGCGCGTTCGCGGTGGTCTACTATGTGTCGCAGTACGTATGTGTGCCCGCCTTTCCAGCTTCCGTTCGCGCAAGAGCAGGATAGGGTAACACTCTGGTTTGCTTGAAGCCTCGAGAAGGTCCCCGAGACGGGACGCTGGCGATTCATGGACATCAGCCCCAAGTTCGAGGCTAAGGTGCGCCGACAATAATCGCCACGCACTCTATGTGCTGCAGCGCTCACGCGGTTGGGGGGAACGCTGAACCGGATGTCCCGCTCCTATGTAGCTTGCCGAGGCGGCACACCAAGAGATGCTGCAGGAGTTCAAAGGCAAGGTCCTCCCGCCCAACCACCCGATAACAAGACATGTCCGCCGTGTCACCCAGCGCATCCTCGAGGGGTCGAACCTCGGCACGCTCGACGCCCCGGACGTCCACCGCGCCAAGGGGCTCGAGGACCTGTGGTCCACAGAACGTGACGAGCTGCCCCCCGAGGATGGCGGGGCGAAGCAGTGGCATCTGTTCGTGGTGGCGGACGACTCCGTCATAAACGCGATGGCGGCATACGGTGAGTACATAGTTCCGGGAGGGGTGCGATATAGACAAGACCTTTGACACAGATTGGCAGGGGATATCGTGGTGTTCACCGGCATCCTGCCAGTTGCGAAGGATGAGCACGGTCTGGCTGCCATCCTGGGGCACGGCGAGTTTCTGTTCCCTTTCCTTTTTTGTGGTTGGAGCTTCGCTGACTACCCTTCCCTGTAGAAATCGGACACGCCGGTACGACATTCCGCTTCCACAGATGTTTGCGCACGTTTCACTGGCAGCTGACTTAAACATGCACCTGCGTTTAGTCGCTCGTCACTCATCGGAGCGATACTCGTCCATGAAGGTGTTCATCTTCCTCGCGTCTCTCCTCGACTACGCCGGCATACCCTTCTCGAGCGCTATAACCCGCATCATGTACGACCTGCCCAACTCTCGGACGCAGGAGTACGAAGGTCAGCCCCCTCTCCACGTACAATCTCGCATTCTTAGGTGACGGCAATCTGATGTTTTACACCACCACCCTTCCACCCTTAGCGGACAAAATTGGCATCCGCCTCTCCTCCCGCGCATGCTATAGCCCAGAAGCTGTGCCAGAGTACGCTCCCTCCCATCCGTTTGTCCCGTCCTGCGCGTTCGGAAGCTGACGCGTATGTATGTAACAGGGTGTTCACCCGTCTCGGCCAGCTTGAGCAAGCCCTAGGAGGTCGACACATCGATTTCCTCACGACTCACCCGGCGTCGGACAAGCGTTCCACAGTACGTACCATTTTCCTAAACCTCCACGCCATCGTAGCCGTGCATACCCACCGGTTTCTTCGTTCTTAGGCACTGCGGGAGATGCTGCCTGAAGCGTACGCTGTGCAAGCTGCGAGTCCAATGTGCGGGTCTACGTCAGACCATATAGCGGCATTCAGAGACTCGTGGTTGGGTGGGCTGGACCCGGATAGGATGTCGGAGGTTCGGTGGGGATCATAGAGTAACGAGGTTTTGTTGAGCGGAATGGGTGGGTAGGACGTCCCGCCTTATAATTGCTCGAATCCGATCCTGCGTAACTTCAAATTCTATGGACGCAAAATAGGTGTACTTCGGACACGGTCGCCTGGTATGTAGCTCGTCAGCGCTCGTCAGCACCAGCATCTGTCTCATCCATGTCCCACATGTGCGGAAAAAGATAACGTCTACCTAGCAGCATTCCGACACGGGGAATCGAACCCCGGGCTATCGCGTGAGAGGCGATAATGTTAGCCACTACACCATATCGGATTATGATTATCGAGAGTTACGTTGGGTAACCATAACATGGTGATACAAACAATAATCATGACGTCCCGAAGCTGCGCTGTTCTCGTCCTCGTCCTCCGCCACGATGGTCCGGCTCATAACGCACAACCTGCTCGCGTGCCATGCCAAGGGCTGCACGTCCAACAACTTCCCCCTCCAGTTCCAGGACGTCTCCGTCGAGCTCCGCGACGCCGACTTCAACGCCGACTTCCTCCGCGGCTTCCTCCCCCGCCTCGAATGGCCTGCCCTCGTCGGCGCCGCGCGCCAGGTGCGTCCTTGCTCTTCCCTTACCCCGTTCGTCCTGCGTGTGCCTGCGCGATGGTGATCTGTGCTTGACGCGTCGAACACGCTTTCTCTCTCTCCCCCTCGGCTCTTCTCCGGTCTGCCATCTGCCATTCCTCCTACGGTCCGGCATTTCCATCCGGTCGAATGGTAACGGTGCGGTACGCGGCGTCGTTTCAAACTCGGACGGGCTGCGCTGCAGCTGGGCGACACGTCCCTGCCCGCGGAGCAGCCAGACATGCTCGACGACGACTTCCTCCAGAAGCTCCACCACGTCCTCCTCGAGGTGCGTCTCCTTCCCCCGCCCCCACCCTCCATCCATTTGTTCCTTTTCGCAGCCACTCACGCACGCGCGCGTGCTGTTCCCTTGGTAGATCCACGTCGAGGAGGGCGCGATGGTGTGCCCGAACTGCAAGCACGTCTACCCGATCTCGAACGGCATCCCCAACATGGTACGCATCTCCCCTCTCATGTCCCCCCAACCCCGCCCCGCCTCTTATCTCTCTCTCCACGCCCTTATACTCGTTCTCTGCGCTCCACCCAGCTGCTCGCCGAACACGAGATCGGCTGAGACGAGGACTTAACTTAACAAAAAATGGTCAATTGGGCGAACGCAAATTCGACGGACCGACGTTCCACCGCGCTCAAAAGCGTCGATCGATGGCAGCGCCCTGCGCGCCTTGCTCGACAGTCGATGGCACAAAATGGTTAGCGTGGGTGGTAGGCTCCAGGTCGGACAAAGGTCAGGCAGCACAAGTGTAGGTTCGTAGATGAGCGGTGGTGGTTATATCATTAACTAGATGTGTACAACACGACGCCAACTGCCTCCTCCACCATCCCCTGCCGCACCATTGGTACCTGACAGCTTGACGCCCCTCAACCACCCTCTCCCTCCCCAGCTCGACTTCTGGTCGCTCTAAGTTCTATCGTCTACCGTCTAATATCTATGCGTTTCTATCTAAAACAACACTACACTCTATATGATCTAAGCATGCGTTCGAAAACTCCCGGCCGGGTCGAAGGAGGCACTAGATCAAAAAAAGAGAGGGGCACAGTGCTGAACAACGACAGCTAGGCAGAAAGACAGAACGGAACGGCGGCGTACACGTATATGGTGGTAAGTGATCGGGCCTGTCATGGCCCCACCCGATCGTGCTTGCGAACAGCAGGAGGGAATCAACGCGACGACTTCGCCTGCTCATGTACAGTATGGGTGTGAGTGTGTGGGAGAAGGGGGGAGGGGGGGGGACAGCAAGATCAGAAAACACGGTGGACGCGCAAAGGAGAAAAAGATCAGTCGACGCGTGGACGCTTCCTGCTCACATTCCCGTTCGCAGCGCCGGTCTGCTGGCCGTCGACGGACTCGAAGTACTCGAGCGAGCCCTTGGGGTCGGCCTTCATCGTCTTGGCGCCCTCGGTCCAGTTCGCGGGGCAGACCTCACCGTGCTCGTCCTGGTGCATCACAGACACAGCATATGAGCGTTACGAAAGGGCGCACGGGGAAAGTGAGAAAAGACGTACGGTGAATTGGAAGGCCTTGACGAGACGGATGGTCTCGTCGACGGAACGGCCGACCGGAAGGTCGTTCACGGTGATTTGCCTGTTGATATCCAAGCCCATTCAGTATCATGTTGATGCATTAGGTGGCCCGCTGGCTTCCTCCCCAGTCCCTCTCCGAACAGCGCCGGACGTTCAACAAGGTTTCCGAGGACGCCCTGTCTGGCGCGCGCGGAGCGGGTCGGAGACAAAGGAAGCGGTAACGAAGAACGGAAGAAGACGGACCTGAGAGTACCCTTGGGGTCGATGAGGAAGAGGCCACGGAGCGCCACGCCCTCCTCCTCGATGAGCACATTGTAGTCGCGGGCGATGGACATGGACTTGTCAGCGATCAAGGGCAGCTTGAGGTCTGGGCCGAGACCACCCTGCTTGCGGGGCTGGGTCGCCCATGCGAGGTGGGAGAAGTGCGAGTCCGTGGAGACACCTGCGGGTGGCGAGGGCGTAAGCACATAAAATTAGACAAGGGCGGGGGACATACCGAGGACGGTGGTGTTGATCTGCTGGAACTGGGGGAGCGCGTCGTTGAACGCGAGGATCTCCGTGGGGCACACGAAGGTGAAGTCGCTGTGGTATGCAAAAGCTTTCGGTCAGAGCATGGCGCTCGCGAAGTGTGGAAAGACTTACAGCGGGTAGAAGAAGAGGACAACCCTTCATGATCAGAGGAACATCAGAGATGAGCCACTTGCACGCCACTGTGAACAGGCCGAAAGACGTACCACTGGCCGAGGTAGTCGGCCAAAGAGATGTCCTTGAAGAGGCCGTCGACGACAGCGGTGGCCTTGAAGGCGGGGGCGGGCTTCTGGACGGTGGCAACCATGGCTGTCTATCTGAGCAGGTCGGGCGGGAGGCAAGACACGTCGAGCGGCGGAGTGCTGGGAAGGAGACAGCAAGGAGGCCTTTTAGATGAGAGTCGAGACGACGGCGAGACTCGGACGCGCCGCCCAATATTTGTAACCGTCCCTCGCGTTCTTTGTCCCTGTTTGTCCGCCCTCGGCTCCTCACGTGCACTGCTTACGACGCGACCTGAGCCAGGTCACTGATTGTCAGGCGTCCAGCCTTCCAAACAGCCGAAGACTCGAAAAACGACATTGTGGCCTGACATCGCCCAATTTTGCACACGCCCAATGGCTTCGGGACGACGTCATCCAGTCATCTTTCAGCCCTTTCCGACCGCTGATCCTGGTCAGTGCCGAGAGGACGCTTTGTCCCGGACACCGTCACCTGCGAGGAGGTCTCGAGGTTCATAGATCCTACACCGACTGATCATTCTACAGCTCCACTTGGATTGCGACCCGCCATTTTCCGGGAATTGTGAAGCTATGTTTCGGCACGTCGCTACGCCGATAGCAAACGCGCCACAGTGGGTGACTCTGTACAACGCAAGGGCATCAAGTTGCACCATACCTGCGCCATCCGCCTTGTAGGTAACTAACTATTACCAACGGTGTTCTGGAGATCAAAAGAACAGCGGAACACCGAGCATGTAGAAAAGATTGACTGCCATCTTTCCGTCCCGATGAAGGTGAGCTGCGAGCAACGGACGCGGAGACTAGACCGAGTCTTCCTTGTGGTGTGTTACCGCCATACGCGCACGTCGGGAGCACATCTCTCACAGCATCAGACAATGCAAGGATGCAAGGAGAATCATTACGCTTATGTGTCCCCCCAAATTTCAGAATTCAAAAAAATGTCCCCAAACATGAACGCAGCTGGACCTACCAAATCCCGGATAGCCGCCGACCGGGAAGGTCCCCTTAGCGAGGAGCTTATCAGATAACGCAGCCACCTCGATAAGATTGCAAAGTCCGTTGGGAACAGGATGTAATATTGGATATGAGGGCAGGCACGAGATTGGTCGAGATGGGTACGAAGGGGATGAGGGAATAAATACATAAGTACTGGAGTTTGAAAAATAAAACACATCCTAACACTCCAAATTCCGACACGGGGAATCGAACCCCGGGCTATCGCGTGAGAGGCGATAATGTTAGCCACTACACCATATCGGATCATTAATGAAAAGAGACCTCAACCTTACGGACTCGATAACACGGACGTTTATGCTAAGTCGCATCCTTCCCGGCCACTACTGTATGCACATATCATGCTATGCACTATATACGCTACCTTCGCGCACACATCGCGGGCCGAAACAGGAGGAAACAGGCGGCGAGCGGTGGGGTAAAGCTCGAGATGAAACAGTATGTACATCATGATAAGCGAAGGAATGGATGGTGCCGTGCGCTAAGAGGAACTGGCAACCAGAGCGAGTGGAATAAGCAAAGAGCACCAAGGCTGTTTCTAGGATGTGCAGGGGAGCGAAGAGCAGTGAGCGCAGAGCAGGGGTAGGGGAGTGGATCTAGAGAAAGAGTCTGATACACCCGAGTCCGTACGTGGGTAATGATACTGTAGCGTGCGAGAGGGCAGGGACGACAAGCATCGAGGAGAGGGAGGGAGAGCAGCAGTAGCAGCAGCACGCAAAGCGTATTCGTATCATATCGTAAAACTGATACAAGCAAACACCCAGAAGAGCAGGAGGGGGATTCCAGGAGTGGGGGAGTGAGCAGCCGAAGCACGAGCAAAACCAGCCCCAGTGCTGATCGCAGCCAACCGTGGACTATTGTGGCTCGTACCCGACGAACTCGAACTCCGCATCGCTCTCCTTCGTCGAGTCCGGCCACACCGCCCACTCAGCCCCGCTCAGGAACAGCACCTTCCTCAGGTGCGAACACGGTTTGCTCCACAGCGCGAGGTGCGAGCGTTCGTGCACGCGCGGGAACGGTACATCTGCCGAACGTGCGCTCAACGGTCGCCCCCCTGGGGATGCACCCACTCCCAACGTATTGGCAGCTCCCGGGCTCCCGCTTCCTAAACCCAAGCCGGAGTTGCGCGCGGAGCGGTAGGGGGACGAGGATGCGTACGAGGAGCAGGACGCACGGCGGGAGTTGGGGGAGGTGGAGAGCGGCGACGCGGGCGGCAGGGGGAACTCGAGCAAGGGTGACGGTGGATGGGGTGGGGGTGAGTCCCGGATGAACGCGAGCGTGCGGAGTGCGGGGAAGCGCGGAAGGAAGCCCGCAACGAGCTTGTAGAGAATCTGACGGATGCAAGAAGCGTCAGTTGGGTTGGACGAGGGTGGAGGCGCCGATATGACATGGAGTCAGACTTCGGACACGGAAAGATAGAAGACCGAAAGATAGAACGTGGATATGAAGGTCCATAGGTGAGAGGAGAAGGATGATAACTAGGGCAAGAGGAGAGGCGGAGCACCCGACGAAAAGATCCGAGCGCGACCGTTAAAAAGTACGCAAGAGAACCCCGCACCGAATCCCAGAACCCAACCAAATAGTACACCATCTCCCCCAAAAAAACCAACGGGATCATAGAACGTACCTCATCATCGAGCACCCAATGAACCTCAAGCGTCTCCACACACTCGCCCAGCTCCGCACCCGCGGCCATGACGACGCGCTCGATCGTCCGCTGGTCGATCTTCGTCGACGTTGGCTGTATCGCCAGCACGCGGAGCGTCTGACGGGCAGTCGCGAGCGCCGACATGAGCGCGGACGGGCGCAGGCCGTCGTACAGCGTGCATTGAATCGGGATTTGCACGCGCACGAGCGGTCGCCCAGGTACGAGCGCGGCCACTAGGGCGGGCGGACACGTTAATGTCTGAAGTTGGCGCAGCAGGGTGGCCGGGAAGGGCGAGCGAGAAGGACAGTCGGCAGGAGGGGATGGGGAGGAGGATCTGGAGCTGCAGTCATGGCTAGTAGCTGGGCGCCGCGGCGGGGTATCAGGTGTATGCGGGGTATGCGGTCGCGAGGGAATCTTGCGGGTATCAATGGGCTTGAGTGGAACGGGAGGCAGAGAGGGCAAAACGAGACTCGGAAGGCAGAGTGTATGCAGAGTGGGATGACGGCCGAGCCAGGAGAACAGGGCGTGAAAGTCGTCGGCGTATATGGTTTTGGAATGCAGCGTGAGCGAGCGGAGGGAGAAGGTCGTGTGAGCCAGGACGCAGAGGTCGAAGTGCGGGAGGACGAGTGTCCGGAGATGTTCCATGTTCGTGAGCGCAATAGCGAACGTCACAACGCTCAGCGAAGCCCCCGTCCGCACCGCTATGCCGTCGAGCGGGGGTAGGTCGCGACACGCGAACTTGCGGACGAGCGCGGCGAGGCACCGGTGCGAGGCGAGCGACGCGATGCATTGCTCGACACGCCCATCGTCCATGTTGCGGAGGTCGAGGTCGTCGTACAGCGCGCGAAGGGCCGCCTGCGACCACGTCTTGGACACCTGCGCGAGTGAGAAGAGGTCGGAGCAGGTCGCGCACGAGAACACGGACGCAAGCAGCTCCGGCGAGACACGCGCGAGTGTGGGCTCCTTCAGTTCGGGCTGCGGGGGATCGACTAGCAAGGAGGCACGGAAATCAGCAGCACGCCAGCGCGGACCTGGGCCCGACGCAGGCAGGGAAACACTCCGCTTACGTTCTGGGCGCGGTTGCTGGCGCTGTGCCTCATGGTACTCCTCGAATTCCTCCCGCTCACCGAGCTCACTCGCCCTCCTCCCCAGGCCGGCTGGCATCCGAATGTCCAGGGATAGAGCCGGGGATGGGGACCGGCTGCGCCAGTATGCGAGTGGGCTTCCGACATGTCCTACGGGCGCGTGATTCGAGGCCACCGGGGGGTGCCTGGAGGTGAGCTTCGCAGCGAGCTTGTTGAACGAGGAGGGGAAGCTGATGTATTTCTTCTGCAGGATAGATGGTGCCTTCTTGGACTCGACGGAGTAGATGGACGCCGCCGCAGTCGTCGTGCTCTTGCGGGGGACGTTGGCAGAGTCCTGGAGTAGCGACGAACGGGAGGGGTTGGCGCCGTTGTTTTTGCGGCGCGAAAGGAAGGACATAGCGGTCGGGAGGACAGGCAGACAGCGGCCAGCAAGCAGAAAGAGCCGATGCTAGAACATATACAAGGAGGGGGTGGTGCTGGGGTGGTGGGAGGAAGTAGGGCGGCGTCGGGTGTGGGCGTGAGAGAAGAGAAGGGCTGCTTGAGGATGTGAACGAAGATCACCGTCGACGCCCGCCTGATTATTGGAAGCGTCGGCAATGGCGACTGGAGCGACCACGCCGACCTCCGGATGTCCTCGTCGTCAGCGGTCTTCGCTAGACACAGGCTCGCCAGACGATATCCCTGACTCGCCTCAGTCGTTCAAAGGGTCTGCTGCGTACAGTGTAAGTACCGTTCGGCGTTAGTACTTACATTACCAGGACCCAGCGTGGCGGCGTTTAAATAGATCCGCGAGGCACACCAGACTCAGTCACTGCGAATAAACCCACTTTTCACGGTGAGAGAAATGAGGAGGAAAGGAGCGGGAAATGGTAAAATTACAGTAACATTGTCCCTAGCATGAAATGATATCATTTCCCCCGATAATGGCGTTGCGGATAAGCTTACCACACTCGGGTGGGAAATGGGGAGGAAAGGATCGGGTCTGATGTGGCAAGAAAGGTTGTCATTAGTCTAGAAGAAAAGGATACCTAATGCCATACATTAACGCACCTACTCCAGGTGATGGCTTCCATGGAGAGGAAAGTCGATCGTGGGATCGACTTTCCCCACCGCGTGAGCCCAAACATATACACTGCGAATAAACCCACTTTTCACGGTGGGAGAATGAGGAGGAAAGGTGCGGGAAATGATAAAGTTACAATAACATTGTCCCTAGCATGAAATGATATCATTTCCCCCGATAATGGCGTTGCGGATAAGCTTACCACACTCGGGTGGGAAATAGGGAGGAAAGGATCGGGTCTGATGTGGCAAGAAAGGTTGTCATTAGTCCAGAAGAAAAGGATACCTAATGCCATACATTAACGCACCTACTTCAGGTGATGGTTCCATGGAGGGGAAAGTCGATCGTGGATCGACTTTCCCACCGCGTGAGTCCAAACATATCGAGCGCGAATCTAGTCTGCAGAAAGGTGAGGAGGCAGTGTGGAAAGGTTGATGGAAGCTGCGGCTTTGCTAAAGCATCAATGATATTCTATCATGGTGGAGGAAAGGCATACTTTTCTCTCGGCTAACCTATGCCGGCAGATGATATGCCGTCACTGTCGCAGAAAGGATGACCTTTCCCCAGATCGAAGGATCACCTGGGACCTGGAATGAAAGGCTGAGGAAAGGCTGAGGAAGGTAAAGGACCCTTGGCACCGCGAGCCGAACCGATTCAGTCCGTCCCCAGCGCGGATCAATTCCGCGTGTCGTTCGCGCGCTCCCGCTCTGCGACTCGAGCTCATCCCTCCGTCTCCCCTCCTCGTCCCGTCCTCCCCATCCCGTCCTCCGGCCTATCCACGCACTCTGAAGGTTGGGGTCGACAGGTATACGTATTGGTTACGCGGGAGGTTTCACTCACGGGTTTCCTAATGCGCCCAGCGAAGCCAACGGCCCTCGAGAGCATTAATGTGCATACCTGGACGGCGCGCGAAAAGAGGGGGACGGTAGACGCGGGCAACGTCTGAGTGGATGAGAGAACGCACGCAGTACTATCTTTCGTCACGAGGTACGTCGTCACCCCCGCGTTCGACTCGAAACGGTCGACAGCTTACCCTTTCTAGATTCACTGGAAATATCTCGAGCCACGCCCACAGAGTACCAAGTTGACCAACGAGTGAGTTCCGTTCACCCTGCTTCATAGTTATCAAGCTGTATGCTTGAGTATTGATAGTCTCATCAGTGAGCGCGTCCTAGATGGGCTATGATATCAGTCGCCTGCTCCCAGTGCTTGGCGTCCCTTTTTGCGTTGCATGTTCACTCATTTCTACCGGCTGTCCCTCCGACTGCGACGACGACGGTCGCAGGACCCCTTACCCGGCAAGCCGTCATCTCAGCCCGACGCAATGCCGCCGCCACCTCGCACGCCTATGCAGCGCCCGCACCCCACCATCCGCGAAGTGTTGGGTGCCAATCTGGCGCGATCTGGCCTCGAGAGTATCAATGCATATACCTGGATGGCGCGCAAAGGGAAAGTTGTGTCTTTCGTCATGATCACGAGGTACGCCACCTTCGCCTCACGCATCTCTGGTCTTCGATGGTTAACTTGGAATGGTCTACAGGCGAGGCTGGAGCATGCGACCTTCGTCCCTTTGCGGAGGACATCGACACCGCGCTGGCAGCACAAGAGATTCGCGTTCAACAGCCGCCATGTTTGTCCGGGAGCGGAAGCTGTGGGCACCGTGTCTCACGCGCGAGTGGGTGGCGCCATGGGCTGCTTTCTCGACTGCGGATGTGGACGCCGAGGTTGTCAATGACACGCAGGAAGACGATTCAAACAGTCGTCTCGCAGAAGGACCCCGCCGAGTACGCCCTCCCCCCGTTCCGGACCTGCGTCGCCGTCGCCAAACTGGCTGGCGTACGCCTTATATCCTCGAACAACGCACTGAACGGCATCCCGTCGTACGCGAACAAGTTGTCGTTAAGGGACGTCCTTCGGGACTTCTGGGGCTCTGATGGCAACAGATTGGTGACGAGCGACACGGTGGTGTTTCAAGCGTACACTCCCCTCACAACTACACGGACGACCGGCTACTGCAGTCGTTTTGCTCGCGTGCACAAATCTTGACCGTGGGACGGTCCACTTCCCTCCCGGAGGCGCTCGTGCGGGGATTTGAGAACACCACGGATCTGAAGCGGGCGACAGTGCGCCAGCGTGATTCCCTCGTCAGGTATTATGTTCCGTTTCCTCTTACGCGCAGGCGGGGCACTTAATATACATGCTACCTACAGGCTCGGAGACTTCGAACCGCCCAAACGACAGCCGTTCCGCCAGCTCCGCTGGTCCGACGTCGACTCGCCCCAGGCCTAGTAGCTTCAAGATCGACAGCACGTTCCCGCCCTTTAAACGCAGCCGCAAGCTCACGTTGATGCGACGATGCAGGGCAGCTACTTCGGCTTCGCGCCGTACCTCGTCAGCCCACTCATCGGCGGGCAGCAGGCTAGGGTCATGCTGAACACGGACTGGGCTTCGAACGTCACAACTGTCAACAATACGAGCGGGTTCGCGCCGGCTGTGGGCACGGCGTGGCGCTTGGATGCGGTGCGGTTCGCGGGCCGGCTGGACGAGACGTCGAGAGCGAGGAGGTAGACTGGCTGAACGTTACTTGGCCTGGGGACCAACTGGACTTGGTCAAGGAGCTCGCGGGTGTGGGCAAGCTGTTCGTCGTTTCTCAGTTTGGAGGTGGTTGGCAGGACAGCAGGACGACTCGACGCTGGAGGCGAATCCTGAGTGCGACGAGGACGGTTGCGGGACCCCTAGACCCATCCCGAGCAGGAGCTCGTTGCTCACCCGGGCATGCCATTGTTTCAATTCGATGTAATGCCGCCTCGCTGGCCAACGCAGGGCTCCATGCCCGACCGTTCGCGAAATGTTGAGTGACAATCTGGCGGCGATGTACCAGCACGCCGGCCGAAGGGGGACGTAGTGTATTTCGTCACGAGGTATGCCACCTGCACCCTCACCGCCTCTGGCTTTCGACGTTTGACTTAGAAGGATTGACAGGGGAAGCTCGAGCGTGCGACATTGCCCCATAATCTTTTGCAAAGGAGGTCGATACCTGAGGCCTTCCATGGACGCTATGCAGCAGTTTATTCGCTGTTCATTTTGACCTGTCTCGCTGTCCTGACTATATTGATGATGCAGCTCGTCAAGGATATCGAAGTTCTCCTCAGGGGCTGCCTCCATAGGTCGCAGACCATCTCGACGAGCTCGACGTCAGGGTTCACCTATTCCTACGACAGTATCGACAAGAGTGGGTTGCAGGGAGCATGCTCGCTCAGGCACAATGGCCAAGGGACTAGCTTCCCAGAGGAGAGCGATGATTCAAAGAGGGACCATTTTCTCTGAATATGAGAATTGGGGGCAGACAACGGCTGTTGGCATGCGCGAAAACCGAGACTAGACACAAATGCGATGGTAGTACATAGTAGTACTAGTACTAATAAAAATGAGAAACATTGTCAGAATGGTGCGACGGTGGCCGAAGCCTTTTACCACTCAGACGATCGCCAGGATGTAGAAGAGTGGAGAATGTGTCGAGATGTAGCCTCAGTTAAGCAGCATGGCTGCTAGAAGCATGTCGAGATACGCTCACCATGGCGGCGCGGAACAGAGGATATTGATCCCGCCCGCAGACGACCTAGGCGCTCGAAAGAGAAGTGGTGCTTCGAAACGTCGCTGGTTGTCCGAACCGTGAACGTCCTACCATGCCAACTATAACCGCTCCATCACTATCGACTTCCTCTCCTGAAGGTCACTCGTGATTGAATGCGGCGATGAAGTCTGATACGAACTCCAAGGTTGGCTTTCACACTTGTCGTGGTGCGCAACTAACTCTTGTCCCTGTTCCCAGTTATCCCTATCTTCATCTCCACGCTTTTGGTGATGAACAGGTACGATGACGAACGGAAGGAGGCCTGGGCTAGGGGATGGCACAGGTACGTTTGTATTGTCGTGTTTACTCTAAAATATCAATGAATCATCCGTAGCAACATTAACAACGGAGAAGTCGATAGGACAGCTGCGAAGACCGAACGTGGGACTAGCATCCGGATGGTTGAGTTCGAAGAACCCATGTCGCTGGAATGATTGGGTGCCGATAGAGGATGTCTAAATCTAGCGTAAGTGGTCACAGTCACTATCTCCCCCGATTACTTCATGCAGAGAGTGGGTTGCACTGGCACTTCGCGTGCAGCCGTTCAATTGTTCAGGGCTCGGTCCGAGATACCAGTCGAATTCTACGACGCCCGTAAAGTTGATACCGCTCATTATTGCGCCTAATTCGGGCTCGTCGACGTCCCACGGAACACCCTCTGGTGGCCCCTTGTGGGATGTCGACGGTGACGACCCCGTAGTTGTCGTTGTAGCGTCATTCCAGTACATGAGTGGGAAATCGAATGTGTCGCAGCCAAGTGTAGACATAACGCTGGACGATGGTGCTGAATCTTGGGGCATTGTGCTTCTTTCGGGAATCGGAGAATCTGGAGTCATGAATGCATGGAACAGAAGTTCATCGACATCCTTGAAAATCTGTTCCATGCTCAGATCATCGTGGTTGGTCTATTGTTCCGTAGTCGTAATCAGCAGACAGGCCATTTACCGCCACAAGGAGACGGTGCAAACTTACTAGAAGGATCATGTCATCGAGAGCAGGAGCCTCGAGGGATTGGGTGAAGAATAGGTCATCGGGTGGATGCTGAACTACGACCGCAGGCTCTGGCTCACGGTCCCCAGTACTCGTGGTGAGGGTTTGCTCTGCGGGAGATTTGAGCGTTGGGTTTGTCAGCGGATCATCCGGTGGGGATATCGGTGGTGGCTGTGGTCTAAAAGCGTTGCAGTTTGGGTCGCTCGCATGGGCCACCCCACAGTTCTTATTATCATTCGGAGAGATGGGGGTCGGAAGAAAGCGGAAAATTTGTGTCCCGATGACTTCACTCTCGCTGTGGGTATTCCTTTTCGCCTTCCTCTTCTTCCGGGGGCGGGGGCGGTAGACGTAGCCGGGGTATAGCGCCTCGTGCCATGCCTTCTTCGCTTGCGCCAACGCCTTCCAATACCGCTTCTCCTGAAGTGGAAGAGTCTTCCATTGCTGAGAGATCATTTTCGAGAGGTCTGCCTGCCGCCACTTCTTCGCCGGGTCCGTAGACTCTTGTGCATTCTGGTGCTCCTCGCACTTATGCTTCCTGAAGAGAATGAATGCGTTCTCAGGCCGTTTGATGTGGTCGCCATCACCCTTTCTTGGCGATTGCTTTTCGACGCTGTTGCGCGCGGTACGTCTGCGACGCAAAGACGGTGCTGATAGCGAAGAAGAGGGATGAGGGACAACAGCTGAAGAGTCCTCCTGTGGAGGCGATGGACCGGATGGCGGCCAAGTGACGTGAGGGCGGTCGTGGACAGTTAGGTTAACGATGCCCTGTGTTACAGGAAATGTAGAAACGGTAGAGCTCGACGGTGGAACTGTCGCTGGAGGACAGAACTCAACAGTTATGATCTGACCAATGGTATGCGAGGACTAGAGGACTGAAGACTTACTTTCGATCAGGTCATCTTTGGGGGGCAACGGAGACATGGAGGTTCTGGTTCTTGAAGGCTTCAACGATAGTGCTGCAGGCACGGCGGGCGTGAACAGAGCCCAACAAGAATTCGCGCGTCGGGCATAATCTGACGACTGCATGAACGATTCCATTTATAATCTGTCCAATGAAGACCAGCATCGTGCCAATCCTCATGCGTAAGTCCCTATTTGCTCTCCCTCCACTCGAACCGTACGCTTATTTGTGACTGCTCTACTAAGCACTTTACCGGCCCCGGGTAGATCCACCCGCTCATGGGTCGATTGACAGCCGCATTTTCAGCACCGATTCGAGGCTCTGATCTCGCCGTTCTCCGTTGTAGATCAAATCCGCAAGAAGCCGTATGAGCCCATTCGGAATTTTCCGTCTTTCTCGACCTTCCGGGTCTTTGAATATATGGAAACACGCCATCCGGGCGCCCCGCACGTATGTTGAGAGTACTGCCTAGACGTCGCGAGTTCCTGAGAATGCCATACATATACAGGAGCATGGTCTCATATGCCGACCACACTAAAACTGGTTGACTTCAATTCTCATCATGCGAACCGAAAACTCTCAACCCTACCGCCTCATGGCAGTGCTACGCACGGCAAGAGTAGTGAAGGATCTCTTCGATTCCTGCGGTGCCGTCCCGCAAGGTCCCAGGTCCGCAGGTAGGTCGAGTCTTCCTGTGCTCCGTGGCTCAAGACTGAAATCAGCTCGTGATCAACCATTAGACTTCTTTCAGAACGAGAGAAGCTTGCATGCGCTTTACACTACCCATGCGCGGGAGCTCCACATGCTACTTGGGTCATTGGATCAGGCTGCCGAACCCACAGAGGCAAGGAGCTTCCTCGTGCTGCTCATCCGCTCCACTGATGTGTCTGGACCTAGTTTGTGTGGACTATCCCTCCGAGTGTAGCACGACGCGAACTCAACTTGTTGTGCTCATATCTGATTGATATGATGAACCAGTGTCATCGTGAGTCCTACATTCCCGCCCTCTCTTCCCTCACTGCTCACATATTGAGCAGCTGAGCTCCTTCGACTGCATGATCGTGGACTGCTTATCGCACACAGTAGCCGTGTCTCAATCGCTTACAACCTTCACGATCGCGGAGAGAATCTAATTCTGCCAATGACTCCGGTGGATGTCGATATTTGGATCAAGGCCCTCTTCGTGGGGCACGGATTGTTAAAAATCTTGTCGACACTGTCTGTGGGGGATGGAAGGGTGGGAAGAGGACGGGATAGTGTCCAAATTGGCGGTGCTAGTCAAGAACGGCATTTCATGCTTCGGTTGCTCACATTTCTATTTCTTTGTCTTCGGTATGTAATGTGACGATTACTACACGATAGCGTTCCTAGTGGCGTCATTTCGGATGTATCCTAACTCTATACAGGCATGTAAAATCATCGCTTCCCCAGTTATCCAATATCGCCAGTAGTACTGTATCAAAACGTGTATCTCCGAGGGCAGCCAATGTCTCTGCTGGAACATGGAACGTTTGAAACGGGATATAGTTGTCCCAGTCGTATGCAAAGGTACCAAGTTTCACAAAGTCGTAATTACCGTAGTGCCTCTTCGCCTGACCCCCCAGACCGACCTTCTGGAACATAGCAGATGAGTTAGATACTGACAACTTGGATATAGAGGCGGTAGTGTGAAAATATCCCGTATTCTCCCTTATCAGCCCCCACAACTCTCCAACTCGAGGTGCAGATCCTGGATCGAGAGCCATGCTTTTCGGCGCGTGGTCGATGGTAAAGGCGGATACAACCGTCGGGCGAGCGAGCATAATTGCCAGTGACCCCCTGCTACCTCGCATCGCCCAGCAGTTTCCCGGGTGTGTTTCAGGATAAATCGCATACTGGGGAGATTGAGGGCGCTGACGGCGCTGACGGGGATCGGCATCCTTCCGCCAACTCCAAATCCACGGCTTTGCTTGTCCCACCGTCTCATCCCTGACATAGGTCTGGGATGTGAGCTCGTAGACTACTGTGCCTCCGGCTGCGTAAGATGCATAGTCGGGTCGCCCAATGCCGTCGTAGTAAAGATGCCGCACCCATGCTTCGACTGGGATCGAGTCGCCAGGATGGTGGCGGCATTGGCCTTAAGATATCTTAGCCTACCAACCCACACAAATACCAGAGCGTAAGAGCTTACCTAGAGATGCATCCTCTGTGCCTTCGGAGGACCGTTGGTATACAAAAAACGCGGTTGCCGCGAGGGCGAATGATATCGTTCTTCTCCAGCCAGCGTTGGCGATAGATTGCCATGCGTGCCGGACTGTGGACGCTGTGATAATCCAATCCTGGATCATGCGGATGAACAATGTATGTAGCGGTTTGGGAACATGATAGACGTAGGGGAGTGTAAGGGCCATAGGGCTTAGGGCGTTGATGGAGGAGGGAGCCGTTGTCAGCGTGTTTTTGCTTCCCCTTTTTATGCTGTTTCAGCTGACCTACTATGACAATCGTTGGTATTGATAGATTATATGTACACAACAGGGGAGTCTATTGTGTCTCGCGCCCATCAATCTCGGGACAACATGGACAGAGCCGCCAAGAGAAGGGCGAAGTTTAACGCCCTGACCAATACAGTGCTTGAAACCCACTCGAGACTCGAACTGGTGGGATCTAAGTAGTATCGACCATCAGCTCGGCTGCAGGATTCGATCGGGATCAGAGAATTGACTAGCTCTCACCATAGGCTGCGTGTGATCGGGGAATAGGAAAACCGTGTTGCCCAAAACTTCTACGCTTGAAGTGAGATAGTGGTTGACTTCTACTAAGCGGCGACATACCCGTTGGAATAGTTGTTGGCGAAGGCTTCGTCCTGTTCTGCGGGGAATCGCACTTGTAAAGGTCAGGGATGAGTTGATGAAGTTAATCTAGTCAAATTGATCACCGGGTACGATACATACAGGTCATAATTCGCAAGCCCGTTGAACCTCCGAGAGCGATCCGAGCATCCCAGGCAATCCCGCCGGCGATGGATTGTTGGGGGGGGAGTAGAGCAATTGTCGATAATTGATCAACTATAGGTTACCGCTTGAGCTTCTGAGTTGATGCTATGCAAGGGTTCACGTACCAGTCCCGTCTCGAGCACTCAAAGACCCATAGCAGTTCCCTGTGTCAATGTTCCACACGCGAAGTTCTCCGTTCTCCGTAGCGCTGACCAGAACGTCCTCCCGAATGAATAATAGGCATGTGCTTGACCTCGCCGACCCCGGTCTGTACAAAGTACGAACGGCACTGGTTTGAACGTTGCTCGATCGAAGTACGCTGCTCGCGTGTCCACGCGCGCATAGGCGGAAGGCCTGTAAACCAGACTCCAGATCTTCAATCGCGATCGTGTCATTAGCAGAGAGTGCCACTGAGACACTGCGAAAATGTGAGACACTTGATTTCCGATATTGAGTGGCGTCTCACATGGAATGCCAGAGACGTGACTGGGATATGATCGTGTTGGTCTTTAGGTCATATTCAACGCTGCGCCGAAGGACAGTGAGCGAGCGGAGATATATAGTAAGGAGTTCACAAACATATTCCCGGGATGGGTGAAGAATACTAAAAGCCTGTGGCCGGACAAAAACTGGATATGCGAGATTGGTTGCGGCTCGGTGGATGTATACAAGCCCCCATGGCAGCTTGGCGCTATGAAAGAACCATCAGCATTCATGCATGCGCATCGATGGACACCAATATATATATATATACCCATAGCAATTTTGACCTCGCTCGTACCAGTACTACGCACGCTGATAACACCGAGCGCGATGGCCCACGCGCGCAGGTGACGGGCGAGCGTGTGCCCACGCGCCGTAACGCACGCTGGCGCTAGACCCGTGAAGGTCACTTGCGTACCCTTACGTGTCTAGCTCGTGCATAAGGCAGAAAATGGCCCGCGGATTGCCTACGGCGTAGGCCCGGGATTGCAGCGGGTCCTAACTGCACAGTCAAGTACACCTATGCCATGGGTCATAGACGTCATTTGTGCTTTGAACGGCGAGCCACTTACCATCGAGGCGCGCGAATTTGCGGAGGCCCTCGTGGTCGCTATGGCAGGTGCATGTGGAGTTCATGACTTCACGATTATAGCGACGCTGTGACAAGTGGTGCTGTCGTGATGAGACGAACGTGCAGACAGCTACACAGGTCCTTCAGGAGAGCTTATTTTAAGCCTCCTCCCTTCGACCCCTATTCCGATGATGGATACATGTATTGAGAGGAGCAACCTCCCACGGCGTGCATCCTGAGATCCCGCTGGTCGCAACATGTTCGTGGAATCGCCTTGGTGTCTTGCATGGTCGGGCGCTGGAGCGCGCTTCGCTCTTTGTGCATGCCACAAAGGACTCCACGAGCATTCCACGAACATGTTACGGCTTGCAGAATATCAGGGTGCACGCCGTGTCGGCTCATAACCCGCCGTTTAAATGACACACTTACCCTTTGCAGTGAGAGACCATACTGTTATTTCCCCCGGAAATCCAATGGCCAGCTGGTCCCCGTCCGCGTGAAAAGCCACAATGCCTTCTGCGAGGTCTCCGTCCTTGACCTTGATTACCGTGTGGCGGGCATCTGAAGGCAGGAGATAATTTGGATCCAGCTTCCGCAGACGAACGTTGCCATCAGAGCACAAGCAGGCCAGGGAGTGAGGACTATTGAACGTTTTGGCCCAACAAATTGACAAGACGGCTGTTTGAAAGGTAAGAGTAGCCACATGCGCTCCGTTGCCTGCAACCTCGTAGAGGCGGACAGAACGATCACTGCCTACATGGATACGTCATCAGATGGCTCACGCTGAGGGCGCATAGAACTCGGGAAAAGGTAGCGAAGACCTACAATTGGCAGCAATAATAAGACCATCTGGACTTGGGAGTATACAGCGGACATCGGCATCGGAAAGACGGATAGGTTGGGTAACCTTCATGTGTAGCAAGCGTCAACTCAGAGAATGGGAGACGAGCCACCGCCAAAGGCGACGCACCTCTGTCTAAGAGGCAAAGTCGCGCTGGTTTCACAGCGCTTAACAACTGACAGGATCGCCCCATCTGAGGAAAGTGCTCAGTACTGATCAAGAAACCGGGCAGTGGGACCGGAGATTGCCATGAGACTCCGGTCGCGGGTTGCCTAGATACGTACGAGTCTGATCTCTCACTCAGATCTCACCACTCCCGCTCGATCTGGAATCGCCACCACGCCGCGAGCCAGGGGCCATCCTATAAGGCCGGGCCTTCGATGACCTTGGCTGTATAGTTATATTCTCACTCTCTTCTGCTTGGGACGAGGCGTCGGCATCATGGAGCCCAACTCCCTATTGAAGTTGGTACGTAGTTCACTATGTCCGGGTAGTACTCTGCTGACTTCCTCAGTCCACGATCATCCGCAATCCGACAATCTATACCCCCATCCTGAGCTGTCTTTCTCACCTAGAGCTGGCTCGAATGGCGAAAGTTTGCCGTGTCACCAGGGACACTACCGAGCACTATCAGAAGGCTGCCTTCAACATCAACACGTTCCTTTCTCCTTTCTTCGACGCTATTGCCTTCCGTTCCTTGCAGGCTCGTACCCAAACCCTGATCGGCGGTAGTTTCGCATTTTACTTCCTCGAGCGGTCCCACCCACCACTCAGTATGGATCTTCTGGTATTTCCCGCCCATTGCGAGGAAGTCGGTCGATGGCTGCTTGAAAATGGCTACTACTTCGTTCCATTTGAAGCCGGGAACTCATTCGATTCGACAATTGCTCACGCTATGTCGAATACTCAAGACCACTCTGATTCCCCCGTTATCCGAGATGTCCTCATCTTCCGCAAAACCCAGTCCAACGCCCCCTCGCCCATAGTCTCCGTCATCGTTGCTACGAACAACCCTCTCGAAATAGTTTTCAACGCATGTGCCAGTAAGCACCGCTCAAGTAGAAGCTTAATTCGTACGCCTAACACACCCTCAGCCTGTTTCTTCAGTCTCATCAGTTGGCGAAGAGCGTACTGCGTCTTTCCGCGCGCCACATTTCACAACCGCCGTGCGCTTCTCCTTGACACGCAAGACGGCCCCTTGGACCTCGCGCAGGCCCCTGAGATAGCGGCATATATGGAGAAGAACGGTCTCGCGGTACAAAAAATATTGGACCCCTCCGAATATCTATTTTCGCGGGGTTGTTCTTCGTTTCCACTGGGTTCCCGATTTATGATGGACTCTTCCAGCTTGTCCATTGAGCTGGATGTCACCAACATCGCCCAGCAATCGACCATTCGCGACAATGCGTCGTCCTCCCCGATGAATGACGTTGTCAGTGCATGTGGCTTCCGTTTACGTGGCGATCTTGCGGGGAAATATTGGGTGGAGTACAATCTCATACTCGCCCCAGCGCTCAAGTACAGCTGCATCATGGCACAAAACGAGCTTCTCTACCAGCTCACTCGCGAGCTGCAAGCCCGTTCGCTCGGCGTTACGGTCTCATGGTAAGTACTCTCCACTCATCATATCCTTCTCAATGTTGATGGAATTCTCCGACAAGGCTTGATGACGACCTTGCCAGACTCTGTGGAGAACTATCTTGTCACCTGGCTAACCGCGAACGGGAAGTCCTTCCTTATCTAGATGATATCGTGGATAACCCGGAGGAGGGCGAGACGAATGAGGATAACTGGCGGGTTTTCTCAGGCGCTTAGACTTCAAAGGACTCGGAGCACCAGAGGGGCTGCCAGGAGTCAGCTCCACCGACTTCACTGTATGTATATCGGCTGATATGTATAGGAGTGTTGGGCGTAAAAGAAGCCGACGCAGCTTGGATAACTTGATTCTCAAGCACTTGAGCTATGGTCAAGCAGTATCGCAGCTGCGCACACCTGCGCTGGTTACTGAAGCGACGACATGAACTAGAACTAAGGGACCATCTGCATCAATATTAATCTGGCGGCGGTGTGCGAACTGCTCGCAGGGTGACTTGTCGAGGGAAAATCCAAGCGCAGACTCGGGTCTGAGTGGTGCTAATTATCCAACTGGATAAATGAGGTGCCAAGTATATATAAATCTGAGACCCGAGGAGACAGATCGCTCATTAAAAGTGAGAATGAGAGGTTCAGCCAGTGCGATTGTACGAAGTACGTTCAGGATGCGGGAGCCGGTAAGAACCGGAGCGCCGGAATGGCCCGGAGGTCCACAACCGTGGGGGCGCTATTGTGGGCGATCTCCAACCTACCCTGATCCCCTCTGGGCCTCTGTCAACAATCGCACAACCACGGCACGACCTTGCATGGCGAACGGGCACCGCATGGCTCGACCACAATCCCGCTTAGTGCAAGGTCGCTCATGGACATGGAGTTGGCGTGGTCTGCAACCATGCTGAACGATCTAGTTCAGTATCGCTGACGTGTCTGGTACGTCTCCCGCCTGTCTCCATTTTGCTTCTTGGCTTCGTGCGTAGGGGGCTCTGGCTGTCTTGCAGTTACCCTCCGGGGGGCTCTGGCGTGCGCGGATGCGTGCGTCACACCTCGCGCACTTGCATTGCTTGATGCTTCCTTGGTGTCGGGGGCAGGTTACGTCGTACCCGTGGTTTCGAGGGCTCTGACTCAAGCCATTCTTAGGTTCACTGAATGGAACTTCCGACGATGGATAGTTTCCGGTACGTCTCCCGCCTGTTTTCATTTTGCTTCTTGGCTTCGTGCGTAGGGGGCTCTGGCTGCCTTGCAGTTACCCTCCGGGGGGCTCTGGCGTACGCGGATGCGTGCGTCACACCTCGCGCACTTGCATTGCTTGATGCTTCCTTGGTGTCGGGGGCAGGTTACGTCGTACCCGTGGTTTCGAGGGCTCTGACTCAAGCCATTCTTAGGTTCACTGAATGGAACTTCCGACGATGGATAGTTTCCGGTACGTCTCCCGCCTGTTTTCATTTTGCTTCTTGGCTTCGTGCGTAGGGGGCTCTGGCTGCCTTGCAGTTACCCTCCGGGGGGCTCTGGCGTACGCGGATGCGTGCGTCACACCTCGCGCACTCGTGTTGGGGAGGTTACATTGTTCTCGTTCTCCGTGGACTGCCACTCAACAGATTCCTCCCAAGGTCCTTGAATCGTGTGCGGCCGGATTCCGCCGGACGTGGAACTTACTTTTCCTGAAGCAGGTCGCTATTGTCCGTCAGTGTTTCATTCTCTCCAGCCGTATATCATTGTTTAACTCGACAGAGACAGATGCCCGATTTAGCCGGCGTCGGCATTGCCGTGGAGCTCCGCGATGCAATCGATTGGTCCGCACGGGCGTCTCCCAAATCATGGAAAGGCTGTCTACGTGCGTGCTCGGCCCGCATAGCGCCACATTCTTGCTCCT
Source organism: Ganoderma leucocontextum (assembly GCA_020736865.1). Taxonomy (NCBI): domain Eukaryota; kingdom Fungi; phylum Basidiomycota; class Agaricomycetes; order Polyporales; family Polyporaceae; genus Ganoderma; species Ganoderma leucocontextum. The sequence goes on from JAHKGY010000009.1 coordinate 1,846,125, forward strand.
CCACTGGCACACACAGCTTTCGGTCTCTGTCGTCGCGTTCACTAGCCACGAAGGCACCCAAGTTCCGCAGATGCAGCAGGAGGACCCCCGCTACCGCATTCTGGACCGCGTGCTGGCCAGGGCTTACGTCAAGCTCATGCACAGGTGGAAGACCGTAAAGAAACGACTGGAAACAGGGTTTCTTGTACCTAGGTACGCAATCGTACACTGTTCTCTGTCCGTATGGCTGACCTTCCTACAGGATGGACCTCTGCGATGACCCGGAGAACACCCACATGGTTGCGACACTGGAGGTTCCAGACATGAGGCGAGAAGAACTCCTGCTGCAGGTCAAGGACAGCCGCCTCATCATTGAAGGGGAGCGCATTGGGCCCCACCTTCCCCCTCGAATCCAAACCCCGCAGTCGGCTCCGTCTAGCGCAGCTGAGGCTTCTACGCCATCATCGTTGTATCCGATACGCGAACTCAAGTACGGAAAAGTCAGGCGCGAAATTGACTTGCCCGCTGGTGTTGATGTGAGTCTTCCCAGTGCCATAATGGTTCGCCACTGAGGCTGATGTCTGTTTGCAGGTTACGCAGGTGCACAGCGTATTGGCCGAGGGTATCCTTACCGTTTCATGGCCCCGTGTCCCTGTCTCTCCGGTAGGAGCAGGCGATTCCATCGTTCACCCTCCCACTAGCATATGATTTCTCTGTCGCGCTTGCCCTTTCGTCGTCCAAGTCCCCCCTTCAATACTCTCTTGCTTTCATATGTCTTTGACTATAATGGGACTTGGACACGTACACGTTCCTCGATTACCGTTGCATACAGTAACGTCATGGCCGTTTTTCTACGCCTCTATATCCGAATATCACGCAATGGTTTTCTCGTTCAGCGTCATGTTGCCAGCATGTTCTCTTGCCTTTCGGTTGACATCCCAATTCTACTACGTTACGATATTGTGTTGTCTGTACTTCTTCTATGTTCAACACTTCCACGCCTCCTCTTCCTAGCCCACGTCTGCGCTGTGAGCGAAGTCAACCCTCCGTCTTCCCGGCACCCACATTCTCCACCATTGCCTCGCACGGCCTCTGCACGCAGATGCGACTGCGTCTGGAAGTACGGACATGAACAGGAATGTTCCTAGACGATGACAACCGTCGCATGGAGCGGACTTGGCTGAACTATGGGCCAGGACTCGACTTGAAGCTCGGTTACCTGAAGCCCGATCCTTCTATGTGAGTTATGTTCTGTTGCAAATGGGAATTCGATGAGTATCTTGACAACGCGACACGTACCTAATGCACGATCTTCATCCCCTTTATAGCGCACTTCAGGGGTGGTCAGGAGGTCCGGCATTGCAGCGCAAACGTTGGGCCGAACCCCGCCCCGGCGCGCAGGATACACTTTCATGATCCTGTCGCTGAACCCCCGCGGTTGTCTAGCCAGTTAGCCTACGTCTCTCAGGTTCGTTTCCCTAGTCAGCGTTGCGCAGGCCGAGTCGGACGCATTCAAACTCAACCCACAGTTTGAGCCCTCGTGCTGCAAGCACTCCGCGGCGCGCGCTCACCCAACCCATAGTCGGCCGCACGACCGATGAAACAGTGTTCTAACTCCAAGTTTACCATCCAATACAGTACTCCATGGACCCATCGCACGCTCAGCATGGCGCCAAGATCCGTGGCACGATTCGAGCATCGCCGGAGACGTCCAATCTCATCATCCGCCCATTTGAGCAAGGCGGTCACGGAGATTGCCCTGGTGCGCTTTTATTCTCTCTTCGCCCGCAACCGGCCGTGGCCAGTTCCTGATCTCATCAGGATCTTACATGGCATAGGCCGAATGTTTCCGGACCGTTTGCGTTTCGACATCTGACGTGTGTGAGTGGTGACAATGTTTACCGCAAAGTGTTACCTATAAATTCACGTTGCCCTGTGTTGTAGCGACATTCATCCTTCCTTTCATGCAGTCCCCTGAAGCTTCACCGCGGACTCCTGTCTCCATCGTCATCAGGTCACTGGGCTCTCGGAATTTCCGACCCGACCTCGGATACGGAAACGTAGTGCTTATGCTCAAGCATAATCTATTTGCTCCAATCATGGTAACTACCAACCACATTGACCTTTCTTCGACGCTGACCGGCTTTGGGGCAGATTTTACTCCCGTTCACCATGACAGAAGGCATCAGGACTCCTCAGCATTGGACGGGTGGATGGAACAGCATCATCGGCTGGCCTGGCAATCGAGACTTGTCCCGCGAGCAATGGGTGCTCCTGTCACACACCTTTCGCGTGTTCTACTACTTTGCACACGAAAGGCAGGAGACGCTTGCCACATGGCCCAGCTTCCTGAAAGCATACCTTCTCGTGGGGGAGGTCGGGACGTATTTCGGCGAAGTATCGGCTTCTTGTGGGGAAATCCAATTGATGCTTCTCATAGCGTGGGTAAAATCACGTCTCCCGGTACGTCGCGGCGTGTCCTGATGTTGTTAAGTTAGTTCAAGTCCTGACCTGGTATCAATGATAGGAATCCCTCGTATCGTTTTCGACTTTATTCCAGCCTCCAAGCGAAGTGGAGGGGGTACAAGGACATGTGGATGAGCTTTCTGACTGGCAGTGTATCTAGTAGAGCGTCGAATAGTATGTAGAATGGGTCAAGGTCATTTGTGCGGACTCCGGGGGTGCGAGCATTGTAGTCTGACAAGCTTTGAGAACTTCATGTCCTCATCGAAGTCGATGAAGGAAGAAGCTGTGGAGCCCCTAAAATCGGTCTCGACCACGAACACCCCTAACGAAACGATGGTAGGGTAAAGCTAGAGCCAACAGCGCGTTGCGGTGCAGTTTGAGAGACGGTCGGCATCGAGCTCGAGCTTCACGCTGACACCGTCCTCCAGCTCCCCCAAGCCAAATGTTAGGGCAATTTTACACGGTGGGATGTGAATACAGCTCGCACAATCAACGAGTTTCTCCCCTGGCCGCCTTGCCCCCGGCTTCTGTCAGAGGAACTGCGCGTCCCCCAAAATAAAAATGTTTACAGACAGAATCGAACCCTCGCCCCCACCGCAACGAACACAACGTCATCTGCAACCACTAAGCCACAAGTCATTTTAAACAAATCGGATCAATGGTCCTATCGACCAACTGACAGGTCTGGTTGAAGTCCACCGCTCTTGCTTTTGACTACGGCTCAGTGCTCACAGACATCTCGAGCTCGGACCTCACGACATCCTGCCCTGTTTGCACCCCGCCTGCTTTCGCCGTTGGCCTCTCGGCCTCCCTGCACTGGGTCGTCGCTCCCGTCGTCGCTCTTGCCATGCCTCACCATACTACTTACTGTCTCCATCGACGACGAATCCCGCCTATGGGACTGAAGGCGGAGAAAGCCGGAATCAAGACTAGGTTCCCTTTTCCAGTGGACAGCCTTAGTGAGCCCTGAACAGAACGGTCACCTCACAAGGTTACAGCCTAATTTGCGCTTGATGCAGATAGTGGCGGAGCGACGCAGCGGCGACGGGTGCGCGATGTATTCATGATGCTCCTCGTGACCATATAGCAACTTGGGTATGTGCTCAGAAGGGGGGGATACATTCGCTGGATGCGGCATTACACCAGGAATCCGTGGCAGAGTCGAATGTATCACTAGGCCTAGGAAAAATCGACGGGCACTGAACGCGAGGTGGTGGAAATATTGGAACCAGTCCGACGTGCCTAAGCTCCGCTACTTTGACGGTCAACCCGCTTCCACTTCCACCGCCTCGTGGGGGTCAGTGCGGGAGTGCCCGTGGAGCGCGTAGCTCGGGCCTGGTCTCGATTCCGGGCCTGATCTCGATGTTACCACTGCCAGTGGGCGTGGTGTAGTTGTTGTGGAGTATGGCCGTGCCTTCCACTCTCCCGGCCGGGGCCGATGACCAGGCTGAAGGCGCCAAAGTATTAGACCGTCTGACCGTGGACTACGATGCCTCGGACTTCCAGACCCCCCGCTGTTCTCGGGATGCCAGCATCCGTACATGTGCCCGTCCGTGGTATACCCGTCCCGACCCTACATAGGTGGAGATTTACGATCGGTGTACATATCACGATGAAGGGCTCGGCTCGATGCGAGGCGCGCGGGCGTGCGCCGCGGCTAGCTGTTTGCATCTCAGAAGATGTAGTTGATGGGCTGCGCCTGCGATCGCGACGGCCTGGTGCGGCGTCTCTGGTACATCCTGCATCTGGCTGCGCTGCGTGTCACTCGGTTCATTTGCTCGCGACCGGCCTGAGTGACTCCATCTTCTGGTGTTTTGGCCTACCGTACCGTCACGAACCCCGAGTTACGATTCCCTAGGTCTGCGGTGTCGATCCAAAAGGGGGAAGGATGACTACATTTCGACATGTATGTTCGATGTTCTCTTTCAATATTCTACATGCAATCATGACACACGTTCTGAATTTCTAGTTCCTTGGCCTTGTAAAGGATGATCTTTCACCATTCTGATGGACGTCGACACATTATTCCACGTCTCTCTCTATCACACGCTCCGTTACGGTGGCTGGGGGGCCATACAGGTTGTATGCCTCCACCACATGGTCTTCATACTATGACAAATGTTATGTTAGGATCACGATCTCCAACATAGGAAAGTGTGGGGCGTACAGAGTCGTGCCAGCCGCCTGGCATGACGTGGATCCAAGAGTCCACCATCGCAGTCATACCACGTTCATACCCCTCCAAAAGGGAGGACTGCAGCTGGTGGATGAAATAAGCAGCCGTTATCGCTACTACGAGAGTGATGATACAGTTAGTGATGTGAATACGACACGGATGACCCCAGGGGCCCTCACCTAATAGTAGTCCAAGCATTGGGTTCGTGAGGAATGTTGGAGGACAGATAGCCTAAGGAACGTTATATATGATGCGGATCATAAGCGCGCGGTAGAGGTACTGGTCGGGCATAAAAAGGCAGGTCGAATGCGCTACCATTGTCAGAGCGACCGGTATTCGAGATGAATCGTTCGGAGAATGAGGTCAGTGCCTTGTGTGACAACGATAGACAGACAATTGACGATTCTGATAGATATCCGCGGACGTCGAGGCAACATTGAATGTCTTAAGCCTATACCAATTATTGAAGGTCGTGAGTGCTAAGAGCAACTCAACGGCGGACGAAGCGACGGTACGCATGAAATCATCCAAAGCACTTCATTGTGTGACAGATTTGTCGCAGCCGACGCAGAAATCCAAACAACGCGTGGAACAAACACCGGTGGCGGCCGTCGAGGCGCTGCTCTTGGTGTATCGGGAAGCGTTCTACCTCCTGGTTCATGCCCAAATCGAGCAGCACGAGGAGTACATGGGGATAAAACGGGTCTGCACGACTATACGGAAATGCGTCGTTGTCCTCGTAGCTTGCAGCGCAGTGTGCATCGTCGGTATTGGTTGGTGGTGAATATGTATCATATCTGGCACCGAGGCTGCGAAGTATCCGAATCAGCCTGCAGAAGTGCAAAATCGATAGTATCCTTACCTTACAGGAACACCTAAACCCCTCGTGAACACTCACGTGTGCTTGACAGGGGCAGAAAATTTCCAGTTCGGCGTGGAACACGAAACTTCAGCTTCGGTGGTTGACAGGGAGCCCGATCCGGTCCACTGGATAGGATTTGGTCAAGAACAAGCATAGTGAGCAACTTCTGGTAAACAGTGACTCAAACACCAAGGTAACTGAGGAACAGAGAAAAACATGGCGTCGGGCGGTGCCGTGGCCCGACACTTTGGGACGATTTTCCAGATCCGTGGACGATTCACCTGTCCTGACGCAAATTGCAAATTTGGAATAACCACGGCCGGTCACGGCCGAACGGAGCCAGATCTATCATCGATCGATCTCAAATCTGTTCCTCGGAGGGCGCCGACTTCTGCAGCTGGGCACCATAATCAATCAAGTTCTGAGACGTCGTGTCGTATCGTGAGCCGAACTTCAAGCTTTGGCACCTACCGGCGTTATCACTTTGGCGATCCTTATCCTCACATATAAGTATTCGGAGGTGCGTATATCGTGGATGATCCACGACCTCTGACATCCCCTTGTCTGTATGATGAATTCAAAACGGGTGAGTCCGTACGCCCATCCGCCAGTCTAGTGATCTGTCGCTCACCACGCTTCTTAAGATATTTATCCCGGATATTGAAGACCCAAATGCACCTATTCTCACAGGAAATAGCAGATACCTCTCTCCTGCCCTTCCAACCGTTATGCCTCGACAGCCGGCTACAGTATCCTCATCCCGCCTTTCCCCGTTCGGGACACATCCGGCCTCGAGACATCACCATGTGAGACCTCAGCTGGGCTCTCATGATCCTGTTTTTCAGGTAGAATACCCCGGTCGACGACATATTGCGGCTGCTGTACCCGTATCTTCCCCACTTTCTCATCCTCCTCTCTATCCTCCTACTAGTCCATCCGCTTGGTCTTCAACTCCACCCTGGGAAGCCGAGGCCAACGCGCGAGCTCTGCGTGGTGGACGTGAAGGGGGAGAGGCTGTTAACAGTCATTGGATACCAAGATCTAACGGAAGGTCGACAATGGGCAGTTCTAACGTGGTCGGACACACGAGTGCGTCTCAAGAAGTACGCCTAGCGCCGATGACAATACTACACACCCCAAACCCAACGAATGCTGTGAGAGTATACCACTTTTCGCAGAAGATCGTCTTTGACAGTTTTGTAGCGACTTCAAAATGGGGCGCTATATCCTCGGAACTTGAGCTCAGTGGGCGTAGAGCGCCCGCAGACATTTGGGGGGTTTCCCAAACAACTTCAGGTTCGTTAGAACTCTCTTGTTATGGAGTGCGCCTTGACAGCGACGATAGACATCTCCGCTGGACACCACCCAGTCCGGTCTACCCCACCAAGGTGAACAGATCGACATTCTCCAGACGAGGGCTCAGACCAGAGCCGTTTTCCCCAATACTCGAGATGCACGTCCACGAGTAAGTATTCACTTTGGTTGTGCATCATGTTACTTGTTGATGATTTCGGCATGGCAGATTTCTGATAGCACAGTGGAGGTAAAGCGTCCGATGCTGATGTGCGGGTGCACCTCTCTCATGAATGCCTCTAGACCCTGGGGGTCCCTTCTGCGTCTGAGACTTGGCGAAATGCAGCCTTTTCCCAGGAGGAAGTTGCCTACTCTTATTCAAATAGCCGTACAATCAATCCGAAGGGCATGATTTCTCCGGTGAGCGATGTTACGCTGCGCTCTACTCCCATGTTTACATTGGCCTGCAGGGATCACCTCCGATGAATCCTTTGTTTCTCAGTGACGACATCGTCCGACCTTACACGTATCCTGCCTACCGCCTTGCTCATCTAGCCGACTACCTCAGGCTTGGAGTAAAAGTGCCGCACTGGAACCAGACAATACGGGCTGCTCTCGTGCTAACGGCGATGGTTGAAGATCTAGTAAGTTGAATGTCGCCTTGACAATGACTGACTGACAACACTCTGCAGCGCCATCTCCAAGAAGGGCGACGGCCAGCTCAAGATTACCACCTTCAATCCAACAGGTTTTCCCGTTATACTTGGATAAGTCGATGGCTGTCATTTCAGCCAACGCAGCGGCGGTCGATATCAGTCGTTAGCGAAGACATGTCTCCCCATTACTGCATGCAATATCCGCGGGACACTTCGGCTTCTGACTGGGACCCATTCTGGGCATCCACTCGAGAGGATGTTTTTGACCTTTTGTCTGGCCTAAAAGATTGTTTCCCGCAGAGTCCAACTGCAAAGGGACGCATGGACGGCCCCCAGTGGTCCAGATGGGTTTACGATGTGCTTTGGACCCTCCACCAGCTGATTCGGATGTGAGTCAAGTATTGAGTGTGTCCTGCGGACGCATATGCTGACTGGCTATGCTATCAGCGTGAATTCGGAGGAGGACGCAGTCATGGCATCGGTCAGGAAGGCGCAAAGTTTTCGAGACCAGCAGGAATTAGTCCGGGTAACGAGCCCACCACCATCGCAAGGCCATCCTGGAACATTCCAACTGGGGCTCGAGCCAACTGGTGCAACCTTCCATTCGCCGCCGCAAGCGTCGCCATCTGAAAATCCTCCGCAGGGGTCCCAAACCCGGCCTATACAACATATCGAAAACGAGTGAGTGTTCCCAAGGTCGGAGTCGTCATTATCTATGAATTACATGTGCAACAGTACACAGCAGCTCCGATCTTTGATGGACACTGAAGAGGAAGAAGGGCGGCCATCTAAGCGGGCTCGTACAACGTCCAGTGTTCCGTGAGTTGTCTTATCGTCTTCTATTTACCGCAGTAATACTAACCGTAGAAAATGCAGCCCTTCGACCACATGATTTATGGTTCTGCTCCGTTGCGCACGACTCATGAAAGGAGTTTTTCTCTTTCCGCCTTAGCTCTCCCTGTGCTCGAGAGAAAACGCGGCGGTGATTATATGTATCGATTAATCAGACCGTAACTTAACTCGGATATTCATGCCATACTTCGGACGACACCGAGAAAGGTACCAGGATCTCAGCAAATGCCAAACACGCAACTCTGGAGGAACTCGTGTGGATATCAAATGCTGCTGTCGCGCTCCCGGCCAATTGTCCCTGGGCTAATACGCCAGCCTGAGTACGTCCGAGTCGTGGGCGCCGAGCGCCGGGGGCACAGTGATAATGTCCCGGGACATTGTCGCCCGCTCGCGATTCGAAGCAAATTGGACTCGGTGGGTGTATTCCGATTCGACAGCTAGCGAAAACAAGCCTGGTCACGTGATAAGCGTGTAACGCGATATTTCCCGATGTTCCCGTGACCCACGGGGGGTTTCTCCCGAGTGTGTGCTGTCTCTGGATGCGTCTTCCTTTGCCTTGCCCAAGTCGCTCCTCCCGTGTGCGTGCTCTCTGTGTTCGGCGCCCGCAGTGAGTAGCCACACTCATTGCCTTTTCGTTGTGTGCTAACGCCGCATGCTATCCGATCTCGTAACGTTCGCCTCTTCGACACCTCGACTCTATGGCGGGTAGGGTCGTTCGTGATGCTCTGCTGTTCATCACTGCTGTGCAGGGACCTGCCTGGGGCTTGGGCACCAGTTTTTAGGTATGATCCTCCTCCAGGTATCTTGCCGTCTTGTGCTCTGTCCTGATGTGTTGTTCGTGCAGTGTGCCTTCCGCGGGTCTCGCAGGCCGACCTGCGCCGGAACACGCTATACCTCCTTTAGGCTAAGGGGCTAGGTCTGTCGTCGGATTGTACCCCTCCGAGGCTCTCAACCATCACATCTTTTGTGGTACTCCTTTGTAGGGGAAGCTGGACCAGGGCGGCGCTCAGTCCGATCCCTCCTCCGGGTATCTTGCTCCCTCGGTTCTCTGATCGCTATCTAGAGCTTTTCTTGGTTTTCCGCCCGCCGCGTTGGCCCCTCTGGACGGTTGTGCTTTTGGCATATAGTTTTCGGCCAATGTGTAGGGCGATAACGTCTTTGCAGTAATGGCGGCCGGTACGTTGCCCTGTACATCCCCTCTACCATTCGTTCTGACGAAGGGCACGTTTATCCGCCCAGGCCCAAACCAGAAGCTGGTCTACTTAAGGTCGGACGTACGTGCAACGTGCAACGCCGTTTCGCTGCACACCGTCGTCGCTGCGCCTCATTTTGACCGAGACTGCTGGGCCACCATCCCGACTGTGCGACTAGTCCACGTGGAGCCTTATGACGTCGCTACCAGGGAGTGCGGCTTCCCCCCCACGCGCCAGAGATGTAGTGACTGTTACTTAGTCCTTCAAATGATCCCTGGAACTTGTACTTACGTCGAACAGGTCGCGCAGTTCACACCGAAATATTTCAGTTGAGATGCTTGCGCGGAAGGGATGAATGGGGATTAATAGTAGCGTCTATAGTTCGCCGTTGGGCTCGTTTTGTATCTATGTACACTCGATACTAGCTGAACCGCGACCATACTTAAGTCAAATCGACCCGGGCGCGTGCCGCTGCAGCCCAAGTCGTTACTGCGTGACGTCAGGCGGTGTGAGGACTCGTAACTTGCGTGATGCTGTGACAGCGATCGGTGGTCACGGGGAGTGACGGGCTGACACCTTGAGCTTGAGCGCGGCCAGCGTTGTGGAGTTCGCGAGCGTGAGTTACGATCCTCTCCGAGCCGTCTCGCTTTTATGTAAACCTCTCGTTCTCGACACGATATTGGCTACTGGCTGCTGCTACGACGGGCTGCTGCTGATGAACGACCGCACACACGACTTTCACGACCACGAGGAGGAGATACGTAGGACACGATGGATGACCCACCCGTGCAATGTTAATCAAATGGTCTGTCAATTTCCCTGCTTCGTTCCTGCGCACCCTAGCTCCTGCGGGACCTTATCTAACGTGCTTACTGTCTCTAGATCTGCTCGCGTCTGCGCACGCGTTTGGTATCCGAAGTCCGGTCGCTGCGTGTCGTGCTCGGATGCGTGTCCGAATCTGAATCCGGCGTGGGTCGACATGGGCAAATGTCGACGCAAGGGTCGACGCGGTCACAATGCTCCAGGCCGATCCCGCTGCCGTCGTCTTTGACCTCGTCCGCCGCGTCCACGTCGTCCGCGGGCTCGTCCCCAGTCGACTCCTACGCGCTCCGGCAGGTCATCTCGCAGCTCATGCCCACAGCAGGCGGCGGCGGCGGCCTGGGCGACACTTGCGAGCGCGCATGGGGGAAGACGCGTTCTGGGCGGGCGGGGGCACGGGCTCGCAGATCATGAGCCGGTCGAGGGACGGGAAGTGCCCCGAGATGCCGCTGCAGCTCTTCGAGCGGTTCCTGCGCAGGCGGGCCGACGAGCAAAGTGTGGCGCATGCACGGACAGGTGCGTCCCCCTTTTGCGTTTTCTGTCGGAAGTGTTTGTCGGGGAGAAGAGGCGTGGGCTTAAGGTGTTAGGGGTTAACAGGCGATCTTGGTGCTGGTGCACGTCCGGTGCACGCACCACCTCTTCCCGTTGCGGCCGTACCTGGACGCGATCGAGGACACGGAAAGCACAGTGCGCGAGGCAGTCCGTCGTCGAGCTGTTCACCGGCCCAGGTCGGACGGCGTTCCCGTCAAGGTGCTCTCCGGCCGTGCTGGGACGACTACCCCCAGAACAATGAGCGAAGTTAGGTCAGAAAACAAGGACCTCGCAGGCGTGGCAAGGGAGTAAGTCCCGCCGAACATTGCCAACAGGAGGCCCGGGCTCGCGGTCGCTGGTGGTGGCGGTACGGTGTCCCGCGCGGTCAGTCAAGGAAACGTTCACGAAATACCCAGGCCTGCAAGCCTTGACGCCGAGCGGGGAGGGCCCTTCCACCGCCGGTGCAACAGAGTCCGACGTGAAGGCTATCTACGTGAGCCGCGATTTTCTTGTTACTTCCGTATGGGGAGGTGACTGGAGGGCCGTCTGCGTCCTTGATTCTATGCGATAGATTTCTTCGAGCGGCTACCTCGAGAACGAGTTCGCTTCGATGCTACGGCTGTTTGAGGTGAGTCGGCATCAGTGAGGAAGCTCTTGATTACAGCCTCTCTTCGCGAATGGGCCCGCTGACTTCGCTCCGGACCGCTTCCACAGGAGAAGGAAACGGAACACAATTGGGCCGACCGCGAACAGGCGATACAGAGGGTACGCGGTATGCTAACGGGAGAGGTCCACCGACACGTTCATGCGCGGTTTGAAGATTCGTGGAGGCTTTGATGAAAACGGTGAGCGGCATCCCGCCACGCCGTTGATGTCATTATCGCTAATATACATCCCATAATGAAATCACCGCGCTATCAGATCGTGAGCCTTCGTACGACCGTCGCCCCGAACACATGTACATGTGCACTCTACAGCGAGCTCTCTATCGCCTCTGGCACCGCACTGGATCCGTACGCGTTCTGTGACCAGCTCTATATACCAATCTTCTCAGGATGGCGAACCTTACGAAGAAGATTACGGCACAAACTTAGCAGGCCTTCGTCACTACTCTGATTCAGCACACCTCGGCCAGCCCAAACTCGTCCTCTCCCTTCTCTGGACACGCTCCAGGACAAGGTCATCCCGCTTGTACTATAGGCCACGTGAGGTTATACCTGGAAGTCCATGGAGCGCGCTCGATCCATGCCATTGATCATAGCATAGCGGGATTGATCTTGTAGAGCAGATTGTCAAGAAGGCGTTCGGCGACACCAACGCTGCGGTATGGGACAGCGCGGGACAGATGTTTTGGGCGTTCCAAGCCATCTGGCCGCCTCTACGATCCTGCAATCCCTTGACTCGGCGTCGCGCAAGCAATTGGCCATGGACAACCTTAAGGCGTATCCTAATGCTCGTGGCGGGCTTGTTCCTCCACGATACCGCCCAAGGCCAAGAAGACCATGGCGCTTCCGACCCTGATCATGAGGCACCAGACGAGTTCTACATCCCACACGATCCGCGCGACATTGCCGCCCACAACATGGCCGATTTCCCCTGCGCTATAGCTGACGAGCAGCTCGACCGGCGCTATCCGCGGTCCTTCCCCTGTTACGCTCATCTCCACCGAGATCAAGGATTCTTTCTAGGAGTACACTGCCTCGGTCGACAAGTGCGGTGTCGAGCACGACTATGACGATCCGGACCTATCCCAGGCAAGCTCACGGCCCTTGCCTACACCCTACCAAACATTCCGCCGGCGCCCCTCACAACCTTGAATCCTTCGCCTTCCACCTCCAACTTGATAGTCCGGAAGGCCGTGGAGACGCCGATACCGGTGTCCCGTCCTCGCCGTTTCTCCGACGCCACGGCCGCCCAAGGAGGCGGCGGCGGCAGTGCCCGTCTTCCACCGCGATCCTCTGTCCTTCGCAGGCTTACACCAGATCGCCGGGTCAGATGAGGACTCCCTCCTTTTGGCGAGGACGGCGACTCGGGTACGGGCGTGCACCAGTCCGTAAACCTCTTCTCGTTTCCCAGTCTACCGGGCCGCGCCACGATCAACGGCGCAGGCAAACCCGTTCTCCCCCGGGTCTTCGGGTTCCAAACCGCCCTTGTTCCCCAATGCGCTGTCGACGGGGACGAGCTCGCCCCCCGTAGGCGTCGCAAAACCCCTCGTCGAGGATGCGTGCTGGGGCCGAGCAGGCAGAGAGCGCCGCGGAGCGTCTGCTCGAACTCGTCGAGCCGGAAGAGGATGGCGCGCATCCGCCCACGCTCTCTGCTGCGCAACGGGGAGGGCCAGGGTGGCAAACCTAAACCTAGGATGAGCGGTGGGACGGCCGCTCTCACAGTGCCGAAGAACGCCAGTCAACAAGCGGAGTGCTGCGATTATGCAGATTATGCAGTGGGCGGCGCCTTTTTGGGACAACCTGGCCTTCAATAGGAAGACGGCTTCGCTGTTCTCGATGGTCGACGGCCGAGACAGCGCCGGGCAGTGGTGGTTGAAGAAGATGGCGTGTAAGTCTAATTCTCCGCCGCATTGCGGTGCCCCGTCTGTTGTTGTTCTGGATGCGTTTGCTGATGTATCTTGCATCCGTTATTCATGCCATGCCCGGTGCTGCCAGTGCTCGGGGTGCCGAGGCAATGCCAGGCAGGGAGGAGACCCTCAGGTCGTTTATCGCGGCGCTGGAGCGGGATTCGACCCCCCAGACCGCCCCCGGCTCCGGCTCCGGTTCCGGTTCCGGTCACTGCATCCCGGAATCTATCCCACCTTCCCCGGAGGCTGGGGAGTCTCTTGAAGGTCCGCTTTGATCTGCAATCTGAAACAGCATCTGAGGGCGCTGTCGAACGCCAGGCCGTCTGCTGATGAGAATTCCGAGTTGAAACCTTTGGAAGCAGGACCCCATAACTGGACGCGTCTGGGCAAGGACCGAATGGGCGCCGTCCCCTCTCTGCGCCATCAAGTCCGCAAGAAGTCTCCAAGCATGAGGTGATACATGTATGGATGGGAGCAGGTTGAGACGACGGACACATCAACATTCCGGCATACGCTCACGGGCTGGCGCCACGCAAGCACAGGACGTCTGCTCTGAGGCGCGGCGTGCCTCATTTCGCGTTGTGGTTCCATCGGCGGACAATCGTCAACCACCTCACCCGTCGCCACGTAGAAATGGGCAATCACCTTTATCTAGTACACCTTCGTAGCAGGGTGGTATACGGCTCGTTGACGCGATCGGCCGCGAGGAGGAAGAGGACTTGCTGCCCTTCCTGGGTGACGTTTCGATCGAGATCACATGCCTCAGCTGTGTTGAGGGTTACGTGCTCGCCCCGCACACAGCCGCAGTCCCGCGGGCAGTTGGGTGAGTGCTTGAGCGCGTACAGATACATACACGCGGTTCCAGCGCTTCATGATATTGGGCGTAACCGGATATTCTTCAATCTAATTACTATTTTGCTCCCTGTCCGCGCCTGAAACTGGAGCAACACAAAGGAGTGAGCGTAGGCCTGTCGTCAGCAATCCTGATGTAATTCGAAATGAAAAGGGAAAGTTTGTCGTGAAAGCCCCGACAGCTGAGGGGCTGGCTGTTGCTAGATGTCCCAGGGCAGATAACGGGGTAGAATATGAGCTGCCACAGTCAGGTAAGGCTTTCTGGAGCTGCGATGCCAGTGATACGTATTTGAGGCATCCAAAACGCAAAACAACCATGTTCCGCCAGACAGAAGACCCCTCACGCTGACGTCGACACACATCCTCCATTCAGAAACCTGTCCATCCGTGACTAGCAATATATTCCACAAAATTCAAAGCATAAAATAGTTGCCGCCATGACATATCGAATAAGCACATGATTTCGTCCCTACACATCCGTATTCTCCACAACTTCCGCTTTGACCAGACGGCGGGTGATGAAGGTTCTAATAATACCTTCGTCTGTGTCCTCCACAGATGAGCTCACGTCAGTTTCAGCTTCCTCCTGAGTAAAGGGGAATGAATTAGGTGCGCTCGCTAGCCCAAAATCCGTGTAATAACTCACACTAAGAGACGACATAACTTCGTATTGCGAACGCGATCGCTTTCCCAGCATGGATGGAGAGGATGTAATAGGGGATGTAATAGGCGGTGATGCGTCCGCTGATCCGCTCTCGGCGACGACCGTTCTGGCAGGGATGGCACCAACGTTCTGGAGATAGACTTTAAGACGCATTAGACAATATTCAACCTCTGGAATAATGCAGGACCCACCGAGCGGCCCGTAACGAAACTCGAAATTTACCGCCTCCTCGTTCATGAGATGTACGTCA
Organism: Ganoderma leucocontextum; assembly: GCA_020736865.1. Lineage (NCBI taxonomy): Eukaryota > Fungi > Basidiomycota > Agaricomycetes > Polyporales > Polyporaceae > Ganoderma > Ganoderma leucocontextum. The sequence continues at coordinate 1,861,290 of JAHKGY010000009.1, forward strand.
AACGGAGGCATGACTGGGATGGCTGGAGAATGACCTCCAGGTCCAATCGGGCGTTCTTCATCGAGGCTACCAAGCTCACGTCAGCTTGCGGCTCTGGGGATTGTGGTACGAACTCACGAAATACAGTGCATGTCAAACCGCGGGGACGGACTGATATTGCCGCACAATGGCCCACCAACAGCAATTGAAGCCATATTGCTTTGAACACAGTAAAGGGGGACGATAGTGACCCGAATAGTTCCGAAGTCCCGGGGTGCAATGGGGTCCGCACGTGCCAATTCGATGTCCGCAGATTCTATGACATAATAATTTTAGTCCGAGTGGAAAGAAGATATGCGGGAAACCTACGAAGACGTGGAACCTTCGAAAAGATGAAGGGCCGGATGGACTTTGGCCCCGAGATGACGCCGCAAAGCTGTCCACCGTCCGAGCCCGGAATCGAAAGACGTTGGTGGACTAGTATGCCATCCATGCGAATGGAAATGGAGAGAAGGCTTTGGGGGACAAGGTGACGCCAGTTGATGCTGAAGACCTATGAGACCAGTAACGACTCAACACACATGCGGGTCCCAGGGCATGGTCACTGACCTTGTCGATTTCGCTCATAAGATACGCCTTAGCCGTGTTGGCAGAGGAACCGTAAGCATCGGGGATCGACGGCGCTACCTCTGGTACGCGCACGCCGTCATAGGCGAGCCAGACTTCGTGGTTGTTGAATCGCATGACAAGGTAATAGGGGATTGGCTGATTACTGGGGGTCAAGTGAACCTATTTATGCGACAGAGCTGTCCAGCGATCTTGTTGGGAGTTGTTGTCCGTCCTGATGGTGTGCCTCCATGTACATCGACGAGAATCTACGGGGCCTCCCCGGGATCGCGATCGGGAGCGTCGCTTATTGGTGTACGAGTACGACGGTAAAAGGCGAGATTCAGTGGAGATGGCCAGGATTTGAAGATAATTATAACTCACCGCTGACTGCGCATGCGCAAAGACCGTCGGGATTGGACTCGGAGATATGACCGAAATCTGGTTCCACCTAGGATCAATCTCGCTGCACGGCAGGCAGCGGGCGAGCTAGCGTTGTCATTTCTGTAGAACGAAATATACGCGAGATTCAAAAAAGATGCTAACGGACTTGGAGACCTGGAACTCACCAAGGACAGGCGCGAGCGGGGTGTGCACAATAGATTTTCGTGGGCTTGTTGGTCACACGCGTACGCTCCTTGATGATGAATAGTCGAACAAAAGGATCACGGACGCGCGGGACTGACGATGTTGGGCAAAGGGATACCTGGATCCATCGGGAATGGCCCGAGGTTGGAATGGCGACCCCGAGTCCTGACCGCACGACCCTGCTACGATACAGCAGCTGTGGCAACAGTCTGCGGAGAGCCGATGCTGTCAGTGCGCCGCCAGTCAGAAGTTCCACGAGCACTTACTATCAGCCATATTCCACCTGTGATATTGGTACGCGCGCACGGAGGAGAATTTAGAAAGAGGTGGTCCTGGAGAGTCTCCCGCGGTTGGGTCCCGTAGTCAACCGCAGCAGTGCAAACACTACCATACAAAAATGCGGCAAAGTCCGCCGTATCGGCGCCTGTCTTGCCTGCTCGAGCTCGGTCCCCAACACGGAGTCAGCACCATCGGTGAGAGCCTTTCTGCCGGCGATGGATATTTAAACTCACAAATTCCAACCTCGAGACTACACTCTTAGTTGCATTCATGGATCCTCCTCCTCTCTATGACTGTCTCGAGGTGCTAGCGAACCTAGCGACACATGTTCAAGAACTTGCGCACTCGCTGGCTCCAGATCAAGATATCCTCACAACCCCTCTAGTGAGCGTCCAACTACTGTTGCTCCTATGTACTTCGAAGTACGCTATTGCTGACGGCTCTGTATTCAGGAAATACATAAGCTGCGACGAGAAAACGTCGAACTACGAGCCGCGGTCACATTCCTCATGGTTAACGGGGGGGTAAGTCTCTTATTGTTGAATCACCGAATAAGAAGGTTAAACCCTGTACTAGCATTTGCCAGTGCCCCGGCACACTCCCAGACCCACACTCTCGACACTACCTGCAGACATTGTTCACTTAATCTTCGAGGAAGCCATTCCCGCGACTTATCAATACGACACTTCGATGCCTCCCAGCCCTTCAAATCCCTGGCTTTCGGTACTCGCTACGAAGGCGGCGCTCCCGCTTATTTGCAGGGCCCTTTACTGGGAAGGGATGTCCATTTTGTACAACGACATAGTCCTGCGTCGAATGAGCCAAATCTTTGTCTTGGCCCGTACCCTTCGCTCCACACGAGGTGCTGATATCCAGCCACTTATCAGGATCGTCCGCATGGCTTCGTGTCCAGTTGGGGGGGATTTCGCATGGAGAGCCAGAGAGGATCTCGAATTCATCCTTCGAGAGTGTCATGCCCTTCGCTCCCTCTCGTACCATCCGCACCCCAATTTTCCTCTCCTTTACGACGAGAACCAGGAAAGTAGCGGCGGCAGCTACTTTAACCCCATGTGGTTCTTTCACGTCTCAACGTCCCGTGCGCAACCGCCTTTCCTCGACGGATTTGTGGGTTCCCGGTTGCACCGCTTGAACCTCCAATTCATCCTCACGGAGTCGCGGCTCAGGAATCTTCACGACCTCCTCCTCGGAACGACGTCACTACAGTCCCTGGTTCTGGATTATCCGATCCAATCATTTGTCCTTTCCGAGGCCCCGGAGGGCCTTTCAGCAGTTCGACTCCTTTCCTTGGTCGAGCTGTACATTCCCTTCGGTCAGGATGCAATTTTCGACGAATACATCTGCACGAGGTGGGAGATGCCCAAGCTCGCCCGCGTCACGCTTGTCTCCTTCCAGTGGTGGCCGAAACGCCTGTTAGAGCGTTTTGGAGGACGTTTGGTCTATCTTCACGTCTTTGCAAGGCACCATTTGCACGCTTTTTCCTGCAACATCGATCCGTGCGCGACGCTCGCATCGCATTGTCCTACGCTCGAGCATCTGGTCATTCCCAACCCCCACAGTTGCCTACAACAATTCCCTGCAACCACTGTGCATTCCCCGACGCTGAAGCACTTGGATATTTGGGATTTCGGCACCTCCAAACGTTTAATGACTCGAGCCCGATACTATCGATGGCAGGAGCCTGTCGCCTCAATCAGCGGCGGATGGGTGGAGAATGTCCGGTCAAATGGATCCGTGCCTGCTCTACAGACTGTTCGTTTTCTCTTCACCGAGTACGGGGAGTATCGTGGTGTCGACTGGCCATCAATATGCCATCCCGATCTTCTCTCGGACCGTCCGAACGATGAAATCTGGCATACCTTTCCAAACGCGTATGTGGCACAAACCGCCACCTGCCTCATTCCCTATTCTCCCCATCCGGTCCCTGACGACGTAACTGATGAGTTGATGGCGGAAAGCGACTCGGATCACGACTGGATGCCTAGCAGTAGCTGTCTCAGTGAAGATGACGCGGACTCAGAGCCGTGTGGCTCAACGGATGGGGATATGGTGGAAGACGCCGTGGAGGGATGCTACATATAAGTATAAATACTTATTCTTCCTGCGACCATGCTCCAGTTTGACCAGCCAGGCCATCGAATCAGTTGCTGGCTCTGTTGTTCATCCTCATGAGTCAGGACCAGTAAGATAGACAAATGGATAATAGATTCATTGATTATAGTGGCACGAGGCCCTTTTGGCCAAAGTTGCCACTACCGCTGCATAGCTACCGTAAAACTATCCGAGGAAGGGCGACGATGAGAACGAACACAAGACTACGAACGATACCGGGATAGGGAGCAAGACAAAAACGTAAACCGAGGGAATCGGGGCGGGGACAGGGCGAGCGTCCATGCACTTGGTAGGACGATAGAAAGGGAAGAGGAGGGGGGCCTTGAGAACCGTGGGTCAGTGCAAGGGAACGGTACACCTCGAACCCTCTGATGGCTTGGTCTCGTCACCACTGAAGCCACCACGCTACCTAAAGCTCGTCAACGGCCTTCCTCGCGAGACCGGATGCCGATACTGACGTATTCAGTACCGGGCCTGGGGGAGTCGTTTGTGTGCCATCCCCGGACCAAACGCTCTCCAGCCCACGAACAGCGACGGTGACAGCCACGTCCGCCAGAAGGGCCTTCGTATCTACCGTCATCTGCGTCAGTGGCGCCTGCGGATACGCAACACCGTCGCGCTCGCCGGACCGCCATTCAGGAACACCTCTAGCATACACCCGTCGAACACCGCAGACAGCTTCGACGTCCCGTCCCCCGGCGCGGCGACGCTCGTCGAAAACTCCGGGTCGTGAAATGTTAGGTGTCCGAGCAGTCGACGTTCGCGCACCCGAGCGCGAAGAGGAAGCCTCCCCGTCCGTCACCTCCATACATATGCATAGTTCAGCACCGCCGCACGACTGTGTATTTCCCAGTGCGTTGCGCAGGTTGAGGGGGACTTCGACGATGGAACGGAACGCATGACGTGCAGCACATGTGAACAGGAATACACACTGATGGACGCGGATGCGCAATACACGCCCATTCCGGCCAACTCCTTGGTCACTTCACAGCGGCGAGAGCATACTGTACAACTGACGCGGAGAGGCCACGGTGTAGCTTGAGGATGCCAGGGCCTGGAGGAGCGTCGTCGATGGTGTGCGCCAGCCGCTACCCATGAGGCAATGGCTGCCAGACAGCCTTCGGGTCCGCATAGAGCTATTCCTCGTATCGCCTTCGAAGGTCGGACCAGGGGAGCCGTGGAGCCGTGGAGCGTGCCAAAGCCATCGCGCGGGAGCTCGGCAGCCGGAGACTCGTAACCTCCGCTGAGGCCTCGGCTTTGTCTCGTGCCTGACAGCGGACATATCGGAGGGAAGGCGTGTCGAGCGTCGTCAGGAGGCGTCTGGCGAGGAAGCGGACGGGACCTGGACGGGACGCAAAGGTGGTGGCCGCTGTGCGGTCTAAGTAGGACTACGATGCTCACGTACATCACGCGCAGGCACCCCACGATGGCGCAATGTGCCAGTATCCGTCCCGCCGTCGTGTACACGCCACAAAGCGACGGGCCCGAGGGATGACAAGCCCGCGGTCACGTTTAACAACCGCCGCTGCCGCATCTAGTGAGAGGCACTCGAACCTCCTCAGTGCTCTCGCCGCTCGCGCGCATCCTTCTTGCAATCGCTCATGATAGGCTCGAAGGGAAAGTCGTTAGTGGGAGTCGGGGGCGAGGTTATTGCGGCGATTGGTGGCACGAAAGAGGAGGTCCGAGGCAGGGAGGCTCAGCAGCCGCAGCTCTAGATTTGCTCGTCGGAGAGAGAGAGAGAGAGAGAGAGAGAGAGAGAGAGAAAAGGTTCGGCGAAGCACGCCCGCCCGCCCGGATTGGTGCTTAGCTGCGGTCGCCCGAGCACACGAGCAAGATCGTGCAACCACTCCAAGAGAGACCAAGGTACAGTACTACGGCAACAATCAGGGGAGGAAAGAGTTATAGTTGACATTGGGTCTGTTAGCTCGAGCCACTCCTCGTCGCTGCGTATCACCAGTACAGGTACTAAGTGGAAGACATCATGCACGAATTGCGCCACCATGGTCAGCATTGCATCCTCGCGGTGTAGTAGGATATGGGGGAGAACTGAAGCACGTAGGGTAGGTTTACACTGTGGCTATCGTATAGCTGGTGTAATAGAAGCTCGCGGGGTGACACCAGTAGTGGGTGGTTGCATACAAAGAGTACGTGGATCTCGTCCTCCACACAGAGACGGTGCTTGCAGAAGCGGCACGTCCTTCGCTCCCGAGGAACATTGTACAGCGCGTGGTGCAGTGCTTCGACTGCAAGCGGGTGCTCAGAAGCTACGAGGCGCGCAATGGCAGGCCTCAACAGCACGCGCTCTACGGACGCCAGGACATCAGGAAAAAGCCTTTCAGCCTTGGCACAGCTTCAAGAGCCCTGGAGGCGCCTGAGGGTGCTTGAGGGCGCTGAAGGCACCAAGGTTGCCAAGGGTCTTGAGATGCCTTCAAGGCACATCTCCTGAGACATAAATCTTCAAGACGCCTTCAAGACGCCTTGAGGAGCCTTGGGAATATATCAAGGCAGTCAGGGTTGGCCCAAGATATATCTCATTTTCTCTCAGTCACCTTATAGCAGATTGTAAGAAGGGTAAAATCAAATATATTTCAAGTCTATGCTAGTACAACACATACAACAGTGAGACTACACTAATAAAGATACCAGCAAAGCTGTGGTAATGGTAACACTGTGTGTTGGCCTTGCACACAGAGGTGAGACGGAGAGACGGTGGCACGAGAGAGGGCGATGGCGCGAGAGAGACGGTGATGCAAGGGAGAGATGGCCGCGGCATGAAGAGACATTCGGAGCGAGCGACACCCAGGCAAAAGATGGCCGGGCAAGAGACAGCGGCATCGAAAGACGGCGGGTGCGAGAGACGGCGGCCAGGCAAGAGACGGCGGGGTGAGCAAGATGGTGATGGTGGGGCGCGGCAGGAGAGACGGCGGTGAGAGCGAGAGATGGCGGCGGGGGCGAGAGACGACACAGCGGGGCGAGGGAGATAGCAGCACAGCAGAAGAGAGAGAGCGCAGCGGGGCGGGAGAGAGCGCGGGGGCAAGGGAGACGGTGGGTGCGAGGAGACAGCAGCGAGGGAGAGGGCGGCCCGAGCGAGATGACAGCAGTGGGAGACGACGGAGGCGTGAGTCAACGGGGGTGCGAGATGATAGGCAAGGCGAGACGACAGCGGGGGAAGACGACAGCGGTGGGAGACGAGAGCGGTGGGAGACGGTGGGGTGAGAGAGAGAGCGGGGGCAAGGGAGATGGCAGGGAGACAGCGGGGAGGGGAGACGGCAGGGAGATGGCGGCAGGGAGCGAGGGAGACGGCGCGGACGAGACAGCAGGCAGGGCGAAGGAGACGGCCGCCAGGCGAGAGAGAGAGAGGGCGGGGTGCGAGGGAGACAGCAGCGGCAGCGAGGGAGATGGGCGGGACGAGGGAGACGGGCGGGACGAGGGAGATGCAGGGGCAAGGAAGACGAGGGAGACGCGGTCGGGGCGAGAGACAGAGTGCGGGGGCGAGGGCGAAGGAGACGGTGGCGAGAGGCGCCGGTCCTGGAAATGCAAGGTGCTGGCACGTCCGTGCCAGCTGAGTCCCTTCCCAAAATGGATGTGCTTACCTGTCGAGTGCATGCTCAATGGCGGCGGGCAGCGAGCAAACAGGCGGAAACCTGGGGCTCCTGGGATCTATGCAAGTGTTGAGGTCGACGGGGTTGCCGGAGAAGGGTGCACCAGGGTCAAAGTAGAGTAGACAAGGGGATAGAGGGGCGAGGAGAGCGAGCTGCCACTGTGAGGTGGCAGCGAGAAGAGAAGTCGGTGCGTTAGGCGCCGATGTTGGTTGTGCGTGCAACCAACATCGGCGCCTAACGCACCGACTTCTCTTCTCCATCCTGCCTCCATCCCGTCTCGGCCCCGAGTCCCTCCAGCTCCCTCCATCCACGTCCGCCACAAGCCGAACAGCTCGAATCTCCACCGCCGAAGGCCCCATTGCAAGGCAGTTGCCGGGAGGAGGAGGATCGCGGGAGGAGCGAAGAGTGGGAGAATCTGAGGACAAAGGGAGGTAAGTCGCCTCTTTCGGACCCCTCCCCCACACGCACGTTCTGGACTAGCCCAACGGCTTCGTCTTCGAACACACTCGAAGACACCTCGCGTTGGTCCACGCAGAGTCTGTCGCGCTGACCGCAATCCACCCCCACGCCGCTGCAAGTCATGTCCAATTTTGGACATGGTCAGGCGCTGGCACGAACGTGCCAGCGCCTGTCAACTCAGTTCTCAGTTCTGATCAACGTGCACGGCCTAGGGTTCCTGCACACGGTGCACCTCCTCGACCTCGGCTCCCCGACGAGCGACGACATCGTGACATCCCCGACATCAACGTCAATGTCGGCATCAGCGATGCGTACATCGTCACCGAGAAGGTCGACGGCCGGCAAGCCCATCCCTCGTTCTCTTGCCCCCTCGTCTCCCTCGTCTCCCTTGTCCCACCGCGTCTCTCACCCGCGCTCTCTTTCGCTCGCTCCACGTCTCTCTCACCCCCGCTGTGTCTCTCGGCTCCCCCCTCTCTCTCTCGCCCGGCGACCATCTCCCGTCTCCCTCGCCCCGCCGTGTCTCGCCCCCGTCTCCTCTTGCGGCACTCGCTCCGCCATCTCGTTCCCCCCCGCCGTCTCTCCCGCCGTGTTGATGTGTCGCTCGCCCCTGCTCTCCCTCTGTTGCCACCGCTGCCCTCTCCCTCGCCCCGTCTCCTCCGATGAGTCTCCCAACGTCCCCCGCGCCCGCAAGTATGGCTTCCCCCGGCACCTCAAGAACGTCAAGAGTGCACCTCAGCACGCGCTGTTCGACCTGCGCACGGCCCCGACTGAACTCGCCATCCAGCTCGCCGAGAGGAAGGTCCGTGAGCAGAACGTGGGCCGCCTCGACAACATGCAGTTCGGGCACGAGATCGCCTTCTCGCTGGGGCCTGGGCTCGGCCGCGTCCCTGGGTGGGTCTTGTTCAGCGACGATGCGCCGCGCACGGTCCTCGAGCTGCCCGTCGTGTGCATGAACAACACGAACGTGTTCGGCGTCGACGCGATGCTCACCCCGCCCTCTCCCCGCCGTGTCTCGGCAAGTGCGCCGTCATCAAGACCTCAACACGACAAATCGTCTTCCTCCCTCTTATCAGTCTTGTCCCTGCCGAGAAGCTCAAACCCGGAGACCCCGTCGGTATCAACAAGGACTCCTACCTCGTTGGAGGTTGACGAGCCCCCTGGTCATCTTCTCTCTCCCACCCTGCTGCTGTCTCCTTTGCCCCGCCTTCTCTCTTGCCCGCTGTCTCCCTTGCCTGGTCTCCTCTCTCTTGTCCTGCTGCCCTTGCCCCGCCATCTCTCTCGCCCCGCCGTCTCATCGTGGCGGAGTACTATGGTATCTGAGTTATTGTATGTATTGTATAGCTACTACATGTGTTGTGTGTATATATTTTGTTCATTCAATATGATGCATGTTACAATATACAAGAACTGTTAAGATTTCCTAAGGTGGCGTGAAGACTCCAAAGACCCTTGAGGAGCCTTGAGGAGCCTGGAGGCGCCTTGAGAATGTGGCTGTGTCCCCAAGGCGCCTCAATGCCAGAGGCTTTTTCCTGATGGATGTGACTGTGGGGAGGGGGGTGGTCGGTGGGAGGCTGGGAGCGCATCCAGCCGCGTCGTTAGTAGCGGCAGGCGCGACGAGGCGCCCATAACACTGTTGCGGAGGTGTTGTGATAGCGAGGTCGTGAGGTCCCTCACGGCGTTGAGGAAGCTCGCGTACGAAGACCTAGTTACAGCAGATTCAGTAATGCTTGACGCGAGTCGAAAAACTTTCGACGTGTTTGAACATTCCGAGCAACCTTCCGACCCAATCTTCCAAGCCCTAGACGCCCACCGGTTGAGCCCGTACCGCCCAGACCACCCAAATCGAGGTTCGGTGACGTCATCGGAACCCCAGCACCATTTCGGGCAGGTAGCCAAACATGCCACGCCGGTTCAGGCGGGGCGGAGGGCGCCTAAGGGTTGGAAGATTGGTTCGGAAGATTGGTCGGAAGAGTCAAACGCATCGAAATGTTTTGGACTCGCGTCAAGCATTTGTGAATCTGCTGTAATAACATACGTGGAAGTTTTTGAGGGAGTTCAGAAAGTGGAACAGGGGTGGCCACAACCCGGGTTCGAATCCGTTGCACCTGGTTCCGGCGCTTACATGAATGACGGCGCTTACCAGCAAAACCAAGAAAATTCAACTGAACGAGATGCTTCAAACTACTTGCGCCTAACCATCGCTACCAACTAGCACTCGAAGCAAGCACGACCGTCCTCACGGCACATGTTAAATTTCCTGTAAATTTAAACAGCTCCTCGCCATATAAATCTCAGATCTCTAATTACGTTCTATCTTCCGCCGGTTCGAGCTCCGCCTGGAAAGCGCCACGTTTGCGGTCTCAGGCCAGAGGCCTACGTCTCTGCTTCGTTCATGATCACCAAGCTCGCTCGAAACCCTCTTCCATGATACGCTACCCCCAGCCCACCGCATGCACTGAGTTTTTCAAGACGCTTTTGGAAACTATTCCGTCTTTGAACCGGCGCACAACTAAGCTTACTCAATGCGCTAGCTGTCGATCGTCGCAACCCCCCAATGTCTCATCGGATGATTCTCAAGATGATGCGTGCAACTTTCGGAGTGAGTTCCCCTCGAGGAGTTGTTGCGTATTTCATGCGATGTCGTGTTAGGCTTCCGGGTACTTGTATATGATACCTCGTCCGAGAAGGTATCTTACGACTTCGCAACCGACGAACCACCACGCGAGCTCCAGCATCTTCGAATGGTATTCTCAAGGAAGCTTCGGCCAGCCGATGTCGAACAAAAGAAGGTAGATAGTTCATAAATTACACGACGCGTCGCTGAATAAGTGGTTAGTCCGTAGCGAAAACCTTCTTACTCCCAATCATCATGGACGAGATCCTAGCATACGACGTCACACAGCCGATATATCGACCCATGGACCCGTCCACGAGGACTTTATGTGGTACGCAGCCGATTGCTATATTCTCGTTAGCGCAAATTTCTCAAGTACATGCAGACCGTTGCTCGACCGGCATATTTTCAGCAAGCTGGTTTTGTACGCATTGCGGGAAGGAGTTTTGTGGAACGTGTTTCAATGGACCCAAACCAGTAAGTGTTTTGTCTACTTTCTTTTTTCGCCTGCGCTGATACGCGCCACACTTTCCAGAAAAAACTCTGCCATAAGTTGACCGGATTCATCCGTTTGACACGGTTTCTCTTGCCGGAGTTGAGGTCCCTTCGGGAGGAACTAGTCAACACCCCTGAATGGTGGGTCTTGTCCGCCTAGGATCTTTCTGGCGGGTTTACACGTCGACTTGATGATATGCTAATACACTGCTCCAGGATTTCTCCTATCCTCAATTCAGGCGACTCGCGCTCGGTTCACAGGTTGATAAGGACCCAGTTGTCTGAAGAACGATTCAAGTCGTTCTGGAGCTCTAGGCGGCCGTTCGTCGTCAAGGACCTCCAGAAAGACCTTCAAGCCAGCTGGGAGCCAGCGTTCTTCATCCAGCAATATGGAGGCACGGTTTGCCAAGTGCAGGACTGTGAAACTGAGAAAGAGTGGACATGTACGGTTGCTGAGTTTTTTTCGCTGTTTGGGCGCGCAGTTGAGGTCCCTGAAGCAATTCTGAAGTTGAAGGTGAGCCGGATGTATTTATGTAGGATCGACATGCTGAACGAGAGTAGGACTGGCCACCCAAGGCGAGTTTCAAGGCGATGTTTCCACAACTACATGAAGACTTCGAACGCGCAATACCACTGTCAGAGTACACCACTTCATCCGGAGCGAAGAACCTTGCTGCACACTTCCCTCTCAATTCGTTCACGCCTGACCTCGGTGAGTTTCACTCACGTCCACTGCTGCAGGTATACTGGAACATTTGATTCAGGCCCAAAGATGTATAACGCTCTTGCGTCGAATTTTGACGAGACACACGCAGGAACGACGAGATTGCATCTCGACATGTCTGATGCAGTGAACCTGCTCGCCCATGCAGAGAAGGCTTCGGATGGCTCGGCGGGGTACGCACTGTGGCATATCTTTGCACCGGAGGATACACGCCACATTCGCGCGTATCTCAACCAGAAAAGGTCTTCGCGTTGCCGGGGAGACCCAATACACAACCAGGAATATTTTCTGACCCAGTCAATGTTGGACGAGCTTTCCAGCCAGTACAATGTATGTCCATATGTCATTCGACAGTATATTGGGCAGGCTGTGTTCATCCCAGCCGGATGCGCACATCAAGTATGGTATCCCATCCACTTACATTATTTGAACTAGTTGCTCACGCGTGGTATATATAGGTGTCAAATCAAGCTGACTGCGTGAAAGTCGCCTGCGACTTCATCAGCCCCGAAAGTGTGCCGATCTGTAAGCAGCTTTGGGAGGAGTTCCGGGTTCAGCGATTGGCCCGACACTGGCCACCAGACGTTATCCCGTTCGTACACATGCTTTACTGGACGTGGGAATCAACGCATACGTTTAACGTCAGGTAAGATCCAGTCGGTTTCGTTCACGGACCATGACTTTGATCACGCATCGTCAGTTCGCAGCAGGCAACAGTTGCTATCAGTTCGTTCATGGTCATTTTTGTTTTCCAATCAGACCGCTGATTTTGCTGCTAGGTCCCCATTTCTATTGCCCGCTATGCCTGCTTCCTGGAACCCATATCCCGACACCGTTCGACGGTGCACGAAGGTTTTCTTTCGCAGGAGGGCTGGTCGATCACGCGTAAGTCCGCGGCCTGATATGTGCCTGGATGACTATTGACATTATTGCAGCGTCCAGGTCCACGGCGCTACATGGGATAAGAAGACGAAGAAACACTGTCGAACACTTGATGCATTACCTCTTGCTCGTCGAGTCCTCAGGGAAGCGCGATAGGGCAGGAGTTGTATGGGCATTCCACTTCATCACGACTCTTGTCTCGTGCTTCTCAAGATCTCAATATCATTTTTGCAGCCCCTTCGCTCCCGATGGCGCCGATTTCGGTGCTATCCCCGTAACCAGACCCCCAAGCAGGCCGATTGGTTTCGCTCTTCCCTATATATGGTCTCTGTGCTGCTACTCTTCCACTGATCGCCCGCTGGTCACACCCTTCTACACGAGTTCGGGTGCGCTGGCTCGGATTCGCGGCGGTTGTGATGATAACGTCAATTGTGGTAACAGGGACCCCTTCAGTTCTACAATCCTAGAGGTAGTATGTATGCTCTACCGCCCCTCATTCTTTTCACGTCCTAGGTTTGCTAAAGGATCCTCAATCTTCGAAGCACAAGTATTGCACCCTCGCCCCACATATAACCCATGTCCCTGGGCCCTTACTCGCTGTCTCTACCCCAGGCTTCCTGCTACCGACATTCACTCTTCATCTTTTCAAACATTCGTACCACCCGCCGCGGTGTTCGCGAGCGTACCGACCGCCTATGCCGCATGAGATGGTCGCAACAATTGCCCAGATTTAACTCCCCCAATCCGTTCCCGAGACGGTTTGCGACATCCTCAACTCCGGTGACCTCCCCTTCCTTCCATTCGCACTCCGACGCCTATAAATACCCCCCGTTGCCACCTCGTACCCATTGCTGCCTGCAAGACTGTTACACCGCGCCGAGGCACCACAAACGCTCTCGACGACCTCCCCGCGGACTTCTGCGGCTTCCCGGGCCCACAGGGCTGACACGGTCTGCCGAACTAGAATGTCATGTCCGCGCTCGGGAACGTCTCCCACATCCTGCGCGACTTAGCGACTATCAGGCTTTGCCCGTCGTGCGATGGCGCCTCGTCCCTATCTACCTCACGATTGACACCCTACACCCTTCCGAGACAGCGATCCTGCTTCCTACGAGCCCTCGTCACCCCACACGACTCCCCTTCAAGCCCGTTCAGACTCAGCCGCAGCCTCCGGCGCTGACGCTCCCCCGCCCGAGCGGGTCCGGCAAGCACGTCGTCCTCCACCTGGAACTCTTCTAACCGGCTGACGCCCACCGGGGGACCCTCTCTGCACCACACCGAGACCCCATATGGCATTGTGCAGCTCCCGCTCAACTCCCGCTCAACTTCTCCTTCCGCCTGCTCCACTGCTCTCCGCAAGTGACGCGCGCCTGCGCGTGAAGCGCAAGAGGCGCGCGTTCAGTCCGCCGTGGCTTATCGGGAGGAAAAACAAAGGGAAGGCACGTAACACGGGTGAGGACAAAGCACCTCTTCGAAGTGTTGAACGACGTCTCGGTGTGCTCCATGCGGCCGGGACAGATCAGAGCGGTGACGGGCAAGTTGAAGTATGCGCGGTCATCGAGCGACCGCGAGCGGAAGCTTTTCATCGATCCCGATGACGACAATGAAGACGACATGTTTGTGGGCGCGTCCGCCAAGCGCATTACGCCTCTGAATGAAGTGAAGAAGGACGCCGAGGAAGGATGGGTCTGGGAGGTTGAGGACGACTTCATGATCTCGAACGTATGGTCCGTGGGGTTGATCTGAAGAACGGTATTATATTATGTATGTATGTCTCTTCCCATCCCGTCATCTCGGCTCTGTGCTGGGGAAGGCCGAATATTTATCTATCTCCGCATATATAGCACCGTACACTGTCAAACTCATCCACATCACCGTGAACCGTGAACCAAACCCCTGTATCCAGGCGCAAAGGGATGGGCAACGCACCGTAGGTCTTTGTACCACAAGGAGGCACGAACGACGCCCTCCGCATCTCCAACGTCGCGTCCGGGCCTATCTCGCCCTCCGACGACGTTCGAAATGAACAACAACAACAACAACACCGCCGCCATGCGCAAGAAGGGCAAGAGATCAAGGGCCGTGGTCGAGGTTGCCTAGATGAGGTTCCAGAACAAGACCTAGAGAGTTGTCAGACCTCTCCGAACAGCAGGAGGCGAGCGATGGCCAGCGCGAGCGGTGAACCGGTGAAATCATCACTTGGGCTTGGGAGCTCCATAAGCGCCCTCACAAACTGTTTCGTCCGGAATTCCCGGGCCGGACTATGTCTTCTGTTTCAATCATCACCGACGGTTCTACCTTGACCTCCTTCCTCGCCGACGTCCTGCCAAACCTCTTTCTCTCTGTCTCTGTCTCTGCCTCTCTCGCGCTAAGCAATAAATCCGGTGTAGGTCCATTTCTCGATACCTGTATGTACCCAGCCACCAACATTCATGCCTCCAGGATGTCGACTCAACATCATCATTATCGGTGAAGCCTGAGGCATCATCAGCTGCACGGCCGCATTCTACCTCGCAAGCCACCCACACTGTGCATCCTCGTCCACGAGGACTCTGGTGGTACCTGAATTGGGGCGGGCCGCAAGCGCAAGGATGTGGCGAAGCCTTTGGGGCTGGACTCGACAAGCGGCTCGAACAATTCGAATGCGGTCCCCAGGCTTCCAAGCGACCTGACCTGGGTCAAACCGTCCCTAACCGAGTCCTACTCGCCCATGGCCCCGTTCGGCGTGACAATGCAGGTGCACCCGTACCTCTTCACCAGCATGGATGAGTCTCCGGAAAGGTTACCCAAATCAACGACTCGGAATCGAAAGGGCCAAGTCGAGACGTCATCGGGGTCACGTATATGCCCTCCGAGGTTACCGACGCGCCATGCACGTCATCTTCGTCTCGGGCGCGTGGTCTCCCAGGCTCGTCCCCTCCCTGCTGGTCGTCGGCACCCCCACGCACAGCCTTACAATCGTCCCGACGGCAGGCACAACGATCTCCCCGTACGTCCTCACCGAGATCACCCTCTCGCCCCACATCGCCTCCGAGTCGAGTACCGCTGGCCCCGCCGAACAAACGAGGTGTACTGCGACGTGGTAGTCGACACATGCGCGTGGGAGAGCATTCGCGAGCATCTCCGCAGAGTTTCGAGAAGGTACAATGGTCGTGAGCATCGGAGGGGGGGCCT
The DNA here is from genome assembly GCA_020736865.1 of Ganoderma leucocontextum. Lineage (NCBI taxonomy): Eukaryota > Fungi > Basidiomycota > Agaricomycetes > Polyporales > Polyporaceae > Ganoderma > Ganoderma leucocontextum. The sequence goes on from JAHKGY010000009.1 coordinate 1,876,822, forward strand.
CGTGGATGCGGCGGATTCGATGGATAAGGGCTTGGTTATTGCGACGGAGCATGCGTGCTGGGGAAGGCTTCATTTCCGTTTCTTGCTCTCGATATGCTCGGCGATCCTGTGTTTGCGATAGGTGACGGAGTTTGTTTCTCTGTTGCAGGGAATCTGCCACCCACCTGGGACGGCGAAGTCGATTTCTGAAGTCGTGATGGCACATTCAAGCGCGCGGACCTCGCCAAGCTCAAGTCTCCGTGCTTTCTGTGAACGCTCTTTCCTACAGTCTCAGGCGCCGCAGCGGTACAGTGCGCATACAATCAGCGCGTCTCGTCATGCATTGGCCGATTAGCGAGAGTATTGGGATGGGCACGGACTTTAGCGGGTTGACCCCGCTCGGAATGTAGCAATGTCCAGTTTCCACCATACGACAGCCATTCCGAGGTATGCTGTGTTGAATTCTTCCCAGGTTCTACTCGCTGACATCGTTAAGGTTGAGGGCATCTGGAACACATCCTCCCAGTACTTCACTATCCCTTCCACGAGGTGCTGAACATATTGAGCCACCAACATCCGCCAAACGGTACTCTCGTCCGTCTGCTTTCATCGTCCCGTTCGCCACTGTACATTGCTTTGGACATGATCGTTTCACCTCGTAAGTCCGAGCGTTGCTCCCAGGATAACGTTCAACTCACACTTCTCCTTTAAATTCACTTTGACCAGTCGAGAACACTGCGAAACCTCGCAACACCCATATCCCAATCTTTGTCCTCTCTCCATCGACTACTTGACCCCCAGGTCCGTCACACGACCCCGCACGCCGAGCCCGTCATTGCACTTCTCCGCCTTCCTCCCCGTCTCACTAGCTGGCCTCCATACGGGCCTCTTCTCCGATCTGACGACGTTCGCGACTATTCGCGCACAAGTCCCTGCACACCTCAGCTGACTTGAAGTCCAAGACGTCGTAGGACCGCGTCGGCTGGAGTACCGAGAAGTCCAGCCCTCCACGTGGTTTAGCGGCGCACTATCGACTGCGCAAGTACTACTTTCATATCACAGAATCTACGATGCGAGTCTGTATCTTCTGCTTTGTGACGCTGATACGTTCTCGAAGGCTGACAGTCGCCAATGGGCATTCATATCCTAGGAAGTCAGTGCGACGGCGGCTAACATGACCGCGCTGAGCTGATCGAGCTCACAGTGCACAATTCGCTTCGAGCGAGGTGTAAAGGCGAGGAAGTGTGTGCTCGTAAGTTTGAGCCTTTGATGATTGAATTGACTAACATATCCGTCGATAGTTCAAGCCAGGTCCAGTTGCGGCTTTCCCTGCTCAATGCTCGCAAGGCAGAGCCTGAAGCAAGTTATGTCGAGGCAATCCGATGTTCGCGATACAACGCGAGAACGACATGAAGATTCAAGGCGATGAACATGCTGAAGGTATGGCTCACGCGAAAATTGCATGAACCTAAGAGCTTACGTATGCGACGATAGTCTAGTCGCTGGCCCTAGTCTTATTCTTGCAAGAATTCGCTTCCCCAAGCCGAAGCTGCATCGGGTTTCAAGGATCTTTTGGGGGTAACTCACGATGAGCACACTAGTACTGTATGCCCCTCTCGGTGGATAATCACATTACAAGGCTGACGTACGGCCGCTGCTGTCAAGGCATTCACCTTGGGCTCCACGTTCCTGACATTAGGGTCTCAGAGACCGGGCTCCGACGCAAAACGACTCTCGCGCCAAGTGGGTTAGAAGTGCGGCGTTGCCTCTGAGCCGCCCCTTCATCGCAGGGCCCGGTATCTTCGCGCGACCGCGAAGGATTCCCACTGGTTGTAACCGATACCAAGGCTGAACATGAGACGAGCTCCTCCTTGAGATGTAGTACTATTCTCGCTGCAACAAGCAGCCCCCGCATCGGGGCGCTCACACTTCTTTCCAATACCTGCGCCTCCGAGTCGTTCATGGTCGACAGCCGTCGCTACGATCACGTCACCTGCGCACCCGCATCACGACCACTTCCAGAAATAAGGACCGCGCCAGGCATCGACCCTCCTATAGCTACCTACCTCGGACACTCTTCACCGGCACAAGATACGTACGCGCGACTGAACTGGAGGCTCCTCTCGTATCACCCGCTCGCCGCTCGGATGCAGATTCCTAACCTATGTTCAACCTGCCGGCGCCTCCACAACGACCGCAGTTCTACACACTCAAACCGGTCCGAGACTCCTCCCCCGCCGCATGGCAGACTCGATCTTTCGGGACCTTTTTCGTCTGATGACGAAACGGAGGGAGACCATACTCGCTCATGCAAAGCCAGGACGGGAAAGGTGATCTGACTGCCTTGAACCCGCCAGGCAGATGTCGACGCCCGCACCATACTCGAGCCACGGCTTGAAAGGATCAAGCGATCCAGAGTCTGATTCCGCCTGATTCCGCCCCACCGGAAGCAAATTCATCCATCGACAGCGGCTGGTACCCCACCACGGACACTCTCGCGGGTAGCCACGCTCCCCCTCTAGACCTCCCCCGAGGCTACTCCGGCCCCGCGTGCGCTTAGCGTGTCGCGCCGCGCTGATAGAGATAGATCCCTTGAACGATGACGTCGCCTCTGTTTCACAAACATCCTCGTACCCCGTTACATATCTTCCACCCGCAGCGCCTGTAGTACATACATCCTCGCAACCTCCGCACTTCTCACCTCCATCCATGTTCCGTCCCCCATCTGTCGTATTCGTGACCCGCACTAGCCGTAGCGAGTGCGCGGGCAGTGAGAGAAGAGAAACCTAGTTCTAGTATCCCGGTTTATAGAGTCAATCACGATATAGATACTGTTTCAGGTGAGAAAACGTACCCCTGCCTCCAACCGCAGCTTAACGGGCAACCTTGATCGCCGCCGAAATTCTGCTATTACCCTGTTCTCTAGCTGAGCACCTGTTGTCTAGATGGTATGTTATTCCTTACCTCGGCAGATTTCGTTGTATGAATGCTGGATCTCCTCTCTTGAGGGAGGAATACTTAGCACCGTCATCAGTCATACGCACAACTAGAAGCTGTCCTCGCCAGCGAGATCCATCTTGCGCTGCCGGAATCGCTGTGTTACTTGGCAGGAGACGGTGTCGCGTCAAGAAAATTTTGAACCGTTTCGAAGAACGAAGTCCGAATATTTGGACCTCGCAATCGTGGATGTAGATTTCAGACCCCAAGGCTTCTTCGGCTACCACGTAAGGTTCGAAACGAGTGGTTGTCGGAAAGTGGGTCACCCGAACACCAACAGAGCGCGTCCACTGTTCCGTAGCCATACAGTCGACCTTGAATGGTCTGTCTATTGGTCTTTTAAAAATTTCAGCATGTTACGGGCAAAGCATACGCATTAGGAGGGCGCACTGGTTGACCAATCCTTCGTTGATTGTAGAGAGGGACTTTGCGTGTAGATGGCATCATAGGGACGGCGCGGTGACAAGGGCACTGTAAGTCAAAGACGAAAAGAGATCACGTTGAAGTCGCCTTTAACACGAGGAGCCATGAATTTAAGACCTCATGCACTCCGCATACCGGAGATTCCACAGACCCGTGGGGGAGGGGATGTTCCCATTGCTTCCCAACACTGTCCAGCGCTACGTGACGGCTGGGTGCGATCGGAAATTGCCGGCCTAGAGCCATGGCGCCGACCATGTTCGACTGGTTCAGGCCTGCAAGATGCAATCAAGCTTTTGAGAAGATTCAAGTTCCCCGTCGGCGACTCGGCGGGCGAAGTCGTCGAGATCCTGAACATGCGTGAGGGGAAAAATCCATCCGCCTGGGCGGATTGCGAAAGTGAACGTTTTCTCAGGCTTCAGCTCGCTACCGTTACCTCGGGTCTTATCAAGAGGCTTTCACAAGATAATATAATTTAAATCCGTGGCGTGCGCAGCGCTTAGCCCTTGGGGCACGTAAGTACTATAGAGCTCTTCCCGACCGCGCCTTTGGCCCTGATACTGTACCTCTCACGCTGCAGCCCATGGCCGACAATCTTAACATTCTAGTACTACTATTCGAGCACAAGAATTGCCTCAATAGCCCGCTGTGGCGAGTGCCCGCTTGCTGTTCAATCGAAGTTCGATGTTTCGATGTTGCGTATGGGTTGATCCTAGCACCTCCTCTCTCCCTTCGGTAATGATGATCCTCGATCACGAGGGCCATCCTCACCTTCTTGCAGTTACTCACGAGCCGCTCGTAGTCCTGCCGACAGACTACTACTATGTAGCCTGGGCATGTGTCCGGCGAGGGGTACAGAGAATAAAGGGACTAAGTAGTAGTACTCCCTGATGACCCTCACCACGACGTTTATCTGAATCGGGCCGTACCGTGCATACCCCAGCAGGGTAACGGGAATATCCGCCCGATTCGTGAAACTGCGACCACGTTTTTCAACCTCGCACTCATATATAACCAGCTTGAGGGAGGTGCATACGCACGCAGCAAGTGCCGCACCTGCGGATCTCAGCTCATTAAGGTGTGTCTCGTCGTCTCCTCTCTCAATCTACACCGTTATACTCAACAATAAGCTTCAGAAAATGTCAGCTATGTCTCCCCCTCTCATCTACATTCTGTCGGTCGACAAAATCCACGACCTTCTTCTCTCCATCCTCTCTCCGAAGCAGTTGGTGCTTCTCGCGAAAATATGTCACACTACATATGATGTAGTCTCCCGCTACCTGAGGACGGCCTTCAATATAGACGAACGTCTCGGTCGCTTTTTTTTGGATGCTCGATCCTTCCGCCGCATGCAAGCCCTCACTTCTACTCTCATCTCAGGATCGTTCGCCCTCCAGTTTTTCGACAGATCATTTTACCCTAGCTCGGATCTTGACCTCTACGTCCACCTCCACCACCGTCGTACAGTTGGAAGATGGATCCTCAAGGCCGGCTATACCTTCATCCCATTCTCAGATCAAGACGAAGACTTGAGCGAGCCATTCTTCGCGGAATCCTCCTCGAACGATGCGCTACTCGATGCCTGGGTGGCGATATTTTTACGTTCCGAAGGGAGCACGGGGATGGCCAGTCCAATGCTCTCAAAGTTCAGCTTATAGTTGCGCGTAGGGCTCCGATGGAGGTCATCCTTGGCTTCCATTCCAGTAAGCACCTCCCCTTCTATCAGTGTCTGTGGCGTTCTAACTAATGTGTCAATAGCATGCGTCATGAACGTAATCAGCTACGAACAAGCCTACTGCCTGTTCCCGCTGGCCACTGTGGAAAGCCATCGATCGTTGCTGAGTTGGTCCTCGCAGGGCCGCTCGACGCGACGGGCGCAAGGCTTAATCAAATACAAGGAACGCGGATTCAGCATGGAGCATTACCTCCCTTCTTCGGAGATACTACCACCAATCCCTAGAATGCCGTTCGTTCTCGGTCCGCGATGGCTTGGTGATCCCGATACCTGGGTCATCAAATTGAACACCGAACACATCCCTCACCCCCCCTCAGAAAATCCATTCTCGACAGCAATCATTCGCGACCCAGTCACTATATCCAGTTTTTCGATGCGCTACCACCCGGAAGACGGTGCTATCATGACGTTCTCCGTTGTCGAGAACTCTACCCTCAAGTACGCCTACGTCCTCGGGGACGAAGACTTGGTCGATCATCTCAACCGCATCCTGGCTTTCAGGGAGGCTGAAAGCTGCCGGGATATGCAAGCTAGTTTGGATTCTGTGGTATAGTGCGTCACTGTCACCTTCAAGTTATTCGTACTCGCCTCTCATCCACCAACATTTTCGAAGCTGCGACGCCGAACTGGCTCAAATTAGTCGAGACTTCATTCGCGAGTCTATGGAAAGGAAACTACGTTGTCTTCGCATCTCATAGAGGTCTGATCATGAGGTTGAGAGAGGAGAAGATGTCGTATTGTAATCAGCGGTTGGCATCTGCGTGCGCGTGACCAGGGGTCGGCGGGAGTTGCTCGGATGCGCTGAGTTCTACGGAACAGCGCGTGAGCGCACCTTATCGAGATCGTTTCGTAGGCATAACACTAGTATCAGTAGTCTAGCATCCTTGATGTCGTAATACGGAGGTTGGATGATGAGCAACCATGCGAGATTTCGATGCATATATATATATATATATATATACACTTGAACGAGCACGCGAACCACCACTGATCAGGTATGTTGGCCCACGGGAAGGAGTATTACATTTAAAGCCTACAATAGCCCGGAACATGAAAGGTTTCAGGCTTCCCGTAACTTTTTCCAAGGGCGAAGGTGATCCCAAGGTCTTCCCGTCAAACTACAACACTGGTAGGTCGCCCCTTCGTCCTCGGGCAACGAGTGCATGAGACACTGACGCGTCGTCTGTACAGATGGCTTTTTCGCGAGGACGCAACCAGGACGAGTGGCTACGAATTAGGCAACATTTGCGGGAGGCAGCGATGGCGAGTCTTTATACCGATACGCTTTGGTCAGGGGTCAGTTTCTATCCCGTCAATCATCCGTCCTCTCACCCATCCCATTTGTCGGACGTCAGGACACGCTACCCACAGAGCTAGAGGAACGTGTTTACAGAAATTATACAGAATATGTAGAAGCAGCTCACGAACTGCTACGCTACACCCTAGCCTTATGGGAAGTTGAAGACTGGGATGGTTCGGTGCGTGGATGCAAGGCTCTCGTCACACCTGGGACGACAATTGACTGGACAACGTGCAGATGGGGACTTTACCAATCGACATCGAGCCAAGTAGGGCGAACGTCTTGATGTTGTCCCAGACCCTCGAGGCAGACGAAGCCTACTTCAGGCTCCTCAAGGAGGCGGTTGATGTGTTGCTACAGTACATGGCTCGCGAGCGTGAAATTCTGCGGGAATGGTTTCAGTCAGGCGGTATGGAATGAGTTGGACGCTTCCCATGATGTATTTGTGCAAGAAAATGCGAACATTATAGGCGTAAAGGGTTGGAGCATGCTGAAGTCTGGATGGCGCGAGGCAAGACAACTCCGAGTCTGGCGGATCCACTGCGCCTAGCATTTAGCGCTTAGCGCTCAGCGTTGACGCTGGCGCCGCGTTGGCGTTGCGAAATGAGCGTTGAACGTTGAGCGGCGCCACCGCCTACTCCTGCCTCTTACCCACTGTTCAACCTGAGATTCCCGCCCAAACCTGATCTCCCCCTTCCTCTGCTCTATGGGGAGTCACTTGGGGAGGCGGTTGCGCCGATGTCACTTGTGCGCGCTTCTAGGGACGGGAGCGGTCGCAGGAAGATTTACAATCGCAAGTCACCAGCAGGTACGAGCATCATTCATCTCGGTTGTACTTCCCCGCACGCGTTCTGAAGGCCCCACGTACCCTTGGCTGGCACCGTGTGTTGTGCAGCTTGTAGGCCTAGAGTGGATTGCTCGTCCTACGCCCACTAGATGGCTGGCCCACTGGCAATTCTGGCGTGGCGCGCGCCGCTGCTGGTTGGGTTGAAGGCCCCCGAGTTCGAACACTGCCTCAGGCCATACATGCTCCCTTCGGACAAGAACCCTAGGTCCGCCGCTGCAAGTCTGGCGATGTCGGGTCATGCTCCTTTCGGGCGAGATGCCAAATACACCGCTGCAAGCGTGGCTATGGCGATCTGGCTCACATACGTAAGTGGTAGCCATGTGCATTGCGGATTTTGTTGTCTTACACTGGACTGTAGCGATTTCTTTGTGCAGCGATGTTGCGCGGTTTCGCAGAGGCGCGAGTAGCGCGCGCTCATGGCCCTTTTGTTCGGGCAACGCCTGACTCACATGGTCCGCCCTCCGCCCTCCGCCGTCCATCTATCCAATGCCTGCCAATTGCAAGTTACGACCAGCGGCGCTTCTGCATCGGAGATTCTGCCGTCACTCAAAAATCCTTTTGTGCGACGGTTCGGGCAATGCGAGAACACGCGAAGTGCAGCGGATTGCGCTGCTGCACGAAACTTCGAGACTGGCTTCAAGTTTGAGTCCGTTGCCCTTTAATTTCCGCTGAATGTGGCTGAGGCTCCCTGTGTTATACTAGCCTGGACTGGCAGCAAACGTCACGGTGGCGGTGGCGGCGGTCGTCGCGATCACGTGGCTCGAGGCGTGCGCCGCGGCGCGGGCTAGCGCTGCGTCGGAGGGGTTTCGTGTTGAGGGTCTGGTCCGTCGGACAGTCAAGTGCAGCGTCGATAAGGGACGTCCTGGCTCAGTTGTCGATGGCCAATTGGCATGAAGGTCAGTGAGCCCATGCTCGTCGCATATCGAGATACCGCGACTGACGTATTGCGTCGCTCTCTCCCGCAGATGGCATTTCGCATCGTGCGATGGAACCTTTCCGCACTCAAGCTTGCACGTACGCGTTTCACCTCGGAATAGATGCCGGGAACTGGCCTCAGGGCCGAGGGTCGCTCGATCGGTAACTACCATTTCGCTGGTGCACGCTTTCTCGGAGGATTAATGTGGGGCTGTACACGGCTCAGATTAGATATCGATCCTACCATCGCGTAGAGATCTCTATGCGGCGGTTCGGGCAATGTCCCCACCCCGCGTCCCGCCGTAACCCCACGTCGCGTCCTCTCGTATTTCGCCCGAGATCAAATGCAGATTCCTTTTGTGCGGCGCGGTACTGTGGCGTCCTTCCTGTGAATGGCAGCAGTCTTCGCGAATCTTGCCTCACAAGTCCACTTCCACGCAGTCTGTTATTGCCCCTGCCCCGAATCGATGTGCTCAAGCTATCTATGGCGCTCCGCAAAAGGCTGTGAACCGCTCTTCCACTCCGTGCATTCACTCCAGTCTTTCTTAATTCTCGACGTCTCCTCGCTAACCCAGCGCTCTTGCCTACGGAATTCCCCTTTAATCGCTCGCTATACCCATGTCACGCAGCGGTGCAGACGCAAGCAATCCTACCGACCATCGATGGCCACAAAAGACTGCTCGCCGCTCATCCTCCGCCTTGCCCTCCAGACACATGCATATGCTCCCTTCAGACCCACGCACCATCCCAGCAGAATCCTCCTCCGGCAACATCGTTTCGCATGACCACTCTACTAACCCCCCTCCAGGCATCCCCGCTCCGTCCTCTGACCCTGAGTCAAACCATCGAAGCATGAAACACGAGCGCTCGAGCCCCTCACGTTCGCAAGGCGGCCTCGCGGACATGGAAATGGAAGGGGGGTTCAGCAAGCCTTCTACCTTGGAGGGCGTGCTGGAAGGTACCCCTCCGAAGAAGCGCACCCGTAGTATGATTACGCCGCACCAGACGGTTGTCCTTGAGGCACTTCTCGCAAAGGTAGGTCCCCCCTCGCAACTTCCTCCAACTCTAACTCACGCGCTCATTGATAGTCTCAGTTTCCTACTAGCCAGATGCGCGAGTTGGTGGGGAAGTCAATAGGGTTGAGTGCTCGCAAAGTCCAGGTAAACCCCCACCGTTGTCTACCCTTGGTCGGAAGTATTCACAGTCTCCGTTCGTCATCAAGATCTGGTTTCAGGTAAGCCGTGCCCAATCATATGGTCGTTGCCTGCACTGATCTCTCGCGTGTAGAATCAACGCCAGAAGGCACGTCGGCCCCCTTCTTCTGCACCCCTTACGCGCCGACCACGGATCGGACCCTTCAAGAACGCCCTCCCAGGCTCCGCCGGCGACATTAGTCCAACAGCCATGACTTTACACGCCGGGTCGAGGGTAGAAGACTTCTTCCCGCGCGGTGCCGGCGATATCAGCAAAATGCCAGACAGCAGCGCGGGGTCGTCCGCTCGCCGTTCCCCCCAGCTGTTCGCGCCCGCCCATCGCGATGTCTATCTTGTCGGGGAGTACGGACGATCCTTCGTACCCCACACTCGGCTTACCGGCCCTGGTATTCCCGGTTCGAGCCAACGAGGGCTGATGGATGACCGTGCGTGGAGGATACCCTTGCAGGGCTTTCCTGCGCCAGCGTCCACGTCCCTCACCCAGCTGCAGGAGATGTACAGAGCAACGCCGCGTCCTGGACACCCCCCAAACGAGCAGGACCCCAAGCTGACCCTTGGTTTGCCTTCGGCTGCGTCGCGCACGCGAGGCCCCGGTCTCAGCCCGATCGGTTCACTAAGCGCTGGTGGTCCTTACCCGGCACTCGCATCCTTGAGCGCATTCAAGTCCAGCCCGCCCACGCATCAAAGACGTTGCTCGGAGGAGACTCATCGCAACCTCCCGCCCGTGAATGTCGACTTCTCAACCCCGCGGCCGCCGCTCAACATTCCGCCTCCGTTCACGCTCCAGCCACAGCCTCTGTGGGATGACCCTGCCTTTTCCCCGTACAACCGTCGCCGGTCGCCCGAGTAGCGCACAGCGCACCGCCATCGTTCGGAAGGTCTCCGACGGCTCTGCGCGCTCTCTCTTCCCAGCATCACAACCATCGTTCGCATGGCACTGTCTGGGCCTTTCGCCCGTGCGCAGTCCACTATCGCCTGTCCATCGCACACGTTTTCGACCCAATACGATCTACGGCAGGATGTGCATTGCCAAAGCATTCTCTACGACCTGGAACCCACGACTACACAGACGGACCACCCCGTTTTAATATCGTCAACTAGCTAGGACACCAGCACACAAGACCGCTCCCTGTCTATATTGCCCCCCCACGATCTTTCAAAATTTTAACGTCTTTTTCACGAACTCAGTTACTCTCCTACGTGTCATTAGGGATGGACACGGGTCTACCTCGTGAAGGTTCTGGCCATATAGACCCGTACCCGTACCGTGCGGATAGTGTATACGCAGGAGTTGGCCGAAACTGAGTAAGTGGAAGCAGCTTACAGCGATGTGTATTCGTGTCTTAATTCACATCTAGGCATCTTCCGGGGGCATCATGTACCGTTGACATCAGTATGGTGGTGCGTGCTTGTCTCGCTATTTCTGCGAGTCTGCCGCCCATTGGTCCTGATATTGCCGTTCACCGTCCGAGTTGGACTACTCTTACCACCCCGGTGTGTCATCAGTACCTGAGTAAAGGCATGGGTTCGCTCTCAACCACCCCTTCCCTGTCCTTGTCTACGCGTATTAGCGAACTATACCTCCCGCCGATGATGCTAACATATAATCTCGACATCATACCTAGTACCCAATGTCGTCGTCATTCGCCACTACTAATGGGCATTCTGTAAATGTGTAGCGTAACAACACACAGAGAAAACTAGTAATAATTGCTCGATATAGGTGGCGTACCTACTCTTCAGAGCAGCGACGAGTCTGACGAGCTGTGCTTGCCTACACAACGCCTTGGCTCGGCGTGCGCTCCCAGTCGCGCCTTCATCGCCTGGCACGGCGGATTCATCCGCAGGCAGCATCGTGGCCAGCAACCACAGACCAGGAGGACATTTGCGCCTTCTCAGCGGTGGGACCCATTTTGCCACCGATAGGGCGTCTTGCCAGGGTGAGGCTGGATGGCACTGGCATAATAATTAGCTACTTAGACATTGTTGGAATAGGACGCAAGTGCAATGAAGGCACGATCGCACCTCACTGGGCACTGTCTGGGTGATCCACACCGCGCGGGGCTTCACTGGCAAATCTATCGTGCAGAAAAGAAAATCGGACGCCGGGTTACTTGGAGCTTCTAACGCTAATCAAGATGAGAATAACACACCACAGATATGCTTACGCTGCACTCTAGATCTCTCTCTCGCCTCCGATATACGTAGACCAAGAGATTGTTCTCCCACACGATCTCTTTGTGCCACAGGGCGACTCGGGTTTTGCCTACAGCGATCGCTTTCGCTCCGTCCCAATCTAGATCTGTTTGTGCGACGCATACGGATTCCTCCTCCGCCTGCGGTCCTTGACTTCTTGGACATCCCCGTCGCGCATTTCGCCGCAACACACTCAGGCGACTGAGTTGCACCGGTACCATTAATATTTCACCCATTCGCTTCATTCCGCTATCCGGCGTAAGCCGCTCACGCTCGTGTCAATGACCCAGCGACTTGGTTTCGCATTCCGCCCTTCATTTTCATGTCCCGGGCCAGCCTGCACCTGTATATGCCCTCTATCGCATCATTCCTGCAGTATAATTGCCCTATCCGAACACCCTCCTGAGCAAAGTTTCCGTTCTTGAAAGCTTGAACCCTCGGCATGGTATCCAGTCGCGAACAAGTGCGAGAGGAATGGGTGAAATGTCGAGCGCGCTTGCGCGAGGCGACCACCGCTGTTCTGCCCACACTCATTCTTTGGCCAGAGGTCAGCTCTCGACCGCGCTGTTCTGTGATGTGGCTGACTTGGTGGCTGACTTGGCTATGATAGGGTGTAGATATCCCATCAAGCATCTTGGAACACATCCACAACATTCAGAAACGTCATCTTGAAGCCGCCGATGCGTTTCTGCACTCAACGCTGGCTTTACAAGACGCCGACACAATGGAAGACATAGTGCGTACGCGCTACCACCTAGATATACCGCATAATCATTAACATGACTGTCTTAGCTTGGCTCTCCTGCACTCGAGCTGGACCTCAAACCTACGAAGGAGAATATTGTGGGACTTGCAGTGACGCTCGAGCACAACGAGTCGTACTTCAAGCTCCTTCGGGGTGCCATCGAAGTCTTATTAATGCGTATGGCAGAAGAGCGCCAGTTTCTGGAGGATTGGATGAAAGACGCTTTGAGCAACAAAGAGGACACGATATCTAAAGTGTCTTGCAGTTGATAGGGAATCTTTGTGTGACGTGATGATACTGGATATAATGGCGGGGAGGCCTGACGTGGGATCGTTGTGGGATCAGGGATGGCGAAAAAGCGTGCAGGCACTGATGAAGTACATCTCGTCCTACTCACCAGTTCTGCACCGGTAGTTAGTAGTTACTAAGGAACCCTTTGTTCCTCCGAGGGGGAACTGTGAAAGTCATGTCGTCGAGTCTGTGGCGGGCATACTTAAGCAGAGCCTCTGTCTCTGTCTCACATCCATTCCCCTGAGAGCCCATATATGTCCATCTCGACTAGAGGCATTTTATCCGCTGGATCTGCGCAGGGTCTTACTTTCCGTCGACGTACTTGTGTGCTTCAAGTCTCGCCGAGTTGCGAACGGTGGGTCGGGCCAGGCGCTGGAAAGTTTCAATTGAGGATAAGTAACGGCACTTCATCCGAGAAACCAGGACGGACTCAGGACTTGAGGAGACAGATCGCTCATTAAAAGTGAGAATGAGAGGTTCAGCCAGTGCGATTGTACGAAGTACGTTCAGGATGCGGGAGCCGGTAAGAACCGGAGCGCGGAATGGCCGGAGGTCCACAACCGTGGGGCGCTATTGTGGGCGATCTCAACCTACCCTGATCCCCTCTGGGCCTCTGTCAACAATCGCACAACCACGGCACGACCTTGCATGGCGAGCGGGCACGCATGGCTCGACCACAATCCCGCTTAGTGCAAGGTCGCTCATGGACATGGAGTTGGCGTGGTCTGCAACCATGCTGAGCGATCTAGTTCAGTATCGCTGGCGTGTCTGATGCGTCTCCGCCTGTCTCCATTTTGCTTCTTGGCCGTGCGTGGGGGCTCTGGCTGTCTTGCAGTTACCCTCCGGGGGGCTCTGGCGTGCGCGGATGCGTCGTCACACCTCGCGCACTTGCATTGCTTGATGCTTCCTTGGTGTCGGGGGCAGGTTACGTCGTACCCGTGGTTTCGAGGGCTCTGACTCAAGCCATTCTTAGGTTCACTGAATGGAACTTCCGACGATGGATAGTTTCGGTACGTCTCCCGCCTGTTTTCATTTTGCTTCTTGGCCGTGCGTAGGGGCTCTGGCTGCCTTGCAGTTACCCTCCGGGGGGCTCTGGCGTACGCGGATGCGTGCGTCACACCTCGCGCACTCGTGTTGGGGAGGTTACATTGTTCTCGTTCTCCGTGGACTGCCACTCAACAGATTCCTCCCAAGGTCCTTGAATCGGTAATGCGGCGGATTCCGCGGACGTGGAACTTACTTTTCCTGAAGCAGGTCGCTATTGTCCGTCAGTGTTTCATTCTCTCCAGCCGTATATCATTGTTTAACTCGACAGAGACAGATGCCCGATTGCTTGGCGTCGGCATTGCCGTGGAGCTCAGCGATGCAATCGATTAGTCCGCCGGGCGTCTCCCAAATCATGGAAAGGCTGTCTACGTGCGTGCTCGGCCCGCATAGCGCCACATTCTTGCTCCTCCACTGGCACACACAGCTTTCGGTCTCTGTCGTCGCGTTCACTAGCCACGAAGGCACCCAAGTTCCGCAGATGCAGCAGGAGGACCCCGCTACCGCATTCTGGACGCGTGCTGGCCAGTGCTTACGTCAAGCTCATGCACAGGTGGAAGACCGTAAAGCGACTGGAAACAGGGTTTCTTGTACCTAGGTGCGCAATCGTACACTGTTCTCTGTCCGTATGGCTGACCTTCCTACAGGATGGACCTCTGCGATGACCGGAGAACACCCACATGGTTGCGACACTGGAGGTTCCAGACATGAGGCGAGAAGAACTCCTGCTGCAGGTCAAGGACAGCCGCCTCATCATTGAAGGGGCGCATTGGGCCCCACCTTCCCCTCGAATCCAAACCCGCAGTCGGCTCCGTCTAGCGCAGCTGAGGCTTCTACGCCATCATCGTTGTATCCGATCGCGAACTCAAGTGCGGAAAAGTCAGGCGCGAAATTGACTTGCCGCTGGTGTTGATGTGAGTCTTCCCAGTGCCATAATGGTTCGCCACTGAGGCTGATGTCTGTTTGCAGGTTACGCAGGTGCACAGCGTATTGGCCGAGGGTATCCTTACCGTTTCATGGCCCCGTGTCCCTGTCTCTCCGGTAGGAGCAGGCGATTCCATCGTTCACCCTCCCACTAGCATATGATTTCTCTGTCGCGCTTGCCCTTTCGTCGTCCAAGTCCCCCCTTCAATACTCTCTTGCTTTCATATGTCTTTGACTATAATGGGACTTGGACACGTACACGTTCCTCGATTACCGTTGCATACAGTAACGTCATGGCCGTTTTTCTACGCCTCTATATCCGAATATCACGCAATGGTTTTCTCGTTCAGCGTCATGTTGCCAGCATGTTCTCTTGCCTTTCGGTTGACATCCCAATTCTACTACGTTACGATATTGTGTTGTCTGTACTTCTTCTATGTTCAACACTTCCACGCCTCCTCTTCCTAGCCCACGTCTGCGCTGTGAGCGAAGTCAACCCTCCGTCTTCCCGGCACCCACATTCTCCACCATTGCCTCGCCACGGCCTCTGCACGCAGATGCGACTGCGTCTGGAAATGCGGACATGAACAGGAATGTTCCTGAGACGATGACAACCGTCGCATGGAGCGGACTTGGCTGAACTATGGGCCAGGACTCGACTTGAAGCTCGGTTACCTGAAGCCCGATCCTTCTATGTGAGTTATGTTCTGTTGCAAATGGGAATTCGATGAGTATCTTGACAACGCGACCACGTACCTAATGCTGCGATCTTCATCCCTTTATAGCGCACTTCAGGGGTGGTCAGGAGGTCCGGCATTGCAGCGCAAACGTTGGGCCGAACCCCGCCCCGGCGCGCAGGATACACTTTCATGATCCTGTCGCTGAACCCCCGCGGTTGTCTAGCCAGTTAGCCTACGTCTCTCAGGTTCGTTTCCCTAGTCAGCGTTGCGCAGGCCGAGTCGGACGCATTCAAACTCAACCCACAGTTTGAGCCCTCGTGCTGCAAGCACTCCGCGGCGCGCGCTCACCCAACCCATAGTCGGCCGCACGACCGATGAAACAGTGTTCTAACTCCAAGTTTACCATCAATACAGTACTCCATGGACCCATCGCACGCTCAGCATGGCGCCAAGATCCGTGCACGATCGAGCATCGCCGGAGACGTCCAATCTCATCATCCGCCCATTTGAGCAAGGCGGTCACGGAGATTGCCCTGGTGCGCTTTTATTCTCTCTTCGCCCGCAACCGGCCGTGGCCAGTTCCTGATCTCATCAGGATCTTACATGGCATAGGCGAATGTTTCCGGACCGTTTGCGTTTGACATCTGGCGTGTGTGAGTGGTGACAATGTTTACCGCAAAGTGTTACCTATAAATTCACGTTGCCCTGTGTTGTAGCGACATTCATCCTTCCTTTCATGCAGTCCCTGAAGCTTCACGCGGACTCCTGTCTCCATCGTCATCAGGTCACTGGGCTCTCGGAATTTCCGACCCGACCTCGGATACGGAAACGTAGTGCTTATGCTCAAGCATAATCTATTTGCTCCAATCATGGTAACTACCAACCACATTGACCTTTCTTCGCGCTGACCGGCTTTGGGGCAGATTTTACTCCCGTTCACCATGACAGAAGGCATCAGGACTCCTCAGCATTGGACGGGTGGATGGAACAGCATCATCGGCTGGCCTGGCAATCGAGACTTGTCCCGCGAGCAATGGGTGCTCCTGTCACACACCTTTCGCGTGTTCTACTACTTTGCACCACGAAGGCAGGAGGCGCTTGCCACATGGCCCAGCTTCCTGAAAGCATACCTTCTCGTGGGGAGGTCGGGCGTATTCGTGATGTCGGCTTCTTGTGGGAAATCAATTGATGCTTCTCATAGCGTGGGTAAAATCACGTCTCCCGGTACGTCGCGGCGTGTCCTGATGTTGTTAAGTTAGTTCAAGTCCTGACCTGGTATCAATGATAGGAATCCCTCGTATCGTTTTCGACTTTATTCCAGCCTCCAAGCGAAGTGGAGGGGGTACAAGGACATGTGGATGAGCTTTCTGACTGGCAGTGTATCTAGTAGAGCGTCGAATAGTATGTAGAATGGGTCAAGGTCATTTGTGCGGACTCCGGGGGTGCGAGCATTGTAGTCTGACAAGCTTTGAGAACTTCATGTCCTCATCGAAGTCGATGAAGGAAGAAGCTGTGGAGCCCCTAAAATCGGTCTCGACCACGAACACCCCTAACGAAACGATGGTAGGGTAAAGCTAGAGCCAACAGCGCGTTGCGGTGCAGTTTGAGAGACGGTCGGCATCGAGCTCGAGCTTCACGCTGACACCGTCCTCCAGCTCCCCCAAGCCAAATGTTAGGGCAATTTTACACGGTGGGATGTGAATACAGCTCGCACAATCAACGAGTTTCTCCCCTGGCCGCCTTGCCCCCGGCTTCTGTCAGAGGAACTGCGCGTCCCCCAAAATAAAAATGTTTACAGACAGAATCGAACCCTCGCCCCACACTTAGCGAACACAACGTCTTCTTCAACCACTAAGCCACAATTCATTTTAAACAAATCTGATCATTTGTACTATCGACCATATTACAGGTCTGGTTGAAGTCAACCGCTCTTTCTTTTGACTACGTCTCAGTGCTCACAGACATCTCGAGCTCGGACCTCACGACATCCTGCCCTGTTTGCACCCGCCTGCTTTCGCCGTTGGCCTCTCGGCCTCCCTGCACTGGGTGCGTCGCTCCCGTCGTCGCTCTTGCCATGCCTCACCATACTACTTACTGTCTCCATCGGCAGCGAATCCCGCCTATGGGACTGAAGGCGGAGAAAGCCGGAATCAAGACTAGGTTCCCTTTTCCAGTGGACAGCCTTAGTGAGCCCTGAACAGAGCGGTCACCTCACAAGGTTACAGCCTAATTTGCGCTTGATGCAGATAGTGGCGGAGGCGGCGCGCGGCGGCAGTGCGCGATGTATTCATGATGCTCCTCGTGACCATATAGCAACTTGGGTATGTGCTCAGAAGGGGGGGATACATTCGCTGGATGCGGCATTACACCAGGAATCCGTGGCAGAGTCGAATGTATCACTAGGCCTAGGAAAAATCGACGGGCACTGAACGCGAGGTGGTGGAAATATTGGAACCAGTCCGACGTGCCTAAGCTCCGCTACTTTGACGGTCGGCCCGCTTCCACTTCCACCGCCCCTTCTCCCGGCCCTCTTGCTCGTGGGGTGGAGCCTCGTGGTAGACACATCGCGTGCCACGCTACGCCATCCTTCCAGTCATATCGAGCCTCACAGACAGCGGGGATCGAAGGGGCCATTGCGGGGCGGGTACATGGGCCGCGCGGGGTCCAGAGGAGAGGCTGGTTGGTCACGGGCGGGGCAGGGCGTGCACATCATGGAAGGGAGACGGTGGCCTATAAGGACAGCAGAAGGATCGCGCTAATCGCGAGGACGTGCACACTACGCCTAGTGTAGGGATCGCGATCCACCATCCGCGACCTTCTCGATTGTGACCCGTCGTATACCCACTCCACATCCTACCGGTGAAAGTCACATTCTGCCACTGGTGAATAGCGTGTGGTGGATCGACTAGGACAGAAGAGAGGGTGACGGGTGGTGTCGGTGCACGGTAGGTTGTAATCCTAGATCACCGTCTCGACGAGTCCGACTCCACGACCGTGGCCAACTTATACATACGCACCCGCCACAGCAAGTCTGTCAATCGCATGCTGGAAAAATGTCAGCGAAGTAGTGGTGGCGGGCAAGAACGTATACAAATGAGTGCATGGGACGGGCCTAAGTACAAGAAGCCCGTGCTGATACACTGTAAATCATCATAAGTAGCAAACAGAACTCCCCTGAAGCTCATGGGCCCTGCCGCTTCCAAGAAAGAGGCCCGAACGGCCGTGGCCCCAGCGCACTGTCCACGACCTTCATCATCTCGATGACCTTCTCCTCTTCCCACTTCCGTCCGATCACCTGCACACCCACCGGGATGCCGGCCATCTGGTCCGCGTCGTAGAATCCGCCCCTACCGGCCCCACGGTCGTCTGGGGTTCCGTACAGTAGCTTCTCGACCAAGGGCGACCCATGGCCAACACCGGCGTATGGGTTCGTCCACTCTGTCGTCGCGGCGTCCGAGGGCCGTACGTGCGTGACGGGCACGACACCAACGGGGCTATCGACGATGTTGTAAAGTAGCGTGGCGGCCGCGAGTGAGGTCAGGTATTTGCAAGACCTGTGGAGGACCGTCTTCCCAGTAAACATGCGAGGGGCAAAAATGAGAGTGATGGACGCGTACCCATGAGGCAATGCCGGCAGAGCGAGCACAGGTGCGAGGATGCCGTCAAATTCGTGCTTGTCCCAGACCTATATGGCAGGTTCGGGGACAGAGATTAGAACACACGTATTTGTTGGACAAAGCAAAAGGCACGGGCCTCGCGGTAGAACACACGGGCGTATTCGTCGCGTTTGTTCACCCATCCGTGGAATTCCTGAACTGTCTTGATCCCTGCAGCGCGCACGGTGCCTGGAAGCTTTTCGTCCTTGGCGAAACGCGCTAGCAACCACGCCACCACGTTGCGCACCCAGCCTGAGGGACAGATGTGTGTTGCGTCAGGATCCCGAATACGTCGCCGCCAGTGCGTCGACAGATAGGCATGACATGGAACGCACCATACAGCCACGGACCAAGTAGAAGGGACGAGACTCCCGGCTCCTGTCATCGCCGGAAGTATTCAGCACGCCACACACAGTGCTAGAGGTGCACAGAACTAAAACTCACCACGGGGTCGCTTCCCATGTCTGCCGTGAGGGTCTTATATCCGTCGGCCGCCGTGAGACCAATGAAGATCTCCATGGCGCGATTCGCTGCAATCGTAATTTAATAGCGGGTTTAGCTCACGAGGACAGGGACGCGCTACCTTGTAGCACGGAGAACTTCGATGCATTAGTGGCCTGCGCGACGGAGGTCGATGGTTTCGAGCACTGCCCGCTGGTTTGCAGGGGAAGGCTTGACGTAGTTATCTGTACCCCTGATGTGAGCGCCGCGTTCCATTCGTCGTTCAATTGATCTTTGGGACTGAGCAAAAATAACAGGTGAAAAAGTCTTCCCGCATCTTAACGCAACAATATTCGTTGCGGTCGATACCAGCCATCAAATCAGAGCCCGGAAATGGGCCTGAACCCCGGAAGGCGTCGTCTCCAACCTTGTCGAAGAGGGAAGGGAGGTAATAGTACTAGTGGGAGGGACGAAGACACGCACCTGAAAGGTAGAACCCGAAGCGAAGCACCTGCGGCATGTTCGGCTCTCGGTACGGAATCGGGGCGGGGTCGTGCTCGGTGCCCTGCTTCCCAAAGACAATCCGCGAGCCCAGCTCAATGTCCTCCACGCACCTGCCGTGGGAAACGACGTGATTCGTGCGCGAGTCGCGGTATGATCCCATTCGTCGTGACAAAACGATGTGCAGTGTGTCAGAGCAATTCATAACGTGGCGGCGTTGTAGTGGCATGCCGCTCTTGGTCAGAGAATTTCTACACGTGAATAGGCTCATGTTGGCACTCACCGTCCCATTGGCCCTACTACCGTGCGGATGGCTTCAAAGCCTGGCCAAGTGCCTGAACAACGTAGGGATTAGTAAGACGCCACTCGGCCCCAAGAGGCGATTTAGCGTCGCGAAACGAGGCGTACCAACTGCGCCGGCGGTGCTAACCCTACCCCAACCTGGTTTCAACGAATAGACACCGCAGAACGAGGCGGGGATCCTATAGGTACAGACGTATGTAAGCGGGATGCTCGATTTCGCAGGATCAGCGTTGACTGACCTGAGAGACCGCCCGATATCGCTGCCCCATGCCAGAGCTGACACATCCATAATCAAGAGAGCAGCCGCCACGCTTGTTCCTCCTGATGTATGCGACCGGGTAAACGGGTTAAGAGTGCGGCCCCAAACAGGGTTAGAACACTCGAAGAAGAAGACGAGCTGGGCGACGTTGGTTTTAGCGATTGGAATTCCGCCGGCTTGGCGAACAAGGTAGACGACCTAGTCAAAGGTGTGTCAGTAACTAGAAGTGGTAGGATGGTAGGCGATGGGCGTCCTGGCCTAGTTACATCCCTCGCCGACGATCCCTCGCCATTCTGATCACCACAGCGCCTACAGCTGCCCATACAGTGCAGGGGAGACGCTAAGGTATGCTCGGACGAGGAGAACCTTGGCCGGCCGCTCGAAGAAAGGGCTGGGAAACGGAACTCACCTCAGCATCTTCGAAACGGGGTTTGTGGGCGCGAGAGGAGAAGCCCATGGTGGTGTCGAATCCCTCAACGTCATCTGGAGGGAGAGTGTCATGGAAGCCGTCAAACCACGGAAGTCAATGCAAAGGACCACTAACAGATGTCCTTGAAGCTGACAGGGACGCCGTGGAGCGGTCCCCGAATATTTCCGGTTGAAGCAAATTCAGCATCGAGCGCTTTTGCTTGAGCACGCGCCTCGCGGAAGAAGACTAGAAGCAGGGTCGCATGGTCAGCCATTTTCGCTATCCCAAGCACAAGGCAAGCGAGATGGGTCCACCCTCAGTCAGGCAGTTGGTGACGTCTTGGCGTGGACGGCGCGGCGATGTAGGCCGAGGACCTCAGGCGCGGTCCACTCGCGCTGGAGGTGCGTTCAACAATTTCCTTTGCTGTAAGTTGGGAGGGGTCAGCACCGTCCGACTGCGGAAATGCGTTGATAGAATGCAGAATACGAACCCGTGGCGGCGCAAGTACCGCACTTGCGCGGCATTACAATCAGGAGCGGAAAGTGGGGCACGACACGCATGGGCGTCCTCGCGGCGGCGAGCTTCTTAGTGGAGACTGCGGCGTGGGTCGGGACAGAGAAGGGCCACATAATTGTTATCGGGCTTCAGTTAGATGCGGAAGCTTGAGAAGAATGAGAGATGAAAAATGAGGCGGTGGAAGGAGGGGGAATCGGAGTATATATGTACGGGATTCTCGCCGTCTAATCGTCGAGCTCGGCGTAGAGCCGAGCCCGGTGATCCACGGCCGTTAGACCCTCGATAGTTCTCTGACCGGGAGGCCTGGGTGTGCTTCCTGCTGCGTTGAGTCAACGACAGTCAATATCCCGACATGGTTGCGCGGGAGTGCCGTCACGGAAGTCTGTGCGATGAGTACCACGCAAGATGCATTGCACCTCGCATCCGCTCGGGCAGGATCAGACTAGAACCCCAGAAGTTTTAGCAATAAATGGCACTGAGTGCAAATGGAAGCTTACAGATGGTTTCGGATGGTAGCGCGTGGGCCCGGATACGGTGGACTGCCCAATCCGCCGTGCCTTCTGCCAGATTGTGTTACTATCCAATCACATTCCATCGCGTGTCAATATAAATACCAGCGAACATGGCGAAACGATAGAGTAGATGACAAGCGGGGGAAGGACAGAATTCTGCTTACGAACTTTGTACGGCAGAACATGATGTCGCCGTTCCGTTGGAGTACAAACCACGCCCAATAATCGCCCTGCCCGGTTCCCATTGGCCGCCAGAATTTAAAACAATTCGACCATCTAGCATCGGTCGTACATCAGTCGGAAACACGAGGCCGATTGATTGACCGTGGACGCAGAATGATCTTAGTGCTTCCGACTTTTGCCGCCTTCCAACCAGCATGGCGGACCACTCGGCGCTAACCTTGGAGAGAATGACTGGCCGACTATCCTCGGATGTTACATCCTGCGTTGATCGGCTGACCTCTGAATCGCCTCAGTCTGTCGACATTACAGGCGACTACACTGAGGACCAGCACAGCGGCGCCCGGCGAGAACGCGGTTAAACAACTATACACCGACTCCAGTCCCACCACGAACGCGGCAACAGACAGTACTGGTCAGCGATAGATAACACCCTCGTTCAAGAGTAGCTGAATTTAGCGACATACTGAGGTCCTGCGGAGAGAGGAATGGAACTGCGGAGCGAGGACCAGCATCAAAAGCGGCGTAGATGGTGCGTGTCCTCGCAACGCCTCTGAATCGCGGAATAGGGACGGGGGGTAGAGAGGGTTCGCGTAGTCAGGTCGTCCTGAAAGTCCACAAGGAACCAAAGTCAGCACGACGAGAATGCTGTCTTGGTCTGGATCGCCGACTCCTACCTGCACGATCTCGCTGTAACACACTCCTGGTTGGCGTTGAGATACCCTCATTCTACTGCTGGACGTTCCACGCGCAGGGACTTATGATCGGCGAGCGAGCGTCGGGTGGGGCGACTCGGAACGGGCGTCATGGTTCCCAGCAGCGACGAAGGCGTCGAAATCGACCGCAACTCAGGGCGGAAGGTCGGTGATGGATGGAGAAGGGGGTTTCATTGGGTGAGACTGGTCGTCGTGCATCCAGGATCATGGTTAGAGGAACGATGGCAATACCGGGGAATGGGACTCTGAGCATACTGGCCCCAAACATTATGGTGACATAGACGTGCCACACCTAGTCCGACATGACTACCGGAGTCTAGGCTCCTGACATCGATTGTGGTTGGAATCCGGAGGAGAGAGCGTCCAGCGCGCCTGTGCGGCGCTGTTGTTATTACAGAGCAGCGGGAACACACAAGTATGGACTTACATGGAGGAGGAAGGCGGATGTGTATTGTTCCCTGTCGCCAGAGAAGGTGACGCGATGGCGTCTGTGGTATGAGCTCGTGAAAAGCGGCAGCGTTGTTGAACTTGGCAGGTGGCGTCGAGTCTGGGTTTTATACGGAGCTGGCGGTGTTGAATGAATGAATGACTGAATGGCTCGATCTCGTCAATGACTGCCCTTGTGGGAGGACAGGCAGGTGGAGAGGGGGTAGGGATATGGGACGGCGCGGCGGCGAGGAGGAAGCTCAGGTCGTGGCTGGAGAAACTGCGTGGGGCCGCGTCTAAGTCTGGGCCCACGGTCTCCATATCGGTGAATGCGTGTGAACCCCGTGACGATCATGATCTATGCCTCTCTTCGGTGTGATGTTAGCAGGCAGCGCGCGCCTGGATCGTGTGGTAGGGGACACCAGGCCATCGTAGTACATGCGCGTGTCGAGAGGGCGAATGCAGGAGGAACACCTTGCACACCTGGGAAGGAGAGAGAAGAAGTCAGACGCCGCCACGGAGTCCTTGGGATAGGAGATCAAACCCAGTCTACCTGCCAGGACAGCTCCCAAAGACTGGTAAAATGCGACACCGTGAGAATTGGTGAAAGCGATGCAAGAAGCAAAGTTCGCCGGTCAGGGTCGAAGCAGGGTATATCGGTGCCCCAGAGACAGAAGAAATCGTTGTCGACAGAGTACTCCCAGGGTATTTCAAAGAATTCGAACATTATGCTGCAAGTGTCATGGTGGTTCGCTGGTGTCTTGGTCCACCGGTCGAGATCACTTCCTAAATCAGTCATCACACCGTCACGCGCGTCTCACACTGGCGGGCTGCATCAGAGGCGCCCACTGGCTCCCGCACCCGCTCTCGGTTCAATGGTCCACAGGTAGGTAGAATGTGCTCCTCTCAAAGAAGGCTGATCCAGTCGCTCTTGCGTCTATTAGACCAAATGTGTCACAGAAATCTGCGGCGCGAAACTACGTGTCGCTGCCACTCCGTGCCCTTGATGGCCGCCAGCCTGAGATCGTTACTTTAGAGATCATCCCGCATCGGTGCGTTCGGGGTAGAGTGATGCCATGAAGTATGGCATATCTATCCCCTGAGATATCCGGATCGCCGGTCCCTGGAGGCTGCTACCGAGCTACTGCGACATATATGGTGTTTCGGGCCCACGGTCGCCGTCATCCTTCATCATCATCATCTCCGTCGAGTACCGTCATGGTGTGTTAGGCCCAAGAGGCGTGGCCTAACGCATGGTGCATACAGAATCGAAGGAATACTGGAAGGCGGATAAGCTATACGCCGTGTATTCTCGTGCTAGCGGGGGTTCCCAGACGCCTCGATTTTTGTTCTGTCTAGGGTTCCGGCTCCAGACATGTTTCCGCAAGAATGTGCACGAATATAGCGGCCAGAGCATGCTACGCATTTTTCATCCGGAAAATAAATGTTTGGCGGACTCGGAGATCTGCACAAGAGGACGAGCATGGCGTACGCGTCCAACAGGGCCAGGGTTGCGTAATCCGAACCCAGTTTGCAGTACCGCCAGCTTCCAAGTTAACGTGTCGAGGTTTTGGAAAAGAATTCATGACTCTCGGCGCCCCCTATCGCCTGCAGTTCCCATACCTCAGGATGGCGCCGCGAGTGCTGCTACGCTCGGCGGGTCGGCAACTGCTCTCCACTCCCCATCTCTCTGTACTTATAATCTTTTTCCCTCCATGGCCTCCCATCCATGCTCGCGCCCACTACAACCACATGGACTCCGGCTCTCCCTCCATGCTCGTGAAGACCACGTTACCCTCCCCATATCCCGCGTCCTCGTCTTTCATGAACAAGCTTAAGGACGCTCAACCCACTCACCTCTACATCCACCAGCAGCCTCCCGTCGAGATCATACAACTCATCGAGGTTTCCCCGCCTCCGCCCCGCTCCCACCCCTACATCTCCAGCATGTCCTCTAGCTCTTTCGCTTCTTCTTCCTGTCACTCGTCTGACAACGACTTGGAGGAGGATGAGTCCGTCCGCTCATCTTATTGCTCTTCCGAGGGGGATCTCAGCGCGGACCAGGCGCCCCCATACGACGACACCTACAAAACGCGCCTCCAACGCGTCCTCGCCTGGAGAGACGGGTTTGGAAAGGCGACAGCAGTGGAGGATGCAGACGAAGAGAAGTCGGCGACTCTCACAGGTACGTCCTCCTATCTGTAGGACTGCCAGGCTTAACCCTTAATGAGATTTGCCTCTAGCGCCACCATCGTCTCCCATCTCATCATCACCGTCGTCTCTCAAACGAAAAGCAGACTACGAGTCGCGCTGGGAATCAGATGATTACTCTGTCAGTATCTGTCGCTCGTGCAACTGCGCCTTTGTGCTCATACCCCCCCCCCCGTGCAGTCCTCGCAGTCTTCTAAGCGTTCCCGCTCCCTTCCCATGGAATCACGACAGGTTCCAGAGCACGTCCCCACCACGCCTTTGCAACAACGGGGGCTAAGTCTGCACTGTTGCCCCGCACGCGACGCCAGTTTCGCAACACTCAAGAGTCCAAAGCAGCACGGAAAACAGCCCGCCCTCAACGGTGCCTGCCGAGAAGCTGTCGAGTACGGGTTGGAATGATGAACCCGTTCCCCAATTCTCGACCACCTTCCCGCATTCACCTCATTCTCTCCTTGCGTTGTACCGAAGACTCACCACAACATCCCGCACGATCATCGACCATGCCTCTCTCGCGGCTCTGCACGATTCTCGTTGTTTGGACTGTCACCCCATCGCTCACCTATCTCGGCACACTTCTGTTACCTGCATACTTCTGTACACCGTCCACCCCTTTGCACCAACCCCCTCTCGGGTCCTCGCCATCCCCCGGAGCCCCTGCCCATCTGAATCTGTTCGATAACCATCCCTTCCCCTACCCTTGCTGTCGCGCCGTTTCCTATATTCATTCTTACTTCATCGCCGCCATGTCGTCTCTTCCGCCGCCCACTACCTCGTACCAGCCCAGTCTCCGCTGTCGGCCGACCACTTCGCCTGGAGACCTGCCCGCCCATTCCGCTCCTCTCCTATACATTCAAAGCCGCCCGTCCACGCATCTCCCGCCTAACCCCTCCCTGTTTTCCGTGTTGCGTTCCATGTCAGGCGAGACTTTTCCGTTGGACTTGCACAGGTGCGGTCATCATTTATCCCTTCCCTTCCACAAGGGCTGGCGCTGTCTTTGGTATCCAGGCGTCCAGCGGATATTCAGCAGGCGGGCCTAGCACGGTGACATGGCCTCAAGTATGCGCAAAGAGGAGGAAGTACTCGCGCGCCTGTAGGCGCTCGCGGCGCCGCCGCGCGGGGCTTAGCGCCGCGTTGCTGTCTGGCAGACATCGATGGTGAGTCCAGCATCCGCGTAATCATTCCGCAACTTCTCTGGATGAAAACCTCCGGCTTTCTGCTCACAACGGACACTATCACAGGCTCGTTACTGAACGTGTCTGATCCGACAAGACTCCTAAGTCCCTCGAAAGCCTCATGGTCGCCAACGGGATGTTTTGATTATGCGCCTTCAACTGAGGTTATCCTCGCCACCGGTGCGTTTCCGAGCCTTCGTCTTACAGCCCCCCACACACACGCACTGACACGGTCATTCATGGTCGTGACATTGCGTCGACGTGGTGCCAACATCACTCTCTAGGCATATCCTTTTTCGATCTCGGGAGGGTGGCGGAAGGCGGGCGGGCACCATCACACGCCATGCTGACTCGCCCGTAGTGGTGTTTCCGCCAACTTCTCTACCTCCATATTCAACAGAAGCGCGTCCACGGCTGTTGAGTCGACCGATGGAAGGTCGAGGTCGAGGCGGGGCGTACAGCGTGTAGTTCCAAAGCCTCAGGTACGTTTCTCACCTTCAAGCGCGCTCTATACTCAGTACCTCCCATACAACGCCGCACTGTGCCGACAGATTGATGTTGGTAAATCTGTTGAAGAGATCGCTTTCCGCTTCACTCCTGGTCAGCTCCCAGGTGGGCATGTTGGCGGCAGCTTCTGTGCGAGCCATGTACTGATTTCTGCCTTACCATTGGACTCGCCCTCCGCTGGTCTGGGGCACTATCTGTCAGATGAGTGCTCAGGGGCGGCCCCAACGCCAGCGAACTATAGAATCTGTCTTCCGCTGCTTGGCCCACCAGCGGTGATGGGTGGAGGTGTCGGCGATATATGGCACAAGACTACCCGGCCTGCCTATCGTTTTCGTCCCGTACTTTCCTTACGCGTTTGGCATGTGTGAATGTCGTGCGTATGCCATAGTATCGCCGTGCTCCGCGAGCCGTCCAACGCATCTCCGTGCGCATTCGTTCTAATGGCATTTGTACTTTGTTTCACGATTTGATACATGCGCTGCGGTCCTGTACGCCTTGAATAGCCGATCTATGGAGAAAAGCACTCGAACGCCCCAACCGTACTCTACAGCCCGGCGGACTCTGGGCCGCACCTATGCCCTGTCCGCTGCCGGCAGCCCTGTCGCGACCAGGGCTGAGGGTGTCTCCGCCGCGGTCTCCCACACGCCGACTTCCTTGAAGACCGCATTGGTTCCGCACCACCTCTTCCGTTCTAGAAACTTTCTCCCTGTGGGTGCGAACCACCCATCCCATATGCATCCCACAAAGCTTGGCGCTGTCAAAGTAGGCTACTGGGCGATAGCGGCGCGCTCAGAATACACACCACAGGCAGTCAGCATCAGCTGGTTCTTCCTTGAGCACGGCCGCCCGTTGCAAGAATTCGGAACTGCCTTCTCGGGATGGTCCGCCGCGGTTTTCTGATCGGGGGACAACATTCTTGTTTGCCATTGTTTGCTGGATCCACTCGGATCCGCTCCGGCGCCGGCCGCCTGGACCAATCGGCATGTATGGACTAAGCGCCAGCCGCAGCCCTTCTGCCAGGTCGTCTCACTCTGGCCAAGTTCTGCTTTTGTTCCGAACCACAGGTATCTTCCAGTCGATGAGTTGTCAGCCTTCTTTTCCATTCCTATTTCGCGTTCGTGATCACGTTCCCCTGGGCGACTGTCAATACTCGGCGACCGCCTAATGCGTTGCGGTGGTGGTGGTGAGACCTCGAGCTCACGCGGCATGAATGCATGTACACGGCGCGTGTACGTACATCCAGAGGCAATGACTGTTCGATTTGACTTTTCTTCAGGGTCAAATGTATGTGGGAAAGCCGTCTACCCGGGACCTGCCTCATTTTGCTCCTAGGCCCCCGACGGCGAGAAGCGCCTGACATACGAGCTTTCCTCCCGATCACCTAGATCTCTGGCACTCGCTGAGCCCTGGAGCCCTTAACTCGTTTCCCGAGACGCCAATGCTCCGTCCTCTTCCCCTCCATCTGATCCTCAGAGTACAACCCCCTTCGTCTCCACACTCCTTCAACTCCCACTGGCATCACAGGCATGTCTCAAAAGCGATAGCTTGAGGTGGGCCGATTCCTACGTTCCAAAGAGTCTATGTATAACCCCCATTGCCAGAGCCCCTGCCACCTTCGTGGCGTTTTCCTTGTCCACATTGTGAGTCTGAAATACGCATCGTCTCTCACGACGGCGGCTGATCATAGAATGGCGATATCACAGATTCTTCGGCAGTCCGTCCTACACTCCCCTCTGTACGGGAAGAGGTTCCTGACGTCGCACTATTCCCAGTCGTCACCGTTCAGACTGTCCTTTACTTTCGTCACTATCGTCGCGATAGAATCTTTCTCAAGCTTCTCGTGCGTTTACCACGATACTCCTTGTCTCGTGCGCAATTCAATTCCTTCATATCAGGTGTCTGTCGTCGCTGTTCTACAGCTATTCCAACAGATTCTTCTGTCCGTCAAAGGTACCACCGCCTCTGTGGTAACCCTCTCCCTCGCGTACTGACAATTTTTCAGCTTGGAACGAGCTCGTAAACCATGGAGTCACCGTGGAGGCACTCCGGTTTATTTCCGCCGTGCGTCAGCTGTCTCTGTCCACCCTACTCGTCGCTGATGAATCCTGGTTCGGCTCCCAGTCGACTCTCTTCATCGACGTAAGCCCTGTTACCTCACGTCCTTTCTCACATCTTTTATCGTGTACAATAGGCCGCGATCATCGCCATCGCGCAAATGTAGGGTCACCTTTGTGTATGTCAACCTTTCGGGTATCTGATCCCAAAATTGTCCCTCAGGTACTATGCTTCGCGCATCTGGACATGTGAGTGCCTTGAAATGCTCCCGAGATCATCTGACTGACATTACGCGGTAGTCAGCCCACGGTCCACAAAATTGGTGGCAGCATCCGTAAGATATGGATCTACTCCCTCCTTCCAATCACGCGCTAACCCTACATCAGGAAAAAGCCTCTGGCATTGAGGCGCCTTGGGGACACAGCCACATTCTCAAGGCGCCTCCAGGCTCCTCAAGGCTCCTCAAGGGTCTTTGGAGTCTTCACGCCACCTTAGGAAATCTTAACAGTTCTTGTATATTGTAACATGCATCATATTGAATGAACAAAATATATACACACAACACATGTAGTAGCTATACAATACATACAATAACTCAGATACCATAGTACTCCGCCACGATGAGACGGCGGGGCGAGAGAGATGGCGGGGCAAGGGCAGCAGGACAAGAGAGAGGAGACCAGGCAAGGGAGACAGCGGGCAAGAGAGAAGGCGGGGCAAAGGAGACAGCAGCAGGGTGGGAGAGAGAAGATGACCAGGGGGCTCGTCAACCTCCAACGAGGTAGGAGTCCTTGTTGATACCGACGGGGTCTCCGGGTTTGAGCTTCTCGGCAGGGACAAGACTGATAAGAGGGAGGAAGACGATTTGTCGTGTTGAGGTCTTGATGACGGCGCACTTGCCGAGACACGGCGGGGAGAGGGCGGGGTGAGCATCGCGTCGACGCCGAACACGTTCGTGTTGTTCATGCACACGACGGGCAGCTCGAGGACCGTGCGCGGCGCATCGTCGCTGAACAAGACCCACCCAGGGACGCGGCCGAGCCCAGGCCCCAGCGAGAAGGCGATCTCGTGCCCGAACTGCATGTTGTCGAGGCGGCCCACGTTCTGCTCACGGACCTTCCTCTCGGCGAGCTGGATGGCGAGTTCAGTCGGGGCCGTGCGCAGGTCGAACAACGCGTGCTGAGGTGCACTCTTGACGTTCTTGAGGTGCCGGGGAAGCCATACTTGCGGGCGCGGGGACGTTGGGAGACTCATCGGAGGAGACGGGGCGAGGAGAGGGCAGCGGTGGCAACAGAGGGAGAGCAGGGGCGAGCGACACATCAACACGGCGGGAGAGACGGCGGGGGAACGAGATGGCGGAGCGAGTGCCGCAAGAGGAGACGGGGCGAGACACGGCGGGGCGAGGGCGACGGGCGAGGGGCGCCGGGCGAGCGCGAGAGGGGGGCGCCGAGAGACACCGCGGGGGTGAGAGAGACGTGGAGCGAGCGAAAGAGAGCGCGGGTGAGAGACGCGGTGGGACAAGGGAGACGAGGGAGACGAGGGGGCAAGAGAACGAGGGATGGGCTTGCCGGCCGTCGACCTTCTCGGTGACGATGTACGCATCGCTGATGCCGACATTGACGTTGATGTCGGGGATGTCACGATGTCGTCGCTCGTCGGGGAGCCGAGGTCGAGGAGGTGCACCGTGTGCAGGAACCCTAGGCCGTGCACGTTGATCAGAACTGAGAACTGAGTTGACAGGCGGTGGCACGTTCGTGCACGCGCCTGACCATGTCAAAATTGGACATGACTTGCAGCGGCGTGGGGGTGGATTGCGGTCAGCGCGACAGACTCTGCGTGGACCAACGCGAGGTGTCTTCGAGTGTGTTCGAAGACGAAGCCGTTGGGCTAGTCCAGAACGTGCGTGTGGGGGAGGGGTCCGAAAGAGGCGACTTACCTCCCTTTGTCCTCAGATTCTCCCACTCTTCGCTCCTCCCGCGATCCTCCTCCTCCCGGCAACTGCCTTGCAATGGGGCCTTCGGCGGTGGAGATTCGAGCTGTTCGGCTTGTGGCGGACGTGGATGGAGGGAGCTGGAGGGACTCGGGGCCGAGACGGGATGGAGGCAGGATGGAGAAGAGAGTCGGTGCGTTAGGCGCCGATGTTGGTTGCACGCACAACCAACATCGGCGCCTAACGCACGACTTCTCTCTCGCTGCCACCTCACAGTGGCAGCTCGCTCTCCTCGCCCCTCTATCCCCTTGTCTACTCTACTTTGACCCTGGTGCACCCTTCTCCGGCAACCCCGTCGACCTCAACACTTGCATAGATCCCAGGAGCCCCAGGTTTCCGCCTGTTTGCTCGCTGCCCGCCGCCATTGAGCATGCACTCGACAGGTAAGCACATCCATTTTGGGAAGGGACTCAGCTGGCACGGACGTGCCAGCACCTTGCATTTCCAGGACCGGCGCCTCTCGCCACCGTCTCCTTCGCCCTCGCCCCGCACTCTGTCTCTCGCCCCGACCGCGTCTCCCTCGTCTTCCTTGCCCCTGCATCTCCCTCGTCCCGCCCGTCTCCCTCGTCCCGCCCATCTCCCTCGCTGCCGCTGCTGTCTCCCTCGCACCCCGCCCTCTCTCTCTCTCGCCTGGCGGCCGTCTCCTTCGCCCTGCCTGCTGTCTCGTCCGCGCCGTCTCCCTCGCTCCCTGCCGCCATCTCCCTGCCGTCTCCCCTCCCCGCTGTCTCCCTGCCATCTCCCTTGCCCCCGCTCTCTCTCTCACCCCACCGTCTCCCACCGCTCTCGTCTCCCACCGCTGTCGTCTTCCCCCGCTGTCGTCTCGCCTTGCCTATCATCTCGCACCCCCGTTGACTCACGCCTCCGTCGTCTCCCACTGCTGTCATCTCGCTCGGGCCGCCCTCTCCCTCGCTGCTGTCTCCTCGCACCCACCGTCTCCCTTGCCCCCGCGCTCTCTCCCGCCCCGCTGCGCTCTCTCTCTTCTGCTGTGCTGCTATCTCCCTCGCCCCGCTGTGTCGTCTCTCGCCCCCGCCGCCATCTCTCGCTCTCACCGCCGTCTCTCCTGCCGCGCCCCCACCATCACCATCTTGCTCACCCCGCCGTCTCTTGCCTGGCCGCCGTCTCTCGCACCCGCCGTCTTTCGATGCCGCTGTCTCTTGCCCGGCCATCTTTTGCCTGGGTGTCGCTCGCTCCGAATGTCTCTTCATGCCGCGGCCATCTCTCCCTTGCATCACCGTCTCTCTCGCGCCATCGCCCTCTCTCGTGCCACCGTCTCTCCGTCTCACCTCTGTGTGCAAGGCCAACACACAGTGTTACCATTACCACAGCTTTGCTGGTATCTTTATTAGTGTAGTCTCACTGTTGTATGTGTTGTACTAGCATAGACTTGAAATATATTTGATTTTACCCTTCTTACAATCTGCTATAAGGTGACTGAGAGAAAATGAGATATATCTTGGGCCAACCCTGACTGCCTTGATATATTCCCAAGGCTCCTCAAGGCGTCTTGAAGGCGTCTTGAAGATTTATGTCTCAGGAGATGTGCCTTGAAGGCATCTCAAGACCCTTGGCAACCTTGGTGCCTTCAGCGCCCTCAAGCACCCTCAGGCGCCTCCAGGGCTCTTGAAGCTGTGCCAAGGCTGAAAGGCTTTTTCCTGATGTAGCGATTGAAGTGTATTTCCGTCTTGAGCAATATGGGTAAGTATTTATTTCCTCCTGGACTCATCTTCGGTAGCTCAAGCTCTCCACCCAGGGCTTTCCATTGGTATGGTGGATTTCTCGTGTATCGATGCGTACGGCTCACTGATCTGTGTTTAGTCCTCATCGTCAAACTGTGTGTGTTTGCAATGTGACTGGTTTTGTAGACGCTCACATTTGTTTCAGACTCGCTGGGGTTCGCATAGACGAAGATGCCGCCATCAAGGTCTGTGCTCGTTTCTCCTAGCGCACAATCCCACTGAGTCTTCCTACATAGACGATATTCATCGTGATCAATGCTGTGACGTGGTCCACAGATGTCCTCCTCTCGACGATCTTCATTGTCGTCTTGATCCAATCAAAGACTGGATCTTCCGTGTGAGTTCATCGACGTTCATCCGTAACACCCACTTGACCAATAACACAGTAATACTCGCGTTATCCATAACGTGGTAGGTCCAATTGGGCCGTCTGCCGTACATTACCCGGTCTCAATCACCGCAATAGATCCGTTTCATTCTCAATGCGGGCACTTTCACTGCGTACGCCTTTTCATTCCATCCTTTGCGCGGCGTTACAAACTGACACATGTGGCAGCGTGTGGGGCATTGCTGCCTTGATTTTGGTAGATTTTCGTCTACATCAATCTAGCGGGAGTGTTAACGACCTCCCCCCGCCAGCTGATTCGCAGCCCCCACAACGGTGCACCAATGTTGTTATATATGACAGGGACAAACTGTAAGTCATGCCCACCCTGTTACACGCTTGCTGAAAATGACGCATGCTGAAAATCGTAGCGTATACAATGTCGTTGTTCGGGTCTCTGATTTCACGCAAGGTGCACAAGCCAGAGGACAGTGAAAATCGCGGGCCCATCGAGGTCGAGCTACCGGAGTTTAACAATCCCGCCATGCCGGCGTTCTCCACCATCGAGCCCCAGGTCAGCGCCTTCCACAGCCAAGCAGACGATGAAAGCGTCAAGGTTAGTCGACGTCTCTGCCTAGATACGCATCATTCAGCGCTGACGTCTAGCAGGTGTCCTCCGACGATCGTCAGATACATGTTGATGGATAGCTGGATAGAGACAAATTGATGACGCACGGTGGTCAGTTCCGTCGAAGGTTGGGTCAAGGTTAGTCTTCGGTAGATTCATGTCGTGCAATGATTACTGTATTCTTGGATGGAATGACGCGTCCGTGTCGCCACGGCACGTCAAGAGACGAAGCCAGTGAATGATAGAGATCTCTTGGACGTCTCCAGAAGGCGGGGTATGCATTCTTGCGACGCGCCGACCGTGTTCCAAGGGAAAAAAGCCTCGCGGAACCACTGACTTCCTGTGATGTGTATTCTGAGCGCGCGCTCGCTTACCGTCCAGTAGCCTACTTTGACAGCGGCCAAGCTTTGTGGGATGCATATGGGATGGGTGGTTCGCACCCACAGGGAGAAAGTTTCTAGAACGGAAGAGGTGGTGCGGAACCAATGCGGTCTTCAAGGAAGTCGGCGTGTGGGAGACATGGCGGAGACACCCTCAGCCCTGGTCGCGGACAGGGCTGCCGGCAGCGGACAGGGCATAGGTGCGGTCTAGAGTCCGTCGGGCTGTAGAGTACGGTTGGGGCGTTCGAGTGCTTTTCTCCATAGATCGGCTATTCAAGGCGTACAGGACCGCAGCGCATGTATCAAATCGTGAAACAAAGTACAAATGCCATTAGAACGAATGCGGCACGGAGATCGTTGGGCGGCTCGCGGGAGCGCGGCGATACTATGGCATCGCCGCGACATTCACACATGCCAAGCGCGTAAGGAAAGTGCGGGACGAAAAAGCGATAGGCAGGCCGGGTAGTCTTGTGCCATATATCAAGCCGACACCTCCACTCCATCACCGCGGGTGGGCCGAAGCAGCGGAAGACAGATTCTATAGTTCGCTGGCGTTGGGGCGTCGTCCCTGAGCACTCATCTGGACAGATAGTGCCCCAGACCAGCGGAGGGCGAGTCCAATGGTAAGGCAGAAATCAGTACATGGCTCGCACAGAAGCGTCGTCAACATGCCCACCTGGGAGCTGACCAGGGAGTGAAGCGGGAAAGCGATCTCTTCAACAGATTTACCAACATCAATCTGTCGGCACAGTGCGGCGTTGTATGGGAGGTACTGAGTATAGAGCGCGCCTTGAAGGTGAGAAACGTACCTGAGGCTTTGGAACTACACGCTGTACGCCCGCCTCGACCTCGACCTTCCATCGGTCGACTCAACAGCCGTGGGCGCTTCTGTTGAATATGGAGGTAGAGAAGTTGGCGGAAACACCACTACGGGCGAGTCAGCATGGCGTGTGATGGTGCCCGCCCGCCTTCCGCCACCCTCCGAGATCGAAAAAGGATATGCCTGAGAGTGATGTTGGCACCGCGTCGGCGCAATGTCCGCGACCATGAATGACCGTGTCAGTGCGTGTGTGTGGGGGCTGTAAGGCGAAGGCTCGAAAGCGCACGGTGGCGAGATAACCTCAGTTCAAGCGCATAATCAAAACATCCCGTTGGCGACCATGAGGCTTTCGAGGGACTTAGGAGTCTTGTCGGATCAGACACGTTCAGTAGCGAGCCTGTGATAGTGTCCGTTGTGAGCAGAAAGCCGGAGGTTTTCATCCAGAGAAGTTGCGGAATGATTACGCGGATGCTGGACTCACCATCGATGTCTGCCAGACAGCAACGTGCGCTAAGCCCTGCGTGCGGCGCCGGCGAGCGGCCTACAGGCGCGCGAGAGTACTTCCTCCTCTTTGCGCATACTTGAGGCCATGTCACCGGTGCTAGGCCCGTCTGCTGAATATCCGCGGGACGTCTGGATACCAAAGACAGCGTCAGCCCTTGTGGAAGGGAAGGGATAAATGATGACCGCACCTGTGCAAGTCCAACGGAAAAGTCTCGTCTGACATGGAACGCAACACGGAAAACAGTGAGGGGTTAGGCGGTAGATGCGTGGACGTGCGGCTTTGAATGTATAGGAGAGGAGGCGGAATGGGCGGGCAGGTCTCCAGGCGAAGTGGGTCGGCCGACAGCGGAGACTGGGCTGGTACGAGGTAGTGGGCGAAGTGGAAGAGAGCGACATGGCGGCGATGAAGTAAGAATGAATATAGGAAACGGCGCGACAGCAAGGGTAGGGAAGGGATGGTTATCGAACAGATTCAGATGGGCAGGGGCTCCGGGGATGGCGAGGACCGAGAGGGGTTGGTGCAAAGGGGTGGACGGTGTACAGAAGTATGCAGGTAACAGAAGTGTGCCGAGATAGGTGGCGATGGGGTGACAGTCCAAACAACGAGAATCGTGCAGAGCGCGAGAGAGGCATGGTCGATGATCGTGCGGGATGTTGTGGTGAGTCTTGGTACAAGCGCAAGGAGAGAATGAGGTGAATGCGGGAAGGTGGTCGAGGTGGGAGCGGGTTCATCATTCCAACCCGTACTCGACAGCTTCTCGGCAGGCACCGTTGAGGGCGGGCTGTTTTCCGTGCTGCTTTGGACTCTTGAGTGTTGCGAAACTGGCGTCGCGTGCGGGGCAACAGTGCAGACTTAGCCCCCGTTGTTGCAAAGGCGTGGTGGGGACGTGCTCTGGAACCTGTCGTGATTCCATGGGAAGGGGCGGGAACGCAGAAGACTGCGAGGACTGCGGGGGTATGAGCACAAAGGCGCAGTTGCACGAGCGACAGATACTGACAGAGTAATCATCTGATTCCCAGCGCGACTCGTAGTCTGCTTTTCGTTTGAGAGGCAGCGGTGATGATGAGATGGGAGGCGATGGTGGCGCTAGAGGCAAATCTCATTAAGGGTTAAGCCTGGCAGTCCTACAGATAGGAGGGCGTACCTGTGAGTCGCCGACTTCTCTTCGTCTGCATCCTCCACTGCTGTCGCCTTTCCAAACCCGTCTCTCAGGCGGGGCGCGTTGGAGCGCGTTTTGTAGGTGTCGTCGTATGGGGCGCCTGGTCGCGCTGAGATCCCCCTCGGAAGAGCAATAAGATGAGCGGACGGACTCATCCTCCTCCAAGTCGTTGTCAGGCAGTGACAGGAAGAAGAAGCGAAAGAGCTAGAGGACATGCTGGAGATGTAGGGGTGGGAGCGGGCGGAGGCGGGAAACCTCGATGAGTTGTATGATCTCGGCGGGAGGCTGCTGGTGGATGTAGAGGTGAGTGGGTTGGCGTCCTTAAGCTTGTTCATGAAAGGCGAGGGCGCGGGATATGGGGAGGGTAGCGTGGTCTTCACGAGCATGGAGGGAGAGCCGAGTCCATGTGGTTGTAGTGGGCGCGAGCATGGATGGGAGGCCATGGAGGAAAAAGATTATAAGTACAGAGAGATGGGAGTGGAGAGCAGTTGCCGACCCGCCAGCGTAGCAGCACTCGCGGCGCCATCCTGAGGTATGGGAACTGCAGGCGATAGGGGCGCGAGAGTCATGAATTCTTTTCCAAAACCTCGACCGCGTTAACTTGGAAGCTGGCGGTACTGCAAACTGGGTTCGGATTACGCAACCCTGGCCCTGTTGGGCGCGTCGCCATGCTCGTCCTCTTGTGCAGATCTCGAGTCCGCCAAACATTTATTTTCCGGATGAAAAATCGTAGCATGCTCTGGCGCTATATTCGTGCACATTCTTGCGGAAACATGTCTGGGCGGAACCTAGACAGAACAAAAATCGGCGTCTGGGAACCCCGCTATGCGAGAATACACGGCGTATAGCTTATCCGCCTTCCAGTATTCGCCGATTCTGTATGCACCATGCGTTAGGCCACGCCTCTTGGGCCTAACACACCATGGCGGTACTCGGCGGAGATGATGATGATGAAGGATGGGCGGCGACCGTGGGCGAAACACCATATATGTCGCAGTAGCTCGGTAGCAGCCTCCAGGGACCGAAGGATCCGGATATCTCAGGGGATAGATATGCCATACTTCATGGCATCACTCTACCCGAGCGCACCCGATGCGGGAAGTAAGATCTCTCTAACAGTCTGCTACGATCTCAGGCTGGCGGCCATCAAAGGGCGCGGAGTGGCAGCGACACGTAGTTTCGGCGCGCGAATTTCTGTGACACATTTGGTCTAATAGGCGCAAGAGCGACTGGATCAGCCTTCTCTTTGAGAGGAGCACATTCTACCTACCTGTGGACCATTGAACCGAGGCGGGTGCGGGAGCCAGTGGCGTCTCTGATGCAGCCCGTCAGTGTGAGGCAGCGTGGCGGTGTGGCGACTGATTTAGGAAGTGATCTCGGACCGGGTGGACCCGCACCAGCGAACCACCATGACACTTGCAGCATAATGTTGAATTCTTTGAAATACCCTGGGAGTACTCTGTCGACAGCGATTTCTTCTGTCTCTGGGGCACCGATATACCCTGCTTCGACCCCTGGACCGGCGAACTTTGCTTCTTGCATCGTTTTCACCAATTCTCACGGTGTCGCATTTTACCAGTCTTTGGGAGCTGTCCTGGCAGGTAGACTGGGTTTGATCTCCTATCCCAAGGACTCCGTGGCGGCGTCTGACTTCTTCTCTCTCCTTCCCAGGTGTGCAAGGTGTTCCTCCTGCATTCGCCCTCTCGACACGCGCATGTACTACGATGGCCTGGTGTCCCCTACCACACGATCCAGGCGCGCGCTGCCTGCTAACATCACACCGAAGAGAGGCATAGATCATGATCGTCACGGGGTTCACTACGCATTCACCGATATGGAGACCGTGGGCCCCAGACTTAGACGCGGCCCCACGCGGTTTCTCCAGCCACGACCTGAGCTTCCTCCTGCGCCGCGCGTCCCATATCCCTACCCCTCTCCACCTGCCTGTCCTCCCACAAGGGCAGTCATTGGCGAATCGAGCCATTCAGTCATTCATTCATTCAACACCGCCAGCTCCGTATAAAACCCAGACTCGGCGCCACCTGCCAAGTTCAACAACGCTGCCGCTTTTCACGAGCTCATACCACAGAGCGCCATCGCGGTCACCTTCCCTCTGGCGACAGGGAACAATACACATCCGCCTTCCTCCTCCATGTAAGTCCATACTTGTGTGTTCCCGTCGTTCTGTAATAACAACAGCGTCGTACAGGCGCGCGGACGCTCTCTCCCTCCGGATTCCAACCACAATCGATGTCAGGAGCCTAGACTCCGGGTAGTCATGTCGGACTAGGTGTGGCACGTCTATGTCACCATAATGTTTGGGGCCAGTATGCTCAGAGTCCCATTCCCCGGTATTGCCATCGTTCCTCTAACCATGATCCTGGATGCACGACGACCAGTCTCACCCAATGAAACCCCCTTCTCCATCCATCACCGACCTTCCGCCCTGAGTTGCGGTCGATTTCGACGCCTTCGTCGCTGCTGGGAACCATGACGCCCCGTCGTTCCGAGTCGCCCTACACGATGTCCCCTCCAGCCTCACTCCCTTCCCCGCCGTGGCCGCTGGTTCCCCTTCCTGATGACGTTCACTCCAGTGAAGGCACTCTCGTTGGGCTCCATGCTCCTCACAGCGGTGGCTCAGATACTGAGGTCCGCCGTAAAGGCTTCTCGCGTCAAGTGGGTCTGCCATCTGTTCAACATCGCATTGCCTCTGAACCTCCCCTCCATCGCAGAGCCCGATGTCCTCGCGCTACTGCACGCAGGATCCCCACTGCTTCCGCTCCATTTGTCACCGCTACCAGGAATGAACATGAGACGAGCTCGTGCCCCTTGTGATGTAGCACTATTCTGGCTGTAATACGCCGCTCGCGGGCCGGGGCGTTCACACCTCATCCCAATCCCTGCGCCTCAGAGCCGCCCATCCTCGACAGCGTCAAGGTCGCTAGATGAACCTTTCAAAAATGGACCGGTCGGAGCCCCCTTCCCAAGGTACCATACAACGGTCGGTCTCAGATCGGGCGTAGCCTCGCATTCCAGTCTCCAACGACCTACCCCACCCCCCTGGCCGTTTGGGGGCCATCCCTCGTCAGTGTTCTGTTCCATGTTCTGGAATGCACTTCCCTTTCGCCAGTCACCGCCCTGCAACCCAGTCAATATAACCTCGGCATTATCGTTCGCGTTGCACTGAGACAACCCGTGATGGCCCCTCGGTGGCCCCTCGCAACACCGTACATGACCCTCAATGGCTTGCTCTCTTAACCGCCTTTCCTATTTCGTCTGCTCCTCTCGCACCCTCCATCGCGTTCACCTCCCATACTTAAGTAGGTCCCCACCTAGTTCAACCATATATACTCTTCGAACAGACTTGCCCGGTGGCCGAAATTTTTGTGCATCAATACGTTGTCTTCTTCATGCCCACGCTTTAGCATCGGAGGCTCTACTCACAGTGTCAACATATTATGCCACTTTATTGGTCTAGTAGCTAGGCACAGCCTCTCGGGTCTTATCGTGATTTCGCAGTAATGGTCACAGCTATGGCCATCTCTTCTGTGGTACCATGGTGCGCGATAAGCGTCGACCTCAGTTCATCCCTTACCTAGACGTGGGTTCGCGGCGCGTTCGCCTCCGTCCGCCGATGGGTACACATAAAGTATCATCCTGACGCCGCTCATCGTTGTGTTTCAGACATTATCCCTCCGCCCCGAGGGCTCTCAGAGGCACTCAGTCCGCTGCATGTCCACCGCCGAGATCATAGTGTCGATCGTCCTGGCCACGGGCTCAGCTTCGCGGTGCGGTTCGCCGGCGCGCGTCTGGGCCGGTGGGAATCGATGATCTCCTAAAAAATGTAGGTGTGTTCGCATAGAACAAATAAAAATGGGGGCCAGAGCTGATCATCTTACAGATGGGTTCTCGGCGGCGGCCACTATCTGAGTCAGCCTCAGGCTGGCGTCTCTTGGTATTCATCTTTGGAATGGTTCGATAGCCACGGCAGCGCCATAACACCGGCACTGCCAGGAGTTCGCTCCGACAGGTATCAAAAACAGATATATTGCTCTTACCTCATCTGTTCTTCTCGACACATGGACCACGCGCCAGTATATGTGACTGGCTCGGGTAACCGTGGCTTTGGTAGTAAGGTCCCAAACGGTGTATTGCAATGTTACTAATTCCGTTCGGCCCACAGGCACTCGCTGAGGCTAGAACAACAGTGACGCATGAAAGGCATCAACGCTAGAGATCCTTGATCTCCGTCGAGGTTCAGTCCTCCCCATCCAAAGAGATTTCGTAAGCGCAGCAGTCGGAAGCCCCCAGCGAGCCATTCAAAGCATGCATCGACATGAAGCAGGGTGTATGTCGCGCTTGAGACCTCAGTCGGGCGAGTGTTGCCTCTAGTGCTCTACAGCCCATTGTAATTCATAGACACTAGCATGGGGTCATCTCGGGCAGCCGCGCCGCCCCCGCGCGCTAGTAGCCTACTTGAGCAGAGAGGTTACCAAGTTCCAACACCGACTCCGATGTCCAAGCCATGTCCCTTACTACCCCGTGTTTGCCAGAGCTCGAATTAACCCAGCGTCCCCCGTCACTGTATCCGCCCTTTTTCCCTGCAATACCAACTTATAATTACTAGTATCCGTTCGACTGAACTCCTCCCACGCGACCATTCAACAGACACCGACTCTACCACAGCCTCATTTGACCTCTTCCTCCTACGTTTATCGGCTAGACCCCGGACCGTGAAGGCGGTGTCATTTTCGAGTCATTCACGGTATTGGCTATGCGGAAGTCAAGCAGAGTTCACGCGCCTCAGGTTTCCAGCCTATCCTCTGTCATGTCTTCCTTTCTAAACACCATAGAAACCTCCTGTTGATGTCCGCGGAAGAAGACGGGAGCTCCAAGGAGTGCCAAGATGGGACCGATGCACCGCCGGACTTGGAGAGATCTGAGGACAGTGTCGGGAGCGTGATCGCCTCAAGGCTTCCTCTCGGCGTCTCAGAAGATGTTTTGAACGCGTTCCTTTCGCTCCCTCATTCCACCGCTCTCTACTCCGCCCTCGACATGGATCCGCATATTCACAATCTCTCCGGCGTGTTCAGGGAACTGGCACGTCTCAGTGAAGGGGACCATATTATCTACCTCCGCAACACCGATTCTCATAACTTCTTCGAGATTCACCGTACTGGTGTTCACACCCTCTTTACGCCGACTGTGGCTGCCTTCATACCGGACGTAGTCATCAAGCTACAGCTGCCTTTGGTCTCGTCTATCATGACTGCAGTGTAGGCACCCTGGCGTCGTGTTGCAGTTACAGCCACCTGATTACTCTCTCCCTTACAGGACCCGCAGTAGCCTTGTCATTGTCGAGAACCTGTCTGACATCATAAACGTCGTAAAGCATCACAAGGCCGCTTTCATCGTGAGTACTCGTGTCTCATCGTTGGCGCGTTTCTGACCTCCTCGCTCTCAGAAGGAGGAAGCTACACTAGCCGTTTGGGCGGGGGAGGTGCAGTCCGCGCTCGCCGCTCTCCACCAGGTTCTGAAAGATCTCGGCGTTCCGTTGGACAGGCACGACTTGATGCGGCGCATCCCGGGGGATCTAAGTGACATCAACGGCGAGGCCATTGCAGACTCTAGCACCGATCGCGACGCGTTCGACGAGTTCATTCACAACTACGACGATCCTACCAACAAATCCCGTGACGAGTCGACATTCTCTCAGGCAGGACGCAACGCTCCCCTTCCCTTAGGGACCCTGGACGATGCCGATGCCCCGAAGACCATGTACACGGTCAGCCGGACGAACCTCTTCGACTCCCTCTCATCAGGTTCTCTCGCTCTTGGGGACTCGGTACGCTCTCCCTTCATCCATTCGAGAGAGGTTGTGGACGTTGACGTGCTCTCCGTCAGGCCTTTCTTTCTTCTACGGTGTCGAGCGAAATGTCTCGTCAATGCCTCAACAGCACCTCACTCGCGTCTCCGAACCCCACATTTTCGAGCCTGCCCTTCGATTCCTCGAGCCCCTCTATTTCGCCCGGTAGCCCTTCCGATAGCAGTGTGTTATCCACGCCTCTCCGAGTCGCCATCGCCCCGTACGTGTTGTCCTCCCCCCTCTCCACGCGGAATAGGCCACAACTTCCAACCATTTCGAAGTCTTGCATGAAAGAGACCCTTCAGGATACGTTGCCTATGCACTCAGTGGATCTCTCCGCGATTTCTCCGTCTGTCTCAGATAGGGAGCTGGGGGCTGACACCCCCAGAAAGCGCAAGCGCTCTCCAAAGGTGAAGCAGGTCCCATCCGCAAGAGGGGCCCTTCCAGAGAAGACTCGATCGCGTTGTGCCTCTCGTGCTCCCACTCCGAAGGCAGCAATGTCCACTTCGCCTCGCGCCCGCAAGACCGTTTCCAAGGCGATCGCGCCAGCCTCCCCTCCCTCGAAGAGTACCGAGATCCTCGAGTCCGACGACAGTGGTAGCGAATACGAGGCAGAACCGTTCGAACTCGAGCTCGACGAGCTGAGCGGCGGCGGCGGCGGCGACTACCATCCGGCGAAGCGCACCCGGGGCCTCTCAGGCTCCACTTGGGCTGCATTGACGACCTCTGAGTCCTCGGTCACTGTTACTAGTACCACATCGGTGCGTCGCAAGGCCGTGAGCCCCAAGATCGCGTCGAAGAAGAAAAAGAAGTCGTCGGTCTATGGGGGCAAGAAGAAGCACAAGGCGAAGCCGGAAGGCCCGCCTCCGACGTGCGTGTGGTGCGACCAAGAGTTCACTCGCGAGGCCGACGTGCTGCGGCATGAGCAGTGCTCGTGCAAGCTGTACCCGTTCGATCGTCCGCTCGAATACTGCCCGTTGTGCGACAAGGAGATCTCGCGCAACGACGCGGTCATCCGGCACCAGGTCTCGGGCGACTGCGCCAAGCGGCAGCGCGAGCTGTGCGAGCAAGGGGTGTTGCCCTCAAAGATGGTAAAGACGATGACGAAAGCGAGCGCGAGGAAGGTTGCGAAGGCTGTGCTGTCACCAGGGAGGGACTCGGCGAGTGGCGCTTTGTCCGCGTGAGGTTGGGTCTGCTCTCCGCTCGCTTTCTCGTCTATGGTTTGTGTCTCCCGTTTGTTGCCTGCTCGCCTAAGGTTGGTCTCGGTTAAATTAGCGTGAATTGCACACGTCCTCTAGCTTTTTCGTTTCTCACTTCGGGACTCTCGTCATGTTGTAGTAGGGCGCATCATTCAAGTTCCTGGTACAATAGATATCAATAGATGGGCATCCCTGCAGGGGTGCGGGAAATAAGGACTTTTCATTGCGCGATAGGGTGCTGGTCCAATCCCCCCGAGAATCGAATCCAGATTCGACGTGGCCATATATGTGCGCAAGATGGCATGGATGCGATTGCTCCCGTGCGCAGCACAGACTTTCGGCCCAGCACACGCGAAACATGGAGAGCCCGGGTTTCACTGTTAAGCATAAAGGAGTGGAGGAGATATGGATGCGGGCGAGATGGCTAAGGTCAATCGCATCACCCCATTGA
Source organism: Ganoderma leucocontextum (assembly GCA_020736865.1). NCBI lineage: Eukaryota > Fungi > Basidiomycota > Agaricomycetes > Polyporales > Polyporaceae > Ganoderma > Ganoderma leucocontextum. The sequence continues at coordinate 1,921,032 of JAHKGY010000009.1, forward strand.
GAGAGAGAGAGAGAGAGAGAGAGAGAGAGAAAAAGGTTCGGCGAAGCGCGCCCGGACTGGTGCTTAGATCAGTGTGTCGTGAGTGCTGCGGACGCCCGAGCACACGAGCAAGATCGTGCAACCACTCCAAGAGAAACCAAGGTACAGTACTACGGCAATAATCAGGGGAGGAAAGAGTTATATTTGACATTCCATTGGGTCCGTTAGCTCGGCCCACTCCTCGTCGCTGCGTATCACCAGTACAGGTGTAATCTGCACTAAGTGGAAGACATCATGCACGAATTGCGCCACCATGGTCAGCACTGCATCCTCGCGGTGTAGTAGGATATGGAGGACTTCTCCCGGAGACAGAGAGGAGAACTGAAGCACGTAGGGTAAGTTTACACTATGGCTATTGAAAAGTCCAACTATTTCCTCGATTTCACGGGCGTCGAGCTTGAGCCTCGAACGAACTCGACTTCTTCATCTGCGATGGTAATGAAGGGTATTTGGAAAACGGGCGAGCGTGGTTGGCGTGACCCTCGCCCGCTGGGAGCCGGGGCTGGGAGTCGTGTTCCCATCGACGACAAACTTGGGGTCATTGTCGGAGGCCGTCAATGGCAGAAACGTTACACCGCTTCTTGCCGTAAGCGCGCTTGTCGGTTGGAGCAGCTTGCGCTCGGATGCACGAGCGACGCTGTGGCCGCATCATCAGCGTTCGGGGATCGCCCTCGAGGAACGCCATGCCACTGAGTGTGCAGCTCGTGCGGTCGAGCCATGGAGGCGTCGTCGCGCACGTCGTCGATAAGGGTGCAGTTGAAAGGAAGATCAGGGGAGGCACATTACCCTACGTATACGTGATGCGTCAGCTCAGCTGAGGTATAGGGGGGCGGAGACGAGCGGCGCCTCTGATTTTAACAGACGTACCGGTGTGGATGTGCGAGGAGACACGCTCCGGCATGGATGGGTTGAGGACCGAGAGACACATATCGAGAACTTGTGTGCACGGCTCAAGAGGATCGGGGACACGCTGTTTAATACTCCGATCAGTAGAGGCGGCGGGCGGATTGACCTGATGAGTGCTTACCGACGTTACCGTTGCAGGGGAGGCTTGGCTGAGCGCAGGGTCCCGGAATCCACCAAGGGAAGACTGATAAATACTATGCGTTGGGATTAGTATAGAGGTCGAGAGCGGGTTGTGGTCTGATGAGTGCTTACCGTTGCGGGGGAAGCTTAGCGGCGAAGGCTTACGCGTTTCCGAGCGCAGATGCCCTGAATCCTCCAAGGGGTCGGCTGAGATACCATGCATTGGGTCGACACCACAACACATGAAAGAGTGCGGAGAACGTGAAATGAGGAATCGGGAAGTGCGTCGGGTCAACACCACGACACACTGGGCTGAGATAAGTTACTTAGGTGGTGACGAGGCGGAGAGAGAGAGAGAGAGAGAGAGGTAGTATTCGGCAAGAAGTGGCCTCCTCGTGGGAGTTCGCCATCGACGGGCGCTTTCCCGCCGAAGTCTCCTCTTCTCAAGTTCGTCAACCCATCGACCTCCTCCCGCCACTCTCCCACCACCACCACCACCTCCTCCTCCTCCTTCTAGATGTAGCGGTGTTGACCGCGGCATCTGACACACTTATCTGCCCCCTCTATACTCTGCTCTCTGCCCTCGGTGTGGGTGCTTTCCTCGTCTTCCCAGTGGCGCGATACAACTTGAAGCTCCGTCCATCCCACTTGCCGCAGTGTCCATAAGGTGAGCCCCCATTCAGACAGTCTTCGACGATCTTTTGTCTCATTGATCGTCTCACCGTCCTTCCCCGTTTCCACCTACGCCGTCCCCTCGTCCCCTCCTTCTCTAGTGGACCGCTGTGATATCCTCAATATGCCCCCTACGATATTTCCCGTCGTCCGACTCGTCTCCCACGGCGTGCTATGCTCCTCGTCCACGGTGGTGTTGACCATCGTGGATTGCTCGGTCACCGCCTGCTCAAAATGATCTCGCACACCAATGTCGCTGCCAACCACCGCGTAGGAGATTGGAGAACCTTCACCACCGAGTGAGTTTTTCTATTCTCGTTTTCGCAGTTAAGCACACGTTCCCCGCCAAGCCCTGCGATGTTCACGACCGTACGCGTGAACTATTTGAATGCTGTCAAGTTTTCTTGCCTATCAATCTACATCAGGCGATCAACGCCGAAGAAGAGGACGGATATCTGCAGCTATGGCTTCCACTGGACCAACGTTCCACTTCATGCGGTACGTTAACTCGGATCATCGTTGCGAAGAGTAGTGCGCATAGGACTTCAGGATGCAAAGCAGAAAAACGGTTTGAAGCAAGTTTTTGACTGTGAGTGTTGTAGGGTCTTCTTTTGCCTTGACCTGCACTGGATTCTCCGTCGTACGCTGACCGCGCTTTCCCTGCCGTCCAGGGATGGTCCCATCTCAGGTGGAAATAGATGGATGCTTGGTCGACGACGATGTCGCATAGAGGATAATCGACCGCTCCCCGTAGTAGTGTGCCTAGGGACAGTAGACGAAAGTGGTGGGTTCTTTTCATTCCTCTACGTAGAGTTCCCAGTTCCGACATATCGTAGATTGCTGCCAAGCACCCAATCGTCTCACAGTCCCGTGATGGCTGGCCCATCGCCGACCTGATCCATCTTCGTCTTAAGTATAGTATACCTCTGGTCGTGGTCGGCGTGGCTCTCGGAGAGGAGTATCCGAAATGTCTTCCAGAGGCTATAGTAGGTCATTTCATCTGTGTTGAGTCCATTAGGCTAATTCTCCTACGCTTCAGAGAGCTTTGGAGCGAGGGAAAGCGGTCGAGCGGCTCCCAGAGCCAGAGCTGCACGGGGGGCGGAGACGGCACAGGTTATTGGGGCACAAGTAGAGCGTGGACAGAACAGCGGTCCGTCGCCCATCTTGATGGGTGTCAATAAGGCGAGGAAACGAGCTGGGGACAAGCAAGCTCTGGAACGTGGAGAGGCAAGGGGAGAGGAGGAGAGCGGTGACTCGGACGAAGATTGGTGAAAGTGTATTTTGTTGCGAGGGGTTAACAAGATTATGGGTCGGACACCACGATCACCCAGAACGCGCCATGAAGTGCGTGCCATAGCGGATAGCGGAATGTCACAACCGTCAACCCCGCTGCGAACATGTTAGGCGGTACATCAACAAAGCGGTGGGCGCCTAAGTGGTGGGTGGCGGTGCTGCGCGCCGAATGCGGTTCTCTCTTCAGGCTCGACGAACATCCGCATAGCGGCAACTCGGCGGACGTTGTAGGGAACGAAGTCACCAAGGCTCCACCGACCTTCCCAGGAGTGACAGCGGCCATACGGTTCGAAGAGTAGGGAAGTCTACGAATCGGGACGGCCTTAGACGACTCCGCGGCTCGTCCGCCAAATCTTCTTGAGGTCTTGTCGGAGAGGAGACGTCGGCGCGGATGGGAGCTATTTCTGGTTCCTGCTCCTGTTACGTATCGGTTAACAATTTACTAGCTTCTAGTCCCTAGGATGCAAGCTGGCTGTTGGGGCACTTCTATGAGCCTTTTTCCGATGTCACTGCCATGAGTCGTTGCTTCTAACGCCCTTCGGCACGCCGAAACCCCTCGATAAAGAGGCCCAGGAGAACTGGTGAACAAGATCACCCCAATGGTCGCCTACGTTCCTCCGGATCCTCTGACGATTTCCATCGCTTGCACAATCTTACTCGATTTCCTCATGTTCCTCAAAGGCCTGTGGCAAAGGCTCGTTCGGAGGGTAAGCAGTGCGCCATCAGCAACTTCTCGCGCTGATGCTGGAAACACAGTTTTTTGGCGACAAGCCGGTCTCAGTGGCTATACCCACTGAGACTAACATCCAAAGCTCCGTCTCGTTCTCGTCGGATACCTACCCCTCATTGTGCCAGCACGGCAGCCGCCCCTCCGCGGAGGTGGCCAGCTGTTCCTCGTCCAAGGGGGCCGGCATGTTCAGCCGGTCCACCTCGCTCGACCAGCCTTCCATGGCTGAACATCGCGGAGAGCTTCTCAGAGCCGAGGGCTGCAACGACGGCGACTCCCTGGACGGGGTGGCCCCGCCCAACATCAGCGCTGCCAGATCGCGATTGCCTCAGTGAGTTACATGCCTTTGCTCATATCCTATCAACTCACGCCCTTTCCTAGTTGAGAGCAGAGGGGTGCTATGGCGGGTAGAGGGGGGTGTTTGGTTGTACGTTGATCTGGAATGTTTTCAGTCGTATGTTCGTCTGGCTACGTCGTTCATTAGTCATCCATCCTTGGTGTCGGGCTTGGTCGAGTTATCATCCATGTCAATATATGCGCGCACACATATTCAGAACAATGAGTACAAGCACATTAGAGCGGTACCTTCAACAAGTTTTCAATTCGGAACAAGGGCAGCTCTCGATTCTGAGCAAGCGTTCAGTAAAGAATGCTGTGCTGTCTCGCCTTTTTAGCGCTTTAGCGCCAATCGAACTGAAGCTTTCTTGCCGACTACCACCATCACGACCATCCCATCCCTGGCTGTTCTTCTGCTGTCAGTACTGACCGCAGTAGATTCCTCTAGCTTTGTCTGCCATCGTCTGGACCACAGTAGTGACCCTCTCCGCTGACTCTCGCCACTGGTTCTATCCGGGCCTCTGTTCCTCATGCCCGCACGAGCAGATGGGGCGTGCGCGCCGACTAGCTCGGTACCCCATACAGGCAGAACCCGACGATGTGGCCGATCGTCTCGCACAACAAGTTCTAGCCATGACCATCGCAGATGAGGGTCCCGACGTTAACTCGCAGCCAAGCTGACTTTGGATGCCTCGCAAATGACATGACCACTTCTTGAACCTGCTTCGAATGCCACCATCTCGTCTGCTATCGTGGATGCCTTCCAGCGGACGTCAGCGACTATGTCACCTCCCGCTGCTCCCCATCCCGTTCCGCCTACTTCGCATCCCGTCCCATCTACTTCGTTGACGACTTCCTCCATAACGTCGATTACGTCTTCTCGAATCAGCACTCGTCCTATGCCATTATCGTCCAGTTCTCCTGCTCCCTACGTCCCGACCCTTCGACTGCCTCGTTGGACCGCTGCGTAGAAGGCGATTGAGGATCAGCTCAAAGCCGCCGCGTTGATTCAAGAGGATGTGCGCTTTTTCGAGGAGAAGGCAAGACAGCAGCCGACTTTACAACTATACTATGAACTTCTCCACGGCATCCAAAACATAGCAACGTCTATTGAGAACTGCTCAATCATACGATGAGCAGGTGCAAAAGAAACGCGCCGAGCTCCTTGCACGCTGTACTCTACTCCGGCAGGCACTTGCGGCTTGGAGTCGGGTTTTCTGTCTTCCGATAGAGCCTCGAGAGGTCGACACAAGTACGTTATTCGTTTCGAGCTGATATTGGCGAAGCTGATGGAATCATAGGTTCATCACTTCGAACGACCTATCGATCACCATGGCGAGCTCACCCAGGCATGCGGCTTGCTAGCGATGGTCTGTCTGGTCGTGGTGGGAATTAGTCGGCGTGGTGGCGACTTCATTATGGGCATGCTCACGATCATCATATCCTTCATTGCTGATCATCTCGGCGATACGGACGCGAATCTACCTAGACAGACGTTAAATCAATTGCCTTCTACCATTGAAACGGTCGCGCCTTGGTTTCGTTTGGATGGCAAGGTCACTGTTCGTGCCGTTTGCCCCCGTTGCCACGCCAACCATCCTCTCATCGACGGTCCAAACCCATCTCCTTCGAAGTGTACCAACCACCCGATTCCTGGGTCCGTATGCAACGCATCCCTCCTAGACAACAGAGGCGAACCACTCAAGATTGACACCACCCATTCTCTCGAGGATTACCTCGGTGGCCTCTTTGCGGGATGGCACTGCACACATCATTACAGGAACTGGCTCTCGCCGAAGACGATCCATCGAAACCGTCCCAGCCACAGAACACACAGGAGGGTCTCCGGAGAATCATTCATCTCGATACCGTGCGGATAGCGTCATATACGCTCGCGCGGAGACCCATCTCGGGAACAGCCTTATTCTATTCTACCCCTAAGGTGTTCGGACGTCGTGGGCGATTCCTGGGTCAATACAATACATCTACTCGGTAGATCGCCATCTTTGCTTCGCTGTTCGTCAGTACTCTGCCCTCGCGCTCGAGGGTCGTGATCCCTTTGCTCAGTATCCCGATTTTCCAGCCCGAACTTGGTCTACACAGGGAGCAGATGCGTTGGAGGAAGTCGAGGTATCTTGGGTCTTTTGTCACTTTGCGCTATGATACTCATGTTGTCGTCTTGACTTTGAGTCAGGTGAGTGAGATTCAGATTCATTGTTCATCGTGAACTTGACCTTAAATCCCGCAGGTTGAATATGCCAAGTCCTATTGTCTCCCGCGTCATGCAATACAGTTGCCATAATAGTCTGTAACAATAACAATAATAATAAGAGCCCCGCTCTGCTGGCACTCCACCTGGTACATTGACCACGCCGATTCACAATTATTCGTCGACTATAAAGACACTCGACCGAATACCGCCTGCACCAACCACACTGAGCTCTTTGCCGGTCGTCGGAACTCCATACGCTCCTTTTTACACTGCTTCTACAACCACAATTCTTCTACGACTCAATTGCGTGTTGACGCGATTGAGTGCTCTGTCTCATCATGGAATCGACCCACTTCACTGCTCAGGCGCTTTACCAGTTCGGTGTGCGTGCTCTAGGAATGGATGGCCCATCGTCTCAGCGACGTGAGATAACCTCTGGTTCTTCTGAGGCATCCGACTCCGGCTACGTCGCTCAGACTCAGGCGTCAGACCCTTCGGCCATGGACATCGAACCTGCAGGATGTCCGACGGTGAGTCCAGGTGTTTATTTGAAGGTCATTGTCATATTAATTATCCACAGGCTACGCTAACGCCTGTGACGTTCTCAAATACTTCAGAGTCGATGCAGGCGTCGACCATGGCTTCCACGCCTAACGTTACGTTCTCATCGATTCCCGGAGAATTTCCATTCCCTTCATCTCGGTCCCCCATTCCGAGCACTCCGCATCCGAGTATTTATCCCTTCCACATCCCCTCCTCCCATTCATCCTTCCACGATGCTTCACAATCATCAGCTCCAGCTTCAGGAACCTCTGCAAAGGTCCGTTTGAGGGAGACCCCGTCCCTCCAAGTCCAAGGCTTGAAGCAACGCTTGCGCGCGACGGAGGCGAAGTTCAAGTCGGCAGCTTCGCAGAAACGTCAACGAGAAAGGAAGCGTCTTGCCATCGAGACAGCCCGCGAAGCCTCGACGATACAGTATACACACGACCTCGCAGCGTGGGAGCAAAGGGCAGCAAGTTACGAGCAACAGCTTCGAGCGCAGGAAGCTCGTCTCCAGGAGATTACAGCCGAGAACGCAACGATGACCAGGGAGTTACGAGGGGCTCTTCATACGCGAGGAGAGCAACTGGCTTCTCTCCAATCTAGCTTGCATGGGAAAGACGTGGAGATCAACCAGATAAAGATGCAGTGTCAGAAGCTTAGTGCGAGGTTTGAAGCTGTCCAGCTTGAGCTACACAAGGAGAGGGACACAGCCAAAACGTTCCAACTTGAGCTCCGTCGCGAGAGGGAGGCTGCCGCAGCCGAACGTGAGCGGGAGATAATCACACTTGAAGAAAGAACGACAAGGACGATGCACGTAAGTCAATTAGTCTAGTGAGGCCCTTCTGCTGATCCAATCTTCATAGACCATCATCGCGAACATTCAGCCACGCACTCACGCTGCCTCAAGCCCCGACCCCCATTTGGACGAAGATCTCACCTCTGCATTTCTACCGTCAACCTCTCGTGCGTCCTCAATACCTCCCCATCGCGCCTCCGATCCCGCTCCACCTCTCGCGTCTTCCACCACTCGTTTTCGCTCATCCTCCACCGCTCCGCCTCGCCCATCCATTCCGCCTCGCCCATCCACTCCGCCTCGCCCATCCTCTACAGCTCCTGCTCCTCGGGCGCTCTCTGTTCCTCGTTCTCGTACCGCTGCTTCACGACGTCAGCCACTATTTCCCATTCCAGCCGATGATTCATCCGAATCATCCGACACCCCGGAACGATTGAGCAGCACACCTTCTCCCGATGAGTACATGTTCGAGAACACACCCATACCAGAACGGCAGCCATCTACTCTCCCACCTAATCGCATGCCATGCCTTGTCGTGCTGAGACACGCCCAAGCGAAAGCGGTCGCGCAGGCAGTCGCTACTGAGAAGGCGGCGATTGGGATGCGCTCGGAGGACCGCGAAGAGCATCTCAGGCAGGTCCAAGCCGTCTTCGCAGAGTTTCTCGGCGCGCCTGAGGACGAAGACTTTGTTAGCGGTCATACCCCTGCTCCCCGGGAGGCCGTCGAGGCTTACCTGAATGGCAGCGGCTTGGGCCCCGATCGGAACGACCTCTGCTTCTCGGACTTGAAACCTTCCAAAAACGCCTGGAATCGCGCAGTTGCTTCTGAGCTAGGAGCTATTCTATTTGCGAGGCAGGGGTGTGGGAAATGGCGCTGTCCGGACGGTACTCATGTCACCGCCGCATCCCAGGCGTATTGGGAGGATGCCGTTCTCGAGAAGTTCAAACGTCAGGCCGCAAGCTGGCGGGACGCAATGGGCCAAAGTGTTACCGATGCATCTACCGGTCTTCCCCGATGAGAGTCTCAAACGGAAGCTAATAGCCGACGGCTTCAGCGAGGAGAGGAGCAGTCTAAGGTTGCGAGGGAGAGGGAGCGCAGGGCCCAGGTATACTCGCCATGTTGTTGAGCCAAGCATTTGCTGCCACTGACGACAAAACGCAGCGCTGGGACAGGCGGCGAGCAATTTGCCAAGCAGCAATCAACTTTGCCACGACGACGTTCGATCAAAATCAATGGAAGCAATTTCTCCGAATCGTCGAGACTCTGGGCAACGAAGGTATGAGCTCCGACGAGTCGGGGGCGGAGGAGGTCATGCATCGCTCATGCTAGAGTCTCCGTCCTCCCGTGGAGACGCAACTTTGACGCAATCATGCACGAGATCGACGCAGAACGATGGAGTCCAAAAAGTGGCTACAGTGCCAGGAGTTCCCATCCGACAACCCGTCATCGCCAGCTCGCCAGCCCTGAGGGTGCCGACGGTATCCATGTCAGCCGACGCGAGGCTGTCCCCGGCCTCCCGGTCTCCTTCTACGACGAACAATGGGTCGAAGGGCGCTCCAGCGATTACATCGAGCGGGTGCTCTGCGTTTCCGAGGAAGCATCTGATTGGGTGGTTCAAATAGCCAACTTGTACGGCACGAGTAGCACTTGATCCCTTGGACTGGACTCTGGACTGGCCTTACTGTTTACTTGGACATCACTGTGTAGTCAGGACAATGAGGAGCGCGCGCTCGTCATGATGACCGCCAACTTGTCAGCTAGCTTGGAATCTGAACCGATCGGCGCTGAGATATATAAGTAGCCCTGACTTTCGTCTTCTGTCTTCCAACAGATCGCACAGTCGGATATTGCAAACCCTCCGCGGTCGACACCGCCAAGGGCAAAGACATAAATCATCCCGTTCGGTGAGCTATACCACCTTGAGGTCAACACCTTGGGGTGGGAGAGAGAGATAGTATTCGGCAAGCTGCAGGGAACCATAACACTAAGAACACGAATCTGATACCGGCCCGTTGTGGTTGCGCCCGCCGCCCACTCCCCATCGTGCGCCTAAGACTTTAATGCTGTCTCGACTTCATGATGCGGTCGTTACATGGCATGTACAATACTTCCCGCAATGCGCTTGTGCTTGCATGAGTGTGCTATCATATGCTACATTGAGGTATTTATCGAGGCGAAGGGGGGTGATTAGACCGTGAGGATGGTAGATGTGAGGGTCACGGTTGTGCCAGTGTGCGTAGCCATGTGGCGGTACGCATTAAGCGCCTATCCCTCGTCGGCCATCCATCATACGTCATGCATCACTGTCCACCACCCTCCACCATCCACCCTCCACCACCCATCCATTCGCTGCGGTGTTGACCGCTGCGAATCCACTCTCTGCTTACAAGTCGCTCGTGACGGTGGTGTTGACCACGGTCACTCGCGCCCTCGCCGCCTCCATCTCCCAAGGCTGGCTGACGGTCTACTCTCGCGCTCCGCATCGCCGCAACATCTCCGCTGCCAGCTTCGAAGGACTTGCCCACACAATCGTTCGTCATCGTCGGCTTCAATCGCCCGTGCCCTGCTGCCGTTAGCAAGAGCGCACCTCTGTTTGACTCCATCACCATCGTGGTATGCACAATCTCTCAATCGTTGTTTAGCGTAAAGCCTCTCATAGTCTGAACTGCAAGTCTTCACCCGCCTGTCCCTCATCGTGCGTTCAGAATGTCACCCGTTCAGAAGGTAATGGCTTCACGGTCAATAATATCTTCAGCACGTTTACTGAAGACGTGTTTCAGGACCTCCGGCTCAGTGTGTTCGTACACGAGGACCAGGTGTATACATCCCCAACACGACTTCAGCTCCCTGCCAGGGGCCCTCCACCACCATACGATAGTCCCACCTCCACGAGCGCACCTTCGTCGTCGACCTGGTTGTACTGCATGTGGGGAAAGAAGGATTATTTAGAGCTAGCTTTCTACCCCACTTCTACCAGGCCCATGGGGTCGGCCTTCCAGTGCCTCCACTTCTATCGCCAAGATATGATCCCGTTGGAGATGCGTCAGCCGCAGCCCAACGCCTCTATGCAGTATCGTACTCCCCATGCCGACGAATGGAGCAGGCTTGAAGCGACATTGATCGAAGTGCGGAACCTTCTCCAGCACCACCGGACTGCTCCTGTCCTCGTTAGTTTGGAGAAGAAATTCATTCACGGGCCATCGTCAGAGGACTACGGATATTGGTCGACCGATCGCGAGGCTGCTCAGCGCAAAGCTTACTTCGCGCGAAGGAGGTTTTTGTACCATATCGCCATCATCTCCTTCCATATCGCTGCCTTGTGGCATCACACAGGCGACCCACATCTGTGGTACGACTACTTGCTAGAGAAGGGCGTGAAGGGCCATATTCTGGACAGCCTCTCAGCAAGCGTCATCGCGGACTTCACTCCCAACAATCCGCGAGCTGGTCTCTTCGTCAAACCCGATGAATGTTCCTGGGCGAACTACCTCCCGGTCCTCATCACTGCCAAAGTACCCGTATTCATTTTCTGGGGCCCGCTGCGCTCCCCGATCCTAGCCCCTGATGGGTTCCAGAAGGTTGAGCCTTCCCCACAAGATGTTTCGGCCGCACAACGGCTCTCGACGGGCGTCAGTACCATGTCAATTGGGTCCAGCAGCTCGTCCCTACCAGCAGGAGAGTCCAGCACCAGCTCCTCCGGCTCGGCGTGGAGGCCGCCACGGTTATTACCCACCGATACCCCTGGGAAGTTCTTCACTGCGCGCGCGGTGTACCGCGCTGCCTACATTCGTGATATCGAGACTGGGGAACAGAAGCTGGCGCGTTTATCTCGGGAGAAACACGCGGCCAAGTATTTAATTCCACATGGTGGGGATGGAGTCTTCGAGTGGGACTTCGACTATGAGCGCATGCGATGGAAGCGGGAAAGAGTCGCTCGTAAGGAGCGCACGACCGTCTGGGAGGGGTACGACTCTAAGTGCAAGCGTTACGACCCCGTCGCTAAGGAGTGGGATCTAGCATACTTTCTTGACTATGCCAGCCCCAAGCTCTCTGTCGGGCAGGAGATCGACAGGGTTTTGGACGAGTCGGATACAGAATGTCATCCCCTCAACCCGTTCTTCCATGAAGGGGACTACCAACTTGCCTCTCCCCCTCCCCATCACCCATTCTCTGGTAACGAAACCTTTGCGGTGCCGATGGATGGGGAGGTATCGCACGGAACCACGACCCCCGCATCATCAATGACTGCGACTCCGATTGCCACTGCGATGACCGCCCGGCGATCCGCCACGACCACCGCCCGGCCGCCCGCCATGACCACCTCCTGGATACCCACTACGGCCACCGCATGGATGGCCACCGCGACCACCACGCCCACGACATCCGGAACAAACAATTCCACAGTCGCCGACCTGCAGGACGATGGCGAACTCACGTCCAACGGAGAATGGTGCCCAAGATTCCCTACGCTCAATGGGGTGCTCATGTCTCGTCATCTCTTCCGATGGGGAACCTCAGACCTCCCGGCTGCCGAACGCCGCCTGAGCTGGTCTGACGCATGCAAGACCGTCGGGTTTCTTGCGACCCCGGAGATTAAGAGCGTTCTTGACACCGAATCGCCGAAGCGGTCCACTGCTTTTGCGGACTGGGTCCTTTGTATGGTCCAGAATATCCCTCTTCCCATGGATTGGTGGCTCATGGCCCCAGACTCGCCCTTCAGACTTCGGGATGTGTTGCGGACAACCGACCTCCGGATCTTTCATTTGGATGACCCTTACCAACATCTCCGGCTGTGGTGTCTAGATGATCGACATAATGCAAGGTACATGCGGACGTGGTTCATAGCTGTGGACAACCCTTCGACGGCTCTGTCAGTCGCCATGAGTACTCGGTCAATCGATGAAGCCGTGAGGTGGATGTTGACCTCAGGTACGAGCGAAGATAGTATACTTACTTTTGACGTGTTTGCTTACTTATAGATGCTCAGGCGTACAGTTCAGAACCCTCATCCACTCACCGAGGGTCACCACACTGGTCAAACAAGGACTGAGCATGACGGACTCAAACTTCCATCATCGGCTGCTGATGCGTCCCACAAATTACACATTCAATTCGCTCGACTACTATGCATATGAAGAGGTTCGCGATCGCTTCTTGCAAGCCAATCCCCGCACCGGACGCGCTGCATTGTTGGCTGGTGGAATCCTTTGGCGATTGGCGATCGAGACTGTTGAGCGAGACCTTGTTATAGATGGCCCGGACAGCCTCATCTACGCTCGCGGGATCACTTTCGCTCTTCGTGACAACACCGACAATATCTTTGTAGACGATAATCTCACCGAGGATGAGATTCACATTATCATCGGGACCTACATCCGGGAGCCGGTGAATCGGAACAATTTCTCAGGGGCGGGGTACCCAATGTGGTGGCCCGATTGCGGTCACTTCGAGGGGTCGGCTCTGGACTTCGGATGGTGGTCTCCTATTGCGGAGGAATGGTATTGTGCTCTCCGGGCAGATTACCGCGCGGGGGTTTCCCAGCCAAAGACTGGTCCCCAGTGGCGCAACACTCTGAGGAACAGGGACAAACGGGCTCGCCTGTTTACGGAGAATAGCAAGGTGGCGGCAACAACGTTCCTACGCGGCATCTCGACGTGACAGGTTGGTTACTTACTTCTGTATACCCACAATTAGCATTGACAACAATCCTTCATTCAGCAGGTTATTGATGGACATTCAACGCGCGTAATACTTCGAACTTAAACTTGACGCATTCTTACGAACTTGCGTGTAGTTTTTACGAGCTTCTACTGAATTCAATTATGTGTACCGAACACATCAGGGATCTAGCTCATCTTTACCCATATTCTAGCTCAAACCAAGGTGTTTGATGCACTACTTCAATGCGGCGACAAGCTAATCAGGCAGTGATCAATTGTGAATACGTCACATTGACAATACAAGTACATGTTGAGAATAAAGTAAATGCCAGAATGGATGATAACGACGATGACGACACGCTGGCGCTAGACCTCGACCACTAGGAACTCGATCTCCTCGACGGAGGAGCTGGTTCTCCGCCTCTTGATCAGCCTCCTCCGCCCCCGCCTGCTGTCAGACTCGTTGCTCCTGCCCGCTTGAAAGGGCCGGAGGACGGCAGCTCATGGAGCTCTCGAAGCGACTCCTGATATCTCTTCACGTCGTCAGAAGTCCTGAAGCGACCTGACCATCTCCTCCACTGGGCGTAGCCAATTTACGTCCTCGTTGAGACTCCTCGGATACCTCGCAATACCCACTTTCTCAGACCAGTGGAAGTCGATAAGGTATGCGCGCTTGTGCGAAATTACCATGTTCGGCAGGCGCATGTCGCCGTGGACGAAACCTCGTTCATGCAGAAGGTTCATGGCTTGGGCGATATCCCGACGACGTAGCGGATGTGGCAGGCCTTGCCGAAGGTCTATGAGAACAAGGTGGGGTGAGATCCGAATGAATTGTGGGGACGAATGCCAATCTTGACGGGAGTGCTCGTCGCTTGGAGCAGATCGAAGTACTTAGCGACCCTGGACGCCTTGCCCGGTGATGCCAACTTGTCCTTGCCCCGACTTTCCAATGACAACGCAACCTGCGCCAGGTAAGTCTTGCGGCCTAATCATACATGCGTGGTCGTCGAGAGAGGAGTTATGCAAAATCACTCACATGCGACGACCTCGCTGATCCCCTCCACTGGGAGCCAGTTGGGCAAAGTGGCGTTGTTGGGTTCAAGCGGCACTATCAACGAAAGTGTAGGTTAGAAGCCGACAGTTGTTTTCGGACTGATTTAACGTACTAGCGAGTAGGACATACCAATGGACTCTAGCAGGGTCCATCGAGGGGGCTGTCGACGCAAGCAGAAATCCGTAGGGCACGAAACACGAAGAGAGGGAGTGACCAGTTGCTCGATACCAGTCCGTGGCCGAGCTGATGTAGGGATGAATTGCCGACGATCGGTCAAACGCATCCTCCTGCGAAACAGCATATAGTGAGTTGAAGGAGGGTGTGTTCAAACAACTCTGCGCACCTATTGTGCTACGTAATGAAGTGAAAGCAACATCTGGTCGTCAATCTCCTCGCGTTCCGGGTATTCCTTCTTCGTGGAGTGGTAATCCTCCAGAAAATCGGAGACAGCCTCAAGGATATCGTCGGCCATGATCGAAGGTCACCGGTTTCACGTTGATCACGACGGGGATTGTCGTAGTGGACATATTGAGGGGTAGGGGCGGATTCGAAGGAGATGAGACGTCGCGATGGTTCGTAGTTCACTAGAGGAGGAGCAGGAGGGGACGGCGTGGAGGGAGCGGGGAACGGTGTTGACACGATCGATTGAGAAAAGGGATTTAACGAAAACCTTCTGTTTTGGGGCTCACCTGTGCTTATGCGCACTGCGGCAATGTGTGCATTGTTCGGTAGGATTGGTTCGGTGGGATCACCGCAGCCTCGAGTTGTATCGCGCGCCACTGAGACAAACCAGGGGGGACCGAGTGAAGCACCCACGATGGTCAACACCACCGTGGACAGAGAGCAGAGAGGCAGGGGTGCGATGCCGCGGTCAACACCGTTACATCTAGTGAGGGAGGAGGAGGAGGTCGGGGAACTCGACAGAGAGGGGAGCGACGAGAACAGAGGAGGTCGCATCATTACGATTACGTTACATGGATGACTAAGCCATATTAGCTCCGAGGGGAAGGCGCCCATCCGCCTGACAAACTCCTACGAGGTACAGCCCTCAGCTTCCCTTGCGCCTCATCTCCACCTTCCAACTCTCCCCAAGCCCTCGGTGTGTCGTGGTGTTGACCCGACCCACTTTCCGAATTCTCATTTCCTCGTTCTTCGCACGCCTTCATATGTTGTGGTGTCGACCCAACGCATGGTATCTCTCAGCCGACCTTGGAGGATTCGAAGCATCCGCGCTCGGATATCCACTTCGGTACGTCTGTCTTGGAATCCGAGGCACCGCTGGTCTTCGCCCCACTTCTCCCTCAGCTGACGCATCAAGTAGCTCGAAAAAATCACCAGGCCGCATACGTTCGTTGGAATCGTACACGCGGCAGAAGACGCGGGAGCCCCACGACGTTGGACCTAGCACGGCATCCTTGGTTCTCCATAACCTCTAACCAATCCTACACAGGTCCATTCAACCGCGTACCCCGCAGCCTAACGTAGGGGTGCACAATGTTCTCCCATGAGATACAAGAAGCACGCATCAGGTGTATTCTTCGTCAGTGTCTTATTTTCTTCTGCGCGCGTTCCACCCTCACTGGTTTATAGTGACCCCAATGGACAGTCATCACCTATTCTCTACGGTTTGCGCAGGTTTGCGGTAAATCACGGCCTCTCATATTTGGTCGACCACTTCTATAAAACGGGCCAAGTCAGATCGACTGCTCCATCTTCGGGTTTACGGTCTCTCCGCTGCCAATCTCCTTATCTACGCCTCGCCGAATACACACCGTCGAGCAGTTCTTCACCATTTCGCATGCCAGGTAGAATGCTTCGACATGGCGCGCCTTTCTTAGCGAATCGCTACCCTGTTCAGGTCTGCACCGGCGTCACCATCCAGTTCCGGCCCAAGCCTGGCTAACCTTGGCTCAGAGTTTCATGGTGTGTATATCTTAACATGTTCAATTCATCGATTGACGCCTCGCCACGTGTAGACTCTGTATCCCTTTGGTGGTGGCCATGTGGATGTCGGGCAAACCCGAGTACAAGTTCTGATTTTGGTTCTTGGATCGTGCCGCCATCGGTCGATCAGTGTAGGAGCGGGGTTAGATCGGCCGAGAGGGCAGTGGCGGGGAGTGGGAGGGAAGGAGTGTGGAGGGGCAGGCAGACGGCCGCGGGACGATGCATGTTGGGATGTGAACGACGACCCGCCGTCTGCATGTTTCTCCTTTGTGGCTGTACTCCCATATCCTCCGCGATGTCCTGCATTTTGACATAACTGGGCCTATCTTCTCTGTCTACTTCATTTTCATTTGTACAGCACATGGTCTCTCGTTGTGTTTGGAAGAATTGCCCCAGACTTCCTTGACTGGCCTGCAGGTGTGAACATTTCCTAGTAGCCGAGCGTCTTGTGGAAATAGTGGTAACATCTGGGGCAGCGGCGTTGAAAGAGCACTAGTACTAGTACTAGTTTCGTTCGGCAGCGCGAGTAGACTCCTACTACGACACAAAGTCGCCAGACCGAAATCCGCTATGTGATGCACTTCCTAGCCCTCAGCCTCTGAAACTCGTCCCAGCCGAGACACCGTCTCCATGTCCAATGGGAAAACTTCGATATCGTTGCTAAACCAGACGTGCAACCTGTCAATATATGGTGTCGCAACACAGTAAGGGATATGGTCGACTTACTCCAATCTGGGCCGCTTGCGCCACTGGGGGTTCTCCGATGGCTGGTCCAGCGGTCGCTTTGAAGCCGTGCGAACGTTGATTGGGAGCACCGCATGCCCGCTACTAGCAGAGGGATCAACAAACACAACCCAGAAACTGGTACCGGGCCGTTGACTTACCTATGGTGGCTCTGATCAGCAGGGGACGTCCCCAGATCGCGTGCGTCAAACCGAGAAATTGGCGATTCAACGGTATTGCTAGGATGAGATAGACATCACGTTTTGCGTTCTTTATCTCATGGGACGTACTTACACTGTCTTGTGCCGCTTGATTCTTTGGCCCTGGGCTGAAGGTTGGCCCTCCGCCGGTCGTTTCTGTGGAACTCTCAGGGGGGCAGTAACGGAAGACGAGGGTGATCCACCAGGTGTTTGACCGGAACGATTCGGGAAGACATGGGTTATCCCCATATGCGATTGCTGCAGCAACTGATGAGGACCTGACATCCTGTCACTGCAAAATGACAATGAGACGTCAAATCGAAGTGAGAACTGCAGCTTACTTGGTCGCTACTTCGGGTTGGAGGTAAGCGGCTTGGGTTAACAAAGGTCGGGAACGGGCAACATAATTTTCGCTTTGCGACCGTGTTAACCCTGTCCTGGGTCCCCGTATTCCGTCGGTAAGGGGTACCGGGGGGCTGTCCCCATGATCAGAGTCTATTTCAATACGAGTCGAAAGAGGAGATCTCACCCGTTCGATGTCTGAAGCACGAGGCTACGTGATTGCAGGAGTACATTTGCTGAGGTGGAACAAGCTGTGGAACGATTAAACTGTGACTTGTTCTGGAACGTGCGTTGGTTACCTTCCGGTTGTGCTGACGCTACGACCTGGACCTGCCGTCTCTGAGTTTCGGAGCGTTGTGTCTGCGCCCTCCTTATTAACGTAATGACCCCCTCCTCTTCGTACTTCACGCTGATGGTATAACAAGTGAGCACGGTTATTGATAGAGAAAAGATGGAATACTTACATTCGTATAAGCTGATGAAGTGCCCATAGCACATCCCGCACCCATGAGGACCACTGGGCATTGTCCATAGGTCCCACAAATGTTTGATCTGCCAGCCTTTCTTGCGGGCAGGCCTGTTTCAGACCCGACACGATGTTGAATACCGTCTCTCGCGTAGAATTCCAGAAGGAGTCCCACTCATAAGCGGCAGTATCTCCTGGATACTGCAAGCATTGGTGAGGGAACATGCCGCGGCCAATATTTGTCTCAGTCCTTCGTCGCGGTGGTTGTATAGATACCCATTTCTTTATCCAATCGTCGTGAAACGGAGTCTTGGCCCGAACCCGGTAGTCTTGTGCGGGCCGTTTTCCGTCGCGAATATGGCGCTGCAGTACAGGTGAGTCTGTCACATCGGTGTAAGCCAAAGTTCAGAACAGAACTCACTAAATCCTCAACCATAGCCGTAAGCACGACAGCGGCACGGACAGTCTGGTTCCATTCCTGCACTTTCACTTCAATACTGACCTCGTTAGCCAGACAAGCAAGACCATAGGCAGGATACAAGTAAGGATAGACCAGAGCCATGCTCAGGAAAGGCATGTTTGCAGACGTTGAGCCCTTGTGAGCAACATCGGTGTCTGAAACGAAGAGAAGTTGCAGGGAATAGCTTACCAAAGCACCTATCGGTGGGTACTGAAGGGGAGGCTCGCCTCTGTCATTCCCGACTGTTCGCTGAGCTGCTATTGTGGATCCATCCTGATGGAGAGTCGCGAGAGTGGCCATCGGTCGCTCCGGCTCCGTGTGACGTGGCGCCCAGGTCGCTTCAAGGGCCTATGGAGAAAGAGATATGTCAAAATAAATGGTGCATGACCAAAGTGGGCTTCACTAGCGGGTCCGAATTTTGAGTGGCATCGTCTTTGGGTTGGGAAACACTGTCCTGTTCTAAATTGTCCCTCAATTCCCGGTTAGGAATAACCGAGAACGTACGGTTGAACCTTGGACTGTCTGTGTCAATCTCAAAACAGGGTCTTTGGGGTAGCACACGATGAACACACCTGAGGTTTTGTAGATGAAAACCGCGTTTCCGTCCCAATATACTTGTTTGAAAACATTCCCTTGCGTATATTGGACGCTTTAAACGGAGCCAGCTAGCATACTGGTTGCATATATAAGCATAATTGAGCGGAGAACAATGACACTCACGTATGTCTTCGTCAACCCAGGATCAATACCCTGTTCCGCTGATGTAAATGCGGTGGGCATGTCAAAGGTCTCGTCATTCTTTCGCAGTGCGTACTATGGGCGTACCGTCATATTGCTGGACGGCGGGCGTCCGTGTAGACCTCGTCGCACTTGAGGTTGACCTCGCCAGACCATTCGGTAGTTGAGTGACGTGATGAGCGGTGGGATAAGGGTGTTTGGCCATCTCAGGCGCAATCTGACGATTATCCATGTCTCCAAGTTGCTCGGTGGCGCGTGGTTTCAGTACCGCGTCAAGTCCCCAAGCATATAACGGCAGGTTCTACACGCACAAAATAGGGGATCAGCGGGAGATGGTAGCGGATAGCGCACAAGAAACAGACACGCCTTTCGGGGGTCCATCGAGAATTTGATGTAGAGCGGTCGCGAAGCCCTGGAGATTTATAGGCGGACATCGGACCGATACATGAAAAGGGGCAGTGCTAAGATTTCCTATAAAATGGGCATGGCTCCTCGCAAGGTCGCGCGAGTCCTAAACCGCCTTCATCGCTGTCCATGTCCTTTGCTTGCCCTATCTGCTTTACACGCTTCAGGGGAGAGGATCTGCCTCAAGTAACCCCATGCGGTGAATCTCTCTAGGTTTGCGCTACATCGGAGCACAAGTACTCATTCCTAGACGAGGATACAGGGCATATTTTCTGCAAAGACTGCCTCGGAAAGCATCTGCGAATCAAAAAGACCTGCCCAGTCTGTCGTACCGTCGTCGGGGGAATGGAAACCATCAGATCAATTTACCCGTTCTACAGGGACGACGAGGGCGTGGAAAGGTGAGCCCATGAACGTAATAGAGTTGAACAATCGACGAAAACCTTCATTGAATAGCGATCCCAATGGCGAGCAGAAGCATGAGGCAGCAAGGGGAGAGAACCAGGCAGGATCTCGGCAGGTGATTGACCTTACTGAAGGCGACGACGGGCCGCCGACACAGGCAAACATTGTTGGTGACCTCCGCGTAGTGGTCGACCTGACTGTCGAGGACTACCCTCATGGCTTTTGGTACATAGACCTGACATCCAGCGATGCATAAAACAATTACTCCATGACAATGAAGAATTTACCTGCAATAATTTCTCCCCGACGCACGCGCGTGAGCCAGTGGCACCGACACGTATCGCTCGAACGTGGGTTTCCCAGAAAGCATGCGACGGTCAGATACGGAACACTGGTACCCAAGAACCATAGAGGCGACCACAGAACACAATTCCAAACGGGGTCGGCCGGTCTTCAGGTCTGCGGACGGTCTGCTTCCTCATCCTGCGCGTACGGGCTCTATATGCGTACAGTCTTTCCAGAAAGAACTGGATCTGGAGCGGCGAAGAGCCTTGCCCGATCCTGTCACATTGCGATGGCAAAGTCCACAAAGCGCAGCTCAGGCGGCTGAGCCGTCCTAAGAGCTGCCAGAAGCCCTCGCCGTAGCCCTGCCACTGGACAACTGAGCGCATGCAGATCTCAATACGACAGATTGTAAGGGTGGACGTACAGCAGGGGAACGTTCAGAGGGGGCAAGGGTCAGGAAGTGGCGACGAAATACGCACTTTGCCAGCGGTCTGGTAAAGGCCTAGCTGATCCCGGAGCTCGTCCTCGCTCACGCTGCGGCAAGATGAGCGACGGAGATATCCAAGGACCATGCGGAGGGTCGATCGTATGCGGAGAAATCCGCGGGTCGCATCGCGCGGGCATCAGATTGGTCTGGAAGTGCCGTGGAGGATTAGGCTAGGCGCGGTCTTGTCCGAACAGTCGCTGAAGGCAAAATCGGAAACGGGGCTTGTCTCAATCTGTCTCCCAAAGAAATCTGCGTGGGAGGGCAGGGTCCGCGAACAATGCCATTCACTGGAGGAACGTCGATTCCGGGAAGGAGCGATAACAGACTGCGTGGAAGTGGACTTGTGAGGCAAGATTCGCGAAGACTGCTGCTATTCACAGGAAGGACGCCACAGTACCGCGCCGCACAAAAGGAATCTGCATTTGATCTCGGGCGAAATACGAGAGGACGCGACGTGGGGTTACGGCGGGACGCGGGGTGGGGACATTGCCCGAACCGCCGCATAGAGATCTCTACGCGATGGTAGGATCGATATCTAATCTGAGCCGTGTACAGCCCCACATTAATCCTCCGAGAAAGCGTGCACCAGCGAAATGGTAGTTACCGAGCATCTGCGAATCAAAAAGACCTGCCCAGTCTGTCGTACCGTCGTCGGGGGAATGGAGACCATCAGATCAATTTACCCGTTCTACAGGGACGACGAGGGCGTGGAAAGGTGAGCCCATGAACGTAATAGAGTTGAACAATCGACGAAAACCTTCATTGAATAGCGATCCCAATGGCGAGCAGAAGCATGAGGCAGCAAGGGGAGAGAACCAGGCAGGATCTCGGCAGGTGATTGACCTTACTGAAGGCGACGACGGGCCGCCGACACAGGCAAACATTGTTGGTGACCTCCGCGTAGTGGTCGACCTGACTGTCGAGGACTACCCTCATGGCTTTTGGTACATAGACCTGACATCCAGCGATGCATAAAACAATTACTCCATGACAATGAAGAATTTACCTGCAATAATTTCTCCCCGACGCACGCGCGTGAGCCAGTGGCACCGACACGTATCGCTCGAACGTGGGTTTCCCAGAAAGCATGCGACGGTCAGATACGGAACACTGGTACCCAAGAACCATAGAGGCGACCACAGAACACAATTCCAAACGGGGTCGGCCGGTCTTCAGGTCTGCGGACGGTCTGCTTCCTCATCCTGCGCGTACGGGCTCTATATGCGTACAGTCTTTCCAGAAAGAACTGGATCTGGAGCGGCGAAGAGCCTTGCCCGATCCTGTCACATTGCGATGGCAAAGTCCACAAAGCGCAGCTCAGGCGGCTGAGCCGTCCTAAGAGCTGCCAGAAGCCCTCGCCGTAGCCCTGCCACTGGACAACTGAGCGCATGCAGATCTCAATACGACAGATTGTAAGGGTGGACGTACAGCAGGGGAACGTTCAGAGGGGGCAAGGGTCAGGAAGTGGCGACGAAATACGCACTTTGCCAGCGGTCTGGTAAAGGCCTAGCTGATCCCGGAGCTCGTCCTCGCTCACGCTGCGGCAAGATGAGCGACGGAGATATCCAAGGACCATGCGGAGGGTCGATCGTATGCGGAGAAATCCGCGGGTCGCATCGCGCGGGCATCAGATTGGTCTGGAAGTGCCGTGGAGGATTAGGCTAGGCGCGGTCTTGTCCGAACAGTCGCTGAAGGCAAAATCGGAAACGGGGCTTGTCTCAATCTGTCTCCCAAAGAAATCTGCGTGGGAGGGCAGGGTCCGCGAACAATGCCATTCACTGGAGGAACGTCGATTCCGGGAAGGAGCGATAACAGACTGCGTGGAAGTGGACTTGTGAGGCAAGATTCGCGAAGACTGCTGCTATTCACAGGAAGGACGCCACAGTACCGCGCCGCACAAAAGGAATCTGCATTTGATCTCGGGCGAAATACGAGAGGACGCGACGTGGGGTTACGGCGGGACGCGGGGTGGGGACATTGCCCGAACCGCCGCATAGAGATCTCTACGCGATGGTAGGATCGATATCTAATCTGAGCCGTGTACAGCCCCACATTAATCCTCCGAGCGTGCACCAGCGAAATGGTAGTTACCGATCGGCGACCCTCGGCCTGAGGCCAGTTCCGGCATCTATTCCGAGGTGAAAGCAGCGTGCGTGCAAGCTTGAGTGCGGAAAGGTTCCATCGCCGCGATCGCGAAATGCCATCTGCGGGAGAGAGCGGCGCAATCGTCAGTCGCGGTATCTCGATATGCAGCGAGCATGGGCTCACTGACCTTCATGCCAATCGGCCGCCGACAACTGAGCCAGGGCGTCCCTTATCGGCGCTGCACTTGACTGTCCGGCGGACCAGACCCTCAACACGAAACCCCTCCGGCGCTTGGCGCTAGCCGCGCTCGCGTCGCGCGCTCTCGAGCCACGTGAATCGCGGCGGACCGTCGGCCACCGGCCACGGTGACGTTGCTGCCAGTCCAGGCTAGTATAACACAGGAGCCTCAGCCACATTCAGCGGGAAATTAAAGGGCAACGGACTCAAACTTGAAGCCAGTCTCGAGTTTCCCGTGCAGCAGCGCAATCCGCGCGTACCTCTGCGTGTCTCTCGCATTGCCCGAACCGTCGCACAAAAGGATTTTTGAGTGACGGCAGAATCTCCGATGCAGAAGCGCCGCTGGTCGTAACTTGCAATTGGCAGGCATTGGATAGATGGACGGCGGAGGGCGGAGGGCGGACCATGTGAGTCAGGCGTTGCCCGAACAAAAAGGGCCATGAGCGCGCGCTACTCGCGCCCTGCGAAATCCGCGGCAACATCGCGTGCACAAAGAAATCGCTACAGTCCAGTGTAAGACAACAAAATCCGCAATGCACATGGCTACCACTTACGTTATGTGAGCCAGATCGCCCATAGCCACGCTTGCAGCGGTGTATTTGGCATCTCGCCCGAAAGGAGCATGACCCGACATCGCCAGACTTGCAGCGGCGGACCTAGGGTTCTTGTCCGAAGGAGCATGTATGGCCTGAGGCAGTGTTGAACTCGGGGCCTTCAACCCAACCAGCAGCGGCGCGCCACGCCAGAATTGCCAGTGGGCCAGCCATCTAGTGGGCGTGGGGCGAGCAATCCACTCTAGGCCTACAAGCTGCACAACACGGTGCCAGCCAAGTGCGTGGGGCCTTCAGAGCAGCGTGCGAGGAAGTACAACCGAGATGAATGATGCTCGTACCTGCTGGTGACTTGCGATTGTAAATCTTCCTGCGACCGCTCCGTCCCTAGAAGCGCGCACAAGTGACATCGGCGCAAACGCCTCCCAAGTGACTCCCAATAGAGCAGAGGAAGGGAGATCAGGTTGGGCGGGAATCTCAGGTTGAACAGTGGGTAAGAGGCAGGAGTAGGCGGTGGCGCCGCTCAACGTTCAACGTTCAATTTCGTGCAACGTCAACGTGCGCTCAGCGTCAACGCTGAGCGCTAAGCGCTAAATGCTAGGCGCAGTGGATCCGCCAGACTCGGAGTTGTCTTGCCTCGCGCCATCCAGACTTCAGCATGCTCCAACCCTTTACGCCTATAATGTTCGCATTTTCTTGCACAAATACATCATGGGAAGCGTCCAACTCATTCCATACCGCCTGACTGAAACCATTCCCGCAGAATTTCACGCTCGCGAGCCATGTACTGTAGCAACACATCAACCGCCTCCTTGAGGAGCCTGAAGTAGGCTTCGTCTGCCTCGAGGGTCTGGGACAACATCAAGACGTTCGCCCTACTTGGCTCGATGTCGATTGGTAAAGTCCCCATCTGCACGTTGTCCAGTCAATTGTCGTCCCAGGTGTGGAGAGCCTTGCATCCACGCACCGAACCATCCCAGTCTTCAACTTCCCATAAGGCTAGGGTGTAGCGTAGCAGTTCGTGAGCTGCTTCTACATATTCTGTATAATTTCTGTAAACACGTTCCTCTAGCTCTGTGGGTAGCGTGTCCTGACGTCCGACAAATGGGATGGGTGAGAGGACGGATGATTGCGGGATAAAACTGACCCTGACCAAAGCGTATCGGTATAAAGACTCGCCATCGCTGCCTCCCGCAAATGTTGCCTAATTCGTAGCCACTCGTCCTGGTTGCGTCCTCGCGAAAAAGCCATCTGTACAGACGACGCGTCAGTGTCTCATGCACTCGTTGCCCGAGGACGAAGGGGCGACCTACCAGTGTTGTAGTTTGACGGGAAGACCTTGGGATCACCTTCGCCCTTGGAAAAAGTTACGGGAAGCCTGAAACCTTTCATGTTCCGGGCTATTGTAGGCTTTAAATGTAATACTCCTTCCCGTGGGCCAACATACCTGATCAGTGGTGGTTCGCGTGCTCGTTCAAGTGTATATATATATATATATATATATGCATCGAAATCTCGCATGGTTGCTCATCATCCAACCTCCGTATTACGACATCAAGGATGCTAGACTACTGATACTAGTGTTATGCCTACGAAACGATCTCGATAAGGTGCGCTCACGCGCTGTTCCGTAGAACTCAGCGCATCCGAGCAACTCCCGCCGACCCCTGGTCACGCGCACGCAGATGCCAACCGCTGATTACAATACGACATCTTCTCCTCTCTCAACCTCATTATCAGACCTCTATGAGATGCGAAGACAACGTAGTTTCCTTTCCATAGACTTCGCGAATGAAGTCTCGACTAATTTGAGCCAGTTCGGCGTCGCAGCCGAAAATGTTGGTGGATGAGGCGAGTCTGAATAACTTGAAGGTGACAGTGGCGCACTATACCACAGAATCACAACTAGCTTGCATATCCCGGCAGCTTTCAGACTCCCTGAAAGCCAGGCTGCGGTTGAGATGATCGACCAAGTCTTCGTCCCCGAGGACGTAGGCGTACTGGAGGGTAGAGTTCTCGACAACGGAGAACGTCATGATAGCACCGTCTTCCGGGTGGTAGCGCATCGAAAAACTGGATATAGTGACTGGGTCGCGAATGATTGCTGTCGAGAATGGATTTTCTGAGGGGGGGTGAGGGATGTGTTCGGTGTTCAATTTGATGACCCAGGTATCGGGATCACCAAGCCATCGCGGACCGAGAACGAACGGCATTCTAGGGATTGGTGGTAGTATCTCCGAAGAAGGGAGGTAATGCTCCATGCTGAATCCGCGTTCCTTGTATTTGATTAAGCCTTGCGCCCGTCGCGTCGAGCGGCCCTGCGAGGACCAACTCAGCAACGATCGATGGCTTTCCACAGTGGCCAGCGGGAACAGGCAGTAGGCTTGTTCGTAGCTGATTACGTTCATGACGCATGCTATTGACACATTAGTTAGAACGCCACAGACACTGATAGAAGGGGAGGTGCTTACTGGAATGGAAGCCAAGGATGACCTCCATCGGAGCCCTACGCGCAACTATAAGCTGAACTTTGAGAGCATTGGACTGGCCATCCCCTTGCTCCCTTCGGAACGTAAAAATATCGGCCACTCCAGGCATCGAGTAGCGCATCGTTCGAGGAGGATTCCGGCGAAGAATGGCTCGTTCGAAGTCTTCGTCTTGATCTGAGAATGGGATGAAGGTATAGCCGGCCTTGAGGATCCATCTTCCAACTGTACGACGGTGGTGGAGGTGGACGTAGAGGTCAAGATCCGAGCTAGGGTAAAATGATCTGTCGAAAAACTGGAGGGCGAACGATCCTGAGATGAGAGTAGAAGTGAGGGCTTGCATGCGGCGGAAGGATCGAGCATCCAAAAAAAAGCGACCGAGATGTTCGTCTATATTGAAGGCCGTCCTCAGGTAGCGGGAGACTACATCATATGTAGTGTGACATATTTTCGCGAGAAGCACCAACTGCTTCGGAGAGAGGATGGAGAGAAGAAGGTCGTGGATTTTGTCGACCGACAGAATGTAGATGAGAGGGGGAGACATAGCTGACATTTTCTGAAGCTTATTGTTGAGTATAACGGTGTAGATTGAGAGAGGAGACGACGAGACACACCTTAATGAGCTGAGATCCGCAGGTGCGGCACTTGCTGCGTGCGTATGCACCTCCCTCAAGCTGGTTATATATGAGTGCGAGGTTGAAAAACGTGGTCGCAGTTTCACGAATCGGGCGGATATTCCCGTTACCCTGCTGGGGTATGCACGGTACGGCCCGATTCAGATAAACGTCGTGGTGAGGGTCATCAGGGAGTACTACTACTTAGTCCCTTTATTCTCTGTACCCCTCGCCGGACACATGCCCAGGCTACATAGTAGTAGTCTGTCGGCAGGACTACGAGCGGCTCGTGAGTAACGCAAGAAGGTGAGGATGGCCCTCGTGATCGAGGATCATCATTACCGAAGGGAGAGAGGAGGTGCTAGGATCAACCCATACGCAACATCGAAACATCGAACTTCGATTGAACAGCAAGCGGGCACTCGCCACAGCGGGCTATTGAGGCAATTCTTGTGCTCGAATAGTAGTACTAGAATGTTAAGATTGTCGGCCATGGGCTGCAGCGTGAGAGGTACAGTATCAGGGCCAAAGGCGCGGTCGGGAAGAGCTCTATAGTACTTACGTGCCCCAAGGGCTAAGCGCTGCGCACGCCACGGATTTAAATTATATTATCTTGTGAAAGCCTCTTGATAAGACCGAGGTAGCGGTGGCGAGCTGAAGCCTGAAAGCGTTCACTTTCGCAATCCGCCCAGGCGGATGGATTTTCCCCTCACGCATGTTCAGGATCTCGGCGACCGCCGCCCGAGTCGCGGCGAGAACAGATCTTCTCAAAAGCTTGATTGCATCTTGCAGGCCTGAACCAGTCGAACATGGTCGGCGCCATGGCTCTAGGCCGGCAATTTCCGATCGCACCCAGCCGTCACGTAGCGCTGGACAGTGTTGGGAAGCAATGGGAACATCCCCTCCCCCACGGGTCTGTGGAATCTCCGGTATGCGGAGTGCATGAGGTCTTAAATTCATGGCTCCTCGTGTTAAAGGCGACTTCAACGTGATCTCTTTTCGTCTTTGACTTACAGTGCCCTTGTCACCGCGCCGTCCCTATGATGCCATCTACACGCAAAGTCCCTCTCTACAATCAACGAAGGATTGGTCAACCAGTGCGCCCTCCTAATGCGTATGCTTTGCCCGTAACATGCTGAAATTTTGACAAGACCACTAGACAGACCATTCAAGGTCGACTGTATGGCTACGGGAACAGTGGACCGCGTTCTGTTGGTGTTCGGGTGACCCACTTTCCGACAACCACTCGTTTCGAACCTTACGTGGTAGCCGAAGAAGCCTTGGGGTCTGAAATCTACATCCACGATTGCGAGGTCCAAATATTCGGACTTCGTTCTTCGAAACGGTTCAAAATTTTCTTGACGCGACACCGTCTCCTGCCAAGTAACACAGCGATTCCGGCAGCGCAAGATGGATCTCGCTGGCGAGGACAGCTTCTAGTTGTGCGTATGACTGATGACGGTGCTAAGTATTCCTCCCTCAAGAGAGGAGATCCAGCATTCATACAACGAAATCTGCGAGGTTATGAATAACATACCATCTAGACAACAGGTGCTCAGCTAGAGAACAGGGTAATAGCAGAATTTGGCGATCAAGGTTGCCCGTTAAGCTGCGGTTGGAGGCAGAAGTGCGTTTTCTCACCTGAAACAGTATCTATATCGTGATTGACTCTATAAACCGGGATACTAGAACTAGGTTTCTCTTCTCTCACTGCCAGCGCTTTTCGCTACGGCTAGTGCGGGTCACGAATCACGACAGATGGGGGCGGAACATGGATGGAGGTGAGAAGTGCGGAGGTTGCGAGGATGTATGTACTACAGGCGCTGCGGGTGGAAGATATGTAACGGGGTACGAGGATGTTTGTGAAACAGAGCGACGTCATCGCGCGCACTTCTAACCCACTTGGCGCGAGAGTCGTTTTGCGTCGGAGCCGGTCTCTGAGACCTAATGTCAGGAACGTGGAGCCCAAGGTGAATGCCTTGACAGCAGCGGCGTCGTCAGCCTTGTAATGTGATTATCCACGAGAGGGCATACAGTACTAGTGTGCTCATCGTGAGTTACCCCCAAAAGATCCTTGAAACCCGATGCAGCCGGCAGGAGGCGAATTCTTGCAAGAATAAGACTAGGGCCAGCGACTAGACTATCGTCGCATCGTAAGCTCTTAGGTTCATGCAATTTTCGCGTGAGCCATACCTTCAGCATGTTCATCGCCTTGAATCTTCATGTCGTTCTCGCGTTGTATCGCGAACATCGGATGCCTCGACATAACTTGCTTCAGGCTCTGCCTTGCGAGCATTGAGCAGGGAAAGCGCAACTGGACCTGGCTTGAACTATCGACGGATATGTTAGTCAATTCAATCATCAAAGGCTCAAACTTACGAGCACACACTTCCTCGCCTTTACACCTCGCTCGAAGCGAATTGTGCACTGTGAGCTCGATCAGCTCAGCGCGGTCATGTTAGCCGCCGTCGCACTGACTTCCTAGGATATGAATGCCCATTGGCGACTGTCAGCCTTCGAGCGTATCAGCGTCACAAAGCAGAAGATACAGACTCGCATCGTAGATTCTGTGATATGAAAGTAGTACTTGCGCGATCGATAGTGCGCCGCTAAACCACGTGGAGGCTGGACTTCTCGGTACTCCAGCCGGCGCGGTCCTACGGCGTCTTGGACTTCAAGTCAGCTGAGGTGTGCAGGGACTTGTGCGCGAATAGTCGCGACGTCGTCAGATCGGAGAAGAGGCCCGTATGGAGGCCAGCTAGTGAGGCGGGGAGGAAGGCGGAGAAGTGCAATGGCGGGCTCGGCGTGCGGGGTCGTGTGGCGGACCTGGGGTCAAGTAGTCGATGGAGAGAGGACAAGGTGGGATATGGGTGTTGCGAGGTTTCGCAGTGTTCTCGACTGGTCAAAGTGAATTTAAAGGAGAAGTGTGAGTTGAACGTTATCCTGGGAGCAACGCTCGGACTTACGAGGTGAAAGCGATCATGTCCAAAGCAATGTACAGTGGCGAACGGGACGATGAAAGCAGACGGACGAGAGTACCGTTTGGCGGATGTTGGTGGCTCAATATGTTCAGCACCTCGTGGAAGGGATAGTGAAGTACTGGGAGGATGTGTTCCAGATGCCCTCAACCTTAACGATGTCAGCGAGTAGAACCTGGGAAGAATTCAACACAGCATACCTCGGAATGGCTGTCGTATGGTGGAAACTGGACATTGCTACATTCCGGGCGGGGTCAACCCGCTAAAGTCCGTGCCCATCCCAATACTCTCGCTAATCGGCCAATGCATGACGAGACAGCGCTGATTGTATGCGCACTGTACGCTGCGGCGCCTGAGACTGTAGGAAAGAGCGTTCACAGAAAGCACGGAGACTTGAGCTTGGCGAGGTCAGCGGCGGCAGATGTGCCATCACGACTTCAGAAATCGACCGCCGTCCCAGGTGGGTGGCAGATTCCTGCAACAGAGAAACAAACTCCGTCACCTATCGCAAACACAGGATCGCCGAGCATATCGAGAGCAAGAAAGCGGAAATGAAGCCTTCCCAGCACGCATGCTCCGTCGCAATAACCAAGCCCTTATCCATCGAATCCGCGCATCCACGAGGCCCCCTCCGATGCTCCACGACCATTGTACCTTCTCGAAACTCTGCGGAGATGCTCGCGAATGCTCTCCCACGCGCATGTATGTCGACTACCGCGTCGCAGTACACCTCGTTTGTTCGGCGGGGCCAGCGGTACTCGACTTCGGAGGCGATGTGGGGCGAGAGGTGATCTCGGTGAGGCGTGCGGGAGATCGTTGTGCCTGCCGTCGGGGCGATTGTAAGGCTGTGCGTGGGGTGCCGGCGACCAGCAGGAGGGCGAGCCTGGGAGACCACGCGCCGAGGCGAAGATGGCGTGCATGGCGCGTCGGTAACCTCGGAGGGCATATCGTGACCCGATGGCGTCTCGACTTGGCCCTTCGATTCCGAGTCGTTGATTTGGGTAACCTTACCGAGACACATACATTCTGGTGAAGAATGCGGGTGCACCTGCATTGTAACGCTGAAGCGGGGCCATGGCGAGTAGGACTCGGTTAGGGACGGGTTGACCCAGGTCAGGTCGCTTGGAAGCCGGGGACGCATTCGTGTTCGAGCCGCTTGTCGAGTCCAGCCCCAAAGGCTTCGCCACATTCTTGCGCTTGCGGCCCGCCCCAATTCGGGTACCACCAGAGTCCTCGTGGACGAGGATGCACAGTGTGGGTGGCTTTCGAGGTAGAAGGCTTCCGTGCAGCTGATGATGCCTCAGGCTTCACCGATAATGATGATGTTGAGTCGACATCCTGGAGGCATGAATGTTGGTGGCTGGGTACATACAGGTATCGAGAAATGGACCTACACCGGATTTATTGCTTAGCGCGAGAGAGGCAGAGACAGAGACAGAGAGAAAGAGGTTTGGCAGGACGTCGGCGAGGAAGGAGGTCAAGGTAGAACCGTCGGTGATGATTGAAACAGAAGACATAGTCCGGCCCGGGAATTCCGGACGAAACAGTTTGTGAGGGCGCTTATGGGCGCTTATGGGCGCCCGGCCACTCGCGGACTTGCAATACTACCGACACTTGCCACCAAGCCCAGTACTAGTACTTGGAGAGTACTTGGTTCAGAACAAGTCGCCTTCTCCGCAGGTGCGCTGCGAAGCAAGCGCCGGAGCAACGGGCTTGCTCGGAACCTAAGTGAGAACCCCGTCGATTTACCTAGGTTTGGAGTCTGCGCTCGTTTCGTTCCGGAGTCGGCTACGAAATAAAAAAAAGGATCTGGACTTTCTCGTGTATTGAGCGGTTTGAATCCGATTTGCCTTATCACATTACTTACTAGTAATGTATTCGATTCGTACCTAAGTTACAGGCGGTATGTACCTCTACTCCCTGCTGCACGCGCTGCTGCTCCCCCCCGCCCATCGCGACGAGCAAATCCTCTAGCACGTCCTCGGGCACCTGCCCCACCCACTGCGAACTCCACAAGCGCGCTCGTGAAGCGCATGAGTGGAGGGTTCGGACAGAGAGGAGGAGACTCCGAGGAGGGCGGACCACTGAGGCTCTAACTGCGCACCGAACAGCGTGGTCTACACGAACGACGGTGCACTCGGAGACAAATCATGTCTCCGGGGGAGATAGGCGACTGCCAGTGACTGTGAGAGAGAGGGGGGGGGGCTAGGTTGAGGGGATCGAGCTTGTCTGCCAGAGTTGTAGCAGGCCGGAAACCATTGCGCGCGCAGTCCACGGACCTTTACTCATCCGCGAGACCGGAGCTGCACGGTTCTTCAATCGGTGACCGGTGACAGATCATAAGGACGATCATATGCCCGATACATTCCGGTACGAGCACGCACCGAAAACTGGGGACCCCTGCTGCTGTTGTATGCATTTTCTACCATATGGCGTTGGCGTTGTACGCTACCTTTCGTATCGTATTTGGATAGGAATCATATGGGAATATTTTGTACGGAAGCAGAAGGCTGTGTGACGGGTATCGGTAGATACAGACAAGCGGGGGAAACGATGCAAACAGAAGACGAAACGAAGAGCGGGCACGGATCGGGGGCATAGAGATATAGAGATAGAGCACAGAAACGAAAAAGCTAGAGGACGTGTGCAATTCACGCTAATTTAACCGAGACCAACCTTAGGCGAGCAGGCAACAAACGGGAGACACAAACCATAGACGAGAAAGCGAGCGGAGAGCAGACCCAACCTCACGCGGACAAAGCGCCACTCGCCGAGTCCCTCCCTGGTGACAGCACAGCCTTCGCAACCTTCCTCGCGCTCGCTTTCGTCATCGTCTTTACCATCTTTGAGGGCAACACCCCTTGCTCGCACAGCTCGCGCTGCCGCTTGGCGCAGTCGCCCGAGACCTGGTGCCGGATGACCGCGTCGTTGCGCGAGATCTCCTTGTCGCACAACGGGCAGTATTCGAGCGGACGATCGAACGGGTACAGCTTGCACGAGCACTGCTCATGCCGCAGCACGTCGGCCTCGCGAGTGAACTCTTGGTCGCACCACACGCACGTCGGAGGCGGGCCTTCCGGCTTCGCCTTGTGCTTCTTCTTGCCCCCATAGACCGACGACTTCTTTTTCTTCTTCGACGCGATCTTGGGGCTCACGGCCTTGCGACGCACCGATGTGGTACTAGTAACAGTGACCGAGGACTCAGAGGTCGTCAATGCAGCCCAAGTGGAGCCTGAGAGGCCCCGGGTGCGCTTCGCCGGATGGTAGTCGTCGTCGTCGTCGTCGTCTAGCTCGTCGAGCTCGAGTTCGAACGGTTCTGCCTCGTATTCGCTACCACTGTCGTCGGACTCGAGGATCTCGGTACTCTTCGAGGGAGGGGAGGCTGGCGCGATCGCCTTGGAAACGGTCTTGCGGGCGCGAGGCGAAGTGGACATTGCTGCCTTCGGAGTGGGAGCACGAGAGGCACGACGCGATCGAGTCTTCTCTGGAAGGGCCCCTCTTGCGGATGGGACCTGCTTCACCTTTGGAGAGCGCTTGCGCTTTCTGGGGGTGTCAGCCCCCAGCTCCCTATCTGAGACAGACGGAGAAATCGCGGAGAGATCCACTGAGTGCATAGGCAACGTATCCTGAAGGGTCTCTTTCATGCAAGACTTCGAAATGGTTGGAAGTTGTGGCCTATTCCGCGTGGAGAGGGGGGAGGACAACACGTACGGGGCGATGGCGACTCGGAGAGGCGTGGATAACACACTGCTATCGGAAGGGCTACCGGGCGAAATAGAGGGGCTCGAGGAATCGAAGGGCAGGCTCGAAAATGTGGGGTTCGGAGACGCGAGTGAGGTGCTGTTGAGGCATTGACGAGACATTTCGCTCGACACCGTAGAAGAAAGAAAGGCCTGACGGAGAGCACGTCAACGTCCACAACCTCTCTCGAATGGATGAAGGGAGAGCGTACCGAGTCCCCAAGAGCGAGAGAACCTGATGAGAGGGAGTCGAAGAGGTTCGTCCGGCTGACCGTGTACATGGTCTTCGGGGCATCGGCATCGTCCAGGGTCCCTAAGGGAAGGGGAGCGTTGCGTCCTGCCTGAGAGAATGTCGACTCGTCACGGGATTTGTTGGTAGGATCGTCGTAGTTGTGAATGAACTCGTCGAACGCGTCGCGATCGGTGCTAGAGTCTGCAATGGCCTCGCCGTTGATGTCACTTAGATCCCCCGGGATGCGCCGCATCAAGTCGTGCCTGTCCAACGGAACGCCGAGATCTTTCAGAACCTGGTGGAGAGCGGCGAGCGCGGACTGCACCTCCCCCGCCCAAACGGCTAGTGTAGCTTCCTCCTTCTGAGGCGAGGAGGTCAGAAACGCGCCAACGATGAGACACGAGTACTCACGATGAAAGCGGCCTTGTGATGCTTTACGACGTTTATGATGTCAGACAGGTTCTCGACAATGACAAGGCTACTGCGGGTCCTGTAAGGGAGAGAGTAATCAGGTGGCTGTAACTGCAACACGACGCCAGGGTGCCTACACTGCAGTCATGATAGACGAGACCAAAGGCAGCTGTAGCTTGATGACTACGTCCGGTATGAAGGCAGCCACAGTCGGCGTAAAGAGGGTGTGAACACCAGTACGGTGAATCTCGAAGAAGTTATGAGAATCGGTGTTGCGGAGGTAGATAATATGGTCCCCTTCACTGAGACGTGCCAGTTCCCTGAACACGCCGGAGAGATTGTGAATATGCGGATCCATGTCGAGGCGGAGTAGAGAGCGGTGGAATGAGGAGCGAAAGGCAGCGTTCAAAACATCTTCTGAGGCGCCGAGAGGAAGCCTTGAGGCGATCACGCTCCGACACTGTCCTCAGATCTCTCCAAGTCGGCGGTGCATCGGTCCCATCTTGGCACTCCTTGGAGCTCCGTCTTCTTCGCGGACATCAACAGGAGGTTTCTATGGTGTTTAGAAAGGAAGACATGACAGAGGATAGGCTGGAAACCTGAGGCGCGTGAACTCTGCTTGACTTCCGCATAGCCAATACCGTGAATGACTCGAAAATGACACCGCCTTCACGGTCCGGGGTCTAGCCGATAAACGTAGGAGGAAGAGGTCAAATGAGGCTGTGGTAGAGTCGGTGTCTGTTGAATGGTCGCGTGGGAGGAGTTCAGTCGAACAGATACTAGTAATTATAAGTTGGTATTGCAGGGAAAAAGAGGCGGATACAGTGGCGGGGGCTGGGTTAGTCGAGCTCTGGCAAACACGGGGTAGTAAGGGACATGGCTTGGACATCGGAGTCGGTGTTGGAACTTGGTAACCTCTCTGCTCAAGTAGGCTACTAGCGCGCGGGGGCGGCGCGGCTGCCCGAGATGACCCCATGCTAGTGTCTATGAATTACAATGGGCTGTAGAGCACTAGAGGCAACACTCGCCCGACTGAGGTCTCAAGCGCGACATACACCCTGCTTCATGTCGATGCATGCTTTGAATGGCTCGCTGGGGGCTTCCGACTGCTGCGCTTACGAAATCTCTTTGGATGGGGAGGACTGAACCTCGACGGAGATCAAGGATCTCTAGCGTTGATGCCTTTCATGCGTCACTGTTGTTCTAGCCTCAGCGAGTGCCTGTGGGCCGAACGGAATTAGTAACATTGCAATACACCGTTTGGGACCTTACTACCAAAGCCACGGTTACCGAGCCAGTCACATATACTGGCGCGTGGTCCATGTCGAGAAGAACAGATGAGGTAAGAGCAATATATCTGTTTTTGATACCTGTCGGAGCGAACTCCTGGCAGTGCCGGTGTTATGGCGCTGCCGTGGCTATCGAACCATTCCAAAGATGAATACCAAGAGACGCCAGCCTGAGGCTGACTCAGATAGTGGCCGCCGCCGAGAACCCATCTGTAAGATGATCAGCTCTGGCCCCCATTTTTATTTGTTCTATGCGAACACACCTACATTTTTTAGGAGATCATCGATTCCCACCGGCCCAGACGTGCGCCGGCGAACCGCACCGCGAAGCTGAGCCCGTGGCCAGGACGATCGACACTATGATCTCGGCGGTGGACATGCAGCGGACTGAGTGCCTCTGAGAGCCCTCGGGGCGGAGGGATAATGTCTGAAACACAACGATGAGCGGCGTCAGGATGATACTTTATGTGTACCCATCGGCGGACGGAGGCGAACGGCGTCGCGTAACCCACGTCTAGGTAAGGGATGAACTGAGGTCGACGCTATCGGCGACCATGGTACCACAGAAGAGATGGCCATAGCTGTGACCATTACTGCGAAATCACGATAAGACCCGAGAGGCTGTGCCTAGCTACTAGACCAATAAAGTGGCATAATATGTTGACACTGTGAGTAGAGCCTCCGATGCTAAAGCGTGGGCATGAAGAAGACAACGTATTGATGCACAAAAATTTCGGCCACCGGGCAAGTCTGTTCGAAGAGTATATATGGTTGAACTAGGTGGGGACCTACTTAAGTATGGGAGGTGAACGCGATGGAGGGTGCGAGAGGAGCAGACAAAATAGGAAAGGCGGTTAAGAGAGCAAGCCATTGAGGGTCATGTACGGTGTTGCGAGGGGCCACCGAGGGCCATCACGGGTTGTCTCAGTGCAACGTGACGATAATGCCGAGGTTATATTGACTGGGTTGCAGGGCGGTGACTGGCGAAAGGAAGTGCATTCCAGAACATGGAACAGAGCGCTGACGAGGATGGCCCCCAAGCGGCCAGGGGTGGGGTATGTCGTTGGAGTCTGGAATGAGAGGCTACGCCCGATCTGAGACCGACCGTTGTATGGTACCTTGGGAAGGGGCTCCGACCGGTCCATTTTGAAAGGTTCATCTAGCGACCTTGGCGCTGTCGAGGATGGGCGGCTCTGAGCGCAGGGATTGGGATGAGGTGTGAACGCCCGGCCCGCGAGCGGCGTATTACAGCCAGAATAGTGCTACATCACAAGGGGCACGAGCTCGTCTCATGTTCATTCCTGGTAGCGGTGACAAATGGAGCGGAAGCAGTGGGGATCCTGCGTGCAGTAGCGCGAGGACATCGGGCTCTGCGATGGAGGGGAGGTTCAGAGGCAATGCGATGTTGAACAGATGGCAGACCCACTTGACGCGAGAAGCCTTTACGGCGGACCTCAGTATCTGAGCCACCGCTGTGAGGAGCATGGAGCCCAACGAGAGTGCCTTCACTGGAGTGAACGTCATCAGGAAGGGGAACCAGCGGCCACGGCGGGGAAGGGAGTGAGGCTGGAGGGGACATCGTGTAGGGCGACTCGGAACGGGCGTCATGGTTCCCAGCAGCGACGAAGGCGTCGAAATCGACCGCAACTCAGGGCGGAAGGTCGGTGATGGATGGAGAAGGGGGTTTCATTGGGTGAGACTGGTCGTCGTGCATCCAGGATCATGGTTAGAGGAACGATGGCAATACCGGGGAATGGGACTCTGAGCATACTGGCCCCAAACATTATGGTGACATAGACGTGCCACACCTAGTCCGACATGACTACCCGGAGTCTAGGCTCCTGACATCGATTGTGGTTGGAATCCGGAGGGAGAGAGCGTCCGCGCGCCTGTACGACGCTGTTGTTATTACAGAGCAGCGGGAACACACAAGTATGGACTTACATGGAGGAGGAAGGCGGATGTGTATTGTTCCCTGTCGCCAGAGGAAGGTGACGCGATGGCGTCTGTGGTATGAGCTCGTGGCGGCAGCGTTGTTGAACAGGCAGGTGGCGTCGAGTCTGGGTTTTATCACGGAGCTGGCGGTGTTGAATGAATGGATGACTGTATGGATCGATCTCGTCCATGACTGCACTTGTGGGAGGACAGGAAGGTGGAGAGGGGGTATGGATATGTGAGGGCGCGGCGCCGAGGAGGCAGCTCAGGTCGTGGCTGGAGAAACTGCGTGGGGCCGCGTCTAAGTCTGGGCCCACGGTCTCCATATCGGTGAATGCGTGTGAACCCCGTGACGATCATGATCTATGCCTCTCTTCGGTGTGATGTTAGCAGGCAGCGCGCGCCTGGATCGTGTGGTAGGGGACACCAGGCCATCGTAGTACATGCGCGTGTCGAGAGGGCGAATGCAGGAGGAACACCTTGCACACCTGGGAAGGAGAGAGAAGAAGTCAGACGCCGCCACGGAGTCCTTGGGATAGGAGATCAAACCCAGTCTACCTGCCAGGACAGCTCCCAAAGACTGGTAAAATGCGACACCGTGAGAATTGGTGAAAACGATGCAAGAAGCAAAGTTCGCCGGTCCAGGGGTCGAAGCAGGGTATATCGGTGCCCCAGAGACAGAAGAAATCGTTGTCGACAGAGTACTCCCAGGGTATTTCAAAGAATTCGAACATTATGCTGCAAGTGTCATGGTGGTTCGCTGGTGTGCGGGTCCACCCGGTCCGAGATCACTTCCTAAATCAGTCGTCACACCGTCACGCATCTCACACTGACGGGCTGCATCAGAGACGCCCACTGGCTCCCGCACCCGCTCTCGGTTCAATGGTCCACAGGTAGGTAGAATGTGCTCCTCTCAAAGAGAAGGCTGATCCAGTCGCTCTTGCGTCTATTAGACCAAATGTGTCACAGAAATCTGCGCGCCGAAACTACGTGTCGCTGCCACTCCGTGCCCTTGATGGCCGCCAGCCTGAGATCGTAGCAGACTGTTAGAGAGATCTTACTTCCCGCATCGGTGCATTCGGGGTAGAGTGATGCCATGAAGTATGGCATATCTATCCCCTGAGATATCCGGATCCTTCGGTCCCTGGAGGCTGCTACCGAGCTACTGCGACATATATGGTGTTTCGGGCCCACGGTCGCCGTCATCCTTCATCATCATCATCTCCGTCGAGTACCGTCATGGTGTGTTAGGCCCAAGAGGCGTGGCCTAACGCATGGTGCATACAGAATCGAAGGAATACTGGAAGGCGGATAAGCTATACGCCGTGTATTCTCGTGCTAGCGGGGGTTCCCAGACGCCTCGATTTTTGTTCTGTCTAGGGTTCCGGCTCCAGACATGTTTCCGCAAGAATGTGCACGAATATAGCGGCCAGAGCATGCTACGCATTTTTCATCCGGAAAATAAATGTTTGGCGGACTCGGAGATCTGCACAAGAGGACGAGCATGGCGTACGCGTCCAACAGGGCCAGGGTTGCGTAATCCGAACCCAGTTTGCAGTACCGCCAGCTTCCAAGTTAACGTGTCGAGGTTTTGGAAAAGAATTCATGACTCTCGGCGCCCCCTATCGCCTGCAGTTCCCATACCTCAGGATGGCGCCGCGAGTGCTGCTACGCTCGGCGGGTCGGCAACTGCTCTCCACTCCCCATCTCTCTGTACTTATAATCTTTTTCCCTCCATGGCCTCCCATCCATGCTCGCGCCCACTACAACCACATGGACTCGGCTCTCCCTCCATGCTCGTGAAGACCACGTTACCCTCCCCATATCCCGCGTCCTCGTCTTTCATGAACAAGCTTAAGGACGCTCAACCCACTCACCTCTACATCCACCAGCAGCCTCCCGTCGAGATCATACAACTCATCGAGGTTTCCCCGCCTCCGCCCCGCTCCCACCCCTACATCTCCAGCATGTCCTCTAGCTCTTTCGCTTCTTCTTCCTGTCACTCGTCTGACAACGACTTGGAGGAGGATGAGTCCGTCCGCTCATCTTATTGCTCTTCCGAGGGGGATCTCAGCGCGGACCAGGCGCCCCCATACGATGACACCTACAAAACGCGCCTCCAACGCGTCCTCGCCTGGAGAGACGGGTTTGGAAAGGCGACAGCAGTGGAGGATGCAGACGAAGAGAAGTCGGCGACTCTCACAGGTACGTCCTCCTATCTGTAGGACTGCCAGGCTTAACCCTTAATGAGATTTGCCTCTAGCGCCACCATCGTCTCCCATCTCATCATCACCGTCGTCTCTCAAACGAAAAGCAGACTACAGTCGCGCTGGGAATCAGATGATTACTCTGTCAGTATCTGTCGCTCGTGCAACTGCGCCTTTGTGCTCATACCCCCCCCCCCGTGCAGTCCTCGCAGTCTTCTAAGCGTTCCCGCTCCCTTCCCATGGAATCACGACAGGTTCCAGAGCACGTCCCCACCACGCCTTTGCAACAACGGGGGCTAAGTCTGCACTGTTGCCCCGCACGCGACGCCAGTTTCGCAACACTCAAGAGTCCAAAGCAGCACGGAAAACAGCCCGCCCTCAACGGTGCCTGCCGAGAAGCTGTCGAGTACGGGTTGGAATGATGAACCCGTTCCCCAATTCTCGACCACCTTCCCGCATTCACCTCATTCTCTCCTTGCGTTGTACCGAAGACTCACCACAACATCCCGCACGATCATCGACCATGCCTCTCTCGCGGCTCTGCACGATTCTCGTTGTTTGGACTGTCACCCCATCGCTCACCTATCTCGGCACACTTCTGTTACCTGCATACTTCTGTACACCGTCCACCCCTTTGCACCAACCCCCTCTCGGGTCCTCGCCATCCCCCGGAGCCCCTGCCCATCTGAATCTGTTCGATAACCATCCCTTCCCCTACCCTTGCTGTCGCGCCGTTTCCTATATTCATTCTTACTTCATCGCCGCCATGTCGTCTCTTCCACTTCGCCCACTACCTCGTACCAGCCCAGTCTCCGCTGTCGGCCGACCCACTTCGCCTGGAGACCTGCCCGCCCATTCCGCTCCTCTCCTATACATTCAAAGCCGCACGTCCACTCATCTACCGCCTAACCCCTCACTGTTTTCCGTGTTGCGTTCCATGTCAGACGAGACTTTTCCGTTGGACTTGCACAGGTGCGGTCATCATTTATCCCTTCCCTTCCACAAGGGCTGACGCTGTCTTTGGTATCCAGACGTCCCGCGGATATTCAGCAGACGGGCCTAGCACCGGTGACATGGCCTCAAGTATGCGCAAAGAGGAGGAAGTACTCTCGCGCGCCTGTAGGCCGCTCGCCGGCGCCGCACGCAGGGCTTAGCGCACGTTGCTGTCTGGCAGACATCGATGGTGAGTCCAGCATCCGCGTAATCATTCCGCAACTTCTCTGGATGAAAACCTCCGGCTTTCTGCTCACAACGGACACTATCACAGGCTCGTTACTGAACGTGTCTGATCCGACAAGACTCCTAAGTCCCTCGAAAGCCTCATGGTCGCCAACGGGATGTTTTGATTATGCGCCTTCAACTGAGGTTATCCTCGCCACCGGTGCGTTTCCGAGTCTTCGTCTTACAGCCCCCCACACACACGCACTGACACGGTCATTCATGGTCGTGACATTGCGTCGACGTGGTGCCAACATCACTCTCTAGGCATATCCTTTTTCGATCTCGGGAGGGTGGCGGAAGGCGGGCGGGCACCATCACACGCCATGCTGACTCGCCCGTAGTGGTGTTTCCGCCAACTTCTCTATCTCCATATTCAACAGAAGCGCGTCCACGGCTGTTGAGTCGACCGATGGAAGGTCGAGGTCGAGGCGGGGCGTACAGCGTGTAGTTCCAAAGCCTCAGGTACGTTTCTCACCTTCAAGGCGCGCTCTATACTCAGTACCTCCCATACAACGCCGCACTGTGCCGACAGATTGATGTTGGTAAATCTGTTGAAGAGATCGCTTTCCGCTTCACTCCTGGTCAGCTCCCAGGTGGGCATGTTGGCGGCAGCTTCTGTGCGAGCCATGTACTGATTTCTGCCTTACCATTGGACTCGCCCTCCGCTGGTCTGGGGCACTATCTGTCAGATGAGTGCTCAGGGACGGCCCCAACGCCAGCGAACTATAGAATCTGTCTTCCGCTGCTTGGCCCACCCGCGGTGATGGGTGGAGGTGTCGGCTTGATATATGGCACAAGACTACCCGGCCTGCCTATCGTTTTCGTCCCGTACTTTCCTTACGCGTTTGGCATGTGTGAATGTCGTGCGTATGCCATAGTATCGCCGTGCTCCGCGAGCCGTCCAACGCATCTCCGTGCGCATTCGTTCTAATGGCATTTGTACTTTGTTTCACGATTTGATACATGCGCTGCGGTCCTGTACGCCTTGAATAGCGATCTATGGAGAAAAGCACTCGAGCGCCCCAACCGTACTCTACAGCCCGGCGGACTCTGGGCCGCACCTATGCCCTGTCCGCTGCCGGCAGCCCTGTCGCGACCAGGGCTGAGGGTGTCTCCGCCGCGGTCTCCCACACGCCGACTTCCTTGAAGACCGCATTGGTTCCGCACCACCTCTTCCGTTCTAGAAACTTTCTCCCTGTGGGTGCGAACCACCCATCCCATATGCATCCCACAAAGCTTGGCGCTGTCAAAGTAGGCCACTGGGCGATGCGGCGCGCTCAGAATACACATCACAGGAAGTCAGTGGTTCCGCGAGGCTTTTCCCTTGGAACACGGTCGGCGCGTCGCAAGAATGCATACCCCGCCTTCTGGAGACGTCCAAGAGATCTCTATCATTCACTGGCTTCGTCTCTTGACGTGCCGTGGCGACACGGACGCGTCATTCCATCCAAGAATACAGTAATCATTGCACGACATGAATCTACCGAAGACTAACCTTGACCCAACCTTCGACGGAACTGACCACCGTGCGTCATCAATTTGTCTCTATCCAGCTATCCATCAACATGTATCTGACGATCGTCGGAGGACACCTGCTAGACGTCAGCGCTGAATGATGCGTATCTAGGCAGAGACGTCGACTAACCTTGACGCTTTCATCGTCTGCTTGGCTGTGGAAGGCGCTGACCTGGGGCTCGATGGTGGAGAACGCCGGCATGGCGGGATTGTTAAACTCCGGTAGCTCGACCTCGATGGGCCCGCGATTTTCACTGTCCTCTGGCTTGTGCACCTTGCGTGAAATCAGAGACCCGAACAACGACATTGTATACGCTACGATTTTCAGCATGCGTCATTTTCAGCAAGCGTGTAACAGGGTGGGCATGACTTACAGTTTGTCCCTGTCATATATAACAACATTGGTGCACCGTTGTGGGGGCTGCGAATCAGCTGGCGGGGGGAGGTCGTTAACACTCCCGCTAGATTGATGTAGACGAAAATCTACCAAAATCAAGGCAGCAATGCCCCTGCGCTGCCACATGTGTCAGTTTGTAACGCCGCGCAAAGGATGGAATGAAAAGGCGTACGCAGTGAAAGTGCCCGCATTGAGAAT
Organism: Ganoderma leucocontextum; assembly: GCA_020736865.1. Taxonomy (NCBI): domain Eukaryota; kingdom Fungi; phylum Basidiomycota; class Agaricomycetes; order Polyporales; family Polyporaceae; genus Ganoderma; species Ganoderma leucocontextum. The sequence continues at coordinate 1,963,938 of JAHKGY010000009.1, forward strand.
GAAACGGATCTATTGCGGTGATTGAGACCGGGTAATGTACGGCAGACGGCCCAATTGGACCTACCACGTTATGGATAACGCGAGTATTACTGTGTTATTGGTCAAGTGGGTGTTACGGATGAACGTCGATGAACTCACACGGAAGATCCAGTCTTTGATTGGATCAAGACGACAATGAAGATCGTCGAGAGGAGGACATCTGTGGACCACGTCACAGCATTGATCACGATGAATATCGTCTATGTAGGAAGACTCAGTGGGATTGTGCGCTAGGAGAAACGAGCACAGACCTTGATGGCGGCATCTTCGTCTATGCGAACCCCAGCGAGTCTGAAACAAATGTGAGCGTCTACAAAACCAGTCACATTGCAAACACACACAGTTTGGCGATGAGGACTAAACACAGATCAGTGAGCGTGCGCATCGATACACGAGAAATCCACCATACCAATGGAAAGCCCTGGGTGGAGAGCTTGAGCTACGAAGATGAGTCAGGAGGAAATAAATACTTACCCATATTGCTCAAGACGGAAATACACTTCAATCGCTAGGGTTAGCGCGTGATTGGAAGGAGGGAGTAGATCCATATCTTACGGATGCTGCCACCAATTTTGTGGACCGTGGGCTGACTACCGCGTAATGTCAGTCAGATGATCTCGGGAGCATTTCAAGGCACTCACATGTCCAGATGCGCGAAGCATAGTACCTGAGGACAATTTTGGGATCAGATACCGAAAGGTTGACATACACAAAGGTGACCCTACATTTGCGCGATGGCGATGATCGCGGCCTATTGTACCACGATAAAAGATGTGAGAAAGGACGTGAGGTAACAGGGCTTACGTCGATGAAGAGAGTCGACTGGGAGCCGAACCAGGATTCATCAGCGGCGAGTAGGGTGGACAGAGACAGCTGGCGCGCGGCGGAAATAAACGGAGTGCCTCCACGGTGACTCCATGGTTTCTGAGCTCGTTCCAAGCTGAAAAATTGTCAGTGCGCGAGAGAGGGTTACCACAGAGGCGGTGGTACCTTTGGCGGACAGAAGAATCTGTTGGAATAGCTGTAGAACAGCGGCGACAGACACCTGATATGAAGGAATTGAATTGCGCGCGAGACAAGGAGTATCGTGGTAAGCGCCGCGAAGCTTGAGAAAGATTCTATCGCGGCGATAGTGGCGAAAGTAAAGGACAGTCTGAGCGGTGGCGACTGGGAATAGTGCGACGTCAGGAACCTCTTCCCGTACAGAGGGAGTGTAGGACGGACTGCCGAAGAATCTGTGATATCGCCATTCTATGATCAGCCGCCGTCGTGAGAGACGATGCGTATTTCAGACTCACAATGTGGACAAGGAAAACGCCACGAAGGTGGCAGGGGCTCTGGCAATGGGGGTTATACATAGACTCTTTGGAACGTAGGAATCGGCCCACCTCAAGCTATCGCTTTGAGACATGCCTGTGATGCCAGTGGGAGTTGAAGGAGTGTGGAGACGAAGGGGGTTGTACTCTGAGGATCAGATGGAGGAAGAGGACGGAGCATTGGCGTCTCGGGGAAACGTAGTTAAGGGCTCCAGGGCTCAGCGAGTGCCAGAGATCTAGGTGATCGGGAGGAAAGCTCGTATGTCAGGCGCTTCTCGCCGTCGGGGGCCTAGGAGCAAAATGAGGCAGGTCCGGGTAGGCGGCTTTCCCACATACATTTGACCCTGAAGAAAAGTCCGTCGAACAGTCATTGCCTCTGGATGTGCGTACGCGCGCCGTGTACATGCATTCATGCGCGGTGAGCTCGAGGTCTCACCACCACCACCGCAGCGTGCATTCGGCGTCGCGAGTATTGACAGTCGCCCAGGGAGCGTGACTCGCGAGCGAAATAGGAATGGAAAAGAAGGCTGGACAACTCATCGACTGGAAGATACCTGTGGTTGGAACAAAAGCAGAACTTGGCCAGCGTGAGACGACCTGGCAGAAGGGCTGCGGCTGGCGCTTAGTCCATACATGCCGATTGGTCAGGCGGCGGCGCGGAGGCGGATCGAGTGGATCCAGCAAACAATGGCAAACAAGAATGTTGTCCCCGATCAGAAAACGCGGCGGACCATCCCGAGAAGGCAGTTCCGAATTCTTGCAACGGGGCGGCCGTGCTCCAAGGAAGAACCAGCTGATGCTGACTGCCTGTGGTGTGTATTCTGAGCGCGCGCTCGCTTACCGTCCAGTAGCCTACTTTGACAGCGGCCAAGCTTTGTGGGATGCATATGGGATGGGTGGTTCGCACCCACAGGGAGAAAGTTTCTAGAACGGAAGAGGTGGTGCGGAACCAATGCGGTCTTCAAGGAAGTCGGCGTGTGGGAGACCGCGGCGGAGACACCCTCAGCCCTGGTCGCGGACAGGGCTGCCGGCAGCGGACAGGGCATAGGTGCGGTCTAGAGTCCGTCGGGCTGTAGAGTACGGTTGGGGCGTTCGAGTGCTTTTCTCCATAGATCGGCTATTCAAGGCGTACAGGACCGCAGCGCATGTATCAAATCGTGAAACAAAGTACAAATGCCATTAGAACGAATGCGGCACGGAGATGCGTTGGACGGCTCGCGGGAGCACGGCGATACTATGGCATACGCACGACATTCACACATGCCAAACGCGTAAGGAAAGTACGGGACGAAAAAGCGATAGGCAGGCGGGTAGTCTTGTGCCATATATCAAGCCGACACCTCCACTCCATCACCGCGGGTGGGCCGAAGCAGCGGAAGACAGATTCTATAGTTCGCTGGCGTTGGGGCGTCGTCCCTGAGCACTCATCTGGACAGATAGTGCCCCAGACCAGCGGAGGGCGAGTCCAATGGTAAGGCAGAAATCAGTACATGGCTCGCACAGAAGCGTCGTCAACATGCCCACCTGGGAGCTGACCAGGGAGTGAAGCGGGAAAGCGATCTCTTCAACAGATTTACCAACATCAATCTGTCGGCACAGTGCGGCGTTGTATGGGAGGTACTGAGTATAGAGCGCGCCTTGAAGGTGAGAAACGTACCTGAGGCTTTGGAACTACACGCTGTACGCCCCGCCTCGACCTCGACCTTCCATCGGTCGACTCAACAGCCGTGGACGCGCTTCTGTTGAATATGGAGGTAGAGAAGTTGGCGGAAACACCACTACGGGCGAGTCAGCATGGCGTGTGATGGTGCCCGCCCGCCTTCCGCCACCCTCCCGAGATCGAAAAAGGATATGCCTAGAGAGTGATGTTGGCACCACGTCGACGCAATGTCACGACCATGAATGACCGTGTCAGTGCGTGTGTGTGGGGGCTGTAAGGCGAAGACTTCGGAAGCGCACGGTGGCGAGGATAACCTCAGTTGAAGCGCATAATCAAAACATCCCGTTGGCGACCATGAGGCTTTCGAGGACTTAGGAGTCTTGTCGGATCAGTACACGTTCAGTACGAGCCTGTGATAGTGTCCGTTGTGAGCAGAAAGCGGAGGTTTTCATCCAGAGAATTTGCGGAATGATTACTCTGATGCTGGACTAACCATCGATGTATGCCTGTCATCAACTTGCTCTAAGCCCTTCGTGCTGCGGCGGCGAGCGGCATTCAGGAGCGCTAGATTACTTCCTCCTATTTGCGCATACTTGAGGCCATGTCACGGTGCTAGGCCCGTCTGCTGAATATCCGGCGGGGCGTCTGGATACCAAAGACAGCGTCAGCCCTTGTGGAAGGAAGGGATAAATGATGACCGCACCTGTGCAAGTCCAACGGAAAAGTCTCGTCTGACATGGAACGCAACACGGAAAACAGTGAGGGGTTAGGCGGTAGATGAGTGGACGTGCGGCTTTGAATGTATAGGAGAGGAGCGGAATGGGCGGGCAGGTCTCCAGGCGAAGTGGGTCGGCCGACAGCGGAGACTGGGCTGGTACGAGGTAGTGGGCGAAGTGGAAGAGAGCGACATGGCGGCGATGAAGTAAGAATGAATATAGGAAAGCGGCGCGACAGCAAGGGTAGGGAAGGGATGGTTATCGAACAGATTCAGATGGGCAGGGGCTCCGGGGATGGCGAGGACCGAGAGGGGTTGGTGCAAAGGGGTGGGCGGTGTACAGAAGTATGCAGGTAACAGAAGTGTGCCGAGATAGGTGGCGATGGGGTGACAGTCCAAACAACGAGAATCGTGCAGAGCGCGAGAGAGGCATGGTCGATGATCGTGCGGGATGTTGTGGTGAGTCTTCGGTACAACGCAAGGAGAGAATGAGGTGAATGCGGGAAGGTGGTCGAGAATTGGGGAACGGGTTCATCATTCCAACCCGTACTCGACAGCTTCTCGGCAGGCACCGTTGAGGGCGGGCTGTTTTCCGTGCTGCTTTGGACTCTTGAGTGTTGCGAAACTGGCGTCGCGTGCGGGGCAACAGTGCAGACTTAGCCCCCGTTGTTGCAAAGGCGTGGTGGGGACGTGCTCTGGAACCTGTCGTGATTCCATGGGAAGGGGCGGGAACGCTTAGAAGACTGCGAGGACTGCGGGGTATGAGCACAAAGGCGCAGTTACACGGCGACAGATACTGACAGAGTAATCATCTGATTCCCAGCGCGACTCGTAGTCTGCTTTTCGTTTGAGAGGCAGCGGTGATGATGAGATGGGAGGCGATGGTGGCGCTAGAGGCAAATCTCATTAAGGGTTAAGCCTGGCAGTCCTACAGATAGGAGGACGTACCTGTGAGTCGCCGACTTCTCTTCGTCTGCATCCTCCACTGCTGTCGCCTTTCCAAACCCGTCTCTCCAGGCGGGACGCGTTGGAGCGCGTTTTGTAGGTGTCATCGTATGGGGCGCCTGGTCGCGCTGAGATCCCCCTCGGAAGAGCAATAAGATGAGCGGACGGACTCATCCTCCTCCAAGTCGTTGTCAGGCAGTGACAGGAAGAAGAAGCGAAAGAGCTAGAGGACATGCTGGAGATGTAGGGGTGGGAGGCGGGGCGGAGGCGGGAAACCTCGATGAGTTGTATGATCTCGACGGGAGGCTGCTGGTGGATGTAGAGGTGAGTGGGTTGGCGTCCTTAAGCTTGTTCATGAAAGAGCGAGGGCGCGGGATATGGGGAGGGTAACGTGGTCTTCACGAGCATGGAGGGAGAGCCGGAGTCCATGTGGTTGTAGTGGCGCGAGCATGGATGGGAGGCCATGGAGGAAAAAGATTATAAGTACAGAGAGATGGGGAGTGGAGAGCAGTTGCCGACCCGCCGAGCGTAGCAGCACTCGCGGCGCCATCCTGAGGTATGGGAACTGCAGGCGATAGGGGGCGCCGAGAGTCATGAATTCTTTTCCAAAACCTCGACACGTTAACTTGGAAGCTGGCGGTACTGCAAACTGGGTTCGGATTACGCAACCCTGGCCCTGTTGGACGCGTACGCCATGCTCGTCCTCTTGTGCAGATCTCCGAGTCCGCCAAACATTTATTTTCCGGATGAAAAATGCGTAGCATGCTCTGGCCGCTATATTCGTGCACATTCTTGCGGAAACATGTCTGGGCGGAACCTAGACAGAACAAAAATCGGCGTCTGGGAACCCCGCTAGCACGAGAATACACGGCGTATAGCTTATCCGCCTTCCAGTATTCGCTTCGATTCTGTATGCACCATGCGTTAGGCCACGCCTCTTGGGCCTAACACACCATGGCGGTACTCGGCGGAGATGATGATGATGAAGGATGACGGCGACCGTGGGCCCGAAACACCATATATGTCGCAGTAGCTCGGTAGCAGCCTCCAGGGACCGAAGGATCCGGATATCTCAGGGGATAGATATGCCATACTTCATGGCATCACTCTACCCCGAACGCACCGATGCGGGAAGTAAGATCTCTCTAACAGTCTGCTACGATCTCAGGCTGGCGGCCATCAAGGGCACGGAGTGGCAGCGACACGTAGTTTCGGCGCGCAGATTTCTGTGACACATTTGGTCTAATAGACGCAAGAGCGACTGGATCAGCCTTCTCTTTGAGAGGAGCACATTCTACCTACCTGTGGACCATTGAACCGAGAGCGGGTGCGGGAGCCAGTGGGCGTCTCTGATGCAGCCCGTCAGTGTGAGACGCGTGACGGTGTGATGACTGATTTAGGAAGTGATCTCGGACCGGGTGGACCCGCACACCAGCGAACCACCATGACACTTGCAGCATAATGTTCGAATTCTTTGAAATACCCTGGGAGTACTCTGTCGACAACGATTTCTTCTGTCTCTGGGGCACCGATATACCCTGCTTCGACCCCTGGACCGGCGAACTTTGCTTCTTGCATCGTTTTCACCAATTCTCACGGTGTCGCATTTTACCAGTCTTTGGGAGCTGTCCTGGCAGGTAGACTGGGTTTGATCTCCTATCCCAAGGACTCCGTGGCGGCGTCTGACTTCTTCTCTCTCCTTCCCAGGTGTGCAAGGTGTTCCTCCTGCATTCGCCCTCTCGACACGCGCATGTACTACGATGGCCTGGTGTCCCCTACCACACGATCCAGGCGCGCGCTGCCTGCTAACATCACACCGAAGAGAGGCATAGATCATGATCGTCACGGGGTTCACACGCATTCACCGATATGGAGACCGTGGGCCCAGACTTAGACGCGGCCCCACGCAGTTTCTCCAGCCACGACCTGAGCTTCCTCCTCGCCGCCGCGCCGTCCCATATCCCTACCCCCTCTCCACCTGCCTGTCCTCCCACAAGGGCAGTCATTGACGAGATCGAGCCATTCAGTCATTCATTCATTCAACACCGTCAGCTCCGTATAAAACCCAGACTCGACGCCACCTGCCAAGTTCAACAACGCTGCCGCTTTTCACGAGCTCATACCACAGACGCCATCGCGGTCACCTTCCCTCTGGCGACAGGGAACAATACACATCCGCCTTCCTCCTCCATGTAAGTCCATACTTGTGTGTTCCCGTCGTTCTGTAATAACAACAGCGTCGTACAGGCGCGCGGACGCTCTCTCCCTCCGGATTCCAACCACAATCGATGTCAGGAGCCTAGACTCCGGGTAGTCATGTCGGACTAGGTGTGGCACGTCTATGTCACCATAATGTTTGGGGCCAGTATGCTCAGAGTCCCATTCCCCGGTATTGCCATCGTTCCTCTAACCATGATCCTGGATGCACGACGACCAGTCTCACCCAATGAAACCCCCTTCTCCATCCATCACCGACCTTCCGCCCTGAGTTGCGGTCGATTTCGACGCCTTCGTCGCTGCTGGGAACCATGACGCCCCGTCGTTCCGAGTCGCCCCACCCGACGCTCGCTCGCCGATCATAAGTCCCTGCGCGTGGAACGTCCAGCAGTAGAATGAGGGTATCTCAACGCCAACCAGGAGTGTGTTACAGCGAGATCGTGCAGGTAGGAGTCGGCGATCCAGACCAAGACAGCATTCTCGTCGTGCTGACTTTGGTTCCCCTTGTGGACTTTCAGGACGACCTGGACTACGCGAACCCTCTCTACCCCCCGTCCCTATTCCGCGATTCAGAGGCGTTGCGAGGACACGCACCATCTACGCCGCTTTTGATGCTGGTCCTCGCTCCGCAGTTCCATTCCTCTCTCCGCAGGACCTCAGTATGTCGCTAAATTCAGCTACTCTTGAACGAGGGTGTTATCTATCGCTGACCAGTACTGTCTGTTGCCGCGTTCGTGGTGGGACTGGAGTCGGTGTATAGTTGTTTAACCGCGTTCTCGCCGGCGCCGCTGTGCTGGTCCTCAGTGTAGTCGCCTGTAATGTCGACAGACTGAGGCGATTCAGAGGTCAGCCGATCAACGCAGGATGTAACATCCGAGGATAGTCGGCCAGTCATTCTCTCCAAGGTTAGCGCCGAGTGGTCCGCCATGCTGGTTGGAAGGCGGCAAAAGTCGGAAGCACTAAGATCATTCTGCGTCCACGGTCAATCAATCGGCCTCGTGTTTCCGACTGATGTACGACCGATGCTAGATGGTCGAATTGTTTTAAATTCTGGCGGCCAATGGGAACCGGGCAGGGCGATTATTGGGCGTGGTTTGTACTCCAACGGAACGGCGACATCATGTTCTGCCGTACAAAGTTCGTAAGCAGAATTCTGTCCTTCCCCCGCTTGTCATCTACTCTATCGTTTCGCCATGTTCGCTGGTATTTATATTGACACGCGATGGAATGTGATTGGATAGTAACACAATCTGGCAGAAGGCACGGCGGATTGGGCAGTCCACCGTATCCGGGCCCACGCGCTACCATCCGAAACCATCTGTAAGCTTCCATTTGCACTCAGTGCCATTTATTGCTAAAACTTCTGGGGTTCTAGTCTGATCCTGCCCGAGCGGATGCGAGGTGCAATGCATCTTGCGTGGTACTCATCGCACAGACTTCCGTGACGGCACTCCCGCGCAACCATGTCGGGATATTGACTGTCGTTGACTCAACGCAGCAGGAAGCACACCCAGGCCTCCCGGTCAGAGAACTATCGAGGGTCTAACGGCCGTGGATCACCGGGCTCGGCTCTACGCCGAGCTCGACGATTAGACGGCGAGAATCCCGTACATATATACTCCGATTCCCCTCCCCTCCTTCCACCGTCTATTTTTCATCTCTCATTCTTCTCAAGCTTCCGCACGAACTGAAGCCCGATAACAATTATGTGGCCCTTCTCTGTCCCGACCTACGTCGCAGTCTCCACTAAGAAGCTCGCCGCTCGCGAGGACGCCCTCCATGCGTGTCGTGCCCCACTTTCCGTTCCTGATTGTAATGCTGCGCAAGTGCGGTACTTGCGCGCTACGGGTTCGTATTCTGCATTCTATCAACGTACTTCCGCAGTCGGACGGTGCTGACCCCCCCTCCCAACTTACAGCAAAGGAAATTGTTGAACGCACCTCCAGCGGCGAGTGGACCGCGTCTGAGGTCCTCGAAGCCTACATCGCTCGCGCCGTCCACGCTCAAGACGTCACCAACTGCCTGACTGAGGGTGGACCCATCTCGCTTGCCTTGTGCTTGGGATAGCGAAAATGGCTGACCATGCGACCCTGCTTCTAGTCTTCTTCCGCGAGGCGCGTGCTCAAGCAAAAGCGCTCGATGCTGAATTTGCTTCAACCGGAAATATTCGGGGACCGCTCCACGGCGTCCCTGTCAGCTTCAAGGACATCTGTTAGTGGTCCTTTGCATTGACTTCCGTGGTTTGACGGCTTCCATGACACTCTCCCTCCAGATGACGTTGAGGGATTCGACACCACCATGGGCTTCTCCTCTCGCGCCCACAAACCCCGTTTCGAAGATGCTGAGGTGAGTTCCGTTTCCCAGCCCTTTCTTCGAGCGGCCGGCCAAGGTTCTCCTCGTCCGAGCATACCTTAGCGTCTCCCCTGCACTGTATGGGCAGCTGTAGGCGCTGTGGTGATCAGAATGGCGAGGGATGTAACTAGGCCAGGACGCCCATCGCCTACCATCCTACCACTTCTAGTTACTGACACACCTTTGACTAGGTCGTCTACCTTGTTCGCCAAGCCGGCGGAATTCCAATCGCTAAAACCAACGTCGCCCAGCTCGTCTTCTTCTTCGAGTGTTCTAACCCTGTTTGGGGCCGCACTCTTAACCCGTTTACCCGGTCGTACACATCAGGAGGAACAAGCGGTGGCGAAGCTGCTCTCTTGAGTATGGATGGGGCAGCTCTGGGATGGGGCAGCGATATCGGCGGGTCTCTCAGGTCAGTCAACGCTGATCCTGCGAAATCGAGCATCCCGCTTACATACGTCTGTACCTATAGGATCCCCGCCTCGTTCTGCGGTGTCTATTCGTTGAAACCAGGTTGGGGTAGGGTTAGCACCGCCGGCGCAGTTGGTACGCCTCGTTTCGCGACGCTAAATCGCCTCTTGGGGCCGAGTGGCGTCTTACTAATCCCTACGTTGTTCAGGCACTTGGCCAGGCTTTGAAGCCATCCGCACGGTAGTAGGGCCAATGGGACGGTGAGTGCCAACATGAGCCTATTCACGTGTAGAAATTCTCTGACCAAGAGCGGCATGCCACTACAACGCCGCCACGTTATGAATTGCTCTGACACACTGCACATCGTTTTGTCACGACGAATGGGATCATACCGCGACTCGCGCACGAATCACGTCGTTTCCCACGGCAGGTGCGTGGAGGACATTGAGCTGGGCTCGCGGATTGTCTTTGGGAAGCAGGGCACCGAGCACGACCCCGCCCCGATTCCGTACCGAGAGCCGAACATGCCGCAGGTGCTTCGCTTCGGGTTCTACCTTTCAGGTGCGTGTCTTCGTCCCTCCCACTAGTACTATTACCTCCCTTCCCTCTTCGACAAGGTTGGAGACGACGCCTTCCGGGGTTCAGGCCCATTTCCGGGCTCTGATTTGATGGCTGGTATCGACCGCAACGAATATTGTTGCGTTAAGATGCGGGAAGACTTTTTCACCTGTTATTTTTGCTCAGTCCCAAAGATCAATTGAACGATGAATGGAACGCGGCGCTCACATCAGGGGTACAGATAACTACGTCAAGCCTTCCCCTGCAAACCAGCGGGCAGTGCTCGAAACCATCGAAGCCCTCCGTCGCGCAGGCCACGAATGCATCGAGTTCTCCGTGCCACAAGGTAGCGCGTCCCTGTCCTCGTGAGCTAAACCCGCTATTAAATTACGATTGCAGCGAATCGCGCCATGGAGATCTTCATTGGTCTCACGGCGGCCGACGGATATAAGACCCTCACGGCAGACATGGGAAGCGACCCCGTGGTGAGTTTTAGTTCTGTGCACCTCTAGCACTGTGTGTGGCGTGCTGAATACTTCCGGCGATGACAGGAGCCGGGAGTCTCGTCCCTTCTACTTGGTCCGTGGCTGTATGGTGCGTTCCATGTCATGCCTATCTGTCGACGCACTGGCGGCGACGTATTCGGGATCCTGACGCAACACACATCTGTCCCTCAGGCTGGGTGCGCAACGTGGTGGCGTGGTTGCTAGCGCGTTCGCCAGGACGAAAAGCTTCCAGGCACCGTCGCGCTGCAGGGATCAAGACAGTTCAGGAATTCCACGGATGGGTGAACAAACGCGACGAATACGCCCGTGTGTTCTACCGCGAGGCCCGTGCCTTTTGCTTTGTCCAACAAATACGTGTGTTCTAATCTCTGTCCCCGAACCTGCCATATAGGTCTGGGACAAGCACGAATTTGACGGCATCCTCGCACCTGTGCTCGCTCTGCCGGCATTGCCTCATGGGTACGCGTCCATCACTCTCATTTTTGCCCCTCGCATGTTTACTGGGAAGACGGTCCTCCACAGGTCTTGCAAATACCTGACCTCACTCGCGGCCGCCACGCTACTTTACAACATCGTCGATAGCCCCGTTGGTGTCGTGCCCGTCCGCGCCGCGTCACGGCCCTCGGACGCCGCGGCGACAGAGTGGGCGAACCCATACGCGGTGTTGGCCATGGGTGCGCCCTTGGTCGAGAAGCTACTGTACGGAACCCCAGACGACCGTGGGGCCGGTAGGGGCGGATTCTACGACGCGGACCAGATGGCCGGCATCCCGGTGGGTGTGCAGGTGATCGGACGGAAGTGGGAAGAGGAGAAGGTCATCGAGATGATGAAGGTCGTGGACAGTGCGCTGGGGCCACGGCCGTTCGGGCCTCTTTCTTGGAAGCGGCAGGGCCCATGAGCTTCAGGGGAGTTCTGTTTGCTACTTATGATGATTTACAGTGTATCAGCACGGGCTTCTTGTACTTAGGCCCGTCCCATGCACTCATTTGTATACGTTCTTGCCCGCCACCACTACTTCGCTGACATTTTTCCAGCATGCGATTGACAGACTTGCTGTGGCGGGTGCGTATGTATAAGTTGGCCACGGTCGTGGAGTCGGACTCGTCGAGACGGTGATCTAGGATTACAACCTACCGTGCACCGACACCACCCGTCACCCTCTCTTCTGTCCTAGTCGATCCACCACACGCTATTCACCAGTGGCAGAATGTGACTTTCACCGGTAGGATGTGGAGTGGGTATCTGACGGGTCTGTCGAGAAGGTCGCGGATGGTGGATCGCGATCCCTACACTAGGCGTAGTGTGCACGTCCTCGCGATTAGCGCGATCCTTCTGCTGTCCTTATAGGCCACCGTCTCCCTTCCATGATGTGCACGCCCTGCCCCGCCCGTGACCAACCAGCCTCTCCTCTGGACCCCGCGCGGCCCATGTACCCGCCCCGCAATGGCCCCTTCGATCCCCGCTGTCTGTGAGGCTCGATATGACTGGAAGGATGGCGTAGCGTGGCACGCGATGTGTCTACCACGAGGCTCCACCCCACGAGCAAGAGGGCCGGGAGAAGGGGCGGTGGAAGTGGGAGCGGGCCGACCGTCAAAGTAGCGGAGCTTAGGCACATCGGACTGGTTCCAATATTTCCACCACCTCGCGTTCAGTGCCCGTCGATTTTTCCTAGGCCTAGTGATACATTCGACTCTGCCACGGATTCCTGGTGTAATGCCGCATCCAGCGAATGTATCCCCCCCTTCTGAGCACATACCCAAGTTGCTATATGGTCACGAGGAGCATCATGAATACATCGCGCACCCGTCGCCGCTGCGTCGCTCCGCCACTATCTGCATCAAGCGCAAATTAGGCTGTAACCTTGTGAGGTGACCGTTCTGTTCAGGGCTCACTAAGGCTGTCCACTGGAAAAGGAACCTAGTCTTGATTCCGGCTTTCTCCGCCTTCAGTCCCATAGGCGGGATTCGTCGTCGATGGAGACAGTAAGTAGTATGGTGAGGCATGGCAAGAGCGGCGGCGGGAGCAGCGACCCAGTGCAGGGAGGCCGAGAGGCCAACGGCGAAAGCAGGCGGGGTGCAAACAGGGCAGGATGTCGTGAGGTCCGAGCTCGAGATGTCTGTGAGCACTGAGCCGTAGTCAAAAGCAAGAGCGGTGGACTTCAACCAGACCTGTCAGTTGGTCGATAGGACCATTGATCCGATTTGTTTAAAATGACTTGTGGCTTAGTGGTTGCAGATGACGTTGTGTTCGTTGCGGTGGGGCGAGGTTCGATTCTGTCTGTAAACATTTTTATTTTGGGGGACGCGCAGTTCCTCTGACAGAAGCCGGGGGCAAGGCGGCCAGGGGAGAAACTCGTTGATTGTGCGAGCTGTATTCACATCCCACCGTGTAAAATTGCCCTAACATTTGGCTTGGGGGAGCTGGAGGACGGTGTCAGCGTGAAGCTTCGAGCTCGATGCCGACCGTCTCTCAAACTGCACCGCAGCGCTGTTGGCTCTAGCTTTACCCTACCATCGTTTCGTTAGGGGTGTTCGTGGTCGAGACCGATTTTAGGGGCTCCACAGCTTCTTCCTTCATCGACTTCGATGAGGACATGAAGTTCTCAAAGCTTGTCAGACTACAATGCTCGCACCCCCGGAGTCCGCACAAATGACCTTGACCCATTCTACATACTATTCGACGCTCTACTAGATACACTGCCAGTCAGAAAGCTCATCCACATGTCCTTGTACCCCCTCCACTTCGCTTGGAGGCTGGAATAAAGTCGAAAACGATCGAGGATTCCTATCATTGATACCAGGTCAGGACTTGAACTAACTTAACAACATCAGGACACGCCGCGACGTACCGGGAGACGTGATTTTACCCACGCTATGAGAAGCATCAATTGGATTTCCCCACAAGAAGCCGATACTTCGCCGAAATACGTCCCGACCTCCCCCACGAGAAGGTATGCTTTCAGGAAGCTGGGCCATGTGGCAAGCGTCTCCTGCCTTTCGTGTGCAAAGTAGTAGAACACGCGAAAGGTGTGTGACAGGAGCACCCATTGCTCGCGGGACAAGTCTCGATTGCCAGGCCAGCCGATGATGCTGTTCCATCCACCCGTCCAATGCTGAGAGTCCTGAGGCCTTCTGTCATGGTGAACGGGAGTAAAATCTGCCCCAAAGCCGGTCAGCGTCGAAGAAAGGTCAATGTGGTTGGTAGTTACCATGATTGGAGCAAATAGATTATGCTTGAGCATAAGCACTACGTTTCCGTATCCGAGGTCGGGTCGGAAATTCCGAGAGCCCAGTGACCTGATGACGATGGAGACAGGAGTCCGCGGTGAAGCTTCAGGGGACTGCATGAAAGGAAGGATGAATGTCGCTACAACACAGGGCAGCGTGAATTTATAGGTAACACTGCGGTAAACATTGTCACCACTCACACCGTCAGATGTCGAAGCATAAGCGGTCGGAAACATTCGGCCTATGCCATGTAAGATCCTGATGAGATCAGGAACTGGCCACGGCGATTCGCGGGCGAAGAGAGAATAAAAGCGCACCAGGGCAATCTCCGTGACCGCCTTGCTCAAATGGGCGGATGATGAGATTGGGCGTCTCGGCGATGCTTTCGAATCGTGCCCGCGGATCTTGGCGCCATGCTGGCGTGCGATGGGTCCATGGAGTACTGTATTGGATGGTAAACTTGGAGTTAGAACACTGTTTCATCGGTCGTGCGGCCGACTATGGGTTGGGTGGCGCGCGCGCGGTGCTTGCAGCACGAGGGCTCAAACTGTGGGTTGAGTTTGAATGCGTCCGACTCGGCCTGCGCCAACGCTGACTAGGGAAACGAACCTGAGAGACGTAGGCTAACTGGCTAGACAACCGCGGGGGTTCAGCGACAGGATCATGAAAGTGTATCCTGCGCGCCGGGGCGGGGTTCGGCCCAACGTTTGCGCTGCAATGCCGGACCTCCTGACCACCCCTGAAGTGCGCTATAAAGGGGATGAAGATCGTGCATTAGGTACGTGTCGCGTTGTCAAGATACTCATCGAATTCCCATTTGCAACAGAACATAACTCACATAGAAGGATCGGGCTTCAGGTAACCGAGCTTCAAGTCGAGTCCTGGCCCATAGTTCAGCCAAGTCCGCTCCATGCGACGGTTGTCATCGTCTAGGAACATTCCTGTTCATGTCCGTACTTCCAGACGCAGTCGCATCTGCGTGCAGAGGCCGTGCGAGGCAATGGTGGAGAATGTGGGTGCGGGAAGACGGAGGGTTGACTTAGCTCACAGCGCAGGCGTGGGCTAGGAAGAGGAGGCGTGGAAGTGTTGAACATAGAAGAAGTACAGACAACACAATATCGTAGCGTAGTAGAATTGGGATGTCAACGAAAGGCAAGAGAACATGCTGGCAACATGGCGCTGAGCGAGAAAACCATTGCGTGATATTCGGATATAGAGGCGTAGAAAAGCGGCCATGGCGTTACTGTATGCAGCGGTGTCGAGGAGCGTGTGCGTGTCCAAGTCCCATTATAGTCAAAGACATATGAAAGCAAGAGAGTATTGAAGGGGACTTGGACGACGAAAGGGCAAGCGCGACAGAGAAATCATATGCTAGTGGGAGGGTGAACGATGGAATCGCCTGCTCCTACCGGAGAGACAGGGACACGGGGCCATGAAACGGTAAGGATACCCTCGGCCAATCGCTGTGCACCTGCGTAACCTGCAAACAGACATCAGCCTCAGTGGCGAACCATTATGGCACTGGGAAGACTCACATCAACACCAGCGGGCAAGTCAATTTCGCGCCTGACGTTTCCGTACTTGAGTTCGCGTATCGGATACAACGATGATGGCGTAGAAGCCTCAGCTGCGCTAGACGGAGCCGACTGCGGGGTTTGGATTCGAGGGGGAAGGTGGGGCCCAATGCGCTCCCCTTCAATGATGAGGCGGCTGTCCTTGACCTGCAGCAGGAGTTCTTCTCGCCTCATGCCTGGAACCTCCAGTGTCGCAACCATGTGGGTGTTCTCCGGGTCATCGCAGAGGTCCATCCTGTAGGAAGGTCAGCCATACGGACAGAGAACAGTGTACGATTGCGTACCTAGGTACAAGAAACCCTGTTTCCAGTCGTTTCTTTACGGTCTTCCACCTGTGCATGAGCTTGACGTAAGCCCTGGCCAGCACGCGGTCCAGAATGCGGTAGCGGGGTCCTCCTGCTGCATCTGCGGAACTTGGGTGCCTTCGTGGCTAGTGAACGCGACGACAGAGACCGAAAGCTGTGTGTGCCAGTGGAGGAGCAAGAATGTGGCGCTATGCGGGCCGAGCACGCACGTAGACAGCCTTTCCATGATTTGGGAGACGCCCGTGCGGACCAATCGATTGCATCGCGGAGCTCCACGGCAATGCCGACGCCGGCTAAATCGGGCATCTGTCTCTGTCGAGTTAAACAATGATATACGGCTGGAGAGAATGAAACACTGACGGACAATAGCGACCTGCTTCAGGAAAAGTAAGTTCCACGTCCGGCGGAATCCGGCCGCACACGATTCAAGGACCTTGGGAGGAATCTGTTGAGTGGCAGTCCACGGAGAACGAGAACAATGTAACCTCCCCAACACGAGTGCGCGAGGTGTGACGCACGCATCCGCGTACACCAGAGCCCCCCGGAGGGTAACTGCAAGGCAGCCAGAGCCCCCTACGCACGAAGCCAAGAAGCAAAATGAAAACAGGCGGGAGACGTACCGGAAACTATCCATCGTCGGAAGTTCCATTCAGTGAACCTAAGAATGGCTTGAGTCAGAGCCCTCGAAACCACGCAGTGCAGCGTAACCTGCCCCGACACCAAGGAAGCATCAAGCAATGCAAGTGCGCGAGGTGTGACGCCCGCACCGAGCCGCCTGAGCCCCGGAGGGTAACTGCAAGACAGCCAGAGCCCCTACGCACGAAGCCAAGAAGCAAAATGGAGACAGGCGGGAGACGTACCAGACACGTCAGCGATACTGAACTAGATCGTTCAGCATGGTTGCAGACCACGCCAACTCCATGTCCATGAGCGACCTTGCACTAAGCGGGATTGTGGTCGAGCCATGCGGTGCCCGTTCGCCATGCAAGGTCGTGCCGTGGTTGTGCGATTGTTGACAGAGGCCCAGAGGGGATCAGGGTAGGTTGGAGATCGCCCACAATAGCGCCCCCACGGTTGTGGACCTCCGGGCCATTCCGGCGCTCCGGTTCTTACCGGCTCCCGCATCCTGAACGTACTTCGTACAATCGCACTGGCTGAACCTCTCATTCTCACTTTTAATGAGCGATCTGTCTCCTCAAGTCCTGAGTCCGTCCTGGTTTCTCGGATGAAGTGCCGTTACTTATCCTCAATTGAAACTTTCCAGCGCCTGGCCCGACCCACCGTTCGCAACTCGGCGAGACTTGAAGCACACAAGTACGTCGACGGAAAGTAAGACCCTGCGCAGATCCAGCGGATAAAATGCCTCTAGTCGAGATGGACATATATGGGCTCTCAGGGGAATGGATGTGAGACAGAGACAGAGGCTCTGCTTAAGTATGCCGCCACAGACTCGACGACATGACTTTCACAGTTCCCCTCGGAGGAACAAAGGGTTCCTTAGTAACTACTAACTACCGGTGCAGAACTGGTGAGTAGGACGAGATGTACTTCATCAGTGCCTGCACGCTTTTCGCCATCCTGATCCCTAGCGATCCCACGTCAGGCCTCCCCGCCATTATATCCAGTATCATCACGTCACACAAAGATTCCCTATCAACTGCAAGACACTTTAGATATCGTGTCCTCTTTGTTGCTCAAAGCGTCTTTCATCCAATCCTCCAGAAACTGGCGCTCTTCTGCCATACGCATTAATAAGACTTCGATGGCACCCCGAAGGAGCTTGAAGTACGACTCGTTGTGCTCGAGCGTCACTGCAAGTCCCACAATATTCTCCTTCGTAGGTTTGAGGTCCAGCTCGAGTGCAGGAGAGCCAAGCTAAGACAGTCATGTTAATGATTATGCGGTATATCTAGGTGGTAGCGCGTACGCACTATGTCTTCCATTGTGTCGGCGTCTTGTAAAGCCAGCGTTGAGTGCAGAAACGCATCGGCGGCTTCAAGATGACGTTTCTGAATGTTGTGGATGTGTTCCAAGATGCTTGATGGGATATCTACACCCTATCATAGCCAAGTCAGCCACCAAGTCAGCCACATCACAGAACAGCGCGGTCGAGAGCTGACCTCTGGCCAAAGAATGAGTGTGGGCAGAACAGCGGTGGTCGCCTCGCGCAAGCGCGCTCGACATTTCACCCATTCCTCTCGCACTTGTTCGCGACTGGATACCATGCCGAGGGTTCAAGCTTTCAAGAACGGAAACTTTGCTCAGGAGGGTGTTCGGATAGGGCAATTATACTGCAGGAATGATGCGATAGAGGGCATATACAGGTGCAGGCTGGCCCGGGACATGAAAATGAAGGGCGGAATGCGAAACCAAGTCGCTGGGTCATTGACACGAGCGTGAGCGGCTTACGCCGGATAGCGGAATGAAGCGAATGGGTGAAATATTAATGGTACCGGTGCAACTCAGTCGCCTGAGTGTGTTGCGGCGAAATGCGCGACGGGGATGTCCAAGAAGTCAAGGACCGCAGGCGGAGGAGGAATCCGTATGCGTCGCACAAACAGATCTAGATTGGGACGGAGGCGGCGATCGCTGTAGGCAAAACCCGAGTCGCCCTGTGGCACAAAGAGATCGTGTGGGAGAACAATCTCTTGGTCTACGTATATCGGAGGCGAGAGAGAGATCTAGAGTGCAGCGTAAGCATATCTGTGGTGTGTTATTCTCATCTTGATTAGCGTTAGAAGCTCCAAGTAACCCGGCGTCCGATTTTCTTTTCTGCTCGATAGATTTGCCAGTGAAGCCCCGCGCGGTGTGGATCACCCAGACAGTGCCCAGTGAGGTGCGATCGTGCCTTCATTGCACTTGCGTCCTATTCCAACAATGTCTAAGTAGCTAATTATTATGCCAGTGCCATCCAGCCTCACCCTGGCAAGACGCCCTATCGGTGGCAAAATGGGTCCCACCGCTGAGAAGGCGCAAATGTCCTCCTGGTCTGTGGTTGCTGGCCACGATGCTGCCTGCGGATGAATCCGCCGTGCCAGGCGATGAAGGCGCGACTGGGGAGCGGCACGCCGAGCCAAGGCGTTGTGTAGGCAAGCACAGCTCCGTGTCAGACTCGTCGCCGGCTGCTCTGAAGAGTAGGTACGCCACCTATATCGAGCAATTATTACTAGTTTTCTCTGTGTGTTGTTACGCTACACATTTACAGAATGCCCATTAGTAGTGGCGAATGACGACGACATTGGGTACTAGGTATGATGTCGAGATTATATGTTAGCATCATCGGCGGGAGGTACAGTTCGCTAATACGCGTAGACAAGGACAGGGAAGGGGTGGTTGAGAGCGAACCCATGCCTTTACTCAGGTACTGATGACACACCGGGGTGGTAAGAGTAGTCCAACTCGGACGGTGAACGGCAATATCAGGACCAATGGGCGGCAGACTCGCAGAAATAGCGAGACAAGCACGCACCACCATACTGATGTCAACGGTACATGATGCCCCCGGAAGATGCCTAGATGTGAATTAAGACACGAATACACATCGCTGTAAGCTGCTTCCACTTACTCAGTTTCGGCCAACTCCTGCGTATACACTATCCGCGCGGTGCAGTGCGGGTCTATATGGCCAGAACCTTCACGAGGTAGACCCGTGTCCATCCCTAATGACGCGTAGGAGAGTAACTGAGTTCGTGAAAAGACGTTAAAATTTTGAAAGATCGTGGGGGCAATATAGACAGGGAGCGGTCTTGTGTGCTGGTGTCCTAGCTAGTTGACGATATTAAAACGGGGTGGTCCGTCTGTGTAGTCGTGGGTTCGGGTCGTAGAGAATGCTTTGGCAATGCACATCCTGCCGTAGATCGTATTGGGTCAACGTGTGCGATGGACAGGCGATAGTGGACTGCGCACGGGCGAAAGGCCCAGACAGTGCCATGCGAACGATGGTTGTGATGCTGGGAAGAGAGAGCGCGCAGAGCCGTCGGAGACCTTCCGAACGATGGCGGTGCGCTGTGCGCTACTCGGGCGACCGGCGACGGTTGTACGGGGAAAAGGCAGGGTCATCCCACAGAGGCTGTGGCTGGAGCGTGAACGGAGGCGGAATGTTGAGCGGCGGCCGCGGGGTTGAGAAGTCGACATTCACGGGCGGGAGGTTGCGATGAGTCTCCTCCGAGCAACGTCTTTGATGCGTGGGCGGGCTGGACTTGAATGCGCTCAAGGATGCGAGTGCCGGGTAAGGACCACCAGCGCTTAGTGAACCGATCGGGCTGAGACCGGGGCCGCGCGTGCGCGACGCAGCCGAAGGCAAACCAAGGGTCAGCTTGGGGTCCTGCTCGTTTGGGGGGTGTCCAGGACGCGGCGTTGCTCTGTACATCTCTTGCAGCTGGGTGAGGGACGTGGACGCTGGCGCAGGAAAGCCCTGCAAGGGTATCCTCCACGCACGGTCATCCATCAGCCCTCGTTGGCTCGAACCGGGAATACCAGGGCCGGTAAGCCGAGTGCGGGGTACGAAGGATCGTCCGTACTCCCCGACAAGATAGACATCGCGATGGGCGGGCGCGAACAGCTGGGGGGAACGGCGAGCGGACGACCCCGCGCTGCTGTCTGGCATTTTGCTGATATCGCCGGCACCGCGCGGGAAGAAGTCTTCTACCCTCGACCCGGCGTGTAAAGTCATGGCTGTTGGACTAATGTCGCCGGCGGAGCCTGGGAGGGCGTTCTTGAAGGGTCCGATCCGTGGTCGGCGCGTAAGGGGTGCAGAAGAAGGGGGCCGACGTGCCTTCTGGCGGCGTTGATTCTGCACGTGACGAATAGAGATTATGAATACTTCCGACCAAGGGTAGACAACAGTGGGGGCTTACCTGGACTTTGCGAGCACGTAACCCTATTGACCTCCCCGCCAACTCGCGCATCTGGGTAGTAGGAAACTGAGACTACCAATGAGCGCGTGAGATAGCGTTGGAGGGGGTTGCGAGGGGGGACGTACCTGTGTGAGAAGTGCCTGAAGGACAACCGCCTGGTGCGGCGTAATCAAAGTATGCGTCCGCTTCTTCGCAGGGGTACATTCCAGCACGCCCTCCAAGGTAGAAGGCTCGCTGAACCCCCCTTCCATTTCCATGTCCGCAAGGCCGCCTTGCGAACGTGAGGGGCTCGAGCGCTCGTGTTTCCTTCTTCGATGGCTTGACTCGGGGTCAGAGGATGGAGCAGGAGCAGAGGGGTTGGGGACGCCTGAGGGGGAGGTAGTAGAGTGGTCATGCGAAACGATGTTGCCGGAGGAGGATTCTGCTGGGATGGTGCGTGGGTCTGAAGGGAGCATGTGTCTGGAGGGCGAGGCGGAGGATGAGCGGCGAGCAGTCTTTTGTGGCCATCGATGGTCGGTAGGATTGCTTGCGTCTGCATCGCTGCGTGACATGGCTATAGCGAGCGATTAAAGGGGAATTCCTTAGGCAAGAGCGCTGGGTTAGCGAGGAGACGTCGAGAATTAAGAAAGACTGGAGTGAATGCACGGAGTGGAAGAGCGGTTCACAGCCTTTTGCGGAGCGCCATAGATAGCTTGAGCACATCGATTCGGGGCAGGGGCAATAACAGACTGCGTGGAAGTGGACTTGTGAGGCAAGATTCGCGAAGACTGCTGCTATTCACAGGAAGGACGCCACAGTACCGCGCCGCACAAAAGGAATCTGCATTTGATCTCGGGCGAAATACGAGAGGACGCGACGTGGGGTTACGGCGGGACGCGGGGTGGGGACATTGCCCGAACCGCCGCATAGAGATCTCTACGCGATGGTAGGATCGATATCTAATCTGAGCCGTGTACAGCCCCACATTAATCCTCCGAGAAAGCGTGCACCAGCGAAATGGTAGTTACCGATCGAGCGACCCTCGGCCCTGAGGCCAGTTCCCGGCATCTATTCCGAGGTGAAACGCGTACGTGCAAGCTTGAGTGCGGAAAGGTTCCATCGCACGATGCGAAATGCCATCTGCGGGAGAGAGCGACGCAATACGTCAGTCGCGGTATCTCGATATGCGACGAGCATGGGCTCACTGACCTTCATGCCAATCGGCCATCGACAACTGAGCCAGGACGTCCCTTATCGACGCTGCACTTGACTGTCCGACGGACCAGACCCTCAACACGAAACCCCTCCGACGCAGCGCTAGCCCGCGCTCGCGTGCGCACGCTCTCGAGCCACGTAGATCGCGACGGACCGTCGGCCACCGGCCACCGGTGACGTTTGCTGCCAGTCCAGGCTAGTATAACACAGGGAGCCTCAGCCACATTCAGCGGGAAATTAAAGGGCAACGGACTCAAACTTGAAGCCAGTCTCGAGTTTCCCGTGCAGCAGCGCAATCCGCGCGTACCTCTGCGTGTCTCTCGCATTGCCCGAACCGTCGCACAAAAGGATTTTTGAGTGACGGCAGAATCTCCGATGCAGAAGCGCCGCTGGTCGTAACTTGCAATTGGCAGGCATTGGATAGATGGACGGCGGAGGGCGGAGGGCGGACCATGTGAGTCAGGCGTTGCCCGAACAAAAAGGGCCATGAGCGCGCGCTACTCGCGCCCTGCGAAATCCGCGGCAACATCGCGTGCACAAAGAAATCGCTACAGTCCAGTGTAAGACAACAAAATCCGCAATGCACATGGCTACCACTTACGTTATGTGAGCCAGATCGCCCATAGCCACGCTTGCAGCGGTGTATTTGGCATCTCGCCCGAAAGGAGCATGACCCGACATCGCCAGACTTGCAGCGGCGGACCTAGGGTTCTTGTCCGAAGGGAGCATGTATGGCCTGAGGCAGTGTTCGAACTCGGGGGCCTTCAACCCAACCAGCAGCGGCGCGCGCCACGCCAGAATTGCCAGTGGGCCAGCCATCTAGTGGGCGTAGGACGAGCAATCCACTCTAGGCCTACAAGCTGCACAACACACGGTGCCAGCCAAGGGTACGTGGGGCCTTCAGAACGCGTGCGGGGAAGTACAACCGAGATGAATGATGCTCGTACCTGCTGGTGACTTGCGATTGTAAATCTTCCTGCGACCGCTCCCGTCCCTAGAAGCGCGCACAAGTGACATCGGCGCAACCGCCTCCCCAAGTGACTCCCCATAGAGCAGAGGAAGGGGGAGATCAGGTTTGGGCGGGAATCTCAGGTTGAACAGTGGGTAAGAGGCAGGAGTAGGCGGTGGCGCCGCTCAACGTTCAACGTTCAATTTCGTGCAACGTCAACGTGCGCTCAGCGTCAACGCTGAGCGCTAAGCGCTAAATGCTAGGCGCAGTGGATCCGCCAGACTCGGAGTTGTCTTGCCTCGCGCCATCCAGACTTCAGCATGCTCCAACCCTTTACGCCTATAATGTTCGCATTTTCTTGCACAAATACATCATGGGAAGCGTCCAACTCATTCCATACCGCCTGACTGAAACCATTCCCGCAGAATTTCACGCTCGCGAGCCATGTACTGTAGCAACACATCAACCGCCTCCTTGAGGAGCCTGAAGTAGGCTTCGTCTGCCTCGAGGGTCTGTAGAAAGCACGCACCGTAAGTCTTGGCGGTTATGTATGCGTACCATGTATGCGCATACACTGATCTTCCTCTTTCCATTGTTCTTCTCTCCTCGGACGCCACCTCCCAAGAAACCACGACCGTAATGCATCGTGTTCCCCTACGACCCCTGGTGGCGCATCCTGACGATGCAACTTCTCTCCATGCAGCTCCTCCCCGCGCAATTCTGACTAATCCGGCGTTGACTCGGCCAGCCTGACCTGCCCAACCGTCACACTGATCAGTGTACCGCGCCCAACAAGAAATAAAATCGCCATCCTTTATCTCCTACATTTCCTGGTTTCTGTCCAACACATGTAAATTCACGATGAACAACAGTAACTCCAGTCACTCCCCGCACCATCGCGGTCTCTTCTCTCTCGACGGTCCTCTTCGGACGAAAGACCGAGCCGCCGACGACCTCAAGCTCCAGGAAGGTGGAGAGCTCTCCCAGGACGCTGTCGGCAAGCTGATGTATACCATTCGCTCGCGCAGGAAATAGAAGTACTCGCTGAGGTATCCGAACTTCTGTGTGTTTGCTATCTCATGGGTTGACCTTCCGTCCTTTTAACAGTGAAGTAGTCCAATCCTGCCCATCTCCTGACCCCGTCAAGAAATGGCGTCGCCATGACTAGGGCGAAATAGGATTCAGACATTCGCAGTAGGCTCATTGGCCGAGGGAGGGACGTGGGGCCACGAGACGTTAAAATATACTCAATTCATGTAATGTGGGTGTGTAAGCTGGCGAGGAGACATTAGCATTGGCGGCCATCATGATATACAGTGGTGGGAAACCTCCCCAGGCACCTCAATTTCGAGCTTAACTTTTATGTCCTTGAATTCCCGTACGGGGGACAACGAAGATGACATGAGGTGGGACTCAGTGCGCTCCCCTTCAATGATAAGGTGGCGTCCTCTGACCGCACCGATAGCTTCACCGCTGGACGTACTCTTGACCGCGGCAAGAGGCTGGACCCAGTGATGCAATTGAACCCGATGGGCGGCAGGTTTATAGCCTTCGATAGCCGGGGGAGGACGGATGGCTGCAACGCACACCTCCTGAGCCCTGCGGCCCTACTAGTACCTACCACGACTTGCGCCCCTCCACCTACCATATACCTCTCGCCCCTTCCTTCCGTTACTGTGTGTTCCGGCACGGCCGTTAACGCTACTCCCCCCTTGTATGCACAGGCCGCCGGGCCCATTGTACAGTCGACCCCTTTCATTCTCCATCGTAACTACTACATATTCTATGCCTACCATGAGGCACAGCCTCGCAGGGTAATAGGGATCGAGAAAGAAAGAAAGAAAATATACGCCTCCCGCACGTAGGGCTCTGAACAATTGCATATTGAGTTATAAGAAGGCTTGCTTCTGGTTGTCTTGACTGTGTTCCACCTTTACATGAGCTCCTTGTACGCTCTGGCATGGCGGTCCAGAACGCGGTAGTGCGCCTTTTGTATATGACGAAGCCTCCATGCCTTCGCGCACAGCGAATACAACGTACAGGTGACGGGTGTGCCGGTGATAAGAACACGAGCTGTTTCTTCAGATGGCCGGGTATAGGATACCGGAACCAGACGTACAACATCTCGAGATTATCACTCGAATACAGGCTCGGTTAGTTCCGACCAGTCAGCAGCGGTGGTTGAAGCACTCACGTAGACAGGCCGTCCTTCCATATGATACATCTATCACTTCGGCGACGAGGTGCATGGGGGTGTTAGTCACAAATCCACGATTCGAGCGGAGATTCCTGTCGACCCATTGGACCGGCATGGCCTGACGCCAAGTTGGTGAATCAGAGAGATATACAGTACTTGGTCCCTTTATTTTGTCGTGCTCTTTGCCTCGGTACACATGATCCCCCCTATGCGCAGAGCCTCCTTCTACCTGGACTACATCTTTCGTGTGGCACAGGTGGTTCTCGTCATTTATGTCGTTATCACCTGTCCCCTGGACCGTGACTTGACGTCTAACGTCTGCAAAGCTTTATCCCTGTACCGACGCACTATCGTCTCTCCCGTCGCTTGGATATGCTGGCATCTTGCTACCTGGGTGGCGAAGACACTGATTCGCGAATCCCACCGTTCGTTGCTTTGGCTCTGTAATCAATCATGGGATGCTTACAAGGGGGTGAGCAATATTTCCGGGTACCTGTGACGGAGATAAACTGAATCCTTACCAGATTCGCTACGCGTGGAACGCGCTCCGTCCCGGGATGGTCCTCTGGGGGTAACCAGAGGTTGGGCTGGCTCTCTGTTAAATCTGCTGCTCACTAGTCAGTGGACATATGTTTCTCGACCTTATGAAACCCCACTTACGGCTCACCCTGACAGAGATTACAGAATATTGTACAGCATATGAGCAGCACTGTACGCACACGCGCAGAAATGGTCCTGTGTAAAGTCTAGATGTATTGGCTCGTCGATGTACATCTGTCATAGCACATCATATTCATCTCGGAGACATGTTGATGACTTGTCAGCAACGATGATGGCAGGGCTCAAGTCGCTCTGCGTCTTGTGCGTCCAGATCTCTGTTGCCGGTCATATGGATCACAAGCGTAGACTCCGAGTGGGGGGAACGAACATACCGAGACTGGACCTTCCTTGGGACAGCTTACGCACTTGCTTGACCTTCGAGAGAGAGAAGTGCAACGTTTGCGGAGTCGTGGGTGGGATGATCTGCTATGGTAGGGATTTCGTTGTATGCAGTTGTCGGAAGAGCACTTGACAAGGGGTACTGTGTGCAGAAATCCTTCGTCATGAGGAGCTTAACGTGACGATGTATGACATGCTCACAGGATGAACGCTATTTCCTCTGCTATCCCTTCTCATAGGGTCGTAGGATACGCTAGCCGGACCATCCGTCGCATCAGCGACGGGTTGGGAAGCGCGATATCCGTCGCCGCGTCCCTTCCAGGCGTCACCATTGTAGTGACGCGGATAAGGGACCGATTGGTATAAGGCGGACTCTCCCTCTTGCCCTAAGGGAGTCATAGCTGGTGAGTTCGGTCGATTCTGAACTCGGAGAGCCGTGTATCCCTGTTCGGACGCCTAGACGTTCGTTCGGATTACTTTGCGCACTCCGCATCGGTAGGCAAATTTTGTCTGACTCACTGTGTATGTCAATGGGATTGGCCACGGTGGCATCTGCTGCTGATACCAACTGCCCTGGTCGTGCGTCTCAAGGCGGGTATCAATACGTGCCATAATGAGTATCGAGCAAATCTCTGCCTACCTGCGGGGTGGCGGGGCTAGGTACCTGTGGGTGCTGTCCACCCGATGTAGGGTTTGCACTCGACTTCCCTGAGAAATTGTGGGGATGTAGTGGCTGCCTGGTCTTGCTCTCTGTCTTGTGCGGATTACCCTATGAGTGCAGAAAACTTCATCCATGCTGTTTCTCCGCTAAAGTCAGACATGCTCACCTGCTCGGGATCACAATACATTGCTATTCGACCATGCCGGGCATTCTGGTGGGAGTTTTCTCTACTGCGTCGTCAGATTTGAATGAGACTAACCTGTGCAATACGGTGGGCCTGTCGTTGGGATCTATGGGCTGCGAGATGAGCATACTGCGAGTGGTGACCTTTGAGTGGGCGACGATGGAGACCTTCACGGCCGGATTGGTATTCGAATGTACGACACGGGGGCTGCATCGAGGTCATACGTCGCATCTCGATCAACGGGGGGGAACGAAGCTTACCATTGGTCAGGCATGCAATGGGTGTCGAACGGTGCATGACGGTTTGTGCTGCTAGATATTGTGTCTCTTGAGTTATTGTGGCCCACAAAAGGTCATTTCGGGAACCATACAGGGGACAAGACGGGAATCACGCGTTGACGCGTTGAGATCGCAGCAGAAGACTTGTGTTGCCTTGGGTCATGAATGTCAAATGCGTAACATGGCGCTGCGCGTCAGCATGTTTCCTGATAGAGAACTGCGTGATCATGAGAGACTAACCTCACGGTGCTTCTGGTCATCTCACGGTGTCGAGCAAGCTCTAGCCTTCCTTGCAGCGGGAGTCGCCGATCTCCGCCATCTTATTATGTTGGAGATAAATGCACAAAGCTCCTAGGTTTAGAGGACTCGGAGCGCGGCGCGGACGGCGGCCTGCAGTGCGATGGTCAGAATGTCAGGTCTAACGGGGACGGCTCAGCCGTACAGGTGTCAGTTCGACTTTCCATAGCGTCACAACGTAGATCTAAGGCCGGGTGAACTTGGATCGAAACGGAGATTCTGAGCGCTGGCGGAGAAACTCGGGGCCGTGGCTGCTCGGCCCGGGACTCCCATGCAGCGACACACAACTTGTACGAGTCTCCTCTGCACTTACTCTCCACCGTCGCCTGGAGACCTGTCCGCCCATTCCGCTCCTCTCCTGTACATTCAAAGCCGCACGTCCACTCATCTACCGCCTAACCCCTCACTGTTTTCCGTGTTGCGTTCCATGTCAGACGAGACTTTTCCGTTGGACTTGCACAGGTGCGGTCATCATTTATCCCTTCCCTTCCACAAGGGCTGACGCTGTCTTTGGTATCCAGACGTCCCGCGGATATTCAGCAGACGGGCCTAGCACCGGTGACATGGCCTCAAGTATGCGCAAAGAGGAGGAAGTACTCGCGCCCTGTAGGCGCTCGCGGCGCCCGCCGCAGGGCTTAGCGCACGTTGCTGTCTGGCAGACATCGATGGTGAGTCCAGCATCCGCGTAATCATTCCGCAACTTCTCTGGATGAAAACCTCCGGCTTTCTGCTCACAACGGACACTATCACAGGCTCGTTACTGAACGTGTCTGATCCGACAAGACTCCTAAGTCCCTCGAAAGCCTCATGGTCGCCAACGGGATGTTTTGATTATGCGCCTTCAACTGAGGTTATCCTCGCCACCGGTGCGTTTCCGAGTCTTCGTCTTACAGCCCCCCACACACACGCACTGACACGGTCATTCATGGTGCGTGACATTGCGTCGACGTGGTGCCAACATCACTCTCTAGGCATATCCTTTTTCGATCTCGGGAGGGTGGCGGAAGGCGGGCGGGCACCATCACACGCCATGCTGACTCGCCCGTAGTGGTGTTTCCGCCAACTTCTCTACCTCCATATTCAACAGAAGCGCGTCCACGGCTGTTGAGTCGACCGATGGAAGGTCGAGGTCGAGGCGGGGCGTACAGCGTGTAGTTCCAAAGCCTCAGGTACGTTTCTCACCTTCAAGGCGCGCTCTATACTCAGTACCTCCCATACAACGCCGCACTGTGCCGACAGATTGATGTTGGTAAATCTGTTGAAGAGATCGCTTTCCCGCTTCACTCCCTGGTCAGCTCCCAGGTGGGCATGTTGACGACGCTTCTGTGCGAGCCATGTACTGATTTCTGCCTTACCATTGGACTCGCCCTCCGCTGGTCTGGGGCACTATCTGTCCAGATGAGTGCTCAGGGACGACGCCCCAACGCCAGCGAACTATAGAATCTGTCTTCCGCTGCTTCGGCCCACCCGCGGTGATGGAGTGGAGGTGTCGGCTTGATATATGGCACAAGACTACCCGGCCTGCCTATCGTTTTTCGTCCCGTACTTTCCTTACGCGTTTGGCATGTGTGAATGTCGTGCGTATGCCATAGTATCGCCGTGCTCCCGCGAGCCGTCCAACGCATCTCCGTGCCGCATTCGTTCTAATGGCATTTGTACTTTGTTTCACGATTTGATACATGCGCTGCGGTCCTGTACGCCTTGAATAGCCGATCTATGGAGAAAAGCACTCGAACGCCCCAACCGTACTCTACAGCCCGACGGACTCTAGACCGCACCTATGCCCTGTCCGCTGCCGGCAGCCCTGTCCGCGACCAGGGCTGAGGGTGTCTCCGCCCTTGATCTCCCACACGCCGACTTCCTTGAAGACCGCATTGGTTCCGCACCACCTCTTCCGTTCTAGAAACTTTCTCCCTGTGGGTGCGAACCACCCATCCCATATGCATCCCACAAAGCTTGGCCGCTGTCAAAGTAGGCTACTGGACGGTAAGCGAGCGCGCGCTCAGAATACACACCACAGGCAGTCAGCATCAGCTGGTTCTTCCTTGGAGCACGGCCGCCCCGTTGCAAGAATTCGGAACTGCCTTCTCGGGATGGTCCGCCGCGGTTTTCTGATCGGGGGACAACATTCTTGTTTGCCATTGTTTGCTGGATCCACTCGGATCCGCTCCGGCGCCGGCCGCCTGGACCAATCGGCATGTATGGACTAAGCGCCAGCCGCAGCCCTTCTGCCAGGTCGTCTCACGCTGGCCAAGTTCTGCTTTTGTTCCGAACCACAGGTATCTTCCAGTCGATGAGTTGTCCAGCCTTCTTTTCCATTCCTATTTCGCGTTCGGCGAGTCACGTTCCCCTGGGCGACTGTCAATACTCGGCGACCCGCCGAATGCACGTTGCCGGTGGTGGTGGTGAGACCTCGAGCTCACCGCGGCATGAATGCATGTACACGGCGCGTGTACGTACATCCAGAGGCAATGACTGTTCGATTTGACTTTTCTTCAGGGTCAAATGTATGTGGGAAAGCCGTCTACCCGGGACCTGCCTCATTTTGCTCCTAGGCCCCCGACGGCGAGAAGCGCCTGACATACGAGCTTTCCTCCCGATCACCTAGATCTCTGGCACTCGCTGAGCCCTGGAGCCCTTAACTACGTTTCCCCGAGACGCCAATGCTCCGTCCTCTTCCCCTCCATCTGATCCTCAGAGTACAACCCCCTTCGTCTCCACACTCCTTCAACTCCCACTGGCATCACAGGCATGTCTCAAAGCGATAGCTTGAGGTGGGCCGATTCCTACGTTCCAAAGAGTCTATGTATAACCCCCATTGCCAGAGCCCCTGCCACCTTCGTGGCGTTTTCCTTGTCCACATTGTGAGTCTGAAATACGCATCGTCTCTCACGACGGCGGCTGATCATAGAATGGCGATATCACAGATTCTTCGGCAGTCCGTCCTACACTCCCTCTGTACGGGAAGAGGTTCCTGACGTCGCACTATTCCCAGTCGTCACCGTTCAGACTGTCCTTTACTTTCGTCACTATCGTCGCGATAGAATCTTTCTCAAGCTTCTCGTGCGTTTACCACGATACTCCTTGTCTCGTGCGCAATTCAATTCCTTCATATCAGGTGTCTGTCGTCGCTGTTCTACAGCTATTCCAACAGATTCTTCTGTCCGTCAAAGGTACCACCGCCTCTGTGGTAACCCCCTCCCTCGCGTACTGACAATTTTTCAGCTTGGAACGAGCTCGTAAACCATGGAGTCACCGTGGAGGCACTCCGGTTTATTTCCGCCGTGCGTCAGCTGTCTCTGTCCACCCTACTCGTCGCTGATGAATCCTGGTTCGGCTCCCAGTCGACTCTCTTCATCGACGTAAGCCCTGTTACCTCACGTCCTTTCTCACATCTTTTATCGTGTACAATAGGCCGCGATCATCGCCATCGCGCAAATGTAGGGTCACCTTTGTGTATGTCAACCTTTCGGGTATCTGATCCCAAAATTGTCCCTCAGGTACTATGCTTCGCGCATCTGGACATGTGAGTGCCTTGAAATGCTCCCGAGATCATCTGACTGACATTACGCGGTAGTCAGCCCACGGTCCACAAAATTGGTGGCAGCATCCGTAAGATATGGATCTACTCCCTCCTTCCAATCACGCGCTAACCCTAGCGATTGAAGTGTATTTCCGTCTTGAGCAATATGGGTAAGTATTTATTTCCTCCTGGACTCATCTTCGGTAGCTCAAGCTCTCCACCCAGGGCTTTCCATTGGTATGGTGGATTTCTCGTGTATCGATGCGTACGGCTCACTGATCTGTGTTTAGTCCTCATCGTCAAACTGTGTGTGTTTGCAATGTGACTGGTTTTGTAGACGCTCACATTTGTTTCAGACTCGCTGGGGTTCGCATAGACGAAGATGCCGCCATCAAGGTCTGTGCTCGTTTCTCCTAGCGCACAATCCCACTGAGTCTTCCTACATAGACGATATTCATCGTGATCAATGCTGTGACGTGGTCCACAGATGTCCTCCTCTCGACGATCTTCATTGTCGTCTTGATCCAATTACAGACTGGATCCTATGTGTGAGTTCGTCGATTTTCGTCCGCACCACCAACCTAATCAATAACATAGCGGTCATTGGCTTATAAACAAGATGGTAAGTCGCGTTGGACATACGGTAGAGTCTTCCCACCATGGTGAACATAGGAATTTCTCGCTGTGAACATTGATTTGTTGCCTTCGTGAGTCTCCAACCACACGTCCCCATGTTACTCAGACTCATGCATGCGTCAGGGTGTGGGCGCTCGTGGCACTACCTCTGGTACTTTCTATGTAATGATCCTCCACGGCACCTACTGAAGCACATTATAACATAGCTAGCACTCGTCTCCATAAGAGCTCCCTGCAATCTAGATTATATTTCCCTCTGCAGCGGCAAGTATCCCCTTATTCCTGTCCAAAATTGCAACCTTATAACCTACATAGTCCACACCGTATCATTCTTGTGGTCGCTTAACACGCGTCCATGTCCCCGCCGGCAGGCCGTCACACGCGCGCTATTATGCCTTTTGCGGTAAACTAGGACGCATGCACAGAATTGGGCCCCGTATAGATCATGTCTTGTAGTCACAGTACTGAATAAATGTGCATCTGTGTTGTCTTTCTTAGGGTCTGACGTACGACATCCTTTCCGGATTCATGGAGCAACGGTACTCCGGCGGGGCTGGCGGTAGTAGAGGGGAGTGGGGATGGATGACGAGAGAGGAAAGGTCGCAGGGAGGTCCACATGAAGTCGCATGGGGCTATGGACGATCCAGCAGACGCGCGAGAGAGATGATAATTGAATGCAGGGACCCGGACACCGGGCTATCACCGTGAGGGATGGAGTCGTAACACATCATGATAGACGCCAAGAGGGAGGCAAAAAAAAGTTTTGCGACACCGTCGATAGACGCTAGTACCTACGGTTACGGGTACGGCCGAAACCTTCTGGATACTTAAGTAACACTTGCAACTTGCTAGACACCGTTGATCGCTGCGCAATGGTGCCTGGCTCAGGGCGAAGGACACACATCCCCATTCAACCACATCGTCCCAGATCGCCGCACGTTGATCGATTGATTCCCAGATTCGACTCCGAAGCCTGCCAGTGACGCCTCACCTTCTACTTATGAAGATCTCCTTTTGAACGTCGTATCCCCTTGACTTCGCGATCACTTTATAGCGCGAAAATGTCACATACACTTGCTAGTGAAGTCCTCGCCAGCTGGCGCACCCGCGCGTGCAATCCTTATAATCGCGGCTGTCAGGAATGCTCCGAGTCTCTGATCACCCTCTCGACAGATACCTCTGGGCTCCCACACATCTCACAGTATGCCATACGAGCCCGTTGCAGTGAGTTAATAAATTCATATGCAGACAAATTATAGACTCACCGACTCTGGCAGGAACAAGTCCCTGGGTTGACGATGGACCTCCCTACAGCACATGAGCTGAACAGGCAGGCCGTTATGTGGAGCTACAACATCGGTAAGAGCTATAAAGATCTGAGGGACAGGCGGTTCAACACAATCTTCGCAGTCACACAGTACCATTCTCTACCTGCCAACGCAGAACCCGGAACAATTTTAAGGGGGGGCGCCGATTATCCCCCCGAGCCGACTGCAGGCCCTCTGCCAGAGTTGTGCACGTGTAGGGCCGATATGGTGGGCGGGGAGGTGAAATCGCATGACTACGCCTTCGATACCCGCCCCAGCATTAAGGCTTTGCGCGTGCCCGA
This sequence comes from Ganoderma leucocontextum, assembly GCA_020736865.1. Taxonomy (NCBI): domain Eukaryota; kingdom Fungi; phylum Basidiomycota; class Agaricomycetes; order Polyporales; family Polyporaceae; genus Ganoderma; species Ganoderma leucocontextum. The sequence continues at coordinate 1,997,086 of JAHKGY010000009.1, forward strand.
GGTCTGGGTCAGTGCTATCGATGACTTGATGCTACACGACCACTACATCCGCGTGTACCCCCCCGTGGCAGACCGATATCGTTTGTCCGGGAAGAAACTCTACCATCTGCTTGATTTAGGATGGGTCACACCCCAAGAGGCATCGCAAAACTGGAGGAGAGAAGATTGGGAAGCTGTGACTTCCTACGAATGGAGGACTGATGGTCCATATCCAGTTTGCATTCCGAAATGGTTGAAGAAGCCGAATCTGGAGACACGGAACCGAATCCGTGTCTTAATGTTCAACCCCATGGAAGAAGACGTCCCGGAGTCCCACATTTTTATCTCGGGCATCGAAGCCCCTTTCCTGGGCTCCTAAGCTATGGGGAATCAACACAGCGAGATATTGGCAACGACCCTCTCTCCAAGCACATTCGAGGGGAGGACTGCTCGAAGGTATGGCTCTCATGCATCATGCATAACTGAGTGCGTCACCTCACAATCCACCAGGAAAGTCCTAGCTTTGCATTTTCAAGGCGAGGCGATTACGAATACGCCCCTGGCGGGGGGGGGGAGGTGGGATAAATTTCGGCACTAGGCCGCGAACCCGGAAAGCCGTACGAACGACCTGTTCTGATGTTGTCTATGACCACTGTGACCCCTAATGCCACCGCTGGACTGCTCTCTTCGTGTGGCATCTCGTGTCATCATCTTTTTCCTTTCTTGTCCCGCTAGTCTTGTCATGTTCCGAGTTTGGACAACGCTTAGATGGCGCAGTACAAGTGCACTCGAAAGTAGTTAGTTATATTTCCTATAGTACATGCCGTCGAGACGACGTCGTGCGCGTGCGCGGCCTTCTTCGCCGCCGAGTCCCGCCATGATACTGGGCGCATGACTGCTGCCCGCCGACAGTGACCGTCTGAGCGACGGATTCCGGGGGAGTGGAGGGGGCGTATAACTCCTGGGCATGATGCCCGAGTCGATCATCAATTCTGACAACATCGAGTTGAGGGGAGTCTCCATCGACGCCTGCGCGCCAGAGCGGTGTGCCTGCCGCTGCTATCTCTCCATGGATGCCTGTTATCCAGCGGGCGGTGTTCGAAGTCCGTGTACGGGCGGTTCGAGAAGCCCGTCGCGAACGACTGCGCGACGCTGCTCTCCAACTCCATCGACATGCGCCACGACGAGCGGTGGGACTCGCCCACCCGGAGAGGTTTTCGAAGCTCGAGAACGCCATCGATGACGTCCGCGACGACGACGACGACGTGTAGGTCAGCATAGCGGCTGATCCTCGCCCGTCTACTAAGCCTGCATGTAGAGCGCCTCCTGGTCAAGGCGAAGGCCTTCCAGGATCGAGAAGCTCCAACCCCGGACGTCCGCAGACCTAGGTTCCTGTTTGATCGGTCGGGCCAAGGGTTATTGCCCGGCCTTCTGACAGGCGGCCGTGACCCCCCCTCCATATCACTTTGCTACGACGTGGATACGACAGGCCGCGGGGACGACACGGGCACCAGCTTGCTGTCCTCCGGGAGCGCCTGCATCCCGGGCTGGAATTCGCCGGGCACAGCGCGGAGAGCGAGTTCTGCCGGGGCTTGACCATGTCCGGCATAAGGACGATCTCGTCGCCGTCGGGCAACGAGTATGGACGGTCCCCATCACGGTCTAAAGCCGCCCATGAGTGCTGCTGCACGCGGGTGGGTGGGGACAAAGGGGAATTGATGTATTCGACTCGGGCTCCGTCGTCGTCCTCGACCGTGTTCAGCACAAGCGAGCCGACACGTAGAACGTCATGTCCTGTTCCTGCACCACGGGCAAGGGCGACTGTGGCCACCCACGCTTACGGTGGAGGCGGACGACTCGGAGTCGGAGGTAGCGTACGCGAGGGGTGAGGCGACCCTGCCGCCCGAACCTGTTGAGCGTTAATGTGACTCGGAATCGTCGCATTGGAAGGACTGGGAGAAGTTTCGTCGGTAAGAGTCCTATTGGGACTGGAAGGAGACCAGAGTAGGGAGTGCTGGGCTGGGGGAAGGTCAACGTATGCATCAGGGAGCGCGAGGGAGAAGTTGGACGCCGAAAAGTACGTGGAGAACGCGGTGCTGCAGACGGAGTTGCCAGAGCTATTTGCTAGATTGCGACTGGCGTTTCTTTTCGTGGTCTAGGTCTCGCCGCCAGAGTCCACAGAAGTCGCGAACGAGCCGTATTTCGCGGAGCCCCCTGATGAGCGTTGGGATGTCATCTTGCCATAGTGCCCGGATGAGAGCTTCAAGCTCGCGGCCGCGTTACTTAATTGTCGACTGACTTGCGCGGAAGAGAACGACCTTCTAAGTTAGGCGTGGGCGTGGACTCGGATGTCCTTTGTAATGGTGTTCGTGCCGAGCTCGGGTGGTAGGGATTCGAAATCGAATGTGTTCAGTGTTCTCGTTGCGCATGGGGGCTTGAAACGCGTGGGTTACTGGACCGGTGAGGGCGAGGAAGGAGGAGGGTGTCGCGATGGTAATGGAGAGAGCAGGAGGATATATAGGGACTATTGCTGGGACAAGAAAACGGAGGGCGCCATAGCCAGCGTATTATGCTATAGGACATGAGTTACCCGCAATCACGCCGTAGCTAGACCGCGATCCCAATCTTGCCAATATTCTTGTGATTCCAACCCCCAATGGACTCTCGGTCTCCACGTAACTTTTGACCACGTATCAACTCCCCAGCTTTTCCCATTCCGCTCGCCCAGCATTTCTATCACATTGTCGAGTGTTTTACATTGTAGTGCCTCGCTATTTACCAGAGCCAGTAAATGGGGACGATAGGGACATGAAAGGTTCCAAACGCCGGGCGCACAATGGCGTCCACACGGGCCAATTCGACAGATTCTATAATATAATATTTTAGTCCGAATAGAAAAAGATCAGCTCACGCGGGGGAAAAAAACCTACGGAGACGAAGACCGTTCGAAAAGACGATGAACCGGATGGGCTTTGCCTCCGAGACGACGCCGCAAAGCTGTCCACCGTCCGAACCCGGAATCGAAAGACGTTGGTGAACTAGTATGCCATCCACGCGAATGGAAATGGAAAGCAGGTTTAGTTTTGGGGGGACAAGGTGACGCGAGTTGGTGCTGAAGACCAAGACCTGCATGAGACCAGTAACGACTCAGCACAGAGCGCGGGTCCCAGGGCATGGTCACTGACCTTGTCGATTTCGCGCATAAGATATGCCTTCGCCGTGTTGGCAGAGGAACCGTAAGCATCGGAGATCGACGGCGCTAGCCCTGGTACGCGCGCGCCGTCATAGGCGAGCCAGACTTCGTGGTTGTTGAATCGCATGACAAGGTAATAGGGGATTGGCTGACTACTGGGGGGTCAAGTGAACCTATTTATGCGACAGAGCTGTCCAGCGATCTTGTTGGGAGTTGTTGTCCGTCCTGATGGTGTGCCTCCATGTACATCGACGAGAATCTACGGGGCCTCCCCGGGATCGCGATCGGGAGCGTCGCTTATTGGTGTACGAGTACGACGGTAAAAGGCGAGATTCAGTGGAGATGGCCAGGATTTGAAGATAATTATAACTCACTGTACGCTGACTGCGCATGCGCAAGACCGTCGGGATTGGACTCGGAGATATGACCGAAATCTGGTTCCACCTAGGATCAATCTCGCTGCACGGCAGGCAGCGGGCGAGCTAGCGTTGTCATTTCTGTAGAACGAAATATACGCGAGATTCAAAAAAGATGCTAACGGACTTGGAGACCTGGAACTCACCAAGGACAGGCGCGAGCGGGGTGTGCACAATAGATTTTCGTGGGCTTGTTGGTCACACGCGTACGCTCCTTGATGATGAATAGTCGAACAAAAGGATCACGGACGCGCGGGACTGACGATGTTGGGCAAAGGGATACCTGGATCCATCGGGAATGGCCCGAGGTTGGAGTGGCGACCCCGAGTCCTGACCGCACGACCCTGCTACGATACAGCAGCTGTGGCAACAGTCTGCGGAGAGCCGATGCTGTCAGTGCGCCGCCAGTCAGAAGTTCCACGAGCACTTACTATCAGCCATATTCCACCTGTGATATTGGTACGCGCGCACGGAGGAGAATTTAGAAAGAGGTGGTCCTGGAGAGTCTCCCGCGGTTGGGTCCCGTAGTCAACCGCAGCAGTGCAAACACTACCATACAAAAATGCGGCAAAGTCCGCCGTATCGGCGCCTGTCTTGCCTGCTTGAGCTCGTACCCCAACACGGACTCTTGCTGACTGGTTTGGTATTTAGAAACTAAGCTGCGGCTCCGAGAAAACGTTGAACTACGACTCGCCGCTCGTGGTCGACGGGGGGGAAAGCCTCTTACCAGTATCGAATCACCATGAGAGATTTGCCCGCACCACTCTGCGCGCAACTGCCATCATGTTGGACCGCGTCGCCTCCATTCAACGATCTCGCGCGCTCCTGGATTGAATCCAATTCTCCCAATGCCATCAACTCTCGTCGACATCCGCCACATAATCCTCTACCTCTTCCTTTCGGATCCCCATCACCTTCTTCTCCAACTCGACGCTTTCAAGACCCGACTGGCCGACACACAAATATCAAGTCTCCCTCTTCTCGTCACCATTATGCTCGAGCATGGGCTCCGGCCGCCACCCTTTCGATCTTCGACTTCATCTTTGCCTTTCGAGAACTTCCTTCACTCTCAACTTCGTACCTTAACTGACAATGCGCGTGCGCTCAGCACGGCTATATTGCCACGTTAATACCATATTATTATCTTGCTCTCACACCCTACTCTCGCTCCTTCCGCTCCTGCTCGAATAAGTGATCAATTATGATTGTATCTTCAACAGGGAATTGACCATTGACACGATACCTCTGTCGGTTTGAGGATACATGTATGCCTCTCAAGGCTATGCGGTACCGAAATTGAGGCCCCCAGATGTGCCCGGGGTGGGAGCTAATTCAGCGTCGACATCAGTCACACGTAAGGCCGCCGCGTTGCAGCCGTGCGGGGAGGAGAGTGACCACTACATAAATATTACTGCTCTTCTATTACTCCTGTGGGTTGTCATCCAAATGATCGGCTTCGCTTCTGACCAGTGCCAACCATAAACCTTCCACGTCTACCGCAGGCTCTGCGAATAAGACTCTCCGTCGTGTACCAGAAAGGGACCGGAGGTATGCGCTATCATAACAGTCTATGGGCAATCCCTTGGGGACAGTGAAATTTGCACGTGCAACGCCAGGGCGCAAGTATCGCCTTCGGATCGGGGCACCATGTGGGTTCCTCATTTCGGCGTGCTTCTTGTCCAAACAGCGAAGGATTTCTTCGAATGGTCTCGAGCGCCATATTTTGTCGAACGCAACGTACTCCTTCACTCCTCCGATGGCATCCTCCTGTTCTTCATCAGAACTGGTACCTTCCATGCCTATGTGCACTACAAGGTCGTGCACAGTCTGTGCGACGTCTAGGTCTCGGATGTGCAGTGCTGCGTTCCGTCGGTTGTGAAACGTCTAGGGAACAAGGTTCTCAGGTAAGACTTAACGAAATACACCACGAGAAAAATACGCACCGTTGCCTTTCGACTAGTCGCGGCGCAGCGCTTGGTGAAGGCCACCTGGCGGGAATAGGTCGCAGATGCAAGACGCAGCATGCGTTTGATATGACGCAGATATGTCCTCAGTGCTTTGATAAATGGCTTTCGGCGTTGATAGCGGCGAGGGATGAATTCCAAAGCGTATAGTCCGCCTTCCGCGGCGATCCAAAAGTCAGCGCAAAATGAACTCTCGATGCAAAGATTGTACAGCGCGGATGGTGGACTATCCCAATCGTAGATGTAAGGTTTTCGAACAGTTCCTCCTTGATTGATAGCGAGAAGAACGTGCTTCTTGAATTCCTCCGTAGGTGGAGCGAGTACCGCCCCGGTGGGAGAGAAGCCAAACGTCATCGCAACGTGACTGCGTATACATCTCTAAGAATACAACGTTAATAAGACGAACCGAAGTCGATGAAGAGGAGAACCTTTGCATAGTTTCCAGGAGAATCCTTACCCCCCCGATTGTTATGAAGCACTGGCTGATCTGAGTCGGAAGATGATTGGGTTTTCGAATTCAGGGTCTTGAATTTACTGCGCGAGAGTCGGCGCAGCTCGTCGACGACATATGCCATCTGAGCATCTGATTGTTCCTGTCGCCTGTCTGCGAGTTCCTGGTTGTGCAGCAGCTGATCCAGTACTCGGTCGAGTTTGGTGGCGAAGGTATCGAGAGGGGTAGATTGCTGGTTCGATCAACAACTGGTCGGGGAAGCTAGGGAGAGAACATACCTCAGTGTCCGGAGTGCTATCGTTGCCAGTGGTGTCGGTCATATGCTGTGGTTGAGCCTGGAACAGTCGTCGGAATGGGGGAAGGTGTAGAGAGAAATCAGGACAAGCTCACTTCAATGATACGGGGCTCGTTTACAACTTGATCGTGATGGCTGGGACCAGTTGTTTCGGCGACATTGTTCGGGAGAGAGCGGCCTTCGTGGGCTTCCTTGAGACATCGATGTCTTAACGTTAGTGGTGAGTGAACGCCGAAGTGATGAATGTCAACCTTACAAATAGCCAGGACTGTGAGGCGTGGTTCTGGAGGCAGCATAAGAAAATAAATCGGCAATGATGGTCTATAGCACTTACAGCGACAGTGAAGGGGTTCCCGGGATCATCTTCGTCGAAGAGCCAAGCAGCTACACGAGGATATGCCGCTAGCGAGGGGATGGCGAGCCCGACGTGAGGATCGAACCCTGAGGAGTAGCGGATGCCATGCGCAGCGATCGATTGAAGCCTTAGTTAAGAAGAGTTTAAGAGGGGAAGAGGCTGGAAAATAAGGAGACTTTTGTTTGCGATGTTAGGCATATATATTAGTAGGGACATCGGAGCTCCACACCATCTGCTGCTTTCTATTTTCGCACAGGCGAGCAAGCAAGGAAGAAGACTCTGGCTCGCAGCGTACGACGACGGCGGATATACATGTGGAATTGGGAGCACCCATAAGCGTTCAAGTTGGTGTGATTGATCATGATCGTGCGGGAGGTAACTGGAAGTCCTAGCTAGATTGAGATCTAGAGCGAAAAGACGGCGCAGCAAGCGTCTACATGGCCAAGTAAGCGCACATGGAGTTCGAGCGGCAAGTCGCGAGCGTGAATCGGGGTAGTCAAAGATGGCGATTCAGAGGTCGCTTCGGGAGGCGATTCTGAATTCGCCCGTAACTCCCTCCGAGCCCACGGTGTACGTTGCACCAACTTGCAATCTATCACTTCGCCGTGAACCTGCCCCGGCGATTTCCTGGGGACCGATCATCATCATCTCTCTCAGGCTGCGCCAACTTGTTCCGTTGTGTGTGTATGGCGATCTGCGAACTAAGTGAGATTTATAATTCAACTCTCGCGATCTGGCCATTTCCGACAGGCTCCAGTACTAGTCGTCTTGCAGGCTTGAGCTTCGTACCGTGTAATTCCGATCTCCCCTTTCGCGGTGCCAGATGGTAGGCACACGGCCCTCCGTGTACGGCTGTTACCGCATCCAACCCTGCTCTGGCGCAGCAATCTACGCAGCGAGTGTCCTGTACTTGCGCGCAGATGTAATCTAACGTCACAATTGTGTAGTTGCCACGTCTCAGGTTACCCAGTTTGGTGAGTACCAGCAGCCTCCCTGCCCGTCACTCCCTCGTCTTAACTTGAGCGATATGCAGACCCGTTCGTGCTCTAAATCCAGGTAATATTAATAAGATCGCGTTCCACCCATTGTCTTCAGGTACATAAACCAGTCTTGTGTCTCCTCCACCCCCCACATGCGCCACACACTCGGAACAGGTATGTGGAGTACATTGTAAACCGCTTTGGAGTCTTGTATATATATATTGCTCACAATATCGCACTTCACGACAGGATGCCTCTGTGCTACTGCGACACATGCACTTTTGGGGGGCGTTATCCTCAGGGGTCAATACAAAGCCAGACAACGGTGCGAGAGCACCGACACGCCGAGAAAATATGGGACCATCGTCAACACACCACTGGGCATAGTTCTCAATATCGACAACCTCACCGTCGGAACTCTCCCCTTCATACCGTCTCGGATACAGACATTGAGCTTTGCGCAGTACTTGATCGCGTTCGGGGACATATCCTTGGTTTCCAACTCCCTGTCGAACTTGTATTCGCCTATCCTCCCCGTACAGCCGAGTCTGTTTATCCCATCACGACACAATCCGACTCATGGCATGTTGGGCCTTCCTCTCTGGACGTTACAGCTCCCCAGAACGCGTCGATTGTTGAACACGTCCAAGCTATTCAATCAGCGAACGCACAAATTCCACGCCTATTATCACGGTTAGATCATTCACCGACTACATTGGTTACGCTCTCGCATGTGCTTTCCGGTGAGCTAGCTAGACTAGAGGCTTTCAGAGAGACGATGTGGAACAAGCAGCTCGGTGCTGTCTCCTCGATAAACTCTCCTTCGCGGAATGAGTATATCAACGGTCCAATAGTTTGCGAAACATGTATGTTCTTCTGTGCTTCGTCTCCCTTTGGAGTTTAGTAACCGTTGTGACGATTTCTAGATCCTCTCTTCCATGACTTCGAAGGGGATTCCTCTGTGATCGTGTCCTCAAGGTTTCTGGTGGTCGTCCTGAACTCAGTGTTCAGGCTGAGTTTTTCTGGATGTCGTCTAGTACTGCAGGCCTTAAAGGTCATCATTCGTCTTGCACATGCCGAGTTTTCCAGAGACTCCCGCGCGTCAACACTCGAGGAAACTCTCAACGCCATCCCGTCTGATCTTTCCACGGCACAGAAGATCATTTCTCTCGACCCAGAATCTATCGATTACGCTTGCTGTCCTTCATGCTCCGCGCTTTATCCACCGAAGAAGGACCCCTCTTGCCTTACTCCGAGTCCGCCCGTCGCAGAGCCGCAGGAACTTGAATATTCGCCTACCTTCCTTCCGGATGCCCTTCCCAGCTACACATACCCCTCGCCCCTTGATCAGGTTTCATGCCTTCCCTATCCAGAGGTGTGCACATTCAGAGAGACTCGAAATAGCCCGCCGTGTGGTGCAAGGCTGCTCAGGCTTGGCAAAAACCCGCGGCCTATTCGCTTGTTCTCCTATCAAAAGCTGGTGTCTTGGTTAGGCCGATTTCTTTGTCGCTCGGAGATCGAGGCCCTTCTAGATGCGTCTCAGGCCTCTGGAATGATACCACATCACGGTCCTATCGACGACATTCTTCAATCCGAGGAGGTGCGGAGGTTCCTTGGACCGGATGGCCTTCCATTCCTCCGGGTATGCGGCTCGGAAGGACGATACCTTTTCAGCCTCTTTGTAGATTGGTTCCATCCACGCGGGAATCGTCATGGAGGGGCGACTTACTCTGCCGGCGTCATATTCATGGTTTGTCTCAACCTTCCGCCTGCCCTGCGCTACAAGCGCGAGAACATGTACCTCGCAGGAGTAATCCCAGGACCCAAAGCACCCACCCTACAAGAAGTTAACCATTTCACAGAGCCATTGGCTTTGGAGCTGAGCGATCTGTGGTTCAAGGGCGCACGCTTTAAACGTACGGCACTCCGAAGAGATGGCCGCTTGGCCCGTTGTGCCATGATCCCTCTCGTTTGCGACCTTGGTGCTGGTCGGAAGGTGTCTGGCCACGCATCACACAGCTCTACATTCTTCTGTTCTTTCTGTCAGCTGCCGAAGGATCGCATCAACGACCTCGACGTAGCCTCCTGGCCGAGGCGCGATTGTCATACCTTTCGCATCCTCGCGGAAGCTTGGCGAAACTCGGTGGATACCAAAGCTCGTGACGCACACTTCAAGAGATGGGGTGTACGATACTCACCATTGCTTATGCTTCCTTATTGGCAACCCACCCGGTATGTAGTCGTCGACACAATGCACAACCTTTTCCTGGGGATTTTTCAGAGGCATTGTCGACGAATCTTTGGCATGAGCACGAAGGTCAACGGCCAGGGCGACGGAGAAGACATTCATGCCAACGCCGAAGCTGTCACGGCTACGGAGTTAGAGAAAGCTCGGCAAGCTGTGTTAGCTTGCTCTTCTGCCTCCGGATTGAAGAACAAGTTGAACCTTAGAATCCTCCGCGCTATCTTCATTCAACGAGGACTCGGACCCCCCGCGAAGCTTACGAAGCTCCAGTTGGCGCAGGTGATAATGGAGGTAGACAGCCGCGTGTCTCCTTCTGGACGCTCATATCGCTGACCCATTTCCTCATTTCACTTCAGGACCGTGACGGCGACCATGATGGCCACCGAACGGAGGACCACCCTATTACTGGTCGTCAGCAACCCGTCCCGACTAATTTCGAGCCTGGACAACGACGCGTCCATCCTGTCATGCTGGACAAGGACGTTCTTGCCCATGTCAGATCCGACATGTCGACTACAGTCCTTCCCACCTTCCTCAGCAGAGCGCCATCAGAAGTAGGAAGTGCGTCAGCCGGTTCGCTTACTGCGGAGCAGTGGCGGACCTTTTGTATGGTTCACCTGGTTATTACACTGGTCCGAATCTGGAGGGTATTACCAACAACCGACAAACGCCACCAATCACTTATCGACTTTATTCACTTGGTGGTGGCTGCTCGCTTAGGCACTACCAAGCAGGTTACTCCCCACAAGATCAGTTGTTACGAGGAGGCCATCCACAAATACCTCAGCGGCCTCCGTACCCTGTTCCCCGACGCGGCACTGGTACCAAACCACCATCTTGCACTCCATCTTCCAGAGAATCTGCATGCTTTTGGACCAGTCCACTCTTACTGGACCTTTCCCTTCGAGAGATGCATTCGTATTCTCCGAAATGTCAACTCTAATTTTCATCCAAGTACGTGGACGGTGGTGGCCTGCAGACATCTGCCGGGGTTGCTAATTTGTGGCCGTCAGGTGCGATCGAACGGACATTCTTCACCGCGTTCTGTAGGTTGAATAACCTGATAGTGGCACTCAAAGATCCGATGGTCCCTGACTTCCTGCGACCCCTGTTCCCCTCTATATCCCGGACGACTGGAAGCGACACCGCCTGCGACGCGGCTCCGGACGAGAACGCTTACAGTGGTGACTTGGGTACCTTCGTTCCGCGTGATACGTTCGCGGACGGAGGTATCACCCCCCTTCCACCATCCATCTACACAGCACTTCTACAGTGTCTTGCTTCGGATCCCCGTCTATCAGAATACACGTACTACAGGCCAACCCAATCCGAGCTTATCGACTCCAATCTGGATACTCCAGTACTCAGCTCGAATGCCCAGATCATTTACGCGATTATACACCGAGGGCGCAGATTCAGCGACGCTGGCCACTCCTTCGGAGACAGCAGCATTATGTTTTATTCGGAGCAGATTGGACTTGCAACGCGCAAATCCTTTGGCCAGATTCATCGGATCTTCAATCACAAGAGGCGCTTGAGGAGCGGAAATTTTCTTCAGCAGACCTTTCTCGCTCTCCAGGTCTATCTACCGCTGTCTCCCGCGGACGCTCATCTGGATCCGTACAACGACCTTCATGTGGGCGCTAGGTTAGTGTACACCGCTCCAAACGCTGACACGGTGGTTATTCCTCTCAACAACGTGATATCTCATATCGCGATGTGCCCCTTCGAGAGCGTGGCGCCTACCTCCCCAAGCCACCCCTGTTCCGTAGCGATTGCATTGGATGAGGTGAGCCCCATTCTCATGTCGGATGGCGAATAACGATGCAGTAGTTAACAAGATTTTTCAGGGTTGGAACACTGATCCGATCCTGGAAATGCTAGTAGATGTCCCATGACTTATGCACCATTCTTCAGCCTCAGAGCTCAACACACCGCTGACTCGCGACGTGGGCGCGCCTACTCGAGGGCCGTCTCCGCGCTGCGCCGCGCGGAATGACGGACGTGTCCGCCAAGACGCAGGACGCGGTGCACCGACAGGGAACCCCGTACGCCCGCCGGTCCTTTACAGTTTAATCTGTTGGCTTTCCGACTTTCTATTGGTACACTAGCACGGCTGTAGGGCAGGGAAGAGAGGACGACGAGCCGGTATGGAGGTGTGCAGCAAGCAGCGCGCGCACACTGAAGGGAAACTAGGCCGGCGCGACTATCTTCTCTTCTGTATCCCACCATTAACGGTCGTCCTCACGCAACTACCCCTGCTTTCGGCCACTCCTGCTACCCCGCGTTCACCTCGTCAGCTCCCCTCTCTCGTCAGCCCCGCGCGCGCACTGTCGCGCAGCGGCGCCAGCAATGCACACGATCGAAGGCGGATCTCGGTCACTCCATTCAGACAACAGCACACCAGCAGGCGGACGAAGAACGCCCCTTCTGCTCATCCTCACATCCGACATTTTCTACATTATTTCATCGCATCGATGATTGTCTCTCTGTCCGACAGACGGTCGTCGACCTTACTCGGTTCCTTTTGGATCACTGGCCTGTACTAGCGCAGGTTTTCAGTTGGCGGTATATCCTCCTAGTGACTTGAGATGTATCATTGCGAGCATCCGTAGCTTACCATACTACTGCGTTGACCCTGGTTCAAATGCCTCAGGCTGGCCTCGGCAAATGCTGGTACCCGCGCGCGCACGGACTACTATGAGCTCTTAAACATTGATTACGGGAGTGCTTTGGAAGATCACTGCACCTATTTGGTCGCATAAGCTGCCTGACACCGAACCGATGTCGGCATCGCGCGCGAGGCTGCCACTGGTCGTAGGACTTCGTGGGGTTGCGCGAAGACAACCGCTCCCCCCCCTCCCTCGCTACGCTCGGGGGGTCCCCCGAGCCAGGACCACTCAGACGGGCACACTAAAGCCTCGTTCAACGCGCGATTAAAAAACCAGCTACCCTCTGTGGGGCATAAAGTGAACCCTAACTGAACCCGAACCCTAAATTACCTATCCAGGAGTCGAACACCTTCATGCGCAAAAGCGGCAGACGGCGTTACCACTACCCTACGGCAACTTAAAATGGGGGGTTTAAGAGAGACAAGATAGGCAACTGGCTGGTGCCCGGTTCTGAGGCACGCGCGCGGTCAGGGGAAAGCCTCTTGTCTGGAGACTTACGGCGGGCCGGGCGGGGGATCCCGGTACCCCGAGTAACCCAGGTTCGAGCCGCTCCCTCCTCAAATCGCCGATCGCTCCTCAAATCATCATCTCCGACGGTACTCAGTGGCGGCTACTCGTTCACTACTTTCCTCATTCTTCTGAGGTCCCACTTCCCATCCTAAGCTGGGACCACTCGGGCTGCGGAATATTTCAAACATCAGGGCTCATGAGGTGATTCGCAGCGAAGTTGGGCGTATTCCCACTTGACACAGCCTCGTCATAGGATGCGCAGCCTTCTAGATCTGAGTGTATATCTGCTAGACTGCTCCCGTCCTAGATCTGTGACTTGAACTTCATTCCCTCCATCATGCACGCGGCTTGGGACACCTATGCTCACAGGCTCATGCACCTAGGACACGGCCATCCGTTGTGGGGACCTGAGCCCAGTGAGAGGTTCGGCGAGGTATGCTTGGGAGATGTGGGGTACCTTCAAGAAGGACGGTTCTGCTTCTTATTCAACGCCATGCGGGGCACCGACGACCCCGTCAGTTCCCGAGGAGTCCCCCGCGACTTCGTCGACGTCTTCAGCCCGCCCGATGTGGAGCCTGTCCATTGGCCGAACGCGATTACACAAACTCAGCTAGCAAGAGCCTTCGGCCCGTCCAGGTTGACGTCTCGGTGAGGAAAGACAGCCAACTACTGCATAGGTGACTACTCATTGACTGGCTTTCGGTAGTAATGAGGCGATTGCTTCTGCCTCCGTCGGTCTGCGCTATCAGTACATCGATGATTCGGGAGTGTTGCTCCTGCTGAAGCAACCGGGACACAAGACGTTTCTCGACTGCAAACTTCTCATCAAGACGTATATGGTGACACACCTCGATAGCTGGTGTGAGTTTGCGAACGACACGCTAGGCATAGGGCTCCAGGACAAGGACATCATCTTTGTCTCGGGTTTTACCAAGACAACCGTGTGGGCCGAGGCCGCCTTCAGCGACAACAACTATAGCGGGGAGCTCGTTATTGCCGGAGACCCCTTTGTTCCCTCAGTATCGGGCGAGCTCCGGGTGTCCCTCTCGCATGAGGGTCCTGCTTCAATCGAATCGAGGGACGGACCACACGATCGGATTTTCACATGGGAGGACGGCGATGCCCGGGAGTACAAGTACGATCAGTGCATTTTCCTCAACTACTACACGATGAAGCGTCGCGCTGTGCGCGCGGCGGCTGGCCCTTCGTTGCCAGATGAAGACGAAGACGATGGCTGGGCGGATTGTTAAGTTCAAGTATGTCGGCATGTTCTGACTCTCAGGAGTCGGATTACGTGGAGAAGGTGAGTATTCGATATTATAGTTACCGACGATGCATGGTACGAAGTTGACGCTCATGACAATTATTGGTCCTCGATAGAGCTATGATCCTGTAGATAAACTCCTTGATCATATTTTGAAGGTGTCATTTCGCTTTGGGAGACTCTTTTGAGTTGATACGCTGACACATGGATTTTTTGTGTAGAATTCAACTGTTGATGTGGCCTGTGCCTCGGACGAGGACTTGCCCTCTTTATTCAGCGTAGGTCGCCGCAACTACTGCCCTACTCACGACTCTACTGAGCCCGTCCTGAACCACCAGACCATTGACATCCCCATCAACCTACAAACTGCGTTGGAAGCCCTTGCGCCTCAGATAGTTGAGGGATTCTTTGGCAGTAGGCGCACTATCATTTGAACTGTGTTAATCTTAGTATTCCTGACTTCGCTCCTCAGTATCCACTGTAGGGACAATTGATCTCATCCGTCGTTTCGATAACCCAAAGCTGTCGACCACATGTCTGTATCTAGAGCAGTGTAGTGAGTAGTTTGTATAGCTCCCGAGTACCCGTCGTGTACTTACAGTCCTCCGCGCGCCCTCGTGATCGTGTCTCGGCTGTCTCGGGCGCATCAGGACTGGCAGTTTTCCTCTTGCTCATACATACATTCTCACCACCACATCCTCTCTCTCGTACTTACGACTACCGCGGCCATGCTGGCACCCTAATACTCAGCCTTTCCCTCTCTCTCGACCACGATCTGCCCGACTGCGCGACCCCGACTGCGATCCTCAGGATCAGCGATATCTCTTTGACTTTCGACCGCATTTCTTCGACTCTCGACCTCGTATCTTCGTCGCAGTGTTTCTTCTCGACTTCGACCATCAATTTCTAGCTTTCTATCTCATCGCACCTCGGCTCGGCTCGGACTACGTACATCAGTAGACCCAGTCCGCTACCCCCACACAACATCCGCGCACAATGTTACCCCCGGGACCCTTGCTCAAGCATCTCAGGCGCTTGCCCGAGGGATCTCTCCTCTTCTCCTTCACCCGCATCAGCTCCCTTGCCTCCATCGCCACGAGTGGTAGTGATATCGACAATAGCATATGCGGCCCTGAATATGACGCACTTCAGTGCGAACACGCCCACGCCGATCCCACCCACCGCTAGCGCTGCGCACCCCGCCCAGCCACCACGGGGCGAAGGCAAGTGAAGCATGCGGTGGGCGTATGAATCCTCGCACGTCGCGAGGAGCACGATGCCAGAAAATGCACAGAACAAGACGGTCGTGGACAGGTGCGCGAAGATACAGTCCTGTGTCCGGCTGCATCCGCCGGATGGGGGCCTGTACATTCACGAGCGGAAGCGTGATTGCACGGCTGGGACGATATGGAGTGGGGATGATTGAGGTATACAGCTAGAAATACGGCGTGAGAGAGGGGGGAGGAGGAGGGCGAGGGCAGTGTATTCGAAAGAATATTCACGTCTGTAAGTACGTCCACAAGGGCACGGTCTCGCGTCCGCTACGATTACGGCACCTACTTCTTTGAACCGTTGGGCTGGGGCGGTAGTGATCCAGGATGGTCGGACGGGATCCTTCTAGAGATCGAGAAGTTGGGCTCCGTGTGGGTCGCCTGGAAGAGGAGCGAAAGAGATGCGAGATGCTGGCGGGAGGAGCGTGCTTTTGGCGTGAACGCGGCTCGTGAGTGCGGACACGGCGTCCCGATAGTACGGTCCTTGGGCGGCGTAGGAGGTATAACACAGTGGAGGGAAGCGCAGGGCATGCGGGGCATCTTGAACTGCGGGAAAAGCGCGATGAGACCCATGTCGACTAGCAGGGCGGCCGCGAGGCCGTGCTCGCATACCTAGCAACAAAATTATCTGATAGTCAGTGACGGTCATCCAACGGTTTCGTCTGAAGAAGAGGGAAGAGGGGAGGTGGACATGCGCACTAGAGCTTGCGGACGAGGTCCGCGTTGCTGCCGCCGATGGCGCTCTGCCAACTGGCGATGCTCAAGTGAGGCTCCCCAACGACAAAAGAGTCACAGTATCCACCACCGAATACACCAGCGGAGCTCTGGCTGGTGGGCGAGCTCGGCGTCGCTGGACACGCCGTATGCATCCTCGCAGCTGGCATCAGGCTCGACCTTGCGGACCCCACTCCCGCCATCCTCCTCTGTCAGTGGGGCCAGGGCGACGAGCTGGAACTCTGCATTCCACTCGCTGAGACGGTCGCTTCTCAGTGTAGAAGGTCTTCACCTCGATACTGTGCTCCTCCCTGGCCATTTTCTAACTCCGCAACTGACCCCACGGGTGGGGGGGAAGTTCTCGCATCGCACGCAAGTCGCGACGAGGAACATGTGCATTCGCGCCAAAGCTAAACAAGTTTCGTGGGAGCCCAGCTGGGCTGCCTCCGTGCTCGAAAGCTTGTCGCGACTGGCACTTGAGAAGAGGGAGCTAGGGGGAAGCACAATCGTGTGGGATTAACTGAAATGGTCGCTCACCGCAGCGTAAGGAGTGGTCGTGGCAGTGCGGAATACTGATTCAGCACCGGTTGCGGGATGCGTCGACGCCGCTCTGGAGTGGCCAAGAACTATGCCAACCACGAAGACGGCCCGGTACGGCTCGTCGGTATGCGCAGGACTGTCGAGAGCAGGGCTGGATGCGGTAACAGCCGTACACGGAGGGCCGTGTGCCTACCATCCACCGCGAAAGGGGAGATCGGAATTACACGGTACGAAGCTCAAGCCTGCAAGACGACTAGTACTGGAGCCTGTCGGAAATGGCCAGATCGCGAGAGTTGAATTATAAATCTCACTTAGTTCGCAGATCGCCATACACACACAACGGAACAAGTTGGCGCAGCCTGAGAGAGATGATGATGATCGGTCCCCAGGAAATCGCCGGGGCAGGTTCACGGCGAAGTGATAGATTGCAAGTTGGTGCAACGTACACCGTGGGCTCGGAGGGAGTTACGGGCGAATTCAGAATCGCCTCCCGAAGCGACCTCTGAATCGCCATCTTTGACTACCCCGATTCACGCTCGCGACTTGCCGCTCGAACTCCATGTGCGCTTACTTGGCCATGTAGACGCTTGCTGCGCCGTCTTTTCGCTCTAGATCTCAATCTAGCTAGGACTTCCAGTTACCTCCCGCACGATCATGATCAATCACACCAACTTGAACGCTTATGGGTGCTCCCAATTCCACATGTATATCCGCCGTCGTCGTACGCTGCGAGCCAGAGTCTTCTTCCTTGCTTGCTCGCCTGTGCGAAAATAGCAAGCAGCAGATGGTGTGGGAGCGCCGATTTCCCCTACTAATATATATGCCTCCCATCGCGAACCCAAGTCTCCTTAGTGTCCAGCCTCTTCCCCCTCTTAAACTCTTCTTAACTAAGGCTTCGAATCGGATCGTTGCGCATGGCATCCGCTACTCCCTCAGGGTTCGATCCTCACGTCGGGCTCGCCATCCCCTCGCTAGCGGCATATCCTCGTGTAGCTGCTTGGCTCTTCGACGAAGATGATCCCGGGAACCCCTTCACTGTCGCTGTAAGTGCTATAGACCATCATTGCCGATTTATTTTCTTATGCTGCCTCCAGAACCACGCCTCACAGTCCTGGCTATTTGTAAGGTTGACATTCATCACTTCGGCGTTCACTCATCACTAACGTTAAGACATCGATGTCTCAAGGAAGCCCACGAAGGCCGCTCTCTCCCGAACAATGTCGCCGAAACAACTGGTCCCAGCCATCACGATCAAGTTGTAAACGAGCCCCGTATCATTGAAGTGAGCTTGTCCTGATTTCTCTCTACACCTTCCCCATTCCGACGACTGTTCCAGGCTCAACCACAGCATATGACCGACACCACTGGCAACGATAGCACTCCGGACACTGAGGTATGTTCTCTCCCTAGCTTCCCCGACCAGTTGTTGATCGAACCAGCAATCTACCCCTCTCGATACCTTCGCCACCAAACTCGACCGAGTACTGGATCAGCTGCTGCACAACCAGGAACTCGCAGACAGGCGACAGGAACAATCAGATGCTCAGATGGCATATGTCGTCGACGAGCTGCGCCGACTCTCGCGCGGCCAACCTAAGAAGCGTCCGCTCTATCGTAAAGTAGTCCCCGGGTCTCCATCATCTTCCGAAGCGGACGGGCCGTCCGCTGTTCGCCCTTCCGGGAAACCTCAGCCATCGAGGAGTAGGAACATTCGTTACAGCCTCCCCAACATGTAATGACTAGACACAAGATACACCTAACGTTGCCTTCTTCGTATGATATCGGCGACCATTCACTAAGACGCACAGTGCGAGCAGTATAAGCCAGCAGCAATGGGGGGATGACCCGGCGAGAAAGCATGCAGAAGACAAAGACAGCCGATCCATTAGTTCAATGTCCACTAGCTCTCGTACGATAAGGCTGGGCTTGAGTTACATGTGTAGTAGAGCTCGTAGAAACGTCCGGTACGAACGGATAGGTTACTCGCTTCACATCGTCAACAGCTCTCGCAGTATTAGTGTGATGATACAAGACTACTTCTCCTAGTTTCGACCAACGCGAAGAAGAACGGGGTTATACAGTGGCGAAGCATTCCGAGACGACAGGCTCAAAGTTTGAGCTGAACTGTAAGTGTGAGTGACAAGACGTGACCTTGCCGGCCTCCGTCACCCGCATTGCGAACGTATCGAGTACCACGAGATCGAGGACGCCGCACCGCCGCACCGCTGGGCGAACGAGGTCGCCAGTGGAGGAGCTCGCGGCGGGGGTGTTCGCTTGCCCGCTCGAAGTCCAGGCGGAGGAAGTGAAGCCGAGGTCATATAGGCAGGGCTGTGTGCCACCTGTGCATGTGGTCGTCGCAGCGTCACGTCAGCCATGGCACCTGCTCCCCGTTCTCGGTGGAGTACTGCGTGATGGGGACGCGGTCCTGCCGGTGAAGATGTCGAGGTACCCTGTGCCGCCGCTCTGGCCAGTATCCGCCCCAGTTCATTGGCCACCTGCAACCTGAGGGACGACGCTTGCGCACGCCGGCGAGCTCCTTGACCACGTCCAGCTGGTCCTCAGGCCAAGTGACGTTCAGCCAGCCTACCTCCTCGCTCTCGACGTCTCGTCCAGCCGGCCCACGAACCGCACCGCATCCAAGCGCCACGCCGTGCCCACAGCCGGCGCGAACCCGCTCGTATCGTTGACAGTTGTGACGTTCGAAGCCCAGTCCGTGTTCAGCATGACCCCAGCCTGCTGCCCGCCGATGAGTGGGCTGACGAGGTACGGCGCGAAGCCGAAGTAGCTGCCCTGCATCGTCGCATCAACGTGAGCTTGCGGCTGCGTTTAAAGGGCGGGAACGTGCTGTCGATCTTGAAGCTACTAGGCCTGGGGCGAGTCGACGTCGGACCAGCGGAGCTGGCGGAACGGCTGTCGTTCGGGCGGTTCGAAGTCTCCGAGCCTGTAGGTAGCATGCATATTAAGTGCCCCGCCTGCGCGTAAGAGGAAAGGGAACATAATACCGGACGAGGGAATCACGCTGGCGCACTGTCGCCCGCTTCAGATCCGTGGTGTTCTCAAATCCCCGCACGAGCGCCTCCGGGAGGGAAGTGGACCGTCCCAAGGTCAAGATTTGTGCACGCGAGCAAAACGACTGCAGTAGCCGGTCGTCCGTGTAGCTGTGAGGGGAGTGTACGCTTGAAACACCACCGTGTCGCTCGTCACCAATCTGTTGCCATCAGAGCCCCAGAAGTCCCGAAGGACGTCCCTTAACGACCACTTGTTCGCGTACGACGGGATGCCGTTCAGTGCGTTGTTCGAGGATATAAGGCGTACGCCAGCCAGTTTGGCGTCGGCGACGCAGGTCCGGAACGGGGGGAGGGCGTACTCGGCGGGGTCCTTCTGCGAGACGACTGTTTGAATCGTCTTCCTGCGTGTCATTGACAACCTCGGCTTCCACATCCGCAGTCGAGAAAGCAGCCCATGGCGCCACCCACTCGCGCGTGAGACACGGTGCCCACAGCTTCCGCTCCCGGACAAACATGGCGGCTGTTGAACGCGAATCTCTTGTGCTGCCAGCGCGGTGTCGATGTCCTCCGCAAAGGGACGAAGGTCGCATGCTCCAGCCTCGCCTGTAGACCATTCCAAGTTAACCATCGAAGACCAGAGATGCGTGAGGGCGAAGGTGGCGTACCTCGTGATCATGACGAAAGACACAACTTTCCCCTTTTGCGCGCCATCCAGGTATATGCATTGATACTCTCGAGGCCAGATCGCCGCCAGATTGGCACCCAACACTTCGCGGATGGTGGGGTGCGGGGCGCTGCATAGGCGTGCGAGGTGGCGGCGGCATTGCGTCGGGCTGAGATGACGGCTTGCCCGGGTAAGGGGGGGGGGGGGTCCTGCGACCGTCGTCGTCGCAGTCCGGAGGGACAGCCGGTAGAAATGAGTGTACATGCCACGCAAAACGGGACGCCTAGCAGTGGGAGCAGGCGACTGATATCATAGCCCTTCGAGGGCGCGCTCACTGCTGAGAGTTTGAATACTCAAGCATTCAGCTTGATAACTAGGCAGCTGGGTGAACCGGAACTCACTCGTTGGTCAACTTGGTACTCTGTGGGCGTGGCTCGAGATATTTCCAGTGAATCTAGAAAGGGTAAGCTGTCGACCGTTTCGAGTCGAACGCGGGGGTGACGACGTACCTCGTGACGAAAGATAGTACTGCGTGCGTTCTCTCATCCACTCAGACGTTGCCCGCGTCTACCGTCCCCCTCTTTTCGCGCGCCGTCCAGGTATGCACATTAATGCTCTCGAGGGCCGTTGGCTTCGCTGGGCGCATTAGGAAACCCGTGAGTGAAACCTCCCGCGTAACCAATACGTATACCTGTCGACCCCAACCTTCAGAGTGCGTGGATAGGCCGGAGGACGGGATGGGGAGGACGGGACGAGGAGGGGAGACGGAGGGATGAGCTCGAGTCGCAGAGCGGGAGCGCGCGAACGACGCGCGGAATTGATCCGCGCTGGGGACGGACTGAATCGGTTCGGCTCGCGGTGCCAAGGGTCCTTTACCTTCCTCAGCCTTTCCTCAGCCTTTCATTCCAGGTCCCAGGTGATCCTTCGATCTGGGGAAAGGTCATCCTTTCTGCGACAGTGACGGCATATCATCTGCCGGCATAGGTTAGCCGAGAGAAAAGTATGCCTTTCCTCCACCATGATAGAATATCATTGATGCTTTAGCAAAGCCGCAGCTTCCATCAACCTTTCCACACTGCCTCCTCACCTTTCTGCAGACTAGATTCGCGCTCGATATGTTTGGACTCACGCGGTGGGGAAAGTCGATCCCACGATCGACTTTCCCCTCCATGGAAGCCATCACCTGAAGTAGGTGCGTTAATGTATGGCATTAGGTATCCTTTTCTTCTGGACTAATGACAACCTTTCTTGCCACATCAGACCCGATCCTTTCCTCCCTATTTCCCACCCGAGTGTGGTAAGCTTATCCGCAACGCCATTATCGGGGGAAATGATATCATTTCATGCTAGGGACAATGTTATTGTAACTTTATCATTTCCCGCACCTTTCCTCCTCATTCTCCCACCGTGAAAAGTGGGTTTATTCGCAGTGTATATGTTTGGGCTCACGCGGTGGGGAAAGTCGATCCCACGATCGACTTTCCTCTCCATGGAAGCCATCACCTGGAGTAGGTGCGTTAATGTATGGCATTAGGTATCCTTTTCTTCTAGACTAATGACAACCTTTCTTGCCACATCAGACCCGATCCTTTCCTCCCCATTTCCCACCCGAGTGTGGTAAGCTTATCCGCAACGCCATTATCGGGGGAAATGATATCATTTCATGCTAGGGACAATGTTACTGTAATTTTACCATTTCCCGCTCCTTTCCTCCTCATTTCTCTCACCGTGAAAAGTGGGTTTATTCGCAGTGAGTATTTCCGATGCCCTTAAGCTTTGCTCTCTTCCCTTCTCTTCCTTGCATTTGCTTGATCGCAGCAGTTAGACGTTAGACCCCTGGCGCTCTCAGGCTCTTGCGCTGCGCCATCCAGCAAAATGTTCCGCGAGCGGTTTGTGTCGCGAGCGCAGTGAGGGTAAGTAGGATAGATAGACGGGCCGGGCAGGTAGTTGTTTTGCTTTCCGGGAGTTGCTCGCGAGCGCTCATATCGCCTGGTACTGTTTACAGGGAGTTCGACCTCGTGTTGTCGACATTGTTCATCATGGGACTCTAAGAGGTGGCGATGGGAGGCCACCGTCGCAGAAGTGCCTGCAGCTGGGAGCCTCGACTCGTACTCCGGTGAGTACCGACGTTGATCTGAGCGGAACTTCCCTGCTCACACTCATATATTTCGCATCCATCGCGCATGCATAGGTGACTCTGAGTTCGTCCTTGCATGCAATGTGGTGTGGAAGGAACAAGTCTTCTGAACAGGTCCGCATACACCCTGTCGACCTCGCATACATCGCACTCTCATGCGCCAGCGTTCGACGCAATCTCACCCAGCATAAACGATACAGGGTGCTCGCGCGCGAAGTACAAGTATGGCACTGACGTCGACCCCCAACGTCTTCAAATGTGGCGCATCACCAATCATATCATCTCAGGCCTAATAAGCTTCAATCACCTCAGCTTAAGGATCCTCGAGGTCCTCATGCTATGCATGTGGTATGTGTCATGACCGAGTGTAAGCCTGCTCCTCAATCAGGAAACTGGAACTGAGCGATAACCATAGTTGTGTCAAATGCTAGCTCGGTTCTGGAGACTATCGGAGGATAGCCGATTGGCAGCGCGGGCAACACTCGACCGGACAGCTCGCAGTCTCCGACGCCGCGAAGAAACACAAACCACAGTGGACGCCCAACTTCGGACCAAGGTAATCTTGAAGCGTAACCCGCTTTATGTGTCCCCCTTGGCAGTAAGTACCCCCTCCATGTCGTCGTGACCTGAGGTGAGATGATTTAATCTGCGCCGCGCATCGAGGTGCATGAAGGGTCGGTTCTGGTCTATGGAGAAACCTCGCACACTAGGGGTCTTCAGACCTCTTTCAATGCGCATACTAGCTTTGAGGACACAGATGAGAGCGCATCTGGCAGGTTCACACGAAGGACATCGCGATTCTGCGTGTCACTCATATCGTCCGGCCTCACACACATTTGAGAGTAAGCTTGTTTCTGGTGACCTCTAAGTTGTAACCCGGTATGCCGAAGTTGACAGCGTGCGAGTCAGGGTCAAGGATGGTGGCCTGAGTGCAGATGCATCAATCTATGGACCAGTGCATGCAATCACTTGCACTGCTCGAGATCCAGTTTGGGAGTCTCGTGGCGTCGGCTTGATCCTTGTTTCCATTCTTATCAGCGTGGGACGAAGAGGTCTTGCGGGGAGACACAGTTGACGTACACGCTTCACACTCGGCCTTCTTGCTTCCACCGTCTCTAACACAGCACTCGTACAGCCAGCCTATATGCGCTCCTCCCGCCCACACGCCGTTCATACATTCTTTTCAAATGCAACCCCCGCGCTTCCCATGCGTTACGAGAGTGTGAGCTTCAAAGTAGATAGGCTTGCCCGAGCGCCCTCTGCGAAGAACTGACGGACGTCTTTCTAGGTTTGTCGTGAACAGTGATGCCTGACGGACATGCACGATGCATGATCGAGCACGCTGTCTTCTCGATGCTGTACTGCACACCGTCCGGCCAACCCGGTCCCAATCTTCTGCCCCTTCTGCGTTCTCGCTCGTCTCCATTGTCCCTACCACCTTCGTCTTCCTCTCATCTTCATCTCGTTCTCGTGCCTTGCTTTCTTTCTTCCCTTCTGTTCACTCCTTGCGCATTGTGCGCCCCGCCCTGAGGGGTAGGCATACTACCGCTGGCCGAGTTCCTCTGGGAGGCGAAGGCCTAGTCTCCAGACAAGATGCCGCTCAACACGACGGTCTCCCATATCAGCCCCCTCGTCTCATACATCCCCCGGAGTGCCTGGTACGAGGGCGATTTGTCGGATCCAGACCTGGTACGTTGGCAACCGCCAGTATTCCCATATCCGCTCCCGCTCACGGTAATGAAACCCAAATCACATCCACCTCCGCACAACACGATGCGTGCGTCTCGGTGCACCGTCGCGGGGTTCGCAGGACAAGTATTCGAACAAAAGCTACCACTACAGCAACTCGACCGCAAGCGTCACCTTCTCCTGGTGGGGCACAGGTGAGCCGCCCTCTCGCCGCCTCGTCCCCGTCGTCTGCGGTCTCTGGGAATGTTCCATCGAGTCTGACGCCCTCCGCTCTCGGCCCGTAGGCATCTGGTATGACACTTGCGTCCAAATATGGCAGGGAGCTTCCCGCTGACGGGCTTGTCTTCCCTTCTTTGACGAATGACGGTTGCCGCCTGCATCGGCAGGGTGTTCGGTGGTCGCAGGAACTGGTCTGGCGAGTATAGGGTCGTCCTCGATAACCAGGAGCCACAAACATTTCTGGGCTATACAGGGGGCGCAGCCGAGTTCCAACAAGTCCTGTTTAGGTCGTCTAACCTCCCGTACGCTCCACACCAGATCCGGATCACGAACACGGGCGCGAGTCCAGCCACCCAATCGACGTTGGATATCGACTATGTGAGGCTGGGCAGTCTTATCTCTTCGTCAGGTATACGCAACTCACCAAGTGTGTGCTTATAGCTCGTGTATGAGACGATACTGGCCGACAATGGTAGAATCTACCACAACGACCCTGGATGCACTTGGTATCCGGCCAATCAGAACGTTTGGCAGGTAGACGAAACATCTCAGTACGTCATTTCGTGCTGCATTGGCTAGAAGTCTGTAACTCATGTATAAATGCTTAGCACTACTTATGACGATCTCGGGGCCATGGAACTTAACTTCACGGTATGTCACTTTCTTCTCTTGTCTCGTGATCGAGTACTGAGCGCGTCCCCATTCAACAGGGTACACCATTCTACCTCTTATTCGACGGGCTTTGGACCTGATTGCAATCGCACCCGTACCCATGCTTAGGTTCTGGCATAACCGTCTACGGATATCTAGGCAAATCCGACGCTCCACTCTCCGTCTCGGTCGACGGCTGGGCATTTACACCCCTCACGTCCAACACCGATATCACCCCACTCGTCCCCAATGTTACCCACATTCTTTATACCAATTCTAACCTCCAGGAGGGCCCACATACGTTACGCGTCGAGAACAACCCCCTCCCAATGAACGGGTCTGGTTCGAGGATGAGCATTGCATACTCTCAAATTCTGTCCTTGTCGGATGGCACGTTGTCAGTAGGGTGCGTCCTCCGTCTTGCCCTTTAGTATATTGGGTGAATGATTAATTATTGTTATACCGAAGAGGTTCTTTTCCAAATGGGGAAACGTGCGTACGCTCCCCTCCCCCAATCCCAACCATTAACGCCTCGGCGCGCACCTACTGACTTCCTCTTCCCCCTCTACAGCGACAGCCACCGTCGCACAGTCGTGCTCGCCGCGTCCTTTAGTGCCCTTGGGGCCTTCTTCCTCTCCATCCTCGTCTGGCGCCTCGTCGTCTTCTATCGCCGTCGGAAGCAGAGCCACAAAGAGTTGGTTGCCCCACGCCCATTCTACGCCCGCACGAACCTCTCGTCCCCGCCCCAGTCCCCCCGACCGCGACCACGCCTTGGGCGCCAGAGACGCTGGCCGCAGGAGGACGACGACCCCGAGGCCCAGACCGCCATTCTTCCACACACGGCCTCCCGTACCCCCGGCGCGAGGAGAACAAGGCGCGTCGGTCACCGCCGCCCGCCCTCCGACATCGAGTTCGCACGTTCCTGGACGTCGAGCAGGATCGACTCCGAGGCCGCCGCCGATGCCCCCACGTACACGCACGCACACGGCCACAGTCGCAGCTACGACGAGCTCGGGTACCCGCGCACGTCCCCGTATCCATACCCAGACGATGTAGTGTGGGATTCGGAGCTGACGTCCCTCCGCCACGCCCGGAACGTGTCCGCTGCGTCGTCCTCCGCCTCCTCACATACCTTCCGGGACTCGTTCTCGATGCACGCCACAGCGCCGACCTCGCCCGCCACGCCCATGTTCAATCGGGAGCGACCGCCCCCTACGATCCCCTTGCGCGTGAACAGCAAACGGCAGCAGCGAAGACCACGGTCGACCGAGAAGCCGCCGCTCGACGTCGAGCAGCAGCTTGCCATGTTTGCCTCCGCGTCGAACGCCCGCCGAGCAGGTGCAGGCGCGGAGGTCGGGGCGGAAACGGGGATGCGGGTGGTCGGGTCGCCCGTCGTCAGCCTGCCGTCGTCGCGGCCGTCGACGGCGACCAGGACGGGATCGGTCAACGCGAGACCGCTGCCGCCGCCGCCTGTCCCGCCTGTGCCCACGCACCTTCGCGCGCCGATGCGGAACCCAAGCCAGAACGCGTTCGACCCGTGGGACGTGGGGATGGGGCTGCCGCCGCCGTATCGGCTGTTGGACATGCACTAGTCCTGCTCCTGGTTCTGGTCCACGTCTTGTGTGTAGGATGCGATGGGGTTGCGATGGACTTGTGCGCACGCGCTTCTTCTTTTCCTTCGTATTCGCATTCGCCT
The DNA here is from genome assembly GCA_020736865.1 of Ganoderma leucocontextum. NCBI lineage: Eukaryota > Fungi > Basidiomycota > Agaricomycetes > Polyporales > Polyporaceae > Ganoderma > Ganoderma leucocontextum. The sequence goes on from JAHKGY010000009.1 coordinate 2,023,999, forward strand.
AGCTTTCCTTATCCGCGTGCGCGTGTTTTCGTTTTTCAAACCCATCTCCTTTGTATACTGCTTTCCTTGGGGGATGAAGAGGACTCTCCGGGGCTCTCGTGCGTCAGTGCCGTCACACCTGCTTTGTTCGTTCGTTTGCACACCCACTCGCATCTACTCGCACACTCCACCATGCAGGCGGTTCCCCCGCTTGGCGTAAATATTGTTTAGCATATAGTCAACTACTACTTTTCTCTTTCCACGTCGATCAAAGTCTCAGATGCACCTGCATGACCCAAACAAACGCGGGGAACCTTCGTACGCTGTCCGGGCTCATACTTATCACTGCTGCGTTCGACGCCATTGGGGAGAGCCCGTAACTAGATGGAGCTCGAGATGATTCAAGTTCCCTCGAGCGGCCGTTCCGAGGGCGGCTTCACCATCTTGCCGTCGTCCTGGGCGAGCTCGAGTACCCTGTATTCGACCCAGCCGATTCAGAGTCTAAGCTCTAGACCGAAAAATCAGTCTCGGCGTACGCATTTAGAGCATAGCGCGGCCATGACTATCGGAGACACGGAGATCATTGTTTCAGTGTGCCATGGCATGCACGAAATTGAATGGGTGAAGGCGAGGCTGTTGCAGCCCTCCAATATATCTAGTATATGCACAAAAGTTCCTAATTTTAGTAATCCGATATGGTGTAGTGACTAACATTATCACCTCTCACGCGATAACCCAGGGTTCGATTCCCCGTGTTGGAATAGTGATTCGGAATATCTCTGTTTTGTTCGCAAAACTCAACCGCTTACCCCTCCTGACTCTCCAAGTTCCCCTCATGTTATTCAACGTCAACACCGGTACTCGCAGTGAATCGCATGATAGAACTCTATATACATATATAATACATTGTTGATCGCTGAGGTTGGTCCTTCACGATGTTCCCTATCACTTCATGCCAAAAGAGTACACCACGTAGGATGAAAACACATTTTCCAATGTCTCCCCCGACTTCGAGTCCTCATTCCGACTCACAACGACAAAGACTAACACTGCCTGCGTCTACAACAGCACAAACCGACTGACAACGCCGTAACGTACGACTGCTCCTAGTATGGCCTCTGGAATCAGCAGTTTTGAGGGACCGTCGTGTCATCGATGTGGAGAGCGGCGTTGACCCCAAGGCCGCGGGACGCGAACACCCTCCAGAGTGTGCAGAAGTTCGCGCCATTGTACCTGTTTGCGTCTGCCTGGATCCACGCATCACGCGCGTCAGGGACTTCGAGGTGTTAGCTCAAACTACATCAGCATTTCGTCCGAAGCTTTCCCACACTTGAGGCTACTGAACGCCTTGATGGCGCTTGTCGACACTTGCCCGCTCTTATTCTCTTGAATCGACTGAGCCCACCTTAGATCTCTTCAGCGCTTTATTGCATGCCAACATCCGCTGTCATTGTCAAGTTCATCACACACTAGGCCGTAATCTCCCAGAACCTTTTCTGCCCCAAGTAGGATGCAGCCTGCCCTAAATGCCGTCGGCGCTTCCTTTGGGGGCCTTGCCAGCTGTCTCCCGCCGTTGTTCGAAATTGACCTTACTCCCGTTCCCCCACCTTCCCAGCACCTCATTTATTCTCCCAGTGTTCATCTCCCTGCTTCCTGCCCTCTCATAGCTACTGCGCTCCCACTAGACCTCCTCTCTGGTTTCGCGCTGGATTCGAAACCCTGTGGACCAGCTGCCGCACGACCACCGGCTGCAGACCGGCAGACACTGAGTCGGAGAGCGACGTGGCGGGCAGAGACTGTGGGTATGGATATACAGGTAAGTGTGTCCTTCGCGCCCCATCATTTGCAACTTTTAGACACCGCCCTCGTTTTCGCTATCATGGTCTCCTTGTCAGACTGTGCACTCCTCTCCTGCACCCACCCGCCGCCCAGGTCCTGGAGTCATCGCGCGACCTCGCCCTGAGCCACGTGAACATGCTCTTCTTGCCCGCTGCCACAGCTGCTCATCGCTATCCCCGATAGCACTCTACTTATCGCGACGACCTCGTGAAGACTCTGGTTCCTCCTTCACCGTATCGCATCTACTGCTGATAGATTTTTGGTGCCACTGTAGCTTTCGTTTCTCTCGGGTCCGCTGGGACTAGGTAAGACGACCCTCGCGCACGCCATCGCCTGCTTCGCCCAACTGACTTGAGGACGTCCCCAGACTTGACTGCTATCCTTTGAACGCCGGGAACGAGCCTGCAACTGCTCGATGCCCTACCCGCCCTGCTGAACGTGATGTCCCCCTCAACTATGATGCGTGTCCGCGCCAGCTGCGTGAAGTTCTCCTCGAACTCGGGTCATGTGCTAAGTTTGGCTCCGAGTCGCAGGCGGCGGAGGAGCTCTGCTCGGGCGTCGCGCCAAGTCGACTACATGTACGGCTACGATGGGTCAAGATACGCCAGGCCTGCGAGCGCCCGGGAGGGACGGGTGCGCGTCCCACTGTCTCGTCCTCGCTTGATTTGGTGTCACAAGGGCATCGGCGCGAGCTTGGGCGGGTCTTGGAGCACGCCTGAGGCCCAATGGGAAGTCCAAGAGCAACACATCGGTGAGTCCCCCTTCTAACGATGTGCAGTATTGGTGTCGATCCGGGGGACGGCGCTGAATATGTTTCTTCCAGCCTCTTCGGAATGGCGACACCGGGCACGACATCATCATCATAAACAGTATGTGCATTACTTGAACACTCTTTTGCGAGTTGAATCTATTGCTTACGTTCATCCTAGATTGCGCGCTGGCAAAGATTTTGACTACGATTGCAGGATTTGGATGGCGTCGCAGCTCTGTAGTGGTAGTACTTGGCTCGACTTGTATGTACTTGGCGGCCCTTAAATGCACTTGTTTTCGCTCTGGGCCAGAAGGGGACCTTCTGATTCAGAGTAATCCAGAGCGACTTGGAGTGACTTGAATTGTCTGGATCAGTCTCGTCAAGTGACCTCAAGCGCTATCAAGCTGTCAAGAGAATCGGACGGAATGCTGATGTAACAGCCAACGCTAGGAGACTTAGACTTACAGGTGGGGTTGCAAGGCTGAAGGGCGAGCGCGTCGATGAAGAGGTGGAGGTAGACGGTGTTCCCTCCAGTAGTGCTGCGCCCATGCTCATTCAGTATGGTGGTGCCAAGTGACATGAGATTGATGAGGAAACTCACGTCGGGTCAGTCTTGGCGGTGGCCGAGAAGCCGTGCACGGCGACGAGTTCAGCGTAGACGTTGTGAAGCATGTTCGCCCAGACTTCGCCGATAGCTGTTCAAAACTCTATTAGCACAACTCTTAACCTATAATTCCGACTCGCGCGAACGTACCGTGCTCCTCAACCAAGAGCAGCAGGCTGGAGTACCTCAACGGGTTCGTGTTCCTGTGATCATCGACAACATGAATGCTGCAAACATATGTCGAATAGGGGGCTCGCCACTCACGGGTTCGTGGAGTATGGGTAGGTGCGAATGCCGTTAGGGTTGTTGAGAACATAAACGCCGGTGACCCAGTCGGTGACAGTGGCGTTCGTCCACTCAGTCCACCTGAGAAGATCGTGATTCTCAGTCCAGGCGCAGCCAGCAAGCCACATCGACGTACTCTGCGAGAGCATCAGACCACCCCTCTCCCAAGCCTTCAGCCTCTAGGGTCTGCAAGCAGCTGCGGTGCAACAAAGCAGCGTAAACATTGTAATCTGCGTGGAAGCCACATCACATACCATGCTGTGCCCCCTCCGGTCATCCGGGTACTTATGCCGTGCGTGTTCTCATGAACGACGATATCGTTCTCCAGTGCGCCATCGCGCTCAGGGACGGTCAGATCAAAGATGTACATCTGCATGAGTCCGCTCTGCCCGCTGGGAGGGAACGGCCGTCAGCGATGCCCTGCGCTTCTACACATATTGACAAACTCACTCGGGTGGGGTGCCGAAGAAAGCTGCAGCGAGTTGACATCAGCCTTACGACTGTCATGTTTCCGCCACAACGCGGGACGGAGACTCACCATTGTTCTTCCCGGAGGCGTCCTGCACGGAGACCTCCACGCGGTCGTTCCCCGCGCCGCCCTTCCCGAAGTTGTTGTTCTGGAAGTTGAACGCGGCCTCGTTGAAGCCGTACAGGTACGAGATGTCGTGCACGGTGTTGACGATGTAGAACGTGTTCACGCGTGCAGTGTCGATGTTCGCCTGGAGTGCGTCGGGGTCCTGAGTCGGGTCTTGGACGTACACAAAGTTGAGCGTGGCGGACGACTGAACCGTCGTGAACTGCGGTGAGCCGACGTAGGTGATGACGTTGTTGCCACTATGAAAGTGAAAATGCTCGTTAGAGCGGTCAAAACCCGAACGCAAAGCGGCTGGGCGCACGAGGTGTCGTTGCTGTTGTTGACGCCATCACTGTGCCAGCCAAACGGCGACACCGCCGTGTTCTGGGGGTTGGTCAGTGTTTCAAAGCCCTGAGTGATATTCTGCTTGGTGATGGGTAGAACGCGGTACTGTATTGAATATTCGTGAGCCTCCGCTTATTCTATCTAAGCAAATCATAGAACCCACCGATGCGTGAGCGATGAAGTCGGTGAGCTGGACGATATCACCAGAGTGCGCGTCGACAAAGGCCTCGTACCACATAGCCTTGGAGTCGTCCCGGACCTGCACAACGTGCGTGAGAGCGACGGAGCCATCCTGCTTCGCGACGAACTCGAGCTTCGTCGGGTGCTGGTTGTAGGTCCCGGACAGCTCGCTTTCTGCGTTGGAGATAGCATCGGTGGCAGAAATGGAGGGGTTAGTGGAAGGCACATTGGCTAGGAGGGAAGAGGGTCAGCAGAGCAGAACCAGGAAGGACCTGCACGACGTACAGGGCTTCACGAACGAGGACCCGAAGGAGACGACCTTGTTGGCCTTGTTGAACGCGACGTTAGCGACCGCATTCGCGACCGGAATGCCGTTCTGCGAAAAAGTGGGTGTAAGACAACATATTATACACATGGATACCATTGAAGGCACACAATCTGCTGGTGAATGTATGCGTGCTGGACGACGTCGTTCGCATACCCAGCCCTGTACGCAGCAGCATCGGAGGTGACGTTGATCTGCGACTGGATGAAGGACAGCGCGGCGTCCTCCAGGCTGAACTCGTCACGAGCGGAGAGCGGGTGGTCGATCCCGTTCACGCCGAAGGTCTGAAACACAGCACTCGTCAGTTGTATGTTCGTGCATGGCACATTTGATGCGCACCTCGAAAGAAGACTGGGGGTGGAAGCTCTCGACAGTCTTGTCGACCCCAATCGCGCGCACCTGCATCGACGTGTGCTTCAAGCTGCCCGAGAACGGGAGAGCAGAAGCCGCCGATGCGAGCATGACTGCGACGTACACGGAGCGGACAAAGCTGGTTGAGAGCTGCATGGTTTGGTTATTAGGCAGCGAGGAGAGGGAAATAGACCACTAGAGGACTACCTGGTCCACCGGTCTGCTGCTTCAACCCGTTATATACCTCTCATTATGAGACGCTGTAGGGGGCGGACGAGTCGGAACCAGGAGAGAAAGGCGCCTTCCATGACGAGCGAAATGTGGACGCCTGGCAGCTGCATTGAGTGCACGATCAGCGGGGCGCCGTCGAAAACATTCCACCTTCCGCGCATAGAAACTAGACGACATGATTGTCGGGAATGTGTGGGGCACGGGTTTGCGAGAGCGCTGAGCGAACCGGAGGAAGCCCTGGCGAAAGTGAAGTGCCTTGGAGATGTGTGCACCCGGTCATTCTGTGATCATGTGAGGAAGATATTGAACGAGAAGATGTGAGCCTCAAACCTAAAAACCGGCTCAACCCGCGCAAATCTTCCATCAAGGGGAGCCGCCCCGATCATGTACGCCCGAAAACCTATTTTTTTTTGCTGGTATAGTTTTAGGACAGCAAGAACAGAGAAGCTACATTTTTTGGTAACGCGGCGAGCATCGACCACTGCAGAGTAGGTAGTACGGCCTAGAAGGTGTCAATATGTCTGGCACGCGAAGCACGTTCTTGTGGCATTCGAGTACTTACCGCCCGAAAAATCAAGGGACGGGGGGCGATCCTTCCGACGAACATCGCATGATATGCAAAGTTTTCAGACGTATGGGGACTTGGTGAAACTGGGAAGCTGTCCATCGGTACCCTGACGTCATTGATTGCAGCAGCAATTATTTTCCTATGCAGCGAATAACGCGATGTGTTATGGGGAACTCTCGGAGATAGTAACAGAGCGCACGTACAGTTCGAGCGTTGATCTAGTAGAGGTGACCGGTGAGACTGGCAAGGAACTTAGTACACGATAGCCGTTCTTGGAGTCGGTCTTCGAGAACCAACTTGAATTCATGAGTTCAGTGAATAGAAAGCTCACGACATACCAAAGTACTCACGGAGCGGTCGAGGACGGATGGCCGCATGCACCCTGGCAGGGTGCTCGATAACTCGGACTGTGACCGGGTCGATGACACTGAGACAACACTGAGCGCCTGGAACTTCGTGATATCCATGAAGTTGACCACAAAGGGTCTTCGGGGATTTCACGAATTGTCTTCGGGGGCTTCACGAATTGATGTCGTGGCGCCACGAAGATCAGTGCATTGCTAACTTCGTGAAAAACTTCGTGAAAAATCAGTAGGTTTTTGTCCACCATCACGAAGTTGTCAGGCCGGGCGGCTGAACGGGGTTCTTCGTCATTCTATGTATTTACTTCGTTACGACCCCGAAGTTCCCGTGCATGGCTGCCCGATACAGCATTGCCCGGTGGATTCTGTGCGTAAAAAGGTAGATAAAGCTGTATATACCCTTCAGGAGAAGGGAGCCTCGCACAGATACAATGTGGTGTAATACTACGGGCAGCCTATGCTATACCCCTCCCCACCACGAACCGACACTTACCACATGTGCAACCCAAATCCCTCCGGCCTCTCCAATCGCCCTCGCCGATACCTCAAATCAAAGGCTGCATGTAGGGTGGAGGCGGGGCAGACTTACCTGCAACATCTGTGGACGCCGTGAGCGTCAGCCAGTGTAGATGAAAGACAAAGGAGGGGGGTTACGCTCACCCTATCGTCTTGCACGCGCAGCCGTTGGAGATGTGGTGGATCTGTCATGAGGGTGGAGTACACGCGCGTGAGTGAGGACATTCGTGATCACACGGAAGCGTGCGTGCGAGATGACCCTCGGGAGATGGCGAAGTACTTCCGCATCACTGCACTGGCTATCTCCTCCAACCTGACCCCGGCAATCTCATCTCTCATGCCTCCATACCTGGGAGGTCAGGAGGCGCGACTGTTTGTCGCCCGCAGCGGTCAGCCACTGGATGTAGTCCAGCTGCGAGTACATACCTCGAAACCAGCTCCGGGATGGACATGGGGGCCTATGTGTACCAGGAAATAAGCAAGACCATGGCCCAGAAGCGATGTGCAAAGCCAGTTGCCAGGACCCGAGCACAAGAAAGCACAAGATCAAGCAGATCAAGCACCAGAGTCGACCGGAGGCAGCCACGGAAGCCTCAGCTGCAGAACATAGATGCAGGCCCAGTACCAGCCGAGACTCAACCAAATAAGCACGAGACAAGACAGATAAGGGAAGCCCAGGAATGCCAGTGAGCAACAGCAACAGGGCAGGCCGCACAGGAGCGACCTCAGCAATGGTGAAGTTTGCATTGATGGGCAAGAGACTGCAAGAGAGCGAGCCGCCGTCGTGTTTAGGGCAGACACGATGCTCCGTATTTGGCGCCGACCCACCGACCCTCTCAAGAATGAATTCGTGACACACAGAGGATAAATCGTGCTACCAGTATGATAGATACATCATGAAGTTCACCACGAGGATATACGTATCACGAATTCCCCACGAAGATACCTCAGATCTTCGTGGGACCCTCACATTACTTCATGGTTTTCACGAACTTACGGGCACACAGTGCAATTGCAACCAAGGGGTTTATCCGAGTCAATACGCGACAGCGAACCTAGGGACCAGTGACTTACACCCCAAAGTGATGATTCTGACCACCGCTCGCGTGATTCACAGAATTCAGTTGTCTGCTGGCAGCTGGACATCCCGTTGATTGGAATGGTGTGGAGGTTTGCGGGAGCGCCAATGCCGGCATGAGTCGATGGTTCACGCACCCGGCGATGGTATAGACCGGCTTCTGCGGTGAGCACGAGGTCTAGCAATGGAACGCGAAGATATGGACGATCTCGAGGCTGAACTACTAGCTGTGAGCAGAACTGGGAACGTTTGCATGTCATTAGTAGGTGTAGGACAAGCGCAAGCTGACTCGGAACATGCTCGAAGACAAAGGCAATGACGTACTTACCTGTTCCTCGGGGGTCTGATAAACCTGATATTATCTGCGCATCCAGTTGCCCATGGCTCAGATTCGAGTGCAATCTCTACGTTCGCATCGGGAGCATAGTGGTAGAAGGAAAGACGGCTGCCACCACCTGCGGTAGATGGACCTTTCCCACGCACCATTTATCATGTCCATTTCCTCCACTGGCCAGGCTTCGGCTACTACAGCCCCGGTATACGACAGTAGGTCGTAGAGCCAATCTATGTGATCGTAGAACACGGAGGGTTCGAGTTGTGGAATAGGGTTGATTCAATAAGGATATCGTGCAGTGGCACGACTCAATTACGGTACACGTGCGAAGTCAGCAAGTAGCATGGTATCAACGGGTATCATTTGTGCAGTCTCAGTCTGTCGGAATCATCACCCCAGAGGCTCAATAGCGCAACCAAAACCCCTGCGACAGAGCCATTCCTCTTTCTCTCCCGGTCGCTCGCTAAACTGCGCTTACTTGGCGGGGACGGAGGCAGAGTCGGTGTAGTTCTTGGCGTTGACACCGAGACCGCGGGACGCGAAGGCGTTCCAGAGCGTGCACTTGTTCTTGCCGCTGTAGCGGTTGGCGTCTGCCTGGATCCAGGCGTCGCGAGCGTTGGTGACTACACACAGGGATGCGCCGTCGGTCAGTACCCTCGCAGCGATAACCCGACTAGCGCGAAGAACGTACAGGTGGGGTTGCAAGGCTGGATAGCGAACGAGTCGATGAACAGGTGGAGCCAGACAGTGTTGCCTCCAGAGCCACTGTAGGTCACACCGCGTGTTAGTACTTATTTCGTCTCACACAAGCATAGCAGCCGGGAGAACTCACGAGACGTTGGTGTGGGCGTCAGCATCGAAGCCATGCTTGCCGACGAGTGCGGCGTACACATTGTGCAGCATGTTGGCCCAGACCTCACCAATGTCTAACGAGCGGCGACTAGGTAAGCTTTCATCCAAGAAACATCCCATGGTCAGAGCGTAACTCACTGTGAACCTCGTTGAGTGTCTTCACGCTCGAGTAGCGCAGAGGGTTAGTCTTTGCTGCATCCACGACACAGCGTCAGTACCTTCGCAGCAGCACATCCGGGAGAATATTCTCCGTACGTGTTAGTGGAGTAAGGGTGCGTGCGGATGCCGGCCGTGGTGTTCGTGACGTACGGCCCGACGACGAAGTCGCGCACCTTCGCGTCCTTCTGCTCTGTCCACTCCGCCATCGCGTCCGACCACCCCTCGCCCATGCCCGCACTCTCGACCGTCTGCAGGCAGCGCGCGGTACCGCCACCCGTCATGCGGTTCGAGATCCCGTGCGTGTTCTCGTGCACGGGCACGTCCTTCTCGAGCGCCCCGTCGCGCTCGGGTCGCGTCTCGTTCACAGGAACATCGCCATCTGGCCGGGCTGCCCGTCGGGCGGCGTCGAAAAGTACGCGTTGTCGGTATCTTCCGCGTCCTGGATCGAGACGCTCACGCGGTCCCCCGCCGCGCCGCCCTTGCCGAAGTTGTCGTTCTGGAAGTTGAACGCCTTCTCGGTGAAGCCGTAGATGTACGCGATGTCGTGCACGGAATTGACGATGTAGAAGCCGTTCGTGATCGCGGCCGCGAGGTTGTTCTTCGTCGTCGGCTTCGCCTTGGGGTCCTGAGTGAATACAAAGTTATGGCTTTTGGACGACTCCTTGGCGATCCCAGACTCATCCTTCTTGAAAGCAACAGCATTGTTGCCGCTGTTGTCAGTGGTGGTGGCGGTCCCGTTGTAGTCCCAGCCCTTGGGAGATGCGTTGGGGTTGGCGGGGCTGTGGAGCGTCTCAAAGCCCTCCGTGAGCGTCTGCTTGGAGATGGGGAGGACGCGGTACTGCGAGTTGATGTTAGCTCTGTTGAAAGCTCTGAATGCAATACCGCATTGGGTTTGATACTCACGGAAGCCTTAGCAACAAAGTCGGTGAGCTGGACGACGTCACCGGTGTGGGCGTCGACAAACGCCTCATACCATTCGTGCTTCTCGTCGTTCTGCACCTGGATAACGTGCGCAAGCGCAAGCGACCCGTCCTTCTTTGCAACCCACTCAAGGGTAGTGGGGTGCGAGTTGTACCTGCCGGAGAGGGCGCTCTCCGCTTTGGCAATGGCATCTTGAGCAGAGAGGGTCGGCTCAGTCGTGGGGATCGACTTCGCGGCTAGACGATATGAGGAATCAGTACCCCGCAGCTTCACACAAGCGAAGCCGAGAGTTACTTACAAGGCGTCTTCACGAAGGAATTGCCGAACGAGACAACTTTGTAGTCCTTGTTGAAGGCAATGTTGGCGACTGCATTGGCGACGGGGATGCCATTCTGAAAACCGCTCCGTTATCAGTAATGACCCTCGAGGCACGCCGCCATTCAGTAAACTCACGATCTGCTGGCGAACGTAAGCGTGTTGCGTCACGTCGCTGGAGTACGAAGTCCTGAAGTTCACGCTGTCGGACTTGAAGCCAGTCTTGGACTCAATGAAGGATGCAGTGGCATCCTGAATATCGAAGTCACCACGCTTGGAAAGCGGGTGGTCAAAGCCGTCCACACCAAACGTCTGTCGGAATGGCGCGAAGTCAGTCAATTGCAACTTGAACTGCTGAGGCGCACCGTGCCGCTCACCTCAAACGAAGACTCAGGGTGGAAGCTCTCGACGGTGAGACCCGAGCTGAGTGCGCGCGTCTGGAAGGACCTGAGCTTTACGCTGCCAGTGAAGGGGGCCGCAGAGGCAGCAGTCGCGAGGGTGACAGCCAGGTAGACGGACTGGAAGAAGGCGGTCGAGAACTGCATGGCTGAGTGTCGTTACGGAAGGCACAAGAGGTTGACCAAGGAGCTCGCTACGTGATCGCCTGAAAAACATTTCAATCGTGAGCGACGTGGTATTTGTACCGGATCGCGAGAGACGCTGTTGCAGGGGATAGACACTGACATCGTGAGCATAGCGTATGGTGTCCGGCGTGTCTGGTGCCATCTGAGGCTGCTCCGCGTTGTTCACGGATGGCTAGATCGCAGCCAGAAGGCTGCCTATTCATCGCTGAGAACCAGACTCGAGCACTGGATCCAGGACCAGCTGGACAAGCATACGGCGGTGGGAAAGATATCGGTTGTCAATCCCCAATGATGATGCCAAGGTTGAGAAGGCGACTCCTACCGGCTTGGTGAACGGTCAGCGCACCTCTTATACAGTCAGCGTCATACTTACGGAGGCGCGACACACATCAAGTTCTGATGGTCATCGATCAGCGGGTATATGCGGTGGAGCCATTCCATGTGCACTTACCTTTTGGTGGCCGAGGCTAGGTACTAGTAGACAGTTGTAGACGTCGTGTCCGACTGGTAAAAGCCGCGGTACTACTAACCGCACGGAGCGCGATGCAGGTTGAGCAGTTGGATGACTGAATTCTCACTGCGACGGATCTGCAGGCCTTCAGAAGCGAGTTGATCATGCCACTTCAGAGCAGCGTATCCTCGGGGCACGCTGGGGCTGATGATGGCAAGGTTCGATGGCACGCAGCTCCGCATGCATGCGATACAAAATCTCATCGCCAACGGTTTGTCAGCCTTCAAGGCCACAAGCCTATGGCCTGGGTGCACTGTGTATTTGCATGTTCATATGAGTGCAATACGGTCGCTATCAACGTGGCGAGTAAGTACGCACCATGGGCCATAGCAACATCTTCCATCGATCCTCGACAAGGGGCGGACGCAGATGAAACTGGGATGCCAACTTGCATATCGGTGTTCTCGCCTTCGGTATGTCAGAGAGTCGGAAACAGCTACCTCAAGGATTGTGTATTGAATGGAGACTGGAGTACACTGATTGGATGGAGTAATTATATATAAGATGGGGATACCCGCGGGAGACGCGCGTGCTGGGGGCGCTTATGTCGAGTCGCTTCCCAACCTCATCTCTCCCAGATCTAGAGTGACGACTCGCTTGGCCACGTACTGAACGACCTTGCATCATCCGGTCCATGCGACACGACCTATCCAGTGTCCACCCTTGCATCGAACGATTTACCTCGAATCGATATCCAAAGCGCCAACGCCTGAGAAACCTCTTCTCTTTCCATCCGTCCCCCACCTCCGCACTGGTCCGTCACACCATCCACTCTTCCGGTTTCCCCTTCTGTACGGCGATGGCGGTCTTCACCTGCTTGTCGGCCTCCATCGTGTTGTCAACACCTTGTAGTACGTTCTGGCCCCCGTAGCTCCGGCCCATGATCTCCTTGAACTGCCGCTGGTTCCACACCACCCTCTCCTTGATCTCCGGCTCAACCATACTGCCTGTACGGTGCCCGTGGTCGCGCATGAACACTCTCAAGTTTTTGGTGAACGTCTCCAGCTTGACCGCGCGCACCGCTGACGTCTCCGGCTCGCCCTGCCCTCGCGCCAGGGTAAGGTAGAATGCAATGAGGTTCAACGCTGCCCCTAGGACCGCAATCGCAATGTTCGTCTATGGAATCGGAGAGGAGGCGCGAGGTGAGTGCGCGATCAACTCGGCACCAGAGCGCGAAAGAGCCTGAACCCACCTGTCTTCCGGTCGCGACGTCGGCCACTATATAGGCTACTAACGCCAAGACGGCCAGCATGCTCCACGCGATGTTCATCCCACACTTGTGCCACAACGCTATCCTGTACGCGTTATTCATCCCCCGCTCCGCGGCCCTCAGCGTCGGCAGCAGCAGCTCCTCCACTGACGGCCCCAAGCCATCTGTTAGTGTGAGCGTTGAGGCAGTGGAGATGCTCTGCTGGCCCGCGCTTGTGCTTGCGCTTCCACTTCCACTCCCGCTCCCATTCGCCATGCATGCGCTTCCGCTCCCTAGGTGGCTCCCGGTTGCGCTCTGATCCATCCGCGTCCCCTGCATCCCCATCCCATTCCTGTGGTCAGCTGGCCAGGATCCAGGGAGGCCGGAATGGGTCGAGATCAGTGCAGATTCAGCTTGAGGTGACACGACGAGGTCGCCGAGGCCCGAACTGTGGTGGGCAGACGAGGGCAAGGGGAGGCGCTTTGAAACACCAGCGCCCGGCGTGGACTGGTGCGGGTTCGTCGTCGGCGTGCTCATGTAGCTCGAGCTTTGGCCCCTTTGTCCTGCTGGTCTTATATTTCAGCGCTGCCCCTGATGATCCGGATTCGAATCTGTGGCGGAAGTCTTAGGGGTTCTCAATTATTGTGGCCAATTAATGGTGAATGCCAATGCTGGTTTCATTCGAACACGTCTATAGCTACCGCACCGCACCCCTCCGCAAAAATGTGATTTGCAAATGTGTTGAAGATGGGAGCAGGAACATATCACACGCTCTCAAGCTCACAAGTTGAGCTTAGCTTCAAGCTTCAAGAGCGCAGCGGCGAGAATAGAATCTGCGAGTCTCCGTTTCGCTTTCGTAAGGGACATACCGTAGTAATGGCTTCGACTTTAAGAGGGCAAACGAGCTCATCATGATGGTCGTCTTTGGCAATTATTTACCCTAATTCCGCTAGTTATGGCCTGGTACATCTTTGAACATCAACGAATTCATGGTAAAGTAAAGGCGCAAGGTTGAAGCAGCTTGAAGGGGACCCGCCCGAGAGGACAACGGCGGTCCAAGTGTTCTGATGACATTATAAGTGATCATCTAAGTCCTTCACGGCCTCTTGAGTCCTACATATTACATAGTATGTCCGTATACAAGGAGTCTTTCCCTCACAACAATACCATCGGAAATACCACATCACATGCGCATCACCCGCCCTAGACCTGAAGGATTGGTCTGCCTGTGAGATTGCGATACCGCTGCTGGTACTGCCCCACTCCGTCTCGACCCTCTACATCTGGCAGGTCGCGGTCATGACCGCGAACTGCGATGAACGTCCGCAGCTCGACCAAAAATTTATCGAGCTCTTTCACATGGTTCTGTGACGCCTCGGGCTCGCCACACCCCGCCAGGAATGCTATGGATATGCCGAGGAGAGTTGCGACTACTGCGAAGACCACAGCCACGATGACTGACTATGGAATTGGTGGGGGGAAGACGAGGTGAGTATTATGATCATCTGAGGAACAAGCGGAGAAAAGCCTACCCATCGTGCGCGCAGCGTGGCGAGCATGAAGGTAAAAGTTGGTATCAAGGCTATGCCTAGAATCATACCAATGTAATACCCAAGGCGGTAGATGGTTGCTATATTGTATGAGTGAGAATCAGTGAATGACCAGCATGTCCTCTCAAAAACATTTCTGTCGCAAAACAAAGCGACTCACCAATGCGCTTCGCATTACGCATTGCCCTCTCCGTGGCCGCCAGTGTTGACTGCAGCCGCTCCTCCACTGACGCCGGCTGCACGCGCCCCAACGGAGGCTGCATGCGTCCCGACGGCTGCACACGCCCCGACGGCTCTTCGCGCTCCGTACGTGTCTGGGGGATGTACCAATAGGCTACGCGTTGCAACAGCGATGGTTGTTGGGACGGCCCTGCTACTGGTGCTCGTGTCAGGGGAGAGGTATGGGTACGCGTCAGCAGCGGCAGCTCCTTCACCACTGGCAACGGCTCCTCTCTCTCTGTCAGTGTAAGCGTCGAGGCAGTGGAGATGCTCTGCCGGCCCGCACTTGTGCTTGCGCTTCCACTCCCAATTCCACTCCCGCTCCCATTTGCCATGCATGCGCTTCCCCTCCCTATGTGGCTCCCAGTTGCGCTCTTATCCCTCCGCGGAGTCTCCTGCATCCCCATCCCATTCCTGTGGTCAGCCGGCCAGGATCCAGGGAGCTCGAGGTCGGAATGGCCCGAGATTGGCGCGGACTCAGCCTGAGGTGACACGACGAGGTCGCTGGGGCCCGAGCTGTGGTGGGCAGACGGGGGCAAGGGGAGGCGCACACCAGCAGCGCTGGGCATGGACTGGTATGGGTTCGTCGTCGGCATGCTGTAGTTCACCATGTGTGTCGACGTGCGGCAGCCTCCTGCTGGCCTTATATTCCAGCGCTGGCCCCCCCTGATGATCCGGATTCGAATCTCTGGCGGAAGCCTTAGGGGTTCACAATTATTGTCAATGGCCAATTCAAAATGTTGATTGACCTCAGGCCTCAGTCCCAACTTGAATGCTGGTTTCATTCGAACACGTCTACCCCTCCGCAAAAAAATAACATTCGCAAATGTGTTGAAGACGAGCATATTGCGCACCGTTCAACATTGAAGTTATTATGGCGGGGACTCAGAAGAGACGTTATCCTTGCTCGAGGACCAGTTCAAGTTCCGACTCGATCGTCAGCCCCTCACCCTCACTATGGCCAAAATAACTAACCACCCCTCTTGATCCATGGCCAGGTCCGCGCAAGATCTGGAGCTGCAGATCCGGATCCGCTATGTCCTCCGATCGAAGGTTGAACCAGAGCCTGACGATCTGCCGCCTGCTGATTATGCGGATCCGCAATAGTAAGTGAATCCATCTACGACGACTCAGACTAGTTCGTCGTGGACGCTCTTCCAGCCGACACATTGGGGCCTACCTTGACCCGACCGTACCTGCAGTCGCCGTCTTTTGTACCAACACATACAGTACTAACATGTTTGTTTTGTTATACACCATATGCTGTCCCAATACTGCATTTTTGCAACTCTTCGAGGAATCATACATGCGGTCTTCGGACACCAGAACTACAGACAGTAGAGAACAGAACAGAAACCAAAGCCTGCCACATGTACAGAAGGCCGGAACACAAGTACTCATCTAGGTCCCCGACTCAGTTAATAATGGCTGATCATGACCGTCATACGCATGGCCTTCGCCACACCAGAGAACCCCTCCGGGACGATTGCCTGCGTGACGCTCACCGCCATCTTCCCCGCACACTGCTCCGCGTCCCTCGGAGGCTGCTGCGACGACGACGACGCCTTCTGGCCCTCCGCGTCCCGCTCTCGCACAGACATGCACCCACACGGCACCGTGACGCTGATGGTCTGCCCGTCCTCCGACTTCGCGAACGCCGCCTTGTCCAACCTGAACGCAGTCTCTGTCAACCGCCGTCTGTGCCCCGCAAGACGAGGACAAACTTACTCGATGTACGCGCGGACGCCCATCACGACCTCGTGCAGCGTCTTCATTGCGAGGGAGTCATCGAGTGTCGCCGCCGGGCCCGCGAGCACGGACCACGACCCGCAGAACACGACCGTCGCCTCCCCCTGGTCCTTCTGTTCCTCCTCATCGTCGTCGTGGCCCTGTTCCGGCTCGCTCTTGTCGCCGCCGAAGGACAGCACGCCGGACGGCGCGACCCGCAATCTGTCGGCGTCCCTCTTCCGCTTCTGTCTCTCCTTCGACTTCTGCTGCCTCCGCTGCTGCTTTTCGTTCTCGGCCGCCATGTCCCTGAGCTTCGGCATCGGCGCCTCGAGCAGTGTGCGTTTGAGCGCGTTGCACAACTGCGTTCGCGTCTGGAACTCCGTCGCTTTCGGCATCTCGCGCTCGGGGGCCCCAGGTCGGGCTCGACGCTTTGACGGGGATGAGGACGCAGAGCGCGCGCGGGACCGCCTCTGCATCGTCTTCATGTCGAGATCGTGTGACGGCGGCCCACTGCCTTCCGGGGCGGCCGACGTCGAAGCCGCTGCCGCAGGTCTCGACGCACTGTTGTTGCGTCGAGGGGTTCCGGTGGACGAGACGCTCCTACGCCGGGGAGTCGGAGCTGGGGATGCTGCTGGGGTTCCGCGAGTGCTGCCCCTACCCTGCCGCGACTGCGAACGTGTACGGCGGCGGAAGGGGTTCGGCTCGTCATCACCGTCGGGGTCCTTCAGCGGCTCCATGTAGTCGACCGTATCTAATCCAAACACGCTGGGCTCGGGCGCACTCTTCCGTGGCCGTCCGCGGCCACGCTTCACGGGTGTAGCGAGTGGTGGGCCATGCGTAGAGGCATAGTTCGCCATGATCGACGCGCTCGACGCTACGAGAGTTCCTGGCAGGCTCGCCCGCCGACGCGCCACCTCAGCGGCCGCGGCCTCCCGGGCAATCGTAGCCTGGTTCTTAGTGCCTGGGGGTCGACCACGCCGTTTGACAGTTGGGGTATCTGCGGCTTTCGCGGAGGGGCCCGGAGTTGCCGGTCGCCCTTCAGACGTGTCAACTAGAGCTGCACTTGTTGAAGGCTTCAGAAGAGGGTACTTACGAGGACGACCAGGAGGCCGCTTCACAGGGGCCTGAGCAACAGATGCGAGCTCGTCATCGCTACTTTCCTCCTCCTCTTGGGCGAACGTAGGCGGTGGCCGACGTGACGAGGCGGCCCCACGGTCCAGTGTAGTCCAGGTAGGGAGGGAGGCCTCCGACCCCCGCGCACTTGCAGGAGGGGAAGCGTTGTCGGCATCAAGAGGGACCAATGGCCCCGAAGAAGCAGCCCCGCGACCTCGCCCGCGTCCACGACCGCGTCCACGGCCTCGCCCACGCCCGCTGCCGCGGGTTCTTCCTGGTCCGCGCTTAATTGGAACAGGCTCAGGACGTGAAGGATCGGCGATCTCCTCGTCCTTATCTCCTGCTCTGCGAGCTCGCGATGAGGAGGCGGCGGGGCTGGACGGTATAGATCGCGCAAACGATTGGTTGAGGGCCTCGCTCAATGTCATCCCCGGGCCAGACGTGTGACGGCGGCGTTTGACCTTCTGCGCTGCACCTTCGTCGGAAGTGGTGGAGGGTGTTGGGATAGCAATTGGCTTGACTTTTGGAGGGCGGCCTCTGGGACGGCGGGTACTCGATGGCGATGCTGGGACTTCGGGGCTCCCGGCACGCACATCTTGTGACCGGGAGCGCCTCAGGGGGGTCTGAATCTCGACGTAGACGGACGACTTACGACGGCGCACTGGGCTACGAGAAGGGGATGCGGCAGGTACGACGGCATGGTGACCTTCGAACGGCGTGGGGTCCACATACATGTCGTCATCGTCATACTCGTTCAATCTGGGGCGTTTTGCCGGCCTGGCGGGATCGTTATCGTGGGTGTGTTTCTTCTGAACAATCTTGGTCGGAGAACGCGACGAAGATGGTTCGCGGGAGGATGGCTGGGCTGGGAACAGTGTCAATATTGGCCGCCGGAGCTCAACAATTCGGAAGAGTAGGGGTATAGGCAGGAATCGGCGCTGCGAGACCACCTTTCTCGGGCAGAATTACTATCTGAGAGTATCCGAGATGGCAACAGAAAACCAACCAAGATCATCAAAGGTAGAAGGAAGTTATAAGATATCTTCATCGCCCAAAGTCCTTCCTCACCGTGGAAACATTGATTCCTCCCCAATGATCTCAACACTCACATGGTTGCTCTTGCTCTCCATCTGACCCTGCCGCCGCGCCTGACGCTCCGAAAGATCGGACTCGCCTGTGAGCGTAGGTCTTGCGAACGCGTGACATAGAGCGAGTCGGCGTGCCAAAGATATTGACCCGTTCGAGATGGGCAGGCGTAGATGGTTCGGGATCCGGGACCTCGGGCGATAGCTCTCGGTCTCTCTCCTCACGCTCCCTGTCCTCCTGTTCCCTCTCTTCACGCTCCCGCTCCTCCCGCTCACGCAGCTCTTGTTCTCGCTGCTTTCGCTTCCTGAGGACATGCGGCGGTGGTTTGCCGATATATGCGGGGAAAATTTGCGACATATTTCAGCAACAGTGTTTGGATGAGCGGATGGGATGGTTGGCGAGCACGAGAGGGCGCATCAAAGGTGGGGGCGATGTGGAAGACGACAAGGAGCATGCGGTCGCCCCATTCCGCACTTCTGGTGCGCGAATTCCCACGCACCCACGTGATCGCGTCCCAAGCGGCAAATTTCTGACGGGTCATGTCAAGCTTGCGTCGGTTTCTACAAGCCTGCCTCCCTCAATCGGATAGAGCGTCAGACTCTTATCTGTACGATAGTTCGATCCTGGGCTACTGGATTTACAGTTTTCTTCGGGTTTGGTCTGTTCCCCATTTTAATGCCACCCGCCATCCGCCCTCAAAGGCACCTGTAGCCCACCGCGAGGGTCGAACTCCCATTGACATTGACAGCCCTAGGCCTTCGCCCAACGACTGACGAGAGCACTTAACCTCAACATGGAGTCTGAATCAGGGATTGCTCTCACGACATTCTATTCAACTTCAAGTTTGCCCAACTCGGGCCCACACTCGACTTCGAGCAAACTCTGGCCTGACTACATATGACCGTCCTCCCTCCCCGCAAAAAAGTCACATCGATATCAATCGTCTGCCTCAGGTAGACCAGCCTAAGCCTTGACTCGACCTGGGGACAATCACGCATCGGGAATTTAAACACCTTTTCTCCGAATCGCTATCCGCATCCAACGTTTGGGAACGGCTGAACCTCTTATTCAACGCAGATAGCTTTCCACTACGTATCCATCGCCAGGTCAACGGCGCAGGCTCAAGGAGGCCGCGCTCCGATACCAGGTCCCTCCCGTAAGGGCTTCTCTTGCCTATACCGTCTTCAGTCGCGCCGTTGATTCGGTCTCTCTGGGGTCTGTCGGAAACACCTCATCCAAGGCGACCCATGACATTGCTCCCGGCGACAATGAGATACGCACAGGCTGCTGCCGTAACTCGAAGTCTTGAAGGCAGCGGACAAATTGCTGATAACGGTCGGCGGTCTAGGGCGTCGACGTGAGAGGAAAGCCGGGCTGGAACGAGGGTTGCGCTGTAGCACTTTGACTGTTCCCACTAGGTTCCCTACTGCGCTATCAAGCCACAGAGGACCTTCCTACAAATCGCGCCGGGGTTCAGTGGAACGCAATGTACCGCTTGCTATTTGGTGTTCGATGTGTGTGTCCGGCGGTATCTGTCGTTCATATCAAGTCAGTATCTTAGCCTACATATTGCACACGCTGTCCACTTCTCGTTGGACAGGCAGTAAACAAGCCCTTATTGAAGACTTATCATGGGTTTAAAACGGTGCCCACTGTGCCGGTGCTCCTCGACGGTTGCAACTTGCTGTAGCACATGTACAGTGCTTCAAACGCTAGCGCTCGAACCTCAGCGCCTGGCGAAAATATCATTGCAGTCATCAGTCTGTGTCCAACAAGATTCCTTATACTTACTGGGAAGCCTTGAGTACCTGTCGTCGGGTCGTCCGATCTTTCTCCACTGTGCAGTTTGCTTTGACGGGACTCGGCGCGACTCGTTGAAGAAATGTAGAAATATCAATCATATTGGCACCGGCGCCCGAAGTCGGTCGACTCGTTGCCAGGTGCTTCGGAGACCATCATTGGCTAGATAGGATGAACAATTGCAATCCACAGTACTGTATGGCTGCGGCTCCGAATTGCATTGGCTTGGATGCTCGCGTGCGTTGCCTCCAATGTCCGTCATCCACGGTAAGTCACATCCAAGTTGCGGGAAGTGGGCTTGAAGTACTGACCTCAAGTTACTTAATCGTACTCACGGCTGCTACCGACCCGGCAATAGATTTGAAGCGTTGCCTGGACCCCCCCCTCTGCTACATATTTGGTGTCCGAGTTCAAAGCATTGTTAAAGTTATGGAGGGGAGCAGTGAGCACTTGAAGGTACAGTATCATTATGTTCAGAGTCATCTTGACGACTCGGAGCTGGCTCCTATGCGCTTATGTGATTTTAACGCCAAGAGTTAAGCGCCCACCTCCGTGACGATCCAGCGACGAGCCGCGACGGTCGCGCACCAAACTTTCTTCGACTCCCCTTCATCGCTGGCTTGACATTCCCATCGGCTCTTTCCAACGTTCTCATGCGTTTGCGCGACGCTGGACAGGACAAGCGCAGATAGGAGGAAGAGCATACACTGAGGAGAAATCAATGCTTCCGCGGTGAGGAGAAATAATGAACAATGAAGAACTCCTAAATCTTTCGCGCATCTTTGGAAAGATGGAATTCCTTTAGGACAGTACACTGCGAAGAAATAAACGCCTTTCTTTGGGGACACCAGCCTGCAAGTGGTGAAACTTGGATGGGTCCGATTCCCAAGCCTATCCATCGACTTTCCATGAGGAGGAATCGTTGATTTCTAGGCAGTGCTTGTCGGGTGCCTGGGTCGTAGTTAATTGGGGCATAGGCACAAAATGGTATGTAAGGCGTCACTAGTTCACTAGTCGCTCCTTCCACGCTGTCGGAGCAGAGGAAGCAACTGATTTACTGTTTTATGTCAACTCAGCCGGCCGAGCACTGCGCGCCCGCCATTCACCAGTACAGCCAGAGGCTGAGATCACACGAGCAGGTGCTATGGCTCCATACAAACTTCTACTTCCGTGCTTGCTGCACGGCCATATGGAGTACAGACACGGACGGAGAACATCTCAGCCGCGCCCACAGTGCACCGCCCACGGCTAGAATCCTCGTCGGGGTGAGTGAGAAATTTCAAGCTCTTCTGCCGCTACATCACCGCCCAGTCAACCGCCACTGCCCGTCCCCCCGAGCAGTCGGAACAAGTGCCACGGCGGGCCGCGTCGCCGCGAGAAGCACGGAACGTGAGTGCCATTACGACCGAAGTTCTTGAACTGTTCGGTCCACCTCGAGGCATCTCGGAAGCATGTTCCACGCGGCATGGCTACGCGGTCGAGTTCTGCGAATCTGTTACGTGGCTGAGACCGTTTGCCTTCTCGCGGGGAAAGATCTCGGCGGAGTGGCTTGGGGAGCGTTCATCGCTGCTCGGAGATCGGGTTGCGCAGCCTTGGACGGGATCGCGCTCATTCCCGCATCCCAGACTCGCCGGAGCGGGCGCTGGTCTATCAGCTGGGGCTCGTCTCTGACAATCTGTGGCATATCTTGGGCATATCGCGCCTTCTGTGCATGTGGACCATATGGCGCAGGAGCACCGGGCTCCCACGCGCAATTTATAGTTCGCGAAGCTC
The DNA here is from genome assembly GCA_020736865.1 of Ganoderma leucocontextum. Taxonomy (NCBI): domain Eukaryota; kingdom Fungi; phylum Basidiomycota; class Agaricomycetes; order Polyporales; family Polyporaceae; genus Ganoderma; species Ganoderma leucocontextum. Next base: position 2,046,121 of record JAHKGY010000009.1, read on the forward strand.
AGCGCTCGAGAACGACCACCGGGTCATTGGTGCGAAGAGATAGTACTGTATGCATGTTGAGTGGCAGCTTCTTCTGACGCCGACGACCAGTCGCTGTTACATATATCTGCCAGTCGCCAATGCTGAGCCCATCCGCCTTCCCAGGTGCTCGCTCCCATCATGACCGACTCCCCGTACTACGCCGACGGGCTTACTGCCGAGGACGCGTCACAGGAGAAGGCGGGACTCGATATCGACGCGGAGAAGCTAGGTGTGTTCTGCAAGCTTATGTCCTTCTTCGCAAACCTTTGACTTTGACTTTCCACCCCGCAGCTTCGGTCGACAAGGAGCTCGTAGTCACTGCTCCCCAGTTCGACGACCCCAACATTGACCCAGACGCACTCCCCCTCGGTAAGCACTATTCGTGGCTTGGCGAAAATGTAACCTGATGAATACTTTGTGCATGACATGAAGACGATGACTCGCCTTATCCCGAGGTGCGCTCCGCCGTCGCCAACACGGACGACCCGGACATGCCGGTCAACACTATTCGGGCATGGGTCATCGGACTGATCTGGGCAATCATCCTTCCCGGTATGAACCAATTCTTCTTTTTCCGCCTACCTGGGGTTACCGTCACCGGAGTGAGCGCTATCTCCACGACAACCCGCCGCGTTACTCCCGCTCACGGTCGCACAGATTGTCGCGCAATTGCTCGCATTCCCCCTCGGTCGCCTTTGGGCCATCTTTATGCCCAGGGTTAAGATATTCGGCCTCTCTCTCAACCCCGGGCCCTTCACGGTCAAAGAACATGTCATCATCACTCTGATGGCTAATGTTGGGTACCAGTCTGCTTATGCGGTTTGTGATTTCATTTCATTGAAAGATCCTCACATTGAATTGTCACCATAGACAGATATTGTCGCGGTGCAACGCGTGTACTATAACCAGATCTATAACTTTAGCTATCAATGGATGCTCGTCATGTCCACACAACTGGTGAGTTTCTCATTCTCAAACACACTTTGGTCTGACTGTTCTTTTTGCACTTTAGATTGGGTTCTCGATCGGTGGTATCGCTCGTCGCTTCCTCGTTGCGCCCCCATCCATGATTTGGCCTACAAATCTTGTCACTTGCGCGCTATTCAACACGCTCCACTCCCAACATTACGCTGGTATCGGGAACCACGGCGGTATCTCCCGTGAACGTTTCTTCGTCTATGCGTTCTCCGGGTCCTTCCTCTGGTACTTTTTCCCAGGCTACATCTTCCAGGCCCTCAGTTACTTTAACTGGGTCTGTTGGATTGCCCCGGACAACCTCGTCGTCAACCAGCTGTTCGGATACTACTCTGGTCTCGGCATGTCGATCGTTACCTTCGACTGGTCCCAGATCACGTACATCGGCTCGCCCCTCGCCACCCCGTGGTGGGCGTCCGCGAACGTCGCCGTCGGGTTCGTGGCGTTCTTCTGGGTGTTAACCCCGATCCTGTACTTCACGAACACGTGGAACTCGGCATACATGCCGATCTCGACGCGCACGAGCTACGACAACACCGGCGCGGAGTACGACGTGTCCAAGATCCTCACGCCCGAGTCGACACTGGACCTCCAGAAGTATGAGAGCTACTCGCCGCTGTTCCTCTCGACGACGTTCGCGGTCACGTATGGCCTCTCCTTCGCAAGCATCACGGCGACGATTGTGCACACCATTCTGTACTTTCGCAAGCAGATCTGGATCCAGAGCCGCAGGTCCCTGTCGGAGCAGCCGGACATCCACGCGCGGCTCATGTCGAGGTACCCCCAGGTTCCGGAATGGTGGTACGCCATTGTGTTTGGTGCGTGCCCACTTCGAGCAACTATGTGGAGTTTTCGTTGACATGCTCCTCTACTCAGTGGCCATGTTCGTGTTCGGAGTAGTCTGCATTGAAGTTTGGAACACCCAGATGCCAGTCTGGGCCCTTGTCCTCGGGTTGATCATTTGTGAGCACCCCCACCACAGACCTCTATATATGCATGCACCATACTCACCCGGCCCTGATAGCCTTCGTATACACCATCCCCGTTGGCATGATCCAGGCCATTACCAACCAGCAGGTCGGTCTGAACGTCGTCACGGAGCTCATCATCGGCTACGCGCTCCCGGGCAAGCCCATCGCGATGATGATGTTCAAGACCTGGGGCTACATCACCATGGCGCAGGCACTCCAGTTCACGTCCGACTTCAAGCTCGGGCACTACATGAAGATCCCGCCACGCACCATGTTCGCATGTCAGGTCATCGCCGCCGTGATCGGCGGCACCGTCCAGCTCGGCGTGCAGGCGTGGATGTTCACGAACATCCCCGACATGTGCCAATCGAACCAGAAGGATCGCTTCGTGTGCCCGTCCACACAGGTCTTCGGCACCGCGTCCATCATCTGGGGCGTCATCGGCCCGCAGCGCCAGTTCTCCTCGGGGCAGATCTACTACGGGCTGGTGTTCTTCTTCCTCGTGGGCGCGGTGTGCCCGCTCGTGACCTACTTGATCGGGCTGCGGTGGCCGAACTCGTTCTTGCGCTACGTGAACTTCCCCGTCATCTTCAACGGCACGAGCTACATCCCGCCCGCGAGCGCGCTCAACTACGTGCCGTGGACGATCGTCGGCTTCGTCTTCAACTACGTCATCCGCCGCCGCCACTTCTCGTGGTGGACCAAGTACAACTGTGAGTCCCCCTGCTCAGCCATCGCCGGCCGCGAGGCGACCTAACCTCACTTAACACTACTAACGCTTCTCGGATTCCACCAGACATCCTGTCGGCGGCACTGGACTCGGGCGTCGCGATCTCAACCATCCTCATCTTCTTCGCGCTGTACTACCCCAAGAACGGCACCGTCGGCGCGAACAACATCATGGAGTGGTGGGGCAACGTCGTCTCCCTCAACACGGCCGACTTTGGGCCGGACGGAGCGGGTACACCCCTCCGCACGCTCGCTCAAGGACAAACGTTCGGGTAAGCCCACAGTCCCAACACCTCCAGCTGACAGTTCTCAGTGCTGACCCTTGCGCGCGTCTCCGTCAGGCCGACGAAGTGGTAGAGGGGTGTGTACAATTATAACATATGTATGAATAGGTTAGCTTGTCCATGTTTTGTTTGCTTTTTTTGTTCGCACTGGTAGTAACGGCGCAGTTACGAAAGACACGATTTCGCTTGGGTCCAGGATACCGGCGTAGTCCGAAAGTGTGAACGACCACCACGCACACAGAATTTGAAAAAAAAGAGTTCCTTGTAACGTAGTAGTAATAGTAGTAGGACACCGTGCAAGATGGGGAGCATAATAGCAGAGCAAAGCATGTCGGATCCTATGTAAACCTCCTCCCCCCACCGAGATACCTGACAGATCCCCCGCAACGCGAACGCACACACACACACGCGCGCGCGCGCGGCCTTTACTTTTGACTAAGTTGTAGTTATACGGCGCCGGACGCGGTGATGACGACCCGCGACTTGGGGCGCCCCGAGTCCGAGCCGACGGCCTCGATCTTCTTGACGACGTCCATGCCCTCGTCGACCTCGCCAAAGACGACGTGCTTGCCGTCCAGCCATGACGTCACGACGGTCGTGATGAAGAACTGCAGCAACGGGACATCGCGACCGCGACCGCGCGTGAGCGTCGAGGCACCGTGCGAAGGAGAGAACTTGGGGAGAGGAGAAGCAGACGCACCTGCGAGCCGTTGGTGTTCGCGCCTGCATTCGCCATGGAGAGCTGGCCGGGCTTGCTGTGCCGGAGCTTGAAGTTCTCGTCTGCAGAAGCACGCACGCACGCACGCAATGCCGCAGATCAATCGTCTATATCCGCGGTCGCACGGAGGGGAAGGGGCAACGCACCGGCGAACTTCTCGCCGTAGATCGACTTCCCGCCGGTGCCGTTGTGCCGTGTGAAGTCCCCGCCCTGGAGCATGAACTGTATGTATGACATAGAAGGCCCGGCGCGCAGCGCGTTCGGTCAGATCACACACCCGCACAAAACGGACAAGGGCGCGAAGGGAAGGGAAGGGACGCACATTGGGAATGACGCGGTGGAACGTGCTGCCGTTGTAGCCGAAGCCGTGCTCGCCGGTGGCGAGCTCGCGGAAGTTGCGCGCGGTCTTCGGCACGACGTCGTCGTACAGCTTGAAGACGATGCGCCCGGTGTGCTTGTTGTCGATGGCGACGTCGAACTGCCCAGTTCCATTATGCGCAGCGTCGGAGGTGAGAAGCTTGCCTGCGGGAGAAGCAGAGGTCTGAAAACTCACGAATACTCGCGACCTGCGAAGCGTGGCAGAAGACGGGGGCGTTCATGACGTGTCTGAGGACGTGGTATTGCGAATGCTTACATGTTGGTTGAGGCAGACGAGGCTGTGCTCATGAAACGGCGCATGTAGGAGGCCATGGCGAGTTCACGAATGCGAAGCGAGGTCGGACGGGAATGGAGGTCGCGGTAGGTGGTCAAGGACGCGGTCAGTGACGGAAGCCCCTGCGAGCGCTCTGTACTCACAAGCGGCACGTGCGCGGCTAGAACAAGCGTCGGCTAGAGAGCGAAGGAGATTCTGGCGGGTATACTCCTCCCAAGATGACGACGACGGGGATACGATGGTATGAGGAGGTGCTTTCGCAGGTCGGCTGCGCTGACCTTATATACAGGAGGATTTCAAGTTATTCCGGACCAAAAATACGAAAAAGCGCCGTCTAGGGAAATACCTCGATTGTCGTCGTCTGTAGCAGGATGGCACCGCGACACTAATGGATCCGCCCACCGAATGAGGGTGTCTTCTCCGTGACAGACCACGCTCTAGGCCTACATCGCACGGGGAGCCAAGGGCGAAATGCGGGTACGCTACCCACGTGTTGATCTTGTCCAATGGAAATCACAGCGCGCGAACACACCCTTCAGCACACCAAACGTCGTTACGGTAATTAAACTTCACAAGCCAGCACGAATCGCGGGGTCACAGCGCGCGTCATCGTGTTCGAGAACGGGTGTTGACGGCACCCCCAGACGAAAGCAGGAAGACGAGGCGATACGCCGTCTTCCAGCCCTTCCTCCAAAGACGTTCTAGTACTCAAGCTTCGGGACGGAAGGTTGTGCGCCTCCAACTGCTCCACGCGCTCGAGAGATAGGATGTTCGGACAGGAAGAAGCAAGCAGGCTGCTTCTGGGGAAGCACAATGTATCAAAGAACGCCACCGACCTGCCGCCGGGGAGCCACAAGGCGAGCACCCACTTTTTCGTACGTGCGAGAGCCCAGGCCCAGCCGGCGAGCTCACTCGTCTCGGGTACTGAAGTACTGTCCTCCTCCACCGTTCCTTTCATGCTCCTTCCCGCAAACCTAAATGGCGCAAACCCCCCGGAGCGTCTCCTGCATCCACACGCGGCGATCGAGAGAACATTTGCTGGAAGCTCTTGATCACCTTTCACGCGCATGGCCTGTTTCCAAGGATCAGGGCCGCATCTAGTATGTATCCACAGTTGGGTTGGTATGTCTCGTGGACGAGAGAGTACTTGCTATAATTCTTCGAGCATGGTGAAGCTGAAGATATGGATTGGCCATCAGAGGCCAATCAGAGCAAGTCGCGACGAGACGGGTACCAAGCTTAGTGTTCTCCCTGGCTGGCAGGGGAGCCCTCGAGTCACGTCGGAAAGGCCATACTGTACTAGCGTCAGACATGCATGTTCATCTAAGCACTTCCACGCCGCATCGCCCCCGCGGCAGATGTCGCGATCGTCCAAATGAGGGAGACTACTTAGTAGGGGGAACTCTGAACGACTTCTGAACGATGGAGAACCAGCTGCGCAGTGACCTGGGACACGGGTGGCGCGTGTGGGCAAAGACGTCGAGGGTAGAGGTGTCGAGAGAATGCGCCCGATGCGAATGTGCAAGTGCATCGCGGAACTCAAATCCAGCGTCATCGTCGTCGGTTATGGCAACCCATTCGTGCGCCCTACTTATCCTTCCAGAAGGTGCATGCGGTCCGGCTTCGACGTGATTTGTAGAACGGTACCGATTGTGTGCACGAGTCCAGAACGCGAGTCTTCCCACCTCATCGATAAGGGAACAAAGGGTACCAGCGATCCTCACTTCATGGGTGGAAGCAGAAAGGAGCGGATCCCCGCAACGTACCGCCCCAAATCACTGAACGATAGGCGCGATACGAGCGCGACCGACAAGAGTTTGTTTAAGACGCGGTCACGAGCCTGTGACAGATGCGATGTGTGAAGCAGGAACGTCTCCGATATTCCGGTTCCTTTGTTTGCGTTTCTCATCGCGCTCGCCGTGAACGAAGCTCAAAGTTAAATGCACCGCGTCCGGCCGGTCAGGACATTGGCGTTTTGGCGTCCTGCGTCTGTATGTCTGCGCAGTGGCCTTCGGAGCCAGCGTGCTCTTATTGAAAGCGGTCCTCGGCTGAAACGGCGAAGATGAAGTCTTTGTCGCCGGGCGCCTAGCATGCATAGATTAGAATGACAGCGGTGGAAGGTCAGAAGCGTTGCGGATGAAGCGTCGGATAAGGCGAACCCACCAGGCTCAAACACCATCCAAAGGTTCGCAGCGCGGTGGATTTGCTAATTTCAAACGCGGCCTTCTCATCGTTGCGAAACCCAGCCATTGCGGCTTCGTCTTCGTATAGGATCCAACGATGCGCGATGACGTCATTAGCGACCGGGTCGCGGGAGGAACTCGACGGCTTTTCCATGTTCTAAGAGGGGTTTATCCGGTGTTGCCGTAACACAGTCCTTGGTCCAGCCAATATGCCGGGCTTGGGGATGCGTATGATGCCACGGACATCCGTATCTGACTCTGAAATGCAATGCAGAACAATGTGAGCTTACGGTAGGATATGCGGCGGAGAGAACACCGTGCGTGGTTTCGAACAATGGAAGTATGGGTCGGCACGCATTCTAGTACGTCGATGGGAATGCGACCGAGTACTTGAAGCGTCGCAGAAGTTGGAGTTTAAACGTTTCTCTCGACCCGAGGATATGGTTGAGCGGTTGCCGTCAGCATACAGCGACCGAAGCCGATTGCTGTGGCATCACTACATCTATGTACGCCCAAGGGGAGGTAAGAAGGAGGGGCAAACGAACGTCGCTGTCTAAAGAAGTCGGCACACGTACTTACTGTATATGGGCACTTGTGGCCGGTCGTCGTCCGAGATCTCTTCACTTTGTGACAATCGAGGAGCAGCAGCAGCAGCAGATCGGAAGCCTTTGCGCCACAAAGACTTTAGTCGGATCCCCAAATCGTGGTGGGGGAGCGGATCGCCCCGAAGATTCTCGATGCAGCGTCATAGAAACGCCGCTCGTGGTTGTTTCGGTTCCACGGAATGTCATTAAACCTACTCGCAGCCATGATGGAACGACCCGGAAAACACCTGCCTGGGCAGATGACTGGCAAAACCCGAGATGAGCGACAGCATGTCAACAATGATATCAAGGGGATCCAATTAGTACCCAAAGACGGAAGACGGGACATTGAACGAAGTTCTATCGCAAGATTGCGTCGACGGCCCGTCCATGTGGACACGATCTGGTGATCTGAAGACTCCGTATCAGCATTATATACTTAAGAGCACCCCGGACATGTCCGCAATCCGTACCGCAATTTGGTGGTAGATGGCCATGGTACGCTTTTGCAGAACCTGGTAAGCATCCCGCAACGTGACCGGAGGCTTCTCTTTAATTACCGTATGTATGACGCAAACCCGTTGTGAGAAGAAGCTGTTCTGCCTCAATTTATACACGGAAAGCGGATTCAGAGAGGGCAACCGATCTGAGCCCAGGCGTGCTCCATAGGATGAGCGGAACCGCTGCCCAGCCGAGATAGAACCCGAGTCCGATGACCGTCAAATAGGGATCGATGAGGAACGGTGGGGAAGTAAAACTCACCGGGCTCGCAGGAATACCATAAAGTATGGGTTATTGAGTGATCACCTGGGTGCTGGTGTTCAACGTTCAACGCCCCCGTCCTCGCGCAAAGCAGAGTGACTGATTGATGTCGATGAACCGCTGAATTGGGGGGGGGGGGTTTGTTAAGATGAAATGGCCTTCCGACAATACATTCGTGGCATCTGTGGCGACGAATCCTCCGCCGCAGAACACGAGGGCTGTCCCACCCACAATGATTCCACATCCATCCAACTGCCACGTTCCCGCTGAAGTCCACCAAGTGTAGGTCGCAAACTGCACAGGCGGAATCGCTATTCAGGTGACTTGAATAGATGTTGGGAAGATCCAGTCTTCTCTCTCTATTTCGGCTAACAAACTCTTTGCCAGGGTGCATACCTAGACCTTGCTGTCCATTAAAGCAATCGTCAAGCCTCGGTGAGGGCGGTCGACCAGAGTGTGCGAGGGCCAACGGCAGGTATGTGACTCTGCGTTGAGACGAGTAAGTGTGGGCTTCCACAGTCCATCGACTCTGCGAACTTGACGTGCTATGATTAGGTGGGTTCTGGAAAGGCAAAACATAAGACAACACAGCTGCCAGATGAGCCCCGATTTACCCGACCTTCCTGAACCGCCTCACATTGTCCGCAGCATCTCTGCTAAACCCCATGGCACCACGAAAACGGCGGACGCTCACTAGGCAGAGATCGCAAAGGGCGATATGATATGTAGCCAGGCCAGGGTATCCAGTAGGGTGTTGGCCGGCAAGGACAACGTTGAGATGTAAGTTAAAGTAGGGGTCCGACTCGGAGTCAGCGGCCAAGATAAGTAGACTGTGAGGCTGTGCTCCGACACTGGCTCAGCCGCCACCCCGCTTCTTATATTACGACCACCACCTTGGCTTCCGCCCTCATACCCTCCAACGCACGCCCAAACCACTCCGAGCATGCGTACGCACACTTTGGCTTCCTCTGACGCACCGAAAGGCAGAATCGTTGACAAACCCGGCGCATATACATAGGACATACCGCACGACCGAACGATCTGATGCCGCTGGCGGCTCTTTACGCTGTCTCACTTATCCCTGGAGCGCAGGCTTATTGCTATTTTGATAGGTGAGTAAGTATTCGTTTCAGACCATTCGAGTTCTGCACTCGCCGCACCCTCCACCCCAATTCGCTTCATCGTCACGGTGGTGGCTGGTGGTGGTGAGCCGTGACCACAGGCACACAGCCTCAGTCAGCAACAGAGAGGGAGTCCTCCGCCCAGGGTCGTATCCCATTCCTTCGCTCAACGGAACGGTGTGAGGGGGGACTGGCTCGCCACCCGAACTAATGTCCATGGTCCTCCAATTGTTGTCTGTGCGGGGGCTGCGGCGTCTCCATGCTACTCAGATTTGCCCACGACAAACGCCGCCGATATGTGGGACTCTGTCATTATACATGGTCGCTATGGCGGAGGTGCCGGACATGGACCCCGTCCCTTCACATGCAGGAATCTCGGGGAAGGAATCTCGGGGAAGGAAGGAACGAGCCCAAAACTTCCGGATGTTTGTTGCTGATACGTCTGCCAGTCTCGGGCGGGAACATTGCACACTCTCTACCGGTGTCCGCATCGGCATCGCCATAGCAGGAGGTGAGCTCTGCGTTGTACCACAGGGTCCTTCATTAATACTCATCACTTCACAGTCGTGGGGTCTTTGGCTGTCCTTATCGCTCTCAGGACTATACAGAGACGGCGTACTCGACAGGCCAACATGACTTACGTGAACACTTCTGCTATTGCCGGGGCTGTCCCTCCTCCAGGGTATGCACCTCAAGGGGTTCCACCAGGAGTCCCGCCTCAAGGTGGACCTCCGGGATTCGCACCTCAAGGGGGACCTCCAGGATTTCAGCCTCAGGGCCCGCCTCCAGGATCCCCGCCTCAAGGCGGATACCAGCCCGACGGCTATTACACGTACCCACAGGGCGGATACCAGCCCGAAGGGTATTACCCGTACCCGCAAGGTGGACCTGCGCAATACCCCAACGGGCCCAACCCGTCACAAACACCACCTCAGTACCCGCCACAATCGTATGACGGACAAGCACCGTACGCACCGGTATGCTTCCATTTCTACCTAGAGCTCCATGCATGGCGCTGAACCTTCTGGTTTCCGAGCAGCCTCCAGGTCCACCCCCGGGTTGGTCTTCTCACCCCGACTACGCCCCTGCCAGTGGCCCGCCTCCAACTTCGAACCAGAATCGTGCTGTCTAAGTTAGTGCCATTGCCTGACCGCCTAACTTACTTACGTCTACGAGTGTAAGATGCCTAGCCAGATCTGTACTTACGCAATCGTTCATGGATATTATCGGACTGTTGGAATTCAACGTTACCCGATTGCCTTCTCATCATGTCATTGTAAGAAGGTTTCTACGGTTCGTAACAGCGCCATTAGTCCGCCTTCACACTGAACTCAGCCTCGATTGAGAAATGCCCCCGACACAAATGTCCTGAGTTCCATGGTTCGATGCAGCTTGAAATCATGCTTCATGACCGCCCTTATTCCGCACATTTATTACTGGTGCTAGCACTTACTTATTAGTGTTTTGACCGCCCCTGGCTCGTTGTTATTGCCGTTGTCAACCTCCGGGAACGCCCAGAACTATTGCCGCCGCGTGGGCCGCTCGCCATCAATTCCTCCTGTCGGCTCCCACCACCATCCTCCACAACCTCCTCGTCGTCCTGGACGTGCCTGCTCAAGGACACCCTCCACTCTCTTCTTAATGCCGAGCTTGTTCTCTCGCGCACGGACCACATCGACCCCGACCAAGAAATCATCCTCCAACCTCGGCGCGCACGACGAGTTTGGGAGGATCGACTCCAGGGGCTCCGCCCGCCAACAACTCACTGCCAGTACCAAGAAGGCCAAGAAGGACTCTGGCAAGAGCCCCGTCAAGGCGCGCTCACCCGGCCCCGGCGATGGCAGCGACGAGCATGTCGACTTCGGGCTTCCCGACGGCACCTTTCTTCCCCTGAGCCTCGAGAAACCGCACTACGAGAACCTCGAGGACCCGACGCAGGAGCTCCCGTCCCCGCACGACTACGGATACCTGTCATACCAGCGGCACGTCGTCCTCGGCCTGGAGGAGGTCGCCCGGCTCGTGGACGTCGTGGGGGACGAGCTCGGCAGCCGTGGCCTAACAACCCCGTTTATCTTCTCGACTCTCGCACTCGACGTCTCTCCGTCGGCCGTCAAACGGCTCATCCAGACGTTCTTGAACACGTGCGCACGGCCGTCGGCGGAGGCTGATAGGCAATGGCTGCAGGGGGCGCGGCTGGCGGAGCCGCACGAACTCGGGATGACGCTGCGATGGGGCTTGGCGAGGGCGGTGAGGTGGGTCGCGGGACATGAGGTGCGCGGGCTGGTGTCGTATGAGGCCTATCTCCTGTGGCGGGACGCTGAGGCTGGTGCGTGTCGCGACTGTGTCCTCTTGTCGCCGACGAACTCATTGTCCTGCAGCCTTGAACTACCCCGGCCTGCACCTATCGTCGTTCCTGGAGCCGCTTAACACTCTATTACGTTCGGTGCTCATCGGGCTGTTCACGCTACTGACCCGGTTCACCGCGCATTCTTCGTCTTCCGGGCACACCCCGCCCACGCTCTCGCCTCTCTTTGGCCCGTTGCTTTTCGGGCTGGGGCCGTCGACGCTCAATTTCCACCATGCATACATGCATTACCTCCGCACAACAACCGCCACGGAGCATTTGATTCTTGCATTCATTCGTTGGCAGGACGCGAAGGCGAACGCGGCGGGCCCAGCGCTCAGCGTCCCCACTCGCCTCAAGGCATGGATTCAAGGCTACCCGTCCATGTTACCCGCGTTGGGAAAGAACGACCGCCCGCAACCTCGCCGGGGTGCCCGGACTGTGAGAGTGCTCAATATCCGTCGCAACGTGCGCATGTACTCTCCGGACCTGGTGAAGACTTCGGCGTCATGGGCGAACCGCCCTCGGGGAGCGACGTCCAGCGCCGGGGAACGTGCATTCGCAGGCTCGAGGGAGTGGGAGCGCATCGCTCCGCCGACGCTCAAGCTCGCCCCTCGATACAGTGACGCGTACAAGAAGCGGATGGTCCTCGCGCCGAACTTTCACCCTGAGACGGGCGTACCGGGATCCGCGTCTTCCACACTCACTCCGCCGTCGTTGTCGTCGTCCGTCTCGTCGGCGTCTTCGGTCACCTCGACGTTATTCGAGGACAAGGAAGGAGAGGAGCGCTTCAGGAGTTTGACGGATCTGAGGTGGGGCGAGTTCGAGGCTATGGGCTTCGGTAGCCTGATGGCGGATGAGAAGAAGCTGCAGTTCGACCTCACTGAGGGTGCACGCGCGGTGCGTCCGTCTTCCCCTCCACGTTGCGTTCACTGACAAATGTACCTTTGTTATCGGCAGGCCCGTGCCGCGAAGCGTGCAACGCTCAGCTGGCAGGACTTCTCAGCTGCCGGGTTCTCGCGGGCGGATCAACACCTGAGTACAACGCTACAGTTCAGTGCCCCAGTGGCCAACCAAATCAACTCCTGGCCCGCACAATCGGCCGAAATGCACCGGAAACTGAAGAAGACGCAGAAGGCGTTGCCGCCGTTCGGCTGGGACACTGAGCCCATTATGGGGGGAGAGGAACTTATTGAAGAGGCGTTCTTGGACGTCTTCTGTGATCTTATCTATGGCAGTGGGTGGATGGACGACGAGCGACGGGAGGAGACGGACAGAGATTGCAATTGGGCTTTGGTGAGCTCTCATTGCGTAGGCGTCGGGTCCACTTCTTCTGAGCGCGGACCTGGCAGGTGGAGTTCAAGTCCCTTCCCCTCGCGCGGACAACGGTTTCGGGCACGACTGATCCACGGACAGCCAACACCCTCATTCTCTTTGAAGAGTTCGTTCCTTACGAGTACCGGCAACAACTTGCCTCCGCAGGCCAAACGCGTCGAAGGCTTCCTTCGCTTTTTTCATCGGGAACCAAATCTAAGCAGTGGAAACCGGCGGCTACACTGAACGGTCGCCCATATGTTGTCGGAGCTGTTCCCCACAGTCCCAGCTTCCGCGAGCTTGAGTTCGAGGGTGTTCTCCGTTCCAATGGCAGTTCCACTAAAGTGATTTCTCTGAACCGCAGTCCCGACAGGGAGCGACCTCCCCTTCCGGCCTCGACCACAAGTACCATTGCGACCCCAGGGCACGAGCCTAGCGGGAACCCGCTGATCCACGTAGCAAGCCTTGTGTCGAAGGGGACGTTTCTGACCCCTTTGCGCACGGACTCCCCTGCTACCCTCCAATCTGTTCCCGGAACCCCGCGCGACGAGAGCGGAACGCCCATCCCGAAGAAGGGCTCTCGATTTCGCCTCCCCGCCGGATTGCCCGCCAGTCCGTCGGCTGCCAAGCGAACCGGCATCGCGCCCACAGAATACGACCCAGTGGATTTTCACACGCGCCTGGCGAGCTTTGACGACGACGAGCTCGCTACTAAGGGCAAGCACCGCCGGAAGAAGTCGAAGGACGATGCGTGGGTAGACATTCTCGTCGCCACTAACAGCCGCCGTCTGGTGGGGCAGGATGCGGAGTTGCGCAATCCTCTGAGAGGCGGTCGCTCCGACCCCGAGCTCGCTAGCCAGGAGGTCTCAGAGGTGCTTGCTGGGGTTCGCGGCCGCTTCTCGGATGACGATGACGAGGCTATGGAGCCTGTGGCAGATCCTGGCGACGCAAACGGGGACACATCGACTCTGCAGGATTCCATCCTCGAGCACAGCCAACACGAAGGCGATTCAGTCACTGATCACGGAGACGAGGACGGCGAATCGCCGACACCTATTGCCAAGAAGCGTCTTGGTTATTTCGACCTCCATCCTGAACGCCGTCCCCCTACCGTGGTTGACGATCCCCGCGACCGCTTTGGTCGTCCATCCTACGAGAGCGATACCTCGATGGAGAACCCTTATGATCCTGCGACGGCAACGATGCGCACGAATCTGGTTGTCGGGGAGGATTCGGCATTTTACCGGCAGTCCGCAGCCTCGGAGTACGAGTCCGATCCTGAGCCCATCCCAGTCGGTTCTCAGGCTGTTCCCCGAGATATCAAGAAGACTGTTCCGTCAGCACCCAATGACGCCCCTACGCCTCCCGCAAAGAACCCGAGCAAGACGGCTTCCCTCATCGAGATGTATCGCGAGCGCGAGCGGCAGTCGCAGAGCAGCCCAATCCCTTCTTCGCGTCTTCCCGTCCGCCAAGCGTCTCTCCAGGCGTCCCCCAATGGCATGGAGCGCGAGCGCTCTGCGTCCCCTTCTCCCTCTCCTCGCCCGTCCCCAATCCCACCTACTCCGGCTGACCTCCCGGAGATTGAAGAGCCTGCGGACGACAAGGTGAGCGTCGAAGAAGTTGCCGTTGATCTCCCCACACGCTACGTGCACGGCGCCCCCCTTCACAATGTAATGGAGGAACCTGAGGAAGAGGAGGCGTAGCGTGGCGCACCTTCCTCACGATGGTTGCTCTTTTGCTGTGCTCCACCCATCTTTCCCTTTCCCCCTGCGTCGGGCCACTGAAATATCATATCGTATTCAGCGTCGGTAAACACCCAGCATACTCCAGCTTCCGCCCTCCTCATCCTCATTGTACCGTACTCCCTCGTCCGCCATCGCTTGCTCCGCGCGTACTGTGTGTCTTGGTATCGCTATCGTTCAACAACATGCCTTCCCTCCTTCAATGGCTCGTCTTCCTAGCCGCCTTGCTGCTGCTGCTGCTGCTGCTGTTACGTCACATCGTACATATTTACCGCATTCCTTCCTCGAAGATACCATCAGGCCCCGGGCTCTGGCCGAATTAGCGTAATATCGTTCATTTGTTTGTGTTTCAGTTCTACCCCTGACTTTCTACCCTTACTACCTTCTGGTCACCCTCCGCCTGCCTACCCTTTCCGCCACCGCCGTCGTGCGTCATGGGTATTCCATAGCGGTCTCAACTACTCCCGTAGCGCGTCGATCTTATTATATGTATATGTCGTCTCCTCTCCCGGCGTCCGCTGTTGTTCGGTTCCCCTCGAATATATGTCGAACGTGCTGTATTGGACGCTGGCATGTCGAGCATATTGCGTTGCGTGACTGTGCATCTCCCCTTTCCTATAACATGTGCGAAATCGACAGTTCTTTCGACGCACTCTGGTGATTGCAAGTCCAGTGTTGGGAAGACTGGGTCTTAGCACCGATTACTCAGAGTATAACGCGACATTGCGAACAAAGAGTTGGAGACCGTCATCAATTGAAAGGATAGACTGCATGAACGGCGCGATAATCTGATATCATGAAGAGTGCCCCGGAGTAGGTACTTTTTTTCAAAGGAAACGAGTGGTATAATAAGGTGGGATAACGCGATGGACATTCCACTCATTAATAACATACAAAGAAAGAGCGCGTACAGATCCGTACATAAACTACGACATACATTGTGGCCCGAAACCTCGAAATTAAGGAAGTACACACACACACGCACACACACGCATTCACCTCCCCCCTGCCGGCCACGCCCGGTCCTCCGGGTCCCTCACCGAGCCCAGTGCTGCGATAGAGGCACAGGCGGGGGCGCGCCCACGTACAGAAGTACATACATAACGCGCTCAGGCAGGGCACCACGCATCCTCGCTCACCACTTCGTCGGCCCGAAGGTGCCCGAGTCGGGGATGGGGAGGTACGGGGCGGACGCGCCGTCGGCGGTGTTGGCGCCGACGACGTTGCCCCACCACGTCATGATCGTCGTGGCGCCGATGGTGCCGCCCTGGGGGTACTGGAGGGTGAAGAAGATGACGATGACGCTGATGGCGACGCCCGAGTCGAGGCCGGCGGACAGGATGTAGTTGTACTTTGTCCACCACGAGAAGTGGCGGCGGCGGATGACGTAATTGAAGATGAACGCGACGATCGTCCAGGGCACGTAGTTGAGCGCGGACGCGGGGGGGATGTAGCCCGTGCCGGAGAAGATGACGGGGAAGTTGATGTACTTGACGAACGAGTTCGGCCACTTGAGCTGAAGGGCGTAGGCGAGGCAGGGCAGGATCGCGCCGATGAGGAAGAAGAAGGTGAGGCTGTAGTAGAGCTGGCCGCTCGAGAACTGCCGCTGCGGCCCGATGACACCCCAGATGATGGACGCGGTGCCGAAGACCTCGGTCGAGGGGCAGATGAAGCCGTCCTTCTGCTTCGGGCTGCACATGTCGGGGATGTTGGTGAACATCCAGGCCTGAACGGCGAGCTGCACGGTGAGACCGATGATCGTTGCGATGACCTGGCACCAGAACATGGGGCGGGGGCTGGAAGCAAAGTGGTGTGGTCAGCGTCGAGATCCACCGAGAGGAAAAGGAGGTGCAAGATACTCACGGGACCTTCATGTAGTGGCCGAGCTTAAAGTCGGACGTGAACTGGAGCGCCTGGTACATGGTGATGTAGCCGAACGTCTTGAACATCATCATCGCGATGGGGCGGCCGGGGAGCGCATAACCGATGATCAGCTCCGTAATGACGTTGAGGCCGACCTGCTGGTTCGTGATGGCCTGGATCATACCGATGGGCACCGTGTAGATGAATGCGATGACGAGACCGAGCACGAGCGCCCAGATGGGCATCTGCGTGTGCCAGACCTCGATGGAGACGGCGCCGAAGATGAACATGGTGACGAAAATCACCGCGTACCACCACTCGGGCACCTGCGGGTAGCGCGACATGAGGCGAGCGTGAATGTCGGGCTGCTCCGAGAGCGAGCGGCGGGCCTGGATCCAGATCTGTTTGCGGAAGTAGAGGAAGGTGTGCGTGATCGTCGCGGTGATGCCGGCGAAGGACAGGCCGTACGAGATCGCGAAGGTCGTGGAGAGGAAAAGGGGCGAGTAAGCCTCGTACTTCTGCACGTCGAGCGTCGACTCCGCGGTGAGGATTTGGGAGACATCGTACCGTCCGCCAGTGTTGTCGTAGGATCCGCGGGAGGAGATCGGGAGGTACTTGGAATACCAAGTGTTGGTGTAGTAGAGAATGGGGGTGAGGAACCAGAAGAAGAACACGAAACCGCCGGCGACGTTCGCGGACGCCCACCACGGCGTGGCGAGGGGCGAGCCAATGTACGCAATCTGGGACCAGTCGAAGGTAATGAGCGACATGCCGAGGCCGGAGTAGTATCCGAACAGCTGGTTGACAACAATGTTCTCCGGGGCGATCCAGCAGACCCAGTTGAAGAACGACAGGGCCGTGAAGATGTAGCCGGGGACGAAGTACCAAAAGAAGGAGGCGGCGAACACGATGAAGAAGAAGCGTTCACGGGAGATACCACCGCGGGTACCAACTCCGGAGTACTGTTGGGAGTGGAGGGTGTTGAACAGCGCGCAAGTGACCAGATTCGCGGGCCAGATCATGGACGGGGGCGCCACGAGGAAGCGGCGAGCAACACCACCAATTGAGAAACCAATCTGTTGAACAACGAACCAGCGCCGTCAGATCGGACGCTCGGATATGTGGATCTGCTAAACGTGGACCCACAAGCTGAGTAGACATGGTAACCATCCACTGGTAAGCAAACGAGTAGATCTGATTGTAGTATACGCGCTGCACAGCGATGATATCCGTCTATGAGGTACACCAAGTCAGGTCGCTGATGACGGAGCGTGAGGAGCAATGTCCACTCACAGCGTAGGCCGACTGGTATCCGACGTTGGCCATAATCGTAATAAGAACGTGCTCCTTAACGGTGAAAGGACCGGGGTTGATCGCGATACCGAATATCTTGACATTAGGGACGACGCGAGCCCAGAGGCGACCGACGGGGTATGAGAGCAGCTGGGCGACGATCTGGAGGAAGGGGACGTAAGACGCGCGGAAGACGAATCTCCATCAGCGATTACGTTCCCCGCATTCCGCAGTAAGAATGCGAATTCAGAAGAACCACTTACGCCGCTGACGGTGACCGAGGGATACCGGAAGAAGAAGAACTGGTTCATGCCGGGGAGGATGATGGACCAGATGAGACCAATGGTCCAGGCCCGGAACGTGTTCACAGGCATGTCGGGGTCGTCGGTGTTGGCGACGGCGGACCGAACCTCGGGGTATGGGGAATCATCCTCTGTATGGCGATATCAGGAGGGAAAAGAAGTCGAGAGAATGAGCGGGGGAAGAACGCACCGAGTTCGAGGGCATCCTTGTCGAGGTTCGGATCGTCGAACTCCGCAACAGCGGGGACGACCGCGGCTGCACGCGACCTGCTGTGAGCGAGGAGGGGGAGGGGGGAAGTGACGGGGTCACGTACCCTGCTTCTCGGCGTCGAGCTTCTCGTCGTAAGAGCTCGCGGCGGAGTGCTTATCCTCCCGGAGAGTGGCCATAGTGGGCGACGAGGCGACACGGAGGGTCGATAGCGGGATGACTTCGGGCGGGGTGGGTATTTAACATCCGTGCTAAATGACTTTATGGGCTAGACGGCTGGCATGCCATCAGTATCCGGCATCTTTGACGCGGTGATGTGCGTATCGTTGGTTCGGTAGAAATCAGGCCCATTCGGAGATGGAGCATCGAGCATGTGCACAGGAGTTCCTGGGCACAGCTAGCGACGAGATAAGGGCGCTGCTGTTCCTCCTCCCGTGTGGAAACCTTGGCCTGATGGGACGCATCATCTCGACGTTTCTGGCCGCACATGTGGATGCTCCGCCGCCACGGCGACTCGGAGTGGCAGATCGCCCGAGTTCTTTTCCGATCGTGGCGACAGGCCCGTCCCTGCCGCCGACATCTGCCAGCATCCAACCTGGCGAAGCGTGAGTACCTCCGGGCCCATCCCACACCATTCCTTGGCAGGGAGCTCACGGCCGGACATCCTTCTCCTCCAGATATCGAAAAGGTCGGGCGATGGAAGTGCGCAGGCTATGTAGATAGTTTTGACAAGGAAAGGGAAGTCTGTGAAATTAGGACGGCAGCCTTGGCCAGGCCATTAGACTCATATTAATTGACTAGCAGAGCTGAACAAGGCGCGGAACGTACAGCAGGTATAGCGGCATTCGGCGATGGTCTGGCGCAAACGGAAGCACTGGGCCCGACCGTCGCGTCGGAAGGGTGACCCGCGACCCGTGATTGCGGGGACCGCGTGCAATCCGAGACCGTGCGCGGTTTTCGTACAACAGCTCCATCGAAATAAATGCACTCCGCTTGAGGATTCCAATTCCATTAACTCAGCGCCACGCATTCTTCTCAAAACACAAAGCACGGGGAGCACATACGAAGAAAGAGACCATCCTTCAAGGGAGAGGACAGCATCGACGATTCGTCTTCCCCAGGAACCCGGGAGCCTCACTCGTTTGGCAATCGTCAGAAGAGTAAAAATATTTCAACGGCCACTGTCACAACCCTGATGGAGAACAAGCCTGGCTTGGCGCGACGTATGGCAGACGATGATCACGCACGCTATCGTCTGTCTCAGACTGGTTGACGTGCTCACAGGTGATCGGTTGTCAACGTCTCGGCTCCGCGTCCAGAGGAATTGAGGCCACTCGGACGGCGGGCTGTCAGTGTCGACCGATGTGCGAGCGAGACGTCCTGAACGGGGGTCGCTGAGGTGGAGTGGCTTGCAGGTATCTCGTCGGGCCCCAGAGGAAGAGCAAGGTCGCATGGTAATAAGGGGAGGAGAGGAGAGATGAGTGGTCGTGTGACGCTCACCCTCGCCCGATCGAGTCTCTGAGCCATATTCCCATGTGCCCCATCAACCCCCATCGCCATTTGTGGACAGCCGCTGTCGCCACAGACGCGATCTCCGATCCAGCTTGTCGTGCAGGGAAATGATGGCGCAAACCTGCCCGCCAGCCCCGCCCAACAGGACCACTGCCAGGCTGAGTGGACCCATTGGACAGAATGTACTCAAGTAAGACATCTCCAGCCAAATACAGCCCCAAAGAACGGGGAGAGTGAGAGAGCGATGCTCAAAGTTTCAGCTGCGGAGGTACGAGAGGGTGGGCAACACGAGTCGAGTGGGCCGTCGGACCTCACGGGGTGTACACATTTTTAAAGACTCGCCGTTGCAGTCTCCAACTCGCTCACTGCACGCAGTTCTGTTGACTGTTGAACGTTTAAACGTTCTGAACCGTCTCAATCCAACTCCAACTTGCCGCGGGTTCCTACCAACATTTAAACGATTCGGAACGGATGGCCACCTGCGCACTCCGAATGGAGGGAGAGGGAGGCGATTGCGCATGCCAAGGCATCCATGGTTATGACGCCAGCATCCCGTCTTTCTCGGTCCTACCCAGACGAGGGTGAGAGACTTTGTGTTTGTACTGTATAAAATTCGCGCTTCCCGCCAACCCTACACATGTGCTTAAACCCTTGATATCGAAAGCTTGCGACCGTACGGCGTAAGTACTTACCCGCCGTCGTTGACGTTTATTGCCAGGAACAGGATGGGACCAGCTGTGGCGAAAAACTTTGTCATGCGCGGTCGCAAGGCACGGCACCTTGCCTCGCGCTGTCGAGTGAAGCGTGAGCACACGGTGCTTTCTTCGTGCAAGATGGCTGCTTGCAGTTGCAAACTGACGTCACGTTAACCGAAGATATCACTGTAACTTCATGGCGTACATGGTTCGAGTTCGTCGAACAATGGAGGAGAGAGTGGTGGCACGTTTGAGCACAGAGTGGCTCCGTAGACCAGTACTGTTTGATGAGAAGGCACCTTGTCGGATGTCCCCTGGCGCGCGGAAAATAATCTGTCGGTGCCTTGTTCCACACAAAGCACCCAGCCGGCGTGGTGGACGGTGGGCGGGGAGACCGATAGTGAATAGTCTGTTCAACGGATACGCATGTGATTGTTGAATGTTGGACAGCATCCACGGTGAGCAGGCAGACTGCAGGCAGGCGTTGAGTATGTTGCCATGCGGGTTGATACGCTATGTGGCCTGTTTCGGTGGTGTGCGATATCGTGATTTGTGGCGCCCGTGGCCGCAACAACATGGATGGGAACTGGATGGAAATGAAGGAGCGGTTGAAAATGATATGTGGCTGCTGGCATGACAGTGTCAGTGTCGGTGCTTGTATCCACGTCGCTGATCACCAACCAAGTGTCGTCGACGACGAACCACGAGAGCGATGGACTTGACGACGTGCAGTGCGTACATTGATAAGTAATCGACGCGGCACTGCATGGTCACCGGTCCCGGTCAGCTCCCAGCTAAATCTATAATTATATGTACAACCATTGCGTAAAAGAGCAGTTTGACACCTACCTCGATATTCGACTCAACATCTTCTCCTCCCTGCAGCCTGTGGAATTTGGCGCATTAGAGACGTACTTACTGCTCAGTTTATGTAAGCTTGGGATGCTTGGTAAGTAGGACTTGTGCTGAGCCTGTCCATTGTCGCTCCCCGATCGTATCGGTGCCTAGTTATGCATCACTGATCAGCGTACATATGAACCGCGTCGACCGGGTCCACGCTGGGTCCACTGTCGAGATAAGAAGTTCTTTAAAGAAGACAATAATTGCCCTGGACCCCGACAGTGGACCAAGATCTAGATATCGAAGTACCAGGGAGTCGTGACTGGACTGGATCGTAAATAGAGACTAGAGAAAGTTAGTGCTGTGAGCAGGTCGGAGATAAATAATGAAGTAAGACCGTAGTCAGACAAATGACACCGATCTGAGGGACGCACAAGCCATTCCGACATCCCGTTGAAAGGAGATACAAAGGAGCCGTGACATGTCCGTCTTATCTCCTCGTCTCGCACGCTGTCCGCCTATCTCTTTGGGCTGCAGCATCGGAGCTGTTTACACCTCGGGCTGAGCCACATTCCGTGATCGAAAGCCCGAGCGGAATATGAATGATAGGATTGTTTGTGACGCGGGCCAAACGGTGAGGAGCTATCAGCTATGAGACCTGGAGTCTCCGAAGGCAGAGACAGAGTGAGCACAGGCACGTTTCCTCAACGGACCTTGCCAGACCACTGAGTGCGCCAAATCCAGCCAAGTGAGAGATACGAGGGTGGATGCGAGAACGATCCATCGCAGGAGGCGACTTCACAGCTGGTACGTTTCATCACGGAGCGGGATATGATGTGAACTGGTGAGAAGGGGTGCTCAAATATTGTGCCCACTGGCCACTGGCCGCGTTCAGAGAGGCTGAGACACAATTGATGGTTTCTGATGCGCTAGCCGAGACTCCCAGAAACGGTATGCCACCGTCCTCGGATCCTGCAGTCGTTTCATTCGAACGCGTCCACCGCGCCCTCGACAGCCCCGAAAAATGCGATTTTTAAGTATGTTAAGGGCGAGAGCATTGTGCACCGTTCGATACCAATGTCGGCTTGTCCTGCGCCAGAGGAGAAACGAGCCGTGTTCGAATGTGTTCGAGGACAACTTTCGTCGGCTAATCTCGGCTAGCGTATCAGTGGCCATCAATTGTGTCTCAGCCTCTCTGAACGCGGCCAGTGGCCAGTGGGCACAATATTTGAGCACCCCTAGAACGAGATCAGTTGGTGCACGCTCCACAAACATACCCGCATTTATCATGCCCAGGATATCCATTGATGAGGACGGATATCTGACGGATATCAAGACGCTAGCGGCCACGCAGAATGAGTCTGAATGACGGAAACAGTGAGGAAGAGGTGGCTCACTTTTGAGTGACTGGCCACTCCTGTACGAAGGCTACGCCGGTGCACCTGACGCATAAATGGATGTTTGGGCATTCCTGCGTTCCCGGGGCCCCCATGCTCATACATATGCTGCAGGACTTGGAGAGCTCATTTATGAGGGAGCGCTGTTAATGGTCATTCAAACTCGTATCCCAGCGGAATGGTGGTATATCTGGCCTTAAACTTGATTATCGTGGGCAAGTGGCTGTTCAAACTCAGGAAATGCGAGCACAGAAATAGAGTAGTGGTCAGAGAGGGATCTGAGAGCGGTTTGGTCGTGGTTTAAGGTGTGGCGCTTACCATGAGCGCCTCCACGTGGTGGACGGGCGCTTGCGCTTGTTGTCGTGTCGTCCGTGGATGCTGAACGTAACACGCTCCTCACCAACCTCACCGGCACTCACTCCTCGACGACCCTTGCGACGACAAACACCCCAAGAGCAGCTGAACGACTATAGGCGAGACTTGCAATCCAGGCGTGTTGCTTGTGCGACAATAACTCTAGTGCCGTCCTGGTACCGGTCCAGCCATGGTGAGTGTGTCCTCGTGTCCCAACGCATTGTCTGAGAATCTCATTCACATGCACATGTCGGACTTTACTATCATCTAGTCCGCCCTGTTCAACTTCCAATCGCTCCTGCTTGTCATCCTGCTCCTCATCTGCACATGCACATATGTCCGTGCAGTCGCGCCCCGCCTCATCGACCGGAACAAGGAAGGGTACGTCGCGCCTCCTCCCTTATCTCCGATTCATTGTACCCCTGCTGTCTCCCCGTCCCGTGTTGTCTTGTCGGAGCTTTATGCAGTCATGCAACTCCCTTCGTCGTCATCCACTTTTCCCCAATCACCCAGTCGTTGTCGCTCTGTCGAAGAGTGTGGGGTGTTGACGCAAGCACTACTCCCCCATGCAGGTTTCTCGGTTTATTCTGGATGTCTGCCCGCATAGGTGCGTCATCCGCCCCTCCTTTAAAACGGTTTACAGTCTCAACAAGCGTGCAATTGCCGCAGGGGAACGTCTGTCGCCCTACGTCGCCCTAGCGTGTGCCGCAATGGCGGTCACGCTCCTCGTCCAATAACTTCCGCCCGTCATGCCCTGCTGTCCCGCCCGCCGTTCCGTCCGTCAACGTTATCCGAATCGCCTGTCCCGCTCCCCCTGCCTCGGGAAAATTATCAACCAGCTCCCGGACCCGCCGCCGTGCCTTGGCGATACCCCCGCAAGTTCTGTCGCGCAATCGTCCCCGCCCAACCTGGCGCTCCGAAAGCACACAAACGCCCCGCCCCTCTTGGAGTCTCCGAGTCTCACGACTCCAAAGCTCAGCATCGCTCGACGCTCGTGCGCGCGCAGCGCTGATTGGGGCGCTGGTATCACCCTTGGTACTTAACTTACTCACATTGAACAAGGTTACCTCGAATCCCAAACTACCCTGTACATCCCATCTCGTTCCACGTCATTCAGGCCGGACGAGGTTCATGGAAATGCAGCGATTACCCATCTGTATCTGCAAGAGGTGGGACAATGTATTGGTATGGAGCCTGAGATCTGAGGTTCAGTGCTAATTGCCCTCCATGAACACGTTCATACCGTGACGGCCTGAACTCGGAGGTCCTACCATCGCGCCAGCCGTCGGAGGCTGTCTTGGTTCACAATCATTGTGTCGTCAAGGTCCTTCGAAGGTGACTTGAACTCCTGGCCCCTCCGCGAAAGCCGCAGATACTCTGACCGTCAAACGGCGTGGTCGACCCCCTGGCACGAAGAACCAGGCTACGATTGCTCGGGAGGCCGCGGCCGCTGAGGTGGCGCGTCGGCGGGCGAGCCTGCCAGGAACTCTTGTAGCGTCGAGCGCGTCGATCATGGCGGACTATGCCTCTACGTACGGCCCACCACTCGCTACACCCGTGAAGCGTGGCCGCGGACGGCCACGGAAGAGTGCGCCCGAGCCCAGCGTGTTTGGATTAGATACGGTCGACGACATGGAGCCGCTGAAGGACCCCGACGGTGATGACGAGCCGAACCCCTTCCGCCGCCGTACACGTTCGCAGTCGCGGCAGGGTAGGGGCAGCACTCGCGGAACCCCAGCAGCATCCCCAGACCCGACTCCCCGGCGTAGGAGCGTCTCGTCCACCCGAACCCCTCGACGCAACAACAGTGCGTCGAGACCTGCGGCAGCGGCTTCGACGTCGGCCGCCCCGGAAGGCAGTGGGCCGCCGTCACACGATCTCGACATGAAGACGATGCAGCGGCGGTCCCGCGTGCGCTCTGCGTCCTCATCCCCGTCAAAGCGTCGAGCCCGACCTGCGGCCCCCGAGCGCGAGATGCCGAAAGCGACGGAGTTCCAGACGCGAACGCAGTTGTGCAACGCGCTCAAACGCACACTGCTCGAGGCGCCGATGCCGAAGCTCAGGGACATGGCGGCCGATAACGAAAAGCAGCAGCGGAGGCAGCAGAAGGAGAAGGAGAGACAGAAGCGGAAGAGGGACGCCGACAGATTGCGGATCGCGCCGTCTGATGGCGTGCTGTCCTTTGGCGGCGACAGGAGCGAGCCGGAACACGGCCACGACGACGATGAGGAGGAGGAACTGAAGGACCAGGGGGAGGCGACGGTCGTGTTCTGCGGGTCGTGGTCCGTGCTCGCGGGCCCGGCGGCGACACTCGATGACTCCCTCGCAATGAAGACGCTGCACGAGGTCGTGATGGGCGTCCGCGCATACATCGAGTGAGTTTGTCCTTGTCTTGCGGGGCACAGACGGCGGTTGACAGAGACTGCGTTCAGGTTGGACAAGGCGGCGTTCGCGAAGTCGGACGACGGGCAGACGATCAGCGTCACCGTGCCGTGCGGGTGCATGTCTGTGCGAGAGCGGGACGCAGAGGGCCAGAAGGCGTCGTCGTCGTCGCAGCAGCCTCCGAGGGACGCGGAGCAGTGTGCGGGGGAGATGGTGGTGAGCGTCACGCAGGCAATCGTCCCGGAGGGGTTCTCTGGTGTGGCGAAGGCCATGCGTATGGCGGTCATGATCAGCCATTATTAACTTATTAGCTTATGAGTCGGGGACCTAGATGAGTACTTGTGTTCCGGCCTTCTGTACATGTGGCAGGCTTTGGTTTCTGTTCTGTTCTCTATTGTCTGTAGTTCTGGTGTCCAAAGACCGCATGTATGATTCCTCGAAGAGTTGCAAAAATGCAGTATTGGGACAGCATATGCCAGTGGTGCATAACAAAACAAACATGTTAGTACTGTATGTGTTGGTACAAAAGACGGCGACTGCAGGTACGGTCGGGTCAAGGTACGGCCCCAGTGTGTCCGCTGGCAGAGCGTCCACGACGAACTCTGTGATTCGTAGATGGATTCACCTACTACTTACTTACTGCAGGCTCTGGTTCAACTTTCGATCGGAGGATAGCGGATCCGGATCTGCAGCTCCAGATCCAAATACGGACCTGGATCAAGAGGGGTGAGGGGCTGACGCGTACGATCGAGTCGGAACTGGTCCTCGAGCAAGGATAGCGTCTCTTCCTCGCCATACTAATAACATCAATATTGAACGGTGCGCAATATGCTCGTCTTCAACACATTTGCGAATGTCATTCTTGCGGAGGGGTGCGGTGCGGTAGACACGGTGTTCGAATGAAACCAGCATTGGGACTCTCGGAGGCCTGACGTCATTCACCCATTAATTGACCACTGACAATAATTGAGAACCCCTAAGGCTTCCGCCACAGATTCGAATCCGGATCATCAGGGGGGACAGCGCTGGAATATAAGGCCAGCAGGAGGACAAAGGGGCCAAAACTCGATACACGGTGAACTACAGCATGCCGACGACGAACCCACACCAGTCCACGCCCAGCGCTGCTGGTGTTTCAAAGCGCCTCCCCCTGTCTGCCCACCACAGCTCGGGCCCCAGCGACCTCGTCGTGTCACCTCAGGCTGAGTCCGCGCCAATCTCGGGCCATTCCGACCTCGAGCTCCCTGGATCCTGGCCGGCTGACCACGGGAATGGGATGGGGATGCAGGAGACTCCGCGGAGGGATAAGAGCGCAACCGGGAGCCACATAGGGAGGGGAAGCGTATGCATGGCAAATGGGAGCGGGAGTGGAAGTGGAAGTGGAAGTGGAAGTGGAAGCGCAAGCATAAGCGCGGGCCGGCAGAGCATCTCCACTGCCTCGACGCTTACACTGGCAGAGAGCTCGGAGCCGTCGGTGAAGCAGCTGCTGCTGCCGATGCATACCCATACCTCTCTCCTGACACGTATGGAGCGCGAGCAGCCGTCGGTGCGCGTGCAGCCGTCAGTGAAGGAGCGGCTGCAGTCAACACTGACAGCCACGCAGAGGGCACTGCACGATGCGCGGCGCATCGGTGAGTTGCTTTGTTTTGCGACAGAAGTGTTTTGAGAGTTCACTGATTCTTACTCATATAACAATATAGAGACCTTTTACCGAATCACGTGGTACATTGGTACGATACTAGGCGTAGCCTTGATACCAACGATTACCCTCCTCGCCACGGTGACCGCACGATGGGTAGGCTTTCTCTTCTTGGACTGGATGATCATAGCACTCACCTTGTCTTCCCACGACTGATTCCATAGTCAGTCACCGTGGCTGCGGTCCTCGCAGCGGTCGCAACATTCCTCGCGATCTCCATAGCATCCCTGCAGGGGTGTGGTATGCGCAGGGCAGCGCGGAACCGTGTAGACGGTCTCGATGCGCTTTTGGTCGAGCTGCGGACGTTCATCACAGTTCGCGGTCATGACCGCGACCTGCCAGATGTAGAGGGTCGAGACGGAGTGGGGCAGTACCAGCAGCGGTATCGCAATCTCACAGGCAGACCAATCCTTCAGGTCTAGGGCGGGTGATGCGTATGTGATGGGGTATTTCCGATGGTATTGTTGCGAGGGAAAGACTCCTTGTATACGGACATACTATGTAATATGTAGGACTCAAGAGGCCGTGAAGGACTTAGATGATCACTTATAATGTCATCAGAACGCTTGGACCGCCGTTGTCCTCTCGGGCCGGTCCCCTTCAAGCTGCTTCAACCTTGCGCCTTTACTTTACCATGAATTCGTTGATGTTCAAAGATGTACCAGGCCATAACTAGCGGAATTAGGGTAAATAATTGCCAAAGACGACCATCATGATGAGCTCGTTTGCCCTCTTGAAGTCGAAGCCATTACTACGGTATGTCCCTAGGCCTTACGAAAGCGAAACGGAGACTCGCGGATTCTGATCTCGCCGCTGCGCTCTTGAAGCTTGAAGCTAAGCTCAACTTGTGAGCTTGAGAGCGTGTGATGTTCCTGCTCCCATCTTCAACACATTTGCAAATCACATTTTTGCGGAGGCGGTAGCTATAGACGTGTTCGAATGAAACCAGCATTGGCATTCACCATTGATTGGCCACAATAATCGAGAACCCCTAAGACTTCCGCCACAGATTCGAATCCGGATCATCAGGAGCTGCGCTGGAATATAAGACCAGCAGGAGAAAGGGGCCGAAGCTGCTGCCGCACGTCGACTCACACGGTGAACTATACAGCATGCCGACGACGAACCCGCACCAGCCCACGCCCAGCGCTGGTGGTGTTTCAAAGCACCTCCCCTTGCCCTCGTCTGCCCACCACAGCTCGGGCCCCGGCGACCTCGTCGTGTCACTTCAACCTCAAGCTGAGTCTGCGCCGATCTCGGCCCATTCCGGCATCCACCACGGGAATGGGATGGGGATGCAGGGGACGCAGATGGATAAGAGCGCAACCGGGAGCCACGTACGGAGGGGAAGCGCATGCATGGCGAATGGGAGCGGGAGTGGAAGTGGAAGCGCAAGCACAAGCGCAGGCCGGCAGAGCATCTCCACTGCCTCGACGCTCACACTGACAGAGGGCTTGGGGCCGTCAGTGGAGGAGCAGCTGCTGCCGACGCTGAGGGCAGCGGAGCGGGGGATCAATAGCGCGTACAGGACAGCGTGGTGCCACAAGTGTGGGATGAACATTGCGTGGAGCACGCTGACCCTCTTGATGCTAGCCGCCTATATAGCGGCCAGCATCGCGACCGGAAGACAGGTGAGCTCAGGCTCTTTCGCGCTCTGGTCCCGAGTTGATCGCGCACTCACCTGGCGCCTCCTCTCCGATTCCACAGGCGAACATTGTGATCGTGGTCCTAGCGGGAGCGGTGAACCTCATTGCGGGCTACCTTGCCCTGGCGCGAGGGCATAACGAGCCGGAGACGTCATCGGTGCGCGCGGTCGAGCTGCAGACGTTCATCCAAAACCTGAGAGCGTTCATGCACGACCACGGGCACCGTACGGGCAGTATGGTTGACCCGGAGATCAAGGAGAGGGTGGTGTGGAACCAGCGGCAGTTCAAGGATATCATGGGCCCGAGCTACTGGGGCCAGAACGTGCTACAAGGTGTCGACAACACGGTGAAGGCCGACAAGCAGGTGAAGACCGCCATCGCCGTGCAGAAGGGGAAAACGGAAGAGTCGATGGTGTGACGGAGCAGTGGGGAGGTGGGGGACGGATGCAAAGAGAGAGAGGTTTCTTAGGCGTTGGCGCTTCTTTCAACAGTTTCTGCGAAACTGAGAGCCGAGAGTAAGGCAGCCCAAGGCTCGCGTCGGACGGACACAGGGAAGGTAGCACACTCGACTTATGGAGATTTTACATGGTGTACATATGCGCCGCCGCCATTGCTGTTTCTGCGCCATTTTTGCCGGGGGACCCGAGCGCGGCCCAGTCGCGCCACTGACACTGCGAACTGAGGGCGGAGAACAGAGCAGGAAAGATTAGCTTTCTACAATACGTTAATCCAACATAGAGAGTACATCTGTAAGTCTGGTATACAGAGAGCAAGGGCAAGGGCAACACAGCAGTCCGACAACATCGTAAGCGCAGACTCGGAGGGTGCAGACCCAGGTGCAGACTACCTCCTCGCCCGCCGCCCCGCCGGCGGGACGTTCTCGTCCTCCTGATCCCTGTTCTGCGCGGACGTCGAGCGGTTCGCCGTGCGCTCGACGATGGACGTGCCGTCGCGGAAGCGCGTGCGGAAGAGCACGTTCGCGTTCGTGAAGAGGCCCTCCTTGAGCGAGACGACGATGAACTGCGAGCCCTTGAAGCGTGTGCGGAAGAGCTGCCCGATGTGCTGCGTGTGCGACAGATCCAGCGCGGCGTCGATTTCGTCGAGGATGTACATCGGTGCGGGCTTGAATTGGAGGAGGGACATGATCAGGGAGAGCGCGATGAGCGACCTAGAGCGCGCACCGATGTCGCAAGAGGAAGAGAGACAAAGGTCAGCGATCGGAACATCGAATAGCATTTCGCGAAAACAGGGAAGTCGGAGAAGGGTGCCAAAGCCAAGGCGGTGAGCGCAAGAGACGATAGGCGGCAGAGGGTCACTCACCGTTGACCGCCACTGAGTTCCGTCAGGCTCTGCTTCCAAACCTGGCCCAACCGCACTTTGACCTCCAGACCCTGCATCAAGTCTTGACCTTCGGGCGGCTGGAGCTTTGCGAAGTTATCAGGAAGGAGCTCGGCGAAGATCGCACCAAAGTCACTGAAACGCAGCGCGCAGCAGAGGTTAGGTGCAGGGACGCGCCAATGTGCGATGGAGATACGCACCCGTTGACCTTGTTCCACACCTTCTCGACAGTATCACGCTTGTGCCGGTCAAGGGTTTCGATCGTCTTGACCATCTTCTCACGATCCTTCAGAACTTGCCCGAGCTTCCTCTTGGTCTCGATCTCCTGTTTCTCCTCAGCATCGATCTTATGGACCGACTTCGGGTTGACCTTCTTCTTCATGCTAGCCTGTTGCGACTGCAGCTCATCCGCTGTCTTCCTTAGGTCGGCGATGTTCAATTTCCTGAAGTCGTACGCCGTCCCTGCCTTGCCAAATTGGCTGTGCAGTACGCAGTCAGAAAAGCGTCCACGGGATCGAGCACAGTTCGACAAGACATAAGACGTACTGGGACTCGTCGGCAATCCAACCGTGCTGCTTCTCGAGATCCGCCGCGGCCTTTTCGAGGCTGGCCTTCTCCTTCGCGAGAGCAGTCATCTCGAGTTCACGCTTGCTGATTTCCAGGTCAACGTCAGCGATGGCTGCCTTCTTCTCCTTGATGACCCGCTCTAGCGACTTGAGTTCTTCATCATATCGGCTCAGTGTCGCACGCTCCTCTGCAAGCTTCTGCTCAGCTTTGGCGGCAGCAGCCTACTCGAAGCAGTGAGTCATTGTAAACTTGTGATTGAAATAGATTACGTACCTCGTGGTTTTTGACCTCTCCCTTGAGCTTGTCGAGTTCCTTATGTAGTTTCTTGACACCCTCACGGGCTTCTTCGATCTGGGCCTCGGCGAGAGTAATATCGCTCCCGAGTTGCTCTTTGAAACAAAGCTAAGTCAAGCAATTCGACACACAATGCGCGCTTGTCAAAAAGATTCACCGAACTCGAGGGAAGCGGTTTGGACTTCTTTTTGCTGCGTCTTAACAAACACGTTGTGTTTCTGAAGCTCAGTCTTCTGCTTCGCGACTTCTTTCTGCAAAGGTAAAATGATATTAGCGCTAGTATATGCAATGGGGGACGCAAGGCCGACCTTCAGCTCGTCAATCTTGCCCTCTTTGTTGTTCTTGAAATCCGCCATGTCCTTTTCCAGCTTCTTGATCTCTGCTTTGGCCTCCTTCTGCTTCTCCTGCGCGACCTGGATGGCTGCCTGAAGATCAGCGATGGTCTTCTTCATCTGCTCGACTTGGCCACCGATCTGGCATAGACCGCCTAAGCCGTCAGCGGTAGCTTCAAAGTCCATCCCATGACCGACTCACCCTCGACGCATTGCTGGCGTCGACTTGCTTCTGAAGGAGTTCAAGCTCATGCTCCTTGAGACCGAGTTCGCGGGACAAGCTCCGCCACTGCTCGCGCGCGCCCTGCGAACGTACCTCGTCGCGCTCCAGTTTCACTAGCTTCTCCCGTGCTTGTGTGAGGTGTCCCTCCGCCTCGATCAACTCCTGCACTTGCACTAGGACCCCAGAGCCATTCGGCGCTGAGCCACCGCTGAGGGTACCAGAGGGGTCGTAGACGTCGCCGTCGAGGGTGACGGACTTGACGCCGACCTCCCGCGAGAACGTGATCTGCTTCGCGGTCTGTGCGTCTTCGCAGATGAATGTGCCTCCGAAGACGTAGAACATAGCATTCGCCACCTCGTCCGCAAAACCGATCAGCGACAGCGCGAGTCGTGCCTTGCCACCCGAGATCCTCTCAGCCGCTTGGATTTTCTGTGGTGCTCGTTAGCAAGAGTCTCTTGAGTCCCGAACTTGAGTCCGACTTACCGCTGGGGACACGCGGAAGCTCTCGATCCTGTTAAGGGGGATAAGGGTGACGCGCCGCTTCAGGCGACCGTTCTGGAGTAGTTGCTTGCCTACTTCGTCGCTTTCGACGACGACGTTGTACAATCGTCCACCAGCAGTGATCTCCAGTGCTGTCGATGCCTTGTAGTTGACCTTATCGAGAGCAACGAGTGACGCGACGAGCCCCTTGACCTTGTTGCGATCGAAGCTGGGATGTGGTATCTCGTACTCAAAGTCCACGTTACGCATGCGCCTTTTTACCGAATCACGGTGCTAAAACATGGTTTCAGTATTTAGGAGGGTGGTGCATTAGAACTGAGGGACAGACCTCGCTGAGCCGGCGAACTTCGTTTTTTGCATTGCGGATGTCGTTCTCGTGGCTCTGCTCCTGCTCGGCGCTCCATCCCGTCTCGGCAAGCTTGCGCCTGAAACTGTCGACGGTTGCGCGCATGGCCTCTAGGTTGCGCTTCGCATCGCCAGCCTCACGCTCGACCTTCTTCCAGTCTGCCTCCAAAGCCTTCAGCTCTTTCCCACACCGGTCCAGCTGGTTCCTGCTTGATTGTTCCTCCGCCTGACCGGTTGCGAGCCGGGCTTGGACGTCCGCTATCTTGCCCATGTATCCACCACCAGTGTTCCCGCTGTTGCTCGAGGAGAGACCGGTGAGAAGGGTCTGCAGCAACTCCTCGGAACTATTGACGCTCGTCTGAAGCGCGGTCTGCTTGTCCTTCACCTGCGCGTGAGCAGCGTTCAGTTCGTCGACCTGTTTCCGCTTCTCTTCTAGGTTGACGCGGAGCTGTTTCGATGATGAGTGCGATGTGTGGCCTGACCCGTAGATAGAACGACTGACCTCCTCCAGTTCCTTCTCCGATCCCGCAATTTTCCCCTCCTCAGCTGCGATGGTGCCCTCCTTGATCTCGACCTGCGTCCTGACCTTGGCAAGTGTCTTGCCGAGCTCGCTAACCTGCTCCTCCAACTGCTTGAACTTCCCGCCCTTCTTCAGCTCCTTATCTCGCTGCGCGTTCACCTCCTCCATGCTCTTCTCCGCCGCCCTGACCTCGTTGCCGTACTTCTTCTTGTCGTGCTCCAGCGACTGCTTTGCCTCCTTCACATCCGTAATCTCCTCATCCTTCGCCGCGGCGCGCTGCCTGGCGTCGGTCCACTCGAACGCGCGGAGCGTCCGGCCGATGCGCTCGAGCTCCGTGCAAGTTTTCTGCCATGCGAGGTAGGTCCGCTTCTCCTCCCTGAGCTTGTCAAGCTTTGGCGTGATCTCCTCCTCGATCATCGCCCTGAACTCTTCTACTTTCTTGTCCTTCTTGGCGATCGTGCGAAGGGCCTTCTCCTTCTTCTCTTCGAACATACGCGTGCCAGCGGCTTCTTCCACCATGCCCAGAATTTCAGCAGGTTTCATGTTTAGGACCTGTTCGGAGACATTGTCAACAGCGTTCTCTGTGCTCGTGTGCACGAGACGCATATACGCATTTACGCATATAACAAGATTCAAAATGTCCCGCATCAAGATTGAAACCACTCACCTTGGTGATCCGACCCTGCATGATGAGGAAGTTTGGGTTGTTGATGTTGAGCTGCACGCTCTGGAAGAGCGTCTGGATTGCTTGTTGCGTCGATTTGTGACCATTGACGAGGTACTTCGATAGGTTGGGGATCGCAATCTGCAAGCAGCTGCCTGCAGTTCTGAAGAAACTCCTACGTCTCAAGAGCTACGCACCTGTCGAGTAACGGTAATCTGCGCGTAGTCCTCCATACCCACGGGGCTTGTAGAGCGGTCGGAGTTGTCGAAGACGATCGTTACGCTGGCTTTCGTGACACCGGCTTGACCTCGCTTATAAATCAGATCTTGTTGGTTTTGCGCGCGCATCTATAGCATATATGCAGACCAACAGTCAACATTCAGCGATAAAACCCCTTCACGTCCGTAGCCGCCGCCGACTTCCCGTCCCACCGCCCTCGGACCTATGTTTCTACTCACCTAGGCGCAATATAAGACGATATTACTCACCGAGGACAAGTTTGTTAGGCCCAAAACGAAACAAATTGCGTCCAAAATGTTGGACTTGCCAGACCCATTGAGACCAGTGATGGCGTTGAACGAAGGATCCCAGCCTGTGATTTGCGTCCGCACGGGATACGACTTGAATCCGTCGAGGATTAGTTCCTGGATATGCATGTGGCCTGGTCTACCGAAGGCCGAGGACGGAGGAGGAGAGAAAGGCAGGCGGGTCAAGGACGGAGTGTTGGACTCGGACGCGTTGGTGGCGCGTCGCGACGCGTTGAACGTTCTCCCCGCGTGGTTCCAGCTCCGACTGAATCCGCGTCAGTCATGTGCCGAGCCTGGACGGTGCGCACAACTCCACATTGATACTCCCGCGCGGTCGACGCGTTCATGTTTGTTCCCCTTTGACCTGTACCACCACCGTTACCCTAGAGTCACTCACCTCCCTCATCCTCGCTAAATGTTGTCCGATTGGGAATCCAGTCTCACTGAACTTTCCGACTCTGAGGACGAGTATCAACCCGCGCCTAGTAAGAAGAAGAAACAAAAACCGCCAGTTGAATACAAAGTGAGCTGCGATCAGTGGGCGCCCCTAACCACATCGAAGCGCGAACCATATTGACATCCTTCATATATTTAGCAAGTTACAAGCTCGTTACAGCCTTACCGGACGACGACATACACGACGCGAAGCTTGTACGGTGCGTTTGCCAATGTCACTTAGATGGTCGTCGAGTGGCGGGGGTTGACATGTTATCTCCTTTCAGATCAGATAATCGACGGTACAATAGACCTTGATCCAGAGTATCAAAGAGGTGCGTATATCCGCCTTTCAAAGTCTAAATAAGTGCTCGTCTGAGTCCCAGTTGTCTAGACATTGTGTGGGGTGAAGCGAAACAATCCGGTCTGATTGATTCCATCCTACGAAATTTCTACATGCCCCCTGTCATTTTCGGTGGGTAGTTGTTCCAATCTGAGTGGAAAATCGTTGAAGGCGAACCTTCGCAGCTGTCACCACGAACGACGATGGCACCCAAACTCGCACTTGCATCGACGGGAAGCAGAGGCTGACTTCGATTCAACTGTGAGTTTTCTCTTCCATGGCCAACAATGCAACCGCGAACTTCCCCCTATAATCCGGGACGCGAAAGGCGCCCGGAGGATAGAGGAAAGTAAGGGTGCTGGAGGTGAATGACATCACTCTGTGACTGAGCGCACCGGCTGGGTGAAGGTGCGGAGGTGCTCACAGCCCTTGTCGTCCAGCCTTTCACGAGCGTATGACCGGCTTCATATAACGTTTCGCCAATACATCGTTGCAGTAACGGTGATTTCGGCGTATCTGTGTCGACGCTCAACCCCGGTCGCTTACAATCTCCGGCACCGTTTGCACATGTTCTCGATCAGGTTTCAACCGCTATCAAGGACCTCTCCCATGTCCACCACAATCCAGAATATACCCATGTATGCAGGGGAAACCAACCGGCCTAGAAGTATATGAACATATTACTCAAAACTTTGGACTCCACGAAGTCAATCCAACAAGGACTGTTGGGTACCCTCAGCTGTTGGAGCAGTCGGAACCCCGTTCATCCTAGCACTGGAGGCGATCCGTCCGGCCCAGGGAATGCGAGACAAGTAGCATCGGTACCCAGCACGGAATCCTATTCGGATGTCATGTTGTGTATCGTGCTCGAACTCTTGTTGCATATCCTGACGGACGTATCCAACACAATAGGCTGAAACGACATCCCTCCCCACTATAAAATTCCCACATGCACCGTATCCGGAGTCTAATCTAGTTGTCATATAGATTCATGGACGGACTGGTAGGTGTAGGCCTGTTTTATATGTGGTGCTATATTCACTCCAATAATGTATGCAAAACTGGTTCAGATTCCTCGTAAGTCCTATCAGGTGTCCTCGCGAGATTGCCACTGACCTTCTGGTTGCAGATAAGGACATGTGCGTGCACACTACAGACTTCCCTCTGTCGTACCCGGCTGATGAGGACACAGCGTCGATGGTAGGAAGTTCTGGTTCAAGAAGGATGGCACCGAACAACGATTCTTGCTCTCGAAGCCGATGCAACAAACTTTCGCCAACAAACAAGTCACGTGCATCGAGTACGACGGTCTCACTAATGATCAAGAACGAGAGATTTTCCAGGTAAGAAAATGTGTAAGATGCCAGAAACTGCTTATTCAATGTCTCTCTAGCGGGTACAACTCGGTGTCGCATTGACTGTGGCCGGTGCGCTCAACTTTTTTGTTTAAACTGTCTGACGCGCGTTTCTTACATCACACACATCTAGAGCGCATGCAGGCGATTCCGGGACCTTGGCCATCCTTGATTCGGGAAGTACAATCCATCGTGCTTGGAGAAGACGGGTTTGGTGAAGATCTGGACTGGGGGCATGATCGCGGACGGGATTTCCAATGCCTCGCAACAATTCTATGCCTCCTCACTTGCCACTCGGGCACATCGTTCCCCACCACCCCCAAGCTCGAGAAATGGCTATCAAGCCCAGATCCGGTAGATCAAAAGACGCGTACGGACGTCCTCGAGACATTCAGGATCTTCATCGCGCTAGTGAAGGACAAGAGATATAACACCGCATTCAAGAAACCATCTCGCGTCTCACCCGTGGAATTCACGATGACGGGCGTCCTTATCTCTCGCTACAAGAAGACGCATTCGCTCACGCAGCTTTCGAACGCCATCTGGCAAATGCGTGCGGATGTCCGCAAGAAGTTCTCCGATGTCCGCGCGAACACTAAGGTCGTGAAAGTCATGTTTGACTTTCTGAAGCGAGGGTTCAAAGATGCAGAGCTCGCCAGCGATAAGAAAGGCGACACTCCCGCTGCCATTGCGATCAAGTCAGCGAAGCGTTCCGGAATCCACGTAGGCCGCAGCAGGACCTCGTCGCCGGAGCCCGCGCCCAAGCTGGCACGTAAGCGGCGCCGACTGCAGGTTGCAGCAAGCAGCGATGATTCCGACTCTGACGACGAGGCCGTACCAGCCAAAAGGAGAGCTTCCGCGCCAAATCTCCCGGCATCGTCATCTCGCGCGGCCGCCGCGAAAGCAACTGCCTCAAAGGCCGCCGGGGCTAGGAAGGTTTCAGCACCCGCAGCGACGAAGGCGGCGTCCACGGCGTCCACCTTGAAGACAGCGACAAAGACTTCCAACAAGTCTGCCAAGGTTTCACAACCCCAAGATGGACAGCTGTCTCCTTCCCTGCCCAATACGTCTGCGTCCGCCCGCCGCTCTATGCCACAAACATTGGGGCCAAAACCCCTCACGACTAGGAAAACCATGACATCTATGTCAGCGGCGGCAGACTCGCTCTTTTCGCCAGTATCGACAGCTACCGGATCGACAGCTACCGGATCGACAGCTACCGGATCTAGTCCTCAAGCGTCTCGAATAGGAGGAGCTCCTAAGAAAGCCACGAAAGCTACACCATCCGCCACTGTGAAGATGGAAGTCGATCCGAGTCTCGATAGAGCAGGTCCGCCGGATGATAATGCAATGTCAGTTGAGACCAACTTTCCAGATAGCGTTCACTCAACGTTCAACTTGTCAACAGGGCTGTTGATGGTCCAACGAACACGGCACAGGTGTGTCCCCAGCGGCAGGTTTGTATCCAATTACAGTACTCACGATTACATTACCATGAAGCCGGCTAGCACTCCGCGAAGCCATCTTCGATCCGCCAAACCTGCGTCGCCCACGGCCAACGGCCCGCTCGAGCCTCACCCTGAATTGGGAGACATCGACACCAGCGCAATCGAACAAATGTTGCGCCTCAACATGAACAGTCCGCAGGCAACTCCTATCGGGTCGCCGGTGGTACCACCACCTCCTGCACCTCCGGCAATATCGGCGCTGTCCGCTCGCGTATTGCCTGTTGGTCAATCTGCCAGCGCAGCGCTCTCTCGCCAATCGACTGTCATCTCATCCCCTAGTGCTCAGGCTTCGCGCATGCCTCCACCTAAATCGCCGGTCCTACCCAGGACCGACTGCTCCCGTGCGCGCTCTCGAGATCGCTCGAGCAATGGAGACTGGGACATGGACAGAGGCAGGGACCGCAGCCGCACGCGGTCGAGGGACCGGTATGCCCACCGCGACCGCGACAGGAGTCGAGATCGAAGGAGGGAACCCCCAGTGAGGGATTGGAAACTCCCCGAGGCGGAACGGAGACGCCGGGAAAGAAGCCTAGAGAGAGACCGGTATCGCTACCCGAGCAGATCGAGGGGTCGTTAGAATGCAGGTTAGTCGTCACGAAACATCGCCGCCTTGCTTTGCGTTCAGATTTTGAGTACTCTTATCGTCCGTACCAGACCTCGCCTCTATCATACCCTTAAGGTCGCCCTCCGCCATTTCGCCACATCAGCTACGCCAAACCACAGCCCCCCCAGTTCCAGTTCCTCAGATATCCTATCCTACAACCTATAACCTCTAGTTAAGTGGTGGTGAGAGCCACTTTACTATCATATTCCTCGCGATGTATCTGTTAGTAGCCGATTCCACTTCTTGCCTGCCATATGCCATGCTTCAAGCTTGATTCAAGTCCCCATACGGTATCGGTGTTTGATTAACAGCCTAGCACTCGGCGCGTAGCGCGTATCTTTCCCCCCTCGTCTTCCATGACTGACATTTCCACAGATGGACCACGGCCGATGAACGTGCCTGCTATGGCTGGCGCCGAGCAATATCACGCACGTTCGACTTGCGTTCGACCCCGCCTTGATGACCACAGTCGGTCACATTACCCAGCGTACCTGAAGGGAAGACGACAAGGAGGCACAAGGGTAGGCTTCCAGTCAGCGCCGTTTTCGCACTGCATCGACTGTTCAAATCCCTTTCCATGTTTTGGCCTCGCATGGTCATTCAGATGCTCCGTTTCATCCGCAGGCGCCGAAAGAGCACCATCGATTGACCCACTCTCCCTTCTCTCCCTCGTACAGACAAGGGAGCCATGCAGCCCAGAAGGCATAGCACCAAGGTTCAGCGAGCGCGTTCAGCACGATCCTCGCAGGCGGATCTCAGGCGGTCACGCGAGATGGAGGTGAGTTTACTTTGCACGTTGGAAACGCGATACACCGTTGACCTAGCCAAGCTACAGCCCTTACCGAAGCATAGTGGCGAACTTAAAGATGGGATCGTTAATACGGATGTGGCTGTTCGTTCTCGTAGTCTGTTTACCCCACGGACTTCTTACGTCTTCTTGATGGTACATAGGAGGTTGAACCGGGTTCTCCCATCGCGAATACCCTGGAAACTCGCCGAACTCTAGCTGCTGACGCATGGATGGAATGTTCCGCAGCGTTGAGGGACCACGATGACGCAAAGATTCAAAGCTGGAAGGAGGAGATTGACACGCATCTCGTCTTTGTGAGTCTTTTCTTCACACCTGCATGCGTAAACTGGGAGAGGTGGGATATCTGAGCGCGAGTCCATGGCCGCTCCTACGTCTACCTATCCCTATGGTCGCTAAATGTTCAATCTTTAAGGCTGACATCCGAATAGGCGGGTCTGTTCTCTGCCATCTTAACAGCGTTCAACATCGAAGCGTACAAGTTGCTCGGTGGAAACAGCCCTAATTCAAATGCATCCTCCGACACCACCAATCAGCTCCTCGCTCTCCTGGTACAACAAACGGCGATAACAAACAATTTGGGCAATGCGCTGAACGTCAACGCGACCGCGTTTGCCTCCACTGCCTTCCTGGCCGCTCAGCAAGACGCAAATTCAAACCCCACCAGATCTGCAGCATCAGCGATGGCTATCAATGCCCTCTGGTTCTCGAGCCTGATATGCAGTCTCGCCGCGGCATCCATCAGCATTTTGGTCAAGCAGTGGCTCAACGAGTACAAGTCAGGCATAGCCAGCGTCTCCCCGGAAGTCGCCCGCATACGACAGTTTCGGAACGACGGTCTCAAGAAGTGGCGCATCCAGGAGATTATGATGCTGCTCCCGGTCCTCCTTCAGGGCGCGCTCGTTCTCTTCCTCATTGGGCTTATCCTGTTTCTTGCGCCACTCGATGACACGGGTGCCGTCACTAAGGCCGCGATCGTCCTTGTCTCGAGCCTGCTCTTCTTCCTGGGTCTGACAACGTTGCTGCCCACGTTTGCCCCGGATTGCGCGTACCGATCACCACAGGCATGGGGAGTCTTTGTAGTCATTCAGGCACTCAAGAAGCCCATCCGCAATGCCGCGCGACGTCTATACGCGATCATGACCCGCGTCGCGGATCATCACGCCGACGGGACGTTTAACCGTCTGCGAGTTCGGATGGCCAAGTACTTCGTGCGACGGTTCAAGCGATTCGCGAACAAGCCCAATACATACAGCTGGAAGGCTCGTGAGCGGGTTCTGATCGAGGGCAAAGGCGCAATCTTGGACCAACATCTTCTCGTCGGCGCGGATGCCACTTTCCTGGACGATACCTTCCTCCGCAACGTCATACAGCCCTGTCTTAACGACATGGCCCCCCTTGAAGCTGTCGAGTGCTATTACAGGCTCATGTCACATCGCGCGCATCACATCGAAGATGGTGTACAGTACTTCGAGAACAGAACGACGGAGTCGAAAGCCGAGTCGCTGGCCATACTCGCGGACATCACCCTCGACACGGTTCAGAAGTCGCGGGCGGAGCCCATCCCAATCGAGCATCCTATCCAGGTTCTCCGCACCATGGAGCCTCTACTCGTCCGTACTTTGCCTCTGGTGTATCCACGTTTTTGCGATGTTATGTTCCGCCTCTTGGGCGACCAGGAGGCAACGGTACGCCGGATGGGTTTCTCAATCCTCTACCAACAGCTATCTCGGAACCTTGAGCTCGCGGCACAGTACTCCACAGTCGGATGCCATGGTACGTTCATTGCAGTCCATGTAGTGACCAACGATTGTTCTCATGTGTACACGCCTGTGCCTTGACAGATCTCAGCGCGCTCGTCGCCTTCATCAGCACCGCGCGCACGGACGGAGATATCAAGCATTTCCTCGACGGCTGCGACCTCGTCATCTGCCTCGCGACCCTCGCCGGTACTTTTCCTCCGCCCGACAGCACGGTTCCCGACCATCTCCGCGACACGCTCATCCACCTCCAGGCGTTCTTCGGGACCTCCCTATGGAAGAAGGTGCCGCCGCGGCTGCTGCTGTACCCCATCTCGCGCATCGCCCCACACCTCGTCGCGCTCCAGCGCCGCTATCCGGGCGTGCTCGAGGACAAGCTGGTCGACGTGCTGGAGCAGGTGGTCCAGCACGCGAAGGGCCTGAACCATGATGGAAATTGGGAGGACAAGATCATCATTCTGGAGACGACTCTGCGGGAGCTGCAGGTGGTGAGGCTGGGTGTCAATGGCTTGCAGGCGTCCATCTCGACGCTGAACGAGGATCGCATAGGGCATGGTCGACGACCATCGCTGATGCGTAATGCGTTGACTTCGACCCTAGGTGGATGATGAGAGGCCCGCGCGCGGGATACTATCGCGGACGGATATGTCGAGCTACGTCGGACTCGGATATTTATTGGACCGTGCTACTCACCAACTGGGTTGGTGACTAGCATCGGATAGCATAGCATCACTCCGATATCTGGAGTGCACAGCTTTTCGTAGTCAGCGTAGTTGCAAGTTAGTACAATGTAACGTACACGGTCTCGCCATGGACTCTAGTCGTCTAGCGTATACCTCGGATAGAGAATCTACATCACGTCTACCAATCATAACGTGCATTACAAGTAATATCTGAAGCTCGGGTGCCTGCAAGATTGATGAACCAGTGATGAACACACGAAACTTTCTTCGGGAACAAACAAGGATAAGAGGGACGCACCGATCACCGAGGTCACCCAAGTCCTCCCCCAACAGGTCGTGCTGCATCGTCCTCTTCACCGTCTCGTTCGCCGCGCGGTCGCGGCTCTCGTTGTCCGTCTTGTAGCTCCACCAGAGGGCGGCGCCCGCGACGAGCGCGATGGCGTAGCACCCGACGTTGATGGCGTGGCCCTGGACGTATCGCGGGGCCCACTCCGCGCGGTAGATCTGTCCGGCGACGGTGCCGCCGATGTTGCCGAGGGAGAAGACGACCCCTAGCGCCGCGGCGCGCTTGTTCGCGCTCGCGACGTTGCTCCCGAGCCACGTCCAGCAGACGGAGACCGGGATGAACCTGGACACGCTTATCGTTAGCCGGGGAAAGTTTGGGCGGAGAGAAGAGGACGAAGGGGCGTACATGAACATGACGAGGAAGAACATGACATAGCGCACGACGAGATTCTCGACCACCATGAGCACGATCAACGCGACGACGGTCACGACGATAGCCCCAACGTAGTGGTAGAACAGCCTGCCGTACCGGTCCGTCGTCCACCCCGCGAGCAGGACGATCACGAACCCCAAGCCATACGGCGGGCACGCCATGAGCGTCGCATGGGTCCCCGAGTATCCCAGGCCCGTCACCACGGAGGGCAGCGAGAGAATTACGCTGTAGACCGGGATGTAGATCGAGATGTAGACGAGGCCCCAGAGCCAGGTGCGCCAGTCGGTGAACGCGGAGCGAACCTGCTTGCCGCTGAAGTGTTCGTCGGCCTTCTGCGCGCGGTCTGCCTCGTTGGCGACGAGGACGACGCGCTTCTCGTCTTCGGAGAGGAAGTGCGCCGTCGCGGGGTACGCGGACATGACGAAGAAGGAGAGGAGCCCGAGGCCACCCGTGACGCATCCTTCGACGATGAAGATCCATCTGCAAGGAGTCGAGCGTCAAGCCGATGGCGAACTGTAGAGAATGTGCGGACTTACTTCCACCCTGCGATCCCATATGTGCCGTCGAGGGCGTGTATTGCAGTTGCAAGGAGACCGCCAAATGCTCCTGTAAGCGACACGGTGGAGTAGAGGACTGCGTAGCGGCTCCCGAGTAGCGTTCGCGGGTACCAACAACTTACTAGGTCACAGTCATCTCGTTAACGGATGACAACTTCACGAATTCTGGGTAGTTCAAACTCACGCCAGTAAACGATACCAGGAAGGAAGCCTGCTTCGGCTGCGCCCAAAAAGAACCTTATTGCCAAGAGGCCTTGGGCTGTTTTGACGGTCGCAAATAAGGCGCAGACCAAACCCCAGAGTACCTTTATATAACTCAGTCAGATACATATAATTTAGCCCCGAAAACGGAACCACTTACAGTCAGGGTAGGGATGTACCACCTGGGGCTAATTTTCCGGAGGATGATATTCGAAGGCGTCTCGAAAATGACGTAGCCGACGAAGAAGATTGACAGCGCCCAATTGTACTGGCTACTCGTCAGTTTGAGGGAAGTCGCCAGCCCTAGCACTTTGGCATTCCCAATGTTGGCCCTGCGAGCATCGTGAACATCTCAAAAGTCGAACAAGATGAGTGATATAACATGTTCGATCGTACCTGTCATGTATGCAGCCAGATAGAGAACCACAGCGAGCGGCAAGATCGCCCAGTCCACCTTCCGCCATGTCCGCTCGACCAGTTCGGGTTTGAAATGATGAAGATCTTCCCGTGCCTCTTCTAGTGCTGCGGTAGACTTGATCGAGGAGGGGTAACTTGAGGAGGAGGCATCCGCTTTGACCGACATGGCTCTCAAAGCTAAGTGTGTGGGGGTGCAAAGCACGGGTCGCCGAGAGAAAGAACCCGCGCCATATTGACCGCTGGGAGCCGCTTTTGAGGTCTGTAGAACGTCCTCCGAGAGCCTTCCGCCGATTAAGATTCCCTGGAACGGGGAGCGATGGGGAGATTAGTTATGGTGC
This sequence comes from Ganoderma leucocontextum, assembly GCA_020736865.1. Taxonomy (NCBI): domain Eukaryota; kingdom Fungi; phylum Basidiomycota; class Agaricomycetes; order Polyporales; family Polyporaceae; genus Ganoderma; species Ganoderma leucocontextum. The sequence continues at coordinate 2,089,750 of JAHKGY010000009.1, forward strand.
AATATTGCGCAGACGAGTAGGCGGGGTGTTGTCATCCGTTCAAGGCAGAAGCGAACCACGTGGGCGGACACGTGGTGGCTTGGCTCCCACAGCTCTGTCCTGGTTCAACTTGCTTCGATACGATAATGGTAGGTCAATTCTCGGCTTGTCCGCGTGTTTTCTGGGAAACGGGCATATATAATCAGATCGAGAGACTAGAGGGACAACGGTGTACTCCACCAAAGCACTTGAGATCCGAGTCAGTCATCTATTGCGTCACGCTGAACGGTAGTGCCGCCGGCGATCCAGCACATTGGCATGTCGACAGGTCTAAGGAGTTTGGAATGGATTGGGATGCATCGATGGATCATCATGGTTGGGTGCAAGTTGGGTGCATAACCGGACGATTCCTGGTGGTTTCGTCAAAGACAGCTCCGTTCGTTCGTTCCGACCTGTTCCGACCCGCCCCGGTGAAGTGCGCACTACCGGGCCGGTTATCGGACCCCTCCAATCGCAGAGATTCGTCGTGCTATTATAATTTATGCCCGACGATCATCCCATCGTCTTCCCTCACGGCCCGGACATCAATTGTATGAACGTTCGTGTCCGGGTCACCGGAGACGAGCCTGAAGATGCCGAGGTCATCGCGGTCCTCGACTGGGAGTAGGCGGGGCGGCTTCCGGTATACTGGGATGGCTGGAAGTGATAGTGGGCGGACTGGACCCCGACGGAGTGGGCGGACTTCGTTTTTGAGTCAGGGAGCGGGTGGTTACGAAGAAGACATTCATTATACAAGGGAGCTCCAGCTGATCTCCGGCCACATACCCGCTTAGCACTGCTCTAATGGTATAGCTTGGAAAGGAACGGTCCGTATACAGAACGCATGTACAGTATGTACAGGATGTAAAGAACCAACATGTTCGTGATTGACTGCGAGTCGGGATTAGGGATGTAGATAATACAATATCAAGACTTAACGAACAACGATTACGACTACTACTTCCTCGGCGGCATCACCGTCTCGAAATAGTGGTCATTTGCCTGCTCCCACGTCAGGTACTGATGCTTCAGCGCCCCATAGAGCCACTCGCGACTGAACTCCGGAAGGATGAACACTTCGTCACGGTACAGCTGTAGCTCGCGGACCGCATCGAGAAGCCAGACCTGGCAGTTGTAGGTCGGGTCCCGGCGCCGGACGGTGACCCTGTCGCCGAGGACCCCCATCAACCACCCGGAGCGGACCACGTCATAGCTGACTTCGCCAATCTTGACGCCGCCTTGGAGCTTGGAGGCCTTGAGGAGGTGGTCGACCTCGGAGTACCGGAATGCGAAGGTATCCGTGTTGCCCCAGAGCTGGAAGAGGTAGGCATGGGCATGGCCGGGGGAGAAGGCGACGAGGGCGACATGGACTTTCGGCCAGTTGAAGCCTTCAATCTTGTAGTGGGCAACGGCGAGGGTAAGGTTCAGCATCGAGGGGTGCGAGCGGTGGTTAGGAGTGGGTAGGACGAGAAGATGATGAGTAGGACGAGAACACAATGAATAGGACTCGGAGAAGACGATGAAGACGCGGTGAGCAGGACGAGAACACGATGATGAACGTACCGCTAGCCAACTGAGCACTTTTATATACCTACAGGGAGGATGCATCCAGAAAACATGAGGCCCACAATGCCTTTGGCCAATGGCCGGCCAGCTTTGTTCACGGAAACGCTGCCAAAGGTTCACGGATGGCTGCAGCACGAGTCCAGGGACTGCACTTGGTTACATGGCGACGATGGTTGAGTCAGTGGGGTAAAAGGTGCCATCAAGCCATGGCCAGCGTTCGGCCAGTCGCTGCTTTGTCCGACCACCAAGTAACCAATTAAGCGCATAGGGAAGGTCGCCGAGTGCTGACTAAAATGGTAAGAGTGCACATCACTGTGCCACTCGCCTCTGAGCAGCTGTCTGGGCCATTGGCTCAGCGCGATGTGAGTGTGCAGCGGGTTTCTGTCGTGTTCGAGTCTCAACCACGTTATAGGTCGTGTACGAGATATCGCAGCGGACATTTACGTCGTCAACCGCCCAGGCCGCGCCGTCCGACACGCGGAGGCCAAGTTCAAGTCCTAACCACATGGTCTGCACTGAGTTTCGACACTCTGAGGCTGTGACTGAAAGAGGAATGCTACACCATACCAGCGGTGCTTGACCACTCTTCAGTTGGCAGCCACCCAGCACAGTCAGCACTGAGAAGCTGCCAGCCTACATACGACGATACAGCAGCAAATGCGGTCCCGCAGAGCGCACCGTTGTTGTCTCCCATCGCCCGTCACATCGACGGAGTGCACGACACATTAGGGGAAGCGTTATCGGAAGTCCGGGGTGTAGGCAACTGGGCCTATCAAGTGAGCGACTCTCACTAGGTGCGTAACTCCGGCTCCGACTCTCGATGCAGCTCGTAGTACGGTTAACTCGCGCTCGTCCTTACCTTCGTCTGCACACTGAGCGAGAATGCGACACCAACTTGGGCGCGCGTAAGCAAACCTGGACTATGCGTTGAATCAGCAGGTAGGCCGCCACTGGGGAGCACCAATCCTACGTGTCGGATGAGAAGTGCTCAAGGCTTCGGCGAGTCCGAGTATAGGAAGCCGCAGAACCAAGTGTGGCACGTGACGATATGGGCTTCTTCGAACGCACGGAGACGGCAGTCCGCCTGGATAGAGACAGCTAGAAAGCACCACCAGCTTCGCATGAAGCTGCCCAAGCATCCTACGCAGCGTCGCCCTAGAAGTGCGATAACGAGTCGAGAACCTGCTGCATCGGCGGTGGGAGAAGACAATATCCAGTCAGCGGGACGTTCGAGAGCCTCGCTGCGTCGTCGGATCCGAATTTAGCGCAGTGGTGCCCCTCCCGTGAAGAGCTGGAAGGTACGTAACGCATGCCGCGACACAGCTTCGCGGCAATGGTACCACTGGCTCCGCTCGGCCTCTCATGATCTAGATCGTTCACGGAGTCGACGAAGGTAGATGCTCCCATCAATGTCCTTCACTGTCCCGTTCTTCCCACATGGCGCGAAGAGCCAATACAAAGGGCATTGCCCCGGAAGCGCTCCAGCTCCTTTTCGTCGGCCGGTGAGGATCGAGGAAGGGGTCGGTGGCATTCCGGCATTCAGGGCCCAGAACGCACTGCAAGGCGTTCAGGTACAGTCTGGCCGGATGCGTGGATCCTCGTCTGACGCCTTTTCGGGACCGCCGTCCCTGAGCGTCGCGATTGTTGGCCATCCGCTCCCGCATTCGCCTTTGGCTCAAGGATCGCCTGCGACCGCCATGGACTACCGCGACCGCGTCACCAAATAAAGCAGAGGACTCACCGAGCTGAACTGTGTCCTGCAGTACGCCCCGAATCTAACGCGGGTGTGCAGATAATACTAGTACAGGGCTTCTCGCACCCTGTAAGGACCGGCCTAGAACGTATGTGCAGCCTTCGCGCGAGAATGGGATGAGTCGCCAGAACCCAACTCGGCAGACAGACCCTCCGGAGGGGTATGCGAAGAAGTCCGATCCGTGTAAGAGTGGCGTCCTGGAGGGAACATAGCTTGGGAATTGTGCGATAGAAGCCTGCGATAATCAGTTCCTTCGTCCATGACAATCCGTAGAACGGGAAGCCATTGGCTGGTAGAGTAGTGGGTGACGAGCCGGGATAAACTGGGAATGTCCTGCCAAGATCAGTCGGGAGCATATATGTGAACGAGTCATTCTTCATTCGGTCAAATTCAGCCTGGATGGACTCGCCTTAAAACGAAGGAGTTGGGGGAATGTTAGGGAACATGGGGAACTGCTGCCACGAGTCCTAAGCGCTTAGACAACGTGGCTGTGTAGGGTGTGCACAAATCAGGAAGTTTTCGAGGCTGATCAGTGATGCCGTTGGTTACGCCCTCAGGCTGCCAGAGCGCGCAGGCCGATCCTCCCCTCCCCCGCGTCATCTCCCCTTCCTTCTCTGATCCCTTTTCCTTCCAACATGTTGCGTACAAGTTGGTCTCTAGAGCGTCAGTAGCAGTAGATAGCCTCGTACCCGGGACAGTTTTCCTCACTGTGTTCACGGATCACCAGCATCTACTACATCCCATATCTCTCGGACATTCATCCTCTCTCTATCCTGTAAGTTCGATTACGACCGCCTCGCTGACATCCTAATCCCCAATATTTCCCTTCATTTCGACCGCGATCCGACGGACTGCACGACTCTGGCTGCGACCCTCTCCATCAGCGACTTCTTTCTCGACTTTCCGCAACGTTCTTCGACTCTAGACCTCGACCTTCGTCTCAACATTTCGTTTCAACCTCTTCTTTCATCTTTCCTATTATCTCTCGTCGCTCCTCTACTCGTCACGTCCTCGGACTACGTATACAGGCCGGATCCGGTCCGCTACACACCACACTCCTTCTACTCCCTCATCCCTCACTCCCATTGTCGCACGCTCACCGGACCATCGCACCTTCGGACCCCACTCGGAGAGTGGTTAGGTCTATCATAAATTCAGTATTATATTGCAGAATAACGAGTCCCATTGGGACATTTTGACGTGAAGGCCTGTACTAGGACGTCCGGTGGTCAATTGCCAGTAGTCACGAAGCCGCGAAGCGAAATGACACCACCTTGGCATACGAGGCGGCTGTAGGTCCCAGCAATCCGCACCGCCGTCGAGGGTACTGGAGCAGCCTTGGTAGGACTCGACGGTATGGTGCCACCTTTCGGGGCGTTGGGTATTGATGAATCGAGAGGCTTCGTTAAGCCATTCAAGTCGATGGCACGGTTTGGCCCCACGACCCTCACGAGATCCGCACCCTATCGTCCTGCATGTCGATGACAGTATCCGCGATGCTCCAAATGATAGTAAATTACGAACTTACAAGGGAACAGACTGCTGATGGGCCACTGAGTTTAATGTTCAGAATGCAGACATGGCATCTCCTTTCGACTGGACGATTCCAGTCGCCATCGCTCCTGTTACAGAAACGCATTGAGTTGGGTCTGAAAAAACCCCACTAGAAGACCCCGGAATACGAGCGCATACACCTGCGGAAGCCAAGGTGATCGATCATCCATGTCGAACACTGGAAGCTTTTGAAGGCTCGGCCAGACTGATACGCGGAAGCATTGTGAATGGCGGCATCGTTTCTGATCAAGAGCCCGGTGAAGGAACTGTAGGGTCAAAATGCACGAGTCTGCATCCCACGTTACAAATCAGAATCGGGGGGAAGCTGAGCGTACGGAAGTAATGATGGCCATGTCGGGTTCGTGTCATGCTCGCAGAGCCGTCGAGAAGAGAGGGCCTTGTGAACAGTACAATGAGGCAGCGTGGTCGGTGAGAATAGCAGCCCAAGGGAACGGCAGCCAAGAAGTTTACAACTAGCCCGATTCTGCATGTCAGCTGCGGTGGATCTCACGAGACTGGGAGGTTCTGAATCCGGCAACGAACCTGCGAGCCATGCGAGTACTGCGGGAAGTTGCGATGGGCCTGGCCCTGAGGGTTCCATTCCGAAGACTAAGTCTGAGACTGGCCCGTGTCTCGAACTAAGGTCGTGCCGCAAGAAGTCTGATATTAGTTGATTAGCACATCCGGAACTCTATATGCCTTCGCCACCAAGCTGAACATGTCAGATAGACTCACCGACATGATCACGGTCGGATATCGTTCTGGAGACGGCGGCTGGCAATTTGTCGGCTTCCTGAAAACTACGGGTCGCTAGTGTTGCGCGTAGACTAGCCAAACGTAGCATGGACTGTACATGCCGAAGGCCGTCTCAGACCAGTATGCCGACAATGCCAGGCGAATACCTTGCGCTTGTTCCTAGTTGAACGTTGAAGCCTCAGTCCAACCGATATGGCGCCGGTATTGGCGCTCCTTCCGATCAATTTGTCGAGCATTTGCGTCATTACTTTGCAAAACATAAGCTGGGTACAATGACATACCGTCAGTTGAACATCAATGCTTGCAGGAAATGGGCTCCCCGTGCTACTGTAGATCCCAGAGATTGAGTGAACCAAAGGGGGCGTGAGAACAAACCTTCCTGTTTCGGATGGCGTTGCCGCAAAACTGCCGGTTCGGCAGCGTCGCCTTGCCCTGCAACTTCCTCCCTCAAATAACTGGCCGACCGTCCCAGTCTTTACTAACATCGGGAGACGAGAGGTTCTTCCCATGGTTTGTCCGATTCCATGCAAATTCATGCCTACAGGCCCCTAATCTATACATCTAACTCTCTAATTGTGTAGCCGATCCTACGTGTCAATCAGGGATGTGCGGCTGCAGTTGGGTTGAGGTGAGCATGTCTTTTAGACGTTTCTGTTGTGCAGCTCAACCACATCGTGTCCGTCCCAATTCTAGGGTCGTGGAGGCTCAGCTCCCGGTAGTAGACGAAGAATGCCCTTCTACCGTACTTCCGCCGATGGGAAGAACCCGGCAGCAGCAGATCCGCCCAGGACAGGAAGACTTCTCTGCATGGATTGGGGTTGGCGGGCGACGAAGCTAATACTACGCGCCTCTCCCTGATTCATGTGGTGCCTCAAGTCAGAACGGCTTGTCCGAATACAGAACGACGGCCGGGCCAGGTATTGTTCCCACTCCCATGAGTTTTTCTTACATGGGATCTATCAATTTGCGGGGAATAGACCTGGAATGGTTATCCACAGGAACAAGATGACTACTGTCAGCCAGTGGTAGTCATGTTTGTCGCTGCTTGCTTGGCTGTGCCGCTCGGACGTCCTATAAAATGGCCAGTCTCATAACACACACTCCGCCACCCATATCGCCTCTAGGCCTCGCTGTATCCACTTCCTTACGTCCTTCACGGCATGATGCTCGATATTTACCTCAAGTCGTTCCTCCTCACCAGCTCCGCTATTCTCTCCTTCGCCGCGCTCCTCCCCCCGAAGAGGGCGTCAGAGAGGACGCAGAAACTCTATACCGGGCAGTTATTCGAATACCTCGTTCGTTCGCTGGCCTACACCGCATGCGTACGTATCATCTCTCCGTCGCGAATGCCACTGAGCTAAAACGTCGTCCCCGTTCAGTTCGTCATCGTCTCTCCGTCCTTGAGCCAATCCGTCATCCTACTCTCCCATGACAAGATCCCGGCCGTCGCACCTTTGCTGTGCCCTGCGAGCCCTACGGAACTTAACCCACTCTTCGACATGCCACCTAGGTTCCTCGTGGGAGTCGCCATCGTTTTCGCCGGCGCGCTCTTCCGGCTGTGGTCGTTCCGTGCGCTCGGCACGCTCTTCACCTACGAGGTCACCATCAAGAACGACCACACCCTCATCACCTGGGGCCCGTACTCGTACGTGCGGCACCCCTCGTACACTGGTGTGCTCTTCATCCTCCTCGGCGAGCAGCTGATGCAGTTCGGCGCGGAGGGTTACGTCCCGCACTGCGGCATCGCGCATACCCCCTTCATCGTCTTCATCTACATCTGGCGGTACGGCTCGCTCTTCACCGCGTACTCGCTGTACAAGCGGTGCAGCGTGGAGGATGGGCAGCTGGTGGAGCAGTTTGGGGCCACGTGGGAGGACTACGCTGGGAAAGTGAGGTGTAAACTGCTTCCTTACTTGCTTTAGACGGTTTCCATTCGCAAGGACACGACCGGTACGCCTGCTCCCAATATGCTACGCAAAGAGACGCCTCTGACGCCCTTCACACAAGCATATTTATTGCGCCACATCTATCGTACCACGCACCCTCCGCTCTCCCTAAATATTCGGAGCTTAGGACAATGCTTCCCGTTTAGTCATCGAGTCGTCGTCGTTCTCCGACCCGCCATATAAGCTTCGGTCGTCGGAAGTAATTGGATCGTCCTCCCCACGGTTACCCCTAATCCCGAACGAAACTGTACTTTCGCACATCAATATAGCATACTTTCATGCCTCTGCCATCTAGGATGTGCCTGGTGCTCTGCTTGACGACCGTCGACGTCGATGTCTTTGGCTTCATGACGATCCCCCGCGCTGACCTGAGTAGTCGCCGGCCCCCCTGCGTCCGGGATGTCGACGACTAAATGACGGCTGATTTTATGAAGGTTGGGTATTCCTTCCGAGTAGAACTTGCCCCCCGATTGTTACTGAGTTTGTATGTCTGACAGAACGTTATACCAAGTTGCCCCACGGTGAATAAAGCTGCATCAGGCTCGGCGAGACGAGATGAAAAGGCGTTACGACAATCGGAATACCGCGGTATCTCTGTCAGTGACAATCTGTCTGACATTTCGCACGTTGCTCCTGACCCCAATGCTTATGTTGCAGTCCCCGTTACGCACTTTGCGCAACTTCTTGAAGGATGGACGTCTCAGCGAAGGGAACGATTCCGCGCAGGCGACGAAGGTGTCGTACTACCAGCGTTTCCTCGATGCTTCTGTTTCTGTTTCTGACGTCGTTGCCTTCCCATTAGGCCCATAGGCCGTACCCCACCGTATCTCTCTTCCCGCCGGACTCGCTGAGGAGTATGCCTTTACATTCAGGCAGGATTGAGGTCAACGAGATCGGCTCTAAGTGCATCGGCTCGATCTGGATAAACTTGGAAGCCTGAACAATGATCAGCTGACGACCCGTCGAGAATGACTCCAGCCAGTTTTGGCTTCTCGACACGACCACAAACTCGGAGCAGCATCGTAAGTCTGCCTGATACTGTGACTCCGAGTGCTATTGATAATAATTGACCACCAGACTCTAGCTTAATCGCAGAGCGTACAAGCAGCCCTCTCGTAGTGGCATTGGCGTACTATCCCTCAGGCGGGTTTGCAACACGTATTCGTATTTTAAGTGGCAAAACCGGCTGAGGAATAGTAGCACCAAAACGGGATTGCGACAAAGCATTCGTTCGCGGAAGGTTGACGCTCGTCAACTATTCATTTTTCTCCGGGGCTTTCGTTCGATGTGACTTGGCTGCGGGCTCAGGCATTCATTGTGCCCCAAACCAGATCCTTTGTCCCGCTCGCTCGCAATGGCTGTGGCCTCGCCGGCACCTCCCGCTCGAGGTTGTATAAAAATGACAGAAGGATGACGGTACCTTCGCCTCGCACTTCAGATCGTGCCCCCATCTCGTAACCACCGTCCCCGAGCCGACTCCCCTCGGACCCCACCATGACACGCACTTTCACCCTCGCAGTTGCACAGTACGAGATCCCGCCCTTCAAGTACCCCCACATCCACTGGGCCCTCGTCGCCTTCGTCCCGGGCCGCCGCCACGCGACTTGCTACGAAGTCCTCGGGAACACGGACACGTACCAGTTCGACGCGAGCGGCACGCACGACCTCCTATCGTCAAACCGGCTCATGGGCGGCGCGAAGGTCGGCGAGATCTCGGAGGAGAACATCACGAACGGCTGGCTGGAGCGCACGTTACGGGGCATCCCGATCGTCAGGAACGACCGCAACTGGCACTGCCAGGCGTGGACGGTCGATGCGATCAGGGCGTTGGCGGAGCATCCGGGGAAGGTGACGGTGCGGCAAGACGCCACTATGGGGTGGTTGAGGGAGGTTCTGCAGGAACAGTGGGACTTGTGCGAGTTGGCGGAGGATCACTTCTTCGACCGTGCGATGATGCACTGAAGAGCGGTGGATACGGTTGAGGTGGTTGGTGCCGTGCATTCGGTTTCATTGTCTATGTAGCTTCTCCCCGCTTCTCCCTTCAAAGGTCGGACATCTTTCGAGATAGCACTGCACGGACTCCACCACACCGGACGCCACCCCGCCTGCTCCCAATCGAGCGGCGCTGTAACGTCCACGTCCTCTTGGCCATCTCCAGTGACGCGCAGGAGGACATTCTTGCGGTTAATGTCCCCATGCGTGAAGACGACTGAGTGGTCGTCGGGCATAGCATCCCGCATCTCAACGATGCGTTGCGCCGTAGGGGGATGGACGTCTCCGGAACGCTTGTATCGTGACACCTTCCAGTCGTTAAAGTCGTTCTGACTAGCGAAAGGACCGAAAGGATCGTCCATCTGGGTCATTGAAAAGTCCGTCATCGCATGCCCGAGCGGTGAGCCGATCCAGTTCCGTTCGGGGAGGTACCGCGTGAGTGGCGGTGGTTGGGGGATGCGACGAAGGTCTTCGACGTATCTGGCGAGCTGCTTCATGATGGTTTCGCATTGCGCAGAAGAGAGCTGATGTCGAGCGCGTTGAAAGGGTTCTCCCTCGACGTAGTCCATCAAGAGGTGCCCTTCGTCGCCTTCTTCCCAGTAATGATGCAGACGGGGTACAGGGATGGAGGGGCATTGTTCGGCAATGAAGCACGTTGCTTCCGCCTCCACACGCGACCGGTAGAAGGGGTGCTCAATTCTCGTCGCTCGCTCATTTCGTCGCGCGCTTATAAGGCGCCTATGCCTTGGCGCGGGAATGCAGCCTCAAGTCGACGGGAAGACCGAAATTCTGTATCTCGGGCATCCTCCCACCGTTCTCGTTCAAACTTCGCAGGAGTTTGCAGAATAATATACGAGAGCTACTGGCAGCCTTTGGTAGTGTTCGTGCGACATGCGAGGTTGAGGTGCTTCATGCGGAGGCCCTGGGGCGCCCGACGAAACGAGCGAGCGACGAGAATTGAGCACCCCTAGAGAGGCGTGGACTTGAGGACGAGACGAGACGAGAGCCTTTTGATGTTGCCTCTCATCCGAGGATAATCTTCACTGGCTTCGAGGAGGAGGACGTCCACAAGAGCGCGGTTCGGGACTTCAAGTTCATTCTCGGATAGAGAACTGAAAGGGCTCGGCATTGCGAGAGAGGTGTCGTTCGGCGAAGCGTGTTCCATGAGGGAATGTTGGAGCGCAGTGACGAACGGCGGTGGTCGATGGGTCCTACAGATAGCAGCGTTCTACGATAGCTAGAGAGGTTTGGTAGCTTCGAACTAAGTAGACTTTCATTTATCTGAGTTTGAATGCCACTGCCAGCGATGAACTCGACACATTGCGGCCGCCGTATTGATAACTGGATGCTACTCAGCTCAAATTATCATATCAGCAATGACAGGCCCGTCTTCAAAGAAAATGAACGCAGTGCGTCGGACGCGGAACAAGAGGTTGCTGCAAAGCGAAGGGTCTCAAGCTCTAAAGTCGGACTCAGGGCGGTGGGTACGTACTTGACTTCGATGATGCGATCACGTGGCCACACTCGAGCGCCACCATCGCGACTTTGTCTTGTTCTCCCATGATCCCATCTGCTGCGTTGAGTGGTGGGATCATCGGGTATGTCGTCTTTGAATGAGGCATCAAGTAGCGACTCACATTGTATATTTAGGTATGAGCCAGAACATATCGTTCAAAAGCACACTCAGGACACGTTAGTGGTGAGTAACTTCCAACTTGAAGGTAACCTGATTATCTGCAGTGGCTCCAAGTCCGATTCCCCCTGCAAAGGGAAAATTTCCTATACGCGTGCGCTTGAGCGTTGTTTCTCGTACAAACCTACACCGTAGGTCGCGCCTAAGTCGCCGCACCGTGTGCGAAAAGATCACGGCCTCGAGCCTCGGGCACGGGCCGAGCGCATGGTTACAACTGTAGCCGGATGAACTTGCTGCTAGCTTTGCAAGCGCATAACCTCCTCATATTGGGCCTTTCAACTTTCTTCAGTATGCTGACTAGTTTCTTTCAGGTACCCACATACACACAACCACCCATGGCCGCTAAACCTCTCATCGTCGTTCTTTGTCTTCAATCCTCGACGATCCTCGACGAAATCAACCCTAACATCCTTCCGGCACTCGCTCAGAAAGGCGTAGTTTGCAAGGCGAAGACCCTTATCCAGGCGCGTCGCTATCTCACCAGTACCACGCGCCCCCACGCAGTCATCGTCGTCGATGCTGCCGTGACGTACCCGGAAAACCACGAACTCCTCCCGCGGCTTGTCGAATATGCCAGGGTAGGAGGGACCGTGGTCTACTCAGGGGTATTCAGCTCGACGGTCCTCTATCCGGACCTCAAGGCGATGTTCAAGAACGTCTGGGGCTTACCATGGCGTGTATGCGCACACACCAGCGGCAGCCACGCGGTCAACCCACACGTTAAGGGCATCGGCACCAAGGAGCTTGTCAAGAAGTGTATAGTGAAGTCGACTCGTATCGACAACGTCGCGCTCGAGGACACTATCTACGTCAACCCTAGCGCTGCAAAGAAGCTCGAACAAGGCCAGCCATCATATAACAAGACTTACGAAACTTTCGCCGCATTCGCGAAGATTGGACGCGGTCGCGTCGGATATCTGGGGCACTTCAGCCCAGAGCCTGTAACGGCGAGCGTGATGCTCGCCATGTGCTTCTGGCCCGGATCTCGCCCACCGGTCGCTCCAGGTGACGGTGTTCCCGAAGTGGTATGTATTTTTGCGTCAATCCCAACTGTTGTCGGAGTCCTTCATTGACAAGTACACAGTTCCATACAGGTGTGGCGATTGTGGAGGAGGACACACCACCTCGCGCTTCAAACTCTGCCCACGCTCATACACCCAAGCGCAACATCCTCATCATCTCACTCGAGAGAGATCGACACATGGAAGAACTCTACCCTCAATTCTACCAAGCCCTCCGCAAGACCGCGAACCTCACCGAAGTCGAGCAACCCGCCGCCGCCCGGGCAGCCATATCCGCCACTCCCCGCCCAGACGCGATCATCCTCTCCGACCACGCCCTCGCCAAGCCCAAGCACAGCAAGATCCTCACAAGCCTCGTCAGCTATGCACGCGCTGGCGGGACCGTCGTCCTCGCCCTACAGTTCAGCAACCGGATCAAGCTGGGGGAGCTGCGCTCCTTCTTCGCGCGCTGGGGCGTCCCGTGGGACAAGGGTGCATACCACCGCACGACGACCGCGCTCAACCCTTCCGGCATCCCCGCACCGCTAGACAAGGACGCGCTCTTGCCCTCGCTCAGCGCGAAGGCCATACACTTGAAGGGCGTGGCCCGCGAGCACGCCGTGTACCTCCCGACCGCGGACTCGCGCATCGAGTCGCGCGTGTTCGCCCCGGAGCCGATTACTGGCGAGATGGCCGAGGAGAGCCCTGCGGTGCTCGCGCGTGTCGGGCAGGGATACCTGGGGTACGTCGGGGACGTGAACGGGGAGCAGGGCTCGACGCGGCTCGTGTTCGAGATGTGCGGGGTGAGGGTCCGGCCGGGGGATTTGGGAGTGAGGACGTACTCGGCGGGGGTCTGCGTTCATCCGGATGGGAGGGCCGAGGCGATTATGGAGACGGAGGAGGAGATCCCGTTGCCTGCGCCCGCGCCTCCTCCGGCTCCGCCGCGCCACCTTCGTTCGCGTGAAGCGGAGGTGGCAACGCGGGCGGAGGCCCGCGCGAGGGTCCGTGAGGACAAGAATAAACGAGCGGACGCGCTCAAGGACGCGGTGAGTGTCCGAGCAGGATGTCCGACGGTTTTAGCTAACTTGACATGGTAACGTCCAGGGGAACGAATTGTTTAGACAGGATAAATGGGCCGAGGCGGCAGAGAAGTATCGCACGGCGGCCTTGCTCGCTGGACCACAACCGGTCTATGTGTCCAACCTCGCTGCATGCCTCGTGAAGATGGAGCTATGGGAGATCGCAGAGAGCGCGGCGACGCGCGCCCTCATACACGACCCGAACCATGTTAAGGCGCTATATCGGAGGGCTCTCGCGCGGAAGGGGCTGGAGCATTTTAAAGACGCGCTCGCAGGTACGCAGTACGGGTCGTTCCTGCTAGAACTTCACGTCGCACAGCTAACATGCCTTTCATAGATCTGGAGTGGCTGCTTGCGATCGATAAGATGAACATGTCCGCGCTCACGGAAAAGGTGCACATACGAGAAACGGTGCTCAGGCGCGACGAAGACACCGACTGGATGGAAGGCAAGTCCGTTCGTTCTCGGCGCGACCATGAGAGGGCGATGGAGATTGAGGATGAGTCGGACTCGGAGGACTTTGTGCACCCTAGCACAGGCATCGCGTGCAGGTACCACAACACCGAGGACACGGGCTGCCGTAACGGGAAGACGTGTCATTCCAGGCACGCCCCGGACTCGAAGAGCGTTCGGGATGAACTGTGAGTTGTGTGGCCACAATCCCTGGCTTGTTTCACACTCTGACTGCGATACCGTTCACGCAGAGGGAGGAACGTCTGCGTGTACTGGCTCCTCGGCCACTGCCGCTTGGAGGCGGCGGGCAAGTGCGTGTACGCGCACGACGCGACGTATCTCCCCTCGCGCGGGTGGTGGAACGATACCGCGCGCCTCAATCGTCTGCGCGCGGAGTTCGACGCTGCCACTGTGCTAGAACCGCTCAACCTTGGGGCTGGACGCGTATCGGAGAGCATCCTCGCGGAGGCGTTTGTGCCGTTGCCGTGGCGGAGGGACCTGTGGGCGATCGCGACGTACGACGTGAGGCTCCGCGATGGTGGGTTCGGGTTCTACGACGATGACGGGTACCTGTGCGAGTAGGGCGAGGGCACAGTGGAGCTCAACGAGTTTGGGTCCACAGATGGGACGTCGAAGCGATGTGGGAGTATGGCATCAAGTCATGGGAGGATGATGCTTACGTGCGTATATTCTCCTCGCCTGTAAGCTGTCTGGTTTCTGACACGGTCGCATTTGTTTTACAGGGGGAGATGTTGAGGATGCGGCGGGCGGGTTTCGAACATTTGGTTCACCTCTCATTTCTAATCGGCGCGGAGGTTTCGATAGTGTGGCCTGTGCGAGGGAATGGATACGAGTGTAGGTTGTGCGAGTGTACAACACAGAATCCCAGTCTACTTGGATACATCCGTCACTCGTGGTGCCCACATCGGACATCCCATCCCGCCGCGACGCGATCACGTGTATGAGGTACGCGTTGTTGCGCCACATGCCACGAGCGCTCGGTAAAAGACGGCTAAAAGCTTGAAGCACTCGAGCTTATCCAACGCGCCACTACTCCTCAGTCCGTACCTCCGTGTAGAAGACTGGCGATTGCCAGCTGTGGTACGCCTCTTATTGCATGGCCTACGTCGAGCCTAGTCAAGATCGTTTACGATACTCTTTCTGCCAGCGGCCTCCGTCGAGCTACCATCGCCCGATCAGAGTGGCACCAAATCAAACCAAACCAAACCATCAACTCGTCTTAGACGGACATCGTAGGACCCGTTAGGCGAGCTGAAAGTGGAGCTGAAAGGTGAGTAAGCAAGTTGATAGCTTCAACGATGTAGGACAAAGGCTTGAGAGGGCGTACTTAGATCATCCCCGCGAACAAACATGTCAAACTCAAACTTGAAAGCTCTCATCGTCATCCTCGGCCTCGACAACATCTGGGACGGAACCCAACCATTAACACACCATCTCCGCTCCGCACACCGCAACCGCACCGTCGTCCGCGAGGCCAAGACACCCACAGAAGCCCACCGGTACCTCAACAGCACCGTGCGCCCGTACGCGGTCGTCGTCACCGACGCGGCCGTGCTCAAGCCCGACAACCGGGGCCTCCTCCCGAAGCTCGTGCACTACGCCCGGGACGGCGGCACCGTCATCTTCGACGGGGGCTTCGCCCAGCGCGTCGGCCCCGCGAAGCTCGGCCTCATGTTCATGGACGACTGGAAGGTGCCCTGGCGCGCCCACGAGGAGGGCTCCGCCGAGACCTCGCTCAACGCGTTCACGAACGGTGACGCCGTCCGCGTCGACCACGCAGGCCTCGCGAAGAAGTACACCACGCGGGCGAACTGGATACGGGCAGTCGCGCTCGAGGACGCGCTCTACCTGGATTCTCGCGTGGCCAATCAGCTCGCTGGGGGGAAGCGCAAGGGTAAGAAGGAGTGGAAACCCCCGCAGGGCGAGACGTACAAGACGCCCTTCGCGTTTATGGTGGTCGGGCGCGGTCGTTTAGGATACGTTGGGGATGTGGAATACGACCAGCGGACTGTGAAGCTCATCACCGCGATGTGCCTCTACCCTGGTTCCCGCGCTCATCGCCCTCTAGGCACTGGAGTGCCTGCTTCATCGGTGAGTGCCGAGTTAAACAGTCCAAGTCGTTTGGAAGCTGAATATGGTGCAGGGTCCAGTAGAGAACAAGGGGCCCGTCGAGGGAGCACGCCGGCCCCGCGAGTTTGATGTCACCCTCCGCTGCCTGCAGAGGGCCACAGTCCGAGCTCGAAAGCGGAAGTTTGCAGAGGAAAGCAAAGATGAGGTATGAGCCATCTTTGTTCCCTTGGACTTCGAGCCAATTGAAGGCTGACCCGCGTTGCGTGCCACTACGTTACCATAGGCGAACGAGCTCTTCCGCCGGGGGGCATGGCTGCAGGCAGCGCAGATGTACCGCGGATCCGCGGTGATGGCAGCACCTGAGCCGACCTACCTGTCTAACCTCGCCGCCGCGTTGTTGAAGCTCAACTTGTAAGATCAGGAGCGTGCCAGTGGCGTCTCTGTAGTTGGGTGCTGATATATTGCGCATATAGGTGGAAGTACGCAGACAGCGCCGCCTCGAGGGCACTCATGCACGATCCGAAGCATGTCAAAGCCCTCTACCGCAGGGCGCTGGCACGCAAAGAGTTGGGGCACATCGACGGTGCAATGAACGGTCGGCAATCCACTGCTATGTCTCAAGTTGACACTAATGGTTGATCTGTTCTTTCCAACAGACATATCGCGTCTCCTCGAGGTAGAGAGGGACAACGGCCCGGCCTTAGCCGAACAGCAAATCTTGCAACGCCTGCAAGCTGCCAGTGCGAGCAGCGCTCACCCCAGTGGACCTGGAGGACGGCGGCCCACTCGCACCAGACGGACGGAAGCCGAGGATCGGGCAATAGACGTCGACTACCCGTCAGACACGGACGACTACGCGCACGAGGGCAACGGCATCGCGTGCAGGTTTCACAACCGTGCCCAGCGCGGCTGCAGGTACGGCCCCACGGTGTGCATGTATCGCCACGCCCCGGACTGGAAGAGCGTCCGCGACGAGCTGTGAGCCTCCCCTTCCCTTCTTCCCTCCTTCCCATTTACTCCCTTTTCACTTCCAAGCCCCTTCCCGACTCTTGCACTAACTGACGTGGGTTGCACGGACAGCGGGCGGAACGTCTGCGTGTACTGGCTCGTCGGCGCGTGCGGCAAGCACGACACGGGCACCTGCGTGTACGTCCACCACGGCGACTACCTCCCGGCCAACGGCTGGTGGACCGACACCGCGCGGCTCGACCGCCTGCGCAAGGAGTTCGACGACGCCGCCAAGGCGTCCCCCCTCGACCTCGGCAACGGGCGCGTGAAGGAGAGCATCCTCGCGGAGGCGCTCATACCGGCGCCGTACATGCAGGACGCGTGGGTGTGGGCGGACTTTGACAGCGAGGTGATGGGCGCGGCCTTGGACGCGCTGCGCGACGAGGACTTGGAGGACTCGGAGGGGGAGGTGGGGGAGGACGATTCCGACGAGGATGATGATGATGATGGAGCCACGACGGGCCTGCCGATAGACGAGTACCTAGGCGCGGTGGATATGGAGACGTACGCGAGGGTGGTCGACTTTGTCGCTGACGAGATGGGGTTCTCCGAGGAGGAGAAGGAGCTCATGCTGATGAGCGAGGTTGAACGACGGCTCGGGATGTGACCCTGCTTGACTTCTGCTGACATGACTGCATGACTGTACTCATCCCACCGCTGACTACTAAGTACTAAGCCCTTACGGTGATGAGCAACCAATTATCGAGCAGAACAGACTCGGAAAGACCCTCACTGAGTCAGACAACGACTCGGACAAACTGGCTGCAGACCGAAACTCCTGCATGCTGCAGCCAGGAGGGGCTGACGGACGTCCCCACAATTGGCACCCAGAAGTTCCAATATCCCTGGCATTATCGAGAAGTTTTTTGTTCATGTCCCTCGGGTGCATGACGCCATGCCAATATTAATGGGAATGCTGCAAAACCCTTGAGACTGCAGCTGGTTTGTTCTTCTCCAGCATACTATGGGTCTTGAATTGGACCTTGGGGCTCAGGCTGCCAATTCCGGGGAAGTCGGCGTCTCGACTCTCCACTGTGTTCACGCGGCTCGCTGCTGATGATACTGATTCTGTACGTAAGCAGCTTCCTTTTATGGGCGTATAAGCGCCCGTCTCACACGCACTTGCACGGATCCGTTGTTTAAGAACGTTAGCTATAAAACTACTTAGCGTAGTTAGGTATCTATCCCGCCAGATCCCACCGTAAGTAGTAACCTTCCCCGGGCCATTCACTTTGGCGCCCACCTGGCGGAACATGCCCGCTCCAGTCAACTCGCTTAACCCCTAATTATCAGAGCGCTGTTCTCTTTGGCATCTCTCTCTCTCTCTAACAACCACAAGCACTACCACTACGTATGTCATAGTCACAAGAATTTTCACGCAGGCCAGAAGAAACATCGACTGCTTGAAGACAACGGTTAACGCGACCCAAAGGGATCGGAGGGCTTCAAGGACGAAAGGTGGGAAGAAGAAGAGTCACCGGCAGCGGGTGTAGCTCGATGAACATCGCGATGGGTGAGTGGACCAAAATCCCGTCCCATGTACAGCTCACGAGCATTCTTTTTAGCAACGCCAAAGCCGTTGATTGTCATACTTTCCCTGAAGCAAGACGACCTCTTCCGTTCCGTCTACACTCACCTCCGGGACACTCTGATCCAGAAGGTCGACGTTCGTGAAGCAAGCACTCCAGACCAGGCGCGACGGGCCCTCAGCAGCACAGCTCGCCCTCAAGCCGTCATCGCTGCGGACGGCTTTGTCACCAAGCACGCATATAGGGACATCGTTTTCCAGCTCGTCGACTACGTCAAGGCTGGCGGCACCGTGCTTTACGCGGGGTGTCTCAGTAGCTTCGTTCGGCCTCTTGACATCTCCGCGCACTTCGAGACCGTATGGAACTTGCCGTGGCGCTTTGGAGAGTACTACCGCGCGGACTTTACCGCAAACCCCTCTAGTACCATATCCCGCAGCTCGTCCAGACATATTCTATGAAGACGATCCTCCTCGACAATGTCAAGTGCGAGGATTCCCTCTACCTCGACGCCGGGCGGTACATTGATGCCTTGAAGACGAAGCGGGCCTCGGGTACCAAGTTTACAGCTCCTGCAACGTTCACAATCATTGGTGCAGGTCGCTTTGGCTTCGTTGGCGACGTCAACGGGGAGCTTGGCACAACGAACCTCGTGCTAGCCATGTGCCTGTACCCCGGATCTCGTGCACCCGCTTCTCCTGGTACGGGTATCTCAGCGCCGGTGAGTTCTCGACATTCATATATGCGCAGTTCGCTCAAGTGGTAATGCTCAGGGGTCTGCTGGAAGCATGTCCTCAAGTCCCCATTCGAAGCCGAATGCTCATGCAGCAACTGCAGCCAACCTCACCTCGACGGTTTCTCTGGGTCTGCTGACTATTCCCACTAAGACTCTCCGCCGGGTTTTCATCCTTTCCCTACAAAGCAAGCACAAACTCCAAGAAGATTATTCCCAGATCTTCCGCGGGCTCATCCGCGACGCATCCATCGTCGTAATCCGCGACGCCGACACAGCAGCGACCACGTGTCTCTCCGCCCCACCCCGTCCCGGCGACGTCGTCCTCATCGCGGATGCGGCCCTCTGCGAGCCCACCCACACCGCCCTCCTCTACAAGCTCATCCTGTTCGCACATGAAGGCGCGACCGTGATCCTCGGGATGGACTTCAGCAGCGAGCTCTCGCCCGGGGACGCGCGTACCTTCTTCGGTCGCTGGGGTCTGCCCTGGGATGCAGGCGCGTACCACCGCACGACGTTCGCGCTCAATCCCGCAGGCGTCCCGCCGCCGCTGTCGGCGC
Organism: Ganoderma leucocontextum; assembly: GCA_020736865.1. NCBI lineage: Eukaryota > Fungi > Basidiomycota > Agaricomycetes > Polyporales > Polyporaceae > Ganoderma > Ganoderma leucocontextum. The sequence continues at coordinate 2,109,479 of JAHKGY010000009.1, forward strand.
GTGCGCTCCAGCCGTCGTACAGCATGAAGGCCGTGCACCTGAAGGACGTCGCACGCGAGGCGGCGGTCTACCTCCCGACGCCCGACTCGCGCATCGAGTCGCATGTCTTCGCGCCATCGTCTATTACCGGTGTCGAGGCGCAGATGACCCCGGCAGCGTTTGCGCGCGTAGGGAAGGGCTTCGTCGGATACGTTGGAGACGTGAATGGGGAACAGGGCTCTGTGCGGCTGACGCTCGAGATGTGCGGGGTCGCGATCAAGCCGGGGGATATGGGATGCCGGAGGTTTGTGAGCGAGACCAGCATCCGTGGGGGAGTGGTGGTCGAGGAGAAGATAATGGAAGAGCCGGAGATACCTCTGCCCTACGCCTCCGACACAGTGCTGCGCACTGCTACACCTCAAGATTACACCTTGAGATCGGGCGTTGCAACGTTAGGTCGGAGCGCGCGCAACCGAGAGGCGGAAGTGAGAGCGCGCGCGGAGGCGAGGGCACACGTAAGGGCTGAAAAGGATCAGAAGGTAGAGGTGTTGGCGAAAGAGGTAAGTTCACAGTGGGATAAGACGTCGATCTTCTGCTGTGTATATTCTTGTTAACCGACACCCAACCCCCCAATAGGGCGTGGAGTTCATCAAGAAGCAGATGTGGGTTGAGGCGGCGGAAAAGTACCGCGCAGCCACTTTGTTGGGTGGCCCCCATCTATATGCCTGTCGAACCTCGCCCTGACATTCATCAAGCTGAAACAGTAAGTGCTTGTTATCTAGTGGCTGTAACCAGTGCATCTGAAACCTATTGTGGCAACCCCAGGTGGGCAGCTGCGGAGAGCGCGGCGGGACGAGCACTCCTGTATGATCCCGACAACACCAGGGTGCGCTACCGCAGGGGGCTCGTGCGAAAGGAGTTGGGTCGGTTCACCGCCGCAGAGGCCGGTAAGCCGGCTCAATGGGACGAATTCCTATACGCCATTAATCGTGCTTGCCGCAGACTTCAACAAGGTTGTGTCGATGGACGGCGCAAATACAAATGCGCGCATCGAGTTGCAGGCTGTCCAGTCCTACCAGCAAACCCGCCTACCCATGGACTGGCCTGGGGACGAGCTTGACCCAGGTGCCAGCGATGAACCGCTCGAGCCCGAGGACGAGTCGGACACGGAGGACTTCGCGCACGATGGAAACGGGACCCCGTGCAAATTTTACAACGACAAGGGTTGCAATCGGGGGAAGCGCTGCCAATTCAGGCATGCGCCCGACGCGCGCAGTGTCCGTGACGAGCTGTACGTGCCACGATTTTCCTGTGCAGGTCTTTATCGACCACTGACTCTGCTTCTGCGCGTGAGTAGGGGAAGGAACGTATGTCTGTACTGGCTTGTAGGCGAATGTGTGCAGACGAAGGGCGGGATCTGCCGATACGCGCACGACGCAACGTACCTCCCCGCCAAGGGCTGGTGGAATGACTCCGCACGGCTCGGACGGCTCCGCGAGGAGTTCAACACTGCTGTGGAGCGCATGCCTCTACCTGGGGTACGTGGGGCGCGAGAGAACATCCTTGCAGAGGCGCTGCGTCCAGCTTCGTGGCGGAACGACTTGTGGGTGACGACGCCGTGCAGGGTCGCGGAGGACGGAAGTGAGGATGATGACGATGAGGCGTATTGATAAACAGGACGAGTTCCAGTCCTGGGTGGTCGGGGCCTATGGATGAATGTGAGTCCTCTTCTTATCTCTGTCCATGCGTCGGCCATCGCTAGATCTGTTCTGGCATCGAGTTCTGACGATGCCTGTCTGTCTAGGAGCGCTGGACGCCAATCGGGATAAGGGGAACCCTCGGTCGGGCATGGTAGGAAATAGTGTAAGATAGCGTACCATGGTCTGGATGTATCATATATGGAATCGATATGCCTCCCTAGAGGGAACCACGGCTTCCGATAGCTTATTACAATAGTGACGCTCGCAGGTGAGTAGGACCGGCATGCAGATAGTTCGCATTGTATACTGTACGCAAACAATCCCGGCATGCCTTGTTCAAGTTGCTATTATGTCTGATAGCACCGTGCGCAACGAATTGACGCTGGCATGATGATTGGATATACATATTAGAAGTATTAGCTCCTTGTAATCGTATAGCGCGAACAATTGCAGCTTCGATATTCAGCAACAGCAACCGCAGAGCAAACAACGGACCGACGAGAACTGAAAGTCTCGGAACCGACAGCAAAGACAACGCACAGCAAAAAGCAAGGGTGACCATGGGTTCATTTCAATCGGGATCTATCAAAAGAGCCAAACCGGCGTGGTCACCCGACTTTCCAAGACCAACATGGACCTGCACATGGACGTCAGCAGAAGACTTCGATGAACTGAAGTGAGAACGATACGCACCAAGGGGATCCATGCGTTCATGCTGCGCCCCGGTCCACAGACCGAGGACGCCCATCGCGGACGCGACCCCGCCCACCTGAACGCCCTCCGACAGCCACTCATCCATATCGCCGCCTTCCACCGTGGAATACTACGGTCAGCGATATCAGTACCGTTGAGGTGAGGTGAGAGGAGTACGGCTGGACTGACCAACGCCCAGCGAACGCTGCCGTCCGCGATGACGGACACCGTCCCACGCAGCGAGCGCGGCTGCCCATGGATCGTCGCGCCAGTCGTCTCGCCGACGAAGTGGATCGTCGGGAGGTGGGCATACTCCGGTACCTCCGACATGGAGTACGACTTGATGCGGAGGCGCATGGAAACAATCCGCACGGCTTCCTGCAGATGAGGGTCTTCGAACTCGCCTGAAAGCTGCAATTCGATCTGGGTGAGTCGGGGTGCTCCTTCAGCCTGCATTCGTGAGGGATGGGCTTACGTTGTGCACTGTGAATGGCGCTCGGTTAGCAAGGCGTTCGGAAGAGGCATGGAGGGGAGCACTCACGAATCAAGTCGCGGTAATCTAACCAGCATATGCAACGCCTGAAAGTAGTCACTCCCTCGTCAGCCGGCACCATATGAAATTAACCGCGAGAAAGAGACACGCACTTCCACACGCCAGTCACCCCAGCCCAGTCCCAGCCCTCGACCTCGCCGTCGTCCCTCGTCTTCCCCTTCCCCTTCTCGTCCTTGCTCTCCACTGGCGACGGCGGCCTGTACGCCGTCCAGTCGTAGGGCGCGGTCCCGCGCCGCAGGCCATCGAGCGAAAACAGTCCACGGAGGTCCTGCGCCTGGAAAGATTCGCGCAGGTTCGCTTCCGCCACGATACGCACTGCCGCGAGATACGCCCAGTCCGTGTAGAGCTGCGCCGACGAGGGAGCTCCCTCAGGCACCTCGTCCCGCGAGGTAGGTTCGCGAGCTACCGCGTCCTCGCTTTCCTCTTCCTCTTCCTCTACCTCTTCCCCATCCTCTTCCTCGACATGGGTATGTGTGTCCTCGGAGTCGGGCGTGACGCGAAACAGCGCAAGGATCGGCTGCAGGAGCTCGTCGTCGTCTGCGACCGTGTCCGTCGCCCTGTGACCCACCTCCGAGCACGGCAAGAACGGCCCCCAGTGGCGGTTGGGCGCGAGGTAGCGCATATTGTAGACGCGCATGCGCGCGAGCCGGCGCGCCCGCTTCATCTGGCTCTCCACAGTCATGTACGATGCAGCGGCCGCGGCCGCGGGCGGGACGCTTTCGCCGGGGGCAGGTGATGTCGAAGAAGGGTCTGGCTGGGGGATGAAGCCGGTACAGGCGATGATATGGGCTGCGGCTTGCATTTCGCCGAGTTGGGGCTCGCAGAGGAACTGATCAACGAGGCCGCCGTCCCACTTGTTCCCGGAGAACGCCGCGGTGACCTCCGGCGGGAGGCCTTTCTCCAGAACGGACTCGAGCCAGGTGGTGTTGCTCGCGCGGTGCGAGTGCCCAAATACCCGTCCTCGAGTGTCCGTCGGGTTCGGGCCGCCAATCGCCTGCGGAAGCGGGGGGAAGGTGGGGTAGCTCGAGCTCGTGGTGGTGGTGAGATTCGTCTCGTGCGTGCTGGCGCAGTCGAGGAAGGAGAAGACGAGCGTCGGGGGACAAGGCAGCGCAGAACGCATCACAGACAATATCGTGTTGAACGCACATGTATTCCGCAGGCTCTGCTCCAGGTCTGTGACTGGGTCCACTAAGTCTTTGGCCACCGGGTCCGTCTGCCATCGGATGTAGCCCGCCGCCCAGACGCGCTGCCTGAACTGGCCGCCCCAGTTGAACGCCTCCTCCGTCTGCGCATGCGAAGATATGCACTGGCCCCAGCCTGGCCCGCCGCCCGACGCGCGGGGGTCATCGAACGTCGTCAGAAAGATCTCGCGCCAAAGGTGGTTGTCTGCGGTGTTGTAGACGAGAGCGTGATGGGCCTTGCATGTCTGTGCGAACGCGGCGATCGCCCTAGGAAAGCCGCCTACCGCTGTGGAGATGAGGATGCCCTCGACGAGTTCTGCGGGGAGTGCGAAGATGGAGTGCGACGCCATGGTCGTTGCAGGACGTCCGAGTCGCGGACAGGCTGTATGTCGTGGTCGACGAGGATGAGTAAGGGAGCGTCGCTGACCGGGGGAACAAATGTACTGTAAGCACGCGACATACAGTGAGATAAGATTAGATGCAGGTCTCCAGATTTCAGACTGCCTTCCCAGTCCTCGACCGTGGCGGCAACAAACTTGGTTGGAACTTGGAAGGACAGAGGGAGAAAGACGCAAGGGTTGAGGAACAATGATTGAAGGTCTTGCTATTTGTAACGTACAGTAGGCTGAGTACGTGCGCAATGTGTGCGGCAGGTGTCCGCTACATTGGCCGCCGGCTGACTTACTAGAGTACATCTGATCCACTAGACAGTCCGACATGACAATTCCTACGTCCCACTTGTTTCTCCGTCAGCATCAGCTCTCTGTTCCGTAGGAACACTCAACAGTTATGAGGGACACCGAAGCGACCCCATGTCAAATTCGTGGACGGGGTAATAGCCGTACATATTCACCGACGTCCTCCAAGCGATAGGGATGTTAACACTGGCCGACAAGATGTAGATGCGATGAAAACGACGTCGCCGGTGGTGAGCCGACCATACTAAACATTCCACTTTTCAACATGTGCGCCTAATTAGATAATTAGAATTATGCGTTGTACACTTGCACAAGCCTCTTGATGGCCCAAGGTAGTTAACACCGTCAACTTTCAAAACCCCGGGCCCCAAACTATAGATGACTCAAAGCATGTCGGACCCTCAGCATCTCTGCCTGCAAATCCAACCCAACCATGTCAGCAACGCGACAGTCGACCCCAGAAAAGAGTGAGTATGGCACGCACGTAAGCATCGTCCTCCCACGGCTTGATCCCGTACTCCCACATCTCCTCCACGTCTGCGTCCGTGACCCCGAACTCGTTCAGCTCCCCGCGCTCCTCCTCGTCCTCCGAGCGGTATCCGTACTCGTAGTCATCCTCGCTATCCTCGTCGGACCCCAGCACCTCCACGTCGTACGACGCGACGGCCCACAGGTCCTTCCGCCACGGCAGCGGCACAAACGCCTCCGCGAGGATGCGCTCCGACATCCGTCCAGTCCCGAGGTCGAGCGGTTCGGCTTGAGCAGCGGCGTCGAACTCCGCGCGCATGCGCTCGAGGCGCGCGGTATCGTTCCACCACCCGCGTTCGGGGAGATACGTCGCGTCGTGCGTGTACACGCAGTTGCCCACCGCGGCGAAGCGGCAGTGCCCGAGGAGCCAGTATACGCACACGTTCCTCCCTCTGCGTATAGTCATAGTCAGTGCTCAAATTCTACGAATAGACAGGCGTACTCACAGCTCGTCCCGAACGCTCTTCGAGTCTGGGGCATGCCTGAAACGACACGTCTTCCCGTTGCGGCAGCCCGTGTCGCTCGTGTTGTAGTACCTGCATGCGATGTCGGTGCCCGGGTGCGCAAAGTCTTCCGAGTCCGATTCGTCCTCGATCTCCATCGCAACATCCTGGCCTCGCTGAGAACGGACAGACGTATCTTCCGGCCAGTCGATGCTGCCAACAAGGTCGAGCAGCTCGCTGACGGCCAGCTTCTCCTGGAGCGCCGGCGTATTGAGCCTGTCAATCGTCAGCAGCCAATCCAAGTCTGCTCGCACGGTGTTAAGTGGGGTTCTGATACCGGGGAGTAGAGCTGCGTACCTGCGAGCGCCGCCTTCAATCTGTCGAGCTCCCTCCGTGCGTGGGCCCTGCGATACAGCGCCTTGACATGCTTCGGGTCGTGTATGAGGGCGCGCGTCGCAGCGCTGTCTGCAAGGTCCCACAGGTCCAGCTTCAAGAGGCATGCCGCGAGATTGGACAGATAAACTGGCTGGGGTCCTCCGAGCAAGGCCGCCGCGCGATACTTGTCTGCCGCCTCGGCCCACTCCTCCTGTCGGAACAAATCGTTGCCCTGCATGCCATTACACGCGATGTTAGCCAGATCTCACTAGACAGCCTGCACGAACACGCACCTCGTTCTTGAGCTCATCCGCACGCTTGCGCTTGTCTTCACGGACCTTTGCGCGTGCCTCAACGCGCACCGCAACCTCCGCATCGCGCGGACGGGGGGTGCGCGGCGGCGGAGGGGGCGCCGGCAAGGAGACCTCCTCCTCCATCTCCATGATCGGCTCCGTCCTCCCATCCGGATGCACAGTAATCCCCGTCGAGACCGTCCTCATCCCCAAATCGCCCGGCTGGATCTTCACCCCGCACATCTCGAAGATGAGCCGCGTCGAGCCCTGCTCCCCGTTGACGTCCCCGACGTACCCCAGGTAACCCTGTCCGACACGCGCGAGCACCGCGGGGCTCTCCTCGGCCATCTCGCCAGTGATCGGCTCCGGGGCGAACACGCGCGACTCGATGCGCGAGTCCGCGGTCGGGAGGTACACGGCGTGCTCGCGCGGCGCGTTCATGACATGTACGGCCTTCGCGCTGACCGAAGGCAGGAGTGCGTTCGTGTCGAGTTGGGCGGGGATGCCAGCGGGGTTGAGCACGGTCGTCGTGCGGTGGTACGAGCCCTGGTCCCACGGGACGCCCCAGCGCGCGAAGAAGGGGCGCATCTGCCCGGGCTTGATCTCGTTGCTGAACTGCAGGGCGAGGACGACTGTCCCACCCGAGCGCGCATAATCGATGAGGCTCGTGAGGATCTTCTTGTGCTTGGAGTTGGTGAGGGCTGGGTCGGAGAGGATGATCGCGTCTGGGCGAGGGGTTACGGAGAGGGCGGCCTGGGCGGCGCGGGGTTGCTTGACTTCGGTGACGGTCGCGTTCTTGTGAAGGGCCTGGTAGAATTGCGCATAGATTTCATCCATGTATTCCTCTTTCTCGAGGGAGATGATGAGGATGTTGCGTTTCGGTTGGTCGGTGGCATCGGAGGTCGAAGCGCCAGGGAGTATATTCTCCTCCGCGATGGCTAGACGTGTATAGACCTTCGCACTTGCCGATGAGCTGCGACAACCATCGAGAGCGATGCAAAAACACATACCACTTCAGGAACACCGTCACCTGGAGCAACGGGTGCGCGAGATCCGGGCCAGAAGCACATGCCGAGGATGAGGTTGGTCATAGCAGGTTTCCCAAGGACGTCTCCTACGTATCCGACGCGACCGCGTCCAACCTTCGCAAAAGCAGCAGGAGTTTGGCAGGTCATGGGGGGTGACGGTTGGCCGTTCTTGAGCTTCTTCGCAAGGCTAGGGGTGACGTAGACAGCATCTTCAAGCGCTACATTATCGACGGGAGGTGCGGTGAACGAGCATTGTTTGACAAGGCCTTTGGTATTGAAGCCTTTGACATGCGGGTTGACTGCGTGTCTGCCACTGGTGCAGGATGTGGATACACGCCATGGTAGGCCCCAGACGTTCTTGAACATGGTATTGAGGTCAGGATAAAGGCCTGCCGAGTTGAATGACCCTGCATGTATCACAGTTCCGCCTGCTACAGCATATTCGACGAGCCGCGCGAGGAGCTCGTGGTATTCGGGTTCCGTCACGTCAGCGTCGGCGAGAATGACCGCGTGGGGACGGGTGGTACTGGTGAAATATCGGCGCGCTTGGGAGAGGGTCCTCGCCTTGCGGACCTCATCCTTCTGAGCGAGTACCGAAAGAAGATGAGCGTAGAGCTGATCGAAGCCCGCCTCGTATTTGAGACAAAGGATGACGATCAGCGGCTTGACCGACATGGGTGCTTCCGCTTATATGTCTATCTGGTTGGAAACGCGTCAGCCAGCCATACAGAACAATAACTATTTCCAGGTCCAACAGGAGTGGGGGTCCCGGTAGACACGAGTTGAAGTTCGACTTACCACGCTCCCCGGGAGTGGCTTAAGGTTGTGGACTGGTTTCTGTTTTCAAGGCTAGATGTTAGACTCTACCTAGATTCAGATATGCAGTGTAAGTACCCCGTGTCTCTCATGTTTCAATCCGACGTACCGAACGATGTTGCGGAGGATAACGCCCCTGCTACGTGGGACGGTGCATGGGAGTCGGAGACAAGTCCCGATGAGCCTCGCCGCAGCCGCCTCCTTTCAAGTCGCGTGCTGCCACGTGATCGTGTAAGGTTGGCCAATCACCGGCCCAACTTCCTGAGCGCGACCTTCAAGTTCACGAGCTTTGCGCACACCACCATCGGCATTTCCGAAGACAACCTCAATTGGTTCGTCATTGAGGCTCACGTCGAGCTGGCTAGCATTGAGCCATCGTGGATCAATACGGCCACTCGGATGGCAACGCAGCTCTTCACGGAAACACACGGCACGCCAGCCAGGTCCTGAGTGGGACCACTTCCACCGCCGGAGGGATCAGAAGGTAAATTTGAGACTCTGCGTAGCTATCATAAAGGTCGAAGAGGAAGTTGACAGGGACAATCCGCGGTAAAACTGTGTCGACGCTCCAAGAAACTTCTCGCTTCGTTATAGGCAGGTTTTACTCCAAGGTGGCTGCCGACTCATGAATGGCTAGTACTAGCGGCGCCCTCCGGAGCCCGTTATGAGTTGTATTTGCGTCAATTCGTCCTGCATGTACTGCAGTGAGTGCCTGAAAAAAAATGGAACGCGAGGGAAAGTACAAACATAGGCATCGGGGTCGTATGGCTTGATGCCGTACATCAGCATCTCCTCGACTCCGTCCGCTTCTGTATACCCGTAGTCGTTGGCGCGTTCCGAAAGCTCCTCCTCCAATGCCTCGGGACCAAAATCTCCTTCCTCCATCCTCTCCTCCTCCATCCATTCCGATTCGTCGTCTAGAGCTTGAGGGGGTTCATTGTACATCCTGTCGTCGGCATCGTGGTCGTACTCCACGGTAAACCACAAGTCGAACTGCCAGTGCAAAGGCTTGAGAGCCTCCGCGAGGATACACTCCGATACAGGCCCATCGCCGAAGTCAAGGGGTGCTTCTTTGACGGCGATTTGGAACTCCTGGCGGAGTTGCGAGAGCCGCGCGTCGTTCGTCCACCATCCCTGGGGAGGGAGGTACTCCTTGTCATGGGCGTACAAGCAATTGTCACCGAAGCGGCACTCTCCGAGCAGCCAGGATAGGCAGACGTTCCGCCGTCTGATTTTCCCCGTCGTCAGTATATACACACTGCGGGTGAGTAATGGAAAACTACGCACAAGTCGTCTCGGACGCTCTGCCCATCAGGGGCGTGCTTGAACGAACAATGGTCCCCGTCTTCACACCCACCATGGTTCCACGCTCTGCACACCTCGCCGTTCCCGACCGTGAGTGCTTTAAACGGGTCGCAATCAGAGTCGTCGATCTCCAGCGGAAGCTCTATGTCCGTGGGCTCTTTCAGGAAAAGCTCCCCATCCCCTGGCCAGTTGACGTCTCTGACCCCCCGTTCGAACCGCACCATTGTCCCGAGCTCGTCGCGCGCGGGACGGTTCGTCGGCTCCAACGCAAGCAAGCGGGTGATATCTGTGCCAGGAGGGATTCAGTCCACACGCACGCGCAAGGGAGGAAAAAAGGAAGACGCTAACCGTACATCGCAGCGTTGGAACGACCCAACGCGTTCCGCGCGAGGGCGCGTCGGTACAGTGCCTTGATGTGCTTCGGGTCGTGCATGAGAGCACGGGATGCAGCACTGTCAGCGATTTCGTACCTATGCTCCATCAGAGGAGATGACATGGTTACAATCTGGTGCAGAAAGTGCCTGAAAGTGAACATACAATTCGAGCTTGAGGAGCGCCGCGGCGAGGTTGGCCAGGTATACAGGTTGCGGACCCCTGCATATGATTGCAGAGCGATACTTCTCGGCGGCTTCCTGCCACTTCCCTACTCGGAATAGGTCGTTGCCCTGCAAGAAATTGAGCACGTTATCGCGGGTCGAATGGCGTCAACTGCGCACCTCCGCCTTGTCTTCCTCAGCTTCCTCAATCCTCTCCTTCCGGTCCATCTCCCGCATGTGGTCCCAAGCCCGGACCTCCTCATCGCGCGCGCGAGGTGCGCGGGGAAGGGGAGGGGGGCGAGGCGGCACGGGCAGCAACACCTCCTCCTCCGTCCCCACAGCCTCGGCCGTCCCATTGGGGCGCATCCGGAAGCTGTTCGGGAGCCTCCGCGAGCCCATATCGCCCGGCTGAATCTTCACCCCACACATCTCGATGATGATGCGTGTCGAGCCCTGCTCCCCGTTGACGTCTCCGACGTACCCCAGGTGCCCCTCGCCGACGCGTGCGAACACCGCCGGGCTCTCCTGCGCGAGCTCCCCTGTGATGGGCTGGGGTGCCCACACGAGCGACTGGAGGCGCGACTCCGCCGTCGGGAGGTATACTGCGTGCTCGCGCGCCGCGCCCTTGATGTGCAGCGCCTTCATGCTGAAGGCCGGGACGAGCGTGTCCTTGTCAAGCGGCGCGGGGACGCCGTCCGGGTTCACGGCGAACGTCGTGCGGTGGTACTCGCCCAGGTCCCACGGGAGGCCCCACTGGCCGAAGAAGCTGCGCCCCGCGCTGAGCGGGAAGAAGTTGCTGAAGTGCATCCCGAGGACGACCACGCCACCTGCCCGCGCGTACTCAACGAGCTTGCTGATGACGCGACTGTGTTGAGGACCGGTGATTGCACCGTCGGACACGAGGACCACGTCCGGTTGAGGAGTGCCGGCCAGGGCTGTGAAGCCGGCGGCGGAGGACTGGACCTCGGTTACGTTTGCATTGATACGGAGGGCATTGTAGAGTTGCGCGTACATGTCGTCGGTCCATTCTGGCTTCTGGAGCGAGAGGATCAAGATGTTGCGCCGTGGGAGGCGCTCGTCGGTGGACGTCGGCCCCATAGACATCTGAAGACACCTCGATTGTTGGAGAACTGAAGAAAAAAAGAATGGTGCTCACCGGAGGACCCCCTGTGCCAGGAGCAATCGGAGCTTGAGATCCAGGATAGAAACACATAGCAAGGATGACCTGGGCTGCGTCTTTGCTGCCTTGAATCGTCATATCTCCCACATACCCGACGCGGCCCTTCTTGTGTGTCGTGAACGCGATAGGCGTTTTCACCATCGCTTGACGTGACGTCTCTGCCACCTTCCCCTTCTCCAACTTCTTAATTTCTCCACTCTCCATATACACCGCATGTTCAGGAGAAACGCCGTTGATCCACGTCGCATTTCCGCTCGATGGTTTGTATCCTGAGGGGAGTTCGGCGACGTCGAGTCCATTCACATGGGAGTTGAGTACACATTCAGAGCCCCTGTCCGGGAAGCATGCGCGCCAGCGCAGGAGAAAGATGTCCCTCCAGATCTCGTCGAAGCTCATATCCGGAATCGTGCTGATGAACATCCCGGAAAAGACCGCAGTCCCGCCAGCCTTGACATAGCTCCCCAGCAGCCAGAGGATATCGCGATACCAGGGATGCGCGAGCGCCGAATCGACAACGATGACTGCGTGAGGGCGAATCGTACTGGTCAGATACCGACGTGCTTGCGAGGGTTTCAGTGCCTGGCGAACCTCGGCCCTGTTTGGAAGAGTAGAGAGGAGGTGACGGTGGATCTTGAATGACAGCTGGAGAGAGTGGTCCTCAAGGCACAAGACGACGACCAACGGTTTCACCATAGTATGCGGTCAGCGAAGCGTCCAAGGTACGAGTGCCCCTATGCCGTCAGTGCTGAGCTCGACACTGGCAGTAAGAGTACTCGCGTGCTACTTGGTGAGTGAGTGGAATACTGAGCGTTCATCCGAGATAATGCTGCGGTATATGAATACTTACCTTCGTGACGACTGGGAGGTACTGTAGCTAGGCAACGTAGGCAACCCGGCCGCGGTACGTCGTAGTTTCAAATCAAAAAGTGCGATTGCTGGCGCCTAATCGTGAGTCGCTCCAGCCGAGAGCAAGAACTCTAAATGGAGCAGTGGGACGTAGAGATGGTGGTATACAGTAGGGAACAAGTCTAATGAGTCTAGTACACTTGAAACAGTCCGGTAATAATTTAGATATACACATTCACTCATGCCTAATGCATGACCACGACCAATATAGGAGAAAAAAAGAGAACCTTCGATGAGAGGAGGTAGCGCAAAGAGGGGGGGCGGTGGTCGGGATGAAGCCGCACCGATGCGGAGCACAGCGTTATACGGACTTACAATTACGACGCAAGGGGCACGGAATGTGAGGAGAGAATGGGGATATCGCGGGTTACGTGTATATAACTTATAAGTCTGCCTACCGCCTCGCGCGAATAGGGTGCGTGCGTGCACGCGTGCGCGTGCGCCGAGTGGAGGCGCGCAAGCGAGCAGGAAGGGATACGTTGCGCTCGGGGCCGGACGTCCGTTGCCGCTTGTTTCTCGGCGGCGGCGCGGGCTCCGAATCGGAAGGCTCCCCGTTGGGTTTCGCCTTCGGGATTTCAGGAGCCGGAGATTCAGAAATACGATCGTCAGCCGCCCACCGTGGGTCCCGGAGCATCCATAAGAGATGGTCGAGCATGAACTTGTGGTCCGCGACCTTGTTCGCGAGTTCCCGGTCCTTAGGAGTGGGGCTGTCGTCGGGCGGTCCGGCGTCGAGCTCAGATTCCCATTGCGCAATCTGCTCGTCGTCCACGTCGTCGAAGTCGATGTCACGAATGATTACGGGCGGCGCATTGGGAGTCGGAGGTGCAGGAGGTGGGGTCTCGGGACGAGGAGGAGGCTGGGCCTTGGCGGTGTCGTATTCCATGACTTTGTAATGCGCTCGGACGGTCTCGAGGATCGTAGCAAGGACATCGTCCAAGGGACCGTGGAAGAGGAGTGGCCCGTCTGGGGACCGGATCTGGAGCATGCCGGTGACTTCGACGGCGTACGATTTCTGCCCACATGTGAGCATCCGCTCGGGACCGGAGTATTTGCGAAAGTAGTTGTCGATCCAGGATGTGACATTGGTACAGTTCGAGCGGAGGTGACGAACGGCGTAGTAGACGAGGACATGGAAGAATGACTCGAGCTCGTCCGAGATCTTGACCGGCTGGGCGATGTGGTTGAGGAGGTTCACAGACATGAACTCGTAAGTTCCCTACGGTCGAGCAATCGTCAGGCAACGAATTTGGGAGAGATTTCGGGGAAACGTACCATGCGATCAGCTTGGGTGGCCCAAGAAGCCGTATCCTGCGTGTCCACTGGCTTAGATAACTCCCAATCACTCAAAATTCCCGTCCATACGACCATGGGGTTCTTCCCAGTCGGGTCTCGCCTGATCGTTGGACATATTAGTATGTTTCCACCACTGATATCGCAGTGAAGGAGCCGAGTCTTGGGGTAAGTGGCCGCCTGATAGTGCGCTGAGAGGACGATCATCAGTATCATTGACATGGATAACAATTGTACGACATGACGTACCGCGCAAGGAGTCCAAGACAACGGACACCAGCTGTCGTCCGTATTGGAAATTTCTGAGCGGCATACACACCTCCTCGACGACGACCCGATAGTGTTTATGCTGACGGAAGGGGCAGTCCGAGTGCATGGTGGCGTTGGGACTGCACTTGCCATGTTGTGACGTCGGGGTAGCATGAGCTCTCTTGCGTTTCCGACTTCCGGGGGACGCGGAGGAAGCGAGCGTTGTGGAGGAGCCAGAAGCCAGGGACGGAGATGGTCGTATAGGGGTCGATGGATCGAAGTGCTTTTGCTCCCACCAATCGGCCGTGATCGTGGTCTGGTCCCGCACATCGCCATCACAGACAAGAGTGGGGACGTACTGGACACCGGAGGCATTGAGCTTGCGGAGAACGTCGCCTTCTGTCTCGGCGATCATGTACGAGGCTCGCCAGGCATCCTTGAGCCACACGAAGCGGTGGGTCTTGCAATCGTACGCGACGTAACCGAGCGTACCACGCCCAAACATCTCGGAAGCGCGAAAGGTAGGCTTTCCAACGAGATAGTCTCGTGTCTCCTCTCTGCAACCGACCTGGACCCTGTATCGTGGCCAATCGCCGACGAGCGACTTCCAGAACATGGCGCGAACGTACTCGAAAACTAGGGGGCCATCGAGTTCGGACTCCTCGATAGGACGCTCGGCATCACGCAGATCGGACGGATTTCTGAGAGCGAGGAAGTCCATGTGCGAGAAGTCGACGTCTCCGGGCAGGACCGGAGTAACGCTGGGGTCAAGGCCGAGCGAAGTGTCGTCGAGTAGGGAGATGCGCCACAGAAGGTCGCCAAGTGCATGGGGATTGTCATAGTAGTCCATGGCTGGAGTGACAATAACGCCGGCACGATCCCAGCGAAGGAAGCGGAACTTCCGACCGATGACCAAGAGCATGAAGAGGAATATCCGTTGTTGGGCAGCGACGAGGACCTCGGCAACTGTGGAGATGCGGTCGAAGAGACGGTTACGTGACTGGGACATGGACTCGTGTTCTTGGGATCTAGCGGTATCGAAAGGATCGATGCCGCGGTGGTGAGTGTAGACCTCAACGGGAACACTGAGGCTGGACCAACGAGGCTGCTCTTCTGAGGGTACCTGGGCGGCGCTAAAGATCGCGGTGGAGTCATTGCACGCTGCTTCGTCGATGACTGAATCTGTGTGGGCCTTGTATCTGGAAGTCGTAAAACCAGGGGTAAGATCATTGCTGTTGATAACGGAAACCTGGTTTGCCGGTTAACTCACTGCAGCCACCAAAAAGACTAGAAACGACTCACAAGAAGATCAGAGATAATGCCGTCAGACATCTTGTTCGCATTCTTCAATGAAGCGAAAGGGTTCTTCAGTGGGCGACTTGGAGGAGATGTATCGTTGGGACGTGACGGTGCGAAAAACGCGTCGTAGAACTGCTCCGTGGATAGATGGACTGCGGAGGTTGTCATGGCGCGTGCGTAGAGGCCAGACGTTGTAGGTGCGTGTGATGGGGAAGCAGAGCAGAGTAGAGTAGAAGTAGGCAGTGGCAGCGGTTGGAAGGGAGGGAAGCTGGTGGTTACAAAGGAACAAACGCGGCGACAATAGACGCGTTCACTGGCAAGTCCAACTTACACTTACGAACACGCGCCTTGCTTGCCATTTCTGAACAAACAATGGCAGTTCGGCAAAGGCCGGTGGGGTGGGCGCCTTGAAGCACAGTCGGCCGACGGCTATGATATTACCGTTCGCCCCTACCAACACCTCTGCGACAATACTGAAACGCTGATTCAATTCCAACGGACTAAGTAGGTATGTTGTCCCGGATTAAGACAGGTTTTATCAACGTTTATATGTTATTTCATAGAAAATCAAGATACAAACGCCGCCGGGGACAAGTAATGATTCAAGACCTGAGAACAAAACATAGTACTCGTAGGAAACAGGTGCATAAGCCCGAGATCGATGGGAGAGCATACTGTATATACTACTAAATCAGCCTTGCTTACTACTTTGAGCCCTTCACCATGGCGTTACTGTGTCCGAGAGACGAGTCGCAGGGTATGGTTGGGTGTGGCGACACCCAGCCCTTCGGGACTCGGTCTCTCTTAACCCTGACGACTTTCTCCCATCCAGCCGTCTTCAAACTTCTCCTAAACATCCAGCACATCCAATTATGGCCCCACACATTCGCCGCCAAAGCCCTTTCCTCCGGCGTTGGTTCCGGCGGTTTGGTTTGTCTCTGATGTATCGACGCGGACGCCTCCGGTGGAGGACCTAGTGCTGCCTCAAAACCACCTGCTTGAGGATCGTCATCTAACACGGCGTGGTTGTCAACGACGTAGACTAGCTGAACGCCGTTGCGGACGATCGGGAGCGAGGGAACAGTCTCCACTTCCTCGGGGTTTTGCGCAACCCACGTATCGTACGTTGTGACCTTGTACTTGGCGGAGAATCTCTTGAGCGACTCTGAAATAAGGTGATCTAGCGGCGACCCGTTGAAAGTGATGCGCTGAAGCCCGAATTGCGGCCGATAGTACGAAAACTTGCCCTCCCGCATGAGCGCGTCCTTCCGCTCTCCGCACATCAGTTTGCCATCCTGCAGCGTGAAGCAGTCAAAGCACTCGTCGAGAAGACCCGCGACGGCCTCTCGGGAAGGAATGCTGGACATCGAGTAACGGATGCAGTAATAGACCAGGATGAGGAAGATCGACTCCAGCTCGTCAGGGATCTTTACTCCCTTCGGGTGGTTCAGGAGGTTGACGGACGTGAACTGCCAATTTCCCTGCCAAATTCCAATCAAATATCAGCATCCACCAACAGATTCACGGTAGCGGTCCATCATACCGTGTGCTCTGGTTGGCGTGGTCTTGCCTGGGGCTGCATGTTCATGGGTTTCGAGTTCTCCCAATCGGTGAGTATTCCCGTCCAATTGAGCACGGACTGGCCGTCCACCGTAGTAACCAGCTTCGGAAGGATGATCACATTCGCATCGCTAATGTCACGATGAAGGATCTGAAGATTGTCACACGTCGCCGCGAGTTTGTGGGCTAGAAAACCAAATGTCAACGACGGCTCGGATGTGATAAGACGGCTCAGTGATGCCCACTGCAAAGACAGTCCAATAGAATCTGGACAAGCTGATGCAAGGTGAGGAACTTCTTGAGCGGCATGCCGACCTCCTCCACCACCAGTCGGTAATGCTTGTGATGGCGAATGAGCGAGTCCTTTCGGAAATCGGAGACGTCATCGACAGGGCTGGCGAACGGCTCTTGAAGATCGTCGCCTCTCTCACGTTTGACTCCACGAGGTCCAGCGGTGACAGTCTGTGCGGGCTCAAGAGGAACAGGAGCGACAGTGTCGGCCTTCTTCCCCCGTGTACCACTAGTACCAGCAGCATCGGAAGACAGCGACAGAGGGTTCTGTCTTTCCCACCAATCGGCCGTGATGGTCCGTTGGCCAAAGACGTCGCCATGGCATACGAGTGTTGGAACGTCCTTGATCTTGGGTTCGGCGTTGAGGCGCTGGAGGATGAGGCCTTCCTGCTCGACGCCTTCGTACGCCGCCCGCCACGAATCCTTCAGCCACACGAAGCGACCGGTCTGGCAGTCTACGGCGACATAACCACGAGTGGCGCGGCCAACAGCCCCGTTTGCAGAGAAGACAGGTTTGCCGACGAGAAAGTCGCGAGTCTTCCCCCAGTTGGCGGATACACGCAGCTTGAATCGCGGCCATCGCGAGTCCGCGATAGACTCCGCGAACATCTTCCGCACATAGTCGAAGACGAAGTAGGGTCGTTCCACGGCGGGGCCGGGGAGCGGAAGTTCGTCGAGTGTGAGGACGCGAGGTGTGCTGTCGAGATCGGACTCGAGTGCAATGGCGCGCTGTGTCATATCGGCCCACTCGGGATCCGAATCGAAGAGTCGGATGGCGCTAGGATCAAACCCAAGAGCTGCGTCTGACAGGTGGGAGATGCGCCACAGGAAGTCGCACAGCGGGTCGGGGTCCTTGAAGTAGTCAATGGACTTTGTCACGATGACCCCCGCTCGATCCCAACGGAGGAGGCGGAAGCGTCGACCAAGAATGAGGAGCATGAAGAGAGCGACTCGGTGTTGGATCAGTTGTAGAAGTTCGGAGTAGGTGGTGATCTGCCCACGCACTTCCTTGCGAGTAGTAGCGCGGGGTTCGAGTGGCGGAGTGGTCAGCTTCGGGGACTCTTCCTCGTCGTACTCGTCCTCGTCCTCGTCGGTTTCATCGTCGTCACCGTCACCGTTATCGGAACCCCGGGCTTCATCCAGTTCTTCGATATCCAACAACCCCTCTACCTCCTCCTCTTCTTCGACGTCATCCTCGTCTTGCTCTTCGACGTCCAGGTCGCCTTGCTCCTCAGTGGTGTCAGTATCTTGGTTCTCGAAGGCGTCCAAGGCGACACCCAGCTTGCCACCCTTGAACTCGACAGGGAGAGTCTGGCCAGACCAATGAGGACGACCATCCTTCGGGACATGTTGCTCCCGGAAGAACGCAGCGTCGACCTTCTGGCGCATCATGTCCACCTTCGGAACATCCTCCCCTCCCTGTCGTTTGCGCGTCCTCTTGCGTTTGTCCGGCTTGTGCTGGCAGCGACCCAATCCCATCCCCGGCGTAAGTTTGTGTTTCTTGACAGCAGCAGCCTAGTGATACGGTAGTAATGATTGTGAGGTCCAGGACACGAAGGACCGACAGCCGGAGTACTCACAAATAGCCTAACCACCTTGTCTTCTGACATCTTGCCAGCCTTCTCGAGGGAGCGAAACGGGTTGTTCGAAGTGTTGACACGGGGCCGTTTGGGTATCCTGAGTGCGCGTTTGCGAGATGCGGGGTAAGGAAGCAGTTCGTCGAGAAACTCGTCGACGGACTCTGCCTGCACGACGCGGCCGGCGATGTCCAGTATAGACTGAGCACGATACTGGGGAAGCGTGACCTTGCCCACCGAGTTGAGGAGGCTGGGCAGCTTCCGCGACACACGGGGAGATTCTTCGGGTCCGTCGCCAGCCATGGGGTCGAGTGAGAGGGAGGAACGCACGAGCAACCACCGCAATTGACTTCAAGTTGCACCAGACCGCGGTCTGAAACAGGCAACGTGACCGTGTGGTTGAATCTATCACGCACGGGTTTCGGGAAAGCACTCTGGAAGAGAACAATAGAAACTGGGATGGGACAATACACGCACAGCAAGTGGTGGCCGCGGTGAACGCAGCCTTCCGCTAAAACACAAAGCCGGCTACGCGTGGGCCAAGTTCATTAGCCGATCTGGTGCCTCAAGGAATAAAGGAGACGGAAGTACTCACATATAATAGGATATCATTTGGATGGCACAGAACATGCATTCGGACAGATTTATAACGGTGCCGCGCCAGGCCACGCTAAACAGATGATATTCGCTACACTCAAAATGAAAAAAAAAATCAGACTGACAACAAGAGACGCTCTTATGTGTATGGATAAAAAGGAGCTCCGCTTGACCCTGAACTGTACACGGAATCCAGAGTGACAAGACATCAAACGAAATCATTAGTAGATGACTCACTACCTGTTCACCTGCGAATAGCCCCAGCTTTATCTCGCGTTACCTCCCTGGCGCAGAGCCCCTTGGATCTTCCTCTACGATGCCATAGTAGATGTTGACTCGATTGTCATGGAGACTTGGAGGTCGATGGCGTTGTGCAGAAAGAGCGGATGGCGATGACGTGGCTTTCTCTCACGGGCGTCTGAATTACCATACTTGTCTTTTCAGCGGCTAATGAATACCCCGGAACGTTCCGCGATAGACACTCAAATCCACTGCTCGTCTGGCTTGAATGCCCGTCCATTACTGTGCTGAAGTTTCGAACGAACGTTCCCAGGATGCCTGTAATAACCTCTCTTTGTCACTTCTAGTAGAAGAGAACGTCGGTGGGAGGCGGCAAAGGTATGTTGTGCGATGGTATTGGTCCATTTAGGGCTGATTTGGACTACACTGGGAGCTATAGTAGTACTATGCGCACTAGCATATCCAGCTGAGTCGACGATCGACATTGGACTCGATTTCAAGTATACGTAAAGCGCACAAGGCACTGATTTGGTGGAGTTGTGCTCCCTAAGGTCGGTTTCTGCGATTTTCTCCCACCTTTCACGCTCCTCGTCCTACTTCCACCGACTCCAACGACCATCCCGCGCCTGGGTAGTCACCGCACCCGCACAAGTTTGCTGTCAAGGACCAGCTCAGTGCAATATCACTAGTTGTCAGAATTTAAGGTCCTCTTGACGCATCCTTGTATCCGGCGTCAGGCCCATGGGCCAGAGACTTTGGCCTCTCGTCTGAATTTCTCCGTAAGTTGTTATTCCAGTCTTTACATGATTCATAGATACCCAGAAATCCCTTCTTTCAGTCTTACTACAGTATTACATATACATCGGGCATCTCTGCTCTATGAACCCAGCCGATTCTGCCAACTTGAAGCCTCAGATTTTCACCGCCAGCACCTCCGTCGTGATCACCTCCGGACCCTCCTCCAGCAGCTTGTCCACGTTCGTGAACAGAGCTGCAGCAACATTTCCCTTGAGGTGCGCATCCAGCCCTCCCTGGGTCGCGAAGAAGTCCACGATACCGAAAACATTCGTTCCAGGGAATTCGATGGCGTACCAAACCGCGGTCTCGGGCTCCTCCTCTACGAGAGGAAGCGCACCCTGTGCATGTCTCGTAAGTTTCCCTTCAAACACTTCAGTTTGTTCCCACAATACCTGAAGAAACTCTCGAACGGCAGCAATGTGGTCCTGCTTCGCCTTGATCAATACCCTCAACCCTACTGCCAACCCCTTCTTGGAATCGCTCTCAACCCCGGAGAGGGGCTTGATCTTGCTCGCAAGGAGGTTGAAGTTGGTGGCGGGAAGATCAGGAATGGCCGCGAGGAGGGTGTCAGCGTTCGCGAAGAGGGCCTTCGCAACCTCGCCGTTGATGTGCGCCTGCCGTCCGCTCTCCGCCGCGTAGGTGTCAAAGATTGCGTAGTTGGGTTCGGGGGTGTTATATTTGAGCGCGAACCACTGCAGCGTATCCGGCTCCTGGTTGCCAGCGAGAAGGCCGTAGCCGGTGATGAGGAACTGTCGCAAGGCGTCGCCCTGGTCGGGTTTCGCCTTGAGAGATACGAGTTGACCGATCTTTGCTATTTGGAGTCCAACGTCAGTGCTCATCTTAGTGCTCATAGAAGCGGATGGCTTACGTTGAATGGACATGGCTCGCCGAGAGGGTTCGTTAACGATCGTGCATTCGAGTGGGTATATGTACCCAATATCCATCTCCCACGGAGCTAGTTGCTGCCGGACAATCAGAACAGTCCTTCTCGCGCTCGCCGCGTGCACGGTGACACTCTGTGAGCACCTTCCTTTGTCATCGATGCGGCATCTCCTCCACTAATGGACAAACACTTTGGAAGTGGTTATGTCAAAGCCAACTTTGGCCCGCGGAGAGATATCAACATCAAAGACGATTCATCCACATCGGATTCGTGTCAAAATGAGCCAGGCATCCCCGCTTCTGTCTGTTCCTTCCCTCTTCCTGCCGTCGAACTTCCTCAGTGGCCTCTGCGCCACTTCCCCCAGGCCTTCATAGAAGATGGGCAGGCTTCCCCGCGCACTCGCCCAAGCTCTTCCAGGCTCCGCCGAATTCGAATCCGGACCTCTCGTTCTCACAGCCGCCGTGTCAGACACCACCGGACATGAGAACGACGTCGTCACCCTGAGAAACATCGAACTCAAGAACATCCCACACTTTGCACCCTTTGTGGCGTCGCTCTCAGCCGCAGGCGTGAGCCACAAGCCGGTCACGCTGCGGTACCTCCAGGGGCCACAACCAATCGTCCTCTCACACGTCGAGTGCCGCCTGCGGGACCTCGCCCACCTCCCGTTCCTGCAGCAGCTGTTCACCGGGTACAGCGTCCTGACGAGCCTGCACCTCGAGCTGCCTCTGTTCGGCCCGGAACCGCTCCCAGAGCTCTCAGCCCCGACCCTGACTCGTCTGACGATCCGCGGCGGGCTGCCGTACGCCTACCAGTTCCTCGTCGCGCTCCACGCGCCAGCGCTGCAGAAGCTCGAAGTCAAGTTCCACCGCTCGCCCTGGGACCACCTCAACAAGCTCAATGCCGACAGCCACGACCACGCCTACTCGCTCCAGCTCTCCCCACAGCGCCTCCCGAGCCTGCGCACGGCCAAGTTCGAGGAGACCGAGGAGGTCCCGCGGTACTCGGAGGTCTCGCTCGGGTGCGCGTTCCGGCCCATGATGAGCGTCGCGACGCTCGAGGACGTTGAGTTGCGGCTCCGCGCGTCGGCGATGTGGGCGAGCGACGACGACGCGGCGGTCGTCGCGCGCGCATGGCCGAACCTGCGCCGGCTGGTCCTGAGCAGCGTGCAGGTCTCGCGCTGGCTCCCAACATTCCAGGCGCTCGTGTATCTCGAGGCGGGCTGCGGGAACCTCGACGAGCTCGTTTTACCCCGGCTGAACCTCGCGTGCGCGGACCCGGATGCCCAGGGCCAGTCTCGGGCTCAAGGCGGGGGCGCGCTGTTCCCGAGAGGAATAGTCCAGTGCGAGTGGGGACACCCTCTGCGCACACTCCGAGTCGCGTGTCAGACGCACAAGACGGTCGCGCAGGAGCAGGCGATCGCGCTGGGGCGGCGTATTGATGGGCTGTTCCCGAATTTGGAGCCGGATGTGCAGTTCATGTCGGCGGCGAGCGCAGACCTGTACATGAGCGACTGGTATTTGATTTGGACGGGGATCATCGGCGCGAAGGTTGCGAGGCTGCCTCAGCAGTGAATGCATTGTAGACGGTGGAAGAAGATAGACATGCACTTACGAACTTGGTCTTGATTATTTCGTTGACATGATCCTCGAATCGGGTCAAATGTGATATGCTGATAATTGGGGAACTCTTCCTTTGCTGGATCTGAAGGTCTGAAGTCGCAGCCCGGCAAGTAAAAAGACAGGTTACGTGTATCGGCCTGCAGGTGTTCTTGCCCAGGGCGCTAAGGAAGCTATAACGTCTGAGTAACATGTCAAGTTCAACGTTCACGTTCACCATTCGGTAATACAAAACATACAATGTGATGGCGCAACACACCTTGTTCTACAAAAGTAAAGGGAACACCAGAGACTTCAGTCGGACGATCGAAGAGATCCAAGAAACAGCATAATGTATATCACTGTACAAGCGTTCAACAAAGCCCAGCGTCCGGTTCCCCAATTCATGGTCCGTCGTGTTAAATCCTTCAATCATTCCGCCGTCTACTGTTGGTATCCAACGCGAGCTCCCGCTTGTGTTTGTCATAGCATTCCAGGGTGATGCTTGCCAGGAAGCCAGGAATGCAGCCCTGTTCCTCAATCCAGTACCGCATGAGCTGTGGCAGATCCTCCGGCCCGCCGTCGCCCTGCTCGATCAGCTGCATGTTTCCGCCGTTTTGAGAGTCGGTCGGCTTGAAGACGAACACGGCGTTCAGGTCAAATTGCGACGTGACGCGCACGCCGCCGTTCGGGTAGAACACGAGCTTCACGCCGAGGATCGAGGCAGTCGCCTCTCGGAACTCTTCGCTCTTCCTTCCGTAGATCTGTAGGTCCAGGGCATGTAGGGTGAGTGTTTGCCGAGCTTACGACGCAGAGGCTGGAGAGCGGAACAGACCTCCCGCAGGCGTTGGAGCCGCTTGTCCTTGTCCCTCAGCTCCTTCTCGAGCTTTAGCATCTCGGCACGCACGCCCTCGTAGCTTTCGCGCGGCACGAGATCCTCTTTGCTCGCGCTCTGCCCCAAGCCGCGGATGCCGCTCTCCTCAAGTTCTTTCAATCGCTTGAGGAGCGCCTCGTTCTCGCCTTTCAGACGGTCCATTGCGGCCTTGCTAAGATCCTCCCACTGCTGCGCAGGGTTGTCGCGAAGGGAGAGCACGCGAACGCCTGGAGGCAAGTGTCGGCCGCCACCAATCTCACCACGAAGCTCGAAGAGGGTCTGCTCAAGCTCTTCTATCTGCTCGAGCTGTTTCTCGCTCTCAGACTCGGCTTCCTTCAACGCTGTGGACTCAATAGTGAGATGTCGTACGTGAAGGGGCTAAGCTGGAACGGGGGTACGAACCTTGCTCGGCTTCCTCCTTGGCGACCCGCACCTCCTCGAGCTCGGCTAGAACCTGTTGCTTCGCCTGCACGTCCTCTGCAACGACGGGATTCTCGCGCGCATGCTTCAGCTCCCTTTCCAGCGCCAATACGGTCTCCTTGTAATCCTTGACCAAAGCTTCGAGTTGCTGTAAGGGCTTCGAGGTGTCGTCTTCCAGTTTGACATCGTTGTTGGCAGCATTCTCCGCGTTGAAGCTGGCCTAGAGAAGAAGAGACGGATGAAATTTGCAGTGGCAAACCTGGCTCCCGATCAGGCTTACCATCATCGCCTGCAAGAAGCTAACTTCACGCTCAGAGAGGGCGGATTTGTGCTCGCTCCGCGCGGCTCTGTCCTTCAGGTCCCGGATCTCATTGCGGAGGCTCTTGACTGTTTCTTGGACCTGGGCTTCGCGTGTCTGCAACTCGGAGATCGTTTGGTCGCGATGCCGGAGGAGTGCGACATTGGAGCCGTGTTCTTCCATCAGCTTTGCATGCGTAAGGCGTAGATTAGAAAGGCTCTGAGTCACCGAGACCGGTGTCTTGGAAGGAGTGGCGGGTTGGGCGGTGGAAGCCCTGAGAGCGCCTCAGTGATAGCGTCGGAGCGAGACACAGTTCACGCACCATTCCTCCCTCTCCTGTCTGGCAGCATCCAACTCTGCCTCCAGTTTCACAACCTGCTCGCGCAACTCGTCTGCACCACGCAACTTCCGCTCCAAGTCGCGCTTCTGCTCCTTCAACACCTCGACACTCGTCTGTTTCTCGCGCAAGACGTTGAGCTCCGCCGTCATCTTCGCGTTGGCGGTCTCCAGCTGGTGCATATATTTTGCCTGTCGATGAAGCTCTTCTCGGACGACGGTCCAGTCTTCGTCCTGTCCGTGGCTGAGTGTCATGCTGTCCTGGGCTGCGTTAAGCTCGTCGAACTGCGCTTGGAGCTCATCGAATGCGTGTGCGCGCTCTTCTGCCAGGTGTTGGAACTCTTCTAGCTGCTTTTCGAGGAGAGAAACCTGGCGGATGAGGGTGGATACTTGAGACTTCTGGCTCGAGATGGTTTGAGATGCGCTCCTCGAGAGGATCGAATGTTCGTCTTCCAGGTCGACGTGTTGATCTCGTAATGTCGTGAGTTGATTGCGGAGGGAACGGAGCTCGCTATCTGCTTTCCTCTACAAGGACGTCTTTAACATGGCGCATCAGGCCGATGCATCCACGGCGTACCTTCGTTTCAAGGGCCTCCTCGCGTTCGCGCTCCTTCTCCTCCCGCTCCTCCTTTTCGCGTTCCGCCAACCATCTCCGGTCGCCCTCGAGCCTCTCGATCAGCAAGTCTTTCTCCCGCAGCTTCGACTCTAACTCAAGCTTCGTTGTCTGCGCTGCCGCAAGCTGCCTTTCGAGAGATGCATGGGCTACATGGGATGAGAAAGCCTGTGTGCGTTGCTGTCGTTTGGCAGTGGATAGCTGGGGGTCTGGCATCGTGGAGGTGATGAGCGTTGTTCCGGGTCTTCGTGTTCGCCGGGTCGCCACTGATAGTACTCACCGCGCTCGAGCTCCGCAGCGAGAGAGTCGCGCTTGATGGCACTACTCCGAGGAATAGAGGATATAAAGCGGCTGGATGAGTTGACTGGTGTCGAGAACTTGTCGCCGTGGCTCATGGTGGCGGACGAAGAAGGCACGGTGTCTTCGTGTGAGGTCAGCCGAAAGGCGCGTCGCGGGCGCCAACAACCGCCGTCCCCTTCAAGTTGTCCCGGGCTGCACACCACGTCCTCGTCGTCAGCCTCCACGACCATACCACTTCTTCTCCCCTTTATTCGCGACATGAGCTCAGTCTCCGACCTCACAGACATCGACGATGATGAGGAGTTCTCCCCCCCCAACAATGAATCCGGAAAGTCGAAGACAAAGGCGAAGGGGAAGGGAAACGCGTCTGAGGCGAGCTACAAGATTCGCGGTGCACTGAGACCCCCTCGAGCAACGACCTACACTTGCCAATCCCTATATGGTGCGCATACATGCTACAAATATGCCGCACAACTTTCTCAGCATCTCGCGAATAGACCAGATCCACGCACAAGACATCGACCTACAGCCCGAGTACCAGCGCGGTAGGGTATCCTCGTCTAGGAGATGAACTTTCGCCCTCACATGGTTCGTTCCAGATATCGTATGGCCGGAGAAGAAGCAAATCGGTCAGTGTTTAGGTCGTGATTTACAGATTCCTGGGCTGAGTCGTCGTTTAGGTCTTATAGACTCCATCTTCCGCAATTTTTACATTCCACCAGTCATTTTCGGTATGGGCCAACACTTCCTGCCATTTTATGTTCTAACTGTTTCATGAAAGTCGTGAATGTTATGGACGACGGGGGAGAACGCCGTGTGTGTGTAGATGGGAAGCAGCGTTTGACTTCAATCTACAGGTGCGTCACGGGTTACGTCTTCTGAGGCATACGTGTGCTGACCCCCCACCTTTGTTTCCTCAAGGTTCATAGGCGGAGAAGTAAGTTGTGCAGGTCTTCCTGGCGAGTGGGGTGTTGACTTGTCGGCCCTTGACAGATTCCTTGTGAGTAGCCCTTCTCAAACAAGTGGGTCGTGCACTGATGCAGGGGCATCTCTCATTCGCTCAGTTAAAGATGCGTGAGTCCAGATTGCGATATATGCGATCGCATGGTCCGCGTGTTGACCCTATTTTGCCAGTTTCACGGGAGAGAAATTCGTTTTCAAGGATACCGGGAAGATCAAAGCCCAACTCTTGCCAGACCGGTATAGGAAAGTGTTTCTGAATAAGCAGATCGTGCGTGGTTCGAATAGTAACGGCGGCAAGACATCTAATGAGCTGCTCTTAGGTCTGCATGGAGTACACGGACATCACCCCTGACAACGAACGAGAGATTTTCCAGGTTAGTTTTATCATTAAATCATGTAGCGCTATGATAACGTTTCCATTCAGAGAGTACAACTGGGTATGGCGCTCACTCCAGCAGGTATATTAACGTTGTTTTCAATCGATCATAGACACCATGCTCAACGGCGCTTGCAGAAAAGCTGCAGTCGATGTCCGGTGCCCAGGCAGACTTTGTCAGGTCATTGCTCGACAAGTTCGTCGTCGACGACCTCTCCAACAGCATCCCCTGGGATACGAGTCGCGCCAATGACTTCCGTGGCTTGGCAACGGCCGTATACACCATGTCTAAGTGGCCTAAAGTGACCACCCTCCCATCCCTCTCGGTGATTGAAGCGTGGGTTCAGGAACCTGACGAGCTCGACGAGGACTTTTGCGAGGACGTGCACAACACCTACCGTATCTTTTGCGCTATGGCCAAGGATCCTATCCTCAACAAGCCCTTGTGGCTCTCTGGAATCAAGAAGGTGGCACCGGTGGAGGTCATCGGCATCACCATCCTGATCCATGCCAACAAGCTCAAGCTGACGATGGCACAACTATCTGAAGCTGTTGGGCTTATGCGGAAGGATGTCAGGAAAAACGAAAAGGATATTCGACAGAACACGCGGACAATGAAGATTATTCTCACGTTTTTGAAGGACCTGAAGGTCAACAAACTGAAACCCGATCCGACGTCGCCCGTGGCCTTCGACTACCCCGCCGTGAGTTCCCAGACGAAAATGAAGCGGAAGAATGTTGCCAACTCATCTTTCGAGGACGGTATGTTTGAACTTTGAAACATAACGATCTCATCGACTGTGTCTTTATTCATTCCGTTCTAACAGGCAAACGGCCGTCACCGGCCCTACTCATTCCCGCTGTTGCATCCCGAGCTTCAGGATCGACTTCCGCGACCAACACTCCAAAAATGCCCTCCACTCCTGCTCCCGTTCGGCCGCCGCCAACGGCACCCGCCGCCCTTCGCCCGAACGGCGTTGGGCTTCCACCCCGCCCTGCCTCCATTCCCGCTCCGCCTCCACAGATTTCGACCCAGCGAACCAACTCGCTCAGCGACACCCTTATGGCCCGCGTAATGAACCAGGCGTACGACGCTAGTCGGGATCCTCGAAATCCAGCGTATCAGCCACCCAACGGCGCTGGTCAGACATGGGCTCGAAGATGACCGTCAATATGCATATGCATTCATACGTCTTGTGTCAAGTGCGTACTATGCTTCTCCAAGCTCATCCCCCTACTTACAACCAATCCGTAGTTATGTAGTAATAATGGTTCCGTATACGCCACCTTGGACTATAATGTATTAGAATATTCCCTCCACTCGCAAACGTACATGATTTGTTGAAGTGAAGGGGTATCGGTGTGAACGGCGAAAACGAAGTCTAGTGCTATAAGTGTCTTTCACGAACTGGATCACATGCTAACTTGATGCGTAGCTCTCCCGCCACCAACTGCCCCCTGGAAGCGCAACTGCAGCCCTGTGACGTCCCGAATTCGCCTCAAGATCGTCGTGAGCGGCGTAACAAGTCCATACGGCCCTCGTTCTGGAATTGCGTACAGCATCGCCAATGGCACCGTGACCGCGTCGCCTTCTCGCGCAGAAGTGACGAGGGCACCGGCATCCCCCCTCGCGGCAAACTTGATGCTCTTCGTGTCCGGCGCCGGGAAGACCGCCCACTCGCGCGCGATGTAGCCCCCGATGATCACGCTCGCGGGTGCGCCGTTCACGACGCCATCTCGGTACGGCCCGAGCGGACGCTCGATATTCGGGTCGCGGACGTGCATCGAGACAGGCGCGCCGCGTTGGAGCGTGCCCGGGAGCGCGTGCATCGTGAGGGGGTTGTCGGTCGCTTTACGCGCCATGCGCATGAGCGTCCAGGAGAGAAGGTGCGTGTGCTCGTCCCCAGTGCTCTTTGGTCGGTGCGAAGGCGAATGGGGATGTGTGGGCGAGAGTCGGAGTTGGGAATCTTGGGATCCGGAGCCGCGTTTGTTGTGCTCTGCGCCTGGCGCCATGTCAGTCCGGAGTCGTGGCAGCGCAGGGGACGCGAACTTACTGCTACAAGGACGGATGAGCGCCTCCGCAGCGCACGCGTGCCCGATGTCGTACTCTTGTGGGCGTGCGATGGAGTCGACTAGTCGTTGGTACTCGGCTTCTTGCTGTTGAACTCGTCTCTGGATTGCCAGCGCGGCGCCCTCTGGGATCGTCCTCCGCAGCTCCGCGTACATCCTCTCCCTCTCGAGCTGGGAAGCCTTGATCGCCTGCTCGACGATCCTCACAGCTGGATTCGACAGCGGGCGACCTAGGCATTGGATCGCAGCCTGTGAGCTCCGCACGCGCTTCTGGTGCCTCTCGCGTGGCTTCAGTCTTGAGTGGAGCGCGAAGCCAGCATGAGGAACGACGGCCTGCCCGGCCGTCAGTCCGAACAGCGCGTTCTCGTCATCCACCGAATGCAGGTACGCCCCGAACGTCAGCGCGCGCTGCGTGCTCTGGCAGAACAACGGGTCTCCGGGGTCGAGGCGCTCGGGGACGGTCACCTTGTCCGGGCTGTACATGTCGAAGCTCGTCGCGGTGGTGAGGGGCTCGCCGATGTAGAGGTGGACGGGTACGGCGCTCTGCATCATGTGCACCATCTCCAGCACCTCGACGTTGAGCATCGTGGCGTGGAGCACGATCCCCGTCGTCTTCCCCGCGCGGAGCGCGTCGCGGTGCAGGCAGGGGACGATCGTCGCGCGGCAGCCGCTGATTTGCAGGAGCGAGTGCGCGATTTTGTTGAGCGCCAGCTCCGCCGCGGGCAGCGAGGGATGGTCGGGGCCGATCGCTTCGTATCGCACCCGGACGGCGCGATGGTTCGGGTTGTGAATGAACCTGGAGAAGAGAAGCGGGGAAGCTGCGTTAGAGACGTCTTGCGTGGACGTGAATGGTTTCGTTCCCATCCCTCCTAACTCGCAATCCCATCTTTTCTACGGGGATGGGGTGCGAGTTAAGATGGAGGGGCACGACACCAAGGGGGGCATACCAATTGTGACCGAGTTCTATGAGCTCATCTTGAGTACTGTTCGAGCGCGCACGCGAGGAAGGCATCGCTTGGGATGTGTGATGAGCGATGGACTCGGGTGATGAAGGGGCGTCGAAGGTCGCAAGATCGCTCCTTACCCTTGGCTTGAGTATGTATAAGCCCCAGCCATGGGAGGGCAGGGGGTGCGCGGGTGGCGCTTTCGGAAGGATGGATCGTAAAGCCCGGGGACGAAGCTTGCATGTCAGCATCAACCCAAACCTTTGTCTGGCCGAGAATGGACTAGGCCGCTGTTACGAATTGTGGATTCCCGGACGATCTGTGCGAATCGGGCGTTGAGTATCCATTTTACCCTAAACAGCTAACAAGATCTGGCTTCCCGAGCCCCCAGCGCATGCATTCTCCCCTTCGCGCCTTCGTTCGGGGGCGCAACATCCTCCGTCGGGGGTCGTGGTATTGTTCTGTGAAACCGACGCGCGGCATACCAGATCGTCGGGAGGTCCCTGCATCACAGGGGGATGCACCGCCACCGAATCCTTATTGTCTTTCGCTGCCACTTGACCGTAAGGCCGCGTTCTAGCTCCTGGGCTGATTCGCATGGGCTCACGGATTCGGGGGGCTGGGAATGGTCCGTCATCGCCTTGTGGCCTTCAATCTGCAACATGACAGGGGAAAGTGCAGACGAGTCACGGTGCATTACTAATGGCCCTGGTTCTTTGAACGGGATCATCCTACACATGGACTCCTTTCCTCGGATCAACTCTCGTGTTATAGACAATACAGCCGCTTATTTGCAGACAATGGGCCACGGGTAGTCGAGGGTGGAATCAGCTGCGGCGGCGTAAGGAGGATGTTGTTCTGCGTGATGTAAATGATACTCTCCGCGCGGCGTCATTGTCGTACACGTGCAACCAATTTCCTGTCGGGACCGTAAGACAACGAATTGTCCCCAAATTCGGCGACAAACAAAGTTCCTGAACATTGCTCTGCAAGTCTATATTCAAGGGAGGTTTGTGTCGCCGTCGAAGATGACGTTGAGCCACGCAGCGAGGCGATAACCCTGCTTCGCGAGCTGGAGGTCGATCTGACGAGGCGGCCCACTATTCAGAACGAAAAGCCGCGAAAGAGAATGCGAAGAGGCTTACTACGGGGACGGCCTTCGTGTAGTAGCTGCTGGTGCAAAGGTCCTCGCCGCTTGTGTACGAAAACACCGTTGACTGCAGGGTCCCGTCAGAACGCACAAAGGGTGCCAAAGGGAAATTTGTGATGCTCACGCAGCAGTAAGCATTCGATTCCTGCGCCCACTCAAGCGGGCACTTGAGGGGGGTGATGGCGGCCCGTCGTTCGAGCTCCTCCGCGTCCTCGCCCTCTGCGAGGGGAAGCAGGCTCTTGATGTCGTCCTCGAGAGTACGGGGTTGCGCGTGGAAGAAGCGCTTCGAGACCGTCTCGGTGGTGGATGTGCAACTCAGCCAGTCGCTGGTCTTGGACTTGTACGAGCCGGTCTAGGAAAGCATGTTCAGTGCGAGGAAAGGGACGATGGTCTGTGGACTGTCTGACCTTGATCTTGGTGACGAGGTCGGCGGCGTAGGTTTCGACCTCCCCACCGTGGTTGTCGTCGATGTTCTTCTCCACCATGCCAGTGTCTGTTCGCGTTTCTAATAAGTCTTGTGAACGGAAATCATGTGACGACGTACGTACCCCAAGCCTGCGAAAAATGATATTGACGAATAGGACACATACGAAGGTGTAACTAGTAAGGGACTTACAGCGTGCAAGTTGGTGCTCTTGCCGGAGCACTTGGCGTCGATGTCGTTTCCACCAACTTCATACGCCTCAACGTGGAGAGGTTGACCGATGTCACCGAAGAACTAAAAGCCCATCGAGGTGAGTTACAATTCAGTCCCACTGGGTCCATGAGCCTTACATGGTCTGAATAACCGCACAGTCAGCATGATTCCCAAATATGAATGAGCGAGAGATGGCACCAAGGAACTTAAGCGCTTCCTGTCTCTGATCAGCGCTCAGGGACGTTTTCGCGACGCGAGTGGTGTAGTTGGCGATGGCCGTGAGGATGCACTTGCCGTCTCCGCAATCGCGGGTCCCGTCCACCGAGCATGAATCGTCGAGCGGGGAGTCGTTGGCATCAACGAAATGGAGTGGAGCTGACCAGGTGTAGCCCTTGGTATACTTGATAGTGTCAGCCCATGGAGCAGCGGGCCCGAGGGTCTCGTTGTAGGTCGAGCCCAGGGACTTCTTCACGAACGCCAAGGCCGTCGGTGCAAGGAACTCTTGAGCGACATATCTGGATGCTTATAAATTGAGTGAGATGATGAGGTGCTGAGATGTCAACTATCTCTCACCCGACAGTCTGGTGGCCGAGAGAACCCCAGGCAGCTGCACCCTGGACGCAGGCGGCAATGGCTGAAATGCCAGTCAAGAAGGCGTACATGCTGGGTATTCGCTGCCAGTAAGACTTTCGAGGTGTCGAAGAAGTGGGGAAGGGAAAATCTTGCGCTCTGTTCTCCCATATTTATAGCAGTCGCAATGTGCTACGAAGGCGGACGCTCGTACCACATGGTCCCGAGTGGTTGCATCAGGCAACTAATGTTGAAGTGGATTCAAAGTGGATTTAAGACCATGCAGGGGGATACTCTTTTTGAAGTCTGTGGCAATGGCATCCCATCATACCGTCTGCTGGCAGCTCGAAGCACATGCATATGGGCGATTGCTACCTGTTGCCACACGTTCATTAAGTAAGTGAAGTTACTTATACCGTACTGACTGAGTAAATCAAACGTGCACAGGGGTCCACCACGAGACCGAGAGCAGGTGGCTGGGGGCTTCTGGCGACTCCGGATTGACTCCGGATGTGCACGGCAGTTCCGAGGGGCGCAGAACAGCTGATTGAGCGGTGGCTGGGCTACGCGTTCTGGCACGAAGCTCGAGGAATAGATCGCGAGTACGGTTAAGACGAGCCCAGATGGCTCGATGCTTTTGTTCAGCCCCTACGTGGCACCGGGGACGCATCACTTCTTCTTCTGCGCTGCCTTCCTCGGCCCCTGGCCCAACCAGTTCCAGAGCATGTCCAAGACCCACCCGCGCGGGAGCCACTCGAACACCCTGTACCACCCCGAAAGGTTGCCCAAGCTCATGTACCGCGGCGGGCCGCCCACTCGCAGCACGGCGTCCACGGTCGCCCGCGCGAACACGTCCGTGGGCAGAGGGTTGCTCTCCTGGCTGATGGTGAGCCGCTTCAGCACGGAGTCGACGTAGTCCTTGTACAGGCTGTCCGGGAGCAGGCGGACGCTCGGCGCCTGGTTGGCGGCGATGTTGGACTTGACGGCGCCGGGGGCGAGGAGGACGACGGCGATCATGTTGAGGGGCTTGCATTCCATGTAGAGCGTGTCGGTGAGCGAGTGGAGGGCGGCTTTGGTGGCGCTGTAGACGCCGCCCCAGGGGATGGGTCTGCAAGAAGAGAAGAGAAGTCCGGGTTTGATCAGGATGGAAGCGCAGATGGGGACATGCAAGAGAGAGACGGACATATATGATTCCACTGATGGATCCTACGCTAATATCGGGAGTCCAGCAGAGGATGATATCGAGTCATTATCTGTGTCTGCAACTGAATTGTTGGGCGGTGGGCTTACGATCGTGCCGCGCTTGCGGGCGGCCATGTGCGGGATGACGGCCTTTGCGGTACGGATGGCGGCGAAGACGTTGGTGTTGAAGATGCGCATGATCTCCTCCATCTCAACGTCAATGAGGGGAGCTGGATGCAAATGCACGGGCCTCAGCAATGTCTGACATGGCCTGGAAGGCGTGTGTATGGTGCTTACAAGAGTTGCTCATACCCGCATTGTTCACCAAAACGTCTATCTGACCCTCCTTCTCGATGATCGTCTGCACAACTTCCTTCACGCTATCGTCTTCCGTGACGTCCAACGTGAGACGGTAGATGTTGTCCTGAGAGAACCCTTCCAAGGACTCGGGCCTGCGAGCGGTCGCGTACACGATGCATCCCTTTGAGGCAAACGCTTCGCATCTACCGGGGAGTTAGCGACTGAGAACGAGGAGGTATCATGAGGATGGAGAGACAGAGACATACAGGGAAAACCCAATGCCGCCCTTGGAACAGCCGGTGACGAGAACCACAGTCTTGTTGGTGTTGGACATGTCGGGATCGGGACGAATTCGAAAGCGGGACGGATGGATTACATCAGCCTGTGAAAGTAAGAGGATCAACGTGAGAGAGGTTGGTCATCATGTTCTTCTGTCGACAATGCTTGGGATTTGGCTCTGGTCGGCAGTTGCACTGAGGTGAGGTGATAGCAAGCACCAGCCAAGCACTATAGGGTCCGTTCGGATACCGGTTTCTGAGCGAGAAACCCATCAGCAAAAGTGCATACCGCGCGGCCCAGATTGGGCCGATCGCGAGTGGGACCCCAAATCGGGCCGGCTTACGTTCGGACGCAATTGAGCCAATTGGGCGCATTCGAGCGCAATCGGGAGGACCGACTTCGACGAATGGCATTGATTCTGAAGGGATTGCACTCGCGCGCGCGGGCGCAGGTTCAATCCCAAGTTCTGTACATATTATGTAGCAGAGTATAAGTCAGCCTGAGCAACACAGTACTAGTGCTGGATCTCGGCTTCATCGCAGAGTGACCGTCCACATCGCACCACTGGTATGATCGCTTCTAACAGTTACAAAGGCGGTATGACATTACAGAGGCGCAAAGCCCG
Source organism: Ganoderma leucocontextum (assembly GCA_020736865.1). NCBI lineage: Eukaryota > Fungi > Basidiomycota > Agaricomycetes > Polyporales > Polyporaceae > Ganoderma > Ganoderma leucocontextum. Next base: position 2,144,012 of record JAHKGY010000009.1, read on the forward strand.
CACGGGCATAGAGCTCCTCATCCCCTCCATCCCCATCCTCCCCGTCCTCTGGTCCTAGATTGTCCTCGTCGTCCGAGCAGTCGTCTACACTGCCACCACTCGCCACCGAAACATCTGCATCCTCCTCGCTAACCTCCGACTCGACATTATCGTAATCATCCCCATCCTGCACCATTGGCTCATCCTGTGCGCCTGGGCCGTCTGCTTCGAGCTCCTCGTCAGGATTGGCGTCGGGATCTGGGGCGTGCTGGAATGGCGGATCTACGGAGCTGGTGTGCCCGATGCCATCGCCAACGTAACGCATAAACATATCACGATCAACAAATCTGTTGACGTCGTCAGGATGAGCGGGAATGCGAGAAGAGTGGTACGTACATGTTAGCATAATGATATGTCCAGTCCATATCGTCTTCGTCGTCCTGCCGAGCGATGCTGGCTCCGGGCAGCGCGGTATCCGATTGACCGTGGTGGAACGCCGGGATTAGGTGAGTGGCGCGGAGAACCTGGCGAGGGGAAATGAAGTCGAATGCGCCGTGTTCCACGTCAGCCCACTCAAGGCGAGGTAGTCGCCGCGCTTTGAGGCCGCCGGGTGCACGTGTATTGAGGTCGAACCAGCGTATCCACAGGACCTGGTAGAGCTTAGGATCCGTGTCGCCTTCGCTTGATAGGCCAGGGGCGGCCAGGTATACATGAACGTGGAAGAGCCCGATGACACGGGCGTACAGATATGGGTGGTCACTTCCTTCCGGCGCAAGCATCATGATGTCGGGATGCGTCCTCGGATTGATTGAATCTTGTGAACGGCGCATGTCGTACGTCGTATAGTTGACACGGAGTACCTTCTGCTTGTACATCTTGTTGCGAGAGACATGCACGCGGGCGATATCTGCATCAGTAGGTTCATACTCGTCCGGAAGAGCCGCACCGCCAACCAAACGGCGGAAGAGATGTGCCTTAAGGTCACGCAAGAAGTTCTGTGGAACAATGTGAGTAACTGTTCAAACATGCAACACAAGGCGTGCATGCGTACCCTGCAGGCGGGATCCTCGGCATTGGTCCGCAGGAAATCCTTGATATCTTCCGGGTAGCGTTGCTCCGTCGACATGTGATGGTGATCTGCGGGGATGGTCGACGGAAGCGGTTGTGAGTCCTCAAAGCGCAACCGAAGGTCGCGTCCACCCCTCTTCGTGAGCCTGCGCCCGAGGCGTCTCCCGTCGCGCTTGGATGGAACCGGGATCCCACGCACAAGCTTGTGAAGGATATTCTGACGCCGTACTTCGGAGGCGATCTGGAGCGCGAAGGTTCCATTCTTGTTCATCCGTGCATATAAGCGCTTCACTCTGCGGTGTTCAAGTTCTCCCTAGGACGAGACATCAGTTACATAGGTTGACTGGTCTAATGAATGGAGCGTATACCGTCTGCGTGTTGGTATTGTCAGTTGTGCCCAAACGGCGGATATGGCGTGGGTAATCAGCCATGCGATGATACTTGATAGTGTTCATGTTGAACTCCTTGATCTTCGAGGTCACCTGCGCGGTCGGGATGGTCTGGTTTCCTCAGCCCTGGGACACGGTGGCGGCTTTGCGGCGCTGGCGGGATTGCGTCTCTCGGGGTAGCTCTTTGGTAGCGAATAAAGAGCAGACCTTATCGCGAAACGCGCGCATCGCTTTGCCAAGCGTGACGGTCGCAGCCTCAAACGCAGTGAGAGTGGTCTCGGTATGGACGAGTAGCTTTGCGTAGGAATTCCAGCAGGCTAGCTCGAACAGCATGTTGAGGATGATCGTGTTTGCGGGCTCCGGGAGAAGGCCTTCGAACACAGGGATCGCGCACTGATAAGTGGTACCATTAGCATCACATATGCGACAAGGGGTGTGCGACATACCTTGAGCATCTGCTCAAAGTCACGGGCAGCAAGCTTCTTCATTGCAGAAACATTCCCACCAAAGCGGCGGATTGTCGCGCGGCCAAATGTCCGAATTTGGGAGAACCTGTGCGCAGAGGTCAGGAAATCGACGTGATTTGTACAGAGGGAATTCTCACCGATCATCAAGGGTCTGGCAACCATCTTGGCTCGCTGCGATGAGGATGCGAATGAGATGGGTGAACGTCGACTTCCAAACACTGAGCTCAAATTCATGCATGAGATCCGGCGTAAATAGGTCGTAGACATTTTGCTTAAACTTCGCAAATTTCTCGGAAAATGCAGACTAAAACACCAACCTATTAGCATCAACAGGGACCCGCTTACAGGTCACTTACCCTCGTCGTCGTCATGGAATGTTTCCCAAGAGCAGAGGCCTTGATGTTTGAGCCCTCGGGCGCTCTCCCAAGCGCGAATATCCAACGGCACGCCTCTGCAATCGCCTTATGGAGCCAGCCCGAGTCTTCACGCCTCTGGGTTTGGCGACTCTTGAGATCAGCCTTGGTCCCCATCCTGTCGAAAGCACATTTTGGGATAAGACACTCAGGGCAAGCAAATCTAGCTAGGTATTTGATACAGGCAACGAGGCACCTGGATGTCATGCTGCAATTGAGAATATGTATACAACGTGAATGTACATGCGCGCACTCACTTCTCTGGGTAGTCTGCAGAATATGCGAAGATTCGTGGAAAGATGCGCCTCACAATGCCGTCGCCACAGTTGACAAGCATCCCATGCTCGTACGCGCGCATGAAATTGGTGTCGAGTAGGTGAAGCCAAATCTTCTGCATGAGATCATGCTTCAGGAGCCTCCTCACCGCATCGGACATGGGTGTGCCGTATTCCTGCTCGTAGGAACGAAACAGGCCATCAGGCAGCTAGATTTCTAGTCAGCCCGGATATCAGCACAATGACTAACAAAAGGACACACCGAGGGGACATAGGCGAGATGATGAGCTGCGTACATGCTCGGTTTGACGCGGATGTACTTCGAGAGGTTGCCGATGAATATATAGATGGGCCAAAGGGAAGCGGTACCGAAATTGGCGAGGTGGGTTGAGTCAGAGTATGCGACGAGGGCGGCTACGACGCGCTCGACGTTAGGACCATCTTCAGGGTTACGAGGCAGGGCTTGGATCTTTTCGTGTTCGGCGATCATGGTGTCAGAGTTGTAAAGGTCGGTATACATGCGTTCGAGGGGGGGGGAGGCAGAGCGACGTCGAAAGAGCTGGAAAGGAAACCAGTGGTACTTGCAGGCAATTACGTCCTCGAACGCGGTCTTGATAACATCAGTGAATTTGCGTGTGTAGATACCGTTCACGAAGCAGGGTGGGGCATCGGTCTCCTTCTCGTGCGTGATGCGCTCCTTCGGGAGGCGAAGCTCGACTCGGACCTCGCTCCACCCATCCTCTGCAGAGAAGGCGCCACCTGTGCCTTGATACTCGTCGAGTCGTCGCTTCTCGCGCGCCGCGCTGAACTCTTGAAGGTCCTCGGGCTTGAACCGCGGATCGAGGATCACGTCTTTGACAAGACGTTGAAGCTCGCCTGTCGACTTGGTTATCGACCCGGAGTATTGCCAATCCATGATCGCGAAGGTACTCCAATTGAGGAATGGCATGACGGAGTTTGCAGCAGCATCGCGTGCGCCATCGAGCCAGTGCACGACCATTGTACCAAAAGGTCGGCTGGGGTTCTGCTCACGCGGATCGGGGGGAGGACGGAGATGTGTCGTGGCGTCTGCGAAGGCTTCAAGCGTGAGGCCTTCCTCGGGGTCGCGCTGGGGAAGGGATGTGTACCGGCGGAATACGCCAAATTCGTTCAGGCGAGTGTCTATGTACGAAGGACGCGGGGAGAGTGGTGCGAGATCCATAGCATGGGGAGGGTAGGCGTCTTGAGGGTTCGCGCCGGATTCATCGAGAGGATCATCGATGGAGGTACTGGGACGACCAGGAGGCGAGGCAGGAGGCATGAAGGGTGGATTGGGCTCAGGATTGAGATCACCAGGTGGCGGGGGATCGAAGGGGACATGGTTCGCCGGGGTGAGGTGTTCGGGAAGGCCCTTGAGAGACGAAGGGACCATATCGCGAAGGTGAGCAGGGGCACGACGCTTGCGGCCACTGATGGCGCTCGAGGTATCAACAAACACGGGCATGCTAGCAGCCCTCTCGGACTGCGTGCACCATGTTAGGGAGGAAGGTCTGCATACCAAAGGAGGTCGGACATACCTCGAGCTGTGCCCGTCTCTCATTCTCCCTATTCTCGCGCTGCGCTGCCTGAGCCTTTCGTTCCTCGGCCACCCTCTTCTTCTTCGCCTGGCGCATGGCTTCACGGCGGTCATCTTCGTCCATACGATGCTTGAGACCATCGCCGAGCAAGGAGAGGGTGCGAGCGCAGCTCCTTCGATGTTTTGAGAGTTGGCTGAACGACTTGCCACAGCCCGAGCATTCTTTGGCCATCAAGACGAAAAAGAGAAGGAGAGATATCCAGAGGTAGCGCATTGGAGGATAGCGAGCGGAGGTTGGTGAAGGACAGAGGATGGCATGTTCGTGCCAACATCAAGTGCGGCGCTTGTAGTGGCGCAGCACGGAAGGATAAGCGCCCGAAGTGACTGCTTCGATTTGATTTACCCTCGTTGCAACTTGCCCGTCATCCCTTCGAACGGCTGCTACACATCCTCTTCCGTTCCATGCAGAAATGGTTTCAGGCCATTACAAGCTCTGCTTTCCTCTGTAATTCTGGCAGATGGACGGTCACGTGGACTACGCGTCCTCTCAGTTTCCCGCTGGACGCGTTCGCCAAATATGACAGTTGCTGGACCATATTCGGCGAGCTCGATTTCATGCTGGACGGGGTAGCCAGGTATGTCAACTGCCGGACCATATTTGGCGATGGTTGACGAATGTTCCAATTAAAGCTCGGTCGATCAACCTCCTTCTATTTCCAGGGTATATAACCCTGGAGGCCTCACCGCGTCCCCCACATCTCAACTTGAACCCCCATCCTAACCCGCAACCCACCTACGCCCACTAGTATCTTTGTTAGACACGTCCGCCCACACCAAACCTACAAGCTCGCACCCCCTTCTCGCTCACTACTATGGGTGACAGTCGAGACAAGAGACGTGCCCGCCCCAGGTATACTTCGTGGCTGACGCATATAGTACATGATGCTGATGCTGATACCCTTGCAGAGCCGTGGAATCCAGGTCTCGGACCCGGTCCCCTAAGAGGTCGCGGACGACAAGGTCGCGCTCAAGGTCGCGTCATCGTGATCGCCGCGATCGCCGTGACCGCCGCACCTCGAGCAGGCGACGAGAACGAGGACCAGACTACTCACCAGATCAGCGCAGGCAAGCAGACTACGAGGAGCGGTCTGCGCGAGGCAGCTCCCAAGGGCCAAGGTCTGACAATGTCCCTCGGCACGACAATCGTCAACTCATCGTGCAGGGAAGTTCATCCAACTCGCGTAAGTGTCTGCCATTCTGGCATCCATTTTTCAGAGTTAACGCCATCCGACTGTTGTAGAACTCAACCAACCGCCACGGCCGACCCCAAGTGATCCTCCGCTGACGCCACCTGGCGCAAGCACAAATCAAGTTAACTCCAATGGGGAGTCCCGTGAATCCGATCCATCCTTGGTCGCCCGCGAGTTACATGTATCGCGCCCACGCAGACATTCCCGTTCCCGCTCCCGTTCCCGTTCCCGGAGCTCTACGCCGTCATCGCGCTCACACCCATCCCGGGGACGCTCGCACGCCAACGGTGGGTCGTCTACACGTCAACGTCGCCAATCATCTTCGTCCTCCTCAGGATCCAGCCGTTCTCGGTCACGGCCCTCGTCCCGCCGTTCGCTCAAGCCGTCCCCTGCTTCTCCAGAAGACCTCACGCCTGCCAGGTTTGAGCGCGACATGAAGCATATCACTGAAACGGTCACAATCAAGTACGTCGCTTGCGCCCTTGTGTATGAGCGGCTTTGACAAACTATGACCATAGGAATGCTAGCCTATGCCTCGATACCTTGCATGACGAGTGTCGCTTCCTTCCACGTCAGATCTCGCCGTATGAAGACTTTGCCAACCTGGTTGTCACTGGTATGACAATCTGGCAGCACGGTCCACTTACCGATGAGGATCGCGCGAGGCGGATCAAGGCCATGCGGACACTGTGAGTACGAGCAGCATTTCGGGGCGACTGCTAATGTCGCCGTTAACAGGAGCTTTCCACTTGCGGACTACTATGTTCGCACTTTTGAGGCGATGATAGAGAACTTCCCCATGATGCGTGCGTATGCGGAGCATCTGAAGAAGCGGCCGGCATACATCATCAAGATGTCCGAATTTGTAAGTGCGTCATGTTCGCATTTACAAACCTAACCCATTGTACACACTCTAGATTGATCACCATGCACGCGCTGGTCGCTCCACATCAGGAAAAGGCCATCTAGCCTTGGCGCACCTTGAGTGGCTGTGAGGGCATCTAAGGGCGCCGGAGGGCACTCAAGGCGCCAAGGTTGCCAAGCATCTTGAGATGCCTTCAACGCTTACCCTCTCAGGAAAATTTTCTTGAAGACGTCCTCAAGACACCTTGAGATGCCTTGAGAACATATCAAGGCAGTCAGGGTTGGCCCAAGACATATCTCAATTTCTCTCAGTCATCTTACAGTGCATTGTAAGAAGCGTGAAATCAAATATATTTTAAGTCTATGCTAGTACAATGTGCACGACAGTAAGTCTACAGAGGTTGTATGCTATTCTGGTAATGGTAACACTGTGTGTTGACCCTGCATACAGAGGCGAGAGAGAGACAGCCATGATGAGAGAGGGGAGACAGCGGGTGAGAGAAAACAGTGGCAAGCGAGACAACAGCGGGGCAACAGAGACAGCCACGTGAAAAAGAGAGAGGGCTGAGAGAGAGGGCCGCCGGGCAAGACACAGCGGGGGTGAGCGAGACGGCGAGCGAGCAGAGGGCGGGTGAGAGAGACGGGCGAGAGATGGCGGGTGAGCTCGAGGGACGGGTGAGCTCGAGGTATGACGGGCGAGCAGAGGGCGGGCGAGCCAGAGAGACAGTGGGCGTGCTCGAGGGTCGGGCGAGAGATGGCGGGCAAGCGAGACAGACAGGCGAGCGAGAGAGACAGCGGTGCACGGGGTGCGTCGGTGAGGTGGAAGCATAAGCCCATAGGCATCGCTGATGGAGCATGGTGGCGAGGGATACGGCGGCGCGAGAGACGGCGGCCAGGCGACACAGAGAGCAGGCACGAGCGAGACGGCGGCGCGAGCGGGAGGAGACGGGCACGAGCGACACAGCAGCGCAGTGAGAGAGATGGCGGCGGGGTGAGCAAGGAGATGGGACGACGGAGACAGGAGACGGGCGAGGGAGATGGGAGAAGGGCGAGGGTGACACGGTCGGGGTAACAGGAGACGGCGAGGGAGACGACCGCCGGGCGGGCGAGAGAGAGGATGGGCGAGAGAGAGGACGGGACGAGGGACACGGCGGCAAAGGAGACGGAGGGGTGAGAGACGTCCGAGCGAAAGAGAGAGCCGGGCGGGAGAGAGACGCAGCGGGGGCGTCAGAGAGCGACGTTGCCGTTGCTCTTGCCGATGTGCAAGGCGCTGGCACGTTCGTGCCAGCGCTCCGCCTCTTCCCAAAATGGAAGAGCCTGCATGTGGAGAGGAAGGCACCGAGGGAGAGTGGTCCCGCATGAGGACACGCGCTGTTGCGTGCGCAGAGGTTCTGGGCTATGGAGACATTGTGATTGAGCCCAAACCGGGGACTCACCTGGGAACGTGGAGGGAGGCAAAGCGACGTCGCAGAGACGTAAACCCACACTCTTGCTTGTGCCGGGTCCTCCGTGGGATTAGGTACCAAGATTGCTATTGATGGAGCCATCCGAGAGCGGTGCGCTGAAAGTCACAGGAAGGGAAGGGCGAAAAGGGTGGGACAGACTGCCAGAATGAAAGCTGCCACCATGGTGAGGTGGCAGCACGAAGCCAAGTTGGTGTGCTAGGCGCCGACGTTGGTTGCGCGTGCAACCAACGTCGGCGCCTAGCGCACCGACTTGGCTTCCTCCATTCCGCCGTCCCGCCGTCCCACTACTGTCCTGCAATCCTCTCCCACTCTCTCCCTCCACATCCAGCACATGAGCCCAACGGCTCGACATTCGAAGACCTGCAGCACGAGCAAGAGGAGATGTCGGAAGAACTGGGAAGGAGTGGAGGAGGAAAAGAGGTAAGTCTTTTCGAATTCTCGGCGTGCGGGAGGAGACAAGTTCCTTGTCTCCTCCCACTTCTCCTCCACATGAGCCACACGAGCCCAACGGCTCCGTCTTCGAAGACCGCCGTCGACGGTTCTCCCTGTGGGTTTTGGCGAGTGGACAGGCGCTGGCACGTACGTGCCAGCGCCTGTCCACTCGCCAAAACCCACCGCTGCTAGGTCGTCTTCTCTCCCTCGCCCCGCCGTCTCTCCCGCCGCATTACTGGCTCCCTCACCCCGCCGCCTCTCTCGGCCCCACTCTCCCTCTGACGCCCCCACCGCCTCTCTCTCGCCATCGTCTCCCTCGCCCCACCCTCCTTCTCTCGCCCCGCCGTATCCCTCGCCCCCTCATCCCGGTGCCGTCTCCCTCGTCCGTCGCCCTCGCCCGTCTCGCTTGCCTGTCTCCCGTCGCCCTTGTTCGTCGCCCGTCGCCCTCGTCTGTCTCCAGAGCCCCACGGCCGTCTCCAGAGCCCATCTCCCGTCTCCCCCGCTCTCCCCCGTCCGTCTCCCTTGCCCTTGCCCGTCGCTCGTCCCATCGCCCATCGCCCACGGCCATCTCCCATCGCCCACGGCCATCTTCCATCGCCCACGGCCATCTCCCTCGTCCGTCGCCCTTGTCCGTCGCCCTTGTCCGTTGCCCATCTCGCCCGCTCTCCCTCACCCATCGTCTTCACCCATCGTCCTCGCTCATCCGTCGCCCGTCTCCCATCTCCCTCGTCCGTCGCCCATCTCCCCCGCTCTCCCTTGCCCATCGATCGTCGCCCTCACCCCTTGCCTGTCTCCCGTCGCCCTCAGCCGTCTTCCATCGCCTGCGGCCGTCTCTCGCTCTCGTCGGTTGCCCGTCTCCCCTGCTCTCCCTCGTCCGTCTCCCTCGTCCTGGCGTCTCACTCACCACCGCATCTCCCTCGTCCTGGCTTCATCGCCCCTCTCTTCCGGAACAACAAGATCCCCATCACGGACCACCTCCACGTGCGGCTCACGTCCTCTCCGCGGACCTCATGGGCTGGTGGCACGTGGACGGTTACAGCGCCGTGGCCTGGTACGACATTGATGACCTCATCGCCGCCTTTCTCGCTCTTGCCCCGCCTGTGACCTTTCTGACTGCCTGTAGCTACTATGTGTGTTGTAGAATAGATAGAATATATTTTGTTTATTCAATATGATGCATGTTATAATATTCAAGGAGCCCTAAGATGCTGTGAAGACTCCAATGAGCCTTGAGGAGCCTTGAGGAGCCTTGTGGAGCCCGGAGGCGCCTTTAGAAAGTGGCGGTGCCTCAAGGTTCCTCAGCGCCAGACGGTTTTTCCTGATGCACCGATATCAACACTCTCAAGACGGAGCTTCCGAGCTTCTTCCGACCGGTCACGCTGCCCAACGGAAACCAGATCCCAGCACTCACCAAAGCGCAGTATTCGCAAAAAGAGCGGAATTGCGGCTTCAACTCAACGTACACGGGACGACTTCTGGTGAACATCAACGAGCTCGAGGAGTTCGACCTCGATCCCGAGAAGTTAGTCACATAATTTTTTTTTACCTCTGTTCAAGCTAATCTAGCAAACAGGTACTGCCGCCGCGCCATCCACGAACCTCCGGCAACCAAGAAGAGACGGCAACAAGAGGATCCCGACACGAACGCGGATGGGACACTCCCGGCGTTCCTGTTCCCGCCGACGCATCGATTCGATCCGGACGATCCATCGTATGGCATACTCAAGAGCGAAATTGTCGTGAAGGCCAGTCTTTCAGTTGCTGTCCCCATACCTGTCCTGACACTCAGCCTCCGTCACAGTGCATCCGGACACTCCTGAAGGGACCAACCTCGGCAGACCGCGAAGCCGGAAAGGGTGGAACGGGGCGTGGTTCGCTCGCTGCGAAATACAACATCGCCGCGATATCTCCCACGTTGCTTGCCTATGTCGCCTCATTGGTAAGTCTCAGTGACAGCCCAATTATGGCACTGACTCCAGCGCAATTATAGCTGCGCTTCCTCTTGAGTGACGACCCCAAATGGGATGACAATTTCAATAGCGACCCATCTGGACCAGCTTTCCACACCGCGCTTCAAGAACTACTCGAGGTGGACCAAGAGCATCTGGACGATCTCGACAACGTGTTTCCGGAGCCCCCAACGGAGAACCAAGTCCTCGCCGAGAATATTCTCGCCTATTTCAACCGGTGCGTTCACTTCGAGTTCTTACCACTTTACTACGCGGCTCTGAACCTCCATTTCCAGATGGGTGTTTGGCAACCCTCGTGGTAGTGTCAAAATGCTCATGCGAGAGCAAGGCACGCGAGACGAGGATGCCAACGCGTCCACTGCGCCGACCATTCGCTCGCGAATGATCGAGGGAAGGAGAGCTTGTCTGCTCAAGGTCCAGGATCGTCACGCTCGTAGAAGGGTGCGTGAAAACTCCGAGGCCTCGGAGGCCGACATCTATCGTGGGGCGACGCCCGGTGCGGCGGAGGAAGCAGGGTCCAGCAGCAGTGGCTAGCCTGGTATTCGGTGCCGGTGTCTCCCGTATTCGCTTGCCCATGTAGCTTCTTTTGTATCGATTTGTGACCCAATTGCATTGCATCCTATTTTTGCCAATGATTCCCTCGAGCGACGACCACCCAAAATAGTATTGGAATGCGCGAATAAAACGGGAGACGCAGGATTTGGCTCGTTCGCGCCCATGCGAGTGCAAGCCAGCCTATCTCGCGCAATCGTCCCGAGCCCGCCTACGACTTCCATTCAGTTGGCATGATTCCGCTGCAATGCAAGTCACACAATGGAATGCAATCTAGTCAATTGATTGGTAAGTGTCAACCACTCGTCTCGCTTGCGTTCCAACCCGCCGCAACGAAAGTCAGAGGAGCGGGCGCGTTTGACATACTCGCGCGGTTCAATTGGCTTCGATTGGCCGAATTGCGTCCGCACGGGTGCAAGCACCCTCGACCCGGCCGAATTGCGCCCACGCGCAATTTGCGACACGCAAACGGGAGTTCCGTCGACAATTGGGCAGCTTGGCTGGCTTGCGTGCAAGCGGGTCCGCTCCCCTCCGCGCGCGTCCAGTATGCACTTTTGCTGATGCCAGTTTCTGCCAGTAGCCCCGCTCAGAATTGGCGTATTTTCGTAGGCGCGCGTATTTCGTCCACTCGTATTTTGAGTCACGGCCCTAGAGGCGCCTGTCTCTGTCACAAGAGTTCATCAGGAAAACGCTCGGTCTCAGGGCAGAGCGGGATTTCCCGTGGCTCCGGCCCGCCACCGCTAGATCAAAGTGATCTAGCCGACAACCGCTGGAGACGCCTGCCTCTATGTAGAGAACGAGTCTCCATCCAGGGCGGTCTGTCTCCATCGAAGCCTCAACTCCCTCAACTCCCGGACTTTAAGTGCTTATATTGTCTTCCATACATGTACTATTTATTCTCCGATCAGATTTCGCTCGCCCGTCCAAACGAGCTCTCTCGCGCTGATCTAATGCTCAGGCTCACTGCCAAGGTCTTTGGACAAGTCTCCAGCGACGTCCATGTACGGGTAACTTGTAAGGCTGCATCAGAATCTATCGGGCATTAAATATTCTCTGATTTCGGGGTGTAGGTCGTACAAGACCGGCCGCCGTAAGGATTTTGTTCGGATCCATTAGCATTCCTGGCCCGCATTTAAGCGCCGGTTCGGCGCAGGCAAAACTTCGCTACTTATGCTCTAACGTGCAAATCGCGAGTTGGGATGAGGTGTGCCGACGGGCGCGACATTTGTGGCACCGCCGATTTGTCAATGAATGGCCTGTTCCGTTCAGGTAATGTCAGTCCCTGCGCGGGCCACTCGGCCCCACGGATGGGCCACAGTGCATTAAATTTCTCGCTCTGTAGGCTGAACCGGTTAAAACCATACAACAGTTTGATAGAGCAACCTATTGGGAACATATCCACACTGCTCTGAAGCTCGTAGCTGTTTGTGAGCCTCCGATGGAGACAGGACCTCTAGATGGAGTCAGGTGCCTCCACCTGGAGCAGGGCGAGTCCACCCGGCGTGGGACAGAGCGGGCCGTCTCTGTCAATTTGGGGGGCGTCTCCAGGGGACCATCACTCCGGCTGGCGCCGGATGGATGGAATATATTTTGAGCGTTTTCCTGATGTTACTCCGCGCGCGATGAACCACCAGTGTTAGAAACTACTAACTAGAGGCTTCGTTTACTGTAATATCAAAACTATGCTCTTCGCCTCTGGTCGTGGCAGTCATCTCCAAGTCAAGAAAGTGCTCGCGGAGATGCGGTGTCCCGCGGCGCAGGTATACACTTGGCTGGCACGCGTCTAAGCTTACGCCCCCTCGCGAGGGCGTCGCAGCGGGTCGCAAGGCAGCCGGTGCGAGCGCGCGCACTGTCCGCGATCCCGCGCGTGTTGAGCGCAGCCGCCGGCTCCGGGGCTTTCTTTCATTGTGTCATCCCTCCACAGCCCTTAAAGACATTCCATGGTTAGTAATATTGATGCTGTAGCATTAATACTGCAGACACGGACACTCCCAGAAGACTGCAAGGTGTTTGCGATGAGAGTGGACAAACGTGACGACCGGCGTGACAACCCAAGGCCTCACGCACCATCGTGACTTGATCGTGACCTCAAAATACGAGTGGACAAAATACGCGCGCCTACGAAAATATGCCAATTCTGAGCGGGGCTAGTTTCTCCCCCGGATCTTCGGAGCTGTCATTTCGGGCGTCTAACGTCACCATGCTGTTTATGGTAGTCACGGCGCTTGGACGACCGTGTCTGGACGTCAAGAATATCTCGCGTCCCACCATGCCTCCAGTCCGCAATTCGCGCAGTAGCAGGTGTGTGATAGTCGTGTATGTTGCAGGAAAGGTGCTCATGGATCGGTGCGCTTATCCATTGGAACATGAGACAAACGCGGGGAAAGCGCAAATGAATGGGCAGGAGGGGAGACAGTGAGACGAGGAACGGCGGTCAACGCGGTTGCGCGCGCGACGTGTCGGTGGGCACGGAGTCACGCTCCCGTCACCCATCAGTCACCTAGACGCCTGATCGGAACTTTGGCATAAGAAACTGGCAGAAACCAGTTTCTCGCTCAGAAACCGGTATCTGAATGGACCCTATGCATTAGTACATGAATGTATGCGCAACGATGGCAGGTTTGATGGATTTTGGCAGGTGGTGAGAGTGAAGTGACCAAACAGACCACAACAGAGCGTGACCGAAAGGCGTGCACTGCCAGTGGTTGTGATCAGGTTGTGATAGCCACCGAGATCCGTTCTTGTTCTAACTTTTCCTCTTCCTCCTTGTCTTCCCTTGCAGTGACCAGTCCAGCCTCGGCCAGTCTGCGAGCCTAGAGTAATGCCAACTTAGTTGACCAGCGATGTCTTTCGTGACCATCATGGCATGTATATGGTGGCAGTGGTTGCGACAATCTATCTAGTACATATTCGGCAATTCCTCATGTGTTGCCATTGCCTGTGTTTTTCAAAGGCGGTGGGGATAGCTCCCTCTTGAACTTCATTGGCGGGGAAGGGCCCAGCAATTGTGCCTCCACGAGAAGTTTTGTTCAACTGCGGAACTCCATGTCATCATACAAGGGTTCCAGGCTCAACAGTGCCGCTGTTTGCCTTGGGCCACTAATAATTCGCATAGGTTGCAATTGGGCTGTGATTCCATTGTTCTCCCAGATCGTGCAAAAGCACGGGCCGGCCGCAGAGAGCGCTCAAGACATGAACATAGGTGTCGCACTCTAACCACCGATCATTATCTCCCTAACTCGTAGTCCCTTCCACTCCCCAGCCATGCCGGACCCACGCGCCCCCGGGGAGCTCGAGATGTCTCCCTGCATCTCACGCAAATCCCCCAGTCTCAGCAAGTCCATTGGCACGGTCTCTCTCGAACAGTTTCGTGCACAGTTAGTCCAGGATCTGGCCGGCCGCGCTGTGCAGGCTGAAGATGTCGACGAGTTCCTCGATCAACTCCTCCCATGCCCCGGTGCGCACAAACGTAGCAGGCGAGCTTCCAGAGTCCCATCGAAGGAAGAAAACCCCTTCGCCGCGCTGAAAGATGCAGACAAGATGACTGAAGCCAAAGTGGTTCGACTTTTTGTGAGTACGATTCAACCACACATGTTTCGCGACCTCACGGAGCCACTAGGGCGAGGCCGTCAAGGAGCACAACCTCACACCGGGGTTGGTGTTTAGCCGTTGCGACCAGTGGCCGGAGTTCAACAAGTCGACGAAGAAGCGTCGGAACGGCAAGAACGCACAACCCAATGACGATACGTCGCCGCCAAAGCTCAACCGGATGCGTCAGAAGATCGACGCTGCCTTCTTTCGCGCGAAGGATGCGCCGAAAGATGGGCGTCCTCACTGGCCTGACCAGGTCGTTCCTGTCGAGTTCAAGAGTCGCAAGAAGGGCAACATCCGCGACCCCTTCGATGATCCCAAGGAGGATGGAGGGGAAGAGGTCGAAGAAGAGGAGGACGGCGCAGGCCCGAAAGGTGACGAGGAGGACGAAGAAGACGAGCTGCCGGAGGACGAACCACCTGAACTCCAGGAGACCGCCGACGATGACGATGACGATGATGATCCACACGCTCCGGCTCCGGACCAGTTCGAGGCAACCTCGTATACTCGCAAGGCAGTACGTGGACAGCTCACCTCCTACGTCGACCTTCTCTCCTCCGTCCAACACCGAGTGGCCACCTTCATGCTTTTCATTATTGGACACCGCTTTCGCATCCTCCGCTGGGACAGAGCTGGTGTCATTGTGACCCCGTCGATCGACTACGTGGAGAACTGGAAACCGCTTTGCGAGTTTCTGCGGCGCATCTCTAGCCTCCCCAACGACAAGCTTGGTTTCGATCCCACTGCAACCCGACTCTCAAGTGGCGATGCCGAATGGTCGGACATGGATGACCTTGCGGTTGCACTCAAGTCTGATGTCGACAGCACCCCACGGGTTCTCCAGGCCGGCGAACTCGAATCCGAAGGCGAGGACACAGCCAAAGTCGTCTTCGACTATCAGCGAAAGCTATTCGCGAAGTCGATCGCGGATCCGCGGTGGCCCAGGTACAAGCTCCAGGTGCACGATGATGCAGCCCCACATGACTTTCTGGTCGGCAAACCTGTCTTCTGCGCCCATGGAGCGATAGGTCGCGGGACCCGCGGATACATCGCCGTCGACCGCGCCACTGGTCTCTTTGTGTGGTTGAAAGACGCATGGCGTGCTTCTTACAACCTCGTCGAGCAGGAGGGTCTCATCCTCCAGCGCATTAACGCCACTCCCGACATCCCTGGTGTCCCAACCGTCGTCTGCCATGGAGACGTTGGAAAGCAAAGGACGGCCACTGCCGCGTGGTGGGAGCGCAAGAACCCTCTTCCACAACCTGATGCATCATCTCAGCCAGCTTCCCGGTCGCTCTCCCAGAAGTCGAAGAAGGCCAATCCTTCTCCCGCCTCCGTCTGCGAGAACACGTCTCGAGTCGCACAACTACGAACGAAACGAAAGCTCGAGGACGATTCCAGCGATGCCCCAGATTCCACCCCCGATTTTCGAGCGGACTGTCTTATACGTCGCCACAAGCACTACCGTCTTGTCGTCCGTGAGGTTTGCATGACACTGAAGAACTTCAAGAACGGGAAGCAGCTTGCACAGATCATATCAGACTGTCTCACCAGTACGTTTGCTGGTTCTCCCGTCCTTGACTTACTGACATTTTGTTCTGTTGCAGCGCACCATCTCGTAGCAACGCACGACGGTCTCAAGATCCTGCATCGCGACATTACCGATGACAACATCGTCATCTTTCCCAAGGCGGAGATCGTTGGCAACGTTCGCAAGCTGGTCTGGAAAGGCATCCTAGCGGATTGGGAAATCTCCAAGCCCATCGTGATGGATGCTCCGGCTAGAGCTCGACAGCCAGAGAGAACGGTGCATTTGATATCCCAAGACCAGTCCTCCGTTCTCACGAAAGTTGGCATTTTTAGGAAAACTGGCAATTCATGTCCGTCAACCTCTTGAACTCCCCTGGACCAGTGAACATCTCGGACGAGCTGGAGTCTCTGCTCCTGATCCTGATATACTACGCCATTCGCTACGTCCAGTCCAGCATCTGCCACAATGCTGATGTTGCAACGTTCCTCGACGAATGCTTCGACTGCTACAGTATCAACAGCGGCCTAGTGCTCTGCGGAGAACGCAAGTCCTGGGTTGTCTCTGTAACAGGACAGCTTCTGCACAACTCTGACGCCCTTTCTTCCATCAACTTCTGTTTTTCCCTGGACAGGGTGATTGCACAGGCCCTCACCCGTTTCTGCGCCCTCTACAAGGTCAGACGCTACGATGAATGGGAAACCGAGAACCTGCCCCCATCTCCCACGCCACAGAAACAGCTCAAAGTCAACCCCGTCTCCGTCAAGGTGAACCTTCAACAAGGTGCCGTTTTTGAGATGGCGCGAAAGCTGGCTGAGTATGAGGCCGACTGGGAAGCTCAGCCGGACATCACGTCCACACGGCCGCCGCCGGAGCCAACGCCGGCAGAGAGAAATTTCGCATCCCAGGTCTTGGACCACACGTGGATGCAGTGGGCGTTTACGAGAGCTCTCAGCACGGATCTGGGGTGGGAGAAGGCGGTCAGGCATCCGAGCGGAGACTGGGTGCCGAAGGATTGGGAATCGCCGCATGCTGTCATACCCGTGAGGGGTCTCTCGCCCGGACAGCAAGTGCGAGACACTGCGATTGCACAGGCATCGTGTCGGAAGTGACTCGGGTAGACTTTTCTCCTCCCAGTGCTGGTCGGCATGGCTAGGCTCGGTTTCGATTACTGGTGTTCCCTCACTTGGTAAAGTGGGCGCGCGCCTCGAGTTACTAGTATAGTACTAGTACATGTACTACTTTCTTTTACATTCATACTACGCACTGTATGCCTGCTTGTGTATACACATATACACACTACTCGAATGTCATCTCGGATCCCAGCTGTGTGTCAAGTGAATGCCATGTTCAAGAACGCCAAGTCAACGCCGCTGCGAGGAGTCAGAGGCAGGCTTGTACGACAATAATCGACAGCATTTTCTTTCAGACTTGATAAAACACTCAGCGCAATCATCAGTTTTGTTCCCAGTGGCGAGTACTGATTGATATGTACTTACTACTTATTGGATGGAATGAGCATAACGGATGACGGATGAAATTAGACCGACTACGCTACGTGAATAGCATAAAGCACTTCCGACAGCCGTCGGCGCCTACAATCAAGCGCGCCTCTTTCCATGT
The DNA here is from genome assembly GCA_020736865.1 of Ganoderma leucocontextum. NCBI lineage: Eukaryota > Fungi > Basidiomycota > Agaricomycetes > Polyporales > Polyporaceae > Ganoderma > Ganoderma leucocontextum. Next base: position 2,161,434 of record JAHKGY010000009.1, read on the forward strand.
GGCTGGGTGGGCGCTTGATACCATGTTGGATTCTTGTTCTCGTCGTCACGTTCCTTGTAACCACCAGCTCTTTTGCAGCCGTTCACCCTCACATTGCACCTCCTCGCTCCTACCTGCTTACATCACACCAGTAGATATTGCTATTGGATCCCTGCTGATTGCTCTCCTTCACATGGCGAATTCAACCACCCAGCTAGACACCGAACAGTTCCTCAGCGAATTCCTTCCCTACCCTAATCACACCCCCACTCAGAGCAACCTGGCGCAAAATCCATTTGATGCTCTACGAAACGTGAATGACATGCCAGAGAGCGACATATCTCAACTCCTTGTGAGTCTATATCATTTCTCGTTGTGGCTCAGCTAACGTCTCCACTACATAGATTGCGGCCGTCAACGAACACTGTCTTGCCCCAGGGTCAAAGCTATCGCAATACAAGACTTTCGACAGCTCCTCTGCAGATGCGAAGTACTCATCCACGAGCGCCGCTATTTTCCGCTCTCGAGATGTACCTGAAGGGGCCCTGCCCCTTGGTGTCGACCAGATCGCGTCAATGGAGTTTCGGAGCCACCGTCGTGGCATTGATCCCTTCGACCACCACATCGACGGCGCACCAGAGAAAGCACGCAAGAGGCTCTTCGACGAGATCTCCTCGGTATCCGAGCTCGTCTTCGCTACCCAACAATGGATGTTCCTCTTCATGCTCCTTGTCATCGGCCGCAGCTTCCGTCTCCTTCGCTGGGATCGCGCCGGTGTTGCAACTACCCCATGTATCGACTACTTCGAGCACCCGGACACTCTTTGCGACATTCTTTGGCGGCTTGCCCACGTCGACAACAATGCCCTAGGCTTCGACCCCAGTGCCACTCGTCTTTGCCCCGCCGACGTTGACTTCTTACGCATGGACATCGCCTCCCTTCCAGACCCTACAGACACCAGTCACGAAGAACGTCAACTGGAGGAGAACGAGGTCCAAGGCTCCTTTGTCTTCGCATATGTTCGTTCATTGTTTCGAACATCGCTCGAGCGCGACTGGCCGCGTTACAGGGTCCAAGTCCCTGGTGCCGGTTGCCCTCGCGAGTATCTCGTCGGGAGACTGGTTTTTCGCGCTAGCAATATGGTCGGCCGTGGAACACGTGGATACGTTGCCCTCGACTGCAAGACAGGTCGCTTCGTTTGGCTCAAGGACGCATGGCGGGCGTCATACGTGATCACGGAGACGGAAGGCGACATTCTTCGAAAACTCAACGACGCTGGTGTGAAGAACGTTCCGACGCTCGTCTGTCACGGCGATATTCCTAACCAGGCCACGGTCACTGGCGATTTGTGGGAGCGCCAACTTTCACTTCTATCCCCTTCTCGTCGTTCCCCCTCACGCTCGTCTTCAAGCACCCCATCCAATTCTCCCGCATCACCCAGAAGCAATAAGCGCAAACGAAAGGAGACGGCTCCTGACTCCGAATCTCTTCCACACCCCAACGCTACCGCCAAGTCCGACTGCCCTTTGCGTCAACACAAACATTACCGGATCGTCGTGGAAGAGGTGTGCATGCCCCTTCGGGACTTTCAGTATGGGCGGCAACTCCTCTTGGTCGTCCTGGATTGCTTGCAAGGCAAGTCGAATGTCGCATTCAGCTTATATTCACGCTGATATCTTTATCTTCCTTTCTAGCCCATCATCAGGCAGCAACGAAAGCCAAGACTCAACTCCTTCATCGCGACATTAGCGGCGGAAACATCCTTATCTATCCTCGGGTCAGGCGCGACAAGGATGGGGAGAATCCGCAGATGGTCTGGTCTGGTGTCCTCGCCGACTGGGAACTTGCCAAGCCGATCGACACGGTAGAAGCGGCGTCAAAAGCGACCCAGGAAGAACGCATGGTGAGTCTTCGTCGCTCCACAGCGATTCTATTGGCACTAACACACGCATGACAGGGAACGTATCAATACATGTCTGTGAACCTGCTGAACCATATCACCAAACCAGTCGAGATCCCCGACGAGCTCGAATCATTCTTCCATGTCCTCGTGTACTACTCCGTCCGTTACCTCCGCTCGAACTGCTCGTGCATCCAGTCCTGGATCGACAACTACTTCTACAAGTACCTGGGCCCCGGGCGCACAGGCGCATGCGGACAGAAGTCGTACGCCATCGAAGCCACTGGCGAGCTCCGGGCCCTTATGTTTGGCGATCCGCTTGCGTTCCGCAGCCCCATGGACGCCGTGCTCGCTGCCATTCTCAAGAGCTTGAAGGCGCGCTACCGAATCATGTACTACAATGACGCTCAAGCCGCAGCCCCTGCCCCTTGTCGGGAGGTGAGCCCTTCGCCTGAAGAGCGCGAGCCCCCCACTGCGGTTCCCTCCAATCCCGTCGACACGGATACTGACATTGACCCGGCAGTGATCGCACAGTGGGAGGCGGACTGGGAAGCGGAGACCCTCATCGACCCCGGGCCTACCGCGGAGGAACACAAGCTGGCGGCTAGGCTCGACGATCACGGGTTCATGATCGCCTTCCTCGCGAGGCAGATCGGAAATCCGTATTGGAGCTGCGACGATCGCATCTCCAGGGCGGAGGCTGCAACATCAGAGTGCAAGACCAAAGACGCGGAGGCGGCGCCACCTCCGGCCGCCCCGTCGAGCAACAAACGCCAGCGGACTGCCGAGCGCAACGTGTCTCTACCAGCTCGCTTGCACACGTCGACGCGCCGCACGCGCACTCGACCTCGTTCTCACCCCGTCCGCATGCGGAGGTAGGCTGGGCGGTCACGGCTCGCGCGTATAGGCTGTTACGAACGCGGATTTCGAACCTTGCGATACCCCCTTCCGCCGTCACCCTCCTCTCTAACCGGCGGCATATATTCATTCCCAACGTGTGCTCTAACCCCTATCTCAACCTCCGCACGTCTTCATCCGACTCACAGTCCCGGACTTTTATCGAGTCCGGTTCACCCACCTCCAGCTACTTACCACGACGAGACATGCATGGACCCAGATGCAGCGGACCCGGCGTGGTACGTCTGTCATCGGGGGCAAGTCACTCTAGGTGGCGACGCGTCTACGGTTCTTCGTGTCTCGTCCTGGAGTTCAGATCATAGACGTCTGCGATACCTCAATCAACCTACCTGTTTTTCTTCCTTTCCACGGCCTCTCTCGTACTCCTGTTGGTGTCGTGCATTGGACGTGATGGTTGTCCCGGCTAACTTATACCCTCCGAGCCAAGATTCCTAGCGATAGTGCACTGTGTATCACAAGTATTTCCTTTTTACGTTGTATTTCAGACTAGACGTTTCTCGCTGTGCCGATATATTTGTATTCTTTTCATTATCCTCGCGCCTCAGCTTGCGCAATTGCCAACGCTTGAAGCCTGAAGTAGACCTCGCGACCTCTGTCCGACCACTTCGTCTCCGTTGCTGAAGCCTGAGGCCTGATGGTTTATCCAGACGGAACCATGATGCATATTGGATGCATGGTCGATCGCTTTACCGTCCGATGACCTCGCGTGCATACTGACCTATTTCCTTCCTCTCTGCGATATCCACCCATGCCTCCCGTCGAGGCTTAAGTTCCACTACACATCCAGGATATCGCACACCAAACATTGGTTGAATTGAAGTGTACGCACCTGGGACTTAGTGTAACGCAACGTACATAGCTCCCCACTGTACCAGGGGTATATGACCGTCGACGTCCGACTCCCTCCCGCACATCGGTCATATTAGTCGTCTGCATCGGGAGACATTGCCCACCAACGTTCTCTTCTACTATGTAGTACAGTACAAGTGATGAAGAGAGGTTATTACAGGCATCCTGGGAACGTTCGTTTGAAACTTGAGCACAGTATTGGACGGGCATTGCCAGATGAGCAGTTGATTTGAGTGTCTACTACTACAGTCTAGGCTCCATCGCGCTGATTATCAGAACCATGTCGCGGAACGTTCCGGGGTAATCATTAGCCGCTGAAAAGACATGGTATTTCAGACGCCCGTAAGCCACGTCGTCGCCATCCGTTCTTTCTGCACAACGCCATCGACCTCCAGGTCTCCGTGACTAACAAGTCAACATCTACTATGGCAGCGCAGAGGAAGATCCAAGGGGCTCTGCGCCAGGGCGGTAACGCGAGATAAAGCTGGGGCTATTCGCAGGTGAACGGGTCGTGAGTCATCTGCTAATGTTTTCATTTAATATCTTGTCACTCAGGATTCCGTGTACAGTTCAGGGTCAAGCGGAGCTTCTTTGTATCCATACACGTAAGAGCGTCTCTTGTTGTCAGTCTGATTTATTTTCATTTTGAGTGTAGCGAATACCATCTGTACGGAACGAGGACGTTCCGGGGGCTGCTTTCAATTCACCTATGGTGCAGGCGAGTGCCACTTTCATTGGTTCTGCCACTTCCTGTCTGTCCACCTATTGTAGCTGGAAGACAACAATGGGTTATACCTGGACACAGCGCGTCCAGCCCGAAGTGGCCCAGTAAGGCAAGGCTACGCTTTGGTTACTGACAGTAGACCAGACCGTCTATTGTGCTCCATGAATAGTAACATAGAATGAGCCGCCGCTCAGCGGATGTTGAATTCGAACTGCAGGTCCTAACCAACCACCATCTTCTTATCCCGCGCATTTGTATGTCAACTCTCCTCGTCTCCAACCACCATGCCTGCGCCGCTCGACTCGGAGGAAACACCGTGCTATCCGCGGACGGCCGACAGCGTCAACAACGGCATTGGCAAGATTCCCCTCAAACATTACCGCCGGCAGTCCACCATCGACCTCGCCAACCGCTCCATCCGGACGGACTCGGTGGAGGCGTTTCTCAACGGTCTGCTCCCCTTCCACCCCGGCCGCAATTCAAGCCTACAGCGCCCGACCTGGACGACGAACCCCTTCGAGGAGCTTGAGCATGCGGACACTATTGTGGAAGCGGAGGTGGTTGAGCTCTTCGTACGTATCACGATGTTCATGTTGGTTGTTGGACGTAAGTTGAACTCCCTAACCACTAGGTGAGGGCCGTGAACAGCAATGGGCTCATTCCCGGGCTTGTGATGGCTAGCTGCGAGAACAGGGCCGACCCCAAGAAGCTAGACGAGACCGGCCAGAAGATCGACGCTGCGTTCTTCCGGGCGGCGGACGCACCAGACGACGAACGCCCGCACTGGGGTGACCAAACGGGGGGCGCCGAGTTCAAGAGCGGCAAGCCGGGCGTCGAGCCGAAGGACCCATTCAGCGACCGGGTGGGAAACCCCGAACCCCACTCCGCTGAGCGCACGAAGAATCGCGGGCAGGCGATGACCTTCGGCGAGCTCGTCTGCGCTATGCAGCAACGCGTCTTCCTGTTCATGCTATATGTGATTGGCCGGCGATTCCGCCTTCTACGCTGGGACCGGGCTGGGGTCATCTTCTCCCCGCTAGTCGACTACTTCGAGAACCCGGAGCCCCTGCTCGAGTTCTTGTGGCGCCTCTCACATCTTGGGGACACTGCGCTTGGACTCGACCCGTCAGCCACGCGTCTGTCCTACGAGGGACGGGATTGGAAGACCATGGACCGAGTGGCCCATGACGCACGATACGACTTCGATCACGAGGAGCGGGACCTTGATGCCGACGAGGTCGTGCCGGAGAAGTTCGCCTGGAAATACGTCCGCGAGATGTTCGCGGAGTCGATCGCAGACCCCGAGTGGCCTCGATACAAGCTTCACGTCAACGTCGCCCCCAGAACGACCCGTCCGTTCCTCGTCGGAAAGCCCGTTGTCCGCGCCGACGGTCTAGTTGGCCCGGGCACGCGTTGTTACGTCGCGTTCGACTGCGACGACCGCCGTTTCGTGTGGCTCAAGGACTCGTGGCGCGCGTCGTACGACCTTGTCGAGACCGAAGGCGACGTCATTGCCTCCTTCAACGCGGCTGGCGTGGAGAACGTTCCTACTCTTGTGTGCCACGGCGATGTGCGCAAGCAAGTGACTTTGACCGCGCAGTGGTGGGAGGCGCAACACCGTCCGGAGAGCCCTGAACCCGCTCCCAAGAGCACGATGCCTTCAGTGTCCCCTCCTCCCCGTCGTACTCGAGCAAGCGCCGGAGACGAAGCGACTCCGGGGTCGTCGTCGCCCCGACCTGACAGCCAAAGCCCCCTGGACGCCGGGTTTCGAAAGGATTGTCCCGTGCGTCGGCTGACGCACTATCGCGTGGTCACCGAAGAGGTCTGCATGCCTCTGGACCAATTCCAGAACGGGATGCAGCTTGTTTCCGTCGTGCTCGATTGCTTGAACGGTACGTTCTCGAATCTCGCCCCTGTCATTGGCATGGAAACTAGACTGATGTTTCTTCCTCAGCCCACCGTGATGCAGTGGAGAAGCCCGCGCCGGGAAGGTTGCATCGCGACATTACCGACAGGAGTACCCTTATATGTCCCAAGATAATCACGAACAAGGCGGGGGCGAAGTTCGTTAAATGGCGGGGCGTCCTCGCCAACTGGGAGTCGTCCAAGATTGTGGTTGCGGTAGCGGAGGCCTCGATAGCACGCCAGCCCGAACGAAATGTGAGTCATAGTATTGCCGCATTATCTTGAGTATGTTTGCCAACACTTTCCAACAGGGATCTTGGCAATTCATGTCCGTCAACTTGCTCTCCGCCGACCCGAGCCGCTTATCAATCGCCGACGACCTCGAGTCGCTGATTCTAGTCCTCATTTACTACGCCGTCCGATACCTCTCATCCAGCATCGAAGAGAATCGCCACGTTGCCAATTTCCTCGAAGAGTGCTTCGACAGCTACGGCATAGGCAAAGGCAAGGTTCTTTGTGGAGAGCGCAAGACGAGCATCATGAAGGATCGCGGGGAGCTTGTCCACTACCTACCTGGATCCGGCCAGACGAGGGTGTTCTTCCAGAGTCCCCTGGATGAACTGTTGTCTACCGTCCTCAGTTGGTTCCGCCTTCACTACAAGGTCTTGGGTTGGGAGGCACATGTTGAGCTGCACCCGAGTTTGGCACGGGCCCAGGCACACTTCCAGACCCCTGCGAAGTCCTCTCGCGCGTACGCCGGCAACGGCGCTCCTCGTCACCAGGATGATCATGGTGCTCAGCAGGGAGCACTCCATCCGGCCCCGACGTCCGCAGAGAGGGGGCTTGCGTCAAGAGTGTTGGGGCACTCGTTCATCATTCCCGAGTTCCGGCGCACTATTCGGTCAGTGCAGTGGTCAGTCCGAGTCTCCGATAGACATCCAGATCCGGACCGAGTCCCTCTAGGATGGTTGTCAAAGCTCGAACCTGTGCCGTATTTCCTCTCTGACGAGACGGCGTGAGCAGTATTGCCCAGTTGGAGATGGTGGAAGGAAGGAATTTTGTTTGTTTTAAACGATTCAGCCGAATTGCATCCTACTACAGTAGTTCAGACACTAGTTTGTGCATGTACAGGTGTTGCTATGCGGTTTCGTGCAATATGCACAAATATGCATAGCTTTTATGACTTCGCCCCGAGGGTGAGACCCAAATCCTGCGAGTCTGTGGAACTTGCAGGTTGTCCGCCGGCGCTGTTAAGTAGTAAGTAAATTGACCGTCGTCACCGGGTCGGATTTGAAGGTTGGTGGCACGGCAGTCAAGCTCTGGTGGTCGCCGCACTGATTTACAGGCTGGCTGTAGCGACTTACACCCCGGCCCGGGGGCGGCGGGCGTCCCATACGGGCGTCTATAAACATTAGCGCGCTCCCCGATACGGCAACTTGCCAAGCGCTTTAGGATGTTCAGGTCTCTCTCCAACCACCATTGCTTTCGTCCTGCTGTGCTCAAAGGAGAACATCCCTCGTCAAACCTGCATATACTTCGGCTCTCCACCTCTCATTTCTGCTATCTCCCTTCCTCCTGTAACTTTCCTCTATGCTGAACCGCATGATCCACTTAGCAATCGACGAATTCCGCCGCCGGTTCCTTGGTTCCGCCAACCGCACCTCTCGCAGCAAAAGCAGATCATCAAACACTTTGAAGACTCTGAAAAATGCGGATGATATGTCCGTTGACGAACTCGCCGATGTTTTCGTAAGTACAGGTCGTCCGAACATTCGTCCTATGGTTGATGACTCGAATTCATGAACGTAACAGATCAACGCCGTGAATACCCACAGGCTAATTCCTGGCACCACGATGGAATTCTATCAACGCGAGATCGCTGCAAGCGAAGACGCGAGGCACAAAGTCAACGTCGCAATGTTCCAGCGCGAAAGTCGGCGCAAGCATGAGCCCTTCTTTTGCAACGACCAGACCATTCCTGTGGTGTTTGTACGACCCGCCACCGGCGCCGATCCTTTCGACGTCACGGAATCCGACTATGATGACGAGGTGAAGGATATTCAGGCACTGTCCCTCAAACGCATCTCGACCACCGTGGAGCTCCTCTTCGCCGCTCAGCATCGCGTCGCCGTGTTCATGCTCTTCGTCATCGGCCGCAAGTTCCGCTTCATTCGCTGGGACCGCGCTGGCCTCATCTTCACCCCTGCAATCGACTACTACGACGACCAAGTTACTCTCTGCGATTTGTTGGGGCACGTCTCCCGTCTTGACGCCGTCGCCCTCGGGTACGACCCCAGCGCCACTCGTGTCCTTCCAGGTACCGCGGAGTTCTTGCAAATGGAATCTGCTGCTCGGAAGACCGTTGACGATGTCGACCATACTGAGCGCGACCTCGAAGGTGCCGAGATCGAAGGACCGTTCGTATTCGAGTACGCCCGGTCAATGTTCCGCCAATCTCTCGTTGTCGACTGGCCACGTCATCGATTGGAGGTGTCTTCCCCGGCGGCGACACTCTACTACCTGGTTGGCAAACCTACATTCATCGCAGACGGTGTGATGGGTCGCGGGACGCGTGGTTACATCGCCCTGGACTGCCAGACGGGTCGCTTCGTGTGGCTCAAGGACGTCTGGCGAATGTCATACATGGCTGCGGATCGGGAAGGGGACATCCTCCAACGTCTTAATTTGGCTGGGATTGACGGTGTTCCGACGTTAGTTTGCCACGGCGACGTGCTGGAGCAGGGGACGGTCACGAGTGACTGGTCGTGTACGCCTTCCACATCTACTTCCTCACCCGGCTCCACCTCCTCATCTCCCGATCGCTCAGCTTTGCGTCAAGACCAAGACAGTTCCGACGCGAACATGTACGGACCCCTTCGGCAACACACGCACTATCGCATCGCGGTCGAAGAGGTTTGCCTACCATTGGATAGCCTCGCGAACGGCAAGCAGTTGGTGTCCCTAGTATTGGACACCTTACGCAGTAAGCTTTAAGACAAACAAGTCTCGGTCGCGATGCTCATGATATACTTCGTAGCTCACTATCAAGCCGCCACTAACCCACAGACGCGTTTGCTCCATTGCGACGTCAGCAGTGGGAACATCATGATCTACCCCAAGATCAAACGGAATGGAGCTGGCGGGAGCGCTTCCTTGGTCTGGATGGGCGTCCTCAGCGACTGGGAGTTGTCGAGGTCGGTGGACGGCGAGCAAGCGCCATCGAAAGCAACACAGGCTCACCGCTTGGTATGTCCGTCACGTTCTCAACGGTTTGCACACTCGGTGAACGTTTACCAGGGGACATATCAGTTTATGTCCATCAATCTGCTCCAGGAACCTTCCCGGCCCGTCCATATTTCGGACGAACTCGAATCATTCCTCCACGTGATCGTCTACTACGCTGTGTGTCACCTCCAGTCCACTTGCGATCGCCCCTCCTCGTGGATCATGGACTACTTCTATCGCTATTCCGGACCCCAGCGATTGGGACGGAGGTTGTCTACCATCGAGACCCGTGGCCGCCTGGAAACAGTCTCTCCGCCTGGTCCTCTTCTGTTCTTCAGTCCGCTTGACAGGCTCCTCTTCGTCGCTCTTCAGAGTTTCAAGGCACACTACAAGGTCATGGACCACGATCGTCAGCAAGCCCGCGCCCCGCCTCCTTCGCCCCCTCCCGTCGTTCCAATGACCGCTGCCCAACGACGCCTTCTACAAATTGATTATCACGTCGACGAGGAGATCGTGGCACAACTTGACGCCGAGCACGCCGCGCGGAGTCTAATCGAGCAAGGACCCACAGCGGAAGAACGGGAGCTGGCGGGCAAGCTTGCGGACCACACGTTCATGCTCGCACACCTCGAGAAGTTTCTTCAAGATCCGCGCTGGTCCGACGACGATCGTATCCCTCCACCTCCACCACCGTCATCGTCCCGCGGGGACTCGCAGCCAAACGCGAATCCGAAGGCCACCGAGGTGGGTAAACGCCCTCGTCCTGCGGAATCGTCGAGCAACGAGGACCGCGCTGCCAAGCGGCAGCGGACGTCGAAGTCCAAGCCCGTCCGTAAGGCGTCCGCCCCTACCCGACCCCCTACACACGCAATGCGTACGCGCAGCCAGACGCGGAGAGAGAGAACTGTCCTCGGTGCTCAGGCGAGATGATGGAGTCGTTCTTCCGCCTGCTCGTCTACTACGCCGTCCGCCACCTCCGTCCCAATTGCACGGACGTCTCATCCTGGATCGACAACTACTTCCACAGCTACTCCGGACCCGAGCGGATGCTCACGTGCGGACAGAAGTCGTCTGCCGTCGAAATCACAGGCGTGCTGGAGATCGAATCCCCGGAAGGGCCCCTACTTTTCCATAGCCCTATGGACGGCATCCTCGCGGTGATCCTCAAGAGCCTCCGGGCGCACTACAAGGTCATGGAACACGATGCCGTCAAGACAGCGCCCCCTCCTCCGCGTCCCGAGACCCCGCCTCCGTCGCCCCTGATTTCGCCTCCGATCATGATGCGGGACTTTGAAGACGACTTGGACGACGACTTGGACGACGAGCAGGTCGCCAAGTGGGAGGCCCGCCTCCAAGCGGGTCCGCCAGACCGCAGCCCGACGTCTGAGGACCGAGAGCTCGCGAGGAAGGTCGCGGACCACAAGTTCATGATCGACCACCTCTCGAGGATGCTCCGCGATCCGCGATGGCGGGCGAATGACCGTGTTTCCGCACCCCAGGCGTCCGAGTCCGAGACCCCGTCGTCGAAGGCCGGCGCGCCGCCGCCCTCGGAGTCTGCGCGAGCGCCGAGCAACAAGCGGCAGCGGACGTCCGGCCCCGAGCGCAACGTATCTCTTCCCGCTCGCTTGCGCGCGTCGACTCGGCGCACGCGTACTCGTGCTCATGCACGTACGCACCCTATCCGCGTGAGGCAGTAGGCGGACTTACTTAGTATGCTGCACGCAAGGGGGGATCCGGCAATCGCGATATCCCCATTCTCTCCTCACATTCCGTCCCCCTTGTGTCGTTGTTGCAAGTCAGTCCGTATAGCGCTGTGCTCCGCTTTGGTGCCTCCGGGTCCCCTTCATCCCGACCACACCGCCGCCGCCCTTTGCGCCACCTCATCTCATCGATGTTTCTCTCTCCTTTCCCATGTTAGTCCTTGTCGTGCATTAGGCATGAGTGTAGAGTTAGGTTATTGCTGGACTTCTTCAAAGTGTATCATATCCCCGCTGTTTTCATATCTTAGATTAGAGCTATTCCGCACTGTATACCACCGTCTACGTCCTGCTCGCACGTCGCAGGCATTTCACCAAACGGTCCCCGTGCGATCTACTTCATCCTGCATTCTCGTCCTGAACTGACGCGGCGCCACGTTACTGTTACTGGTTCAAACCTGGATGGCCCCGAACCGGTACCGGTGCCCAAGCTCATGTACCGCGGTGGGCCCCTTTCGCGCAGCACGGTCCACGGTCATCCGCACGAACACGTCCGTCGGTAGAGGGTTAATTATTGTCCTGGCTGAGGATGAGCCGCTTCAGCACAGAGTCGACGTACTAGTCGTACAGGCCAGTGTCCGGGGGCAGGCGGACGCGCGGCGCCTGGTTGGTGGCAATGTTGGATAGTAGAACCACAGTCTGGCGGTCGTCCGACATATGTGTTTGACGTCCTGCGCCCCTCTCGTTTTCACGATCCCAGTGGTGGATGATCACAACGTTAACGCCACCATGTGGCATTAATGTGGCGTTGTATCTTGTATCGATGCGCCTTCGAAGGGTGTGACCAACCCATTCAATGATCTTCCCACTTGGCCTTAGGTCTCAAGAGCACCAGGGCCGCACCACTAGAGAGCGGGATGGAGCTATTCGCCGGTCCCAGGGGTGCATTAATACTCTACAGTACCATAGCTAGTACACAAGCTGCGGGATATCATCCTTCTTCTCGGCACACTGTCGCGCCTAAACACCGTTCGCAGTGGCATTAGGCGAGTGCCGAGAGTCGTACGCGGGAGGCGGCACAGCGCTCGCGTTGCTAGTAACGCCGTCCGACTGAGCATGTTCGACCTGCATGTCCTCGAGCTTGGCCGCCCCCGCCCCCTCTTTGCCGCTCGCGCTCGCGCCGTCCATAGCGCCGCCTTTCCCCGACATCCTTTTCGACTCGATGAAGTCCCGGCGCGACGCGAAGCCCTCGGGCGCCCACACGCGCGAGTTCCACGAGGTGCAGTTCGGGTCGCAGTACATCGCGTCGACCTCCTCGAGCGAGAGGTCCGACGACTCGTATAGGAAGAGGTAGACGATGACCGCGCCCGTCAGGTTGCACGCCGCGAAGACGAAGCCGTAGCGATACTCGATGGCCTTGACGATGAACGGCGTGAAGAACGCGAGCAGGAAGTTCCACAGCCAGTTCGACGCCGTCGCGAGCGAGGCTTGGCGCGCGCGCGTGCGCGTGGGGAACGTCTCGCCGATCAGGATCCAGATGCCGCTGTAGGTGCGGGTAACGGATTAGTGTTGGGGGGACGGGAAGATGAAGTGGGGATGTGGACGTACGGAGCCCAGGTCATGGCGTAGCCGAGGATGAACATACAGGCGGAAACGATCATCACTGCGGAAAAACCATGAGCGTCGACCTCAGGGACCCAGGGCTCAGGACGCTTACGTTCGCCGATAGCTTTGTTTGTGGTGGGGTTCGCAGCCGTACCGGCCGCCGCAAACACGAACAGCCAAGCGGATTGCCACACACCTCCGACGATAAGGGGAATGCGACGTCCAAACTGGGTGTGCTGTGAGCTGACTAGAATGGCGGATGGAGTTAAAGTGAATCGGTACCTTCTCCATGACGTACATTCCGCCGAACGTGCAGCCAAAGTTCACCGCGCCGAGGATGATCTGCGTGACGAACGAATCGCTGATCCCGACCGACTGGAAGATCGTCGCGCCGTACTGTGATAACGCGATCAGCGCGAAAGCAAACAAGAAAGGAAGGGCTGGGCGCACATAGAAGAAATAGTTGGCACCCGTGAGTTGCTGGAACATCTGCAGGGTCATGCAGAGGAGAGTGCGGTACAGTTGCTTGCGGCGAGGGTTGAAGCACTCAATCCAGCCGGCCTTCTCCTTGCTCTCCTGCTCAATGGCAGAGCGCATCTCCGAGATCTAAACGAGTCGTCTCAGCAGAGCCACATGCATCCATGCATCGAAATCAACGATACCTCGCGATGGATAAACTGGTGCTTGTCTGCTTCAGACTCGGGTATACCGCGAGCGAGCGCGACCGAACGCCGTGCCTCGTCGAAGCGCCCGCGAGCGGTAAGCCATCTACAAGAGCAGTCAGCGTTCGCGTTTCGGCCTGCAACACATGACGACTTTGCGCACCTGGGGGACTCTGGCATGAACAGGATACCGACGCCAAGGATCACAGGCCAGATGAAGCCGATACCGACAACAGTCCGCCAGGAGCCGGCGCCTGCGATATGTCGCGCTCCAATGGAGATGCAATCTGGACACTACGATCAGGACACCGCGACGCCAGAAGTCATCACGCTGTTCACTCACACGCAACGAGGATACCGAACGTGATGAAAAGCCTGCGCCACAATACCGCGTTAGCCACATGCAGATCGGATGAAGCCACATGGGCGTAACCTACTGGTACGTCGCGGTCAGGGTGCCGCGGATCTGCGGGGGCGCCGTCTCTGCCTGGTACATAGGGACCGCGGCGCTCAGCGAGCCCACGCCCAGCCCACTCACGAGCCGGCCGATCGCAAACTGTTCCCACGAACGGAAGGTGGTGATCTGGATGAGGACGCCGACCATGAAGACGCCGCACTCCACAGTCATAGCATACCGCCGGCCCAGCCAGTCGGCCGTCCTACACATGGGATACGGATAACGCGGAAGTAGAGGGGTTTAGTACACACGCACCGCCACAGCAGGCGAAAGGCGCGACTTACGGAGCACCGATGAGCGCGCCGACGAGCGTGCCGATACTGAGCAGGGCGACGATGAGGCCTTCGCGGACGACGGTGAACGAGCAAGTGGACGCGTTTTGGGGGTCGGAGCAGTTGGCGAAACGGAGAAGGAAGTCGTCCATTAGGAGGATATCAGAGATTTGACCAGTATCGTACTAGCGATAGCGAGACGCAGATCCAGTGAGTATACTTGCTGGGCAGCGCATGGAAGGGAAGCGGAGAGTACGTACACCAAATATGAAACCACCCATGGAGGCCAACACGGCCAGCATGATGGCTATCCAGCCAATGGGAAGACCCTCTCTGTTGGGAACGCATGTCGGACGCTGAACGCTGAGCTTGCAGACTGGCGGTGGAAGCAACTCACACGTAGAATAACGCCATTGTCACGAGGTATACACGGTGGGAGGTATTACGGGGGAAGGGGGGGCGGCCACTGCAGTAGAAGCTAGAGTTGCGAGGATGGACTGGGGGGCGAAGTTGCAGCGCACTGCGAAGGAAGCCGACGCGGAGGCTGGCACTTTATGTAGTAATTGTCTTCCATGGGAATGACATCACCGGCAGCGTCTGTCCGCCTCGGCAACCCAGTGGAGTCGACCAAACCGCACATTCGGCGCGAGCCTCGCAAGGGCGACTGCCACCGTGGGCAGATCCAGTTCCGAACCATTTTGGACACGCCTGCGTGCGTCCAGAATAGCGGCTGGCACCTTCTGGCGCGATCTGCAGAACCTCGGCCTTCGGCGGCGCGGATTTCAAGGCATTCCCTACAGGTCGGCCGGTTTCAAGAAGACTAGGGGGAGGTCGGTAATGCCTGTTAGAATCTAGAAAATAAATTAAGCGTTTGCAAAACCTTGCCTACGCACCTTAATAAGCAGGTGATGGATAATTTGAGGCTCGCCAGGGGGTGCATACTTAGCCTATAAGTATGCCATGATGAGCCTTCCAATAGATGACCGGGAATTAGATCTGTCTGAGAACTCAAGTGAGTGATCAGTTTCTTGAAAAGTGTGGCGAGGTACCTTCCACTGTATCATTCGCCTGTAACCCTACACTCCACCGTAATCGCTAACCGCCGAAAGGCAGAACTGCACGCATATCGATCTCACTGTGTGCATGCCTCCGACGGCAGCATCTGGGGCTATACATGGGGCTTCCAGAAACCTACAGGGGCTCACTCGCCGTATCAATCTCTCACCGCATGCACCTCCGCTTTTCGGGGACAAAATCCGCTCTTCCTCCTCAAGGGAAGTAAATGGCTTTCCTCCAGAAGAGAGAAAAAGTGTAGACTGGGAATGGGAGCAGCGTTATGACGGCGCGATGGCCAGCGTCGACCGGAGACAGGGGACGCACCGGAGACGCTATTTGTCCACTGTCGTTTCCAGCGACAGAGGAGAATGGCGCGCATACATTCCGCGAGTCATGGTGGAGCTCCAAAGAGAGACGCGGCGTTACCATGGGGTGGCGTCACATCCGGCGGTGCCTGTGATGTATCCGTGACTCACCGTGACTATTTCCTAAAAGAGGAAGAGGCGCAGCTGTGGCTGAGCGACTCCGTCGAGATTACAGTAAGCCCCCGACTCTCTCCAATTCCACCACCACCACCACCACCACTATGGCCGACGTAACGGTCGCTCCCAACAAGATCGCCATGTCGCGCGCACTTGGCGCAGCGTTCCTCAACCACCAGGTCGAGCAGCTCGAGAAATCCGTACACACAGCCGGCAACTGGCGCGAGCGCCGTAGCCCCGACAACTGGAGAGCCGGAGCCGGAGAGACGAAGAGGAGCTTCGCAGGTCCGAAGGTCATTCAGAAGCGTCGTGAGGACAGCGTAGATGGGAGGCCGAGGCAGCCGAGCCCGAAGACCGAGAGGGAGCACGAGAGGAGGGATCGGCGCAGCGAGGAGGCCAAGGGGCCACACAAGGATGCCGATGTCGTCGTGGTCGATGCTACTGTGCTCATCCACGGCCTCTACCATCTCAAGAAATGGTGCAGGGATGGTCGTGAGGAGGTTGTGATTGTCCCACTCGAAGGTGAGTCTCCTCCCGTTGTTCAGTCGCTCTGTACCGTGCAGGATAGTCTGGAGTGGCCCAGGCTTGTCTGTCCGTCCATCCATTTCTCTCCCTCTTAGACTCGCTCTAGCGGGGCCCAGTATACGGGTGGATTGACTCTCGAACCTTGTACCGCTGTGCTCTGATCCCGCATGCCCCACGAGCCCATCACTCACATGCCCCTACTGACCCCGCCACCCAGCGCTCAACACCCTCGATCTCCTCAAGAAGGGCACCAGTGCGCTCGCCCAGCGCGCTCGCGCCGCCTCCCGCATCCTCGAGGCCCAGGTCGGGACTAACCCGCGCATCCGAGTGCAGCGCGACGACGCCTTCGTCCTGTGGGATGACATTCCCTTCGAGGATCATACCACCACTGCGCCGGAATGGGTCCGTCGTACGATCTGCTGCGCCCGCTGGGAACTCGAGCATGTCGTGGCAGAACTCCAGGATAAGGACAAGGACGAGAAGGCTCCCACTCCCATCCCCACCCCCAAGCCCCGTGTTGTGCTCGCCGTGGTTTCTCCCCCCGCAGACACTCAGCCCGAAACCGCCAACCCTGCTCCTATCTCCGCCTCCCCTGTGCCGCTCCCCGCTCCTCAGCCTAACCGATACGAGTCCCGTTTGTCCGCAGCGCTCGTTGCACGCTGGGCAGCGAAGGCCGGGGTGCAAGTCGTCGAAGTGACCTCCGCGCCTCCCCACCCCCACCCGAATGCCGGGAACGCGAACGGCAGCGTGGACACTACAAATGGAAACAAGGGCCGCCGGTCCACTGACGGGGGTAGGCGTTCGGGCGAGGAAGAACGCTGCGCGAAGCGTGCCCCCGCTGGCCGGGGCCGCCGAAACTCGCGCGGGGGCGGTCATCCTGGCCAAGGACGTGTGCCCCAGAATATGGCGGCGGGGACGGGCCTGGTCGAGAGGCCGCAGGCGGTGATGACGATGATGGAGATGGTCACGCAGCCGAACCGCGTCGTCCGCGTCCTCGCGCGTGGAGAGAAACTCGACCCGTAGGTCGTGCGCGTCGGTCGTACAACACCATAACCGGTGAGTTACAGTTCGCTGCTGGAAGCTGACATCGCTGCCTTTGCTGATTCGTGTGGATGCACGCAGATGACGAAGTCGTCTCTCGAGTCGAGCCTACCTAAACAGCAATCCCCACGTGAAGAGGAATCACTTGTTCCGGATGCGCCCAGCCACTTCGAATACGGCTGCGCGCGTCGCACGCCCAAACCTCGAACCCTCTCCCGCTTGCTCTGGCCTCGTCGGCGGAGCAGCCCGAGAGCTGCTTTAGGCTCCGTACCGTACCGGAGAAGACTGACTGACCACAGATCGCACCGCTGGAGCGCTATGTGGTATGCAGTACGGATTCTCCTCGTCCTTCATCTTGGCGTGGCACCGAGTTCTGATATTGGATACTTCTTGCTCTCATCGGATGTGTTCTCTCCAGTTGATTGTCGCTCGTCGCTCGTCCCGGTTCCGGTTCCAGTCTCCACCCCCAAGTCCCGACCTGTATGCGAATCCTTTCTTTCTCTTAAGTTAAGCCTGTCTGTGTCCCGACGTATGATTTCGAAATCTGTTTCTTTGTATGCTCGTATCTTGATATCTTGGTTCTTGTGTTCAATATATGATGAAATGTGGACAGCTTTTGTTTTATGGTACATATAAGCAATACAACGCGCTCCTCCTTCGTGCCTAGGGTCCATAAGTTAAATCTAAGCTGGTTCGCTGCCAAACATCTGACATCTCATCTGCCAAATACCAGAACTTTCACTGCGACTGCAGCTCTCGCCCTTTGCGGCCGGGCAGTCAGACTCAACAGATATCCACCATCACATTCCTCCGGACCTCGATCCCTCCGGTGCCCTCCTCCAGCTTGCCTTCGGCCGCAAGCTGAGCACCAAAACCCGAGTCAGTGCCGTAACCATACGACTCTGTACCTGCACATATAAATGTCTCCGTCAGTCGAGTGTGCATCGGCGGATCCGGAGTGGAAGCTGGCCATTGCTCACCGCTGCTCTGTGTGTTGGCCTGCAGTGCGATGGAAACGGGAGGGCGGGCCTGCGTATGACTGGGCTCCTGCCTTCGGAACTCTGTGCCGAAGATGTCCGTTCCGGCGATGTTGATTGCGGCGCGGTCGTTGAGCGACCGTCTGCTGTTCAGCCTGAACATTGTGAAAGGGAGGGAGCGGGGCGTCGCATGAGTTCACGGTTAGCCGTACGCATGGATGGCGGGCAGCAAGCTCGACTCACGCAGCGAGAAGCGTGTTCGCATAGACTGCGACGTTGGAGAAGATGTGAATACGATGGAAGCTGTATGTTGGATGCCGCGACTGTGCCGTGAAACGCGGTTGACGTACATTTGGTCATGATCACGGATATCGCTGTGAATATCCGACCTCGGCCGGGATGATTATAACCTGCAGATGCCGGCGGGAGCTCAGAGGTTAAAACCGTGCTGTCAGGATCAATGGGAGGAGGGCACGTACACAGAGGAACAGAGCGATCACAGATACACTTGCGGGGCGGAGAGTGTCAGCGTTCGATCCGGTGAGGTGTATTATGCCAGCCTGACCTGGTTATGAATCCTTGAGATGGTCATAGCGAAGTCAGTATTACAATACACAGGTGATCTGAGAACTGCAGGGCGGGGACCAACCTGTGGTGATTGTGTAGAGGACCAGCACGTCCAGCACCGAGTCCGTACTAGGGCCACGCAATCAGACTCAAAACGGTTGCGGTGACGCGAGGATGAAGCCTCACCGCTTAACACCGCTGCGGTTCTGACGCAGGGCGGTAATTAGGACGGTGGTTAAAATGGTGTCCGCGCCGAGTGCGCAGCCCGACGCGCACGCTATCAGCCACTAGTTGGAAATGGGTTTGAAAACCTGCACAGGAGGACGCAAGGTTGTCGGCTCACCGTCCTCGACACGAATTGTCCGCCGAAACCGCTTGTGGAGTCATGGTACCTAGAAAATGAATTGATCAGGCTTGACGACGATACAAGATGTATGGGCGAAAGAAACGGACTCAAATATGGTCGTTGCTACCGGGGAAGCATTCGTCAATTAACCTCCGTGACTTATGAAACAGAGTTTAAGTTCAGCCTCACCGACACAAAACCCTGTGGATTCCGAGACAGCGGTCAGGACCCAACGAAGGAGCGGATAGAGACCTTTTGAGGGAAGTGGGGGTTCTTACCTAACTCTGAGACTAGGCAAGCCACCTTCAGGCGAATCCAACGTTAGTACACTACTTACCACCCCATAGTATACATATCGTCACCGCAAGAAATACCAGCCCTCGATACCAGCCTTTGGTAACTGTATGCGGACTACGCATTAATGGAACGCGTCACGGATCATTCATGTCGGTCACTTACAGAGGTATGCGCGGCGCGCGAAGAAACTGTCCCATTCATCAGCAAGACTTTTAACACTATCACAATTCCGGGCACATACGCTTGCGAGGTACTGATGATCAGGCCCTGGTGGAGTGACGAATAAGTCGGTTTCTACGTTGTAGGACGCACAGAACCACGATGACGTACAGACAGAATTGGGAGCCACTACAGATATCTACATTAGCATTGTCTCACTTGCGCCATTAGATAAAAGACGTACCTCCATCGCACTACGATGCAATGCCGTGAGACATTTGTCAATGACCTCGAGGCGGAAGTTTAGAGAGTCGAGTAAGTGGGAGACTCACTGTGTGGGATACTCGAGCTTTTCAGGCTCGAAGTAACTCGAGACGAGGTAATAATAGCTGGTGGCGTTCAAAATCACGGTGAGGTTCTGAAGACCAAGACGATATACCTACCAAGTGTGGCAGCTCAAGGCCATGTGGACCGTTTCGAGCACTCTGAAGGACATGCCAGTTTGGCGGATCCGGACTTGCAGACAATCGAGGAGCAAGACTCACACTGTGCAGTACACCTGGATGCGTACGAAGGGACCGTTAACGGGACGCCAATACCATCAGTCAAACTCGCTCGTACCGCAAACTTGAGCTCTATCCTGTCCGAAGAATACAGCCTACTGTATCGATACACCTGGTGTAGAGTGATCCCGTACAACCTAGACGCAAGGGAATATTAGTATCGGTGGTAAACGGGGCTAAAAGGGATGATTGACGTACACAAGCCCAAGGAAGGTCCCGATGAGCATAGACCCAAACGACTTGCCTATAGAAATCTGTGGTATGGGCACATCTGCCAGGGAAAGAGCGGATGAAGTCATTGCGGCTGGCGGAGGACGAGATTTCTCGGCTTGCCCCCTGAAGCAGCTAAAGGCATTATATCTGACTTGCAGCGCGCGCTCTCGAAGGCGGCCTCCCCATTGACAGTGAGCGACTGAGGGTACCGTGCCCCGGCGGAGATTAGGAAACCTTGCTATTATTGAATAGAACCGACTTCCCAGTCTTGGTGTACCGCGTACGGATCAGAGGCGTGTACTCGGGAGCCGATTGTCGGCGCAATTGGGATGATTACTGCTGACCTCAAGGTTCGATGGAGGTGACAGACTTCGCGGTCAGGGGCCGTTGATCAACGATAGATGTCCCAAACAGTTTGGGGAGTGCAAATGTAGGTCGCAAATCGTTTCGACTCTGTAGAGGGACCCAAGCCAGCCTGGAACCGGACATTGTGCTCCGCCGCCTCCTGCTGTCTGTGTTGATCGATGGTGGGGTTTGCGTTTGAAAGGCGCAATGCTATGTCACGCTGTGCTCAGGTGCGACAGAATGTGGGGACGGAGGAGGAAACGAACCTCGCAAAACCCGTCCAGGAGTTCTTCGCGCTCCATCCGATCGGAGGGCAGTCCTTCTCCAACTTCTCCACGCATGTACAGTCTCGAAAGATAGGGAAACTTCGGCTTGTCGCTCTTACTCGGTTTATTCTGAATCCTCACCGTAAACGTTAGCAAGTACTTGCGAGAATCACTGGTTTCCCCCGGAGCCGAACAAGGAGCGACGACTTGGGGAAACTGATAAGCCCACCGTCTAGCCCGCGTTACCCCCACTCCTGCGTCCCTGACCGCTGATCCATCACAGGTATCAATGCCAGCGATAACCTTGAACTTGCTTCTATGGGCAATCGACGAAACACCGAATGGGACCGACGTAGCCTGTTAATAGCCAGTGCAACTTCGCATGTTTCGGCAGGAGGGCGCCTGAGCAGACTTATAGTCCGACCGGGGTTGCATACGCATAGATCGACATGCCAGACGTACACCTAGATTGAAAACGCCTCATTGGATGCCATACAGAAGCCGATTACGTGCTGCTTACCTATATGCGCGATACCAAGTAGCCAATGCATATACCTAAGCTATACGACCGGGAAATTGCACTCCTCCTGACTCCTGAGCGATGAAGTTCGGCAAAGGTATCTAAAGGAAGGCATGGTGTTAGCAAGAAGAGAAGGGGGAAACCCCAAATGCGCACCCTGCGGAAAGATATCTGTCACCTTGAGACCATGATCGGAACGTCGCGCCTGGTGATATGGCAGGTTCGAAGCCAATTCAGGCAGCTCAGGAGGCTTCACTTCTATCACCTCGCATCTATCTGTACAGAAGCGGACGATCTCATCGTCCTCCGGGATGCCGTACCCGTACCTCACCGTATGAGGCCGCTCTTGATTCTCATCCCATCCGCAAATCAATCTTGGAAGAAAGAAGCAAACGGAACTCAGGTAGGCATTCAAGGACATCGGTGAAGGATAGCAAGTTCAAAATATGAGTGACGGAGGTTCCCCACGGCAGCCTGTCTTCTGTGAGGTCAGTGAATCCCAAAATCGCGCCAGACTGCGCTTAGTATTGTGTGTCGAAGCACCATGAATAGCGACCTTTGCAATAGAGTATGCGCGAAGGTGCGCTGTGGTGTGACTCGTGTCCATCGTTATATGTAAGCATACAAATACATCTAGGGCACCTCACGGCCTGTCAGCGGTTTCTGTCGAAAATAAAAACCCGTGGAACCCACGGACTGTATGAACACCTTCGCTCACTTCACAGCGGGCTATCCCGCCTTGGAGTCCTTCCCACCCGCTTGTTGCTGGAGCTTCATCTGGAGGATGTTGATGAGGTAGTTCATGTTTTCCTGCTTCTTCTGGATCGTCTCCTGCAGCGCCTCAAGGTTCGTCCGGATGTACTCGACTTTGCTTTCGTAGTGCTTCAACGCCTGCGCACGCGTCTGCATGTCCCAACAGGTCCTCAGCGAACGGTCAAGACAAACTTGCATTGCATGCGGGAGCTCGGGCGCATTTGGCAGAAACGAACACGGATGGTGGGGCGCACCTTCTGAACGTAGTATCCCGTTCCGACATCGACAATGACGTGCTCCAGGTCTCGTAGTTTTCCGGGAACGTAGAGTGAATTCGTGAGGGGCACGAGGATGGTCTTCTCTGCAATGCACGATGGAATCCATCGTCGATCAGCCACCTTGGCTCGGTTGTAGGGAGTATCGACGAGGACGCACCCTTGTTCTCCGGCTTGACCTGCCCAACGTTCTCAATGCATGCCTTAAACTTGGCCTGCGCTTGACGGAGCTGCGCATACGAATTTGACAGGTGCGTGAGCTCCTGCAAGGGGGTAAAGGGCGAGGACGAGGAGTCAGTCGGTCTCCATGCGGACACGGTCAGGTAAACGCACCTCCTCGAGTTGTTTCCTGACGTCTGCGAGCTGTGGGACGTCGAGGTCTGTGACGTTGATCTGCTGAGGTTGTGCAGACGAGCCGGACGCCATCGATGTCTACGACAAGTTGCAGGCCGCCATGCTGAATGATTCTGCCCACTGAATGTCCATCGTCCAATTCACGTTCCGATACGTAAAGCCTGATGGCTCACTCGTCAATGCCCGTTTAGCTCAGTGGTAGAGCGCGCCACTCGTAATGGTGAGGTCGGTTGTTCAATCCAGCCAATGGGCATAAAACTGAGCGCACCCATTCTTTTGTTCATGGTTTTTCTTGACAGCTGTTCGTGGTCCTCCCCCCTATTTACTTGCACCATGTTCTCCAACAATTTTAACAAGCGAAGCGTTCCCTCGAGTCACCGCTGTTCAAAAAAAAAAACAGGCAAACCAGAGGAGTGCGACCATTTATGCGCACTGGATTGGGTGGATTGAACCACCGACCTCACCATTGCGAGTGGCGCGCTCTACCGCTGAGCTAAACGGGCATTGACCCTGGGGAATGCTAACTATATGTCATCGGGACAGAAAGGTTAAATCGTACGCCTCTGTCCTGTCCGGTTCTGCGTTGTATCGTACGGATCCACTCTTGGCCTCCATCATGTCCGACGAGAACACCTCAGCACAACCCCCACGCCCTCCCTGGGCATTACCATCCAATAGTGGGCCTCGGATCGGCCGCATTGGAGCATGGGGAGGATCGAACTCGAGGTGCGCCACAACCCAAGGACCTCTCATCGCTTAGAGTCGGGAGACTGACCGACGTTCCTGATGCTTTCCACTTTCTTGCTACTGCCGTGTTGGATGATGTACCTGTGCAGTGGCGGTGGCTCGTCTGGCGGAAGACGGATCGCGACGCTCGGAGACCTAGGTAGCAGTGGGGGCCCACCGTCTGGGCCGGGGGGAGGCGGAGGACACGGCGGACACGGCCACGCGCACGGAGACGACGACGACGATGACGAGGATGACCGTCCCGGGGATCAGGGTGAGGACTGGTACGCCGGTGGCGAGCGCAGGTGCGCCTTCCGTCTCATTGTCTTTGCTACTGGTGGCAGAGGGGCTGATGCACTCGCTCCTCTCGCATGTTCAGTGGTATCTCCGTGCAGAACCCAGATCGTGCCGGGCCCGCCCCGGGTGGAAATCTGGTCCGCGATCTGCTGAGGAGGGCAGCCGAGTACGTTTTCCAGTCCTTTTCGCAGCATATCGAGACCTTGGCTGAGCGTACGCGGCTTTCATAGAGCCGGGCCGCCGGTCGCACCCCCGGGCGCCGCCCCTTTGCCTCAACGTCGCAATTTCTTCGGTGGAGGACACACCCTCGGGAGCGATGAGGTCGAGAGCACATACGTCCCCGATCCCGACGCGGAGGTCGGACGTACGTCACAGCGCTATCGCCGACCATGTACCGATTCTGACATCGTTCCTGTCCCTCATGCTTCCCAGAACCCGACGAGGAAACGGCGATCCGACACCTAACCTTCTGGCGCGACGGCTTCAGCGTCGAGGACGGCGAGCTCATGCGCTATGACGACCCGGCGAACGAGCAGATCCTGGCCGAGATCAACTCCGGGTAATCCTTCCCTTCCGCCCCCCTGTTTCATTTGCGTTAGTCTGACAGCCTCTATGCATAGTCGTGCACCTCCACAGATCCTGAACGTTTCCCCAGGCCAGCCGGTCGAACTGCGCGTCGTGAAGCGCCTCCAAGAGGCGTACGTCGTGTCTCCGCGCGCACGCCAGGCCAAGGTGTTCTCTGGCCAGGGCCACCGCTTGGGCTCCCCGGCCCCATCTGCCTCGCCTCTCCCAACTACCCCAGAGCCCGCATCCATCCCTGGCTCGTTCCCTAGTGCCAGTGACAGTGGTGCGTCTGCGAGCGGCAGTGGCAGCGCGCAGAGGAGCCCACAGGAGTTCGGGACGAGGTTCGAGGTGGACCAGACGAAGCCGACGACGAGCGTGCAGATCCGTTTGGCGGACGGGACGAGGATGGTCGCGCGGATGAACCTGATGCACACCGTCGGGGACATCCGCAACTTCATCAACGCGTGCGTCTTTTCCGCCGTTGTTCTGCGTCTTGGTGGTGTTGTGTGTTGACTGACGGACTTGCTGCACACAGCTCACGGCCGGAGAATAACGCGCGTGCGTACGTGATTATGACGACGTTCCCGAACAAGGACCTGCAGGACGACAGCTTGACGATCGAGGCTGCCGGGCTTGCGAATGCCGTGGTGGTGCAGAGATGGGCGTGATTGCATGTGCCGCCTCTACCCGATTGCGTATCGTCTTTCGTGGAGCCCGAGTCTGCTCTCTTGAATGCACAATTGGGCTGGTGCAGAGTGATGTGGCTGGTATATCGTTAGAAGTCGAAGTTGCAACGTTGTACATTCAAACAAAGGGTATACAGTATGTGCAGTGTGTATTTACTTCAGTCAGGTTCACCTGCAACCGATTTGGATGACTGACCTGGTTCGCAACCGGTGCAGTCCACATACACATATGATGATCTGCAAGACTGCATATGATGTCGACCGAGCGCCACCAACAATCTTTGTGGGATGAGTGTCGGAGCGCGTGGCCGCCGACGGTCCTGTCCAATTCGAGCTAGCCCCCGCCAGCCAATCCCGTTCGTTTTTGGGTTTTGGTTTTCTCCAGGACCGTTGCCGACGACGACCGTGATAACGACAACGACAACGACCGCGACGACGACGGCCCCATGCTGTCGCAACGTTTTTCTCGCCGTCTTTAACCTCTCACCCCCGCTACACGCTTTGGTCGCGTCCCGTATACATTGACCGCCGGATTTGGCAGGCGTCGAGGGTGAAGACGTAAAAACGCGTGCGCGCCGCGTTTCCCCAGTAAGTCGCGCAGATTCTCTCAAGTTCTGTCGCGCGTGCACGCCGCATGCTCGAGCGATTTGCTGAATGATAATCTACGCAGAGAGCGCAGGGCTGACAGTGATAGCCACATCTCGTCTCGCGCCATGACGGGCCCGTCCATCGTCGTGCCGCCCGCGATGCCCTACCGATCCATGCCGCTCGTAGCGCACTCGAACGCCGCAAGGAACCCGCACCAAGGCGTAACGACCTTGAAGAAGCCAAATGCAACGGTGCCGACCGTGGCGAAAACGATGGGGCGGAAGGAGCATATTGGAGGCAAACGCGTCTGCTCGGTCAGCTCGTGCCCGAACGCCCTCGACACGAGTTGGCCATGGAAGCGATGCAAGCAGTGTTCGAAAGGAGCCAAGGCGGGGGAGATGCGCAGAGCGACGGTTCCCCGCGTCAGCGTGGTGAGTGCCCCCTTTGTCCCGTATACCGTGTATACTGCACGTCTATTCGATTATGTCCCCACCGGGATTGAATCCTCTCCGACTTCTGCCAAGATCCGTTACTGCTGTTTGTGTCGTTGCGACGCTATCTGCTTCAGCCCCGTCGCAGTGAGAGCCAGCAGGCGTGCCTCATCGCGCGTTTTTGACTCCCCACGATCGCACGACAGTCTCGTGAGGATGCTCGAAAGATTGTGCAGTATGTCTCGTATAGCTCTCCTGCAGTCTCTCCTCGTGTGTTGGATCCCAAACTAATTACTTCGTTGCGTCGCATCCCTGTCGTTCTTGGTGCATATGCGCATGTCTGTACACTTTCAAGGACGTGGCGTGCGCGTCGTGCTTCGCTGTCTTCGCTGCGGTGCCCGTGAACGACCTCAAGGCTGGCCAACCGTACCTCTGCCGGCCTTGCCACGAGCGCCGCGCCGCGTTCTCCACCCAGTCCCCAGCTCTGCATCCAAAGCATCCTCCTGCACCCCCTCGCCATATCGTAATGCAAGACGCGTCGCTAATGCTGAAGCACGATGCGAGCACCCTTGGTCACGGCCCGCCTCCGGTTTCTCAAGCACTGCACCCAAACCCGAGCACGTATCTCCCCACACCGCCGCGAGCGCAATTCCTGCCCATGCCGGTCGCTCCTGGCGTGACCAGCGGAACGAGTATCTTGGACGAAGTGGCGCTGTTCGTGCACCGGGATCACCGTCACATTCTCGGATGGCGCGAAGTTCTCGTTTCTCCCGCTCCTTCACAGATCGGCCCCGCGCGCGCTTCCGCATCCGAACCCATAATCATGTCGGATACTCCACCCCAGGCACCCGCAGTGAAGCGCGTACGCTTAACCATGCCGCACTACAGTCCGACTGGGGCTATTCTCGCCGTCTTGCCTGAGGACCTGGGGATGAACCGTTCCACGCTACCCTCCGGGAAAGCAGTGCCTCGTACTGAGAACTCGACGGACGTGAAGAAGGTCGCTGGGTCGAGCGCTGCGCCCGTTGCGCGGACCGACCCGTACCCTCTGGAGGCACCCCGGAAGGTGAGTGTAACACACACGCAGGACGGTTCGGTGAGTGGCAACCGTGTTTGTGGGATCTTCGAGCGTTGTGACTGAACCATCCACGCTGCAAGATCAAACTTAAAATACCACCCAAGCCCACATCACCTTCCACCGCGGGTCCGATACAAACACCATCGGTACGTGCGCCCAATTTTCCGCTTCTTCCGTCCGGCAACCCACACCCACGTCACACGTCCAGGACAAAACGCCCAACGCGCCGTCAAGCAAGAATGCCGTCCCGTCTTCGTCTAGCATTCCTGCGCCGCCGAGCAAGAAGCGCAAACGCGCAGCGAAGCCTTCCAACCGTATATGTGCGTCGCCAGGGTGCGAGAATGTGATCCTGCCGCGGTTCAAAGGCTCGCGGTGCGTCCAGTGCGGGTTCGCGCAGTGGAGCACAGTCTTCCGTGAGCGGTTTGATGGGATACGCGCCGAGCTGATCCAGGCGGGTATGGTGGGGGCGGCGACAGCGGTGAAGGAGGACCCTGGCCTGGAAGAGGAGACACCTTCTGTCAAGAAACAGCGTGCAGCTGAGGAGAGGATGTGGTCCGCAGGACGCGTGGAGGTCAATCCCTCCAATACGACTACTCCAAGCCTCGAGCAAGAGCCGTCGGTGCAGGACGGGATGGGAGTTTCATCGAGTGCCTCTACTGTCTCGCGTTCTGGGAATCACCCGCCCCATTTATCCAGAAAACCGTCGATCAAGTCCGTCAAGCTCATCGTCTCTCCCCCACATACGAGTCCCACATTCGATCCTAGTCCCAGCTCTTCTCGTATTGAGACCACACCGTCCGAAGCTGTTGACGTCCCAAGACCAAAGATCAAGACCATCAAGCTCCGTGTATCCGCTCCTCCAGATTCGCATGCCACGTCAACTGATATCGATGCTACGGCCCAACTGATCACAGCGCCACTCGACGACATGGATGCGGTTGAAGCCGAGGAGAAATACCCGATGGATATTGACCACGACCGGGAAGCATTCGACGGGGACACCACCGACTCAGAAGCGTCCATCCCGCTGGCCCGTTGGTCCGCCGCGACGGATACCAAAAATACGCTTCAACTCGCAGTACCCGACGCCGATGGTGAATATCCGATGTACATTGACCACGACCTGGAAGACCACACCGGAGATACAACCGACTCCGAAACCTCGATCCCGCTAGCCCGTTTGTCACCGCCTCATATGCCCTCTCCTCCCCCCTTTTCGAGCGCGTCACTGCCACCTATTCGCCGCGTCCGCCTCATCCTGGGTCCGGATCCTTCGAGGGCGTCATCGTCTTCCCGCGAGTCGTCCCCAGAACTCACGCTTTCCTCAAGCCGGCCGTTTAGTACGCGCCGGCGCTGGGTCGAATTGGGGTGGGACACGGACGAGTCTGACCTTACTCCGCTAGAGGACTCGACGGACGAGGGCGAGTCCGAGATTGACCTCCCCGAGAGTGACGACGAAGACGACGGGGGAGCCGGTGCTGGAACGAGACTGTCGATCGTCATCCCGCGCAAGACGGAAAGGCCGCCAGAGAAGCATCGCTGGCAGTGCGCGACCGTGCGCTGTGCGAACCTGCTCGCACATGGCTCGTTCTTTAAGAACTGCGATGCCTGCCGGAAGAGGAGCCATCTGCTCAGGAAGCAGGAGATGAAGCGGGACCAGCTTGAGGACGCGACGCCCGGCAAGTATGACGACGTCGAGGTGAGCTGACTTACCCCAAGTTCAAACTTTGTTTGGTCCGCGGTTTCCCCTCGTGCTGACTGACATCGGGCGACTAGTTCCAAATCCCGCCCGACGCGGACCTGACAGGATATCGCCGGTGTAGCCACAACCGCTGCAACCACCTTATACCACCCGAGTCGCAATACCGCTTCCGTACCTGCGGGTCATGTCGTGCCTACAGACGCAGAGGTTGGTGGAAGCGGAAGGGCCTCGAGGCGCCTGACTGTGACGCGACCCTACACAAAAGCGCGAGTGCAAGTATCATGGAGCACGCGATCGCCAACGCGGTACGGACGGCTGCCAAGGAGGACGCCCCTGTTACGGGCAAGCGGAAGCGGTACGCGGCGGACGACGCGCGAGAGGCGGACGCCGGGGGTGAGAGGTTGATGGAGATGGTACGTATGTCGTTGACGGAACCTGGACGTCGTCTCACTCACCCCGCGTGACGTTCCGCGCGTAGCCTCCATACCAGCACTTCGCCGCTCTCTTGGACTCCATGCGCTCGCGTTTTTCTCAGTTCAAGGCCGTGCAGGCGCGCTATGTCCAGCTCAAGGCGCTCACGGGCACGGACAGCAAGCCGATGGTGTTCAACTTCGACGGCGAATA
This sequence comes from Ganoderma leucocontextum, assembly GCA_020736865.1. NCBI lineage: Eukaryota > Fungi > Basidiomycota > Agaricomycetes > Polyporales > Polyporaceae > Ganoderma > Ganoderma leucocontextum. The sequence continues at coordinate 2,191,062 of JAHKGY010000009.1, forward strand.
CTCCGTCGTCGCAGACCCGTCTGGGGGCTCCGTCGACGCCGTCGTCAACACGGTCATACGCAACGTTCAGTCTGTGCTCGAGTTGCGTTTCCAGTGCGTCCTTTTCCTGATCGTTGTCGAAGACCTCCGTGTTCATGTCTGTTTTCGTGAATCAGGCTTGCTGGCGTCTACTCAGGCCCTGAAGACTCCGCGATTGCTTCTCTCAGCGGCGCGTATGTCGCCAAGATCCCCCAGCTCTCCAAGAAAGAGCCCATCGCGGCCACGACTGGTTCCGACATGGTAACCCCGACGGAAGCGTCCACTCAGGCTGACTCGGGTGCGGATGTGCCATTAGAGGTGACCATGGCTGGCGAACTGCACATATGCGTCGCGTGGGACCGTCGACATAGGTTCTTTCCCGGACAGCGCATCATGGTTCGCTTCCGACTCGTCGGGTGAACGTATCGTATATCCCTCTCCTCAGTATTTACGTAGTACCATTACCAACTGAACGCCATGTCGGTGGCTGAACTCTCGCAGTTGGGCGAGATTAGTGTGTATCGCTTATTATTGTGTAGCGTTTTTAATTCTTGTGCGGTAGAGAAGTTGCATGCTGCGTTCTTGCGGTCTAGGTATCTGCAGTATAATGTACACGTATACCTTGTGATAGATATGTTTGCTTAATCGACCCGAGGTGTACATATTGCATTGTTCGGAATTCGTTGCTCCGTTCACGCAAGTGCCAAGCATCGGTGTTACACGTAGTCAATGAGATGGGGCAAGCAGCCACGTACGCACGGTGTATACGTCCACAGAGGAAACAAAAGCAAACCCCATATTATACTAAGAAGAAAAGGAGAAACGGAGAAGGAGCAATAGTAGAGTGGCACAAGGAATAAGTTACGCAATAGACAAACTCAAAGTCGACGTGGCGCTGAAAGGCAACCTAGAAAGGAGGACTACGTGTGGTGATTTGAGACAAGACATTCAGAGGCCAGAACAAGCACAAATGGAGAACACGGCCGCGACGTCGGGATGATTGCGATCACAGTCCATACTGCCTGAGCGCACAGTTGTTGGGCGACTCTCTGGGCGGGGTAGCCGGCGATGCAAAGGAATGAGAAGAGGACGAGGGCATACAACCCGTTCGCGCGCGAGCCCTACGACCTGCCCGTCGACCGTGTCTTTCCCGGGACTGCACGAGTATGGCTGCGCGTCCAGCGTGTCGTCGCGGGGCGACTAGCAGCCTTCAGAGGTGCCGCGCCCGTCGCCTTCTCCTTGGGCGCTGCCTTGCGCCGCCGCTTGGCCGCGGGCGCTGCATCTCCATCCGCATCTGCCGGTGCAGAATCAGGCTCGGGCTCAGGCTCTGGGTCGGACGCCCGGGTAGTACCGGGGGGGATGCGGTCGTCGTCAGACCACCCTTCGTGGCGGAGCAAGCCGGCGATGAGATCGAGCGCGAAGGAATGATCTGCGACTCTGCGCGCGAGCTCGCGGTCCTCCGGCGTGGGGGTGTTGTCCGGGGGCTTGTGCACTTCCCACTCCGCCATGGCCTCCACGAGCTCCGGGTCGTCTGCGAGACGGGGGACGACGACGAGAGGCCGGGCACGCGCAGCGGCAGCGACGGCTGCTTGAGGATCCGTCTTGTCCGCGCCTGGTGAGGATGCTGCAGAGCCGGAGGAGGAGGAAAAGGGGGAGAACGCTTGTCGGAACTCGTGCGCCGTCACCTTGTAGTGCGCTGTGAAGCTTTTGATGAGCTCGCCGAGGAGCTGGTCCATGGGGCTGTTGAAGAGCAGGGGCCCTTGGGGCACCACGGTCGTCAGCCGTCCGTCCTGCTGGATCGCGACCGTCTTCATCCCGCCCGTGTACATCGTGGGCAGCCCGCAGGACAGGAAGTAGCTGTTGATCCAGCAGGTGGGGCTGGCGCAGTTGGAGCGCAGGTAGCGCACTGAATAGTAGACGAGCACGTGGAAGAACGACTCGAGCTCGTCGGGTATCCTGACCGGCTGGAACGGATCGCCCAACAAGTTTACGGACATGAACTGGTGGGTTCCCTAGACGGCGATATTTCGTCGTGAGGTGAAAGGACATCTAAAGAATGGATCCTGGATTCCACTTACTACACGATTCGCCTGCAGCGATCTTGGGGTCTCCTGAACGTCTATGGGCTTGGCGAGTTCCCAATCCGTGAGGATGCCGGTACAGACCATAGATTGACCTTTACCGTCTTCGTCGGGTCGGACGTTTGGGTAAATCAGCATGTTACCGCCGCTGATGTCGCGATGAAGAAGGCGAGTCTTGCGGTTAGTTGCAGCCTGATGGTGGGCTACAGGTCAAACACGAGGGGTCAGCAGAGAGACAAGCGGCCGAAAAACACCTGACACACCATGGAGGCAGTCTAAAGCAATCGATACCAATTGTTTTCCGCAACGGAATTCAGTGAGCGGCATGGCGACCTCTTCAAACACGATCCGATAGTGGATATGCCGTCGCAAGGGGCAGGGCTGTCTCGCAGTCACTTGTCCGGTCGCGTCGGGGGATGAGTCTTCTCCGCCAGTCCTGTCATCCCTTTTCCGCTTCCTGCCACCAGGAGACGTCCGCTGTCTGGAAGGAGAGCGGGGTCTTGCACCATGCGTAATCTCCCACCACTTGTTGGTAACAGTCACTTGGACCTGAACGTCGCCGTGGCATACGAGGGTTGGAACATTCCTCACGCCAGCCAAGTTAAGCTTGCCCAAGATGTCGCCCTCTCTTTCGGTTACCAAATCGCATGCACGCCACGCATCCTTGAGCCACACGAAACGTTGCGTCTCGCAGTCCAATGCAACATAGCCGCGCGTTCCTCGGCCAACGACGCCAGAGGGGAGGTGCAAAGGCTTCCCGACAAGATAGTCGCGCGGGTCGTCACGATCCTCGACTCGAAGTCGATAACGCGGCCAGTCACCAGATAGTGTGTCCCGAAACAGTGAGCGAACGTAGCGGAAGACGAACGCATCCTCGATCTCGCCTTCCTCGATACGACCTTCCGTGTGGTCGACATCACTGGGATCGTCCAAAGCGGCGGCGTCCATGCGCATGAAATCAGGGTCGCGCGTCCGAAGGCGGGTGGCGGTGGGGTCAAATCCGAGCGAGATGTCGTCGAGCAGAGATAGACGCCGTAAGCAGTCGCACAGCAAGACTGACTGCTCGACGTAGTCGACAGAGGGAGTCACGATAACCCCAGCATGATCCCAGCGGAGGAGCCGAAACCGTCTGCCGATGATCAGGACCATGAAGAGAAAGACGCGTTGTTGGGCGGCAAAGAGGAGCTCTGCAGCGGCGGCGATATGCTCGCGTAGCCTCTTGCGTTCGCGCCCTGTCTCAGTGTAGTCCTCGTCGGGTCTGGTTCCTTCAAATGGATCAACGCCCGTGACGTAGCGGCTGAATTGGACGGAGACATTCTGGTCTGCCCAATGGGCATGACCGCGTTTCGGTACGTCCATCGAGCGATAAATCGCCGCGTGCATCTTGTTTTTGGTTTCGTGGCCCTTCAAAAGCTCGTCAAATGGTACGGTGACGAGTGTCGAACCGGGAGTGAGGTGATGGGTTCTCACGGCTGCGGTCTACGAGGCATGTCAGCTCAACCAAAGGAGTAGGACGGCTGAGAGACTTACGAAGCGTTGTGAGATGCCGTTTTCCGGAAGGTCGTTGGCACAGTGAAGTGGTGCAAATAGTCCAAGCGAAACACGTTTAGCTCGGAAGTTGATGAGCGGAGGTGAATGAACAGTCGCTGACTTTGTCATGGTGAGTGACGGGGATACACGCAACTCAAATGAGATTGGGACTGGGTTAGTGTAGAAGTACTATGGAATTAAATGGCAACCACAGACCGAGGTTGAACAGGCTGTAGGTGCCAGGTGGCCACAAGAGGCTAGGGGAAGGGGAAACAAGAACAAGCGCCACCGTAGACGCCGGTGGCTATCACGCCTTGTTGTGGTGTATTTGGCCACCTCACTTAGATCTCACCGCCTGCCAAAAAAAAATCCATCAACCTGCCATCGTTGCGCATACATTCATGTACCAAGACTACTTAATACAGTAAGTACTTGGGTATATCACCTCGCCTCAGTGTAGCTGCCGATCATCGTACAGAGCAAAATCCCATTCGTTCTCGACAGGAGAACAAGTACTGATGACCAATCCCCACAGTGCTAGCATCTAAATTTTCTCTCACGTAGAGGGCGCGAACGCTGGCAGACCATATACTAAAATGGATCGACTGTCATCCAAGCAATGGAGACTAGCACTGAGGGAGGATAGCAGCTAGTGTACGCGGCAGAATGTTGCCAATCCGCCAGTGGCAAATGCCAGCCGGCATCTGCCATTCTGCCGGGCGGATGGTCTGGCAGATAAGTGGCAGATAGAGGCGCTTAACGGGCGTCAAGTCCGTAAAGACTGGCCGAAGGACTGCCCAAAGTGCCTCAGTGTCGAGAATGGGTGGGTGGAGTTTCCGCCTTGCATGGAGGAGGTTATCTTCGGGGTTTGACGACATGTAGAGAGTATGTGGTCGTCTAACCTGGGCTCGACAGGGTGCCATCCACCAGGGCACCCACCTAAGCGCCAGGTATTCTGCCACAATTTGCCGGGCCCGGCATTTGCCATATCTGCCATATCTGCCGGCAGAATTGCTCAAAATAATTCTGCCCCGTACACTAATAGCAGCTTTGAGCTGCCTTAGCTTGACAAGCGCGATCACAATGTCAAGTTAATACTGCTAGAATGATGGGAGGATCAGGTGCGCTCTAAGTAGGACAATCGCGTATCCGTACATGATCAAGCAAGCGCCCCGCTCCGCAGATATAACCGCGCTAGGATAAGGGAACGAGAACACGAACGAGCGGGTGGTATAAGGAGCCTGCCATCCGCCCCGCTTTCGAATTCGTCCCAACATGTCGAACAGCAACAAGACTGTCGTTCTAGTCACAGGCTGTTCAAAGGGTGGCATCGGTTTCTCGCTGTATGTCTCTCCCTCCTCAACGCCTCCTCCTTCTCAAGTCGCTAACTCCCTGGTAAGATGCGAAGCGTTTGCCTCAAAGGGATGCATCGTGTACGCGACCGCTCGCAGGCCCGAGTCCTTGGAGGGTTTCACTCAGGACAACATCCACCGTCTCACGTTGGACGTCACGCAAGACGACAGCGTGAAGGAAGTCGTGCAGACCATCATCAAGCAGGAGGGTCAGATCGACGTGTTGGTGAACAACGCCGGTGTCAGCAACTCTTGTAAGCACCATACACACCCCTTCCAGGCCATCCCCGACGTTGCTGAGCCTTGTCCATCGCATCCAGCTCCTCTCATTGACGTTGAGCTGGAGGAGATCATGCGCATCTTCAACACCAACGTCTTCGCGGCCATCCATACCGCAAAGGCCGTCATCCCGCACATGGCCGCCCACAAGCGCGGCACGATCGTAAACGTAGGATCCGTCGGCGGAATCATGTAAGCATCCTTACATCCCCGCGCCCCTGTCCCCACGCTCGCATACCCCGTCCTCAACTCGCGGGCTCGCAAACTTGCAGACCCATCCCCTGGGGCGGCGTCTACGGCGCCACCAAAGCCGCCCTCCACTCGCTCACCGACACGCTTTACATGGAATGCAAGCCTCTACACATCAACGTCGTCCTCCTCGCCCCGGGCGGCGTCAAGTCCAACATCGCCGCCAACCAGGCGCCGCGCGTCCTCCTGCCCCCAGACAGCCTGTACAAGGACTACGTCGACTCCGTGCTGAAGCGGCTCGCCGTCAGCCAGGGGAATAGCCCACTGCCCACGGACGTGTTCGCGCAGACGACCGTGGACGCCGTGCTGCGGGCGGGGGGCCCGCCGCGGTACATGTGCTTGGGCACCGGTTCGGGGTGGTTTCGGGTTTACCAGTGGCTCCCGCGCGGGTGGGTCTTGGACATGCTCTGGAACTGGTTGGGCGAGGGGCCGAGGAAGGCAGCGCAGAAGAAGAAGAAGTGATTGCGGGCCCCGGTGCCACGTAGAGGCTGAACAAAAGCATAGGATTCATCGAGCCATCTGGGTCTCGTCCTAATCGTACTCGCGATCCATTCCTCGAGCTGGGTGCCAGAACGCGTAGCCCAGCCTTTGGGATGCATGCTCAGGAGAGTCACAACCGGCGACATCTCGTGCTGAGTAGTAGTATATGCGCACTTCGGGTACAGGAGTGCACGTGGCGCACACCACCATACCGACGTAGGATGGATTCTACTCAATGCAATGACGTTGCACAGACAAACGGGACGAGTGCGGGGACAACGGTCGAGGTGCACGGTACAGAGGATAACGGTGGAGCAGCTAAGGAGAACACTCGGAGAAGAGGATACGCTGCAATTAAAGCAGCAAAGCTTCGACGGGCCAAGCCGACCGTACGAACCACCACTGACGAATCCGACAAGGGTCGGCCGGCTCGTCGTGCGCGCGATGCCGCGACCGAGCAACCGACCATGCGCACTTCTTCCGTCGTGCAGCCCACCTCGCGCGAGGATCTGGAACAGCAGATCACGGCTCTCCGAAGGGAGCTTGATGCCGCTCGGAGGGCGCAATCGATGCCGAACCAGCGCGAGCGTTCGCACGCTGCTCCCTCCAAGGATGTCTCTTCGGACGAGGAGACCGCGCGAGCTGACCAATCCATCAGCAAGGCTCTCAAGGCTGCTCCGAAGCCCTCGAAGCGCAAGGCTCAGGCTAAGAAGAAGTCTAAGTCGAAGGCGAAGGTCACCTTCCCTTTGACTGATCCTTCCCAGGGCATGGCCACCGCCATCGTGGAGGAAGCTCTCCTACCTGGGAGCTCCAAGGACCATACTCGACCGCGCGATGGCAAGAGGCTCCCGCAGCCCTTCTCTCAGCTCGAGCCTAGCAGCTTCATCAACCGCACGCTTCGCAATCTGCCCGAGCACTCGGACAGCGAGGATCCCAGCTACTCTGGTAGCTCTCCCGGTTCCTCGAGCTCTAGCAGCTCGTCGGACTCGTCGGATCCCTCGCAGCCGTCTGGTTCGGACAGCTCCAACTCTGGAACTTCGGATGACTCTGATTCATCGTCGGACGACTCCTCGAGCGGCTCCCGCAGCTCTTCCCGTCGGCGCCGCCGCTGCAAGCACCGCCGTGGCTCGAAGAGGCGGCGGAGCTCAAGGAAGCGCAGGCACTGGAAGCACAAGTCGCTCCATATGCCGGTCTTGAAGCCCGCTGAACCGGAGAAGTACTCCGGAAGCCCTGACTTGGCCGAATTCAATCGGTTCATTGGCCAGGTGCGAGATTACCTCGACGGTTATCGCGTGAAGCCTAAGAGGCACGGCGCTGTGATCTCTCGGTTCTTGGAGGGTCGCGCGCATGAATTCTATGTAAATACTATTTCTCGCAACCCGAGAGAGTATCCGTTCAAGAATATACTCGTGGGACTATTCAATTATTGTTTCCCTATCAATTTCCGTCAGAAAACGCGTGAAAAGCTCCGCAACATGCGGCAGAACGGTCGCTCGATTCAGACTTACATGTACGAGATCGAAAATCTATTCCTGATCTTGGGAATGGATCGCAACGAGGAGCGTGTCGACGCTTTCTGGTTCGGACTGGATAAGTACATCCAGGGCGAGCTGTGGAAGCAAATGATGACGCTCCAGAGCCCGTACGAGGACGTCAAGGCGCGTGCTCAGGTCATTGAGCTCGCATGAGAGGCAACGGACGGTCGTGGCTCGCGCTCGCACCACAATGATCGGCCGCGGCACCGCGACAACGCTCCTGGCCCCGGTAACTTTGCTGCAAGGCAGGGAGCCCGTCCGGATGACCGTCAGCCCGGTCATGGTAGGGGGGGTCGAGGACGGCACCCCTCGAGACGCGATCGTGACCGCAACCACCACCGCGACCGAGAACAAGCCATTTTCGTCGGAAATATGGCGCGTGCACCTGCAAACAACCATCAGCGTGGCAGACAGCAGCGACGCAACGCACCGAACAACCGGCAGCAGCATCAGAGGCGTGAACGGCATGCTTCGCCCAGGAGGCCGAGGAACAACCAGCCCAACAATGACCGCTGCTACAACTGCGGGGAACCTGGACACATGGCTCGGAACTGCCCTAGGGCAAGGCAAGTGCGCTCGAACAATTGGGATGCACCTCCCGGAGTTGCAACATACAACATGGAGCTTATCCTCGAGGACTCGGAGGCTCTCCGTAGCCTTGCGGAGTCGACCACTTCGACCGGCGAGGTTCACTTGAACAGCGTCGAGTTTGACTACAGCCTGTTACCCACGCTTCGGCCTGCCTGGGAGCTGATCGCGCAGGACTTCCGTGGACCCATGGAAGCAAGCGCAGGTCTCGTCTCGACGGGAGAAGCATCAGAACGTGAATTGGAAGATGTCTGGGATGACATGCCTTCGTTGCAGTCCGTCTCGGACACCCTCTCCGACCTGACAGAATGCGACGAGGACATCATGTCCGGCTTGGACACAACGTCGGATACCAGCTCATCCTCCGATGGAGCTTGCCCTATTCCTGTGGAAGATGATGGTATTCGCATCAGCGAGGTTGATTGGGAAGAACTTGAGTTCCCTCGTACCCGAGCGGACGGAGCGACGCAGTATGCGTTTGGAAATGCGCTCGAGCAGCGCGCTCAGCAGGTCTTGAACCGGCACCGGCCGTACTGGCAAGGACAGAGCACAGAACCCGAGTGCGAGTTCTTCATCGTCTCACAAGTGTCGGACGACCGGTATGCGATCGAATGCACCGCGCTCGACCTGGATGTCTATGTCACGGCTGAACAACTTCAGAATGGGAACCTGGACTTGCCTAACATGTACTGGAGTGCCCTGCGCGATGCGCACATCGAGGGAGAACCCCAAATCCTTGACGGACCATCCGAGCCCTTTGGGGATGCAATGGCATTAGTTCTTGAGCAGCATCTGAACGAGACTCTGCCTTACCCGGTTGGTTTCGAAGACAACTCCTCGCATCCTCGCTTCCGCTGCTTTCAGCTGGGTGATATGGTCAAAATCCTAGACCATTATCTTGCTATTAGCACTAATGTTAGCTGCGAGATCCTCCGAAACACTCGTCTCGACTTCCGAGACTGGTATGCACATGCTGTGCTTCGCCGACAGGCGGAGTTTGACCCGTCCGGCTTTGAATTCGATGACCTGGAGGGCGAGCTTGACTCCCTGTTCACCTTGCTGCCTCCGAGCGATCGGGTCGAGCTTGCTGTCGAGCTGAACGCAACTCAGCCTGGTAAACGATCTCGGAAGGAAGAGGACAACCTCACCGTCCAACGGAATGCCGCAATCCCTCGGGATATGCGTCGAGTGATCCCGGAACCTATTGTCGTGGTCGTCCTGATCAATGGGCAGCCGGCTCGGGCTTTGCTCGACACTGGGTCCCTCGCTGACTTCATGTCTGCAAAGCTAGCACATCAGTTGAGCGTAGAAACCTTCGAGCTAGCCAAGCCGATGCCTTTGCACCTTGCTGTGCAAGGGTCTCGTGCGAAGATCAACTATGGCTGCACAGCGCAGATCGAGTATCAGCACATTCGCTCGAAGAGATACTTCGACATAATCAACTTACTGAATTACGACGTGATTCTCGGCACTCCCTTCTTCTATCAACACCGAGTCTTGACGGGCTTCAACCCAACGAAGGTCGTGATAGGCAGCACTACTCCGCTGGCCATCGAGGGCAAGCAAGCCCGAGTACTCGAGTCTCAGGCGGCAGAGATGTTCGCCGACAGGCTAGAGACGGCTCGGAATGCTCTGCGTGAGTATGCAGCTCCAATTTGCAAGGAGGCAAGCGACTCACCGCTGCCGCCGCTCCGGGCGATCAACCATTCTATTCCGCTCAAAGATGAGTCGAAAATCTACTCATGGCGGCCGTCAAAGTGCCCGGATGCTCTCCGGCACTTGTGGGTTGAGAAACGAGATGCTTACCTGAAGTATGGCCGCTGGAAAATGACCAATGCATGTAACACATCGCCTATGCTGCTTTTGACAAAGCCTGGGACAGGTGTGAAGGGCATTCCACCCCGGTTGAGGGTTGTGTGCGACCTCCGAGAACAAAATGCAAATACTCACAAGGTCACTTCGCCTCTGCCGGACATGGAGGGCATACTCCGTCGCATTTCGCGCAAACCATACCGGACACTGATTGACGGCAAGGATGCCTATGAGCAGATCCGAATTGAGCCCTCGCATGTCCCGCGCACAGCGATGACAACTCCTGACGGAAACATGGTTAGCCTGGTACTACAACAGGGTGATTGCAACGCAGTCGCGACGTACCAGACATTAATGAACCACATTTTCGCTCCGTACATTGGAGTCTTCCTGGATGTCTACCTCGACGACATCTCGGTCTATTCGGACACACTAGAAGACCATATCAAGCATGTCAAGCTGGTGATTGACCTCTTGCGCAAGGAAGAACTGTACCTGAGCGCGACAAAGCTGAAATTCCTCTGCTCGGAGATGAAGATCCTCGGTCGCATCGTGGATGACAAGGGCATCCGAATGGACCCTGATAAGGTTGACAACGTGTTGAACTGGAAAGTCCCCACTAACCGCGAGCTCTTGCGGGGGTTTCTAGGCTCTGTAGGCTACCTGGCCGACGACATCGCGACTGTCCGCATTCCGATGGGGATTCTCAGCTCCCTCACTGGCACCGAGAATAGCTTTCGCTGGGAATACACTCACCAGCGTGCCTTTGACGAGGTGAAGCGGCTGCTTCATGCGCACCGCGAGCACCACCGGGTTCCGCTCGACTACTCAGAGTAGGGTCCAGGAGTCCGGTCCAAAGACCGTTCAAAGACCGGTCTTTGACCGAGACTGGACTTCAAAAGACCGGACTGTAAGGTCGGTCTTTGTCGGTCCTGTCACGGTCACGGTCTCGGTCTTTTCGAATCAGGCCTCAGAAAAGACCGCAAGGACCGGTCCTAACATTAATAGTTTATACACTAGAAATGTAGTGTTCATGCCAGGGATTGAACCGGAGACCGCCTGTTTCCGAGTCCATACTTCCGGCACTACTAACCACTGTTCCAGTGGGCCATTATCAGCTTAGATAAAGGCATATCTATGGACCATTATCTCAGGGATTCCTTATCTGGACACTTGTTATCTTATCTCCCCCAGATAATAGTACATAGATAATGTTGTATCTAGGCAAGTAATGAGCTGCTGGTCTAACAGTTAGTAGTGCCGGTTGAACGGGCTCGGAACTGCGAGGTTTCTGGGTTCAATCCCCCCCATGAGCAATTGTTAATCGGCCTCAACCGGTCCTGACTGGTCTTGACCGGTAAAGACCGCAAATTTGGTCAGGACCAGTCCTGACCGAGAACCGGACCGATGTCCAGTCCGGTCCTAGCAGGACCGGAAAATCAGTCCGGTCCTCCAGAATTGGACCGGTCCTGTTAGGTTACGGTCCTCGGTCCTCAAAATTTTGGCCAAAAGACCGGATTTGACCGGACTCCTGGACCCTAACTCAGAGGGTGGTCCACGCATCTGGTTGGTCACCGACGGCTCGCACGGCGGGATTGCCGGTGTTGTGATGCAAGGCGACGACTTCCGGAAGGGAAAGGTCGTGGCCTTCTTCTCAGCGAAGCTGTCGTCGGCACAGTCGAACTACCCGGTACACGAGATCGAGATGCTCGCGGGCGTTGAGTCCATGCGGAGGCACCACGACATTCTCCTCGGGTGCGCGTTCACTTGGGTCACGGACCACAAGGGCTTGATTCACTTCCTGAAGCAGCGCAACCTGTCCGGCAGGCAAGCGTGATGGTTAGAGCATATCTCTGAGTTCAACTTCGACATTGAATACGTGCCGGGCGTCGAGAACGTCCTCGCGGACGCGCTGTCTCGGATCTATGCTCCCGACCGACCGGGGACCGTGCGCGCGCCATCGGAATACACTGCTTTCGACGAGGAGGGCGACTTCGCGTCAACTCTCAGTAGCTTCGCCATTTCGGCACCGGTTTCTGTTGATCCGGAGGCAGTCATTGAGCTGGAGATGGGTGAGACCCCCCAGCAGCCTCCTGCTCCTCCGACTCGTGTGCTCCGCCCACGGCAGCCAAAACCTACTGCTCCGGAGCATCCTGAACGTCGGAAGCGAGCTCCGACCGCTGTTCCAGTGCCACACAATGTGGTCACCATGTCAGACATTCCGTCGGCACCTTCGGACGGGCTGAACAACTCACCCGATCGCAATCTTGAAGGTGTGGCCCCACCCGCCACTCCCGTATCGATCACACCTCGTGTTGTCAATGGACAGGGCGCGCGCAGCACACGGCGTGCACGCGTCGAGGTTCCGCCTGCTGAAACCGGTCGCCCTGAGACCGCGCGCGAGTTTTCGAAACGAATCAAACGTGTCACCCTCCATGTTCCGAGTGGAGGGCGACAGGAGGGCGCGGGTCCTACGGACTCAGCAAATGGTCAGCATCCGAGAGACCAAGTGGTAATGCCAGATGAATATGAGCCTGTTTCGCCGCCGCTGGAGCAGGAGAACCAGTTCATGAGCTACCTTTCACAGAACACAGAAGGACTCGACTTACTTGAGGCTCTGAAGGGTCGCTACGGTGAAGACAAGTTCTTCGGCTCAATTGTTGAGAAGCCTAAGGAATTCAAGAACTTCCTGGTCAAAGATGGGTTAGTATTCATCAGGGACAACCACAAGCTGCTGCTGTGCGTGCCGAACATCCGAGTCAATGATCGGAATGCTAGGGAAATTGTCATCAGGCACGCGCACTCGCTATTAGCACATCTCGGAACTCACCGCACCCTGACGTTGTTGCGCGACCATTTGTGGTGGAAATCGATGACTCCAGATGTTCAGAAGTACTGCGAGTCGTGCATGACTTGTAAGCGGAGTAAACCCAACAACCAGAAACCTTACGGTCTGCTGAACCCGCTCTCAGTGCCCTCACGGCCGTGGCAGGCCATCGCGGTCGACTTTGTCGGGCCGCTGCCGGAGTCATCCAACCGGGATGGTACTTTCGACGAGATCACGACAATAATTGACCTCCATTCAGGAATGGTGCACTTGGTGCCGAGCCGACAGACTTACAAAGCACCCGAGGTCGCAGAACTGATGTTCGCTGAGGTATACAAGCACCACGGCATGCCCGAATCGATCGTCAGTGATCGAGACGTCTTGTTCACAAGTCTGTTTTGGACTCACTTGAATAAGCTCCTCGGAGTTGAGCTCCGCATGTCGAGTGCATATCATCCACAGTCGGACGGCTCCGCTGAACGAGCCAATCGGACCATTGGGCAGATGTTGAGGCAATGCATTGGCCCTAATCAGCGTGATTGGGTTAGCAAGCTTCCAGCGATTGAGTTTGCGATTAACCTGGCTCGGAACGGGAGCACAGGCTTCGCACCTTTCTTTCTGAACACTGGACGCATGCCTCGTGCGATGGTCTGGGATTCGGCTGGTCGGGATGAGTATCCTGGTGTCCGTGTGTTCGCACAGAAGGTCAAGAACGCAGTCATGGCTGCGCACGACTCAATCATTGCGGCGTGAGTGAAACAAACTCGCGACGCCAACCGTCGTCGTCGGCCGGCTCCGTTTACGACCGGAGACCTTGCGTACATCTCAACGGTGAATATCTCACTGCCAAAAGGTTATGCGCGTAAGTTGGCACCGAAATACATCGGGCCTTATCGTATTTCAAGGGATTTCGGTAACAACTCGTACCGAATCGACCTGCCGGCCAACCTGCGCAGACGAGGAATCCACGACGTCTTCCACGCGTCGCTTCTGCGGATTCATGCGCCGAACGACGACCGATTGTTCCCTGGTCGATTGGACAGTCAGGTTGCTGAGCTCGAAGACCGAGACAACGAGTGGGCTATCGAGAAAATAGTTAGTCACCGCGGACGCGGCGGAGACGCTATTTTTGAAGCCGTATGGAAGTCCGGAGACCGGACCTGGGTACCGTACTCAACGGTGAGGCACTTGGGCGTACTGAGTGCTTACCTCGAGGCAATGGGTGTTGATGGCGTGTCTGACCTTCATGAAGGAACAGGGACACCGCCATCAGACCCACAAGTCTTCCTTGGGTCTCTGCGTATGCCGACGCGGCGTCGCAGACCTATAAAGCGGAAGATGTCAGTGCCTCTCTCCTCCCCATCCCCCACTCTCCAAAACTCCTCTCGCTCTTCTCTCCCCATCGAGCTCTTCGCTATCTCCTTCACCATGCCTCTCCAGCATGCTCGGGTCGACTCGAGCAAGCCTGGTCTCACCCTCGTCGACGAGTCCGGCACCGCACACTCCTTCACCTGGGCGCAGGTCCGCGAGTACATCCGCTTCGACCGCGACCTGCGGGCCGGCCTCATCTCCGCGGTTAACCTCATCCTCCCCGGCGGGTATGCTCTGTTCGTCATGCTCTGGAACGCCGATTCGAACTGTATCTACCAGTTCTCAGCCTTCGACCCTGCGACGAACTCAACCACCGTCCGTGGCGCTCCGTTCCCTAACCACCTCATTGACGAGCTCGACCCGCCACCGGCTGTCCCCGACGTCGCTCCTGCCGAACCCCAGTTCACTCCGCAGCGCGTCCGCACCATCGAGCGCATGCTCTGGGGCTCCGCCGAGCGTGAAGCCCGCTATCTCGAACGCCGCGACTCTATGCAGGACAAACGCACCGAGGACCGCAAGCGCAAGCGCGCTGATCACCGTGCCGCCGACGGTGCTCGTGCCTCCAAGGCCGCCGCTGTCTCCTCCACTACCGGCTCTAGTATCGGCGTCCTCGCTGTCGCCGCTGGTTCTGGCTCCTCGGGCAGTACTAGGGTACGGGGCATTAGAAGACTGTTATTAACTCCGGCTAATTAGCAACCGTAATTTACATGTACTTTACTGGGGAACCGGAATGGGCGGAAAAAGCAGGGCTAATTAGCACAAGACGTCTGCTACCGAACGCTGGGCGCCAGACCCGGTTTGAGTCGCGTCCGCATCACTGACACCAATCGAGGATCAATGGCATGAGGAAATAGTGATCAATTCCACGGCAGAGCTTGACTCCTGTCGCTGCTCCATATTTGCTCCCTCGAGACCCCAACCCTCCACTTGAATATGAGCAACACCCCCAACTTGGAATACCTTCACCGGCTTCTAGTAGTCCAACTACCACCGACTCTCCCTCACCGCCCAACAGAGAAGTCTTACTACGCTTTTCACCTGTTCGCCCCTGATGGCGAGTGGATTTCCGATGTGGGTGTGGTAAGAGCTGTGAACCGAGAGCTCGAAGCTCGGCTCGGTTATCGCACGAGTCAGTAAGACACTTTTCAGATCAAGGAGCGCGGTCCGGGACTTACGGCACTCGTTGATGTGCTCCGAACATACGTCGCTGAACATCCGGGCGACGTTCTTCTCTCCAAGTAGGTGGCAGATGCGTGCCGGGCAGCCGAGAATGTCTACGAGGACACCGGTGTCTCTGTGAGTGAACATATTATGATAAGCATCAGCGACACACTGCAGTCACCCTTCCTCCGTGGGCTCCTTGCGGACGAGTCTGATGCCGATGCACAGTCGAAAGGTCCGGCTCGGTCTGGGTCGATGCAGGCAGGAATGTCGTCCACGGGAGCGCACTCAAAGACAGCTGCCTCGACCGCAAACTGGGATGAGTTCTGACTGCGTGGACCATATGTCATTTACGTTCTGTTGCTCGTAAATTACCGTAAATTACTGTCATTTACCTCACCTGTAATTTACTGTAATTGACCCCGTAAATCTGACCCCTGTTCATGACCGCCTGTTAATTACCCTGTTAATCAGGTCCCGGACCTAATTCCCCGCACCCTAGGCAGTACCACCATCCTCTCCTCCGCTGCCGCTCGAGGCTCGGGCTCATCGGGCATCGCCACCGGCTCGTCTTCGGGCTCTTCAGCTCACTCGAACACCACGCCTCGCCGTGAGGGCTCGCCCATGGAGGAGGACAAGGACGCGGAGGGCGAGAACGACACCGAGCTCCTCAGCTTCTCGGACGATGAGGGGACCGATAAGAAAAAGGCTGGGAAGGGGAAGAAGCGTTCGGAGTAAGCGGATCGGGAAGGTCTTCGTCCGTATGGGGAAAGTCGTCCTATCGAGTTGACGACTTTCGGAGGGCGTATGTAGCGCCCCGCGCTCGGCTTCCCTCGCTCGGACTCTACGACATTGCACCATTCATCCATCACCCAATATCTCCCCTGCTTACTTACTCACCTTCCGTACCGCCTTTCCCCCTGCTCACTCATCCTGTACCCGTGTGCCATATGCACCCTTCCAGTCCTTACTCATTATGTCTTGATGGCTTATTACCTGGTACCTGGTACTTTAGTATATAAGAACCGTACCGTACGGCGACGATACGGTAGCGTACTCAGAACAGAATCATCAGTCTTTGAACCTGTCTCTGCTGGGCGCTCTCGTGTCGCGTGTCCCCTTCCTTATCCGGAATTGCCCGCGCGACAAAAATCCAACAGTGTTTCAAGCTTGGTGAGTCGTCACCCTTCGTCACCTCGGAGTCACCGTACTAATAAGTAAGTACATAGCCTCATGTGATCACTTTGTCGGCCGACTTCTGATACTTCTACATAGAGGCTCTCACAGTGGTCTGCCATCCCAATCAGCCTTGCCATCAGCACGCCAACTTGTGAAGTGCCGACTAAGCTCGACTAAGCCACCTACGCCCCAATCGACTCCGGAGGCAGAGATCTGTGCAGCTTGCCGGTGGCTACATTCGGTATGGTCTGCATATCCCCACGTTCCAAGTTTGCGGCCCCGACACATGAGGCACAGTGGCGTTGTTCACAACAACTTGAGCGGAAGTTTTCTCAATGCAACCCCCACAAACCTTACAGCACCATCTTCAAGAATCCTCTTTCTAGATTGTATTCCCGTGATGTAGTGCGGTGCGTTCACCCGCGGCGCCAGGCTATGGTTTCATTCTTCGCGATATCAACTGCGGTATGTGTGTATGTCGCAGTGCCAGCAGCTCCGAACGAGATGAACTGACAGATCTCCGAACATAGCTTCGCAGGACCTCAACACCTTTATTTAATACGGGACTAAGTGCAGTCAGAGGCTCCTCACCCCCCTTCAGCCATTCCGGCTTATCATACTTGGAGAGCGCGATCCCAGAATGTCTCTCTCGGCGTCGAGCATCGCCGCCCTTCGGAGTGTCTTCGCTCCAGCTTTCCTCAGGCTGGCCGTCCTGATTTCTGGCATCATCGTCGCTCTTTCGCTTCTCCGCCGTCCCCCCCGAGACAAGGCTGGCAATGTTGTCCCTCCTGGTCCCAAGGGATTTCCTATTATCGGTGAGCACCTCCTTTGCGTCGTTTTCCCATTTTCACATCGCTTACACTTACATGACATCCTTCAGGAGTCTTCCCTTACCTTTCGAAGTACCCTGAACTCAGCCTTCACAAATGGGCGAAACAATATGGTCCCGTCTACTCATTCACGATCGGCGACCAGAGGTTCGTCGTCCTCTCGGACCCGAACATCGTGAAGGACATCCTCATCACGAACGGCGCGATATTCTCCTCCCGCAAGGACATGTTCCTCAAGGTGCAAACCATCCTCGTCCACCGTGGCATCACCACTAGCGGTTACAACGAGACCTGGTATGTCTACCATCCTCCTCTTCCCAAATCCTTGTTGCGCCTACTTACATTCCCCTTGACGAAACGTAGGCGCAAGCACCGCCGTATCGCGGGGAAGATCTTCACCGCACGTGCAGTCTCCACGTACGGACAAGTGATCGAGCTCGAAGCGAAGGAGATGATCCGCACGCTGTTCGTTGACGGAAAGGCAGGCGCGACCGCCATCAACCCCGCGCCGTACACCAGCCGGTCCGCTCTGAACCCCATCCTCATGGCCATCTACGGCTTCCGCACCGAGTCCATGTCGGACCCAGTCGTCAAGGAGGTCCTCCGCATCTCGCGCGAGTTCATGTGCGGCACTCACTCTAGTCAATTTCCGAATCTCGTACACCACAGGTCGGACTGATTTTTATCTTTCGATCGATAGGAACTTGACTGGCGCGGTGTCGAACGCTGTCGACTTCTTCCCGTTCCTGCGGCGCTTCCCCAACCGGATGACCAGCCGGGCGAAGCTGCTGCACCAGGACATCCTCATCTTGAACCGGCCGTACGTCGCCGACGTCGAGGCGCGCCTCAAGCGCGGCGACCCCGTTCCCGACTGCCTGGCGAAGACGCTCCTCCTCACGCGCGTGGAGGAGGAGCTCGACGACCTCGACATCGTTATCATGTGCGGTGCCCTAATCATCGCTGGTGTCGAAACGGCAAGTGTTCAAGTTGTGGAAGTTCTCGGGCTTGTCAGCACCCCATGAGTTGCTCACTCAGCGATCACGATCTACAGACTGCGTCGATGCAGCAGTGGTTCGCGGCGCACATCGCAGGTTGCCCTGATATCCAGGAGAAGGTGCAGGCGGAGCTCGACCGCGTCTGCGGACGCGACCGTCTCCCCAACGAGGACGACGAGAAGCACCTCCCGTACATCCGTGCGATCGCCAAGGTCGGTTGAGCTTGGTTCCCTGCGGTGCTATCTAGTATCGACCGTTGCTAATCGGCGCGGTGCAGGAAGTCGCGCGTTTCCACAGCCCGTTCTGGCTGGGCACGCCGCACTTCAGCACCGAGGACTTCGCGTACCATGGGTACCTGATTCCGAAGGATACCGTCGTGATCGGCAACACCGTGCGTGATGCTCGTTGACGCTATCGTATTGCCTCCGACCCGCGAGCTGACTATCCAAATCCGACGGCAAAATCAGTGGACGATGCACAGGGACCCTGTGCGGCACCCAGACCCGTACGCGTTCAATGTAAGTGGCTAAACCGTTGTTCAACTTGGCCAGCACGCAGCATGCTCTCTCGCTAACCCCCTGTCGCAGCCCGAGCGTTACCTCAACGACACCCTTTCCTCTGCGGAATCGGCTCACCTCCCAGACATCATGGAGCGCGACCACTGGTCGTTCGGGATCGGGTACGTTCCTCACACAATACTCCCTCCCTGAGTCTATGCATGCTTGCCGTCGCTGACCGTGACTCCCTTCGCGTTCCCTACCATACTCGCGCATCCCCGCCGCCCGTTCGCCCCCTTGCTTGCGCGCCAATGCCAACTTCTTCAACTTCTCGCAGGCGCCGCATCTGCCTGGGTGTCGTCCTGGCCGAGAAAGAGATCTTCCTCGGGCTCGCACACATGCTCTGGGCGTTCAGGATCGACCCCATCCCCGGCGTGCCGATCGACCTGAAGGAGTACGACGGCGTCTCCGGCCGCTCGCCCGTGCCCTTCGTCGTCCGGCTCACCCCGCGGGACTCAAGTGTCGCGCAGGTCCTGGGCTTGTGAGCGCGTCCGCCACCGTGACTGAATCGTTGGAACACACCTAGGGTCAGGGCCGCGCGCTAGCCTGAGCACTGGCACTGGCAGCGGCTTGGCTCTGGGGAAAGACTTTGCTGCACCTGGCCGGATCTCGGAGTCGTGAGCTTGCCACGCTCGCCATATACTGTACTTTAATTCTACTATCCTTGTTCATGATTGCGCCTGCTACGCAGACGGTGGAGCTTCCTCCTCCCGTTTTAATACTATCTTACTTATACCGCCGCGTCCGAGTCGGGGTGCTATCGATCGCGTACTACTAGGACAAGTTTGGCCCAGGAACGATGTGTTCCTCGTGCGGCGGCGCCCGCCCATTTATGCTCACCGCGGCCATATGATCAACAGAACTCTCGCGGCAGTTCTTCAACAGACTTCGGTGTCGGTCGAGCTGGCGTACGTTTTGTAATTCGTGGAGGTGACCTGCTGCCACTACCTGGGGCTCCTGTGCTAAGTATGTTGCGACGGAAGCTGATAGCGCGGCGGAGAGCAAACCGAGCACGAAGTCAGTGACAAGCGACGGGGACAAAGGCTCGCGTTCGAACATTTGATGACCTGATAATACAAGTGTGATACAACTGACTACGTAGAACAGAGCAAATCGTACAAAGATGTGAAAACAGAAAGGGAGGAAAGAAGGGCGGGCCATACCCGCTCGCTAACGCAACGACGGAGGGCAGAGAGAGGTCCACACCCTACGGCGACTCGTCCTCGGGGAGAAAGTCCAGGCTGTTGGTCGTGCGCCTCTGCGGCGTGTGAGGGGAGCGGGGTATGACGAGGTGACGAGGGAGCGGGGGCTCGGAAAAGAATGCCTTGGCCTTCTCGATGTGCTTCCGCTTGTTCTCGACGTTTTTCGATGGGGGTTCCTGGAACCTGGTGGACGAGGGCTTCCATCCGGAAGGAATCTGATCCTCCACCTTCTGGTCAGGCCAGGTGCCACAAATTGCTGCGCTGAGCGCAACCACCATGTCGTCGTGGGATTTGAGGAGCTGCGCCGAAGCCTTTTCTGCGTCCGTGGGGCCCTCGATCTGTGGCGGGGCTTGTTTACTGGGACGAGCTCGGGCGAGAATTCTCGCCATGGCGCTATCGGGCTCAGAAGGTGAACGGGCTGAGGCTGACGGGCCGGTAGTGGTGCTAACGGAGGTTGTGGCCGGTGGCTTGGCCATGGATTTCTCGAAGGCCTCGTGGGCGAGCACTACGTAGCGAGCTCTGAACCAGGACAAGAGTTTGGCGAACAGCTCGTCCATGGGGTTGTCGAAGCGGATGTAGGTGCCGGAGCCGACACGAATTTTGCCCAGCTCGATTGTGGAGCGCTTCAGAGCACCGCAGATGTACGTCCTATCCTCGTAACCGTAGAGGTCGAAGTAGGAATCCAAGAAGTTGGCAATTGACTCGCCATCGCAGTTAGCGCTCTTCATGTAACGGAGGGTGTAGTAAAGGAGCACATGGAAGAAGGACTCGAGTTCGTCCGGGATACCGATGCGGATCGCGCCAGTCGAGAGTAGGGCTATGGACAGGTACTGCCAAGTTCCCTGAGAGCATGACTTCAGTTTCAATCACGGGATGCTCAAAGCCATGTATGTAATACTCACCGTGCGCTCCGGTTGGCGAGCTGTCCGTGGTTCGCTTTCATCCTTGTGGACTGGCTTGGACATCTCCCAGTCGGCGAGGATGCCTCCCCACTTGACCGAGGCCACGCCGTTCAAGTCCACGGTGACCCGGGGATAGATGAGGATATTACCTGAACTGATGTCGCGGTGCAGCAAAGGCCTCTCCAGGTCGGTAGCGGCAATCCAATGAGCTGCACCCAAAGATGAGTACGTCACGTACGCGAGGATCAGTTGATGAGGGACTCACCAGAAAGACAGTTGAAGAGCACCCTAACATGTTGAGGGTATTTGAAGTGATTGAGGGGCATGGCAACCTCCTGGACGACGAGGCGGTAGTGCTTGTGGCGTCGCAATGTGCGGACTTCGGTCTTCATCGCGGATTGTGGAGAGGCCTCCTGGTCACCATCTTCTCGTCGTCGCTTCTTGCGCGTGGAGGACGAGGAGTTGACGCAGGTGCGCGATGAGTCAGTGGTAGAGGAGTCGGAGGTCAAGCGGTCGCGCTCCTGCCTCTCGCAGTCCTCCTTCTGCTTCTGCTTCTCCAGCGCCTCCTTCTGGCGCTCCCACCAGTCAGGCGTCTCCGTCGCCTGCCCGCTGATGTCCCCGTGGCAGAGCATTGCCGGCACGTTGGGGACTTGCCCCTCGTTCAGCGCCGCTAGGATGTCACCCTCCTTGTCGACGAACTCGTAGTTGGCCCGCCACGCGTCCTTCAGCCACACAAACCGCTTGGCAGTGACACAGTCGAGGGCGACGTATCCACGTGTACCCCGACCCACCATGCCCTTGGCACGGAACGTCGGCTTCGCGATCAAGAAGTGGCGAAACTTCTCGCTGTCAGCGACCTTCTGGCCGGCAGAGACCTCGACAGGGACCTCGACGCGATACCGCGGCCACCCAGGGACGAGCGAGTGCTTGAACATGTCTTGCACATATGCGAACTCGCCCTCGGGCAACGTCCCGCCCTTGAGCATGCGCTCCGAATGGTCGACACAGCCCTTCTCATGCGCAGCCGTGAGCATACGACGCCAGTCGGGATCGGCCTCGGAGAGACGAGTCGCGGTGGGGTCGAGACCAAGCTGGGCAGACGAGCAGTTTTCGATCTGCCAGAGGATGTCGCAGAAGAAGCGCCAGTTCTGGACGTAGTTGAAAGCCTTTGTAACCACCACGCCGGAGCGATCCCAGCGCAGGAATTGGGCTCGAGAGCCGATCATGGCGAGCATGAAGAGGGAAACGCGCTGCTGCACAGCAAAGACGAGCTCGGAATGAGCCATCATGTCTTTTGGAACGTCTCTACCAGCGGTGATTGGGACGGCCCGGGAGCTATGTTCGTCCACCTCGTTGAACTCGGACTTCTTGAATAGGATAGGCATGATCTGGTCAGCCCACTCTCGTTTCGTATTGGTGGTCCCATGTGCGTTGGAAAAGAATGCGACGGGGTCGACTTCCTGCCGGTTGGGTTCCACGGCCAGTGAGGGATCAGGGTGTTCATCGAGCTCACAGATTTTGAGACTTAGAGCTAGATCATTGCTATTGACTGCTTTGACCTGTGCGTTAGGTGTCAGTTAGCCAAAGGTAGTGAGCGAAGCAAGCTGTCAGCAACGAACGACTCACGAAGGTGGCACGGACGATGGCTTCGGTCAAGTCGTTCGCCTTTGATAGGTCGGCGAAAGGATTGTTGTCCCGCTGTGAGTTAGCCCTCAGACTATTCCCAGAGGTAGGGAAGAATGTGTTGCAGAACTCGTCCGGCTCAACAAAGACTGCGCCCCAGCACGCCATGTGCGGTGGTTGACGGAAGGGACTCGAGATTATGCCGGCGTGCTTGGGAGGCATTGAATGAGTATTCGTAGAGCCTAGATTCAATCTGCAACCAGTTATCCAAGAAAGCCCACGGACAATATTGTGAACATTGCTGTCGATGGTGGCCGTTCGAGTACAAGTTCAATTACCATCTTGGGAAGCATGAAGTTCGCTTACGTCAAGATCTGTTGGCGCCGGCCTTTCAGGCATTGCCGCGCATGCAACTTGAAGCTCGTGGCTCGAAGCTATGTGGGTTACAGTATAGAGGCACATATTATACACATCTACAAGGGAGCGCACGTCTTGACGACACTGCCGGCACCGGTGCTCAAACAGCGAACAACAGCCGGCCGGTGGGCGACTCAGATTCCTGTGTCACGACGTAGCAGGGTAGTTGAGGAGGTTTCGGCGTGACGGAGAGAGATGATAACGAAGAGGGGACCAAGGAGGGCACAGTCAGTCACCTAAAGCGAATGTAACCCTGCGTTCGACGAACATTCCGTGTTGTGAAAATACAGTGGATACAACCGAGCAACCAACATACAGTTTAGCAAAAGCGTCCAATCGAGGCGAAAACAGAAAGAGGCATGAGAGAAAGACATAAGTCATACAACATCAGATCATGACATCTACCGAAGGTACTTATTCCTCGGGCACGAAGTTCAGACTGTTGGCCGTGCGCGTCGGCCGCCGATCCGGCGTGCGAGGCGGGGCGGGCGTGACGAGGTATTGAGGAGGAGCGGACGCGCATTTCTTCGCATCCTCGATGCGTTTCCGCTTGTTCTCGACGTTCTTCGACGGAGGCTGCTGGAACCTGCCACCGGACGGGGGCTTCCATCCGGAAGGGATTTGGTCCTCCGCCTTCTGGTCAGGCCAGTTGCCACAAATGGCTGTGCCGAGCTCGACCACCATGCTATCGTGAGACTTGACGTGCCCTGCTAAGGTCTCCTCCTCCTCTGACGGGCCCTTGTCCTTCCTCGGGGCCTGCTGAATAGGGCGGCGTCGGGCGAGAGCGCTCAATACGTCGGTATTGGGCTTCAACTGCGTGCGGGCCGCTGCTGGCGGGCCAGTCATGCTGCTGGCCGAGGTCGCTGCCTGTCGCTTCGCCGTGGCTTTCTTATTCTTCTCGTGAGCCAGGACAATGTAGCGGGCTTTGAACCAGGACAACAGCTGGGCGAACAGGTCGTCGAGGGGGTTGTCGAAACGTATGAAGGTGTCGGAGCCAACGCAAATCTCGCCCTGCTTGATCGTTGAGCGCTTGAGAGCACCGCAGATGTATATCCCGTCCTCGTAACCGTAGAGGTCGAAGTACTGATCGAGGAAGTTGGCAATTGAATCGCCGCTGCAGTTAGCGCTCTTGACGTAACGGAGGGCGTAGTAAAGGAGCACGTGAAAGAAGGATTCGAGCTCGTCCGGGATATCGACGCACATCAAACCGGGCGTGAGCAGCGCGATGGAGAGGTACTGCCAGGTCCCCTAAACGCAGAAGGCAATGTGAGATGACGGGACCTTCAAAGGAAAGCCACGCTACTCACTGTCCGTTCCGGTTGTCGGGCCGTCCGTGGTACGCTTTCGTCCTTGTGTTTTGGCTTGGACATCTCCCAGTCGGCGAGGATGCCTCTCCACTCCAGCGTGACCACGCCGTCCGCATCCACGGTAGTACGCGGATAGATGAGAATATTGCCTGAGCTAATGTCCCGGTGTAGCAAAGGCTTCTCGGGCATAGTAGCAGCTTCCTCATGAGCTGCAGCTAGATGTGAGCACGCCGGCGTGCAAAGGCCAATTGATGGAGGACTTACCGATAACGCAGTCGAACATCACCTGGACAAGCTGCTGAGGGTATTCGAAGCGATCAAGAGGCATCGCAACCTCGCGGACGACGAGGCGGTAGTGCTGGTGGAGTCGCAATGGTTGAATTTCTTCAGTCTTCGTCCCAGACTCGTCGTGGTCATCTTCCCGTGGTCGCTTCTTGCCCACTGACGATGACGAGTTGACGTAGGTGCGCGAGGAGCCGGTCGCAGAGGAGACGGGGGTGGAGCGGTCGCGCTCTTGGCTCTCGCGCTTTTGCTTCTCGCGCGCCTCCTTCTGGCGCTCCCACCAGTCAGGCGTCTCCGTCGCCTGCCCGCTGATGTCCCCGTGGCAAAGCATTGTGGGCACATTGGAGACTTGCGCCTCGTTCAGCGCTGCGAGGATGTCACCCTCCTTGTCGACGAACTCGTAGTTGGCCCGCCACGCGTCCTTCAGCCACACAAACCGCTCAGTGGCACAGTCTAGGGCGACGTATCCACGTGTACCCCGACCCGTCATGCCCTTGGCACGGAACGTCGGCTTCGCGATCAAGAAGTGGCGAAACTTCTTCTTGCCGTCAGGGACCTTCTTCTCGCCGGCAGAGACCTCGACAGGGACCTCGACGCGATACCGCGGCCACCCAGGGACGAGCGAGTGCTTGAACATGTCTTACACGTACGCGAACTCGCCCTCGGGCAACGTCCCGCCCTTGAGCACGCGCTCCGAATGGTCGACACAGTCCTTCTCATGCGCAGCCGTGAGCATACGACGCCAGTCGGGATCGGCCTCGGAGAGACGAGTCGCGGTGGGGTCGAAACCGAGTTGCGTAGCCGAGCAGTTGCCGATCCGCCAGAGGATGTCGCAGAAGAACTTCCAGTCCTCGATGTAGTTGAATGCCCTCGTCACGACCGTGCCCGAGCGATCCCAGCGCGTGAACCGAGCTCGTTTGCCGACGACGACGAGCATGAAGAGCGCAACGCGCTGCTGGATGAGATGAAGAAGCTCCGAGTACGTGATCATCTGCCCACGGGCCTTCCTCCGTGAGAGCGCCGAGGTGCTGATGTTCTCCTTCTCCTCGTCGAAGGGGTCGTCCGCGGTCTCGTCTCCCTTGAACTCGACGGGGAGCACCTGGTTGCCCCAGTCCTGTTTCTTGTCGTCATTGGCGTCGCGTCGGAAGTACCACGCAGCGTCGACCTTCTGCCGGTTGGGGTCGATGTAGAGGGGATCTGGTCGCTCTGAACATTCGCGGAAGAAGAGGCCGGGAATGAGATTGTGGTCGTTGACGGCCTTGGCCTGCATCACGCCCCCACGGACGGTTGAGAGACGAGAACACGAAGACGAGTGGTACCACTCACAAATTGAGCGCGGATCTTTGCTTCGTTGCCCTTGAACTTTTGGAGCTTGGCGAGCTCGGTGAAGGGATTCGCCTCCAGAACGGGCTTCGGCTGGTTGGGGTTGCTGGGGACGGGGAAGTACGCGTCGCAAAACTCCTCCTTCTCGGCGAGGACGGCAGCGTGCGCCATATCGTCTGCGATGTGCGCGCGATATTGAGTCAGGGATCCGCGTCCTTCTTCGGGAGTACCGAGAGAATGCTTGTGGTGGCCGTTGGCGCGACCTTTGGAAAGAGGAGTGTCTGAGTTTACGACTGGGTCAGTCATGGGGAGGATGGGGGGTGAGGAGAAGGGACGTACGGACAGAGAAGTGCGCTGCAATTTATAGCGTTCGACGACGGCTGAAAGCCAACTTGTGCCCCGTGGTGGGATGTGTGACGCGTCCCAAAGCGTGTCCTAGGGTTCCTATTCCCGCGTCGAGTCAATTATGACAAGGAGGGAACAATGAAGTGCCGCCAGAAAGACAAAGGAACTGATGGTGGCCGTTCTGGTTCAAGTTGGGGAGTCCTTCCATATCGGGCACCACGAGGCTCGCTTATGATAGCAGTAGGCGCCGGCATGCGTGAGGTGAGTAGCACTGCCCCCTGCCAGCTGAGCGCGGTCTACAGTAAATCTGGCATTCGAGCGAAACTATAGTACAAGGCCTGGTGTGAGGATAAGTTTACAACTACATCAAGAAGGAACAGAACTATGAGGACTGGCAAACTGATAGAGAACGACGATGATAATTGGAGCAGGACAACAGGAGCGACGAGAACGCGGTTCAAGACAGAAACCAATCAATGCTGTTTGTGCCTCCCGTACCCCGTGGTGTGGTGTGGGACGCCGGTTTTCTTCCTCTCCGGCGTCTTCGGGGGCAGCCGAGACGGCAGGATGGGCAAAGACACCGCGAACTGTGGTCCATCGACCTTCCGCCTCTTGTTGCTGGCCAGCGACGCGGGCAGGGTCGGGCCCGCCGCCTGGACAGGTGGACGGAAGTCCTTGGCGACGCGGTCCCCCACCTTATCGTCCACCGTCCATTGTACTGACGTGTCGTCGATGTCGAGGGCCTCCTCGAGCCGGTCCATCATCTCGTCATGCGTGAGCACGTACTTGCAGAACTCCTCGTCCTCCGCGGAGGGCTGGCCGGCTGCGGGGCGACCCAAGGATTTGCGCGGTGCCCTCACTTTGTCACCTCGCCTAGGCCGAGGGCGCGGGTTCTGGCGACCTTTGCGGGGAGGGGCCGAACCGGATGAGGCTTGGAGGGTGCCAAGCGGAGGCACGCCTGTCAGTTGGTCCTCCTCGAGCTCGTATTCGGTGACAACGTGGTGGGCCTTGAACCACTTGAGTAGGTCTTCGAAGATCCCGTCCAAGGGGCTGTTGAACTTCACGAATGTGCTTGTGGTTTGGGTAGCGGCGGCGAGAAGCATGCCGTTCTTAATGGCCGCCAACTTCTTTTCGCCACAGATGTAAGTGTCGCCTTTAACGCCGTAGGTGTCGAAGAACGCGCTGATCCAGTTGCCAACAGCGGACTCGTCGATGTTGGACCGAAGGTAGCGTACTCCATAGTACAGGAGGACGTAGAAGAACGCCTCGAGCTCGTCGCAGATCTCGACCTCCTTGGGTCGAGATAAGAGCGCGACGGACAGGAACTGCCATGTGCCCTGAAGCACTAGTCAGTGCACACACTCAGCATGATCATTCTGAACCACTCACAGTCCGTTCGGGTTGACGGGCCTGACCCTTCGTCACGGTCTGGTGGTCCTTCGGCTTCGACATCTCCCAGTCAGTAAGCAGGCCTCTCCATTTGATTTCAGCGCCGCTTTCATCCTCGATGACGCAAGGACGGATAAGGATGTTGCCGCCGCTGACGTCTCGATGCAGGAGCTGGACCTCAGGCTTGGTCGCAGCGTCGAAGTGAGCTAGTAATCTGGTTCAGGACGAGCCGTACATGCAATGGAGAGGAGCACGCACCATAAATACAGTCCAATACCACGGAAATGAGCTGTCGGCCGTGCTGGAAATTCACGAGTGGCATGCCAACCTCCTTCTCGACCAGGCGGTAGTGTTTGTGGAGACGAAGAGGACAGTCTTCCCGGAACGCAGAGAACCCGGTGTTCACGCCTTTCGGAGGTGGCACGCTGTCTTCGGACCTCTCGTCGTCGCATTTGCGCTTGCGAGATGCCGAAGACGACATAGTGGAGATTGTCTGAAGTGGCAGGGAGGAAGGAGACGGGGAGGAAGGAGACGGGGAGGAAGAGAAGTCAGGCTTCGGTTTCGACGACGACCGCGGGTTCTTCGCTTCCCACCACTCGGGGGTTAGAGTGACCTGGTCTTGAACGTCACCATGACAGATGAGCGTAGGGACGTTCATCACCTTGGCCTTGTTCAGCCGTCGCAACACATCGCCCTCCTTGTCGACGAGCAGGTAGTGCGCCCGCCACGCGTCCTTCAACCACACAAGGTCGCCCGTCTTGCAGTCCAGCGCGACGTAGCCCCGCGTCCCGCGACCGGACATGCCCCGCGCGCGAAACGTCGGCTTCGCGATGAGGAAGTGGCGCGTGGCCTTTCCGTCGGGGACCTCGACGCGGTAGCGCGGCCACGGCGAGTTGACGGACTCCGAGAACATCGTCCGGACGTACTTGTAGACGAAATGTCCGCCCGCAGGCAGCTTCCCGGGCGCGAGATCGCGCTCCCTCTCATCCACGTCATTGGCGTGTGGCTCAGCGACAGTGGTCATGCGGTCGTAGTCGACATCTCCAGGACGGAGGTGGATCGCAGTAGGATCGAGACCGAGCTGAGCGTCGGTGCACAGGGAGATGCGCCAGAGGATGTCGCAGAAGAACTCCCAGTCCTCGACGTAGTCGAACGTCCGGGTAACCACGGTGCCAGAGCGGTCCCAACGGATGAAGCGGGCTGTGGTCCCGATGACGACGAGCATGAACAGGGCGACACGGTGCTGGATGGCGTAGAGGAGCTCGGCGTAGCTGATGCATTGGCCGCGCACCAGCTTACGCGAGATCGTCTCGGTGCTGATGTTGTCCTTGCCATCATCCCAGGGATCGAGGCCGACATCGTCGCGCTTGAACTCCACGGGAATGAGTTGGTCGGGCCAGCGCTGACGGCCGTCGGTGGGGGCATGTTCGGCTCGGTAGAAGGCCGCGTCGACCTTCTGCTTCTCGGGGTCGAGCGTAGAGGGATCGGGACGCTCGCCGCATTCGCAGAACTTGAGACCGGGCACGAGATTGTTGTCGTTGATGGCTTTAGTCTGGTACGTCGGAGTGAGCCACCCAACCGCAACCCAACCAGAAGCACAGAATCACTCACGAATCGAGCACGGACAACGGCTTCCTTTAGTTTGTCGGCCTCCAGGAGCTCGGCGAAGGGGTTCTTCTTCAACTTCGGCCTTCGCTTGAGATCAGCGGGGTCGCTGGGGGTAGGGAAGAACGCGTCGCAGAACTCGAGCCGCTCGGCGAGCACAGCGGCGTGTGCCATGTCGTCGGCGAACTTGCGGCGTCGCTGGTCGAGGTCTTCGCGTTTGGGATCCAAAAAGAGAGACTGTTGGTCCCGGGTTCTGTTGCTGTTGGAGATCGGAGTACCCGTGTAGAAGTGAGGAGCCTCAGCCATAGTATGTGCAGGGGAAAGAGAGAATGTAACTTACGGGAAAGAGAGAGAATCGGGGTTTTATAGAGTTCGTGGTCGTGGTTGGGATTGCGGTCGAGTGGCCCAAGCGTGCACGTAACGGATGGGAAAGGAAGGAAACCTCAATATTCAATAGCGGAGTTCCAAGCGAATTATGAAAAGGAGAGAACAAAAGACTTTTATGAACGGCGGGACAAAGCGGATGGTGGCCGTTCGAGTTCAAGTTGAGATGCCAAATCGGGCGACACGAGGCTCGCTTGTGAGCAGCGATAGGCGCCCAACTCAACGAGTCCACTCGCTCATTCCAAGTGTGCACAATGCAATGATGTATCATTTATGCAGTTAGTTATGCTATGCTGGTATATTGTGATTTAACACAGTTGTTCCTCCTGTTAACGACGTTGAGAAGTTGAAAAGAAACAGGAAGTTGAACTGCAGTGAGTGGTTAGAACCTGTGACACTGCCACCGTCAGTGCTCCTCGGACTTCCACGGCTGTCGCTGTTGACAATGACTGCAGCCAGAGGTCGTCATTTGACCGATTATCAGGTTGCACAATATGCATTGCGAATCATCATGCATCATCTCTCGACTTGGCTGCATCCGTTTCGTAAGTAAAATATCAATGAGAAAAAACAAATGCCAGGAGCGTGGATTGAACACGCGACCTCCAGAATTCCGACCCGATGGGGCGCTTCAGTCTGTTGCTCTCCCAGCTGAGCTATCCCGGCCATGTCGTCCTTCCTCACATTACTACTAACATATCGTCGAATGTGTCTATAGTATCGATGATGTCATGACGTTTCTTCAACGAGCTCCATGGCGGCGGCGGAGTCAGGCTCAGCATCCCGAGGTCGCCCCACTATAAACTGAATGAGTTCCCTCACCCGACAAGACTGAACAGACCATATCTTCTTCAGAACGCTACCACCATCCCCACCTCACAATGACCGACAACATCCGCAGAGAGAAGGAACCCGCCGTCAAGTCGTCGGAGTCCTCGAACCTCCCGCCTTCGCGCTCGACCAACATGTTGCGCCCCGTCTCGCCCCCGCTCGTTCACACCCCCCTCCGCCGGCTCATCTACTATGTCGCCATCTTCGCGACCATCATCATGGCCTTTTACTCCTGGCGTATGTTCCAGTGGAAGACCGAATACGGCGGCTGGTGGAACCTCGCGCTAAGCAAGCGACCCCCAGGCGCGACCGCGACAACCGCGACGAACGCGCGGTATACAGGGAAGGGCTCTGGAGGGAGTGCGTTGGTGGAGGACAAAATCCAGGCGTTGGCGGACGCGTTGGGCATGCCGTCGTCGGACCTCGCTTCGGCGATCGCGGACGCCGTGCGCGAACATGTGCCCCCTGCAAGCCTCTCATCCGTCGCTGCGCATGAGCCGTCAGGGTGAGCAGGTGCTTCCTTCTTCAAGCTTCGTCTCTCCCATGTCTGTGCGGCTGATGGGCAGATAGGACGGCTGTACAATACCTCGTGAATCCGACGGGTGCCCCCTCGGGCAACCAGGCGGGTACGATGAAGAGCGCGTTCGAAGCTGTTGTGGGTCTGGACGAGCCGTCGAATGAGTTTGGTGGAGAGTGAATGTTCTCAGAAAGCTGATGGACAATGGGACATCTAGGATGTCGACTACGTATGCTTGGTATATTAAATACAGTACACTATAGCCAGCGGCATCGAATTCAAGTTAGCTGGAGTCGACTTCGCGGTCATCGCGAGTGACGTCATACGCGCGGTGTTGACAGACAACTCGAACTCGAACGTCTCGCGGGGCCCCGGCCATGAGTAGTACCTCTGCCGCGTTCACGTAGATGCGCACCATACCTCTAGTGAGTACAAGGAGGACGCGAAGCACTAGCACTTCCGTGGCCTCGAACGAACCACAAGCAAGCCAATCTTACCTTGGTAATACATAGCTCTCATCTCTACCGTCATGCAGCACTGGCGGACGACTTAGGACTTTGTTTGGTGTTTGTTACCGAACGGTGTGTACGCTACCAGAGGTACTACTTAAATACAGGTCCGTGATGCGAATATAAATAAGTCCGGGAACCAAGTCCGAGCACGAAGTCCGTAATAAGAAACGAAGCATGTCCGTGCTGAATCATGCATATGCGCGGAGTAGAACAGCGACTCTCTGTTGAAACCGGCAGTCAGCAACAGCAACCGCAGCCAAGCCAAGCCTTCGACCGAACGCTACTCACAAAGTGGCGATCAGATGGCAAGGAAAACGTGCTCCTCAGCACCCTCGACCTCTCCATCCTCATCCGGAGAGGCAGGAGGAGGCGTCGCGTCCTCGTCCGACGACGTTGACCCAGACAGATGGAAGTATCCCCCACTGCCACTGCTGCTGCTCGTCGGGGCGCGGGGGGTGCGGCTCACGTCGTCTTCGAGGAAGGGCGGGCGGGGCGTCAGCACGGGGTCGTCCCCGAAGACGTCGAGGCCGAACGAGAGCCCCATCCCCGTCCCGTGGAAGCTTGAGCGCGCGGCAGGCGCACGCGAGCGGCGCGTCGGGAGAAGGGGACGCGTCGAGGGCGCAGGTGCGGGCGTGGGCGTCGCGGGGGGTGTGGGGAGACCGTTGAGGATGAGCACGTTCAAGGCGGCGCGGCGCGGGGTAGGGGCGAGGATGGTAGGATTGGTGGTGGTGGTGGTGGTGGTGGTGGGGAGGGTGTGTGGGACGGCACGGATGGTGCGCTGGGGCGTGCGCATGGTGGAGGGGAGGCCGAGGCCGAGAGACTGGATGCGGCGGATGTTGGCTCGAAGATGAGCGTGGTAGATACCTGGGAGAATCGGCGTCGTTAGTGTCTTGCTCCATTCGAACTGACAAGTGACCCAAGGTACTCACGCGTATCGAGCGCAGGCCGCCGAGAGAGGGACTCGGAGGGTGGAGGCATTGTGTTGGTGAAGACTGGGCCAGCCAGCGCGAACGCAGAACGGGCGAAGGTGGAGGTAGTGTTCGCAGCCATGATGATAAGTGCTCTGAAGACAAAGTTAGAAAAGAGGTCTTGGATATCATGGCAGGACGAACTTACCAGCGATGCCAAAGTGCGATACAGGCGACTGTGCGGTGTGGTTGTGTTCGTGATGTAGGGACTTTACGACGAGAGACGGGCTCCTTATATACCCGCGGCCGGGGGGATGTGGGGCCCACAAGGACCACTAGTGGATTGCGAGACTTAGAATTTTCGAGCTAAATTCTCCAAGGTCACCAGCTCCTTTGAGACGTCCATAGTCCGGACAGTAACGTACTTCACGACTTCCGCTGACAAGAAGCATCGGTTCACCCATGTATATCCGCATCTCATGGGTAACACATCGGCTGGCATTGCGCATGCGACATGGATGCATAGGCTGGTCTGTCAGTTCTCTAGCCTCCTTCCAAACTACATTCGGGTCGGACTCGCGGATGTTTTTCCGGGACCGAGCGAAACGGAGGCGAGGCAAGGTTATGCCGGTGTAATGGTCCAAAACTATATGCGAGCTACACACCTCGTTGATCCAGAAAGACTTCGAGCGACGCCAAGTGTTGCTTCTTCAGCTCCCTAGTCCATTGGACCGAATGGGGGGAAAGGAACCTTCACAGCTCGTCAATCGCAATGGTGGTGCCAGAATACCACCAGTCGCCTGGCGGGATAGGGAAATACCCAAGTACATCGATCGTCGCGTGTAGATTCGCCGATACAGGTCGGGCCCGATCCGAGAGTGTAAAGTCCGGTGTGCGAGCGCACCTAGCAGGGGAAAGTAAGGACAGAGTAGTAATGCGTGGCGGAAACCAGCCGACGGCGAAATCCCTGGTCTCGATCGATGCATATGTCCAGTCCAAGCTGTGATTTCAAAGGCAACTTCGGCGTTCCGTCACAATGCATGCGCATATAGGTGGGCAGAGGTATTGTAATGGCCGGGTATGCCTCCAGCCTGCCTTCCGCGGAATCCCAAGGATCACTAGACTCGATGAATGCTCTGCCGCTCACCTCACCCTTCCGCCACGTCTGAGAACTGGTCCCAAACGCGATTCGGAGCAACGACGGTTAACAGACTGAAAGGATGTGAGGAGCAGCGCAATCAGTATGTGCGTGGACCTAACAAATTAGTGTCGTTGGGTTCGCATTCGTCCCACCAACACAAGGGACACGGGCCAGCGCGCGTGCGGCGTAACGAAGCCGCCTGACATCCGAATCCGACGCACCTCCGGGGCTGAGGCGACGCGTAGTCGGCCGGCGACCAGACAATGCAGAGGATAGGAACGCGGGAGATACGAGGACAGCGGGTTCTGGTTGCTCCTGTATGGATTACGTCCGAAGGGAATAGCAACACCGGGTGCTCACCAACGATTGAACGCCCGCCCCTGGCGCGTCCACAGTCTATTCATCCGTCACTCCACGAGCACTGTGAGATCTGGCGACGACAAGCCTGGAGCTGACAAAGATATCTCGGTGGGCCACAAGTTGCCACAGGGAATTCAGCCAGTGCACTGGCAACTTTTCTGTACACATTCCAGCTTTTTGGCTGTATAGAATGGGTCGGCCATGATCGGGTTGGGCGTGAATCGAGGTGAAGCGGGAGGCCGGCCACCCTATGCATCGAGACTGGAGCATGACCAGAAAGCAGTTCGAGGTGTGTGACAAAGCGACGCATGAGTTTGAATCCCTGAGGCTGAGGAGAGCACTTTTCAGAGCCGTGGAGAAAGACAAGCATAGCATGTATGTGGTAGAACGGAAAAGCGCTCTCGGACTTCATTTGCCTATTGAATGGAGGCATTCAAGTTGATGATGGTGGGGTGGCGGCCGCGATGAGGCGCGCGGCGAGGGCACTTGTCACCTCCCTCAATCTGCGGCACATCTCTCGCACTGTGCAATCCCGACCGTATCACAAACTCTCTTCCATTCACTTGGCATGGCTCCACCTGTTGCGACATCTCCCTGATAACTTGGCTATGGATGCGTTGTCGCTGCTGTACTCTGCTCTCGGTCATGGAGTCAAGACTTCTTGCCAACATCTGAAGCAAGATATCCGCTCTCAGGTGAATATGAGTCATCCCAGCTGGAAACCGAGTGGAACAACAAGGAAATGGAACTCACAAACTCTGGGAACGGTGGCACAGGCTGTCAATAATACGCCATCGCGTGGAAGGGATGGCAACAGCGGGATGCTGGGCGACCAAACGCCATGCAGTGGATAGATCTTCCCTGTTTGGCATCCCGAGGAGCATGTTCACAACCGCTATTTGGAAGATGCATAGCCCATCTCGGTAAGTCTATCTTTCGCGTCAAGTATCTTCTCCGAAACCCGTTGGGTCTGCTCGCCTCGGCCGTATGTTGCATTGGAAGCTCGTGCTTTCCATCTATCCACGTACTGTTCCCCGCGGTATCCGATGTGCTGTAAAGGCAATGCATCTGCATCTGTCTATGATGACCGGGAAGCTCACCGCACTTCATCCCGTGTCTTCTCTGTCTCACACAGACATCACTTCCTAGCTTGGCTCCGGTTGCATTCAACCATATTCGCAAGCCGTATAAAGCTGCAGCTACACACCGGAGCGAGGGTGCTCGGTTTCCGACCACCGAGTACCCCAGCCTCTGCTGCATCGGCCTAGATGGCCTCCCCCACCGTTCTCCACGTCAACCTCGCCCTGACTTGCGTCGAAAGTCTCCTCTATGGGATCTTCTGCGTACTTGCGATCATTTCTCTGGCCGTTCTCGTTGCGCGCCGCTGGAAAAACCCCAATGGGACTTCATTGTCCTCCGTCGGCGGGCCGCTGAGCTCCCCGCTGGTCATCGGGACTGTTCTTTTGCTTATAACGGTCAGCGGGGTAAGCAGCGAACCATCCGTTTCCCGCTCTACTCGTTCTCAGTCACCTGTAGCATTGGTGCACCACTGTCTTGCGCTTGTTCCAATCCATGGATTACGAGGGGGGCCAGCATATGGGGGATTACTACCTCATGGTGGAGCTTACGCCTCAGGTCGTGGCCACCGCATTCGTGGTCGCATCCGTAGTGGTTGGAGACATAATTTTGGTGTGTGCTGCTTCCAACAGTTTGTCCCACGCATTTCTGACCCGTTACGTCCTTGTGGAGACATATCGCGCTTGGATAGTGTGGGATAGGAAGCTTGCTACGGTCATCTTCCCCACGTTGTGCACTTGCGCGTATATTGGTGCGCAAAGCCCTAGTGCTTTTCTGCTGGTATGCAACTGACATGTTTTGAATAGGTGCAGGGATTAGTGTTGTCCAGTTATTCGCGGTGTTCAAGCCGGAGGAGAGTATCTTTGTGCTTGCCTCGAAACGCCGGGTGATCACAACGGCGGCCTTGACACTCTCGTAAGCCTGTGTTCTTTTGATGGTTGGACTCGGGGATGTAACTGTGGACAACTTGCAGGACGAACATGTATGGAACAGGTACCATCACTTCAGCACATCACGCTCGACGGTTTACCTATCTAACTTCTCTTAGGATGCATTGCATATCGTATATGGTCCACAAACAGAACCATAAAGCACAAACGCGCGTCGGGCTCTGGGTTGGGTCTAGATCTGTCGGTAAGCGCAACCACGTACGCTGAAGCCGTCACTGTCAAACTTAAGTCGCGCCGACTCGCGCGTTGCTAGGAAGCGTTAGTCATTTTCGTGGAGAGCGCCGCACTGTACACGTACGTCTCTGCACCCCATTCTATAGCCCTCGCAATCACCTGCTCACCCAGTTCGTTATGCATTGCATGCGACACCACAGCGCCTGGACGTTCTTCTTCCTCGTCTCCTACATCGTGTCTTCCCCGCTCGAAGCGTTCGCCTTCCACTGCATCCCCGCCGCGACCGGCATCTCGTTCATGCTCATCATCGTCCGCGTCGGCCTCGGGTTCTCCTGGGCGGAGCCCGCTGTCTCCCAGCTCGGCGTCGCCGGGCTGGGTCCTCTCTCGGGGATGCAGACCCGAGGTCAGAGCGACTCTGTGGCGGCGTACCCGCTCACGATGATCAGCCTCAACGTGACGAGGACGGTGGAGAGGGAGACCGCGACCGATTTTGCGCTGCCGCGGGCGGGGACCACCAAGGGGGACGCTGACTCGGACACTGCTGGAGATCCGGGGGAGTGCGTATAGTCCGAGTCTTAAGTTGAAGTAAAATCGCAGGCGGGGCATTGTGATTTATGTCACCAGGAAGGTACAACATAGATGCAAGAAGAATAGCATTTGCACCGCCGGGATAGCTCAGCTGGGAGAGCAACAGACTGAAGGGCCCCATCGGGTCGGAATTCTGGAGGTCGCGTGTTCAATCCACGCTCCTGGCATTTGTTTTTTCTCATTGATATTTTACTTACGAAACGGATGCAGCCAAGTCGAGAGATGATGCATGATGATTCGCAATGCATATTGTGATAATGGGTCAAATGACGACCTCTGGCTGCAGTCATTGTTAACAGCGACAGCTTGTCCGAGGAGCACTGACGGTGGCAGTGTCACAGGTTCTAACCACTCACTGCAGTTCAACTTCATGTTTCTTTTCAACTTCTCAACGTCGTTAACAGGAAGAACAACTGTGTTAAATCACAATACTGTAGTAAATCACTCAGTTCGACATGTCACGGCTCACAGGCTGTCCGATCTGTCGGATCTTGGGCGCTTGTAACGGGTCACATTGGTCGCCGTCGATCGCGGCCTCCAGGCGGACCGGCGCTTAGGGGCGGCGCGCTGTCGCGCACCCTCACACTGCACCCAAATCCGTCGAAATCTGGGGTCTGTCACAGGTCACCGGGGCGGGTGTCGGATTTTGCCCGACTTTGGCCGGTGTCACGGGTCACAGGGGGTGTCGGACTGAGTGATTTGGTACAGTATACCAGCATAGCATAACTAACTGCGTAAATGATACATCATTGCATTGTGCACACTTGGAATGAGCGAGTGGACTCGTTGAGTTGGGCGCCTATCGCTGCTCACAAGCGAGCCTCGTGTCGCCCGATTTGGCATCTCAACTTGAACTCGAACGGCCACCATCCGCTTTGTCCCGCCGTTCACAAAAGTCTTTTGTTCTCTCCTTTTCATAATTCGCTTGGAACTCCGCTATTGAGGGTTCCTTCCTTTCCCATCCGTTACGTGCACGCTTGGGCCACTCGGCCACTCGACCGCAATCCCAACCACGACCACGAACTCTATAAAACCCCGATTCTCTCTCTTTCCCGTAAGTTCCATTCTCTCTTTCCCCTGCACATACTATGGCTGAGGCTCCTCACTTCTACACGGGTACTCCGATCTCCAACAGCAACAGAACCCGGGACCAACAGTCTCTCTTTTTGGATCCCAAACGCGAAGACCTCGATCAGCGACGCCGCAAGTTCGCCGACAACATGGCACACGCCGCTGTGCTCGCCGAGCGGCTCGAGTTCTGCGACGCGTTCTTCCCTACCCCCAGCGACCCCGCCGATCTCAAGCGAAGGCCGAAGTTGAAGAAGAACCACTTCGCCGAGCTCCTGGAGGCCGACACACTAAAGGAAGCCGTTGTCCGTGCTCGATTCGTGAGTGATTCTGTGCTTCTGGTTGGGTTGCGGTTGGGTGGCTCACTCCGACGTACCAGACTAAGGCCATCAACGACAACAATCTCATGCCCGGTCTCAAGTTCTGCGAATGCGGCGAGCGTCCCGATCCCTCTACGCTCGACCCCGAGAAGCAGAAGGTCGACGCGGCCTTCTACCGAGCCGAACATGCCCCCACCGACGGCCGTCAGCGCTGGCCCGACCAACTCATCCCCGTGGAGTTCAAGCGCGACGATGTCGGCCTCGATCCCTGGGACGATGGCAAGGACAACATCAGCACCGAGACGATCTCGCGTAAGCTGGTGCGCGGCCAATGCATCAGCGACGCCGAGCTCCTCTACGCCATCCAGCACCGTGTCGCCCTGTTCATGCTCGTCGTCATCGGGACCACAGCCCGCTTTGTCCGTTGGGACCGCTCTGGCACCGTGGTTACCCGGGCGTTCGACTACGTCGAGGACTGGGAGTTCTTCTGCGACATCCTCTGGCGCATCTCCCTGTGCACCGACGCTCAGCTCGGTCTCGATCCGACTGCGATCCGCCTCCGTCCTGGAGATGTCGACTACGACCGCATGACCACTGTCGCCGAGCCACACGCCAATGACGTGGATGAGAGGGAGCGCGATCTCGCGCCCGGGGAGCTGCCTGCCGGCGGACATTTCGTCTACAAGTACGTCCGGACGATGTTCTCGGAGTCCGTGAACTCGCCGTGGCCGCGCTACCGCGTGGAGGTCCTCGACGGCAAGGCCACGCGCCGCTTCCTCATCGCGAAAGCCGACGTTTCGCGCGTGGGGCATGTCCGGTCGCGGGACGCGGGGCTACGTCGCGCTGGACTGCAAGACGGGCGACCTGGTGTGGTTGAAGGACGCGTGGCGGGCGCACTACCTGCTCGTCGACAAGGAGGGCGATGTGTTGCGACGGCTGAACAACGCTAAGGTGATGAACGTCCCTACGCTCATCTGTCATGGTGACGTTCAACACCAGGTCACTTTGACTCCCGAGTGGTGGGAAGCGAAGAACCCGCGGTCGTCCTCCACACCGGAGCCCGACTCCTCTTCCTCCCCATGTCGTTCCTCTCCGACTCCACAGAGCCATTCCACTTCGTCATCATCAACGTCTCGCAAGCGCAAGTGCGACGATGAATCGAGGTCCGAGGACTGCAGCGCTGGCTACTCGGCATTCCGGGAAGACTGCCCTCTGCGGCTCCACAAGCACTACCGGCTCGTCGAGAAGGAGGTCGGCATGCCTCTGAACAACTTCACAGACGGGCAGCAGCTCACCTCGCTTGTATTGGATTGCATCTACGGTAAGCATCCCGCAACGATATTCTGCTGCTGTCCTGCTTAACGGAGAATCGACAGCCCACTACCATGCTTCCACCAAGCCGAAGATCCCGGTGCTGCATCGGGATGTCAGCGGCGGCAACATACTCATCCGTCCTCGCGTCGTCGAGGATAAAAGCGGCGCGGAAATCAAGTGGACCGGTCTCCTCACCGATTGGGAGATGTCCAAGCCGAAGGACTGCCAGACGACGCCGGAGGGTAAGCCGCGTCAACCCGAACGGACGGTGAGTGGTTCAGAAACGTCCATACCGAGTGTCCACTGACTAGTTCTTCAGGGAACATGGCAATTTCTGTCTGTCGCACTCTTGTCTGGCGCCAAGGACGTCGAGATCTGCGACGAGCTCGAGGTGTTCTTCTACGTCCTCCTGTATTACGGAGTACTGTAGTAAATCACTCAGTTCGACATGTCACGGCTCACAGGCTGTCCGATCTGTCGGATCTTGGGCGCTTGTAACGGGTCACATTGGTCGCCGTCGATCGCGGCCTCCAGGCGGACCGGCGCTTAGGGGCGGCGCGCTGTCGCGCACCCTCACACTGCACCCAAATCCGTCGAAATCTGGGGTCTGTCACAGGTCACCGGGGCGGGTGTCGGATTTTGCCCGACTTTGGCCGGTGTCACGGGTCACAGGGGGTGTCGGACTGAGTGATTTGGTACAGTACGCTACCTCCACTCCAACATCGACGACTCTGCCGTTGGGACCTGGATCAGCACGTTCTTCGACACCTACGGCGTTAA
This sequence comes from Ganoderma leucocontextum, assembly GCA_020736865.1. Classification (NCBI taxonomy): domain Eukaryota; kingdom Fungi; phylum Basidiomycota; class Agaricomycetes; order Polyporales; family Polyporaceae; genus Ganoderma; species Ganoderma leucocontextum. The sequence goes on from JAHKGY010000009.1 coordinate 2,231,225, forward strand.
GGGCAACACTTACATCTGCGGGAACGAGAAGTTGGCGGCGATCAAGAGCGGCGCGCTCGTTGTCGCTGCTACCAACACTGATAGCACGCTCGTGGAGTTTGACAGCCCCATGGATCACTTGCTCAAGAACCTTCTTATGTGGTTGCGATGCAACCACGTAGTCGCCCAATACGAGCGCGAGAAGAAGAAGAAGAAGAAGCCCGCGCCCGAGGCCGTTCATCAGAACTTTGGGAAATTACTTAATTGCCTTAAACAGCGCTTAAACACTCTTATCAGCGCTTGTTTGATGAGCTAAGTGAGTAAGACACCGGAAATAAGAGGGAGCACAGCCACAACTGTGGCGAACATGGGTCGAGTTGCACTGTTAATAACTCACCTCTCGCTCATCTGTTTGGCTTCGAATTCTGAAGGTAGCTTGCCCTAGTTTACGCGAACTATGTGGCCAGGTTTCGTTATGATCAGAGCTAAAACGGCGGCACAGTAGCTCGCGCTTTGAGCCCAAGAAAGAGAGTAGGTGAAAAGGCAGAAAGTCACCTCCTGCATATCTTCTCTCCCAGAGCTTCTCTAAACTTGAAACCTGGTATATCGTTTTATCTAGTACCCAATAGGCTTCGTGCAAAGTTTCAAGAGATTCTGGCATCATATGGCTGCACAGTGGCCTCCGAGTTTTCGATAAGATAGCTAGATTATCTCATCTGAGGCAACTTGTGCCATTAATATCTTGAGCTACACTGGTCTGTTTACATTGAAACTTTGTATATGAATTCACCTAGTACCAAACAATGTATGTACCAAATTCCATCATGGTCCATATAGAAACGAGTGTACAGTGGCTTGTACTTGAACCCCCAAAATGCGGTGCAGGATATTAAGAGCGCTAAGCAAATAAGTGATTTCCCGAAGTTCTGATGTTCTCCCTCAGCTCGCAGACTCGTCCAGTTCCGAGCACATGCGCAAACGCCGCTGTGGCAAGCGCCCCATGGAAGAAGAAGTTGGCGCGGAGACGGTCCACGTGCTCACCTTCAGTGCCGCCGTCGCTCAACCGTCGGAGGAAGAGTGGACGCTTCACAGGCAGCTCCTCGCGCACGGGCCAATGATGAAGCTTCTGGAGGCGACCATCGACGCCATGCCTGAGGGGTGCAAGCCGTGGGGGCCAAACGACAAGGTGGGCGACCGCGTCGCCAAGGACTTCCGTCTGCCTATCCTGCCTGCGGGCCCCACGCTCCCCGCGTCGTTCACTAGCAACAAGAGGCGGAAGGCCGATGGACCGCAGTTTGCGGTGTCTTTGCCTATATTGACGGCTCGGCGGCCACCCAAGACACCGGTGAGGAAGCAACCCTTCGTCCCTCACTACACCACGGGATATGCAAGGCAGAAGCAGCATTGATTGCTTGCTATCTTCTGACGCAGCTTCATCGCTCCTGTTGTGCTTCTCCAGCTACTATCATATTTTTATCTGACTTTGTTTTTCCAGACTGTTGTAGTTTATTCTGATTTAGGATTACTCACGTTCCGCCCGTACATCTTTATGCGAACTGCTTTATCATATTGTACTACTACCTGATTCAACGTATTCACTTGTCTGCAACACCGCTCAGCCTCTTCGTGTGTTTCATTTTTCACACAGTTCCCATCCACCGGAATAATGTTTATCCTGCCAAATGGAATGGAATCACACACGCGACTCGTCGTCGATAGTGTGTGTCTCGGCCTTACGCTCTCATTTGGCAATTTCTCTCAATTAATCGTGACCCACGGGAAAGTCAACAGCTGTGATCCTCGATAATGTTGGAACCAACGACGAGCTCGGTCACTTTTAGAGCACCTCTAATCCTTGTCACGATCTGCTAGCTAGCATGTAATTAGGATCTATTGCAAACGCGGCACCCGGGTCGACCAATTGCGTCATGGAAGGTTCGTAAGGGTCTTATCTCGATTGGGCGCCTGTGACCATGCCATCGTTGCCGTGTCGTCCCTCGCTTCGTGATCCTGAATCACCACCCTCCGAAGTGTTTTCTCGAGTCCTGTACTGTCACAGCTCGCACTTCTCGTCGTACACCTGCACTCACTCTGATACTCATATATTGCGCACCTCTGCCTTCCCGGCCATCATGCAAGTTGCAACATTCTACCAAATCCTACCCGGACCGTTGAGGAGACACGGGTTCCCGGCCCCCGAGTTGATAAGTTTCTCGCTGTTCCCTCTATATCTCTGCTGGAGAGCCTTCAACGCACTTGGAACATTTTCATAAACATCGAGAATGCGGACAATATGCAGGGCATCGAGGTCGCTACCAACTGGTCACTATCCTTGGTCGCATTTTCATATGTCCTTGATTTCTTATCCAATTTTCCATGCACATAGGTCCACGCTATTGACGAGTACGACTGATCGGCTCTCCTCTTTGGGCTCCAAGTCAATCCTGTCATCCCCCTCATATTCCTGTACATTTTCTCGGCAAAAGTCCGGGCTGTTGCCCAACAAGCGCGCATTTAAACATGAACTGCTAACCACGAGCCCCGAACTCGAACAGCCACCATTGCCCTCTCCTTGCTGACCCCAAGCACGAACCGCTCAACCGAGGACGTCGCAGATTCGCGGAAGGCATGGCACACGGTAGTATACTTGCCGAGCAGGATGAGTTCAATGACACGTTCTTCCCTGCACCCAGCGACAGGGAGAATCTCAAGCGCAAGCCGCAGTTCGCACGCAACCCTTTTGCAAAGCTCTTGGAAGCCGACGTACTGATAGAATACGTTGTTCGTGCTCGATTCGTGAGTGGTCCTGCACCTCTCGCTGCATCGTGGGCGGGAGCTGACTCCAAATTCCAGATAGAAGCCATCAACAACAACAACCTCACGCCCGGTCTCAAACTTTGTGAATGCAGCGGGCGCCCTGAGCCCTCGCCTCTTGACCCCACCATACACAAGGTTGACACTGCATTCTTCCGCAACGACTCGGACTCTCTCGCGCCTACCGACGGCTGACAACGCTGGCCTGATCAAATCATTCCCATGGAATTCAAGCGCAACGAGGTGACCCTCGGCCCCTGGGACGGCGACAAGGACAACAACATTGGCACATCAACGATCTCGCCTGACGACATCATCAAAGCTGAGCTCCTCTACGCCATCCAGCATCGCGTCACCCTGTTCATGCTCGTCATCATCGGGACGACGGCTCGCTTTGTCCGCTGGGACCGCTCTGGCACCGTGGTGACCCGGGCGTTCGACTACGTCGAGGACTGGGAGTTCTTCTGCGACATCCTCTGGCGCATCTCCCTGTGCACCGACGCTCAGCTCGGTCTCGATCCGACTGCGACCCGCCTCCGTCCTGGAGATGTCGACTACGACCGCATGACCACTGTCGCCGAGCCACACGCCAACGACGTCGACGAGAGGGAGCGCGATCTCGCGCCCGGGGAGCTGCCTGCCGGCGGACATTTCGTCTACAAGTACGTCCGGACGATGTTCTCGGAGTCCGTCAACTCGCCGTGGCCGCGCTACCGTGTCGAGGTCCCCGACGGAAAGGCCACGCGCCACTTCCTCATCGCAAAACCGACGTTCCGCGCGCGCGGGATGTCCGGTCGTGGGACACGCGGCTACGTCGCGCTGGACTGCAAGACGGGCGACCTGGTGTGGCTGAAGGACGCGTGGCGGGCACACTACCTACTCGTCGACAAGGAGGGCGATGTGTTGCGACGGCTGAACAAGGCCAAGGTGATGAATGTCCCCACCCTCATCTGTCACGGTGACATCCAGGACCAGGTCACTTTGACCCCCGAGTGGTGGGAAGCGAAGAACCCCCCATCGTCGTCGAAACCGAAGCCTGACTCATCTTCTTCCCCGTCTCCTTCCTCCCCGTCACTTCAGACACTCTCCACTATGTCGTCTTCGGCATCTCGCAAGCGCAAACGCGACGACGAGAGGTCCCAAGACAGCGTGCCACCCCCGAAGGGCGTGAACACTGGGTTCTCTGTGTTCCGGGACGACTGTCCTCTTCGTCTCCACAAACACTACCGCCTGGTCGAGAAGGAGGTTGGCATGCCACTCGTGAAGTTCCAGCACGGCTGGCAGCTCGTTTCCGTGGTATTGGACTGTATTTATGGTGCGCGCTTCTCTCCATTGCATGTACGGCTCGTCCTGAACCAGATTACTAGTAGCTCACTTCGACGCTGCAACCAAGCCCGAGGTCCAGCTCCTGCATCGAGACGTCAGCGGCGGCAACATCCTTATCCGTCCTTGCGTCATCGAGGATGAAAGCGGCGCCGAAATCAAATGGAGAGGCCTGCTTACTGACTGGGAGATGTCGAAGCCGAAGGACCACCAGACCGTGACGAAGGGTCAGGCCCGTCAACCCGAACGGACTGTGAGTGGTTCAGAACGATCGTGCTGAGTATGTGCACTGACTAGTGCTTCAGGGCACATGGCAGTTCCTGTCCGTCGCGCTCTTATCTCGACCCAAGGAGGTCGAGATCTGCGACGAGCTCGAGGCGTGCTTCTACGTCCTCCTGTACTATGGAGTACGCTACCTTCGGTCCAACATCGACGAGTCCGCCGTTGGCAACTGGATCAGCGCGTTCTTCAACACCTACGGCGTTAAAGGCGACACTTACATCTGCGGCGAAAAGAAGTTGGCGGCCATCAAGAACGGCATGCTTCTCGCCGCCGCTACCCAAACCACAAGCACATTCGTGAAGTTCAACAGCCCCTTGGACGGGATCTTCGAGGACCTACTCAAGTGGTTCAAGGCCCACCACGTTGTCACCGAATACGAGCTCGAGGAGGACCAACTGACAGGCGTGCCTCCGCTTGGCACCCTCCAAGCGTCATCCGGTTCGGCCCCTCCCCGCAAAGGTCGCCAGAACCCGCGCCCTCGAGCTGTCTACAATGGGACGGGCATGTGGGTTGCAAAATAGGCGAGCAACACATGCAAGTTCCAAGCAGACGCCGGTGAACACAGCCACGGCTAGCGCGCGGAGAAGGGAACGCGTGAAAAATACAGCGATACGGGGAATCGAACCAACGCATAAGGAGCGCGCAAGGACACTTATCCGCTGAGCCAGCGACACATTGGAAGGCACGGCTTTGAATGCAATATGTGCATGGAAAGATGGCATACAGAGCTCTTGGTTCCAATTCCGTATTTATGGTAATGGCTAGCTTCCATAGCGTGAGAATGAGAGAAAGGTGAGTGTCACTGGCAGGCAACGCACACGAGAATGAAGACAAGTATAAGACTCTGAGGTGAAATTAGGTTTAAGGTGTTCCTAAGTTAGACAAGTAGGACGAGCATGTGGCGTGCTCGTTGGGAATGGAGCGGAGTGAGCGTATGAGCCAGGAATAAGTACAGTGTAGTGACTTGCATGCACTAGGGCTACTTATTCTGATGATGGTGGTACAATTGTTTTACCATAAGGACTTTCCTCGTGTGTCCCTGGGGTTCTTCAGAACACTGAATCTGAACTGTCTTCCAAGCCTTATGCTTACTGTATCCGATCATACATTGTGTTTAGCTGCGACGACCGAAGGGTCCAGATGAGCACACATTTCGTTCAAAGCCCTGCCTTCCAATGCGTCGCTGGCTCAGCGGATAAGCGTCCTTGCGCACTCCTTATGCGTTGGTTCGATTCCCCGTATCGCTGTATTTTTCACGCGTTCTCTTCCCCGCGCGCTAGCCGTGGCTGTGTTCACCGGCGTCTGCTTGGAACTTGCATGTGTTGCTCGCCTATTTCGCGACCAACATGCCCGTCCCATTGTATACTCTACCGCCCTCGGCCTAGGCGAGGTGACAAAGTGAGGGCACCGCGCAAATCCTTGGGTCGCCCCGCAGCCGGCCAGCCCTCCGCGGAGGACGAGGAGTTCTGCAAGTACGTGCTCACCTGGCACGACGAGATGATGGACCGGCTCGAGGAGGCCCTCGACATCGACGACACGTCAGTACAATGGACGGTGGACGATAAGGTGGGGGACCGTGTCGCCAAGGACTTCCGTCCGCCTGTCCAGGCGGCGGGCCCGACCTTGCCCGCGTCGCTGGCCAGCAACAAGAGGCGGAAGGTCGATGGACCACAGTTCGCGGTGTCTTTGCCCATCCTGCCGTCTCGGCTGCCCCCGAAGACGCCGGAGAGGAAGCAAGCTGGCATCCCTCACCACACCACGGGATATGCGAGGTAGATGCAGCATTGATTGATTGCTCCCATCTGACGCTTTCTCGTCGCTCCTTTTGTACTGTCCGACTCGTAGCTACTATTATTTTCTATAATTTTGCTTTCCGGCTTGCCGGTTTACCCTGATGTACCTGATTCTTCACACCCCGCCTGTACGAATCCGTTATAACCCCTTCATTGTAGCGCTCACTATCCTAATCATAGACCCGGAAAATGCTACTTATTCCGACGCATTGCGTCAGTTCGTACAGTTCTTATCTTGATTCAGCGCTTATAGCCTTTGCCACGTACTAAGCAAGCGCTTGCCTCATGACTCGTCCAACAAGTCCAGTCTTCCGCTCCTGTCATGATCGGAGTCCCGCGGTTGATAGCTATTCAGTCCTGCTTTCGCTGTGCACTATATATCAGTTGAGCACGCCCAAAATGCCTTTCCTTGCAATGCCATAGATCACCGGATGGCTGACTCAAGTCTCTGCAGTTACAGATGTACCGATGTGTCGATGAACGAATACAGATCAATTGCCTTCCGCGTTGAATGTATCCAATTGTCTACTCAGGTGAATGAGCTTCGGATGATATGCATATCAAGCTGATAATTATCCAACGCATCCGAGTCTGACCCACAGCTTCCCACTCGACCTTCTTCTCCGGAGCATCGACATGGCATGTACGCACACTCGTGGGTGAGCGAGTTTCTGAAAACACTTGACTCTGAAAAACACCCAACTCTGAGTCCACAATTGGACGACCATCATAGGGATCTAGGGCATCAATGCGCCACTGGTCCCCACTCGAGTAACGCGAAACTCGCTTGCGATGAGGTGGCAGTATGAATTGTATTTGATGTTTGATTCTGTAGATGAGGAACTTTTCACCAGTCTCCATTCATAGGCACAATAACCAGATATGAAAACCATTGACAGTGGACGATTCAGACTCCTCGGTGCTCCGACCCTTGAATGTGCGTAGCCGCTGGACCTCGTGCCGCGCAAGTCAACTCGGGCCACCGTTGTGGCTTGGTGTTGCTCTGTCCACTTCCACCACGACATCCCCGTTCCCGGTTCCTCCTTCCGGGTAACATCGTGTCTTCAAGTCGAAAGCACTGTGCTACTTTTCCTCACTCGCATCTATTGACCACCGCGATCCTCGGAACAGCACAAGGTGGTTGGGTGGCTGGCGTCTTCCTCCCTCTCGACCTCCTCCATCGTCCACCACCATGGCTCTTGGATCCTCTTTTGAACACACACCATGCTCAGCGCGCAAGCTCCCTAGCGTCGTCGAGTCCGTTGGTGAAGTCGAACTCGACCAGTACCGCGCAAAGGCCGCAGAAGACATGGCGAACTGTGCGATTCACGCCGACAACATCACAGAATTCCTCGACGAACTTCTCCCATGGCCACCAAACACGGAAATTCCTTCGAGGGAGCCTCTGGATGAGAATCCCTTCAAGGTTCTGGAGAACGCAGACGACTTGACGGAGGATGTTGTGACGGACCTTCTGGTAACCACTTTGCTCTGAGCAGTTCAACCACAGCTAACACGTTCATTAGGCCAGGATCCTCGTCAAGTATAACCTTGCTCCCGGCCTTAAGCTGTGTCGTTCAGAGCACCTTGCCGATTCCAAAGACATTGACAAGACAGGCCAGAAGATCGACGCCGCGTTCTTCCATGTCGCGGATGCCCCGAACGACGGACGCCCTCATTGGGCATTGCAGCTTCTTGCCGTCGAGTTCAAGTCTCGCCTTGAGGGGCGGAACCACCACGATCCCTACGACGACACTCTGAAGGACGGGAGTGCGGATGCCACCGCGGACTCCCGCGCCCGGGTCCGTGGGCAGACAACCACATACTCGGAGCTCATCCACGCCATCCAGCATCGCACGGCGCTCTTCATGCTCATCGTCATCGGCCGCAAGTTCCGCGTCACGCGATGGGATCGAGCTGGGACGATTGTCACGAACGCGATCGACTACTACGAGCATCCAGACGCGTTGTGCGACTTCCTCTGGCGCATCGCTCATCTCTCTGATGAAGCCCTCGGCCTCGACCCCAGCGCTGTTCGCCTACACCAGAAGGACTCGTCGTACAAGACGATGGACTTTCGTGCAAGCGCGTCCTCCGCCGACGTCGACTGCACGGAGCGCGTGCTGGGCGAGAAGGAGCTCATGAACGTCGACATGAATTCGGTGACGTTCAGCTACGTCAGGAAACTGTTCGCGGACTCGATCAGTGGCGACTGGCCTCGCTATAAACTCCGCGTCCCAGACGGAGATGAGCAACGGTGGTTCTACGTGGGGAAGCCCCTGTTCATTGCGCATGGCATGGCCGGGCGGGGAACCAAGGGCTGGGTTGGTTTGGACGCGAAGCGCAACTGTTTCGCGTTCATCAAGGACTCGTGGCGTGCTGCATATGACGAGCTCGAGAAGGAGGGCGATATCCTTCTCAAGCTCAACCGCGCCGACGTCCCGAACGTACCGACGCTGGTTTGCCATGGGGACATCGACGAGCAGACGACGAGGACCGCGCAGTGGTGGGTGGACAAGAACCCGGTCCGCAAGCAGGGTCTCCCCAAGTCTCAGTCGGTGGTTGGACGCATGAAGCGCAAGCGGGACCCCGGCACGCCACTGGAGCTCCCAGCAGCGGATCCCGCCCACAAGGAGGTGCCTATCTATGCCGACTCGGTCTCTTTCCGACACGACTGCCCAATCCGCATCCATACGCACTATCGCATGGTGCTGGCGGAGGTTGGCCTACCCCTCAAGGAATTCGCTTACGGGAAGCAGCTCGTAATGGTGCTCCATGATGTCGTCAGCGGTGAGTCCCCCAATTCATGTATGATCCATGTTTTGCATGCTGAGATTTGCTACATGTAGCTCATCATTGTGCCGCAACACATCCCGATCTCAAGATCCTTCATCGCGACATCGGTGGCGCGAACATTCTTCTTTACCCTAAAGTTGTGGTTGAGAATGAGATCCGGTGGCTTAAATGGGGAGGTATCCTTATTGACTGGGAGGTCTCAAGGCCCATCGTCGCGGAGGGCACGCCATCGATTCCCCGCCAACCGGAGAGGACGGTGCGTGTGTTGCCGTTCATCACTGGCATCGGACATTTGGCGTGCTCAACTCGGTTATTTCTAGGGATCATGGCAGTTCACGTCGGCAAATATCCTCAACAATCCCTCGGCACCAGTGAAAATCGCCGACGAGCTCGAGTCTATTCTGCACGTCCTTGTGTACTATGCCGTTCGGTACCTGCTTTCGAACACCTCCCCCGACGAAGTCGCGACGTTCCTTGACGAGTACTTCGACTGCTACACCGTTCGTTCCGAGACGAAGCGGATTACTTGCGGCGAGAAGAAGTCGCTGACCGTGCGGACGAGCGGCGAGCTCAGGTTCCAGCGGGACCACGGCCACGTTCGCCTGCTCTTCCAGAGTCCACTCGATTTTCTGATTCCCTGGATCCTGGAGAGACTCAAGGGGCATTACAAGGTCATGGACTATGCTGCGTCGAAGGGAAAGAAGCCGTGGAGGCTCCCTGCCCCGGCGTGGACTTGGACAGGACCGGCGAAGGCCGCCCCACCCCCAGAGGCCGATGACAGCTCCTCCGAGAGCGAAGAAGACGACGACGAGGACACGATTTCCTGGGACCAAGTTCGCAAGCCGGAGATCGACCGACCAAGTGAACGCGACAAGAAGTTTTCCGAGGTACTGTCAGCACACGCGTCCATGCTAAGTTGGCTAGAGCAAGCCGCGAGGCGTACCGATTGGTCGAAGCACGACAAGACTGGGGACCGCGTCCCTCAGGGCTGGAGATCTCACCACCTACCCATCCCGCCGCGTGTTTCTGTCCGTAACCGGGCCGTGGCTCCTTCGCAGATCGATTCGAAGCTCCGTGCTTCGGAACCCGCTGGTGGGTCCAGGAAGAAGAGGGCTAGGCGGGAATGTTGACGCAGAGAACTCACAAGGACCCGGGACCACGGACTCGGACTACTTACTACTTACTACTAGTAGTATGATACTGGCATCCAATGTTGCACTTCTGTTTTGACTGCGATTTTCATGCTTCCTGGAAGATTCTTCACTTGCCACATGACCTGGTGCACCAATGTAATACACTATACTTCGCACTGAATCGACAATGCAACTGACTCGGATTCGGACTGAGTTTTGAGCTGGGGATCACGATTCAAGTACTGGCATCAGCATCGTAGTCCTGGCGGCGACCATAGACTGAAAATCTCAGACTTCCAATTGCACATGCATACGGGGTAAGTTGTAAATATATCGGGTGGATGCAAATGAAGTACTTACCAAGTACGCTTCGAATCGGCGGTCTGAGACTCACGCTCAGCCTAAGCGGAAGCGCTATGTAGAACCGGAAATAGCCGAGAGACTTGAATGTGGCGGAGGGCGCTTGATTGCTTGTTCGACTTTGACCACCGTCTCCTCGCGCGCCGTTTCGCGCTTTGTAACCACCACCGTCTAAGCCGTTCTTTCGAATCCTTTGCCGTTTGCACCTCTGGTCCTGTTATCCTCGTACCCATTCTGATACTCAACCGCGCCCCTCTGCCTTCTCTGCCATCAACATGGCAAGCCCTGCCGTTGAATTGCAGAGCCCCGAGTTTCTCGACAACTTTCTCGCTGTTCCTTCTGTCTCTCTGCGTGACAGCCCTCGCATTCTCAACTTTTTCAAGAAGCTCGAGAATGCGGATAATATGCGGGGCACCGAGGTCGCCACTCATCTGGTAATTCTTCCTTGCATCTCCTTGATTTCCTATCTAATTTGTGCGCATAGGTCGATGCTATCAACGAGTACGACCTATCAGCCCCACTATTCATCTCTCAATACACCCGCGACTCTTCTCCGGGCTCCGACTCGACGAAAGGCATCGGCATATTTCGTCACCTGGACGTTCGCCGCGGCCAACCACCACACTGGGCCAACGCCCTGATCCCGATCGAGTTCGGACGATACGTCGCGGGAGCGGATCCATTTGACAACGGAAAATACGACGACAAATATGGCGACCTTGAATGGAGGCGAAAGCAACTCCTGAAACAGATCACCGCCACCGCCGAACACCTCTACGCCGCTCAGCAACGTGTTTCTCTGTTCGTCCTGCTTGTAATAGGCCGCCGGTTTCGCATCCTCCGCTTTGATCGAGCTGGCATCATTGTCACCCCTTCCGTCGACTATTACGAGCACCCTGATGCCCTCTGCGACTTCCTTTGCCGTGCCGCACGTCTTGACGACGCCTCCCTTGGATTCGATCCCACCGCCTCCCGCATTCTCCCTGGCGGCATCGACTATCTTCGCATGGACAATGCCGCCCTAGAAGATCCTCACGACGTCGATCACGAGGAACGGTGCCTCCAAGAAAACGAGATTACGGGTCCCGTCGTCTTCAAATATGTCCGTAGCGCGTTTCGTGATTCTCTGAAGAACGATTGGCCGCGCCACAAACTCCAAGTTCCCGACGGCTGCAACACACGCCAATTCCTCGTAGGCAAACCCGTCTTTCGCACCAGTGGCGCCACCGGGCGTGGCACGCGTGGCTACATCGCGTACGATTGTCAGACCCGGCGGTTGGTGTGGCTCAAGGACGCCTGGCGCGCATCGTACGTCATCGCGGATACCGAGGGCGACGTTCTGGCGAGGCTCAATGCTGCGAATGTCACCAACATCCCAACGCTCGTATGCCATGGGGACATCAATAACCAGACCACGATCACCGCTGACTGGTGGGAGCGCAAGCGCGCAACGTCCTCCACGCCCACGACCCCGCCCGCTTCGTCATCTTCAATCTCATCCCACACCCTCACCGCGTCTGCGTCGCCAAACGGAAAGAAGCGCAAGATCCAGGAATCGTCGGGAGACGACGAGAACACAGCGTCATCCCGTCGCCATCGCAGTCCTGATGCGACTATCCGCTCGGACTGCCCTCTACGTCAGCACACCCATTATCGTATTGTCGTCGAGGAGGTCTGCATGCCGCTCAAGTCCTTCAAGTGTGGCCGACAGCTAGTATCCCTCCTTTTAGATTCTCTTCACGGTACGTCTGCCGCTTTCACTCGATTCCCATTGCTCCGCTGACACTATAGTACGCAGCGCACTACGAAGCGGCCACGAATCCGAAGACCCGCTTGCTCCACCGCGACATCAGCGGCGGAAACATCCTCATCTATCCCAAGGTGAGATGTCGCAAGGCTGGAAAGAAGCCTTCCTTAGTTTGGACTGGTCTCCTTTGCGACTGGGAGCTGGCGAAACCGGTCGACGACCAGAACACGCCGTCGCGATTGTCTCAGGCAGGCCGGATGGTATGTTTGCATCTTGTCCACATACCCTTTACGTAACGGCTGACGGCTTTGGGCAGGGAACCTATCAGTTCATGTCCGTGAACCTGCTGTCGAACCTCGAGAACCCAGTCAAGATCGCTGACGAACTGGAGTCGTTCTTCCACGTCCTCGTTTACTACTCTGTTCGCTACCTCCAGTCGAGCTGCGACGAGATCGATAGCTTCGTTCAAGGCTACTTCCATAACTACGCCGGTCCTCAACGTCTGTACGGTTGCGGGCAGAAGTCCGTCCTCATGGAGGTCACCGGGAAACTTCAGACGGATATCCCTCACGGCCCATTGCTGTTTGATAGCCCCGTGGACAACCTCATAGCGTTCACTCTCGAGTGCTTCAGGTCCCGCTACAAGATCCTGGAGCACGCTTGTCGGATAGACGTCCAGCCTCTCCCTCCCCCTGTCGCTACGACCCCGTCCTCGCCCTGCGCAACGGCTCCTCCTTCCACTTGCGCTTCGGAACAACCTCTCTACAACGTCGATGAGGATGACGTGATCGACTGGGATGCTCCTGTCAAATACGACGGCCCGACGCCCGAGGACGAAGAGAGCGCGAAGAAGATCGCGGACCACAAGTTCATGCTCGACATCTTCGCGAAGGCGCTCCGCCAGCGGCTCTGGGCGACGGACGACCGCATCGCTGTGCCCCCTGGCCCGCCGATCGCGGTTGCGGACGCGGACGCGACGTCTGAACGAAGGTCCACCGCTCCATCCCAGCAATCCGTTGATCCGGCGTCCACGAGCACGAGCACGAGCAACAAGAGGCGGCGGATGGCTGACCCGTTGGCAGAGCGCACTGACCGCGATGTGTCGCTTCCGCCGGCTCGTCGACGCGCGTCGACGCGCCGCGTCCGCAGCCAGGCGCGGACGATGCCTGTCCGCGCGCGGCCCCAAGGCGTCGGCGGCCGGTAACTAGTACTGGCCCCTCACTACTGGGGCGTTGTGCGTGAAATGAGTCCCACCGCCTGCGATACCTCTATCGTCCCTCCCGTCCTTGCGCCTCGACTCGGCGTGTCCTCGCGACTCGCGTCAGCTGCACCTGCGATGCCTCCCTACTCTCTCATCCTTGCCTCACCCTGTACTATTATTCCTCCCCCTGCCTTTCGATAACCGGGCACCTTTGTGCATAGATGCGAAGCCTTTAGATCTATCTTATTCCTTGACCTGTTTAGTAGTTTATCGTCACTGTTTCCTTCCCCGTAGTATCTTCTTTGCCCGTGTATAACATAGACTCGCCGTTCTTGATCCATCCAATACTGCTTCGCATTATAGAAGTCGCGGCGATCCGTCACATTGCAGTCATCCTCGCAATGGTTGCGAATTTGCAAAGTCGGACGCTATTTCGCTTGGACACCAACCACCACAGTCTCAACCACAGACATCTCGCCCTCTACCCGTTACCCTCTACTTGTCACATTATAACTCCCTGGAAATCTCTCCTTTTTGCCATACGTATGGCGAATTCAGCCGTTCAGTTGGAACACGATGAGTTTCTGGATGAGTTACTCTCCGTGAATTGCGCACCACCTCCCGCAACGATCAAGTCTCGGAATGCCTTCGTCACGCTTCAAGATGCAGATGATTTATCTGATATAGACCTTTCCCGCCTCTTCGTGAGTCCTCACACCGATGCACATTGTTTTCTCATACATGTGCTCATATGCGCGCGGTAGATGGACGCGGTCAATAACAACAAACTTACACCTGGATTCCACGTCTCCTCGTTCATACCCGACCACCAAACCGGGAGCGATGCCAGTTTGCAACATGCATATCTTGCGATGTTTCGCGGTAATCAAGACGGTGAAGCTTGGTGGTTTAACCAAATCGTACCCCTCGAGTTCCGTCGACATATCCCCGGGATCGATCCGTTCGAGGAAATCCAGTCCTCAGCTGCCACCGGTGAAGTGAAGCGCGCCAGGGCTAGTGTACGGGGCAGAATTATTTTGAGCAATTCTGCCGGCAGATATGGCAGATATGGCAAATGCCGGGCCCGGCAAATTGTGGCAGAATACCTGGCGCTTAGGTGGGTGCCCTGGTGGATGGCACCCTGTCGAGCCCAGGTTAGACGACCACATACTCTCTACATGTCGTCAAACCCCGAAGATAACCTCCTCCATGCAAGGCGGAAACTCCACCCACCCATTCTCGACACTGAGGCACTTTGGGCAGTCCTTCGGCCAGTCTTTACGGACTTGACGCCCGTTAAGCGCCTCTATCTGCCACTTATCTGCCAGACCATCCGCCCGGCAGAATGGCAGATGCCGGCTGGCATTTGCCACTGGCGGATTGGCAACATTCTGCCGCGTACACTAGCCAGGGCACAAATCTTCAAAGAGATTGCTGCTTCTGCGGAACTCCTCTTCGCCTCCCAACATCGCGTCTTTCTGTTCATGTTCCTTGTCATCGGTCGCCGGTTTCGGCTTCTGCGGTGGGATCGCGCGGGCGTCCTCGTCACCCCGTCCGTTGACTACTTCGACAACCCTGCAGTACTCCGCAATTATCTCTCCCGCCTTTCCCACCTCGAAGACGTCTCGCTCGGTTTCGACCCTACAGCCACTCGCCTCCTACCCAGCGACGTTGACTCCTTGGGCATGGACAGAACGGCTCTGCCGGACGTCACGGACCTGGACCATTCGGAGCGGGTCCTTAATGACGATGAAGGTGCCAGTGGTGGATCCGTCACCTTTGCCTTTGCCCGCTCATTGTTCCGTGCGTCGCTCGCATCCGATTGGCCGCGTTATCGACTCCAGGTTCAGGACGGCGACCACAAGCGTAACTTCCTCGTCGGAAAGCCTGCATTCCGCGCGGGCGACATAACAGGTCGTGGAACGCACGGCTACGTTGCCTTCGACTGCACAGGCCACCGCTTCGTGTGGCTCAAAGACGCGTGGCGCCTGTCGTACAAGGTCGCCGATCGAGAGGGCGACATCCTGGCGAAGCTCAACGCGGCGAAGATTAGCAACGTCCCGACCCTTGTTTGTCATGGCGACATCGCTGACCAAACGACAATCACCGCTGACTGGTGGGAGCGGAAGTCTACCCTCTCGTCCACCGCCATCATGTCCTCTCCAATATCCTCATCCTTCAGTTCGTCGTCTACCTCCCTCACTACCTCCGGATCTCTCGGCAGCAAGAAGAGGAAGAGAGAAGATGAACCCACGGTCAATACGCTATCCATGCAACCGCCGGAGTCCACTCCGCACGCCACTAATCGTTCCGTTGGGCCTCTTCGTCAACACACGCACTATCGAATCGTCGTCCAGGAGGTTTGCCTGCCCCTGAAGAACTTTCAATACGGCCAGCAACTCGTGTCCATCGTGTTGGACTGTATGCGTGGTATGTCTCCGAGGCACCTACAACGAGGTATAAATCCTGATGGGCTAACAGCCCATGGAGGGTGCCAACCTCCCTTCCGCTCAGGCCGAGGAGAAGAGGCGGGCTGTCAGAGATGACGGGCGCATCAAGGGTGCATGTGGGAGACGAAGGAGAGGTCACGGGAACAGGGCGAGAGCGGCGTGCCTGGCTACGATCGCGCCCAGCGCATCAGACCGCCCATGCGATCACATCTGGCGCATCTGGCCGCCTAGCCCACACTCCCCAAAGTTCTTTCAGTCCGCTGTCCGCTCATTCTCTTCGGGGGAGGACGAGTCAACAGTGTTATGGAGAACCTGTACTATGACCGTGTCAGAGGGCAGAACATTCGAGGGTCAGGAGCGCGGATGGATGGCGGACCGCCGCGCCGCATGCTGCGTTTCACAGTCGTTTCACTCGCATCGGGCTTGTGGGACGGGGACCGGCGAATCATAACTTATGGCGCCATCATCCGTCCAGCGCGACATGGAACCCGCACCCAGCGCACACGTCCCGTCCGATGCAGGAGCGCTCGAGCCAGTCCCCTCTGCCTCCATCTGCGCCAAACAGTGAATTGAACAAGTCTTTGAAAGGGTGACGATGAGCGCGACCACGTTGAAAGCACGTCCCTACTGTGGGTGGCGAAAGGATGTGCGAAGTTGGGGAGATGCAGGCCGATGGAGCCGCGTGGCCAAGTTGCGGCCAAGGCACCGGATCCGATTCGTGGAGGTCGAAAGATCAAGATCTGATTCGTACTCAACGCCTTCCCTGCGATGTTCCCTGTCGTGCCATCTAAGTGTTAACCCAAACAAACACAGTAGCAACATACCTGTGGCGATCCCGGACGCATGCAGCTGTATCCTAGCGGGTACAGAACATTTCCACTGTCCAGCCGTATACATGGGAGAGGATAACTTTTCATCTGGAAAGGATGGTTAGTTCCTGTAAGTGAGGGTCGTTTCATTCTCTCGGATTTCCGGCCCGGCGACGCGATCCTTTTTTCCGCCATCCTAGGTGGAAACGGTAGAGCTGGGACGTGGCGCCGGGAGAAAGCAAGTCGGGCAGGCAGGCAAGGACCACTGCATGAAGCGTGGATGCGGGTTGGGGAAGAAACAAACGAAAAGCCTAGTGTGTGGATGTCGAGAGAAGGGCACTGGTTGGAGGCGCCCGTCGTATGCAACGTCAACCGTGTATGAACTCTAAATTCAAAGCTCACATACCTCTACAGCCGTGCCACACTCTGTTTCACCAATCGAACCTGTTCCGAGATGATTGCACCATGCCCCCCTCCTCCGCCAAGATCTTTAAGGTTTGTCGAAGTCATAAAGCTCTTGCCGGGCTTTCGTTCTCAACAACGGCGGGCGCACACCAGACCCTTGCACTTAAGAGCAATGCAGGCGTCGCGCGCGAGGCCAAGTTCGCAAAGTTGGTGATTTCTTGTATGTACATCGTGATTCGTCTGAACATCTGTCTAGCGCGACGCTGTCCTCGAACGTGTGTACAGCGTCTCTGGGTGGGCGTTGAACGTTGAACGTTGAGTACTCACGATATCTCGATGGTACGCCCAGAGGGATCGCGTGTCGGGCTTAATTGTGGTGGTGCCTTGCGCAACCTTGTGCCTGTCGTACCGATCGGACTGTCCTCGCCGTACGCTCTCCTCAGGAGTCCTCACCCTCACCCTCCTCGCCTGCTCCGCCCTCCTCGTCCGTCCTACCCTCCTCGTCCGCCCTACCCTCCTCGTCCGCCCCCTCGTCGTAACCCCCGCCCTTGCAACCCCCGCCCTTGTCGCCCACGCGGCATCCTTCCCCGCGCCAGGTGCTACACAGCCTTGATGGCACTGCCCGCATGGCTGCCCATGATGCGCCCAACGTGATTGATCTTTCGATCGGCGTTGCTGCGCTGTTGTACAGTACGCGCCATGTGGCCCGCACTGATGTGTGGGTGGCGGGCAGATGGGTCGGCGGGCGGGATGGGTTGGCGGGCATGGCGGGCAATAAGGGCGCACAACCCGTCCGTCGGAACGCGTGCCAGAGAGGGCTGGCGGAGCGAAATCGAGAGTGGGCGGCGCGCGCGCAACGGATGGCGGGGGAGCGCGGCCCACATTCCAGATGGGACAACAGACACCCACTGGGGAGCGTCACGTGTGGGCCGCGACCCGACATACACCCGAGTTCAGGCGGGGCGAGATTCAGTTCATGGGCGCGGACGGCGACCGAGCTCATGCGGGGCGAGATCATGGGCGCGGACTGTCACGTGTGGGGCCCATCGTCGGTTGGCAACCTGCATGGGCTGTTAGCCCATCGGGATATATACCCCGTTGTAGTACCTACTGTCTCCAGCGATCCAATTCTCTTGGTGTCGACGATCTAATCCACCTGTCATAGCTCACCATGAAGCGGCTGTGAATCCTGGAATTCGCATCCTCCATCGCGACATCAGCGGCGGCAACATCCTGATATGTCCCAAGATTCTACGTCAGCGAGACAGCACGAAGCGGTCAATCATGTGGACCGGCATCCTCAGTGACTGGGAGCTATCGAAGGCGGTTGACGTGCAAGAAGCAGCGTCGAGGGCCACCCGGGCACATCGTATGGTACGTTACCCGACGCTTTCATTCGTACTGACAACTTACGTCTTGTGTCCAGGGAACGTACCAGTTCATGTCAGTCAACCTTCTCTCGGACTTATCGAGACCCGTCCAGATTCCGGATGAGCTGGAGTCGTTCTTCCATGTGCTCGTCTACTACGCTGTGCGGTACCTCAACTCCAACTGCAAGAACAGCACGGGCTTCATCCAGGGCTACTTTGACACCTACGCAGGACCTGGGAGCGCGTATCCGTGCGGTCAGAAGTCCGTCGCGATGGAGAGCTCTGGCGTGCTCTACATGCAGCACCCTTACAAGCCTTTACTGTTCCATACCCCCATGGATAGCCTCCTTGCTACGATGCTCAAGTCCTTCCGGGCCCACTACAAAGTCTTGGAGCATGAAACACGGAAGACCGCCCCCCCTCCTTCCCCTCCACGGCACAAGTCACCCTCTCCCTCCCACAGCTGTGATGGAGAAAACTTTCCCCGCGTACCGATCTCCTCAGACGAACCACCCGCTAGCGTCTCCGACGTGGACTTGGATAACCAGGACGACACCCCCGTCACCAGCATCCCCACCGCCGATGACTTGAAGCTCGCCGCGAGGGTCGCGCACCACAAGTTCTTACTGAACTACATGGCGAAGATGCTCGACCATCCCCGCTGGCGCATGAGCGATCAGAGACCCACGACGCCTCCCCCCGGAACTGCGGACACGGACTCGCAGGTCCCATCGTCGACGGTTCCGGCCGTAGCGAGCACGGGCAACAGCAGCAACAAGAGGCGGCGGACGAAGGGCCCTGAGCGGAACGTCTCCCTTCCTGCTCGTCTCCATTCCTCGACGCGCCGCACCCGCACGCGCGTATCTCCGCGCACCCTTCCTGTCAAGGCAAGGTCGTAGGCTTTCGCACACATTTTTGACAGGCACCAAGGCCCAAGTCGATTTTTCGCGGTACCCTCATCATTCCTCCGGCCTTTCGCGTGGCCGCCAGAGACATTCTGCTTCCGCTCGTCTCTCCTCGCTCACCCTTCCCGTTCGCTCGAGGGCACGGGCATTTGCTGAGCTGCGCTCGACAATGGACCCGACGCTCCCACCTCTGGCCCCGCAGGCCTTGCGTCGTGCTTTATATCCGTCACCCGATGCTCCGCGTCTTGCCTGAGCACCATTCCCTCTCGTATTCGCGCCACCTCCCCTCATCAACTTTGGCTCACCTTTTGTCTCTATTCAAGTTCGTCGTCACAGTCGTGCATTAGGCATGATCATTGTATATTTGGGTTAAGACAAGTTGCCTTGGACTGTCCTCATACTGCTTACGATACCCTAGATGAAATTTTCTCCCGCTATATACCACTATCTGTGTTGTGCTCACGCATCGCTGATGTTCTACCATATCGTCCACGTATCCCTGCCAGAAACACGGGTGACCACGGTCCACTGACATGGAGAAGGCAGTGATTTTGGCGCTGCTCGCTCAGCGCTCAGCGCTCAGCTCGTATCCGGATCCGGGCATCGACCCCCCATGAATGAACCCCCAGTACGCATACATCCCATACGGGCTCGATGAGCGAGTTTCCTGGAGCGGGGTGCGGCGGATAGATAAGGCGCAGGCGAGAGCAGACGTCGACACAATTGCGATATCCTGCCTCTTGGGCCTCACGCTCATCCTCACTGTCCTCATCGGAATTGTAATATTCCGATGGCTTATGCGCCGAAAGTTGCGCAAAAGCTCGCCGCTGAGCCTTGGGGTCAAGCTCAGCGGGATCGATGTCGACGGCACCCCAATTGCGCGCGTCGACCATCTTACCCTTCGCCATAGCAGAAGGTCCTTCCCCTCGGGAGGAAGAGCTGTCCCGAGGGTTAACGTTCACGGCGCGCATCCGCTTCTCGATGCGGCCTCGTTCGTCCTTAGTCAGCGACTTTTCAGCCGCGTCGACGGCACGCTGTTGCTCGTCGTTCAAGGGTGCAGTCCCCGCCGGTGGTACCACGGCCGCGCGGGGAGGTGTCTCATCTTGGGGTGTCGCAGAATCGAAGCTGCGCACGCGGCGCTTCTTACGACGTACCTCGGTCCATTGACCGCCATCGCTGACATCCTCTGACGCGATGTTCATCGCCGTCAGGCTCGAGCTCGTCTCACGAGTGGGAGGGAATGGAAATATATTTTCCTTGTCCGAGTTGGACAAGGAAGAGACCCCAGCAGTACCAGACTGCGGGGTGTGACTACGCGGATATGCCTCCCGCCCATTAGACGGGACGGTGTCTGCTCCGGAGACCCGTGGGTTTGCCTCCTGGTCGCTAAGCGACGCAGTGTCTGCCCTGACGCAGTGTGGAGCTGCCGAAGCAGCTTCCGATAGCTCGCTGTCGGAAGAGGAGTCGGTCCCACAGGAGGGAGAATTTTGGAACGTACCGGGCAGCGGCGCGAGGCCGCTGTGGGTTCCAGGACGAGGGCCCGAGGCCCGGTTACGCAGGTTGTAACGCAAGCTCGTAGACATGTGGGTTTTCTTGAGGTTTTCGGAGGGAACCAGTTAGATAAGAAAGATAAGCAGAGAGAGATAGGAGAGAGAGAGAGAGAGAGAGTCGCCGGGGAGGAAGGCCAAGTTGATCAGACTCAGGGGGATCCAGTCGGCGACGAGAGAGTTAAGAGTTAAGCAGTAGAGTCGATAGTTCTGTCAAAAATATGTCGCGCGGGCAATTCCGGATAAGGAAGGGGACACGCGACACGAGAGCGCCCAGCAGAGACAGGTTCAAAGACTGATGATTCTGTTCTGAGTACGCTACCGTATCGTCGCCGTACGGTACGGTTCTTATATACTAAAGTACCAGGTACCAGGTAATAAGCCATCAAGACATAATGAGTAAGGACTGGAAGGGTGCATATGGCACACGGGTACAGGATGAGTGAGCAGGGGGAAAGGCGGTACGGAAGGTGAGTAAGTAAGCAGGGGAGATATTGGGTGATGGATGGATGGTGCAATGTCGTAGAGTCCGAGCGAGGGAAGCCGAGCGCGGGGCGCTACAATTTTCGGCGTCAACCGAATGCTCCCCCCTTGTCTCATCCCGCCACCATCATCCTGACCCCATTTGTTTATATTCAGGACACTCGTATTCGTGTATTTAAGTAGGCCGCGTCAGTCTACGATGTACGGCTAGTGTACGCGGCAGAATGTTGCCAATCCGCCAGTGGCAAATGCCAGCCGGCATCTGCCATTCTGCCGGGCGGATGGCCTGGCAGATAAGTGGCAGATAGAGGCGCTTAACGGGCGTCAAGTCCGTAAAGACTGGCCGAAGGACTCCCCAAAGTGCCTCAGTGTTGAGAATGGGCGGGTGTAGTCTCTGCCTTGCATGGAGGAGGTTATCTTCGGGGTTTGACGACATGTAGAGAGTATGTGGTCGTCTAACCTGGGCTCGACAGGGTAGGACCCGGGCAACTCCCCCAAAGGTTCGGCCAAAGTTTGCATATTCTGACTTCCTAAAAAGGCAGGTAGCCTTGTCCAAGTTTGCATATTCGACAGCTCCTGCATCAGAAGATCTGCATGGCGCTGAGGGCGCTGACGGTGCTGAGGAAAGAACTGCCAGCACAGCCAGCGCTCACAGCGCCATCAGCGCACAGCACCGGTCACCTATTCTGACGATCTCTTGCTCTGTGCCACCATCCCACCTTCCAACTACTTTTGGTCTTCTCACTGGCGACTCTTCCTTCGCTTCTATTACAATCTCAGACTAGCAGCTTACTCAGGCTCGAAAGCACTCACCCGGCCACGGTCAACCGCATTCAAGGCACAGGAACAGTGGAATCACGACCACAGAAAGACGAGGAGCTCCGATTTAAGAGCAATGGTGCAACGGGCGGAGAGGGCATGGATGACTGGGATACCAGAGGTATATTGTCAAGTTTTTCGACAGATCTGGCCCATCTTCCTGCATGGCCGTTGCCTGTGTATCTACCAAGTTCCCGGCACTGTTCCCCGCGCTGTTCCCAGCTGGCACTATTCAACGTGCAGCCTCTCCATACGGTGTTCCTGGCCCCAATGGCCTGCGCAGCATCACCTTATGGTGGAGGTGGAATTCCCCTTCGCGCTGCATCCCCCTACCACGGTGCATCTGCCATCGCTGGCGGTATCTACCCGCCGGGACACGTCTAGGAGGGCCAGCTTGTCCGCGGCAGCTCCCGCGCTCCCAGCCCCATATGGCACGCCCGTCAGTTTGTACACCAAGTACTGCACAGTACATCAACCCCCATGCAGCCCTGTGCTCGTCGCAATCATCATATGGGGTTGAGCTGCCATAGCGCCGAGGCTTCTCTGTGAGTATCCTCTTTGAATTCCTCGCCCGAGTAGTCCTGTGCCCTAGCGAGTGGAGAAGTACGGTACACTACTAACCTGGTGTCTGTGAATTGACTCGGTGGAGAGAGTTGATGGCCTCCGGTGGTCTCTCCGCTCGCCCTCGATCCGCACTCCTCCCTCCTCCGATACTCCATATCCGCCCTCCGATACTCCATATCTGTCTAGCCGGCCTGTCGATGTTTTGTATCTGTACTGAAATATATTTGTGTAGTTAAAGTTTTGTGTCCTAGCGGCCATCCAGTGTGCTCGTAGTTTTTGGTGGCAAGCCGAGCTGCTGAGGGTGCTGACCAGGCGCTTTCCATCTGATGCTGGGTGCTGGGTGCTGTGCCCTGATGTGCTGACGTGCTGAGAGGTGCTGAGGGTGCTGTGTCAGCGCTCTCAGCGCCATGCAGATCTTCTGATGTGGTGTGTTTAGCGCCCTCTAAACGCCCGGAAGCCTTGTCCACTGATGCATATTCGAGGTCAGATTGAGGACCCAAATATACCCAAGCCAGCGAACCCGGGGTCGATTGGTAGGGCTTTTTCCCAAACATCGACGTTGATTTTCCCCTACTCTCCCGGTCAGGACTCGGAAGGGTTCCGTTTTCGACGCCGGTTGCCGCCGGGACAGGCTCCGACGAGCTGTGACTTGAGAAGCTGAGTGCCTCACAGGCCTCGCCACCACTACTGATCTCACTTGACACAATATTTCTGAGAGCATTGCTGGTTACTATGCCACCTCTATGGTCCAAGTTTCGACGAGTTTTAAACCACATTACTTGTTTTTTGGGAGGAAAAATCAGTGTGACACACATCACGTGACATTATTTGTAAGCATAATTCGTGACAACCTTGTCCAAATTATGCATATCGGAGGCCCAAAAGTTTGCATATTTGAGGTCAAAATCGGGGGTAAAAAGGGCCGAACATATGGGGGAGTTGCCCGGGTCCTGACAGGGTGCCATCCACCGGGCACCCACCTAAGCGCCAGGTATTCTGCCACAATTTGCCGGGCCTGGCATTTGCCATATCTGCCATATCTGCCGGCAGAATTGCTCAAAATAATTCTGCCCCGTACACTATGTACGGCACGCGTTTGCATCGGCCAAACCCAAATCCCATTTGTTCCTGCCCCTTCCTGCCCTTCCTCTCATCTCTCGCGCTCCGAGCGCCCGTGAAATTCTACAAACACTGCCAGTGGAGACTACCAGGCAAGTGACACCAGTAGAGACTACAGCGAGGTTTGCTGGCTGAAGGTCCCTCATGACACACGAGTCCTCTTGCAAAACGTGCCAACACTTGTTTGGCACGGCGACACGCGAGTATGGAGACCGCGCGGAATGCGTGGGAGTGACAGGCTCCTCCCCGGCCCGGCAGTGGGAGCGCCTTGCATTCGAGGAGCCCATGCGAGGAAGCGACAACGAGACTCAGATGACGACGACGACGACGAGGCCTCCGAGCTGGACAAAGACTGACAAAGACTGCCCGACTCATTGTGACTTCACCGAACCACTACTGTCTCGTGGTGCAGGAGGTTGCAATGCCTCTTGCTCGCTTCGACTCAGAGTATCCTCAACTTGAAATAATATTCAACTGCGTTGTGGGTGAGTCTCCCGTCTGTCGGTCCTCGTGTGATTGCGTACTCGCTGCATTTGGCTTCCGTTCACTGGCAAGCTCTGGCAAGCCGCTACCAAGCCGCAGTTGCTACACCGCGACATTGGTTTGGCAGGCAACATCCCCGTCAGCTCACCGGTATCTATTTGTGCATCCGCGTCTCCGTGGGCGGCCTTGTCGTTTCGTTGAGGTGGAGTGTCCCCGACTGGGAGACGGTCAATCCAAAAGAACACAGAATGCGCCCAAATCGACAATCGGAGCGAATAGTGAGCAGTGCGGCCCTACACTTGCGTTGACCAGCTCAATGCCTCATGCTCATGTTGTGCGTTCAGGGGACTTGGCAATACACGTCCGCAGCCGCGGCGGTAGCGCTGCTTACGCCCGAACCCATTCACACCACTCTTTCGGACGAGCTCAAATCGTTCTTCCACTGTCTCTTCCTACACTACGTACGCCCTCCGACGTTACATCAAGAGCGTCAACTGCGACAGCGAGTCGGTTCTCCACTTCCTGGGTGCGTACTTCCAACCCTACGGCCCCTACTACGGATCGCATGCCAGGGATGGACACTTGCCGACGCCTGAAGCTTAGTACACGGGGCAGTATCTTCCTTGTCTGTGAAACATAACTGTGCTTCAAGTGGCAGCCCCTTGGACGGGCTATTTGAGAGGCTCCCAGGCCTGTCGTGGTTCATTGACAAGGCTCGTTACATCGTCCTCGCTCAGGAGAACAAGTAGAAATCCATAGCGAATTCACCATCCGAGCCCGACGACGGCATGTTGTGGATTCTCGCCCGAGTTTGCCTCAGTAAGCCGGAAGTTCGAAGCAGAGCGAGGGCCCCACAGAGGAACATGGCAAAAGGCGTCCCACGATGACATGCCAGTGCAGTGGTCGTGCTCGGCACGGCCGCGATTTGTGTAGCACATGGCCGGACCCCCATTACAGCAGCCTCCGCGGGAAGAACGAGCGGAGACATGTAGACGAGTCCAAGGTGTGGCTCGGGGTGTCTGCGCCCCCTCGTTAGTACCTCTGCTCGCCGCGCACGCACGCAGGCTCGGCCGCAGAACCGCACGGCTGGCAAAGCTGCCTGCCAGGCTGCACCTTTGTCCCCAGGGAGTGAGCTCCTTCGGTGTATGTAGATATCGCTCTCTGCCCTCCGTTGCATGAATTTTCACACCGGTTGGAAGGTCTGCCCTATCCTACTGGTCCTAGTTGTATTATCACACTTTGTATCTTGTACAATCATCGTAATAGAGTGTCAATTCGGACGGAGTAGGCTGTTGACGCTCCTTACCGACTACGTGTCCATTCCGCTCTTCATGAATTCGCCGCTGTAAGTATGTGCGGCAGTGGATCTGGTTTGAACTTCCCACTGATTATCTACCGTAAATACTAGCTGGTCAGCAAGTGTACTGTGTACAAGCTCGTCGCGCTCTATAGCAGAGGCCAAGTATATCCCCAAATCACCATCACACAACACATGCTGTTGCATGCGCCGTTGACGATGGCATGCATACGTCATGACGTCACTACATGCAGTGCACACACTAACGTCGTCCACGTCCACGTCCACATCCAAACTCCAAAATGTCCAACAATCCAAAGTGTCTATCAAGATACTATATAACGGAAGGCTACGCGATACATACACAGTATACGGTCCATCGAGGGTGGCGGTCTAGCTACGTCATCACGGTAGTATTTACATCTTTATATGTACGAGTCGGCATTCGAATTCGTCGCTTCTCCCGCATACATGCACCCCCCCCCCCGCGTCGAGAAGACGAAACGAAACAAAAACAAAACGGGACGGACAGACATCTACGGCGTGAACCCGCCCCGCACGCCCAGGGTTGATGCATGCACACTCGCGCCGGTGCGCACCAGCTAAGGGCAGCGCGCGATGCCAATGAAGAGGCGTCGAGCAGCAGCGGTACGGGGAGCTAGGAGGGAGGGGAAGGAAACAGGAAGGGGGACACGACGCAGCCGGACGCGAATACGGGAGTACCTAACTCGGAGAACGGGAAGCGATCGGGGGCGTGGGGGTGTAGTACAAACACAAGTAACAAAACACGGGGGCGGGAGGCGGGAGCGCGGGGGAAGGGAGAGTCGTGGACAGCGAACAGCGAACGGTGGAACAACGTATGCATACAGGAACGACAAACTACTTCAATGGCTTTAGTTGCGGATGGCGCCACGAGGGAGAGGGAGAGCGGGAAGAGGGAAACTAGGGCTATTGGTACACGAGGTATGGACTACGGCCTGTGACGGGTGCAGACAGACACGGACACGATCGTACGATAACACGAACACGGCCGAGAACGCATAGACGGAACGAGGACTCGGGAGGCGGCCGAGCTAACTAGCGAAAACAGACACAACAAGCGGAGCGCAACGCGAAACACCGAAACACACAAGGCCCAAGAAGTCGTCGACTATCGTACACACCGCGACACACGAAACACCACGACACGGGATGGGAGGAAGACGAGATGGACAGCGAGGGACAGCATAGACATACACAGGTGACGGCGAGCGAGCAGAGGACAGCTGAAGACGAAGACAAGGTTCGTATCCGCGCAGCACCCGTCACCCATCACACCCCGCCCCCGCCGCCTGTGCCCCCTGCGCCAGGGCCCGCAGCGCTGTTCCTCACGTCGCTCTCGCCGATCTCCTGAAGACTCGCACCGCTGGACGTCTGCACAACCGAGGAAGGAGGCGGCGCGTAGCTGCCCGTGTAGTGGGGCCACGGCGGCAGGGATGGGTAAGCAGCATAGCCATGCGGTGGCGGGGGATAGTACGGATAGCCCGATGCGGACGTCGTCGAGGCTGCGTCCGCAGGCGGGTACGGCGGGTATGCCGACGACGCGGCCGTCGTAGAAGCGGGAGGCGGCGACGGGCTGTCCTGCGGAGGCGGAGGCGTCGTGACAGGCGGCGGGAGGGACGCATAGGGCGAAGCCGAGTACGGGAGGGGATAGGTAGACGGAGGCGGCTGGTAGTAGCTGTACGGCGCGTAGTGAGGAGCACTGGGGTCAGTGAACCCTGGCGCGGGCTGGTGCACGGGAACAGCCAGGGGTTGCGTGGGGGATTCACCGCCGGTAGCTTCTGATTGACTGCTCGTGGAGTTGTTCTTCTTCCGCGAACGCTTCGGAGGATTGGAGCCGGAGGAACCGTAAGGGTCATACCGCTTGCCGCGCTTGGACCCCCCAGCATCGCTATCTGCGTAATAGCCATTCGAGAGCGGCGCAGGGAGCAGACGCGGGGACAGCTCGACGTCGTCAGCTTCGCCACGGTAGCGGGGAACCCCGTCGACGCCGATTTCCACTTTGGGCGGGTTGCGGAAATGTGTTTTGTCAAGGTACTCCGGGCTGATTGTCAACGATGCAAGCTCCGGCAGCGACGACGGCGACCGCAGGCGCCCCTGCTCCACGTCTTCGATCTTGTAGTACGAGATCAGGTGTTGCGCGACGCCGTTGATGGTGAGCGAGAACGTCTATAGCACATGGTCAGCGCTGTGACCGTCATAGGACGCGACAAACATGGGCTCGCGAGAAGACCTCAGCCGTGACGCCAGCGCCGCGCGGTGACGGCATGCCCGCATTGATACCCCGGAGATAGCCGCACAATCTGTTGGTGGGGACAAGAAGCCCTGGATACAGCCCCATGGACGGTTCTGGGGGCTTCAGAAGCCGCAAGATGTCACAGGAGGCGCCAAAGAAAGGGTCCCGAAGACGACCCAGACCCTTCAAAACGCACATGAACGCAGTCCGGTCGCCTCACGAACGAGACCTAGAACGCGACCATGCTAGACTGCGAGCATGGTTAAGTACGCAGCGCGGCATTATCACGACAGCGCTGCTGCGTGAAGGAGGTCGTGCCGTTGCACAAGTGACGTCCGTGACAGCTCAGTGTGGCAGGCAGCGAATGGGCTCATAGCAAGCTGGCTGGGACCCCGCAATAGCACACTGGCACCATTCTCACCCAGAGCACGGGGTGAGCTCCACTTCGCAGCGTCTGTGTCCAGACCAGTCAAGGAAGAAGAAGCCACGAACACGTTCCCCGTCGACGTCGTCATTCTTGTCTGGCGCCCCACGCGATGACGGCTGCCGCAGACATTTGGAATTCCAGCGTGGGGCAGATGGACGTCCCTGCGCTGCCACAGGCAAGTGCACGTTGGCGCAACAGGCGAATGTGCTCTACGTCGACTGGGAAGGAAACAAAGCGGGGCTCCTGGGTATGACGCGTGCCATGGAACAATCATCCAAGGTAGTCCAGAGGTGACCGTCTGCGTGGGCTGCTCATTGGCAGATAACGACACGGTGATCGCGGGGGTATGGGACGAGCGGTTGTAGCAGGGCAACCACCGTGCGTGCGCAGATAGGGGCCAAGGGGCCTTCGCCCATACAATAAAAATAGTGGTCGTTCAGTAGCAGACGGAAAGCCTCTCATGGGCGGCCTCTGTAGGCTGACTGAAGCCTCTCGTGGAGGAGACGAGGTCTTCGCGCAACGAAGAATGGATCACCCCATGCCACACCTGTCAACGAGCGCATGCACAGTGGCTATATGCGTCTAGAACTGCCAATACGCAGTCCCCGGCCGGGCATTGAGCCTTCCGCTTGTGGTCAGAGCACTGGTATGCAATAGAGGAGCTTCGTAGCGCCAGGCTGACAACTTGGGGATACGGAGGACGCGTATGCAACGTACGACGCTTATCGCTGCGGAACCTGCTCGTGCAGAGTGTCGAGCAGGACCCGAGGCAGACCGTCCAACGCGCACGGAAAAGTGGGAGACGTGGGGGAGGGGGACACGGAGAGAGAACAAGAGGAATTGCGCACCTTCTTCATCATCCCACCCGGCTTGAACTTGTAGCTGTTTGTGAGGCTCCCGACGAGGATGCGCTCCCGTTGTCTGTCAATGCCCAAGCGACTGGACTCGCTCTTGGGCCTCGACAATGTCTGCCCCTCCTGCTTGACACCGTCGGGTTCCTCGACAGCGGCTGCAGCATCTGCGCGAGCGCTCCTGTGGCCTGCGCCTCGTTTCTCGGTTTGGCGATAGAGGAGGAAGTTGCCCAGGATCCTGCTCGGGCTCCAGAAAAAACCGTCCGTCCACCGCTTGATCCCGCTCTCGTCCTCGTCAAAGACAAAGACGGAGCCGGAGGTGATCATTTTGCGTTCTGAATCGACGAGACGGCGGGTTACGCGCGGAATCAATCCACGCCTTGCGGCCTCGAGGATGAGAAGGGCGTCGCCTGTGGTCTCTATCCACCCCGACCATGGAGGCTCGGTCCACTGGGTGGTGCCGGATTGGGAGTCGTGGCCCGACATGGGTGGAAATGGTCGAGGGAGTGATCGCGGCTGAACATTGTTGATGGCACGAGCACAGACCGCAGAGGGACCGACGAAGACGACGGAGGGACGTCGAGGGCGGGCAGACAGTCAGCGAAAATGCGAGGAGAGATAGGAAACAAAGTTGACTGACCGCGAGTTAGATTTCGTCGGGCTGGTGGGCGAGGCAAAAGAAGGTTCGCGCCCCGCCCTGCCGACCGTCCCCCAAAAGGTCTTCCTCCGACGCCCGTTATTCGTACTCCGCCCACACTCCGCCCGCCTCAGCCACCCCCGCCCTTTCCTTTTCTTCCCATCCCATCACGAGCTCCTCGTCCCCGCAAGAAATGTTCTTCCGTCTGCACAATGCATTCTCTCTCGCTCCCATCCCATGCCGCATTTTCGCAGAAACGCCTATGTCGGCGACGTGGAGCATGTGGACCCCACCCAATCCTCCTTCCATCACTTCTGACTGCCGATCAATTACTGGCTTCGCTGCAGTGTGTGCCCAAGATTTGCCTGTGGGCAAATCTCGAGCTTCCCCCCTCGCGGACCAGCACCCCATCCAACTCTATGTCTCGGCAAATTCATACAGAGCTTCCTCACAAACCTAATATTCCGGTGATTTACCCCACAGGGCCCACACACGCGCTGGTTTGATCTGGTATGTCCATTACGCATCTCCGCCTCCGCCCTCTAACCTCGAGGATCGACGCTGACGCCGCTGACTTGCAATACGTTAGAAACGAGACCCACGGTCCCAGCCGATGCTGCACGAGAACTCACCTGACATTCCGAGCACACGGTCGCGCCGTGAGTAAGCGCGAAACGTTGTTCAAAATCAATGTGCGACCCTGGATAACAGCGCCGGATCGCTGGGTTTTGTCTCCGCGCCGATCTGACTGGCGACTTTCGAATTGCGTGTTCATTCCGAACTGTAATGGAAGATCGACGTGTCATACATGTCATGTTTCGCCTCTCCGTTCCTCGCACATCCGCTCTCAGGCTTTTTCAGCATGACCCATCTAGGTTCTTGCCTAGATCATGTTTCTTGAGGCCCATCGCAGTCCCTGGAGTCTCCAACGATTTACCGTGGCAGCTCAGCCCCTGGATGTCAAAGCGTGGCGCAGGTGAAGTCCTCGAACTGGTCATGAGGACACTGCGTGACCAAGGCGTACATGATTTGTCAACCGTCATGTCAATGTTCATCATGCGGCCGTCTGGCAACCTACGACTTCGGATTCTGCGCTTTCTTTTCCGATGTCGCTACACGCCTATATCTCTCATGCTCGTAGCGTCGACGTCAAGACAGCTCCGGTCCGGACAAGTTTCGTCTCTACCAGCTGGCTCTCTAACCCCCTCTTCAACCGGCCTGATCGTATGCAACGCAAGGGAGCTCTCGTACCTGTTCGAGCTTTGGGAGACAATCCATCGGTCTATGCCTCACCTTCCTTACGAATGACTCCCTGTCAAATAGAATCTTGCCGTGCCTTTCCGAGGGCGCGGTGTATATCGCACGCTTTCATGTTGCGGTGCGTCTACAACCGACCGCGATCCCTGTCGACGCTCATGAATTCACACAGGCTTCCTCGGAGGATTTTAATGGCTCGAATACTGTCCAAGTCGAACAGGAACAGGGACGTCCATATTTCGGCCGGCTTTCCCAGTATCCTCGCGTCTCCGCTCCGACTGCGCCTCGACAAACGGCCCCGCTCTCTCATCACCTTTCTATTACGTCAGGCCCCTTCCGGAGGTTGTTCGTTAGTTCCCTGCCGTTCCTACGTCCATTAATCGGGCATGAGAAGAACGCCACTCTGTGTGGATTCCAGTCCCGGGTCTCACGGCTCGTGTGCGTGCTCAAGAGGCTCCGGCCCCGTAGCATCGGTTCCGGTTCCCTTCCACCTACCGCGCGCCTCGTCGACCCTCAGGCTTGCGACGGCGGGGTCGCAGCATTTCCCCCGCTTCTCCGTTCCGATGGACTCCCCGAACAGTGTGTGCTCATTTCGCGCAACCTGTACGTAGGTTGTCTTCTCCCTCCAGCCTGAGATGTCTGCCTTTGTTGACTTCAATCGACACCGCACTCATCGCTTTCTGGTGTCGCCAAGAGCGGTTTGGCTCCTCGAGGGAACCAGAAAGTCGCCTTCACGACAAATGACCATCATAGTCCAGCTATTCCGCCTAGACTACGCTTCCTCGGCACCAGGCTTCTCCCACTTCTCATCCATTCTCTCGCGCTGCTTACACTCCGTAGGTTGGGCCTTGCGGCGGTTAAGGATGGGGTCAAGTCTTAGGTTGGGTACAGCGTGAAGCTGAAGTTGGACAGGCTTCGTACACCCATCGATCGTCTCGAGGTCGACAACATTTAAACCGTGCAAGCGAACACTCAGCAGGACGACGCTAGTACCGGTGCTTAAGTAGCGAACAAAAGCGGTTGGTGAGCTGTTTCCTACCTCAGAGACGTCGCGGTTTGAGTCGGGCTCGCAAATCTAGGGCGAGCAGTCAAAGAGGGCTTCGTGCGCGTGTGCTCTGACGCGGCGGAGAGAGATGATGGTGAAGAACGGACCGAGCACGCGTTCGGTTACCCGAAGCTGTACCACCTTGCATTGGGCGAATATTCAATGCCGCGATAATATGCATACAAGTACTGAGGGGAACTCGACCAATTGAAGCAAGATTAGGAAGGGAGAGGGAGCGGACACGCATTACTTCGAATCCTCGAGGCGTCTCTGCCTGCTTCGACGAGCCTGTGCTGGACTCCGGAATGAATTTGGACTTGACCATTGACCTGCTACTTGGGTTGGGGTCCCCTGTCCTATGTCGCGACGGAGAATGATAGCGCGGCCGAGAGCAAACGTAACCGAGCACAAAGTCGGTAACAACCGACGGGGACAAAAGGCTCGCGTTCGAACATTCGGGGAGCTGATAATACAAGTGTGATAGTACAGTACAATAGACTACGTAGAATAGAGAAGATCGTGCTCAGAAGCGAAAACAGAGAGGAAACGCGGAGGAAAGAGTTCATACGACGGAGGGCAGAGCGACGTCCACACCCTAGTAGGATGACTCATCCTCGGGGAGAAAGCCCAGGCTGTTGGCCGTGCGCCTCTGTGGCGTGTGAGGCGAGCGGGGTGTGATCAGGGGACGAAGGGGTGGTGGCGGCTCAGACACGCATCCGGCGGCCTTCTTGACGCGCTTCCGCTTGTTCTCGACGATTTTCGATAGGGGGAGCGGGAACCTTGAACCAGACGGGGGCTTCCACCCGGAGGGAATCTGATCTGCTGCCTCCTGGGGGGGCCAAGTCTCGCGCATCGCTTTGAGCAAGAGTTGGAGCATTTGATCGTGCGCCTCGAGACGCTTGGCGAAGGACCTTTGTTCCGTTGTGGGGACCTCAACGCCCTCGTCCTCAGAATCAGGCTCGAGAGCGGCCAGTTGGGCTGCAAAACTGTCCGTCTTGGAGTCTTCACCATAGTCGGCATTTGAGTCGGCATTTGAGTCGGCACCGTTGTCCGCGGAGACCTGGCCCTGTTGCACCGCAGCCGCTTGTTGCTTCTCGTAAGCCAAAACGACGTAGCGGGCTTTGAACCACGACAAGAGCTTGGTGAAGACGGTGTCGAGTGGGTTGCCGAAACGGAGGTATGTGCTGGTGCCGACACGAATGTGGCCCTGCTCGATTGTTGAGCGCTTCACAGCACCGCAGATGTACACCCCGTCCTCGTAGCCGTATTGGTCAAAGTAGGAATCCAAGAAGTTGGCAATCGCAAAGCCGTTGGAGTTAGTGCTCTTGCTGTAACGAAGGGCGTAGTGCAGTAAGACGTGGAAGAACGATTCAAGCTCGTCCGGGATACCGACTTGGATCAAGCCCGGCGCAAGCAGCGCAACGGAGAGGTACTGCCAAGTTCCCTGAGAGCAAGATGTGAGTCCATAAGATGCTCAGCGTAGATGCACAATACTTACCGTTCGCTCCGGTTGCCGAGCTTTGCGCGGTCCTTTCCCTTTGTGGTTTGGCTTGGACATCTCCCAATCGACGAGGATACCCCTCCACTGCAGTCCGGCGCCACCACGCCTCAACTCAATGACTCGCGGATAGATGAGGATATTGCCGGAACTAATATCCCGGTGAAGCACGGGTGTCTCTGGCTTGGTGGCGGCTTCATAATGAGCTATAGAAGGAAGACCGATGCGTAAGCATGGGGGTCATGCACCTTTGACGGCAGAAAAACTCACAGCGAACGCAGTCAAACATTATCGCGACCAGTTGCTTTGGATACTGGAAACGATCAAGAGGCATTGCAACCTCCTGTACGACGAGGCGATAGTGTTGGTGAAGTCGCAATGAGCAGTGTTCAGTCTCAGCCGCGGGCTCCGTGGACGCCTCGCCATCGTCCTCTAGCTTTCGCTTCATGGGCCTGGACGATGAAGAGTTGACGCAGGTGTCGGATGAGTCGGTGGAAGAGGAAGCAGGTGTCGTCCGGTCGCGCCTTGCCGTCTTGCGTTCCTGCTGCTCACGTTCCTGCTGCTCACGTTCCTGCTGTTCGCGCTTCTGCTGCTCGCGCTCCTGTTTCTTGTGCTCCCACCAGTCAGGAGTCTCAGTAGCCTGGCCCTCGATGTCGCCGTGGCAGATCATCTTGGGAACGTTATAAACCTGAGCCTGGTTCAGCACCTTCAGGATGTCGCCCTCCTGGTCGACCAGCTCGTAGTTCGCCCGCCACGCGTCCTTCAGCCACACGAACCGCCCAGTCGCGCAGTCAAGGGCGACGTATCCGCGCGTACCCCGACCAGCCATGCCCTTCGCAAGGAACGCGGGCTTGCCGATCAGGAACTTGCGACACCCCTCGCCGTCGGGAACCTCGACGCGGTAGCGAGGCCAGTTGGGCTTAAGAGACGCCTTGAACATCTTCCGCACGTACTCGAATTCGCCCTCGGGAAGCTTCCCATCCTTGAGCACGCGCTCGGAGTGGTCGACGGTGTTCTCCATATTCGCGGCCTTGAACATGGTGACGTAGTCGGGATCGGAGTCGTAGACACGAGTCGCGGTGGGGTCGAGACCAAGCTGGGCAGACGAGCAGTTCCCGATCCGCCAGAGGATGTCGCAAAAGAACTTCCATTCCTTGACGTAGTTGAACGCGCGCGTGACCACTGTGCCGGAGCGATCCCAGCGCGTGAACCGAGCCCGCTGACCGATGACGACGAGCATGAAGAGCGCGGTGCGTTGCTGTACGGCGTGAAGGAGCTCAGAGTAGGTGATGATCTGGCCACGGGCCGTCTTGCGCTTCCCCGCTGACGTGCTGATGTTGTCCTTCTTGTCGTCGAAGGGGTCGTCGACGGCCTTGAACTCGACGGGGAGCACCTGGTTGCCCCAGTCTTGTGTCTTGTCGTCCTTGGCGTCGCGTTCGAAGCACCACGCGGAGTCGACCTTCTGCTGGTTGGGATCGATGTAGAGGGGATCGGGCCGCTCCGAACATTCGCGGAAGACGAGGCCCGGAACAAGGTTGTGGTCGTCGACGATCTTCGCCTACAACATGGGACCGCGAGTGGTTGAGAGATGAGAACACGGGTATGACTGTAACCACTCACAAATGTCGTGCGGAGCTTCGCTTCGTTCCCCTTGAAGTCCTTGAGTTCGAGGAAGGGATTCGTCTCCAAAACGGGCTTCGGCTTGTTGGGACTGGGGCTGCTGGGGATAGGGAAGTACCCGTCGCAGAACTCTTCCTTCTCGGCGAGGACGGCAGCGTGGGCCATGTCGTCTGCGATGTGGGCGCGATATTGTGTGAGGTCTCCGCGTCCTTCTTCGGGAGTACCGAGAGAATGCTTGTGGTGGCCGTTGGCGCGACCTTTGGAGAAAGGGGTGTCTGAGTTTACGACTGGGTCAGTCATGGGGAGGATGGGGGGTGAGGAGAAGTGACGTACGGACAGAGAAGTGGGCTGCAATTTATACGGTTGGCTGGGGGTTGAAAGCCAAGTTGTGCCCTGTGGTTGGATGGGTGACGCGTCCCAAAGCGTGTCCTAGGGTTCCAATTCCCGCGTCGAGTCAATTGCGACAAGGGAGGGAACAATGAAGGTGCCGCCAGGAAGACAAAGGAACTGATGGTGGCGGTTCAGGTTCAAGTTGGGGAGTCCTTCCATATCGGGCACCACGAGGCTCGCTTGTGATAGCAGTAGGCGCCCACGCTGCCGGCATGTGTGACCTTCCCACTCGGGGCTCAGTCACTTAAACCTATTTAGAGCTAAGCGGTAATTTTACTAGGTGGACTCATGGATAAAATACTTGAGAGATTGCGTAGGAGTCAATATGCTTGCCTCTATGCTGCCAGATGAGTCAAGCGCGCGATGGCGCGTGGGTGGACTGGCTAGCACAGCCACCGCATTCAACTCGGCTTTCAACTTCGTCGACGCCAGCCGTAAGGCTATAATTCGAATTTCGAACTCATGTTCTGATCATCTTGTTGAGATTCTTCCACGGATGCAGACATTTTCATTTGTTAATATATCTGTTTTGCGGGACAACAAACAAGGACGACGGTACACAAGTAACGCAGGTGGGCCTGAGGAGGGGCATTTGAACGAAAATGCATGCGCCTTCAAGTCGCCCCGCTTCGCGCCACAACTCTGTATTTTCTGTAGGCCCGTACACGTTCAATGTAAGTGGCTAAACTGCTGTTCGACTTAGCCTACGCGCAGCACACTCCCTCGCTAACCCCCTCTCGCAGCCCGAACGGTACCTCAGCGACACCCTTAGCAGGGGCTTGGCTCTAGGGAAAGACTTTGCTACCCTTGCCGGATCGAGTCGTGCGCTTGCCACGCTCGCCATATACTGTACCTTTATTCTACTATCCTTGTTCATGACTGCGCCTGCTGCGCAGACGGTGGAGCTTCCTCCTCCCGTTTTAATACGATCTTACTTATTCCGCCGCGTCGGGCTGCTATCGATCAGTCACCATACTCTGATTTGGTCGGCCTCGGAGACGGCTCAGACGGGGTGTGTTCCTCGTGAGGCGACGCCCGCAAGTCTAAGTTAGTATGTTCACCCCGGCCATACGTAGCTTGAGGATTGTTGTCCCGCTGCGAGTCAGGCCGGAGACAACCCCAAGAGGTAGGGAAGACCGCGCTGCGGCACGCCATGTGCGGTGGTTGAACGTTGAATGGCAAGATACGTTTGAGAACGTTCCAGGAGAGACTCGAGAGTATGGGCGCCGGCGCAGTGCTTGGGAGGCGTTGAATGAGTGTTCGTAGAGCCTATATCATTTCTGCAACCAGTTATCCAAGAAAGCCTACGCACAATATTCTGAACGGTGCTGTCGATGGTGGCCGTTCGAGTGCAAGTTCAATTTACCATCTTGGGAAGCATGTTGAAGTTCGCTTACGTCGAGATATGTTGGCGCCCGCACTGCCGCGCATGCAACTTGAAGCCTGTGGCTCGAAGCTGTGGATTAGTATGGAGGCAGATATTACCATAATTTGTAACATCGAATAACACTCATCTACGTAAAGGGAGCGCACGGCGTCTCGACGACACTCACTGACGGCGTCGGTGCTCGAACAGTGAAAAACAGCCGGTGGGCAGATTCCCGTGTCACGACGCAGCAGCCTGGTAGTTAAGGAGGTTTGTGCTTCGGCGTGACGGAGAGCGATGATGGCGAAGAGCGGACCAAAGAGGGCACCCGGCACAGTCAGTCACCTAACGTGATGTAACCTTGCGTTCGACGAACATTCCGTGTTGTGAAAATACAGTGGCAAGTGCGATACAACCGAGTAAGTAACATACAGTTTAGCAAAACGTCCAATCCAGGCGAAAACAGAAAGAGGCATGAGAGAAAGACACCAGTCATACAACATCAGGTCACGACATCCACCGAAGGTACCTATTCCTCGGGCACGAAGTTGAGACTGTTGGCCGTGCGCGTTGCCCGCCGAGCCGGCGTGCGAGGCGAGGCGGGCGTGACGAGGTATTGGGGAGGAGCGGACACGCATTTCTTCGCGTCCTCGATGCGTTTCCGCTTGTTCTCGACGTTCTTCGACGGAGGCTGCGGGAATCTGTCCGTCGGGGGCTTCCACCCTGAAGGAATCTGGTCCTCCGCCTTCTCGTCGGGCCAGGCGTCACGGAGCGCTTCCCCAAGTGCCCACACCAGTCCGTTGTGGGTTTTGAGGACGTCGGCCAACGCTTCCTCCTCCTTTGTGGGGCCCTCTACTGGTTGCGGAAGAGACTCTATAGGGCTAAATTGGGCGAGGACGTTCGATGTCGTGTCGTTCTGCATGAACAGAAGACGGCGCAAGTCCGAGGAGCCAGTAGCGGGGTCGGCAGAAGCCGGGGCCTTGTCCTTCGCCTTGTCGGCGACTTCCTTGTTGTGGTCGGCAATGACGTAGCGGGCCTTGAACCAGGACAAGATCTTGCTGAACAGCTTGTCCAGCGGGTTTCCAAAGCGCAGGGTTTGAGAGCCGACGGAGATCTTGCCCCGTTTGATGGTCGAGCTCTTTAACGCGCCACAGGTGTACACCCCCTCCTCGCAGCCGTAGAGATCAAAGTAGGAATCGAGGAAATTGGCAATCGCCTCGCCGTCGCAATTCAGGCTCCTGATGTAACGAAGGGCGTAGTATAGGAAGACGTGGAAGAACGACTCGAGCTCGTCGGCGAGAGTGATGAGCTTGTCGCGGGGGCCGAGCAACGCTATGGAGAGGTATTGCCAAGTTCCCTGGAGGCACATATAAACGAACGAAGTAGTTCAGACAACGTGTAGTACTCACCGTCCGTTCTGGTTGACGAGGTGTGCACGGTCCATCCCCCTTGTGCTTTGGCTTGGACATCTCCCAGTCGGCGAGGATACCCTTCCACTGCAAAACAGCCACGCCGCTCGTGGTGTTCACGGCGACACGCGGGTAGATGAGGATATTCCCCGCACTAATGTCACGATGTAGTAAGGGTGTCTCTGGCTTGGTAAAAGCTTCGTAGTGAGCTACAGGCGAACGTGAGTACGCAACGACGCAGCTACCCTTCACGAAGGACTCACCGAAAACGCAATCGAATATCACTTGAACGAGCTGCTGAGGATACTCGAAGCGATCGAGAGACATCGCTACCTCCTGAACGACGAGGCGGTAGTGTTGGTGGAGTCGCAATGGGCAACATTGAGTTTCGGTCGCAGGCTGCGGGGGGGCGTCCTCCTCCTCGGCCAGTTTGCGCTTCAAGCCCGTAGACGACGAGGAGTTGACGTAGGTGCGGGATGACTGGGTCGTGTCCGAGGCGGGAGTCGACCGGCCGCCTTCTTGCTTGTTACGCTCCCACCAGTCAGGAGTCTCGGTAGTCTGCCCGTTGATATCCCCGTGGCAGAGCATGGTGGGAACGTTGGAAACCTGAGCCTGGTTCAGGGCCGCCAGGATGTCACCCTCCTTCTCGACGAACTCGTAGTTGGCCCGCCACGCGTCCTTCAGCCACACGAACCGCTCAGTGACACAGTCTAGGGCGACGTATCCACGTGTACCCCGACCCGCCATGCCCTTGGCACGGAACGTCGGCTTCGCGATCAAGAAGTGGCGAAACTTCTTCTCGCCAGCAGGGACATTCTCGCCAGCAGGGACCTCGACGGGGACCTCGACGCGATACCGCGGCCACCCAGGGACGAGCGAGTGCTTGAACATGTCTTGCACGTACGCGAACTCGCCCTCGGGCAACGTCCCGCCCTTGAGCACACGCTCCGAATGGTCGACACAGTCCTTCTCATGCGCAGCCGTGAGCATACGACGCCAGTCGGGATCATCCTCGGAGAGACGAGTCGCGGTGGGGTCGAGACCGAGTTGGGCAGACGAGCAGTTGCCGATCCGCCAGAGGATGTCACAGAAGAACTTCCAGTCATCGATGTAGTTGAACGCCCTCGTCACGACCGTGCCCGACCGATCCCAGCGCGTGAACCGAGCTCGTTTGCCGACGACGACGAGCATGAAGAGCGCAACGCGCTGCTGGATGAGATGAAGAAGCTCCGAGTACGTGATCATCTGCCCACGGGCCTTCCTCCGTGAGAGCGCCGAGGTGCTGATGTTCTCCTTCTCCTCGTCGAAGGGGTCGTCCGCGGTCTCGTCTCCCTTGAACTCGACGGGGAGCACCTGGTTGCCCCAGTCCTGTTTCTTGTCGTCATTGGCGTCGCGTCGGAAGTACCACGCAGCGTCGACCTTCTGCCGGTTGGGGTCGATGAAGAGGGGATCTGGCCGCTCTGAACATTCGCGGAAGACGAGGCCGGGAATGAGATTGTGGTCGTTGACGGCCTTGGCCTGCGTCACCCCACCACGGACGGTTGAGAGACGAGAACACGAAGACGACTGTGACCACTCACAAATTCAGCGCGGATCTTTGCTTCGTTCCCCTTGAACTTGTCGAGCTTGGCGAGCTCGGCGAAGGGATTCGCCTCCAGAACGGGCTTCGGCTGGTCGGGGTTGCTGGGGACGGGGAAGTACGCGTCGCAAAACTCCTCCTTCTCGGCGAGGACGGCAGCGTGCGCCATATCGTCTGCGATGTGCGCCCGATATTGAGTCAGGGATCCGCGTCCCTCTTCGGGAGTACCGAGAGAATGCGTGTGGTGGCCGTTGGCGCGACCTTTGGAGAGAGGAGTGTCTGAGTTTACGACTAGGTCAGTCATGGGGAGGATGGGGGATGAGGAGAAGGGACGTACGGACAGAGAAGTGCGCTGCAATTTATAGCGTTCGACGACGGCTGAAAGCCAACTTGTGCCCCGTGGTGGGATGGGTGCCGCGTCCCAAAGCGTGTCCTAGGGTTCCAATTCCCGCGTCGAGTCAATTGCGACAAGGGAGGGAACAATGAAGGTGCCGCCAGGAAGACAAAGGAACTGATGGTGGCGGTTCAGGTTCAAGTTGGGGAGTCCTTCCATATCGGGCACCACGAGGCTCGCTTGTGATAGCAGTAGGCGCCCATGCTCCCGGCATGCGTGACCTCCCCAGGGTGCAGTTCGGTGACTTGCCAAAACCAGAGCTACGAAGTCACGGCGGGCATTTGGTGATTTCGGACTGGAGAAAAGTCGACCAAAAGGTGTTTAACTTTTCGTCGGTAGGTGAAAAGCGAAGCAAAATGGGAGGAAAGTTCTCCTTTTGGGAAACTTTCGAATGACTTTTCTCTCATTTGGTCACGTGGAGAGAAAAGTCTTTCACGAGCCTCCCCTTTTCGTCGACTTTTCTCCAGTCGAAAATAGCCAAATGCCCGCCGTGAGTGTTGATATTAACCGTCTTAACTTATAGACGGGTTACTCATTGTAAATTGAGAACTAGAAAAAATGCATTCGAGTCTCTACTGATGAGTCCAGCATCATCGTCCTCGGTGTCAGCACAGCCACTGTGTAGACTTCTTCCGATCCGAACAGGGGATCACCATGCAGAATGTTAAGGAAATACTTACACTGCGCAATGTTCTCGACTGCGGTAAATCGACCGTGAAATGAAGCGTGGCAGGGCGGCGACTTTACAGACAAAACTAAATGCCAGGAGCGTGGATTGAACACGCGACCTCCAGAAAGCGGTGCTTCAGTCTGTTGCTCTCCCAGCTGAGCTATCCCGGCTTGGATGACGATACAATTGTGATCACTATGATCGCTGTCAACAAAGTTTCGCCGACACACAAGGTTCAGGTGCTCCCGCTCAGTGAGCTTCCTGTCCACCATCATGGCCAATTCGTGGCCGTAGTCAAGCAGCAGCATTGACCCAGAGGATAAGCACCTTTGAAATCGTGTTTCTTAGGTGAGCGTCGCTAGTTTTGCCTCAAGGAACCACGATTGACATCCAAGTAACCTGTGTACTCAGGCTAGCGTACTCATGCCAGGCAATACGGTACTTCGAGTTACTGTAACGCGACAGTCATAAGTTCCCTCTCGTGCACCGCTCAATGCGCATGGCTAAGTGTGTATCCAGGACTACTAATGATATTAATGTTCCATACCGTCGTGATCGGCAACACGGTGCGTAGTGATGCTCGCTGACACTGTCACGTTGTCTCGAACCCGTCGGAGCTGACTTTCCAACGGCAATTTTAGTGGACGATGTACAGGGACCCCGTGCGGCACCGGGACCCGTACATGGTAAGTGGCTAAACTGTTGTTCGACTTGGCCAACGCGCAGCACACTCCCCCTCCCGTAGCCCGGCGGCGAGCGCTACGTACGGGGATGGAGAGGGTTGATATCCGTACATCAACGACACCATTCCCTCTGCGGAGTCGGCTCTCCCAGACGTCATGGAGCGCGACCACTGGTCATTCGGGA
The DNA here is from genome assembly GCA_020736865.1 of Ganoderma leucocontextum. Classification (NCBI taxonomy): domain Eukaryota; kingdom Fungi; phylum Basidiomycota; class Agaricomycetes; order Polyporales; family Polyporaceae; genus Ganoderma; species Ganoderma leucocontextum. The sequence continues at coordinate 2,273,189 of JAHKGY010000009.1, forward strand.
TCGGGTACGTCCCTCACATAATCATAATCCTCATTCACTGCGTCTGTCTGTGCTTCCCGGTCGCTGACCATGACTCCCCTTCGCCTTCCCTGCCCGCGCTTCCGCGCCGCCCCCTTGCATGCGTGCCATGCCAACTTGAACGGGCGGCGCATCTGCCCCGGCGTCATCCTGGCGGAGAAGGAGATCTTCCTCGGGCTCGCGCATATGTTCCGTGCCGATCGAACTGAAGGAGTATGATGGCGTCTCCCGGCGCTCGCCCGTGCCCTTCGTCATCATGCTCACCCCGCGGGACTCGAGCGTGGCTGTGGCAAAGGACAGCAAAGGACTCCTTCGCTGTCCTTCAAGCCGGATTCGTGGGCCTACGCTCGTGTACTTGTATTCTATGACACAGGCGGTGGAACTTCCTACCCGTTTTAATACAATCTTATCACGCCGTCTCCAGGGCTCGGATTTGGGTGACTTGTCGGTGAGGAGGTGTGATGACCCACCGCACTGGCTAGTAAGTAGTCACAACGCTCAGCTCCAAGTATCAGGATATTCTACGACATGCAAGACGCGTGTCAGCTTGACTGATACAGAAGTCTGTCGAAAAGAGGCCGGCATCCCAGCACTCATGGGATTTTTGGCGCCTCACGAGGAGTCCCTCAAAACCACCCAATACCTTCGGTCGTACATCATTTGCCAAACATTTCTAAGCTGATCGACTCCCACTCGCAAGCTGCCTCATCATGGGACTCGGAATGCCAACGCAGATTGCGCTTGAGAGAGAGAGAGAGAAGCTATCGGACTTGGTTGCCTTGCGCGCGTGTGCGCTCACACTCAGCCACAATGTGCAAACAAAGGCAAATACGTACCGTCACCGTACCGTGCGTCTTGCCAGGTCCATCGGATGTAGTATCATACTTTGCTTCTACTACTGCATAGTTACTGCATAGCCTCTCTGTTTTGTGCATTTGGTGAAGGGAAGGACTTGACAAATCTATCAACATCTTTCGAAGCTGCGTTGACTCGGACAGTCGGATACTCCAGCTTCAAGGTTCAAGACCACTACAGGTGCGCATCTCCCATCTCTGCCTTCTTCAACCATGTGCGTCTCTTGACATTCGATCAGGTGTTAAGCTCGCGGCCGGCTCGAGAACTGTATGCTGGCGACCGCAGCGCGATCTGCCCTGATTGCACTCGAGTCACTGCAGTCATGTATCCGTCCGTCCATGACGCCCAAAATTGAATCCCAGATTACTAGGTGCCGTCTACATCGTTTGTCGGGCGTTCAATCCTTTTGACAAGCTGTCTTCTAGTACGACTATTCGCCCACAGGTCCGCCATAGCTCCGCAGGACCGTAAGCCGCACAAGCCGCGTGATGCGCTCAGATGCCGCTGAGTCGTCTACTGGCACCTATAGTGCAACGTCGATTCGACAGCGTTTTTCCAGCGGTGCGCTCGCAATTTAAGTAACATGCGCTAATGGTACTTCTAACCGCAGCATTTGGTCCGCTGGCGCCTTGCGCTTTCATCGATAGCGCGACGATGACAGAACCTTGCTACAAGTACGTTAACTAATTCTGTGTCCAGTTCTTCGTCTAGGCTAAGCCGGACCATGCTCACAGCCGGCACGAGTGCCTGTTCCAGCCGTCCAGGGGCGGTTATCTGTTCTACGCAGACAGCGATGTCTGTTCATCACCCCGGGCTATCTCCAATCTCCATGTACAGTTCGGCGTCGGCGGTTTCGGACGTACTCCTACAACTGTCGATTGAAGAGCCCTCTTTTCATCACTGCGTGCGACGATTTTCCCAGCGTCGCATGGGCAAAAGACGTCCGTCGACAGCTTCTAACTATCTCCGGCATCGTCAGGTACTCTGCATTTATTGTCGGGTATACCGCTGACGAAACCACTGGCCCGGCAGACGTCGTGTGCTATTTTTTGCCGGATAAGGTACAACGATCTACCCACTCGATTTTGGACAGTCTCCACAGGGTAAGCATCCTGCGTCTAATTGCCGACTTTCGGAAGGCCACAGTAGTACCAGATTTCTGGGCTGATTGTCGCCCTACCAGCCCTTCAGTGACTGTCCGGCCGCGTCAAGTTGAACGCCTTCATTCCCGCTCGGGATCGGGTTGCTGATCACAAGCTCCCGCCGGCCCATTCAGCCTAACGCCAAATTTTCCGGCTTTGGCCTCACATGGTGGAGATTGGCGCATACTTACTCGGGCCTGGAGCTTGACACAGAGCGAGCCATCCGCCACGAAGGACACATTTAGATCCGGTGGATTCCCAGGTCAGTAATTCCCACATACAATACATGCGATCTGGGCATTCGCACGGGGATACAGTGCCTACTGACGACGCCCAACCCGACTTTCCACTTCCAGTTTGCTCCTGGGACCTGCGCGAAACCCGTTTCGGAGATATTTATAGCGCAACATCTCGTCGATGCTTCGAAAAACCACTAGCACTCACCCACAGGGAGGAAGAGAACTCGTGAGTGTTCCACATTCTTCACGCTTCGCCTTCTACACATGCCGTTATACAGATGTCCTGAAAAGAAAAGGAGCTTCCTGCATAGGCTGGTGCTGGACCCCCACTCAAAAGCCGTTGGGGGAGGCATGGACATCATGTTCCCGTGTAATTAGAGCGTCGCTTAAGACGGTCCTGACGGATTAATGGACGTCTTCCTGTTCGGACGCCCTGACGCCTCGGCCGCGACAGCGACTTGTCAGCAATCACCGTTCACAGACGCCTTGGGCAATCAAACGGATATTTGTCCTCCATCGCAGGAGGTGGGTTACGAGAGCCACTCGGCTGCCATCGGGCTAGTCCTAGATGATGCCGAATACGGCCCCGAGAACCATCCCACGATACTCAAGATTGTCAACGGTGAATCGGCCTTTTGCATGGCACTGGCAGGAACATCGAGGACGTTTTAGCATCAGGTGGGCACTACGGCCGTTCGCGCCTCGTTCGAGAACATACATGATCCGCTTATCGTCCCCGCTGCACTATAGCGAGCTCATGCCGGACCCAGATGTCAAGACCGGAAGCAGGGGACTGCCCCCTGTTGTGTCTTCTTCGCTTTGCATTGAATCGACGGGAGAGATCTAGGAGAAACGTCGCGCTGTTCCTGTGGCATTGAAGGGTACCGACATCTCTGTGGGAATCATGGACGTCGGGGCAAGCTTCACTGCGCTGAGCCGGCACCGTGGACGAACAGGGACGAATTTACAGGCCCACCACCCACATGGCCGTCCGGGCCATCGGGATCCTGTTGCCACCGCCTCGTCGAACCTAGAGCAAAACGTCTCTCAGTCGCTGCTAACAGCCCACCGGTGGGCTGCATTCGTAGCATCTACAACAATGATCATGTCTATCAGAATTCCGACAGACGGGAACGGTAGGTGTAACGCCAGGGAGGACAGCCTGGTGATGCTGTCGAGAGTGCGGCCGCGCCCTGCTGACCGCGTCTTCAGTGCTGTTCGCGCCTTCGCGTCTTGTGTAGATCTCACATAATTGACGATGTCCCTGAACTTGAACAGCGAATACATGCGCCGGGCGCGATGGAGGGCTGACCCGAGAAAGAAGACGCTGGAAGCAATTCCGATTCGCTGACGCGCCGGCCGCACTGCCAGGAGCATTCCTGGCCCAGGAACTGCCAAGGTCCACTCTTCAGTTCGGAAGGAGCCATCGGCGTGAGGGATGCCTGCCGGCGTTCGCGATGTTCGAGTGGTCCTGGAAGTTCTTTCCATGATGATGATTTGTATCGCGGACCTGCCGCAATTACGCTGCCGCCTTCAATGGTCCTTGGGCGGCCTGCAGGGGCTACATATACGTCGCATTGCAGTCGAGTCGCTCACCACGACACCCTCTTCCTGGTAAGGCATTGGTAGTGTTCCGAAAATGGTGGTCCTCACTGCCTCCCTCGCAGTGCTCGCGCTGTCCCTCCCCCACGTATGTCAACTCCTCAGCCACATTGCGCCTCGTTTCCGTCATTGCTGATTTCCATGTCCCCCTTACATGCAGATCTCCCATGGCTCCACTCTCCGTGTCCGTCAAAGCCCCTCCACCCCCGCCATTCCGGGGACGGCATACAAGTTCCTCGGATGCTTCACGTGCGTCTATCCTCAACGCCGAGTCGACCTTAGGCCGACGCTCATGTCATGTTATACACAGCGACCAAGGCGCGCGCTCTCTGGGCGGCGCAACTTCCGTCAATACCACGGGCATGACCGTCGAGTCATGCGTGGCGTTCTGTTCCGCCCAGAACTTCAACTTCGCCGGTCTCGAGTTCGCTCAGGAGTGCTGTGCGCGCGCTTTTCCAAAGATCGGCGATAGGATGGAGTGCGCTCATGCTTCTTGTCACTCCAGGGTGCGGCAACGAGATCGCCAATGGCGGCACTAACGCGACGCTCTCGGACTGCAACCTCGCGTGCACCGGAGATGCGAAGGAGATCTGTGGCGCTGGAAGTGAGTGGACCAAGTTTCTGGATACCCGCGCTTCGAAAGTTCTCATTTGTGGGGGTGCTGAAACACAGACCGGCTGAGTGTCTACTGGAACGGTGTCGCCCCCCCACCCCCTCCCACCGTTGTCCCATCCGTTGGCCTCTGGGAGTCCCTGGGATGCTACAGGTGAGTCGCTCTGCGGACTTCGCGTTCAGAACGAGATGTGAACTATCCTTTTCAGTGATTCTGTCAACGCGCGCGCGCTTCCTACTGGCGTCAACGTTCCGGGCAACTTCACCGTCGAGGGATGCACGGAAGCCTGCTTCAGTGCTAACTTCCCCCTTGCCGGCATGGAGTTCGCCGATCAGTGCTGTAAGCAACTCTTCCATCTTAGCATCGTTATTCTCACCCTTTGCATGATAGTCTGCAGCACCTTTTTCGCCAATGGTGGCGCTCCTATTGACGCCTCGCTCTGCAATATGGCTTGTGCGGGCAATAGCACGGAGCTATGCGGCGGTCCTAACGCGCTGAATGTCAGCACCATCTTTGTGTTGCTCAACTGAGTCCTGATTGCACCCATTCAGGTCTACAACTTCACGGGTACTATCACCGGCACCCCTGGTGTTCCTCCTGGTGGAGGTGGAGGTGATCCAGGAACTGGCCCTGTCCTCGTTAACCCCGTCACATCTGGCCTTCCTAACAACTTTACGTACTCGGCTTGCTATGTGTGAGTGACCCATTTTGTGGTGGTACATGCTGTGTGCAGTCGGCTGAGGCTGAGATTGTTATCCTTTAGCGATAACGCCAACGGTCGTATCATGGGGACTCAGAACCCGGATGATCAAGGGTTGACAGTCCAATCTTGCGTCACCTCGTGCCACTCACAGAACTTCACGTTGGCGGGAATGGAGTTCGGAGTCCAGTGTTGTGAGTCCACGTGCCCTTCACATAATGTCGTTCATCCATTGACCGTGCTTCTCATTCTCATTCGGACAGTCTGTGGCAATACGCTGATCGACGGCGCCACGATGGGCGATCCGTCGACGTGCAACATGCCATGCGGTGGGAACTCTCAGTTTGTACCCAATCACCTCCTCCCAATTCTGGTAAACTGATTCCCATGCAGGGAGGCTTGCGGTGGACCCAACCGACTCTCCGTACGATAATTATTCCGGAAGCGTCCGCACAAGGTCCTCTGCTAAGGCACCTTCGGTTGTGTTCTAGGTCTATACACACACCGGAACGGTCGACATCCTGCCGGTTCCCACCGCGCAGAACAGCAGCCTGCCAGGTACGTTCATTTTCAAGCTGTCAGGATCTTCGGTACGTTCTGTTGACTCATTCCCGTGCAGGTCAATGGGAATACCAGGGCTGTCTCCAGTATGTTTCATCTGGCATCCACGGAGAATACGAACGCTGACACATTCCATAGGGAAGCACCGAATGGCGTCCGCTTGTTCCCGAACCAGATCGTCCTGCCGACGAACAACTCGATTGATTTGTGCTTGAACCAGTGCGCTGCATTTGGATACCCCGCTGCAGGAACTGAGTTCGGGCAAGAATGCTGTAAGTCACCTACGTTGACTGGAAACGCACCCAGTAATGACCTCGTACCAGATTGTGGTGACGTTTCGGACACCGAGGCAAGCCCCGGCTTCGCCCCAGAGTCAGATTGTAACATTCCATGCCCTGGTGATCCCATTCACCTCTGCGGTGCTGGCAACCTTCTGCAGGTCTGTGCTAAATTCATCTTTGCGACTTGGAGAGATTCTGAAATCCGTCGCAGTACTACAAGTGGAATGGTGTCATGAACAACTGGCAGACCCCTGCGAACATCGGCCGCTACGAGTTCTTCGTCCCCGGTGTCGTCGTCCCGCTCTTGGTCACACTCGGTATCAACAACAAGGTCTCGTTCGTCGAGAAGTTTGGCACGAGCGAGTTCGACAATTCGACTGGCGCATACGAGCTTGACCTTTCCCTGGTCGACGATTTTGAGAAGACGTGGCGCACGATGCACGTCAAGTCCGACGTGTTCTGCTCTGGTGCTGTGGTGCTCCCCGATCGCTCTGCTAGGCACCTCATGTTTGGAGGTTGGTCTCTCGACAGCACCTTTGGTGTCCGTCTCTACGCGCCCGATGGCAGCCCCGGTGTGAACGGAACGAACGACTGGGAGGAAAACGGCAACGAGCTCAAGTTGCAGGTGCGTTCGACTTGCATCCTTGATGGGTATGATTCTGACCTTCCTGTCAGAGGGGTCGTTGGTACCCATCCGGCCTTGTCATGCCGAACGGCAGTGTCTTGGTTGTCGGAGGAGAACAAGGCAGTAACGGTGCCCCGGAACCCACTCTCGAAATACTTCCTACCCCACAGGGTGGTCCCACCTACTTGTTCATGGACTGGCTCAACCGTACGGATCCCAACAACCTTTACCCCTTCCTCCACGTGCTTCCCAGCGGCAACATCTTCGTGGGTACGTACCTATCGGTGGAAGGCATGGAGTGTTCCATCTGATAAGGTTTCAAAGGGTTTTATGACGAGGCACGCATCCTCGACCCGGTAACTTTCGACACTATCCAAACGCTACCAAACATGCCTGGTTCCGTTATCAACCCCTTTGACGGCAAAGCAGCCGGTCGCACTTACCCAATGGAGGGTACTGCTGTCCTGTTCCCTCAACACGCTCCTTATACCGATCCCCTCACTGTCCTTGTGTGCGGTGGGTCGAACTTCGGTCTTGCGCTCGACAACTGCGTCCACATTCAACCTGAGGTGGACGGCGCTCAATGGGTGCTCGAGCGTATGGTACGATCACTCCCCATTCAGACATATTCGGACGTTGTTCTTACATTGTGCCCTTTCAGCCATCCCCTCGTGTTATGACGTGCATGGTGAGTACCCTCGACATAGATTTTGTTTGAACTTATTACTAACTCCTACTGTTTTGCCCTACAGTCTGGTCAGTCTGGTCAAGCCATACCTCCGCATGAACCTTGACTTATTTCATCGCATGCAGCCCTGCCGGATGGAACGTTCCTCCTCCTCAACGGCGCCAAGCAAGGTGTGGCCGGCTTTGGTCTCGCAACCGACCCTAACTTCCAGGCCCTCCTCTACGACCCAACCCAACCCGCCGGCTCGCGCATCTCCATCCTCAACGAGACCATCGTTCCGCGCCTCTACCACTCTGAGTCAACCGTGCGTGACAGTCGTGGGATCGACTGTTTCCATGCTGATGACTTACCGACAGCTCCTTCCGGATGGCCGAGTCCTGGTTTCTGGAAGCGACCCCCAGACGCCGGGCCTCCCTGAGGAGATGCGTGTCGAGGTCTACATCCCGCCATACCTGAACGAAGGTCGCCAGCAGCCGAGCTTCACTGTCGACCAGAACGACTGGGCGTACGGTGGCAGCTACACCATCCACGTACAGCTCTTCGAAGGCACGACCAGCACGATGCGCGTTTCCCTGATTGCTGGCAAGTGACACTTTGCATTCATCAGTTCTCTGAACTTTCTTCTCTGACCTTTATGTTCTCAATTTCCACAGCTACCTCGAGCACGGTGCGTAAACCACCTTGACATCGGTATCATTCATAGCAGACGCTGACGAACGATGCTCTTCCTTCCCCATTTCTACAGCACGGTACATCGCACAGCCCGCTTCTCTCGCAAATCTTATGTCCACACCCTGACTTGACTCCTCTTCACAGGTAATGCCATGGGCATGCGCACGCTCTTCCCCGAGTTCTCGTGCAACGGCAACACCTGCACCGTCGTCGCCCCACCCAACAAGTTCGTCGCGCCCCCGGGCTGGTTCTCGCTCTGGATCCTCGACGGCCCCACGCCCTCGCACTCCAACTGGGTGCGTATCGGCGGCGACCCCGGTGAGCTTGGCAATTGGCCCGACTTCCCTGACTTCACCCTCCCGGGCATGGGTCCGCCTGCTTAAACGCCTTCGTGCACGCTATCGCCGTGGTCATGCCTCCTTCCTGTCGTCGACTGAATGATTAATTGCAACTCCCACTCTCCTCTTGTTTGCCCGGGATACTGCTTCCGCTCTCGTCCGCAATATGAACACTTCCCGCTCGTTGGACTTACTTATCGTCTAATCTTTGTAACCAACCGCTATACTCGTTCCCATACTCTTACAGTCTTTTTGGATATATCATTCGTTTAGTCTCTCCGGTGTCGTCTACATATAGTGAGCAGTTCGGAGAAGGGGAAGATAGGGTGGACTTACAGGTTTCGGAGCACGAAATTACCTAGTTCCCAACTTATGGTTTTCAAACTCCGCGTCCTTGGCGTCCTGGGAACTTACTTAAGTATACCGTTCTTCTCCGCTCCGTCACTCAGAGCTTCAGCCATGGCCGCTCGGGAGGCGTTGCAGGGGTTCCGCCCGCAATCCCAACCGATGCAACGCGAAATCCTGGTTCAGGGGTCAGTCTTTCTCATACACCCCGCAGTCGGCAAGTCGCTCTTCTGGTTTCCTGCCTACTCCCAGCCCGATCCCACCGACCCTTCCAAACCGCTCTTTGGTGTATGCCACCCTCTCGCTCTCGATGCGTGTCGCGTTATCACCAATCACGCTGCCAACAATCGGGGAGACTTTCTTGCAAAGGACCGTGGAGGCGAGGACCGCGTATCCGTCGACGACGTCAAGCTCCTTCCGCCCGGTGACTACTATTACTTCCTTGGTACCGGGAATGCAGCCAATCACAACTACCCGATCGTCAACTGCTTTTCTGCGTTCAGGTTTCCTAGTCAGATACCCGACAACTGGTACAACACCCGAAGCAGCTTCAGGGCAGTCGATCGAGGCATCGAGGTTGTCTCGTCAGCAAACATGTCTGACCGCGTGTCGGCGCGGGATAAGTACTGCATCCTCACTGGTTGGATCAACTGTGCGGTCTTCATATCGTATTGATGCAACCAATGCTTATTCTGTGGACTGCCATCATAGTTAACAAGTGCGCTCACCTCGTGCCCGAAGCGGAGTGGGCTTGGTTCGAAGCAAACGAAATGACTGTTTACTCCATGGAAAACACGAAGGCAGCTGTCAACGCCCATACGAATGGCGTTCTGTTGCGTGACGACGTGCATCGCTGCCTCGGCTCAGACATGTTCGTTTTCTACCCCGCCGGCGATGGTGACAGCTTCATGGCATACTTCGTGAATGCAGGAGGCTATCCTGACTACACAGAGCAGTTCCACCGGAGACTGGTGTCGATCAATGACAGCGTCGCTGTCGAGTTCATCTACGCACGCTTCGCTTATGCGGTCATCAAACTCCTTCGCTCCATCTCGTTCTTCGACTACGTCCCGGACAATGATGATGTCAAGCTGGTAGCGGAGAGAGATTTGTTGGAAAAGGGCGGAGACACCGGTACGTACACTGTCTTGCAATTCAATTATTGGCTGACAGCTCGTTTCGCCCCAGCGATGTCCGAGGCATCTGAAGATTCACGGGGACCCGGTGGCGATGAGGGGTCAGACAAGGGTGCGTATGGTGGTTTCTGCGGTGTATTGATGTGCCGATTCACGTTCATTTACTACAGAGTGTTCTTCTGGCTCAAACCAGTCCACGCATTCCGGCCCGCAGGAATCATATGCAGAGGGCGACGAGCGGTGGAAGGAACGGCTGTTCAGACGGATTCCGGAAATGGGTATGCCGCGTTCCGCAATACCCCTTTTCAATTTGCTGGATCTATGTACTCATTCTGGATCCATTCAGCTACGCTTGAAGAAGTCGAGCACCCGCCCGATACTGTCGCCTGTCACTCGGAGACTCCCCACATGATGCGGCTGACGTCCAAGTACATGAAGGAGAACCCGCAGGTGTGGCAGACGTCGACGACCCCCGAAGGTGCGACGCGGGATGATGAAGAGGGCTGGTATGCGGCGTGGATGACCCGGCCCCTCTAACGGTACTGGGCAGATGCGCCTGGTGGAGGCCAGGCCGCATTTGCGGCTAGGTTCCTGCTTGTCCTCTACTTCGTCGCTCTGACCTTCATCTTGCGCCCCCGCTTCCCATGCTGTTCGAGTTCTCGCTCCTTGCGCCTGTTCTGATCACCTTGTTGAGATGTTTTCCGGGCCCTCTATGTTGTATTGCGACGTTCATCTGCACCGACGATTCGAGGGAGGACGTGGCGCTGATGTTGCAATAGCACGGTATGTCGCATAGCCTGCTTCTCTCGCAAACTTCTCATACACACACCCCTGACCTGGCTGCTCTTCCCATTCTCAGGCAACGCCACGGACATGTGCACGCTCTGCCCCGAGTTCTCGTGCAACGGCAACACTTGCACCGTCGTCGCGTCGCCTCATGCGTTCGTCGTGCCCCCGGGCTCGTATGCGCTCCGGATCCTTGACTGCCCCACCCCCTCGCACTCTAACTGGGTGCGCATTGGTGGCGACCCCGGCGGGCTTGGCAACTGGCCCGACGTCCCTAACGTCCCCCTCTCCCCGGTATGGGCCCGCCTGCTTAACCGCTTTCGTGCACGCATCGCCATGGTCCTGCTTCCTTCTTTCCGTTGTGATTTGCATGATTGATTCCGAACCGTACTCTCCTATCCGAGTCCTCTTCGGATACTACGCCGGCGTCTGAAATACGGACACTCTTCGCTCGTTGCACTGACTTATCGTCGAATCCTTGTAACCAACTTCTATACTGGTTTCGATACCGTGACGCTTCTGTCTCTGTGGATACGTTGGTCGTTTTCAGTCGCGAGGGTCCTCCCGGTTGTAGCAATTGTCCTGGCTCATTATTGTATTTGGCTTTCCAGTCTGGGGTCACGACCGACGCTCCATCCTCATGCGACCCTCGTTAATCAGAGGTGACGGAGCCCAGGTCATCATGCACTGTCATGCAGCTTCCACGACCGACCAAGCGCGACTGCAGTAAATATCATATGGCTCAATGCAAAATGCTATGTGGGGTGGGCAGGGACGAAGAGACGACACATTGAATCGTATTGCAGCGCTGAGCACGATATCTCGCGACGCGCTGAGAGAATTACTATGGACTTGAGGCCACACATACCAGGAGATAAGCCTCGCCAACGATGTGGACACAGCGCTCACGATCCACTCAGCAGAAACCTTCAGACAGGCTAGGCAGACACCTCCTCGGTCTCCTCGGTCTCGCCGAAGGTCGCCATCGTGCTCTCGAGGCGAGGCCTCTTGGAGCTCCACTCGGGACGGACGTAGCCTTTCAGCTGGTCGCCAATATGGTCGTTGGACGGCCAGAGGACATCGCGCATGACGTGTTTCAAGAACAATTTCTTCACGTACTGGTGCGTCGTCAACTTGGCCGCCCTCCTTTTCTCCTTCTCTGATGGCTCCTGTATCCCTGGGGCCACGGTGGAGGGTGTTGCTATGTGTATGGGCTCGGGGGCGGGCGTGGCCAATTCCGCGCCTCCAATCGTGCGCCTCATCAACAAGACCGGATCCTCGTCCTCCGAGTCGTCGTCAGCTGTAGGAGTATTGATGGTCACGTCGTACAACGATGCGAGCTTCTCCGCCGCAGTTGCGGCATTGTACTTCCTCACATCGTAGTGAGCCTTGAAATGGCTGAGTAACTTTGCGATCAGATGGTTGAGGGGACTAGGGGGAAGAGGGATGGCGCTCGGAGGTTCAGCATGCTCGGACGAAGGTTGAGGGTCTGGAAGGAAGTTGACTGGTTCCTGGTTAAAAAGCAGCTGACCGTTGTACACAATTTGCTGTTTCGTGATCCCGCACAGCATCCTCCCTTCCTTGTCCCGCCCGGATGAGTCGAAGTAGTGGCCGACAAAGATTCCGGGGTGGGGAAGGTTGCTGCGGAGGTAACGGATGGCGAGGTACAAGAGGACGTGGAGGAAAGATTCGAGCTCGTCCGGAATTGAGAGCGGCCTGCCGGGGTGCTGCACGGAGTGGACAGACATGTAGTACCAGGTGCCCTGGATGAATACTCGTCAGCAAATGCCGGATAAAGAAAGGACACACGCAAAACTCTTACCGTCCGATGAGGCTGATGCGCATTCTGCGTCACATGTTCCGCTGGACATCGCTTCGCAAGCTCCCAATCACCCAACACGCCACCCCACATGACGGAGATCTTCTGGCCCTTTGTCTTGCTGATGGTTATGTTGAGTGCGGGGAGGATCAGGATATTCCCAACACTGACGTCGCGATGGAGGATTTTGCACCGTTCGAAGGCGTCGCCATGCGCTATAACAGAGATGGGGATTAGCACTGTCCGCCGAGGTGTACTCGGGATCGGCTCACCGTCTATACAATTCCAAAGGACTCGAACCAACTGCTTGCCGCTCGTGAACGCAGATGAAGGCAAGCACACCTGAGCGACGACCATTCGGTAGTGTTTGAGGTGACGGAGACCAGACCCGTCGTTGAGTTCTACGATAGCTGTCTTCTGAGATCTACCACGCTTCCCGCTCGGCTCACCGCTACCAGAGCTCTGAGTGGACCCTTTAACATTGGCGGCATCGACGCGCGGCTGGGTGTCCGATGTCGATGCCGTCCCTGTGCGTGTCGTAGTGCGAGATCCCGAGGCATTGGAACGTAGAGGCATGGGAGCGATGGGGCGATCCTTCTCCTCCTTGCCGATCAAAACTGGCTTCTTTGACCCAGTGAATGAGTACGCTGAGGCCTCTGTCTCTTGCCCCCCACCGACGTCCTCGTGGCAGATAAGAGTAGGGACGAAGGGGACATGCTCTGCATTCAGCAACTCGAGAGTGGTGCCCTCCTGGTCGACGCCCTGGTAGAAGGGACGCCAAGCATCCTTGAGGAAGACCAACCGCTGGGTCTTCCACTCCAATGCAATGTATCCACGCGTACCGCGACCAATCAGGCCATGGGGCGCAAAGATGGGCTTCCCCACCAAGTAATCACCCCCACAGACCTTCAACCTGTAGGACAGCCAGGTCTCCGAGATCGAGTCCCGAAAGAGGTCGCGAACGTATTTGAATACAGGGGCAATGGCTGATGTGGCGCTAGACGAGGAGAGATCCCCGAAGCCAATCGTCGCCGTCGGATCTTCGGCCAAGATGTTCGTCGCAAATAAGGGAGAGTCGGGTGCGTCACGAGTCGGCTTGATAACGAAGCCTTGAGGCACCGATTGAACGACCGTCCCGTCGCCGTAGGCGACATCGAGGCGATGAGTAGCGGCGACCTCCTGCATCCACTGCCAGCCACAAGAGTCCTTAGAGAGACGAGTCACCGTGGGGTCAATGCCGCGCTGCTCTGGTTTGGCCTTCGAGTATGCATAGAGGAACTGGAGGAGCTTCTTGGTATGTTCAGGGGTCTCGACGTAGTTCAGGGCCTCGGTAACGATGCAGCCTGATCTGTCCCAGCGGATGACGCGAAACTCGCCGCCGTTAACGAAGAGCATGAAGAGCCCCGTGCGGTGCTGGAAGCAGAAGTGGCGTTCACCGTATGACATGAGCTGACCTCGCGCCCGGGTTCGCTTAGCAGCATCCGCCTCGATGTCCTTCTTGGCGCCATTGTCCCAGGGGTCGTTCTCCGTGCCTCCGCGCTTGAACTCGATGAAGAGGTCGTCGAGGAAAAAGTTGGGGCGACCTTCTTCGATGATGTCCTGGTCAGCCAACGGGATCAACGACCCGTCGACCTTGTACTTTTTGGTGTCGGCGCCATCGAAGTGCTTCTCAGAGATATTGAGCAGATAGCCAGGACAGAGTCTCTCGTCCTTGTCGAGAGTGCGCTTGGTTTCGGATCATTGAGACGATCACTCCAAAGAGTCAGACGAGAGACGTACCCATGCGTCAGAGATGACCTGCTCTTTGGGCCGTTTATCCTTGCTGCCGTTAGATCGCGGGCCGACAGTCGTTTTCAACGTGTCGTGAATCTTTTGAATCCTGTCCTCGGGGTACACAGCGTGGAAGTCTTCATCGTCAACGGTGGGGAGATATGTCTTGACCATGTTCTCGAAGAGAAGGGGTACGGTCGTATGAAGAGCATCCGACATCATGTTGTACCGGTTGGGTGGAACGGGCAGTTGAGGGTTGTTGCGGGTATGGTCCCGCGTCTGGTGGTGCTAGATGTTGGCGGGCGAAGAGTGGACCACTTCGCGCTGTGGATAGCAGGGAGCGACCATGGCGGGTGAGAGTGGGGGAAGTGGAGAAAGACGCCTGGTGGTTGGGAGCGAAGTAGGTTTTCGTTCGGAATAAGCCGTCCTCTCCGCTCATAATTTCGTGCTCCGCGCAGCCGCGCCGCGGAACGGAGCAAGCTCCGAACAATTGGCGTTTTCGAACTCCGTTTCCGCGCAGCTCACCACTCTTCTACTACTTCCTTGGTCCTCCTGAGGATGCTGCCAGCGTTGCAACTACCCGATCGTCAAGGACTTTTCCGCGTTCAGGTTTTCTATCAGGATACCCGACAACTGGTACACCGCACGGAGCAGTAGGCAGTTCACGGAAGGTCAGGTTGCCAAAGTCTCGTCAGCAAAGATGTCTGTCTACGGGACAGGTACTCGCCGTCACCGGGTATGCGGGCTGTGCGTGCTTTTATTTTGTATTAGTGCAACCGATGCTTATCCTGTCGATCGCTACGATCATAGCCAACCGGTGCGCTCACCTCGTGCCCGAAGCGCAAACGGCTTGGTTCATGGCAAACGATATGTTTGCTTACGCCCTCGACAACGAGGGTGCAGGTGTCAATGCCCATACGAATGGTATCTCATTGCGCGACGGCGTGCATCGCCGCTTCGACTCACACGCCTTCGTTTTCTACCCCGCCGGCAACGATATATTCGTGGCATACTTTGTGCATACAAGAGGCTACACAGAGCTGTTCCACCGGAGACCGGAGACAATTCATGACAACGTCGCCGTCGAGTTCCTCTACGCACGTTGCTTCGACGCAGTTGGAAAGTTCGTCATCCGTGTAGTAGTTGCTGGAGACACGATATGGTAGCACTTGACAGACGATACGTTGCACGATGAGGCATCTTCATGGCAGTGACAAAAACGCCCGTCACGGTGCTGTCCTCCAAGAGTATCGCCCGCCCATTTCGCTCTTGTCGACACTAATCTCTAGTACCCGAAACACTTAAACATAACTCTAAACGCAAGTGGTGCTTGCCATCTAGACGCCAGTGGAGAGCAGCAATATGACTCTTGGGATAAATGTGGGCATAGTGGCGGGGAAGTCAGGAAGGGAAAATAGAGGTAGTGATGAGGACGTACATTTGAAGTTGCATATCAAGTTCACAAGCAAGGTATGCATGCGCAGTGTTGGGGAGCACTTACCGCCAATGATTAATGAATAGCGAGTCGGGTTCAACCAAAGTTTGCAGAAAGACGAAACAGATGCCCCAAACCGATGATGTGAGCAGCCGCTAAATCCAACAGAGGAGTCAAGCTGTCCGACATCTACATTCATAATACGTGAGCACATAGTCATCGACATAACGGAAGGGTATCAATAACGTAGTCGGCCATATGGGTAACAACCGAGCGGGCCAGCCCCAGAAAATAAAGCGATGCCAAAAACCCTGGGACCGACTGCTCTTAAGTCATGGCACGAGGAGGCGTCATAAAAAAGGTCTCTCCTGGCAGCGTAACAAAACGCGAATATATCTCTCCCCCTCGTCTTCAGACTCACGAGTGGTCGGACTTAGCCAAGCCCGAGTATGAGGCCGACTAGGTCCTTCCAACCGCGCTTGACGAGTACCCGCACCCCACCGCCGTACTCCTCTCCGAGCCACTCCACAAATCGCGCGTCCAACCCACTGAACGGCCCGAGCTCGAACGCCATCACGTCCTTTGGCGTCAGCACTACCGTTCCCACGCCATCACTACTCCCCTCCACTCCTGTGCCCGCGCTCGAGCTCAACCCCAACCGCCGCGAAGACGATGACGGAACGCCACACAGCTTGCGCGTCTCGAGAAACGTCCCCAGCCTCGACAGGATGGCCGTCGTGTTGGCCTGGAACGTCTGGAGCAGCGCAAGCGTCGTCAGCACCTGCCGATTTCTCCTCGCGCTCGCCGCCGCGTCCTCCGGCCCCGTCGGCTCCGGGAGCTTGTTGCGCTCCCCGGGGATGAACATCCCTTCTGAGGGTGCAAGCGCTTCTCCCGTCGTCGTCGCAGGGGGCTCCGCGTCGCTGGCGTTGGTGTTGGCGCCTTTGACGCCCGCCCACGTCCAGACGGACATCGTGCTCGTACGCCGAGCAACGCGACTCGGTCTGCTCGACGTGATCGTGCTCGCGCTCCCAGATGGGCGACCTTCGATTCCCAAGCCGAGCATCCTGACGTTCAGCTCGTCATCGCCGTCGAGGCGGATACTGCCCGAGCCCATGGCCGTGTTCGTGCCCCAATTTTCTGACCGGCGAGGGGTCTCGGGGTCTGACGAGCTGGGGGTGGTACTTCGCCACGCTCCCATCCACAGGCCAGCGCACATGACACAGACGTCTTCGTACACGCGCCAGACGTCGGTCCAGGAGGAGCTCGTGCTACTGCGCGGCTTGTCACTGCCATGGTGGGAGGGGTCACAGCATGAGCCTACGCTGTCCTCTGAGTCGAGCTGCAGTACGCGGTCAAGCTCGGTCCACTGAGACGAAAATTGTAAATGTGGCTAGCACGCGAGAGAAGGAGGGACGCACAAGTCTGACGTCGCTCCAGGTGAAGCGCACGGTGGAGAGGCGGTAGCTTAGTCCCCGGCCGCTAGGGTGCTCGACGGGTTTGGGGATATAGAAGGCCGGTCGGGTATTTGGTGTGGTGTTGCGGAGGTCGATGAGGAGGTCGTAATACGAAGGCTTGTCGAGGAAGATGGAGTCCGTGGTGCATGCGATCCACCCGCAGCCCGCCTTGCTCTCAAAAGCGAGCTTGTCCAAGTCATTGAGGGTGATCATACCGAGAACCTTGACGCCAGCAGTGCTCTTGCCCTTTAACCGTCGAGGTTGATCGTTGTCCCCGTAACCATCCTCTTCGTAGCAAGTGTCGGCCGCGACCTGGCAGAGGATGCAGGCTGCTTCGACCGGGGGTAGCGTGATGACAAGAACACGCCGCCGGCCAAGGATGTGCTTGTATAATGTAAGAGATGACGGTCCGAGGATGCGGAGGAGATGAGGGAGGTGAATGGTGGGAGCACAGTCGGATCGAGATCCCTGCAGCTCAGTAGCCCATCCCTCCCAGTTGCGGGGGCCGCTGCTGCTACTCGCGTCGTTACCGTCCTGGGGCTGACCCACCTTGCGCTGCTCGAAAAACTCGCGTGCCAGATCCCAGTCGTTATCGGTTGGCTCCAGCGTGGCCCTATCGTCCAGCGTAGCATAGATAGAGCTCACGAGACGTTTGAGGGAGGTGACATGCCGCCATGGGCGTGGACGAGGCGACTTGGCGAGGAGAACGCCGAGGGACGACAGGCGGAAGCCTCTGTGGCCGTCCTCGGACGTTCTCCGCCTGCGGAAGACACAAACCCCTTGGTAGTCGTCCTTGGTGAAATACCTGAGTGTGAACACCGTTGTATGAGTGAGTTGGAGGCATAGGTGATCAGACAAAAACACAACTTACACAACGTCCCGTTCTATGAGGTGTAACCCACTTGGCAAGGAGCTGAATTCGACATGGGAGAGGTCCAAATCTGCGCACGAGTTTAGCGATCCGTAAACACCGCCGAGGGGCCGAGTTATTCTGGATACTGGACACTGGACGCCCTGAGAACTCGTTCGAGGGAGGTGATGGGCTAGCTGAAGATCCCGCGCATGACAAAGGCCCGATCTCAGCCCGTTTGCTCTCAATGGGTTTGACGCATCCCCCCACCCAAGGAAAAGTTCGACTCTGGAGTATGCTGCGAATGGGGCTGTTCCGCACTGTTTGACACCATCGTAGTCCCGAGTAGCCACCATCTCCACCAAACGAGTTCACAATGCATCCAGCGTCCACGTCGAGAAGAATTGAGCACGCTTCATAGTTTCAAAGCTCGTACCTTCGCTCGCCTTCAGCGACCAGTCAATAATGTTGCCTTGTGTTCGGTGGAATGATGCATGAAATATAGCAACTATTGCCGAAAACAGTCAGTCAACTGCCAAACAAGGCGTGAAGGTAAAACAAGAGTAGCGTTGCGTTCTGGAGAGGACGTTCTTCGCGGGAGCTGCGCATATAACTGCACTTCCTGACCGCCAACATGACCCTCAATGAAGACAATACTCCATGCTTGCCTCTATGCATGACCAAAAGGGCTTCAAATAACCAGCGTACCTAAATCTTGAGGAACAGGGTCGCCCGACTCCGCCTGCATGAGCGCCTGCTGGTAACTGTAACGACTGAAGGGAACTCCAGGGAATACGCGCGTAGAATCCACGCAATTTAAATAGGACGAGCCAAGCGTAGAAGGATGTACAAAGCTAGTGGTGTCCTCGCCGAGCGAAGAGTCGTGGTCGTCGTGGTTGTCACCGGAAGCACACTTCCGAAGGCGCCCCACGACTGGTGTTTGCTGACTAAGCGTTCTGGCCAGGCTCTTTTAGCGCCTATTCTCACTTTGGGCAAACCATGCGTGGGCGTCTAACCACCCCTCATCTCCGTGCTCAGCGTCCACGGTCCTCAACTCTGCTTCATCATTGTTCTTGTCTCTGTTTCATCGACATTTTACAAAGCTTGCTCTTCCTGTTGACCGCAGTGGCTCCTTCTCGCCACCATGATGCGCATACAAGGTGCCTCAGACGGTAACCGCGGTCGACCGCATTCAAGGAACAAGACATGGGTAGCAGGAGGACAGCCCGACTCCAAGAATGGACACATGATCGACGGAGAGCGGCGGGAGCATGGAGGTCATCGTCGGAGAGGGCGGGGACGCGGTCAGGAGCACCACGGCACTCACTTGACGGTGCCCACCGACATCCACGATGAAGGCGCCAGCGCCACGGAGGACGAAGGCGTCAGCGGTGTGGAGAGCGCTCACGACGACGAGCCCGAACACGAGGAGATCCAGGAGCCAGAGCACATTGAGGATCGTGACGAGTTTTACAAAGAGGTACGCCTGTCACCACAGAGTAGACACGCCTGCGTGCCTAACCACCTTCCAAAGCTCGTCCGACAACGCGAAGTTGAGCGCAAGAAGGCGATTGCGGAGGGCAAGATGGACGACCCGCTCGTGCCAAAGCGACTGGAGGACGCTATCACGATGGTGGGGACCTGTATGGGCATGTGCCCGAGATTTGAGCGGTATCGGAGGGAGCGCGAGAACAACCTGGACAAGTGGGAACTCGTACGTGTTTAGTCGCTCATGTGTTGCTGTATCCGGGGCTGCTGAAGGTTTGGAGGTCGAGCTGGGTCAGTTCAGGTGCGTCGCAAGTTGAATTCTGTGTACCGTTCGAGGGGCCATCTTCCTTAGCCAAGCCCTGATGCTACTATTTCTCAGTTGGCCTGTGCTCGTGATGAGCGCGTGCAACGCGAAGACTCGGCAGACGAGATGCATGTCGCCGCATTCAAGATGAACCTGCTCGACCTCCGAACCCAGGCTACCCCGGTGCCTTTGAAAGCCAACTGATTCTCTCAAAGATACCTGGAACGAAACGCGTAGACCACAAACGCGCCGTGAAGATCTACGAGCGCGCAGCCGGAGACAAGACGCTTCCTTCAGACCTGCGGCCCCCTCCAGCTCTAAAGGTTCGTTCGTTTACTGAGATACAGTTCGGGATGTAACTGCTTACACACGATAAAGAAAACTCTCGATTACCTCTTTCACAAGCTCCTCGTGAAGGAAGGCTTTTCGCAAACCCATGACTTCATTCGGGACCGCTCACGCGCGGTTAGGACCGACTTCACCATGCAGCATGAGACAGGCGCGTTGGCGATCGAATGTCACGATCGCTGCGCGCGCTATCATATTCTCGCGCTACACTTGGAGCGGGAGAATCCCCGCTTCTCTGTTGCTCTTGAAGAGCAGCAGCTCATGTACAGTACGTACCCGCATGCTCGTGAAGGGACCCGAATCTGGAAGCTAACGACTCCAACTGTAGCGCTCACTAGTCTGAAGGAGTTCTACGAGGACCAACGTGGCCGCTATCAAGCCCCCACAGAACTCGAAATGCGCGTATACCATCGCCTCATCCACATACGCGACCAGAGAGAACGACACGAGGAGATCCCGGACGAGATCCGGAACCACCCCGTCTTCATCCTCACCACACAGTTCCGCCTTCGCGTCCAAGCGAAAAGCGCCCCGATCACGAAGACGTCGAAACTCGTGGTCGACAATGACGCGATGCAGAACTTCTCCCAGCTAGCGACCGTGCTCCGCGAGCAGAACAACGTTGTGATGATCTATCTCGTCGCTTGTATCATGGAGCGGCTGTTCGGGAAGGAATGCATCGAGGACATCGAAGCTATTCGTGGGGAGCTCACCATTTCCGAGATCATTGACGGTATCTCGAAGCCACTGGAAGATACCCAGACTGCGCTCGACGGCGGAGTTTACACAGAGAGCCCCGCTGAGGGGATCACGGACATGGAGGACGAGCCGGAAGAAAACCAGGCTCCCCCTCTCGGCCAACCGGTCGCGAAGAGTGCAACGCAATGGCTCACCAACAACCCCGGCGCGCAACCCCAAGCACCCACCGCACCACCTCCCCAGGACAGGTTCGCGTTGGCTTCAATACCCGCAGGCTCTGGCACATCGGCATTCGCTGGGCTAGCATCGGAGCCGTTTCCCAATTCCTTCGGTTCGGAGTCTGCATTTGGCACCTCTGGATCTGCATTTGCGTCGTCTGCAGGCCCACCCGCGTCGGTGTCCGCGTTCGGCAACCTCATGACAAAGTCGAGTGCCTTCGGAGGTGCAACGTTCGGACCTGCGCCTAGTGCATCATCTGCCCCGACGTCGGTCTTCGGAAGTGGAACCGCTTCCATGTCTGTGTTTGGGGCTGGGTCTAAGAACGTGTTCGGGACCGGCGCAAGCACATCCCCGCCGTTCTCGGCACCCTCAACATCAACATCTGGCCCTCCCCCCGCCGCAGCTCCACTGACATCGCAGCCCACCTGGCCTGCCGAATCGTCGACCTTTGGGGGCGTGTCTGCTGCGCCAGCAAAAAGCGCCGCTCTCTCGGAACCTACTGCTCCTAGAGACCGCGCCGCTGCCCTTAACCCCTTTGCGGCGACGTTTATGCCCCCCCAGTCCAACTCGACGGGACCATCGACTGGCTTCACACCTGCACTAGGCCCTACGCAACCTACACCGGCCCAAGAAAAACCTTCCTCCCTCTTTTCGACGACTATTTTCTCCACGCCGTCTGCTGCACCCGCTGCTTCACCAGCGAAAGCCTCCGGAGGCATTTTCAGTGTCCCATTATTCCCCCCGCAACAACGACAGCAGCAAACGCCACCAACTTTACAATATCAACCTACGATACCACCCCCCGTGCCTACAGAGCCCTCTTCCCCTGTCGCCCCCGAGCAACCCCTCGCTACACCTTCCCAAACCCCTTCCCGCATCATCGAACGGCGACAGACACTATGGGATCTTCCAGGCTCATCCTCGCCCTTCTCTCGTCTAAAGGAGGAACGCTTGACATTCACTCCAACACCGGGCAATGCCCCCGAACCACGGACACCTATATCCCCTACTGCGGAACCGCCTGCTCTAGGCAAGCTACCCCATCTTGATCTTCCCCCTACACCCACCGCGCGATGGTTTGACCCTGGCTCAGCTCAAGGGGAAACATCGGATCTCGCGTTGTCGCGCAAGAGGTCGCTCTTACACTTCCCCTCATTGACGCTCCCGACGCCGAGTGCAGCCGAGATTCTCAGTCCGATACACCTTACGACCCCCACTCCGAGCAAGAACGCCTCCGCTGCAACCGGGGATCCCTCGCCGTTGCACCAGTCCCACGTCCCCGAACCCGCTCCCTCCGCCGCCTCGACGTCAACGTCAACTTCGATGCTGCCTCCACCTCAGAAATCGAGGACGCCTCCCGGCCCGAGACCGGTGCTCGGTATTCAAACAAACGGCATCGTCGGGCCGGAGCTTTCAGCTCCCAACGAATCCGTGCCGACCTCGACAAATGGGAAAGGCAAGGCAAAGGAGACGCAGGCCGACCTCGACGCCAAGGCTGCAGATTTCCTGCGCACGAGCGCGCTCGTGCGTGGTCGTTGGACGCGTTGGCGGGCGCGGATGGCGGCCGAGCACGAATGGGAGGAGGCGTGCAAGCGGAGCGAAGCGTACAAGAGCCGCGTCAGCGGCAGCGCAACAAGCCATTTGGGTCCAAGTGAAAGCGCGAGGGAGCAGAGCAAGAAGAGGAGGATTTCCACGCAGGCGGAGGTGCAGGAGAAGAGGGCGAAGAGGAGGCGGTCGAAGCAGTTCGAGAAGCCGCTGACGGACGAGGCACTTGCAAGACGGCTGCAGGAGGTATGTTATCTCCTGTCTAATGATGTCACAATATATTAGATCTAATTCTACGGGATGGTTTGTAGAATCGGGAGGAGAACGAGAAGCGGTGGGCGCAAGGGTCGTTCCACCAAACGGTGCTTGAGCGCTTGAAGACGCGATTGGAGCCCGGAGATGAGCTGGAGGACTGGTGCTTGTGGGTGTCGATGAACACGGAGAACGACAACACCGCGGTGTGGGTCGAACGCAAGTTTGACGTCCCTTCATCGGGCTACTGGGTGTCGGAGAACGTTTTCTCGATACCCGCGTTCAACAAACCAGAAGGACAAGGCTCCCCCGGTCTAATTGTCTTTGAGCGGACACCGTTGGATGGCGTCGACGATGAGATTGAGAAGTATGTATGTATCAGGCCTCGATTGACACCGTGCTGACCGAGTTCGATGCTTCAGGAAATATCGCGTCATCGACGATTGTGCACGGCTTCGTGACGTTCTCGAGGCATTACCTCCCACTGAACGGAGACACTATAGCCCTTGTCTGCTGGTCGTTGACTGGTCTGACGACGAGGATATTGAGCAGACGAAAGAGCTGGTCGACATGGTATGATGCTCGTTACGATGCTACAACACCTTTCGATTGCTGATCGGCTATGCAGACACATAAGCTCGTGAAGGAGGGCATCGTCAAGCACGTCTCATACTTCAAGGTTGCATCGACTGTTAAGGACTTGGACAAGAAGTTCGCGGACACTATCGATGTCACGCCGCTCGATATCGACGACCGACTAGCAATCCCGCTAGATTGGAAAGGTACGCTTTCTTTTGTCGCCAGCGTCGCATCGGTAGCAGTGCACTAACTGTCTTTCTAGACATCAAGAGGTTGTTTGTGGCACCAGTCCTCTCTGCCATCTCCGACTTACTCGATACCTCCTGGCCTGATAACGAGTGTGCGTGCCGTGGCAGAAAGATGCATTCCGAGAGTTCTGACTCAAAGATCCGGCAGTCGATTGGGTGCGGTACAACCAAGTCATGTCAGCCATTGGGGAGATCTTGAACGCGGCGCTCCATACAATCCTGAGCATGTTCAACCACACCCCAACTCATGTAACCGTCGAGATACCCGAGGACATCCCGCAGCCTGGTGTTACTGGCCGAGGTGAGTGCTTTAGTGCTGCGATAGCTGTCTTAGCCTTCTAACACGAATATTACGATTCTTCAGAATATGCGAGTGGAGCGTTCGCCGAAAGCCTCGCAAACCTCCTGTTCTCATCGGCCAAAGAGCTCGTCGGTAGCCACTTCTCTTCAGGACCCGTCCTGATCCCCAAAGACGTTGTGGACGCCGCTCGGCGGAGGGTGGAGAGCGCGATCAACAAGCGAGTGGACAAGTTACGCCACCTTGCTGCCGACGCAGCTCTCCGTGCCTCTGTGTCCTCGGTCGGGCCGTCACCTAAACGTCGGGCGTCTGACGACGACTATCATCTCAACAGGCAAGTCGATGTTTGTTGGAAGCAGTTGAGATGTTACTCATTAGGTCGCGTAGTTCCATGTCGTCCAAGCGCCTGCGCCGGTCCCCCTCAGACGACGGTATCATCGACGTGGACGGGGACGAGACGTCGACGTCACCGCCACCCAGTATCTCCGCCGCGACGGACATGAGCGATAAACCGCTCGTTACGGTCGCGATGCTCCGCGCACTCACCCGCAACGTACTCAAAACCTACAACAAGTAGGGGTACGATGTACGACGGCGATGCATCGCTGGTGTGCTCTCGTGCATTCTTGCCCGGATATCTATCTATTGTGCTGCTTTGTCTTGCAATCTGCTTTCCTAAATAAATATCATTGAACCTATCGCTGTCTTCTGTGCTGGAGTGCCGTAAGACTGCGAGCTTGCCGTCTCATTCCGTCGCACTAGAGGAAGGTCAGTGCGCATGCAAACATAGCATTTTCTTCTACATGATTCATATGTATGAGTTGTGCCCGCCCTAA
Source organism: Ganoderma leucocontextum (assembly GCA_020736865.1). Taxonomy (NCBI): domain Eukaryota; kingdom Fungi; phylum Basidiomycota; class Agaricomycetes; order Polyporales; family Polyporaceae; genus Ganoderma; species Ganoderma leucocontextum. The sequence continues at coordinate 2,297,934 of JAHKGY010000009.1, forward strand.
TGCACTCAGCAACGCGACGAGGAAGATGATAACGGTCGTCGACTGCAAGTGTGCATGTGGCACACTGATCTGAGTCCGGTCGTACAATGCATTTAACGACCCCATGACGAAGACAAGAGCTTACCCTTGAGTGCATGAGTGCGCGGGCGGATGAACCTACATAGGCGATCACCGCCTATCTTCTATGGCACTGGCACTCTGTGTGGTCATGATGCGTACTTATTATATATATGTACAGTAGTCCCCGGCGCAGCGGGGCATCCTGCGCAAGCATGAAGGCGAAAGGAGCCACGTTCGTAGGACAGCCCGTAGCTGGACAGCTCGCGAGCAAACGGCAAGCGGGACAGTGGCCGATCGCGATCGAACGTCCGATACAATTGCTGGAAGACGGCACCGGGCCAACGACTACGAATGGGTGACGACAAGTCCTAGTCCTTATGTATGCAGTAGGTGATAACTGGGAGTGGGCACGTCATGAGACCTCGGCTAATAAGAGGACTCGGAGGAGAGTACGATTCGGTATCTATCATGCAAACCAGGACAGGAAGAAGGAAGTGGTAGGGCCATGGCGATGCGCGCACGAAAGCGGTTAAGCGGGCGGGTCCATAGTCGGGGAAGTCAGGTCAGTTGCCAAGCTCGCCGGGGTCGCCACCGAGGGGCAGTCAGCTGGAGTGCGAGGGCGTGGGGCACTCAAGGATCCAGAGCGCGGACGAGCCCGGGGGCACGACGAACGCATGAGGCGACGCGACGACGGTGCAAGTGTTGCCGTTGCACGAGAACTCGGGGCAGAGGGTGCGCATGCCCGTAGCGTACCTGAGAAGAGAAAGAGCAGCTAGGTCAGGGGAGGTGCATGACGTTTGCGAGAGAAGCAGGCTATGCGACGTACTGCGCGTCGAACATCAACATCAATGTCACGTCCTCCTTCGGGCGGTCGTTGCAGATGGGCGGCGTGATACAACATAGAGGACCCAGAAAACATCTCGACAAGGTGACCAGAACAGGCGCAAGGAGCGGGAACTCGAACAACATGGGACACGGGGCGCGCAAGACGAAGGTCAGAGCCGACGAAGCAGAGGGTAAGCAGGAACTTGGCCGCGAATGCGCCTGCCGTTCCTCGCGTGGCCTCCGCCACACGCATCTGCCCGGTACCGTTAAGTACTAGTGGGCCGGCGGGTGATCCACTTAGCGTAGAAACCCTCCACATCATCCCGTGTAGCACCTTCGGGGGTCGTCGACGTCTGCCACACCTGCGGGTTCTCCTTCATGTACTTGGATGTCAGCCGCAGGATGTGGGGAGTCTCCGAGTGACAGGCGACAGTATCCGGCGGGTGCTCGACTTCATCGAGCGTGGCTGAATGGATGCAGAATGAGTACATAGATCCAGCAAATTGAAAAGGGGTATTGCGGAAGGCGGCATACCGATTTCTGGAAGCCGGCTGAACAGCAGTTGCTTCCACCGCTCGTCGCCGTCCGCATATGATTCCTGCGGGGGGAACTGCGTAGACTGGTTTGAGCCAGAAGAAGACTCTGTAGTAAATGAACGTGAATTAGCACATCGCCGCAGAAGCCATCATACGCACCCCTGTCCGACTCCTCGTTGCCGCCGGATTCCCGTGAATCTTCAGATGTCTCAGACATCCCTGGGGAAACGAGATGTCAGCCAGTAGTTGTATTGCACGGCGGTGTACGTACCGTTGTGGCTGCCCTTCTCCAACGACCTTTTCTCCGCTATCACCTTGACTTCGGCATTGTCCGGGACGGAGTCGAAGACCGCGCTGAGGCGGTTGAGTTGGATGACCGTGTAGGCGAAACGTGCGTAGAGGAACTCGACAGCGACGCTGGGGTGAATCGTCGCCGGTCTCCGGTGGAACTGCTCAGTGTAGTCGGGATAGCCTCCTGTATCCACAAAGTATGCCATGAACGCGTCACCATCGCCGGCGGGGTAGAAAACGAAAGCGTTCGAGTCGAAGCAGCGACGCACGTCGTCGCGCAACGCGATACCATTCGTATGGGTGTTGACACCTGCCGCCATGTTGTCGTAGGAGTAAAGATACATCTTGTTTGCGTCGAACCAAGCGCCATCCGCTTTGGGCACGAGGTGAGCACACTGATTAACTATGATGGTAATGCAGAGAATCAGCATTGGTTGCACCAATACAATATGAAAGAACGCACAGCTCTGATACTTGGTGAGGGCGCAGTGCTTGTCCCGCGACGCCACATGGTTAGACATGTTTGATGACGAGACTCTCTCGACTACCGCGTACCGCGCGGTCTCCCGGGTGTGATACCAGTGGTCGGGTATTCGGCTCGGAAACCTGAGCGCGGAGAACTCCTTAATGATGGGGTAGTTGCAATTGGCGGCCTCCTTAGAAGGACCAAAGAAGTAGTAGTAGTCACCGGGCGTTAGGGTGGTGACGTCGCGAGGTACAGGGATTGTGCCTTCACGGTCCTTTGCAAGAAAGTCATCGTGATTGTTGGCAGCGTGATTGGTGATAACGCGACATGAATCGAGAGCGAGATGGTGGTGTACGCCAAAGACCGTTTTGGAAGGGTCGTTGGGATCTGGCTCGCCGGAGTAAGCAGGAAAACTGAATAGCGAGTAGCCGACCACTGGATGGTTGATAATGACTTGCGCTCGCCTCACGACTTCGAGTTTCAACGGCTGGAAAGGCGGGAGGCACGTCTGCCGAGGGGCCATGGCTGAAGCTGAAGCTCTCAAGGGAGCGGACAAGACAACATGTACTCGGATCTTACAGTAAGGTTCGGAGCAATGCCCCTTGCTCCGGCGCCTGCTTCGCACCACACGGCGTGCGGAGCACGAAATTATGAGCGGAGAAGGCGGCTTTTTCCGAACCTACTCGGATCTCAGGGGAACGGAGCGGAGGTCAAATCTCCTCGGCGCTCTCTGTTTCGCGGGCAAGTGTGCGTGGTGTAGCTGGACTCGGGTGCCCCGGACTCGGAGCGCGGCGGCGCGGGGGCACCCAGACTGGATTTCCGAGTACGAGCGGATTTAAATCGGAACAAACCCCGGGCCCCTGCTCCGAACCTAAGCGCTAGGCCAACTAAATCAACTCTTAATCTTACAGCTGTTGTTGTAAGTATGTTTGAGCCTATTGTGCGTCTCACGTTGGGAGGAAGAGTGCCAGGCCCTGCCAAGCTCGCATGGCAGCCTAGATTACTTAGATTCAACGTGTCGTCTTGCCGCGTTCCTGCCCACCACACATGGCATTTTGCATTGACTGCCATTGAGCCATATGATAGTATTTAGTGCAGTCGCGCTTGGTCGGTCGTGGAAGCTGCATGTCAGTGCATGATTCAAACCTGAACGACCAACGCATCCACAGAGACAGAAGCGTCACGGTATCGGAACCAGTATACAAATTGGTTACAAGGATTCGACGATAAGTCAGTGCAACGAGCGAAGAGTGTCTGTATTTCAGACGCCGGCGCAGTATCCGAAGAGGCGGAGAGGGGAGATCTAGAGTACGGTTCGGAATCAATCATGCAAACCACAACGCCGACAGAGAGAAGGGAGCAGGACCATAGCGATGCGTGCACGAAAGCGGTTAAGCCGGCGGACCCATACCGGGGAGGGGGACGTTAGGGACATCGGGCCACGCCAATTGCCAAGCCCGCGAGGGTCGCCACCAATGCGCACCCAGTTAGAGTGCGAGGGCGTGGGGCAGTCAAGGATCCGGGGCGCGGACGAGCCCCGGGGGCACGATGCATGAGGCGACGCTACGACGGTGCAAGTGTTGCCGTTGCACGAGAACTCGGGGCAGAGCGTGCGCATGTCCGTGGCGTACCTGAGAAGAGAAAGAGCAGCTATGTCAGGCATGTGTGCGTGAGAAGTTTGCGAGAAAAGCAGGCAATGCGACATACCGTGCTATTGCAACATCAGCGTCACGTCCTCCCTCGAGTCGTCGGTGCAGATGAACGTCGCGATACAACATAGAGGGCCCGGAAAACATCTCAACAAGGTGATCAGAACAGGCGCAAGGAGCGAGAAGTCGAACAGCATGGGACGGGGCGTGCAAGACGAAGGTCGGCATCGACGAAGCAGAGGACAAGCAGGAACCTGACCGCAAATGCGGCCAACACTCCTCGCCTGGCCTCCACCAGGCGCGTCTGCCCGGTACCGTTAGAGGGGCCGGGTCATCCACGCCGCATACCAGCCCTCATCATCATCCCGCGTCGCGCCTTCGGGGGTCGTCGACGTCCGCCACACCTGCGGGTTCTCCTTCATGTACTTGGACGTCAGCCGCATCACGTGGGGAGTCTCCGAGTGACAGTCGACAGTATCGGGCGGGTGCTCAACTTCTTCAAGCGTGGCTGAATGTATGCGGAATGAGTACATTGATCTACTAGCAAACTGAAAAGAGGTATTGCGGAACGCGTACCCATTTCCGGAATCCGTCCGAACAGCCGTTCCTTCCACCGTTCGTCGCCCTCTGCATATGATTCCTGCGGGGGGGAATGCATGGACTGCAGGTTTGAGCCAGAAGAAGACTCTGTAGTAAATGAACGTGAATCAGCACATCAATACACCGCAGAAACCACCATACGCACCCTTGTCTGACTCCTCATCGCCTCCGGATTCCCGTGAATCTTCAGATGTCTGAGACATCCCTGGGGAAACGAGATGTCAGCCAGTAGTTGTATTGCACGGCGGTGTACGTACCGGTGTCTCCGCCCTTCTCCAACAGCATATTCTCCTCTACCAGGCTGACCTGGTCGTTGTCCGGGACGGAGTCGAAGAATACGTTGGGGCGATAGAGGTTAATGACCGTATAAGCGAACCGTGCGTAGAGGAACTCGACGGCGACGCTGGGGTGAATCGTCGCCAGTCTCCGGTGGAACTGCTCGGTGTAGTCGGGCCAGCATCCGTAGTCCACAAAGTATGCCATGAACTGGTCGCTATCGCGGACGGGGTAGAACACGAAGGCGCCCGCGTCGAGGCAGCGATGCACGTCGTCGCGCAACAAGACACCATTCGTATGGGCGTCGACACCTGCCTTCATGTTGCCGATGGAGTAGACTTGCATGTCGTTTGCCGTGAACCAAGCCGCCTCCGCTTTGGGCACGAGGTGAGCGCACCGGTTAACTAGTATGATGGCGATTCACAGAATAAGCATTGGTTGCACCAATACAATATATGAAGGAACTCACAGTGCTCATGCCCAGTGAGGGCGCAGTACCTGTCCCTCGACGCCACGTGGACAGACATGCCCGATGACGAGACAACAGTCGCAACGCTCACACCTCGCGCGCTGGCCCGGGTGTTGTACCAGTCGTCGGGCATTCGACTAGGAAACCTGAACGCGGAAAACTCCTTGACGATCGGGTAGTTGCAATTCGCTGGATCATCTGGAGGACCGAGGAAGTAATAGTAGTCACCGGGAGTTAGGGGCTTGGCGTCGTCGATAGGTATACGGGTTTTGCCTTCACAGTCCTCTGCAAGAAAATCTGCCTGGTTTTTGGCAGCATGATTGGTGATGACGCGACAGGCATCGAGAGCGAGAGGGTGGCATACGCCAAAGAGCGGTTTGGAAGCGTCGGTGGGATCGGGCTGGGAGTAGGCAGGAAAACAGAATAGCGACTTGCCGACTGCGGGGTGTTTGATAAAGACTGACCCGTTAATCATGACTTCGAGTTTCGAGGAATTGGAAAACGGGCGGAACGCCTCCCGAGGGACCATGGCTAAAGCTCTGAAGGTCGCGGAGAAGCAACGGAGAAGAGTACAGTACTGTACATGTTCAGGCGGGGTTCAGGCGGTCAAGAGGCGGAGTTTGAAAATCACGCTCGCGGTGCCGCGTGCGCGACACTTCTCGCGATCTTGCAGCGAATGTGCCACTTTGTGTAACAAGCTGGACACTACTGTATGGGGTCCACGTTGAGCGACCTTCAATAAAACCAGCCTGTGAGTGCTGCCAGCGTATATGCAAATGCTTTTCTCCTCAGTTTTCCAAGCTGCCTCCACAGGTGCTCGAGTCAGGATGCCGCCTTCGAGGATGCGGGCTCAGTACTCAGTCCTTAGCTGACCCCTTGAATACCGTCTTGATCATGGGGTGCCTGGATGGCGCTGGTGGGACGGCGCGCGTTCGCGGCGAAGGGGACGTGTAAGAGGCGATAGCGAAGACGTACCTTGGAAACATGGTCACGTTGTGGACGTGGGATGACTAGTAGATGAACCTATCAACGGAGGGCGTCAGCTGCAAGCTTTCGAAGACCGGGGTGGCTAGGTGCGCGATCACCCAGGCGGGTGTCCTCATCTTCTGCCATTGCATCTTGACAGTGTCAAATGCCGCGCCGCCGTCGCAGCACGCAGAGTCCGAGATACACCCTAGACGGCCGTAGCGCATCGTCACGGATATGTCTGGGTCCTCGACCAAAGCTCGCGCGTGAATTGACAGCCTGACTCGGAGATGCAGGTGGTCGATTCATCATCGCAAAGTCGCTATCACCCCGCTGAGCGAGAGCGAGTTCAGTCGGCAGCGGGAGACAGCGCAACTTAACGTACCTCGAGATCTTGCCAGCGGTGACAGGGCGTGCCTTCCCCGGGTGTGTACCACATGGAAGCTCCTGTTGAAGGGGGAACTTCATCGCAAGGGAAAGTGGAGGAACCATGACCGGATCCGGAGCTCACCTGAAAGTTCATCGGCCCTGAACGAGAGCACCACCCAGCGTCGAGACAGTCGCCTTTATACTGGTTTCTGGAGCTCGAAACTGCACTGGGAAGCTGTCGAGACGGTTGCAGTTCTTGCCGACGAGTTCCGAGGGCCCTGCTGGATCGTGCCGATCTCTCTCTTCCTTTCAATGCCCAACAGCCGTGGCCGTCATCAACGGGACGGGCAAGCGGATATCGACATCGACGCGTTCGTGTAACATGACATTGACAACGTGAGAGAAAACACGGAGGACGACGTAAGGGGCGCGACTGACTGGGGAGCGAGGACGACTGGGACTCGGGAACACACGGGTTTAGGTATAAGGCGATACAATGTAGTGTATGTATGTGGGACGTGTGTGTGTGTATGTAACTGTAACAACATTGCGTGACGTGAGAGTGAGATGCATGAGGACGTGGACGTGAACGAAGACGTGGACAAGGAGGATATTAATCGTGGGAAGGGTGAGGCCACAGAGGAGACCGGGCGGCATAGCGAGGAGACGAGGGCACAAGGAGATTAGAAGGGACGACGTCAGGTGGCAAAGTCGGCGAAGTATGGGTGGATGAGGGCACGTTTCGCTGCGGTGAAGGAAGGATGCCCATGAGCCGTGATGTCAACGTTGATGGCCGGCGAGATGAAAGCTTACCGGAGATGCGTTTGCCAGTGTCGTACGTTAACATGTGCTACAGTAGCGCACAGACGCAATCAGCAACGAGCTTGAAACGCGACGCAGCCAGCACACATTACCTTCAAGAGGTCGATGCCTTGTCCATCTAATGTTGTAACGTGGTCGCGGAGGTCTTGCGCTGACCAGTGCGGGAAGGAAGGCTTGTAGTCGGGTAGCTGGTGCACGCCGGGCCAGCTTTCCTCGTTCGGCGTTCCAAGGACCCTAGAAGCTCACGGAAATTAAGAGAGGAATACCACACACGCCCCCACGCCGGACTGACCTGAAGATCTTGAAAATTTGGTCAATCTCCGAGTCGCCAGGGAAGAGCGGGTGGCCGCGCATGCACATCTCGGCGAAGATGCATCCCACGGACCACATATCGATGGCCGTGGAGTAGTGGCGGGACCCGAGGAGCACCTCCGGCGCGCGGTACCACAGTGTGACGACCTGTCAACGATTTGAATTTTTGACGTTCAGTACGCGGCGCGGGGCGCGCGTAGACGAGAGGAGCGTGAGCAACGAGGCCAGAGACGCACCTCGTGTGTGTACGTTCTCATCGGGATGCCGAACGCGCGAGCGAGGCCGAAATCGGCGAGCTTGAGGTTGTCGTCCTTATCGATCAGCAGATTTTGCGGCTTGAGGTCGCGGTGGAGGATGCGATGCGAATGGCAGTAGAGCAGGCCGGACGTGAGTTGATGTGTGAATTTCTGTGGAAAATGTCCTGTCAACCTTCGCGCTCGGGGAGGGGCCATGGGACGGAAGCGAAGTAGAGGAGGGTTCCGGGAGCACCTCCGCCTTCTTTCGCATTTCGGCGGTAAAGAGACGTCCAAGTGACGGTGAACTAATTCGCGATGGCAGTACAGGTTGAAGCGCGGCATCGTGACCAACACGAACCGTCTTTCCCACACAACAACGGATCCTGACGGAGCTTTAAACCCCGTAACCAACGCGTGTCCGCTGGTGTCAACTTCAACCACCCCGAGCCAGTGGTCGGAGAGGGTTCTACTCCCCCGTGTTAGACTGGAGCGTCCGCCCTTGGAGCAAGCATCACGACGGAAGCTGGACCCGGGGTAGAGAGTGACGCTGTCACGTGACAGGCGTGATATATACACCCGTGGTGTCGAGGACGCGTTGCGACGCGACAGCGGGCCGCTGCACGCGTCATACACGCGTACATGTGAAGGGAGAGCGTGTATGACGCCTTTACGGCCATTTACGATTGTCTCAAGGGCAACGGGCAGCGGGGTGGATGCTCACCTTGACGATTTCCAAGGTGATGGGACGTCCGGACTTGTTGCCGTTCTCCATGTACCGTTTGAGATCCACGTCGAGGAACTCGAAGACCAAATAGAGCTTTTGATCCGCGTGGACGATGTCGAGGAGCCTGCGTGACACGAAAACAAGGCGTGGTCAGCGATCGAGTGATCGAAGCCGATGTCCAATACAAGGACACGACAGGAAGCCGAAGACATCGGCGCACGGAGAAGGGCAGAAGTTTGCAGGGGCATTGAGAGGCAAGGAACGAAGGCATTGGAACAAGGGCTAAGGACGCGTGAAGAGACTAGAAGTCTCAGCTCGACTCTGATCGTGTGCGGGTACGGCCGGCTGACGGCTGGGAGCGCACGGTGCGGGTGCTCTGGCAGAGGACGGAAGACGGAGGAGAAAGGATAGACCGTTGTTGCAAGAACTGACCTGACAACATTGTCGTCCTTGAGCTCCTTGAGAAGGCTGATTTCCCGGATGGCCGTACTCGGGACGCCCTCGTCTTCAGCTTCCAGTCTAATCTTCTTGAGTGCCACAACCCTGTTCGTGTTGATATCCCGGGCCTTGTAAACCACACCGTAGGTTCCTAGTCATCGAAGGGAAGATGTCGGGGGGGACAGACGTGAAGGGGGTGTGGGGGGCGTCGAAGGATATGGCGTGCGTTATAAGACAAAATACGAAAAAATACGGACAAGCAGAGAATCCACTCACCCTCGCCTGACGAGAGGCATGAATAACCATCAAAAAGACAGACGACGTATCATGCGGTGGAGATGCGGGGACCACTCACCAACTTTCTCTATCTTCGAGTAGCTTTGCGTCATAGTCAGACCATGTCCCGCCACAGGGTTCAACCATCGACTCACCGCTCCATTGCTTCGATAGTACAGTGTCTTGAGGTCGTAGCGGGTATACCTAGACGAGTGCTGATACCGTTGGGGGCCGGGCGGGAAGGGGAGGAGGCGAGGGCGAGGGAAGAGGGGAGGATGGAGGCCGCGGAGAGCCGAGCCGAGGACTTTATACGCGCTTATGTAAGGGAAAGTGCGGCGCCAGAAAAGGCAGGTCCATGCGGTGCGGGGAGCAACGGACGACTTGAATTGGGGAACGTTCAAAGCTCGTCAATCGGATTAATATTAAATTTCCTGTCAACGCCCTCGGAAATCGATGTGGCCGGGGGCGTGGAAGGCGTCGACGAGCAAGCGTCGAAGGTGCGGCTGGCTTGTTTTCACCTTCCCTGCATTCTTGTGGCGGTGGGCACCATCAACAGTCTTTGATCAACAATGTTGTGGGCGGCGTACATACCTGCTTATTCGCACAAGAATGCCTGGGTGGCACAAAAAGGGCGAGGGATTCGTGGCGCTTTATGGGGCCCAACTGAACTGGGGCCCCGGATCGACCGACCAAATACCGTCATTGGTCCCGACGTCACTGGGATCCTTGTCAAAGCCTCTTCTCGTCCGACTCGGCAGAGAGCATGCAGTCTCACACTTCTTCTCTCATAGCATCAAGTTTCTGGCTCTTCAAGCTTCAAGGCTCCCTATGTGTCACTTATTGACAGAACATTGCAAACGTCCCGCCATTTCGCAGCCTAGGCGGGACCCCCTTCGCAACGTTATCGGACACCGCGTCTATCAACGAATCGTGACTTCCAGAGCGCGAGGGGCGCAGTCCCCCGCGGGAAAGGATCTCCGGCCTCTTGCCTGCGATCTGGGTCGGGTGGGTCATACGGACGCGTTCGTGTGATGAGGCCTGAGGTGTTGGCACGGGCGACGACAAGTATGCGTCCCTCCCGCCGAATAGGAAACGAAGATGCACGGGCGCACTTCCACGCTAGCGCTGCGGTAGGCCGTATGAATACCTCCCTGAACGCCGGAAACCGGGAGTCGGACTCGGTGAGAAGATGTCGTCATGAAGCGGGCTGTGCGGTGAGCGTGATCTCGTAGCATTCTCTCGCAAGAACAGTCGGGCTAAAATACTGCTAAAATCACTAACACAAACACCAGCCAGAATAAGCGGCTTCGAGGTTAACTTGAACGGCTTCCCGAATATTCTCCCGCCGCTGGGAAGCGTTCGGGCACCGCTCGAAACGGAGTTCTCCTTCCCAGTAGCATCCTCCGATATTTGACGCAAAAGTAGTATATCATGGAAGCCTACTTTCATGGATCATTGTGCACGGTAATTTGACGCGAGCCATCCGAGTGGAGTCCACATGCCAACGCCCACCCTACCGTTCGACACATGAGGGAAGACTCGAAACCTTTTCATCGGCGTACCTCGCAATCGCAAAGAGAATAGCGAAACGCAGCGCGCAGGTCGTCCCCTCAACTGTCGGATTTATTGGAAACCCTACGACGCTGACCTGGAAGTAGGGTGGAAATCACAAGTCGAGGGTCAGGGTTGTCGCAAGGGGGCACTGCATATGCATCACGTCCTGGCGGCGTTACGCTGCCAATGTCTCTGCAACAACGCCTCGCTTTCACCGCGGATGGTAGCATCAACAATGACGCTGCAAAGAAATGAATGTATCGTTTGCAGCAAGAGGCCACGGCGGTGGGATAAATTAAATCGTTTTTTAAAATTCCGCTAGATCGGAAAGCGTTCCGCAAAGCACGGTTCCGACAAAGGCTTCAACGTGTTAAGTTGTCTATAAAGCGAGACACTCCACCGCGGCCCTCCGATTCGGCCTCACGAAGGTTGGAGCGTTGCAAATTCCTACATGGGAGGAGCGGCGCAAGCGTGGATGAAAGTCGAGGGCAACTGAGGTCTTTGCATTACCGCCAGCAGTGGCTAAGGTTTCGTAGTGACATGATACGAACAAGACGCGAAGTTCTCTGGGTAGCCGGCGGCGACTCGCCTAGCCCTCCATCCCCATATCGGTACGAATGTTCAATATTTTCAATGACAACAAAATACTCACCAACGGTTGGCGTTCGACCTTCAACCCGGGCGAGGCCACGCCATCCCCTCGTCATTCCGCGGCCGCATGCGTGTCACGTCGATATACTGGCCGGGCCAGACATCCTCACCTGATCGCACAGGTGTGGGCGTCAGCGCTCAACCCGAAAACAAAAATAAAAAGCAAAAAGGGGAAGGGGGAAGGGAGGGAGATGGGGCGGTCGACGACGACAGGGGACGCCGACATGTGGAAGGCACGAAGGCAAAACGACACGTACTGCGATCAACAATGTTCACGTCCAACTCGTCGTCATCCTCATCCTCGTTCCCTTCTTCGGCGGACGCGGACGGGTCCCAGCGGTCCGCTTGCGCCGCAGCGGGGTTCCGCTCGCGGTCGACGGTGAGGTCGTTCATGAAGCGGCTGAGCGACTCCTCCTTCATCGCGCCGAGCTTCTTCTCGCGAGCTTCGCGGGCGCGTTGGAGCTCCGGGAGGTACTCCCTGGAGGATGATGGTTCGCGGGCGATTGGGAGGGGGAAGGAAGGAAGTGGGAAGTCAGCGATAGCGGTGGATAACGTGGGACAAAGAACGTGCCTCTCGTACTCGGCGCGGGACGCGTCCACCGCTTCGAAAAACTCCTTCACACCTGCCCCGGTCATGCTGGACACGCCGACCGCCTGTGAGGCACGGAGAGGATCAGCGGCGTTCTCGCAAAGCGCAGGCGGGAGTGGGGGGACACGCACGGTCAGATGCTTGTAAAACTCGTCGAGCACGAGGCTCATGCTGTTCATAAGGCTGTTCATGTACGTGGGCTCGCCTTCGTCGTCCGTCGTTCCTTGATGTGATGCAAGCGCCGCCTGGAACGCCTCGAAGTCGTGCATCCATTCGACGGCGAAATCGTGCGGCCGTACATCTGTCTTGTTGAAGACCAGGATGAAGGGCAATTTTGTTTTGTAGAGGATACTAGTGCGGGGTGTGAGTGGTGGGCATTGGATATCAAGAAGAAGCGCCTGGGGTGGAAACGGATGGACGGTCGCCGCACGACTGTGTGGATTATGCCGAGAGACATTGAACCTACGTACCTGCAGGCGTATAGCATGTTGGACATGAAGGTCGCCGGCGCCGTTGTTCGGGGCGTGTCGATAACGTAGGCCACAACGGTGGGCAGGGACGAGGCCACTGCGTCTGTGATGATCGCACCGGACGCGGACCATGTAAAAATCTCGATCTGCCCTGGCGTGTCGAGGATTATATAGCTGTGCGATGGTTGCGTAAGTGTCTATCTGTGGACGTCCTTGGACATTGGATGCTCACTCGACCGTATCCGCGCGTTTCTCGACGATGTCGAGCACCTGATCGAACTTGGTCGTGAACAGGTTGAGGGCGGTGAGAATGCCACCGTTCGGGCCGAGGTTATACCTAGAAAGAGTACGCCGATGGCGGTCAATAACCACTCCTGAAGGGCAGAGATGGGGCACGTAGACACACACTCCTTCATGACCTTGTGGTAATCGACCGTGTCCCGGATGTCGATGTTAGCCTCGAATGGCGTATTTGAGACGGCAGGATCGAGATTGAGAACGTATGGCGGTGATGGTGGGTCTTGCGAGTGCAGGTACGAATTTATCCTCTGCACGAAAGTGGTTTTTCCGGCTCCCGCCATCCCGATTGTGATAATAACAATCGGTTTCTTTTTGTCCGCACCTGGTACCGGTGTTTCTGGATCCATGTTGAGGATGTCGTTCACGAGGAAAGGAGGGCGGCAGTGCAGAGTTTTCCGGAGCCGCTCCGTACGCCGCAGGACACGGATAAGGCAAGTGTCACATGTGACGTCACTGTGAGTCACGGTATATAGCTGCGGAACGGGCGACGTCCGCGTTTCCCGATGATTATCATCTCGACGCCGACGACAACGACTACACACTCCCTGAGCGCAATGATGGCGACGGATTGCACTGGTGCTGAGAGGTCGACTATTTCAGGTACGTTGAACCCGCACTCAGCAATGAGTGTCTCTTTGCTCAGGGGAGTCAAAGGCCTCGTCCTGCACGTCGAGGAGTACGGCGAGCAGCCCTCCGAAACCCTCATCTATCACAAGTCCCACTCCCGCACCATCGCTGTCGGCCGCAAGTCGAGCCAAGGCAATCCCGAGCAACCAGATCCTGAACGAGCTCTCTTTCGCTGCCCCGTAGTAAGTCGTAAGCATGCGAAGATCACGTTCACAGAGTATGGAAATGTATGCCATAACCCTTTCATTGTACTCCCGAGCTTGATGCATGCTGAACACCCTTCTCCCCACCCATCCCAACTCCCCACCCGCCTATCATACAACAAAGGTATACATCACCGATTTGCGCTCCCACCATGGGACGCACATCCTGCGCCCCGGCGAACTCGTATCGACATCCCTGAAACCAGAGGTACCTATCGTGGTAGCCGATGGCGACCTGATAACCTTTGGGAAGACCGTCGGTCACGACGCCAACATCGTCCGCCCCGTGGTCGCGCGCGTAGAGTTAATCTTCGGCGGGGACGCTCCTCAGCGGGCATCTTCACCCCTGCCGAAGTCTCTCGAAGTCCAGCGGCACACTACCCCGGGTCCCATTGCCGATGACTCGCAATCACAGCCGCAGCCGCAACCACATGAACGTGACGGCGACAAGACGCCTGCACGAGCAAACACAGGCCGCTACGGCGTGTTCCTGCCCTCTCCTGAGTCCTCCGCCTCGAGCTCGGACAGCGACTCTGACATCCAAGAGATTTCGCCTCCGTCATCTCCCCCGCAGAACCCAATGGCGTCGTTGCCTTCGTCGGCCTCGTCATTCACAGGGTTCGAGCCTTTTGGTTGTCCCTCGATCCCCCTAGGCGCACGCCTCCGCTTGCTGCAGCAAATCCTGCCCCCATTGAACATCGCGGAGTCTCCCGAGCCAGACTACTACCCGCCGCCCATTGAGCCATTCTCTTTCGAGGAGATACACGTCGAAGGCGGAGTGGTCGAGGAGGACGAAGACATGGATCTCTCCTCAAGCCGCGCACTTTCCCCCTCGCACAGCGACGGAGCCCGGGAAGAGCCTCCTGTCGTCGGTGCTTGGCCCAATACCCCTTCGAGGGGCTCCCAGCCCTCCTCGGCCCGCGAGTCGAGCGTGGAGTTGCAGCCGATGCCCCGAGGTGAAAGGGTGTACCGGCGTGAGGTGATTGAGATTAGCGATGACGATTATGGTACGCCCGCTCCCAACGTTCCTGTGAGTGCACCCGTCGATGGCAATGAGGAAGTGCGTCCAGCCGAGGAAAGCCCCGAAGTTGAGATGGTAGACATGGTGTTCGGCGACGCAGAATCGAGCCCAAGTCCTCCACAGGACCTCCCTCCCCTTCCCGAGGACGATGTCATCTTCGACCTCGGACATGCGAACGCGAGTGAATCGGCCACCAGCCGATTCGCTGCGGTTACTTCGGCTTTTGAGCCCGCAAACGCGAGCGTCACGTTCGACACGAGCGCGATCGAGGCTCAGATTGCTGAGGCTCGGGTTAGTACCTCCCTTTCTTTCCCCGCTTTTCTGTCCCATCCGGACGTCGCTAACTCGGCCCAGGACGAGATCGACAGCATCCGCGCGACGCGCGACGCCGACGAGGTGGTCTTCACCGCACACGTCGAACAGACAAAGGCTCGCCTCGACGCCCTCGATGTGCGGATGCAAGACACTCAGACCAATTTTACCTCGCGCAACGACGAACTGTCCTCGATCGACACTCGCCTGCAGACGCTCAAGAGCATCGTTTCCGGCCTGCAGGAGCGGAACGACTTGGGCGAGCGGCTGGAGGAGCTCATGCGAGAGGTCGGGACGGCGAAGGACATGCTGCAAGGTACGTCCCTCTCATCTTCTACCTTCTCAGCACGTCGCACCGCATTCACTCATACTGTCCTTTACCAGAAACCTGCGTCTTGCATCAGCAAGCGCGCGAGCAGATGGCCGAGGAGCTGGAGACCGTCAAGGCTCTTCGTGTCGAAGCCGCCGCAACCGTCGCCGAGGCCAAACTGGCCAGTGTTGCTGCGCAGGCCGCTGCATCGGAGGTCTGTACTCACCCCCCCCCATTTACGCCTCGCGTTGCCCAGTACTGACGGGACCGCAGGCTTCCAACTCCCTGAAGAGGAAGCGCGATGACATGGAGGACGAGGAGTCCGTCCCGCCAAATCTCACCGATGGGCGCGATCTGCCGCCTCCGCTGCCTCTGCCGAAGCGGAGGCGCACGCTTCGCGTCGTCTCGAAGATCGCGCAGACCGCCACCGTCGCTACTCTCGGCGCGGTCGCCGCTTGGACCGCGCTGGCGTTCTCCTAAGCTGGGGCCGACTTAATTGCTGCTCGCGAGTCCCCATGGTATGCCTCCATTCGTCCCCTTTTCTCCCTCTCTACAAGTTGACGCAGACGCACGTCTATTGACAGAGTTCCACCATTCGATCTTCGATTATTTTCTATGAGGTGTTTGCCGTCTTTTGAGCGTCCGTGGAGACGCTCGCACAAGAGGAGGAGGTGTTATGCTATGCTCCCATGTTCCCGGTCGGACATTTACAAGGGTCGAGTACGTATGTGCTGCTGTATGCTAGTTGGAAGTTTCGTGAACGTGTATATTATGGGCCCCTTTCACTGTACAATCATGCATGGCAGGAACCATTTAAAGACCGCCAACTGCAGATAAATGGTGGATCGCGTCGATATCGTTCATGATCAATACCCCGTGCTGAGCTCTACCTCCACTACCAGAATCTTCGGAAGCCTCCGTCATCGACGACGCCTGCAAGGTAAGTATCCGAATCTATGCGGCTCAACTCTGCGATGGACGAACCCTTCGAATTCGATGTGCTTTGGTGCGAACTTAGCCTATACCAATGCCCATTATTTAATTCGAGCCTTCAGGAAACTACCTGCCATCTGAATGCGACATTGTGCAAGAAAGAGAGACTGCCCAGATAGAAAGAGGTAAGTACTCGTTTCCCTTCCCCTTGGCCGTTATTAGGCTTTCTTATGCATTGTTGCCTATGTATGTAGATCTAAAGTTCAGTCACTGCAAGTCACATAAAATGTAGAGCTTGTTTGAATAGACAAAGCATATTACGACGCGTCTCATGCATCCGCCGGGAGTCGAACCCGGAGCTAGGCCATGGGAAGACCCAATGTTACCGCTACACCACGAATGCCTATACATACCAGCTCCTAATAAAATATAGGGCCACTTTTCAAGATCACCGCAGTTCCCTCTTCGTACTGCAAGCTTGACTTGCTTAAAGTTATAAGTTACGGCCAGTCTTCCGGATCCCCCATGGCCACAGTCCGATGTAAATCCATTTTACACCTGCCTGCGTTCGCGCGCACTCACGAGATCTAGTGCCAGACGAGAAGTACGCCAAGAGCACCCAAGACAACGGTAAACATGGCTCATTGGCTGACATCTTGACAGGGGCTTCGATCCGCCCGGCTCCGGACGCACATCATCGGCTCCATCCTCGCACAGGTCGCAGAGGGCGGTACACGACATCCTCGGACCGCGTACTTGACTCCTTCCCCCACCACACCATTACGATGGCCACCTGGTAGGTGATACACGTGCATTTTCAGAGGTACAGGTTGAACGTATGCTTCACAGGTTCGATTATTTTGTGCTTCTAGTGGTAAGTCGAGGCGGACTCCCATCCCCAAACTTCCCCTGCAGATCATGATCCCCTCATTTACTGAACCTTGCATCGGCTTCCAGACGCTTTGCATCATTGCAGGCCTTGTTTTCACGTACTTCCTCGCGAAAAAGGTGTTGCCTGGTGCATTTGAATCCGCGAAAGACTCGTAAGTAGCTACGCTTTCCCCCTGTCTGCAACGCAATGGAACATCATTCGACATGGTCACCGGTGGCGGTAAGTCTACCGGCGGCACACTCGCGAGTCTCCCAAGCGTCCTATACGCTGAATTTGGGGATGTCGGTTGGATCTTGAAAGCATTTTCTTTGTTCGCCCAGTGAGTCGCGCAGAGTGCGGTTCAACTCCCCACCGGAGGAGGGAGTCGCCTATGTTCACTCTTCCTCCGCGGCGTTCTACGCGGAGCGCTGCCAAGCGTACGAGAATCCCGTCCGCATGTCGGCAACGCGGGTGCGGAATGGAAGTGAAAAACTAGAAGGCGCACGGAATGTATGTATTCCGTTGTTCTCTCCGCCTGCCTTCTGAAGTTCTGCTTCCTTTCAATCGACCTGGGTGGAATGCTCAGCTCAGCGTCTCCGTATGCCAAGGCTCCTTACATCTCAACTTTTTATAGCGTGGATGGGCTCAACCCCACTGCAGAGCATTTTTTGCGCTCGTCCATGATGCTGGTTTCCCCCTGCCCGTACCCTGGAGCCACACAGCCGTACTGCTCTGTTGATAGCGGTCGACATCGAGCCCTTGTGGTTATTCGTGGGCTCGGGATGCTCACTTCCCCATACTTTTGCATCGTACACCCTTTTCTCAACATTGCACTTGTTTCTCGTCACGATGTGTTAGCGGTGCAGTGCCGCGCAGGGTGGAGTCGTCCTGGACGGGAGCCCCGTTCGCGGCGCATATATCCACGACCTATCGTAACTGACGGCATTTCACAGGCTCAAGAAGCAGGGAGTGGACGTCTCGAGACAGGGCCTCTCCGTCAAAACAGACAAGAGGTTCGACCGCGAGCAGTACTTGGATGCCACGCAACGGTCAGTCCGCTGCTTCCTCCGTCACGACCCGGGTCAACACTGACACAGCTTCAAAATGTCAGAGGATTCATCAAGGCGTTCAACGCGTCGTCAGCGGGGAACCGCCCGGGGTCTGGCAGTGTGGACGAGGCTTCTCAAGGAAAGCGGGGCTTGTTCGGGAAACGGGCCCACACGGTGGAAAAGTAGCTGGACGGCTGAGTCCTGCCTTGGTTCGAACGCGACTTTGGGTTTGGGATGTTTCTTGCTGGCCTAAGATTATTTGCTTTATTCCGTATTTACCATTTCATGCAAATGTTTGAGCCTCCATTCACTGACTGTTGACGACGGCGCCGACGTGCGGGACGATGGATGACTTCAAGTAGCATTAGAAGCGACTGTCTGGAGTCTTGGACCGCCCGCCGCGCGCGATCTGTCCGCAGAAGAAAGAAAGCGATGTGCATCAGCTTTCGTGGCTACAGTCATGCTTCCGCCTCCGTCATCTTGCTCTGCTCCGGCCACTCATGATAGCGTTCTCAGCGTTTGAGTTGGCTTCGGAAAGTCCTTCTCCTGTTTCTGATCCTTCATCACGGCCTCTACAGCTTGGAGTCTGGACAAAGATGGCGCGTTCAATTTATGAACTGTGAACTGAACCCACTATCGTTCCCATCTTTCCCTTCTCTCCTCCCTCTTGCGTCGCTGCTGGCTGCTCGCCCTCTCCGTTATTCTCATCTCATCTCCTCCCGCGGGCTTTCTAGTGCTGTCGGCTGTAGCTAGGCGTGGGTTTGCGCCACTATGGAGCCGGGTGCCCTGGAAAATCACCGATTAGACTGGTGAAAAGCGAGAATCACCTGGCGTACTGGTGATTTGAGCAACCGGTGATTTGATCAGTGATTTTCACCAGGTGATTATTGGCAGGGAGAGGTGCGAACCCGCACCCAAAGTCCCGAAACGCCGGCCCTAAACAATGGGCGTCTGTCCACACCGTCCGCCGACTTCAATTTTCATCTGTCTGTCGACGTTCAGTCAGTCATCGTACACCATCTCCTCTCTGTCCATGTCTCTGCTGTACTCCCCCATCTCTGTTGCCTGTATGTATGCAACATCCGAGGGCCTGTATCGGCTCCACGACCCGGCTATAGACCACCGGAAGGAAGCGCGACCGTGACCCAGGACTCAAGCTTCACGCCTTCGAGCCTCGAATATGCTGCATTTATTAGCTAGATGCCGGTGTGTGTTAAGTGTTGTTTGGCCGAGGACATCTCATATCGGTAAGTCTCCTCGCCTGTCGCCTGGGGGTCTGCATGGAGTCTGCTGCGTGGACACCACTGACCTCCGGGCACCATCTGGTAAGTGGTCTTTGCTTTGGATGTGTCCTGCTTGTTGTCGAGGTGAGCATTTCCTTTTCCCCTCCCCTATTAATCCCACAGCTTCCCTTGGCTGGTGGCTAGTGCCGGTTGGTTTCGCATGTGCGCGTGTTGCAGCCGGCGCGCGGATGGGTGAGTCCGTGTTCTGCCCCAATTCGAGCCTCATCTGACTTTGTATGCAGGATTTGGACAGCCTAGAAGGTCTCTCTGCCGCCGATGGTTGCGGGTGGATACAGTATCATTGTGGTGTCGGCCTATGGACACTATGGTCTCTACGCGTAGATAGCCTTGCACGGTACCACATGTACTATACTGTTAGTCAATTAAAGCGTCAGGTTTGTCCCGTATTTGCTTTTATGCCTGCGTGCACAGTGGCCTAAGATGATCCTATTGGGGTACTGTAATCCTACCGGAAACCCTTGAAAAGCACACTCGGAACTGGTGATATTCACCTGTAAATGACCTGTCATTCTGCTGTAGAAAATCCCCAGTTAGAAATGAAAGTGCAACTGGTGATTTTCGCCTGTTTCCGCTGAAAATCCTGGGTACCGCGGGTGATCTCAACCGGTGAAAATCCATGGGCGCCACACCCACGGTGCGCAGTACGCGGAGTCTCAGCCGGTGCCACGCTGCCACGAGCGTTCACAACCCCGTCAATTACGGCTGTTCGAGCCGGTGTCAGCGCAAGCCACGCGGGGTACCGACTCTCGGAAGTTGGAACACTTTGCACGCTCGCAGCCCTTTCTTCTCCTCACCGTTCCTCTCGCTCTCCTGTCCTACGCCCGGGGCCACACACTCTCCTGAACGGCCGCCTCCACCACCTCTGCTGTGTGTCGCGAGATGTCCGCAGACGCGCCTCTGACCGATATCCTCTCCCCAAAGAGCCCGACGATGGCCAGCGCGGTCTTCGGGAGCTCGCCGCGCGCACGTCGCCCCAGCACCTCCCGCTTACCCTCCGGCAGTGTCTCTCAGCAGCCCCACACCCCGTCGCACACGGGAAAGGCACTCCCTCTTCCCCCTGGGCACGCTCAGACTCAGACTCAGACTCGATCGCCGAGGTCCAAAAAGAAGACCAGTAACGCGCCACAGCGTGGTGGGGGCCGCCCCGACAGCCCGGACGTGGAGACGATGATCAAGCGGACGCCCCGTCCGCGGCGCACGTCGTCGGCGACGTTCTCCAACTCGCCCGTGGCGCGCACGCGGTCCACCCAGGGCTCGACCACGGCGGTCCCTTCGAGCTGGCGGGCGACCAGCAAGAAGCCGGACGACGATAACGAGTCGGTCGTGTCGGACTATGGTACGGTGCTCGAAAAGGACGCGAGCATGGATCAGAAGCTGCTGGAGGGCGACGGGAGCGAGTCCGACTCGAGCATCGACATACACACCCCTCTGCCGTACGTGCTGCTCTGCTCCTCTCTTGCGTATTCCCTTGAAGCGCACACCTGATCGCGGCTCGTGGCGGGACAGACACCTGATGTTCCGCGACGGACTGCTTTCCCCTCGGTCGAAGCTGCTCCCTGGTGGTGGATCGGCGACGCTCTCGCTGTTCATGGATGATGATGACGATCGCAGCGGCACATTGGTGAACCGCGCAAACAGCGTGCTCAGCGTGGCTTCGACAGGTTCGTGCCGCTTCTTTGTCTCAACTGTTGACCTCGACGGCGAGCGTGCTGATCTCCGACGTTGTATGTAGCGGGCAGCACGATGACCAAATCGGGCATTCACCGCGATCCGAGAGACACTCAGCGAAGGAGGGTCAGGCATCGGGATCAAGGATTGCTTCGTGCTGGAATGGGTCTGACGACGGGCTTGGGCTGGAGCGACAGGTATGTCGGTATTTACTCGTCGAGGCGCGTAGTTTGACCGTCATTTTAGCGAGGACGAGGACGCGCCCTCTCTCCTCACCCGGCGATTGATCCACTCGAATCTCGAACGCCAGCCCTCTGTGTACTCCACGACGTCGCGTGCCCCCTCCCAGCTCTCAAAATCAACCTCTGCTGGGAACCTCTCGCGAGGATTGAGCGCGTTTTCTCCATTACCCCTCACAGCCCGGAGCTTTTCCCGCTCCATGTCCTCGACGTTCTCTCAGGACCGCCTGAGCAGCGCCGATTCGGACAGTATCACCGCCGTCGACCTCCCGAGGCCTACGTCGCGAAGCCGTACCCAGTCCAACGCGTCCGCAAGCTCCTTCGTCTCGTCCGGCTCGCGCGAGTCCAGCACCGCAGCGCCGTCAGTTACGAGTTCGCCAAGTGCACCGACCCGCACCGGTGTGCCCAGGCCTCTGCGCCTTCCCCAGACCGCAGGCATCCAGAGCTCGAGCTCGGTCACACGGTCGACCTTCATCATAGAGTCTCGCCCCCCGGTGTCGTCTGCTACTGCGAGGATCGCTGGGCCACCGTCGTCGTCCATCGCCCCGTCGCGGACTCGCACAGTGTCGAACCCAGGCTCCCGTCCTGGGCATGGCAACGCTTACGCCTCAGTCCCCGCCCGCTCGACCGCGGCGGTGTCCCGCATCATGCCCCCGCGCTCCTTGTCCACGTCCATCATGGCGCCGGTGCGGTCCATGTCCATGTCGACGCTGAGCCCCGTGGAGCGGAGCAGCATCGCGAGCGCCAGCAACGACCCGCTCTCCCAGTTCCCCCTCCCACCCGGCTTGGCGTCGTCGCAGTCCGCCGGGGGGCTGCCCCGTCCGAACGGGAACGGGAACGGGAACACGCTGGCGTACGCGCAGAAGCCTGCGAGTAGCCCGCCGGTCTCTGCGGGCGTCGGCACGCGCCCGCAGGTAGGCCTGCGACCGCGCCCGCGGACGGGGACGGGGATGCTGTACCGGAACAGCTCGTACACGAGCTTCTTGGACACGTCGCGCACGAGCCGCGCCTCCTCCGTCATGTCGTCCGGGAAGGAGGTCGGCGTCATGTAAGCTCGTTGGGTGCAGGTACCGCCGCGTGCCGTCTTGGGTATGCCGCACGACCCAAAGTCACTCGACTCTACTATGCCTCCTTGAATAGTTGATAATCACTCCCTGCCATTGCTCTTGTGCAGTCGTTATATGTTTTGGGCCCGTTGGGCCGTCTTGCTTGCTGCTCCGTTAACGTTCACGTCACCGTTACCGCTCCTTGTTCCCTGCTCTCTGCTGCTCGTCGCTAAACGCTATACACCATACCACCACCACCATCATTGTCCGGATTTGGCTCGCATACGTATTTATGTCCATGCGTTTTTTTTGGAGTACTCAGGGACTATGCCGCGGGGAGAGGTTGCGTCGTACTAGTCTGCTTGGAGCTAGTTCTGGATCTGAATGATGTCTGCACGGCGTTGAGGGTGGATTCAGTTCACTGCAACTAGCGAGATGCATACCAAGTGAAGCAAGATACTAACTACTAATGCGGTGTGTCTACGATTTGCTGCTGTTCCTCACGACTGTCATAAATCTGGCTGGCAAGACGGGAGACTTGAAGTCTGAAGGGGGGCATTCAACTCTACGTTCCGCGCATGTCTTTGTGTCTGTGATCACCTAGTACTGAGTACTGAGTGGCAGGAGGCAGGACACCTTAGTAGGAAATCCCTTCGTGCGAAGCCGGACACCCAAACACTTGGATTTCAAGCCCTGGGTCCGAGTCGTAATCATCGTGTTCATATTAATTACATCTGGCAACCTTTATGCAAAGACCCGGGAGTCCGAGAGTGACTGGTCCGAGACTCCGACTCGTCAGTAGTAAGCGCCGGACGTACCTGCAACTTCAAGCGTTCTAAGACGCTCTTTCCTGCCCCGTTTCCTTCCGTTATCGGTTTTCATCTCTGGTCGTCTGTAGAAGAATAAAGGAAGACAACGAGAAACAATTGTCAGAACGGTGCCGCCAGTTGAAGCCGTTGGCGCCGCTTGATGCCAAAGACGCCCGCTTAAACTCCTTTCCCCAAGAAGGAAACCCAACCATCTCCGCTTACCCTCGACCTGTTGTCTCCTACCATTTTGGCTGCAACGGAGCCTCACGGCGAGAATACCATTGTGCGCCGTATTTGGTGTGTCGTGACCTCGTGTTTCCTTTGTTATGGTCTGATCTAACCTGGCTGCTGCCGTAGTATGGCAGAGAGCCCAACCGCCGGCCAGCCAAACTTCCTAACCACCGTCTCAACGGGTATAAAAGCCTTCATCAGGCGTCTTTTAGGTCAGTCCTCCTCTACTCCCATCCTCTCTCACCATGGGTCCTCACAGCTACCCTCAGAGCGACGAAATCCACTCCTCTCCGGTCAGCGTACGACACTATCAGACGCGAGACCACACCCGGAACAACCCTCACCTGTCCCTGAAGCCCAACGCCGAAACAGACCGTCGCAACATGATGTCAGACGCTGTCAACACGACTGTCCCCCTTCTCTTCGAGAACATGATGAAGACGTACCTCCCTTCCGTCGACCCCGACGGCTTCGACGCTGCCTACCCCGAAGCTAGCATTACAGAGATTCATGCCAAGTTGCAAGAAGCTACGACTCCACGATCTCCAGACAGCAAGGATAAACGGCGCAAGGAGAAGATCATCTCGGAGGCATGGGTACGTCTATTTGATTCCTTGAACTCAAGCCATGATCTCAACGGTTCGTAACCACAGCTCAAGGTCGACACTAGCAAAGACGGCCCCCTCTGTCCCGGCTACCTGCTCAATATCTCCGAGAATCACGCCGATGTCATCGACACCAAGAAGTACAAGGTCGACGGGGCGTTGATTTCGACGCGCGACAAGCACCTCATCCAAGCTGATCGTCCCAACTTCTTCCTCGACGATCTCTCCATCGAGTTCAAGCGCGGCGGCACGGAGAACGACGCCTGGGACGATCGCACCAACAAGAACGTGGAGGCGAGCGCTGATTCGCGAATTGATGTTCGAGGCCAGCTCATGTCGTACGGTGAACGCCACTTCTACTTCCAGCACCGCACGGGGCTCTTCATGCTCCTCGTCAACGGTGGCGAGTTCCGCGTCATCCGCTGGGACCGATCGGGCTGCATCGTTACTGAGGCGCTCAATTACGTCGACACCGTCGAGCATACCAAGAAGCTCCTTCAGTTCCTCTATGCTTACTCCAAGGCGGAACCTGCACAGCGCGGCTTCGACACCACCGCGACTCGTCTGTCCAAGGACTCTTGTGGCTGGCAGTGGATGCAGAAGGTCGCTGCTACTCACCGCCTCGATCTCGCCTACGGCGACGGGACCGTCGTTCAATCGGTGCCTCAAGGCTTCGTTATCAAGCCGACTCGCGATGCACCCGACTCTCCCTTGTTCTCCGCGAGCCTCTTGGCCGACGATCCGACTGCGACGGCCGGCTTCGGCGACCTCTCCTCGTCTAGCGCCACGTCCGCCATTGCCCCCGTATTCAAATACGTCCGCGACCTCTTTCGGGAATCGCTCTCGGAGGACTGGCTGTGCTATAGCTTGAAGGTCCTTGGGCGTGACTATTTGGTCGGCAAACCGATCTTTGCGCCTCACGGTCTGGTCGGTCGCGGCACGCGTGGATACGTTGCGCTCGAGTGGAAGACGCAGCGCCTAGTCTTCCTCAAGGACGCTTGGCGTCCCTTCTACCACGGTGTCGGTCAGGAGGGAACGACTCTCAAGATGATCAACGACGCGGGCGTCCGTTTTATACCTACTCTTGTCTCCCACGAGGACGTTGGGGGCGGTCAGGAGACTGAGGCATCGGGGTACTCCTCCACGGGACCGAAGGAGCCAGACGTTTTTGTCGGGAAGGAGAAGGAGAAGAAGGACCGCCCCATTGCTCCGATGCCTTCCCGCCCCAACGCAGGCTCTGGATCGGGCACCACGAGAACTCGAAGGACTCAGACGTCGTCGGGGTCGGACGGGTCGCGCGTCGACACCACCGCTTCTGCCGACTCGGAGGCCGGTCAGCATTCCGGTGGACACAGCGCCAAGCGTCCTCGATCGCAAGAGGCAGCTCCCGTTGATCGCGAGGACGGGTTGGGGCTTCGCCATCTCACACATTACCGGATCGTCGTCGCAGAAGTGTGCTTGCCATCGACAGCATTCACGAGTGGTCGGCAATTGGCGCGTGTCTTTTGGAACTGCATCAACGGTGAGTCCTGCGCAGCCCACAGCCCTCTGGTATATGATGCTAATGTGATTATTATCGTAGGGCATGGTGAAGCCAAGGAACTGTGCCACATCCTTCATCGGGATGTCAGCACGGGCAACATCTTGATCCTGCCAACGCTTCTTGCCCGTCCTACGGGTGGCTTCATTGTCACGTGGGTCGGTGTTTTGAGCGACTGGGAACTTGCGAAGAAGGTTCCTGGGGAGGACGAGCAGCTGAAAGCGCGTCAGCCTCATCGGACGGTATGTGACAGTTCGTATTCGTGTCATATGCCCGGTATGCTAACTATGATGGCTCAGGGTACTTGGTATTATATGTCTGTCCACTCCCTGACCCACCCCCGGGCCCCCGTCTCCATGGCTGACGAACTAGAGTCCTTCCTCCACGCCTTCGTTTACCTCTCCGTCCGCTTCCTGCGCAGCGATTTCGCCAACGTCGGCCTCTACATGGAGAAATACTTTGTGGAGACCGACTTGGATGAACATTGCCGCTTGCTCTGTAGTGAGCTGAAGCAGCAGACCGTTATCAAAGGAGAGTTGAACTTCCGCAAGACGCCCATCCAGTTTATCTCGAATCCTTCGACGTCGGCCCAGGGCGTCCATGCCCCTGGCAAGCCAACCCCCCTCAACAAGCTCATCAAAGCGTTCCTCGCATGCCTCAAGGCTCGGTACACGGTCATGGACTACGAGGAGGCGAGCACAAAGCGCACTGTCCTCGCGACTTACGGCCTACTGGAGCCCGCTGGGGCTGCTGAGGAAGACCAACAGCTTGCTCTCCTGGACGCCATGGAAGCCTTGGCACCGATCCCTGCTCCGCCCGCGGTCCATATACCGACCGAGTCCGCAATCGAGGTCGGGCCTGTGAAGCCTTCCGACGACGTCTACAGAACCGCCGAGCAACTGGACACCTACCACCACGTTTCTGGCTTGTTCCGTTCTCACATCGCCCTCGGGTGGGACAGCGAGTACGTCGGCGATCAGCTCAAGGGCTGTCTGCCACGCTCTCACAAACGATCCAAGAAGACTTGCCTCGAGAGCACGATGGCGACCATTGTCGAGACTGAGGAGTTGCCTGCGGAACCTCAAGCTTCCGTTTGAGGGTTTCTGCTGTGGGCCGTTGACTCCACGGTTGCGTCATTCACGAAGCCCCAGCTATCTCGTAGTTCGCGTCTTCGTATCCTCAACCTCTTTTTCCTACCCCCAGAATGATCCGTTTGCGTCACCGTTGGACCGTTTATCGCCCCCCCACTTCAATATACAGTTCACGTCTTCCTTCCCCTGATTCTGTCCATCTATGAAATGTAGCGGCCTGTATGGCGTGGTACGACGGGTTTACGGTGTGCATAGTGACATGATCTCGGTGACAGTCTTTCAACGGATGAAAGCGTCTAGAGCTAAGTACTTTCAAGTGTTTCGGGTACTAGAATGTCGACAAAAGCGAGTTGGTTGGGCGCATACATATGGAGGACAGCACGGGCGTTGTCCCTTCGAAGCAACATTGTGAAACAATTAGTAGCACTGCTTGCTTTAGATGAGCGCGCTGTACGGCTCGCAATTTCGGCGGCATCATATTGATTCTAGCGACATAGATAAACGACATGCTAGCATGCACTGGGTAGGGTAAGAGCACTAGCGAGGAAACCGCAAATTGAATGGTAACCGGGGGCGCGACGACGCCTCTCTAGCAACGGTCGAGGACATGAGCGCACCGAATCACTGGAGAGCACTGCGCCCGAGCCTCAACTCAGAGCTCCGAGTCCGTCGGCGCAGTCGGCAGTTCGACGTACGTGATCCACTATTTTTCAGAAACAGGGTCCTCAGTAAGTATCGCCTGACAGAACGATGAACCAGGAACGTACTTCAGAAATCTCTGTAGCGTTCATTTCTTCCCAGTAAATCTCCACTTCTGCGAGTTCGGCATTCAGCTCTTCGAGGTCGTCCATTTCGGCCATGTCTCCGGCAGGAGCCTTTCCGCCCTTGCGTCGCACTCGCCACGCGCGGCTCGCATCCCACGTTTCCTCTTCCTTCTCAGAAGCAGTACCATTGTACAAGGATCCAAAGGAGGTGATGAAGATATGGGTGAGCGACGGGAGCGTGCGCACGAGCGTGGAAACGAGACGGCCAAACTTGAAGGAACGCAGACCGTCGTATATAGCTGCCGAGAAGGGCCCGTGTTGCCCATCGACGTTACAGCCTATGGAGATGTGGACGTGCGTTAAGCGCAGACTTTGGAGCCCGACGAGCAGACCGTCCTGCAGAGGCGAACAATGTCGTCAGTGACGACCCGGACATACTAAGCACTCCAGAAGGGGGAAATGCTCGCTCACAAGGACAGCGTCCCACGACGGCTCTATGCGCTCTTCCGAGTGAGCCGCGATGGGCCGTCCATATTCTATTTTCGAGTTGACGTATTCCACATGGACAATAAGATGCGTCAGCTTGGAGACCGCTTTCTCCGGGAGCAGCGACCCGTCGAGGATCGGGCCCGGGAACCCAGGAGATAGCTTGATGTTGGCGAGAGCAAGGTGAGTAGGCGTGCAATCGTGGAGGATAGCGCTGGTACTAGTGGGTAAAGCCTCCGGCCCACCGGGATTGACCTCGGGCATGAAATCGATGGTGAGGTGGTGGATGGGGCAGGTGAGACCCAGCGCAAAGAGCATTGTGGGGCCAGCAGCCACTCGGATGAGGCCCTTCCAGGCCCGCGTCTCCTGCACTTCACGGTTCTCTTTTCGGAGGGTCTCCAGGTGATCGTCGTCAAACTCGAAGAGTATGTCTTCGATGATGAGAGTACGATCAAGGTTTGGGCATACGGCGAGGAGCATGTCCAGGCGGAATGTTTCGAAGACGCTCGTCAAGGTGAGGATCCTTGCGGCTGGGAAGGAAATGTGTGACTGGTACGCCAAAATAAAGAATTGGAACGGGAATTCTAAGTCCTCGAGCGCAGGGGTCAAGTGTGGCGCTATGGTGATGAAGATCGATTGGGAAGGTGGTTCATCGCCGTGACGCGGTTCGCCGTATCGGAACGACTTGAGCACAGAACGAGTGGACCCGAGTAGGTGATGTGCTATATCGACAGTGGTGACGACGCCAAGTTCTTGAAGGTTAGTCATCTGGATAACAGCGGCGAGGATCCTGGGATCGCTGAAGAGCGACGCTGGCCCGTTTGTGTCGGTTGGGGGGACATGGAGTGAGAGCGTGCGCAGGCGTGTAGCGGACGCGAATACTGCGAGAAGGCGGTCGACGAGTTCCTCGGATGGGCCAGGGGATATACTACACACTGGGATAGTGAGAGTATGGATGTGTGGGCCGCGTCGTTTCTCGTCCACGAAGAGGAAGCAGTGGAGGTTGCGAATCGATTCTTCAGTATCGATGGCAATGGCACGCATCCTCAGCCGCCGCTCGATGGCAAAGGGGCGTAGAGTGGAACAGGTGAGCGAGAAGGACAGCACGTCTGGAACATCGGTGAGGAAGCCGCAGATTTCGCGCAAGACGTCGAAGTTAAGTTGCAATTGAGCCATGTCGACACTGGCAAAGTTGGGCTCGGGGGCGGTGGCTGGTTGCAACATGGCTGAATGAAAGGACGTGAGGACGACAGGTCCCACAATAGAGACATACGTCTCTAACATACCTGCTTTCACCTTCAGCAGTATGCATACGATACCGTAGTAGTAGTGATATCTGTAGTAGTACAGCAAGGAAAGCACGTACCGGCGTCTATTCACCTTACTCTCTCTCTCAACGTCCTCAAGGCCTCAACGGCCTCAACCATGGCCCACCAGCTCCGTTAGCTTGAAGCTTCTTCTCAGTTATGACCTCTACCAACATTCAAACTGCTGGCGCATCCGTCTTTGTAGGCCGCTGAAACCCAGAGCGTAATCACCGCTGCCTTCTCACCGCGTCGGTCTTCATCGAGCTCATCAAGCAGCAGACATTGACGAAGGACGATAAGAGCCCGGTAACAGGTGCGTGCCTACGTTCTATTACGATATCGCGCGATCATGTGTAGACGCTGTTGTAGTGGGCGACTGCTTCGCGCAGGCGGTAGTCAACACGATCCTCGACCGCACGTTCCCAGATGACCCCATCGTCGATGAAGAGGATGCCGCTGACCTACGTGCAGAGTCTGGGAAGACCCCAGGATTATCGAGCTTGCCCACGAGATGCTGACCGCAGAGCTCTAGCTTGGAGAGGGGTTTGGGACCATATCAGCGGACCGGCTGTCGAACGCCATGATTGATTGTGGAAACTATACCAGCAATCGAATAGGATGTGAGTGCTTTGCTCTTGATTCCGATACATATCCTCTTCCATCCGTCGGTGCGGGTCAACGTATCCCCTCCCCTTTTCCACCGTCATGTCAATGAAGACAAGACATGTCGATCTCCACTGCTGTCTTGCCCGACTATCTGCGATTGCTTTGCTTGCCTATATGCACGACTGTCGCCATCTCCGCTCGTGAGCGAGACTCCTAGTAGAACTGCATACACTCGCTTTCCTGCAGCGTGGACCAGCAGCATAGATCCGCGTTCCTGCAAAGTGAGGCGGTAGACACTCCCTAGTGGCTTCATAATGGGATAGAAAGAGTGATTCGCATCACGAGTGCGCCGTGCGCATATACCCGGTCTTAAACCTTCCCAATGCTACCACCACAGAATCTGCTAACCAACATATCCAACAGGCATTTGAACCCTCGATACCATCGACGCCACGAAGGGTTTCCTCCGCGGAAGGCAATATGTCGTCTGCCTCGCATTCCTCGTCAACGCCCGCATCGAACTCGGCGTCATGGGCTGCCCGAACCTCCCCGTCTCCGCCGCGGACCCTTCTGGCCCCCTTGGCTGCATCTTCGTCGCCGTCTGCGGGTACGGCGCGTACCAGCTCCCGCTCAACAACCCGTTCGCCACGTGGGAGGGGGTGCGGGCGAAGCTGACGATCGCGACGTTCATGCAGGAGACGCTGAATTTCTTGGAGAGCGTGGAGAAGGCGCACGCGAAGCTGAGCTTCAACCAGCGTGTGGGGCAGGTGCTGGGCGTGACAAGGGCACCGACAAGGATGGACAGCCAGACGAAATACTGCTCGCTTGCGAGGGCGGATGGAGGCGTGTACCTGCGCATGCCGGTAGGGGCTGGGTACATATTGAAGATCTGGGTGTGTGTTCCTCCTTCTTACGACGTGGCGGGCTTTCTGGGGCGTTCGCGATGCTGATAACCTATCTTCTCCTGACTCTATACTTGCAAGACCAGGCAGCTGGTGCGGTCTTCATCGAGGAGGCCGACGGCGTCATCTCGTACTGGTGGGGAAAGCCGTTCAATTTCGGGCTCGGACGGACGCTTGGGGAGAACTATGGCATTGTCACGTCCGAAAGAACGTGCACCCGAAGGTGATCGCGGCGATTAAGCAGGCGAAGGCGGAGGGGGCGCAGAGTCTGTTATAGTGTTTTCCGTCTCGTAAGTTTGCCAGTCCCTGCTGTACGCGTTTTAGGTGATGTCTCGGTAATCTATTCTGCTAGTCCACTTTCATTACTCCATCAGGGATGACGTACCGGCTCGGACATCTTTTCTCCCTCCCCCGCCGCCGCCGTATGGTCTCCATGTATCCCTGTAGACCTCTCTGTCCCCAGACATCATGTACATTTGTCTCCTCGCCTTTTGCATTGCTGTCAACATCGGAGAGGAGTTGATGCGACCTCAGTGCATTCCTTCATTCGGGACCGTCGTACTCGCCATGCTCTGCTTGTCTCCCAATCCTCGCTCCTCCGGTCATGATAGGTCCTTCCGGCGGATGTGATAAAATGTACGAGAGCGATGGAGTGATGCCCGGAAGCGCGGTAACAAGACGGCCGAACTGGAGCGAGTATACGCTGTTGTATATGGTGGGAGAGAAGAAGCGGAAACAGACAATGCATCTGACGACGTGCCTCAAACGCAAGAATTTGAGTCCCGCGAGGAGCGCACACTGCTCTCCGGGCTTCAACCATTGCACAATCGCCAAGTTGGAGAAGATATGGTATATGCGAGTTCTGCTGGTCCATGTCCGCGTCGTCTCATGCCTCGTGTCATTCTCTACTACTACAGTGCGTCCAGTGAGTTCGAGAATGGGTCCCGCGGTCACGAAGCCAAGTCCGAGCTCCGTCAAAGCCACTATTCGCAGAAATGCAGTCCTCAGTATCCCCAAATGTCTTAGTTTATGGAGAACTCAAACGTACCTCAGTCGCTTGCATCTCCTCCCCCTTCATCGCTGCTTCTCCATCCTTGGCACTTAGCTCTTCGAGCTGGGGAGTTCCGGTCGAATCGTGTGGTCGCACTCGCCATGCCCTGCTCGTGTTCCACTCGTATGATTGCCAACCACCGCCGGTCTCGGACCCGGTGGATGTAATAAAGATTTTTGATAATGTTGGAAGGACATTGGGAAGAGTGGAGAGAAGACGGTCGAAGTCGAACGGACGGGCGCCTTGATGTGTCGTAGTGGACCGGGGAGTGGGTCAGGTGCCAGTGCAGTGGACGGAGTCCTCTGAGCAGCGTTTCCTGCGGAGTCGGAACGATGCAACACCCAGAAATCAGTATTCAGCATGAGAGTGCACCGTGAGTGGGGTACTTACGAGCACGACGTCCCACGATGGCCCGGGCTCTCCTTCCGCGTCATCTGGCTCGAAGTCCAAGGCGAACAAGTTCCGGTATGTTGCATCCAGAACAAGATGAGTCAGCCTGGCACTCACGTCTCCTCGGAAGAGCGAGTCGTCGAGGATCGAAAACCCTTGGTGACAGAGCTGGATGCCGACGAGAGCGAGATGTGTCGGGGTGCAGTCTGTGAGGATAGTTTGAACGCGAGGAATGCCAGAAGTCTGAAGCCAGTTGGGATTGCTCTCGTGCTCGACATCGAGTGTCAGATGGCGGATTGGCAAGGCCAGACCCAGTGCGTAGACCACGCCCGCAAGCCCAGCCATGCGGTCCAATGCTCTCCAGGTGACCGCCTCGCTCGCCACTGCCTGACTTTCCGCTCGAAATGTTTGAAGGCGAGCACTGTCGGAGTATACGCGGTGCCGCGAAGGGGTGGCCAAGATGAGTGTACAACCGAGGTTCGGACGGAGCTGGAGTAGCGCGCCCGGTCCGAATAGATCGCAGACATTCGTTAAGGTCACGGATTTGACGGATGGGAGAGGCGTAGAAGCGGTGGCTGCGAAGAACTGCAAGTTGAACTCGATCTCCTCGAGCGTCGAGGTCAGCTGGGGTGCAAGGGCGACGTCGATCGATAACCGGTGCGTTGAATATGCCACATGTCCAGTGTCGTGGCGGAAGACCCTCAGCGAAGAGCGAGTCGAACGAAGAAGATGCACCGCAACATCTATTGGACCATGGACGCTGAGCTCCTCAAGGCTAGTCAATGCGGCAGCCGCGTCGTGGACCTCGGGACGAGAGAAGAGCGATAGCGGCTGTGCTGGCACAGCCAATGAGAGCGTGCGGACACCATTCGCCCCCGCGAAGACTTCGATAAGGAGCTTGAGTTCGTCCAACGAGTCTGGTGTTTGGGAGCTCTCCGGAATGATGATGGCACGGATGTACTGGCCGCGGGGGGCCTTCTTGATCGGGAAGATGTAGCTGTGGAGGTCGTGAAGTGAGCTGTTGATGGTGACAGCCCGCATGCTGAGCCGCCGCTCGACTGCAATCTGGTGCACAGTACGGGTAGTGGTCGAGAGGTGCAGCACGTCTGGGACGTCCGTGACGAATTCGCAGATTCGACGTAGGACGTCGAAGTTGAGTTCGGGCATGCCAGGCTCGTCTATGACTACAACGACGACGATCATCAGTCCGGGGAGGAAGGACAATAGGACAAATTAGGGACAAACCGATGAGTAAACGACAGAAGAGTTATTGGAAATACTAGAGCGTAGTCCATACACCAAACATACCTTCAGTTCTATCCCGTACTAAGAAGAGGACTGAATCATATACCTGGGGCCTAAATATGTTAACTAGATGCACGTCAGTAAGGGACATGTGAAGACACATAATGAATGCATCGGACCTCCGTCAGAGCCTGCTCGGTAACGGCTGGATCAAATACCCAGAGCCTAGATACAAAAACTATACACACGTCAGCAAGGAATATATGAAGACATATAGCGAATGCAATTACCTCTGACCGAGCCCGCTCGGTAGTGGACTGAGGGAAGGGGGATCTGAGAGCGAAGGAGCGCCGGCAAGGATGAGGCAGAACGCTCAAGGAGGGGCTGACTGTGGCGGAAGTGGCTGACAACACTCACAGATTATTTATTAAGCTCATCTTCAGCACGGCAGTCTTTGCTGTCATTCAACGTAACGCCTCTCCATTTCCTCGAACCTCTTCTACAGCTTTCTTGTCTTCGCGAGCGGGTACACAAGCTCGTCGCCCCACAAAGGAAGCTCCTGGTACTGGGAGCGCCTCAGGGGTAGAACGGCATCGCCTGATCGTGTAACCGGTGGACACCTGTATATGCGGCTGCTATGTTGATGTTTTCCTCCATAGCAGGTTGCGTCGGGATGTTTCCTGGACAGGGGTAAGGCTAATATCTGAGCTAGACAACGTTATGAGTACACATGTAGTAGTAGTGTAGTCCAGGGATCCCGAGAGTTGAATGACGAACCTTATGTGAACGATGGTTCCTATTACTCAGATACTATGTGCGCGGCGATGGCAATTGCACCCAAACGAGGAGTTGAACGACCTGTCGGCCAGACAGCTGTTGGGCAATATTGAAGGAGTTCGCCACCGAGTTACAAGTTGCACAGTGACCATCTGAAGTGCCAGCATTTGAAAGGAAAAGGAGCGTGTTCTCCAGCAGGATTCAGTGGTAGGGGGAAGAGGGAGAGGGTAACTTTACATAAGCGACTCTGCTGGGACTCGGCAGTTAATGGCCCGTCGGGCACAGCCGGCATGACAACCATGTTTGTCTTGAGCCTTGAGTCTTGGGAGTACTGCCTCCCTTCTATCTATGTAGACATGTCATTGATTCATCTACTACCCTACTATCACACAATATTCAAGATATAAGTAATAGTATCATCCGGCGACGTTGCTCAGGCTAACTCAGGCTGCTGCCGACATCATATATACCTCCTCTAGTAACCACTCGCACTTGTATAGCAAGCTTGCCAAATGTGACACGTATCGCGATTGTGAGATGACCATACGGAAACTGCCAAGCTCAAGAAATTAGGGTTACTTATGATGCATTCACAGCACAAAACCGCAGCCTCGAGTCAAAGCTTCTTCGAATCTGACGACTCGCCGTTCTTCAGCTTGTACCAGTTGTCATCCGACTTGTCGTTCCAGTCTTCGTTGAAATCTTCGCCCGAGTTCGGAGTCGTTGACTGATTCGTCATCCAATTTTTGCCTTACGATCCACTGTTTTAGAAGTGTGATCCTTAGTATCATGAGGTGTAGCGTTTGACGGATCGAAGGCTGGGGACATACTTTGTTCCGTTCGGTAGCATACATTTCCTCGCTGTTGATCACCGCTTCTGCATCGTGCGCCCTGAGCTCCTCGAGGTCGTGCATGATCCCCCGGGCCTTAGTTCCACTGTCATGGGAGAAGCGTCGCACTCGCCATCCTCTGCTCATCCCCCACCTTTCCTCTGTTCTCCGGCGGCTGGCATACTCCCGGGGCCCATCGACAGTGTAGGTGCGCCCATAGGACGTGATGAAAATGTGAGTGAGGGATGGAACGATCCCCGGAAGCGCGGCGACAAGACGATCAAACTTGAAGGAGTGTGCACTGTCGTATAGGGGCGCACAGAACGCGTATCCCAAGTCGACTTGGCAGTGGACGATGATGCGGATATGCGTCAAATGCAGGGCTTCCAGTCCGACTAGCAACGCATCCTGCGGGGTTAAACACGATCAGTAACCCCGAAATAAGTGTTCCAAGACGAGAACAAGCAACAGGATTAAGGGGCCGGGGTACGCACAAGTATAGCATCCCACGATGAGAAGTTCGTCGTCCCGTAAACGCCATGGATCGGATCATAGGGCATCGTACTGTTCTCGTATGCCGCGTCCAAAACAAGATGCGTCAGCCTAGGAACCGCCTCCTCCGGGGAGAGTAAGTCATCAAGGTTCGAAAACCCGTGAGGCAACCTGACGTTGACAAGGGCGAGGTGGGTAGGTGCGTGTTCGCGGAGGACAGCATGGGCGTTGCCAGCAGAAGCCCGACACTCGTGATCGTCGTTCCAGAGCATGCTGAGCGTCAGATGGCGGATGGGACAAGGGAAGCCAAGGGAGTGGAGCATGTCGGGACCTGCGAGCACTCGGTCAAGCGCCTTCCAGGTGCGCATCTTCTGCGCATATTCGCGGTTCTCTGCCCGGACGGTCACCAGGTGATCGTGCCAATCGGCGCCGACGAGGAAAGCCTCTTCATTTACGATCAGGGTACGATCCAGGTTCGGGAATACGCTGAGGAGCAGGTCCAGCGGGAGGAAGTCCCAGACCTTCGTCAAGGTGACCGACCTGACAGCTAGGAATAGCACACGCTCCTTGGCCGCCAGTGCGAGGAATTCGAGCGACAACTCTATTTCCTCGAGCGTGGAACGCATCCACGGCGTTATGCAGAGGAACGAAAAGGAGCCTTTATACTCGACAAACTTCATTATACTGTATCGGAACGTCTTTAGCGCATGGAACCAGTTGGACACGAGTAGATCCACCGCAAGGCCGAAAGGGGCGTCAACGTCGAGCTCCTGAAGGCTGGCCATCTTGGCAACGGCGGCAAGGAACCTGCGATGGCGGAAGGGGGACTGCGGCCGTGTTGGCATACAATATGAGAGCGCGTGGACACGCGGCGTGGACTCGAAGACTGCAATGAGGCGGTCGACAAGTTCCTCCGACGAGCGTGGTAGTTCACCATATCCCGGGATACTGATGGCACGGACGTGCTGGCCACGCCATTTCTCGTCCACGAAGATGTAGTTGTGGAGGTCGCGAACCGATTTCGCGCTTGTGAGAGTGACGGCGCGCATGCTCAGCCGCCGCTCGACAGCGACAGGGTGAAGGGTGGAGCAGCTGAGCGAGAAAGACAGCACGGCTGGGACGTCGGTGAGGAGGCCGCATATTTCGCGCAGGATGTCGAAGTTCAGTCCAGTCATGTTGGCCCCGTGGGTCTGCAGCACGACCGGAGTGGCCAAAACAGTCTGCCCAAGAAACGACGAGAGGTCAGGTTAAAAGCGAGAGGCGAAGCGATAGAAGGCGGAAGGTGATAGAAGGCGAGAAGGAAAACATTCAGCGGATTCGACCTCTTTCTTATCCGATCTCGTCTGGTATTTAAAGGAGTACAGAAAAGGGGCGGGCGACTCACCATCGAATCAGGAACAATGCTGATAAAGACAGTGAGGCGAGGATGAAAGGGGGGAAGGAAGGTGGGGTAAGCGGGACTGTCTCAGTTGAGGACACTGCGTTCATTCCGCATGCGGACCGTGTATACACGAGCGCGGCTGCGGTAAGAATAGAACCAAAGCAGAGGAGGGCGGGAGAATACACGGAGGAAGCGGGAGTGGGATCGGGACGAGCGACTCGCGGAGCTGTCCTGCATCGAATCGGACGGTCGCGATCCAAATCGGAGAGCCACACTCCGTTGCTTGAGATAGAGCCATGGAGGTGAGAAGAGCAGAGCGACAACATGCGAGAACCGTTGGCGTGCATGATGTGACAAGGGGTTCAAATTGCCAAACGGTCAGACTCAGATGAACTGGAAGAGGCCAAGTCAAACAATTTAATTCCAGCAGGAAAGCGCGAGTTTGCAGAAGTACTTGCTTGTATGGTACTCCTCTAAGGCGCCGATCCGGACATGGAGGGGCAAAATAGCTACGGAGCTTATGGAATCGAATGGCACGAGCGCCCAACCTGCGTCATGTCAAGTCCTAGCACTGAGTGGCGAGAACGACAAGTAAAATAAAACAAAGCTGAATGAAGCCGGTGCCGTTCGCGATGACGGCGGGGGCCCTGCCGCGCTGGAAGAACGGCTCGTCGAAACGCAGGTTGAGCATGTACGCGAGGCGCGACTCCCGGGCGACGGCTTGCAGTACAAGGAGCCGAGCGAGACGATGCTCACGTTCAACGTTCACGGATGGACCAGTCTGCGACACACCGCGGTCTCCTCGTGGTCCGATGACCAAGTGCACAGGTACGAGGTCCTCCGAACAAGCAGTTCGCTAGCTCTAGTCTATGATGCTGGCGAGAGTACTGGGATGATCCTCGAAAAGATGGGCAGTGACGGCGCTAAGAGCCGACGTCCTTCGACCTACGAGCCACGGACTCGGATGAGCTGTCGTACAAGATTTCACCACGTTCAAATCGGGAAGCCCACTCACCTGTACTACCGCGGCCGTCGTAGTCGCACACGCACCTGTGCCGCCTGGCGCACGAATGAGAGGTACCTCAGTGGAAAGACATTGTCCCAATCGTCTTCCGTGGATCGCCCTCGCCGCAGCCGCAGCCGGCCCCGCGAACATAGCTAGTGTGATGGTCGAGGAGAGAGAACTGGGAAGTATAAACCAGCTTCCGTCCGCCCGCGAATCCCGCGCCACGTAAGCCTGGTGGCGTGGGCGCTTCCTGGGACCCTCTCCGCGAAGTTGACTCGGAACGTTGAACGTTGGTCATTGGTCATGAACGTTCAACCGGTTTCGCCATTTCTGACTTGAACCACGTCGACATGAACTGTCTAATATTCGCTGGTCCTGACTCTGCGATATTGCGTCTGTTGTATTCCGCGGGCCATGCTGGAGCATAGTTCTCTTGTGCCTTTCAACCGCTGTCGACACGGCACCGCCTCGGAGTGACACATGATGCACTCCTCGAAAGACAAGACGAAGCTTTGTGTTCAAGGTATGTGTTTCCACGAAGGCCGCAGACTCCTCGGTTCGCGATGACCGTGTGATGACTCTCTTCTCAGCGTGCCCACGATATTGTTTGGCAGGATCAGTCGTCCAGTCCTCGTCCAGTCCTCGTCCTCGTCTCACCAACCTGGACCCGGGCCGGCTGTATTGAGAAGCCCAACATTAGGACCCTGCACCCGGATGGCCGCCATGTCATCACTGCGGGTTGCTCCCTTATCGGCCTACATAACCGTCCGTGGGTGAACGCATCGTTGTCCGTATCAACATCTGTGACTGAAATCTTCAGCTTCGTCAGCTTGAAAGCAAACATTGGGCCACGGCGCGTTGCAAACCGCTGCGGTCGAATCCCACTCGCACGATCGCGCTCGAAGTCACTGCCAACCGAAGCATCGAAGCATTCGCCGAGGCACCCGCTCTGAGATATGAAGCTATGAAGACAGGAAGAGGGTCATGGAGAAAGCGGTTTGCACCCCAATGTCGGGCGGAAGTCTGTGGCCGCTTCTCATCTTCTCGCTGCATACGCTTCGCTGACGCGCTCATATTTGGCAGATAACGCTCGGCCGGCGATGACGCCTGAAGGCCTGACGCTCCATAGCGTCATTGCTGGTCCAAAGTTCAGTCAACGAGCTTTTTCAGCGTCGTCGAAGCTGAGGACTCAATATGCGTCCTTTCCATTCGGAACCGTCGCTCTCCACGCCCGTACGTGCGTGTGCGCGTATCTTGAGTGCGTCTATTCACCCTTTCCTCGGCTTCCGTACTGAACCCTAGGGGCAGGTACAGTAGGTCTTCCCGGGAGAGACACGCGTGGGCCTGAAACGTCGCGCTTGCTCGATGAACCCCGGCTCTGTATCTCCCCGACAAACGCGCTACCTACACGAAGTCACGCAAGCCAAACGAAACTGATCAAGAATCGAACGTGCTTGCGTATCATTCATGCCGAGCGTGATCCTCCGGGTTGCATTCAGGGACACTGGAGACCCTGCTCGAAGTGAGCGTGTCATTAACCCTCACCCTCTGATGTATGCAGCCATGATTCATTGATGCTGTTCCTCTCAAACCGCAGACTCGGAAGTTACGCTTCCCTACAGCCTGCCACACGCTGGTCCCTGGCTTCGAGCTGGAAGTGCACAAGGAGCTGCATTCGGGTAGCCAGAGTGCGTACCTCGAACCTCCCTGCATCCGATCGATACGCTGTGGCGCGTCGCATGTGAACGCCGGTTCCGAGCAGGTGGCCGCCCTTCTCATCCACGTCCCGGTGCGCACACACATCTTCGCGTTGCGGTTGACATTTGAGCGCCGAGCGCTGGCGTAGGGCGTACCTCGCTGGGTCCTGACGCGCTATCGCGACCCAGTCGGGAACGGCGCACGCCCCTCAATCTCCGTTATTCTAGTTTATCTCGCGTTCGCGACGTGCGCGCAGTGTGGCGCGGTGCGCTCAGTCCCAGCTCCGGGGTCGAATCCTGTTCTCGTAAGTATCCCATCTGAAAGCTCCAGCGCGGCGTGTGATTCGCGCGATCCAGCGACCCGCCAGACGTATGGCGACGCGCCGAATCTCATCTCCTCCCCCTAGCGTTTGCACGCCCATGACGAGAGCCGAGGGATGTCATGATCTGTCTGTTTACGTCAATCGCCCACATTCTACAGGCTGCATAGCACCTCCACGCTGACCGGGGGCCGGCGACACCGCGCGTGTGTAGGTTGAGCTCTGCGCCGCGCGTGCTGGTGCTGTAGACCGCAGGTGGTTCCTGGGTTCATATGAATCGCTGAGGACGCGATTGCAGCGGCATGTCAACATATCGGCATCGCACGCTAGGGCACTTCAAGCAGCTGGTTCGGCTGCCTCCAATCCCCTATGCGACGTCCTGCGTTGAATGATTGTCTGTAGGATATTAGTCGAGTGGACTGCCAGTGTCACAACGCGGTGCCGGCTCAGGATCCAAGCAAGCCGTTGTCAGCTGCTGGGCACCCGAGCGAAGTACAGTTTAGCTGTATGCGAGGCTTGGCCAAAACCGGTCGAATGTCGATGTCAGACTTGAAGCTGAGCGCGAGAGGAAAAGCTCGTCCTGTCTTGAGCGGGCCCATCACAAACTCTCCCTCGTCCGCCCTTACCGTAGCTCTTCCTGCGCATTGGAAAGACGCCATGTAAGCCTCGCAATGCCCTCGAGATCAGCTCGAACTGACAAGGCTCTTGCTCGAATATGAGTGAGCTTGAGCTGCCTGCGACCTCTTCCCAAGCGCGACATGCTGAAGCCGACCCATCAGAGGCTTGGTCCCTTGAAATCCAGAGTGGCACTTGCGACGCCGGGGAGTCTTCTCTTGGATGGACTCGAGCACAGCAGGTAGGGATCCCGTCGAGGGCCTAGGCTGAGGAGTACTTAGGTTAAGTGAGCCTTTTCCAAAGGCTCGCGCGGAGCACGAAGATTCGTTCGGAGAATCCGGCTTGATCCGATGGTTTTCGAACTCCGCCTCCAAGCAACGTTTCCCTGCAACCAGCCTGCACTGGCAACCCCACTGACTCGTACTCGTACTCTGCTCCGCTCCCTTCAGACCTTCCGCCATGGCCGCTCGGGAGGAGCATCAGGTCAAATCGTTGCCATTCGACGTCGTGTATGAACAGTTTGTCCAAATCAGCCAACCCAGGGTGGACAAGCCACTTTTCCGTTTTCCTGCATACTCCGAGCCAGATCCCGCCAACCCTTCCCAGAACCTCTTTGGCGTATACCACCGTCTCGCTCTCGACGCGTGTCGTGTTATCACCAATCACGCTGCCAACAATCAGGGAGACTTTCTCGCAGAGGAGCGTGAAGGCAAAGTCCCTGTGCCTATCGACGACGCCAAGCCCCTATCGCCCCGTACCTACTACTACTTCCTAGGTCCTCCTGAGGATGCCACCAATCGCAACTATCCTATCGTCAAGCACTTTCATGCGTTCAGGTTTCCTCCTCAGTTACCCGACAACTGGTACACCGCACGGATCAGCGGGCGGTTCACGATGGGCCAAGTTCTCAAAGTCTCGTCATCGCACATGGCTACCCACATCGCGGCGAGGGACCAGTGCTGCGCAGCCACCAAGTATCACGACTGTGCGTTCTTTCATATTGTGCTGGTTCGTTCAACTAATGCTTATTCTGTCGATCGCCAACATAGTCAACCGGTGCGCTCATCTCGTGCCGAAAGCGGAGGAGGCTTGGTTCATAGCAAACAAGATGTTTGCTTACGCCCCCGACAACGAGGATGCAGGTATCGACGCCCATACGAATGGTATCTTATTGCGTGGCGACGTGCGTCGCTGCTTCGACTCCAACGCCTTCGTTTTCTACCCCGCCGGCAACAATATGTTCGTAGCATACTTTGTGCATACAAGAGGCTATCCTAACTACACAGAGCTGCTCCACCGGAGGCTGGTGACGATTCACCCCAGTGTTGCCGTCGAGTTCCTCTACGCACGTTTCGCTTACAACGTCATCCATCTGTCTCGACGCAACGCGGCCTTCGCCTCCATCCCCGAAAACCCACAGGTCAGGGTGTGGGAGGGGATCCTAAAGGCGGAGAAGGATGCACGTAAGGCTGCTAAGCTTGCATCCATTGGCGAAGACACCTGTGCGTATACTGTCGTGCAATACACCCATTGGCTGACATCTCGTTTCACCCAGCGATGACTGAGGCATCTGAAGGTCCACGAGCATCCGGAGGCGACGAGGAGTCAGACAACGGTGCGTATGGTTGCTTTGGTGGCGTATTGACGTGCTAATTCACGTTCATTTACAGAGTCTTCTGCCTCAAACCAGGCCATTCAGTCCCCCAACAAGAACCCTATGAAGACGGCGACGCGCGGTGGAAGGAACGGCTGTTCGCACGACTTCCGATGATCGGTATGACGCGTTCCCGCATACCCTCTTTTCAATTTGCTAGATGTATGCACTAACTCGTTCTGAATCTGTTCAGCTACGCTTGAAGAAGTCGAGCACCCGCCCGATACCGTCGCTTGTCACACAGAGACTCCGCACATGCTGCGGGTGAAGTCCACGTACCTCAAGGAGCACCCACAGGTGTGGCAGACGTCGACAACGCCCGAGGGTGCCATGCGGGGTGATAGGGAGGCCATTTTAGCAGCGTGGATGACCCGGCCTGATCCCCTCTAGCGGTACGGGTAGACACCTTACGCGGAGGCAGATTTTGGCGCATTCATTGGCATGGCCAGGTCCTCTGCTTCGTCGACGCTGACCTTTATCTTGCGCGCCCCGTGTCTCATGCTGTTCGAGTTCCCGCTCCTTCCGCCTGTTCTGGTCACCTTCTTGGGATGTTTTCTGGGTCCTCTATGTTGTATCACGACGCTCATCTGCAATGACGACTCGATGCTAATGTTGCAATAGCATGGTACATCGTCTCTCACAAACTTCACGCACACCCCCCCTGACCCAGCTACTCTTCCCAGATAATGCCACGGGCATGCGCACCCTCTTCCCCGAGTTCTCGTGCACCATCGTCGCCACCCCGCCCAACACGGTCGTAGCGCCCGCTCAGCCGCTTTCGGGCACGCGTCGCCTCGGTCATACTTCCTTCTTTCGGTCGTGGTTTGCATGATTGACTTGACTCCGAAGCGTCGTCTCTCCCCTCTCCCCCCACCTCGCTTACATTGAACTGTGAGCTACTGCACCCTAGGTCAGGGCCTTGTATTGCCAAGTGGCGGGCACGCCGAGTACTCTCATTTCGAGTGATGTACGAATTCGAGAACATGACGGTTTCAGTTAGTTATGCATGAACACACACGCATCATAGGCTTTCCGAGTCCTGTTCGTCTAACAACACAAGTCCGCCATGGCCGAGGGCCACCGTCCACGCAACGCGATCGTCACCGTGAACTCTCAGCCTCGAGCTCCTTAACAAGGTACACATCCAGGATATGCGAGGACTGTGCTCCCAGGGGGCCTGTCGAAGAACTCTAATTTCCAAAGTTCACATTCAAGTAGCAATCTTGCCTCCGATTCGTAGGTTCGAAGAGAAGGCCACCCTCGCCCCGCGCAACGTTAACGTGCGAAGCTATCGAGCGTGCAGCAGGAACAATACAGTCAGTCCTCTTGTTCGCGTCCGCCTTGCACACTCTGGCATTCACATTCATCGGTAACGTTAACCCGCCGTGCGGGTCGCCGAAACCACAACTCCACCGTTCCGAGCCTCTGGTTCATGACCAAACGTTCGAGTCCGGCTGCGACGGACGTCGAGGCCTTCGAGAATCGACATCACGTTAACGTTAATCTTGTATTTATCTATCTGGGGCCAGAATCAGGTTCGGAACTGGAATACTTACAGTATGTCGACATACGAGACCGACCGTGACCAACCTAAGCCTCAAGGCGTTCAACAATTTGCCAGGCTCCAGCGGCCCGCGCCACCCCCATGCCTCGCGGTTATTTGACGGCTGCTACCGCCTACATACCGCTGCACAAGACGCCAGCAGCACGTATGCGTGTCCGGGCAGACGTTGACGATATGAGCGCGGTAGGCCCATTCAAAAGCGCGAACGCAGTCCGGCGGCCCCATGACCAAACAAATACGGACTGCGCGGCGTTTCAGCGCGGTTGTGTCGAGGCCAGGTCGAGGCTCCCGGTCCAAGAGGAGCGGAGCGTGTACTGTAGCTCAGA
This sequence comes from Ganoderma leucocontextum, assembly GCA_020736865.1. Classification (NCBI taxonomy): domain Eukaryota; kingdom Fungi; phylum Basidiomycota; class Agaricomycetes; order Polyporales; family Polyporaceae; genus Ganoderma; species Ganoderma leucocontextum. The sequence goes on from JAHKGY010000009.1 coordinate 2,342,085, forward strand.
CTCCAGGCTCCAAGGACCGTCCTTCCACGAGGCTCGCGGTCGGAGAACGAGCTGCGGCCGCCGTGCCCGGTTCGCCCGAGGCCGCCCTGCCACTAGCGGTAGCGTACCGCTTCCAGCGCTAGACAGGCGACGGACAGTGGGTGGTGAGGCACGATAACGATGCTCGTGTGGAATGTGTCAGGTAGGAAGAGATGAGTACTTCACTTATAGATAGCGCGATGGAACGTTCCACTCACCCACGGCGTCTGTCTTTCAGGGGATGGCGGTAGCTAGGGTCGCCTATGGGCGGAGGATGTTAGTGGTCACTAATGCGCGCGCAGAGCTGGGAGCGTCCTCCCTGTGAGTGGATAGGTCGCGTTACTCGACTGGGTGGGGACATCACCAGATGTCGGTTGGTTGGGCCAAACCCCTCGTACGGAATGCCCGCCCCGACCCGTGGACGGTCTTGGTCGATACTGGAGATTTCGGGTCCGTGGATAGCGGGTAAGTGGCTTCGACCTCTTCGTGACAAAATGGTCTCTTGTGATGGAGGGCGCTCGGGCGAGACCGCTGTGTGCCGGTCATGAAGGGTTTGAAGTCACCGTTCGGGGGGGGGGGCACGCCCGAGGGACGCGGAGGAGGCGGCGGGAAGCGGCAGACCTGCACAGAGGCTAGCGTCCCAACTGTACTTCCGGTCAGAACAGTGGCTCGATTATGGGAGGGTTGTCTGCAGTGGCGTTCGCATGGGACGCGACAATTCATCGGCGCCGACAACATACGGATTGCCTTCGCCTGGTGTGAGTGCTTGTGATGTAGTTTCCCAGAAAGGATCGGACGTGCGCGTCCTAAATATATATCGGGGAGAGGAGAGATATCAGAGATGTTCCTGGCGTTTGGGCGGACCGAGGGCAGAAAGAGATTTACTATACGTAGTCGAGGAGAGCATTTCCGCGCCTTCGACTTTGATCGACGTGTGATTACGCCACTGTAAGACACCGAGGGGGGCGTTACACTGAGTTTGAAGTCCGGATGTCCTGCGCGGTTATGATGGGCGTCGATACGTCGGGGGACGTGTTGCATGCTCGTTCGGCGTCTGCAAAAGTCTGCGTGCGCTCGGGGGAGACAGGCAGGTCCGACAGTCATCAATGAGGGTTCCGGAAATAGCACGGTGTCCATGCTCTAGTAAACGACCATCAGGGCGGAGGTGAGGTGGAAGGGAGGAGAGGCACAATCACTCACCTGGGAGGTTGGAGCTCGAGATGGAATCGATGACAGTGCAGGAGAACGTGGTTGCCGTGAGCTGGGCTGAGCTGGCCGCAATGTCGCCGATTGGAACATGGAAGCCAAGTGCGTCCATTGCGCCATGATAACCTTCTCAGCTCTCCATCGGCCGTGAAACCGCGAATCAGAGGATGCCAAAAGCGAAGACTCCGAACCTGAAATGGTGAGAGATAAGTGATGTTTGGAAGGTGAACGTAACCCAAAGCGTTACAAACGCAGCAAGGATCGGGATTCCGCCAAAGACTTGACCACGAATTCGAAGACCGCTAACGATAGACAAGAGGGACGGAGGTCCGCTCGAGCCTCGAGGCCACCACCCGTTCGAATTCGTTCAACTTCGAGGCATCATCGGTGCAGATCCAGAGTGACGTCCTTGTGTGACAACGCGATCTACCACAGTCTATCCAGCGAACAGGATAGAATGATACGATTGACCGGCATACCTTGGCCAACATCTGTTTAGCCCCTTGAGCTGCAGACGGAGATGGATGGAGGTACTGGCGCAGGACCATGTACTGCACTGTAGCATTGTGGCGCTTCCGTACGAACGTCCACGTGGCAAAACCGGGTGGCGGACACGGGACACCCGGCTCTTCCTCCTCCTCCTCCTCCTCCTCCTCTCCGTTCGTCGGGAGTCGGGTCATCGCTCTGCGTCAACATTCGGCACTGGATGTGAATACTGAGGACTTATGAGGTACAGTGCATTCATAGAACCACCCCGACACGATGTCTAACTTTCTTGACCAGGAGAAACACCTCCCGAGCGCGGGATCATGTCAATTTCAATTTTCACCTTCTTGTCATTCCTATTGATCCTTGGGAGTCGCGGCTGTGGAGAACGAACTTTCCTTCAAGTTTTACCGAAATTCAGCGATGCCATGATCGCTGTGAGTCGTTCATCTAGCTGAAAAGTTGTCATGTCCAGCCGCGAAGTACTGCTAGCTCGGAGGATTCGAGGCGCAGAGATGCCTTTCGCCGACCGCTGCTTGTTCTTCTCCACGGGTGCTAACTTCGTATCTTATATATGATGCGGCGACCGCCTGGGAATCGCTCGGAATACCATTTATCCACCAAGAACATTTAATTGAATGTCACCGCGGCGGTAAGTCGGCCACCCACCGTGCGCACCCATCTCAGCCGTACAGCGCTGAGACCCTGTTCACAGAGCGTCCTCGCGGGCCGCCGGAATGCGTCAGATATCGCGATCCAGAGCAGCGTTGTTGCCTCGGCTACAGACGATCTACTTGCGCCCGACGCACCCTCGTCCCCGACTTGTGTCAACCGCTGTCCAGTCACCTCCTGACGCGCCGGATCGGACACGATAGGCTGCCTTCTTTTCACTATATGTCAACAGCATGATGCGTCGCCCTGGGCAGTGTACCGACTCGGCAAGGGCCTGCGCCGGGTTGAGAACGCTGATAATATCCACTTCCACGGCCATTTACGGTCATATAACTAGGTCTGTGTACGGGGACTCTGGACAGGCTGGGTCGCTCCACCTCCCCTCATACGCCGTGCTCCCTCCCGTCACCATTCTTCATCCGACATGGATTACGACGCTTACGACGCTCTGCTCCACCACATCTTCAAGCAGGTGCGTCGGTTTCCCCCTCTTCCATTGTCACCGTTCACGCTCAATGTCCCCTTTGCCTTTAGACTCAGGGAGATGCGTGGTTCAAGCCCTCGGAGGAGAACGTACACGCCGGTGTCTGCCTCCGAGTCGACACTGGCGTTTTCCGCGTCTTCCCTTACGAGAACGCCTACCTCGAGCCCTTAGAGGCCGCAGTACGCGTCTTGAACCCCGTCGTCGCCGTCAAGATCCGCAGCGCGGCTATCCACGCCGCGCTCGCCACTGTGTGGGTTATCTCCGTCCTTCGTCCCCGCCGCGAGCCGCGCTGACACGCCGCACTGATTCGCAGCAAGCCAGACGCGGACGCCATCTACGTTGACGATAACACGCGCATCCAGATCCTAGACTCCATCTTGCTGTTGGGCAGTGCGGACAAGGAGCAGTGTGGTGCATTCATTGTGAGTCGGCGCCTCAGGTCATCGTCACCATCCCGTTTCTCCCCCCTCCCTGTGGAGTTAGCACGCTCACTTCGATCGTAGCGTGATGAACGCGTGCTCGTCGTGTGGTCGTATCAACTCGATACGATCATCCCGACATGCCGGGACTTCGAGGAGAAGCTCATCAAGCTCGTCTGGGACCGCCGTGGCGACCTTTCGTCGTCCGCGCCGTCAGTGAACGCGTCGAACGCCTCCTCCGACGTCAACTTAACCGAGAAGGCGAAGGAGCAACAGACCGAGACGAAGGATGTCCCGAGCGCTCTGGAGGCGGAGGCGGCGCGCAACAAGCCGCCGAAGAAGACCCGGTTCTGGGGTCTTTCCTACTTCGTTACCAACAAAGGCGATGTTGAGAAGACCGCGGACGGGCCCTCCCCTCGGCCGATCCGTCTGTTCGCGCCATTCTACAACGGCTTTGGCGTGGCAATGTCCATATGTTCGTTATTCCACGCTTCACGTGCGCGGGACGTTGGCTGATTCCGTCTTCCGCAGTCTTCGTCGCCAGCGGTGTCGCCGTCTTACTGGAGGAGTCCGGCCTCGATGAGAGCTGGACCCGCTTTGCTCTCCTCGCGACCGCGCCGTTCCTGCTATGCGTCTCGTTGGTATGTCTCGCACTCGCCTTCGCGCCTGGCGTCCTCTCATGCCGTGCACATAGTTCTTCTCGCTGCAGATCGTCACGAACGTCTCGTACATGTACGTATCCACTTGCACCTACACGCGTCCATATCGCTAACTCGCTTCCCAGCCTCGGTCCGGTTGCTCAGTACCACGAGAATTCCAAATACTACTCGGCCGTCAAACCAGCCCCGAACAAGCTTGTCGACACGAACCTTCCCCACATCACTATCCAGATGCCGGTGTACAAGGAGAGCCTCACTGAGACAATGTAAGTGTGGTTATTCTCGCACCTTGCCATATTTGTGGAGCACCGGTGATCAAGCTGGCGGCGCTGTGGGGGAGGAGATCTTGAGTTGCGGTTTTACTCAAGGCGCTCCGTCCGTGGCGCCATACTAGTGGGGTGACAGTACCTAGACTGTCGTCCATTGGTCCGCCGGGATTGTCACGGCTCCAGTCTCCATGATTTAGGTTTAGTTTCGAGATAAACCGTTCGCTCACATCCGCCTAAACCACCCAGCGCACCTTCCGTCTACTTTTTGAAGAAGGCGATGCAGACGTACGCGCGACAAGGCGGCACCTCCTCCATCTTCATCAACGAGGACGGTATGCAGCTCCTCCCGGAGGAAGAGCGCCAGGCGCGCATCGCGTTCTACGCCGACCACAACATCGGCTGGGTCGCGCGGCCCCCACACAGCAGCGCGCCAGACGGGTACAAGCGCGCGGGCCGGTTCAAGAAGGCGTCGAACATGAACTACGGCCTCGCGCTCTCGCTCAAGCTCGAAAGGCACCTGCTCGAGCTCGAGGCGCAGGAGTCGGCGGGCACGCTCGAGCCCTCGGACGAGGCGCTCGAGGACCGCGCGCTGAAGCTCGCGGTCGAGGAGACGAGCGCGGAGAGCGGCGGCAAGTGGCGGCCGTGGGCGGAGAACGGCAAGTCGCTGCGCGTGGGCGAACTGATCCTCATCGTGGACTCGGACACGGTCGTGCCCGAGGACTGCCTGCGCGACGCGGCGCGCGAGCTCGCGGAGTGTCCCGACGTCGCGATCATCCAGCACGAGTCGGACGTGATGCAGGTCGCGCACCACTACTTCGAGAACGGGATCGCGCACTTTACGCGCAGGATCAACAGGTGCATCTCGATGGCGTGCGCCAACGGGGAGGTCGCGCCGTTTGTCGGGCACAATGCTTTCCTCCGGTGGAGCGCGCTGCAGGACGCGGCGTTTGTGGACCCCGCGGACTGGTCGGAGTCGTGGCATGTAGTCCGACGCGAATGTATTTGTTTGCCGGGCGAAGCTGTGCTGCGTCTCGTAGCCTCGTGTGCGGGCATGGGGGCGGGGCGACTGAGACGATTTCCTGCGCCGTTGATAATCGCAGACTCAGGGAGAAGTAGAAAAGACAGGTGCACTGGGGAGGAGACAGGAGGATTGTAGGAGACAGGTGCAGCGGTGCGCCAGAGAGAGGAGGTGACCGCGGCAACGGGCGTCTATCCCAGGACGGGGATGCGTCGCGTCTTGCTTCTGGCTCTCTCGTGTTACGTGCTCGACATGCTCTGCTACGCTACTGCTCCTCGCTTTCCGACGCCGCCCCATCCTGATACTGATATTCAGCAAGAGCGCGAGAATGCGCTGCGCAGCTCGACTTCAAGGCACAGCGCATCGGGACTGGGGACTCGGAGAACGCGGAGCCGACGTGTTGGGGCGGAACTGTTTGGGGCACTCAGATGTAAGTATTTCCTCTCCCTCCGCGCTCTCCCGCCCCGAAACGACCTCCTCTCCCTCCCTCCACACTGTCCCGCCCTGAAATCACCACCGCCCGCTCCGCCCGCCGCCCCGCAAGTCTCGCAACACAGGTCAGTCCTCGCACGTCACATCTCTCCCGCCATCGCTCCCTGCCGGCGAGTGCATGCAGCTCGATGCATGTACATTGTACACCGCCAGCCACTCCCAGCGTGCGCCGCGCGAGACAACTTGAACATGGGGCGTACCGCATGCGCCCGTCGCTGAGTTAAGGGTTCGCCATCGCCGGGCCGGCCGGCCGCAACGTTCGCAGCGGAGCGGGACTCGGAGACCACCACCGGTAAGTGTTCTCGCCGCTCGACTTCTGACACTGTCCACCCGCGAACAACGTGCATTTCCCGACTTCTATCACCTCCCCGTTAACCAAGGTGGTGCCCGTGAAAGGTGAGTAAACGTACCTTTCAGGATGTCCGCCCAGAACCACCGTCTACGCCATCCACGACTCTGCCCCCGCCCGACGTGTTCCTCCTCTTCGCCCCGCACCCGTCTGATCAGACGTCTCCCTATTATGAGCGCTGGCACGTCCTGTCGATGCGTACCGCATACAATCGTCTCTGAGCGTTTGCCATCGCCGGGCGGACCGCAATGCCGAGGCCCGAGTCCGCCATTCGCCCGCGCCGGACGTCTCCGACCACGAATACTTCGTGCCCCGCCAGCCTATCCTGTTCCGCCCACATGCAGATGAGATCGAAGTCCCCGTGAGAAGTGAGTAAACGCACTGTTTAGTAAGTCCTCCCGAGGCCGCCATTTTCGCCATCCACTACCCCGCTCCTTATCACCGCCCCGCCATTGGCACCTGCCCGAGATGTCCGTCGCCGCCGTACCCCTACATCCTGTTGACTGCTGCATGAGCGAGGTGAGTCATACATAAGAAGCACACTTTACGTGCCTTGATGTCGAGCCTGAAGTGTGCCGCGTGCGTCGACTCCCCCTTGCGAATCTGTGAGTGCACGGCTGGAGCGCGTCTGGACTCGCAGCCCCACCGTGAGCATTGTACTTGCAGCGTGACAACAAAATCGGCGAGTCTGTCCGGACTGCTCTATACATCCGCAGTGGAAGAGTACAACAATAAATTACCTGAGCGTCTGGGCGAACGAAGATGTCAGCACCGTCACAGTTTCCGCTTCGGCGGATTTGGCTGCATGCCTACGGTCATGCTCTGCCAGCGAATTGTCGGCCATTCGCTTGCTGGAACTACATGCAGTATGATAGATGTATATGAGAATGGAGATGCCAACAGTACTGAGGAGGACGGGGACATACCTGGCCATCCAAGTCGTGGTTTTTTCGCCGCCAGCGCTCGACTCGGACACCGTGTGCCTTGGGACAGTGTGAGCCGTTGAAGGCAAGGGGAGAAGTATTATGGACAGCGAGGAATAGACCGGCTCGGTGGAGGAGTGTGGAGCGCATCTGTCGGACAATATCTGTCGGACAATATCCGAGCGGGAGGGGAGAAGGGGAAAGGCGACGATAGCCCGTCGCAGCAGCATAATATACCTGTTTGGAAAATTTGAAGTGGTTCGAGGGTGCACAGACCAGCCGCTGCGGCCAGCGCATAGTGTGAAGGCTTCGGCTAGCGATAACCACTTCTCTCAGTCACCGCGCGCCCAGGTTCTGCCCAGACCTCTCGCCTTTCCTCCGACTTCCGACCACATGTCAATCCACCATTATCTATCAAATTCCCTACCATCCTGCGCACAACTCCATCCGTGGAAGGACAGGTCAATATTGGTTCCGGTACCGCATAATTCAAGCTCTCATAATGCCATCGTCGTGGGCCGAGAACTGGTATCCCGCCGGACCTTCACTCATACTCGCCGGCGATGGCTTGTCCCGACTCGGATATCGCTTCGGCTTGATTTTTTGCGCTGAATTTCCTCCGCAGTATTAGAGTGGGAATAGTGTTTCAAAGTGTGCCGAGGGCACACCGTCATGATCGCATCCAAGCGGGAATATTTGTTGCCTGATCCCAACCAGACATGCTCACCCTTGGTCACCCAGTAAGCAACCTGAACACTATCTGAGGTCGATCCATTCCGCTGTAGAGTACTGCAAAACGGCGAGGTTATGAAATAGTTTTCATTTGCACAACCTGGGGCTGCGCGAGGAGACTCGTACAATGCTGCATCCGGCTCCAAGAAATACATACCACATTACATTACACGGCTTCGGGAGCAAGTGCTTCTCGCGAGGTCTCTGGGTAGAGTGTCAGCAAGCCTGCGAGGACGCTGAGTAAGTCAATACTAATCCAGAATTACAGAGCCGATGAGCTTCCGTCACAAGGCGACAAGTCTTCCCGGATGTCGAGAGCCGAAATTTCAGTACGTCGTTCCGAGTCTTCACTTTCAGCACACTTCATACGGTCGTCCTCGCGAAATAAACATGCCGCGCTCTCGGATGGAAAGCAAGGCATGGCAAGTTTGCGAGACAGTCGCGGAAATGCCTGCCAGTATGCCAGAGCCAGTTGTGGCCCCGCCGAATGAGGACCTTCATTCGATGCTGGTATATTCCAACCCGTTGACTTCTGCTGTATCCCGGGTTGGCACGGTCACCTGCCAAGGTGTGTTCACAGTCGCAACTTCAGTCATCAACCCTACGCTACACCGGATACTCGGGATGGTGAAACAACCCCAGAATATCACACTCGGACCCAGAGGCCGCAATTACGACAATGACCGAAGCGAAAATAATATCAGCGCGCTGGAGCGCCCGCTTCACGAAGCGAGGACAGCCCGGCATTCGATACGAAGGGTTCCATCTTCCTCGGAAGTGGCTAAAGCCATTTCCTCCGTCTGGGCATCCCATGGGACGAATGCCATCCTGGCCATTCGTCCCTCCTCCCGGAGCCAATCTCCCGTCCGGCTCGCCCATGACGTATGGCCGCGAGCCTCGCCTTTCAACAGTCGTAAGCTCGGAACATTGTCCGCCTGGACCGTGCGCACATATCCCGCGCACGGGCCATCCTCGCCCTACAAGAACCCCGGCAGAATGAGCAGGGATATGCACTCACCCAAACCGCCCTCGTTCTCATTACACCCCCAATGTCTCCCACCCCACCCAGTGCTCACGATCCAACCCCTGACCGAGTCCCGACGATACCCGTCTGCGGGCTCGCGTTGTACACCCGTAGTAGCAGTCTCACCCGCGCTGTCCGAGACTCTGGTTTGATGGCCGGCCTCCTTGTATTGGTTGGTGAGTACCCGTCGGGCTACGTCCCACCCTGTACGTCGATCTCACATCGAGTTTCTTGTCCCCTCTTTGAGATGCAGATCGCGGGACAAGGACGGTCGTCCGTTCGCCTAGTACGAGCATGTCAGCTTCGGCGACCGACCTTCACGCGACGCCAAGTCCAATTATCAATCAAACTTACCTCTGCTTTTTGTGAGTCTGGACCCGATGGCGAGGCCATCGCGCTCTGCCGGGCAAGCGAGAGGCTAACCACGTCTGCACCTAGATCTCGTCCCGGCTAGAGTCAGCTTCGCGCGAGGAGTCCGCTAGCATCGATTTCGACACCGCGCCGTCGTCCCGACCGCAATCTCCCGCTCCTTCTGTCGCTTCTCCTTCAGCACTAACGGCCGAACCTAGATGACCGAGCGCATGAGGGCCGAGTGCGATAACGTTCAGGGGATCCGACCACGTACCTGTCCCTCCGTCAGGTATGTTCCTCCTCAATGTCAGGGCTGTTGTCTAATCTCCCCACAACAGATCTTGCACGCCGGCCTGCGTCACCACTCCGGCGACCTCGAACGCTCGGAGTTCGCTTGTGCGTCCTCCGGAACACACTGTTTTCGCATCACGCTGACGCAATCCTGGCAGCACAAAATATATTGCGATTAGCGTGATTACATTCTTGGTACGTACGGACCCCACAGCGCCGTTCCGGACATCCCGCGCACCGTGCGCAGCCATCCTTCACGGTCGGGCTGGTGATTCCAGCCGACTCTGGCGTGGACCGACGGGGTGAGGAGCCCGTCGCTGCACCGCCGCCGCCGCCGCGCACGACTCCACACAGCCGTGCCCGTTGTCCATACTGCGCCTGCGCTCGTGGCTGGTCCGAGATGTGTGCCCCATTGGGATGCTCTCTGCATTTGGCGGGCAGTCGGTTGGAGAGCATCTCGATGGGGCGCTCGTATATCTGTGAGATGCGCGGGCTGGGGCGCGGGGCGCTGTTGCATTAGTTAGCGGTGCACATGGGTCGTCTCGGCGGCGGACTCACGGGGACGGCGAACGCACATTTGAGCATTGCGGATGTGCGGCGTGCCTTGTTAGGTGCCCGGGACATCGTTTGTGGATGGCGATCTGATGAGATCTTGAGGAGTCCTCGCCAGGGGGCAAGCCGAACGCCATACCCGCCGGTACCGAACCGTCGATTCCCGCCATCCGGGGGCACCAGACGCGTCGTAAGGGCTTGATTACGTTCTCTTGAGTGGTCTAGATGAATTCTGGGTGGCGGTGGCCGGCGGTCCAGCCAGTGTCCAAATGACGTCTGGCGTGAGCCCCCTCGACCCGCTCACGAGCGAATTTTGAAAACTCGTATCCGGCGGCCGAAAACCGTTCGTACGTGGGCTATAGAGCCCAAAGACACCACATAAATTATCCGCCGCGCCGTGCGAAGCGACTGGCGGAAGAGACTGCACGCGCGGTGCCGGCCGGAATTGAAACGCAATGAAAATCGCGTTTTCGACCGATTTTTGAATGTCGTCGGATCGTCGCGAAACCGGGTGCGTTCGTCGCGGAGCGATGCAGAGACCCTGAAAATCACGGTTAGCGTGCGCAGAGACGAAGGTGGTGCATGGGAGGCGCGGTTTTCTCGCTCACCTCGCACCGAACCCAACCGTGCGTGATAGCGATGACGCTCCAAGGCTCTCCAACCATCGTTCACGGCTCGTCTAACCTCTGTTGGAGTGCTTTGAATGATTGTCGGCCGGTCCCGGACGGGACGCGCAGGGGATGAGATGGGTGGAGGCGACGCGCGTGAAATACAATGAAAATCGATGTTCTGAGTCGATTTTCGAAACTTACGCGGGCGGCGGCGTGGACGTGTCTCACAGGTGTTCGTGGATGCTTGTTGACCGCTTGCGCTCGCTGTGGGGCATATTGCGCGGGAGATATCCTGCGTTTTGTGGGTGGGGCACGGACCTTGCAATGCAGCCGTTGTTCTCCATCCCGCTCCCCATTCCCCACCGGCCCTCGATCTTTGCGTGTTCCGACACGTTTCCAGACGCCGATGGCACAGCTTTGAGGTGCCTCGAACATCGACGCAACGCGTCGGAGCCAGCGAAGACGGTCGGCCGTGGGGTGAAGTTGCGCTGCGGGCGCGGTGGCGTACGTGATGGCGGACATTTCCAGCACCTCCTAGTTATCTATTCCAGCCAGCGGGTCAACGTGCCGTCTGCTGGGAGAGGACGAATACCGGCTCACCTGTCCTAAGAGGTGCGACAGCCGTGTCGGGGCGGCGGCGGCGACTGTGAGCGAGTTGGAGCAAACGCATCGTCGGGGGCACGGTGTGTGACGTTTCCTGAGCATCACGGCTACATGATGGGCTGCGTTAAAGCGCGTGAGGATGTGGCAAACAAGTACGGGGGGCGGGGGACTGACCTGAACGTTTGGGCTGGCGAGCGCGGCCTGGAGGTGCAGGAAACGATCTCGCTGCCGGGTTCTTGTGCTGGCACGTTGGGAAATGCTTGCCGTGCCAACATGCGAGCGATTTGAGCGACGTCGGATGGACAGAACGGCGGCAGACGTCGGATTTGTAGTCGGGGGTAGGAGAGATGAGGCCAGAGCGGACGAGACTGGACACGGAGGCGGGGGGTGCCGCTGAGACATCTTTAGACAAGATGTCCACGGACCATATCAGTACGGAGCCGAGACATACGGATGGGGGAGTCGGGTGCTAGGGACGAGACTCTGCTCCGGGCGAGGGACGATAGGACGCGAGCGGGAATTTTGAGTGAGAGCGGGGACGAGATGGCCGAGTGCAGCGATGCAGCGAAGTGGGCTGAGATGTGCGGGGCGCGCGGAGGGGAGGTCGTAGAACGGGAGGAGAGAGCAGCGAGAGGGCGAGAAACGGTTGAGAAACGGGCTGCAAAACGCGAAGAGTCGCGGCAAACCTGGGGTGGACAGCCAATCAGAACTCGTGAAGCCCAGCGCCCACGCCACTGACCAGCCTCACCGTCACCCAGTGTCACCCAGTGACCCAGGCACACTCTCGACCTCGCGGTGGCGCTCCCGTGCGAACGTACACGTGGGGGAACCCGGTGGCGGACACGGGACACCCTCTCCTCCTCCTCCTCTCCGTTCGTCGGGAGTCGGGTCATCGCTCTGCGTCAACATTCGGCACTGGATGTGAACACTGAGGACTTATGAGGTACAGTGCATCCATAGAACCACCCCGACGCGATCTCTAACTTTCTTGACCAGGAGAAACACCTGCCGAGCGCGGGATCATGTCAATTTTCACCTTCTTGTCATTCCTATTGATCCTTGGGAGGGAGTCGCGGCTGTGGAGAACGAACTTTCCTCCAAGTTTTACCGAAATTCAACGATGCCATGATCGCTGTGAGTCGTTCATCTAGCTGAAAAGTTGTCATGTCCAGCCGCGAAGTACTGCTAGCTCGGAGGATTCGAGGCGCAGAGATGCCTTTCGCCGACCGCTGCTTGTTCTTCTCCACGGGTGCTAACTTCGTATCTTATATATGATGCGGCGACCGCCTGGGAATCGCTCGGAATACCATTTACCCACCAAGAACATTTAATGTGAATGTCACCGCGGCGGTAAGTCGGCCACCCACCGTGCGCACCCATCCCAGCCGCGCAGCGCTGAGACCCTGTTCACAGAGCGTCCTCGCGGGCCGCCGGAATGCGTCAGATCTCGAGATCCAGAGCAGCGTTGTTGCCTCGGCTACAGGCGTTCTACTCGCGCCCAACACACCCTCGTCCCCGACTTGTGTCAACCGCTGTCCAGTCACCTCCTGACGCGCCGGATCGGACGCGATAGGCTGCCTTCTTTTCACTGTATGTCAACAGCATAATGCGTCGCCCTGGGCAGTGTATCGACTCGGCAAGGGCCTGCGCCGGGTTGAGAACGCTGATAATGTCCACTTCCACGGCCATTTACGGTCATATAACTAGGTCTGTGTACGGGGACTCTGGACAGGCTGGGTCGCTCCACCTCCCCTCATACGCCGTGCTCCCTCCCGTCACCATTCTTCATCCGACATGGATTACGACGCTTACGACGCTCTGCTCCACCACATCTTCAAGCAGGTGCGTCGGTTTCCCCCTCTTCCATTGTCACCGTTCACGCTCAATGTCCCCTTTGCCTTTAGACTCAGGGAGATGCGTGGTTCAAGCCCTCGGAGGAGAACGTACATGCCGGTGTCTGCCTCCGCGTCGACACTGGCAGCTTCCGCGTCTTTCCTTACGAGAACGCCTACCTCGAGCCCTTAGAGGCCGCAGTACGCGTCTTGAACCCCGTCGTCGCCGTCAAGATCCGCAGCGCGGCTATCCACGCCGCGCTCGCCACTGTGTGGGTTATCTCCGTCCTTCGTCCCCGCCGCGAGCCGCGCTGACACGCCGCACTGATTCGCAGCAAGCCAGACGCGGACGCCATCTACGTTGACGATAACACGCGCATCCAGATCCTAGACTCCATCCTGCTCTTGGGCAGTGCCGACAAGGAGCAGTGTGGTGCATTCATTGTGAGTCGGCGCCTCAGGTCATCGTCACCATCCCGTTTCTCCCCCCTCCCTGTTGAGATAGAACACTCACTTCGATCGTAGCGTGATGAACGCGTGCTCGTCGTGTGGTCGTATCAACTCGATACGATCATCCCGACGTGCCGGGACTTCGAGGAGAAGCTCATCAAGCTCGTCTGGGACCGCCGTGGCGACCGTTCGTCGTCCGCGCCGTCAGTGAACGCGTCGAACGCCTCCTCCGACGTCAACTTAACCGAGAAGGTGAAGGAGCAGCAGACCGAGACGAAGGAGGTCCCGAGCGCTCTGGAGGCGGAGGCGGCGCGCAACAAGCCGCCGAAGAAGACCCGGTTCTGGGGTCTTTCCTACTTCGTTACCAACAAAGGCGATGTTGAGAAGACCGCGGACGGGCCCTCCCCTCGGCCGATCCGTCTGTTCGCGCCATTCTACAACGGCTTTGGCGTGGCAATGTCCATATGTTCGTTATTCCACGCTTCACGTGCGCGGGACGTTGGCTGATTCCGTCTTCCGCAGTCTTCGTCGCCAGCGGTGTCGCCGTCTTACTGGAGGAGTCCGGCCTCGATGAGAGCTGGACCCGCTTTGCTCTGCTCGCGACCGCGCCGTTCCTGCTATGCGTCTCGTTGGTATGTCTCGCACTCGCCTTCGCGCCTGGCGTCCTCTCATGCCGTGCATATAGTTCTTCTCGCTGCAGATCGTCACGAACGTCTCGTACATGTACGTATCCACTTGCACCTACACGCGTCCATATCACTAACTCGCTTCCCAGCCTCGGTCCGGTTGCTCAGTACCACGAGAATTCCAAATACTACTCGGCCGTCAAACCAGCCCCGAACAAGCTTGTCGACACGAACCTTCCCCACATCACTATCCAGATGCCGGTGTACAAGGAGAGCCTCACCGAGACAATGTAAGTGTGGTTATTCTCGCACCTTGCCATATTTGTGGAGCACCGGTGATCAAGCTGGCGGCGCTGTGGGGGAGGAGATCTTGAGTTGCGGTTTTACTCAAGGCGCTCCGTCCGTGGCGCCATACTAGTGGGGTGACAGTACCTAGACTGTCGTCCATTGGTCCGCCGGGATTGTCATGGCTCCAGTCTCCATGATTTAGGTTTAGTTTCGAGATAAACTGTTCGCTCACATCCGCCTAAACCACCCAGCGCACCTTCCGTCTACTTTTTGAAGAAGGCGATGCAGACGTACGCGCGACAAGGCGGCACATCCTCCATCTTCATCAACGAGGACGGTATGCAGCTCCTCCCGGAGGAAGAGCGCCAGGCGCGCATCGCGTTCTACGCCGACCACAACATCGGCTGGGTCGCGCGGCCCCCGCACAGCAGTGCGCCCGACGGGTACAAGCGCGCGGGCAGGTTCAAGAAGGCGTCGAACATGAACTACGGCCTCGCGCTCTCGCTCAAGCTCGAAAGGCACCTGCTCGAGCTCGAGGCGCAGGAGTCGGCGGGCACGCTCGAGCCCTCGGACGAGGCGCTCGAGGACCGCGCGCTGAAGCTCGCGGTCGAGGAGACGAGCGCGGAGAGCGGCGGCAAGTGGCGGCCGTGGGCGGAGAACGGCAAGTCGCTGCGCGTGGGCGAAGTGATCCTCATCGTGGACTCGGACACGGTCGTGCCCGAGGACTGCCTGCGCGACGCAGCGCGCGAGCTCGCGGAGTGTCCCGACGTCGCGATCATCCAGCACGAGTCGGACGTGATGCAGGTCGCGCACCACTACTTCGAGAACGGGATCGCGCACTTTACGCGGCGCATCAACAGGTGCATCTCGATGGCGTGCGCCAATGGGGAGGTCGCGCCGTTCGTCGGGCACAATGCTTTCCTCCGGTGGAGTGCGCTCCAGGACGCGGCGTTCATTGATGAGGCGGATGGGAAGAAGAAGATCTGGTCGGAGACGAACGTGTCGGAGGACTTCGACATGGCGCTGAGGCTGCAGCTCGCGGGGTACATGATCCGTTGGGCGACCTACTCCGAGGGCGGGTTCAAGGAGGGCGTGTCGTTGACGTGCGACGACGAGCTCAATAGGTGGCAAAAGTATTCGTACGGTATGTGCCCTCTTGGTCTTGTCAAACAGTCGTTGTGCTGATAGGACGTAATTCTTGCAGGGTGCAACGAGCTCATCTTCAACCCTCTTATCGACTGGTGGCGCTTGGGACCCATCAACAAGCAACTGAGGACTTTCGCGTGGTCAAGTGCTCCAGTGCACTACAAGATCAGTATGATGGCTTGTACGTCTTCCTCTTCACTGCAGCATGAGCCCCGCTGATAGGTCTTCGCAGACATGTTCTCGTACTGTACGTACGGTTCCATGAAGCTAGACATTGTATGCTGACCAGTTCCATAGATGGTATCGCGGCCTCCGCGGTGCTCTCGTTGCTCAACTACTTACTTCTCGGTTGGAACCTTCCAGTGGGTTTCTCGCCATTTGACCACAATTTTATATTCACGAATGCTCTCAGGTGGACGGGTTTTATGAGCACAGTTTCGAAATCTGGCTTGCATGCACAGTGGTCTTCCCCGGCGCGGGAAACATCGGCTTCACGTTGCTCGAATACCGGCTGGGCCAGCGCAACCTCCTGGACTCGCTCATCGAAAACCTCACATGGGTACCCTTCTTGTTGAGTTCTCCTTCCCTTCCGCTCTGTAATTGAGTGCTGACGTCACCGGCAGCTTTTTCTTCTTCGGCGGGCTCAGTATCCATCTCTCCCAGGCCCTGCTCGCCCACCTCTTCTCGTACAACATCACATGGGGCGCGACGAAGAAAGAGGTTGAGCGGTCGAACTTCTGGCAGGAGGTCCCCAAGATCCTCAAGCGGTTCTGGATCGCGTTCACCATCAGCCTCGCGTGCTGCGCCGCGATGGTCATCCTCGCCACGGACGCTGTCCCCATCGGCTGGCGCATCTTCGGCTGGGACTGGGCCGTTATCGTGCCGCTCGCGTGAGTCTTCCATGTCCGCACTTGCACACATTCTGTTCCTCGTTGCTCACTAAGACCGGCCACAGTATCGTCGCGGGCTGCCATATCGCATACCCGGTGGGTGATGCTTCCCTGCTGTGAACGTTGCGGCACGGGCGATGACTGACGTGCCGAGTTGACAGATCGTTCTCAATCCGTGGTTCATGGTCTTCTCGTATTGAAGGCTGCGTTGGCAGCGTTTACTTGTCACGTTCCTGAACTTCGTGCATCGCCTGCGGGCACGGCGGCTCTCCTGCCTATCCGCTTGTAATTTATCCATGGACATACATGATGGGCGGTAGCTGCTCTCGGAGATAGAACTCGCGTGTTTTTCCCTTTGTACGTTTCTCGGACTGTCGGGCTTCTCGTATACTACATATCTGCGTCGCGCTAGAAACACCTATTGGGCCAACCCTCCCGATTGGGTGTACTTTCCTCCACAACTAAAATGCTGGCCACTTCTCCCTCGGCCCAATGTGTATGCCGTTCTTGCTTCGTTGTAAATTATGAGTCATATGCATTATCGGTCGCCCCTGCCCTCTTTCAACAAATTCGAGTGGTTCAATAAAAATAACCTACTTCGGAACGCCGCTTATAGCTAGATGAACACAATATGTCAGCGGTGGGAAGAGCGAAAATGATGCCGAAGGCCGCGAAGAGCTGGTTGTCTTCCGAAGACCAGGGAAGTACCGCCTCTCTCGAGCCAGGATCGCGATACCATTCTATGCTATCTAGAGGACGAAGTGCCGAAGACGAGAACATGACCAAGAGGCGAGCTATACCCGCAGGACAACTCGCACTCCGGGCCTACCGAAAATGCAGAGTTGTGGCGCGACACGGCGCGACGCGACGCGACATGACGCAGGGCGTCTATCGTTGTTGACGCGACATCGACGCGACGCGCGCGCCTATTTGTGAGAGAACATCGCCCGCTCTGCACTGTGTTCGTATGAGGGGTTAGTGTACATAATCACTGACCACCACAGCTTTGGGATGTTAGGTGACGAGCCTGAGAGTCCCCGCCTTGTCTGCACATTTCCGCTGCGGTGCGTCATAAGACTTATAACTCTACTAGTCTCTGACTCGGAGTCTGCATTGACATAGTATTTAGGTTCATTCTTACTCCCTACTAAGTACGCCCTTGATAGTCTATCGAGATTGACCCACCTACCTCTGAGTGGGTACCTGTTCCATTGGCAGTAGGATGGCAGCGTCCATGTCCTGTCGCATCGTGACGCAACACCAACGCGATGCGACGCGACAACAACGCGGCCACGGCGACGCGGTGTGACGCGGCTGCGACGCGGAACTAGCGCGGTACAGACGCAGCGTAACGCAGAATCGACGCGACACCGACGCGACACCGGCGCGTCTGTGGCGCGGGGCTGGCGCGGGCCGACGCGCCACAGACGCAGCCACGACGCGAATACCGCGCGAGCTAGGATGATATTGTGTCACACAGATGCTCATAAAAAGGAAATCTGTGTTATATTTATAGTACACAAACACATGGAGATTATGCTCGTAGCAATGCCATGGTTGGTAGGCGTGAGAACTCTGTGATGAGAGGAGGAGGCTTGAGTGCAGACTCGTATAGACGCGACCAGGACGCGACTCAGACGCGGCTGGAAAGGCGGCGCAGCGTAGGCGCCAAAGTCGCGTCGCAGCTCTGCACGGCGCGTCACGGCGGCGTCACGTCGCGTCGTGCTTCTGCACTTTCGTTATGCCCTCGCACTCCTCACCGCCCGCCGTGATAGGTTGACCACCGGCGCAACGCCCTGCGAAAATTTTTGTGGTCGAGCGATGAGCGTATCATATCCTTAGGCGTCTCAGGCCCGAGGGGGATAGACCGATCCATCTTCTCTTCTCTTCTGCAGCTCAGGGCTCCGACATACAACGGGCGACTACGCAACGGGCCCTCGCCGACGCCGTACGATAGCACGAGCTGGATCCAATTGGACAGTTCTACGTATACAAGGCACTAACGCGGGTCCTCGGATACAGTCCCTCCGAGTCCTGGCCCCCGGAGCCGCGCTTCTCAGCTTCTCCATGCGTGCGCGCTGACGCTCAGGCTGCCAGGCACCTTGGCGGAATGACACAGGGGTCCGGGGCCGAAAGCGGCCGAAAACATGAGCGATAGTCGAGGAGCTGCCTTGAAAAGATCATCTAAGGGGAAATGAACGCGTGCCTTGCTTGCGCGCTTCTCTTTCAGCCGGGCGTCGAGGCGACCGTCGACGTCGCCGTCGATCCAAGGAATATGTTGGAGAAGTCTCCTCGGTTCTCGTCCACAGAGACAAAAATGAATATGCGATTTGCTCACAATTGCACGGTGATATCGCTTGGGAAGAGCCTAACTCCACGATACACCAGCGGACGCATGGGCTACAGACTCTCGGGTCCAACGAACTCCTCCGAATGTCCCGTGGCCGCGTGACCTGAGAAGAGGAGGAAGAGCAACCAGGTTCAGGTGGTGTGTATGACGTCTGGGATCGAAGCAGGCTATGCGACGTACCGCATTTATCGGTCGGGTGCTCCCTCCGACTGAGTCGTCATTGCAGATGAGCGTCGTGATACAACATAGCGGACCAAGAAAACATCCCAAGAAGGTGACCAGAACAGGCGGAAGGAGCGGGAACTCGAACAGCATGGGACACGGGGCGCGCAAGATCAAGGTCAGCGTCGACGAAGCAGAGGACCTGGCCATAGTAATGAATGCGCCAAAATCCCTTCGCTTGGCCTCCGCTGCAGGTGTCTACCCGTACCGCTAGAGGGGGCCAGGCCGAGTCATCCACGCCGCCAGAAAACCCTCGCTATCCTCCCGCGTGGCACCCTCGGGCGTTGTCGACGTCTGCCACACCTGCGGGTGCTCCTTGATGTACTTGGACGCTAGTCGCAGCATATGCGGAGTCTCCATGTGACAGGCGACGGTCTCGGGCGGGTGCTCGACTTCTTCAAGCGTAGCTAAACGGATGCAGAAGGAGTTAGCACAGACATCTAGCGAAACCATGCGGAAACGCGGCATACCGATGTTCGGAAGCCGTGCAAACAGCAGGTCCTTCCACCGCGCGTCGCCGTCTTCGTAGGATTCTTGTTCGGGGGACTGAATGGACTGGTTTGAGGCAGAAGACTCTGTAAAAGAACGTGGATTAGCACGTCAATGCGCCGCAGAAGCAACCATATGCACCGTTGTCTGACTCCTCGCTGCGTCCAGCGGCCTCGGACATAACTAGAGTTAAATGAGATGGCAGCCAATAGGTGTATTGCAAGGCAGTATACGCACGGGTGTCTTCGCCAGCGGCTGCAAGCTTGGTAGCCTTACCCGCCTTCTTCGACGATAGCTTCTTCTCCCACACCTTGACGGCCTCGTTCTCAGAGACGGAATCCAAGAGCTCGTCGGGTCGGTACAGATGGATGACGTTGTAGGCGAAACGTGCGTAGAGGAACTCGACGGCGACGCTGGGGTGAATCCTCACCAGTCTCTGGTGGAACAGCTCTGTGTAGTCGGGATAGCCTGGCATATCCACAAAGTATGCCATGAACTTATCATTGCCGGCGGGGTAGAAAACGAAGGCGTGTGAGTCGAAGCGTGAATGTCTGAACCGTGGGGTACCCTCCGCCGGAATCCGGCGGATTCTGGCGGATTCTGACAGAATCCGCCAGCAGGTAGGCGCGCCCAATATGCAGGCAGTCGCATGGTGTTCCTGTGTTACAGTGTGTATCCCCGCCAACTGTACCGCATATGCAACCAGGCGCGGCGAGGTACGCCCACTTTCCTACTATACCGCCCGCATACCTCGCACGACGGGGATTCGCCGGCGGTCAGGTTCCTAACCGTATCAAAGCCGTATCTACTGTTGGCAATCAACAGAATGAGAATTGGTTGAAAAAACCAGTGCAATATGAAAGAACGCACATGAGCTACACTTGGTGACGGTGCAATCGTGGTCCTCGCCGCAACATGGAGAGACATGCCTGACTGCGAGACTATGGAAATGCCCACCGCTTCCTGCCCGCTGCTCCGTGTCGCGTACCAGTGGTCGGGTAACCGAGAAGGAAACCTGAACGCATGAAAGTCCTTGACGATCGGGTAGTTGCGATTGGTGGGACCATCAAGAGGACCAAGGAAGTAGTAGTAGGTACGGGCGACAGGGGCTTGGCGTCGTCGATAGGCACAGGGACTTTGCCTCCACGGTCCTCTGAGAGAAAGTCTCCTGATTTTTGGCGGCGTGATTGGTGATAACGCCGACACGCGCCGAGAGCAAGACGGTGGTATACGCCAAAGAGGTTCTGGGAAGTGTTGGTGGGATCTGGCTCGGAGTATGCAGGAAAACGGAAAAGCTCCTGGTCCACCTCGGGGTGGTGGATAGTGACAAACCCTTGAAGCACGACTTGGAGTGGTTCGGTCTTAGTGACCTCGTCCCGGGGGGCCATGAAGGGAGCGAAGTTGAGTGGTGGGGGTTCAACAACGTTCAGGCCTGCAGGCGGAGATGAGTTATTAACTCCGCTCAGACTTTCGTGGCTGGCTTCGGATCAAGCCGAATTCTCCGAACGAACTCTCGTGCAGCACCAGTGATAGTTTTGGAGAAGCGTTCAAGCGGAGTCAGGTCGACGGGATCCCTATAGCTACTTGCCGCTCTGCGCGACTCTAGAGTCCCAGAGAAGACTCCCCAGCGCCGCAAGTACCACTCTGGACTAGGGACCAAGCCTCTGACGGGTCGGCTCCAGCCTGTCGCGCTTAAGAAGAGGTCGATTCGAAGGACTCGCGCGAGCTCGCGGTCGAGCAAGATCCTTGTCAGCTCGAACTGATCCCGAGGCTTCGATCGTTACGTGGGCACTGCTACGGTAAGAGCCCCATCCTCGAAGGTCTCCCCGTCCTGTCTCCTCGGAAGAGCGAGTGCTTAGTAGTGATGTGCCCGCTGAAGGCACAACTTGTTGGAACGCGATCTGGTAAGTCGATGACCAGTAGAGTAAACTGGGGCCTATACACGTCCATTGTGCAAATTGTCTTCGTTCACCAGAATTTCCTTGGCACTTTTCGCGCTTGCTTGGCCGACCTGAGCTGCGGTCGGGCATGTGAATCAGAGCAAAAAAAAATTATATTTACTTGTCCCCGGAGATGTCGCTCTCAAGCGGATTCGACCCGATTCGCAGGTCTTTGCGCAATTGGAAGGACAGTGTCTTTCTGAACCGGTTGGCAGCTGTAGTGGTCGACGAGGCCCACTGTGAAGAGGGGTTGGGAGACGCGTCTTTTGGACCTCTGTATCGGATCCGCAGATGTTCAGTGAGCCCTTCCTCTCGCGCATAGCTTCAAGCATCACATACAGCTTTCGACCATTCTGTGGCCTCGGCTTTGGACTTCGCGTGCTGGTCGCGCAGGGTTCGGTGACATGCACCTCAGTCGACGCGCTGGAGGAGGAAGCTTACTGTTCTAGCGGATGAGAACGAGAACGAGAACGTAGCTGGTTTCGGCGTTCGATGTGGCTTGTTTAGAAGCGAGAAGTTTGAACCAGGTTGGAACTCGTTCGGGGTCTGTTCAGCTCTGTTGCGCATGCATTCATTGCTGACTATGTATGAACCATAGAGCTCCTCGATGCGACCTTTCCCCACAAGACTACTCGGATACCGTGTGACATACATGGAGTCTAACCGAGACTACGTACGCATTATTTTCATCACATTATGGGACCCCGGCGATGAAGCATGTGGTGCCATGGAGTAAGAGGACTTGAGTTCCAGTTTTACTCGAGCCGCTCCGTCTGCGATGTCATACGACGAGGGGGGTAACAGCATGTGTGTCGCCGGGATTCGTCGTGGACCGCCATCTCCGTCTTTACGTTCAGTTCTTGACACGACTGTATCGCTCACATCTGCTTAATCCATGCAGCGCACCCTCCGCATACTCCCTGAAGATGGAAATGCAGATATGTACGTGCCACGGTAGCACCTCCTCCATCTTTATCCACGACTGACAATATTAGAGGTCGACATGCAGTTTCTCTCAGGAGAGGAACTTTGGGGTGTTCTCCGTGTCGAACGTGTCGAATTGTCCTCCATGACCAGACTGTTTACAGGTTCCCGACGTGTGTCCATGCGAAATAGCACTGCTCCCCGGCGATGCCGACTATACATCGCCCCTTGGAGCAAAGGGACTCTTCCATGAGGTCCGATGTGCCGTCTTGGGATGCACCGCGTGTATATAGCCTCCCCACTCCCTGTGGGTCCAACATTATTTTGAGGTCAAGAGTAAGTAGTGTGCACGATGAACAAGTGCTGCGCCGGGGGGATAAAGCGACAGAAGTAACAATAACTGCAATTGCAATAAACTCGACGCCGTCACTTGGTCCCGCTCGGCGCTTGGCGGCCGCTTGAACTGCTTTTCCCAAGAAGGAAAGCCAACATGCTCGCTTAAACTAGCCTTGGACTTGTCTCCTTCCTTTTCTACCGCAACGGCCAGAATACCATTGTGCGCCGTCTTTGGTATGTAACCAGTGCATTGTGTTTCCTTTGTCATGGCCAGAGCTAATCTGCCTAACCACCATCTCGACGGCTATAAAAATCTTCATCAAGCGTCTTCACAGGTCAGTTCTCCTCCACCTTCCTCGCTCTCTCTCACCATGGGTGCTCACAACTACCCACACAGTCAGGGGATTCACTCTTCGCCGGCCAACGTCCAGCAATATCAGATCCGAGGCCACGCACGCAATAACCCTCATTTTTCTGTGCCACCCAACGCCGAAACCGATCGTTTCCACATGATGTCGGACGCTCTTCACACCACGGTACCCCTTCGTTTCGAGAACATGATGAAGACGTACCTCCCGCCTGTCGACGCCGAAGGGTTTGATGCTGTCTACTCCACCGAGACGATCCTTACGATCAACGGCGCGTTCAAAACCGCGGCAGGCCCTTCCACTAAAGGCAGCAAGGATACACGGCCCAAGGAGAAGATTATCTCAGAGGCATGGGTATGTCAGTCCTCCGTCCCTTTGAAGCCATGATCTCACCAGTTCGTGACCACAGCGTAAGCTCGACAGGACTCAGTCTCTCTGTCCCGGCTATCGGCTCAATATCTCTGAGAACCACGCCGATGGCACTGACTCCAGGAAGTACAAGATCGACGGGGCGTTGATCTCGGTGGCTGACCAGGACCTCATCGAAGAGGGTCGCCCCAACTTCTTCCTCGACGATCTCTCTATCGAGTTCAAGCGCGGCGGCACGGAGAAGGACGCCTGGGACGATCACGCCAAGAAGGATATGGAAGCGAACGCTTTGACGCGAATGGGGGTTCGAGGTCAGCTCATGTCGTACGGCGAACGCCACTTCTACTTCCAGCACCGCACGGGGCTCTTCATGCTCCTTGTCAACGGCGGCGAGTTCCGCGTCATTCGCTGGGACCGATCGGGCTGCATCGTCACCGAGGCGCTCAACTACGTCGACACCCCCGAGCATACCAAGAAGCTGCTCGAGTTCTTCTATGCTTACTCGAAGGCGAGCCCTAAGCAGCGCGGCATCGACACCACCGCAACCCGTCTCCCCAAGAAATCCTGTGGCCGGCTCTGGATGCAGAGGGTCGCTGCAGCTCACCCTGGCGATCTCGCCCATGCTGAAGGGACAGTGGTCCCATCGGTGCCCGAGAGCTTTGTCGTCAAGCCGGCTCGCGACGGGCCTACCTCTTCTCTATTCGCAGCGAACGTCTTGACCGAGGATCCGACGGCGACGACCGGCTTCGGCGAACTCTCATCGACTAGCGCCACGACCGCCATTGTCCCGGTGTTCAAATATGTCCGCGACCTCTTCCGGGCATCAATCTCAGAGACCTGGTTGTGCTATAGCTTGAAGGTCTGTGGACGCGACTACTTGGTCGGCAAACCGATCTTTGCGCCTCACGGCCTAGTTGGTCGTGGTACGCGCGGGTACGTGGCGCTCGAGTGGAAGACGCAGCGCCTGGTCTTCCTCAAGGATGCATGGCGTCCCTTCTACCACGGCGTCGACCAGGAGGGTGCGACGCTCGAGAAACTCAACGCCGCGAACGTCTCCTTTGTCCCGACTCTTATCTGCCATGAGGATGTCGGCGGCCCGGGGGCACAAGAGACGGAGGCCTCACAGTACTCGTCCACCGGGTCGAAGAAGCGGGACGTCCTAGGCGAGCCTCAGGAGAAGAAGGACCGCCACATCGCTCCGATGCCCAGACCACGCTCCAAGGCCTCCGGATCCAGCGCGTCGACGACCCGACAGACCCAGAAGTCGTCAGGGTCCACCGGGAACGCCACCAATACCAGCACGCGTAGTCAAAGCTCGGGCGAAAGAAGTGGAAAGCGTCCCCGATCGCAGGATACAGCTCCCGTGGCGCCGAAGGACGGTTTGGGTCTTCGGCACATGACTCACTACCGCATCGTCGTCGCGGAGGTGTGCCTCACGTCCACAGAGATCAGGTCGAGCGAGCAGCTCATACAGGTCATCTGGCATTGCATGACTGGTGAGCCCTCTCACCTTGCTTCCTTCCGACGCCAGCTAATGCTTGTCATTAATCAGGTCACAGGGATGCCGCTGTCAAGTGCGGCCTTCTCCACCGCGACGTCAGCTCGGGGAACATCCTCATCCGTCCGGAGGTAGCTTGCATCAACCCCGAGACGGGTGAGAGTATCGTCCTCTGGTACGGGGTCCTGAGCGACTGGGAGCTCGCGAAAGCTCTTCCGAACGATAAGACAAACACCAAGGCTCGCCAGCCTCATCGCACGGTACGTACATCACGAAACCGGCTTCAATCGCGTCCGTGCTCACAGTTGATGATAGGGCACCTGGTACTACATGTCCGTCTATTCCTTGACATACCCCGAACGCCCGCTCTCCATCGCCGATGAGCTCGAATCCTTCTTTCACGTCTTAATCTACCTCGCCGTTCGCTTGCTCCGGACGAGCTCCCTGAACATTGGCGGCTTCATCGACAACTACTTCGAGGCTTTCGAACTGGACTGCGACAACAGGAGGACCTGTGGTAGCCTCAAGGAGAAGATCATCCAGACCGGCTCCCTGATGTGGAAAAAGAAACCTATTCATTTCCTCTCAGCGCCAACGTCTGAGGATCAGGGCGTGCAGCTACAGGGCGATTCGGAGCGCCTGAGCCCCCTCAACGACATCGTCGCGAAGTATCTGGAGTACTTCCAGGCTCGCTACGCCGTCTTGGAGTACAAGAGCCAGGCCAAAAAGAAGGCCCGAAGCCCTCCCTTCGTTGCAAAGCGCGATCGAGGCTGCGCCATCATCGTCTGCGGCGGCCGCACGAGCGAGGCAGGTCCACCTCGCCCGCAATCAGGCGATGGGTCTCGCGGCCCCCAGCGGGAGAAACCCGCGCCCGGTTCCTGCACACCAGCCCAAGAAGCCACCGCAGTCGGTGTACGAGATGGCGGGCAAGCTGTTGGACCACGACGCCATCATCGACATGCTTGCGACGGAGGTTTGCACGCGGGTTTGGCCGTCAGACGACTACGCGGGGGACCAGCTCGTGGGCTACATCCCGCGCGAATTGCAGTCTACGGCGAAGAGGGCTCGCCTTCAGGTGCAGAGCACCATGCAGGCAATCCCCGAGGGCGAGGAGCTGCCCGAGCGCGCTCACACTGCCGCTTGAAGTGTACTGTACTCGTATTTGTAGCTCAGTGTCCATGCTTCCTTGTGCCCTCGGTTGTCGATTGTTGAACGAATGCTGGAGATATTGTCGAGAGACTCGCGGGGTCGGCCTATTGCTTGCTGTTTGTATCCCGTCGGTGTCACCCTGGACTTGTCAGGATATTGGCCATGGAGTCAAGATAGTTGCGAATATGTACTGTATAACGTTTGGAATTGGATGTGGTGCGCATGCAGATGATGTGTGTCTCAATATGCTTCGAACCTCCGCACACGTATAGGAGCCGGGCGACATCCGAGTCGAGGGGAGTGGCCATCACCACGGCATCTAAGACCTCAGCCGATTGCCATGGACCTCTCATGTTGTTGTACCGACTCGGAGTGGATTAATATCATTTATATTCAAGAACAGGCTGACAGTGCATTGCAAGAATATTCAGAAATCCTGACAGACAGGTTCGACTCGTTCAATGCTAATAAAAGGGGACAAATCCTCAGTTACGAATCCACTGGTCACCAACCACGTCATTGTCCGGCCATTCCATCCTCTTCACCTGCCCTTGAAATAGCTCCCTCACGGCCTTGTAGTCGTCGATGCGACTCGCAAGTTCATACGTCTGGTCGGAAGGGCGCACAGGCTCCGATTGCCAGTCGTCCTCCACAGACGCACAAGGCTCACTGGACGTGATGGCGGCCTCGTCCGAAGGTCCAGGTTCGACGCGTTTTCGCTTCGCAGGAAAATCGCTGTCCAAGGAGGAAGGGGTAGCTGGGATCGAAGCGAGCCGAGGAGACGACTCATACTTCAGGACGTCGTACCGAGCCTTGAGCCATTTGAGCAGGTTCGAGAGAAGATGGGTGAGCGGGGCGTTACGGCTTCCGGGCTGTCCGGGTTGTCCGTAGAAGACGACCTTCTCCCCGTAGAACTTGAGCACCCCATACTCTGTGAGTATGCTCATTTTATTCCAGGGACACCGGACGGCACCGTCGGACTGCCTTGTGCGCGTGATGAAAGTGCTGTCGATGAACTCCGTCGCATCCACGGTGTGGGGGCAGAAGCGGATGGCGTTGTGGAGGATGACGTGGAAGAAGGACTCGATCTCGTCTGCGGTCCTGGTGATGTGGAATCGATCCGAAAGGGACGCGACCGACATGTGCCGCCACGCAGCCTGTGACATCGGTACGTTAACAGCATGCGCCACTCGGGGACACTCGAAAACGTACCGGGGTTCTCTCTGGCTGCTGCCAGGCGGACTGGTCCGCACCATGTGCAGGGATGCGCGTCGCAGATTCCCAATCATCAAGGATCCCGCGCCAAACCACGCGCAAGGTGGAGTCGGCGTCTCCGTCGTCCGGTTCGACGAAGGTCGGAAGGATGGCGACACTCTCGCTACTGACATTGCGATGGATCAGCTTCGATTTCTCCGTCGCGTCGTAATGCGCTACACGAGCAGGCAGGTTGTTAGATGGCGACCCGCTATACATTCAGGACGAGACATACCTTCGATGGCGTCTCCGACGACGCTCACCAACTGACGACTGGAAGTGCAGGCGGTGAGGGGAAGAAACACCTCCTTGAGCGCAGTGCGGTGGTGCACGTAGTGGCGAATTCGTGGCATCTCTTCCCCCTCCTGGTCGTCTCGGGCACGCTTCACGCCACGAGGCTCGTCCTCAGCCGTGCCGCCAGCGCTCTTCTTGTGCTCCGGCTGGTCCTCCGAGTCCACCCAGTAATCCAAGACTCGAGTCGCCTGGCCATCCACTACCTCGTGACAAAGCAGAATCGGGACGTTCCTAACCTCGTCCTCGTTCAGCGTACGCAGGATGTCTCCTCGGGTTTGATACCATGATAGTGTGGCCGCCAAGAGTCCTTGAGGAACACAAGCCTCCCGGACTGCTTGTGGAACGCAACGTAGCCCCGCGTCCCTCCGAACCGATCAGTGTAGTACAGTGGCGCAGCGACGAGGAACTCGTCACCGCCGACTTTGAGGTTGTAGCGCAGAAAGGGGAGGGCGAGCGAGCGGCGGAAGTAGTCGAGGACGTACTGGAAGATGAAGGAGCCATCTTTCAGGATCCTGCGAGTCGTGAACGTCGTCTCGGCGGGTGATCTATTGGCCTCGCCCTCAGGTGGTGGGGTACCGCGATGCGCATCGTCGACAAGATAAGAGTTGGCGTCGAGAGGAGGCACGGCGCCTGGAGTGAACGTCGCGTAGGTCTGGACAGGAATGGTGGGCGGGAGACGGGTGCCTTCGGCCCAGGGAAGCACAGGGATACGGATGTGGCTCTCTTCTACGAGCCTGTCCATAACCTCGTAGTCCTCAGAATCCTTTGTGAGCAGCGTCGCAGTGGGGTCGTAGCCCTGCGCCTCGGAGCCCGCGACGATGAACGCGAGCAGGACCTCGACGAGAGCGCGTGTGTCGCGAACGTAGTCGACCCGCTCGCTCACGAACACCCCCGACGGGTCCCATCGCATGACGCGGAACTCGCGGTGGATGACGACGAGGGAGAACACGGCCGTGCGGTGTTGATAGAGTGAGAAGTTGTCGGCGTAGGACTGCATCTGACGCCGTACCCGCTCTCTGTTGTCCGCCACGATCTCCGTGTCGCCCTGCAGGAGGTGGAAGTCGTACGGGAGTACCCACCCACTGTGGCTGTCATCGTTGTCCGCCGTCACCTCCACATTGCCGGGCAACGGACTGAAGTCGAATGGGTCGTTGTGCACGCCGTCCTGAGTGAACTGGACGAATGCGCCCTGGTACGGCCAGTTGGGCTCGTCGGGTACGAGTTCGGGCTGGAATTCTCTCTTGAAAAGCCCCGCGCCAGACCGTATCCTGTCGTCCTCGTCGTCCTCCTCTTCCTGGTCATCCTGGTCATCCTCGTCCTCCTCCTCTTCATCGCCACCCTCAGGCTCGCCATCAAGCCTCCTGACCTCATGCCTGTCGCCGCGTGTCTCAGATTCCCTTGTGTGCGAAGACCTTCATGACGTAGCCGGGGACGTTGTCGACAAAGCAGGTTCCCCGCCCCTCGAGGGAGCCATCGCCGGTTTCAGCCACCTGGCATGAGCCGCCAGTGGTCGACTCGGTCGACTCCGCGGCGGAGGACGCAGGGATCGAGCCCTCTGGTTGGACAACATCCATCCCCGCCACATGGCCGAGAACATGCTCGTTGATGATCTGCGTCTGGGAAGGGACGAAGTGAGTATGGGCACCGCCTCACGCCGCAAGAGCTTGGAAATCGTGCCACTCACAAATTCGACCGCAAGCTGGTCTTCGGGGTGATCGTAATGGTCGTTACCCCAAGCGCGGCGCTCGTAGTTCTCGATCATGTCCGCGAACGCCTCGGTGATCCTAGCCATCTTGCGAGGGGGGAACTGTGCGGAGACGAGTTCCCGAGGGACGGGGAGAAGCTTGTCGGCGAACTCGCGAAGGGGTAGCTGCACCACTTTGCTGTCCATCGCCGTGGTCGTGGAAAACGCTATCTAAATGCACCTGCCAGGTTTGAGGCGTTGGACGGGACGGCGGGTTCGCGGCTGGCGTTGCAAAACTGGGCTGGGCTGGTGCGAACTCACAATGTAAGCGGTGCAAGCAGAGATGAATGCGAGTAAAGGACGTCAGAGAAAGAACAGCGCCGTTTTATACGCACGTCAATAGGGGAACCGGAGCACGGGTTTAAACGACGCCTCAGAGGTCAGTCTAACGCGGCAGACCCGACGCCGGGCCCGGACGACGTGCGTGGGTTCGGAATGCGATTTTCGATTTTGGTCTAGATTAGTATTCCCGACTCCGCCACCGCACTTCCGATTCGACGGGACATACACCCAGAGCTCGCGCAGCCCACGACAAGTCAGATTATAAACGGGCCGGGCTTGTCTTGGTACCTCATCCACTATTTTCGGAAATGCAGCTCTCAGTATCATATTATTGGTGGACGGGAACGGAGAATACGTACATGAGTTATTTTCGTGGCACGCATCTCCTCCCTGTCGATCACAGCTTCTTCATCTTCGGCGCTCAGCTCTTCGAGGCTCGCCCCCTCCGTACTTCCGACGCAAGGGCGTCGCACTCGCCATGCTCTGCTCGTCTCCCATGTTTCTTTGCCCTTGTGCAGAAACCCGATGGATGTGATGAAGATATGGGTGAGCGAGGGAATCGTGGATGCAAGCGAGGAAACAAAGCGATCGAACTTGAAGGAGCGCAGACCATCGTGTACGGTGGCAGAGAAGGGCGGTCCAGAGTAGATCGCGGACTTGATGACGATGCGGAAATGTGTCAGACACAGGGTTTGGAGTGTCGTGAGCAGGGTATCCTGAGGCGCGGAACAGTGACCTGACATCAGCAACAAGGAAAACCAGATTCCAGAATGAGGAGATGCAGTGGGTCGCTGTACTCACAAGGATGGTCTCCCATGACTCCGCCTCCAGCCTCTCAACGGCGCCGAGTCGCGTACGGAAATTCGTGTAATCCACGTCCAAAAATAGGTGCGTTATCCCGGATCTCGCGTCTCCGGACGGGAATATCGAGTTGAGCCTGTCGAGGGTCGAAAACCCTCCGTCACGCAGGCGCAAGTTGGTAAGAGCGAGATGGGTGGGTGTCCGGTCTTCGAGGATAATACGCGCCCGCGCATGGTGAGAAGCGCGATGCCCGTCGACATCGAGCCCAGGCATCATATCAAGGGTCAGATGGTGGATGGGACAAGCCAGAGCGAGCGCATAGAGGATGCTAGGCCTAGCAACCACTCGGTCGAGTGCCATCCACGTGCACGTCTTCTGGGCTTCGCGGTTCTTTTCTCGGAGGGCCACTAGGCGATTGCTGTCAAGGCTGCCGGTTTTATCGTCTATTATGAGGGAATGGTCAAGGTTGGGGAATACGGCGGGGAGCATCTCAAGCTGGACTGGGTCCAAGACCTCCGTCAAGGTCACGGATCTTACGGCTGGGAGGGACACGGATGACTTGGATGCCATTGCGAAGAGGGTAACCGACAACTCCATCTCCTGGAGCGCATGAGTTAATTGTGGCGCTATGTTGATGGACAGTGATCCCGACGATCCACCATCTGCCTGATCGTCATAGATGTCCCTGTGTCGGAAGGTCTTCAGGACCGAGCGGGTGGATTCTAGCAGAAAACTCGCCACGTCCTTGTAAGCTACAACGTCGAGCTCCAGCAGGCTAGTCATCTCTGCAATTGCAGCAGGAATCCTGGGGTGATTGAAAAGCGATGACTGCAGGTCGTGGCCGAGCATTGGCAGTGGCACATAGAGGGAGAGCGAGCGGACACGCGTCGCGGATGCGAGGACTGCTAGGAGGTGGTCGAAAAGTTCTTCCGACAGGCCCATTGGTATATCATGCACCGGAATAGTGATGGCACGGATGTGAGGGCCACGTCGTTTCTCGTCCACGAAGATGAAATTGTAGAGGTCGTGAATTGATTTGGCGTGGTAGATGGTGATGGCGCGCATACTCAGACGCCGCTCGACCGCAACAGGGCGCAGGGTGGAGCAGGTCAGAGAGAAAGATAGCACGTCCGGAACGTCGGTGAGGAAACTGCAGATTTCGCTCAGGACGTCGAAGTTGACTCGAGCCATGTTGTCCTAGGGTCGCCTGTCTGTCGGAAAAATAGCGAATGGTCAAGTAAGGGAGATGAGGGTGACGAGCAGGAAGACGTTCAACTAAAGAATGTGGCATCATACCTCCACAGTCTGCTTGGCCGGTTTGGTAAAGGATTGAGGAGCGCGAACAGCCTATAGTAAGCAGCGCAAACTTCATTGCCAAGCCAAGTCGGAGATTAAAGATACATCAACACAGTTCGAAGTCAGATTATCTCTCCTATAAGTCCGTTATCTGGCCTCACCGTTCTGAGTTGGAAATCAATTTCGCGACTGCTACATACTATAAGTAGTAACCTATTAGGTTCGGAACAAGCCGCCTTCTCCGCTCATAATTTCTTGCTCCGAACCTAGCAACTAGTAGCTACACCACGACGCGGCTAGGTAGGGTCCTGCATCATGCTACTTCCTGTTATGCGTTATCCTGTTTCGACTGGATGTGACTTGGATGGATTTACCGCACCGACAGTCCTAACTTACAGGTGAGTCTTCTTATCCACTGGCATGGCATCCGATGCGAGCGGCAAGAATCGTTGGGCCGGCTGCCGCGCTCTCGCTGGTCATCGCCCATCATGGTCGGAACCCTGACCACGCACCACTAGTAATGCACCTCAGGATCTGCCGCTGTTTGC
Organism: Ganoderma leucocontextum; assembly: GCA_020736865.1. NCBI lineage: Eukaryota > Fungi > Basidiomycota > Agaricomycetes > Polyporales > Polyporaceae > Ganoderma > Ganoderma leucocontextum. The sequence continues at coordinate 2,374,340 of JAHKGY010000009.1, forward strand.
ACCAAACATTCCGAACCGCATCCGCTTCTCCCACCACACCCACCTCGGACTTCTCTGATTCGCACCTGGGTCTATGTACTGTCATAGAATACCTCCAACGCAAGGTTATATTCGTTAAAGGAATACATCAATCATCATACAGGTTTTCCGCCGCCCGCTCGTCGAATAGCACCCCGAGTACACGGCAGCACTACAGTACGCACGACCACCGTCATCGTGATGTCGACTACCCTAACAAGGTACTAACGAGAAGCGGCAAAGTTCCCATCCAGCTGAACAGCGACCTTCGCACTCTGGCCTCGTAAGTGCAGAGAAGCCCCCCTCGCCCCGCGCAACATGCGAGCTATCAAGCGCGCAGCAGGAACAATACAGTAGTCCTCTAGCTCTTGTTCGCGTCAGCCTTGCACACTCTGGCGACCCATCCGCTGTGTAGATCGCCGACATCACAAACCCACTGTCTCGGGTCTTTGGTTCAATTGCAAGGTTGGCTGCGGCGGACGTTGAACGCAGCGTTACGGCCTTCGAGAATCGACATCAACGTTACTGTAACGGGGACCGGAGTCCGGTTCGGGGCTGGAATACGTCGACGTCGAAGCCGCCGCCATCGCGATACTTACGACCAATCGCCGGCGTTCAACGATTTGCCGGGCTTCAACGGGCCGCGCCCTGCCGCATGACCCCCATGCCTCGAGGTTATATGACGGCCGCGGCGGTCTGGCGAGCTACCGCCTACATACCGCTCCCCAAGACAGACGCCACCACTGCAGGCTGAGCGCGGGAGGCTATTCAAAAGTGCGAAGGCGGTCCAGCCCCACCCCTACAGATACAGACTGCGCGACGTTGAGACTGTGAGAGGAGCGGAGTATGTAGCTCGGGCCCAGGGCTAAGGGAACGTCCTTCCGCGACAATCGCGGTCGGAGAAACGAGCTGCGCCGGCCGTGCCCAGTTTCCTGCGGCCTCCCTGCTCCCCGTCGCCACCAGCTCTAGCGTACCGCTTCAAGCGCTAGAGGAGCCGAGGGACAGTGGGTGGCGAGACACGATAACGTTGCTCATGTTGAATGTGCGAGCGATGCGGCCGTTGCGGACCCGCGTGTCTGTAGGAAGACATGAGTACTTTACTTCTCTGGTTCTACATATAGATCACGGGACGGAACGTTCCACTCACCGCGCGTCAGTTTTCGAGGGTATGGCGGTAGCGCTCGACTGTGGGTGGAGGACGTCAGCGGTCACTAGTGCCCGAGCAGAGCTGGGAGACATTCTACTTGCGTGAGCGGATAGGCGGAATCGTGTTGCTCGACTGGGTGGGGACATCACCAGATGCCGGTAGGTTGGGCCAAACCCTCGCACGGAACGTCCACGTGTCAGCATGGACGATCTTAGTCGAGACTATGTACAGCTGCCGGGTCCGTGGAGTGCGGGGTGAGCGGCTTAGGCCGCTTTGCGACAAAAGAGTCCCTTGCAATGGAGGGCGCTCGGGCGGGATCGCAGTGTACCGGTCATGAAGGGTGCGAATTCGACGTTCGGGAGCGCACGCCCGAGGGACATGGGGGAGGCGGCGGGCAGCGGCGTGCGTGCGCAGAGGCTCGTCCCAGCTGTACTTCCGGTCAGAACAGTGGCTTGATTCGGAGAGGGTTGTCTGCGGTGGCGTTTGCATGGGACGCGACAATTCGTCGTCGGCAACAGCGTACGGATTGCCTTCGCCTGGTGCTGGTGCTTGTGATGCAGTTGCCCAGAAAGGATCGGACGTGTCCGTCCAAAATATATCGGGGAGACGAGAGATATCGGAGATGCCCCTGGTGTTTGGGTGTGGATCGAGGGTAGAAAGATATTTGCTATACGCACCGAGGGAAGGATTTCCGCGCCTTCGACTTTGATTGACGTGTCATACGCCACTGTAAGATACCGGGGAGCGGTATACTGAGTTTAAAGTCCGGACGGTTATGATAGGCGTCGATATATCAGAGGAAATGGTGCACGCTCGCTTGGCGTCTGCAAAAGTTGGCGTGTCTTGAAGTAGACAGAGGGTGCCGAAAACAACACGATGTAGATGTTCTGGTAAACGACCGTCAGGGCGGAGGAGAGGGGGAGGAGAGAAGAGGTACGATCACTCACCTGGGAGGCTGGAGCTCGAGATGGAATCGATCACAGTCCAGGAGAATGCGCGCGGTTGCCGTGAGCTGGGCCGCAATGCGGCCGCTTAGAACATAGAAGACAAGTGTCTCCATTGCACCGTAGTCAGCTTCTCGAGCCTCTATTGGGTTTTTTGATATTGGGAATCAGAGGATCCCAGAATCGAAGACCCCGAGCCTGAAAAGGCGAAAATCAGTGATGTTTGGAAGGCGAACGTATCCCAAAGCGTCACAAACGCAGCAAAGGACGGGAATACGCTCCGACTGGAAGACGGCTAACGATGCAGAAGAGGGACGGAGGTCCGCTCGAGCCTCGAGACCACCACTCGTTCGTTCAACTTCGAGATATCATCGCTGCACTAGCAGGTCCAGAGCGACGTCCATGTGTGACCACGTGATCTAGTCTATCCAGCGAACAAGACAGAATGCCACGATTGACCGGCATACCTTCGCCAACATCTGTTTAGGCCCTTGAGCTGCAGACGGAGACTGAGGACCAGGCGGGGCCACCGCGGGAGAAGCGTTGTAGCAGGGTGGCGCTCCCGTGCGAACAATGTACGTGATGCCTCAACTGCCACCGGGCCAGTCCCCGCTCGCATTCGTCAGGCCTTCAGGAATGGACAAACATCGGTGTGCGCCAATGTCAATTTTCACCCAAAGCTTTCTCTGAGCCTCGAAACCTCCGAGCTGGCCAGCTTTTCGGCAAACAGCAAATAGCTTACCCCGATGCGAACTTGAAGGAAAGTTCGCGCTCCAGGCCGGCGGCATAAAGTCACTAAAGTGGTGTAAGTGTTTGGGTTCCTGCGCATTTCCAAAGGTCAATGTGGATTAGGGAGGTGACCTCTACCTATTCTTCTCCGTGGCTGCTGACGGCGTCCTGTATCTTACACACGACAGGCACCGCCCGGAAACCTGTTCGGGGAAAACCATGGTATTTCCGGTGTGCCCCTACCTATGTCGAATAGTCGACATATATTTGCATGAAGGTGATAGGACGACCTTGCCACATTCATGTTATCAATTTCTCGAGGAGGGAAAGGTCAAATTTCCTGACTTAATAAGGGACATTGGTGTCGAACATCATCTTTGTCGGCGTTTACTCAGGCAGTGTACCTTCTCTGTTAGCTATAAGCCGATTGAATGCAAGGCAAAGACTAAACGGTAGGACTTCACCGGAACATATCACGGTTTTCCCGCAGACTTATTCCCGGCGGTGCCCGTCGTGACACTTATTATGACGCAGCCGACCGCCTGAGAATCGCTCGGAATACCATTTACCCATCAAGAACATTATATTTTAATGTCGTGGCGGTAAGTCGGCCAGTCATTGTGCGCACCCATCCCAGCCGCGCAGCGCTGAGATCCTGTTCACAGAGTGTCCTCGCGGGCCGCCGAGATGCTTCAGATCTTGCGATCCAGGGGAGCGACGTTACCTCGGCCATAGGCGTTCTACTTGCGCCCGACACAACCTCGTCCCCGAATTCTGTCAACCATCCAGTCACCTCCTGGTGCGCCTGATCGGACGCGATAGGCTGCCATGTGTGCGGCCGTCCCTTCTTTCTCTGTGTATGTCAACTGCATGATGCGTCACCCTGGGCAGTGTATCGACTCGGCAAACGCCCTGTGCGCCGGGTTGAGAACACTGATATTATCCACTGCACCACCATGGACGGTCATATAACTAGGTCTGTATGCGGGGACTCTAAACAGGCTGGCTTCACCTCCTCATACACCGCGCTCCTCGCGCCACCATTCTTAGTCCGACATGGATTACGACACCTACGATGCTCTGCTCCACCACATCTTCAAGCGGGTGCGTCGGTTTCCCCTCTTCCATAGTCTCTCGTCACCCTTCACGCTCAATGTCCGCTTTGCCTTTAGACTCAGGGAGATGCGTGGTTCAAGCCCTCGGAGGAGAACGTCCACGCCGGTGTCTGCCTCCGCGTCGACACTCAGGCTGGCATCTTCCGCGTCTTTCCTTACGAGAACGCCTACCTCGAACCCTTCGAGGCCGCGATACGCGTCTTGAACCCTGTTGTCGCCGTAAAGATCCGCAGCGCGGCTATCCACGCCGCGCTCGCTACTGTGTGAGTTATCTCCGTCTTTCGTCCCCGCCGCCAGCCCCACTGACACGCCGCACTTATACGCAGCAAGGCAGACGCGGACGCATTCTACATCGACGAGAACACGCGCATCCAGGTTCTGGACTCCATCCTGCTGTTGGGCAGTGCGGACAAGGAGCAGCCTGAGTGCGGTGCATTCATTGTGAGTCGGCGCCTCAGGTCATCGTCATTTCTTCCTCCAGTTGAGATAGCACGCTCACTTCGATCGTAGCGTGATGAACGCGTGCTCGTCGTGTGGTCGTATCAACTCGATACGATCATCCCGACGTGCCAGGATTTCGAGGAGAAGCTCATCAAGCTCGTCTGGAACCGCCGTGCCGACCTTTCGTCGTCCGCGCCGTCAGTGAACACGTCGAATGCATCCTCCGACGTCAACTTAACCGAGAAGGTGAAGGAGCAGCAGACCGAGAGGAAGGAGATCCCGAGCGCTCTGGAGCCGGAGGCGGCACGCAACCAGCCGCCGAAGAAGACCCGATTGTGGGGTCTTTCCTACTTCGTTACCAACAAGGGTGACGTTGAGAAGACCGCGGACGGGCCCTCCCCTCGGCCGATCCGTCTGTTCGCGCCGTTCTACAACGGCCTTGGCGTGGCGTTGTCCATATGTCAGTCATTCCACCCTTCACGTACACGCGATGTTGGCTCATTGCGTCTTCCGTAGTCTTTATCGCCAGCGGTATTGCCATCCTACTGGAGGAGTCCCGCCTCGATGGGACCTGGGCTCGCTTTGCGCTCCTGGTGACCACGCCGTTCCTGCTATGCGTCTCGTTGGTACGTCTCGCAATCGTCTTCGTACCTGTCCCCCTCTCATGCCGTGCACATAGTTCTTCTCGATGCAGATCGTAACCGACATCTCGTACATGTACGTAACCACCTGCACCTACACACATCCATATTACTAACCCACTTCCCAGCCTCGGTCCGGTTGCTCAGTACCACGAGAATTCCAAATACTACTCGGCCGTCAAACCAGCCCCGAACAAGCTTGTCGACACGAACCTTCCGCACATCACTATCCAGATGCCCGTGTACAAGGAGAGCCTCAATGAGACCATGTAAGTGTGGTTATTCTCGTATCTTGTCATATTTGTGGAGCACCGGTGATCACGCTGGTCGCGCTGCGGAGGAGATCTTGAGTTGTGGTTTTACTCAAGGCGCTCCGTCTGTGGCGTCATACGGCTAGTGGGGTGACGGCACTGGTACCTAGACTGTTTTCCGGTTGTCCCACAAGATCGCCGTGGCTCCAATCTTTGTCTTTTAAGTTCAGTTTTGACATAAACTTGTCGCTCACATCCGCCTAAACCGGGCCACCCAGCGCACCTTCCGTCTACTTTTTGAAGAAGGCGATGCAGACGTACGCGCGACAAGGCGGCACATCCTCCATCTTCATCAACGAGGACGGTATGCAGCTCCTCTCCGAGGAAGAGCGCCAGGCGCGCATCGCATTCTACGCCGACCACAACATCGGGTGGGTCGCGCGGCCCCCACACAGTGGCGCGCCCGACGGATACAAACGCGCGGGCCGGTTCAAGAAGGCGTCGAACATGAACTACGGCCTCGCGCTCTCGCTGAAGCTCGAGAAGCACCTGTTCGAGCTCGAGGCGCAGGAGTCCGCGGGCACGCTGGAGCCCTCCGAGGAGTCGCTCGAGGACCGCGCGCTGAAGCTCGCGGTCGAGGAGACGTTCGAGGAGAGCGGGCGCAGGTGGCGGCCGTGGGCGGAGAACGGCAGGTCGCTGCGCGTGGGCGAACTGATCCTCATCGTGGACTCGGACACGGTCGTGCCCGAGGACTGCCTGCGCGATGCGGCGCGCGAGCTCGCGGAATGCGCCGACGTCGCGATCCTCCAGCACGAGTCGGGCGTGATGCAGCTCGCGCACCACTACTTCGAGAATGGGATCGCGCACTTCACGCGTAGGATCAACAGGTGCATCTCGATGGCGTGCGCCAATGGGGAGGTCGCGCCGTTCGTCGGGCACAATGCGTTCCTCCGGTGGAGTGCGCTCCAGAACGCGGCGTTCATTGATGAGGTGGATGGGAAGAAGAAGATTTGGTCGGAGACGAACGTGTCGTGAATGTCTGAACCATGGGGTGACCCACGGCGGAAAACGGCGGAAAACGGCGGAATACGGCGGAATCCGTCGTTATCCGCCGTTGCAGCGATAGCCACGTGTGCGCGTGGAATCCACTGGACGGCTCGGTTTCCGCTCGACCCATGGCGAGCGGGCTTTCCGCGCGAGACCCACAAGCGCTTGCTTGGGACACGATCATCTGGCAGGGGCGACTCTCCGCGTATATCATACGGTGGGTGAAAGGCGCGTGGCGTTGCCAAGACAAGGCGGGAAGCTGGCGTGAGAGTGTCCGTACATGGGGGCAGAGACGAAGGGCGTGCTGCGAGGCGACACCCCTTCGCAAAGATACGTCGAACGCACGAGGCGGGATGACCCCCACGCGGGGCGGTAGCGCCTATGGGAGAGCGCTGGCGGCGCATACACGGCGAGAGGGAGTGCGCACACAGCGCGGGCCCTGACAGCGCTCACAGAACGGTTTGAAAGCACGCGTCGCGAGCGTGCATGCACGAACAAAGAGGCCGCGCCGGTGTCGGGAGGCTGCGCGACGCCGCGAGAATGTGTTGAAGCCACAGGGCAGCAGAGGCTAGACATGGGGGAACGTAGGTGCACCCACCGCCAGACGGGGGCACAACAGTCGCGCGTGACGCTGCACCAGGAAGATATGTCAAGCGCACGGTCAGGAACGACGCGACGCATCGTGAACGGCGCGCACACACCCCGGGGATACACAACACCGAGGAGAATGTGTGAAGCGATGGAGCGAGAGCGCGACGACGGGAGAGTCGTCGGACACACGGGAGGAAGGTGTACCACACGATGCGGAGCCACGCTGTGATCTGGAGGACATTAGGCGAGACATGCAATGTAAAAAAAGCTCACCTGGGTGAGGCTCGAACCGACGACGCCAGGACAAACAAGCGCGCAATAAAATACGAACGCCAGAATCGCTGAACCACGTTAACACATATAGATAGCTCTCGATAAGCAGATCCCCTTTTCGTACGCATGTTTACGTTGCCCCACTCAGGCGCTCCGACGGTTTCCACGCTTTTCCGCTCCTCTCCTTCGGCCCCTCTCCTGTCCTAACGCCCACATGTATGATGTTTGCTCGCCGTCATTTTTGCGCCACGCCGGTCGCCTCCAATCGCCTTATCTTATTGAAGCTTGGGCTCTTCGCTCCTCTTAACTCTTTGCTTCCATTTTCATCATGGTCCAATCTACTCGCTCTCTATGGCTTCTTCGAACTTCTTGACGGCGAGCGAAAAGCTCGCCTCGTCGCACTGATCCTCCGCACTCACCTATCACAACCACTATGATACGGCGCTCCAGTGTGTGGATGAGTCTGGCTTACGAGCCAAACCTCCTTCGGATCCAGTCCTCGCGCCCAGGACTGTCGCGCTCATCAACAGTCGTGCTCATATCCTCCCGGTCGGCGTCCAATCTTACTGGAGGGTGTACGCGTCGTAGCGTTCCCTGGCAACCCGAATGACGACGACTACCAAAAGCATGCACCTGACTTGGTGTATGGTATGGCGTACGGTGTCGGAGTCGTGAAGACCAACTCTCCGGCTATGAGCGTTGACTCCGAGAAGAGCTTTACAGTGGAAACGACGGATCTTATCCGCGACGAGAATATGACTTCAACGATCAGGCACGTTGATGTTCGCGTTCCGATTGTTTCATAGAGGCTCAACTATGGTATAGATGTGTCATGCCTGCCAAGAATCCTCAGTGGGCCCGCGTGCCCTTGCCATCAGTTGACTCTCTCGTGCTCTTCGACGGAATCTGCGAGGGGGTGGGACAAGATGGCGTGCTACGTATTGCATTGGATCACATTCTCTTCAGTCTCAACGCTCCTCTAGCACGCTCCGCCCCATCTCCAGTCATTCCCAGAAAGCGAGAACGCAAATTTGACGCTTCTGCCCTTTACACGTTCGTCCAGCGTCATGTTATTGTTATGTTTCCTACTGACTGCTTTCAGTAATCTGTAGCGCTTCGCGCCTTTTCCTGCCGCTTCGACTTCAATGTCATCTGCCAGTCAAGGTAGTGAAGAGTCTTCAAGCACGGCATTCACACCGTCCCCGACTGCTGCTATGCAGGGAGACGACGATGGTCAGCATGCAACGCGCTCAGGAAAACGACGAGCTTTGTAATGCTTACGGCTTACGTAGTTGTACGATAGGAGCTGTCTCGCATGTATTACCATATAGCCTCTTATGTCACTTCCGACCGTTTCTTTCCTTCGCTCTGCTTTCCGTCGTCCTTCTGTCAACCTTCCCACTTCTCTGCATAAGCACCACTGTCCGCCGTATGTCCCAACAACTATCAAGGCTAGCTACACTTATTTTTCTTTGCAGATGCCCTCTCCTTTGGCTGTTGACATATGGCGCATAGCTGCGATCTCCACGCCCCGGCTGGAATGGGGGGCTAATTATCGTGGACAACAACATTGCTGCAAGCATTGCGGTATCCTGCTTCTCACCGGCGAGGACGCTGGGTTCTGCTGTGGGCCGAGGAAATCGACTGCATGTCGTTACCGCATTAGCTCCTTACCATACGAGCTCGATGCTCTCACACACGATCGTCGGATCTCCTCCGCTGAACATCCTCAATCTCATCTTTTCGTTCGCTCTCTCAAAAGCACTGGCAAAATCGCACAGTTCGACGGTCCTCCCGGTTTTTTCGCACTCGGAGGCCGAATATATCACCGCCTTCGACCCGAGCATCCTGACTCTGCAGTTCATTGGTTGCTATATGACGGTTTTGCCCGCGACAACCCACCACGGCCTGACAAGGCTCAATCTTTGCCTCCAAATTGGCTGGATGCTATGCGAGTGCCCTCACACGCTGCAATCCTTTCGCTCGTCAACTCCGGATTCTGGACAACTTGATCCTGTGTCATGCCCTGAAGCTCACATCGCACTTGCCGACTCTCCCAATTCTCCGGAGATCGCAGCCATTCTCTGATTCTCAAACACGAGCCGTAGTGATGTACATCCTCGCCGCTAATCATCTCCCGACTCAATAACGCCAACTCATCTCTCCCCGTTGTTTCCGCCTCTGGGAACCATTAGTTTATCCTCTGTTCTTTCCAGAAGGCACGCTCAGTTGGGGCTTGCCACACGCCGAGTCCGACATCTCTGCGGTCGACCTTCCACCATCCCTCCTATCACACGACACTGAGACAACACAAATATGGCATTACCGTGCTCGTCTCATTACGAGAGCCTCGATTTTCGATTTTTGGCCGCCTCACAAACAAATATGTCGTCAATATGTTTAGCCGAAACCTCGAAGCCCGCATGGCGTACATCCGCACCAACCAACACAAGATCCAAGAGGAAGACGCTATGCAAATGGGCATAGAATCCGTCGAGCCGAACGATAACATTTATCTTCCTGCTTCTTTCCTCGGATCTAATCACTGGGCTTCCGAGCAAATCGCAGACTCTCTCGCCATCGCTGCCATGTATGGTCCTCCTACTTTCTTCATCACGTTCACATGCAACACTTTGTGGCCTGAAATCACGCCCCAATTGCGCCCAGGTCAAGATTTCCGAGATATCCCCGCTGTCGCTTGCAGAGTTTTCAAACGCAAACTCGCACTCTTCGAACGCGCTCTACGCACTCATGTTCCCAAACGCCGGACGAGTTATTTACCTCATCCACTCTGTCGAATTTCAGAAACGCGAGCACCCCATGCACATATTCTTATCAAATATGCTCACGATTGCTCCACTCCGAAGACATTGATGCTGTTATCTCTGCAGAGCTTCCATCCAACCCTGATGACGCTGCTCGCCCGCTCATGCGGTCTCATACACAAGTGCGGCACGCATTGTGGCACATGCCGCTTTCATTACCCGAAAGCATTACAGCCAACGACAATGATCGATAGTAATGGTCAAGTCCATTACCGCCGCTGCCATGACACAGATGCATGGGTCGTCCCGCACTGCCTACCCTCATCCGCAAATTTCGATGTCATATCAACTTCGAAGTCGCGAACACTTCACATATGTTCCAGTATCTATTTAAGTACATCCACAAAGGTAGTACGCACATACTGTCTTGCTTACAATCATATTGCTAATAACTGCGCAGGACCTGATCATATGAAATTCAACGTCTTTGTCCACGATCACCAACCGCAACACGTTGACGAGATTGCCAACTACTGGGATGGACGATACCTTTCCGCTCCTGAAGCCACTTGGCGTATCCTCAGCTTTCACCTCACTAAAAAGGACCCTGCCGTCACTGCTCTCCCTATTCATCTTCCTTTCACTGCACACCACCACCGCCAATATTCACATACAACCCATCACAATCAGGACACCCTTTCACTCCTCGAGCACTACTTTCACCGCCCACAAACGCTGCTTCTCCCCGGATGGCTCTCAGCGCACATTCGCTTCTTTGACGTATGCACAATATTTTATGCTCTTTCGCCTTGCACCACCACACTCGCCTGGAACCGCCTCTCATGGGATGAAGTCGACGCTCCTCACACACCAATGCGCGCCATCTTACGGCAAGCAAGCCACCTCATCTCGCGCGCTTCACCCCGCCGCCCATCGGAAGGTGAACACTTCTACTTACGCACAATACTACAACATCGTCCAATATCCTCCTTCGCCGACGCTCTCATAGTTGACGACAGATCTCATACTTGCTACCAAGATGCTGCCAACGCACTAGGCCTGTTCGCATCAATGAACGAAGGCGAGCTGGCCATCCAAGAAGCTATTACGTCGCTCGCTACTCCCTTCCAACTTCGGATCCTCTTCGTTCACCTTCTCATCAACGACTGCCTCACTTCGCCGCGCCATCTGGGATTCATACCACGAGTCTCTTGCGCAAGACTTCGCCCTCCGCCACAATGGCGCTCTGTACGTTGGCGTTAATGATGCACTTGATCACCTCAATCACCTTTTCAAGAATACGGCACCAACCTCGACACCTCACGGTCTACCTCTGCCTTCCTACCACTCATCGGAAGTGACCCACGAGCTTGAGCGATGGGAACCACATCGCGCCTCTCTCGCACGCCGCAGCCGAGATGACAGCGCAATTAAATCATGAACAGCGTGACATTTATGACATCATTCTTCACGCCGTTCACCATGGACAACCTCACATCGCCTTCATAGACGGGCCAGCGGGATGTGGGAAAACCTTCCTAGTCAACCTTTTCTGCGCTCAACTACGCGCTGAAGGACGCATTGTGCTACCTACAGCGACATCAGGCTACGCCGCTCAGCTATATCCGGGAGGACGAACAACACATTCCACATTTAAGGTCTGCAATTCCCTATTGTCGCCGCCCGCGATTTCTCTAACTGTTTTCTTATGTTCGCGTCAGATTCCCGTAAACGACCACAATGAATTCTTGCAATCCGCCATCTCTCCCACATCCGCGCGAGCTGACCTCCTCCGGGAAACTGACGCTATCGTGTGGGACGAAGCTCCCATGGCAAACAAAGCTGTCGCGTCTTCAGTCGATGACGTCTTGCAACTCGTAACCGATTGCAACCTTCCATTTGGCGGAAAAGTGTTCCTCTCCCTTGGCGACTTTCGCAAACATGTCCTGTCATCCGCGTGGCTCGCGCGCTGAAGGAATCAACGCTTCCATTCGCTCATCCGCTCTCTGGCCCTTATTCACCGTCCACCACCTCACCGCCCCTGTACGCAATGCCGAAGATCCCGAATTCGCACAATTTGTGGACAACATTGGCGACGGTGCAGGACTGGACGTGAATCTCGATCTCTCCAACATGTCGACGAACCAGAGCAGCAGAAATCATTCGTATACAAACCCACTATCCTTAACAGCCCTCATCAGTGCCTGCAGCGCGCTATCCTCGCACTCCACCAACGCTCAGATTGATGCCTACAATAGCACCATTGTCGACTCCATTGCTGCCAAATCTCACACTTACTACGCTGCCAATGTTCTCAAAGAATCTCAAGAAGCCGGTCTCGACTCTGCGAACGCCATCCTCGACTACGCTGCTAGACAAACCCCTCCTGGACTCCCTCCACATGCTCTTGAAATCAAAATCAATTCCATTTACCGTTTAGTACGTAACCTCTCCGTCGACCGCGGACTTACCAAAAATACCCGTGTCACCATCATTGCTCTCGGACGCCGCTCATTACTGTATGTATCCTGCGCCCCGAGCCTAGCGTGCAACACTTCGACCAAAACATCCTCCTCCCTCGCATTTCCTTTACACACATCCTTCTGTCGGCGCACACTTTACTTCGTCGCCAATTCCTCTTGCTCTTGCTTACGCTACTACTTTCAATAGTTGCCAAGGACTCACGCTTGACATCGTTGGCATTGATCTTATCCGACCCGCTTTTCTCATGGTCAACTGTATACTGCTCTTTTCCGCATTCGCCACTGCGATCATGCCCGCGTTCGCTTACCATTAGGTCAATTGTCCACAACTAACGTAGTATATAACGAAATACTGCTCTAATCCTACGATCTTTCATCACAAACTGTCGCCCTACTGATACAAGGTCGCTACACAATCACGACATATCCACGTGTCCAATGCATTGTCCAAGGAGGCGGCGGAGCGAAGCGACGCCACCCCTTGTAGGACCTAATGAGATTGTTAAGGGTGTTGAAGTCATCCGTATTCAGAAAGGATCGGCAGGCAAGCACCGCGGGGCGCCCGGGACAGAAGGAAAAGCACTCGACGTACTTGGGAACATCGAAGATGTGCGCCGGGTTCCTCTATGGGTCCCTTGTGTGCATTCGTTTGGCTTTCTGGGCCTTAGCCTCAATTTTTGACAGCGCGAGAAATCACTCTCTCTTTCCCAACCTCTCCTGCCCCCTTCCCCTTCCTACGCCTCTCTCACCCATCTCCCTGCTGTGAGTGTCCCTCTGGTTTTGCAGTCTTCCTGAGCGTGCGTCTGCCCTCTCCCTTGATGACAGGACAAGGCGGCATGCCCAGCCACCTCCTCGTCTGCAAGGTCGGCCCCGTCGCTCCAAGCGCGACCTCGACGGCCGTGTTCACATTTGTCCCCATCCCCCCAAGCGTGACCTTGACGGACGTGATGGACGAGGTATGCATAGTCTTCAATCTCGCCACCATCGTCGCAGCAGAAGGCACATTTGGAGTTGGAGGGGAGGGAGTAGCTGGTCAGGCTGCCGTCCCGGTCCTTCGCGCTATGACCGTGATCGTCTTTCTGTCCTCTGAAGCGGATGCAACGTTTGGCCGCGTCCCGCCCCATACGGCCATCGGTGATGATGACACCATGAACGTTGACGATCCCGATACCCCGATGATCGACGACTTTGCCACCAATGGAAAAACCGTGATGGAGGATCCGATGGAGGTTGACGAGGACTATTAGGGTGTCACTGATGCTCGCTGGCGAGGTGAGTACTCTGACGCGTTCATATGTATTCGTCGCCTTCACACTTTCCACGCTATCCCGCCGCTAGTCCTCGCTCTTCAGTCATGTTAGACCTCTTGTCTCGCCAAACTAGGGTCTCGACGGTGTGTCAATTATCGCCTTCCTTGACCTTCTCTCATCTGATTTGCATTCACCGCACTTTCTCAGTTCCAAATGCCACCCGGTCGCCTGGCGGGCAAGTACCGCAGGGTCCTCCTACCGTGGCCCGCAGACTCGGGTGGATGGTTTCATGTTTTCTTGATGCCTTGTGATGCTGCTATCCTCACGCTTACGTGTCCGTACCTGCTCTTACTCGCTTTCTGCTGTTGTCGTCTTTGCTGTACATGTTCTGTCGCACCGCTATGTTTTGTCGCATCTGTAGCTCATCATATATGTCTTGTACTCGCTACCCTCATACACCATTTCTTGAATGATCACTGCAAAACTTATCATAGGCCCAGCAAAGTCCCAGGGCAGCAGACATAGAGCACACAGGCATGGTACGCGCCTATACGACATCCACTACACGTCTACACGCTAACAACACCGGAGCTGGCCTCTCTGCGAGCCAGAGCGGCATATACACTGCGCGGGGCCGCGCCGACGGGCAGAGAGACCGTCTCCATGTCAGGAGTCGGAGCCTCCGCAATGCAGAGCAGTGTATACACTGCGCGAGACAGAGCGTCGACGGGCAGGGAGACCGGCGCGATGCCCCCAGTCAGGGCCTGTGCGACGCGGGGCGGCGTATGAACAGCGCGAGACGGAGCGACGACGCGCAGAGAGGCCGCCGCGCAGAGTTGGCGCCTGTGCAACACGGGCTGCGATACTCTGCGCGAGGGGCACATCTGCGGGCGACCATGACACCTCCGGGACGTACTCATCGACAACACGGGCAGGGAGGCCATTATACGGCTCATGGATGTATGTCGAAGTTTCCTAGACGGCGAGTGTATGCAGTCCGTATGAACACTGCACCAGGGGACATGTCTGCCCCATGGAGCCATCCATGGCACGGTCTGCAGGGAGTAAATAGGCAAATAGGCAGAATACCCTGACCTGTCCGACCTGTGGGTATCATGGTATCAGGGAATCATTGTGCATGAATTGTGCATGAACATCCCAGCATGACAAAAGTTTTCATCTCGGTTTATGGATCTCGTCGGGTGGATCATCCAAGCGTGTTTGAGTTATGTCAAGGCTTCCTTGAAATAGGTAGTGTGGCTGTCACTACCGATTTTAAGGACATGGTCAGAGATGTTACCCAACTCGCGCGAAGAGGAGGCTCGACGCGAAGAGAGGGTGACTACACGCGAGAGAGCATGGAGTCTATCCCGCGCGAGGATGGGCATCCACGTGGAGGGAGGGCAACTACATGGGCGGAGACGGTGCATACTTCATGCAAAGGTGCTGCGTGGCAGATCACATAGATCGTCAGTGAGGCGATCACACGTAGGGGGAGCGTTTCCTGAATTCTATCGGTGGCACTTGCCCCGGTGTTGGTGACAATGGTGTGTGGCCACGAGCAGGAGGGCAGAGTGTTTCACGACGCATGCAATGCGGGAGAATGTGTATCGACACTCGGAGAGCAGATGCGAATGCACCAACGTACGGGTTCTGACGACGACGAAGGGGGTGGCGACCAGGAGCGGGAAGTCTTGCCAATTGTCACCGACGAGATTGAGGAGTAAGCTCAGTGCGGTGGAGTGTCGATATTCATATGCTATTACCACTAGTAGTACTACCCATATCTATGCGTAGTGTACTGTCTAACTTCTGCAATAATGGACTGCCGTACGATCATGTCCAAACCAAACCCTCACTCACCCACTTTCCACAAATGCTATGGATCGGTCTTCTGAATCTCCGCTTGAAAACCGCCGATCGACCATTGGGAATCCAATGGCACACCCATCAGTTTCTGGCGCCTTCATGGGCCATCGATTTTTGATGTCGCGCACATCATCGCCCAGTCTCCACGCGGGATATCAAAAAACGACTTCCAGTTGCCTGGGCGTGTAAGGCACAGCCTATCTAATAACGGCAATCAGAGTTCACTGCCCCCACCATAGTAGCCGAATGACGTACTTCCCTGTGTCAGTTCAATCCTCTTTGACATAACCTCGAGTGCAGTGATCTCAACCCGCGCGTGAAGAAATTCAACAAAGCGCGGGTGATGGACACCACAGGCCTTGGCCCTAAACACATGTTCTGGCGCGATGTTGACCTTGCAACAGTAATTAAGTGACCAGGACCCAGCAAGCGACAAAATACAGTGCACGGTGAGAGACGCATGAAGTGCCACAACAACATCATGCGAAGACAATTTTATCTTTTGTGTCTGGGTGTCCAGTGAAGGAGGGGGTCAAACACACGTCAAAGACGCCTGGATGATCCTCCTGACGAGATTCATACACCATGGCGAAGACCTCTGCCTCCTCCGTAGCCTCAAAAGTGTCTTCAAGGGGTGAATATGGCGGGTAGCAGGAGATTTCGACATAGGATGCTTCTTCCCACGTGTTGCCCTTCATGCTCACATCGCCTTCATCACACCTAGAACGCGCCAATGATAGGTGCGTGGGGTAGTGCGAAGTCTTGGCAGCCGGTGCGATGGGGACGAGAGGGATTCGCGTAAGTTGCTCGAAGCAGGTGACTTTTGCAAGCACAACGGGAAGAGCGAGTCCACCTACAAACGCCCCACTGTGTGCGCTGGCCTCTATGACCGACGATATACCTCTAAGGGTGGTATAGTGGCCACTGTGCTCCATGTAGGTGTTGTGCCTGGACATGTAGGCGACATGTCCTCCCAGAGATGCGACGACGCACTGCGCGCGCGCGCCCTCTGACGGTCAATGTACATCTACGCGGTATTGATATTATACCCTGCATGTCTCGAGGACCTCTCTCCCGCGGCGGTCGACATGCCCTGCTGGAGGGGCAATGAGCGACCTGAGCGCCGATGACATGCCCTGCTGGAGGGGCTCTCTTCGCGCCCGCTGGATCTATCTCAGCGACGCCTCAGCTCTTTGCCCTCACAGCACAGCTCTCCTATTCGCAATGAGTGCCAGCGGTAGGTCAAGATGCACAGCGACGAACTCAATAATCGCACTCTTTTGCGCAATGACTCAGCAACCACGCTAGTATGCAATGTATGTCATGGAGAAAAGCGGAAGTCTGGTGAGTTTTCTAGCTATGTGGTCGGGGATATAGTTTGTGATGTACGAGGAACAGGCTCGATGGATTCCGAGTTGTCCAACTTGGCAGATGAATATCGCCCTCAGAAGACATCACCGGCGGGACCTTCTCCACCTCGCAAACGGCAAAACGTGGACTCGGAGGGCTCCAAGATCGCCTTCGTAACGTTCGAGCATATGCAAGTCGAATTGCACCGTCTGGAGAAGAAGTTTGAGGCACGCATCGTCGAATTGGAGGACGATCTCGACCGTATGCGGCAGCGTTACCGTCATATCCAGAGTGACATCGACGAGATGTTCCGGATGGAGCAAGTGAGATTCCGACAGCTTATTGAGCTACGTTGCAAAGAAGCTGGCCTGGGATCCATTGATGACAGTGGGGATGAAGATGTATCGTACCGGGGGTCAGTGGAAGTGTAAACCATTGCAATAGTACATATCGTAGAATTTCTGAATGTCAGAACATATACTACATCTCGCTCAAGTATGTATCTGGGGTATATACATTCCACACAAGTGTCGAAGAAGAAGAAGAAGTAGAAGATGTGACTGGAGTGTTCACGCCCGAGCGGGAGGGGCCCCGGGCCGATGCACCTCGCGTCTTCTTGGTAGGTGGAGCGCGGGCTGTCAACGAGGGTTCACCCGAAGCCTTTCGCTTTCGGGTTGATTGTGAGCCAACGGTGCGCGCACGAACCACAGGTGAGCGAGGAGCAGGGCAGAGGGCCGGTGCGCCACCGGCAGCTCGGGACCCTGTATGCGGGAGGGCCTGGCTGTGTGTCTCGCACCATCCGACATCCTGGCGATGTAGTGTGAGTGCAATAGGGGCATAACGATGTCTGCAGCGGCCCGGTAGAGATGGTGCCATTGAGTTCGTGACGCCTCTTGATTGCTCTCGAGATAAGCTCTTCACGAGACTCTGAGAGAGAAGGAGTTCTTGCATGGATGCGTAGATGGTCCAGGGACGCCGACGATCGAAGTTGGGCTAGATTTAGCACGAGATCATCGGGATTGGAGTGGAAGACCTCATCCCCTTTCACCGCCTGTACACCCGCTCTTTACGGACAGTCCGCGAGGCTGAGATGGCACAGGAATTGCGTGCACAGTGGTGGAAGACATTGACGGCAGCCACACAATTCTTTGAATCGCCAGGATCATTAGACGGCTGCAATTGCTATTACGGCAAGAGTGTGAACATACCTTCAAAGACGGGACCAGTACACGTGTCTCCGAAACGGTGACAGATGGGAACTGATACGGGGGTTCGTGGGTACCAATCGTGCATTTGCGGACAAGAACAGATAGCACCCGCTGCTGTGTTGTGTCTGCGACAATCTCGACGACTTTGCCAAGCTGCATACACGGTGGCTCACCGTCCAAGGTATTGTGTGATAGAGGATGAAGCCATTGACTGTTGCGATGTCATCGGTCCGTAGAACAACAGCCTGGCATTGGCGGATGACCGTATCATCTCGAGTCGACGAGGTGGGCGCCCAAAATTGCTCGAACAGGTCGTGGTCCCAGGTTTGGCCATCAGGCTGGTGCGGTATCACTGAGTACTTGCCTGTATTGATGATAATGATTAGAGGAATGAGATGCTGCTATCCAAAGTTCACGGACCTGACTGCGGGGTTTGAATAAGGCAGCCATACCCATAAGGCGTACAAAAACTGGATCCTTCAGAAAGCCGCGACTCGGAGCCAGCCTGTCGAACTCGAGTGCATGACCGTATCTAGACCAGTGACAATGTACCCGCCGCTAACCAAGTGGCGGACAGCGTGTAGGTGACTGAAGGCGGCTGAGATATCGACGCTCGGTGCATGGTGATTCGAGTGGACACTTCGGAGCCGAATGACGTAGTTGTACGACTCGAATGCTTCTGTGGCGTACAGAATAGCGGGGCCGAAATCTTCGATGTGGATAGCGAGGTGGAGCAGAATGTGGAATTTTGGCTTGTTGAACCATTGAGTGGTCCACAGCGCAGTGGCGGCAAGGAAGTCATCGACTGCTTTGTGCAAGGAATGCTAAGACCGGGAGTCAGCATTTGCACAGTGTTTGATGTACTACGTCGTCACTGACCAAGTACTCCGTTTTCTTCTGTATCACCGGCTGGAAGACCAATGGTGTCAGGTGAGATAATGCGAGCCAAGCCTCGTAGTGCTCTATCGATCATGCCTCGAGCACCGCTGGCGCCAATTGCACCACCACGCCGGAAATCGCGACCGTGAGCGAACCCGCCAGAGCTGACCAAGGTGCTGCCCTTCGCACGTGTGAACCCGAGGCCAGACACGTCATAACTATCGATTCGAGTGATGAGAACGGCCTTATCTGCAGCCTTCAGACGTGAGACCGCATCTCGCCAGAAGTACTTGACGAAGCCCAACAACACTGTGTGAAGGATTTCCACAGGCGTGTCGGCATGTGGGTCAAGTCTGTCCCATAATAAAATATAAATAGCTATCAATAGCACATCCACATGCACGCACCATCGAGGCAGAGAGCTGGGCTGTACAGATCGGGGAACGATGCGCGCAGCTCGCTGATCTTTTGCACCAGCATCTCTCGGATCGAGAGACGGGTCCACAGCCTGGCGCGCTTCAGAGTCGCGCAGTATGTCGAAAGCTGCCCGCAAAGTACTGGAAGTACTTGTCTTTGGTGCCGGCCCTGTAGCGACACTGCCAGCCTTCGATGGTACAGCGGCGAGGATATGCGCTAGCTGTTGATCGAGTGACGAGATGGTCTTCGCTTTCATGCGAGGTTCCCTGTCTACCAGAACATCAGGTTTCACTGCCCTCCGCCCCATCACAATGGGATAGCACACACCTTCAGAAAGTCGCTGAGACGCTCAGCCTCGCCAACATCTCCGGAGGCCGGTTTCCTTGTCCGCACTCGCGCATCGCAAACCCGACAAAAATATTTGCCCGTGAGACCGATATGTGATGCAAACTCGACTGCATTGGATTGTCCCCTAACATCGCGAGCACCCAAGGCATGATGAGCACCACCTCCTTCAAGCCGCAATGATATGCCCAAATCCCGCATGCGTCCGCTGCATCCCTAGTCTATCGTGTCAGCTGCCCATCTACCAATGCAAAATATAGTTACTTACTTGAGCATGTCCACGACTGTGTCAAACATCTCGAGGGGCGAGGCAAGATTGGATGTTCCGAGGAAGTGGATGTTATAGGGAAGCTGGGCGTGTTCACGTGGGAGACCAGCCAGCGTGAACAACAACGAATTATGCTTGTTCCACTTTTTGGAAACATTCCCGGATGTATCGTCACAGTAGAAGAAGATTGGGAGCGTCAACATGCGATGTCCATTTCTAGCGCCCGCCATGGATGCGGGAGCGTCAGCACGATGCTACTAAGATGTTCCTCGGCCTCGGAACCCGCAGCATCTATAGGACAGTTGGGAACCTCGGAGTGTTTCTCATGCTCAGCCGTTGGAGGCATCGCGAGAGGGTCCGGGCGGGAATGCATAGCTCCGGCGTCTGACTCTCGACCTGGTTGGACGTACTTGAGAATGCCTGGTATGCCGTCAGTATTGCGTACATGGCCACCCATTGGAATGAATACGCACCGGTGACGCGAGAAGGATCGGGTAGACCATACCAGGCATGATCTCTCGCGAACTCCGGATATGGCGCTAGAAATGACGACAACGGCAGCTCGAAAGTTTCCCGGGCGTCTATAACATACGCCCCTGGCTCGTGAGGATGACCGTAAAGTCGGTGGGAGAGGGCAAAGAATGACCCTTCACGAAGGAACCACCGCATGGGGAGGACGGGCACCGACCGTTGCTGGAAAGCGCGAGTGCCGGTTCTCAACAAAGTAGTCCCTGCCGCCATCCGCATTTAACCATGGGTCCAGCCAGGAGCCGCTAACTTTCTGATGCCACTTTCCTGCCTCGACGCCTCTTGGCAAGTCTCTCCGGGTCTTCGCTATACCAGTGTATGTGCGGCAGACAAGCGGGTTCGCAAGTTCCTGTCACGCAGCATCCGTCAGCCAAGCTCATCACCGCAGAGTCATTGAACAAACATACATCCTGAACGATCTTGCTCAAACTGTTAACGCAAAAGGGGTTGCCGAGCTTCCCATCCACAAGCTGTGGCTCCGCCCCGCAGACATTCACAACCTCCACCCGATGGTCCTTCACCTGATAGACAGAGGGTGAAACCTTGTTTGAGAGCTTCGAGGAGTACCAGATGCACCCTGAAGTTCAGTTTCCCAAAGCACGCCCGTGGAAACGCGGGTCATGCAGTCGCAGACAAGCCTCCTGCAAACGCGCCCTGACCTAAGCATGACTGTATCGCGTATCAAAAATGCGAACGCACCGCTTGCTAGACCATGGGTAATATTGTTCCGGTCGACCGTGAGGCCAGCTTGGCGACCGATGTTGGCATCATCGGATGGGGTAGAACGCCCTCAGATGGCGGGTCTTCCACGCCCGCCATATCCGCGACAGTATGCTCCTCTACCCTTCGAACCGCAGCCCCAACCCCTCATCCTCCTCCTCCATACCAGCCCAATTCAGGCTCGCCCTCGGGATTCTTCCATCATCTGCCCTACTGGCCCGCCCCAGTCATCGAGATCGAGTCGGGCTCGCCATCTGGCAAGGCAGGGCCCGGAATGGTGAAGACAGGATGATTCGTGGATGGAACGGGCGGAAGAACCGGCGCACAATGCGCCACATCCTCGCCGCCGTGGGATTGAACTCAAGTCGCCGGATAGCAGGGGTGCACTGAATGGGCTGGACCCGCGCCGGCTGCAGAGGGGCTAGTGGGAACATCTTCGTCTGCGAGGCCGGACCTTCTGCGTGTGGCGAACACTGTCTTCATGGACCACAGCGACGCTCGGATACATCCAGGAGTTGTGGTCGGCACAAATCAAACATTTGTACCGCCGTCCGTCGACACTAGGAAAGAAGTCTAGAGTTCATAGGAGGTCAACAAGACCGTACGACAACTCGAGGACTCGTGACGTACGGAAGGGGCGACGAAGCTTGTCTGCCATGCAGGCTTAGAGTATGTGGCACTTACTCGATGTACAGACCTCCAGCCCGAGGGTCAGAGGGAGCGCAGATTTGCATCGGGATGCTGCAATGGCGAGCCAACGAATGGGAGATAGGATTTTGACGGGATGCCATCGATATTCCATTGGTCAAGGGGTACACAGGGGTCCTACAGCTAGTACAATGGAAAGAAGAGGGAGTGCTATTGGGAAAACACAGTGTTCATGGGAGACAGATGTCTGGCGGCGGGGACGTCGATTCCCAACGGACTGCGCGTCAAAAGCCAAAGGGTTCCCACGACTATCAAAAAACGACTTCCAGTTGCCTGGGCGTGTACATCCCTGTCCCTGAAAAGTCAAGCTCCATCAGTGCACAGGCAACATCACGAATTTAGCGATGACGCTCCTTCCGAAGGTAGTCTGTCCCATCTGGTTTGACAACACCTCTCTTCAGACCACATGGGATTGCATTGAGTGCGCCTGCAGTCTATATACCTGTACAATTGGTTTACATTTCGCTAGTCGAATGTGTCGAGGTACGTCAACACTTGCTCTGCGCGCGAACTACATTTTTTGTGCAAATGGATGCGGCATCCATAGTCTCGACCGCGATATTGGCCCCTTACCTATCGGGGTATAGGTTCGTGTCCGCAGATTTGATTGTTATCCGCGCAACACGGCCCTCCCATCCGCAGTTTATTGTTACCTACACGCCGTTTGATGGCAAGCGTATCTGCCTTACCATCAACAGAGCATGTCGCTGACACGGAGACACTGTGAGACATGATGTTAATCCCGCTGCACTCGCCCATTCTATCTGTCCTTCCTGCTTCTGGCAACATTCCTATTTATGTTACCTTTCTCTCTCTTGGTCTCCCGGCTCGCTAAAAATGAGGAGCTGTTTCAGAGTTTGAACTACCACACGCTCAGCAGGTTCTTCGACATCATCTCCCGCTACATGCCTCGCATCGTGACTTCAGCACCACGGCGACGGAAAGGCCTACCTCCTCTCCCGGCAAACATTCAGGATGTCCTCGCTTTGAACCTTGCGTTATCATATGCAGATGTGGACATGTTATGGACTAACACTGGCGACTTGCTTCTGAATGAGTACAAGCTTGCGACGAGAATTGATGATGAGTGGGAATTGATGGCGCTCAGCAAAACTGCGCCTCAGTTTGGCCTTGGTGAGTGGGCATATGAGGGCAGGGAATCTATAGCTAATCGCTCGTAGGGGTGGAGATCATGGCGGCACCTATTCGAATGTGTATCGTCGAATCTTGTCCCCAGCGTGGGCTACCATTGGGCGGAAATCAGAAAGAATTCCTTGGAAACTTATTCACGCACGGCAGAGGCGTGCTGCCATGCCAGATAATGACTTTGTACTGCCGAGGTGAGCTTAGCATCATATTCACCTCATGGTTGCCGCTGAACGGGCTTAACTTGTCAGGTTGCAACACAACATACCGACCGAACTACTATGTCTCCAACGCAGACTCGACAAGTTCAGTTCGTCAGTACTACAAAGGTGCCCCGAAATTTGTCGAGGTCACGCAGCACTCCTACGTAGATGAAGAGCTCATACGCTTGTTCCGGCATCAGATGGCCTTTGCGCAGTATGCTATTTCTTGCACTATTCAACTGTGCTGCATCGGCTCATTGCCCTTCTAGTGCGTCTGGGGATGCGTGTGCGAAAATATACAATCTCTCTCATCGCCGCATGCCGACGCCGACCCGACAATAACCTCCGAAATTGTCTGGAATGCATTCTATATACACGCACTACTCCTCCATCACGTTCGTCGCGACTCCGCTCTGCAGCTCCCGCACCATGGCGAACAGGCTGACCGCTTGACGGCTGCGCTCAACGCTTGAAACGAGGAGATGGTTGGAGTTGGGCAACCGCAGTGGGCGCACGCATGCGATGACTGCAAAAAGATTATCAGACAGGAGACGGAAGGCGCAAAGACGTCGGGTAAGTGTCCTCATGGTCTCCGGGAGGCCCGATTAACGCCGCCCTCAGCTCGGATATCGCTTGTGTAATGGACGGTGTTTGTATCGGTCATCCTCGTTGCCAGGTGTATCACTGCACAGAGCCCCTGCGATCTCCACGCGATAGGCACTGCGAGACCCATAGGTCCATGGATTCGATATGCGCCATTAAGGGTTGCGACAAGCCTTGTAACGGATGGCCGATCGAACTTGCAGCAGCCCCGCCATCGCAGCGTGGAGGACGCATTGACGGCAACAAGGCCGAGCGCTGTTTGAACTCAAGCGCCGTCTAGAGGCTAGACATGTGGGGTCCAGCATCCGCGGCGCTGTCAGCGGAGGACATGCCGTCGGGCTTTGATCGACGATCCTGACCTGGATGATCCAGCTGTGACGTCCAATGTCGCCGGCAAGGAGCCGAAAACGCGACAGCCGAAAGGCAAGACTACGCTTACCCACCGGTGGACACATAACGAGCAGCTGCTTGTGCGACTTTGTGGAGTTATAATCTCAAGATGTATATTCTACGAAGCGGAGTCTCTCCCAAATGAACGGGTGAGTTGCCGTCCGATCGTGAAGTCCTTCTGCTAACACATATTTAGCTCTTCCTCAACACCACCTTTCCCAGACACTTTCCTCGTGCACTGCCATCATTCGTGTTCTTTGACAACAACTGCCAGTTGCTCGGCCACTTGGTCAACGTCCAGGACGACCATCTTCTCTGCATGGCTTTCCCCGTGGATGTGTTTCATGCTGTCAACAAGCACAGCGCAGACGACGATTACTGCCAGGAGCACTGCAATCCGGCAGGATTTCCCGAGCTTCTAGACGAGGACGGGGAGTGGATCTTCAACTCCTCAGTATGTGAACAGATCAACGTCTGGGTCGGGAAATTCCTCCCGATCGGCAGGGAGATGTCGGATGTGCATTACAACTTCTTCCTTGACGAACATCGCGACACATAACGATCTCAAGGTCGCGACTCTGGCCTCAAGGGGCGCCGCCCTCGGCTTGTCCCTGTGGAGGAACTCATGACACCCCTTTCCCTGTAGTATGGTCGGTCGCACCAACCCGAACCCGCCCGACGTGCGCGTACTATACTCGTGTCCTTTCTTTCTACATCCGACTCTCGCCGCCCGCTCCTCCACTGCTCCCGTGATGTTACTCATGTTTATCGGTCCACTATCACGGCTGTGTCCCTCCTCCGGTTCCTGGTCGATCGGTACCTATGATCCGATTGTCATTACAGTACGCCACCAGCGCCGTGCTGTGGCGTTCTGTATGATTGCCCAATTAAGTAATGGATTTCCTCATTCGGAGATTCTTGTCAATCCCATTTCGTGGTGTTCCTTGGACGTCCTGGACGTCCTTCGCCTGCGATCTGGCACTCCCGATCCCCACCTGCAGTGCTAAATATCTTTATCATTTATTTGTGTCAATTGGACGCTTGCTCACGCCGAACTTGTTCTCACCGCTGGTCGCATTGGTCCCCGCGTCGCACTGAGGTCACCGCCGCTCCGCGCGGCACTGCTTCTGTCAATTACCCGCCATACGCATAGATATCAGTGTTGCTAAGAGGCTACGGTGTTCACTGACCTGCTCTTTGGCACGCCTACGCAATATGTTCGTAGAATGGTCCACATAACTGATGTGTCAATCATGACATTACATCTGCTGTACGCCTTTATGATACCTATTGCTGTACATGCATACCATGATCTACATTCACGACTGCTCCTGGGCTTGGACGAAGTGACGGTATGTGAATTCCCAAGAGGCCTGATCCACGAGTTCCGCCAATTGCCCAGCCTTCTTCTGTGCCTTTAGCGTGTCCTTCCATTCAGTAGCATTCACATCAGTAAAAATCTCTATACTCCTGTAGTGCTCTGTAGTCTATATAGCATGTGTTGCACAGTTGCAACCCCCCCCTCTGTGTAGTGCACTGTAGCACCAGGCCTCCATTCTGTAGCACTCTGTAGCACGCCGTTGCACACTATAATAACCGGATGAGAACTAATAACAAATAGTAATAGAAGGTTTATATCAAAAGCTTACTCCGGATTACCCAGTCTTTACACCATAGTCTACTTATACCATCCATTTATTCCGACAATTGCCCTCATCGGGAGTTGAACTCCCAGCTCAAGCACTCAAGAATCCAATGCAGTGCTTGATACCACTGCACCAGACTAGCTTGTTTTCCTAGCCCTATTGACTCCTTATATCAACTCTCCTGTAGGCTGGCTTAGGCACTTTACTGACTTCGCTTTTCCGACCTCACCGGCCACCACATATGCTGCCACTCTCTATCCAGGTAGTGAATCAATGACATTTATATTCAAGTAGTCTCTGTATATTATCTAATACATGTATTTAATCAAAGCAACTCACTAACCTCCCGGTACATTGCTATTTAACCTAGAGTTGGACATGAGTATAATATGAGGTGCCGGGCAGTAGATGTCTGTAGCCCTCTGTTGACACTATTGCATAATTCATTACTATGTGCAACTACAAGACATTAATATATACAACAGCCTACAACATTGTACAACATTGTATACAGGGCTGTTACAGTGTGCTACAGGGTCTACCAGTGTTAATATCTATACTACAGCTGCATCTGAGACTACCGTGATCTATATATACCCTATTAATAACTACAAGCCAGTGAACCTTTTACTGATGCAATGGTTTCGCCTCCGTCATAGATTTTTTGAGTCGCATCTGGAACCAGTGCTCCTGCCAGGTGGTCCAGATACCGTGTACGCCTCCTCTGACCCACGCAGAATGTTTCAGCCACCATGATGCATCTTCGGTCTGACTACGGTTGCCTGGGGTGCCATCTTTGAGTTATTAAGCTGGGTTGGGGAATTACGAGTGCTTACCTGTGTAGACCTTTACCACCCCGCGATGACGCCAAGTTCCTCGATAGTCAAACCATCATCATAGTAGGCCCCATCTGGCCCCGCCTGGCCACAGGGTGGCAATGGTCCCGCGGATACGACGCCCGCCAATGAGCTCCTGCTTGGCGCATGTGTCCTCCCCGCCCGCTACGTGTCGCATGATACGCCACACGATGCCGCCTTCATCCGTGGCACGGGCGCAGGGCGCGCGAGATCTCCAAGACGCGCTGGCAATACGAATAATAATTTTGGACGGTCTCACGCCTCTCCTGCTTTCGCCACGGAGGGAGAAATCATCGTCTCGAGGTAGAGGGGATGGCAAATATGGGGCACGGACAGCGAGTGAGGACGATCGCCATTCGGACGGAACTCCGACAGACACCAAGGTCGAAAGGGCTTCTTGGGAGGTCTCAGCCTCATCACGTCGGGCGAGCAAGCAACAGCGCACCCATCGCGGATGTGAGGAGTGACCAACTTTGATTGTCAGAGTCTTTATGAAACCGCACTAACACCCATCGGGAAATGTTGTCCAGTTCGAAGACGTGTTTCGGAGCTCGATGATGCTCTAGCGAAATGGACATGCGGAGGTTTGGGTCGTGAAGGAGGTAGGACGGGTTTCGTTTGTCTAGATCCCAAGTGACTCAAGTGCTCGGACTTCCGATCGCCTTCAAACATGGCCGAGGTCCAACCTGCAATGCTTGCTCGATGGCGGGTCGGGCAGGTTGGTTGCCTGCTCGCTGAATATCTGGGGGAGGCGGTTTGCCCATGTTTGATAGTCGACTCGGGAACGCGCGGCGCTTCTGTCATCGTGATCCCGCATCAAGAGCAGAGGTGGTAGTTCGGGGCAGGCCCACGCCGTGGATGTTGCGATCCTCCGTGTTAGTTCAGGAGCACGCCGAGCCCTCGGACGAGGCGCTTGAGGACCGCGCGCTGAAGCTCGCGGTCGAGGAGACGAGCGCGAGAGCGCGGCAAGTGGCGGCCGTGGGCGGAGAATGGCAAGTCGCTGCGCCGTAGGCGAGCTGATCTCATCGTGACTCGACACGGTCGCGTTCGAGGACTGCCTGCGCGACGCGGCGCGCGAGCTCGCGGAGTGTCCTGACGCCGCGATCATCCAGCACGAAGTCGGACGTGATGCAGGTCGCGCACCACTACTTCGAACGGGATCGCGCACTTTACGCCGCAGGATCAACAAGTGCATCTCGATGGCGCGGCGCCAACGGGAGGTCGCGCCGCTTGTCGGGCACAATGCTTTCCTCCAGTGGAGCGCTGCAGGACGCGCGCTTGTGGACCCCGCGGATGGGAAGAAGAAGATCTGGTCGGAGACGAACGTGTCGGAGGACTTTGACATGGCCCTGAGGTTGCAGCTTGCGGGGTACATGATCCGCTGGGCGACCTACTCCGAGGGTGGGTTCAAGGAAGGCGTGTCGCTGACATGCGACGATGAGCTCAACAGGTGGCAAAAGTATTCGTACGGTATGTGCCCTCTTGGTCTTGTCAAACAGTCGTTGTGCTGATAGGACGTAATTCTTGCAGGGTGCAACGAGCTCATCTTCAACCTCTTATCGACTGGTGGCGCTTGGGACCCATCAACAAGCAACTGAGGACTTTCGCGTGGTCAAGTGCTCCAGTGCACTACAAGATCAGTATGATGGCTTGTACGTCTTCCTCTTCACTGCAGCATGAGCCCCGCTGATAGGTCTTCGCAGACATGTTCTCGCACTGCACGCACGGTTCCATGAAGCTAGACTTTGTATGCTGACCAGTTCCATAGATGGTATTGCGCGCCCGCGGTGCTCTCGCTGCTCAACTACTTACTTCTCGGTTGGAACCTTCCAGTGGGTTTCGCCATTTGACCACAATTTTATATTCACGAATGCTCAGGTGGACGGGTTTTATGAGCACAGTTTCAAATCTGGCTTGCATGCACAGTGGTCTTCCCGGCGCTGGAAACATCGGCTTCACGTTGCTCGAATACCGCTGGGCCAGCGCAACCTCCTGGACTCGCCATTGAAAACCTCACATGGGTACCCTTCTTGTTGAGTTCTCCTTCCTTCCGCTCTGTAATTGAGTGCTGACGCCACCGCAGCTTTTTCTTCTTCGGCGGGCTCAGTATCCATCTCTCCCAGGCCCTGCTCGCCCACCTCTTCTCGTACAACATCACATGGGGCGCGACCAAGAAAGAGGTTGAGCGGTCGAACTTCTGGCAGGAGGTCCCCAAGATCCTCAAACGGTTCTGGATCGCTGTTCACCATCAGCCTCGCGTGCTGCGCCGCGATGGTCATCCTCGCCACGGACGCTGTCCCCATCGGCTGGCGCATCTTCGGCTGGGACTGGGCCATTATCGTGCCACTCGCGTGAGTCTTCCATGTCCGCACTTGCACACATGCTGTTCCTCGTTACTCACCAAGACCGGCCACAGCATCATTGCAGGCTGCCATATCGCATACCCGGTGGGTGATGCTTCCCTGCTGTGAACGTTGCGGCACAGGCGATGACTGACGTGCCGAGTTGACAGATCGTTCTCAATCCGTGGTTCATGGTCTTCTCATATTGAAGGCTGCGCTGGCAGCGCTTACTTGTCACGCTCCTGAACTTCGCATCGCCTCGCGGCACGGCGCTCTCCTGCCTATCCGCTTGTAATTTATCCTTGGACATGATGGGCGGTAGCTGCTCGGAGATAGAACTCGCGTGTTTTTCCCTTTGTACGTTTCTCGGACTGTCGGGCTTCTCATATACTACATATCTGTGTCGCGCTAGAAACACCTATTGGGCCAACCTCCCGATTGGGCGCTTTCCTCCACAACTAAAATGCGAGTACTTAGTATCTGTGGCTTCGCTATGGATTCCTACTTGTTCTCGTCAGCGAGGATGATGTAACGAGCCTTGAACCACGACAGGCCCGGGAGCCTCTCGAATAGCCCATCCAAGGGGCTGCCACTTGAAGCACAGGTATGTTTCACAGCCAAGGAAGATACTGTCTCATGTACTAAGCTTCAGGTGTCGGCAAGTGTCCATCCCATGCAATCCATAGCCGTAAGGTTGGAAGTACACACCCAGGAAGTGGAGAACCGACTCGCTGTCGTAGTTGACGCTCTTGATGTAATGTCGGAGGGCATAGTGTAGGAAGACACAGTGGAAGAACGGTTTGAGCTCGTCCACGAGAGCAGTGTGAATGGGTCCAGGGGTAAGCAGCGCTACCGCCGCGGCTACGGAAGTGTATTGCCAAGTTCCCTGAATGCACAACATGAGCCATTGAGCTGGTCAACGTAAGTGTAGGGCCGCACTACTCACTATTCGCTCCGATTATCGATTTAGGCGCATCCCGTGTTCCTTTAGATTGACCATCTCCCAGTCGGCAAGACTCCACCTCAACGAACCGACAAGGCCGCCACGGAGACGCCGGACGCACAAATAGATACCGTGAGCCTGAGGATGTTGCCTGCCAAACCAATGTCGCGTGTAGCAACTGCGCCTGGTAGCAGCTTGCCAAAGCTTGCCAATGAACGGAAGCCAAATGCAGCGAGTACGCAATCACACGAGGACCGACAGACGGAGACTCACCCACAACGCAGTCGAATATTATTTGAGCGGTTGTCGAGAATACTCCGAGTCGGCGAGCAAGAGGCATTGCAACCTCCTGCACCACGAGACAGTTGTGGTTCGCGAAGCCGCAATGAGTCGGGCGGTCTGAGCCAGTCTTTATCCAGCTGGATTTCTTCGGAGGCCTCGCTGCCGCCATCTGAGTTCGCTGTCGCTTCCTCGCATGGGCTCCTCGAAAGCAAGGCGCTCCCACCGGCCGGGCAGGAGCCTGTCTCAGACTCGACGCCGCAGTTCTCGCGACTCCCACGCAACTCCCACGCATTCCGCACGGTCTCCATACTCGCGTGTCGCCTACTGGTGTCACTTGCCTGGTAGTCTCCACTGGCAGTGTTTGTAGAATTTTGCGGGCGCTCGGAGCGCGAGAGAGGAGAGGAAGGGCAAGAACGAATGGGATTTGGGTTTGGCCGATGCAAACGCGTGCCGTACATCGTAGACTGACGCGCCTAAATACACGAAACTTCTCCTCGCCCAATGTGTATGCCGCTCTTGCTTCATTGTAACTTATGAGTCATATGGATTATCGGGTTGTCCCTGCCCTCTTTCAACAAATTCGAGTGGTTCAATAAAAATAACCTACTTCGAATGCCGCTTCATCAGCAATTTCCCAAGGAGCTTATAGCTCCTTGCGTGTCTTAATTAAGATGGCTCAGGTAACAAGTAGGTCAAGAACAATAAAAAGTTGAGCAATGCAATAATGCAGTCCCCATAAGATAACAAGGAGCAACTTTGCCACTTGCAAGTTATGTGGTTCTAGGGTAAACATAAGACAGCTAAGGACTTATGTCATAAGACCTTGACCACCTAGAATGCTGAGGCAGCAGCTGACCAGCAAGCATATTGAATTGGCACACGGTGATGGGTATCCTGCCCGCCTGCGCTGGAAACCGCAAACGAGCTGTCCGACTCAAGTCATCCGCAACTGCCGCGGAACCCGCGACCGCATGCCACCGACCTACCATTCCTACCACGCCTTCCTTCTGCTCTCTTTCTGTTCGGTTTCCTTCTCAGTGGTGTCCCTACAATGCACAACATACGCTTAGTATAGCGCATCGCGACGTAGTAGTTAGTTGGTTCCCTTAGCGCATATGGTCCCGAGACGACGCACATAGCTATCCTGCCATCTCGCCATCCCGCACTGTACACAGCATTACGTAGCCGCTCGAATGCTCGCTTTCCTATGTTTGTAAATTTTACAACCATCTGTACCTTCCCAACCACCACTACCACCCTACTCACGCCCCAAAAATCCAATCTCTCTCTCTGTTGAACTCGGCTGCGGCGCCATCGCCTCTCGCCTCCCGACTTCCGTCAGCCGCCTTCGACTTCGCCTCCCCGCGCCTCCCGACTGTCGCTTACGCCCGCGGCGCGCCCTACACTCGCCCCGAAACTCGAATTGTCGGGTGCTGCCCAGCACTCTCAAGACCACGAAACCTTTTGTATCCCACTCATCTCCTCTCCCCTACCCTACATAATTGTTTTCATAGCGGTTCTTCCGCTCCGCCCATTAGTTCCCAGTAGCTGTCCGGCGCTGTCCCTTCCTGTCGCACACCCTACAGCTTCAGCTTCCTTTCCTCTCTCCCCTAGGCGCACGCTGACAGACTCTCGCACCTTCGACCGCGCACTCATAGAGTGTTTAGGTCTATCAACGGTGAGAAAAGCCAGTACATAGGTCATGGTGATAGCCAGCTCTTGAGCTTGAACTTGCTGATGCTTCAAGCACACGTCCGTCTTGATGCCCTCAAGAGTTCACGTCCGCCTTGATGCCCTCGGAGTTGACGCAATCTGTGGAATTCTGGTGGTAGATATCAGTCGTCGTCATACCCAATACCGATAGTCATGTACACGACCCAGCCGCCTAGTGTTACAACAATAGTATACGATCCCAGTTCCCAAAGATATCTGCGAAATCCTGGCGAAATGCGAAGCAACAAACCAAGTTAGAAGTCACGCGTGGTAAGAGCAAGCCGACTCTGCTCCAGGACACGATTGGTGGAGGCGGGATGGACATGAGGTCCGCGGTTGGCCGTAAAGGCAACAGAGCCCTGCACGGTGGCCTTGATGTGACAGAGCGTCTGGAATGCGACACTCCGTGCGAACTTCAGTTTCTTAGCGTAGGCGTACGACACCTTCAGCTGCTCGATGTTGGCGGAGCAAGCGAGCAGGGTGTCCGACGGGATCTCCGGGCCAGCCGCATACGATCGCGCGAGCTCATCGTACTCAGCTTGCGCTGACTTGCGCGCACCGCCACCCACCTTACCCTTCGCCGACGGAGTGGACTTGTTGGACATGCGACTTCTAATGGCTTGCCACTCTTTGATGTGAGCGTCCACGCGTTCTGTATGGGGCAAGGTCGGCCCCTACAGTCCAAGGCCGGAGGAGGTCCTCGCCATTGCCAAAGAACGCTGGCTTCAGGCCATCGTGACGCTTGATCTGTTCATCCCGCATCTTCCGCCTGGCGCTGAATAGGTAGTCTAGAATGAACTGGCCGAGTGCCCGGTTCCGCCCAGTGAAGGGCGGGCTTTGGTCGCCCGCTGCTGAAAGTTGTCGCCTTCCGCGGCTGAAGGGAAGGAGGCAGCTCTCTCTTGAATGTCCGCTTGTCGCTCTCTGAATACGCCGCCCTGACGCGATGACCCGCCTTCCGAGAGTCCAGCACGGTGTTGAACCTAGGCAGGTTAGTAAGTCTAGATGAGGTACGCACTGTGTGCTTATATGAACATGTGCCGGATCGCCTCTGGCGCATCGTATTCTGAACGCCGAATGCCGAGCCTTCGTGGTACTGAGAGTACAAGCCGATCAGTGGGATAGAGAGGCCCAACTCGAGGTCCATGTGGTGAGCGATGGTGCTAAGGGTGGCGTTGTTCATCCACCCGCAACCGCCGGGCGATGCACTCTGCCGCGCTTCTTGTCCGGATCATCGAGGGGTGCAACTGGAGAGGTCTCGCTTGTAAAGGAATGGGTTGAAAGCGAGTGAACGTGACATACCGTCGCCAGCCGTATGAAAGACTCTGTGTTCAGGGGTATGCGCACCAAGAGCACCAAGATGGAGAAGCCAAGATCGAAGCATGTGGCCCACTTCGAGATTGGCCGCGTAACATACATGATGCACGTGAGATATAATCGTCAATGAAAGTGCCAGTGAACATACCTGCGCCGCCATTGCGCTCCATGGAATTTTGCCATGCAATGAAGTCCATCAGCGTGATCCGCCGCTGCCTCCCAGCACCCGAGCACCGCACTCGTAGTCCTCCGGAATCTCCATGAGGAAAATCTTCTTGTCCTTCAGGAGAAACGCGACAAATACTTGGCCGCACAGGATGAACTTCTGGGTGAAGAAGGCCCGGAGCTCGTTGGCGCTTTGTTCACGACATTGTGCGGAATTGACAATTGACCATCTGTCGGAATCTGAGGAAACAGGCGGTCAGGCACGACTTGGCGATCTCCATCTTCGCAAGGACGCAGGCGGAAGCTCTCGCCTGTCTCCTCCAACCGCACGACCTGCTGGATCCGCCCCGTACTAGTTCAGCGCCTCCATGAAGTCGCCCTGCAGGCCAAGCCGCGTCCGCACTCCTTCAATGATCGCAGTGTCTTCGCGGTCGAGCTCAGACCTACATATACGCTAGTGACTGCCGTGTCAATACCATTGGAAACACACCACAGAGCCGCCAGATGGAAAGACATCTCCGAGTGCGCGAGACCTGCAAAGCGCTGCCGTTTGGTCTGCGCAGGGACTTCAGGGCCTCTCTGATTGGATCACCGTATCCCAGCTCCATAAGCCTCATGAGACCCCGCGAGCGATCTCGCACTGGACTGGATCCTGTCAAATAGCCGCTGCGCCCCCGGAATGTGCGAAGATGTAGACGGCGGGCAGTGTCAACGGGTCGAGCGCTTCAGATGCTCGTGGTGACGAGAGGGGCTGGCCGATGCAGAGGTTGCTTCCGACTGATCGTTAAAGCTGACGGCCCTGTTGAGGGTGTTCGAGATCCGAGTGATCGTCAGCGTCTCGACCTTCGAATGGTGTGGACTCGGGACCCGCTATGTTGGTTTGCGTGGCTGCGAGCCTGCCTGAGCGAGACGGTGTCTGTGGGATGGAGTCCATCTGGTGCATCGTGTGATGTTCCCGAGCAGACAGATGTCTGGGGACTTTGGCGCCAGACGCGGCGCAGCTTTCCATGACATAGACCATCAGCAAAGTGCAAAATCCGCGGGCAAGATTGGGCCAATCGGGTCTGGGACTCCAAATCGGGCCACTTGGGTTCGAACCCAAGCAAGCCGATTGAAGCCGATTTGGGAGAATTGATTGGTTCACTTGCATGCTAACGCGCCAAACAGGCTTCAGGTCCCCAAGACTTACGCCGCTCATCTATGATGATTTCGCTTATTAATGTCCTTCTTACGCTCGCTACAAAATGGGATAGCACAGAACATAACATACCGCTGGAGGGCACAAACCCGCACCAGGATTCGGAAGGTCCCGATTTAGCACCTGCCGCTCTGCCGAACGACGTTGCTCGGTTCCGAGGACAGAACCTCTGCCCGACATAAAACCCGCCGTGTCATCCAACTTTGGACGAAACATTCTCTTCCCGCGCCTCACCATGATCCCCGCCTAGTGCCTGCTGACTTCGCCACCAGCCCCGAAGTCGGTCAGGTGACCGTGCTTCACTGCACAGTCGGGTCTTCACTGGCATACATTGGGGCCACGCCGGCGCACACTGGCATTACTACCAGCATACATGGCACACTGGCATTACTACCAAGGTGAGTCCGCATATATGCATATGCTTCGTGCGTACTATCTTGTTCCTGAGCTGCCGCGCTGTGCAGGTGAGTACGCTGTCCAGATGTTGAGCGTGTCCGGGTACGTGGTCTGCCAGCCGCGCCTGTGGTAGTCAAGGTGAGTCTCGTCTCGAGCGCATTCTCCTCTGTAAGGTCAGTCGCCATCCACAATCCCATCTGGTCTACGTCATTCCCAGGCCCAAGGTATGTCAAATGCCCATTTACTCTGAGCGGACAGGCTGCTTATGTCATCCGGTTGGGAAAACGGCGAGACTAGGTAAAACAATGCGTATTTGGTTGAATGTATTAGTATAGCCAATATAATTCTTCGCTTTACATGACTGAATCGCCAGCGCTGCTGTATAACCCGTCCGTGTAATCCGCGGCTATTATTATCCGCCCTAGCAAATTGCTGCGACTGACCCAATTGCGCGGGTCAATCGGCTTCAATTGGGCCAATTGGGCTTGAAGCCGATTAAATCAAACTTAAGGGGCTTACCACTGAGAATTGGGCTGATCGGGTGGGTTGTATTTGAGCGTATTCAAGCCCGTTGAAGCCCGCACATTCTGCAATTTTGCTGATGACACTCTCCATTTCGATCATTGGCGGGCGAGCTGGGGTGATCATGTGGAATAAACGTACTGATAAAGTCCTCGCTAACATTGACTAGAGAAGGCAAGACACAGTCTGGCCCGGGGTCAGCAGCAGGGAATAGGATGAAGCAGGACATCGCACTGACCAGACACCTTCGAATCATAGCCCAGTGGTCATCGCTTCTGCCACTCAGTGAGCAAACAGCACTTATAGATGCAGGATTCCGATGAGCAGTACCCACAGCGTATGCGGTCGACCACGTTGCTTGGCTAGTAGGA
The DNA here is from genome assembly GCA_020736865.1 of Ganoderma leucocontextum. Taxonomy (NCBI): domain Eukaryota; kingdom Fungi; phylum Basidiomycota; class Agaricomycetes; order Polyporales; family Polyporaceae; genus Ganoderma; species Ganoderma leucocontextum. The sequence continues at coordinate 2,410,418 of JAHKGY010000009.1, forward strand.
GGATAAGGGTGTCATGACTCCGAGTCGGACGTGGAGGAGTTGCTCATCAGAGAGGCTGGAGATTGCAGCGAGCATGAAGATGGGCAGTGCTATGGCGATAAATGCAATACTAACAAGCAGGAGATGGTGCGGCCGGCAGTTATGGGGCAGGATGATTAAAGAGGATGGATGCTGGAGGCAAGATGGTCTCGGTCGCGCCTGATGACGCTCCGATCCCAATCGCCAATTAGCGCTGAGTGTCCCGGTTGTCATGTCAAAGTCGAAACAACTCATCGTAGGCATTTCGCCTATCATACATTTAGGTATAGAGCAAGCAACGAAGCAAGAGGGCGGAGCAAAGTACACAATACTGACAAAAATGTAGAGAAGGTGTCGAGGAACCAGGACTCTCTAGGTTCGAGGGAACCAGGACCTGTTACCTGAATAGGATCACCTATGCTTACACCAATCAAATGAGCTGCTCTAATGATCGTATGGATATGGATGACAGAAAGCATGGGGATGCGCCACCTCCCTGGAGCGAGGAAGATAGGCCGGTTCAACCACCCAAAGGCCGGTATCCTCGTCAGGCTCGTCGTCAATGCGCCAGTACCAGTGGACCACTGCGCACTGGTAGAGCTCTCCACAGTACTTGAAGGAGAAGAACAGACGAACTCGAGCAACGTCCATACCAAGCAAACCGGGGCATCGCTAAGCGCCGATTGACAAAGACACAGTCGGCGTGGCGGCCCATTGCGCCACCTCGGGTTGCGCGAATAAACTCACGGTGCATGCCACCAACTCCGAGGGGTCGCTTGGGGCGTAGAATGTGGCACTGGCAGAGTAAAATACGGTGATGGGCTCGTTGTCGAATGGAGGGCATAGTGTGAGCTCGAGAGAGGCACCAGAGAGCTTGCTGTTTGGGTTCAACTGGTAGAAAAGGAAACGCGGATGTGGTCGCAGAAGTTGGGAATATTGAAGTCTCTGCCCAAATGTTCTACATTTTTCGGGTGCTGGCGTTCTAGATAACGACAAATTGAGTGTACTGACAAATAATAGGATCATGGGTGAACGTACGGGGAGTGAGGGCCATGGTTATATATGCAAGGACGGTCGGGCCTTCCACAGACCCATCGTTATCATCTACTGGATGGCCAGGAGCCCGAGGGTGCACGCGCATCTTCTTGGTAGCTTGAACGTGTTGTGGGTTCCCGGGTACTAGAACAGAATATGATTAATTCGCAATCAAGCCCAGAATCACAATATACGCACACAATGCGGACTGGGCCGCAGAAAGACATGTTCCCACTAACATTCCGCAGTCCGCAAAGTCAACTCGGCAGTGGCCAGCTTGTCAAGCCGCTGATTGGTGAGAAGCATCTGATCAAGGGCATCAAAGCGGTTTGAACGACGCCATGGCTCCTTCACGGCCTTGATATGCTTCGACTCTGTGATCGAGGAACATAACCCGTTAGGTGCGCCAAAATCCTAGATGCGGTCCATGTAGTGATCAACGGAATGCTGTCGAGGAAGCGAGAACCCCTGTGCACGGACTCCAGTTTCACGGAAGATCTCCCGATACTGCCGGAATCTCTGAAGGGTGTCCTCCATCTGGTGAAGTGTTCCTCCGTATGGACGCTGCGCGGGCAAGATAGCAAAATTCGAGAAAGGCCCTGATCGTGAGAATCATATCCCGTGGCACCAGACCATCAATTGCGGGAGGTAGATCTAAACACGTTCAGATGCTGAATGGTATCAAGTCTGAGAGTGATACACCTTACCTTCATTAAGGCCTTTGAATCATCCCCCGTCCACTGTTTGAAACCTCGTCCTTCGTGAAAGTGATGGAGCCCGGAGAATGGTGGGACGACAGCAATCCTGTACATACAACAAGTAGTTTAATAGTAGTAGCAGCGCTTAGATAATGGTAGAACTCACCGACGATCAATCTCCGCCAACAGCTCAGCCGCGGCTGCCTCACCATGTTCGCGTTTCAGATACTGCTCGATCCACGTCACGAGGTGATCTTTGAAAGTCCCTTTGATGAGTTGATGGAGGAGATCGGGCGCAATGAGTTCGTGGATATCGCCCGGTCAAAGTCATTGGTGAAAGGCTGCATGCAGACTATATTACGTCGATGTCACAAGGTTATGGCGATGGACAGACTTGCCACTACATCACCCACAAGACCGTAGTTATCCCAAAGAGAGCCCAGCTCATACGTGCTCACAAGATGCTCCGTGTGGTTCCGCAGCGCGTTAAAAACTCCGACCCTTCGCCGAGGTCTTTGTTGCTAGCTGTACAGCTAAACCAAAACATAAGTATATTCAACAGTTGGAGTGGATAATCGACGACATTGACACCATCCTTGCACGATGCACGAGCAGTGCTTGCTCTGGGTAGTCGGCAATGTATGGCCCAAGACCGTAGATGATTTTGCGATAGTGACCGCCACCGCGAATGGACAACCTGCGTGTCTTGATGCCTGGCTGAAGAGATGCGAATGCGGAAAGGGATGTGTGGAAGAGTTGCCGACGGAACTTCCGAAAGTGGAGCTATCAGCATGCTGTCGACTTGCTGTGGGAGATAAATAATCAATCAGTCAATCGGACTCGCCTTCGACGAGTGGATACGTACTTTTTGGACATGCCAGGAAGGCGATGACAGCCACGGCATTGCGATGAGCACGTCGGACATTGTTGTGAACATTTCCAATCGACAAGTAGAGGGGGTAAAAGTCATTCTGTCCCGTCGCCACTGAAACCGTCGTCTTATCGCTGCCAAGAATAATCGGAATAAAGGACGCGTCTTTCACATTGGGCACGTCGTTCGAGATAGCATTCTATGCAATGATAGTGAGCTATCAGTTGAGAGCAAAGAGTTAGGGACGCATCGCCCGCCTCCATGCCCATTCACCACCCATGAAGTTCTTGAGTCGCCGCTTTCCTGCAGCATCGAACTCGCGGTGGACCGTAGTCGAGCTCGTTCTTGAAGTCTGGGTTCGACAACATGTTCAAAACCACGGAGTGAGGTTCTCGGAAGTAGATGGTGTGCGAATCCGTCATCCAGGTAGGGACTTCGCCATCCGGCTTAGGACCATCATACGACAAGTGGAAGCTGTCCCACCTGATATCTCCAAGGGGTGTGCTGTCAATTGTTTCGCATAAGTCGGAGTGGTTCGCAAATGGGGCGTTGTCATCATGTTTCAGGAGAGTGGCACTCCACAGATCCAACAACGCATCAATGTTGCCAGCAGACATTTGCTCCTTGGCGCATAAAAGGTCGGCGAGCTCAAGGCGGCACGCCCTTGTACGGAAACCAATCGCTTGAAGCTCGAGCGGTAGCGGCGGCGCGGAGTTCCGCTGGGCAAAACTTGGCCAGTGGAATCGCATGGCTTGCCTAGATGAATGGAGAGGAAGCTATTTAGATTATGCATAACCTGAGGTTATTCACGATACAGACCTGTGATGATAGGATGATATTCAAACATAAGACTACCGTGATCGGATGATGAAGATGACGTCGAAGGAGATGAAGGGGCATATCCAGCTTGGTTGGCGTGGTCAGCAAGGCCCGCAGGGTGAGCGAGTCCGTGTGGTTGGCGATGAGGCCCGCACGGTCGGGCGCCAAGGTCAGCAACGGCTCGCCTGGTCAGCGGCGAGGACCGCGCGGTCAGCGTCGAGGCCGACACGGACTCGGAATCCATGTCTTCGCCAGTACGGTCCTGGTCGTCGAACTCTAAGTCATCAAACTCCTGGTCGAAATTGTCATCCGACAGAGGGTCCAACGGCGGAGCTCGCCGTCGAGGGTGTCGCCTACATCCACTGACTCGGCCAATGGCATCGGAGGATCAGAGTCAGGAATATCGACAGCAACCGGTGATCCAGTTCGACGCCTCAGCCAGAAGAGCTCTGTAAAGGATAGTAGAGCGTCAGTAAGCTATGTTACAAGCCAGAAAGAGAAATTTACCGCATAGGCCTATTAATGCTGAGGTGCTGTGCCGCATTGGCCCGACGGGCGTGTAAAGGTGTACGGAAGCTGGCTGGACATCGGCTTCATCATCCGAATCCGAGTCATAATTAACGGGCAACAAAGGAGGCATATCTGGGTCCGCCCAGTCTGGGTGGCAAGAACGCATATGTTGAGTAAAGCCAGTCTTGTTTTTCAGGACGCGGAGGCAAGAAGTGACGGGCAGGCGTAGTCGATCATGCTGTGCGTTGTTGGTTGTTGGTCTAGGTGAGAGGGTGGGGAAGTAGAGACAACGCACCGAGACAGTTATATAGTCAGAGCGGTTATCCCGCTTCCCGCTGCGACTCTCAGACAGAGGTCAGCAGATCCATGCTTCAGACCATGAACATCAGGCTATAGAGCTGCTAATGACAGGAAATGGGTTCACGAGTCATGGTCTCATGGGACTGGCTTAGTACGCACAGCGGCACAAAGAGACGTCCATGACTCACGCACAAAATGTTTGTCGATGAGAAAGGCATCCTAGAGTCGCATGACCACCACTGGCATTGCACCGACTGCAAGATAAGTCTCAGTATTGCTTCAAACCACCAGTACAAGTTGCTTACATGATCGTTCACCTCGCAGGCCGGCACTGCGGATAGAACAACACTCCTACCAAGGCCTTCAAAATACCATTCAGAGACCAATGCACGGCGTCGTCTGACCGGGCAGCTCAGACCACCACCCTCGCCTCCTATCCCGCCCATTATCAACGCCCCAAGAAATCGGACGACGGGATATATGTTGGTGTCATCTGATGATTGGCCTGACAAAACACGCCGTAATCTAAGCGTCCTACTGAGATCGTCCACGATACCTCCAGCTTGTAATTGTATCTATACAGTCCACCGAGTTAGCTAGCCGTTATGATTATGCATGTCTTGAGAGTCCGAGAGATGTACCTCCAGCGCAGCGTCAGCGCAGCGTCAGCGCAGCGTCAGCGCCCCAGCGGTCTAGACTCTGCGCAGAGCTCGAATAACTCAGTCGCGAACTCGCAGCTTCAGTGGGAAAGCTAGGTCTTGGGCTCGACCGTGAGGTCTTCATCCTTGTCGAGCTTTCTGATTTCAGTCTGGTGTGTGATACAGAGAGAGTAGGGAGTTGTGCCGGGGGTCTGAGTCCATCAGAATTGAGAGGATGTTCCAGGTGAGGGTGTTCAGGCAACGCTGACTTGATTGGCGGCAGAAATGCATAATTGATGACCACGTACCTTGATTCAGAGTTGTCTCCAAATCTCTTCCTCACAGAAGCACCACCGGAGCACAATATTGTCCATGGCAGACTCCAGGTGACTAGTACCCCACGCAGCTGTCCTAATACGCCGAGGCCGAGCTTGATACTCTTGAGCGCTGTCGAGGCCGTGAAGGTCAATAGATTGTCGGACTGCCAGTCGAAATCAGCATTTGAGAGAGATGAGAGATGATGAGAGATGACAGAGACGAGAGATGCGAGATGCGAGATGCGAGACGAGACACGAGACACAATGAGAGAGAGTACAGAGGATGAGAGAGTACGAGAGACGAGAGGTGACAAGAGACGAGAGACGGCGGATTCATCCAAACTGTGAACGTTTGAATGTTTGAACAGTGAACGGAGACAAAAGCCACTGAGCTGAACGAAGCCCCAGACGGTCGGCAGTTAGCGCCGGGCTGATGATAGCCGCCAGCCACAATGCTCAGTCGCATTAGATCGAATTGTTTATGAATAACACATGCACAAACCCCCCTTTCTTACTATTCAAAACCAAAGAATGCTATAGTAAGCCCATAGGAAAATCCGTTTTATAAGCATAGCTTACCGTCTTGTCCCAGCTTTATGTCTTGACGAAAGGTGGGCGCTACACGATCCTTTCAGCTTCTCCCGCCTCTCAACTCTAGATCATCCCTCTCCGCCTCTCTATCCCTCTCCGTCCCCTCCAGTTGGTACAAACATCTTTGAGCAGACCAAGTGAGTTAAAATCCCGCTACTAGAGAGGGTACAGAACCTTAGCCCTCCCACACCATACGCACTCCCATTAGTTTTCGCCGCCCTCTCACCTTGCTCATCCTTGAAGACATTCTTTTACCCTAGCATTGGCCTCCTCAACTTCTCCACCACCTGTTTACTCAATCATGCTCCGCTCACCTGACCGCACTCCCTGGCGCCATCGCTCTCTACCCCAGCCATCCCTATGGCACAATTGTTTCCGCCCTTGGCTGCTTGACTTCTCCAACTCTTCTCGCTGCTCCTCCACACCTCAGATATCGGCATTGCTCGCTCTCGGCTTTGTCGCCAGTCCCACCGACTTCAGCCTCGCCCCACAGTCCACTCCCGACCTCCGTATTCCAAACATCTAAGCACACGGAGTTTGGAGTGACGAGGACAGTTTAGTGTGACGCCTAGGGCATCAGTACGTCCGCTTCACTTCTTTCTTTCGACCCATTATCTACCCATACCCTCTGCCACCACGCCCGCGTTTGCGTTTTCTCATTAGAATCCACCCTTTCCGCCCTTGTGAACGTGGGGCTTAATATTTCCTCAATGGTCAAGTGTCTGGAAGAGGTCTGTCACCCTTCTTATCTCTCCGCAGAGCGACGCGACTGACGCTCCTGTGGCGAGCATTGCCGCTCGCCGGAAGGGCATCCGCAGGTCAGGACAGAACTTGGCAAAGGTGCAGGTGCCTGGTTCTTTAAGATCTCACCCGCCACGCGCCCTGCGGTCCCGACTATAACAACAAAATGAGTGTCGCTCCTGCTGCCCACCAGTAACAGGGGACAAGATAGTTGTCTCCAACCTACCATATGACGTGAATGAGATGCAAGTCAAGGTGAGCCGCGCGTCCCACATGATCACATCAACCGCACACACCGCACTCAGCATGTCCGAGAAGGCGAGCATCGAGCAGGTCCCGTCGAGTCCGGTGGAGGAGACGTCCCTCCAGTCCCGGAAGGAGGGCGCGATCGCGTATGGGGGCGACGACACGCTCCCACCGCCGCCAACGCTCAGCGCGGAGGGCTCATCAAGTTTGCGCAGATGCACATTCTCTCCGAGATCAAGCACAACGCGCGAATTCCCATCCAGGACGCGCGTATCAGCTGGTGGGTTGTGTGGACGGCGACCGGCGATATCGCGCCGGACACGCACTCGCTGACGTGCTTTGCCTGAAAGGCGAAAATTTTGGTAAGTGTTAGTATTGCTCTTCCTTGTCGGACAGTGACACGTATTTGAATGCAGCATGCGTGCAGCAGCCGGACAACTTAGATGAGTCCCTCTATATCCAAGGTCGGCCGACTCGACATTTGAACGTGCAACCGCGACACTGAGAAATGTTCTGACTTGCCTGTTGCCAGGTCTCGTGTCCATCTCCCGTTCGCCGCACATTCATCCTGGAGACGGTAAGGATCGAGATCGCGCATATAGCTTGGGTTGGTTGCCACCTAGAGAGCTGCTGACTGTTCTCGTAGTACAACAGGTGCGGTAATGCACGAGCAATCGACATCCATGTAGGAAGCTGACCAGACCGTCAGAAAGGGTGCGAGGGTGCTGGGTGCTCGAGAACCGGGAGGACTGTCGGGCAGATGTGATGAAGGTAGGGAGGTAAGGAGTGGATGGCAGTAAAGCTGCCGGAGGCGACAACGTGAGGCAGCCGCATGCTGCAGGGCACGGAATCGAGCTCAAGAATGAGAGAAAAGCCGATATATCACTCGAGAGGTTGTGGTACGGGTACAGGAGTCTATCTACCAAGTCAGGGCCAGCGGCCGAGACTATGACACCGAGCCAAACATGAACACACAACAGCCACAGTGCTACAGCCACAGCACTACACTAGGTACCATGGCATAAGCAGGATCCCCGCATAGAACGGGCTACAGCCCCATCATCTCCCCCCCACTAAAACCTGAACTGTCCTCGGTTCAATCATGCATACCATAGACGAGAAGGAGACGCAATGCCACGCAGGCACGAGAACGATACATAAGACTGACACGCAGCAGCCTATATGTAGACGACGAGACGAGACGCAAGACGCAAGACGCAAGACGCAGACGCAGAAAGGTATGATGACTAATGGGGGACGTAGAAGATTCAGGGTCGGGGAGACCTGGGTTGTGACCGCTGTCGAACGCGAACGACATGGCGGATCGGCGCGAAACTTGGCAGAGCGCTCGATCAGATGGTAGAGGACGGACTTCCCAAAGATGGGACAAGTCGGCAAAGCATCGGGTGCAGGGGAGTGGTGTGAAGGCGACGACATCGAGAAGCAATGAAGCAAGACTTGCGGACGATGTTGAGCGCGAACGCGTGGACCAGTTGACGCGCAACTTCGCACACCAGAGGGGGGATGGACGACGCACGCACATGCAACGCGCGAAGCCAAACGGACGAACACTGCGCGGTCGGCAGGCTCGTGACGTCGAGGAAGCCGCAGGCGTGGGATACAGGGACTCGCAGATGGCATGGAAGCGGAACGGCGGGTCGGCGTGCCTCGCAACTTCGGGTGCTTGTTGCTAGTGCAGGGACGGCGCGCGTACGAATTTCGAGGTGAATCGATGGAGATGGGGACGAATGGTGGAGGTGACAAGGTGGGGAATGCGCAGCGGGTGGAGGAGCCGTCTTGGACAGCGAATAACGCAGGAACCGAGCCACGCGAGGACAGCGCAAGCTCGGAAGACGGATTGGGACATACCAAGGGGCCTCTGTGCCAAATCCCAGCCCTATCCGATGACTACAGCCTCCTCCACAGCTCTCCAAGGACAGGATGGGTCAAGGAGAGAGAGGTCGAGGAAAGGACGACTTGTAGGCTTGCTCGACGCGGAACAATGCGCGCGCGGCCACGGAACTTGGCAGGGACCAGCGCGAACACATATTGGACGAGCACCCCAATTTCTGTGGCGATTCGTGGAGGGACGACGGAAGGAGAGAGGTGGGAAGAGAAGGATGAACCCTGGGTGGGCACAGGCATCTTCGACCGCGTGTTGGACCGGATTGATGGCACAAACGCTCCGTAACTCCGGGGAACGCGTCGGGACGTGTGGGAGACGTCGTGTGCCAAATACGAAGCCAATCGGACGACGGGGAGTCGCTGGGGAGGGCGCCCAAGCGATAGGAGGCAGGAGGCTCAGCGGGCGCTTATAGCTTGAAAAGAACGCCTCGCTGACGAGGAACGGACGGCCGCGCCGCCTCGAAACCCTGGGACCGGACTCAGGGGGTCTTCGGCAACCTGTGCACCAGGTTTCGTGGGGAACGACGGAGATGGCGAGGAAGGAGAGTGACAGGAAGGAGGAGCTCGGGTGGGGTAGACACAAAACGGAGCACGCACTCGACGGTCTCTAGCGCGAGAACGGATGAACGCAATGGAACAAAACTTCGCGGAACGCTGGATGGGGTTACTGAGAACGCATATATCGATTTTCGTGGGGATCCGCCCACGGGGAGAACAACAACGGCGAAGGGAAGACGATGAACGGGCGCTAAAACGGAAGGAGACGTCGAGGACGGCGTTGGTGGCGAACAAGTGCGTAGAAACCTCCCAAAATCGGAGGACGGGGCGGCGAGAACGCAAAGGAGGAGCGTGGCAAATCTGGCGGCGAACGGACGTGATTTGAGCGAGATGTGGCGAAGAGAAGAGGATGGAGGGTGGATTAGGGGGATGGGGGATGGACAGTCTTGCAGCCTCGACGGAAACCAGCTACCCCTCGCAGTGGGCTCCAGATAATGCACGAGCGATCGACATCCATGTAGGAAGCTGACCAGACCGTCAGAAAGGGTGCGAGGGTGCTGGGCGCTCGAGAACCGGGAGGACTGTCGGGCAGATGTGATGAAGGTAGGGAGGTAAGGAGTGGATGGCAGTAAAGCTGCCGGAGGCGACAACGTGAGGCAGCCGCATGCTGCAGGGCACGGAATCGAGCTCAAGAATGAGAGGAAAGCCGATATATCACTCGAGAGGTTGTGGTACGGGTACAGGAGTCTATCTACCAAGTCAGGGCCAGCGGCCGAGACTATGACACCGAGCCAAACACGAACACACAACTGTTGAACTGGCGCTAAGCTGCCAGTGCGGCCTTCGTGCCGGAGTCCCGGTTTTGATGTCACCTGTCATCAAGAGTAAGGTTTACCGGGAGTCCGTTCCGAAGGCCAGACGCTTATTTAAGCGCCCTGTTGCCTTTTACGGCACACCTACTGAACGGCTGTTCAGTACCACGCGGTACTCGCTGCTGTGATCACATTCTGTGATCACATGTGTGCTCACATAATCATGTATCGCCCGTAGTATATATACCAGCTCCTACAGAGCTGGACAATAGATCGCTTTCTGCCTCTTACCACAACTATCGTGCTAACAGAAACCCCCTTTGACAGGTGAGTTGAATACGGAGCGCACCACTGTGTGGGGCTGCCACTTCAACAGGTTATGAGCCCTGGTCGACGCCGGCAGCGCCGCAATGGCTGCAGCCCTGTGCTCCCAGCTCGCCTGTCGGGCGTCGCCTTAACTGGCTTTGACGCTATGTAGCACGATGTGCAGCCCTTCAAGGGCGCCATCGACCGGATGTGCAGCCCATCATGGGCGCTGCCGATACAGCATGCAGACGTCTCCGTCGCTGCTGTATGCAACCTCTAGAGAGGGCTCAGCATTGAGCGCAGCGCCATGATGGCTGCTCTTTATTGCTCTTCGCCGTTCTCTTAACACGATGCTGATGCTTTGTCTTTGACAGACAACTCTCTCCTCATCCCAACGACGATATGTCTTCCAACGCCGCCACCTTCGCTGTTACGCCACTGGCGGCAACCACGCTGCCTGGGCCCTCGACATGGAGTCCTACCTCATGTCGCAGACATTGAAGCACGCCTCACCGAACCGCCCCTGTCGCGGGCCAGACTCCCACTCCTGAGGAGCTCAAGGCCATCGCTGACTTCAAGGACCATGACGAGCGTGCCTTCGGCTTCATCCTTCTCCGTGTTAGCCCTCCATCCGCTACACGGTGAAGACGGCGGCAGTGCCAAGCAGGCATGGGACTACCTCAAGGACGAGCACGCCAACCCGGTATCACCGCCGCCTACTCTGAGTTCAAGAAGGCCTTGTCCTTCCTATCCCTGCCGACGCCAATCCTATCGACATGCTCGACAAGTTCCAGGTCCACTTCGACAAGCTCGCCGCGAGGACTGCAACTTCCCCAGCACGCCCGCGATGATCCTCCTCGCGGTTGCCTCCGCCTATGGAGCACATCGCCCAGTCCTACAGCAAGGTCGCCAAGGTCAAGGACCTTGACCTCGCCGAGATCCGCCGCCGATCGCCCTCCACTGGGAACAGCGCGCTGACCGCAAGCCGCGAAGGAGACTTCTGCCAACAAGCTTAGCGCCATCAAGCGCAAGCAGCCGGACCTTCGCTCTAGCAGCAGCAGCAGCGCTTTGATAGCGCAGCGCGCCGCAGGGCAAGGGCAAGGGCAGTTCCGCCGCGCAAGCGCGCAACGGCAAAGGCCAGCATAACCGCCGCCATGGTCAGCACAACCACGCCCACATTGCTTCGACCGCCACCACCATCCAAGGTGACATCGCGACCGCCATGGACTCACGCCGCTGGGAAACGTGCCGATCGTTGTCCCTACTGGCAGCGCAGCATGTACCCCACCATGGTCCGAGCGATTAGCCTGGCTGACCGGCTTGGTATCCGCGCTCTGCCGAGGTTGTCCGTGCTCTCGAGGACATCATCACCACCCCTGAGGCTGGACCTAGCTCCGCCCGCATCAAGGAAGTCGCCGACTCTGACGATGAGAGCCGCACCTCCAAGCGCCTCGCCACTCCACCCGCCATCGACCGGATCGAGTGGACCGACGACGCTGAGATGACCAACACCTCTCTCAGTGATGGTGAGGACACTACCTCCTCACTGATGATGACGATGCTGTCTCTCTGGGCAACGATGATCTTGACGACGAGATCGCTGAAGCCGCTGGCTTCTACGATGTGTACAGGCAAGTTCCTGGTCCTCTCACCGCTCAGCAGGCACTGACGCGCCCATACAGCCGCATGTAGTAGCAGCTCATGTAGTCCTGAATGTAACGCGCATGTTGTATCTGTAGCATATGAATGCAAACATTTGCGCGACATTGCTGAGTGTGCGAAGTGTAAGGGAAAAGGAACAGCTCCTCGCCACAGCGACGACGACTTGATGTCTGAGTGGCTTATCGACTCTGGTGCATCTCTGCACTTCACGTTTGATCTCAATGACTTTGTTGAGTTCACACCCATGGACAATAGTCCGAACGTGTTGAAAGTCGCAACGGCGAATGGAGAAGCCTACATTAAAGGCATCGGGACTGTAATACTCAACACGTACAATGGCGTTGAACACACCACGACTCGCGTCGCGCCTGTGTACTACATCCCTGATCTCAATACACGTCTGCTCTCGCCGGAGAATTCTTGCAGGATGGACTAAGCGCGCGCGTAGTTCGCATGCGCTATCTATCTATCAGTCGCCTGGGAAGCCCTTTTGGTGTTTTATCCAAACTTTCCAAAGGGCACGACCTATTGGTCAAATCGCTCCCACGGAGCGACTAGTCAACCTACATGAGACGCATTTACCTCATCGACTACGATATCATGCACCGCCGCTTTGGGCATCCTTCTCGTGAGGTGCTCAGAAAAGCGAAGAAGCACACGGAACAATTTCCAACCGCCGAGTTTCCTGCAGAGGACCCCATCTGTCCAGGTTGCGCAAAGGAAAGATGCCACTTCGCTTCTTTTCCGCTAACCGAAGGCCAAGCCTCTCGACCTTTCAAGCGCATCAACTGTGATTTGAAAGGCTTCCCATCGACTCCTATCACAAGTATTGTCATGCAATCATATACCATGATGATTACTTGGACATGCGTGGACGGTCAACTTGCGCACGTAAAGCTGCTGCATTGCCGCCACAAAACAATTTTTGGCATACGACAGAATCAGTACGGAGTCAAGGTCCAGAAGTGGATGTCTGATGGAGGGGGAGAGCTTAAGTCCAATGCCTTTGTGACCATGCTCAAGGACAATGGGATTGAAATCCTCCAGAGCGCGCCGCACATGCAGCAGCAGAATGGCCGCGCTGAGCGACTTATTCGTGACGCCATGGATAAGGGGGAGGCAATGCGCCATGAAGCTTGCCTACCCGACTCGTGGTGGGAATTCTCGCTGGAGCATGCGACGACGTCTACAACAGGACCCCAATGCGCCGCATTGAATGGCAAACATCACATGAGACCATCAATGGTGAATTGCCTCGCATCGACCACCTTCGTGTCTTCGGATGTGGAGCCTATGTCTTCATACCTCCTGATGTTCGAAGAACAAGTTATCGCCCAAGTCGGAGCTGATGACTTACCTCGGAGTTGCACCCGGAGGCGTGAACTTCAGGTTCATGCGTTCTCCAAACAACGTCCTCTTCACAGCTGCTCATGCGCTTATTTGATGAGGAAATGTTCCCAAGTGCCCAACACAACATCTTCGCCAAACACTCGTCTGCGAGATGATAGGCCAAAGAACAAGCACAAGGATCACAAATCCATTCCTCCACTGGATGACGACGACGAGCCTCGTCAACCTCCTCCACAATTCCCACAAAGGAGACAGGACAGGGAACGTGACGACGATCCCGCGCAGCAGCCAGCGCGCAGTCCTAGTCCGCCGCAGCCGCCCGGATGATGAACCTCAGCAGAGGAAATCTGGCCGCGGCGCGAAAGTACCTTTTCGCCGGGAACGCTCACGGCGAGTCACGGCACCCGTAGAACAGTACCAGGAGATCGAGAAGCGGGAGCTTGGAAACGCATTGTTGGTGAAGAGTCGAGTCGCCTCGACCTACACCCAAGCATGCCAGGGATGAACAGGTTCCCGGACCTAGCTCTAACCCACATCTTCCTAGCTCACGCGATAAACCCGCCGACTCGCCGGATAACAGGAGCGCCAGCAATGGCTCGGGCAACTCGTCTGATGAAGTCGACAATGCCCTTGGCAGCTCCAATAGCGAATCAGATGAATTGGCAGAACTATGCCGGGAAGGGGAGTTGAGCTCATCAACTTTTTACTCGCGCAAGCGATATCAAATGATGAGTACATCCCTGACCACCGAACATTCGAGAATGGACATTCCGCGACATCGCCGCCTACCCAAGGCTGAGCAGCAGGAATGGAGGGCTGCATGCCACGAAGAGCTAGAGGCACTTCGTCGGGCGCAAGGTCTATGATCTGGCTGACCGCCCTAAGGGACGCAAGGTTGTTCGCGAATCGTTGGGTCTTCGACGCCAAATCTGACGGTCGAAAGAAGGCTAGGCTAGTTGCCAAAGGCTTCTCCCAAGTCGGCGATGACTTCGACAAGATCTTCTCTCCAGTTGTTCGATTCGAGACCGTCCGTCTTGTCCTTTCGCTCGCTACGCTTGAGCAGTGGTACATCACTGGACTTGATGTTCGGAATGCCTATCTCTATGGCAAACTCGACGAGGAGATCTATATGGAGCAGCCTGAGGGCTTCAAAGCCAATGGCCACGAGCACAAAGTCTTCCGGCTACGACGTGCTCTGTACGGACTTAAGCAAGCAGGTCTCGCCTGGTGGCGAACCCTTAGCGAGTCCATGACGCTGCTGGGCTTCAAACGCCTAAGCGCGATGCCGGACTGTACATCTACAAGCGGGCAGACGGTGCCATTGTGCTCGCCATTGTCTATGTAGATGATGCACTTTTCTGTGGTCCAGTCAAGGCTCGCCGACGAACTCAAGGCCAAATTCATGGCCAAGTGGGAATGTCGAGATCTCGTGATGCAAAGGAGTTCCTACGCATGCGCATTCGGCGATGGCAGCAAGATCCACATCGATCAATGCGCCTACCTTGAAAAGGTGCTGCAGCGCTATGGAATGCAGAATGCCAAGTCGGCACCAACTCCACTTCCAGCCGGATATCACCCCACTCCGAGTGTGTCGCAAGTCGACTCAGCACTGCGCCGCGATTCCAAATCGCCATTGGGTCGCTTCTCTACATCATGCTGGGTACGAGACCTGACATCGCTTTTGCTGTGACCAAACTCTCGCAGTTTGCGTCCAACCCCTCTCAAGAGCACCTAGATAGAGCGCTGTATATCTGCCGCTACCTCATTGGGACCAAGAGTTACTCTTTGGTTTACGATGGTGCATCTGGAGCGGGACTCACAGCATGCGTTGATTCCGACTGGGCTTCAGACCCTACCACTCGACGATCCCAGACAGGATTTTTCCTGAAACTGGCGAACGGGATCTTCAGTTGGCAGTCGCGCGCAAAAGACGATTGCACACTCGCCAACTGAGGCTGAGTACATGGCGCTCAGTGATTGTAGCCGCCAAGTAGTTTGGGTTCGCAACTTGCTTGATGAACTCAACTATATACTCAATCCTATCCCAATCTGCGCGATAGCCAGGGCGCTCTTCATTGCATCGAATGCCGTGACCGAGGGTCGCATCAAGCACATCGATGTCAAGTATCACTACATCCGTGAAGTGATCGAGAAGAAGCACGCTGAAGTCTTCTTCATTGACGGTGATGACAATCCTGCAGACTTGTTCACCAAAAACTTGGGACACGCCAAGTTCCTCAAGTTCAGGTCGATGCTTGACTCGAATTCTACGACACAACATCCTAAGCGCGAAATACCTTAGGGTTCCCTGGCTGCACTTTTGCGCCAACCTCACGCTAGCGCATCTCTATGTGCTGCTCAGCGAGGGGAGTGTTGAACTGGCGCTAAGCTGCCAGTGCGCCTTCGTGCCGGAGTCCCGGTTTTGATGTCACCTGTCATCAAGAGTAAGGTTTACCGGGAGTCCGTTCCGAAGGCCAGACGCTTATTTAAGCACCCTGTTGCCTTTTACGGCACACCTACTGAACGGCTGTTCAGTACCACGCGGTACTCGCTGCTGTGATCACATTCTGTGATCACATGTGTGCTCACATTCTGTGATCACATGTGTGCTCACATAATCATGTATCGCCCGTAGTATATATACCAGCTCCTACAGAGCTGGACAATAGATCGCTTTCTGCCTCTTACCACAACTATCGTGCTAACAGAAACCCCCTTTGACAGGTGAGTTGAATACGGAGCGCACCACTGTGTGGGGCTGCCACTTCAACAACAACAGCCACAGTGCTACAGCCACAGCACTACACTAGGTACCATAAGCAGGATCCCCGCATAGAACGGGCTACAGCCCCATCAGCGGGCTATCAGGAAGCCTCCTGAGCATGACAAGAGGCTGTGCTTCTTCCGCAACTTGAAGAATGTGGTCGTTCTGCCCTCTGTCGGTGGGTAAACATGCCGAATAGCGCTTGGTCAGTTGACACTAAGACTTGCTTACACAGGCGAACGATCCCTAGCATCCATGCTCGCTGGTGAGACGTTGATGGGTAAGAGGTTCCTGCCAGTGAATGCTTTACTATGCACCACCACTGTCCCATATTTCCGATCACGCGCCTTGGACTGCATACAGTTCCGTCCTTCTATCCTGATAAGCATCTTGTACTGTCTTGTAATGTACTAGATTACAGGGTAAAATGAGAATGCTCAAGATCTTTCGCCGCACCTACCACCTCATGTACTTGTACCCATCCGTCACCGTCCGTCATATTGAAGTGTCTCGCTTGGGCGCCTTGGGTCGCATCCTGGCGCCTGAGTCCCGCCAAGATCTTCGACACTTCGCAAGGTTAGGATGACTGGGAGGCCACGAAAAGGACCAGAAATTTGTCAGGCGCACTTGCACTGCGAGACTGATGAGCGACGGCAAGAACAATATATACAATGTCGTCGAAGACTGCCATTTTCTATGAACAAGCACAAGTGTAACATTGGACTGCAATGCATCAAGAAGAAGCGCGACCCAGCCAGCACCCCATTGGACTAAATGTCCTTTTTGCCTCTGAGTCGTTCGTGCAGCTGGACTAATAGAAGATGCCGCGAGGAGTTTTGGTGAGAGGGTAGCCAACAATCTTGGAGCCTAGATCACATGTGTCAATTCAAGCTAACGCTGAGTATGCATGGTATGCACATAGGACGTAAGGCTCTAGGATCGCCCAAAGATATTCTTGCTCTCTGCATAAAGTATTAGAACATGTGGTAGACTTCAACATTAATAGACGTACGCAGCCGCCCCATGGAAGAGACGAAGGTTCGGAAAAGCTTCCTTCAGACCCGCAGTGATGGCGAAATTGTGGCGCGAGTCCCAGGTCATTGATTGTGTTCGAATCTCTTGAAGTGGGTGCAAGACCGGGGCGGAGATATGAAACTCGACATGTGTACCTGGACCGGTGAGGGCGGGCACGGTGATCCTCTCTAGGAAAGGACAGAGGCCTGCGACGGCACCAATTGTTTCGAGATGTGGAACCAGGGTCCTCTCCATGCTCCTGAACGCAAAAAACATATTGATGATGCTCAGCCATGCCTTTGCCACGGTAATCAGATCATCGTCGGTGAAGCGGAAGTCGTGGTGGATGAAGTTCAGTCATACTTCAGACAGCTGGCGCATCTCGAACAGGACGGCAAATTGGTCGATAAAAGAGGTGGCCGATAGAGTCGACGTCGCGCCAAACGAGTCGAGGTCGACCTTGCAAAGCGTGTTGGTGACGAAGGGGATGATATATTGCAGGCTGTCCAACAGGCTAGTTGCGCTGCAGTTGGTCATGATCTCGAGTTCCTGCAAAGCGTGAAAGACTGTCGGTGGGGCCACGATTTCAACGTCCGCTGGATCAACTTAAGTATCAGCAAGAGTCCATATTTAGCGCACAGCCGCACTTACACTCAAGCAATACCTGCGTTATTGTTAGCTGATGGAGTGACCCGAAATAGTACAGGACGGATGGGTCCAACAAGATCGCCCCCTCCGCCTTCACGAGGAATTGCTTGATATGCTGGCAGAGATGGGAGCCGGCGTGGAAAACTCGTGCCAGCCAGTCCGTGAACGCGAATGACGAGAACTGGGAGTCCCCGAAGTCGTAGACATGCAATTGTAGTTCTTCCAACAAAGGGCAGAGCATGTACAAGAGATCGTTGGAGTCGGCATAGGACTCGGTCCAGACGAGGTGCCAGAGCGATCGGAAGATGATGGGATCCGCCGGACTTAGGAGCCCCGCAACGAGCTGGATGGTCTGCGGAGATACCGTAACGGTGTTCACATCAAGAAACTCTATGGCATCCGCGTAGTAGAGGAACTTCGACCACATAATGTCCGCACGGAGCCTCCACATGTTCCGCTTCAGTGAGCTGAGATGTAGTGTCCATAAGCAATGACAAACAAGAAACCGGCGTTGATACTCACCTCAAGAACGGCGGCCCCATCGCGGCCCGGGGAATATTCCGATTCCAGATATCGAGGTCCAGGAGGCGGAGGACGTGGAAGATCTTGTCTCCGATGCGGCTCCACAGGAGACGGGCGGGAAATGGAATGTGGCCTTGCTAATTAGCATGAAGCCGAAGCTCCTTCCGGTCGCCGACGGAGTAGTGCTGTCGGGCGGAAATGGCTGAAGACCTCCTGGACGATGTTGTGCTGCTGGAAAATTTTGCTACTGGGCTATTGGGCGGGCGGTTGTCGCTCGTCCTCGGAGACCACATGTCGCCCAGCGGAATTGACGAGGAGAATAGATACCACCGCGCACTCCAATGCCAGAGCTAATCCTTGGTGGGGACAAGTCATGCTGGGTCCCGTAAGAGCTCCGCTGGAGAGCAAGAATGAGTCCCGATATGCGTGCGTAGAACAATCAGCACTTACTCAGGCACAAGCATGGCGCGATCTTGGGCCAGTAGAAGTCGGAGGAGCCAGCGGAGTCGACGGGTGGCAGGGGAGTGGGACGAGATATAGAGCAAGTTTGCTTCGCAGTGTGGAGGGTAGAAGGACAAGCCACGTCGTCAAGGTTGAACTCAGTGTCGGGGTCCTGATCGCACACGTTTCTGTTTAGGCAATATGACTACCTATACCGATAGAACTTCAACATTGGGATGAAAGTGCTGGTATGCTGCTCACCTATACTTAATATTGAGGACTTGGTTGACTTTTGAACCAGCCCCACACCGCTCCCTGGCTCGCCTCACCGCCCATCGTGCTCACCGCCTCGCACTGCTCCTCTATCCTGTTCACCACTCTCCATCACACCTCCCACCCCATACCTCCCCATTGCTCCTCACCTTGCTCCCGAGTCTTTATCACTGCTCCCTAATTCCTGCTCTCCACGCACTGCCTCTTGCTCCCTCCTCTTCCTGTCCTCGCCTCACTCACTTCAAGCTTCCTCCCCAGAACCTCACTCCTGAACCCCGAACCCCGAACCCCGCTCCCGAATCCCGCGCCCGAACCTCGCCTCCCGAACCCCACTCTCAGTCCTGGTCCCCGCTCGTCAGTCTCCATTTCTTGCTCCTCGCGCCCAACCCGCGCCTCCTCGGTCCCGCTCTTCGCTTCTTGCTGTCTGCTCCTGTTTTCCAATCCCAGTTCCGTGCTCCCCACTCTCTTCGCTCGCACTCGCCTTCTTTGCTTCTTGCGATCCACGATCCTCACTTCTCACCATTTCCCGCCTCACCGTATCATCCACTCGCACAACACTTGACGTTCCGCCGCCATGGTATCCACCCG
The DNA here is from genome assembly GCA_020736865.1 of Ganoderma leucocontextum. NCBI lineage: Eukaryota > Fungi > Basidiomycota > Agaricomycetes > Polyporales > Polyporaceae > Ganoderma > Ganoderma leucocontextum. The sequence continues at coordinate 2,429,985 of JAHKGY010000009.1, forward strand.
AGCATCCAATTCAGGCAAGAACGGGACTTATTGATGCCCCACGATCTCGGCGCAGCACCGCTGTGGTCCAGGCAGAGAAGGCCTCAAAGGCTGCTGAGCAGGCTGCGAAGGCTGCGACACAAGCCGCCAAGGAGAACGAGATCGGAAGTTGGAGGCCCAGCTCGTCCTTGACCAGGCTGCCAGACGGGGTCAACGCACTGGTACCGCCACCCATCTTGCACAAGTACCCCACCCCCAGCCCGAACAGCTCCGTCGACGTGAGACCATCCTCGGAGGGGGAAACACTGTTAACTTGAAAAGGACTGGTAAGTGCAAGGAGCGGTCTCCATCACCCGAACGCAAGCTCGCCGACACCAGCAGTGTGGCCGAAGACATACCGGAAGCTCCCTCACCTGCTCCTCGGATTGTTGACCCCGACGATCCAGGTTACGAAATGGTAACCACGGTGATGGCAACTGACGATGAGGACGAAGACTTTGACGCTCAGCCCCCTGCTCCGAAGAGGGTTAGATGCTTGCCGACGGCGGCCCAGGCTATGGCCCTCAATGCCAACATAACAGCGGCAGCTCTCGATCAGGTCTCACGCACAGCTGACAGCTCAACGTCTGCGCCTCCAATCTTCGGTCTAACTATAGCTGAGTAAATGTTTCAGTACATTGCTCTGTTTGCGATCTCCTGTCACTGATAACCCGTACATCCTCAGGCTCCGCAGGCGCGATGATCTCCTCAGATCGCCCAGCAATGGATCAACTTGGCCACCAAACCGGGCTTTATGGTGAACATGAGCGCTTGCGGTCCGCTTCGCAAATACCTTCCTCAGCTGTTCTGTTCTGCCTCTGTGCCCAGTGCGCCTTCTGCTGTTGCACCTGCTGTCCTTGCTCCACCCCTTTGCGCGCCCCCAGACCACTGTCCCACGGCGATTCACGCCTGTACTCGCGTTCCCGTAACGCCGTACGCCGGCGTCCCGGCCGAGGCCCATCAATGCCAACCGGAAGAATGTGTCGCAGACTTTGAAGCAGGCGTCGAAGTCCAAAGCCCTCAAGCCTATTGAGATGAAGAGCAGCGGATACATTAACAGTGAGGACGAGACTCCGGAGAGTCAAGCCGCCAAGGACAGCCCGATCAAGCATGGTGCACGGCTGACGAGCAAGGTATGGTCCGCAGAGTTGTGTATTCATGCGCTTATCTACGTGTGACGTATTCCAGGCATTGGTCAAGTGTGAGGAAGACGATGGATTCACGACTACTAAGGCAAACAAGAGCTCCGTCAGTACTCGTCCACGCCTGGCTCCGACTTCGATGGCTGATGCGGGACCGTCAAAGAGTGGTAACGATGGAAGTTCGATGGCCCAGGTACGCTAATAGCCTTCAATACTTTGCCACCATCAGCCTCATACTCCCGTAGGCAATTGATCTCGACGATGACACATCTGGAAGCAAGATGAGGGTCACCGCCAAAAATTTCGACCTTCCGAAAGGCGCAAAGGACAGCAATCGCTGGCGAGGAAGATTCGTCCCAACTGTGCTTCAGTTCCTTGGTACGTTATCGAACCCATGGGACCTGCCCGACGGCGTCGTCATCCCCATCCTCCAAAATGTCTGGGACGTCGTCTATGGCGACAGAGTTCCTTGGACTGTCGCTGTTAATGACGGTGTTCACTCGGTTGTAAGTCTCCCATGTGTGCCATTGTCAGTTACTCACCGCCCTTTATAGGCTATGCAGCGTATCTACGAGTGGCGAGGCTACTTTGGGAGCTCAGCCCTGAGAGCATTTGAGCTCCTCTTTCAGTCCTGCCCGCAGGAGTTTCCGGATTTCGAGTCACGCGCTCAGTTTTGCAAGGACATAGTCAAGGAAGGTCGACTATTCTATGAGTCCTCTAACGATGACGGTAACAGGGTATGTAATACATCGAACCACTGACAATATTCTCTGACATCTCGGCATTAGGGTCTGTACCGTTCAACCTTTGTCCTCGCTGCGCTCTCAGAGCATGTGGATGCCATCCGTGGTGCTGTCCACGTCCCCAAGCTCTATACTGTCGGCTCACCCAAGTATTCTTATGGTGCTATCGGTTTGGCGGCGGCTGCGGTCAGTTCCCTCCAACTAATGTCATCACGACCCTTCTCAGGTTTTTTTGCCAGGTGTACCGGGCCGCAATTCTCTTCAGCTCAAAGAAGGTCGGATACGATGGTGGACGCCTCTCGTCATCTTGAAGAGCATTAGCAAGGCCACTGGAAAGGCCAGCCCCAAGGACACAGCATTTAGCGAGGCCAACTATGGCATGAAGACGAGGCAGTGCGCTACCTCAGCGAGCAGGCTGTCCGCCACCAAAATCGAGACGATTGTCGACTATGCGTCTCAGACAATTCTCGAAGGATCATCGAAGGCTTCCGCGAGCTTCCATGTCGCTGACGTCGACTTCGACTTCGCCACATCAGGAAACCTGTGATTGCACTGAGGCCACTGAGGCAGTACACTCAGTAGCGCTCAGTACTTGCCTTGTCAGTAGTGGCTGTGCACAACAACTTGAGCAGTGGAATTGCAACTTGTCTTGCTCTCTTGCTTCCATTTGCTATCTCTGCTGTACAGGAACTACTCTACATGCTTAGGCGATGACCTGGGAGGATGATCCCAACAGAAATACCTCCACTGGGCTGAGCCAATAAGCACACAAGGCCAAAATCTCCACCCACCAGCCCCCAGGGCATATGGCGAGCCTTTGGAAGATTGTTGGGACTTCTGTGAGTAAATTCTGTCTAGGTCAGTTCATTTGGTTCCTATATATGTGATACATTTGTTTTCTTGCCAGTTTATATACTGGTCATCAAGGGAGACACATTTGTATCGGGCATGTGCCCACTGAGCGCCCGTCAGTACCCTCAGCGCCTCAGTGTTTTACAGAAGTTCTGATGCAACCTCGTCGACGACTAGATGTGAGTTGGTAACAAATATCTGTATTATCTTTGCTGATGACCTTGCCGTGTAAGGGTCTGGCATCGCCTGACCCTGTACAGGTGTTCTGCGGCACGCCCTGCAGTTCTCGTTAGTCGCGCTCGCTGGTCGCTTGTTCCGTGGTCCACTGGTTCACTCGGACTTCAGCTTATATATTTCTTCTATTTAGTTTCGCATCTCTTAGTTATTTAGCTTCATATATCCTCCCCACTTACTCCACATAGGTACTAGTCCGTCGACCATACAGTACCATCTGCGCCGCTGTCAGTGTCCGCGCGAGCATCACGCTGAGCGCTGGTCACCGCGCCCGCACAGCCTCGCGCGAGCTTACTTATAGCCTGTAGTTAGTCTCATGTACCCTAGACATCTGGAGCCCCCTTTCCTCGAGCGACAACCTCCCGAGACTTCGCAGCTTGTTTCGCGCGTGCCCCGCTTCTGCTGACCCTTCGCTCCGCCGCTGCATCGATTCTCCCGCCTAAGAGCCCGTATTCCCGATATCCCTTGCCGCTCGAGACCCGATTCCGCCGCGCACCTCGCCGTATTCTCCTCCTTTGCGCTGCCTCGCTCTCGCCCGCAAGTCCTCCTCCGTCCTCCTCCGTTGTCCGTCCGCTCCTTTCCCGAGGCTTCGCACCCTCGCTCCCCCTTCTCCTCCTCCGAGCAGCTGCAGACACATCGACGCCCCCTCGCACCCTTCGCCGACGGCCTGTCCTTTCCCGGTGTTCTGCTCGCCGCAGTGTCGTCAGCTTTACATTTGGTTCATCAGTAAAACCGACAATGTCTGGACATCTGGATGTGCTGGACAGCCAGACTTCCGGATCCAGACCTTCGGGCGCCTATCCTCCTCCTCTTCGTCTTCCACCCCCATGCTCTCCTGCTCTGGCTATACACTTAGCTTGCTTCAGTTTCTCCGTCTTTCTGTGCTGGAAGCTCTTTCTATAACCTTTCTCTGTGTTTAACAACACCCACCAGACAATATGGACAACAAAACCTCGAACAACCAGGTCCAACCAAACTCGGGTGGGGTTGGCAGCTTATGGTACTGGCAAAGGCAACAGGGGTGGGGTAAGGGCCCGGAAGTAGAATGGTTGGAATGAGAAGTGGGTTTCTCATGTGTCAGGTGCATACTCGCTGTGAATGCATCTCTCGCCCCGCATGCGAGACGAGACATCAAGTTCAAGTCCTCGTCTCTGCGCTCCCCTTCCCACGCGAGCACCCGATCTCTTGGCTTCCTGTGGGCTTTGTTTTGCCCGCCGTAGTTTTTCAATCCCGTTATTATCCACGGATTATTCAGCAATCCCTGCCAACGACTATGTCGAAGCCGACAGACGGCGTATGACTCCACCTCGTTTTGTTTCACTGATGTCGTCCCGACTCCCGAGGAGTGACTGTTACGTGGAAGACGAGCACCGCCCCAGCTCAACGAGGCACCTAATAGCTTATAGATGCTCTGTACAATGTGTAGTATAGCTATTGCGATTAGAGGGCCGGTGTGAATGGCAGCCTCGCACTCCGCAGTGCTCAGTCCCGTCTCGCGCTGGGTCTGGAAGTTCTGGATGCATGAGCGTCAGTTTGTTCTGAACGTGGGTCTTGACGTTCTGATTGCCGGGTGATCTGAAAGATCTGGAAAAAGGTCTGAAAGGTCTGGGAAGGTACTTATCCAGACCTTTCAGAGCTGTGCAGGTTTTACTGATGTTCCCCGTCAGCTTTACATTTGGAGCCCACCGCGAGGGGTTGTCGTTGCCGTTCTGCCGTTGTTCCTCACGCGCGTTCCGCGCCTCATCCTCCCCACTCTTCTTTCCTCCCCATCATCTGGAGTCCGTGTACTCCGCCGTTCGCGCATCACCAGCTCATTCGCGGCTCGTCTTCCGACTTCGTTCCTCCGTCGCCGACCGCACGCGCGCGTTCCGCCCTCTGAAGAGCGCCTCCCGCCTTTCCCTCATTCCCCTTTGTTCATCTTTCATCCGCGTCTCGTGAAACTTGGTACGCCGTCCCGCTATTGTCCTACAAACCCACTCTCTACATCGCGAGCTCTCCGACGCTGTGGATCACCCTCGACAAAGCTATCGGTTTCGCGCGTCCCGAAGCGCCCATTGCGCGCATTCATCTCCTTCCTCCACTCTCCTTCATTCCTTTCCCACTCGCTTCGCCTGAAACTTGGTACGCCGTCGCCCCATCATCCCGCGAGCCTGTTCCTCTAGTCGCACGTCCAGCGGCACTGTGGTTCTTTCTCGGCGGCCCCATCGATCTCGCGCGACGCGAAGCGCCCGTTCCACGAGCTCTCCTCCTTCCACCCTTCGCCCTTCCTCATCCGCTGCTCGGATCGACGCGAAACTTCGTAGGCCGTTTTCCCAAGACCTTAAAACTTCGTGTGCCGCCCGCCCTCGACCTTCCTACGGTTCTCCCCAAATCTCGCGTCGCTTGGACCATCTGTTGCCGCGCAATTCGCCGTCGAAGACTGCTGCTCCCCGCAGTTTTCACTCCATTTTGCGCTCTCCTCCTTCATTCGTTCTTCATCCGCACGGCGTCCGACTTGGTCCACCGCTTTTCCGCCCCGCCCTTTCCCGACGTACGAGGTTGCGAGACGCTACGCGCAGCCGTTCCCGCGCAGTAGCTCGTCGAATTCTGCACATCTCAGCGCTTGCTCGGACCCTGGCCCAACTTCGACGAGCTCCCTTCCTCGCAGATCCTCCGACCACCGCGAAACTTCGAACACGGGTCCATCGACATCTCGGCTCGACGCACGCCAAGTTTCATCTCCTCGGCATCCGCTGTTCGCGCGCGGCAGCTCCCGCGATCACACGCTTCCTCGCCGCCGCAGGACCTCTCTTCTGCGCATCACCCAGCCACCCCTTCTTGTCCGTTTCGCGCGCAAGTTGGTACGCGAGCCCGCCACGTCCGCGCAAAGCGTTGTGCCAAGTCTGAAGCTATCGGCCTCCGCGTCTTCGCTCGACGATCGCTCGAAGCTCAAGCTCGTCGCTCGCACTCCGGGTTGGATTAGACGTGTTGTTGGTAGTTTGGTTGTGGTTGGGTTGGTTCGAAAATTGGTACGCACGTCGTCCTGACTGTTCTCTCGCGTCCCCGAGCTTGCAAGTGCTCCATCCACACCGTTCTCGACTTCTCGGACCCGCGCGCTCACCTCCCATCCGCCCGCTGCCCCGCCGGCTCTCCGTGTGTTCCCAGTTCCTGCTGCTCGTCTTTTTGCGTTGTTTCGCCGTTGCTCGTCGATGCTGGCATTTCATTAGTGTACTACCCTTTGCTGCGCCCTCTTTTGCGCTTATCACACTCGTTTTACAATAGCTGCTCTCGCCTTCGCAATCCTCTCCACGCATCTATCTCCCGGCTTCGCATCCCGTCTGCGCGCGCAGTTTCCGTTCGTTCAGCGTCAAACTCGGCGAGCCTGTCCTCGCGCACGTCAAGGCCGCGCGTGCCAAGCCGCGCATCGATCCGTCCGCCCGTTCTCGTGTTACGCTCTGCCGACTCTACTCCCCCGCGCGCGCACCCTTCCGCAATGCAAGTCCCGTCCGCATTGTCCTGGTGGCCAGGTCCTCTGCCGATGGACCCCCCGCATAGTTATAGACCCCCGTCGCTGCCGTTCACAGCCCCGCTGGAGCCCATTCCACCCCGGGATACTTCTACGGAGATGTCTCAACTCGCATGTCGCAAGCCGCTCGATGCCCGCCCCCGCTGCAACTACTGCGGCGTCGAAGGCTGTTGGATCCGCTCGTGCCCGCGCGCTCTTGAAGACGTCGCCACTGGCTTCTGCGCCGAGCCCCAGATGGCCGTATCATCCTTCCGACCGGTCGCTTCATTCCCGCTCGCTTCCTGGCTCCTACATGCGCGACCGACTCGCATGGCATGCCCGCAAGCAGTCCTCCGCTCGTCAGCGCGCGTCTCCTCCAGTTAATCAGCATCCTCCGCATCGCCACCACTCTGCTCGCTATCACCTCCGCCGCTCTTCGACCGCTTGTCGCGCGACCACGCTCATCAATGTACCAACCTCCGGGCAGCCCGGTCTTTGCTCAAAAGCCTCGTCGCCGCCCTGCATCACCTGCACACCACCTTTCCGCCGCTCCACCTTTCCTCGGTCTTAACGCATCGTGCTGAACCAGGGACGGTTCAGATTTTGGTGGGGAGATGTAAGGGTCTGGCATCGCCTGACCCTGTACAGGTGTTCTGCGGTACGCCCTGCAGTTCTCGCAGTCGCTGCTCACTGGTCGTTTGTTCCGTGGTCCACTGGTTCACTCGGACTTCAGCTTATATATTTCTTCTATTTAGTTTCGCATCTCTTAGTTATTTAGCTTCATATATCCTCCCCCACTTACTCCACATAGGTACTAGTCCGTCGACCATACAGTACCATCTGCGCTCGCTGTCAGTGTCCGCGCGAGCATCACGCTGAGCGCTGGTCACCGCGCGCTCCGCACAGCCTCGCGCGAGCTTACTTATAGCCTGTAGTTAGTCTCATGTACCCCAGACATCTGGAGCCCCCTTTCCCCTCGAGCGACAACCTCCCGAGACTTCACAGCTTGTTTCCGCGTGCCCCGCTTCTGCTGACCCTTCGCGCGACCACTGGTGTATTGTTTCCCGCCCGCTTTTGACCCCCGAGTTATCGTATCATATCGCTGCTGCCGCATAGTATCGTACTGAGCCCGTAGTGCTCCCCGAGACCCGATATAAGAGCCCGAGTGCTTCCCGAGATCGCGCGTATTGAGCCCGAGTGCTCCCCGAGACCCGCACATACTATTCCGCCGCTGCATCGTATTCTCCCGCCTCCGTATTCTCCCGCCGCCAGATTCGCCGCACACACCACCGCCGCCTGCCGCTTTGCTCGTCCTCCGCACGCCGCTCGCAAGTCTCGCCTGCAGTCCTCCTCCGTTGTCCGTCCTGCTCTTTCCCGAGGCCGCACCTCGCCCCTTCTCCTCCTCCGAGCAGCTGCAGACACATCGACGCCCCCTCGCACCCTTCGCCGACGGCCTGTCCTTTCCCGGTGTTCTGCTCGCCGCAGGTTCCCCATCAGCTTTACACCGGTCAGCCTCCGGTATGATTGATTGTTCAAGAACCTTCTTGTTCCCTGCTTTGCGCCGTCGTGGCCATCATACCCTTGTTATCGTCTTACCCCCTCATCATTGTCTCGCGCCATCATCGCTGCCTCACGCCATTATCGCCGCCTCGCGCGTCATCATCGCCTTACTCCTCATCGCCATCTTGCGCCATCGCCATCATCTTGCCCTCGCTATTGTCTTGCCCTCGCTGTCTTTTTGCTCCTCCTCCTCGTCTTGCTCCTCCTCGCTGTCTTGCTCCTCCTCGTCATCGTTATAACCTCCTTATCGTCTTGCATCAGTAAAACCGACAATCTCTGAAGTGCTGGCTGTGCTGGACAGCCACTCGTCCAGACCATCCAGACATCCAGACCCAGAGCTTTGGTCTCATGGTGAGAAAGCGGAAAACCACGACCGTGTTTGTTTTCAATGGACGCTATACACCATATATAGCTATGTAATACTCGAACGAAGATGTCTCGGAGGCAGGAAGAAGGGTGAGAGACTGAGGGGGTGCAGATCGGGGCTGCACCCGCTGTTCAGATTCACTTACTCGCAAGATGGCTGCCGGCATTGAGACAGCGTACAAGCATACACTCACGACACCAATGGCGAGTCTCACTGCTGCCACCGTGGATACAACTTGAAGGGCTTGGCTCGAGTGAATGCGGACAAGGGGGAAAGGTGCTGCTCGGTACATGGAGCGCGTGATTACCTGGTGGTCTTGGGCTCGCCTCCTCTTTGCATCACCTCCCTGCCTCCCCGTGCCTTCCCTGGTCCTCCTCACTATCCGGCTACCGCTATTGGCCCTCGGCATGCCTCATTATCCTCGTCGCACCTTGTTGCCATCATCCCTGTCCGCCACAATCTGCATCCTTCCTTGCATACAAGTTGCAATGGCTTGCGAGTGGCGAGAGGTCGTTGTTGATACATGTCGCCATAGTCGAGTCTGTGGGCGCAATAGCTCAAGGAGGAAGTAATAAGTAGCTCGTGGATTAGAAACTCGGGAGAACCGAGAGAGCCGGAGAAAGCAAGAGACCTGATTAGACGCTGCCGGAAGGTCTGAATGGGTGCAGCGCCCAAGGTTCTGAACGAGGGTCTGAATGGTCTGGATACCGGGCCGCCTGGAAAGTCTGAAAATGATCTGAAAGGTCTGGGGTGGCGCTTATCCAGACCGCTCAGAGCTGTGCATGTTTTACTGATGTGCTCTCCCATCTCTTGCAGTGCGCCCATCGCCTCAGTAAGTGTCTACTTTGGAAACAATCCAATTGGTTTTGTACTCAATCACATCATTTCCGCCCCACAGCAAAATGATCCTCGGCACGGGCTGCCTTGTTAGCGCCCTATTCCTTATGTGCTGCTTAACCCCTGCCTAGCTGTTCGCATATATACGGACTTGCCGTGCTGATTAGGTCTTACATGTACATGGACTTGTTTCCTTGTCTCGTTATGCTCGCCTGCCCCTTTAGTCCTTAATAGCTTGACTTCCTGCCTTCCTGTAATTACTTGTGTTCTGTTATGATGCTATACTTCTTGTTGTTGTACACTTGCGTGCTGTCCCTGTCTTAACTTCTTCTGCCCTGAATCAGACTGACAGTAAGTCGGGAATTAATTCATTCAGCATGTCAGAGCCTATGGCGACAATGAGGTAAGTACTCGATAATTCTACCAGGCTGCAAGGGGTCCAGGGGCCAGAGCTGTCAGTTATACATGAGTCCAGGTGTCAAGGCGACCATTCGGCAAGACAAGATTAATGAAAATTCAGCTGAGGACCCAGGCTCCTAAAACCAACCTCTCGTTCGTGTCCTCGATCCCAGTAAGAGAGCGGGGATCAGGCTATATACTCCCGGAGAGAACCGAGCTTAGTCATGTACAATAGGCGCGGACTTACCTGTTATGGATGGAATGTGGGGATGAGGACACGATAGAGAGGCTGGCCTCTCAAGTCGAGCGCCGGGGATAAGCGAGGGAGGCGCGCGACCAAACAAGCAGCCGATAAGTTGACGGCTTTTGCACATTTTGGCTGGTAACCTCTTCGCTTATCCCCTGCAGCCCAGGTCCCGGCGCAAATGCGACAGAGCACAACAACATGCTCCGACGCCCACACGACTTCAATAGCGCAGTGTTCGCCATAAATATATTTCTCCGCCACTGCGGGCGCGATATTCTAAGTGCAGGAGGTCGCGCGATGCAAATTCCTGGGACTCCGCCCCCAGCCGCGACGAAGTCCCGCATCACGATGGAGCATACCACGACACTCTTTCGGGCCAGTGCATCAACATCATAGTGACAAGACAGATAGAAACATGTTTTTTCACCAGCGCAGATAAGATGGCTCCGCGCAGACGCCACAATGGGATCCATACTGCACGCCATTTGCAATAGGCCGCACTGTAGAACCTTGTGTTATATAAGCGAGCTTGCGCCGTGCTCCCATCTCCGAAACCCGTCATCTTGTCCCGTCATGTGCTGCACATTATGTCTACTGTATGTCTTAGAGTCTTATTAGTTCATGTAAAGTTTGGTACAGCTCAGCGCGCGCTGCTCCTCACGCATTTGCATCAGTGTTCAAACACTCCCGCCTTTCCTCGCCTTCTCTCCTCCTGCGCGCACTACATTCCAGTCCTCTGAGAATGCCAAGCCCAAGAGCGGAAGTCCAGAAAAATTTCACTCATCGGAGAGGAAGTTCCAGTGGCGAAATACAGGCATATCATACGGGTCTGGGCAGCCTGGTTCCAAATGAGAGGCCAGAGGTTGCGCGCAGTCCATCAGGTGTAGCGCGCACTGCGACCACGCCATCGCGGCGACTTAAAATATCGCGCCCACAGTGGCGGAGAAATATATTTATGGCGAACACCGCGCTATTGAAGTCGTGGGCGCCGGAGCATGTTGTTGTGCTCTGTCGCATTTGCGCGGGACCTGGGCTGCAGGGGATAAGCGAAGAGGTTACCAGCCAAAATGTGCAAAAGCCGCCAACTTATCGGGCTGCTTGTTTGGTCGCGCCTCCTCGCTTATCCTCGGCGCCGACTTGAGAGGCCAGCCTCTCTATCGTGTCCTCATCCCCACATTCCATCCATAACAGGTAAGTCCGCGCCTATTGTACATGACTAAGCTCGGTTCTCTCCGGGAGTATATAGCCTGATCCCCGCTCTTACTGGGATCGAGGACATGAACGAGAGGTTGGTTTTAGGAGCCTGCTGAGGACCTAGCTTTCGCCTTGATTTCTTGTTATAGCAATTAAGGAGAATTACAGCAAGTTCGGAAAAGCATGAGACAGCCAAATTTTTTCAGCTGTCAAACGACGCCAGCGAATCTTCCGAGCTATCTTCCGAGCTATCTTCCGCCCATCTTCCGAAGTAGACACCCATGATCCTGTATAGCGCAGTCCGGGTTCGCAGTGAGACAGGCACTATACTGCCCTAACTTTGTGGGTACACCAGATGGCCAACGTGTCTAGCGATCTTGTAGAATCGACTCCCGCCAACGCCACGCACGGGATGAGCTGCACCGCGAAGTTGCTAGTGCGCCGCAGCCCCTGGCAGAGGATGCGCCTTGCACAGGTGGTCTGAAGTTCAGTATTTCAATCCTGAAGCCACTTTATCGTTGAGATAGAGGCTGAGCGCTGAGCGGGAGAAATGAGCGGTGGAGCATCGGGAATTGGCAGATTTCGACACTGAGATAGAAGGCCTTGTAAGGTAGCCAAGGGCGAAAATTTGTGGAAGTCTTGTGAGGTTCCTTACACAGCCTTAGATGTGTATGTCCGCCTTGGCAATCGAACCAAGGGTTGTGATATTCGACAAGTCTTGGACCGGGTTGTGAGCAATTGTAACACATTGGGTACCTTATAAGGGGCTTCCGCCAAGAGCAGCGTCCGGCTGCATTTCGATTTCCTGCCAATACTTATTATTGAATTGATCACACAACATCAATTTTCGAAGGCGACCAACGAACTATATTTCGCAGATGGACAGACATACGCACATACATAACAGACCATGACATACTGCAATGTACATACACGAAGCGCAACGTACCAGCTAGCCCTGGAACTCAAAGGACGAGTCCTCCCACTGTGACCTCACCGTCGCCGACCAGAACCGCACCGCTTGACCTCCACCCGGCAGTGGCCTCCTCTCCCGCAGCGCCGAGACATCCAGCGCCAAGAACGACCCGACGCAGCCCAGCTACAGTCGCCGGATGCGTGGCAGAGAATGTCGGGACGCACATCTCCCACACCACCTCGAGGTGTGGCCACACTGCGGTGAGCTCGCGCCAGAGGTCGTTCTCTGGGACGTACTTGCAGAAGAACGAGGCCTCAAAACGTCTCGAGGTGGGCAAGGGAGAGGAAAGGAGCGAAGAGGGCGGAAAGTGGGAGTGGGGCCTCGGGCGGCCCGTAGTCAGGACACTGTTGGGACTTGGTGCCAAACACGGTAACTGAGAGGACTCGGAATGCGCAGGGAGGGTGGAGCGGAGGATGCAAGAGGCAGGATAGCGAGCCCGTAGAGTCCCGGGTGTCCCTAATATAAGACGTCAGTCCAAGGTGGTCCCTCCCCGACAACGACATGACCACATCAGCAAAATCGCACCCCATCCTATGGATCTTAGGAGAACTTAGAACTTACGGCGGAACTTAGAACTTAAGAAAGCCATCCTACGGTGAACCTAGCCATCTTAATTCAAGTAGGCGCTCATGACATCTCCGCTCGGAGTATGTTTGACTGTTATGACGCCGGAGGGTGACTACTCCATGTCTGCAATACCCATGTGCACCCTACAAAGTCAAGCGATCCGAGTCTGAGCTCAGGCTAGCGGGATACACACTTCGAGGAATGTGAAGTCTTCGTAATTAAGCCTGCCCTTAATCTGAGCGCTAATCACCGACTTCAGCTTGCTATAACTAAGCGCCTACGTTCAATTTTCTTGTCATCGCCAAAGCTGGACGGTGCTTCGCTGCTCACTCTGCTCTCCACCTTTGGCGTTGCTGGCGACTTCTCTCATGCGAATAGGATCTCACCCTGGTATTCATTCTCGATCACAGTCATCTGGCTGCACCAGTTTCGGGATCATTGAAATTCAGTCCTCCGACGTAGTGGTGAAGTCACGGGCACGGTTGAGGAAGGGGGTCACGGTCAGATTAGTGCCACTCAGGTCGTTGTTGTTGGGACCAATAAGTAAGTCTTATTATTCTCGGCTTGAAATCAGTGTACGGGGCGTGAATATTAATGGGCGCGATTCGTTGCCCATTGTGGTGCTGTACGTGACCTACGTTAGGCTCCATGAGACAGTGCCCACCCGCATGCGCCACCAAGGTGAGTAACGAGGACTCGGACACAGAGAAGCTGGCATTCGACTCATATCGCATCGACTAAACCGAAGGTAAGCCCTTGATAATTCTCGCGTCGACACCATTGCGCCACCTGCGACACCCACACGCAATGCAGGTGAGTGCTTGTCTGCGTCCATTGCCCCATGTCCACAAACATCACCCCACAGAACTAGTGCAGGTTCTCCAGTCCCCAACTTGGGCACGATGCCCCACCCACGCCCATCACCAAGTAGGAGGTCGGCGTGTATGCTCCTCCACCTAGTGCGTCATCTACCGTCTTTTCGCTTTCTGCCAGGCGGTGACTCATCCTCCCTCCCTGCCTCTTCCTCTTTCCCTCTTCCCTTCACTCTCTCGCCTCATACACCCCTGTCACCAGGCCCTCCCGCTGCAAGTGCCACCCCGAGCGGAGGATGAGCGCCGACATCAACATTCTTTTCGATCTCCACCATACTGCGCATGGTATGCGGCGGGCTCACAGGCTGTCAACTAGCCATCGATCTCGCCATCAACATCTTAGAAGCCTTGTGAGTGTCCGCACTGACTATTCTTGAGCGCGATCCTATTCCCATCCGCCGATGTCGATGTCGACCTCCGCTGCAATCTGTCTGGCGCGTGGCCAACTCATAGCCTGCCTCCTCACCACATGTACGTTTCTCCCTCCTGCCTTCCGTGCGTACAGACACTGACACTCGTCTCCACCTGATTTGAGGGCTGTGCAAACACCGAAGATCTTTGGGTGTGACTGTGTGGTCGCCTCAGGAGCCGGCGGATATGTGGCTCGAGATGGCGCTTATGCTCAGCGTAGTGTGCACGGGTTGGATCTGTCAAGGGGTTGAACGCTCGAGCTGGGCCAATGGGTCGTCGGTGATTCGGTGTCGGGTGTAAATAGTATGCTTATCTCCCATGTACTGTACTGACAATAAATCAATGTTCTATTCAATTTCTATTGTATTCTGAGCCGACGAGCTGTAGTCGACATTGTAAGCCATCTAAGATGGGGTGTAAGATGCCCATAGGATGCTCATAAGATGCCTGTAAGTTACCTGTAAGATACCACGTCTTACCTAGGAAAGGTACATAGACTATGTAAGTTGACTCCATCTTAGAACTTACGGCAGTTCATAAGTTCTAGGATGACCCCGTAAGTTCTGTAAGATGGGGTGTGATTTTGCTGATGCAGGTCATGGAGCAACCAACTCAGGAGGGACAAGCAATATAAACCGCATGAGTCCACCAACAAGGACACAGCTAAAGCTGTGGAGCGGAGACAGCTCTGGACTGAGTCGCCGACATAAAAAACGAGCCGAGAGACTTCGTGAAGAAGGTGGGGGGAGAGCAAGAGGACGGCGAACGGCGACGATGCTGGCAAAATCGACTGTTTAGGGCAGGGCCAAGCAACCTTTTGATGATCAGCAGTTGATCAGCCCGCTCCCGTTACTGTAGAGGCACTCGTTGATGCGCCGAGAAAGTTCAACTAGTAGGCCTTGAGAGCAAAGGGTAACCGGTTGTGTTCGGGGAGCAAGACTTCCAGCAAGTAGAGAATAGAATGTAGTGAAGACACATGCATTGAGAGGGTATTGTCGGCAAGCCCCAAGACTTAAGAGTGATCATGAGCAGTCACGGACAGAACGCAAGGCTTGCGGCGGCCGTACAAGGCCATGTAAGGAGGAAGAAGAGTTGCGGGCGCTTATAAACGCCACCAGGTCAAATCAGCGTTTGGCCGATTTCCCGATGAGCTAGCCTCACGGTACGTACACTGTCGGGCGCGCGCTACCCTCTGAATCATCCTGGATGTTGTCAAGGTGTTGTGCCCCCCGCGCTCTTCCCCATCTGCGCGAGGGTTCGGGCCATCTACCGCGTTGCTTATACCACTTTTCCAATTCTACCAAGTATCGCGCACGATGCACAATACAACCAGAGGGCCGCAAAATCCAAACATTGTAGAGACCGCCTTCGCGCATCACGCGCGGGGCCACTGCTGCACATGTATGCCCTGGTTAGGTATCCGAGGTGTTGGACTACTGAGCAGCCTCAGTTGGCAGGATACATCCTTGTTCGTAAGGATGTATCCTTGTTCGTAAGGATGTATCCTTGCGCACAGAGGATGTATCCCAGGTAGGCGCAGGTGTTGAAACAGAATGCTCGCCAAAAGGTGGCCAGCGCCGGGTTCGAACACCGCCGCCATCAGGGCGCTCACGTTCTTTGCCACTGAACCACGTAGGCTTTCTTCTAAACTTGGAAATATCCCATATGATGATTCTATGACCACCGGAGGCGAGGCGGGATGACCGCATGCTAACCTCTCTCCCCTTCAACTAGCTCTCACATCTCGTTAATGTGTAATACACATATCTTTCTTTCCTTGCGATCTGAACCTCAACAAGGTCACCAGCAGCTAGCATCCGGAGTTAACACTATCGGAAACCAGGAACGGCCGGACAAGATGCTTACCGGAAGTCGGAGGGATGGCTGAGAGGGCAGGGTATTGGATGCACAGAGAGGGATCCTAGGTCAGGTATGTAGCCCGTTCAGCCTTGCTCCCGCCCCCAAGTCCACCGGCTAAACAGCCGCAGTGTGATTCCTATGCACCTCGAGAACTGGGTTGACCCAGATGCCTCGGTGCATTGTCGTCGTCCGATGTATCCTCGGCTGCAGCAGTTCCTCATCATCCCGGTTCAACGGGCACGACGGCTGTACCTATCAAGTGTTCGCGGTCTGGGCTCAACTTGGATCTGATTCAAAACTGGCTTATCGACTTCTGTGAACGGTCGCTAGTCCGCTCGCTCCTGCGCTTCTCTACCCTCCAAGCCATCTCCTCCCCTTTTCCCATTTTGTTCGCTCCACTGCACATCAGCATCTTCGCGCAGATACTTCAAAATTGTCGACAACACCCGTGAGCCCGGTGAGCACGAGCATGCAATTGCAGACGACGGGCACAGACTCGGTGCCTCGCCGCTCTCCTCGCTCGATCTCTTGCACGCGTCTTTTTTCCAACGCTCTCAGTGTGCACGGAGCTGGGGCAGACTCCCGTTCGCGCTGGTTTGTCGATGCTGGGCCCGTACCCACTCTCCCCACCAACCCGCACCCGTGTGCCCGCACCTACATCTACGCGGCACGCTACAGCTGAAGAACACGGTGAAGAGCTTGCACTCACCGGAGACGTCGCTGGACTCCGAGCGCGGCATGAGCAGGGACAGCTGCTCCAAACGAGTGAGCGAGAGCAGTGCGAGCGACAGCGGGGAGAGCACAAGCATGAGACACTTGGGATCTGCGGAAGGAGTCGATCCCGTTGTCACTCTCTGGACGCATAGACCAAGAGCATTCCGTCCACTCTCAGCACGGTTCGTCCTCCATCGAGTACTCGACTCCCGCCCTCTCTCCTCCCACTGGTAGCAGGCTGTACCCGCTATAGCATCCGGGCACATTCGTCAATTCTAAAATGGATGTGGCGGTCGTCAGTTTCCTGGGTGTGTGTGAAGCGTGAGCAACTGACGTAGACTGTCGTAGTTACAACTTGATCGCAACCAGGGAACGAGCAGAAGTCAGGCCAGTTAATGTCCGGTTAATGACCGGGCGGTATGTCTCGATCGCGTCGAGCCTCCGTCCTTGAGCAATTGAGTGGCTGTGCTCTTGAACATTTATGTCTCCGTACGCGCTGTGACTCCGAAGACTAGTCCCATATGTATGTCGCCCTGAGGAGGGTTTATAGAGTGCGGTATGGAAGCACCGAGCTGAACGCTGAGTACCCGACCCGATAATGTCGGACATGAACTTGCAGAGGGAACATGGAGATCGAAGGGCTAGTTCCACAGGTGCACCGAGATTTAGTGAATGTACACAAGCGGTGGAAGAAGGATTTGTAGATACAGAACTGTGCTGTAAATTGTGCTCTTTCCTCTGGAAGACTCGCAAGAAACTTCTGGTCCCAAACATAGACTCTGCCGACCCCGCCGTAGAACTGGTACGCACTATCATGCCCACTCAAGAAGATGCTCCTCCTATCACAATGAAGACATACTTGTCAGCCGCGACTGTACTTCCAACTCTCATTGAGCACCGCTATGTCAGCACGAACGTGGCCGCGTCCCAGCCATAGAGCACTGTAAGTTGGCGCCGCCACCTCCCAGGAATCAGCATCATCAGCTGCGGCGCGAGGAAAGGGCAAACATACTGATCTTGCATCGTAAACGTAACCTTGTCCACGAGCTTATACTTCCGACTTGAAGTCTACAGGACCGTAAGTGTGACAACATGATCCGCAAGAGGCCGCATGCATACCTCAAGTATACGAACTCGCTCGAGCTCCTTCCTGAACTGAGTTTGAGGCGACCTTGCCCATATTCCTCGAAACCAACGGCCTTCATAGCCTGCTTCAGAGCACGGGATTTGGGAACAAGCAACCAACTTGAGTGGGAAGGGACAGAAGTTGAGGAACAGAAGGCTCAAGAGAAGAGAAAGAAAATTGGGGTGGTAGGGTGGTGGGCGCGGTGCGCTTCAGCCAAAACAATCTGAGGACCTACATACCTTAACCATTTCACCGTACGTAAAAGTGGTATCGCGTATCACGACTGATCTTGAAGATGGACGCAAAGATCTGATACAAGTCAGACAAGGAGTATCCGATGGAAGGGGCGGGGTACTCACGTTGTAGTGTTTGTAAGACACTTGAACTGGTGCCATACTATGAGAGCGCGCGGATACGGAGCCGGGAGTACGATGCTGGAAGTAATGGAGTGAAGGGGGCCGAGCACCGAGGAACCAAAGGGTGAGTAGCGGAGGAAGGTGACTCGACGTGGAGGGCAAGGTTGGAGGGCGTGACCTTTCAACCAGGGATGCGCCTGCCTTTTCCCGTTCCCGCGCTCATCAAGGAACCTTCAACGCCGGACCCGCGGTGAAGACTTCAAGCTCCCGGCACGCTACAGAAGATTGAATTATACTTCGACACTGTATATGCTTGGTCCGTACTGAGAGTGTTCATGGCACAATTGCTGGACGACATCATGGCACTCGGGTCCACGCCAGCACTACGACGAGCACGCGGCCCAGATGCAGTGCACACTTCGAAGGGAATGCGTGGTTACAGGCATTGGCTTGGGCAGGAGAGGGGAATCGCGCGGGGGATTGGGTTGAGCGTGATATCTTCTTGGGGATTGAATTGGGGATGGCGAAGCTTTGTCTCTCGGCGAGCATTCGTACGAGGGAAGGGAGGCTCGGCAGAGAGCTGGAGTCATATTGATGATCGATGGGGGAGGCAGACAGCGACGGCCACATGCAACGTAGAGTAGAAGAAAGACGCGGAAAGACATAAGCATTGCTACGAACGAAGGTCACAAGCACAAATCAATATGTATTAATTCATCGGAAGGCGCGACTGGGGAACAAGTGGCGGTACGTTGAAACAAATCTGGAAGAACGAACACTGGGGTTCAAATTCGTCCTTTGGTAAAGCTCGGATCATTCGCAAAGGGGGTATAAGAAGCGGACATCACGCTGGTGGCACATTACTCTGGGGCGCGCTCTTTGCCTTTGCGGGAGGGACGCTCGATAGTAGTGCAGGGGCCATAGGTTTGACCGATGATCTCCGGCCAGGCGGTGAGGGCGGCGACAAAGGGGAGGCGAATGAGGAGCGTATGACGGCCGGGATCCACGCAGACTTCGAGGGGGGCTGTGAGCGCGTGCAAACGCCAGTCCGTCGTAGATGTGTTCCACATCTGGAATTCGTAGACTTGCGTAGAGTCGAAGATGCGCCGAACGATGTGATATGTTGCCAAGACAATCTCGCAACGGCGCTCGTTCAGCGTGATCATCTTGGTCGCCGGTGGTAGATCATCCTGCACCATAAATTAGCAACGAATCCAGGCCAGAAAGTGCATAAATTACCTACATCGTACCAGATTTTGACCGTCAGCATCCATTGCGTAGCTTGGTTGAACTTGGGGAGCGGCCCGTCTGCGAGATTGGCAAGCGAGGGGTAGATTTCGAATCGATAGATATCACCGAAGCGGCGCGAAGTCCTCGACAGGGCTGCTGAGTTGCGCGCGGCACTGCGGACGGCACGCCCGCCGCTCCCAGCGGACTTGACATCACTGGTCTTGCGCAAAACCTGGGAGGGACGTAGCGATCCCCGCCCTGCGCATCTTCGCGAAAAGGTCGGTGGTTTCGCTTGAAGAGTCGGAGGCGATGAGATCGGTAAGGCAAGTGGAGAGCGCGAGGCAAGCAGTCCACGGTGAGTGCGCGTGAGCGCCGAGACGCCGAGACCAGAGGGAGCCGAAGTTCTCCTTGCTCCCGCTCGCCTCAGCGCCACTCTCTCCGAGTCGGAGATCTCAATGACGCCGGATGGGGTACGAACAACCGCGGCGGACGAAACACTTCTCCCGCGCGCAGGCCCTGATCCTCGGATGCGCCCTCCGAGTCAGTGAGAGAGATGACACTGGATTGGCGAGACGCGTGTGAGCTGCTGTGGGTATATCGCCGCCGCCGCCGCCGCTGTCAGAGCTGATCTCGATAACGCCACCGGACGGCTGAGCAGTAGTGGCGGGCGGGCGAGCTATGGGGACGTGGACGGACGCCGACACTCGGGCAGGAGCAACCATCACGCGCGGAGCCTGGAAGTTCGTAAGATGGGGAGTGGGAACATTAGAAGCGCAGGTACGCATAACATAACGGTTCAGCTTCCTTTTCCGCTGGGCTGGAGTTGGAGTATCCACGGTGGACTCGCCGCTCTCGCCGCCCTTGTGTATCTTGTTCCTGCGTAGTCTGTGCCAGCCCACTAGGCATGCCGACGGGACACCCATGTCTTGCGTGAGCTTGAGAAACTCCTGGGAGAAGGCAATGTAAGCTGCCGAGCAAGCTCAACCGTGGAACTCTACTTACTTTGATCAGCACTTCTAAGGTGCGCGCTTCTGGCCAGGGCCTCTAAGGCGCGCGCATCTTGACCGGTTCCTGTGAGGCGCGCGACTGGTTGGTCGATCCTCCAAGGTACGTGGGCTTAGCTGGTTCCTCCAGCACGGGCAGCTGCTTGGACGGTCCGCTGTGTCGAGTGCCTTGCGAATACATGAGAACTGTTGCCCAATATCGACATGAACAAACATACCGCGATCCGCTGTAGTTCTTCCTGCTCGCGACGGCGTTTTTTGATTCTAGCACCCTATCGCCAACTTAGCCCGAGATTCACACTGAGGAGAGAAAAGCCCGTGCCTCTTCATGTAGGGACTCTTCCAGCGCACGCGCCACCATCTCGTCGTTCAAACGGCTTATGCAGCTGTCCAGAGGTGTCAGCGAAGTCTCTCTCGATGTGGGCGATGGTCCGAAGGGATCCAGACGTGAGGCAGGGGCAACAGCGCTGACGGATAAGCTCGAATTGGTGCCAGATGGTCCCTAGCATATATCCTTCGTCAACAATGAATGTTCTCTGCAGTTATAGACTAACATTCAACGTACCGGTATAGCTAAGGGAGCCTCGTCGATGTTCGGAAACATGCTCTGGAAAAACCCTTGAGACCCGGCCGCACGACGCAAAGACCCCTGACAACAGTGATAATAGTATGAGATTCAATCCACGAGCAGTCAACGGGTGAACTCACAGGATCGGATTCGGGAGCGCTTGCTCGTCTCGCACGTCGACGGCGTGAAGGGGCTGACACAGGCTAAACACCACGTTAACCTTGGTACAACTGCAGAAAAGTCTTCGGACTTACGGCGCTCCAGCTCCCTCTTGCGCTCCGGTTCCCTCTGGCCTCTTCAATAGCTTCGACAAGATCCGGTGGAGTCCCCGGTTGGGGCGGGAAGTTGATGTTCCGGCACTGAATACACTAACATCGAGGAGTCAGAAGGTGTGTAACGAGCAGAGAGGCAAGGAGGAACATACGCAACGGTACCACTCGCCAGCACGGCCCTCACGGAAGGCCAGACGCTCGATGACCGTTCCGATGCCCCCGCACTGCGGGCAGTTTCGAGCCTGCGGGGTACCGGAGTCGTACGGCTTGCGGTTGTAGGCCCCCGTTAGACACAACGCCCGGACCTCCAGTGGATACTTAGACTTGGACTTCTTCGACGGTTGGGGGGTTGAGAAGCCCAGGAGGCGAGGAGTGACTCGGACCATGGAGAAGGGTTGTGCGGAGAACGCGCTGGTGAGAGCGGAGGGGAACGAAAAATACTCGAGAGTGGGCGGAGCTGGCTAGATTGCCTGAGGAAAACTTCGAGTGTTTGCCCGCTTTTATAGGCCCATGTTGAGCGTCTTGCATACCAGTTTTCGGCCTGCCTGAAGCCTTCACGAGGTGTTTTGTTTATCATAATTTCCTGTCAAATTCGTGCAGATGGTTTCAGTTCTCGTCACGGTCACAAAATCAACGAACTCGCAGACGAAATGCTGCCACAGGCGGCAAGATTGATAAATTGAGATCACTCCTTTGTGTTCGCGACGCCCAATGCGACCACGTCCGTCAATCAGGTCTAAACTACGGTGGATATCATTGCCCGTGTACCCCTTGTTCGATCGCTCTCTACGCTGAATCAGATTTCCTACGCTTGACTGGCCGTTCCACCGCTTCGGTTTGATGTCCACTTCCAACCGTAACCCTCGATGTCGCGTCCACGCGACGTCTCAACTTGCTCGCTGCTGACATATCCCTAGTCCCAATAGATCAGCACCATAGTTTAGAGATGAGAAGGCAAGGACTTACGGGCTCTGATCAAGAGCCTTCGCCGTAGCGACGCGCTGCCTCTTGCCGCGGCCCATCACCGGCGAAGGCAGCACTGTGAGCTGTTTGCTAATGTCGGCAGGAGCAATGACCGATGGTGCGTCAGCCTGAGAGGACGTCTCCTTCGCTTCAGTGCCATGCACTCTGCAAGCTAGCCATCAGTGACCATGTCGCTATGCGAAGAACGACCAAGGGACACACTTTGTCTTCCTCGCAGTGCTGTTCTTGCTGCCATCGCCACTCCGCTGCGCGAGCGACCGTAGCGCGGCGCTTGGCGCTGCTTCGCTGGAGGCTTCTCGAGCTGTCGTCAGCACGCGAGGAGGTGGAGGGCCAAAAACGACTCGAGGAGAGTCCATCTTCGGGGCCTCCTGCTGGGACATACCCTTTTTGGCAGACGTCGGCGGCGTGGGCACCACATCATAGGTACGAGCAGTGGAGGATGCAAACAGTGGTTCATCGACTGCAACTGAAGCCGAAAGGTTGAGCAAACCGCCTGCTGGCAAAGGAGACGTATCGGCGGAAGCGCTGTTCTGAGAGGATAGAGATCGCGGATGGGATACGAAATACGAAGGTTTAACGGGAGTGTGCGGTGAGTGGGAGACGTCGGGGCATAAAGATGCTGGGGATGAGGTCATGGCCAGAGAGGACGCCGCATCCGGGAATGTGTCATGGACTGGCGGCGGGACAGGCGGAGTAGAAGGCGCCTGTGCAGCAACTATGCCCGAGGCCATTGCGGACGCTCCACTGCCTTCAAGCGGACGGGCAGGTACTAACAAACAATGATAAAGATTACGACCGACATGTTGCATCGAGGAACTCACAGCCGAAAGATGATCCCACAAAGTTTTCGAACATGCAGAGCAGGCCATTGACGGTGATGCCGAGCTGATCTGCGAGGTATTCCTCGAACGAGATGCCTTGACGATCGTACGCAGTGCACTGGCTAAGTGACTATCAACAATCGCAAACAGATCAATAAGCGGGAAAGACGCACTCAACATGACCTAACTCGCCCTTACCATCCAAACCGCCGAGGAGACACCAGCCAACCCATCCACGATCCTTCATCAACGTCAGCTGGATCTCCTTCAAGATATCCAAAATTTTGTACAGCTGCCTACAAGATATCCTCAGGCAGAATGTAGTCGCGAGAGACATAGGACTTACTCGTCGGTCGGCACGGCGCTACGCGGAGTGGACAGAACTTGAGAAGCGCGGGTATGCACGGGCACGGCTGCGGGATGAACGTTGCCGCCTGCTGCAGGGTGAGAGGCCTCCTCGAGAGTGTGCGTCGACGCGAAGCGGACAACGGGTGCGCTGACGGTAGCAGCAGCCGCGCCAGTTGGAGCGGGGACGCTCGGAGCAGTGGAAACGCTTGTGTTCGTCTGAGGCGGATCGTTCGAATGTAGTCCATCGCCCCGCACGACGACTGCGACCCTCGCCTGGCTTTTGAGCCAGCTCGGCGCGCTGTTCCATGCGCTGAATCACACAAGTAGAAACAAACGAGGTGGAGAGATTTCAGGACTTACCTTGTTCACGGTGTTCAACCGTTCGTCTTTTGGCCTCAGTCTCCTTCGAGTACGGCTCGAGCTTAGCGTGGGGCTGCCGCTGCTGGCGATAGGCAAACTCGACGGTGGTCTCCTTGTCGAAGCAGCCAGCGAATTCCTCTCTGTACTTCATGACGAACAGGTTAGCAGCATTGCGAAACCAGTAATTTCTACCGTGGCGCGTCCGTGTTCGACTGCTTGAGCTGTTTTTGCCGCCCCGCCGCAGCGAGGTTTTCAAGCATAATGAGCTCCTGAGCTCGCCACTTCATCGCACCCATCCTGCAATACTGTGTTCTTAGCTGCCGATGACAAAGGATATATCACTCACTTGAAGAGCTAAGCACAGACCGGAACGGGGGAAAGGAAGTGTCGTTGACGGCCTTCGCATGCTCGCGTACAGTCACGCTCGACTAATATTGATCTTGTTTCATGTTTCTGCCCGACTTTGTTGCATACCGGACGCCAATGGTAAGTAGGGACCGAAAACGAGACTCATGCTAGTGATACACTAAACTAGGTGAAACTACATGAAACCTGTACGCTACAACGATCGAACAGCGAGGGCCTGCGTCCTGACGGGCAGCATCACGGAGCTTGCGAGGGACGCGGAGGAGGCGACATCTAAAGGCCAAATTAAAATCATCATGGTGTCTAAGCGACTGAGATGAACATACCGGAGGAACCGGGAGGCGTTCATACTTCGCGACGAACATACTGACGTAGAATGATACCGCAGCCCTCAGGACACGAGTGTACTCGTTGGCATCACAGACCATGACCCGCTGGTCCGCTCTTCTGAGTTCAGACGGTAGGCCCTCCCAGCGGCCGAGAACCTCGACGAACGACTTGAGGTATCGCCGACATTCTTCCCATCCTTCCTGCGGAGGCTCCACCCAACAGAAGACACCCTCCTGGGCCTCCGAGGAAGGGACAACGTCAATCCCCGATGTGCCGGAACCCCACACCTGCGAAACCAGGGACTCCCGCATCCACCGGTTGAGCTCTGGCCACTGATTAGACCCGACCATCAGCGCATCCAGGGCGAGCAACTCGCAACGCCAATTTGTTTCGTAGGCGTCCCATATGATGGAGGAGCGGAGTGACGAGTCGGAGCGCGCTACTTCGAGAGTCACGAGGCTCTTGCCAAATTGGGGGCAGGCGTCCACATGGTAAGACGACAGCGATCCACCTTGCCCGAACAGGCGACGAACATTCGCCTGCAGTTCATGACGAACCTTGGGGCGACCACTCGAGGGACCGGAAGAACCTTCCGGCAGATCGTTGATATTGTAGTCACCCCAGAGTGCATCGCGCCACTCCGCGATTGTCAGTGGGCGACCAGCGACGGTGCTGTCAAAGAGTCGAACACGACAAAACGTCCGGATGCTGACCCAGTGGTGCAGATATCGCGCCGTCTTCTCGGGCATTGCCTCGAATCCCTCTAGATTGTCCAACAGCGAAGGGGGAGCGGAGAAGTACTTGACGGAGACCTGAGGCTGCGGGAGCGGGCTAACTGCGGATAGTGCGGATGCCCAGGTCAAAGAGATCGAGAGATGGAGCGATGCGTAGTACTGGCGGGACGGGATGGTGGCGAAACCATTAGCCTGGTTAGCTTGCGCTTTGACCTGTCGGCGTCGCGATCGTCGCGATGGTTTCTTCGCCACGGAATTATCCTTGGACGGGCCGGGAGCAGAATGTGATGACGAGGCAGGGGGAGCAGGGGGTAGATCATGTTGCAGAGTTTTGGCATGCTGAGAGGCTCGCGTGATGAACACAGGTTTGGCCGCCCCCAACGAGGAACTATCAGAACCGGCCCACATGACTCCTTCGCGAAGACGTTTCGCCGGGGGGAGCGTACCATCCCTCTCTTCCTCCAGGAGTTTCGGGAGCTGCGACTCACACAGCTGCCGTCTGACAACCGCCGCCATCGCCCTTTGCCACTCACCCGGCAGGTTCAAAGCTCCAGACAGGTCACGCTTCGCCAGGACAAGACGGGGGTAAGATGGTACCTGCGAGAAGTCAGCAGGGATGTCTGTCGCGGTTATGACTTTGTAGATCTCTAGTTGAGTGCTTCGCTGACGTTCTAACCAGACAGGTATCCCCGCACGGTGGAGCATTTGTGCGACACTCGGGTCTCCAGTGTACGCCCCGACAACGTCCAGGACCAGCCACGAGTAATCTTCTGTCGATTGGACGCGCTTGAACACCACCTTCAGCCATTCGATGAGGCCAGACAGCTCCAGAGTGAGTCGTTGTACATGTGCGGCGAGAGAGATGATGACGCCGGGGAGGGTGGGGATCGAGCGCAGCCTGTCCATAGTGTGTTGGAGGCAGACGGCGAGAAATTGACCTATCTCGTGCCATCCGGCGCGGCCGTTGCCAGTGCCATCGCTACAGGCGAAGTAACGTGACATGGTATCTTGCGCCTCCTGGACTAGATCGTCCTGGAGCTGCTTGTCGAGGAAACCGACGCCGGAGACACCGCAGTCGTCAGGCTTCCAATCGGCGAGGCTGAGGGTGCGCCACAAGATTTCGCGAGGGCCTTTCGGACGCGCTTTGGCCGGAATGCAGTGTATGTGGAATGCTTCTCTCGCGAACTGTTGTGGCCATCGGGAATACTCATGCCGTCCCCAGCGACCGTCCGAGAAGGTTGTGATTTCGCTGTGAGCGACGGCGAACTCTGGCACCCAAGTGGTGTTCGGGGTCGTCACCACAATGTCGGACTCCCATCCCTGGGCTGTGTATGCCTGCGCCGCCACTATGCCCACGAACGCGTCCACGAACCCGGGAATGGCTGTGTCAGAGTCAGCTACCCAGGTCATACTCGAATGGCGACACACTCACGATTGCCTTTCTTGTTAGCTTGCAGATTAGGCGCCGCGATCGAGACTTCCATCTCGCGCGGTAGTTTGTGCTCGCTGAGCTCCTGACTGAATCGGACGGCAGGATCTGAAGGGGAAGAATGGACGGTGGAGGGACCAGCAGCAGATGACGTAAAGGATGGATTGGCTTGGGTGGTGTTGTCGAAGGGCATGGAGGGCTGGAAAAGGTCATGGGTATAATGCACCCGACGGATGCAAGGTAAGCTTACCAGGTGCGTCCAGGTTCCGTGGTAAAGTTCGGACAAGCGACGTATAAGATCAGTGCGCAGCTATGGCGGTCGAAGGAATGTTAGATGCGTAGAGGCCGCTAATCATAAGCAGCATACCTACTTGGAGTCTTCGGATTGATTGTTCCCGGATGGAGAGTGCTTCTCTGTACGTCTTGTTGTTGCTATGAACAATAGGATACGTCAGGGGGACGAATGCCAGATGGAGGCGCAGGCAGTCCTACATAGATGTTGCCCGCGCCACACGTGCGACACCAGTCTTGACGCGACCTCTTGCTGGTTTCGGAAGACTCTCGGGGCCGTGCAACACCGTTGCACTCCACACAAGAGGGTACTGAACTCAAGGGCTTCGATTGGGTGTATACCCGCTCTCCAGCCCAAGAGGTGGTCGATGTTCGTAAAGTCGAGAACCTGCGGCGTGGATGAGGTCAGTATTCAATAGATGCAACTACTGTCACCTTACGTGGGAGGCTCCTTGGGGAGCAAATCGCCGGGATGGAGAAGACAACGGACGGCGAAAGAACGGGAGTACGGGAAGACGGTTGGCGTAGCGGGAGACTGGAGTCTGGAGAGACCTGGGAGAGGGAGACTCGGAAGTCCAACATCGACAAGCGCGCGTGGCGTGGCGTGGGACTTCGTCGCGTTTTGTTGTCCTCACCAAGTCCTCACCTGACCGTGGTCTGGGTTGTGGCGGTGAGCTCGTGGGAACTCCCGCCCACCGAGGCGGACGGTTGGACTTCATCGTTTCGCGCCGTCCGCTCGTCGTCGTCCATGCCCGATCCTCTGCTTCCCTCCTACCAGATTCTCTCTGTCCCTCTCCCAACCTCCAACTCACACACTTCGACTTCGAACCTCAAGCCTCGGCCTTCAAACGTTCAAATTCGCGCGACTTCGGAAACACGTCAAGAGGTCTCGCTAGCGGGAAACATGGGCGGCGAGGTATGGTCACGGCAGGATGCACTTCGTGCATCGGAGATGTTAGGGGTCGAGGGGTCGAACGATAAGGAACTAACCACCCATACAGGTGAGTCGCTCCCCGCCAGCCGCTCAAGCGGCCGTTCTTCCCCCAACCCCTACTCCAATAAATCCACCGGCCATAATGCCGCAGTGTGATCACCTCCTGCACCTCGAGAACTGGCTTAGCCAGAAGACTCGGTGTCCTGTTCGGCCTCCAAGTCCTGGCCCATCCATTGTCCCATCGCTGTTGTCCCGCCCTTTTCCCATACTGGTTTTGGACCCTGTTGCGTACCCACTACCCGAATATTCCCTTCGCAGTCCCCGTACTTTGGTTCTCTCGTTTCGGACTATCCATCTGTTCTCCTTGTCGCATGCTTCGGACGTCCATGACATCGTTCCCCTGCGCCCCCACTTCATCATTCCATTTTCGCCGAGTCCCATCGATACGATCGATCCCTCCTTTCCTCCCAGTCACCGTCCTGCTGCACTATTTGTACCTGCCTGTTTTTCACGCAATGACATACATCTCCCCTGTACCCTGCACATGCGAAGCCAGTCAATCTATGTCCCCGCCCGCCTCCGACGACAACACTAGTCCCCCTCGTTTCGACCCATTCGCGGCGGCTCAGAACCATCCAGCGGTCTTTTCCCCGGGAATCGCCAGTCTCCCTTCCGATGCACCGCTTCCTGTTGCAGACCCGTTTGCAGCAGCGAGCAATTATCCAGGGGCAGGTCCTCCCACTGGTGACGCTGGCTCAGTCTCGATCCCGAGTGTCGATATTTTCGCCGCGGCTCGCAACTATCCAGGCGCGCGACCCGCTGTCCCGAACGCCCACACACCCGCGAACGCAGCGTTGGAGAACTATCTACGGGCCCAAGCGCAGGCTGGACCTTCATGTCATTCACATCTCCCGCCTGCGACACCGAAGGCTGAGAGGCGGCAGTTAGATCTGCCAGCTGAAGGCGCGCCCCCTGCAAAGAAGGCCAAGGTTAATAACACGATTGTACGTGGTCAATGCTCACTGCTGGGGCATCGTCTCTAACATGAAGTGATAGCCCGTTGGATCGCGACTGGAGGCATTCTTGAAATGCGCCATCGTCGCGCAGAAAGAACTCCTCACTCGTGAGGCCTGTCCAACTCCCGCGCGCATGTGTCCTGGTTCGTGCGGCAAGAAGGACTTCCAACCCCCATTCTACAGATGTTTTGACTGTTACCACCCGCCCACTGTCTGTGAGGACTGCATCATTCGAGATCACGTCCACAACCCCTTCCATCGGATCGAAGTCTGGGACCCGCAGCTCGGGTTCTGGCAGCGTCGTTCCCTCGGCTCGCTGGACAAATTCGTCCTCAATCTCGGCCACGCGGCAAGCCTTGCAAGGTCATGAGTAGAAACCCGCGGCGATGACCCTCATCCACGGGCAGGGGATCACCCAAATGAACGTGCACTTCTGTGCCTGTCCCAAGACGACACCAAGGTTGCAGCCGGGAGATCGTTCAACTCCTCCGCTTTGGTCTTTTCCCGGCAGCTGGGATGTCCCTCGCTCGGCATTCAGCATAAGCGGCCTCCGCGATTACCACCTTCTCTCCTCCAGTGTCAAATCACCGGCATGGACTACATGCGGTTCCTGCAGCGTAGCACGGACAATGTCGTTCGCCGAGACCAAGGTGAACGACTCATCTGTGGACTAATCTTGTATCCGACGCTGATGGCCTGCGCAGGATCGCAGCCGTGAACTAAACAACACGATGCGGGAATTCATGTTTCTCCGCGCGACGCGACGAGCTGGGGTCCAGCCCATGCAAGATCTTCCTGGAGGGTCTCTCGGCGTATTGTGTCCGGCATGCCCCCAACCTTTCAAAAACATGAACCCCGCAGACCAAGATAAACGTCCGGAGAAGGAGAAGTAAGTCGGCTCACCGCTCTATAGTGTCCAGCCTCGCTGACGGCTTTTCACCCTCAGGTATCTCGACATGTTCTTCCACACAGTAGACGGCAATTTCCACTCCACACAGAAGATGAAGCCCATGGACCCGTCGGACTTCCCGCTGACGAAGGGAGCCGGATATTATGCGGAGGAGGAGGAGTTCTCGCAATTCCAGAAGGAATTCAAGCCTCCGAAGAAGGAAGTAAGTTTGGCCTCTCACAGTGTCGTATCTGTGCTGAGCTGATGGACCGACGCAGCCGACGACTTGTCACAAGTTCGGGGCAATGGGGTATTCCCGGTTCGGTGGCCGCGTTAGCGGCACCGTTGGTCTTTCGTGTGCCCGACACATGTTCCTCTTGCCGTGCGGGTCTGTTGATTTGCCGCGTGGTGAAGCGTAAGTCGCTTTCAAACGGCGAGATTGCCTCTTTTACTGACTCGTGACAGATTCGCATACGTCGACTACTGCATGTGTTCGGGCCTTGCCCCGTACTTCACCCTCTGTCGGCATTGCAGCGGCTACGACATCAACTGCCAGTATCGCATACATTTCAAGGCTCGTATCAAGGAGCTGCAGGAGCAATTTCCGACCCTGTCCACGTTTCGCATCATGTTCTTCCCGTACACTCTTCCCGCCATCGGTAAATTTCACGCTCCGGCCCATACGAGCTCCTGCCGCACCGCGTACTCTTACAATTTCCTTCCTGGGGTTGGCATGACCGACGGAGAAGCCCTGGAGCGAATCTGGTCTGTCTTCAACGCACTTGCCTCGCGTACTAAGGAGATGTCGTCGGGCCATCGCCATGACGTCATCAACGACTTTCACAGCGATATGAATGTTCACCGTGTACACGCGATGGGTATGTGTGGCTCGTTATTGCTTGACCTACCTTTATTGACCATTATTGAATAGCTGCGACTCTCTCGGACCGCTACGCTCGCGCTATTGAACATAAAGAGCGCACTGCCGATTATATCGCCGCCCTCGAGGAGACCATTGATGACGCTGCTACGCTCACCCGCTGGCAGCGAAAGGTAGACGAATGGGTCGAGAGGGTTCTTCATAGGGAGGAGGAGACTGCGCTCGATGAAAGTCCGTATGAAATCGGCCAAGGCTTTCGGAAGTGTACGTGACGCCTCCCAAAACATTGCATACTCATTGACACTTGTCGCAGCGATGACGGACAGGGAGCTTCTTGCGAAGATCACGCAGGAACGCTCCATATCAAGCCAGAGCGCGATCGGCATGCTCAGTGTCATTCAAGATGGTCTAGCTCTCCAACGGGAAAGGTGAGTGGATATGCGCGCGCTCGTGTGCCCAGTTAACGTCAGCCCAGGCAAGCACTTTTAGACCGTCTCGCGACCGGGAGCGAGTCAAAGAAGAGCGGTGATTTGGATGAGCGTTGCCAGACGTTCTTGACAGACGTGGCACGCTGGCGCGTTCTTCTTGATGCGTACCTCATGCCCTTGGTCGACGATGCTGTCCGGCAAGTGACACTCAACAACACCCTCGCAGCCCAGCCGCTAGACACTCTGGGCCCCGACTTTCCGATGCGCGACACGAGCAAAGACACTGGGAATCCCGCGCAAGGGTTGCCTCGCGCGCGTGACTATGGAAACCGGACCGACGCCTGGTCGGACATCGCGGATGTTGTCCTCCCTCTGCCCTCATCCTATGTCCAAGACATTCTCGCCCAGCCCAGCATGTCTGAACCAATAGCTATTGAGCGGAACCTCCGTTTTAACGCCGCTGACAATGCACTAGAAGATCTTAGAACAGCGCTCATCGGCGTGGGATACCTTCAACTGGACAAGCGGTCGAAGCAACGCAAGGTGCACACCACGCGCGCACAAGGCAAAATCCAGACTGCTCAGCGTGAGGCTGACAAGGCTGCTGACGAGTACCGCCGACACTGGACCGCCCTGTTACGCTTGGGAATGGAAGTGTCGGATCCCCGATACAAGACACTCACACCAGGCGATGTCGTTCCGTTCTCGATGGCAAGCGACCGTACTACCGTGGGTCAAAGCCGTCAGCGCACCTCCTGGGTCTGGGAGAACTTCGCGTTCTCGGCACCGGAGGAGCAGGACGGCAACTTCGCGGACTTCCACGAAGAAGGCAAGTGACTGGCTTTCAATCATCTTTTTGTCATTCCTTATACCGTGCTACAGCTCGTCGTGTACACTGGTCGCGCTCGAGCGCAACCTATGCGCGGTGGTGTGAAGAAGTGGAGCTTCTGAAGGAGGAAATGCGGCGAACAGTCCGCTTCTTCCACTACTACCGCTACCAATGGGAAGTGACCACACGGAAAGAAGATGAAGCTGGGAACCTCGGTGCGGCCGCATACGCGCGCAGGTAAGTGTTGCATTTTCATTCATTATTGCGTGCTAAGTAGACTACGTATCCTGCTCAGACAAGCCCATCGTTATGTTCGCCTACTGGCGCTGTGCACAGAGAAGTTCCGAGGTGCATTTGAAGTCGTATGTTGCACCGTCCTGTTCCCGATGAGTTGATATTTATGAATTCTATGCAGGACGCCCTTCTCGCCGAGCTTAACGACATTGATTAACATCCCCTTCTCTTTTCAGTCGACAATGTAGCGTACAGACTATCGCACGATGTAGATATTCATGTCTCATTCTGAATTGCACGAGCCAACTTCGGGGTTGTGTGCCCCTTTCATGTCGCGCTATCTCACCCGCATGAACGCCACTGTATATGTCTTCACGCAGGCGACTTCAATGATCCTTCGAGCTCTCCACCATATCTCGTCTGCACGTCCACCACTGTATTGCGCCCCGCGTGCTTGCCACTACATCATGCCTTCACACACGCCACTGTTGCATCCACTTGTCCGTCGCAGTATTGCACCCCCGCGCCAAATTCTGTGTTCCTCTGTGCACGTGTCCTCCGCAATCGTTGGGGGTAACTGCCCCGCGCTCAGTGGTTTGCACCTGGCTCTTTGGCACTTCAAGAGTACTTTGAGCTCTTATTTAGATGGCCAATCTCGCAATGGTTTAAGTGCCCATGCGCCTAACTAAGGGTTCTGTCACAACACTATTGAATGGGTTGTCGAATTGGCTCTTGTGCTTGCCATTGTAGAACTTCGCGGCTGAAGTCTCTCAGCTGGTGCGCACGCTCATTGCACTGGTTGTCAAGGATGTACAGCTAACCACTTACTTGGCCTCAGCACGAGTCCTTTCGCAGAGTTGAGATTATGGCACCCGTTCCACTGGCTGAACTGTGTCGCTCCTTTCGGTAGTATATACGCACGGTACAACATAATTCACAATGCCCCTTAGTCGGGCGGTACGAGCCTGTACTATTTTGGTGCTCAGGCCGGGTGTTCGAACCCGACCTAACACAGTATCGTACGGGCGCCAGGAAGGATACATCTCAATTCGTAAGGATACATCCTTAGCAGTTAAGGATGTATCCTACCAACTGAGACCCTACGACTACTCCAAAGACCCCCTTCGAAATGGCCTGCCGCCTGAAGGAGAGAGAAATGGGGCGTGGAAGGCATGTTCGCGGTCGGGGTCATGGGCGCTTAGAGGTCAGAAGACACGTCGGAAGATGCGTCGGAAGATCGGTCGGAAGGTTCGACAGGCGTCAAAGCAGCGAAGAAAAAACGGCCTGTCTCATCCTTTTCCGAACTTGCTGTAAGTGGGTTCGGATTTTGCTGATGTTATAGCTAGATGAACACAATATGCCAGCGGTGGGAACAGCGAAAATGATGCCGAAGGCCGCGAAGAGCTGATTGTCTTCCGAAGACCAGTGAAGTACCGCCTCTTTCGAGCCGGGATCGCGATACCATTCTATGCTATCTAGAGGACAAAGTGCCGAAGACGAGAACATGACCAAGAGGCGAGCTATACCCGCAGGACAACTCGCACTCCTCACCGCCCGCCGTGATAGGTTGACCACCGGCGCAACGCCCTGCGAAAATTTTTGTGGTCGAGCGACGAGCGTATCATATCCTTAGGCGTCTCAGCCTCGAGGGGGATAGTCCGATCCATCTTCTCTTCTCTTCTGCAGCTCAGGGCTCCGACTCACATACAACGTGCGACTACGCAACGGACCCTCGCCGCCGCCGCCGCCGCCGTACGATAGCACGAGCTGGATCCAATTGGACAGTTCTACAAGGCACTAACGCGGGTCCTCGGATACAGTCCCTCCCTCCGAGTCCTGGCCCCCGGAGCCGCGCTTCTTAGCTTCTCCATGCGTGCGCGCTGACGCTCAGGCTGCCAGGCACCTTGGCGGAATGACACAGGGGCTCCCACGCTCCGGGGCTGAAAGCGGCCGAAAACACGAGCGATAGTCGAGGAGCTGCCTTGAAAAGATCATCATGCGTGTGGTAAGACTAAGGGGAAATGAACGCGTGCCTTGCTTGCGCGCTTCTCTTTCAGCCGGGCGTCGAGGCGACCGTCGACGTCGCCGTCGATCCAAGGAATATGTTGGAGAAGTCTCCTCGGTTCTCGTCCACAGAGACAAAAATGAATATGCGATTTGCTCACAATTGCACGGTGATATCGCTTGGGAAGAGCCTAACTCCACGATACACCAGCGGACGCATGGGCTACAGACTCTCGGGTCCAACGAACTCCTCCGAATGTTCCCGTGGCCGCGTGACCTGAGAAGAGGAGGAAGAGCAACCAGGTCAGGTGGTGTGTATGACGTCTGGGATAGAAGCAGGTTATGCGACGTACCGCATTTATCGGTCGGGTGCTCCCTCCGACTGAGTCGTCATTGCAGATGAGCGTCGTGATACAACATAGCGGACCAAGAAAACATCCCAAGAAGGTGACCAGAACAGGCGGAAGGAGAGGGAACTCGAACAGCATGGGACACGGGGCGCGTAAGATCAAGGTCAGCGTCGACGAAGCAGAGGACCTGGCCATAGTAATGAATGCGCCAAAATCCCTTCGCTTGGCCTCCGCTGCAGGTGTCTACCCGTACCGCTAGAGGGGGCCAGGCCGAGTCATCCACGCCGCCAGAAAACCCTCGCTATCCTCCCGCGTGGCACCCTCGGGCGTTGTCGACGTCTGCCACACCTGCGGGTGCTCTTTGATGTACTTGGACGCTAGTCGCAGCATATGCGGAGTCTCCATGTGACAGGCGACGGTCTCGGGCGGGTGCTCGACTTCTTCAAGCGTAGCTAAATGGATGCAGAAGGAGTTAGCACAGACATCTAGCGAAACCATGCGGAAACGCGGCATACCGACGTTCGGAAGCCGTGCAAACAGCAGTTCCTTCCACCGCGCGTCGCCGTCTTCGTAGGATTCTTGTTCGGGGGACTGAATGGACTGGTTTGAGGCAGAAGACTCTGTAAAAGAACGTGGATTAGCACGTCAATGCGCCGCAGAAGCAACCATATGCACCGTTGTCTGACTCCTCGCTGCGTCCAGCGGCCTCGGACATAACTAGAGTTAAATGAGATGGCAGCCAATAGGTGTATTGCAAGGCAGTACACGCACGGGTGTCTTCGCCAGCGGCTGCAAGCTTGGTAGCCTTACCCGCCTTCTTCGACGATAGCTTCTTCTCCCACACCTTGACGGCCTCGTTCTCAGAGACGGAATCCAAGAGCTCGTCGGGTCGGTACAGATGGATGACGTTGTAGGCGAAACGTGCGTAGAGGAACTCGACGGCGACGCTGGGGTGAATCCTCACCAGTCTCTGGTGGAACAGCTCTGTGCAGTCGGGATAGCCTGGCATATCCACAAAGTATGCCATGAACTTATCATTGCCGGCGGGGTAGAAAACGAAGGCGTGTGAGTCGAAGCAGCGACGCACGTCGTCGCGCAATGCGATACCACTCGTATGGGCGTTGACACCTGCGCGCATATTGTCTGGGGCGTAAAGAAACATCTTGTTTGCCATGAACCAAGCCACCTCCGCTTTCGGCACGAGATGAGCGCACTGGATGACTATGTTGGCAATCAACAGAATGAGAATTGGTTGAAAAAACCAGTGCAATATGAAAGAACGCACATGAGCTACACTTGGTGACGGTGCAATCGTGGTCCCTCGGCGCTTGGCGGCCGCTTGAACTGCTTTTCCCAAGAAGGAAAGCCAACATGCTCGCTTAAACTAGCCTTGGACTTGTCTCCTTCCTTTTCTACCGCAACGGCCAGAATACCATTGTGCGCCGTCTTTGGTATGTAACCAGTGCATTGTGTTTCCTTTGTCATGGCCAGAGCTAATCTGCCTAACCACCATCTCGACGGCTATAAAAATCTTCATCAAGCGTCTTCACAGGTCAGTTCTCCTCCACCTTCCTCGCTCTCTCTCACCATGGGTGCTCACAACTACCCACACAGTCAGGGGATTCACTCTTCGCCGGCCAACGTCCAGCAATATCAGATCCGAGGCCACGCACGCAATAACCCTCAGTTTTCTGTGCCACCCAACGCCGAAACCGATCGTTTCCACATGATGTCGGACGCTCTTCACACCACGGTACCCCTTCGTTTCGAGAACATGATGAAGACGTACCTCCCGCCTGTCGACGCCGAAGGGTTTGATGCTCTCTACTCCACCGAGACGATCCTTACGATCAACGGCGCGTTCAAAACCGCGGCAGGCCCTTCCACTAAAGGCAGCAAGGATACACGGCCCAAGGAGAAGATTATCTCAGAGGCATGGGTATGTCAGTCCTCCGTCCCTTTGAAGCCATGATCTCACCAGTTCGTGACCACAGCGTAAGCTCGACAGGACTCAGTCTCTCTGTCCCGGCTATCGGCTCAATATCTCTGAGAACCACGCCGATGGCACTGACTCCAGGAAGTACAAGATCGACGGGGCGTTGATCTCGGTGGCTGATAAGGACCTCATCGAAGAGGGTCGCCCCAACTTCTTCCTCGACGATCTCTCCGTCGAGTTCAAGCGCGGCGGCACGGAGAAGGACGCCTGGGACGATCACGCCAAGAAGGATATGGAAGCGAACGCGTTGACGCGAATGGGGGTTCGAGGTCAGCTCATGTCGTACGGCGAACGCCACTTCTACTTCCAGCACCGCACGGGGCTCTTCATGCTCCTTGTCAACGGCGGCGAGTTCCGCGTCATTCGCTGGGACCGATCGGGCTGCATCGTCACCGAGGCGCTCAACTACGTCGACACCCCCGAGCATACCAAGAAGCTGCTCGAGTTCTTCTACGCTTACTCGAAGGCGAGCCCTAAGCAGCGCGGCATCGACACCACCGCAACCCGTCTCCCCAAGAAATCCTGTGGCCGGCTCTGGATGCAGAGGGTCGCTGCAGCTCACCCTGGCGATCTCGCCCATGCCGACGGGACCGTGGTCCCATCGGTGCCCGAGAGCTTTGTCGTCAAGCCGACTCGCGACGGGTCTACCTCTTCTCTATTCGCAGCGAATGTCTTGACCGAGGATCCGACGGCGACGACCGGCTTCGGCGACCTCTCATTGTCTACCGCCACGACCGCCATTGTCCCCGTGTTCAAATACGTCCGCGACCTCTTCCGGGCATCAATCTCAGACCCCTGGTTGTGCTACAGCTTGAAGGTCTGTGGACGCGACTACTTGGTCGGCAAACCGATCTTTGCGCCTCACGGCCTAGTTGGTCGTGGTACGCGCGGGTACGTTGCGCTCGAGTGGAAGACGCAGCGCCTGGTCTTCCTCAAGGATGCCTGGCGTCCCTTCTACCACGGCGTCGACCAGGAGGGTACGACGCTCGAGAAACTCAACGCCGCGAACGTCTCCTTTGTTCCGACTCTTATCTGCCACGAGGATGTCGGCGGCCCGGGGGCACAGGAGACGGAGGCCTCACAGTACTCGTCCACCGGGTCGAAGAAGCGGGACGTCCTCGGCGAGCAGGAGAAGAAGGACCGACCCATTGCTCCTATGCCCGGTTCGCGCTCGAAGGGCACCAGATCCGGGGCATCGACGACGCGACGGACCCAGAAGTCGTCAGGGTCCGGGTCCAAGGGGAACCAGCGCACCGACGCCACCAATGCCGGCGCACGTAGCCAAAGCTCTGGCGAACGAAGTGGAAAGCGTTCTCGACCCCAGGACACCGCTGTCGTGGCACCGAAGGACGGTTTGGGTCTTCGCCACATGACTCACTACCGCATCGTCGTCGCGGAAGTGTGCCTCACGTCCACGGAGATCAGGTCGAGTGAGCAGCTCATACAGGTCATCTGGCATTGCATGACTGGTGAGCCCTCTCCCCTTGCTTCCTTCCGACGTTAGCTAATGCTTGTCATTAATCAGGTCACAGGGATGCTGCTGTCAAGTGCGGCCTTCTCCACCGCGACGTCAGCACGGGGAACATCCTCATCCGTCCGGAGGTAGATATCAACCCCGAGACGGGTGAGAGTATCGTCCTCTGGTACGGGGTCCTGAGCGACTGGGAGCTCGCCAAAGCTCTTCCGAACGATAAGACAAACACCAAGGCCCGTCAGCCTCATCGCACGGTACGTACATTACGAAACCGGCTTCAATCGCGCCCGTGCTCACAGTTTATGATAGGGCACCTGGTACTACATGTCCGTCTATTCCTTGACATACCCCGAACGCCCGCTCTCCATCGCCGATGAGCTCGAATCATTCTTTCACGTGTTGATCTACCTCGCCGTTCGCTTGCTCCGGACGAGCTCCCTGAACATTGGCGGCTTTATCGACAACTACTTCGACGCTTTCCAACTGGATCGCAATAATAGAGCGATCTGTGGCTCCCTCAAGAAGGAGATCATCCAAACCGGCTCCCTGATGTGGAACGAGCAGCCTATCCGTTTTCTCTCGGCACCACCATCAGAGGATCAGGGCGTGCAGCTACAGGACGATTTGGAGCGCCTGAGCCCCCTCAACGACATTGTCGCGAAGTATCTCGCGTACTTCGAGGCTCGTTACGCCGTCTTGAAGTATGAGAGTCAGGCCAAGAAAGGAGACCCGAAGCCCCTCCCTTCGTTGCAAACCGCGATCGAGGCTGCGACATCGTCGTCTGCGGCGGCCGCACGAGCGAGGGAGAGGCGCCTCGCCCGCAATCAGGCGATGGGTCTCGCTGCCCCCCGCGGGAGCGACCGGGGCCCGGTTCCTGCACACCAGCCCAAGAAGCCACCGCAGTCGGTGTACGAGATGGCGGGCAAGCTGTTGGACCACGACGCCGTCCTCGACATGCTTGCGACGGAGGTTTGCACTGGCACGCGGGTTTGGCCGTCAGACGACTACGCGGGGGACCAGCTCGTGGGCTACATCCCGCGCGAATTGCAGTCCACGGCGAAGAGGGCTCGCCTTCAGGTGCAGAGCACCATGCAGGCAATCCCCGAGGGCGAGGAGCTGCCCGAGCGCGCTCACACTGCCGCTTGAAGTGTACCGTACTCGTATTTGTAGCTCAGTGTCCATGCTTCCTTGTGCCCTCGGTTGTCGATTGTTGAACGAATGCTGGAGATATTGTCGAGAGACTCGCGGGGTCGGCCTATTGCTTGCTGTTTGTATCCCGTCGGTGTCACCCTGGACTTGTCAGGATATTGGCCATGGAGTCAAGATAGTTGCGAATATGTACTGTATAACGTTTGGAATTGGATGTGGTGCGCATGCAGATGATGTGTGTCTCAATATGCTTCGAACCTCCGCACACGTATAGGAGCCGGGCGACATCCGAGTCGAGGAGTGGCCATCACCACGGCATCTAAGACCTCAGCCGATTGCCATGGACCTCTCATGTTGTTGTACCGACTCAGGTGGATTAATATCATTTATATTCAAGAACAGGCTGACAGTGCATTGCAAGAATATTCAGAAATCCTGACAGACAGGTTCGACTCGTTCAATGCTAATAAAAGGGGACAAATCCTCAGTTACGAATCCACTGGTCACCAACCACGTCATTGTCCGGCCAATCCATCCTCTTCACCTGCCCTTGAAATAGCTCCCTCACGGCCTTGTAGTCGTCGATGCGACTCGCAAGTTCATACGTCTGGTCGGAAGGGCGCACAGGCTCCGATTGCCAGTCGTCCTCCACAGACGCACAAGGCTCACTGGACGTGATGGCGGCCTCGTCCGAAGGTCCAGGTTCGACGCGTTTTCGCTTCGCAGGAAAATCGCTGTCCAAGGAGGAAGGGGTAGCTGGGATCGAAGCGAGCCGAGGAGACGACTCATACTTCAGGACGTCGTACCGAGCCTTGAACCATTTGAGCAGGTTCGAGAGAAGATGGGTGAGCGGGGCGTTACGGCTTCCGGGCTGTCCGGGTTGTCCGTAGAAGACGACCTTCTCCCCGTAGAACTTGAGCACCCCATACTCTGTGAGTATGCTCATTTTATTCCAGGGACACCGGACGGCACCGTCGGACTGCCTTGTGCGCGTGATGAAAGTGCTGTCGATGAACTCCGTCGCATCCACGGTGTGGGGGCAGAAGCGGATGGCGTTGTGGAGGATGACGTGGAAGAAGGACTCGATCTCGTCTGCGGTCCTGGTGATGTGGAATCGATCCGAAAGGGACGCGACCGACATGTGCCGCCACGCAGCCTGTGAGATCGGTACGTTAACAGCATGCGCCACTCGGGGACACTCGAAAACGTACCGGGGTTCTCTCTGGCTGCTGCCAGGCGGACTGGTCCGCACCATGTGCAGGGATGCGCGTCGCAGATTCCCAATCATCAAGGATCCCGCGCCAAACCACGCGCAAGGTGCAGTCGGCGTCTCCGTCGTCCGGTTCGACGAAGGTCGGAAGGATGGCGACACTCTCGCTACTGACATTGCGATGGATCAGCTTCGATTTCTCCGTCGCGTCGTAATGCGCTACACGAGCAGGCAGGTTGTTAGATGGCGACCCGATATACAGTCAGGACGAGACAGACCTGCGATGGCGTCTCCGACGACGCTCACCAACTGACGACTGGAAGTGCAGGCGGTGAGGGAAGACACACCTCCTTGAGCGCAGTGCGGTGGTGCACGTAGTGGCGAATTCGTGGCATCTCTTCCCCCTCCTGGTCGTCTCGGGCACGCTTCACGCCACGAGGCTCGTCCTCAGCCGCGCCGCCAGCGCTCTTCTTGTGCTCCGGCTGGTCCTCCGAGTCCACCCAGTAATCCAAGACTCGAGTCGCCTGGCCATCCACTACCTCGTGACAAAGCAGAATCGGGACGTTCCTAACCTCGTCCTCGTTCAGCGTACGCAGGATCTCCCCCTCGGGTTTGACACCGCGATAGTGTGGCCGCCAGGAGTCCTTGAGGAGCACAAACCGCCCGGACTGCTTGTGGAACGCAACGTAGCCCCGCGTCCCCCCGAACCGGCCGGCGTAGTACAGCGGCGCAGCGACGAGAAACTCGTCATCGCCGATCTTGAGCTTGTAGCGCAGAAAGCCGCGGGCGAGCGAGCGGCGGAAGTAGTCGAGGACGTACTGGAAGACGAAGGAGCCGTCTTTCAGGACCCTGTGAGTCGTGATCGTCGTCTCGGCGAGTGACCTATCGTCCTCGCCCTCAGGTGGTGGGGTACCGCGATGCGCATCGTCGACAAGATAGGAGTTGGCATCGACCGGAGGCACAGCGCCTGGACTGAAAGTCGCGTAGGTCTGGACAGGAATGGTGGGCGGGAGGCGGATGCCTTCGGCCCAGGGAAGCACAGGGATACGGATGTGGCTCTCTTCTACGAGCCTGTCCATAACCTCGTAGTCCTCAGAATCCTTCGGGAGCAGCGTCGCAGTGGGGTCGTAGCCCTGAGCCTCGGAGCCCGCGACGACGAACGCGAGCAGGACCTCGATGAGAGCGCGTGTGTCGCGAACGTAGTCGACCCGCTCGCTCACGAACACCCCCGACGGGTCCCATCGCATGACGCGGAACTCGCGGTGGATGACGACGAGGGAGAACACGGCCGTGCGTTGTTGATAGAGTGAGAAGCTGTCGGCGTAGGACTGCATCTGACGCCGTACCCGCTCTCTGTTGTCCGCCACGATCTCCGTGTCGCCCTGCAGGAGGTGGAAGTCGCACGGGAGTACCCACCCTCTGTGGCTGTCATCGTTGTCCGCCGTCACCTCCACATTTCCGGGCAACGGACTGAAGTCGAATGGGTCGTTGTGCACGCCGTCCTGAGTGAACTGGACGAATGCGCCCTGGTACGGCCAGTTGGGCTCGTCGGGGACGAGTTCGGGCTCGAATTCTCTCTTGAAAAGCCCCGCGCCAGACCGTATCCTGTCGTCCTCCTCTTCCTGGTCATCCTCGCCATCCTCGTCCTCCTCCTCTTCATCGCCACCCTCAGGCTCGTCATCAAGCCTCCTGGCCTCATGCCTGTCACCGCGTGTCTCAGATTCCCCCTTGTGTGCGAAGACCTTCATGACGTAGCTGGGGACGTTGTCGACAAAGCAGGTTCCCCGCCCCTCGAGGGAGCCATCGCCGGTGTCAGCCACCTGGCATGAGCCGCCAGTGGTCGACTCGGCCGCGGCGGAGGACGCAGGAATCGAGCCCTCAGACTGAATAACATCCTTCCCCGCCACATAGCTGAGAAGGTGCTCGTTGATGATCTGCGTCTAGGAGCAGACGAAGTGAGTATGGGCACAGCATCACGCCGCAAGAGCCTGTTGTGCCACTCACAACCTCGATCGCAAGCTGGTCTTCGGGGTGATCGTAATGGTCGCTATCCCAAGCGCGGTGCTCGTAGTTCTCGATCATGTCCTCGAACGCCTCGGTGATCCTAGCCATCTTGCGAGGGGGGAACTGGGCGGCGACGAGTTCCCGAGGGACGGGGAGAAGCTCGTCGGCGAACTCACGAAGGGGTAACTGCACCACTTTGCTGTCCATCGCTGTGGTCGTGGAAAGCGCTATCTAAATGCACCTGATTTGAGGCGTTGGACTGGACGGTGGGTTCGCAGCCGGCGTTGTAAAACTGGGCTGGGCCGGTACGAACTCACAATGTAAGCGGTGCAAGCAGAGATGAATGCGAGTAAAGGACGTCAGAGAAAGAACAGCGCCGTTTTATACGCACGTCAATAGGGGAACCGGAGCACGGGTTTAAACGACGCCTCGGAAGTCAGTCTAACGCAGCAGACCCGAGGCTGGCAGGCCGGGACGACGTGCGAGGGTTCGGAATGCGATTTTTGATTTTGGTCTAGATTAGTATGACGACTCCCGACTCCGCCACTTCCAATTCGACGGGACATACCCAGCGCTCGCGCAGCCCACGACGAGTCACAGCATAAACGGGCCAGGCTCGTCTTGGTGTCTCATCCACTATGTTCGGAAATGCAGCTGTCAGTATCATATTAGGTGGACGGGAACGGAGAATACGTACATGAGTTATTTTTGTAGCACGGATCTCCTCCCTGTCGATCGCAGCTTCTTCGTCTTCGGCACTCAGCTCTTCGAGGCTCGTCCCCTCCGTACTTCCGACGCAAGGGCGTCGCACCCGCCATGCTCTACTCGTCTCCCACCGTTCTTTGCCCTTCGCCGCATCGCCTCGGACAGTGCGCAGAAACCCGATGGATGTGATGAAGATATGGGTGAGCGAGGGAACCATGGATGCAAGCGAGGAAACAAAGCGATCGAACTTGAAGGAGCGCAGACCATCATGTACGGCGGCAGAGAAGGGGTCCAGAGTACATCGAGGACTTGATAACGATGCGGACATGTGTCAGACGCAG
Organism: Ganoderma leucocontextum; assembly: GCA_020736865.1. Classification (NCBI taxonomy): domain Eukaryota; kingdom Fungi; phylum Basidiomycota; class Agaricomycetes; order Polyporales; family Polyporaceae; genus Ganoderma; species Ganoderma leucocontextum. The sequence goes on from JAHKGY010000009.1 coordinate 2,473,124, forward strand.
CGTTTCGAGTGTCGTGAGCAGGGTATCCTGAGGCACGGAAGAGTGACCTGACATCAGCAACAAGGAAAACTAGATTCCAGAATGAGGAGCAGTGGGTCGCCGTACTCACAAGGATGGTCTCCCATGACTCCGCCTCCAGCCTCTCAACGGCGCCGAGTCGCGCACGGAAATTCGTGTAATCCACGTCCAAAAATAGGTGCGTGATCCTGGATCTCGCGTCTCTGAACGGGAATATCGCGTTGAGCCTGTCCGAGAGGGCCGACAACCCTCCGTCACGCAGGCGGAAGTTGGTAAGAGCGAGATGGGTGGGTGTCCGGTCTTCGAGGATAATACGCGCCCACGCATGGTGAGGAGCGCGATGCCTGTCGGCATCGAGCTCAGGTATCATATCAAAAGTCAGATGGTGGATGGGACAAGCCAGAGCGAGCGCGTAGAGGACGCTAGGCCTAGCAGCCACTCGGTCGAGGGCCTTCCACGCGCACGTCTTCTGGGCTTCACGGTTCTTTTCTCGGAGGGCCGCTAGGCGATTGCTGTGAAGGCTGCCGGTGTCACCATCTATTATGAGGGAATGGTCAAGGTTGGGGACTACGGCGGAGAGCATGTCTAGTTGGACTGGGTCCAAGACCTCTGTCAAGGTCACGGATCTTACGGCTGGGAAGGACACGGATGACTTGGCTGCCATTGCGAAGAGGGGAACCGACAACTCCACCTCCTGGAGCGCATGAGTTAATTGTGGCGCTATGTTGATGGACAGTGATCCCGACGATCCGCCATCTGCCTCATTATACATGTCCCTGTGTCGGAAGGTCTTCAGGACCGAGCGGGTGGATGCTAGCAGAAACTTCGCCACGTCCTTGTAAGCTACAACGTCGAGCTCCTGCAGGCTAGTCATCTCTGCAATTGCGGAAGGAAGCCTGGGGTGGTTGAAAAGCGATGACTCCAGGTCGTGGCCGAGCACTGGCAGTGGCACATACAGGGAGAGCGAACGGACACGCGTCGCGGATGCGAGGACTGCTAGGAGGTGGTCGAGAAGTTCTTCCGACAGGTCCGGGGGTATATCACGCACCGGAATAGTGATGGCACGGATGTGAGGGCCACGTCGTTTCTCGTCCACGAAGATGAAATTGTAGAGGTCGTGAATTGATTTGGCGCGGTAGAGGGTGATGGCGCGCATACTCAGACGCCGCTCGACCGCAACAGGGCGCAGGGTGGAGCAGGTCAGAGAGAAAGATAGCACGTCTGGAACGTCGGTGAGGAAACTGCAGATTTCGCTCAGGACGTCGAAGTTGACTCGAGCCATGTTGTCCTACGGTCGCCTGTCTGTCGGAGAAATAGCGAATGGTTAAGTAAGGGAGATGAGGGCGACGAGCAGGAAGACGTTCAACTAAAGAATGTAGCAACATACCTCCGCAGTCTGCTTGGCCGGTTTGGTAAAGGATTGAGGAGAGCGAACAGCCTAGTCACGTAGTAGCGCAAACTTACGAGCATTGATGACGTTGCGAAGCCAAGTCGGAGATTAAAGATACATCAACACAGTTAGAACTCAGATTATCTCCCCTATAAGTCGGTTATCATGGCCTCACGGTTCTGAGTTGGAAATCAACTTCGCACTGCTATATAAGTACTACTAGTAGCAACCTAAGGTTCGCCTTCTTTCCTTACAATATTTTGCTCCAAACCTGATGGGAAGGTTGTGCGTCTCACCACTGCGACGCAGTTACTGCATCATGTTAACTTACTTCGTGTTATGTGTTATCCTGTTTCGACTGGATTTGACTTGGATGGATTTACTGCACCGACAGTCCTAGCTTACAGGCGAGTCTTCTTAGTAGTATCCACTGGCATGGCATCCGATGCGAGCGGCAAGAATCGTTGGGCCGGCTGCCGCGCTCTCGCTGGTCATCGCCCATCATGGTCGGAACCTTGACCACGCACCACTAGTAACGCACCTCAGGATCTCAGGCTGCCGCTGTTTGCACCAAACATTCCGAACCGCATCCGCTTCTACCACCCCACCCACCTCAAATACGACCGAAATATGACACCCCGGGATGGACGGGGCGTCGGCGCTTCACTCCCAGAAATGCGTGATGTATCGTCTGTACTGGGCAGAATCCTCAGTGACAAATCCACTGGTCACCAACCACATCATTCTCCGGCCAATCCATTCTCTTCACCTGCCCTTGAAATAGCTCCCTCACGGCCTGGTAGTCGTCGATGCGACTCGCAAGTTCATACGTCTGGTCGGAAGGACGCACAGGCTCCAAGTGCCAGTCGTCCTCCACAGACGCAGAAGGCCCGCGACCGGTGGTGACAGCCTCATTTGAAGGTCCAGGTTCGACACGTTGGCGCTTCGCGGGAAGATCGCCGTTCGAGGATGAAGGGGTAGCCGGGATCGAAGCGACCCGAGGAGACGACTCATACTTCAGGACGTCGTACCGAGCCTTGAACCATCTGAGCAGCGTCGAAAGAAGATGGTGGAGCGGGGCATTAAGACTTCTGGATTGTCCGGTTTGTCCGTAGAAGACAACCCTCTCCGCAAACAACATAAGCGCCCCACACAGCCTGATCATGGTCACCTTATTCGTGGGACACATGATGCCTCCATCGTCGGGATCAGTGTCCACGATGAAGGTCGTACGGATGAAACATCCAGTCTTCACGTTGTGGGGGCAGAAGCGGATGGCGTGGTGGAGGACGACGTAGAAGAAAGACTCGATCTCATCTGCGGTCCTCAGGCGGGTGATGTCGAATCCTTCCGTGAGCGACGCGACCGACATGTGCCGCCACGCGGCCTGTGACATCGGTACGTTAACACCATGCGCCACTCGGGGACACTCGAAAACGTACCGGGGTTCTCTCTGGCTGCTGAGTAGACTGGTACGCACCATGTGCAGGGATGCGCGTCGCAGATTCCCAATCGCCAAGGATCCCGCGCCAAACCACGCACAGGGTGGAGTCGTCGTCTCCGTCGTCCGGCTCGACAAAGGTGGGAAGGATGGCGACACTCTCCCTACTGACGTTGCGGTGTATCAACTTCGACTTCTCGGTCGCGTCGTAATGCGCTACACGAGCAGGCAGGTTGTTAGACCACGACCCGCTATACATTCAAGATGAGACATACCTTCGATGGCGTCTCCGACGACGCTCACCAACTGACGACTGGAAGTGCAGGCGGTGAGGGGAAGACACACCTCTTTGAGCGCAGTGCGGTGGTGCACGTAGTGGCGAATTCGCGGCGTCTCTTCCCCAACCTCATCGTCCCGTGCACGCTTCACGCCACGAGGCTCGTCCTCAGCCGCGCCTACAGCGCTCTTCTTGCCTTCCTCCCCGGCCCGCTGGTCCTCCGAGTCCACCCAGTGATCCAAGACTTGAGTCGCCTGCCAGTCGCCATCCACTACCTCGTGACAAAGCAGAGTCGGCACGTTCCTAACCTCGTCCTTGTTCAGCGTACGCAGGATCTCCCCCTCGGGTTTGATTCCATGACAGTGTGGCCGCCAACAGTCCTTGAGGAGCACAAACCGCCCGGACTGCTTGTGGAACGCGACGTAGCCCCGCATCCCCCCGAACCGGCCGGCGTAGTACAGCGGCGCAGCGACGAGGAACTCGTCACCGCCGATCTTGAGCTTGTAGCGCAGAAAGCCGCGGGCGAGCAAGCGGCGGAAGTAGTCGAGGACGTACTGGAAGACGAAGGAGCCGTCTTTCAGGACCCTGTGAGTCGTGATTGTCGTCTCGGCGAGTGACCTATCGTCCTCGCCGTGTGGTGGGGTACCGCGATGCGCATCGTCGACAAGATAAGAGTTGGCGTCGTGAGGAGGCACGGCGCCTGGAGTGAACGTCGCGTAGGTCTGGACAGGAATGGTGGGCGGGAGACGGGTGCCTTCGGCGCAGGGAAGCACAGGGAGACGGACGTGGCTCTCTTCTACAAGCCTGTCCATAAGCTCGTAGTCATCGGAGTCCTTCGGGAGCAGCGTCGCAGTGGGGTCGTAGCCCTGTGCCTCGGATCCCGCGACGATGAACGCGAGCAGGACCTCGACCAAGGCACGGGTGTCGCGAAGGTAGTCGACCCGCTCGCTCACGAACACCCCCGACGGGTCCCATCGCATGACGCGGAACTCGCGGTGAATGACGACGAGGGAGAACACGGCCGTGCGGTGTTGATAGAGCGAGAGGCTGTCGGCGTAGGACTGCATCTGGTGCCGTATCCGCTCTCTGTTGTCCGCCACCTCGCCCTGCAGGGGGTCGAAGTCGAACGGGAGTACCCACCCTTTGTCGTCGTTGTCCGCCGTCACCTCCACATTGCCGGGCAACGGACCGAAGTCGAATGGGTCGTTGTGCACGCCGTCCTGAGTGAACTGGACGAATGCGCTCTGGTACGGCCAGTTGGGCTCGCCGGGCTCGAGTTCGGGCTGGAATTCGCTCTTGAAAAGCCCCGCGCCAGACCGTATCCTGTCGTCCTCGTCGTCCTCGTCGTCCTCGTCTTCATCGCCATCCTCAGGCTCGTCATCAAGCCTCCTGACCTCAGCCCTGTCGCCGCGGGCCTTGGAGTCCCACTTGTGCGCAAAGACCTCCATCAAGTAACCGGGGACGTTGTCGACCATCCTCTTGCCTCGCCCCTCGAGAGAGACACCACCGGTGTCAGCCACCTGGCATGCGCCGCCAGTGGTCGACTCGGTCGACTCCGCGACGCAGAACGAGCCCTCCGGTTGGATAACATCCTTTCCCACTACATGGCCGAGAACGTGCTCGTTGACGATCTGCGTCTAGGAACAGATGAAGTGGGTATGGGCACTGTATCACGCCGCAAAAGGGAAATCGTGCCACACACAAATTCGACCGCAAGTTGTTCTTCGGGGTGATCGTACTGGTCGTTATCCCAAGCGCGGTGCTCGTAGTGCTCGATCATGTCCGCGAACGCCTCGGTGATCCCAGCCATCTTGCGAGGGGGGAACTGGACGGAGACGAGTTCCCGAGGGACAGGGAGAAGCTTGTCGGTGAACTCGGGCAGGGATAGCTGCACCACTTTGCCGTCCATCGCGATGACCGTGGAAGGTAAGCCTTGGACGAGGGCTGGTTTACGGATGGTGTTATGAGAATTGTCGTTGTCAAACTGGACTGGGCTAATACGACGACCTGCGTCGGAGGATGCGGGGACCAAGCGAGATCCTGCAGAACTCAGAGTGTGAGCGTAGGTGATTAAAGCAGAGATAGAACAGAAGACGTGAGGGGACCGCCGTTCCTATATGCGCGAGAACAGGGGAACTATGATGTCCGCCTCCTCCCCGCCACGAAGCAGATACCCGAAAGGCATAAACGACGCACGCGGAAGTTGGAAGTCAGCCTCCGTGACTGACCCCAGCGCGAGGCCGGGCCCACACGAAATTCGAGTGCTCGGAAGCCTGCGGCCCCCATTCCGCAAATCCTGGTTTCGACTGGGCACATCCTGAATCGCCGAATAGTGGACCGTCCGGGCCGTGCGTGTCCAGCCCGACTCTGCAGTTGCAGTTGCCCACGATGCTGACATGCACCTCCGCTGCTGCTCCATCTACTGTAGGTTGGACGCTGTCGCACATCCAACCGCTCGAGTAAAGACGTCGGAGGAAAGTGATGTGAGCCGGCTCAAAGGCGGCCAATGAGCGCGCACGTGGTTCCAAGAGTGTATAGGATAACACCCTGCTCGGAGATGACGGGGCAAATGTGCGGAACGTCGCGAACGCAGGCTTCTGAAGTGCAGGGAGCCCGTAGTATTTGGTGCAGTACAAGACTACAAGTGGGGTGGCTGGCGATAGCCAGAGACGAGGTCAGAGTACAAGCGACAGAGAAACCTGCTAATAGGCAGGACGATGAACACCAGCACGCAGATGCTCGTGCAGACAGCACGTACGACAGTGGATGACGTGGCCGGATCGCTCGCAACAAGGACGAGAAACAGTTTCGCGACGGTAACGTCGGCGAATGAGAGTGTTTGCGGGAGCGCTTGAGATGGGGGTACAGCGGGAACAGGAAAAGAAGACCCAGAGATGAGGAGAATCGTCGCTGAGCATGATATGATAGGATGCGGAACAAAACCGGAAAGGACCAGAGTTCAGCAAATGAGCCCGGGAGCGAAGGGGAGTACCACCAGACTTGTACTCAAGGACTCACCAGGGGACAACAACGTGCCAAAGCTCTCCGAATGCCTCCCCAACCAATTTCACCACAAACCCTCGAGTGCGCCAAGGGCCATCAAACGCCCATTCTGCTCATGTAACCACTTTGTCAGGTCCATGAATGTCTTCGGGACCGCGTCGTTGTGAGATGGAGACGGGGAGCGGAGATGTAAGTCTTGCAGCGGTGACTGGGGCTGTTCAGCGAGAGCGGTGGATATCTGGGAAGCTGTCCGTGGATTGGGAGAAACTCCGGTGATCTCACCTATTCGCATTGTCCGTGAATTCTTCCCGACATGCTCTGAGCTCACTGGTGTTGTAAACGTACCGGGCTTGGCATGATTCCTCGCCTTATACTCTGCGGCCAAGTGCGCCCGAGCCTCCGTCTTGCGCCTCTGCTTGAAGTAGGCGCGAAGTTTACGTATCTGGCACTCTTCGCAGCCGGGAATGTGTTGTATCGTAACGACGAGCTCTTCGAATTGGAGCTTGGTGGGATGGCGTGTGACCTGGGTGAAGTAGCCTGCGGCGTTCCACACCGTGTTAGTCGAATCGAAGGTAGGTAGGTGGCTCATATACGCACTCCTCAAAACCGTGTATGCTTCCTTTGGTAGGAATCCCTTCTGGGATGCCGGACTACGAGCGTTGCCATCATCTGCCGTTCGATTCGTCTTGCGGATAGATTTGCTAGTGCGACCCATGTCAAGGTGTGTGAGGGACGAGGGGTGAGAATAAGAGAGGTAAAGAGTTGCGGTAAAAAGGGATATTCATGGGAGCGGATTGCAGCAATGTGGGTTCTTGTTCGTCGCGCGAGTCACAGCCAAGTCCAAGACGTGCGTTGTGTTGGCCGCCGTGTCTGCCACAACGGCGCCCGGTATCGGTCCGGTCCGGCGGACGCGATCGGCGAATGCCGCCAGCGTCTAGAGTCTACCCGCCCAGCGCCCGCAAGCAACTTCCGAAGTCAATTCCAGTGCGCACGCACCTTCATGTTTGTGGTTCAGTCGGACATTCTCTATTCTCGTAGGATGAATCGTTGCGGACACAGCGTATGAGGAACCTCGTATACTGACAGGGATGATAGGTCAGCTCTTCGCCGCCTCACGCACTGTCAAGTCGTCGAGGAGTTCTACAGTATGTGCCATCCAACGCCACACTCATCTGATCACGCGCGGGAAACACCTTGCAGCTGCCCAATTGCAATTGCAATGCCCGAATCAACTGGTAGTCTGGTACTGTATGACTGGTGGGTACTCCGCCATGTCCTCATATTTGCGGCGCGGGCTAACACCCATCTCTGGTCAAGTACATCGGCACACTACTGTCTCGGTCGCTCGGACGTCGCCAGCAGGGAATACCTTCATATGTCCGGCGGCGGCCAACGATTTGCTCACCACCGCAACACCATCTTGGGGAGATCCGAAGCAGCCCCTGCATCTGTTAGTAAGGTCCGTATTTCGCGACAACCCACTGTTTCAGCAACGTGGTTGTCATTAATCGTGAGTGTATCAATTGACAGAATAGGAAGTCAAACACACCTCCTTTCGTTCCGTCGCACGCAGTTCCTCCCTCTCGATCACCGCCTCTGCATCCTCCCCGCTCAATTCTTCTATGTCGTGCATTTTCCCCTGGCTTCCTCGGCCGTCGCAAGGGCGTCGTCGCACTCGCCATCCCCTGCTCGTCCCCCACGTTTCCTCTCCCCTCCGGCGGCCCCTCCCATCGAGAGTGTAGGTGCGCCCACAGGACGTGATGAAAATGTGGGTGAGCGATGGAACGATCCCCGGAAGCGCGGCGACAAGACGATCAAACTCGAACGAGCGTGCGCCGTCGCGTATGGGAGCACAGAACGAGGATCCCAAGTCGACTTCGCAGCTGACGACGATGCGGATATGCGTCAGACGTCTAAGGGCTTCCAGCCCGGCTAGCGGCGCGTCCTGTGGGGTTGAATAATGCCACCACCATCAGTAAGTAACCCCGGAAAGAACTTAGTCAGTGCCATTCCGAGACGAGGACGAGCGACAGTACGAGGGGACCGCGGTACGCACAAGCACAGCATCCCACGATGCGTTCGTCGTCCCGTATACGCCAGGGATCGGGTCGTACGAGTCGTACGGTATCGTGGTGTTCTTGTATGTCGTATCCAGAACAAGATGTGTCACCCTGGGTACCACGGCGTCTTCAGGGAATAGCATGCTATCGAGATTCGAAAACCCGTGAGGCAACCTAACGTCCACAAGGGCGAGGTGGGTAGGTGCGTGCTCGTGGAAGAGAGCACGGGCGCTGCTAGTAGTAGTAGCGGAAGCCTGAGGCTCGTGGATGTCGTTCCATCGCATGCTGAGCGTCAGATGGCGGATGGGGCGAGCGAGGCCAAGGGCGTAGAGAATGTCGGCACTCGCAGCCACTCGATCAAGGGGCTTAGACTGGGCAAGCGTCAAGTTCTGCCCCGCATCTTCGCGGTTCTTTCCCCGGAGGTGCGCTACGCGATGGGAGATGTAAATGGATTCCGCCTCCCTTACGATCAAGGTACGGTCGAGGTTTGGGAACACAGTGAGGAGCATGTCCAGCAGGAATATGTCTTCGACGTTCGTCAGAGTGACAGCCCTGACGGCTGGGAAGGACACATGTCCCTGGGCCGCCATTTCGAGGAGATCTAGTGTCAACTCCATTTCCTCAAGCGTGGATGTCAGCGGTGACCCGGCTAGGCGGAGTAACGGGATGTGCGAATCCCGTCTATGTCTTGCGCATACTGGCATGTCGCTGTGTCGGAACGTCTTCAGCGCCCGACACCGGTTGGATAGGAGCAGTTCGCTCGCCTGGTCCGCAGAAGCGACAACGCCGAGCTCCTGAAGGCGGGGCATATTGGAAACGGCGGCAAGGACCTTGGGGTGGCGGAAGAGCGACGGATGTCGTCCGGATCCTGGCACGTACAGCGAGAGCGTGCGGACATGCGACGCGGATTCGAAGACTGCAAGGAGGCGATCGACAAGTTCCTCCGATGAGTTTGGGTCCATGTCGGAGAATGGGATAGTGATGGCGCGGATGTGCTGACCACGTCGTTTCTCGTCCACGAAGATGTAGTTGTGGAGGTCGCGAACCGATTCAGCACTGTGGATGGTCACGGCGCGCATACTCAGGCGTCGTTCGACGGCGACAGGGTGAAGGGTTGAGCAGGTGAGCGAGAAGGACAGCACGGCTGGAACGTTGGTGAGGAGGCCGCAGATTACGCGCAAGACGTCGAAGTTGAGTTCAGTCATGTTGGCCCCGTGGGTCTGCAGCACACTGGCAACCGAAATGGCGAATACTGACTGTCAGGTTCAAAATGAGAAAGTATTAGAAGACGAGAAGGAAGAAATCAGGGGATGCGACGTACCTCTGTCTGATCTGATCCCGCCTGGTAAAGGAGTAAAGGAAAGGAGGCACCGATCCCGAGCCAGTGTGTAGTGTTGAACCGGAAAAAAAGTTGACAAAGACAGGATCATCGGATGAGCGAGGCGGGGATGGAAGAGAACAGGCAGCTCCCACTGGCAGCAGAACACGGTCATTCGACGATGACCTCAAATACAACAGGCGGGTCTTGTATACATATACATATACACGAGCGTGCCCAGATGATGTAAGGAGTAGTGCGGTAAAGCAGGATTGCAGGATTGGGATCGGGACGAGCGAGCTGAGAGCGCTTGAGAGCGTCGGATCTGGTAACGTGTGTGTTCCGTGGCGGGCCGCCGTCATAGCATGGACGGCGTTTGCCGGTGACGATCGGATCGGACGGTTGCAATCCCGGAACTTGGAAGTCGAAAACTTACCATGACAAGGCTCCAGGCTTACAAGTTACTTTTATGTTCTTCCCCCCAGAGAGACACAGATTCAAAGACGACGACTTGCAAGGTGACTCCCTACATCCGCGGGCTCCCCATTCTCATATCCATGCAGTCTATGTAGTATTAGAGCGATGTCTGTATGTATGATCCGCCCGTATTATGTGGTAGTACGCTAATAGCTTCGCTACACATCGATACACCGTAAACGTCGTCAAGCTACATCCCCATCGTTGGAACGGTGCTAAACAGACACACAATCCACGAACTAGTGTCGTAACGTCATACGTACGTGTATAGAGGGAGCATCGAATCTTCAATCTACGACACGTCGACAAAAGTCCCAGTTGTCCATTGAGCCACGACGAGCGCACCGAGCAGCGAAATGCAACAAAGCCAGACTTCGAAACCGAATCCCTTCACAATTAACACAGCCGCCACATCTTGACCGAGTCCACCACGAGCGCGCGGTCCTCGACGTTCTGCGGCCACGTCGCGGACCACTGGCTCTGCGCCTGAGCAAAGTCCGTCATCGCATCTGCACGATCGTCTCCGTCAGCCCCGTCTCACCATACCAGATCTCAAAACAGGCACGGCTTACTGAGCGACCCATCCAGCCACGGCTTGCCCCCCACCCCGTCCGGGAACCACCCGCTCGTGCCGCCGGCCGCGACGTTCATGATCAAGTAGAACGGCTGGTCGAACGGCGCGACGTTGCGCGTCCCGTTGCGCCAGGGATCCTCGAGCTGTATGAACCCCGTGCCGTTCGCGACGACGGCGGGGAACGCGCCGCGCTGGAAGAACGGCTCGTCGAAGCGGAGTTCGAGCATGTACGTGAGGCGCGAGTCGACGTAGATGCGCAGGAAGCTCGCGTCCCACTCGAGCACGTACGAGTGGAAGCCGTCCGCGAACGTCTTCCGGCGGTTCGTCCACCAGCCGAACGTCTTGCTCACGCCGTTCAGCCACGAGAACGGGCCCCAGTTGAGTGAGCCGCGGACGTAGTCGATGCCCCTTTGATTTCAGTCCCGGTTCCGAGTTATCGTGCGTGCGTCGAGACCGATAGAGAGAGACAGAGAGGGAGGATAGTCAGTTGGGCGGAAGAAGGACGCAGTTGGATACGACGTACTGTGCGGTATAGTCTACGCCATTCCCGCGCGCCTCCATAATGTCGATCTCGCCCGAGCGCGGCCACGCCCCGTACGCGTCGTTGACAGGGAGCATCCACAGCGCGGGCCAGAGCCAGTCCCCGCGCGGCAGCTTCGCCGAGATCTCGACACGCCCGTACTTGATCGAGTAGTGGTTCTTCGTGTGGATGCGCGCACTCATCACCGGGGGGATGACGGCGTTCGCCGTCGAGTTCGACACCGCGCCGCAGTTGGTCGCGTTCGCGTCCGTGCACCCCGTGAGGTTGAACATGAAGGGGGCCACGCCGAGGACGTTGTCGCGCCCGATGACGTCCGATGTCAGCGTGGGCACGATGTACAGGTGCCCGTCGCGCACGAACGAGTTGTTCGCCGAGTTCGTGGTCATCTCGAACTCCTGGTTGCTGCGCGAGGAACAAGGTTGTGTCAGACCACAGACAGGAGGCAATCACTTCCCCGCGTCGCGCGTCCCAGCCCGCCGGCTCGCTAACGAGCCCAGATATGGGGGCAGGATTGCGGGAAGCGGCGCACGAGAAGGTACTGGACTCACCCGAAGCCGCTCATGCTGACCTCCTGCGTCCAGGTGTTCTCCGTGTCGAACGTGTCGAAGTTGTCTTCCATGACCAAGCACAGGTTTCCGAGGCGCGGCGTTTGCGTCCACGCGAAGTAGCAACGCACCGCTCCCCCGGCAACACCGAGCATTACTATCACGTACACCATCCAGTACGCGAGCGTCGTGTGCCTCTCCTTCTCGGTGAGCCACGGTTTCTCGATCGTGCGGGAGAGCATGGTGGAGCGCATCGGCTTCTTGACCCGCGGGACTATTGAGGCGCGCGATGGCTGCGTCGGGCTGTGGAGCGGGCTTTGGCGCATGGGGCGCGGGGGCATGAACGAGTTGCGCTGTGAGCGCGAGCCAGAAGCCGAGGCGAAGCTGTGCAGCTCTTGGATGTCATTGTGCGACCTGCGTGCTGACTGCACCGATATCCGGCTGTCATGTCGGCGGTACGCGGGGCGGTCAGCGAAGCCACTGAAGCTAACGACGCTAGCAGGCTTGGGGGTAGAGGGGATGGAGGCGTCGGGGGTCTCGAATGGGTCGCGCGGAGCGTCGTCGTGCCCGCCATCAGACGGAGGATGTTGGTTGGGGATGAAGAAGCTCGTGGAAGGGACGGGAGGTACCTCCGCGCCCGAGGTCGACGGGCGTGAGGATGACGATGCCGAAGATGCTGACAAGCTTGAGGGCTTTGAGTGAGCCATGAGAGCAGCGGCGGATAGGGGGATCTGCAACTCGAGAACAGACATATAACAAGGTTCAGACGCGGTATTTGAATGTTGAGCCCGCGCGGCGTGCGGCGGAAGATTGGGCCGCGAGAACCGGGGTTTGTGGTATCGCCCGGTCTCGGTGACGGCCTGCCCGGCTTCGAAGAATTGGCAGGATTATCTCCAACGGACTATGTAGGATCCCATCACGGTGTCAGGGACAATGACTGGCTGACTCGAGACGAGCGCGCAATACCGGCGGTCAAGGAGGTCGAACGCGATCATGCAGTGGCGATAGTGCGCTTCTGAACCTGCTGTCATATGTCACTATGTGTTGAAAATGGATAGTCTCGGCTTGACTTACCTCGCGAATATGCCGGAGTCCCTCGTAGTATTAGTTAGGGAGCTGTCAATTGAAAGTGGCGCAAGGCTCGGCGAGCGTGAGGGGATGCGTTGGTCTGATGTCCCCAGGATGGGAGACCGATATGCTGCAGGAATACGGCCGTCGTATCAGAGCGCCACCGTGTCATTACGACACCGAGCTTCGTGCTGGACACGATCTCGGAAGCGCCATATAGATAGGAACTGAGCAAGCCCGAGTACAGCCCCGGGGTTCAACGTTCAGGGCGGGCCCCGGTGGCTCAGTGGCACGAGTCACAGGCAGCTCAGGAGCCTTTGCTCTGCGAGTCGCAGGTTCGAATCCCGCAACGGGTACCCCATCACCACTTTCTTTGCCGCCCATAACACGTCCACTCTCTTCATTCATCACCCCGATATCACCGACGTCCTTCCCCATTGGCCCACCCAACCCAAAACGGCCCGGCGAGGCGGGTTCCACGGCCCCTTAGCCCCCCTAACTTTGTCATCATAATCGCCAATCACCCTATCCATCATCATTATGATGACCCCAGGCTAGCCTTAAGCCCGCGGGCAGGCTCGCCAATGCGAGCGTCAAAAGACCCCGGCCGGCTGCGGGCGTTCTCGCACAGACCAATTAGCGCGGGGGGGACCACCCAACGGAGGAGCGGACCGTTGGGGCAATAACAAATGTGGAGGTTGTCCCAGATGAACCGGGCCGAGGTGACGCGAACTGGATCGTCGGAGGTTGATTTCCGTACACTTGGTCCTTATAATTAGTTGGTCACGTGTACGACACTACATAAGGCTCGGCCTTGAAATGTGTATAAACGGGATTAACAAACAAACAAACGTTCAGGGCGGACAGTCAAAATCGTCACTGCCGAGATGCAACGTGCGAATTTTAGGGGACATCACAGCGCCTTGCAAAACGATACTTACTTAGCCCGCGCTCCACAGGAAGTTTTGAGGTCCGAGGCCCGATCTGGTCGCATACACCCTCCAGCGCGTACCCAAGCGTACACCGCGTACTTTTCACGCGACCGCCCTCTACATCGGTCCACCATCTGCTGGTTGGACCTGCCAGAGATGTACCGTAGAGGTACCGTGGAAGAAGTACTGTGCATGTTCATACCGCACGGACGTGAGAGCGGCAATTAAAAGGCGGCGGCTAGCAGTACGTACAAGGAGCCAAGCGTTCTCAGTTCCTGTCTGGAAGTTGAGACGATGTTCACGTTCATCGGATGGACCCGTCTGCGACACACCTCGGTCTCCTCGTGGTCCGATCGACCAAGTGCACAGGGACGAGGTCCTCTGAACAAGCACTTCAGTAGCTATAGGCGACTATGCTGCCGGCGGAAAGCGATAGGATGATCCTCGATGAGATGGACAGTGACGTCGCCAAGAACCACCGTTCGACCTACGAGACACGAATGAGCACATTCTTGAAGCTTGACCACGGTGAAATCGGGGACCCCACTCACCTCACCGCCGCGGGGATAGCACCTGTGCCGCATGGCGCACGAATAAGCCCTAGCTCAGTGGGGGAACATTGTCCCAATCATCTTCTGCGCATTGCCCTCGCCGCACCCGCGGCAGGCCCCGCGAAAACAAGGCGTGAACATAGTAGGGTGATGGTGGAGATAGAAGTTGGAAGTTGGAACCAGCGTCGGGTCCGTCTGCGACGCGCCACGTAAGCGTTGTGGCGCGAGCGCTACCAGGCTCAGCCTCTGCGAACCTTCAGCGTTTCTTTCGACTCAACCACGTCATGAACTGTCCAATATTCGCCAGCCATTCTGAATCTGCCATACTATGTCTATTTTATCCTTGCGATGCTGCAACACAGTTCTCTTGTGTCTTTCAACCGCGGCCGACACGGCACCGGCGCCGCCGAGTAACACATGTACTAAGTACTCGGAAGACAAGACGAAGCTTTGTACTATATGATGTAAGGTATGTATTTCCCCGAA